>JAEIGI010000004.1:10000000-12509106 GCA_018903615.1 Drosophila neocordata | reverse complement strand
AATATCAATATTTATTGAAAATTAACTTCTCTGTTTTAATATTTAGGTTCAAGTTCGAGTTCTCGGGTTTGGGTTAAGGCTATGCGGGTGGTCCTTCTTCTGGTTGAAAATCAAAAGTGCAAACAAGACATAAATCAATTTTTCAGTTGTTGTTTTTTTTTCAAGTGAATCACCAAATGAACGGCCTTGCTTATCAGCCGTTTTTTTGTTCATCTCTTTCTCTGCTTTTGAGTCCATCCTTTGGCTACAATTTCTTTTGTATCTTGCCACACGTTCTCTCCCTCTCTCTTTCTGTCTATCACACACACACACACACACACACATGCGGTACCTCTTGTGTTTTTTTTTGCCTTTTTGCCGCAACAGGTTCTTGGCTTCAGTTTTTCTACCTTGCTCTGCTTCTTCTTATGTTTCTACATACTTTAACCATTTGCAAGAACTGGACAACACGCAGCAACAGGTTCTGAAATTGAGAGAGAGATTGAGAGTATAAGAGAGAGCATAGGCGCTTGTCTTTGTGTCTCTGTGTGTGTCGGCTTGTGCTTCTCGTACTCTCTCTCTCTCTTACTCTCTGAGTTATTGCCAGATAAGTAACTTTTTTCTATATTAAATAAATAACGAAAGCAAAAAAAATACAAATAATATACATATACCCATACTCATACCTGTTTGCTTTTCGACTTGGTCTCTTGATAAGCAGAGTGTGCGACCCCCATTAGTTCGCCTCAGAATGCATTTCAGCTCTGTATGTATGCATGTGACTTTCCTCTCCCACAATATGTTTGTGTGTTTTGCCAAACAGCTGTCAAATTTCCAACAGGGGTTTTTTACTCCTGCATACCAGATGACTTTTAGGATAATTTCAGGGATAATGCATGGCTTACTTTTACCAGGAAATACTAGGAATGTGGGGAAGTATCAGAAAATTTTGTGAATTTATTAGGCCTTCTTCAGAACTTCTAGGTTGTTGATTTTTCCAATTAAGAGATAGTTCAAAGGTTTTTTTGAGGCTAGATAGCCTTAAGATAAACCCAAAAAGTACACAAACACCTTCAAAACTACTAATATACTTAACTTAATTTATTTATTTTAGTTTAATTTTCTTCTCAAGTCAGTTTCACGCGTGTTTGGATTTGAAATCCGTAGAAAATCTATACAATTTTTGGTAAAAAAAAATCGTAAAGCACATTTTCTTACTTCAAAATAAGAAAAAATTTCCATCTTTTTTTTTAAATCAAGTAAATATAAAGTAAAACTCAGGAAGGTAAATTTGTAACTGTTCGTTAATTGCGATCTCAATGATAACACAGATAAACCATAATTTAACACTAAAACAACATTTCTTCCTTTCCTACTAAACTGTTAAACCTTATGGATCCATTTTTCTACTGGGTATCCACAAACACCGACAGGGCGCACGCCGCTCAGGCACACGCATACACACATACACCCACAAACACAGCGCACATTGCTCAGGTAAAGCCAGTTGCACTCTTTCTCTCTCTCTCTCTGTTGTTTGGTCTGGTTTTTCTCTCTTGTTAACGTGGCTTGTGCTGTGAGACCAAGCATTTTCGCAATTCTTCTACGAGCTTTGCCTGTGCTGGCTTCTCTCCGATCGGTTGCGGGCCTCAGTCTCAATTTAGCTCTCGTCTCGTGCAGTTTGTCAGAAGAAGAAAAAACGTAAACGAGGAAAGAAATCGGAAAAGAAGTCTCAGAAAACCTTTAACCGTCCGACCGCCCCGCGTTGATTTTTTCTGGTTGGCCCCCGCTTAGCCTTCATCCACAACAGACTGTGACTGTGTGTGCCAGTGTGTTTATGTGTGTGTGTGTTTATATATCTATATGTGTGTGCTTGTGGTGCGGGTGTTTTCTGAGTGTTTTAAACACATAAAATTCATACAGCAATAACAACAACAACCGAAAAGAAAAAAATAATTAAAATTTTATTTTTTAGTGAAAAAGCACGCAAAAGCATGGTGTAAAAAAAAAAAAAAATGTGCCTTAAAGATTACACAAGAATTGTTTAAACAAAAAAAAAAAAAAAAAAACAACCACAAAAAGCAAAAGCAAAAAACCAAGCATCTCAACCTTCACTTAAATTGCAGCTTATAGAATATATAACCAAATATATATAATATATAATTATATGTTTTTAATTATTTATATGTTTTATTTATTTATTTATAATTAAAAACTTATTTATTAAACTTCAATTTAATTTCATTTAGATATTTTATTTAACTTATTTACAACTCTTAAATCTATTTTTATTTTCGGTCTTTTCAATGCAGCTTTAGAATCCAGACTAAACTGTACGAAATATTCTAACTTAAGCCAAAGCTAAATGCACATGCGTACGTGACGAAAAATTATGTTAGTTGTTGTTTTCATTGTTTTCTTTTACCGCTATTCTATGTGCTTTTAAATATTATAGGGTACCGAAAGGTATATTGGTTTTATAGTTAATATTCAAATATGTTACTCGCCCATCCTCTAAAAAATTGGCGTCCCGACAATGTCTTATTCTTATAATTTTAGTAATACAATTTTCACAATTTTTCATTTGTAACATTTTATAACATTTTTTTTTTTTTTTTTTTTTTTTTTGGCATGGTATTCTTAAAAGTAATCTTAATTTTATTAACTTTGTTTTTCCAATTACATTTTTTTTTTTTTTTTTTTTTTTCAGAATTTTCAATAACTAATTAGGTGACATTATTATTATTATTATAATTATTCTGATTTATTTTCTTTTTCTTTTTAAATCTACTCCTATGATGAATAATTTTCCTGCCTCTATTTTCCTCTTCAAAATGTTTTTCGTCTAGTTCAGTAATAATACCAGTATGTCTAAATGGGTTCGAAACTTTAAGTCTTGCATCTGGCATTCTCCTAAAATTAGTGTCAACTTCAAACTCTGCCCGATTTTTATTTAATTTATTTATTTTTGCTATCTTCCTAGCTTGTGTATTCAATGTTGGTTTTCCTGAGTATAAAAATATCATAGCAGGAGGTTCTCCAGTTGTTGAATGTAACATTTTATGATTATATGTCTACAATATCGTTTCCACCGATGTCTCAATATCCTCTGTATTGTTGCTTGTATTAATAATCCGAAATTTTTCATTTAATGTTTTGTGTAGACGTTCTATATCAGCTATTCCATTTTTACTTGTAGTTATCTTGATGTCAACATTTTCCCTTTTAAGCCATTCGTTAATTGCTAGACTCATGAAAGAGGAGTCTTTATCTGCCTTGATGACTTGTGGTTTACCCATGTCATTAAATATTTTGATCAAGGCTCGTTTAGTTTCCAGCCAATCTCTGCCTTTAACCTCTATAAGGGAAGCGAATTTAGAATATACGTCAATACAGGAAAGGAAAGTTCTGTTTTTAATTATGTAAAAATCTATTACATATTTTTCTCTTATTGTTAGCGGTTCTGGGGTAATTTCGAATGGTAAGTTTGTGTTACGATGTTCCGATTTGCTTAAATTGCAAATATCACATTCATTTATTACGTTTTGTATAATTTCCGAAAATTTTGGGTAATAGAATTTTTGTTTAAAAGTCATTTCAACTTTATTGATGCCTGAGTGAAGGGTATCCAAATGAATTTTGAGAATAATTTCTTTTACTTCAGCATAAGTCAAAACATCTTGAAGTATAGTTGAAGTTTTCATTAATTTTACATTGGAACTTATAACGCGCATATATTCTTGTTGAAATATACCAAAATCAGTTTCATTCTCCATAAACATGGCGCTATTTCGTGTTGTGAAAAATTTTATGATTATTTCTTTAGCGTATTGAGAAGACATTTTTTTATACTCAAGAGTAATTTTGGTTTTCGAAAAGTAATGTGTAATAGTTTCAGAATTTCGATTTGACTTTACAAACTTAACTTGTCGATCAAAATAATTTAATGGTCTTTCTGTAATTTGGATACACCTTTGATTATCCTCTGCTGCACTGTGAATAGTTGCCATTGTTGTATCGTTATCATTTAGCATTATTTCTCCGTCAGCTAATTGAATTCTTGACAAGGCGTCGGCTACATGATTTTCCTTGCCTTGAATGTATTTTATATTGAAGTCAAACTCGCTAAGTTTAATTTTCCAACGTTGGAGTTTCATATTTGGTTCTCGAATAGTGCTAAGCCAAACTAGAGGTTTGTGATCACTTAGAACTTCAAATCTTCTTCCATATAAATATGGTCTAAAGTATTTCGTTGCCCAAACAATTGCCAATAACTCTTTTTCTATAGTACTATAGTTTTCTTCATGAGCATTCAGCGTTCGACTAGCAAAACATATAGGTTTACCATCTTGGGATAAAACGGCTCCAATTGCGACATTGCTTGCATCAGTGGTAACTTTGAACTCCTTTTTAAAATCCGGATAGGCAAGAATCGGATCGTTTACAATAAGAAGCTTAAGCTTTTCAAATGATTCCGTATATGATGAATCGTTAAAGTTTTTAATTCCATTTTTTTTAATCTCAAAGTGATTGGCTTTGCAATGTGAGCGAATCCGGGAATAAATTTTCTATAAAACCCACACAAACCCAGAAATGACTTGATTTGCGTTTTTGTAGTTGGTAATGGAAAATTTTTAATCGCGTTGATTTTATTTGGGTTCGGCTTAATACCTTCTGTATTAATAATGTGACCCAAAAACTCAGTTTCTTTTTTTAAAAACTCGCACTTATCGAGCTGCAGTTTTAGATTTGCTTTTCTGAGCTTTTCAAATACTTTGCGTATTGAATTGTTGTGTTCCTCAAGCGACGTTGAGAAAACAATAATGTCATCCAGATAGACTAAGCAATGCTTATTAATCAATTCACCAAGAACATTATTTATGCACCGTTGAAAGGTTGCAGGGGCATTCTTCAATCCGAAGGGCATACGTGTAAACTCGTAGTGGCCAGTCTTGGTTGAAAATGCAGTTTTTTCTATTGAGGACTCGTCCATTTCGATTTGGTGAAATCCTTTAGCCAAATCAATGGTAGTAAAATATTGGCATCTACCAAGCTTTTCGAGTATTTCCTCCATATTAGGAATTGGGAATTTATCGCTTACAGTAATTTCATTTAATGATCGATAGTCGATTACAATACGAAATTTCTTTTTTGCCAGAAGCATCCTCCTTTTTTGGCACGATCCAAAGAGGACTGCAGTACGGAGATTTACTTTCTTTAATAATGCCTTGTTGAAGCATGTCATTAATTTGATTGGTGACTTCAGATTCAAAAGAGTATGGGTAACTGTAAGGTCTTTTATAAATTGGATTCTCATGAATAGTCCGAATTTTATGTTTAACTTCATTTGTAAACGTTAGTTGTTCTCCATCATAATATTGTATGTCGCTAAATTCTTTTAATATTTCCTTAATGCACCTTCTCTCTTCATTGTTTAGATGATCCATCCTATATTTATTGCATTCCTCCATATTGTTTTCCATAGCATAAGTTATTTCTGGTGTGATCTTTCCTTTAATAATGTTTTGAAGAGGACGTTCAACTGGAATTGGATGATTTTGATTAGAATGTTTAGTTATATTTGACGTTTTTTGATGATGTTGGATACTTTGATTAGATTTGATTTGTTGGTGTTGAAAAGGGTAACCGTTTAAAGTTGTTAATCCTGATTGAAAGTTGATGACAGTTCCGCAATCTATTAGAAGCTGTGTTCCAAATAGCATATCATAATTATTTGAAAATTTGTGAATGTAAAAATTTTGTGTCGTGGGTATAAGTTTGTTTGGTTGTGGTTTTACATAATTTTCTAATATTACTTTTCTATCCATAGGGTCAACCGTAATTTGTTTTTTATGTATTGGTAAATAAAAAAAAATTTTCGTTCATTAGATTAATAGTCGATCCGGTGTCTATCAAACATTTGTAATTTTTTCCATTAAATTGAATGGTTAAGTATTGTTTCCTAGAAAGGCACTCATTTGAAAATTTTCACTTGTGTCCATTCGTTGATGTCCACTACTTCCTTCTCTATGTCTTTTAGATGGCCGATTCAATTGGTTTGTAGCTTCTCTATTTATTTGTTGGTTTAGCGGGTTTGCTTGTTGTCCCTCATAAAGCTGCTGTCCGAATTGATTATAAAGTTGCCTATTCTGTTGATTGTTCATATAGTTGAATCTGTTCTGATCAAATTGTCTATTTCTTTGCTGTCTGAACTGATTGTTGTATACATTTTGGCCTTGATTTTGGTTATAATTATTACTATTTTGTGTTACATTTTGGGCAAATGAATTATACATTGGAGGAGTAAATGAATTTAGATTTTGATTCTCATAGAACTTATTACTATTATTGTTAGTTTGAATAGAATTACTCTTATTACTAAGTTGGGTTCTTTCTTCATAACAACCCTCTTGTTGGGCAACTTGTTTCAATTTTGAAACCGTGGAGATGTCGTGTCTAGCCAACATCATAAATAATCTATCAGGCAATTTTCGTTGGATACAATTTCTTATAGTATTATTTGTTACTTGATTATACACGGCTGAATTTACAGGATTATTTTCTAGGTCTAACTTATCTGAAATAATACGAGACTTCTCTTCTAATTCTTCACAAAACTTACGAAGATTTCCATTGAACTTAGTTTCATACAACTTCCTTAATAGTTCTTCTAGGGGAGTTTGCGTGTTGTATTCACCAATTAGGGCATCCTTCAGTTGTAGCCATGTGTTTGGAGCACGTTTCCTTATGATGTGTTGTGCATCTCCAGCGATGAGTCCCTCGATGGTTCCATAGATGATGCTCTTCTGCCGTTGGTCGTCAGTATCATATAGGCCAATTGTACAATCCACTCGACGTATAAAAAAACATAGACTGCCAGTATGTCCCTCGAACGGTGTGATTTGCCTTAATTGGGAAAGCAATTGTCCCAAATGTTGGTCTGAAAGTGCCATTTTCCCACGTAGATTCTTCTGCGGATTCCTTCTGTTATTTCGTCTTATGTTATTTTGGATTTCTCTTTTTTTTTTTTAGAGGAATCCTATTAAATATTTTTTTTTTATTTATTTTCTTTAATTTTTA
Source organism: Drosophila neocordata (assembly GCA_018903615.1). Taxonomy (NCBI): domain Eukaryota; kingdom Metazoa; phylum Arthropoda; class Insecta; order Diptera; family Drosophilidae; genus Drosophila; species Drosophila neocordata. Next base: position 12,502,047 of record JAEIGI010000004.1, on the reverse strand, counting down.
GATTGTTTGTTTACTTTTAGTAGTAGTAGCTTTGTCTTTTGCTTTGTTCGTTTCAATTTTATTTTATTTCACCATTATGGTTTTGCCGTCGGTCTTTTCTCACTTTGGTTTATTTTACCATTATAGTTTTGCCGTCGGTCTTTTCTTACTTTTTCATCTTCTTTAAAGTTTCTTATTATTTTGTTGTTGCTGCCACATAAAGTTTTTTTTTTTCTGTTGTCACTGTTCACTCTCCTTTCGGTCTCTCGTTTGCAGTTCGTTGTTGTTGCTTTTTTTTTTTTTGTTCTTTGTTTTACTTGAACACGTGTTACTTTGTTGTCTGCTTTGCCTGCTATTTATCAGCTAATGCGAGTTGCAGCTGCGGTATTTATTTTATTTGTTGCTTTTGTTATAAAAAGCGTTTTGATTTTTGTTAATTGTATTTTGATTTACTTATGCTGTTTAAATTTTATTTTTGTTTAGAAGGAATCCTACCGACTGCGCCAATTATATGTTTTTAATTATTTATATGTTTTATTTATTTATTTATAATTAAAAACTTATTTATTAAACTTCAATTTAATTTCATTTAGATATTTTATTTAACTTATTTACAACTCTTAAATCTATTTTTATTTTCGGTCTTTTCAATGCAGCTTTAGAATCCAGACTAAACTGTACGAAATATTCTAACTTAAGCCAAAGCTAAATGCACATGCGTACGTGACGAAAAATTATGTTAGTTGTTGTTTTCATTGTTTTCTTTTACCGCTATTCTATGTGCTTTTAAATATTATAGGGTACCGAAAGGTATATTGGTTTTATAGTTAATATTCAAATATGTTACTATATATATATATGTACATATGTATGTATGTATATTTCTTAGTTCTTTTTGTTGTTGGTTGCATCTTCATCTTGACCAGCAACAAGTTTAACTTCAACTCCTGCCACCAAGTACAACAAAAACGGAATTTTCCCAACCAGTTTATTTTTGGCGCTTGCCATTTTTCCAACTCTTCTTCTACATCTTCTACCTCTAGTCACCTCGTCTTTTGTTTGTTCATTCTCCCCTCGGCACCCTTTTAGAAAAAATGAAAAAAAAATCACTTTAGAATTGCTTTGGTTAGTACGTGTTTTAGCTTAGTTTTATTAGTGGCGCTAAGTGATAGTAACTAAATAAATAGAATTATTAATAAATAAATAAAAAGTGAGTCCCATTTCGCAACAACGAGAAGAATACTGCATCCCGCCAAAGATGAACTGCTTCTTATTCGAGGGATAAACATGTAGTGAAAGATATAGAAAAAACTCAATGGAAAAGTCAAGTTTCACACCAAACAATTTTTCTTCATTGTTAAAATAAAATTGGAAGATTTTTTAAGAAACTCTTTGATTTCTTTTCGAGTAGAAAGATTTTTAATTTTTAAAAAAATTTTCCAAGTAGATGAAGAATTTTTAAGCGGCTTTGAGGTCTTGTTAAATAATACTAAAAAACCACGCTTATAAAGAATCAAAAGCAAATGATCCGTGGTTACAAATGACATTTTTTATTTATAATAAACATTGTCTCGTTTATTTTGTATACATTGTTTTCGATTTCCAAAAGTTTTTAACAATTTGTTTATTTCTATAGCTTAATTGTTCTTTTTTATACAAATTTTTTCTAACAATCATCAATAAGCCTTAAAGGTAAATTTGGAAAATAGTCAAATAACTAAATATATTTTTTGCTACTTTAGTGCTCGTTTTGGTTTAGAAAAATTATAGAAATATAATCCCATGTTTCCCAAAGATCTTTTTTTAGTTTCTTATATTACACTGTATCCCATTATAAGGAAGCTTGTTGCCATTAAAATTGGTTAAAAATATATAGAAAATGAAGAACTAAGGACTATATTTTTCTACTGAAAATAGAAATAATTTTTTAAAAATATAAAAGCGTTTTGAAAACGTTTTTTAGTAAATTAAATATCGTCCTTAGTTATATCTCTACTAAAGAACGTTTCTAATTTTTTCTTCCCATATTTTCGAATAATTATTTCTAAGGCTAAGGAATCCTTAAAAAATTTATTATTTGAAGATTAATTATATGAAATCCTTCACGGAATATTAAGAAAAAATATTGAAAATTAAAAAAAAAACAATAATTTGATCGATTTTAAAAGAAATCTTTGATCAAATTTTCCTATGTAAAGTATATTTCATAGTAGATTAATCGAAATAAAACATATGAATTCCTTTTATATATATATATCCTTGATGTCTTTTATCCAAATACTTTTTCTATAAAACCTGAATGAATGAATCTTTTATCTATTTATTATTATTATTATCTATTTCTTTTTCTTTGCTTACAAATGACATTTTTTATTTATAATATGAATTTTTTGGTAGAGTATTTTTTGTCATTTGCCATTATGGCATTTTACGTTCTGTTAACGGATTACATCTCAAGTGACAAGAAGAAGTTGAATAACATATTTCAGTTATGCCAAATCTGTAGACTGATAAAGAATGATAAACACAGAAAAAAAATCCCCCTTAAAAGATATAATTGTTTTTGTTTTTTTTTTTGAGACTTTAAAAAGTATTGGTTAGTTGTTTGTAGAAGAGCAGGAGAAGGGTAGGGGGGGAATTGCCAGTTATACATATACATAGCGAAGGCCTATGGTTTCCATTTTCATATCCATGTGACAGACTTATCAGCTGTCTCTCAGCAGTACAAATGGAATGGCGGGGAGGGGAGGGTAGAAAGTAGAAGGAGGCCGAAAGCCATCAGACATTCTCGCATAGCATCAGCATTAAATACTATAACAAGAATTTCAAAGTAAACTTGTTTGCTCGACTTTTGTGGGGGAGTAGGCAAGACGATGAGGCGAACGCTGTTGAGGGGGGAGGAGTGAAGTCAGAAATTTGAGTTCAATACACTCACCGGCAATATGTACATATATACACACACACATATATATATATATATATATAGAAAGGGCAATATTTTTGGTGTTTTTGAACTCGAATTGATTAAATTATTAAGTAAAATGAAAAGCCAACAAGCAAGTACAGGCAATTGTATGAAATAAAGATACAAATAAAGATAAAAATCTATTTAATTAAAAATGTTGTCTATAGCCCCACAACGACCTTGCCATATTTGATGGAATTGGAATTGTATTTCTTTCCATTTGTGTCAAAGCTTTATTAGTAACCAGTTTGTCTCTCTCTTGCTCGGTTGCTCGCTCGCTCTGCTCTGCTCTCTCTTTCTCTTTATAAGGTGTTATCTTATCGCTTTGTTACCGGCTAAGACTAAATTTTTAATCTTATCTGTCACAATTAAGTAGTACAAACAGAGAGAAAAAAAATAACAGTAACAGAAATACATATTATGTGATATGAACTGAAATTTTTGTTGTTCTCTTTTTTTTTTGCTTTAAAAATTTTATAAAATTCTTTCCAAGTTGTAAATTTTTCACAAATAAGCGTTAGTTAATGAAAAAATTTTAATTAAAAAGTAAAAACACAAATTGCGCATATTTCTAAGCAGCTAAGCAAATATCTATCTAAAGTGAGACAGAAAGATAGAAAAATAATCGCTTGTACTAGAGTTAAAACAAGTTCTAAAGAAAATTGCCATTTCATTGGAATAAACATGAAAAAGAAGAAGAAGTAAAAGTACAAGATTAAATAATGTTGGTATGATATGACTTAAGGCTTAAGATATGTCGCACTAGGATTTATTTTTTCCATAGTTTTTTCTTTTAAAAAAGATGATATGGCTAAAATGAGTCGAAATTCTTTTAAAGGTCTTAAAATAACATTCCTAGAAAACGTTTAAGCGAGAGTCAAAATTTTGGTTTTTAATATTTGTTTGTTTTGAGATCATAAAGTTTTCAGAAAACGTAATCCATTCATTAGTTGTTTAACAAAGGTTAACTATAATTTTGTATATACATAGTTATATCATTATTGGAATTTTTATTTGATAAATATGGGCTTAATTTGAGTTTGTTATTTAAATGATATATTTATGATAATTATTTTGCTAATTATATAAAATTAATTAACACTTAAAATTAGTTTTGTTAATTGAGTGTTTCGAAGGCAGAGCTAAAACTTTTGAATAATATTGAATCTTTTGATATGTGTTTCGATATTTGTGCAAATATCTATAGTACAAAGTATAGTAGATCTACATTTAAAAGATATTCCAATTTAGAAATGTAAAATAGCATTATCAGATCCCAGTTGTTATGGCTAGTTTTCCGTTTAAAGGTAATTTTATAATTACTTATTAATTGTAGCATAAATAAATAAATAAATAAAATATAAAAAATCATTATTCGTGAAAATTATGAAATTCAAACTCGATTATTCAATTTTTTTGAGATCTTACCAAAATTCAAACATCCCAATAAGCTTCATAAAGAAAGAATTAGAAAGTAATGAACATTGTTTATGAAGAAAAATTTAATATAATAATTAAATATTATATTATATTATTAAAACTTGCAAATTATAGTATGAACTCGAATTTGTAATCTTTAACAAATAATAAAAAATATATAACAATTTCTAAAATTATGGATTTAATATATACTTTTTTCTACTTTAAATAAATTCTATGGCAATAAAATGATTAAATTCAATGATTTTTTTCTTTAAGTGCAGATAATAAGAAAAAAGGAGAAATATAAACAAATATGTGTTAGCTAACATTACTTCTTAACAATTTGAATTTTTAGAAATATTTGATCTTAAATTTAAACAGAATCAAATGTCTTCAAAATATGTTCAAAAGAATTAGTATTTAATGTCTCTTAAAAAAGAGAATATATCTTCTGATACAACTTATTTTTCTTTGCCTTTTTATAACTTTTAAATGAAATTAAAAATTTTTTAACCAAAATTAAAATTTTTTTATCCATTAATTAGAATTTTTTTGAGTTTTTTTATTAAGAAATAATATTGTCTGATTTTTTAAAATTATCTTCATCTATTTCTACTTTATTCCACTGCAATGTTAAATAAGCAAACAAACTCTACTTAACATTTTTTAATAAATTATTTATAAAAAAAAGCTATAAAAATTAAAAAAAAAAAAAAAATACAGATTACTTAAATTGATAGTACAGAATATATAATATATATATATATATATATATATATATAATATATAAATACAGAATTTCTTTATTAGGGTAAGATATATAGATATAGAAGAGGTATATATGTTTTTTAGGCTTAGATATATAGAACTGCATATGTACATATATATCAAAATAGAAGATTAACTTTTTAAGTACCCCATATTTGGCTTAATCAAAGTTCAAAATTCTTAGGAAATAATCTAACTAACTTTGTTTCCGTCATAAAATAATTAGTTGATCTAACTAACTTTTTTTCCATCATATTAATCCCATTCGCTAATTGTAATTATAATCTTCAACAACATTCTCAACTTTTAGCACCTTTCAATTAATTTATATCGGTGTTTTTCTTCATGTTCTACACATTCCATAGTCTTGCCATATCTTTTGCTCTCTCTCTCTCTCTCTCTATCTATCTCTTATTTTTTGTTCTGGTTTGTGAATTTTACAATTTTTATTTGCCAACTCTGAAAGTAAAGTGCTTAAAGGAATGTGCCAAGTAAATATTTGCGACACTTTAATATATATTTATTTTGATATATACATATATATATATATATATATATATATAAATTTGTTACGGTTTAGCAGTACTTGAAATGTTTTAACTTATGTGGCAACAAGCAGCATCTCCCTCTCATTCTCTCTCTGTCTCGCTTCTATCTTTGTCTTTGATAAACCATGAAACGACCTTGTCTAAAAAAAAAAGCCAACGACCTTCACAATTTCCAAAATCATTAAAAATTTCAAGAATAAATCCGCATCCTGTTGTGTGTGTGCGGAAGTAAATAAGGGAATAATAACAATAGAAACATAGTACGTTCCACAATTGTTGACAAGATCATAAAACAGAAATGCCGAAACCAAAGCAAAATCATGTGTATATATATATATAAAGAGAGTTTTTCAAATGCGAATTGAAAAAGAAAGATTGCAGGATGCCCTCTGCTCGAAAGGAAAGATGAAGGGAAGAAAATATATATATATATATATAAATCCAAAACCATTGTGTGTGGGTGTACCAAGAAGTGCAGCTTGGGAATCTGATTTCCCATTGCTTTTTTGCTGTTGTTGTTGTTGTTATTGCTTCAAGCCATGTGAGCAGCGGCAAGTAGCACTAAAGAAGACGTTGAACTTGCTGCAATTGCTGCAGATTTTTTTTTTGTTGTTGTTGTTATTATGCCCTTTTTTGTTGCTGTTGAGGAAATCCAGCAAATGAATTAAATTTAATTGTAAATTTATGCTTCTCTATCTCTCTCCCTCACTCTTTTACTCTCTTACTTGCTCTAGTTGGCTTTTTCTCAACGTTAACCGATCTTCACTTTTTCGCTGTTGCCATTTCATTTGGTTTCTTTACTTTTTTTTTTGCCTACCTGTGTGAGAATTGACAAAATTATAATGAGTTGGCAGCCTTGCCAACACCTAGGAGGTAGCTCTTTTGCTTTCTCAGGTACCCACACACACACACACACATTTATACACACACCTTTGTAGCTTAATCATAACATAGTTAGGCGGCAGGTAACAATTTCCATTCATACTTTATATTTATTTTGTATACCGGATTCCGGATTCCGTTTCTAGTAGACTTTTTGTTACGCTTGTTAGCTAAATTTATGACAACCTTTTAGAGGGTCGACTGAGTGTGAGTACGTGTGTGTGTGTGTGTATTTTGTGTGGTATATCTGACATATCAATCTTTGACAACTCTTTTACACTACTCGAAAATCCGTAAAGAAATCTGAATAACATTTTAAATCTAAGGCCGCTGGCCACCTACGCCGCATGCAGATAGATGCCTTGAGGCATGATAAGACACACACACACACACACACATACACACACACTTGAAAGATACTCTTAACAATTTAGCCAAGTGTGGCATAGCAGATGATCAGTATGAAATATAAAAGAGAACAATAAAGGAATTATATGGCCTCCCCATTGTTCATATTTATATATAAATACAATATCTATATAACCAAATAATCATCTTGTGTTTTTTTTCAAGCTGTGTCAAAAGTATTTCTTTTGTAACTATTGAGCATGAAATTAAATGAAATTGTTATGGTTTGTAGATACATTTAAAATGTATCTATATTTGTGTGTGTTTTTGAAGCAATTTTCTAAAATTAGTTTTTATAATTGAAAATGAAAGTGTTCAAGAAAGAGTTAAAGATTTAGAAAGATATGTTAAAGAAGAATCTTAAATAAACTTTAGGTATTGAAAGATATTCTTTCGAATTTTAAGACATCCTTAGTAAACTTTAGGTTTTGAAAGATATTAGAAATAAGTCTTTAGAAAAGGGTTTTTTAAATAAGTCTTGAGGTTTCGATATCTGTCTTTGCTTATATATAGACTTGAGACGATAATTTGATGGTTAAATGACCAATTTTATATTTACCCCTGTAAGGGTAAAAAAAGAAATTTATGTAGTTTATAAATATATTATTGAAATTTTTATTATTTCAAATTGTATTGTATTATTTAAAATTTTTATAGTTTGTTCAAAATTTGCATTATTTTAAACTTATATAATTTGTTTTGGATTTGAACAAAAAAACTTAACCAAGGAATATAATATATAAAATAATAAATAACTTACCCATTGATACTTTTATGAATTAACTGAAATAGAAAATGTTAATTTGATTAGTAAACTTTAAATGAAAAGTATTAATAAATATTAATTAAAGCTAATTATTTAATTGGGTAAACAAAAAACTATTAAAAATACATTTCGTTTTAACAGTTTTTTTCTCAGCAAATGTTGATCTAATATTTTGAATATTTTTAATATGGATATAATGGTTTTCAAATTTAAGTATTGGTTTATCATATTGTTGTTAATTTGTGATTAGAGAAATTATAGTAAATATATTTATATTTATCTAAATATATTTTCCATTTTAATAGCAATATAGATTTTTCATAAAATTTATAGCTTCGTCATTTTAAATGTTAATTATAATCAGTTTATAATATTAGCTTTAATACTAATCTGCAAGGTCGGAGAAATAGTATTGAATCAATCTTGTTTTGTTGTTAATAACACATTGTAATAATAATAATCATAGTAGAATAACTTGTTATGTTGTTAATTATATATAGAAATATATAGAAAAATTAAATGTTATTAATTTTATAAACTTTCAACAATCTTAATACTAGAAAAATGAATTATAGATTTGTCATTTCTGATAATTAAATAATTATAATCTTTAGTACAGATATTGTAAATCTTTTAATTTAACTTTAATTCTCACTTAAATGCGTGAGAATTACTTTTTTTTTGCTTTTCGAAAATTTTAAAACAAATTTCTAAATATTTGCGACAATATTTTACAAAAAAGGTTCTAGGTTCTTGGAATAAAAGAACAGAATAATCGATTAATATATATTGATTGTATATATATTTTATATTGATTATTTATAAATTGAGAGAATTCTAATAATTTTTTTATGATGCATTAAGCAGACTTTGTTTCTTAAAAAAACTTAATAATCTAATCCCCCAGTTTATATATATATATATATATATATATATATAGTTTATTATAAACAATAATACTTCGGCTAAAATTATCCAGACTAAACAAAAATATTTATTATTGCCTTAAGTTAACTAAAATTTCAATCTTCACCTCAACTACAAAGAATTTTTTGTATAGATAAATTTAGCAGATTTTTCTTTTGCTAAGATTTAAATGAATAAATCTTTAAATAGATAATTTATTTTCCATTTAAATGCTGTGGGTGACAAAATTTTTCAAATATCTTTTTTATTCGATATACGTTTACATTTCTTGACTCTGGGATCGTTTTGACCCTGTAAATTGCAAACGATGATTGGCCTAGCCTGTATAACTTGTTCTCTCCTCTCTCTCTCTTTCTGGCCTAAAAGTATGAGAATGTTAGGGGGTAGAGGGATATATATACAGGGGAGTAACGGGTAACTGGGGTGGCAACTGTCAACTGAGGTGGCTGTGTGATTGTAAGTGGAATGAAAGAGTGAGTGCAAGAGAGAGAGGGAGATAGAGTGACTGTGCCCATTTTCAACTGGCGCCACTTTGTTTAAAATGTTTTCCGCATTTTTTTATATTCAACAACAACAAACTTTTTTGTCATTTTGCATTTCGATGTTGTTGATTTTTATATATATTTTTTACTGTAAATTTTGTTCAATTTATGTCGCATATGCCTAGACCAGCAAAAGTGTCTAATTTCGCTTTTAAAGCAATAAAACAACATAATGTAGACAGGCAAGACAGATATACATAGATTGAAAGAGAGAGGGGCAGTGAGGGAAAAAATACTATTAGCTGGAAGCTATAGTGCGTCTTTCTGATTGTGAGATTTTTAAAAAATTCTACCTCAGGGAGCAAAATAATTAATAACAAAACCAAAAAGCTTTCACATGCCATCCAAAGCATAAAAAAAAATGTTATGGCCAAAAGGCAAGAAAGTGCAACAGAAGGTTAGGGCAAATGTCATTGATTATTATAGTACAAAATAGAAAATCAAGTGAAACTTTTTGACTTTTTTTCTTTGTTGGTACTTTCATTACAGAAATGCATTAAAAAAAGCTAGTTAAATAATTGTTAAGTTACATAAAAGAAATTTAAAGACAAATTTTGTCATTTTTTGAAATAAATATATAACTTTCAAATTGTGCTCAACTTAATGATTTTAAGAAATGAAATCTTTAAATTTTATTATAATCGATTTTTAGCTTGTCTTTTTAATAACAATTTAGTTTACTTCTTGTTTGAATAAGTTCAAATTTAAATATTCAATTTTACTTTCCAAATTCTTAAGATTTAGATGTGACATTTTAAACACAATTATAACCATGTCCGCTTGTCCCTCTGTCTGTCTCTTCGCCCTTTTTTGCCCTTAAATTTAAAACTTTATGGCTGAAACTTGGTAGATAAGCATTTTAGATGTTTAGGTTAGTCAAGTTTAAGAATTTGTTGGAATGGACTACTATTCGACTATGTTGTAGTATCTTTATTGTTTTTAAAATATCTAAATTTTATACTTTTTATTGTTAAGTTAAATTGTCTTGAATTTCTTGAATTAAAGAATTTAGTTTGTATCTGAAATCTAATATCTTTATTACTTTAACTTTGGCTTAAATATTCAAACATTTTATTTATTAGTATCTATATTTCTTTTCTTCATTACTTTTAATGAAATTTAAACGTTTTTATATTTTTTTATATTCTAACATTTAAAGTAACAAAATTTTTTTATAGTTTATTATTATTATATATATTTTTTAATAGCTAAATTGAACGATTATCGTTTTTAAAATGCATTTATATAGCAAAAATACAACCCGGAAGAAACATAATCTTGTTGAAAATAGTTAACCAAACTAAAGTAATTCTTAAACTCTTTCATTCTGGAAAGACTACATATTATATATATCTTAAATGATAGTTAAATTCATTTAAGAACTTTTTGTTGCTATTGGTAACATAAAATCTTTTAGTAACTAAGACTAAAAAAAGAGTTTTATGAACATTTTTATTTTTTTAATTTTTCTTTTCCTGGCAGCAGGGCTAAAGCAAATGTCATTGCACTTATAGATTTATCTTCAAAACGTACTTTGCCCTACTCCTCCCCCTAACTCTACCAACCACTTACCGCACCAATACGCCCCTCCAATCGAATTGAAGTTGAAGCCTGTTTCTCTTTGGGGTTTTGTCAACCAAACCAGAATCCAGTTTTTCATCCCAGAGAGGCTAGAGAATTTTTTCATTTTTTCTTTTTTTCCTCTCCTGGCAAGAGCATCCCCGCCGACATACCAGTTCCAGTTCTAAGAGGCTCTCAGATCCACTATAATTATGCATTAAACACTTGAAGTTTTTTTTTTCTCCATTTTTTCTCTACTTTTTTTTTCTGTTGTTAGAGAAAAAAAGGCCCGAAGGCCTTATTGCAGCATTTGGTCATCATCTTGAAATTTGCATAGGAAACCATAGAGTAAATGTCATACATTAAATTTTGCGTGGGCCAAAGAAATGCATTGGCCAAATCGCATTTGGACAAAAAGAAATGAGTAAAACTTGTTTATTGGCTTAGACATTGTTGCTATGTTGCTTTGGTTAGCTGCTGCTGCTGCTGTTGTTGCTGTTGCCTCTTGGGTCAATGTTATGTAAACCTGGTTCACTTTTTTGTACCCCCACCCTCCCCCAAAAATGCAGCACCACCAACAACAACAACAACAATACATAATACTCTTCAAACTTATTACACAAAAACCCAAATAACTTAACAACAAAAATGAAAATGAAGAAAACCAAAAAAAAAAAAAAAATAAAATCGATTCAATTTTCTCTCTCTGTGTATATGAGTGTGTGTGTGCGTATGTGTGTGTGTCTTTTGCTGGTGCTCTGTGGGCTGTTTTTTTTTCACTGGTTTCGCAGCCTTCCCGCTGCATTCCAAGAGACTCCAACTAAAGTCCGGTCTGTGAAGATAACACAGACTAAAACTGATCAAAAAAAAGCGAAAGATATAAAGAAAAAAAAAGTGTCCACAACAGTCCAAAATGTCGCCATAACAAATTAAAATAATTTCAACAAATATCATTTCGGTTGCCTGTTTTTTTTTTTTTTTTTTTTGAGAGTTATATCATAATGATTTTGTGTTTCCCCTTCTAAGTAGATGGGGCCACCGAGATGAAAGGTGTTAAAACTATAATCACAACAAATCATCATTAAGAAAAACTTCCAACTTCAAACAAACTAAAAAACAAAAAAAAAACTCAAAAAAAAAAGAGAGACTCTTAAATATAAACGACAACAAAATTTTTTTAAAGTTAAAGAAAATGCGAAATCACAAAGAAAGCAACAGCGGAAACAGACAGACGATAATATCATCAACATCATCATCATCGTCGTCTTCGTCATCATCATCATCCTCCTCCTCCACCTCCTCGAACTCCTCTTGCAATTCTTTGGCAAGTTCAACTGATGCCAAAATGGATAAAATAGACAATAATCAAAAGCAACAACAACAACATTTAGTTGGAGATGGCAAAGTTTCAGTTGTATCTAAACTTTTGCTTAAAACAACAACGTCCTCCATCAAGGATAACAGCAATGGTCATAACCAACGCCAACGACCTGCATCCATCTCACCCAATAGCAACAACAACAATAACAGTTTCAGTTCCGCCTCAGTTGCCGGCTCAATACAGGTAAGACAATTTCTTATTAACCGGTTTTTGGTATATTCAGTTTTCTTTTTATGATTCTTATTATTAAATCCTCATACAAAAAAAAAAAAAAAAAAAGTGCGCAGAATTCCAATTGGCTAAGTGACTCACACGCACTCAGTCACCATCAAAATCACAGTGAAGTTCCCTTCCATCCATCCATTCTCCGGTAAAGCAAACCCACGCATTTATATATATATATACTTTTTTTCTTTATTGTTCAAATTGATCGGCCCAGCAGCAGTCTTTTGGCTCAGATTCTTAATTGAATTATGGGACTGACCTGCATTTGCATTTGTTTAACCCCCGAATGGGGCCCCCTTCATTCATTTGATGATGATTTCGTTTACAATACAAAATATATATTGAATATATGTTGGATATATATATGTATATATAATACTGTGTCACTCAGTCACCAAGAGAACGGCACTTTTTTTTGTTTTTTTTTTTGGGTTTGGTCTGTAGTATTTCTCAGGATCAACAAATGAAGAAGAAGAAGCTTGAAATCGAGTTATTAATTGGTCATTTGGCAATGAATGAGAAGCCATAGGAATGTTTCATTCCAACTGAGAGTGTGTGTGTGTGTGTGTGTGAGTGTGTGTAGTGTTGTTGTGGCCATCAATGAAATGTCTGTATAAGAGTATTTTTATGGTATTTAAATCTCCTCAAACAGGCAAAAGAAGCTGTAGAAATGTTGTTTTGATGCAGTCTATAAAGAAGTTTCATCTTGTTAATATTAATCGAAAGAGTTTTTTTTTTTATAGACCATATTTTATTGGTTTCACTTTATTTAGCACTTGTTTTCCGCTGGGAAATTGATATTATCCAGTAAGAGGCATTAGAAAATGGTTTTTTTGGGTGGTAAAACTATAAATTCAGATATTGACAGTCTTTCTAAAAGACATTAATGGTTTCATTACGACTGTTTCTTATATAGAAACTTGTTTTCAACATTAGATATTAGAATACTTTGAAATTATATTATTTAATTCTATATAATGGACTATAGAAAGACATGCCTAATATAATAGAACATATAAGTAATAGTTTTAGAATTTTCTTAGAAGGGTTCACTGAAGTTTATAAATTTTTAATTATATTTCTTGTTGAATTATATGAAAAATGTCTACGTGCGCAATTGACTCATTAGCATAGCATAGAAATAAGTTACCTACGAGTAACAGATTATGTTAAGTAATATATAACATTCTGTTAATCTTATGTTATTATAATCCAAAGAGAACGAAGTTTTAAATAAACATAATTATTGTTTAGATATAGTTATAAATTGAAGATATTGAGTTAATATTTTTTCTGATTTAGATACTGCAATTAAATAGTTTTTAGAAGGTAATTAATTAGTAAATATGTTATTAAAAATTTTATTTTATTTGCTATTATTTATAAAAGTATCAAATAGATTTTTATACCCCGTACCCAAAGAAGGGAGCATTTCTGAAACCATAAAGTATATATATTCTTGAACAGTAGCTATATTTGAGAAGATTTTGAGTTGTCCGAAATCGCAGAGATTAGTTAAATTAAACTAAAGTTATACATATTTACCTTATGTTGGTAAATAAATAAAAAAGATTAAAAAATGTGTGCAAATAATTTAAAAATATTAATAGAAATATAAATAAATTAATAGAAATATCAATAAAATAATAAAAATATTAACAAACAAGCAGTAATATAAATATATTAATAAAATAATAATAATATTAATGAATAAAAATTATTAATAATATTAATAAATTAATAAAAATATTAATATATTAATAAAAATATTAACAAATAAGCAAAAATATTAATAAATTAATTAAAAATATTTAAAAAATAATAAAAATATTTATAAATAAGCAAAAATAATTAAAAAAATTAATAAAAATATTAATTTAAAAAAATTATTCAAAAAAATTATGCGAATTATCTAAAAATATAAATAAATATTTTAAATATTTATAAATTATTAAAAATATAAACTAATTAATAAATATATTAATAATTTAAAATTGTTAAAAATATTATTTGAATTATCAAAAAATATTAAACAACTAAAATAGTTAAAAATTTATCCAAATTATTCAAAAAAATAATTCACAAAAATTCAGTTTTAAAGTTCCATAAAAGCCGCCTCAAAAAAGTATTTATTTATATTTAAATTATAATTTAAATATATTTTATTTAACCAATAATAAGATTTTTAGTGCTTTATATACCTAATAATAATTCCATTTTTTTTACTTTTTAATTTATATTTTTATGTACATATAAAACAATTATTTTCCACTTTTATCATGCTGCTCCCATTTCTTTCAAAAAACATTAACCACATAGGGAGAGGCAGACAGAGAGAGAGAGGGGGAGAGGGACCCCACAAAAATATTCTATTCACCCATTAACCTTAACTTATTTATTGTAAGCTAACACCCGTCCCCCCTGTCTTTACAATTTCTAGGGGGAGAGAAATGCCACACATTTTGTAGGAAAGATGAATTGTTTGGGTTTTTTTTTTTTGACTTGGTTTGGTTTCTGGTTCGAATTGATTGTGAAGCTTTCGTTTGTCTTCGAAAATGCAAAATAATTTACCAAATTAACGGTACCATTATCAACAGCGACGATCCGATCAATCAATGGTGAATCCGATCAATTAAATGTTGCCTCCGAGCATAAAACGAAAGAAAACTGAACAGAATCAAAAACAGACGAGAGAATAAACATTGAAACGAAGACGAAAAAAAAAGAGGTTATGACCAGAGAAAGAAAGACAGACAGACAGACAGCTTGAGAGAAGATGCTGATGATGGCCGTTCAAGAAATGTGAATGTCGACGATCTAACTTCATCTATATAGTATAGATAGATATATGTGAATTGGACCAACATTGACCTTATCATTGTTAAGTATTTGGTATTTGGTCTTTCTTTTGGCTTCGAGGGGGCGTTGATTAATCATCTTCGTTTACCTCAAAGGCTTCAAATTTCATATGCGCGGATTGCTATCTATTGTCTTTGGATATATACATATATATATATATATATCTTTATTTTTTTTTGCTGTGTAAAAGAGAATGTGCCGATCGATAACCGGACAGGTTATTGAACCACTCGCTTTGCCAGTGTACATACATACATATATCTATGTATTTGTAACGCTTTGGTTTTTGGTTTCTTGAACAAAAAAAAAAAAAAAAAAATAACAAACGCTAATTACTGGCTAGAAGCACGCTTTAGTTCCAGTTATTAGACCTGACCGACCGACCAACCAAACAGCTGGTCGATCAACTTTTCTATGCTATCATCCATATTTTTTTTTTTTTTTGTATGATGATGGTGGTCTTAGAACAAGTTTCCTTCTCTCAACTTGGCCACATTCCTTACATGCACCTCAATTCTTAGGGCTATTTATAGCTGCTATTCCCTTGCAATCGAATTAATTGTGACCAGCCACGCCCATCTTTCCCCCCAAAACCTCCTTAACTGATGCTAAGAGCTGACAAAACAAAACTGTAATGGTTAATGGGCTTGACGAAGGTCGTCCGCATCGTCGTCGTCAGCTTCTTTGTTTTATTTCTCTTCATTTTAGATGAATGCGCAGATTTCCATAGAAAAAAAAAACAACAACCAACAAATTATAAATATATATAAAAACTAAAGTTTTTTTTTTTATTTTTCATTTTCATTTTAAATGTAAAAGGTTTTAAATTTTTGCCTCTCTGCTGGTTTATTATCTATTTGGTTTTCTTTTTTGGTGTCATCGTTGGTTTGTTTTTTTTTTTTTTTTTCTGCCGATTCAGCTAAAGCACTTGACGAGATGCATTTAAACATTTTTTGTTTACATTGTTTGTAGATGTATATGTATCTGAATCGTTAGCTTTAGCTTACCCTAAGGCGTCGTCTCTTAACTGACAATGAGACCTTAATTGTTGCTTCATTTCCGTAAGCTTTCATTTTGCTTCCATTCCGGAAATGGACGCATATTTCGCATAAACAAAGATTGTTAGAAACAAACTACAAAAATGGTCTCAATTATAAAGTTTCTGGAACTAGGGGATTATACCATTTAAACAGAATCGATTGAGTGCAATTACAAAAAAAAAAAAAAAAAAAAGAAAAGATGAAGCCAAAAGAACCATTCCGCAATGTAAGCTAATGAAGTGAGGTTGAATTTATTTAGTGGTTTTGCTTAAATGGTTCTTTTTCGCAGAAAAACCAAAAGTTATACAATAATTATAGTACATTTAGTGGCGAATTCTTATAAATATATGTATATATGTAATTAGAGAGTCAAAAGTCTTAAATAATTGCAAAAAGAAATGGAGCATAGTAATTCTTTTTTTAAATGTTTCTTAAGCTGACCAAAAACAATCTAGAAAGAGTTTTTTAGGAAAGAGTTTTGCAATATTTCTTGTTTTAATTTTAAAGTATTAGTTAATTTTAATATTTTTGAATTTAGCCTAAGACCATAATAGTTATAGTTAGTTTTCCCTTTTAATAATTACCTATTATTCATTATTCTATTTTTGAAGCTTTAACAGGAACTTTATTTGATTAAGTATTTTAAATAATATTTTATATGAAAATATATACAAATGGCAAATAATAATAAGAAGAATACGTAAAGAAATATAAATAATTACTTTTATAGAAAAAACGCTCTTAGAACAACCAAGTTATTATTCGAGAACCATGTTCTCGACCGCTCGTTTCTCTGGGAACTATATGATATTGTCAACCGATTCTTATAAAACTTTATAGATATGTTAAGACGTATACGACACTCATAAGTACCAATTTTCATTATATTGAATGGAAAAATAAGAAAGTTATAGAATTTAAACCATCTTCTCGACTGCTTGTTCCTGTGGTAGCTATATATATATATATGATATAGTCATGTGATCGGTATGATTCTGACAAAGGCAATTCCTGCAGCAAAGAGAAGCCTTGGTGTAAAATATCAGCTCTTTGGATTTAAGGCATTTGAAGGATTTTTTGTTAATCCAGAAAGACCGATGAACTAACAGACATACAAGGCTATATCAACTCAGCATATTATGCTGATTCAAAATTATATATTCCTTTTTATTAGTTTATTTTATATAGTCTTTATATAATCGAATATGTTTACATTTATGAGTTGCAAACTTCAGACCAAAAATATTATACCCCTTTTGCAAGAGAAGAGAGGAAATGGGTCATAGAAATACCTTACTTCAACAGTTCTGAAGCAAGAAATTTAGTTTGTCAAAGCAAAGATATTTCTTAACTTTTTTAAAAATATTTATAATCAAATAAATATAAGTAAACTTCTAGAAAAATTCTAGTAAAAGATATTTCTTTTCTTTCTTTTTAATATTTATAATCAATATTTGATAATAAACAGAGACAGTGAAATAGATAATAAACATAAAGTAGATATTTTAAATATAACTTATTATTAGAAAAATTTATTAATTTTTAAAAATGTCCTTTTTTTTAGGAAAACATATATTCTAAAATTTTTTTTTTTATTAAAACGACTCTTATTCAATTTTGAGACATTTTACATAGTAAAAAGTTTTCTAACTTTCTTTGAAATGAAATAGTTCAAGCTTAGAATAAGATTTAAGGATTTAACTTGTTGTCTTTTTTTTCTAGTGATGTTTTTTTTTAATTTATTATATTTTCTAATAAACTTTTGCTTTGATTTTATTATAAACTTAAACAAAATCATTTTTTTCTTATGCCTAAGCTTTCAATTGGCTACTAGAAAAGATTTTAGAAGGCTCATTAGTTCTTTGTGTTTGTTTTTCATCTTTCTTTTCTTTTTCTACTAACGCAACTCGAACTCGTTTCTCACTCGTCTTTTGAGCGGCAATTAATTAATGCCAAGCAACAACAGTCCAGGTAAAAGCAACAACAACAACACCAATAGCAACAATGCCGCCTCTCAGCGCTAAATTCTAGCCAAGATTCCAGTTAAATTGTTTGTGCCTGGCTACAAACTTGCTTTGAACTCGTACCGCCAACTAACTTGGCTCTTAAGGATTGCCACTTTTGTCTCTCTCTCTCTCTTTGGCTCCGTTTTCTTCATTTTTGCTTTTTGCATTTTGGTTCAGGAGAAAAAAAAAATTATAACAAATAATTGCGACAGGTGGTTGCAATAGTGCAACAACTCTTCGTTTAAGCGGAAAAAATTTCACCTATGTTGTGGCCCATTGTATGCATTTTTTTTTCCTCTGTAATTTTCCATTTTTTTTTTTTTTTTGCCCATAGGCAGATGTTAATTAATTAAAGCAAAAGCCGAGTGAAAATGCACTTTTGACTATATTAAACTTCCTGCTTCGATTTCATTTCACTAGTTCTTGAACCCACACACACTCACACACTTACAACAGATGAAAGAAAATTTCACTTTTGTTTCTACAGACACCAAAAATTTGAGGTCAACAGAAGAGGAAAACAACGAAAAATACAAAAAAAAAAAAAAAAAAAAAAATAAAATACTTGTTCCCATTATAAAACCAAAAAAAAAAAAAAAAAAAGACAACGTAGAGATGTCTGGCCTGGCTTTTGTTGTCTTGGCCATTGAAAGAATTTCTTGTAGTAGTTACTCGACCATCGACAGCAACTTCAAAAAAAAAATCTCATGATGAGACTAAGAGAAAGAGAGAGAGAGAGAAGAAGACATAAAAGGGGACAGAGGGAAGAGGATCTCATTTTCCTTTTTTAATGAAAAGTGAAAATTTATATATATATATATTTATTTTGGGCTTTCTAATTACAGTTGGTGACTCTTTCTTGTTGGCCAAAAATGCACTGAAGCTTGGCAAATTATTAAAAAAAGGGTTTGACTATTGCTTTTGCTAATTATAAGCAAGTTGAAAGTATTTTTCTTTTAAGCTTCGTTGCATATGGTTATGACCTTCTGGAGAAGCTTTTTGTTCTTGTTGTTGTTCTTGTTGTTTTTTGATTCTTGGTTGGCTTGAGACATGGCAGTTGGCGAATGAAACCAGTTTATGGTATTTTGTTCTTGTTTCAAGGCATGTCTTTTGATTGTTGTTTGCGTTCCTTGTTGACCAGCCTGCAAAACTTATCACTGGCCATAAATCTTTTTGGCCAGGCTAAGAGAAACAACATACCACAAAACAACACTCAGTCTCACATCAGACATAAAAATCAGTCGACGGCACACACAGCCAGAGAGACAGAGAGTCCAAAAGCCAGTTGCCATGCCATGACCATTACCAGTTCTTTCTGCATCGCTTGCTTTTCACTCTAAAAGCAACTAAAAAAAAAATAAATAAATAAAACAAACTTATTTAAACCATAAACGAACAACAACAGAGAAAATACCCCACCATTGAGGTCAAGGATGCTTCAGACAACATATATCCTGAAAATCAGTTAATGAGTCTCGCCTCTTTTCGACACATTTGGGCAAAATCAAAAATCTTATTATTACTAATGAAGTTCGAGAAGAAAGAAGAAGAAAAAAAGAAGCTAAAAGCCTCTCAGATTCACTTTCATTATGCGGCCCATTTAAAGGGACAACGTTATGGCCATCTGGTCCACTTGACAGCTGGCGAAAGGCGAACTGAATGGAGCCGGACAGGGTCAGAGTCAGTCATCCTACTGGAAGAAAGCGTAAAGAGATGCTTGACCAAAGTGGAAATCACCAAAAAGAAGCGAAAAAAATACAGAAAAAACCGCTATGCAACCGTTATAGCACAGTGTCACAAAATTAAATCAATAGCCATAAAAAAAATTAAAAAAATTAAAATTAAAATATTTAGAAATAAATTTGAAACCTAAAATTTCGTTCTAAGTTTCTTTTAAGATAAAATTATGTGAAATTTTCTTCATTTTTCTTTTTAAAATTCACTTTAATTATTTTTAAAATTTTATTTGAACAAGTTCTGGAAATTTTGTTTATATTTCAATAGCTGTTTTCTTTGTTTTTGGAATATTTGAAATATATAGTTAATTTTCTTCTTATTTCAATTTCTAAAATATAAAAACTATCTTCTTCTGATTCTATTTGAACCGACTGACTAATTGTTTCATAACCAAAATAAATATTTTTCTATATTTTAATTAAATAAGAATTTATGTAAATAATTTAAATCAAGAAAAGGTAAAGATATTATAGATATAGAAATTATTTACTAATTATTTGTTTAGTAATAAAACGAATTTTCAATTTGTTTTTTTTTTTTAACAAAATATTCCAATTACACATCTTTTTTCTGTCTTTTATCTAAATTCTACTTTTTCTAATCTATTTTTTTTTTTATAATTTGTAAATGATATTACCTTTTTCCCTTTCAATTTGTGTTGACAAGATACATTTGAATCTTATCTTTGTTAGGGAACCCCTTTTTTATGTTTGTCCACAGAGAGTCACGTATGGGCCAAAGACACGTTTATGGGTATCAAAAATTGTGATCATATTTAGAACTTTATCTATCTACTGATAAATAGTAATTTTAAAATGAAAAGTATCTCACTTATAAACATAAATGAGACTGTTCTGTGTAATAAATATCAGTGTAAAGTTCCAATTTTGATAAGAATTGAAATTGGTCTTTATTGGTTAATTTAAAGATAATGTTAATAGAACTCAATTTGTTTGTTAACTAGTTTTGTTTATCGGTTGCTATTATCTAGTAAACTCTTGAAATGGTTTATTTTTTGACAGTTGAATAAAGTTTTTAATAAATGGATCCTAAATTCTAAAAGTTTTTAACTATTTAGTGAATGTATAAAATAAGAAACACCTTACATGGCCAACTTTAGAATAAAATTTTGAGCTTAAACCACTTAAAAGTGATTAAAAATAGAAAAATATTCTCTTTAAATAAGTTTTGAAAAGTTAATTGAAAATTCGTATTAATTAGTCAATGTTTTTATTTAAACTATTAAGTTATTTAATAGTTTTTTGATAGTAAAAGAACCTTATTTTTATATTCTCTTAACTTTTTGGTGGTAACAAAATTATCATATAATATTTTAAAAAGATTTAAAGTTATTAATTATTTTGTTGCTTCTAGTTTAGCAGTTTTTTTAATTTTTTCAATGATCTTTGGGTATGATATTAAATTTAATATAGCTTAAAAATATTTGAAAAGTCATAACAATTTCTCATATAATTTAGTTCTTTATAAATGGTTTCAACTTTAATAGACGAAATTATTGAATTTGCCTTCCATTTCTATGGTTTATTAAATTTTAAAAAAATGCTTAACTATTAAATAGAAAATATAAATGGTTGATTTTAATTGAAATTATATTAATATTTATAAAAATTCTGAAGCTTAGATTAATAAGAGTAGAATTAGAATTAGATCAACGTTTTCAATATTTACTAAAATTGAGATAAACTTGGACTTAAGAGGAAAAGAGAGATTTAGAAAATATATTAATATATAAATCTTGATTTAAAAATAAATAAAAGTACTTAATTCGCTTCTCAAGTAACTTTTTAAATATATTTTATTTATTAATATTCATTTTCCCATAACTTTTTAAACTTCTGAAAAATTACATTTAAAAAATAAACTGCCAACTTTAATAAATATTGAATTTAAAATTAATAAAACTGTCTAATTTACTCCTAAATTAAATTCTTCAATATTTACTAAAGTTTAAATATTAACTTTAAATTTATAAACTTTCGATGGTGCAAATAAACGACTTTAGAAAATCAATTGTTAACTTGAATTTATAATGATTTTTAAATTAATAAAAATACTTAAGTCTAAATAGAAGTAAGCTCTTTAATATTTACTAAAACTTACATTAAATTTCCTATAAACTTTCTAAAAACTTTTTATTGTTGACTTACATGTATAATAATTTTTTAATTAATTATACTACATACTTATATTAATTTTTCTATATAAAAAAATGTCTTCAAAGGGTTCCCAAATATTCAATTTTGCAAGCTAAATTGTTTACTTTCATTAATGTTGATTTAAAAATTAATAAAAATATTAAAACTATTCTTAGAGTAAATTTTTTGAAAATCTTACATGAATTTTTCCATAAATATTTTTTGTACTTTTATAAATTATCTACAAATTATGATTAATTATTTTTAATATTCTATTGAGTTAAAATTTTTTATTTCTTACTTATAAGAAAAACTTTTTTAAACAGCGTTTTTTTTATGAGTAAACAATAAATTACAATTAAAACAAAAGTAATAAAAGGTGTTTAATATCATATTTAAAGCCTTGAAATAGTTATTAATATAACGGTCTATTTAATATATTTTATTGATTTGTATCCTTTATTGCCATAGGTAATTGGCCACTGTGCAGCAGTGTTAAAGTTTTTCTGCATTTTATTTCATTTTATTTTGGTTTTTTTTTTCTTTTCTTTTTTTTTCTTGTTTTGGTCAATTCGGCGGCGAGCCTGCCGTTTTGTGACTGTGTCCAATTTGGGTAGAGATTGACAGCGATATGCGTTTAATTTGACGATAAATGTGCAATATGGCACGCAAGCCAAGAAAAAAGACCACTCTCAGTTGGTTAATACAGTGATAAAGGAGGGGCAGATGGGGGATAAAGGGGATGTGAGGGTATAAGGGTGATGTTTGATATTTGGTTGAACGTTTAGTTCGCATTTTGCAATTCAATTCTAATGCCTTAAGCCTTAAGGCTCTCGTTTTGTATTTCTTGGATTTATTTTTTTTTTCTTTCTTTTCTATTTTTTTTTGTTTTTTGTTCGATTCGTGCTCTTGCCAAATTCAAATCGAAAATCGCCAAGCACGATCAAAGTTGAAGTTGAAGCTGTAGCTCTGAAGTTGAAAACTATTTTTTTCTTCTTTTTTTTTTGTTATTTTGTTTTTCTTTTTGGCCACGTTGGCAAAACTGACACGTTTGCTCGCATTTTGATTGCAATTTCTTTTCTTCTCTGTCTCTGTGTTATTTCTGCTTAGTCTGAGGCTTCCATTAAACAGAAAAAAAAAAAAAAGTAGAAAAATAGAGTCAAATTCGTGTTGGCCATTAAAAGTCACAGCGACAATGGAAAACGTAAAACCGATGGCATATTTTTACTCACGAAATGGAGATGAGCCAAAGAGAAAATTTTCAATTGCAATTTCGATTTTCCATTGGCAAACATCACACAAAAAAAAAAAAGAAGAGTTAAAAATAAAATCTTTCAATTGGCTTATCAAAAGTATTCATATGATTATTTTTTTTTTTCTTTGTTTTTTTCTGACTAACCCAACCAAAATTGAGTCATAAGCAAATGCTGACGTTGCCCACGTTTCAATTGCATTAAAAAGCAACAAAAACAAAATATTAATATCATATTATTTTTTTTTATATTATATACTTAGAGTAGAAGAAACAAGAATGATAATCATTTCAAGTGTCTGAGTAATCTTTGTTTAGAATTCTTTTCATTTTTGGTAAAATGACCCCAATGAATGGGAATGAGTAGAAATAAGTCAAGGGGAAGCCAGCAGCTGTTGAGAATGGAGAAAAATATTTGTGAATGAAAAACAAAATAAAACTATAAAATTGAATGAATGACACACACACACTGTAAAAAAAAAACAAATTTGTTATATAACATTTTTAGATAGGCAAAAGATAAGCAGATAACTATAACTTATTTATATATATAATATAGTATCAACTAATCAACTAATGACAAATTTCGAAATATATTTTAATCTTTTGCTACTTTAAAATGTCTAAAAGAAGACAAATTTCTTTAGGCCATTAGTTTGTTGTTTATAAAAGTCTAATTTATAATCTTTATATTTATTTAAAAATATTTAAACAAGCAACAACAGGAAATACTTATTGTTTAAAGTTTATTTCCTTTAAAGTGAATCATTGCATATTTTAAATAATTATCTTTTCGGACATTTTTAAGTTTCCGTTGTGGACTTTTTAAGTTTTTTTTTTAAGATATAAGAAAGTGTTCTTTGTGAATATATGAAAAAATAGTGAAAATTCATTTTAAATATTAATAAAATCTTAAAAATTTACTTAAAACTTTAGAGTTAATGAAAATTACTTAGGTTTGCCAATTAAAATTTCTTTTAAATATTAAAAAATCCTAGTTGATTACTTAAGATTGAAAACTTCTTTAAAATTTCTCTAAACATTTACAAAATTTCTTTTCAAAATCTTAAAAATTCTGCTATATATCCAATTACAACAATTCTATTAGTTTCCACTTCAACTAAAATATTTCTCAAATATAAAAATAATCTTTGATAATTAGTTTTCAAAATAAAGCAATATTCTCTATTAGAATCAATGGCAATAACTATTTAAATTTTTATTTCAATTAAACTTTTTCTTAAATATATAAAAAATTATTAATATTATCATTCAAACAATTTTTTAAAATTCTCCCATGGCAATAATTTTTTAAACTTTCATTTTAATTAAAATTTTTAATTATTACTTTTCAAAATGATTTTAAATTTTTTCAAAGATAATAACAATTCTTTTAATTTCCAGTTCAATAAAAAATTTCTAAAAATATAAAATTAATTTTCAAAATAATATAAAAATTTTTCCAAAAAATCATAGACAATAATTCTTTTATTTCCATTTCTGTTTTTCATTAATTAATGACAAATATTCTTTTATTTCCATTTTTTTTTTCATTACTTAACTTTTAAAAATTTTCCATAAATTACAAAAAAAAATGCTTTCCCATCATTTACCTATATGAAATCAAAGTAGATTTATATATATATATATTTTTTCATGAAAAATTCCATTTGTATAATTTAAAATTATTATATTTCTTTCCCTCTAAGCCCCTTCCATTTCCCCTTTCTTTTACGAATTGCCCATGGGCAATGCTTAACACTCAATTCATCAAGTGATTTATTTAACACGCGCCTTAGCTGAACTGGAACTTGGACTGGGACTGGGACTGGATTTGGGATGGGGACAAGATTGAAATGGCCTGGACTCGTAGAGCGTACCATTAAGAATTGCTAAAGGCTGCTCCCAGCTGTGTTCCCCTTAAATGGTGACCCACTGCACCAGTTTTCCATCTCCGATTGATTTATTAGGCATGGGTCTGAATTCTGTAGTTGCTGCTTTAGCTCATCCGGAGCAATTTCCCAGCTGATAATTATGGGTTAGGGGCAAAGAGAGGTAAAAGAGGGAAAATCTTTGAAAGGAAACAAAAAAAGAGAAGTTAGTTACATATAGTCAAATGGCAAAGTAAAGGGCTGTAGTAAACGAAACTATTGCCATTGCCCCCTTGGGACAGTTGCTGATTTAAATTCGTGTTAGAGAGACAAAATAATTACAGCAATTGGCCAAAAAAATAAAAAAAAAAAAAAGAAGGAAAAAAGCCAAAATGAAACGAAACTGACGGCCACGACGAACAGACGTCAAATGTTTAAAACCAAAAAGCCAAGTGAGTGAGTGAGTGAGTGAATGAATGAATGATTTTGGACTTGCTTTTTGGTCTTGGGAACATTTCAAAGATCATTAAAATTCTTGACGATGAGCCCCCAGGGCAGAGAGATCAACGACAGAGACAGACATAGAGCATTTGAGACAAACCTTAAGTAGTTGACCCAGAAAATGGTTCTTATTGCCAATTGCATGCTGTCATATAAGTAGATTTATACCCTATAATCTAAGTAGAAAGGGTTTATCATATTTCTTACCAACATTTGCAATCATCAATTAGATTTATTGTCAACATTATAATAAAGTAATATACAAATTTTTGGTTAACTATTGTTTGATGAATCGATTTTGAAATATCTCTTAGGTGAGAAAATTTAGGAGGCATTAAAAATTTAAGAGTTTTTTTATATATCCACTAATATTTATTATTCAACTAAAAGTTTGAAAGATATTAAAGCAGAGTTGTAGGTTATATTAAAAATTTTACAATGAACCAGTCAGTTAGTTAACTCTTATGTAAAAGTAGTTCCAGAAAGTTTTATAGGGAAGTTAGATAATTATAATATTAACATTGTCCGCTAGATGGCATAGGAGTACGAAGAAGTAAATAAGATTTTAAGATTTCAAAACGTTTTAATGCAAAAATGAAATTTTTAATTCAAATAAATCTTAAATAAACTAATCTTCTTCATTTTACTAAAAAAAAGGACTTGAAATAAAAATTGGCCGCCAGATGGCGTCGAAATATTTAATAAAAAAAGGTTAAACTTATAAAATGAGAAAGAAAGAAAATGAAAAGGAAAGAGTGAATATGATATACACTCAATTTAAGTTAACTTCAATTTTGTCTTCCCAATAAAAGTATTGAAAAACATTGTAAAATATAAATTGGCCGCTAGAGGGCTTCAAATTATTGAGTAAAAAAAAGTTAAATAAATCAAACAAGACAAATTAATAATGTCACTTAAATATAAAATTTATTTTAATTTTTTGTCTTCCTTATATTAAAATAATCCCAAAATGTGCCTAAAATGAACATTGACCGCTAGAGGGCGTCAAAATCTTAAGTTTTTAACTTAACTTTTAAACTATTTTAATAGAAAAGTAAGAGGAATTAAGATAAACTAATAATTTATTCAAAAATATCTCTTTAATTTAGTTTTGCTTTCATTCTTTACTTAAAGTCTTTCTTATATGAAAAAGTGCTAAAGAATTGATATTGTCCGCTAGAGGGTGTCAAAATAATAAGTAAAAATATGATTAAAGTAGTTAAAAAGGAAAAAAATAAGGAAAACGTTTTTAAAATAATTTTTTAAATTTAATTTTCCTAAATTTGGTTGTCTTCTCAATATTGTAAAAATGCTTTGAAATAAAAAGTCTTCAAAATTTAAAGAAAAAGATAATATTAACTCCTTCTTTTTAACTGCAGGGTATCTATTTAGTCGACTTTCTTACTTTGAATATTTTTTTTTTTTTGAAATAATATATATTTGTTTGCCATTAATTTTATATTTTTGTGGCGCCAAAGTCAAAGAGACAATCAACAGCTGCCCACATTTTGGCTACCTCTACCAATCCCCCAAGAAAACAACAACAATAACAAAATCTTAAAATGTGCAATAGAAAGAGAGGCAGAGAAAGAGACAACAATCCATGTTATAAGTCTCCATGTCTTAAGTCAGTCAAGTGGGTATCCAAAAGGCTTGGTTGACGTGTACCACGGTAATTTTTTTTTACTTTTTTTGTTTTGTTTCTGTTTCTGTTGTTTTTTTTTTTTCTTATTTTGTTTAATTTTTATATTTTTGGTTTTTTTTCTTCTGACAATTTGATTTGCTTTTATGAGCACCTCAAAATATTATGCATACGAAGCGTGTGTTGAAAACGGAACTATGTAGATATATATATGTATATATATATAAAGTGTAATGTGAAGAGTGGGTTGTTAAATTAAAAATATTTTTTGTAATTGCGCTCTAAGCTTTGTGGTCCAAGTTAGTTATAGTTATGTTAAGCAATTAGGCTAACAAATCGATTGGATTTTGACTTTTGGTTTAATTGACCATTTCAAGTTCTACTAGTTTATGCCAATGCTTAATTTTTTTTTATTTTTTATTATATAAGGAGAAAATAAAAAATGTATTTAATATTTGGAAGTGATTGTATAGAGATTGTAGTTTAAGAATTCTTGTTAAAGATTAAATGATTTAGATTGTTTAAAAGACTTAAGAAAGTTTTATATTAAGTAATTTTGTGCAAACCAATTAAAAAATTTCAATTGCTTTTTTTAAATCTATAAAAATTTATATTCATTTAAAATTAAAGAAGTTTTTATTATATATAATGAATTTTTGGCAAACTTTTTAAGGTGTTAGAGGTAGTTCAGGTTGGTGCCAGACTCTTTTGACTGAAACCATTTTAGTTGGTTCCTGGCTTAGTTCTCGAATGGAAAATCAAATGAGTTGCCTGATTTGTTGACTATTGTCCATAAGATTAAGTGCAAGATGGTTTTTTTTTTGATTTTCTAGTCTCAAGTTCGAAAATTTTGAACTTATATATATGTAGATATATTTTTAATAATTTTCTTATGACACATAAATTGTAATTAAATAATATTAAGCTCAATCAAGGCTTAAATATTATTATTTTTATTAATTTAGTTTTCTTATCTTTTTGGAGTTTTTCCACACAATTAAAATGACATTACATATTTTTTTTTATATATTTTTGTTTATCTACAACAGGAATTGTTATGGTAATATGACACCATAAAGAAATTTCAATTTCCTTTTCACTATGTCCAACTCCTTGTCCAATTTCAACTCCAACCCTGTCCACAGTCATTGGAGTCAACCAAGTCACCCAATCGTCGTCTTACGAGTTTTGTGTGGCTCTTAGCATTACTTAATCCGGCTTATTATAGACGCTTCGCTCCGTTTGGCTGTCTGTTTGTTGGCTGGTTCCGCCTACCCCCCCTACACACACACACACACACACACTTCTCTCCCCATGGCTTTGTTATGTATGATTTTACTTAGTTTGCGCTTTACTTGTTGTTGTTGATTTTTCTCTTTTTTTTTGTTGGGGGATTACTTCAATATGGCCAACTTTGTTTGACTGCACTTCAAAATTTGAAATTTTTTGTTAGCCAATTGCATTGGCAATTGTTAGCTTGGCTTATCGGATTGCACTACAATAATTTTCACTTAATTATCTAATGGGTAAACAAACCAACAAACAAATAAAACGTAGAAAAACAAAAAAACAAAATTTGCAACAAAACAAAAAAAAGAGCCGAAAAAAAAATATAAATTGTTGATTGTTTTTTTTTTTTGTTTTGTTTTTATTTGCTTTGTTTGGCTGTAATTATTAGACGATCATTTGCAAATGTTGGTTCAACATACAAACACACACACACACACACATACATTAGATATAATAACTAATGATTAAAATGATTTTTTTTTGTTTATTTTTTTGGATTATGCAATTTTTAAATTTCTCTTTTTTGTCTTTTTTTTGTTATCTTTGCAGGATGATCCGCAGCATCAGCAATCGCAGTCGCAACTTGATCAATGCGGTTTAACTCAAGCCGGATTAGAGGAATATAATATACGTTCATCTAACTATTATGATCCGACAGTATTTCATCATCAGAAACAGGCATCATATGCACAATCTGAAGGCTATCATAGTTATGTATCCAGTTCGGATTCCACCTCAGCTACACCATTCTTGGACAAGTGAGTTTTGATACGTTTACAAGTTGAGGAAGAAGTATATATAAAAGCCAAATGAGTGCAAACACGTTTATTCTCTCTCTTTCTTACTCTGTTTGCCTCCCCTCCCCACCCTTTAAGTATGTACTTTATGCCAAATGCCACAACAATTATGAATTCTGTTTTGGTTTTATTTTGTTTTTTACACGAAAAGCCATAAAAAATTCTTGGTAAAACGTAAACATGAGACATTAAAAATAATTTCAAATAATTCCAAAAAAAAAAAAAATATACCGAAACTGAAGAAACATAAAAAAACCAACTAGCTTAAGTTTTATTTTTCAAGGTCCCCCGTCAAGTGGGCTCTTTGCTCTGAACTTGCCCCAAAGTTGTATGCGATGAGATTTAAATTTCTGTTTGTCTATCTGTCTGTCTGTCTGTCTGTCTATCTATTTGCCAATTTGAAGGCTAAAATATACAAGTCAAATATATAATTGTTACTCTTTTTCTTTTTTTTGCAAAGAATTATAATGGCACGCAATGAATTGGCATTTTAATTTCTATGGCCTGTTCTTATTTCTCTCTGTCTCTCTCTCTCTCTCTTAATACATTGTCTATTCTTTTTGTTTTTTTAGATTACGTCAGGAGAGCGATCTGTTGTCGCGACAATCACATCATTGGTCTGAGAATGATCTCTCATCGGTCTGCAGTAATTCTGTGGCGCCATCGCCCATTCCATTACTGTTGGCACGACAGTCCAACAACCAACAGGCTGCCTCTGTCACCACCTCTGTTACCGTCTCATCCAATTCAACTACCAACTCCTCCACTTCCTCAAACAACAGCACAAACAATAATAATCATAGCATTAATTCGAGCAGTAACAACAACAACAACAACAACAATAATAGTTCAGAGAGCACTTCATCTACAGAGACTTTAAAATGGTTGGGCTCCACAAGCGATATATCTGAGGCGAGTCATGCGACAGGCTATAGTGCCATAGCTGAATCGGGTAAGCATGAAATTTATAATTTTTGAATTTTTGTAATATCAACACAAAAAATTAGTTATTATGAAAGGAAATTATGAAGTAATAGTACTTTTGTAATGGTATTTTTTCAAGAATTTAGAAACGGAACTTAAGTTTTTTAAATTAAATAGTTTGTCCTGAAGTAAAGATTTATCAATTGCTATCTATAATAATCTTATTTCTTTGTACAAAAGTAGAACAAAGAAATTAGAATAATATATACATATTTTGATTTTACAAAGATCTTTCAATAATCTTTTTCTTTTATGTAGAAGTAAGTCGAAAGTTTTAAATCCTTTATATTGAAAATTGGCAATGTTCTTTCAATTCTTATCTCTAATAATCCATTCTTCTTGTTTATAAGTAAGTTAAAGGTACTGTGATCCTATATATTTTGAATTGGCAAAGGTCTTTCAACTCTTCAGCCCTAATAATCTATTCTCTTGATGGATAAAGAAAATAGAATTCTATCTTTGAGCTGTCTATGTTTTTGCATTCAAATTTTAGCTAAAATCGATTTAAATCAGTTAAGAAACTGTCTTAAGAATTTTATTTACATATAGAAACTATAAAATACAAGAAACATTTTATAAAGACATTCATAACATTAAATAAAGAAATACTTGGTCAGTTTTATTCAAACAATAATCGAACTTTTAATAATTTTTTAGTATCAGCTAAGATTAAGTACTTAAGAACATAAGTTCTTCTGCATCTTTGAAAATAAAGACCTAAAAAGACCAAAGAACAATTTTTTATGCACGTCTTAATCAAAAACCTTTTCAAGTAGTAGTTCTTAAACTGATGATGAAGTCTTCCAAAACCGTTAGTGCAAGTTTTGCTTGCATTTTAGCTTCAAAAAATTAGAATTCTCAACTAGTTCTAGCAGTAAATAATATAACATTGAAATATCTACCCTTAGTTTCATATCATTATTAACTTATAGATAATATATTGATAGATATAAACGTATTTGAATTTAGCATGCATATTAATTATAAAAATCTTTAGCTACAAATCGCTTTATCTTTTAATAATATACCTTCTATTTATAAAATTATTGGTTATAAAATTTTCCTTATTATATTAAACACGAATGTAGTATAACCTTTAGCAATAATATTCTCGACTACACCCATGCCTAATATAGAATTGTCCATGCCAAATTTTTGGCGACTGTTAGCCAATCACACGACCTTGGCTCATTGTTCCTTGTGGGTCTGAACATGACCCACTTTTACTTGTTAAAGTCACTCAAATTACTCTTTTGGGTTTCTATTTAGTTTCTTTTTTTTTTTTTTTTGTTTGGCAAAACAAGCCCTAATCATGATTTATCCATTCTAATAATGTTCTTTCCTTTGTTAAAGTTTCCTCATCGCAGCTTATTGTGCATAGTTCTCGTGTCCTAACGCCCAAGCGTCATCATAGCGAGAGTGTACTGTATCTGCATGACAATGAGACGACAATGCCATCATCAGCAGCAGCAGCAGGAACAGGAGGAACATCCGGTGGTATATCACCCACAGAACAATTACAAGTTGGAAATAGTGTCTCATCTCAACCGCTGCGTATACAGCATCGTCATAGTCCTAGCTATCCGCCTGTACATTCAACAATGGCTTTGCATCATTTCCAGCAACAGCATTTAAGTACACAAAGTTCCTTGCCAGAATTGGAAGCAACAGTACAGCAACGTTCTCCACACAAGGGTCAGTCACAGTCAACGGGTGATCTCCAACAGCAGCAACAGCCGAAGCCAATGCTACGTTCTGGTGGACAACAGCACAAGTCTAGCATTTCGGTGACTATATCCAATAGTGAGGCAGTGGTCACTTTACCACCCCAGCCACCTGCCAGTAAGCCACTTAAGCCGCAGCTGTGTAAGTCGGAAACCTTAAGCTGTAGTGCACCCAATGTGGGTGAATCTCAGCACTCGCCCAATGATTCCTATCGTAGCAATCATCGCCTGTTTCCGGTTAGCACTTATACTGAGCATAGCAATACCTCGCAATATGTTCAACATCCCAAGCCGCAGTTTAGCTCGGGACTAAACAAGTCCAACAAGTAAGTAATTGGAAAACCTTTTGAAAAACTAAATTCCATAACTTATTCCTCTTAATTTTCTAGACTACCTGTGATAACACCTGCGGGGGCCACCGTTCAACCCACCTGGCATTCCGTAGCCGAAAGAATCAATGATTTTGAACGCACTCAATTGGGTGAACCACCAAAATTTTCATATCTAGAACCCAGCAAAACGCATCGCCTTTCCAATCCAGCGCTAAAGGCACTGCAAAAGAACGCTGTGCAATCGTATGTGGAACGACAACAGCAACAACTTCAAAAGGAAGAGCAACAGTTATTGCGACCTCAATCCCATTCCTCATATCAAGCTCTGCATATGGAACGAAAATCCTTGCCCAATAATCTGAGCCCCATAACGGCGACTTCGTCGAGTAGTAGTAGTTGCAGTTCACCCACACCACCACCGCCCCCACCAAGGTCACGTAGCCTATTACCCAATCTGCTGAGACGTTCAAGCTCAGCATCGGATTATGCTGATTTTCGGGATCAGCATGTGCATCAACAACATCATGGAATGCAAGTGAAACCGCCAGGTATACGAAACATTAGTAGTGCAGAGAAATTATCCTTTAATGACTGCGGAATGCCACCACCACCACCGCCACCACGTGGACGCGTGGCCATGCCCACAAGACGTACATCCTCGGCCACAGAATATGCTCCTATGAGGGATAAGTTAATGTTGCAACAGGCTGCCGCTTTGGCTCACCAGCAACATCATCCCCAACAGCATCGACATGGCCACACCCATTATCCCAATCATATACAGGCACCGGAACGTCCACCAAAGCATCCAAATCTTCGTGTGCCCTCGCCAGAATTGCCACCGCCACCTCAAAGTGAGCTAGATACTAGTTATACATTTGATGAGCCATTGCCCCCACCACCGCCACCGGAAGTGTTGCAACCGCGAACGCATATAACCTCACCCGCGTCGCCCAATAGACGCAATAGTTTTGCGGGAGCCGCCTCTACGAGAACATCTCGCACAGCGGTTACAACACTGGCAACAACAACAGCAGCAGCCACAGCCCATCCCAAGGTGCCGCCATTAGTGCCCAAGAAGCCAAATAGCTTACAGGTAGGTGGATCCATTAGGTTGCAACTACTGTACTTCTACAGCATTCTAATCTGTTTCTTTTCTGTCTGTTTTTTATGGGCAACAGCATAAGCATCAGCTTGTCAATGGCACTTCTGCTTCCTCGTCGTCGTCGTCGTCATCTTGCAATCTGCCCACTAACAATCGCAAACGTCCACATCAGACGCCACAGATACAACAGCAGCCCATCCACGAAAGCGTTGGCTGCACTGGGGCGCCGCCTCTGCTGCCGCGTGCCAGACAGCCCACAGCCCACAATGACAATGTCATAGCCAGCAATTTGGAAAGCAATCAACAGAAGCGGTGAGTGAACCAGCTAAAATATTTTTTACACTCTAATCTGTAGGTGGCGGGGAATAAAAGATTATGAAAGCGGAAGGAAAGGTGCCAAGGCACCCTGTGTAACAAAAAATCTAATAAAAATTGATAGAAACATATAAAAATACGAGAGCATACGGAATTTTTGCTAATATAGAAAATCTTCAAAGAAGCATTGGGTCACCCTGTTTATAAGAAAGGAATTTATAAAACATCTTTCGAGATAATTTTCAGAAACTAGAAAAATATTATAAAAAAAGATCTAGAACCAATAATTGTTGTTAGTATATATTTCAAAGAAATTGCTTAAATGTTCCTACAATAAACAACATTAAACGACACCCTGTAAGCACTCATTAAAAGCCACTCAAGAACAACTCACAACATCTTTTAGCTAATTGAAAGTTATAGAAAAAAAAACACACACTTCTCTTACAACTAGCAAGTTTGCCTCATTAAATGATACCCTGTATGTTGTTCAAAAAACATTTTCATGAGTTATTATAAATTATTATAACATATTTGTAACAAGAAGCAAACCTAACGCACATTTCCTATATAAATTGAAAGGACGTTACGTTTAATGACACCCTGTATGACATTATAAATGTTTTTAGTACAAAATGCTCAAAGAAATTCCATTATTTATTCCATTATTTTAAATTAGCTACTCTTAAATTGCAAGTTTATCACATTAACAGACACCCTGTATAATCTTAGAAACATCTCTTGGTCAACTTACAATTAGTTTTTTCTTGTTTACTGGAAATGTTAATAAAGGAAACTCTTGCTACTCAAAAACAAACTACGCAAAACTACAAAAAGTGACCCTGTATTATTATACAAATTAGCTTCTAGACAAATAAACCAAGCAAAATTTTTACGAATCTTTACGATCTCTTGAAAAATTGATTAAAATTCCATCACATAATTGTTTTTTACCCATTCTCAGATATAATTTTCCTTGAAGATTGCCAACCATGGGTTAAGCTAATCACACTAAATCGACCAAGGTGCGCCTCAAATTGTCTCTGTCCCTCTTTCTCTTATATTGTTCTTGACCTTATCGAATCCAATTAACTTGAATTTTTCAATGAGAAAAAAACAAAAAATAAAAAAAAACGAAATATGCGTGGCACAGTAGCCAAAGTAGCCGCTCAATCTCAGCTCAGCTCCATTGAACTGGCTAATGAGCTGCTTCCTTTGAACACGGACTCGATTCAATACTGTGACTTTATAGCTGTGTCAATCAGCTGTCGCTTTTTGGTCTAATGCTTAATTGGATTATGAAATAAACCAAATATAATAAGACATATGTATGTATGTGTGTGTATATGTATATGTATGCCAATCGAGAGCTTACCAAAAGACTTTCGCTTTCGACCCACTAAAATCTCCTAACGAAAAATTGACTTCAATTGCCAATTGGCAATCGCCAGTTGTTGAGCACCTGAACCAGAAATCCAAAACCCGAAAAATCCAAATACACAAACAAAACAACACAACACAAAAATGTGTCAAGCTATAAATTTATGATTTCTTAAAGTAGGGCGGGAAAGAAGTGTGGCTAGGGGGGTGAGGGGATATCTCCTGATGTCGTGTGGGCAGTCTCCAGATATCAGCCTCCAGCCTCCACCCAGTTCTTTGTTCTCAAAGGTAAAAGCCAAACGAATTGAAATCGAAATTGAAATTGAAATTTATCTGGTGAGTGGATGGAACAAAAGGTCCATTCTTTATATGAGTTTTTTTTTAGTTTTTTGGTTTAGTTGTCGGTTGACATTGATAGATGGAACACTATAACCAACCAAACTCAGTTCATTAGCGCATAGTTTTTTTGCAACCAAAAATTATGTTTCAATACTCTAACCAAGTGGCAGTATATGGACTAGAAAGTGTTAAGCTTTACTTAGATAAGCTATATAAATAATCAGACTATGCAACATGATTAGAATAAAAAGTACTTTGTATTGCTTTTTTGAAATAGTTTTAGTTGGACTTTATACAAGTTCTTCATTTAACAAAAAGACTTAAGATGAGGAAAAGAGATTTTGGGAGTAAATTAAAACGTAGTTTGTTGACTGATAGATTAAATTGTCTTTTGATTATATAATTAAAAAATTTGGGATGTAATATTTTAAATTAATTTTAATTTTCAATATAATTTTATAATTTGCAATTTAGTATTATGCAATACTTTATATATTTGAGGTTAAGAACATTGCCTGTGGCAACTCTAAAGAAAAGTTGCCAGATCTTTGATAAGTTATAGGGTTGTCAGCTTAATAAATGAGCTCCATGTAGAAGCTTGAATGAAATCAATTTTAATTTATTAAGAAGATGTTCCTATAATGCCAGGAAATAGTCTCCTTCATTTATAATACAATAATAATGATTTCATATGTAGTACAATAAATTAAAAAAATGCAGAAATACCAGACATAATAGTATCGAATGGAATTTTGATTGTTTAAAAAGTTAAAATCAAAAAGGTTTTGTTTTAAATATATGCAAACTTTTCCAGAGCGTGTTTATTACAATTACAGAATTTATAAGCATTTGTTTGAAAAGCGTTTTAAACAAGCAGATGTGCTTCTGTTATAAAATGTTTAAGATTTTCTAAAACCAAAGATTCATGTTTCGAAATTATAGCAAAACTTAAAGGCTAAAAGCTAAGGCCTTTATATTATATCTGTTAGAGTTAAAAAAGGTAGCAAAAGGAATGATAATTACTCAAACACTTTAATTTACATATTCCAAAAAGTTCAAACAGAAGAACTTTTACTCTTCAATCTCTCATAACCTATGTTTAATAAGAACAAAAGGACATCAAAGGAAGAAATTAGCTACTTCATTATATAACCGCCCTATTCAACGATTTCCTTTAATTCTTTTACATAATATCATTTTAAAACTAAATGAAATAATTTAAATTGCTTTGTGACACTGCCAATTATATTATATATATTAATAATTTTCAACCACTGTGCCTGGAGTCACCGTGTTCAATAATTTCTATGGCTTGTCATGTTTTTGTTATTTTTGGGTGATTTTTTTCTTATTTGGCTTTGGGTTGACACCGTTGAAGACCTTTGCGGCACGATTTGTTGCAGCAGCAGCAACAACAATAACAAAAGCTGGCAAGCAGCATCCAATCCAGCAAAAGCAACAGCAGCAGCAGCACGAGACAAATATTGACACAATTTGTGGCAAAAACGAAACTTAAACTTGCCAAGTTGTAAATGGGCTTGTCAAAGGAGAGCCCAGGCTTCATTTTCGGGTTCAAATGCCGTTCACCGAACGTGCCTAATTTGCATTTTGAAAGTCTCTTTTATTTTTCACTCCTTTTTTTTTTACTTTGTTGTTGTTATTGTTATTTCTTTTCTTTTTGGCCTGGCGTGCAGAAAATAGAGCAAAGGGCAAATCATTGTCAACATTTCTCGACCAGTCACCTGACAAGAAGACCAAATGGTACCAAAAACTCTAAAATAACACCAAAAAAAAAAAAAAAAAAATCAAATCGAAACCCAAAAGGAGGTGTGCCATATGTTCTCACTTGACAGGCTCTAATTATCGCCTCGCACAGCCGCTGGGCGCTCAGTCATTTTGTTCACATTAATTCTCTAGCAATTTGGCAACACACATACACACACACACACACATATATATAGAAAATGCCTGACTCTGTTCCGAATACTTGGCTGTTGGTGGTTCCTATATTATTTTCAAATTAACTGCCAACTATTTTTATTTTTTTTTTTTTTTCTTCATTTCTGGTAAATTGTCGACCACCACAGACCACGCGTCGTATAAGCACTATAAATCACTCATTCGCCATGTTGCACCACCAGCTTAAGCGTAAACCAAAAGGCAAAATCAATGCTAGACAATTCAATTTACCAGTCACAAAACAGTCGCGACTATTGCGATGCAGTTACCATGATTAGCGCAATGAAAAAAAAACAAAAACAACAACAACAACAAAACGACGTCGCCAACATTTAACAAAGTGTTTGCAATAATTTTTGGCGCTATCGCCAACTAAATATCGAACTGAACAGCATACACAATGATCGATTGAACTTTGTGCCTTGTTGTTGTCTCTGATGATGATGATGATGATCATGATGATGACGATGCTGACTTAGACTCGACTCTGTGGGAGACAGACAAAATCACAAAAGGTGATTGAATTTAATAGGTTTTCAGTCAAATAAGAATTTATGCTGGCAGGCAAGCGGCTTAAGGCCAAAAAGAACTAGATAAAAGTTAAGCAAATTATTTTCAAAATCAAACCAAAAACAAAAAAAAAACTATAAAGTAAATAAACTTTTCTAAAAATTTAGCTAAAGTTCAGCTAAGTCATCTTATGGATCAATATTATATATGATAAAAAATTAATATAGAACTGTATTATCTAACTAACTTGAGTTGCTTGAAATTTATTAATAAATTTTTTAGTTTATAGAATATTTTACTAGATAAAATTGAATATTTTAGTGGCAATATTAAGTGGATTTTAATTTTTATAGTTTTACCTTTCAATATTTTTTTTATTGTTAGTTATAAATGCTCATTGAAAAAGGAATTGCTTTGTTAATTTCAATAGTTTCTAATTGTTCATATTACTCAATTGTTTAAAAACCAAAAGAATTATTCTTTTTAGTTATTTTCTGGCATTTTTGCATTGTTTTTGAGGGTCAACAACTTTTATTTGTTGAGATATTTTACTAAGCTATTAAAAGCTATTTATTAATTGTCTTAAGGCAACTGAAGTATTGAAAGAATATTTTAAAAATTTGTAATAGATGAGAATTCCTAATTAACTGCAGCAATGGATATTTCCATAAAAACATTCTACTTAAATCGATTTTAAAATTTATTGAGTCGTTAGTGATTTTTTTATTTGTTGGTCATAATTTAAGTTATAATTTCTTTGCAATTGCCCCAATACAATTCATTCGTTTTAAAAAGCAAAATTTCATTTAGCCTTAATAATAATGAAGTTTTTTTTAATATAATTTTCAATGTTTTAAAATTTGCCATTTGTTTTTACAAATGAACAAGAAACAAATTCTTACAAAAATGCAATGTACTTTTGCATTAAACCAGTCGATGGGCAGCTAATTTCTTTAAACAAATGTTTAATAGTAACAAATTTTTAATAAAAAATTATATTTTGTTTTTAAAATTTTTATGAAATTTAAGACAACAATCTAAACATTTTTATATTGAAAGCAAAATATTTATTGCACTTTAGTTTCAAAGAAATGTCTTTTAAAAAAGTATTGCCTACTTTTAAGGTTATTTAGTTGATGCCAAAAGTATGCTACAACTACTTAATAAAAACCAAAACAGCTCCACGAGCAAAGAGCATTTCAATTCTCTAATTTAAGAGTGCAAGGGAAAAACAGAGAGAGAGAGAGAGAGAGCGAGAGTGAGAGTGAGTTTAAAGATGATGTAAAAAGAAGTGCTTTTCGAATATTCATATCAATAGCCAAAAATTATGCTGATTAAATTGATCATAAATAATAAGCAGATTAATTTAGAAATAACTGAGC
Organism: Drosophila neocordata; assembly: GCA_018903615.1. Lineage (NCBI taxonomy): Eukaryota > Metazoa > Arthropoda > Insecta > Diptera > Drosophilidae > Drosophila > Drosophila neocordata. The sequence continues at coordinate 12,462,493 of JAEIGI010000004.1, read as the reverse complement.
TGTTAATAATAAAAATTCCAAACTATATATGCACAAAGTTGGTTGACACCTGCCACGATAACATAAGAAGAGAGACAGACCGGGAGAGTGAAACTCTTTCGCTCTTTTTTCTATACACGCTCTTGCATTGAGCCGGCTCGACTAAGTCTGTGGCAGCTCCATTTGTTTTGTTATTTAGTTTTCAACTTCAAACGAGTGAAAACCTTTGACGCGTTCAGACGTCCTCGGCGCGTGGCAGCTGCTAAACTAAATAAATATCGGCAAATAAAAACCACGCGTGTGTGTAAAAAGAAAAAAAAAAAAAAATTTCATTACCCCCCCGCAAAAATTAAGCTCTTTAATTATTGAGATAACCTCACTCTGCCTTTCTTAATCTCTTGCTAACTATGTGAATCAATTGGATAAACTTCTTTTGTAAAGTTTTTGAAAAGAAAAAAGTAAAAGCCTTAGAGGAGTTTTTTTTACAACTAAACTAGTTCAAATGTGTCGCAAAAAACTAAAGAAAATTAAGTAAAAAAGAAAATATATATATACATACATATATAATCACAAGTTAACGTTAATTTACAACCAAATTGGATTTCACAATATTGGATACTGTCTATCAGCTGAAAATGGTTTTCGGCGGTAAATTTCGTATTAGAAGGTAAAAAATAAAAAAAATATATAAAATTATTTTCTACACATTCGCAATTATTGTTGTTTCAGTTGTTCTGTTTTGACCAGTTATGATCTCAGTTAACTGATAAGCTTCTGGCCAATTACTAACCCACCATAACCATTGTTAGTCATCAGGTAGTAGTAGATCAGGAAATTCAATGGAATTTTTAATTAATTACAGTTGCGCATTGAAATTGAAACTTATTCTTCTCTAATAAGAATAGAGTGAGTGAGTTGTACCTGGCAAGGGGTTGGATGGGGGGTTACAACTAGAGTTTCGAGTTTTTTTTTTTATGTCGGCGGCTTTTTACTTTAGTGCAACCATATTTAGCAAATGATCAATGCCTATGCAACCTAACAACCAGTTGCTAATGGCTAACGATGACAGTTGGCTCTGACTGGCTTGGCCTGGTCTGGCCTCAACTAACCTAACCCTCTCACTCGCTCTCCCTCTCTCTCTCTCTCTTTCTATCTCTCTTACTGATCTCTTGCAGACCGATCAATTTTCACAGCTGTTTCGTCTTTGCTCTTCTCTGACTCTGTTTCTGTGTCTTCTGTTGTTTTTTTTTTTTTTTTTGTGCTCTCATTCCCTTTTAATATTGTTGTTTTTTGCACCTGCCGCCTACGTGGCTAACAGAATGAAATAGTCAGGCCAGTCTGTTTCCTGGAATGGTAAATTAGGTTTTTTTATTTATTTGTACCAAGACACGCGCCAGTAAACCAAATCATTTGTCTCAAAACATTTTGTATCTCTGACATTTTCACAGCTTATATGTGTATACATATATAATCAACTGTAAATATATATAAATGGGTTGTAAAGTGATTTATCAGTCAATTGGATGATTTATATGATCTTATCGATTTATATATAAATATATATATATTATTTGCTTTTATACTAGAAACTGCACACAAAGCAAACTCTTTGTTGGCCAATGGCATATATATAAAAGTATGGCTAAAACCGGTTCAAGTTAATTGCCTGACAACTAACAGTCTGTCAGGCACACCCTCTTGCAGTTCTTTAGCAACCCTCTCAAAGGAAATCGTATAATCTACACATTTATATAGATATATATGTTTGTACATATATGAAATGAGGATATAAAATGAAAAGCTACTCTTTCTAAAGAAGAGTTTTTAAGAATAGTTTAAGTGGTTAATATAAACTTGTTAGAGTCGTTTTCAATCAATGGAACAATAGACCTAAAGTCCAATTAAATTAAAATTGAATTTAATATATTAAATAGTTTAACTATAAAGAAAAGTTTTTATTTAGTATTAAAACTGATTTATAGGATAATTAACCTATATTTTTTCTATAATCTTAGTAAAAAGGAAAAGAAAGAATATATTAGCCTATTAAACTTATTGTTAAACTATAAAAGGAATATATTCCTCTGAGGATATGTGCCTCCTTATTATATTATTATTAAGAATTTATTTCTAATTCTGGAAGTTAGTTAAAATGTTTTTCTAGATAACTATGAAATAGTTAATTATTATTAATATTAATTCAGCATTTGAAGATTTAATTTAAATTTTGTCAAAGGCAACTGTTTGAAATACTTTAACAATTATTCAGAATTAATTCAACTTTTTGAAATACTTAAACAATCATTCAGAGTTCATTCATTATTCCATAACTCAGTTAAAATTTTGACGAACAACAAATAGTTTTAATAGTTATAACAAATAGTTTCCAATAAAGAAAATCAATTTTGTTTTAATTTTTAGAATATCAATATAAATTTTCAAAAATATTTTTTAAATTAAAATATACAAAATCAAGTTTGTTGTACTGAAAACTAGAAGAATATTCTTTATATCTAAAAAATTTGTTTGAATATTTTGTTTTATATAAACAATGTAAAATCTTCTTCATTATTTCAATCTATAAAACTGTAAAGTAAAACAAAAATATTGGTTTAAATATTTTGATACAAGTTTAATATAAACAACATAAAATTTTGTTCCATAAAATTTCAATTCAAATAAACTATAAAAGTTCTCAAGCTATTTCTGTAATATTCGAAAATTGCTTAAGAAAACACTAAGATTTTAGTTTCTGTATTAAATTTTTATAGTTTTTAAAGTTTATAGAGAATCAAAATACATGAAATTTTTATATTATATGATTATAGATCTTTCCTTTTAACAAAAAGCACTAAACTAAAACGAATTGTAAATGCATTTTGAATTCAGAACTAAAAAAAAATGGAATTTTCAAAAGTAAAGTTTTATAATTGGAATTAGAATTATTAGAAGAAAATATACTAAAATTAATTTTTTAACAAATTTTTTAAGTCTCTTTATTTGGAAGTAAAATCAAAACGAAACTTTTAACCAAAGGAAAGTCATTCTTATCATTAAAATTTGTTTAACTCTTAATTATAATATTAAATAATATTCTAAATATTTTTTATTTAAACTCTATAATTCCATTCATGGCTGAGAAAATTAGTTGGTTCATTTATCTCTTTATTTGTTATCATTTTTATTTATAATTTTTTTGGTTTTTTTTTGAAGTAAAAGACTTATAAAAGTATAAAAAGTAAATGATAAAAAGGATAACCAAATAATTTATATTCTAACTTCTTACCAATTTATTCATTAACTCATCTATAACTAACTCAGATTGATTACTTAAACAAAGCTTAACCAAATTTAGTTACTATAGCTAATATACCTTTTCTTTGAAAAACTAGAGTAAAATACGTTTGCATAAACAAAACTAACAGCCCCTGTTGACTTTTTTATACGTCTTCAGTTTTTTTCGTCCCCTCCCTCACCACATTCCCCTCTCTTTCTTAACGTTTTCTGTTTTAATTGAAACTTTGCACGAATTTCAACATAAAAACGACCGGCAAAAGAATGTGCTTGGCTATGGAGTAAAAATTCGTTGCTGCTTTTTATGCTTTTTTATGCCAGTATAAACAAAAAAAAAAAAGGGAAAAAAAAACAAAAACAACAACAAATTGGGAATACTATAATCAATAAACATTTTACTTTGAATCAAGCCAAGCAGCAAATTGCCGCTGTCTTTGAATAGAAAAGAATCCAATGAAATTATTTCGACCTTCATTTTCGTTTGATCAAACTTGTTTCAGTCACTTAGTCAGTCAGTCAGTCAGTCATTTAGTCTTTTGGTCTCTTTGATTTGTGCAGGGCTAAATGTTTATTATTAATAATAATGTGACGACTTGAGCCTATTCAGCAAACAAACAAAAATATCACTAAACAATAAATGTTTATTGTTTTGTTCATTGCCAATCGATTTGCTTTATGAAATAAAGTTTTATCATTTTGTTTGTAGATCGTATGTCAAATTGTTTTGCTTACAATTTCCAATTACGAAAACAAAAACTAAAGAAAAGGAAATCAGCAATCAGTTAGTTGATGGGAAATTCTCAATGTTAATTCCAGAAATGTATCCGGAATGTTGAGAATCCGATTTCTTGATATCCTATATCAACCCAAAAAAAAAAAAATTGGTTGCCATTCAAGCGAAATTCTTTGATTTCCAAATTAAGAGCTTCGATCACGTAATGTAGTCACATGGTGGCTCCCTCTATGAGCCAATGTTCTCTATATAACTGTTTTATAATTCAAATTAGTTAAAGTAAGTTTTTTTAAGTACATTTTTAGTTAGTTTATTTATGTAAGCTAAATCTGTTGGGTTTTCATAAGGGAATGTTAGGTTTTTTACAGGAATGCTAGTTATTAGTTATAAAGATGTTTGTACCATGGTACATTTGTAGCTTTTTGTGAACAAATTAGTATCTAAAATTGATCCAAATTCCATAAGTTTCAGTTTCTACTTTATATTTTTACGATATATGCCCTTTAAGTCTAAAAAAAGTTCGATCTTACAAGGAAGTAAGTAAAAATGTTTGTTTAGAATGCATCATAGCTGTTGATCAATATTTTATATAGAAAAAACTGTTGATCAAGGTGATATATAAATAATTTTGATATACATATAATCTAAAATAAACGTTATTATAATCTACAGTTATACTTAAACAATATTCTGATAAAGAATATAACTAGATATATACTTTTCATTCATTTTCAAGTTTATCTTCTACTCACTTCCACATTAGATCTATATCTACGATTACTACTAGATCTAGTAAACCAACTATTCTATATTTTCAAAACTTAATATACTCTTTCAATATTCTATTTACATGTCATCAAAGACAATGTCAAGAGTTTTCAATTAGCATTGTGCCACAATTCACAACAATCTCTATATCGATTGATGTTATCATAATTTAAGTTTGAGGTCTTTTTGATTTGTTACAGAGAGAAGAAATTAGTGGGGAATGATACACTTGCAAGTTATTGAAAGAAAAGTTGAAGAATTGATAACAAAAAAAAAAAAAGAAAAAATATTTTACAAGTTGTTGTGTGCGTTTTTGTTGTTGTTTTTTCATGGGTTTTTTTTTCCAGTTAATCGTTTTTTGGCGACTTCTCTTTTTCTTTTTACGACAAAGAGCCGCACGTCAACACTTGTTTAAATATCTGAATATATAAGTATAAAAATATATATATAAATAAAACAATTTTTTTTTTCAATTGAATGGCATAAATTGTTGTTATTACTGCTGCTGCTGTATTTCTGTCTTAATAAAAATGTGTGTAAAAAAAGAAGAAAAAAATTCCATTTTTTAATCAACGTTGACAAATTGAACAATTTGAATATGTCAGAAAGAAAGAAAGAAAGAAACGAAATTAAAACGAAGCGGAAGCTCTTACACTCCCCCTTTCTCTCTTACTCCCCCTACTCTTTCAGTTAGCTAACCATGTTCAGTTTAGACCTGTTTTTGTTATCAACAAATTTGTTAAACATGCGGCTAACATTAATCAAGTTCTCTCGATATTTATGCTAATTAGACAATCGTCTCGAAACTCGAAATACTCATAAAAAAAAAAAATTGTGGTGAAACGTGAAGTCTACTTTTTTTTTTTTTTTTTTATGTTTATTTTTATTTAATTTCTTTGGTTTTATAAGAACTCTCTAATTGCTCATTTGTTGTATAAAGAGAAGTTTTACGTGAGTTGGAATTTTTTTGTATTATGTCTAAATGAATATGTAAATGTCATTGCAATCAACACGTAAAAAGTATTTCAAGAACTATTCTACCACTCACACACACACAAACACACCTCTCTTTAACACACACTCCCTCATTAACTGCAGGTGGTGGGGCAGGCCCCTATAAAAAAAAAAAAAAACAGAACTCAACCCGAGCGAACTCAACTAAAGTGAACTACAAAGAGAAGAGACGCTTTAAACAAAAGCTTTTACTGAACCACATTGCATTGTAATTGTAATTTACTTCATTTTTGTTTTTTTTTTTTTGTTTCTACAATTTTTTTTTTAATTTTATTGTTGTTGTTGTTGTATGGTTGTTTGTTGTGCTATACTTTCCCAACTTATCTGAAAGTGAACGGGGCGAAAAAGCAATCGTTGTCGTTGGCTATACACTCATCCATCCAGTACAATCCAGAGTTCCATTTTCAAGCTCAGAGTCAGCCAACCATCAAGTTGATAATCACAAACTACAAGTATGTATCTGCTGGATACATTTTTTTTCCCCCTGTATATCTTTTTTTTTTTTTGTTTTTTGTTCTAAAAAGCCAAATGAAGCTAAATGAGTGCAGTGACAAAAACAAAAAAAAAAAAAAAGCAAAAGCTGTAAATAATTTAAAATGAAGACTCGTTTAAATACCAAATTTTTGGAAGGAAAGAAAGAAAGAAATCTAACTAAAAGATCTTTATATGAAATAAAGAAGGAAAACTTCCAAACTTGTTTAATATAGTTTTGAGATATTCGGAAATTATTTTATAGATTTTGTAAATGAAATTAATTTTGAAATGGATTTTAAGTAGAAGGTTTTTGTTCAATTTTAGTTAAATGGCCATAAAAAGGTAGATAAAATAAAGGATAAAAAATATATAAAAACTACAAAAAATAAGCTAAATTATATAGTTATTAAATATATAAACTTAAATAATAAAAAATAATATAATAAAAAGCAATTATATATAACAAAAGAAAAAGACAGAGAACCTAACACTACAGATACAGATACAAAAAGAGAGTTAAATGAAAGGATAGTTAACTAGATAGTTACAATAGATAGCAGAATTGCTATAAAAGGATTAGAATAACTTGATAAATATATATAAATAATAAACACATAAAAATTTATTCTAATAAAGATAGAAATCGGTTATAAAATATAATATATATTGAATAATAAATAAAACAAATACAAATATAATATATATAGTATAATAAACAGCTTATCTAATAAATAGACAGCCAGCTAAAGTGGTAGATAGACAGCCAAAAATGTATATAAAGAGATAGATAGCAATAAATATTCATATATAGATAAATATTTAGAAGATATAATAAAATCGCACAGATATCAAAATGTATATATATGGATAGATAATATATTTATATAGAAATGCAGTTCAACTTACCAAATGGTTCATAAAAGATACAAATTGCCTTTTTACTAAAAAAGAGAAGAAAACTATTAGAAAATTGGAAGTAAAAATATAAGAATAATAAAAATATAGGAAATAAAAATATAAATCATATTAAAGAAAGAGTTTTTTATAGGTTCAAAAAATAATTCTTATTATTTTCATACTTTTTGTATTATCAAAATAAAAATAAATAAATACCAGCTAAGAAATTCCTAAATCTATTAAATATGCTTTAAAAAGACAACTAAATAAATATTTAAATAAAAATGCATTTTTTTTTTTAAATGCCATTAAAGAACAACTGAATACATAAATAAAATTCCTTTGAAAAAATATTTAGAAACAGACTTTTTAGAAAAATATTTCCAAGTAAAAGAATGTTTGAAAAAAATCTTTAGAAAAAAATACTTAGTTAAAAACATTTGTATGAGTTCTCACAAATTGAAATAACTAACTGAATGATATATATGTATATATATATATATATATATACATCCGATTTTATAGTTGTCATCATTTAGCAGTTAAAACACTTGAATGAAGTATAAAGTATCTTTTGCCGTTATGTATACGACACCAACATGTGGGCAGTATACAAATGTATCTACATATACAGATAGATACATATATATACATATATTCTGTATAATTATTCATGCATACATATGTATATATATATGTACCTTTATATAGATAAAGTAGCAACAAGTTCAACTCCAGCAAGCAACAAAAAAAAAGTACCGCAAATGTCAAGAGACAATGACAGAAAAAGAACAAAAAGAGAAGTGAAGAGAAGAAGAAGTAGAAGTAGAAAAAACAAAGTCAGATATGAATATATATAGCAACAGGTGCGGGTTAGTTGGTTGACTGTCAGTCAGATCAAGATGAATTCTTTAAATTCTCATCAAGCAAACGAAACAAAACCAAAAGTTCGAGTTCAAAGAACATTTGGCATACATTTTTCAATGAGCGCTTGGTTGATGTTGCAAGGGAAGGGTAAAGGGTAAAATTAGAATTAGAATTAGTATTAGTGCTTCCTCCCGCTCTAAAACATAGCTTCAAGGGGAAACAGGGGGTACCACTCACCCACAAGGCCGTGTAACCGAAAACAAAATAGAAGAGAAATAAAAATTTCAATTAGCTGCAAAATTAATGAATATATAAAAACAACAAACAAACTAAAGCAATAAACGCTTCAGTAACCTAAGGCAAATTGTGGCAAAGAGAGAGAGAAAGAGAGAGATACAAAATCATGACCAAAACCAAGAGCAAGATCAAGCCACTTCCTTCTGACCAACAATTTTTTTTTCTGAAACTGCACGAGCCAACAACCAAAGCACGCAAATCATTAAGAAATCCATATGAAACCAAAAGACAATGAAGAAAAAAAATTAATAAAAGACTATAAAATATAAAAATACCCTATATTTAGTTAGAGATTAAGTTTTAAATTTAAATTACTTAATCTATAGGGAAGTAATTTGAAATATTTGTTAGACAAAAGCCAAGCCTAAACTGACCCGCATGGCGCCTGCTTAAGCCTTTCTTTAGGGCATTTTTATGTACCAAGAAAAGATCTTACAAAAAATATATAAACTATTAAGAGTACTTTAAATAAAAGTATTATATATATATATAAATTCTTCATCTTTATCTTTATTAATTACATTTTCTATATCCCATATATACCCATTTTAAATACCCTTCTATATATATATAGGGTATACGACAAAAAGATTTCACAAATTAACTTTATAACACACGAAAAAATTTCTCGTAAAAAGATGCTACCAACTTGATTATGCCTACATATAAGTATATATATATATATATAAATTAATAATTATGACTTGAAAACTGGCCAAAAAGGTAAATAAGTTTACGAATTGGTTTTGACGTCTTCCTGCTACTGGAACTGCCTTGTGTGTTTGTTGTTGTTGTTGTTGTTGTACCGATCGTATCGAAATCATTTGCAGGGCACGAAAATTGCTTTGACATAAAAACGAAAAGCGAAGAAGAAAATAACAAAAACAAAAACAATGTATATTTCTTTAGTGGGTCACGCGCGTCATGACAGCAACAGTGGACAACCACCAGTGGTGAGTGAACCACCAGTTAACCCACCCAGCCGATAAAAATCAGAAGAAACATGCCAAAAAAAACGACGACAGTGAAGACCAAAAAAAAAGAAAAACAAAAAAAAGGCCAAAAAAACCAAATTTAATTTAGAGCACAGGCATTGGCACTTGGCTGGGCTTTGGCTTTGGGTTTTCGGTTTTTGGGGCTGGGTTTCCCGTGGCTCTTGTGCTCATGTTTAAATTGTTTGCCTAATTTGGTTGTTTTTTTTTTTTTTTATTTCTGTACTCTTTTTGTTTTTTCCTTTTTTTTTTGCCCGCAATTTGTTTAAAATGTATTGCAATTAACATTTTTTAAACGCAACAATTTCACATTACATTTGTTTTTGGTGGGGTTTTTTATGCAATTTTTTTTTTTGTGTTTTTTGTTTTTGTTTTGTTTAACTTCATTTCAAATGGAGGGCTTTTTATTATGGGAATTGGGCAAGGTTTTTGTTGTTGTTGTTTTTGGTCAGTAGGAAAAGTGTGTTAATAGAGAAAATTTGTTTTAATTCTGCAAAATTTTATTTGCTTTATTTGCTTGTTTTATTTTTTGGTTAACAAATGAAACAAAGGTAAAGTAAAAATTGTAGAAATTAAAATATTTTTTATTTAAAATTTTTAGTAATTATTTGGGGAATGACTTTGGATAAGAAAGAAAGTGAAAAGTTCTTGTATGAATGCTGACACCAAATTTGAATGCTCTAGCTTTGAGATCTAGGTGTTTATATGGAAGAATGGACGGACATAAGTCCATCGGCTGGACTGTTGATGCTGATCAAGAATATATATACTTTTTGGGATCGGAAATGCTTTCTTCTCCCTGTTGCATACATTTTTTTTCATAAACAAACGTTTTTTCAAAACTTGTTCATTTCTGGTAATTACTTTTACAATTTGTCTTTCAAAATCATAGATATTTTGAGTACAGATGATATATGATGATCTTTTCAACGTTTTAGACTTCATTTAAGTGGAAGCTATGAGTAAAGATTCCTTATGATTTGAGTTCTTTGACTTAAGGTTCTTTTTTGATTTGAGTTCTATGACCAAAATGTTTTTAAGCGGCATTATAAACTAAATCTATACGTTTTATGTGATTCTTATATACAGCTTAAACTATTCTCTAAGTTTTATTTAAAAAAAAACTATAATAGAATCTATATCCTTAATAGAAACTTTTAATTCTGCGCTTTAAAACAGATTTTCACATAATCTAAAGTTAATTAATTTATTTTTTGAATACAAATCTTAAAAAAAAAGTGGTTAAAGATATTGTAGAAATTATTATTAAACAAATTTTGCAAATATTTCATAAATCTTTATGTTTCAAACTCTATATTTTCATATTTCATTTACATTTTCCATATTATTATCTTAACAATAAACTCTTAGCCCACTTCTACGCAGTGGCAAATGAATGAAAATTTTGAAATAGTTATCACAAAGCCAATAAGCCAGATATGAGTGCAAAGCACTTTATATATATATATATACATATTGCATATATTTTATTTTATTTCCTTTGTCAGAGTCATTTGAATTTGTCAGTTGTCAATTTTTTTTTGTTGTCACATTTCTTTTTTGTGTATAATACGCCTTTATGTTTTGGCCACGTTAACTTTGCATGTTACACGTTCTAAACGGCTGCTGTTGCTGCTGCTGTTTGGTGGCTTTTGGTGCCGTCTGGTGGGCTATTGCCAAAGCTAATGTCGATAAAGCTAAAAGTCGATAACCGCAACCCAATCGGGTGTGTCGATGTCTCTGTCTCTCTGTGAGGCTCTGTCAATGAACTTCAAGGTAAAATTACGTGCCTGCAATTATTCTCGGTAGAGGAACAAAAAAAAAAAAATACACACAAAAACCAGAAGAAAATGAGAAACAAATTTTTATTTTTTTTGATAGGCAGTTTGCATAAATTTGCGTCCCACTGTTGCGCAATGAGAACGACCAAATGTCAAGATCTCTCATCAGTATTTAAAACTTCTTTTTTTTGTTGTTGTTGTTGCTCCAATAAAATTCCCGATTATACCGTTAAAGAGCTGAGCTGAGCTGTCTGGTCTTTGGTGCTAAATTGAAATTCAATTAGTGACTCCCACAACGAGATCATTAAACCAACAATACAACAACAAAACCAAATTTGAAAGCCAATTTCATTTTATGACAGAACTTAAATTGTCACCCGAAAAACCAAGAGAAAAAAAAAGAGAAGAAAATTCAAATAAAGTGTTTGCTGGGCATTTTAAGTGATCTGAACAATAAAATTGATTTGTTATTTGCGGTGAGAGGAGAGAGGAGGAGAGGCATTAAAATGTAAAGTCTCAACTGAGAAATTGTAACAAATAAAATGCGTTTGCATTATGCATATTAAAATGCTTTCACTTTCATTTTCAAAAGATTGAAAAAAAATAGATAATAAAAGACTTTGAAGAAACCCTTAAATATATATATATATATATATATTCACTATCTTGATTGAAATGGCAATGGATCTAGACAAAAGTATTTGTTTCTTTGGTTTATATTGAAAGGCTTTTTAGGATTTAATATTATCCATAGATAATCTTTTATCTAAATTGAAAAAAAAGCAAAGAAAAAACTGAATAACTTTAATATTATTATGTTTGCTTTGCTTATAAATTTTATGAATCATTTCAATATAATAATATGAACAATAATTATTTTAATAATAATACTTTTTTAATACCTATGTGTTTATTTTCCTAAGTTTTCTAAACTTATTTGTGCTGTATGATAAAGGTTGTAATAGATTTAGCTTTATATAGCTTAAAGAAGTGTTCTAAAATACTAAATTTCTATATTTCTGGGATACTTATATATCTAGGATACCAATATTTCTATATTTCTGAGATTTATTTGAGTTAATAAGAGGTTTTTATAGAGGAAATACGATTTAGTAGAACCGTTTGACTTAACATTTGTGTTATAAGATAAAGATATAGAACGAATAGATTTACCTTCATTTTCATATAGCTTAAAGAAGTGTTCTAAAATACTAAATTTCTATATTTCTGGGATACTTATATATCTGGTATACTAATATTTCTATATTTCTGAGAATTAGTTAAGTGATTAAGCGATCTTTTTAAAGGAAATGCGATTTAGTAGAAAAAAAAACCCCATTTAAAACTATATTTGTGTTATAAGATGAAAGGAATCGATTTACCTTAATTTTTCTTAAAGAAATGTTTTGGGATACTAATATTTCTATATTTCTGGAATACTAATATTTCCATAATAATAATATATCTATATTTTTGAGATTTAGTTGAGTTAATAAGAGATCTTTATAGAGGAAATACGATTCAGTAAAAGCAAACCATTTAAAATAAAGATTTTCTATAATTAAAATTCATTAGACATAATGAATTCTATAAAATTACAAGGTGGGAGAATCCCAAGAAATATTATAGCAAAAAAACAGATATATATATATATACTTATATATTTCTATACTTATAAATCAGTTTGAGACTCCACAAATTGTCTAAGCATGGGAAAATGAATATGTTTTTCTACGGTTTTCTATTCATTTTCTACTTCCTAATAAAATTTTTTTGTTAACTGGAATGCATAATCCGATTTGCAATCAGATCTAACTACTTTAAGCTAACAATCATCAAAAGCTTATAATATTTTTATAGGTTTTAACAAACTTTTATATATTCCCTACAATCCTCTCTCTCTGCCTAATTATCTTTCTCTCTTTATCTGTTCTATCTGTTTTTTAATTTTTATGTAAGTCAAGTGCATTTTGATACATCTATTTCTATTTTTATAGCATTTTTTTTTTTTTGTTGCTATTTCTACTATTTGGCCAATGGCCCGCCCCATGGTCAGTTAAGTATGATGATGATGATGATTGTCATCCGATCATGTCTCGTCTGCCTTGGGCTAAAAAATCCAAAATCATTATGATGATGTTCAAGATAATGATGTTAGCGATTATTATTGTTATGGCTATGGCTTATTGCCATATTCTAACTGCCAATAATTAAGAGCGAGATAGAGAATATATGAAATACTTATTGTCTAGACTGTTTGTTGTTGTTAGTCTCTGTCGTGATTGATTCTCAGCGAAATGCAAATGAGGCAACAAGACAAAAAAAAAAAAATAAAATCAACTTAAATGAAATGCAATCAATGCAATGCCAATGCAATCCCTTTCCACATAAGTCACGGTCACTTTTTTTTTCTTTTTTTGTTTTTGCATTTCGTACGTGGCTGAGGTGTATACCACACCATACAACACCACTCATACCTCAAGGCCGAGTTCCAAGTCAGTCATCAATCCAACTCCAGCTATAGCTACTCCTCCTTTTTGCTTCTCCAGCTGTTGTTGTTGCTACTCTTTGCGCTAACTAAGCAGCAACAGCAACAGCAGCAGAGGCAGCCGCATGACGAATTACCAAGTTGAAAGATGGAAGTGGTTTTTGGTTTAACAAAAGACAACAAAAGGCCGACCACAAATATGCAATGCCAATACACATGAGATGTAAATACTTGCTATGGATAAGATTCAATGTGATCCTTTCTTCTTCTTCTGTTTTATCTTCTTGTTGTACCGACAATATGAGTGTATGTGTATGTGTGTGTGTGTATCTGTGTGTTGTTCTTCAGGGAAAACATCAGTAAAAGGCAAAAGACAAACAATTTTCAATCAGCCCAACAAGCAATTTGCAATACAAAAATGAAATGCAAACGAAACCAAATGCATTCCATTCGATTCTCCTTTTAAAGAAATCTGTTTTTTTACATTTTCTTGTATGTATTTATAATGAAACAAAGTAGAATTGATATATATATATATTAGCTCGATCTAAGAGTTACCCTAGATAACTACATCTATATATCTATCTATCTATTTGCTCACTAAAACTTTACTACAAAGTCATGGCATCATTTCCCACAAACTCTTTTGCCTCTACTAAAGAAATTTTCATATCAATTTCTTTTAAATTTGGTATAGAAATAGATATTTAATATACAAATAAGTTGACGTCATTAAGAAATTTAAAACCTATATTATAGCTATTATTCATACTGTTAATTAAACAGACTCTAGGGGGGCGTATATATCAAATGACTTTATCTAATCAAACTGTTTGCAAATATTTCTACTTTATAGTATAACATAAACTATTTCCTGTCTATTCTATATATTGTTTAGATATATTCTTATACAGGGTATTTGAAATTCTTTTAGTTCATTTGCTTGGCATAAATCAGAGTAAAATCCCAACAAAAATATTCAACCAATTTATAAAAGCCAATATGTCACTAGGCTGAGATGATGTCGTGGGCTCTTTTTTCTACTCTACTCTACTTTACTCTACTCTGGTCTTGTCTGGGGCATCTAATTTGTGTTGGCTAATCAGTTCCCAAATTCTTTTGGTGTAAATGGAACGGCGCCTTTATGTCATGTGGGACACATATTGTTGTTGTTGTTATGGTTGTTGTTATTATTGTTTTTCTCCGCTATGTTGTCGTCGTCATCATTGCTAAATAAATTGTCTTTGAGTAGAATTATGCCATTTATTTTTAGACACTTCCTCAAAAAAAAAAAAAAAATCTTTTCCCTACAATGTATTTAGTTATTTATACTATATAAATATATCTACAAGTTCCAGTTGCTTAAAGTTAGGTGTTCATAAAGATATCAACAGATCCTGACTCATACCAATTGAAATTGTCATTGGTTATCTATAATTGAAAAAGCTTTTGCTTTATGTTTATTTTTTTCGCTTATTCTTTCTGGGATTCTTTTTAATACACTTTTAATTGACAAAAGGGTAATTATGACAATGGGAGAAAGATAAATGGGAAGGGATAATATAATAAAATAAAAATAAGAAAGGAAATATTTAAACTATTAAAAAAATATTAAAGACTTTTTGAAACAAAAAGATATTTCATGAAATGCCTTATATAGAAAAGATCTCCCTGAAAAGACAAAAATTTCATTGAAGACTTTATATAGAAGAAGTATATCTTTTCTGCTTAGTAAGACAAATGACAGATTATTATAAGAGAATTATATTTAAAAAAATTTTATCAAAGATTAAAAATTTCATTAAAGACTCTTTAAAAACAATGAAATCTTTTTATTTTATAATTACTAAGGTTATAATTCTATATATTAGAATATAATACAACTTTTCAAAAGATCAGAGAATTCTTTTGAAATCAAAAGTGTATAATTGTATCTTTAAACAATTTATCAAGCCTCTTTCAAATAAATTTATAACTTATTCCGTTCAATATATTGTAAATTAAACTATTTTCCACTATTTGGTGACAAATTTATGGCTTTTCTTTGGTCTTCCATCCTATCTCTCTCTTTCTATATAGGAACTCTATAGTGTCCCATATAGTATATCAACCATTTTTAGTGTTTTCAACTATTTGTTGACAAATTTATGACTTTCTCCTACTCTTTCTCCTTTTTTATCTAAGAAAAATATATATCTAGATGAAAGTTCTTGAAAGAAAATATTAGAGGAAAAAATTAAAATCTAAGACAATAAAAAATAAATGAAAAACAAACAAAAAAATAATAGCTAAAGAAATTATTTGATAATCTATCTAAGAAAAATTTATTTTTACTATAATTTTCTTTCATTCATCTTTCTTTATCTTTAAAATTTCTTTAAAATTCTTTAGAAAGTGTATAAAATATTTCCCATCTATTAAAATACAATTTGCTATTTGATGAGCACAACATATACCCGATAAATATATCTAAACTATATATATATACATATGTTTATATCAGTTTTGTTGTTGACTTTATTTCTCGCCTCCCAGCGAAAATGCTAAAATTCAATTTTTCATTTTTTTTTTTTTTTTTTTGCTCGTTTCAGTTCAGTCGTTGTATGAAAAGCGTCGTTGTCGGGGTTTTTTTCTTTTTTTTTTTTTTTTTTTGGTGGTTTTGGTTTATCGATTTCGGTTATGCGCGAATAAGAAGCGTGTGGCTGCTGCAATTGTTTGATCTTTTAAATATTCAACAAAATAATAAAAATCAAAAAATAAATAACAAAAAAAAAGAAGCGAAATCAACAGAGTCAACACAATGAGTCAATGGTTTCAGTGGCTGGGTTTTAGGTAAACTTTTCAAACAGATTTCAAATGCCAAAAAAAAAAAAAGAGATATAGAAAAATAAAGAGAATTAGGAAGACTTTTTAGAGATACTCTTTTTTAATTATATGTTTTTTTTTAATTATGATTTAAATTGTTTGTTAATTATGTGTTAAGAAATGAAAAAGCTTTTTGGTCAAGGAAAGTTGAAATTTGTTATTTAGCTTTAATTATTTATTCCATGAAATCTGTTAGTTAGAATTATAATCCAGATAAGTGATGAAAAGATATATATATTCCCTTTTCTATATAGTTTAAAACTAAATATAAAGTCTCTAAATGGAGTTCTCACTTCTAAATATAAACAGATTCATAGTTAAAGCACCAAAGTTTGAGAAATCTGTTAAAAAAAAAAGATTGAGAAATCTACTTTCTATGACTTCTCAACTTCTCAATAAAAAAATATATTACAGATCAGGAATATATATTATTTTATATACTTTAAAAAGAAACATTGTAACAATTTTAATGTACCCCATAAAAAAGCCAAAAAAAAAGTCTAGACATTTAGATATAAATAAAATTGAAAAACCCCAAAAATGAAAATAAAAATTTCATAAAATCAATCACGTCACACATAAAGAGAGAGAGAGAAAGAGAGATGCAGAAGCTATTACAGGAGAAGCAAGTGGAAGATAAAGGGGGTGGTGGAAGTAAAACATTTTAGCCATATATAAGTTTTTAATTGCAATTTGCCCAAGTTGGCAATGCAACAAACCAACATCAACAACCTTGAAAACGCAATTCCCAACCATATATAAGTCTGTCCGTCTGTCTGTCTGTCCATCGACTCGTCAAATCTTGATCTCGTTTTTTTTTCGCTGTTGTTGTTGCTGTTTTTATTGCTTTTCCAATATAATTGCGTTTTTCATTTGCTCTTGGCATTCACAGAGAGTTGTATTTTACGCCAAATGAATGCCAAATGTGTGAGTTTCTTACCAATTTTGGGGCTGGGCCCAGGCCATGACGAATAAAGTATAAACAAATACAAAAAAAAAGAAGGCCCGTTGTCTCTCGATGGGGTCTTCCTGTACCGTTCAACTAAAAAACAGGAAAGAGGAGAGATAAAGAAGAGAGAGAAATATTTATTATTATTATTACTATATTATATAGATTGTTATTATTATTATTATTATTGTGCAGAAAGTTCGTTAAACCTATATAAAAAGTAAAGGAATGACTCCTACAACAACTTCTCCTTGGTAAGAAGAAGGCAAATGACTAAAGAGAGATGGGAAATGGGAGAGAGAGAGAAAGAGAATTATGTTTATGACCCTCTAGGTAACGCCCATCAAATTGAAATGACTTTATGATAATGATGATCATGATGATGATGATGATGATGATGATGATAATCATTTAGATAGTTGATGATGATTAACTTATGTTATCATCATTACTTTTACAATATCGGTTTATCAATAAACCGTTAATTATCAAAAAGCCAACTGCAGTTGTTGTCTTTTCTTTATCCCACAAAAACACAATACGCGGATGTATTATATATATATATATATAGATAGATATACAAAAGCTAGGAGTGGCTCTTAAAGCAAAAAGCATATCCATTCGATCCATACCATTTGGTTCACAGTGTCCAAGGTTTTGTAAATAGCCCAAGACAAATGAAAAAAAAAACAATCTGAGAGCAGAGCAATAATCTCAGAGTTAAGCTAAATCTCAGTCAAGTTGAGGCGTGGGTGTGGGTTGGGTATAGGATTGAAATACTCTGGGTGTTCCGCTCTAGAGACTGTCTTTCCTCTATTTCTATTTAAGTGGCGCCGCCAAAAAATAAATACAATTCCTTATTATTTTTGTTTTTGCACAAGTTAATTCTAAATTGGAGATTTTCTCAAGCTCATTAACATATTTTTGATTCTGTATTGTAACCTTGTAATGTCATCTTTTTTTTTTGTTCTTAACTGAGCATACAGAAAGAGAGAAGGGTAGATTCTTATATCAGATAAGAACTTTTCGAGGTTCTTGAGTATTTATTTATTTAATAAATATTGTGACACACAGCCAAATGACATACCATACCATTCCATTCTCTTGTACCCTTCTATGTTGTTGTTGTTGTTTCTGATTTCACTTTAAGATTCTCAAGCGCGTGACAAAGGGTAGAACAATAAAGAAAAAATTAAAATTGGATATATACAAAGGAAGTTCAGTGACGGATTTACAATATTTTATATTTATAATTATAGGAAAAGCTTTAATTTGGAATATAATATCAGAAGTTCTACATTTCCTACTTTGTATTATCAATTTGGTATAACTTTTCTTAATTGATTAAGATATACAATAAAGATTTTCCTTTACCATGACTTTATAAAGCAAAATCTTAAAATTATGTTACCTCAAATAAAATCTTTTAAAATCTATCTTATATTTGGGTTTAGTAAAAGAGTTTTTTTTTAAATTCTGTAAAAATCTATAGAATAATTTAAAATAGTGAAAAAAGGTTTATGATATGATTTTTGATAGTATACGAGTCAATATATTTTATAGATCTTAAGAATCTACAAAATATTTCAAAGTAATAAAAAAGATTCTTTAAAATATTCTTTAAAAATCGATAGAAAATTTTAAAATAGTGAAAAAAGGTTTATAATATGATATACTATGGTATAAGAGTCAATATATTTCGTTCATTATATATATAAATATTTTCAGTTGGATAATAGTTAAAAAATTCTCCTTATATATGGTTATAAATATGACTTCATAAATTGTTTAAAATTTTAAACACTATAAATTTCAGTTTTATGAAAATTAATACTATTTATTTAAGAAATTTTGGATCAACAGAAAATAAAATGGTAATTCTGTCTTAGATTCATTCCAAACCTTATAGGTTTAAGAAGAATAAGTTATCAAAAAGTTTATATATATAGAATATTTCAATTTGTATATATTTTATTTATATTGAACTTCAGAATATCCAAATCAATTTATTCAACTTTAGAATGTTTCAAATAATATATTAACATATCAAATTATTTTAAAATATATTTAATTTCAATTTATATATTAACATATCAGAGTAGTTCAATATATAATTCATTTCACTATATATCATTTTATAATTTGAATTAAGCTATATATTTATTATAAACTTCAAAATAATTCAATTTATATATCTTGATTCAACTTTTAAATATTTTAAATTCTATATTTATATTTCAATATATTTGAATATATTAATTTATATATTTATCTTTAAAATCTTATAAAAAACTTTTACAAATTTAATTTCTTATAACTTTCAAATTAGAATTCTACATAAATTTGTATTACCATAACAAACCCGTCCCTGAAAAACTCAATTCATTTGCTTGCCAAATATTCAATACCCCACCCCTCCCCTTGTACACTTTACCCCTCTGCTAAACTGATAATATTGACACTATAATCAACAATCAAACAGCTGAGAGTTTTGCCTTGTCCCCCATCAGAAATCGATCAATCGACTTTTGTTATGGTTTCTACTAGCGTGAGAATCAGTTTGTTTCTCTTATAGTAGATTTGCATAAATAATTGCAAACTGATGCAAAGAAACGAAAATCTAGATATATATATAAATATATATATATATATTTTTTTTTACTGCTACAACCCATTAATTATGTTGAGTTAGTTTATTGATCTTAACCTTGAACCGTTCGCTAAAGCTAAACTTTATTCTGGGCCGAAATTGGAAATGGATTTTGAAATCAAAATACAATGAAGATCATTGTCTTTTTTGTTGGATTGATTATGGCCATTTTGTGATCATTAATATGACCAAAAAGGTCAGCAACAGTTAAAGTTAGTTTTGTTTTTTTTTTTTTCTTTGATTTTTTGGACTGGCAATTAACTGTCTCACACATACATATTAAAGAAAAAAATATAATCATTCATCAATCTCTCACTTTTTCCAACTGATTATCATATAATGACTTTAAGAATCATTGGTTATATCCCGCTGATCTCATACAAATGCATTTCTGCATATTTAGATGATATCATATTGAAATTTTTTTTTTCTTTTTTTTATTTTTAGAGATTGTTAAGTCGGTTTTTGTTTTTTATAGAAGTTTGCTAATGAAGGGCCTGATCATAAACACATTTAGAAAGAGATAAAACTAAAGTACTTAACAGTTTTTTTTTTTTTTAGATTTTTTTACTGGTTTTTAATAGTTTGTTCTAATGGAATTTCTAATGTTAAAAAAAACAAGAAAAGGAATGTTTAAGAAATTTGTTTTTTTTTTCTTTGATTTCTACAAGTTTCTGCAATTGAGTATATCAGTTGGCCCGAATCTTAAAGTGATCTGTGTGACTGTTTAGCAAGTAAATGTTACTTACTCTCTATATATATATATATATATATCATTTACCTCTTCTCCCTCTCTCTATCTATCTATCCTCTCTTTTGCTCTGTTTCTATTTTAGTTTTGATCATTAGGTTTACAACAATGTGAAATCCGTATTCAGGGCAGTTCCTCCAATAGCCGCAACACTTTGGCATTCGGCGGCGGCTTTTGTGTAATATCTAAACAGCAATAGCTAAACAGAAAAACTAAAAGACAAAAAAAATTAAAAAAAAAAATGGCTCAAAGACACTCTTAGCCATGGCGGACGTGTTGCGCATGCGCCTGAGGGCAATTCCAATTGTATATGTATATGTGTGTGTATGTGTGTGTGTGTTTACAATTTATATGCCAAGTGGGCAGAGAGTGAAAATGTCATTGGCAGATATGTATGTCCGTCCGCCCGTCTATCTTGTCTTGTCTGTCTCTACGGATGTGCATATGTCGCTTATATTAACAGCTACAACAATAAACTAGAAGGAGTAGACAACTATAGAGGAAGTTTCCACCTGCCCCACTCCTCACTCCATATAAGTACATATACATAGATACAAAAAACCCGCAGCATTTGCAAAAAAACATTTTTTTTTTTTTTGTTGCGCATTTACCTGTATGTGAATATTGTGATAAGGCAAATGTCTTCAAAATTCATGAAATTACCTTTATTTCATTTCAAGCGGAACGGATGTGTGTGTTAAATGAATTACTTAAGGTCAATATATGACGAATGTTTCATATTATATGGGAAATTACAGCTAGCAACAAGCTTCCAATTTTCTAAGGGTAATTTCATGCAAAGGATGTGAGACTAATGAAATTATAGTATAACCTTTTTGCATTGAATTGTTTAATCTATATATAGAAAATTTATAAACAATTCTTAAAACAATTGAAATAGTTATGAAGTTTTTTTATACCAATTTTAAAAGAAAAATTGTGTCAATTTTTTATAATATTTTTATTAATTTGAAGATTTAAGATTTTTTACTCTTTAATGAAAAATTTTATTATATTGAAGAATTCTTACTCACTACAAAACTCAATATATTATATTTCATTTCTATAAAATATCTATTATTTTTATATTTTTAATATAAGCTTTAAGATTTCTTGCTCAAAAACACAAAAGTCAAAAATATATTAAATAATATTTGAAAGTTTTTCAAACTATTTTTATGGCATCAAAGCTTTAAGATTTCAATTTCTAACTCAACATAAAAGTCAAAAATATATAAAAATTATATTTGAAAGTTTTTAAAACAATTTTTATTGAATTTAAATTTTTAAATTTAATATTCAAAATTTCTTAGTCAAGCGCGAATTTGTTCCTTGGTTGAACATAAGAAAAAAAATTCTTTTCATATATTCAAATATATTGACTATATACATAAAATATACATAAAAAATATATATTTATTTATTAAATATATATAAAAAGAGTTTCCTAAAGTATTCTATGTCAATTTTCTTCTTTAGTTGCTTCTTACTAATTTCTTAAAGTTTTTTATTAAAAAAAAGAAGTTTAAGGATCTCTTTCTTAATTGATGTTAATTGGTTCCAAAAACAAAAACCAATAACTTAAAAAACACAATTTCTTTAAGTTTTTATAACATTATAAACATATATATATAAGAAATCTTCACACTTTTCAACTTGTCTCAAACTTGTTATCTTAAAAAAAAAGATAATGATTATGGCCATCATAACTAATTTCTATTATGGCAAAAAAGAAAAACCCTTTCACAAAAATTTACATGAAATGGGTAAGGGGATTGATTGCCCAAAGGCGGAGGTTGGTATAACATTTTGCGATCTTGTTGGGCCCCCAGTGCATTGGCATGTTTTGGGACACAGTCCAGTGGTCACATGTTTTACATGAAGCATCCCCCTTTTTGTTCTTTTTTAAGGTTGTCGAGAGTATTTAACAGCTGTAATTATAATTATGACTTGAGTCATTTTGGCTCACAAGTTAATTACCATTGGTTGGTAGGTAGATAGTTAGTTAGTTAGTTAGTTAGGTGGTAGTACAAAATGGGCCACTTTCGAAGGCGTAGGCCACTCCTACTCCTCCTACTTCTTCTTCTTCTATAGCATCTTCTTTGCATTTCTCAAGTATTGTCTATTTTGAGGGAGCCCTGAAGCGAAAAGCGCCATTAAATCGATTTTACATTAAAGAAATATTGCACAAGTGAGCGGTGTTGAGGCCTGGCCCCTCTTAATAATATCATCACTGTTGTTGCTGCTGTTGTTGTTGTTGCTATTGTTGGTGTTGGCTGCTGCTGCCAGAATTAATGGATCATAATTATACTATAGCCACAACAACCAGTAGCTGATTGTTCAGCCTGCATTAGAAAAGAAAACAGCAACAGAAAATTTTGAAGAGGCAACCATCACTGCACAGTGGTTACAAGTGTGACAAAAACATTTTGAGAATTTCAATAAAAATGATATAATAAAAACAATTTTTGAAACACTGCCAATAGCTTTGTTTTACCTTTGTGGTATAAAAATGAAATTATTGAATTTCGTTTATTTCGGTTATAAGTTAGTATTTCGATTAGCTGATCTGAGAGGAGTGTGAGTTTTGAAATATAAGTTATGGCGTTCATATCACTAAGTTTAAGTGTTTTTTCTGTAAGTAGCTTTTATATAACTATATTCCATCATAGTTATACTTTAGTCTACCATTTTTTCTTAGATATTTAGATAATCAATTTAACTAGGAGATAATCTTAAACAGTTTTTATATAATTTCTATGTTCTAATACTATGAAAATTACATCATTTTTTATAGTAAATTATAGATTTTTAAAGGCTTGACATATTTATTTGAAATATAAGTATAAGAGTAAGTTAAAGTAATAATAGAAATAAAAAAAAACCAAAAAACTGAAATAGTTTATTAAATGGGGAAACAATTTGTGTCGATTTAAGTTTGAGAATAAATTTATGAGTTTTGATTATCGATTTTAAAGCAAACTTTTCAAATGATATATAAAATATTTAAAAGATCTTATATATATGATTTTCTTTTCTGTTTCTTCTTGAGATTTTGTTTACAAACAAAATACTATAAAATATATTTCCTCATCCAATTAAAAGAACTTCTTTATCACATCATTTAGGTCACTGTAAAGTAGTTCTTTTTTTTTCTTTTAACCAAGTTAACCAACTTCATTGGCAGTAACTTTCAATTGAAGAATGAGATGGACACAGAGCAAAAAAGAAAAAATAAGAAGAAAAAAAAGTGAAAAAAAGAGGGGAGAGAACTTTTCTTTTCTCTAATGCAGCTTCTTTCTGTTTTCTTTTCGAGTATTTTTCCTTTTTTCTTTACTTTGTTTTATTTTTTTTTTTTTTGAATTTTCCCCAGAGAAATTTATGGCATAGTTTGATGTACATTTCTACGCTTTTGTTGTGCCTTGTGTCTCGGTTAAATAGCTGGAAAAATGCCGCCACTGCTTGTTGGCCACTTGATGAGCGATTTGTTCTGGCTGCAACTGATGCTTGCTGACTTCCCCTACCCCCCCGTCTAACCCCTTTCACTGTTTTACTCAATGTCTTTCTCCTCCTCCGGCTGGAAGAAAGCTAACTGCTTTTGATGGCCATCTGTTTTGTTTTGCTTTGCTTTGCTATGGTTTGCTTCTTTTTCTTTTAAATATATTTTTATTTCTTACTGTTTTTTTGACGTCATTTTGCGGCAAGTGAAAATGTGTGTGCCGATGCCGTGCACTGTGGCAATCCGGTTTCGATTTTCAGAGACAGAGACAAGAGAGAAAGAGAAAGAGAAAGAGAGAGACAGAAGCTGAGAGATGTTGTGTTTATGTTTTCAACAACAGCGAACCGCAGAAACTTTGCCTCTACTTTGACTCTTGGATTTTTTATATTTTTTTTTTTTTATTTTTCGGCGAGATGTTTAAAACGTGATTTCCATGCGTCGCCAGTGAGTCCAACTTCGACTCCAACTCCAAGTCAGAGCACTGTGTGTGTGTGTGTGCCTGTGTGTAGTTTGGCATATTTAAATATGAAAAAGAAAAAAAAAAAATCAAAATAACCAACACAAAATACTTTTACTATCAAACGAGAAACTAGTCAGCCAGGCCAACAACAAACAGCTTGTTATATTTCGTTAAAAAATCAACAAAAATTATAGTGCATACGCAATATGAACGATCAGAGAAGAGGCCACTGACCATCAGTAGGACCCTCGCTTAGTGGTTACTGAACCCAAACCAAAAAAAAAAAAAAAATCGAAAAAAAAAGGAAAAATATATATAGGCGGGTGGCGATCACCTGATGAATCAACATTGATCAAAACGCTAATCATATCGAACGGTATATGAACTTATGCAACTTATACCAATAATTTATCAATTTTGTTTCTCTTTCTTTTTGTTGCTATTTGGTATTCATAATTTGCATGACCCCAAAACTCCCCTCTGCCCACTGCCCACTGCCATAGCCCTCTTAATAAGCCAAATTGTGTATTGAGCATTTCTTTTGCTAGTTTTTTTTGTTGTTGGCCCTTTCTTTGACTTTGTTTTCAGTTTCGTTTTTGTTTCATTTCTTTTCATCTCTCTCTCTTTGTCGATTCGTAAAGAAATGCCATAGACTATTATTTAGGGAGGTATTATCTAATATTAAAATTATAGTCTGAAAATTATTATTGGCATTAATTTCCCCTTCCCCCCTCTTAATGTTTTTGAGGGTGTTTAATATTTGCTTTTAATAGTCAGTCTTATGTCAGAGACTCTTTTGATAATGGTTTTCAAAAATGTAACTTATTATCTTTTTATGTTGTGTGTGTGTGTGTGAGTAATAGAGATAAAAGGATGGTATGAGGTGGGGCTGGGGGAGCTTACCTCATTACCAAAAGTACTACAAGGTAATTTTCAGATCTCCATAAGATAAGATAACAATTGAAACTTATGTAGGAGGTCGTTAATGTATATCTATAATTTAACTGATATTTAGTTGATTATAGTAACAATATAAATTAGTTGATATATAATTTAAAGTACCTAAAATTTGTGCACTTGAATTAGTTTTAATGATAAATAAACTAAATGACGCTTAAAGTGTTAACTCAACTTTCTAACACTTAACCATTCTTAAACTGTTTTCAACTCTGCTTGCTTTTAAAAGCAACTCTTAACACTTAGGCCTTACCAACACTGTTTGTATTTGAAGAACTTACAACCTAAGGAAATTTTAATACTTTAAGAACTAAAGTACTGTAAACCAAAGTTGTTAACCATAAAAAATGTTCTATTCTTCTTGTTTGTATATATTTAGATATCAATTTTATATTCCCTTTGGAAGACTATTCTATAGTTTTAATACCTTTCTCGAAATACTTTAATATGAAAGATCCTTTCGATTATAGCACAAAAGGCTTCTTCTTAAAGGTTATTATCAGACTGAATATAACTGTTTTACTTCATTGAAATTTTAAATAGGGTAATCAAAGCTATATGCCTAATCCGTGTATATGATAAAGGGACTTACTAGTTAATATATGACCTTTGTTATATTACTTTATAAATACTTCAATTAAAAGTTTCAAATTTTTAATTATAAAGTATTTTAGAATTTACCACAACTCAGACTTTTTAAGGGTTCTGCTTTAAGACTACTCTTGTTTTACAACGCTCAAGCCTTACTTAAGTATATGCAACACTTCTTTTTTAGTACAATATTTAAACTCATGCTTTACACAAGCATATGCAACACTTGTTTAGTCCAATATCTACATCTGTTTGAAAAGAACAACTGTGAAGCCACATGCCTCTAGTCTGTAACCTTCCTCAAGACTATTTCTTTGCAAATCTGATTTGATCTTTTTAAATCTTGATTTTCAAAATCATTCTATTAACCTTGGTTAACACTTTTTCTTAGCAATTGTTCTTAACCTTGCACAACACCATTGTTAACACCTATTCCAGAGACTTTTTGTGTATGATTATGTTTAACAAGAGTCAAAATTTTCTATTGTATTTATATCTTTGATATATGTATTAGCTAATCACGATTAGTTTAGACATTCTATTGCCTGTTATATGCAAATTAAATGCCTTTTGTTTTAATTCAACAAAAAAAGAAAAGAAAAAAAAAATTGGCAAAAGAAAAAAGAAATAAACAAATGGAAACTCTGTTTAGTTCATATTATTCAACATAAGCGAAATAGTCGAACGGAAGTGATTAAGAAAGACCAACAATAACACACACACAAGACACAACAAGTGGCTGCCACACCATATTGTAATCCCCCCTCGCTACCTTTCACCCGCAGTTAGTCTCTGCGCTAGTCCCTGTTCAAAGAAAGTGAAGAAGCTGTTGCTGCTGCTGCTGCTGCTGCTGTTACCTGGGTCATAATCAAAGTAGACAAAAGATGCGGCCTTATGCAAATGCCAAATAGCAAGAGAAGAGTTAGTGGTAGTAAGGGGGAACTGCAGACAATCTATCTGCATTTTTTGGCATCTGTTAGATACAATAACAGCTGTTTAGCCGTGTGATGTAAGCCAGGCCAAGTCTAAAGAGAGAAAAAAAGAAAAAAACTTAAAGCCACTTAATTTATGCAAATGCGACAGCATTTCTTTTCAAACGGGCTTTCTTTAGACTTTATTATATGAATCGTTATATATATATATATATATATATAAATACACACACACATGCACACATCTTAACCGTTGTTAACACCTTAAAATAAAAAACCTGGGGGTGGCCAAGCAGAAAACCGACAAAAAAATTTTTTGTTGCAAAAATCTCTTCTTTCCCTCTCCTTAAAGTTAACACAAAAACATAACAAATTAGTTTAGCACTTTTGAAAGTTTATTTTTTTTTTGTCAACGGATGATAGGGAGGAGTAAGAGGTGTGTGTGGGGGGGTAAGACATCGTCATACGCTTTGCACACTAAAATTGAGGGCCCAAAATTTTTGTCTTGTCTGGAACATAAAACTCTTTATAATTGCACTGTAAACATTTCACTTTCGTTTTTATATATATACAATATGTTTTTTTTTTTTTTGTATTTTTGTCTCCGCATCGTGCACAGAATAATTTTTGTTTTTTTTTTTTTTTTTTTTTTTTGGTTAAATCTTGTTTCGCTTTCGCCCGGTTTTAGCCAAGATATGTGCCATGCAGGCGAGGGCGGAGGTTTTTTATTTTTATGTTTTAAGTTAACTTAAGTTAACTATCTGGCTAAGGAGGACTCAATTAGACAAAACAAGAGAGAGAGAAGGATGATGAGATTATTTTTTATAACATTTGCATAATGAGTAGGAGGCAAGAAAAAAAAAAAAAGACAAAAAATTGGCAACTTGGACTCGATTAAAAGTCGTGCCACTAACGATGACCCTAATGGTTTGAGTTTGACCCTCTGTTGGAACATGAAGTGACATTTTCGCTTAACGTCAAAAACAAGACTGAATTGTGACGAAATAGTTTTTCAGTGTTGTGTAATGTTAGTATTGATAAATGTCCATTACTTATAATTTACTTTTTTTGTGTTTTTGTTTCATTTTCAGATCAAACTCAAAGGCCTCCTATCTGCCACGTCAGAGTTTGGAGAAACTAAATAATACGGATCCTGATCATGGCAGCTATAAGTTAACCCTAACACCAAATGAAGATTTGGTGGCCCATCATCATCATCATCATCACCATACTAAGCCTATATATGGTGTAGGTGGGGGAGTTGGAGTTGGTGTTAAATTGACCAACAATTTACCCGATGTCTTACCCTTGGGAGTTAAATTGCAAACGCAAACTAAGCCCAGCTCACCGAATGGTGGTGAGAATATATCGGTGCCATTACGTTATGGCTCCAATAATAACCTCGCAACGAATGCCCACTCACCGACAAGTGTATCAACGCCATATACTATGATCTATGGGCAGCCAACAACAGGAACAACAGGTATGGGTCAACGATATTCCTCGCCAGCTTTGGGTCAGGGTTATGGAAAGACACCGACACCATCGTATATAAGATCTCAGTCATATGATATGATGAAACAACAGCAACAGCAACAGGCAGCACATCCATTAACCCAATCGCATAGTGATCTTAAGCAAGCCGCTCATGACCTCGAAACCACATTGGAAGAGGTGATAATGCCGCCACCGCCAACGCCGACACCAACACCGCCACGTCTATCGCCGGCTTCATCCAATTCAGATTGCAGTTCATTGGAACTCTCTTCAAATGCCGGCGAGGGATCTCATATCTTTCGCGCTGAGGTTATTAGCACCACTTTGAGCCATCCTCAAACCTCAAAGCCGCCAATGAATCGTCAGGAATCTCTTAGAGAGAATATAGAAAAAATCACACAATTGCAATCACAGCTAATGTCGGGCCTAACATTGGCAAATAACTATGGCAATGCCAAATTAGCAAGTCCAAGTTCCAAACTGCCAATGGCAGACCAACTATCAAGTCCCACATCTTCGCTAACACCACCGCCACCACCACCACCATCCCACTCTATACCACCCATTGAAGAATCATCGCCAGAGGCCGAAATTGAAAGCCTTCAGTTAATGCAACGAAGTGAAATTGTTCTCATGGTTAATCCCAAACCAATTATTACCATGGATATGGCGTGTCAAACTGATGATTTATTTGATAGAGATTCATTGGATTTATTGGTGGAGCAAGAGCAACATACGCGTACCACATTGCAACCACGCCAGCGACAACCCATCGAATTGGACTATGAGAAGCTAAGTCGAGAGTTTCTTAAATTGCTTAAACCCAACGATAAGCTTGTCGAAATTCTAACACCAAAGAGCTGCAAGCCAACCCATGAATATGTCAGCAATCTATATAATCCCGATGTGCCGCTACGTCTAGCTAAGCGAGATGTGGGCACATCGACCCTAATGCGCATGAAATCAGATTCGAGTGATGGAACGCCCGAAATAAATGGCAAAATGATCAATATTGTGGAGCTTAACTTGACCGATCCCAGTAATGAGGGCACGAATTTAATTAAACAAAAAATGGTAAGAAAGAGAAAGTGAGGAGAGAGATGAAAATAAAAACAAATTTTAATTTATTTTTGCATTTTTCACATTTATTTTCAGGATGAACTCCTACAACGATTGAACCAAAAAATAGGCTCACTTAAACGTGAACGACAAACTATTGGAGAGGAGAGCTCTATGAATGATAAATTGGGTCAAGAATTGTTTGCACAATTGGCTGAAAAAGTACGACCCAGCGAAGCATCCAAGTTTCGTACTTATATCGATGATGTGGGTCATATAACAAGCCTGCTTTTATCTCTCTCCGAGAGATTGGGTCAAACCGAAAGCTGTCTCGAAATGAGGCCTCAGGATAAGGTAAGTTTGCCACCCATAATAAAAATGATTAAACTTAATTAACTAATAATTAAATAAATTTTTTTAGGGTCTTTTGGAAGCAAAACGTGAACGCCTGTATGAACAATTGGAGGAGGCACAACGTCTGAAGGCCGATATAGATCGTCGTGGCACAACCATTGCCTCACTTTTGGGCAAACATCTCACTGCCGATATGTGTGCGGATTATGATTATTTTATTAATATGAAAGCCAAGCTAATTGCCGATGCTCGCGACTTGGCCGAAAGAATCAAAGGTAGCGAGGAGCAATTGGCCACGCTAAACGATGCGCTAGTCCAAAGCGATTGCTAAACATAAAAAAAAAGAAGGGAATACTTCATACACGAAATAAAATTAGTGTGCTTCAGTTTTAGGGATTTGGCTTATTACAATTTTCCCTGCTGTCAACTTAAAGTTGATAGACCTACGAGAGAGAATTTTAACCAAGCGAAAATCTTTATATATACGACTATAAGAAAACTACAGAACGATGTGCTTAATTTTAATCTTTTATGAAGATGCAACAGCCACACACACACACAACAACAACACACACACACACACACTATATATGTATAAAATATTTTATGTTCATTTGTGATTTTCAATTTAGCTTGTAGGTTTAATTAAAACTAAATATAAATAAATATATATCGCATATAAAAACATTAAAACTATTTTCTACATTATCTTAGAAGCAAATCAAATTACAAGAGATGAAATTAATGAATGCCTAAAAGTAGGCAATAGATTTATCTGAGGAACGTAATTATCTTTTTGGCAAGTATCATAGTATCACGCAACGAATGGGCACATTTTATTAGAATCTATAAAGTTTAACGATGAAAATGCAAAAGTTTTTGGATTAGTTCTTAGCATAAGCTCTTGATTATTGATCAAATAAATCACATCTGCCTAAAACCATTAAAATGTAACAAAACTAAATTTATACATTTACAGTTAACTTGAATTAAGGCGAAGAAAACCGCAAAGCTTTTAAGCTTAATTACATTTTTAATATCCAAATCGATCAGTTTTTTATTTATATTATTAATATTAATATGTTGCATTTATTATTATCTTCAGTGTGATTCCAACTTTTGCTATTTCAAATTTTGCGCTTTTTATATTTTGTCATTTTTTTGTAGCTTTTTAGGTATTTTAATTAACAACAGACTGGTCACACTTGACGACAGAAATAAATTTAGTTGTTGTTTTGTTGTTGTTTTTGACTGTTGTTAAAGTTGTCCCAGTCCCAGTCCAGTTCACCCAGTTTGATTTATTTCACTTTCCATTCAAAAACAAATTTTGCACACGTTGCAAGTTTCCAATTGTTAATTGCTATGTTCCAGAGCAGATTCCTTGTCACTTGGATACGAAAGACACTTGCCCCAAATTCTGGAAATCGAGCTTACGCTTATAACAGTAGCAACAAAAACAACAAATATATTAACCTTAATATTAGCAACAAATTACAGCGCAGTTGGCATAAATTGTAAGTAATTAAAACATTTGACAAGACAAAATTATTGAAGACCAAAAGACAAAATTTATAGAGATTATCGAAGCGTCAGCATGGCCAGTGGTGGTGGAGGAGGTTCAGGGGGAGCAGCAGCCAAACCAGGGAATCGTTTAACTGAATCCAAGTCGCCCTATCTACTGCAGCATGCCCATAACCCAGTGGATTGGTGAGTATTCCCTACCTATTATTATCCATCAGTTTCTTCATCGCTCCCTTTCAGGTATCCCTGGTGTGAGGAGGCCTTTGAATTGGCACGCAAAGAGAACAAATTAATCTTCCTATCGGTGGGCTATTCCACTTGCCATTGGTGTCATGTGATGGAACATGAATCATTTGAGGATCCCGAGACAGCTGCCATAATGAATAAACATTTTGTCAATATCAAAGTGGATCGAGAGGAGCGTCCCGATATTGATAAGGTCTATATGCAATTTCTACTTTTGTCCAAAGGTAGCGGTGGCTGGCCCATGAGCATATGGTTAACACCGGATTTGGCTCCCTTAGCTGCTGGCACATATTTTCCGCCGAAATCCAGATGGGGCATGCCATCTTTTACCAAGGTATTAGAATCTATAGCCAACAAATGGGAAACAGATCGAAAATCATTGCTGGAGGCAGGTTCCACGGTATTAAAGGCTTTGCAAAAGAACCAGGATGCAGCTGCAGTGGCCGAAGCTGCCTTTGAGCCTGGCAGTGCCGAAGCAAAATTAGCCGAGGCACTTCTGGTGCATAAGCAGCGTTACGATCAAGCTCATGGTGGTTTTGGAAGAGAGCCAAAGTTTCCGGAAGTACCTCGTCTGAATTTTCTTTTCCATGCCTATTTGGTGACCAAAGATGTGGATGTTTTGGATATGGTGATGCAGACATTGGATCATATTGGACGCGGTGGCATTAATGACCATGTCTTTGGTGGTTTTTGTCGTTATGCGACCACTCGGGATTGGCATAATGTACACTTTGAGAAGATGCTGTACGATCAGGGTCAATTAATGGCTGCCTATGCGAATGCCTACAAATTGACCAGGAGTGATCTCTTTTTAGGTTATGCTGATAAGATTTATAGGTACTTGATCAAGGATCTTAGACATCCTGCTGGTGGGTTTTATGCTGGTGAAGATGCTGACTCCTTGCCCACTCATAAGGATACAATTAAAGTGGAGGGTGCATTCTATGCCTGGACTTGGTCAGAGGTGGAAGAAGCTTTCAAGGCTGAAGCTTCACGTTTTGGTGATATCTCACCAGAACGTGCCTTTGAGATCTATACGTTCCATTATGATCTACAGCCAAAGGGTAATGTACCACCATCAAGTGATCCGCATGGCCATTTAACGGACAAAAATATACTCATTGTGAAGGGATCAGAGGAGGATACTTGTTCCAATTTTAATTTGGAATTGGAACAATTACAGCAAATTCTACAAAATGCAAATGATATACTCCATTCGATTAGAGATAAACGACCTCGACCACATTTGGATACGAAAATTATTTGTGGTTGGAATGGTTTAGTACTTTCCGGTCTCTCTAAGCTGGCCAATTGTGGCACATCAAAGCGAGAGGAATATATGCAGACGGCCAAGCAATTAGTGGAATTCTTACGTCGTGAGATGTACGATCAGGAACGTAAACTGCTGCAACGATCCTGCTATGGTTCAGGTGTAGCCGATGAAACATTGGAGAAAAATGAGTAAGAATCCTGCAGATTCATCAGTTTTTATTTAACCATTGATGTCATTTGTTGCTACTCTTTTTAGACAACAAATTGAGGGCTTCTTGGATGACTATGCTTTCCTTATTAAGGGTCTGTTGGACTATTACAAAGCGTCTTTGGATGTGAATGCTTTACGATGGGCAAAAGAGCTGCAAGAGAGTCAGGATAAACTCTTTTGGGATCATCAAAATGGTGCCTACTTTTTCTCACAACAGAATGCCCCCAATGTTATAGTTAGACTTAAAGAAGGTAAAACTCTTTATCCACTATTGCCAATTCTCTACTAACGCTCCCAATTATTTTGACTCTTTCAGATCATGATGGCGCCGAACCCTGCGGCAATAGTGTATCGGCCCGTAATCTTACTTTACTCTCCCATTATTATGATGATACTTCCTATTTGGATAGAGCTGGAAAACTATTAAATTTCTTTGCCGATGTCTCACCATTTGGCCATGCCTTGCCAGAAATGTTATCTGCCCTATTGTTACATGAAAATGGTTTGGATCTGGTTGCTGTTGTTGGTCCCGATTCAACGGATACCAAAAAATTTGTAGAGATTTGTCGTAAATTTTATATACCTGGTATGATTATATTACATGTGGATCCCCTACATCCGGATGATGCATGCAACCAGCGTGTCCAAAATAAATTTAAAATGGTCAATGGAAAAACTACAGTTTATATATGTCATGATCGTGTCTGTCGTATGCCAGTCACCGATCCCGTACAACTGGAAGAGAATCTAATGGCAAATTTCTTTACCGCCGAGCGGTCATAGACTCAAAAATGATTACTCGAATTAGTAATAAGAATTATAAAGAAAAAAAAAAGTTATTAATAGTAGTTATTAGTTATGTTATTTGTTTGTTTCGCTTTTAAAGCGAAAATCGGTTCACGGAACTAAGTTATATGTACATACATACATATATATATATAAAAACAAATAAATTTCCTTATGCATGAAATGGATGTTTAAATATTAAGTTTTTCTTCAAAAAGTTCAAATATTCTGGGGAATCTTGGTCGAGTTGGATTGACTGTTCAAAAACATTTTATTTTATAGTTTTTTTGGGATTGTGAATTCTCTTTTATTAAGGAACTTCATCAGAGTTTATTTACGATCCTTCCCAAGCGACTCTAAGAAGTTACAGAAAACATTTTTAGCCATTCATTAACAAACGGCGAATTATTTAACAAAGAATTTTAAAAAATTAGCCTTTTTTTAGGAGTTTCATCCAAGTTTATTCGAAATTTCTCCCAAGATTTTACTCTGGAAAGTTTCTGAAAACGATTTGTTTTATAAATTATTATATTTTTATGGTGTTAAAATAATTTTAAACATAGTTCCATTTGAAGGTCCATATTTAGTTCCATTTGCATTAATGCCCAGTGGAATACCAGAAAACATTTTCAGCCATATATCAAAAATGAACGAATTAATTAAGAAATTTAAAAGATTTTTGTATTGCAACTAAATGAAGTTTTTTTTAAATAGTCTTATCCTTTTTCTTGGCTAGTTTTGACTTTGATAATTTTTTGTGTTAAGTTCCAGAAAATACTTTTCCCCCCATCTATCGATGATGAAATAAAACAAATTAGTTTTTGACATTTATGTTTTTCTTCTCTTCACAAATACAACGCATTGGTTTGTGCATTTTTTATTGGAATCTTTTCATTTCGGTTTTTTTCTTTTGTTGTTTGTTTCTCAATGGAGCAAAAATACTAAAGTCGGTGACCATCGGTTCTATCTGCTCCGCCCCAGATAGGCATAATAAAATAAAAACTAAAAGCTAAACTAAATGCTCGCCCTGGAATACTTTTTTGGGCTTACCAAAAAAACAAGGACTCAAGGACAACTAAATGTAATGGAGAGGAGAACAGCAGTACGGTTCGTGGTAGTCGATAATCGCGGTAATAATTATAATCGTAATAATAGTAGTTCTTTTTTTTGTATTTTGTTGTTTTTGTTTCTTGTTTGTTTGTTTGTTTGTTTTCGTTTTTTGTTTGTTTGTAGTAATAAAAATAATTTAGTTTTGAAATTCACATTCATCACATTGCTGGTTTGCTGTGGCGGCCAACCATAATCTGCATCAACATCCCGGTTCTTGGTTTATGAGGAGCCACAACCTTTCAGGTATCGGCATCAGTAAAACTCATGGCCGCATCAAAACTATCAACAATGGTCTCCATGCGTTCATGATGCTCAAAGCGGGCAAATTTGCGTTCCATGCGGGAACGACGACGACAATTTCGTGTACGCCATAAGAAACGAAAGCGGGTATCCTCCTCATCTTCATCATATTCGGGCGCTGAGACGGAATCCTCATCGGTTTCGCGTAAGAATTCCTTTGGATCACGATGAATTTTAAAAATTTTTGTGCCCGTCGTTGATCCGTGCATTTTGGAAATGGTGCGTGATGAATTTAGTATACCTCTTGAGCTTGCCCGATTTTTCAGATCACTCAA
This sequence comes from Drosophila neocordata, assembly GCA_018903615.1. Classification (NCBI taxonomy): domain Eukaryota; kingdom Metazoa; phylum Arthropoda; class Insecta; order Diptera; family Drosophilidae; genus Drosophila; species Drosophila neocordata. The sequence continues at coordinate 12,426,624 of JAEIGI010000004.1, read as the reverse complement.
ACGATTTGTTATGGACACCACACTAAATAGCTTCGATAGCTCTGCATCAACACAGCGACCCGGCCGTCGTTTTCCATTCTTTACATAGATAAAGTGATTGATTTGATTATCAACAGGCACCAAACTGCCTGTGGAGCAGGTGGGTGAGACATTATTAGTGCCGTTACCGCTGCCGGCTCCTATCCCATTACTATTGCTACTATTCCCATTCGAATTGACATTCGTACTGGTAGTGAGTAGCGTGGGCGTGGAGGGCGGTGCTGGTGGTGGTACATGGGGCATTGTGTAGCAACGCTGTCGTCCCGTTCCCAAAGGTAAAGGTCCATCAAATAAATCGGCGCTACCGCCGCTTGGCATATCCATGGCCTAACCGAAAAACAACACAACAGTATAAAAATGACACACAACAGAGAAGAAAAAAAATTCATCGTCGTGTTTGTATTCGGTTTTTTTTTTTTTTTTTTTTTGCATGCGGAGTTGCGGCAGTGGTAGAGAAATGATGATGGTGGGGTCGGGTCGAAGGCGCAGATACGGGAACCAGAAAAAAATGGGCGTTAGTTAGATTTTAGGATTGTAATTGTTTATCCATTTGATATATTCACCTGCAACAAACCCTCCACTTCCATATATTGACGATCTTGGAGGCGATTCAGTGTAAGTTGTTGATCCATTTTCCAAAACAAAAACAACAAGCATAACAAAAATACACGAGTCAGTGTGACCGTGGTATGCGCAAACATCAGCCGACAGAGTTGCCAGAACGTTAGCCAATTTACCATGTTGTACTCAATAAAATGTTGGCCGTTAAATGCCAAATATTTATAGCGTAATAAAAAATAATTTGAATTTAAAATTTATGAGTAAATATGTATTAGCTTGTGCTTGATTAGTCTATACAAACTATAATTTATACCAGTCTTATGTACAGAGAAAATGTTTTTGGAAAACTTTTATTCAATTTCTATGCATGATATTCGAAATTTAAAATATTTTTTCCTTTTACTTTTTTAAAAATATAATTAAACATTTTAATGGATAGTAGCGTCCAAAAAATTGTTCCTATCACAGCTATTGCATATAGTTGACCTATTCTAGTACTGAACTGAACATATTGTTTACACATACCAAGCTTAGAAAAATCAAATATCATAAAAAGTAACAACTAGGTTTTTGATATAAAACTATATTCTTGACCGAGAGTTCCTATGGGAGCTATAATCAACCGATTCAAAATGGCGAAATGTTTCACAAAAAAGGAGCGGGATGGTGGCAGTCAAACTCTCGGAATATTTAAATTGCTTTGCTTATGGGAAAACTCTCTAGGAAAATATTTTGTTTTGGTTGGTTTAAGGTTTCTGAAAAAAACAAAGAGCTCTCTTGGCAATCTGTTATTAGTTCAGTTGTTGCTCAATGATTGGATTATAGACTTAAGCGAACTGGTTTTTATATCCAGCATTTGTTTATAAATAATAAATAAACAATTGTTGAATGTTTAAGCTTAAAAATTTACAGTAAAAAAAATTCACACATTCTAACCAACCAAACTTTTATAGAAAAAGTCCATACCAAACCCATTAATAAATCGTTTTTATATTTCCATTCATTAAAAAAAATTTTTTTTAATTTATCCCTTCCCAAATAATAACAAATATATTAATTTAGTTTTTGTTTTGAGCTTTAGGATTTATTTTCAGTCTTAATGTTGTCTTAATGAACATTGTTTTGATTTCTTCTGCATATCGCAGTTTCTTGTGGTCGTCGATAGGCCCCTAGTTTAACGGATACACATACAATTTTCAATTGTTTAATAATCTACAATAGAATATTTTGCGTGCCCCAATAAAGAACAGCCAAAAGAGATTGTCTCTAGAGTAGACAGTGTCAGCAAATCTCCAATAAAGCTGACAACTCTAGGAAATCTCTTGCCTTTTTGTTTATAATTTGAAATGGCACTTCGAGCCTAAGGAGTCTGCACAAGAAACTGGATTTACAAAACGGTTTCGGATATTTGAACAGTCGCCACAAGCTAGAGATATGGCGGAGCAGCGACGAATCCAAAGGCCCTTATGATGAAATGTGTTTCTGACGTGCCTAATTACTTGCCGGTATCATGACAATTGTCCGTGATATTAACAGCAGCAGCTTAGCGTGCCAATTGCACGAATGGCGTGTCAAGAGCCATCGTAGTGCAATGTGTCCAGGATTGTAATTTTGACAAAGTCAAAATAAAATTGTTGTTTTGTTTGTTGGTTTGCCTGGCCAAAGTCCGTTAAAGATCCTGTCGCACAAAAAGCCTTGCCAATGCACTAGCAAAAGACGTTTCAAACCAAGACAAAACTTGGCCGAAGCTTCGTCGTGTCTAAGTAATCGCGGCAAATGCTAGCAATTGGTTTTAGCTTCCCTGCAAAAGGATCTAAAGCAGACTCGGGCTGGGCGGGGGTTTTTTGCCGCCTTCATCAAGCAATCAAAAGTAAACACAAAAGGAAAGGTATAAACTTCAAAAGTAGAGGCGAACCTCCACTTTTGCCATTTGCACTGATTTCCTTTTGCGTCACTCTTTTTTACTCAATGGAGGCATGCGGTTTGTGAGCGTGGCTAGGCGGGGAAAAGGAATTTTTAAATTAAGCAACATCTGTTAGTCCAGCAGCCAATAGATGTCCCTAGTGATAAGGTTTAGCCATGAAAGTTGTGTTAGAGCCTAACTTGCGCTAGACAATAACAGAACACCAAGGCAAACCAGGCACTACACCATCAGGTCTAAAAACCTTTGAACTATAAGACGAAATCCTTGATCGAAAAATTCCCATTCCTGTTCCTGGCCTTGCTCGGTTTTTGGTAAACCAAAGTTTACCGAAATTTCAATATTGTTTCAAGTGAGTTGCAAAATACTGTGTTTGAGTGGCGATCCTAGCCAAAATTAGCCGCATGGCAGCGAAAAATATTTGTATGAGAAATCGGGCTTTTTTTGCTTAGAAAATTACTTTGCTTAATAGAATCTCAATTAAATTGAAATTTTACTAGGTTAAGTAAATCTCCTCACAAAAAAAACGAATACTATGGATAAGAGAAGCTTTTCCCTGCTTACCAAAACATTACTTAAGAGCGAGTGTAAAGAGAATTAAGAATAAAATGGCTGTATTACGTCGTTTCTATCTCCTTCTCTTTTTGGATAGTTGTTGTAGGCTCGCTGGTATTTGTGCTGTTTAGCGCAGCGGTAAAAAGTTCTTGATGTATATGATGGAACGGTGAAAGAGGGAGCGTTGTTGGACATGTGAAGAGCTGGTGTTTACGTCATGCCCTCCCTCAATTTGTTGAAACTTTTGTTTTTAATTTAATCTTCTTGGTTAGCTGCCTCTTGGTTACGTTTTCGGCAATTTTCGAAAGTGTGGCCGCGGAAATTGCAGAAGGTGCAGCGTGTTATACGTCGAGCACCACGTAGTGGACCCGTTGTTGTTGTTTCACTCTCCTGATTGTTATGCTCGATAATACGTCCCTGTTCGAGCAGCTCCTTGAAGGTCTTTACACTCTGGCGGGTAATGTGTTTCCGATATTTGATGTTGAGTAAACCGTAGAGGAAGTCCAATTCTGTTTCTTCGTTATGGCGACCTTCTGGCAGTTGGGCTAGCAGAGCTCGTTTCTGGACAACGAATGTATCAATGGGTACTGTATCTTCCTGTTTTTTCTCAAAGAACTCCATATAGACCTGATAGCTGGGTTTTGTGGGCGAAAAATGTTCTCGGATAAGCTCAATAGCATTATCCCACGTTTTAGCCTCCTTTCGAACTCCCTGCCACCATGTAGAGGCCAGGCCATAGAACAACAAGGATATACCCTTAAGTGCATTCTCGTCACTGATGTTTTCTAGCTCTTTGAAAGTCACAATATTAGTTATGAACTCCTCCACCTGTTCGTGGTTACGTTCTCCACCGAATTTATGGGTGCATGAACTGAAACTGGCTTTCGGTTTTGTATTGCCGGCAGCGGCATCAGCACCTGCTGAACTTGCAGCACTCACAGCACTGTTTTTTACAGCCTCGATGAGCTCATGGAGCTGCTGGCTTGTCATCTGAACTACTGCCATGTTGTTGTTGTTGTTGTTAAAGACTTATTTAAATTAACGTTGTTGTTATTATTGTTTACTTTGGGACAGCGAACAAAGCCAATTACAGAAGCGAATGTTGCCGTTGGTCGTCGAAGACTGACTAGCTCATTGGCTCTCTACTTCTTTTTATACCGAAAACATTGTGAAATTATCAACATCGAAAAAGCTACATATGTTGCCTGAGTAAGGGGAATATGGGAGCGGGAGAGTGAATAACTGTGAGTCACTACTACTAAAACATTTCTATAGATTAAATTTTGTTGCCGGCTAACGTTTATATGTATGTATGTATATACATACATATGTACATACATGCTTATTGATATATTATCGAAATAATTATTATGCATATAGAAAGATAGTAATGAAAAGTCAAAGAAAATAAAGTTTACATTGCCACGCCCCTAAAAAAGTGTTCAAATTAAAGTCAAAGAATGGAAAATTGATTTCATATGTTTTAATTTGCAATAAATTGCATTTTCACATGAAATTCATCTGCCTGATTATTAATCACTAATTAATCATTAACATAATACTCATTTAAACGTATATCATATGATTTGTATGTTTGTGTATATGTTGAGTAACCTTTCTATATATAATCTTCTATATTTAATGTGCAAATGATCCCTTTAGAAAATGCTCTCAAAAAAACTTTTAAGCACGTTTGATAAAACTAAATTAGGTCAAGTATAACATCACGATTATTTTGTATATATGTATTTATTCTAAAAGTGTAATGCCCTAGGTGACGTCATCTAGTATTTCTTAAAACAAAAACACAATAAACCTTTAACCAATGAATTGAAAAAAAAAAAATTTAATAAAATTAATCCATTTGGTTAATTTAAAACTTAGATGTATAACTTTAGTTTTCTTATCTTGTTAATATTTCTAATGGCAAGTGGGGGGTTCCCTTTGCCGTAAAAAAACCGGCATGTTCTTTTCTTCTACACAAATGTTGCATGCAAAACAAATAGTTCAAATATAATAATCTAACATTTTACCGGTTTTTCGACATCGAAAAAGCTTACTCTCTCTCTCTGCAATTTATTTAATTTTAGCTTTTAATTTCACAACAAAGAAGAGAAAAAAAAGAACTGACTCGGCAATCTGTTGTTAGTTGTTTAGTTATAACTTCAACGGTGGGAGCAGAGTATTCAGGGAACCCATTTCAATTTCCGACAAATATTTATTTATTGTTTACTCCATTCAAAATGACTCAGATGTCAGATGAGCAGTTTCAAATTTTGATTGAAACGATAAAAGCCTTGGCCCCCCTGAAAGAGGAGGCACCCATATCTAAGGGCAGTTTCAGCAATTGTACCGTTCGTTTCAATGGACAACGCGATCATGATGCTGTCGATGAGTTTATCACAGCTGTGGAAACCTACAAGGAGATGGAGGGCATTAGCGATAGGGATGCCCTAAAGGGTTTGCCCTTACTATTTAATGGCATCGCTGTAATGTGGTGGAAGGGTGTGCGGCGCGATGTAAAAACATGGGAAGATGCCATGCAGTTACTACGAGATCATTTTTCACCCACCAAACCATCTTATCAGATATATATGGAAATCTTTGAGAATAAACAGGACAGTATGGAGGTAATTGATGGCTTTGTTTGCAAACAGCGTGCCCTTTTAGCCAAATTACCAGAGGGAAGACACGATGAAGAGACCGAATTGGATTTCGTTTATGGTTTATTGCAGTCCAAATACAGAGAGCATATACCCAGGCATGAGATAAAAACATTTCGCGAACTTCTCGAAAAGGGAAGAAATGTGGAGAGAACTAAGCACTAATAAATATAGTTTATAGTCAATCAATAAAACTAGTCGTTTAAATTTAAATTTATATAAAGTTTTAAACTAAAAATGCAAGTGTGAAACGTAACGTTTTAAAACGTTAACACTCCAATACTATACCTAATAATAAATAATGACAAATGATTCAATAATAACATTTTAAGTTCCTTTTCATTGTGAGAAGATCCTATAACCACAGTTAAAAACCCGAGAGTTTTAAACTAAGTTACAAAACCTACACATTTCCATGTGACTCCTTGAAGCTAGCTCATCTTGTGAAATCCAAGTGATTAACTGAAATTCTCTCTAATAATCTATGGATTGAATATACAACATATAGTCAGCATAAATATGTATTCATTGAGCTGATCACATGGATTATGCATTTATTTATGATATTACTATGTGGCAACCCTTAAAATGAAAAAAATTAGGTTAGGTTAGACCAAAATGTCTGATGAGAAGGATTTTACATAGACCTAGAAGAAATAAAGTTTTCGATATAGTTATTTAAGTTGATGCCATTTGTTTTATATTATTTCGATTTCTGTTAAGTAAATGATATATAAATTCTTATTGATAAACAATTATTAAACATATATAAGTAAATAGTAATTGTTAAATTATTCTAAAATACAAAAGTATGGCAACAGTTAAAAGCACTTAACAATTAATTGGACGAAAATAAAAATTAATCCATTGGGAACTTGTTTGTGTGTTTCTCTCCCTAATCAGTCATTGATTAGTTTATACACAAAAAGAATATTTGAATTATAAAAAAAAGAAAATTTTTCTTAACTAATTAAACATTTTTTTTTATAACAGTCTCGGTTTTTCTTTTTGTTGTTGTATTGGGATTATGGATATGAATTTTATTACAATTAAATTTAATTGACACAAACTGTTTGGATGAAATAAACTTAGGAATGAAATCGTTTGGAACGGAAAAAATCATAGTTTGTATTTTGTTTTTTTTTTTTTGTTTTAAACTTTGTTTTAGTATTTATATATAATAAAGTTGTCAGTTACCTATATCTACATTCTTATATATGCAATTTCTAGATCAATGATGGCTAAGCTCTCTACATGTTACTTTATACAGACGGGAAACGTTCATATGATATATTTATATATGTATACCTTGGTGCCTCAGTCAATTTCCGATTTTTTTTTTCTTTTTTTTATAATTAAAACAATTAACGGAATTAATATCGGCCATGGTTTACTTAAATATTGTCCAGTTATGTTGATAATGCGTGCAATAATTTTTTTTTTTTTCTTTGCCTAAAAAATTTAAACAGAATTATCTAGTTGACTGACTTAATCTTAAGCTAGTACTGAAACATTTCAATATATAAAGACTTTTCTTGATAAATATTTTTTTTTTAAGTTAATATGTACCTAACAAGGACAGGTACATATTAATTTTAGTACATATTTCTTCTCTATTTAACATTTGTCAAATCTTAAGCACACAATTGAGGTAAATATGCAAATTATATAGAAAATTAAAATATATATTAAGTAATGACAGAGCCCAACTATTTGCAATAGTTGTTTGTTATGTTTTGTTTTGCCTTAAGAAATCTAAATATCACTTGATTTTGGGATGATAACGAAAATCCTTCGCCAATTTTCTTTGCTCTCAGTTGTGTTTGGCTCTTTTCCCAAACATATAACCCTTCCAACGTTCTGCAGTTTGACTAATCAACGGATCACTATCAATAGTGGCCAATAGTAGTAGTTGATTGACATGCGTAGCATGATAATCCCATCTTGCCAGATTTGGTGCCACTCCCAAACTCAAATGGCGCAAATCGTAGCTGGTACCCGATCCTGTGTCATATAGTAAAAGCATCTGCTTTAATGAGTACATACCCTGAATGAAAAGTTTATTTGCTTCGCGAGCAAATCGTGCTGGTGCTGTACTATTCAGATCATATAATCCCAGCAGGGAGTAGATAAATCCATTAAGAACATATGATGGAGGCGATGTAGGATATTCCTCGTACCAGTAGAATTTATCCATAAACTGGGCCAATACACCGCCATCACGAGATAAGACTTTATAGGGTTTAAGCGCTGCAACGGCTGCGTTCAGATATCGCTCATCTCCGCCAGAATGCCAATAGGCTCTGGCCAAAACTGAAATGGCATGACCCTGACCCATGGCCGATAGCCAACCAGGTTTTAATTCAGCAAAACCGCTTAGACTTCTACGCACTGGATTTGGCCAGCCGCCAGTATGGATATCCTGATTATGGACAAACCATTCGGCAGCATCATAGAAGTGGGATAAATGTTCACTTGTGGATAAGGTTACATTATCAAAGAAACCCACGCCTAAAAAGGCTATGCCAAGAATTTCTAAATCACTTCTGCGTATCTTTAGTGTTGAATGTTTCTCTCCATGAACGATTCCTTTTTGTACATCGATATGAAGATCTCGTGTAATGTGACGCCAGCGATTCAGTGCCAATCCTCCTAGGCCATAATAGATATTCGTCTCCTGTACACTCAAGAGTAAATCAGCTGGCAAATAATGTAGATTATATTTGATTTTTGTCTCTCGATTGAGAACTGTGACCATAAGACTGCTGCTGTTGGTTACCAGCAATAGATCGACACTTAACAACAGATCCAAGGTCTGATTGAGGCCAATTGAAATGGCACTTGTATATCCAATAGCCGTTTCAAATTGAACAACACTTGAATTAAATTTTGGATGCCAAATTCGTGACATATTACTTAATTTTGGTGTATGCCATTCCATTTGATTGCCATCGGCATCCTCTAAGATGTGAACACGTGGCTCGGTCTCTGTCAAATTTTTGCTATAATGCGACAGAGCAAACTGTGCTATCTGAGTGGGATAGAAGTATCCACGTTTTTGCCATTGAATACTAACTGGAACTCCTTCAGCCGCACTGATGCATTTAACGCGATCCCTGACCTCTACATTGTAGTTTTCAAAATACATGAAAACGCCACGAGGGTCGTATTTGCCTTTGGGCAAATTTATTTTGGCATTGCTATGCATCCAATTGAATTTGCTCACATCTGTAGAGGAGCTGCCGCCATTACTACTGGTGGAAATGGCGCCATTTACATCAAAATACTGACGTAGAAATGTGAACGGGACATATACCTCATTAGCATTTTCATCACGTTTACAATGAATGCTGTACTCCTGATTAATAGAACACTCTATATCCTGTAGATGACCAGCCGGCGCTGGTTCTACTTGTTCCCCATTGCTGACAGAATTTTCGCTTGATCGTCGCAGTGGAAACTCGCCCGGTGTAAAGGAAAAGGCAGCGCATCGCATATAAACTCCAAGAGTTATCATCACCACAGCCAAGATGAGACATAGCAGCACAGCTTTGAGATTAACACGCATAATGATGAAAACTAGTGGTTCGTTTGGCTAAAGCGGAACATCTGACATTAGATGAAAACTTAACCAAAAAGTCCAAATATTACCTTAATAATATTGTGCAGTTTGCAGCGGGATTGTAACTCTTGGCTTGGGCCTGGGCTTAACCTCGTTGCATACTTCGTTTCCAATTTTTTGTACATTGGCCACTACAAGTTCTGTTGCCAAGTCAAATATCCTAAACTTTTATTTGTATAGCAAGCTTCATCTTCGTTGGCTAAAGCTTTAAATTAATTTGGGAACATAGGTATATGGATGCCGGGCAGTTGTTTGATTAGATAGATAGCATCGTCTATTTTATTATATTTTCCAGTCCCAGATTGGCAGGGTTAAAGCTTTGCTTTCATTTAACCTTTAACCTCTTCTTACAAAACACTTATACTTTTCCTTTTTTTTTTTTTGGTAAATATTTACTATCACTACACCAAGTGTAGTGTTGGAAGATTTAAAAATGGCAGTGTTGTGCATAGGATAAGTTTGCAGCAAAATGAAGTTGCCAGACTTAAAACTATCGATATTTTATGACATTAACATACCCTTTGCCATTGCAACAATAGATATATTTAGTTTACCGAAAACTATTCAAAGTACATGATGTTAATTCAAATATAAATATTTTGTTATTTTAAATAATTTCTTAATGTGTTTGCTTTTTTCCCCTGCTATATAATTTAAAACCAGAAAATTTGAAGGGTAGTTTTAAGTCGCATAGATTTTACATTACGACACCGTCTATGAAATGTCGGCATTTGGTCACACTGCTGCATTTTACATTTGCTCGAGGTATGTTTGTAGTTGGATTTCTCTGTCAAAAATGGATATTTGTCAAATGCCGGTATCTGACGGCTTTCGTGCCACCTGTATTCTAATAATAAGATTTGATCAATCCATTTTGCCATGAATTTTTCAAAATTACAAGGCTTAAATTACTATTTCAGAACAAGACGCCGTTGCCGTTGGCACTCTCGTTTTTTTCATGTGAATTGTGAAATTTGTTTAAGGAGGAGCAGCCATGACCACCAGCAGCGAGGATGTTTTGCTGCAAATGGGTGAAGTCCGCTACAAGAAGGGCGATGGCACCTTGTACGTGATGAATGAGCGTCTAGCATGGATGGCCGAGCACAGGGACACGGTGACGGTATCCCACCGCTATGCAGACATTAAGAGTATATTGAATTATTTATTTGCATTGTTCTTGGAGGCACTATTCATAACAATTGTTTTGCTTTCTAATGCAGCTCAGAAGATCTCACCGGAAGGCAAGCCCAAAGTCCAGCTGCAAGTTGTACTTCATGATGGCAACACCTCTACATTTCATTTTGTTAACCGTCAGGGGCAGCCGGCAATGTTGGCGGATCGCGATAAGGTGAAGGAGTTACTTCAGCAACTTTTGCCTAATTTTAAGCGCAAAGTGGATAAGGATTTGGAGGATAAGAATCGTATACTGGTGGAGAATCCCAATTTGTTGCAACTTTACAAGGATTTGGTTATTACCAAAGTTTTGACTAGCGATGAATTTTGGAATACGCATGTTAAAGATCATGCCCTCAAAAAGATGTACAAAAATCAAGAAATTGGTAAGAACAAGGTTATATTGTCAGGTCCTAAGAGAAAGGTATATATCCTGTAAAATTTCTAGGTGTTTCCGGAGCGTTTCTGGCCGATATTAAACCTCAAACGGATGGCTGTAATGGCCTCAAATATAACCTCACAGCAGATGTTATTCATTGCATATTCAAGACTTATCCCGCCGTTAAGCGCAAGCATATGGAAAATGTTCCATCCAAAATGCCAGAGGCGGAATTTTGGACAAAGTTCTTTCAATCCCATTATTTTCATCGGGATCGTCTTACTGCAGGCACTAAGGATATTTTCACGGAATGCGGTAAAATTGATGATCATGCTCTCAAGGCAGCGGTGCAGCAAGGACCTGGTGATCCCTTGCTCGACTTAAAAAAGTTTGAAGATGTTCCCCTGGAAGATGGTTTTGGCAGTGTTTCTGGTGATCGTAATGTAGTCAATAGCGGGAATATTGTCCATCAGAATATGATTAAAAGATTTAATCAGCATTCGATTATGGTCCTCAAGACATGCACCAATGTAAATGGTCCACCAACGGGTACCACAAATGGTGTCGATGTAGCCAATGGTCCTCTTGGTGCTTCGAGTTATGCAAATGGTCAAAATGGCAAATCGTCCTCTTCCTCTTCTAAACACCACTCTAATGAGCCACCGCAATCCAATCCAGATGAGCCACAAATCAAGAAACAGCGTCTTATCGAAAAGATACACTATTCTGATCTGGGTGATCCAGTCATTGATATCAATGCCGATGCTCAAGATGGAAACAAAATGAAACAACTGGAGCCATCAAAAGTGGAAAGATATCTCAATGGACCGACACAGAGTCTTATGTTTGATAATCAGAATGATTTATTAAATTTGGACGATTGCCAATATAAATTGATACGCAATTCGGAAAATTGGCTAAATCGTAGTGCATCACGTAATGTGTTAACTTCCAAGGCGGCAGTGAATGCTTTAGGTGAACTAAGTCCTGGGGGAACTCTAATGCGTGGCTTTCAAGAGCAATCCGCGGGACGTAAGTCTTTCAATGAAAATTTAAATGAATATTAAATTTATATTTTTCTTTGCTTTTAGAATTGGTACCAAACGACTATCTTCGTGAGCTAAGGCATGTATATCTATCGCTTTTGGAGCTGTTGAAACATTTTTGGAAATGTTTTCCACCAACTAGCGACGAGAAGGAGGCTAAAATTCAACGCATGCATGAGACCTTACAACGCTTCAAAATGGCTAAATTGCAACCCTTTGAGGTGGGCTTAAGTCATTTTTATGCAATTCTCTTTTATTTACTTAAATTTCTTCTAGAATCGCGCCATGCATGAACTTTCACCTTTACGTTCATCTTTGACCCAGCACATGAACAAATTGCTGCGTACTGCAAATTCTAAATATGTCACTTGGAAGGATCGCAAATTGCGTAATAATAGATAACAAACGCACACACCTCTTATATATATTTAAAAAACAAAATTAAAAAATAAAGATATGTGCCAGTCAATCACCTCAAGGCACAGATACACATTATCATAACTTTTTAAGAATTAAGCATTAAAAAGAGTTAACTCTTGAGTAGATCGAAAAAATAAACATTAAACAATATTTGCAAGTTATTAATAAAACATTAGTATTAATCTCTTACCATGTCTGGTCGTGATTGCGGTTTGTGGTTATTTTTGTCTGCAATCGCATGGAACATTCAATTAGCAAACTTTAAAATTTGGCATCTCATGAATTGTAATTTCAATGAAATTTAAAGCTTTAGTCGAACGGTGATTACAATTCAAGCAAGATGTGGCAATCGGGTGGAATTTCCTTAGTTCTAGGCCTACTTTTAGTAGTGTCCCTTGTCAAGGCTTTCCTGATCTATAATACAAATTCTGAATTTGGTGTAAAGATATCGGAGATATAAATCTGTTGGTCAATTTAATAAAGATTATTTATTTTAGATTTTCATGGCCATATCGGTGCCTTTAAGTTTAAAATATCGAAATGTTTTCTTATCATATAATTATGAATTTAATTATTATCAACCGGAACATATATACAAATATCCACCAATATTGGTACGTATAAAACATTAGATAAGTAGAGAAACAGATAAAACTTTTAATTCTTAGATGGGTGACAACTGGGAAGATAGCTATTTGACCTATAACACCACAGGTGGAGAGGGCAGATCCTTTAAGAATTTTAATACTACAAAAGAGAAGGCAAAACGTTCTCTTACTATTATGAGTAGAACCAATTTCTATGCCATGTTGAAGGATAAAATGGAAAGGTAGAATATATATAGAAATACATTTTATTTAAATTAATCCATTTTTAATTATTTTCAGATCTGGTTATCCTGCCGAAGCTTGTCTTTTACGTTTAATATGCGAGACGAATGCCTCTACGTTAGGCCAAGTGAATGGTTTCTTGGGCAACTTAGTACACATTATTTTTACGTTAGTATTTGAATTTAAAATACGCGCCAGATGTAACAGCTAAAAGCTCTAGAAAAAGCTTAGCATTGGGAACTTTTTCGAAATTAAGCCAACATTAATAATAATAGTGAAATTTTGTATTTGTATTCTTACAGACCTACTACATCTAGATATGAACATTTATCCTCAAATTATTACCAGGCCGAGTGGTTAGGTCGTCATCATCAAGATTGCACATCCTATGTGCCGCAATGTAGAGAAAATATTTTGGATTTAATATCGAAACCATTAGATGAACTTCTTAAGAATATTGCTAAGTAGAAAATAAACTAGATAATCAAAGTTCAAACTGCCTTTAACCGATTTTTGAGGAATTATAAACTGTTTCAATTAACAGGTTTGACCAAAGATCTTTCTTGCTTTCTGATGCTAACACCATCTGTTCAGTTTTAAAAGAAAGGTCTGCAAAGATTATTGGTTGGCCGCAGACTAAAATAATAAAAAAAAAAGACAATGAAATCTTTACAAAATTTGTATATTTCATTTCTGTTATCCCTAATCAGTTGGAAATTGGTGAATCCAGCTTTATTATTTACCACCAACTCGGAATATGGTGTGGGTAATTAATGACTAATTTTTTAATGCATTTGCTTGCTAATAATTGGATATTTGAATAGATTTTCATGGCCATATCAGTGCCTTTGATATTGCCACATCGTAATGTCTTCTTATCCTACAATTACGAATTTAATTACTATCAACCTGAACATGTCTACAAATATCCACCAATTTTGGTAAGTACTGTAACTTATTAGTCATTTACTGGACTATAAAACATTTCATCACCTTTTAGATGGGTGACTATGAGGATAGTTATCTGACTTATACGACATCGGGTAGAGAATGTCATAATTGCACTTTGACCAATATCAAAGATAAAAATTCTACATCAATCCCAACAGAAACTAAGAAACTTGAGAAGAATACAAAAGAAACGCCGCGTGAGAAACGTTCCTTAAGCATAATGACACGATCTGTGTTCTATATTATGATTAAAGATAAACTTGAGAGGTAAGTAACATTTTGAGAATTTTTTTTCTTCTAATAAACTAATGTAAAATTTCTTTGCCTAGATCTGGGTATCCAGCTGAGGATTGTCTACTACGTATGATTTGCGAGACTAATGCCTCCACATTGGGTGAAGTCAATGGGTTTCTTGGCAATCTAGTTCACATAATCTTTACTCCAAGCACATCAAAAGATGAAAATTTATCACAAGATTACTATCACGCCGAATGGATAGGTCGTGATCAACAAGATTGCTCAACATATGTGAAAAAATGTAGTGAAAATGTTTTGGACTTAATATCAAAACCAATCGAACAGTTACTAACCAATGTTGTAAGAAAGAAACGAAAATAAACTAATTAAAAAATATTCTTTTTTTGTTTACTTAATTAACAAACTCTAGACAAAGACAAAAAAATTTCTTCGTAAGTGATAAATTTCCTATTTAACCAGTTGAGCGTGGATCGCTTTCAGAAGAACATGAAGAAATTCATATTGATTTGTTTTTTTGGTTTAAAATGCATTGATACGGCTTTAATCTATACCACAAATTCGGAATTTGGTGTAAATAGTTTGTGAAACAATATTAAATTTTATGTAACTATATTGTATTTTATAGATTTTTATGGCCATATCAGTGCCTTTGATATTGCCACATCGTAATGTCTTCTTATCCTACAATTACGAATTTAATTACTATCAACCTGAGCATATCTACAAATATCCACCAATTTTGGTAAATACTATAACCAAGTAATTTTTTAATGGGTTATAAAAGTTGAAGTCATCTTTTAGATGGGTGACTATACGGACAGCTACTTGACCTATCCAACAACGGGTAGAGTTTGTCATAATTGCACTCTGACCAATGTAAAAAATCAAAATTCTACCTCGACGCCAACAGACGCCAAGAAGCTTGAGAAGACTACAAAAGAAACATCACGTGAGAAACGTTCCTTGAGCATAATGTCACGATCTGTATTCTATATAATGCTTAAGGATAAACTTCAGAGGTAGGTAACGTTTAAAGAATTTTTTCTACTAAAGTTATATTTACGTAAATTTTTTTTTTTTTTCCCAGATCTGGCTATCCAGCTGAGCCTTGCCTACTACGGATGATATGTGAGACCAATGCTTCGTCATTGGGTGAAGTCAATGGATTTCTTGGCAATATAGTTCACATTATCTTTACTCCAAGTACTTCAAAAGATGAATATTTATCACAAGATTACTATCACGCCGAATGGATAGGTCGTGTTCAACAAGATTGCTCAACATATGTGAAAAAATGTAATGAAAATGTGTTGGATATAATATCAAAACCAATCGATCAGTTACTAACCAACGTTGTAAGAAAGAAACGAAAGTAAATCATTTAACTTAATAAGCAAACTCTAGATAAATTTTGTTTAGTTATTAAAATTATTCAACAAGTACAAGAAATGCGGATAATTCTACAAAGTCATATGGAAAACGTGATCTAACGCCGTCAATGGCTTGTTTTGATTTTTATTTTACGCTGAAAGATAAAATGGAAAGGAATTGGCTATCCGGCTGAGGCTTACCTTCCCCATATGGAAGACTGTTCTCCATTTATGTTAGAGTGTAAGGAAACTATCTTGAATTTGATCTCAATGTCAGTAGAGCAAATTGTTTAAAGAAGAAAATAAAAATTTAGAGTAAACTTTAAGCTACTTTGTTCCATTGGAATGGCGGGGGGTTAATTTACTTAAGCAATTAGTGAGTACTCGTAAGTACTTTCGCATTCTCACTTAACTTTACTGTGAAGAGGTTCTTGTTGAAGTCAAGATCAGTTGCTTTTGGAAACTCTTGAGGTGAAAATGCATTTAATTCTTGATCTTCTGCTAGTGCAAACTTTTTGCCTTAAGCTAAGTGAATCCATTATACCTTTTACCAAGGCCAGTACACATGGTGTAAGTTAATAACAAAGATTTTATTAATTTTATTTTTTATTAATATATTTTCTTGTAGATTTTTGTAGCTTTAGCTGTACCCATACAATTGCCCCATAGGAATTGCTTTGTATCTTATAATTTTGAGGCCAATTATAATTCACCCGATAACTGGGGCATATTTACAATATTTGTAAGTCTATAAAACGCTCGATTTGTTATAGAATTAACACCATACAAATTTGTTTTCTCAAAGTCGACAATTAACAAGTGAAGGTAAACAGAACAAGTTTGGATATTAAGACTAAATTTTCATTTCTTTCTTATAGCAAAATGGTCCCATTGAATCAGACGAAACATTGGAGGTGGAATCTTCACGTAAAATATTTAATGGAAATGGAAATCAAACACAAGAGGAAGTAGATGAGGATGGACTAGAGAATGTGGTAGTAGAAGATACCACAATTATTTCGGATTCTTCTATTATAGAAAGAAAAAGTCGTTCTCTATTAACACGTTCAAATATCTATCACATTTTAAAGGATAAATTTCAGAGGTATAAAAGTTATATTAATATATACTAACGATTCTATATATATGTTTAAATTCTTTGTTATATAGAAGTGGTTTTCCTGGTGAGGCCTGTTTACTGCGTTTAATATGTGAAGTTGGTCTAAGTGAATTGGGTGAATTTAATGGAGTTTTGGGCAGTGTTTTGCATGTTTTATTCAGGTAAAATTGTTAAAGTTTATAATTTCAAATAAATTATTAAATTTTTTAACATTTCAGTCCATCGACATCTGAGTTCGAGAACTTACCACTAAAATATTACCAAGCAGAACATGATGGCTATCATGACAATTGTCATTATTATAAAGCCAATTGTAAAGAAAGTTTATTGGATTTAATATCAGAGCCATTTGAGATGATTTTAAAAAGAATAGAACAAAATGAAATGTAGCACAAGAAGAAATAAAAATCAATATACAAAAGTTGACCCAATTTTTTGTTTTTGGTTTAGCCAATTAGCAACTTTTACTGCTCGCAAACAAATGGTTTTTAATTGATTTAACACTTTTGCAAGAATAAAAAGAAACAAATTTCCATTTTTAGTCAAAAAATATATCAGATTTGTTATTCAGTTGGACTAGTTAAGTCTAGAGCTACAGATGTTTCTTATATTAAATTTAATTTTGATATTTTTTAAATCTTTGGAAGCTGCTTTGGTATGGAATACAGAAGGTGAGGCTTCGGTAAGTTTGTAAAAAGAAATTAAATTTTAATTAAAAATGTTTTTTACTAAGATTTTTTATATTTGGTAATAGCTTTTTGTGGCCATAGCTGTGCCCATCGATTTGCCACGTCAAGAAGTGTTTTTATCTTATAATTTTGAGGCTTCCTACAGATTGCCAAAGACCTGGTTTCAGAAACCTCCAGTTTTTGTAAGTAGTTATTGCAAAAAAGGATTTAAAATTTAAATTTAATTTAATTTAAAATTTGTTTTTAGAGAAATGGCAATGGCACAGATGCAAACTGGGATGATGAGAATGATGGTAATCACAATGGAGTACATAATAGTTATGATTATTATGATGATTTTGATGGACATGAACATAATCATGAACCTCCTCCCGAAAAACCATTGAAACATCATCATAAGAAACCAAAACCTTCCAAAAATAAGAACAAGAAAAAGAAGAAAACAAAAACAAAACCAAATACTGGACATAAACATAAAAGGAAACATAAACATAAGCCACAGCCACATGATGATAATGAGGATGATAATGATTATAAGGATTTCTTTGAGGGTTTTCCTACAGATGGCAATGGTGATCCTGTACCCCGACATCGAACTGAAAGATCTTTGTTATCAAGAACAAAATTTTATGAAATACTCAGTCATCGCTTTGAGCAGTAAGTTGAATTTTAAAACTAATTTATTTATATAAACCAAATAATTTTCATATCTTTTCCCAGACATGACTTTGGTTCAGGTGATAATTGTCTACTTCGCTTGATTTGTGAATCGAATAGCTATCAATTGGACGAAATCAATGGAGTATTAGGTCATCTTATACATATTATGTTTAGTCCGAGTAGTTCACGCTATGAAAATTTACCAGAACGTTATTATAAAGCTGAAATGCATGGTCAGAGGGAAGGGAATTGTCTAGCTTATCATCGACTATGTCAACTAAGTGTACTCGATTTAATCACGCAACCTGTTAAACAGAAAATACAATAATTAAACTAAATTACTTTATTTGATATTTTTATTTTCGATTTTAAGTGCTTTTCATAAACATTTTAAGTGCTGGCCAAGAGCAAGATTGCATATAATTTCTTGCCTCTTGGCATTTTTTATTCGCCTTTTGCCATAAAATTGAAGGACAATTACGCATCAGCCTGGAGTAGGCACAGAGGCTATAGAATAGAGCATGTCTATCACAAGCATCATTCTGATTACTCAATTTGGTTAGCTCTTCATATTTCGAATGTACCAAATTCGAACAGGTGACAAAATTCTTCACATAGGCATCAATTAGAATGGGATTACCAAAGGCACGCTCTAGCATGGGTCTTACATAGGTCAGATTCAATTGTTTGTGATTGGACGGCAATGCTGAGGTGGCATTAAAAATGCAAGCCAAGCGACACTAGGCAAAGATTGTTAAAGATTAAGAAAGAATTCAAGGATTATGATCTTTATAATATATACGCACACTTGGTTGTATTCCAGAGTTGCCACACTCACTGTTATAGACACCCCAATTGGGCATGGGAGCTGGACAACAGATTTGCACATTCTAAAAATATGAATAAAAAACTTTTGATTTCCCAAAATTTTAATATTTATTCTGTTTTATATAAAACCTGCACAGATTTGGGTGCTGCTTTACATTTGGCTCCTGTCAGTGGATTAACTTGTAGAATTAATGATATTATAAGCAATTCGAACCACATGATTCTATTAAAGTTTGCATACTGCAAGTTTTTTTCCCATATTCCATTTCATTAGCGTGCTTTAAAATTGTGTTAACACCAGCGATTACATAATGATATGAAAATGTGTTGTAACTACAACCTAAAATATATTTTTAACGACGTAAAAATGCCGTGCTCGATCTACTAATATATTGCGCAGCTAATCATCCACCTCATCATCTATATAGTAGTAAAGATGCGCTACCTAACCTAAAAACACTATTTCGCTATTTACAAATGTGTCTGTTAAGTGGGAGTCGTGATTTTAGGAAGTTTACAAAGCTTGAAAAAACTTCCTAAGCGCTTTCTTAACTGTAATTTATTCGCAGAGTGGGAACTGTGATTTCATTCTTTTCAAAACGGACTAAAAGCTAGAAGAGAATGTTTCCTCCCTTTCTTTTTTGGAATATAAAAGACCTATGTAGCATGTTTTTAACGCTAAATTATTCGAGCGCGTGGAAGTCGTAATTTTACACAGTTTGCTGCGGACACTATTGTCTAATAGCATAGTTAGTTTTTGATAATATAAGAAGCTTCTAAAGCACACTTCTTATACGAGTAGTTGAAAGACGCGGTTTTAGATAGTTTTTAAAACTTTAAAATTATTAGTAACCGCGTAACTGCGGCTTTAAACAGTTTTACAGTTCACACAGTTGTCTAATATCTTCAAAAGAAGGGACTTTTCAACACTTTAGGAACCTTAGCATTTTAGTTCACTTTTCGAAAAACTTTATCAAAATTCAAAAAAAATAAAAAATTTTCCGAAAAATGGTTTTTGGTCCAAAGAAAACCTTTACTACTCTATGGTTAATAGTTTACATGCTGCTTTTGGCTGATTCTCAGGATGATACGGGTTGCACAAAAATGCTAGATACCCGCACTCAGGATTATTGTTGTGGTCACACTGTTCTTAGCAAATTCATATTTATGACTAGTAATTGCTCCAAATATTGGAATGATTTTGACAGTGTAGGCAATCGATGTTGACTCAAACAACTTATATTTAAATATTTCATTATTCCTATTCGTTACAGTGCCGTTATGAATGCCTCTTTAATCATTGGAAACTGTTAGACAGCGAGAATAAAATTAAAAGACCGGAACTATATACCATGATCACGACACTATATAATCCATTAAATGGTTACCACAGCTATGGCACTGCCATGAAACGTGCCTACGAAGTTTGTGATAAACTGTATGCCAGATATGCCGACTTTGTATTACTCTATTCCACACAAGTGAAAAACAAATTAACAATGGGCGAGGATTGCCAATCTTTTGCATTGTTTTATGCCCAATGTGTGGCGGCAAATATGTTTTTGAATTGCCCAGTTGAGTATTTAGTTACTAGTTTAGTGTGTGATGAGCATAGAAATGCATTAATTAGTTGTACAAAGTTTTTGGGTTTAACCTCAACATTGGATGATTTGGCCTATCCCAATGAGCCATCGAAAAGGAATGCGGGAAATCGGATTAAAAAAACTTTAAAATGTTTCATTATACTAGTCATTCTCTTTAGGTGTATACTTTTTTAAATATATAAATTGAAAAATCGAATAAAATGATCCTCTTTTGATGACCGATATGGTTTATTATTAAAAATTTTAAAAGTTTTAACCTCATTTTCCATTGTCGCAAAAACTGTGAACTTTGATCTGTTGTGATAGACATTATAATTGTAAAAGTCTAGACAATTAAATAATACTTAAAGTCCATGCCGAAGTTTCAATACTCTTTTCAGAGCGCTAGTTCCAAATTCAGGGAAGCGGAACTTATTGTAAAATCTGTTTTAGACCTCTAAGGATGTTGGTAGTATTTTGTAGAAGCAGGTAGCATTTGATTGTAGCTTAATTTAAATCAAATGTCGACTAATTGTTTCGATGGAATCTATATAATATAGTTAATCGATTTTAATGAAACTTAGCGCAGTAGCTTATTAGGATTCCAAAGTGTTTTTTACCAAGTTTCTTTAAAATCCTTTGGAAACCACTTATTGATATAAAACTCAAATTTGCGCCGATTGTTTTTATTAGATTCGATTGAAACAGTCGTCCGCTCTGAAGAACTCATAGATTTATAATGTCATCAGTAAAAATTTATAATGTCACCATTAACACAAAAGTTTTGAAACATTCTTGCAACTTTAAAGACACTTGTAAAATATATCAAGATCAAGCTTCTTATTAAAATCAATATATGCCTGTAAGGGTATAAATATAAGTCAGATCTTTATGATAAATACCCAATTTTATCTGCTAAACTTTAGACTTTGATATATTTTCAACTGATCGTATTTTACTGGTCAAGCCCCCCAATTTTTCGACTTTAACCCACCTCTGAAACGATGTCAACATATATTCATCATGACTTTCAAAAACTAATTGTGTACACGTTTTTCATTTAAATCAAACGTGACCTTTAAATAATTGATTATGTCTGGCTATTTTTAATTTTATTAATCGCGCGATTAATTGGCTTAACATTTGATCTGTGTATATATAAAGCCATGATCTTTAGCAAGGGTTAATATTAAACCACATGATGGCGAAGGTTGGTGCTCCGTTGATATGGAGTTTATTTGGGATACTGAATTTTCTTACTATATCGGAAGCCTATGATTGCAGTAAGCTACCAGATATAACAGTGAGTCATTTTTGTATATATATATACATATTAATTATACATCTAACTGGTTTTTTAATTTAAAGAGTATAAAGGATTGTTGTGCAAATCCTTCGATGACATTTGATGCCTATAAAAGTCAGTGCGGCAAATATATGCCTATAGGAAGCCCCAGAATTTCACCAGTGAGTTATAGTTAGAAACAATGGAAATCTATCTAAATTAATTTAATACTCTGTTTCGTTTTCCAGTGTCTCTATGAATGCATTTTTAATACTACAAATGTATTGGATGGCACAGATATAAATATATCGAATGCTCGTATTATGATTCAAAAGATTTTGGGTAATAATCAAGGATTTGTTGATGTCTATGCTGAAGGTTTACAGAATTGTACTGCATATGTGGATGAGTTACTAAAATATTCACGAAGACGTCCACCAGCATTGCCCGGCATGGAAGTTTGTTCCCATTTGCCACTGATGTTTGTCTTTTGCGCTCAGAAATATGTTTTTGCCCACTGTCCGACAGCTAGTTGGTCGAATACAAATGTCTGTGAACAGGCAAAAGAATATACGATTAATTGTCAAGGCAAGCAATCACGTGGTGGTCCCCCCCAACATGGTGGCTAAGTAGAATATCATCATAAAATGTTATTTGTTTATTTGTTTAATGTGCAATAATTGAAAATTTTAAAGAGTTAATCGTCCAATATTATGATCTTAATTAAATGGGTTTATGGTTTTCATTTCCTCTTTAAATTTGATGGTATATATATATATAGAGAGAGAGGCTTGTATCTCGTATGATCTATCTAAAATCGGTTGTTAGAAATGTTCTATCTGTTGAGTTCTTTATTATACTTTGTTTCGGTTGGTTTTATGGCTAAAGCTGATACCGATTGTGGTCGTCCACCTGATATGTTTGTAAGTAAACAATACAAAATAAAATAGTTTTTAATATTTTTTTAAATTTTTAAACAATTTTCTTTTTACAGGCCATGAAAAATTGCTGCAAGCTACCTGATTTAAATTTAAATAGCTTTAATAAACAATGTGGCAAATATTTGGTTAATGGAGCTCACATAACTCCTGTAAGATAATACTATTTCAATTCCACTATTCTTACTTTATATACAGTCCGTTACCACAATTTTATTATTCCACTATTCCTATTCCAATATTTCAATTCAATTATATAATTGTTCCCATTTTTAGTGTTCCTTTGAATGTGTTTTCAAGGCCGCTCGGGCAATTAATGGTACTTCCTTGGTCCAGGCAAAAGTGGAACAGTTATTACATTTAGCTCTGAATGGCAATCAAGAAGTTATCGACATCTATATGGATGGATTCCGTGATTGCTCTTTGCAAGAGCAGGAAATGATACGCACATTAAAACGTCGTCGCATGGAAACTGTGGCAAATTGTACTCCTATGCCTGTGATGTATGCAATATGTGCTCATCGTTATGTCAATATCAATTGTCCAGAAGGCAATTGGAACAACAGTGAACAATGTAATGCAGCCAAGGATTATAGTATTAATTGTGAGATGACTAGAGGTAGAAAGGGT
Source organism: Drosophila neocordata (assembly GCA_018903615.1). NCBI lineage: Eukaryota > Metazoa > Arthropoda > Insecta > Diptera > Drosophilidae > Drosophila > Drosophila neocordata. Next base: position 12,403,103 of record JAEIGI010000004.1, on the reverse strand, counting down.
TAAACCAAAACATTGAAATTAATTGATTTTATAAGGAGCTAAAAGAGCTCGTTTGAATTACATATTTTAACCAATAAGTTATCTTTATATGAAATATTATGCTTGTTATCTAATATTAAATTATGTTTATCTAAAAAAGAGATGAAAGTCAAAACTAGAGCGTAAAAATATATTAATTTTAAACCTTTTAATAACAGGTGGCATGTAAAGAGTGAACATAAAGCATGATTGGATGTTTCATGATAATGCTGGATATATTTTCAAGGTAAAAGATAAAAAACGTTAGTTAAAGTGCTTATATATGGAATGCTTTAAAAATTCAAGTTAAGCTTAGGATCGCTTTACCTTTAAAAGGCAAGGATAGGCGTTCTTTCACCTTTCTTTCTACCCAATGATGAGGAGGAGTAAGACTCATTTTGTCGTAAAGTTCGGTTAGCTAGCTAGCAATATGGTAAAACATTCTGCACTCTTACTACATTTTCCTTACATACTATTAAAATATACATATTCTGATAAAGAGATCTAATAACAAACAGTTTATGGTTGGAAAGTTCAAAAACTTTTTAAGCTCATTTAATTTAATTATAGAAAAATATGAAAATTATCATTAAAGCAGAAAAACAAATAGAAAATTTGAAACTATTTCGATAAACTGTTAGAATTTTCATTCCAATTGTAAATATTGTTAAAAACCTCCATAATGTTGTCCCAATTTGTTTTGAACCAAAAGTGAAAATCACATTTATAATGATGATGCGATTTCCGTTTAATAATAACTATGAATATGATTTTATGAATGTATTTCTACAACTGGATATGCTCGATTAAGTCGGTTAACTATTCGACTTTGCCCCGATATGGTATATATATAGTTCAATTTTGGTTGTGAATTACCATAGAACTTTGAACGCCATGGTTAAGATTGGTGCTCTGATAAAGTAGACACTTAAAAGGGTAAATTCGTTATTTACATTTTATTAAAAAGTTGGTATTGTTAATCGTATTTTTTTAATCGTATTTTTTTACTGTTAATGGATCTATTTTCAATAAGGAACTGGAGGAGAAACAATGTGGCAACTGCAAGGATAAAGCGAATTAGCGAATAATTAGTTGTCTTCGCTTTCTTTCTCTTACTTTTTATGCCTTTATGAGAAGGTCTAGTATTAATTGGATTGACAAAGTAACCATCAAATAAATTTTTTTTGCCATTTAACTAGTTAACTAGCTTTATTAAAATGTTGTCTTCTAGGCTGCACTACTTGAACACTTAAACTGGTTGAGAATTGTAGCTCTCTGTAGTAAAAAAAGGAAAAATTATTTGATACCTTCGTTAGAGGTTTCCGAAAAGTTGTTCACACCCTCGTAAATCATCTAAAATTTTAAATAATAGAACTATAATTTAAAACTTGTAGTAGAATTTGTTTTTATACCTAATGTTAAGGCCATAAAACTAAGTTAAAATTCAAATGTTTATAATTAAATGGAACATTAGGTCAATTTCCGTTTAATTTTTGGCATATATGAATATAAAATGTCGGAAAGTTCGGTATTAATTTGAATATACATTTAAAATGTCATTCTGGCTAAATCCTATACTTTTGTTGTTAAGCCTTTTGGCTGCAGCAAGAGCTGATCCTGATTGCTCACGTCGTCCTCCAATGTCGGCAATTAAGAACTGTTGCAAGATACCAACAATGACATTGACCAAATATCAAGAGAAATGTGCAAATTATTTCAAAAACGGTGCCCATATAACACCTGTAAGTAGTTTATATAAAATTAAACCATAATAGATATTTTTTGGAATTTTTTTCAGTGTTCTTTTGAGTGCGTTTTTACGGCTTCTAAGGCCTTAAATGGCACTGCTTTGATAATGGAAAATGTTGAAATATTACTAAATAATATATTCAATAGCAATGCGGAATTTGTTAATCTTTATATGGCTGGATTTCGAAATTGTAGCAGCCAGGAAAACGAAATGGTTAAAATTTTGAAACGTCGTCATTTGCCAGTAACCGGATTGTGTACATCCTTACCGGCAATGTATGCTCTATGTTCACATCGTTATGTCTATATTAAATGCCCAGAGGATAAATGGACAAATAGTCAAACTTGTAATGATGCCAGAGATTTTAATCAAAATTGTGAATTCTCTACTCATGGTAAAAGGGGTTAAACAAACCAACGAGAAGGAGAGAGAGAGCGAGAGAGAGAGAGGGGAAGAGAAATAAATCAATATTTGGTAAATTGCTTTGACATTCATGTGTTTAAATTTATTCAGTTTTAAATTTAATACAATACATTCGACCATTCGTGTTCATTTTGATAGCTTGAATCACAACTGGTCAACTGAGAGCCAATTTCAGCATCATTGTCATCTGTTATAACCAAATTGGCTAATAATGTATAGAAATAGAAAATATATCATACATTCTATATATATATATATATAGATATATATTTTTTATTGCTTACCCAATTCATTTAGATTCATACCAAAATATTCAGCATGTTGATTTAGAACTTTTTTTAACAATTCCGTATCAACATCACCATTTTTAATGACCTCACTGAAGGGTATAAGAACATTATTATCTTCTGTATCCTCATTTATACAATCCGTTTCCCACTCATCTTCCATTTCACTCTAAATAGATCGAATAAAACTGTATGAATCATTCACTTTATTGATTTGTATTGAATTTACCTCTGGACCGATTATAAAATCCTCTAAAGCGGCATTTAAACCAGACCAAAGTATTAAAAATAAAAGAGCAACTAAAATGAATTTATTCATAGTGTGTTTATCTTTAGGAAACTGAACCTTGAATGATCATTTTGTCAATTGATGGAAAATTTGTTGTACCTAAAAAACAAACTCGAAACCCATTTGTTATGGTTAATTTGCTGGCTAATGAGACAGACTCGAAAACAGATTGAACTCTTTAGATAAGAGGAGCAAAAACAAAATGATGAAATAAATGAAAAATTTCTAGAAATTACTTAAAAATTTTTTTTTATTAATTCAACTCATTGGTAAGGGTACATGAGGTAAGGGATTACATTGTTGGGCAAATTCTTTGGCCACTTGACACGGCTGATCCATTTTCCACATTTGTGTGGGACAATTTAAGAAGGTTTCCGCATTGACACAACTGTACAACATTCCAGCAAATGGCGAACAGCCTTGAGGCAGAACCTTATACGAATTAATATTCAATGATTTCTGATGGCCCTCAACTGGAATTAGGATATATAGTAAAGAAATTGTAATAAACAAATGTCTTATTTTTGTACTTACTACTATTAAGGCAAGTTTGAAAAGATTTTATAATGTGAGGCACTATATCACGATCTTTTCTATGAACATGTTGCTCTAAAAATTGTTTAACTCTATCCATTTGCAATTGGCCATTGATTAAGGCTCCGGTTTCACGATAAATACAATCGGGATAGCACTATATATAATACAAATTATATATATATATATATATATATATATAAATATTAGGGGTCAAATGGAAGAGTTTATTTAACCTTACCAAATGTGCATAGGCTGGATATTTTTCATTTGCCGTTTTCAATTGATTCACATATTTATGACATTTCTGTGGCACTTCACCCATATTGATTTCTGGTGTACGACAACATGAATTCACATCCTGCAAATATTTATTCTTATTCCTGATTCCATTTGTTGTTTAAATTCGATTTATGAAACTTACAAAATTATTGAAATTTGGCGGCGTGGAGCAATTATAAACATTTGCTTGTACAGCAAATAAATGAAATATTAAAATTAATATTGTTTTACACATTTTTTTTTTTTTTTTGTGGGGGTTTTTCTCACTGCGGTCACTGAATGAATAAAATTTTGTTTGCTTTTCATTCATGGGTTTATATAGGCTCGGTAAAAAAATGTTGGTTGAATGATTCAGTTGAAGGTAATGCTAGTCATTTGTGCCAATTCGTGCATGAACAACAAAACATAAAAGTTTTCACTGCCTCTTTTTTTTGTTTGGGGAAATACCAGACACCTGAATTATCTACTTGAATCTGTATATATATGCATATATATTTAAATGTAATTTCTTTTTCTTTTTTTTTTGAGAGTATGAATCAGCATTTATAAATGTATATCTATATATATTTAAATGCAGTCTCTTGTGTATGTGTGTGTGAATAATCCTTTTGCCTATTCGGTTACAGTATTACTAATTAGTTGGGCCATATAATTAATGACAAAAAGCGTGAGAGGGAAAAATTGGAGAGTATGAAAATGAAAGGGGGGGCTTTGAAAGAAGAGATTTTCCTGCTAAGTAATTGTTCTTGTAGGTGTTTGAGTACGTGTGTGTGTGTGTGGTTGGTTTGGTTTCCTTGCTTGGCTTATGCTAAGTTCTTCTTCTTGTCATTGCTCTCTCTGTCTCTTGCTTACCCACTGTTTTCTTTTATCCCCCCCCTTGTATATATCTGTATATGTCACATGCTGAGTGATTTTCTTCATGCTCTTAACCGCTAAGCCAGCTAAAAGATGAAATCATTTCATCGCCTCACTGAGACATTAAGGTGTGCACTTGATTAAATGTTCTCTCACATACATGTAGTGTATGTGTGCGTGTGTGTAAATATATATACATATATGCATCTCTGTGTGTGTATGTTTTGCGAGTGTTATATGTGATTTAATATAAATTTATATGATTTTAGAACAATCACTTTAAAATATCAAATTTAAAACATTCTATTAAATAAAATTAAATGTTTAATACATAAACATTTTTTTGGTAGTTAAATAAGCTTTAAATATGGTTTAAGGCAAAGCATGGCAACTCTTCTTGGTAGAAGTTTTATTATCTGGCTTAAATGTGTTTTAAGTAGACTAATAATTTTTGTTTAACTTTTTGAAAAGTTAGCTGAAGAAAAGTGCTGCAATTTATAAGAATGAGATGTTAAAAGTTATTTTTAAAGCAGTAAGTGATTCGAGCAAATCCGATTATTTATAATAATGGAAGTATTAATATCACAGTTAGACATTTAAGTAGCTTTTAGATTCCTTTGTTCAAATTTTGTAGGTTTCTGAGGCTCACTTCAACGCACTAGCGCACTAGACGGCCACTGTTGCAACTTTTGGGAAATTCGAAACAAGAATAACTGTATTATTTATTTTCCAATTTTAAAGAAATTTTTTAAACAGAGAGTTTTGGTCTATTTAATTCAGTATCCCAAATTTAAAAAGAATGGCAATGGAAATTTCAAATATATAATTTCAGTGTATATATAGCATGTTTCTACATATCATATTTGGTAGATATAGTATTTATAGGGCCTAAGATCTTTATGTTAACCGTTTGAGTGCTAAGCAATTTTTGTAAATGTGTGCGAAAAGTGGTATGCCTGTTTTGATGATTTTAAAGGAAAAAATAATTATTTCAAATAAAACACTCTAGTTCAGACAAATATGAATTAATTTTCATAATTCTTTTTTTATTATTAAGAAAAATGTTTTTTTTACATAAATAAAAAAATAAACATAAGATTGCAAAATTATTTGAAAATAAAAATTATAAAAAAAATATGTCAACATCAAAAGCACACTAAAGAGCGCAGCAGTTTTGCGCCGCTTAGCATTTTTCGACACAAACTCTAAAGTCAGTTTTGCGCCGCTTAGCACTCTAATGGTTAATAAAGATAGACAGATAGCCTTCATAATTCTGAAAGACTTTTCATAGCTGGTCACACTTAAAACATATAATAATTAATTGAGACTACTTTCTAATATATAAAACATAAAATACTTAACTTTTGATGAATAAAATCATAAGAAAGTATTTAAGCATATTAAAAAACCAAGCGCAATGTCCAGACTGAGGAAACTTAAATGTTTCCCATACATAAATCATATTTGAGTAAATTTCATTCCATAGAAACTATACAATATAGTCATTGCATTTAGTTGAAACTTAATGAACATGTTAAAATGTATATAAAACTTACAAATACTAAATTTCAATGGGAACAACTAAGTTAAACTCTATTGCCAAACAATGGTTTCTATAGAAATAACCCATAGATACCCAAAGAAACAATCGGTTGGCACTAGATAGATAACTAAGTTATTCTTTTAAGCCCAGGTGATTCTGGCATATACATATATACTAAGAAAGAAGATAAGATAGATGTTCCAACTTTCATCTATTGGACTTTTGACCATATAAACTAAGATAATTTTCCTGTTTGGGAAAATGTAAACTTTATTATTATCGGACTATAATTATTAAAATGAATTATAACAGTTTCACCTTACATTACAGTTTTACCTTAAAATTTCGCCAATTATTTATTCTTTCTTTTTCTTAAATGAACAATTTTTTAATTCTCTTCAGTTGTTATGCCTATCAAATAAATTTCATTTGTCTCATTCCACGGTCAGTACGTGTATAAATAGCTTTCCTTTTGAAAAAAAATCAAATGTGCCTAAGCCTTGCAACAATAGAATAAGCTAAAATGCCTTTTCAAGAGATTTTTAATTGAAAAAATTGTTAGTAAAGGCATTTGCAATTTGTAACAAAAAGAGGCAACTTTTAGAGCAATCGGATAGGGAACAATGCAACAAATGTCTATGGTATTAAATGGAAATTGGAAAACTTTTGATGCCTTTCAATCGATCGATTACAGATGAAAAGGTTTGCCTCTATTATATATTACTAACATTTCAAATTGAGGGTGTGGTTGAGGAGTAGGTGAAAGGTAAAAGAATCCCTGAGTAAAACGCTTAAAATGCCAGTTTTACGATTAAATTTGCATGCGACACAAGCTCGAAACACTTTAATATGCACAGGGATATGCCGAGAGCAAAAACATGAGTGCAAAATGGAGAATGAGATACGGGACATTGGCGACGAGAATGGAGGAGTATACAGGACAACGAACATGTCTTTGCTTTTGGCACACAAGAAATACAAAAAAAAAAAAAACAAGAAGAGAAAAACACACACACAAAAATAAATAAAAAAAAAAAACAGAAAGCGAAAGCATTTTTTAAATTGGAATTTAAATGCTTTTGAGTGGCAGTTGACATTAGCATTTGTTTGAAAATCAAACAAGACCAAAAAAAAGAGAAAGATAGGGATAATGCTAGCACACATCCGTTGGCCATCCCTCTCTAACCCTCCCATTCTCACACACACACACACACACACAAGCATATGTGTCAGACGCATGTTGTCTAAATGTTTATTATTGTATTAAAACAATTTATAATAAAAGGTGTTTTTGCTTTTTTATTATTTATTTTTATTTTTTTTTTTTTGCTTTTGTCAACAATTTAATTTTAAATGTATTTTTTATTCCTGGAATTTAGGTATGAGGATACCTGTTACCTGTTTCTATTGACATTTCAATAAATGTCAGGACACGAGTCTCACTTGAGTTTAATTTGATTAGCAAACACAAATACACACACAAACACTTACACACACACGGATTGAAGTGTCTCATGTGTTTTATATTTCATCTCAAAATTTTTACAATTAAATTTACGCCAAAAAAAAAATAACATCAAAAGGCACAATAAAAAAAATAATAAATAAATATACATAAATGTAAATTGAATCAGAATTTTGTTAGTTTTTTTTTTTTTTGCTTAGACCTAAGTAAACAAAAAACAGAGAGAGAGATAAAAAAAAGAGCAAAATGTTCAAGACAAATATTTGCATAAATCAAATAAGCAAAGAGATTTTTCCTTTAGGCCTAGGAAATTGCAACCAAAACCAAAAAAAAAAAAAAAAAAGGAAATCCCTCACCTCAAACCTCTCCTCTACACTTATTGCAAATCAGATTCAGATATAAGGGCAACCTGTTGCCAAGTTTTTAGGTTAAAACCAGCAACAGCAACAGGCAGGCAACAGTCACCAGGACGACTTCAACTTGTGGATGGTGGAAAAAAGCTTCTTTTGTGGTTGGAAGCTTTCATTTCCCCAGGACACACACACTAGAAGATTTCGCGCCATTTTGCCGAAGTTGAAACTGTCAGACAAAACGAACGAATGAAAGTGGTAAGAGTTCTGTTCCTTGTTTTGAAGGCCTTGTTAAGATGATATTTTCAGTTATCAGCGGCAACTGAAAGTGAACGGTTCGTGTCAGTAGATGAAATACAAAAATTTCATCTCAAAAAGAAAGAAAGAAATGATCAAGAAAATTTTATAAAAAAAAAATAGTTACGAAAAATGAAACATTTGAATTTTAAAATATTAAAAAATATTATATTTTTAATTAATAATTTTATTTTTAAAAAATTTTTATAATTTTTCTCTTATAATCAAAATGATGTGTGCATTAAATGGAAAAAATATATAAAATAAAAAATTAAAACCGCAAACAAAACAAACTTAATACCATACAAAATTATTTATATATATATATATATATGTGTGTGTGTGTGTGATTGTGCGTGTGTATATGTGGGCGTGTCAATAACCCAGGCAACAGAAAAAAATGTGATTCCCTCCCACATTCACATCTATAAAAATACTTAACTATAATCATTTTCTAGCTTAGAAGGCGTTAAACACATTTAAGCCGGGTCAAATAAAGTGCCAAGAAAGGACAAAGGAATCACCACTAAGTGGATATATACATACATATATGTGTATGTGTGTGTGAGTGTATGTGTGTTAAATCTGTGGTCAGTTCCCTTTTGAACTCTCTGTTAAAGTAAACTATAACTGGGCTAAGTAAAGACAAGCTCTACCAATTTTTTTGCTGCCTAAAAACTAAAAAAAAAAGGTAAGTAAAAACATGGCAAGGAGTATGGGAGGCATGCAGCTGTGAAAGGGGTTTAAAGCAAACAATAGTTTGTGGTTAATTAAAACACCTGCATACACACACACACACACACACACACACATACGCATAGCCTTACTCTCATATAGCAAACAATTGCTCAATGTGTTACAATGCAAAAATTCCCATGATATCAAAAAGAGGAGCGGGGATGCAAAAAGGTAGCGTAAGGGAGAAAAATGTTGAGATTGGAAATTGGGTTTATTGTTCTGTGCAATCGATACAAGCTAGCCCTGGCTACCAATCAGCTAACCAGTTGCCCAGTTACCTTTAATTGGCTAACCAACAAGAAAAAAACAAAACAAAAAAAAAACAGAACGGAAAACGAAAAAAAACAAAACTTGTTGCCTATTTTTGTGGGCATTTCCTGATTGAGAAAGAGTTAGGCAATGGTTTCCTCTTTTTTTTGTTTTTGCAAATCTCTGCAAAATCTCTTTTACACGCATTTCCCAGTTTTTCCCCAGCTTTACTCTGTTTTGGTAATGCATTAAAACCAAATTTTTATTGACCTAATAAATAACAGATTTATGCGAAAAAGGGACCAAAAGGACCTGGTCCTTGGTATTTGGTCCATTTTCAGTTGTTTGGCCTTTTGTTATTGATGATTTTTATGGTTGGCAAATGAGTATGAGTTCCGCTCACGTATGCCGTTGCCAAGTGAGACAATAAAACGCAACATTTGTGTGAATGTGACTACTTAATATCTTGATGATGGACCGACTGCCTGACTGACTGACTTACTGACAGAATGAACAGACTCCTTGTCTGAGCCTCCAACAAGACACAACACACACAATAGTCATGCAATGTGTGAGAGAAACGGAAGTGGTTTTCCCTCAAGTTCAAAGTTGTGGGAGAAAGCAACTGCAAATTATGATATTTGTCTAGACATTGTTTGCTATTTTTTTTTTTTAACAAAAGAGAAGTTAAAGAATTAATTTAATCAACACAGATATACATATACATACATATATATTCCATATCCTTTTACAATTATACTGATTGTGAACAAAAGTTAAATGTTTCGAGATTAATTGCTTGGTTTTTGTTGTTAATGTTACTAAGAGGTTATTAATGAACATTAATTTATTTAAAACTGATTAAATTATGGATAATTAATCAAAACAAATCAAGAATAATAAAGATACAAAAATAAAAAAATACAAAATTTTTTGTTAATAAATAAAGTAGAAAAAGTAGAGTAATTTAAAATTTTTTTTTCTTTTATAAAGAACTTTCGTTTCTGACGATTATAGCTTACAAAAGTTAAAAATTTAAAGCAATCAATTTTTAAATATTTTATAAAATATATTATTGTAATTCCCCATATAAAATTTTCTACGACTAATTAGAAAATTGATACAAAAAACTATCTAGAACTTTCTTTAAAATATTTAACCACATTTGACACTTTTGTTTTACCTTTATGTTATAAAAACTCAAAACTTAAAATGTGTTTTTTTGTGTTGAGATAGTACAAGCATTGTTTGGATTAGAAAATATTGGAATATTTGCCAACACGGTGTAAGACAAGAAGAGAAGTGGCACATACCTTACCGTTAATTTAAATTTCATACTTATCTAAGAAAACTTTCTATTTTTCTTAATCCTTGAAAATTTCATATATAAAGAAACTGGTGATGAGGGGACCAAATGGGTAGCATTGAGAACCAGAAGCGGTCATCGTATTTATTGCAAGGCAGAGAAAAACCTAAAAGTTTCTAAAAAAAAACGCACTAGGTGGCAACGCAATGCAGAAACAACTGCAAGAACATCTCATGCAAGAATTTCAGCAAACTTTAGTACTTGATATATAGGTTCTGAATGACATTATGTTTTCTTAGCATTATTCCGGCAAACTAATTAAAGTTTTATTGTTATTAACATTAAGAATTACACACTTTTACTTAACCAGCTCAAACAAACACTCTACACTTATACATAAGTTTCTATATGCAAAAAAAACAAGTACCTAAGAACAAATCACCTTGGATATTTTAATTGTAAGATAAGATCTTGGTTCAAAGTTTCTAGGCAAACTTTTTCTTAGTAAAAGTTTATTTTAACAATTTTCTTTTTCATTTTTAATAATTTGTAGCGCGATGTTTAAGATATTTTCAATATGTAATATGAACCTTTATTGAATTTAAGGGCACAATCAAGTTAATTATTTACAAAAAGCTCAATTCATTGGCAATTCAGGGTCAACTGCCAATTGATTTTGCAGGGTTTTCAATTTTGTAAATATTCTTGTACAATATATATATACATATATCTACATCTAGGTATTAATAAAGCCGACCGAAAAAAGTGGATTTCAATGTCGGTGGTGTATAAATAATTAATATAAAATTTCATGCGTTTTATTTGTGTTGTACGGGAAAAGTTTTAACGCATTCCATTTTCTCTTTTTTTTTTTTTACTTTCTTTTCATTTTTGCTTGTGTTTAATTTAACAATTTAATTACTAATACACAAGAATGTACTCCACTTCCTGTCTTTGTTTGTGTGTGTGAGCGAGTCCTGTGCTATTTACATACATGGCGTATGCGTTATTTTTTCTTATGTGTTGTGCTGTTATGTGGCTTGCTCATGAATTTTTAAATGCGCATCGGCCTCATTGTTTTCCCTACGTTTTTACGCCGCTTTCTCTCTTTCTGTCTTCTTTCTCCCTATTTTTCTCAGTGTTTTTTCAGCCGTCTGCATATAAAATTTAATGAGCTACAATAATGAGAACTGAGCTAAAAATAGCCCCTTTGCCCGCCCTCTTGCATATGTATGTTTATTTCCTTTTACTACACTTAATTCTCCCTGCACTCTCTCTCTACTAAGTTGTTGTCCTGCAGAGTGATAATGAAAAGTACAACTAGAAGGTAAAACTTATTTCAATCATGCTGAAGTTTGAATACCCTTACTATTTTTTTTTTCAAATTCAAATTTGTTTACTTTTTTTTTAGAAAATCTTTTGTTAAAATGGAGAATTGTGTATAGATTGTTTGCGGGGAGTTCTGTTAACATGCTTTGCATTAAACTATATATCCATGTCAAATAAAAATCCGATTGTTATAATTTAAGATCTTGAACTACTTAAAGTTCCAAAAAGCTTATATACCGAGTTTTATCCATATAGCTGCGAATGTAGTACATTAATATGGTAAAGAAACAGACAGACTGACGAACGTACATGGCTGTATCAAGTTAATTCGTCGTACTTATCAAGCATAGTTAGTTTATATAGTCAGAGATATTTTCTTGTATGCTTTCTAATTTCTAGCCAAAACATATATACCCTTTTGTTGGAAGGGTATACAAATAATTCTAAAGCATAAGCATAAATTTCTTTCTTTTTTTAAGATTATGATGAGTTTTTCAATTCTTATTCTCGACGGCAATTGCAAGGCAAAACCGTAAACATTTATAAGCATTAGGGATTCTCCGGAAATTGCACGAACATTTTGCACAGCAACACAAAGGAAACATACAAGGATATCCTCCTTATGTTGCTCCTGCTCCTGCCTTGTATTTTTTTTTTTTTTTTGGTTGTTGTTGCCATTGAATGTTTTTTCCTATGTCGCTTTTGGCAAATCCATTGTGTGCAATCGCATGAGATTAGATACAATCTTCTATAATAGCATATACAGATATAGAGGAATTGGCTAGAAAGCAAAAGGGGGGAAAAGAGACGGTAAACTACAAACGTACGAACAAACGTCTGTATATATATATGTGTTGTATGTCCTTTTGTGTCTCTCTCTGCATTTTATTTGTCCATCTTCATCTATATCTCTTTATTCATATATATTTATGTGTTTATTCCTCCCATTTTATGACAGGCTAAAATAGATTCATCAACAAATTGTTCCTTATATCAATCCGTATGCTGACCAAACCAACCATCAAATGGATTTTGTGTCAAAATAAATTTGCATTGACAGTTGCGTTTCGTTTTGGTTTTTATTAGTTTTGTCTTTTGGTTTTTTTCAATTCAGTTTCGGTTTCAGTTTTTCGTTTCTGGTTTTGTGCTTTAATTGAAATCAAATATGCAATTAGCAGTTTATGGTCATAATTTGAGGCGACAAAAAAAAAAAATTAGGCAACAAAATTTATGAGGCAATTAGCAGCTATAATGCTTAGGCTCTATTTTCTGTTTTTTCCCCCTTTTTTTACTCTTTCCCCAATTCTTGTTTTTTGTTTTCGTTCTTGTCTTTCTTGCTTAAATTAAATTGTTGGCTGTTTAAGTTGGCCAACTTGGCGTATGTGTAACAATTTACAATTCTCTCTTCTCGCCTCTCTTCCCTAAAGTATGCAATGGACTGGTTTTATGTACTTTACTTACTTAGCGAAAACTTTGGAGTTTGGCCATTTTCCTCTTCCTCTGTGTGCCCAAGTAATAATCTACTCGTTTCTGCCTTGCTACCAAGACAAACACATACACACATACATATATAGCTTTAACACATACATGGCGCTAATTTATGTGTTAGGCCAGACATAAAGAAAACAAAAGAATGAGCAATGTATAAAATGAAAATAAAAAAGAAAGGCCCATAACAGTCAGCAACTAAAAGTAAAGCAACACTTTTGGCTAAAAACATAATGAAATACGTTAACATGCAATGGTCAAGAGATTTAGTTGGTTTACTTAAAATGAGCATTTCCCATTTGTGTTAAGATATATTAAATAATTAGTTATGTTTATAACATTAGTTAGCTAAACATACAAAATTTAGTCGAATAATTTAAAAGCTGAAATGTGGCTTTGTCGTTAAAGATATTAAATATTTCTTAAATTTGAAACAATCTTTTTATTTTTAAATACATTTATAGAAAAGACCTTTGCGTTTGCGAACTTAGATTAAAACTTTAAACTCGTTTTTTACCTTACAATTTAAGAGATGATAACTAAAAGTAAAATCTTTTTTTTTTTTTTGGATACATTAAATATTATTAATTGAGAGTATCCTAAATATAAATATTCAATATTATTGCTTTATATTCAATTGATAAAACATTAAATTAAAAGGTTTATGAATGTTGCCTAAGTAATTTGAGAATATCTAAAAGTTAGGGTGCGTTTGGTAAGCACAAAGAAAATTTATTTTTTAGCATGTAAGAGTTCCCCAACTTTTGTCCATATACGTGTCTCACTCTCACTCATTCTTTCACATAGAGAGGAATGATTACGGTTCTTTCTAACACTTAATAATTTGCCACAAAATTAAATAAAAAAAAATCATTAAAATTAATTTACAACAGAAAATATATGTATATAGCTAGTGCTAATTCATTCATTCATTCATGACTAGTTAAATATTGACAATCGAAATTATCTAAAATTATTATTTATTTATTTATATATACATATATATAAATTTTAGATTTCATATATGTAGGAAGAGAAGTCGACTATTTACACGAGTCCTCGATTCTGTTTAGAACTAAAAAAAAAAATAAAACTTGTCTACTCTGATTAAAAATTACTCCACAATAATACCCGTGCTTTTCTACTCTCATTTCTAACCGCTTTTATACTTTAATAATAAATTGAGTATAATGAATTTTGTGGTTTTTCTATTTTACATTTAGTTGGGTATAAAGTTTTGAGTAACCTTTTTTCCGAGAAATATAAATTGAGAAAACCACTTCCGCTTTTCACCGTTCACTTATTTATTGCACTCACTGTTGAGGTCTATCTTCGGTCTACCCCATCTACATATTTATTATCTGTTTACATCAATATGGATGTATGTGCGTGTGTGTAGATGGGTGTACATGGGTGTGTGTCTGTGTGTTGGTTACTACGTCTTTGCCTCATTTTATGCTCGTGCATTAATGTAATGATGCATCATTTATGCCATTTATTATCAGGACATAAATGTGAGATTTGAGTTCCAGTTGATGCTTTCATTTTGACTTGTCTTTTTTTTTTCGCCACGCCCTCTTTTTTTCTTGCCACAACATTGCCATAACTAATTTCTATACCAGGAAATCTTGATTTGGGTCTCTCCCTTTTCATTTTTTTTTTTTTTTTGAGGAATTTTTGTTGTGCGTGTGTGTTGGAGGTGGGGTGAAGGGATGCTCCTTACTTGCTTTGAGCTAGCTGTCTGCCTTTGATGGCAAATATTTAATGAATTTTTATGCCACTACTTGTACATGTATACCATATACCCTATTGGTAGAAAGGGTCTATCTTACATTACTAAAAACCGAATTATAAAAAAAAATGTATTTAAATAAAAAAAAACATTTCATTGATAAAATGTTGTATTATATATCATTGCTATTTAACATTTCCTCAATTGCATATAGTTTTAAAGGGAACAAAAATGAAATGTCACTTACCTTAATAACTTCTATAGGCATTTCTCTCTTTATCTCTTTATAAAATCTCTTAAAAAACAAAACACACAAAAAAAAACAACAAAAAACAATTTGAATTTCCACCAAAGAAACAAAGCCGATTACTTTTCACTCATACACGCACAAAATGTGTGCAGCTGCGATCTCGTTTCACTCAAAAGCACACGCGAAATTCTAACTCGATCTCTTTTTCTCTCTCCACTTATTGAGGATTCCTTTTCTGACAACGCAACGACGACAACGACAACGACGACGGCGACGACGACGGCGGCGGCGACTACAACGGTAAAAAATATTTCTTCTCTGCTTCTTCTTTTGCGAAATTTAAACTTCTTTATACAAAAACTTAAGAATTAGAACACCGATTAAGCTGCGAATATAATCAAACGAATGCCGGTTTCTTACACTGCATGCCGATGTAATTTGTTTGCACATTTAAAAAATTTTACACACACAAAAAAATAAAACAAAAATTAATTCACGAGCGTATGCAACAAGCGCCAAAACTAAACTCACAGTGCTGGCAGAATTTCGTGTAAGCTCTGAGCACACTATAAAAACCTGCTAAATTTGAATGAGAATGTACCTAAATTCAGCTAAACTTGAGAGTAAGCGTTGTTCTTGGCAACGCTGAGAGTAAGAAGATAACAGATAATTATTAAGATGACTTTTGATTCCAACGGGACTTACGAAAATGGGAAATGACAAAGATAATTAAAGGAGGTGTAAGGGAATTGATTTTGTTTGCACACTCGAAATTCTAACTCGAACTCTTTTCCTCTCTCCACTTATTGAGGATTCCTTTTCTGTCAACGCAACGACGACGACGACGGCGGCGGCGACTGCAACGTCGAAAAATATTTCTTCTTTTCTTCTTCTTTTGCGAAATTGAAACGTCTTTATACAAAAACTTAAGAATTAGAACACCGATTAAACTGCGGAAATAATCAAACGAAAGCTGATTTCCTAAACTCCATGCCGATGTAATTTGTTTGCACATTTAAACAATTTCACACACACAAAAACAAAATAAAACAAAAATTTATTCACGAGCGTATGCAACAAGCGCCAAAACTAAACTCACAGTGCTGGCAGAATTTCGTGTAAGCTCTGAGCACACTATAAAAACCTGCTAAATTTGTATGAAAATGTAGCTGAATTCCGCTAAACTTGAGGGTGAGCGTTGTTCTTGGCAACACTAAGATCTTAAGCTGCCAGAGAGAGTAAGAAGATAACAGATAATTATTAAGATGACTTTTGATTCTAACGGTATTACGAAAATGAGAAATGACAAAGATATTTAAAGGAGGCGTAAGGGAATTGATTTTGTTTGCTTTGCATTTAAATGTCAATTACAATTCTCTTCAATCTATGAAATATTGATTTGTTAACTTAATATTTAAGGGTAAATTTATTTTTTATTGCGGGTGAATCTCCCCTTGTTGAGTTGGCGAAAGAATTTAAATGCCTTTAGCTATTTAAAGCAGGGTAATTTTAAGTCGGAACCCCTACTAACCATTATATGTATGTATGTATATGTGTTTGTATGTAAACGTCCCCTTTACCGGCAAGTTAAAGCTAGCATACCAATTTGCTTCTACCATAAATTGACGCCGCTTTAAACCGCAACCAATGTCAGGCAATAGACAAACGAAGGGTGCCAGGAGTAAAGGATACCACCAACGCAATTAACACACACAAACTGCGGTGTGGCTTGAGCGAGTGCCATGGAAGGCACCAAAACCAAGTACATGCCATGATAGAAAGCATATCGAAGTAGGAGCAAGGGTCAACACAAGCAAAAGCCAAAGGCAATCGAAGTTTGACCTGGAATGCATTGTGCAGTGTTCTAAAGCAATCAATGAAAATGGAAGAAAAAAAAAGAAACTATGCTTAAATTCTAGCAAAAAAAAAAAACAAATAAGAGAAAGGGGCAGTACCATTTTCTGTTTCGTAGAATTCTCTTGATGGAATGAAATTGAAAATCTGTTGTTATGTAAAGTTATTATCTTTAATTGTTTCATTTAATATTTTATAAATAATTGACCGTTGTTAAGGGAAAGAAAATATAAAGCTCCTTTGTTTCCCTGTGTAACTACATTCAAAAATTTAAAAAAAAAAAAGTTTCTGCAAAATTGTTTACCCAAGTGGCTTACATACTTTCAATTGGTTTACATATTTTGTATAACCTCTGACATTTGTACCCCACAGGAGTGGCCGCAACATGTCTACAGTGTGACCCTGTGTAACCAACGCCACATCTTGTAACTGTAACTGGTGGAACTAAAGCAATGACTAACCACAAACCTCATGCTGCCGTTGGCGATCCATTAAATACGAGTAGCATCGATATCGATCCGCTGTGGTCATCGTCATTCAACAATCTAGATGAAATTAATCAAAGTGTGGAGTTTCAGTGTCTGATGCAGGAGCACTTGGAGGCAACGACCTATGGCAATTCCAGTGACCATTGTCTAACCCAATTTGATTCTATACTTTGCTGGCCACGCACTGCACGGGGCACTTTGGCGGTCCTTCAATGCATGGACGAACTGCAGGGCATACACTATGATAGTAGCAGTGAGTAACAGTGCGGATGAATGAATGTAGACGGTTCCTGAATATAAATAATAATTATGGTTAACCTTTACCCCCTTTTTTTTATGACATCCAACATCAAACAGAGAATGCCACACGATTTTGTCATGCTAATGGCACATGGGAAAAGTATACCAACTATGATGCTTGTGCGCATTTGCCTGCACCGGAAACAGTGCCCGAGTTTGAGGTCATTGTGGAGTTACCTACCATTATCTATTATATTGGTTATACCATTAGTTTGGTCTCCCTAACATTGGCCTTGATTGTATTTGCATATTTCAAGTGAGTAAGATAATATACTAATTGACTAGTTGCGGCAATTAGAAGAAGTTTTCCTAAGAACTTGGATTCGTAAATACAAGATTGTTAGCTAATTTCTTGACCTTCCTTTAGAGAGCTACGTTGCTTAAGGAATACAATTCATGCCAATTTATTCTTTACCTACATTATGTCGGCATTATTTTGGATACTTTTATTATCAGTACAGGTAAATAAAGAGAAAAAGGCATTCAACTTTCTTTCCTTTAGTTTGATTCATATGCTCCGCCGTATTTAGATCTCCATTCGTAGTGGTTTGGTCAGCTGTATAGCTCTGGTCACACTGTTTCATTTCTTTACATTGACCAATTTCTTTTGGATGCTGGTTGAGGGTTTATATCTATATATGCTTGTGGTCAAAACCTTCTCTGGTGACAATATACGATTTAATATTTATGCCTCCATTGGTTGGGGTAAGTGTTATTTAAGCCAAGCTAAGTCTCGCAATTAACTGTGTCATCTCATCAGGTGGCCCAGCCTTATTTGTTATCACCTGGGCGGTGGCTAAAAGTCTTACAGTTACCTACAATCACACAGAAAAGGTAAGTCCTTTACAGTGTTTTTTTTTTTGTTTGATTTGCTTGAAATCGTTTCTCACTTATCTCATCATGTAGTATGACATAAATTGCCCTTGGATGGAGGAGACAAATGTGGATTGGATATTTCAGGGTCCTGTCTGTTTGGTACTCATCATCAATTTAACTTTCCTGTTGCGCATCATGTGGGTAAGTGCCAAAAGGAAACAAAGCCAACTATATATACCATATTTTTTTCCTTTTTTCAATTCACCTTGTTTGACGTTAGGTTCTCATCACAAAGTTACGTTCGGCCAATACCGTGGAAACACGTCAATATCGAAAAGCAGCCAAAGCTTTGCTAGTTCTCATTCCACTCTTTGGCATCACCTATCTGGTTGTGTTAGCCGGCCCATCTGAATCTGGGCTGATGGGTCACATGTTTGCCGTACTACGTGCTGTATTACTGAGTACACAGGTAGATGATGGGCACCCACCAGCACCACCTCCCATCAACTTGCTTGTTTGTTTGTTCTTATGTTTTCTTTTCTATTTTCTGCTAGGGCTTCTCTGTTTCGCTATTTTATTGTTTTCTCAACTCTGAGGTGCGAAATGCTTTGAGACATCACATCTCGACATGGCGGGACACACGAAACATTCAACTCAATCAGAATCGACGGTAGGTAGGCAAAAAAAAAAAGAGTGTGGCTTCCTATTTTTTTTTTGCTCGTATCCTATTTTTCGAAAGTATCCTATATCCTAATAACCTTGGACATGTTTTTAGCTACACAACCAAAAGTTTCTCCAAGGGTGGTGGCTCTCCGCGAGCTGAAAGCATGCGGTATGTTGTGGCAACTTTCAAACTAGTTAAAGTAATTTGTTAATCAGTTCGGAAGGAACAGTTCATTGGAAAGAAATTGTTAAAACTTTTTCATGTTTAACAATTTGATTCTTAAAGCGAACTGAATCCTTAAGTCCTTCTTAAAACCAGTTTGTTTTTTTTATTTGTATGTTAAATCGTCCTATACAGTTTTTTTTTTTGCAAGAACTAGTTTCACAAAAGAAAATTTTAAGTATAAAAATATAGAGTTGTTTGTATTATAATTAAAATTAACTAAGCTTAACTTAAAAATTTGATAAGTTGGCTGTTTTGGAATTCTGGAACTAGTTCTTCCTAACTATACTTTCCTTTTCAGTTGTATTTCGAAGTATCTTCGATGTTTTATTTCAACTAGTTGTTCATTTTTAGCATTACTTAAGCTTTATTAGTAATTTTAAGTGCTCAAATCGAACTAGTTCAATGACCATAGTGGTGCAATTGAACTAGTTCACTCATCAAATCTCATTGCCAGCCCACTGACCAGCTACTATGGCCGCGGAAAGCGTGAATCCTGTGTCAGCTCAGCCACCACCACCACCCTAGTGGGTCAACATGCATCCCTAGCCCACCATCGGGGATCGAATAATGCTTTACATATGCTACCCACATCGGTGGGCAATAATACAGCATCTGGTAGTACTCTAAGCGTAATGCCCAGAGCCATTAGCCCACTAATGAAGGTAAATTACAAACCAGAGAATTCAATTTTTCTAGTATTTAATTTTTCATTTCCTTAAACAGCAAGGACTCGAGGAGAATTCTGTTTAAGGACTTTATAAAACCAATGCTGATCGTTTTAACTAGGCAAGATTTTAGCAAAATGGCAAAACAAAGAATCTAAAGAGACTGAACTTTAAATTTAATTCGGTTTTACTTTTCTTTATATATTTTTTTTTTCTTTAACTGAAAATGAGTTTACGGAGTAGTTAACTATAAATTATGGTAGAGAAAATGAAAGGCCCAACAAATGATTCAATGTTTGAAAACTGTTTAATGTTGTAAAGCGCCTATCCCACCCTCCCATTCACCCTGATCCTAACAAATATGTGTATATAAAATAAAAAACAAATTGCTATATATGGTAAAAACTATAGTTGTTAAATGTAACTAATTGTGCAAAACAAAAACCATAGTTCCATCACAAAATCTACACAACAAAACATAACACAACACACAAATCAAAGCTGCAATAAATGATTTATTTTACTTGAGTGTATTTAAGAGTGTTTCATTAAAGAGATTAAGAAAGGTCAAAAGCATGTCTGTCCGTTCCTTAGCACTTTTTAGATCTTAAATTTTAAGCTGTCTGATTGAAACTTGGTAGGTCAAAAGTTTGGATGTGTAGGTTGTGCAAGTTTAAAAATAAGGCTGATAGGACTACTATAAGGTTCGAATCGTGGGTACATACAATGCAAAAGAATTCTAAAGCTAATAAGTTAGTTCCTTTAACATAATATTTGAAGATCTCAGCTTAACTTTATTTCACTTTAACGATTAACTGTACACTACTTAATTTTGGATACACTGACAGAGCGATCTCGAAGACCAGAAGTATAATATGCTGACTATAAATTCGAAAGATTTTGTAGTGGCGCAGACTGCAGAGGAAGGGAATCTTTTTAAAGCGCTCCAATTCATCACTGAGCTTGGAAACAAAATTGAAGGTCTGCTGCCAGTATTTGCCATCTATGATGTCCTTTTGTCTTTTAAGGTACCAATTGGGCATTTTGTACTGCCGTTAGAGACGATGGTAAGTACCTTGTCAACCTCCTTCTCAGCGCACTTACCGGCACGCTTGGTTATGTCCACAATTGGCTTCACATAATGTTAAAGTAACCGTGACCCACACCCTTGATGGCAGTCATGGCAATGCCTACCTTAGGCTTCTTAATATGAAAAATGTGCTGAAACTTTACGGGGCTAAGGTATTCAGTACACGAACAAAGTGTCGAATATACTTCTAATATTAATTCTGTTTTCATTATAAGAAAAAAATAATTTTATTGAAAATTTACCAAATATTAAGAAACATATTAAAGCTTATTAAAAGCCTACATTTGTATAAAGAAGGACCTCTGAAATATTTCCCTTAAATTTATCAATCTAACATCAAAGCAAAAAAAAAATTTGTTGCTAGGAAATAAAAATATTTATGCTTTTTCTAATTGGAATAGTAAACATGACATGACAAACTGAACTATAACAAAGTTTTTCATATGTTTTTCTAAAATATATATATATTTTTTTTCATTTTTGGTCGGAGGGCTTCTCGTCTACCCTTGTGACCTTAATTAAACATATTTTTCGCAGCGTTCCCCTTTATAATTAATATTAATTTTTTTTTTGGTTCATAATGAAAAATATGTTCATTGACCCTGGCTAATTGTTGGTTAATTGGTAACGTTAACGTTAGGTAAACAATATGGCGAAACCTAAAACAAGGTAAATGAGTTAATTGACCCAAAAAAAAAAACATGAAAAGAATTCTAACCTAAAAATGAAAAGAATTCTTTTAGGCACAAGTAGAAAATAAATAAAAAGAAACTTATAAATATTCCATGAATAAGTCAAAAAAGGGTGAGTGAATAAAAATGGTAGTACAAACATTGTATAAATATGCCAGTAGTTTACTTCATTTTGCTTTGTCGAGTTACAAAAATGAAATATGCAGAGAATTTCCAAGTATTTCTCTTGTTGCAGCAGGATTCAAATGTAAAAAGGACAGACACTTTTTGCTTTATATAAAAGTAAACAAAGTAAAATCAGATATATAAATAGATGTAGATATATACATGTATATATATATATATATATAAAGTATTGTTGTTGCATAACTAAGTTGTAAAAGTGTTGTTGCAGAAAAGCAAAGAAGCCAACGGAAATTGCCATCGAATATTAACAAGCGCACGCATTTCCGTTTCCTTGAACACACTTCTTTGCAACGAAGTGAAGACATACTCATGAAGTGCATTCATCAACAACATCATCATTATCATCATCATTATCATTATTGTGAGTGTAGTCATCAACGCCTTGAAAGTGCCAAAAGTTGCACCTAAAAATGGAATACGTCAGCTGCCAAGGAAAGATAACACTTGACTCCAAAGTGCAAACGACTGGGCAAGAAATTGTAAGAAGTGTGGGAGGGTTGTAAGTAGTAAACGAGTTACCACAAAAATGCCAACGCAATTGTAACATTTTAATTAACCAAATTGTGCGCCAAAATGGCAACTTCAGCGCAAGTAAAAGAAATGGAACTCAATTAAAAGTCGCTTAGACACCCCCCTTCATTCCCCTTTACACTTGCTTCTACTTTATGAAGATGTTCAAGAAGGCCAAAAAGTTCCTCCCGCTGCTTTAATTAACTAACAGTACTAGAAAATTTAAAGCACATAATCAAAAGAAACAGGAAAAAAATGTACAAGTAATGCAAACCATTAACAAGTCGCGGGGCAACAAAAACTGAAATAAAGTTAAAGGTCAAAATGAGCGGCATGAAACATTAATTGAGGCTGAGGCAACAAACAAACCAACCGTATAAAACAATAACAACAGCAACAACTATAAGAAAGCAAACTCAAAGTGTTGGCCTTAAAAGCAAAACCAAAATATATATATATATAGGTATATATATATATATATATATTTATACTGTATAGTTGGTACATAATAAATAAAGCAAACTGACGGATGTGAAATGCCTTTTTTTTTGGGGCTTTTCCCAAGATAATTTTCCTCAATTTCACAATTTTTGATTCTGTAATTGCAATGGAAGAAGCAAGGAATGAAAAGTGAAAAGTTAATGCCAAACTTAAAAATTACTAAATATATTTTTCAAGAGTATTATTATCTAACTTGAAAAGGAAAATCAACTAAATCCAATGTAAAATCTTTCAAAATTTGCATTGGAATTGCTTTAAATGGAAAGGATTTTAGAAAATGTATATTGCGTGAAATATACATACAAGAAAATGAAAATTGGATGAAATATAAATAAAGATTTTCTATTTCTTCTTTCAAATTTAGAAGCACCTGAGATGGATAATCCGTTTAAAAAAAATAAAAAATATTTATTTACATTAAGTTGAAAAATTGCTTCTTAATTTAGTAGCCGTGAAGAATTTTTTAAATTAAGCTATAATATTTACTGTAGCAGTTTAAAATATCAAAATTTATAAAACAAATTCTGTTTATTTTTTAACTTCGTTTGCCTTGCTTTAAAATGTAAAAACATTTCAGATCTTAAGTCCTAGAGCTTAGTATAAAAAGAAGAAACCGATATACATATAGTAGATGCCGATATGATTTGATTTGAGATCTTAAGTCTTAAGAAGAAGAAGAAGCCGTTATACATGTACATATAGTAGATGTCGATAAAATTTGAGATCTTAAGTCTTAGATCTTAGTATAAAAAGAAGAAACCGGTATACATATAGTAAATTCCGATAAGTTTCGATTCTAGATCTTAGTATAAAAGGAAAAAGCATAAAGTAGATGCCGCTCATAAAGAAACTCAATGAACCAGCTATATTGTATCTTTATTAGTCTACTGATTTAGAATTATTCTTGACTTTCCTAGACTTAATGAAATTAAGAGAAAGTCAAATTTAATTTTATAAATATTCCTAAACTTTATTTAAGTAAATCGAAATATTACCCTAGTAAGAAAGTGAAATATATTTAAAATAAATATTTATATAGGACAATCTTTGACAAATGGAATAGTGCAGAAATTTAAAATCTTAATTTTGTAATTGGTATATGTATAGCTTTATTTGATATTTTGGGGCTTTTAGGATCACTAATTATGAATCTGTTATTAGATATTCCAAATCCATCATGAAAAATAGACAAAAAAGTCTTTAAAAAAGGGTTAAAATTTTAAGAAATTTTGTGGTATTCACTAAGATAGTTTGATGGTTTTTTATGAATATTTATTATTAGTTTTATAAAACTAAAAAAATTCAGAAAAATACAACAAACTTGTAGATGGTGAGTACTAAGCAAAACCAGAATGAGAACCACTTCGTCGAACCCATTCCAAGCTGATTAGGAAATAACAAGTTATAAAAAGGATACATAATACATTAAGAACATGTTGCCATAGAGTTAAAATAACAAAGAAAGGGGTAAATATTTAGTTTTCTAAACTATGCTTTTAGATTTAAGCCTTATACATATATATATATATATATCCTTTAGTTTAAGGAGAGAAAATGTATTTAAGAACTCGCTAAGACTTTAATTAAAATTGCTTACCTTAGGCTTTCCCTCTTACCTTTCACTCTCACTCTCTGTTCATCGCTTTCTCTATAGTTATTCATACATATTTATTTTTTATATATATATACATATATAGTTCATAGTCATTAATTCTGTCCGACTGACTGTATGTGATTTATATGTTTATGCCTTTTATTTTATTCTCTGGTATTTTCTTTTTTTTGCAAATCTCTTTTAATTATGGTATAAATATATTATGAATAGTGCAGAAGGTCTCCCAACCATATTTCTTACCCTCTCTCTCTCTTCTTTCTCTTTCTCTGTTTTTTTGGGGGCAAAGAAAAACTTTTGCGCCTAGTTGGCGTCTCTTTCCATTTTCAGAGCAAGCAAATGTTTCTCTCTCTTTAATCCCGTGGCATAAAATTAATTTCATCTGACGTGGTTTTCGCTCGACTGAACTGCTGTGCCTAAAAATGCTGCCTCAGGATATGTGTAGGTAAAGTAGGTCCTGGCCTCTATCTCACAGCTGCTCGATGGCCCCATGTTCTCGTGGGATTCTCTGTATTCTCTCCCTGTATTATGGCTAATTAAATATTTGTGCTTGCGGCAAAACGAAACTGTCATTGTTGCCCCCCAAAAAGTGAAACTTTCAAGAAGGCCAACAACAAAAAAACCAAAAAAAGAAGAGAAAAAGTAAAAGAAACTTAAAGTTGACAGGGAGACAACTTTTTCAGTTTTCTCATGTTCTTCAGCTGCTGCTATTGCTGCCCATCATCCTTAACTTTCTGTGGGTGACAGAGTGTTTAAAAAACCATTTCCCTCTCCCCCGACCTCTTCTTGGCCTTCCGGCCAAAGTATCGTGGCAAATGCACATCGAATGGCAAATGGTAGAGGTTTGCTCCTTTGACTTTTGCTTCCTGTTTTCTTCTGCAAGGATTCGCGTCTTTTGCCGTTGCATTTGCCTGCAGCATTGTCAAGCTATATTTTTTTTTTTTACTTTTTCTTTTGATGAGCTACTGTGTCATGCATACTAATTTAATGGGATATAGACAATCTATTAAATACTCTATTAGTGTTAAAGTGTTGCCCCTTTGTCAAGAAGGAAGTCATATATATTCAAGTACTACATTTTCCAATATTTCCACCCTTTTGTCAATTGCATTTTCAAGTTCTTTAGAAAGAAACCGATAGAAGAAAAAAATCAATCAAAATTGAGTGCCAAAGTGTTTGACGGTTAATTGATTGCTTCAACAGCCAAAGAAAAGGCTAAAGGAAAAAAGGAAGTCAAGAGGAAAGTCTGCCCAAGTAAGCAAGGAAGATATAGATTCAAAAAAGGATGATAGAATGGTTGGCAGCAGAGAAGTAAAGGAAAGGCAAACGAATCCATCAATGCCAAATGCCAGGAGCAGAGCAGATTTTAAATCTGCGACAAAGTTAAAATCCAAAAAGGTGACAAGTGTTAATCATTTCATAAATAAATCATAATTAAGATAAGTTAAATCAATTTGTAGGTATTTACTTATAAAACCATATAAAATGCGGAGAGAGGATCTATGCAAAGCATCATAAAAGAAAATGGGTTAAAAGATGAATAAATTCATAAAATTTTTATTGGCGTATTAGACTACGAATCTTTCGTAATTGGCACATAAGACTGCGAATCCTTCATAATTGTTTTGTTTTTGCAATTTTGCAGTAAAGAAAAAGAATTGAATACAAAGTGTTTACCCCATTTTCCTAAAAAAGGTGTATTTGCATATTGAACATAAGAGTGAAAAATAAATAAAAACAAATAAATAGACAAATAAAGTATAGACTAAAATTTAAAAACAGTGCAGACCAAATTATGGTGTGCTATTCAATTCAAAACAAGTTTAAAAAATTTTGAAATAACTAATTTTGACTAACTATCTGTCTGGATCAACGCAATCTGCTCCGAGACCCTTAAAGCTACAAAGCTGAAATTTTGCACCTAGGCTTCTTTTTGCTGCAGGCAATATATATCTTGGAATCATCCCGATCGCATGACTATATCATATAGCTCCCATAGGAACATGGTTGTTTTTCGATGAAATATAACGAAAGCTGGTATTTGTGAGTTTTATATATTTCCTAACTTATCTATTAAGTTTCATCAAAATCGGTTGACTATATCATATAGCTCCCATTAGAACGATCGGACATAAATATGGATTTCGAGCAATAACTTGATTGTTTTCAAAGCGATTATCGCAAAATTTGGTATTTGTGAGTTTTATATATTTTTTTTAAATATCCACCAAGTCTTATCAAAATCGGTTCACTCTATCATATAGCTCTCATGGGAACGATCGGCCAGAAAAATAGTTTTAGATGAATAACTTGCTTATTTTAAGAGCATTTCTCATCAAAATTGGTATTTTTCTATATATAGAATTGTGTTTATTAAGTTTCACTAAAATCGGCCGACTATATGCTATAGCTCACATAGAAACAATCGGACCAAACATTATTTTTAAATAATTAAATTTAAATTCATAAATATACTTATTACAAATAATGAATTTTAAAATAAATAATGGCCTGAGGTTGGCCCGAGATCGGCCCGAGGTTGGCCTGAGGTCGGCCTGAGGATGGCCTAAGGTTGACCTCAGGAGGTCGGCCTGAGGTTGACCTCGGGTCGGCCTGAGGTTGGACTGAGGTTGGCCACAGGTTGGCCTGAGGTCGACCTGAGGGGGTCGGCCTGAGGTCGGCCTGAGGTCGGCCCGAGGTTGACCTGAGGTCAGCCCGAGGTTGGCCTGAGGTCGGCCTGAGGTCGGCCCGAGGTTGACCTGAGGTCGGCCCGAGGTTGACCTGAGGTCGGCCCGAGGTTGGCCTGAGGTCGGCCTGAGGTCGGCACGAGGTTGACCTGAGGTCGGCCCGAGGTTGACCTGAGGTCAGCCCGAGGTTGACCTGAGGTCAGCCCGACGTTGGCCTGAGGTCGGCCCGAGGTTGACCTGAGGAGGTCGGCCCAAAGTCGGCCTGAGGTCCGCCTGAGGTCGGCCCGAGGTTGGCCCGAGGTTGACCTGAGGTCGGCCCGAGGTTGACCTGAGATCAGCCCGAGGTTGACCTGAGGTCGGCCCGAGGTTGGCGTGAGGTCGGCCCGAGGTTGACCTGAGGAGGTCCGCATGAGGTTGGCCCGAGGTCGGCCCGAGGTCAGCCTGAGGTCCGCCTGAGGTCGGCCCGAGGTCAGCCTGAGGTCCGCCTGAGGTCGCCCCGAGGTTGGCCCGAGGTCGGCCCGAGGTTGGCTTGAGGTCGGCCCGAGGTTGGCCCGAGGTCGGCCCGAGGTCGGCCTGAGGTCGGCCCGAGGTTGGCCTGAGGTCGGCCCGAGGTTGACCTGAGGTCGGCCCGAGGTTGACCTGAGGAGGTTGGCCCGAGGTCGGCCTGAGGTCCGCCTGAGGTTGGCCTGAGGTCGGCCCGAGGTCGGCCCGAGGTAGGCCCGAGGTCGGCCTGAGGTCGGCCCGAGGTTGGCCTGAGGTCGGCCAGAGGTTGGCCTGAGGTCGGCCCGAGGTTGGCCTGAGGTCGGCCCGAGGTTGGCCTGAGGTCGGCCCGAGGTTGGCCTGAGGTCGGCCTGAGGTCGGCCCGAGGTTGGCCTGAGGTCGGCCTGAGGTCGGCCTGAGGTCGACCCGAGGTTGACCTGAGGTCGGCCCGAGGTTGGCCCGAGGTCGGACCGAGGTCGCCCTGAGGTTTGCCTGAGGTCGGCCTGAGGTTGGCCTGAGGTCGGCCTGAGGTTGGCCTGAGGTCGGCCCGAGGTTGGCCTGAGGTCGGCCCGAGGTTGGCCTGAGGAGGTCGGCCTGAGGTTGGCCCGAGGTCGGCCTGAGGTCTGCCTGAGGTCGGCCTGAGGTCGGCCCGAGGTTGGCCTGTGGTCGGCCAGAGGTTGACCTGAGGAGGTCGGCCTGAAGTCCGCCTGAGGTTGGCCTGAGGTCGGCCCGAGGTTGGCCTGAGGTCGGCCCGAGGTTGACCTGAGGAGGTCGGCCTGAGGTTGGCCCGAGGTCGGCCTGAGGTCCGCCTGAGATTGGCCTGAGGTCGGCCCAAGGTTGGCCTGAGGTCCGCCTGAGGTCGGCCCGAGGTTGGCCTGAGGTCCGCCTGAGGTTGGCCTGAGGTCGGCCTGAGGTCCGCCTGAGGTTGGCCTGAGGTCCGCCCGAGGTTGGCCTGAGGTCGGCCCGAGGTTGGCCTGAGGTCGGCCCGAGGTTGGCCCGAGGTTGGCCTGAGGTTGGCCTGAGGTCGGCCCGAGGTTGGCCTGAGGTCGGCCTGAGGTTGGCCCGAGGTTGACCTGAGGTCGGCCCGAGGTTGACCTGAGGAGGTCGGCCCGAGGTTGACCTGAGGAGGTCGGCATCAGGTTGGCCCGAGGACGGCCTGAGGTCGGCCTGAGGTCGGCCTGAGGTTGGCCTGAGGTCGGCCTGAGGTTGGCCTGAGGTCGGCCTGAAGTCGGCCCGAGGTTGACCTGAGGTCGGCCCGAGGTTGACCTGAGGTCGGCCCGAGGTTGGCCTGAGGTCGGCACGAGGTTGACATGAGGAGGTCGGCCCGAGGTCGGCCTGAGGTCCGCCTGAGGTTAGCCTGAGGTCGGCCCGAGGTTGGCCCGAGGTCGGCCCGAGGTTGGCTTGAGGTCGGCCCGAGGTTGGCCCGAGGTCGGCCCTAGGTCGGCCTGAGGTCGGCCCGAGGTTGACCTGAGGTCGGCCCGAGGTTGACCTGAGGTCGGCCCGAGGTTGACCTGAGGTCGGCCCGAGGTTGACCTGAGGTCGGCCCGAGGTTGGCCTGAGGTCGGCCCGAGGTTGACATGAGGAGGTCGGCCTGAGGTTGGCCCGAGGTCGGCCTGAGGTCCGCCTGAGGTTGGCCTGAGGTCGCCCCGAGGTTGGCCCGAGGTCGGCCCGAGGTTGGCTTGAGGTCGGCCCGAGGTTGGCCCGAGGTCGGCCCGAGGTCGGCCTGAGGTCGGCCCGAGGTTGGCCTGAGGTCGGCCCGAGGTTGACCTGAGGTCGGCCCGAGGTTGACCTGAGGAGGTTGGCCCGAGGTCGGCCTGAGGTCCGCCTGAGGTTGGCCTGAGGTCGGCCCGAGGTCGGCCCGAGTTAGGCCCGAGGTCGGCCTGAGGTCGGCCCGAGGTTGGCCTGAGGTCGGCCAGAGGTTGGCCTGAGGTCGGCCCGAGGTTGGCCTGAGGTCGGCCCGAGGTTGGCCTGAGGTCGGCCCGAGGTTGGCCTGAGGTCGGCCTGAGGTCGGCCCGAGGTTGGCCTGAGGTCGGCCTGAGGTCGGCCTGAGGTCGACCCGAGGTTGACCTGAGGTCGGCCCGAGGTTGGCCCGAGGTCGGACCGAGGTCGCCCTGAGGTTTGCCTGAGGTCGGCCTGAGGTTGGCCTGAGGTCGGCCTGAGGTTGGCCTGAGGTCGGCCCGAGGTTGGCCTGAGGTCGGCCCGAGGTTGGCCTGAGGAGGTCGGCCTGAGGTTGGCCCGAGGTCGGCCTGAGGTCTGCCTGAGGTCGGCCTGAGGTCCGCCTGAGGTTGGCCTGAGGTTGGCCTGAGGTCGGCCTGAGGTTGGCCTGAGGTCGGCCTGAGGTCTGCCTGAGGTCGGCCTGAGGTCCGCCTGAGGTTGGCCTGAGGTCGGCCTGAGGTTGGCCTGAGGTCCGCCTGAAGTTGGCCTGAGGTCGGCCTGAGGTTGGCCTGAGGTCGGCCTGAGGTTGGCCTGAGGTCGGCCTGAGGTTGGCCTGAGGTCGGCCTGAGGTTGGCCTGAGGTTGGCCTGAGGTCGGCCCGAGGTTGACCTGAGGTCGGCCCGAGGTTGACCTGAGGTCGGTCCGAGGTTGACCTGAGGTCGGCCCGAGGTTGGCCTGAGGTCGGCCCGAGGTTGACCTGAGGTCGGCCCGAGGTTGACATGAGGAGGTCGGCCTGAGGTTGGCCCGAGGTCGGCCCGAGGTCGGCCTGAGGTCCGCCTGAGGTTGGCCTGAGGTCGGCCCGAGGTTGGCCTGAGGTCGGCCTGAGGTTGGCCTGAGGTCGGCCCGAGGTTGGCCTGAGGTCGGCCTGAGGTTGGCCTGAGGTCGGCCCGAGGTTGGCCTGAGGTCGGCCTGAGGTTGGCCTGAGGTTGGCCGGGGTCGGCCTGAGGTTGGTCTGAGGTTGGTCTGAGGTCGGGCTGTGGTCCGCCCGAGGTTGGCCCGAGGTTGGCCTGCGGTTGGCCTGTGGTCGGCCTGAGGTCGGCCTGAGGTCGGCCTGAGGTCGGCCCGAAGTTGACCTGAGGAGGTCGGCCTGTGGTTCGCCCGAGGTTGGCCCGAGGTCGGCCTGCGGTTGGCCTGTGGTCGGCCTGAGGTCGGCCTGAGGTCGGCCCGAGGTTGGCCTGAGGTCGGCCCGAGGTTGGCCTGAGGTCGGCCCGAGGTTGACCTGAGGAGGTCGGCCTGTGGTTCGCCCGAGGTTGGCCCGAGGTCGGCCTGTGGTCGGCCTGAGGTCGGCCTGAGGTCGGCCCGAGGTTGGCCTGAGGTCGGCCTGAGGTTGGCCTGAGGTCGGCCCGAGGTTGGCCTGAGGTCGGCCTGAGGTTGGCCTGAGGTCGGCCTGAGGTCGGCCCGAGGTTGGCCTGAGGTTGGCCCGAGGTCGGCCCGAGGTCGGCCTGAGGTCCGCCTGAGGTCGGCCTGAGGTCGGCCCGATGTTGGCCTGAGGTCGGCCTGAGGTTGGTCTGAGGTTGGCCTGATGTTGTCCTGCGGTAGTACTGCAGTAGTAATTAAATTTAAATTCATTAAATATACTTATTAAAAATAATGAATTTTAAATAAAATAATAAAAATTAATTAAGTAATTGTTTAATATAATTAATTGTAGAAAAATAATAATACCTAAGTAACACGAACTTTAAATTAATAATTAAATTAAATTCAGTATTTAATATATAATGAAGTACTTAGGTATTTTAATGAAAAGTATAACAATTTTAGTTTAGTTTCAGTCTCCAAGAAAGGTAAGTAATTGAGGTATTTAAGCACATAACATGGAAAGTAAATCAGAACTTCTCCCATAATATTTGTTATCAGGAATGGACTTTAATTTAAACAATTAAAATCGAATTAATTTTTAAGGAAACTAAAAAGAAAATACTAATTCAAAGGAATGAAATTTAAATTTAAAGAAACTTAGGTAGAACTACTTATTTAAAACAAGTACTTAAAATAATTTAAAGTATAGCCAAAGACACAATTAGTTATAGCTAATTAACCGATTATAGGTAATTATATAATTACTTATTAATCATAGTACAAATAAATAAATAAATTTGAAGTACTCTTAGATAAAAAACCAAAATAAAACATTGAAAATATAAAGAAGATAGTTAAATTGGACAACAAGCATAATCAATAAATATAAAATAAAAACTTCAAATAGTAAATAATTTCAAAAATTAAGTTTTATAGTCAACAAAACTTTTTAGTTTCATTTTTATTACAAACATTCGAAGAATAATAAAACTTTGACCAAGATACCAAAATATACTTAAACCAAAAGTACCATAAATGAATAGTTAATTTTTATTCACTTGCATTGTAAATTGTTATCTGAGAATGGATTTCAACTATCGTTTACTGTCATTTTACAACTTTCTTCTTCTTTTACATTTACTTGGAAGTAATGTAGATTTCATTTCCTTGAACTTTTAAATGCGTTGGCATATTTTTCACTTTTTCTCAATTTTATTTTTCCCTGCGCACATTGAGACCATTGAAATTTAATACTTTCAACAGAAATTCTTTTTGCTTTTGCCAACTTTTTCTTAACAATTTATTCATATTTCTACACCGCTGAAGAAAAGTGCAGCAGCTGCAATGACATTTTCCCGCTTAATATATGCAACAAGATGCAACTGGGTTAAGCCAAGAGATATAAGTACATAAATAAAAATATATATAAACATACATAGATACACATATATATATATAAGATATGGCACCTTTAGGATAGAAGAAAAACAAGAGGAAGAAATAAAGGATAAAGTTTTTCCATTTTTGCGGTTTTGTTAAGGCATCCCATTGGCAAATCAATAAACAACATTTTTCTCTATTCAGGCCAAGTCAAAGTCAAAGTTGCAGCTTCAGTCGGTTAATTGGCCCATAAATAATATAAAACAACAAAATGTAGAACAAGTAAATTTTTCGTTTTATCTAAAATATATATATATATATTTTTAAAGCACATTCCAAGAATATCCTTTTTTATTTTTCTTCTGCTCCAAAAAACCTTTTAGGATAACCAATGGAGGACCTTTAAACATACTTTTTTGTGTGTGGCTTATAGAGAAAGTTTTATGTTTCTTACTTTTGGCCACTTAATTGGTTTTCTGAGGGTGGATTTCCACAAAACCAACATTGAGAGAGAAAGAGAAAAATACAGCATGTGGGAGTGGGCAAGTGATAACTTGAACATCATCTTTTGGCTTGCAGTTTTTGCATTTGCAAAAAAAGAAAAAGCGGTAAAAGGGTTGAAAACGAAAAAGAAAAGGTCAAGAGCATGGCCAAAAGTTTTTACCATCTGCTACAGCTAAATTTTCAATTCCGTTTTCCCCTTCCCCCCACCTTTTCATTTGCTCTTTCATATATATTTATATCTGGTTTTCTCTTACTTTGTTTTTTTTTCTCTTCTCATTTGATGACTTACGTATTAGCAAGTGACAAGTAAAATCTATATAAATATATATATATATTTCTTTCATTTTGTTTTTTATATCCTATTTAATTTGATGGAAGGATGTTTAAGGATATTTATTGAAGATATAGATATAAAAAGCCATGTTAAGGAAGAATATAACTTTGGTCTAAGTTTACTATTATATAAAATGTATTAAATGTGTATGTAATATAGGCCTTATCCCATTTATTTTTTTATTAACAAGTATTTAATATTAATGCAAAACTTAACTTTAAGTAAATTAATAGTCCATCCTCTCTTATTTCTTTTTTCTTTAACTTCCATTAAATTAATCCCCTTTAAAGTAGTCAGATTATATATAATAGCCAACCTGGATTATCTAGGGTATGGTAACTTCCACGCCATTAAAAATAAGCTTGACCTCTGTGATTTTATTCTTCCACTTTATTTTTATTCTGGTTGAAATTTAATTTATAAGCTTCAAAAGATACAAAATGTGTTGCCTACCTGCCACTTGCAGGTAATTTCCGGCATTCCCATGCCCCTCCACCCCCACAAAAGAAATGTTTCTTCTTGGGGTTGAACAAACTCTACCAAACAAAAAAAAAAACCCCAAAAAGGTGGAAAAAAGGAGAAAAGAGATGGGAAAAATCAACAAGTGTTGACATTTGTTGAAAAGTTTTCCTTGCTGTTTTCTCCTTGTTCTTCTTGTTCTTCTTCTCTTTCACACATTTGTCAGATTCCAAGTGAAACTTCTTCCTTACGGCATGTCTTTAATTGTATTGGCTTTAATTCAATCAAAGGTAGCTTAAGTCGATGCCTAATGGGAACTAATGCAATTTGCATTTTTTCCTTTTAATATTATTTGCCTAAAATATATTCTCTTTCAATTAGATTCACTCACCTCTTGTAGGTTCACCCCTTCTGCTCTACAAAAGACATCAAAAAATTCTTTGTTCAATTTTAGCCAATCCTTTTTTCTCTCTCTCTCTCTCTCTCTCCCTTTTTGTTTTTCGCCACCTTTCAGTCGCCGTTTGTGCTCAACAACAAAATGCAATAATTAATTGTATTTGGCAAGCCCTTGAAGGAGAGAGATAATAATGCAAAAAGCATAGATAGCGCCCCATAATGGGCGGGGCCATTAAGACAGGTGTGGCCACCCAACACGACCTTAGCTAGCAGGCAAGGTCTGCCATTGACAGCCGGAAACAGACACGGGGCATCAGGAGTCGAGATAAGCAAAACCAAAAAACCAAAAAAAAGGAGAAAAGGTTTTTTGAAATTTTTGGCTACCTTTTTTTCTATACTCTTATAAAGAGGGTATCCTTTTTTTGAAGAGTATTTAGAAAGGGAAGATAACTAGATGTATAAGTAGATATAATTTTAGTTATACCATTTCATATTACTTTTGTTAACTATATATATAAGTAGATATAATTTATGCTAGAAATTAAGCTATAATTTTTTAGAGACATCGTTACTTAAATATCTAAGCTTATCAATTGAAATAAAAGCATCGACTAAGGCTTTTCATATAATATAATTTAAGTTACTTAATTTTTGTGTTTAGTAAACATTTCTTTATATTTTCTAAAATAATTATAAAAACAAAACTATATCAATCTGAAAACAAGAAACTAAAACTAAATTTAAGCAAAATTTTTATAAAAGAGAATAAAAAATTTTTATAATCTTTGCTCTATTTGATATATATTAATTCAAGAAACATGCTAAAAGAAATATTTATTTACTATGTTGGATTTAATATTAGTTTTAAGAAATTTGAGCACCAGCCACAAAAATTACAAAATTATTATTATTCAATTTTTTAAATATGCCTTAAAAACATTTTTTAAAATCTTTCATTAAAATTGATTGAAAATATATATAATAGTTAAATATATGTATTAACAAAAATATTCTTTGAAAACAAAAGTTTAAAAATAAGTTAGATAGAGAATAAAGCAACTTTTGTTACTACTAATATTTAGATTTTGTCTTTTATAAAATTCTAAATATATAAGTTAAATTAAAACAAGTTTTTACTAGCAATATTTTGATATTGTTTTATAAATCGTTCAAAAAACAATCAAAAAATTTTTCTTTTTATATTAAAATTTTATTTTTTATTATACTATGCAATTATTATATACATTGTTATAATACATTAAATATATCAAAACAATTTGAATGAGAGTAGATAACAAACTTTAAAGGTTTTTATTACATTTCTTTAAAATATATTATTTTTATTTTTTAAAATTATATTAAAAATTACTGCTTTTCGAAAACACTTTTAAATTTTTGAAATATCAACTTCTTAACTATTTCTTAGCCGCATCATAATTTATTATATTGAAAAGGGTATACAAACTTCGTCACAAACCAGACTATATTCTATGCTGTAGATTTTTGTTTTTTTTTTTTTTTTTTTGATGTGGCCTTTAAGTGGCTTACTTGTTCGTTGGGTTTCTTGTTATTGTCGCATTAGGACTAACCAAATTGGTTGGCGTTTTAATTGGCACACATTAAGTTGGGCCAACGAGGCGTATGAGTGTTAATATTTGTTACGTTTACGACGGTAAAGTGTTGAAGATGTCCTATATATATATATAAATATATATATATATTCATCTTATTTTGTCTTTTTATACATATATATCTATAAATTGATTTGTTCTTATTGCTATATAAATGCTCGATTTCTTAAATACACACACACACACTTCATCTCGCTTTGTGTAATCGAGCATGTCAAATCAATACACATAACAATTGCTATAGACCATTTATAGAAATTATTTGATTTCTGATTTCTTCACTCGAATGACATGACATAGCACAGCACTCAATGTAATTTGAGACCAACTTTTCTATGGCTTTTTAACCTATGAAGAAAGAATACTATTTTTATCAACGCAAACAATTTTCATATTTTTGACAATGATTTTTCTTTAATTTTTTCTCTCTTTTTTTATGTGAAAATTTTGCTGCTGCTTGGGTACATATTTCTCACATTTCCAATTATTTGTTCAATTGGAATTGCTGCGCCTTTTTGTATTCGATTAATTTGGTACTCTATAAAGGTCTTATATAATATGGAATTTGTTTAATCTATTAAAAATAGTTATACAAACTCTTTTTTATGCTAAAAAAAAAGGAATCATTTACTTTGAACTAAATGGTCGACTTTTGCGCCTCCTAAGCAATCACAGTTTGAGAGAGAATTAACAAAAAATTGAGCTAAAACTTGAAATTTATACTTAAAATTCTTTAAATATAATATTATATACATTTTTTATTAAAAAGTCAGCTATGTGTATATAATAGACTCATCTTTTGCTAAGTATTAATTTGGTCGATTCATTTTATAATCTTAAAAAAGAAATTCTGTTCTTACTTGCTTATGCATTGAAATTGGATTCATAGCCATATGCATGGGGGAAATATTTAAACAGAATTTATTATACAAAAATCTTTTCATTTTCTCTCCCTCTCTCTCGCTTTTGCTTTATAACCTCACACTTTCCGTCTCCTCTTACCCCAACACAATTTTACCCTGCTTTCAACCTATCAAGCATATCAACTTCTAATACAAAATTCAATGCTGTTCGTGTTGGCTTTTGATTTGACTTCAAGACTGAATATCAAAAGCAAGAACCAAAGTCTCTTTCCCTTCCTCCTGTCTGCCTGGTTCTCTTCTGTTTCTCACATTATGGACATTGATTGCATTAAGAATATGCGGATGCGAATACTCGTGTTGCCACTCCTTCTACTGTCTTTGTTAATGCCATTGCCCACATTTACGATGGAATTGTATCGAGTACCCCTGCATCGATTTCCTTCGGCTCGTCGTCGTTTCGAGCAATTTGGTATACGTATGGAACGATTGCGTTTGAGATATAGTATAATGCCCAGGGATGGGGCGAATGTGAGGAGTGTGGCACTAACAAATTATTTAGATGCCCAATATTTTGGATCCATTACAATTGGAACACCACCACAAGTTTTTAAGGTCATCTTTGATACTGGTTCGGCAAATCTTTGGGTACCCTCCACCTCATGTCCCATCTCATCGGTGGCCTGTATGATTCATAGTCGTTATAGTGCCAAACAATCCAGTAGTTATCGTCGTATTGGCGCCTCATTTGCCATACATTATGGCTCCGGAAGTCTCTCTGGGTATCTATCTAAAGATACAGTTCGTGTGGCTGGTTTAGAGATACGGGATCAAATCTTTGCCGAAGCTACTCAAATGCCAGGACCTATATTTTTAGCTGCCAAATTTGATGGTATTTTTGGTCTGGCCTACAGAAGTATTTCAATGCAACATATTAAGCCTCCTTTCTATGCCATGATAGAACAGAATCTTTTATCCAGACCTGTTTTTAGTGTCTATCTAAATCGAGATTTACAAGCCAAAGATGGTGGAGCTTTGTTCTTTGGTGGCTCTAATCCAAACTATTATAGAGGAAACTTTACCTATGTTCCAGTTAGCCGTCGCTCCTATTGGCAAATTAAAATGGATTCGGCCTTCATAAAGGATTTAGACTTATGTCAGCAAGGATGTGAGGCTATTATTGATACGGGTACCTCATTTTTAGCCTTACCCTATGACCAAGCTATGATAATAAATGAATCAATTGGTGGAACTCCATCGTCATATGGCATGTTCTCGATACCCTGCGAAGCGGTACCAAATTTACCTACAATGATATTTCACTTGGGTGGTCGGAAGTTCCACTTAGACGGAAATGATTATATTTTTAAGGATACGTATCAGGATGGAGTTTTATGTGCCTCGGCCCTAATTTCTGTTGATTTACCTTCTCCTAGTGGTCCATTATGGATATTGGGTGATGTATTTCTTGGAAAATATTATACAGAATTCGATATGGGTAATAATCGTATAGGTTTTGCCGATGTTAGACTGTGAAGCAAATATGATGAATTTAAACTTTTAAAGAATTTAATTTATAAAATTTGTTTTTGGTAGTTTATTTTTTATATTAAATTGATATATTTAAAAAATATATATATATATTTTGTTTAGATGAGATAATTTTGAGTATAACAAAAACTTATTAAATAAAATATTTTTATTTTAGATTATTAAAATATTTAAATCAGTTAATTATAATTATTTCTAACTTTA
Source organism: Drosophila neocordata (assembly GCA_018903615.1). Classification (NCBI taxonomy): domain Eukaryota; kingdom Metazoa; phylum Arthropoda; class Insecta; order Diptera; family Drosophilidae; genus Drosophila; species Drosophila neocordata. The sequence continues at coordinate 12,364,593 of JAEIGI010000004.1, read as the reverse complement.
ATAAATTTTTAAATTAAAGTTTTTTAAAATAGATTTTTATATTATTTATATAAGCAATAAAAATGTAAACACAGCCATATTCAAAAATATATATATTAATATTTGAATTTTAATATTGTATATAAATATATTTCAGATTTAATTTATATTTAATATTTTTGGTATTTCCAAGTTCTTAAAGTAATCATCCTGTATTATCGGTTCAAACAAAAATTCACATTACAAGTTATTGCTCATTGAACATACGTGCTCTTATGTACTACATATGAGAAGCGAGGAGGACAGTAGTGATTGGGTTTTACATTGAACATACGCAATCTTATATACTATATATGAGAATCGAGGAGGAGGGTATGATTACTATTTTACAAGCTTCTCATAGACATTAAAGATGCTACTGTCCTCCTCGCTTCTCACTTGACTTGATTTCTTAAAGTTTTGAAGCCATTGAAAAAAGTTATCAAACTAAAAATCCACAAAACATGTCCTTTGGTCTAGCTTAAATGTACTTTAATTGTAAATTAAGTCAAATAGAAAGAAAGTCTGTAAATTTTTATTGTTTCCTAAGTTTTTTTTAAAAAGTTTTTTGACAAATATTTTTTTTATTGAATTTGATTGTTTGGCCAACTTTCTCAAACTCTTCAAAAAAGTTTTCAACCAAAATGTGCATAAATTTATAAATTTAAGTTAAAGCTTTAATAAAACCAATTTAGCTCTAGTTGGCCCGAGGTCAATATGAATAAGAAATTATGAAATTATTATGAAAAGTTCAGCTAACTAGAATTATGGTCTTTGATTTAATTTCAACTTTAATTTCAAAGAAAATTGTTTTTCTACAAAAAATATTTCTAAAGAAATTTTGTATAATATTATGTTTTTATTAAAATAATTTTAAAGAAATTGTAAATGTTAAGAAAAAAATGTCAAAACTAAAGATTATATACCAAAGTAAAATTTAAAAAAATTTCTAACAATAAAGATATATATATATATTCCATAAGAAATCTAAAAAGAATATATCGAAAAATAAAATTATATTGTGGCATTTGAATTTGATTTACGTAAATTATTTAATAAAAAAACTTACTTAATTTTACTTTTTAAAATTCTATAAATTTCTTTATTATACCTACATTTAGTATTAATGTATATATGGTTTTTTTCTCAGTGTAACGAATGATGATGGATGCCTTTCAGCAATCTGTTGCTATTTTTGGAGGAGGCAAAAATCAAAACAAGCATTTTATTATTATTTTATTACCTGCTCTCAATTTCGACAGCCTTTGAAGAGGCTCCACCCTAAGGACACCCACTCAACCACTCAGACACATATACTTCTTGCATTATCCTTGACGTCATTGTCCTGGCCGGGATGGAATTGAGCTACGGCTGCCTTACAGTTAATGAAAAATTGCTTGCAGCAAATCGTTGAAAAGAAGAAAGAAAAAAGTAAAATGGCTTAAAGTTAAAGATTGAAAATTGAAGTTCGAGTGGAAGGTTTTTTTTTGCTTAAGTATCCTTTCGCGGAAAACTTTCACTTGTCATTTGGAACTTTGCCGTTTGCCCATTTTTCTTTTTATTTTCTTTTTTTTTTTTTTTTTTTTTTTTGGTATTGCTAAAAATTGTTGGCTTTAAAATGAATAAAATAAATCGCTTTAACTTTACGACTATTTGGCTCGGCGGTGTTTGAATTTGAATGGTCCCAAGTTTTGAACGGTTGTCCTGTTTGTCTTAACGCGTATCCTTGCGGCTTTTACGAGTTGCCTGCAAATTTCTTGTAGTTAGTTATATGCATACATATATATATATATATATATATATATATATATAGGCATTTCATGCAATGTACATACTTTGCCGTATTTTTTTATGGCCACGCTTCGTTTGCCTTAGCCGCCTTTTCTTGTATTTATTTTTTTCGTTTTTGTTTTTTTTTCTATTTTGGTGGAGACTTTTCTTTTCACATTGACCTTTTCTTTTGACTTTCCTTTACTTTTCGTTTGGTTTTCGTTTGCTTATGCTGTTGCTTTTGTGGCCATATACATGGCCCTTTATTGATACTTGCCTAAGGGCGAAAACTGCTTTTCTGGAGGTCTTTTTATAGGGCTTGTTTTTTTGGTCATGGTCTACATCTCATATTCCCTTTTTTTCCTTTCTTTCTTTTTTGGCACACACATTTGTGGCTTTAAAAAAAAAGATGAAGAAGAGAAAAACTGTTGACTTTGCTAGCTTTCTTCTATTTTTATTTTGTGGTAGATGAGGGAAAACTAAACCTTAACCTTATATATATATATATATATATATATATATATATATATATATGTGTGTATACCCTAGAGTTGAAAATTTAACGAAAAGGTAGCATAAGCTGGGTTAAAATTCATAATTTAAGCTTTAGATAAGTTTTGATTATAAAATGTGAAACGTTTGTTAACACTAACTTAAGCATGTGTTAACCAATACTATGGATTAGTGAGACCATTTTGTCTGTTAACACTATCATTGAAAGCATTGGTTAACCAATACTATGGATTAGTATGATCATTCGGTAGCATTCATTGTTTCTTAAATCATTAATTAACCAACATTATGATTCAAAGTTACCTGTTGATAAGGGTTAAACGGATGGACTAATATAAGAAGAATTATCTATTAGTCTGTATATGAGGTAAGCATTTAGATTAGTATAACCAATCGACAACATTGCTTGACTTCTAACAGTAGCGTCTAACATTTGCCAACACTGAAAGTTAGTGTGACCAATAAATGATATTAATTGATAATATTATGAATGCCTAAATGAACTTCATTCTATAATATCTTGAACAATATATATTAACAAACAAAAAATAAAATTAAGTTTAAGTTAAAGATGCTTAAAAGAGATATTCAAATAAAATCTAAAAAGGTTATTAATCCATATACTCTTACTTCTAGTCCAATTTTCCTGTATAATCCAGGGTATTAACACCTTGTAATCTCATTTTTAGTATATTTATTTTTCTTACCATCACTTGTAGCTCCATAATAGGGCTAAACGAAATTCCTGGTAAGGCATTAGTTGGGCAAATAAACCCAAATAATGACTAGCCATTAGACAATTTGTCGAAATTGGAGCATTTTAGCATATCTAAACTGAAAGTTTTGTGCCAAAGGTATACTAAACATGGCACTTTTCAAAAAAAAAAAAAAGAAGAAGCCTTTATCAGTTGTATTGCCCTACATAAAAATCAAAATCCTTTGGGGAGTCATGGTTGGGTGGCAAAGGCTCAAACTAGGTTGTTCTACTGAAAGCGGTTTTATCGAAGCTTTTTGCCATTTAAATGCTAAGCCTTTGACTGACAAGCCAGAGGCAGTGAGACAGCAAGGACTCTAGTCAACCAGTTTACTGTTACTGTATTATTGTGCAATGACAGGATTCTGGTACAGATCCGTGTCGTAGAATAAAGTTGAAGGAATTCACCATGCCTGTGAGAGAGGGGAGAAAAATTGCTGCATTCCCTGTCAACTGGGATTTGCACAATCAACACGAAAACGGGTGCGACTAAGGTAGCGACTGAAAAATCCTTCCGACTTCTCTTAGTTTTCAAAGTGCTTTTTATCGATTGGAATTAAATTGTTATATATATCCCTATATATATTTATAGAAGGAAAATGAAAAAACCCAAAAGGAAACATGTAAAATAGGATGGATGAATATCAAGTGCCAATTGAAAATGTAACGAATCATAAAGAATGAAAAGCAGCAAAAACAACAGGAAGAGAAAGACATACATATATACGTACACACACACACACACACGTTTATATATCTTGCATATGAAATGGTTGTCAGGATAATCGCCATGGTAGCTTTCGTTTCGGTGCTCATTTCGCCTTTTGTTCTGTCGCCTGACAAAAGATGCCCGTAGCGGCCTGCCAGTGACAACAGAACACAGGACGTAGGACCCGAGGACCAGCAGAATTAAATCATTCGATAAGATTATGGAGGCAATTTGTGATGGCAGACTGCCGTCGACCATTGTCCTGTATCCTCTCTAGCCTGCTGCCACAACCACTACCATTGTCCCATCTCGTTTTCTATGCAAATTTCATTTTTTGCCTCTTGCCTCTTAATATTCTTTTCATTAAATTTTCTTCTTTTTTCATGGTACCCAACAAAATTGTTCCAACTAATGACACTCAAATCTTGGCTAATGAGTCAATAAGACAATTTTAAGGTAGCCTGTTATCTTGCTAAACAATTGCGGTTGGCAGGATAGATAGTTAGGTGGTAGGTAAATGGGCTATTGTCCTCCATCATGTGTTTGTCTTTTCCTCAAAATTATTTTGTCATTTAATTACTCTATTATGTTTGCAGGATACAAGGACAAAGCACTTTAATTTGAATTATTCTTGGCCTAGCCCTATGTCATCTATTTTGATATAGGCAGTTTGACACTGAACATGCAAGTGCATTCATTTCCAGAACTTGGACATGAACATGTCCACCTGTCTACCTGTCTTTGTGATATGGCCAAAATGTCAATTAAGTTGCCATCGTTCGTTTTCGTTTTTTTCTTTCTCTCTCTCTCAAGCCATATCAATTAATTTTCTCTCATCTGGCAAATGAAAACAAATACTTGAACTTGCCCTGAACCATTATGGTTGATGTCCTTCAAGCTCCTTAAATATAGATATATAAAGATTGTTCTATATATATATATTTGATATAAATGTACTTACATGTTTCGAGTATCAGTAAGTGAAAAAAAAATGACAAGCGAAAACAAAATGTACGGCACATATCATTTATCAAAAATCCTTTTGTGTCTGCCAGGACTTGAAACATTAATCTATAAGCATCGTTACGTGTAAGTGGCCGCTCTCGAAGCGAGGGTTGTTATTAAAGTTAAAATGCGTAACCTCTTTAAAAACTATTTTAAGAGCTCTTCATTCTTAAGATTGTCATTGAAGAGATACAAAGATAAAGTTAGGTAAGGTTAGGTAAAGTTGGGTGAAGTTAGGTAAAGTTAAGTAAAGAAATGCTAATTAAAGTCAAATAAAGTTACGTAAGTAAAGTTCAGTAAAGTTAAGTAAAGTTAAGTAAAGTTAAGTAAAGTTAAGTAAAGTTAAGTAAAGTTAAGTAAAGTTAAGTAAAGTTAAGTAAAGTTAAGTAAAGTTAAGTAAAGTTAAGTAAAGTTAAGTAAAGTTAAGTAAAGTTAAGTAAAGTTAAATAAAGTTAAGTAAAGTTAAGTAAAGTTAAGCCAAGTAACATAAATTAAGGTAAGGTTAGGTAAAGTTAATTAAAGTAAAGTAAAGTGAAGTAAGGTAAACTTAATTGAAGTTAGGCAAAGTTAGGTGAAGTTAAGTAGAATAATAAAGATAAGGTAGGACAAAGTAGAGTTAGACAAAGTTAAGTAAAATCAGTAGGATAAGGTATAGTGAAGAAGAATAAGTTAAAGTTAGGTAGTGTTAGGTAAGGACACGTAAACCAAAGTACAACAAATAAGCAAAATATAACTAATGATTCATCTAAAGTTCTAAAATGTCTTCCAAAATAATGATTGGATCGTTTTTTTTTAGTTGAACCAATCGTTTCTTTCTTATTTCGGTTATATGTCATCGACACAGAAAAGTAGAAACTTAACTTTTAAGCTAACCAGAAAAGAAATACATTCGTTTTTACTTTCCATCAAGTATTAATCACACAAAGGTGTTAAAAGCCACTTCAAACTTCCTAGGCGACCCTCCATCGTTTAACCATTGAGTAAGTGGGTCCTTCTACCCTAATATACGTTGTCTTAAGTTAGGTTCAAAGAGTGCTGTAAGCTATTTTTTTCTCTACTTGGGTTTGACTGCTCGTAGAAGCAACCAGCATCGAATGTCAGGCCAAAAACACAAAGTTTCAGCTTCTAGTTTCAAGGACATACACATACGCCAAACGCACACTCTCTTAGATGCACACACATGCATGGATACGACACGGCACATACGCTAACATATCCTTCACATCCCTCTCATTGCTCATTTGCTAGTCATTTTCTAATAATCCTTGCTACCAGCTTTTCCGTTCAACTGTCAGCCGCGGCGGCTGTTCTCATTTTTTACACACATCCAACACAAATTACACATACGCCGTGTGTTCGCTTCTTGCCTTTTAGGCACACACAAACACACACACATGTTTATGTTTGCTTCATTGTTTGTGTTTGTGTTCGTGTCATTGTTTTACCCTCTATATATGGCGTTTTCATTGTTCGATTTACGACAACAAACGTGACAATGTTAACGCTAAATTACACAATAGCAACAACAATCAAGTCAATGGCATCAAACTGATTTCACCCAATTTTATTTTATTTTTTTCGTTTTTACTTACTTGGCTAAATGTCTTAATAGTTTAGGTGTTTTTGGGCGATATCTAAGAGTAAAGATTTCAGATAAAGTCACTGAAATGAGATCTTCATTTTGTCAACAAAACAAAAGAAATTGCCCCAAAGTCACATAAATGGCTAATTAAGTGAAAGCAATTAATGCTTAAGCTAGCAATGGATATTGACAACCTTTATTGAACGGAAACTTATTTATATATATATATATGCAGAATGAAATAAAATAAACACAGGTTACTATATATAGAAAATATGGTTTAAATTAGATAAGATGAAGTAAGTCTTCCCTCTGTATGTTTATAGTGTATTTAGAGAAAGGGTATTAAGTTGGCAAGAGATAAACTGACAAAGTGCAACTAATGAGTCTTAAATTGCAATTGTTCACTAATTACTAGCGGAAAGACTTCATCCTGGATTGACTTCTTTTTCAAATGTTGCAATGTTTGTTAGAGTAAATTAATGTCATTCCTTGAAAAACTACTGTAATCTAAGATCCCATGGAGCTATATTAAATTACTCTACTACACATTGCAACTTTTGAAGCAGAAGACACAAAAAGAACTGTTGTGAAACTTCACTAGAAACTTTAAAAGGTCTTTTTAAATTTTAAGAATATATTTCTAATAAAATGTTTCATTTTATATTAATTTATTTTTGTGTTTTTAAGTTCCTGTTTATATTAAGCAAAAGGACTTTTAAAGTAACTTTATAGACAATAAATTGAAGTGTTGTGAAATTTCACATAAAATTTGTTAATTTCCGTGCTTAAATTAACCATGAACTTAAATCAAATAAAAGTGTTATTTAATTATTTAAATAAACCTTAAGTATGTGTTTAAAATTTAAGAAGAAAGCTAATGAAATTTTAAGTACATTCATAAAGGATTTAGGCAAACAATCTTAATATTATAAAACTGCTTTAAAGGAATAAAGCTTTTTAGGGATTGCTTAAAAAAAACCTTAAAAAAAAGTTACTCAATATAAAAGAATTTTTTTTTATATATGAAAAAATCGTAAGTTTTCATACAATTATATATTTTTAACTAAAAAGTAATTTTTAAATATATTAAGAAAGATGAAGATACAACTTCTTTTTATCCATTTATATGGTGTATTAGTAGGAAAAGTATCAAGTGACTTTGTTCTTTGGCAAGAAATATATCAACAAAATGCATCTAGTTATATTTTAAAATATAATGTGTATTGTTTTTTTTAGAAAATATTTTTGTGATATAATTCACAAAATATTTTTATAACTTAAACAGAATAATATTTTTATAATTTACATAGAAAAATATTTTCATACTTCCCCTATAAGTAATAATTACCTCTTAATGATAATATAAATAAATAAATAAACAAATTTTTATAATATAAAAAGACTTGACAATCCTAGTATTTATGACCTTGGCAACTCTGGCTAAAGTAAGCAACTATCAAACGCTTGAATATCGAATAAAAAGTTAGGCACAATTTTGGTAAATAACCAGATTAAATTTAGATTTAGGATTTCAACATTAATCCTATTTGAAATTTATTCCAAATTCGTTTTGCTATTCAGCTAAATTGCTAAATTGAAAACATTTCTTTTTATATAAAAAAAACTGAAGCATTTAATATTGATTTTAGTCATCAATTTATTGAAAAGAATTTTTTAAATCCAAAAAAATATTTCACATACATTTAAAATATTTTTAATAAATTTGAAATGCAACAAAATGTTTTTATATACAATTATATATAAAATTTCAAAAATAAATTTGCACAAAGTCTTAATTTATAAAAAATTTTGTTATTTTTTCTGTAGCAAATTACCAATAGTTTACGTTTTCCTCTTCTAAATGATTATCGGCTTTTAGAGCACAAAAAAAAAAAAAAATTGTATTTTCCATTTTATGTATTTTCATTTTATTAAGTCATTCAGCTGTCATTTCTCTCAGCTTTTGTGAGTATTTTGACTGTGATATGCATACTAATTAAGTTGTTCGAGATGGGTAAGGTTGGAAAAATGCTACACACACACACAGAGAGACACACAGACACACAAGCATAAAGAGAGCTTAAAATGGTTTTTCATTTTTTGGAAAATGCTGCATAATAAAGCTAATCAGGCATGGTGTTGGAGTCCTTGGCTCGTTTAGCAGCTTAGTAAGGGGTAGAAATTTGAATTTGAATTTTTGGCGTGAACACCAACAACAAATACATAGGGCAATTGAAAAGAGAGAGAAAGAAGAAGAAGCGACGCAATTTTTCTGGCAGTTGGCAAATGGTTTTTAGAAGCAAAAGCTGATTACACTTTATTTTTGCCACTTTTAACCATAAAATGCAACTAGCTGGAAAACAAAAAATAAAAAAAAAGAAAGCCAAAGAGAATGTCTGTCAGTTGCCAGAAAACCTACAAACGTCAATTATGCCATCTGCCTGACCAACAGAATATGTTTGGGAAAACAAAAGCTAATTGCCGGGGTTTTGTCTCATTCAATTTTGGGTAGTGAAAACTCTGTCAGACCACAAGAACAACTTGTTCATGGACATGCTCATGCTTCTTGTTGTTGTCTATTGCCAGGGTTAACCTCATAGGTAAACTGGTAACATGAACATGACATCTGTTTCTCCCCCACTCTTCCCCACCTCTTTTTCTATCACACTTTTGGTATTTGGTCGAGTGTCTACACAAGTCACTTCTGCTTGTTTAGCTGACGCAAAAAAAAATGGAGGAAAACTTTTTTGGCGCCCCGTTGTCAAAGTCATTTCTAGTTGCCAAAACTTCCCCTATATATACATAGATACATACATAGACACTCTCGGTCAAAGATTTATATGAAATCGAAAAAGTTATGACACCTGGACAAAGGTAAAATGTAACTATAACTTACTGAGTTATGCATAGCTAGATAAAACATTCAAGCTAATTGAAATAGGGGACCTTAAAAGGAAGGGAAGAGATTTCGGCTAAAGCTATGTAGAATAAAGAATCTTTGCCACGATTTAACTTGTACAAAAATTGTAAAATAACTACAGTACAAAGTTCCATTTGAAGTTAACTGAAATGAAGGAAAAATAACAACTTTACATTATCTCATTTTCAGTACATTATTCCGCGACAACTGCAAAATTATGAATCTCAAAAATTTCTGTAGACCAAGTTTAAATTGAAGTCCGAAACGAAACGGACAAGAAATGAAAAGGGGAGTAAAGGATTAGGTAGAGTTAATTGGTGTAGGGATTCTCTCTAATTTACCGAAATGAAACCAAAGTGAAATTTGCAATGCAAAACTTTATTCTAAAAGGAATTCAAAAGTATATTTCTTCACAAAAAATAATACAATTTTCAAATGAAGATGAGAAAAATGTCCTTGCCTTTTATATTTAAAACTTTCTATAGAGATTGTATATTTAAATTAGTAGATTATAAAGCTTTAACTTTTATTGATTGAAATAATTTAAATTAAATACCACAAATAAATTCAGAAAACTTATATTTTGAGACTCTAAAATAAGCCGCTAAGGGAAAAAAGTTGAGAAAAAATTGAAAAAGTATATTTTAGATTTTTAAAACATTGACAAACAAATTGGAATTTGGAAAACTTATTATATATTTTATGTTTTTGAAGCAACAAAAAGGTTAGAAAAAAATGTTTAAAAAATCTTTTATATATTCAAAAATTTTCAGAAACTAACAAGAACTCAAAACTCTTATATTTTGATTATATTAAAAACTATTAAAACTTAATAAGACTGAAGAAAACTAATAACTTACGACTTATAAACAAAAAAAAAATTACAAAAATAAAAAAAAAAAAATTTTATTTTTGTTTGTTTTTGTTTGAAAAACTAATAAGAATTCAAAAATCTGATATATTGAACACTTTAAGTAGCGAAACAAAAGCTATAAAATTATAGGAAAAGTTCAAAAGTATTCAAGTACTAAAAATAATTTGGGTAACTCCTTTTTTAGGTCTTTTAAGTCGGAAAAGATTGTTTTAAAAAAATTTGTGAAATATTTAACATATTTCAAATTTTTTTTTTAAATTTCTAATTTATTTAAGAAGTTTTAAAAAAGTAAAACGAATTCAAAAACTTATATTTAAGAAATTTTCAAGGAGAGAAGGAGAAGGAATCCAAAGATTTTTTACGTTTTGAAAAAAAAAACGATATGAAAACGTAAGAAAATTGTTTTATAAATATTGTAAAAAAGGATTAAGAACTCAGAATACTAAAATTTTAGGTCTTTAAAGTAACAAAAAAAATTATTCAAAAATTAAAAAAATTTTATAAAATTTTAAAAGTTTTCAACAACGAATAAAAATTTAAAAAACTTATATTTTTAGCTTGTGAAGAGGCAAAAAAAGTTACAAAACAATGGGAAAACATTCTAATATATTTTAAATGGTTTTGAAAATCTAAAAAGAACTTTAATTGGAATACAAATGTGTACATAAAAGTTAAAAAACCAAAAGATGACTCCAATTTTAGTTTGAAAATTTAAAAAGTTAGTTCTTACTCTACAGAAACTAAAGTAGAAATCCTTCTTCCAAATCTAAACCTTAAATAAACTTAAAGAATCCTTGAACAAATACTGAAAGATAATAAATTTGTTATTTTATATTTATTAAACAATTTGTGTAGATGTACCAAAATGAAATTGAAAACTTACAAAAATGTATACATATAGTTCTGGCATTTTATTTTCAATAGTTTATGGCATAAGGAAAAAGCAAAAGCTCATGCACGCAAGGAGCAAAAGTGCAATCCTTAGGGCTTTCATATGAAGTCAAAACAGAAAAGTAATATTCACATGCAACATTTAGTTAAAACGGAAACATGAAACTTTTAAGTAAAGAATGCAAGAAAAATATTCAAATATTTTTTGAAGATTTAATAAACCAAACAAAATAAAAACTCAAAATGAAATTTAAAACCAAAACAGCAAATGAATATATGAATTTGTACATAGAAATCAACTTTCAGGTTAAATTTTCTGCCAACCAGCTGGTCAACTGTGAGTGAGTTTTATTTTTCCTCCCTTTATGGTTTGTCCTGGATTTGATTTATGCACTTTAGACTTTTTGACAAAGTGTTTGGTTTCTGCATCCGCTTTAAGCCATACATTTACAATTCCCATACCAAGGATATCAGTTGAAGTATGTCAGGCTACTTCCGCATTTGTGGCCATGCCAATTGCCCATTGTCCATGCCATTGTTGAAGTACATGAAAGTTACTCGTGCATAGTTATGGAATGACCTCACCATATATACCTTTCTTTTACACACACTCTCTCACTCTCTCTCTCACTCTTTCTCTCTTTTCTACTTCACTACTCTTTTGCTTTCTTTCAATGACTTTCAAGTTGAATTTTATGCTTGCCCGCTTACATTGAATTATGTTGTGTGTATATATACAAACATGAGAGTTTGCTCTTTTTTTATACCCTGTAATTAAATGGTTAAAAAGTATTTTAGGCGACATATACATACATACATATATATATTTTACTACATCAAACTTAAGTCATATAAAGTTTGATATTTAAGGATACGCACATACATACATATATGCTGATATCAAAGTTAACAATAATCAAAACCGGGAGAAAATGCATGTGATGTCCTTTTTATTATAGAATGCATGAACGAGTCCTGTTGATATGTGCACTAAAATGAAATATGAAACTACCGCGTACTCTTAATGCAAACATTACGTAACACATAAACGGAATGCTGGTCAACATTAAGTCCCAAGTGCAAGTGCAGTAAAGTGCATTGTAATAAATTTGATTAGGGTTTTTTTTTGTAAGATTTTATTACAATACTAAAATGCTTAATAGAGAAATTACCAATTAATTCTCTATTAAAGGGTATTTTGAAAAATGGAAACACTTTAAGATTCTTATATTTTTCTTACAATTTTTTTTTTTTATTTTCTTTTCTTTTCACCTGCGTCAAGAGTGCATAAAAAAGGCACAGGAGCAAGCATTAGAAGGAACACTAGTTGAAGTCACTCCCTCGGCACTTGAAGTTGTTAGCTGGTAACTATAGAAAGTTTATATACATATATATATATCTATATGTATATATGTATGTATGTATTATACTTTGTAATCTTATCAACAGATAAGAAGCCGCTGCCTTTGCCTCTTATAAAGTTTTTCCAACTGTTTTTGACAAGCAAAATTCATCAGCATATAACAAAAGAAATTTTCATGAAAATTTCTTGAAAATTGTTACAAGTTCTTTTTCTTATAAAGCAAAACTATAAAGGGAAAAACTTTTTCTACTGTTTTGCATGAAAAAAGGAGAGAGAGAGAGAGACAGCATATAATAATTATAATTTGCTTTATTCTCTGACATCAACAAATTGAATTAAATAAAAAAAAAAAAGTTTTTTTTAATACGGTCCATTGAAGCGTAATGAAACATTAAACTAATTAAAGTTGCATCAATTGTTATGGTCATTTCCACCGCCCCCTCTCACTAACATTTTCTCACATTAAACGCAGCAAGTAAAACTAATTAGTCTTATCATCGGCAATTGTTAATAATGTACATAATGGTTGGCCAACAAAAGAATGTTAAACTCATGAAAATAATGTACATAATATGCATTAACACCATGCCAAAGAGCAGAGCTTCAAATAAGGAAGAGAATGAGAAAATAAGAGAAAGAGGTAGGCACACTTACCGTGGGAAGCTATGCAAAAGAACAAAGCAGGACACCGACTATGAAATACTGTATTTACAAGAAACATATATATTTTCTTTGTAATTTGAAAAAAAAATGAAAAAAGCAATGAAATTTTAAATCACATTACTCAATTTTCTAGAATTAAAGTAATTCTGACTCATCCTATTCCATTGCTTCTGCTAATTAGGCATTATCCCCAATCGATGCTAAGGTGGCAGGGCTCCCCCTCCCCTAGACGAAACTTTCGTGATGCCTGTTAGCTGTCACCTAAGTTGCGGTTAAAGTTTTAAACTCGGCGTGCAGTTGCGTTAATTAACAGGGTGCTAATGGCCCTGAGAATACCAAGGGTGAAATGGTGTACACAATTCCCATACCCATAGGTCTATTATTTATGGTTTCTCCTTAGATAGTCAGGTGGATTCCTTACACAAACTATGTATTTGTTGCTACAACATCGCGCTTGGAATTTAACAGTAAACAGAAGTTTAAGTATAAGAAGCAAACCATAAAAAATAAGATACAAATGTGTAAAATAGAAAACCTATATCTCTTTGGTCAACTATTTAAAAGTACTCAGTGGAGCTTAATATAGTTTGCTTGCATAATATTATATCATTTATATATATTTATCTTTTATTGTTATGCATTTGCATAATATATCCCATTTAAATCAACCAAATTATCTTTTCCTTTATCTTTAACTAGATTATTTGCAATTCCACAGCTTTGATCCTGTTGAGATAAAAAGCTCTTTAAATCTCTCTTCTTTTTTTTTTGGCTTCACTCTCTCATTCTTTTTCTTCGTCTAGTCATTGCTGTCAGCACTAGAGAACTTGCGTACTCTTTTAATGGAATTTAGCGGAACTTCAAAGCGCGCTCACAACTTGCTGAAATTTCTGGCAACACTGTTCGTTTTGTTTTGGCGCTTGTTGCATGCACTCGTGAATAAATTTTTGTTTTATTTTTTTTGTGTGCGTAAAATTGCTTAAGGATGCAAACAAATTATATCGGCATAAAGTTTAAGAAACCGGCTTTCGTTTGATTATATTCGCAGCTTAATCAGTGCGGTAATTATAAAGTTATTGTGCCAAAATGTTTTAATTCGGCGAAAGAAGAAGCAGCAGAAAAGAAATATTTTCTCTGCTGACGCCTCAGTCGTCGTTGCGTAGGCAGAAAAGGAATTGTCCACTTATAAAGAGAGCGAGAGAGATCGAATTAGATTTCGGCGAATGCGTTTGAGTGAATCGGGATCGCAGCTGTGTTTCTGTTTTCTTTTTTTGTGTTTGTAACTGCTCGTTCAGTTGTGTTGAGTTTTATTTTTGAGTGAGTAAAGTCTTGGGAGAAAAAGGAGCGGTAAATTGTAATAAAATGTATTAAATGCAATTTATCTAGTAAGTTTTGCACGTGTGTGAGTGAAAAGTGATGGCATCAGTGTTTATTTTGCAGGTGCAAATTATTTTTGTTGTTTTTTTTGAGTGTTGAGTTGTTTTTTTTCTGTGTTTTTGTTTTTGTGTGTAAAGCCTCAAAAGAGAGACGGAAAAACTGAAAATTCTAAAACGGTAAGTTAATTCCAATTTATCTTTTATTACTTAACGGTTGGAAACGAAAATAAGAGAAGTTAGATTGTGTACATACATACATATTTATAATGTAGATAGATTGGAAGATATTTTCACAACTTTTTTTATTTGTAACTTGTAACGGTTTGCTGTAAAATTCAATTGCATTTTCCCCATCCCCCTCTTAATGTCGTTAAAAGAAAAGTAGTGTCCTGGTTAAGACAACCAAGAAAAGGGAAATGGGTAGAAAGAAAACGGAAAATATACGATGCAACTTTGCCATTTAATGCGTTTTGTACATAAGAACATAAATAGGTATACATTTTTGCCATAAAACGCATTTGGTAGGGAAGGGTATAAAGAAAATGCGGGAAAAGTATTATAAAGTTACGCCCACTACCAGATGACATTTTGTTTGTACAGTTACACAAAGTCTTTACTGCAAGGGCGTAGCTAAGATCGCTTTTCGGAAGGGGGAGGAATTCTGTGATCCCACTTGGGAGGGGTCCCCACATATATACTGCTTTTTGTTGTCTTTAACCCTCTTTCGCTATGCAATTTATTTGCTTTGTAGCTCATTCTTTCAGTTCATTCATCTTTTGTCCCAGAAACTTTTAATTTGTGAAATTTGTTACATTATTTGTACTTGTTCTTTGTTTTCTTTTAAAGCAAACAATTTGTAAAGAAAAAAGTTGTTAAGTTAAAGTGTTAAAAATAAATAGTAAAAAAATTTGTTAGAATAGAAAAGTAAAAGTTTACGCCTCTCTTTGTCACTTTATTTCTTTCTATCTCTCTCTCGTTCTCTTTTCTGTCACTTGGTAACCCTCAAGGCAATTATCATGAAATCCCTTATATGATTAACTTTGTGAAAAGTCAATCAGTTAGTTTAGTTAGTTTCTTAATAATAAATGATGTCAAATGGAAATGGAAATGGAAAAGTTCAGTTTAGTCCCAGGAAAAGGGAGAAAATTTAACCCACTTCAAAGATTTAGTCAGGCTTGTAGCCGAATTTGAATCACTGAATGAACGAATGAATGAATGCGATGAAAATGTTTGATGTGTAAATCCTATGAGATTTCTCTTCTTTTCTCCTTCTCCTACTAACCCATTTTTGTGGTAACACTGCTGATTTATTTACCGAATGTCCTAGCATTTAGACAGTTTGAGCCAAATGTAAAGAAAAATTGTTGGCCAATTTTTTTCTTTTTGACTAAGCTTAAATCGACTCCTATACTAGGTAGAAGTCAGGCACATGGTTTCTCTTTCTCTCTCTCTCTCTCTCTCTCTCCCTTTCTTCATTTTAAGACATTTTAAATAAATAAATAAATCTTTTGGTCCTAAGCTCCAACCTGATGTTGTGCCGCCAGCCAACTCCTTCATTTCCTTCTTCATTCGCTTGCCTTTTAATGGGCCATAACATATAACAGAAATTTGTTTTCGTTTTCCTTACCCCAAAAACAAAAATTATCCTAGAAAATCTGCTTATGCTTTTTGTCATTCACTTAAAAGCCGTTTTAGCCGCTTGAAATTTATGCAAATGTAAACGAAAATAGAAATGAGGGAGAGAATATAAAACAAAACAAAAATCCCGCAAACAAAAGAAAAACCATAGAAAGAAAATTCATATCAAGTAAACAGTTAAAATTTTGAAATTGAATTTTAATAACCTAAAACGAAATCAAATGAAATATTTAATGAGATATTAATACTAGGCCAGAGTAAATGTAAACTCGTTTCTAATTAGTTCATCAAACTGAAAACGAAATGAAATGGAAAACAGGCAACAGACGAGGACTATAGCACCAGATGTCCTTCTATTGGGTTGGTAGGATGTTTGTGATTTTTACTTGTATTTGAATATATATTAAATTTTCTTGTTGTTTGTTGTTACACTTGTTGTTGTCATTGTTGTTGTTGTTGTTGTTGTCATTTTAAATGCAAATCAATCGTCAGAGATTTTGCCCTTCAAGCCAAAGCTAATCAATATTTTTATTTTTTGACTAAGAATGAGGCAAGCAACAGGCGGTGGCATGATTCAATGATGAGAGGCAACAAAAACAAACAAAACAGATAAAAGTAGATGAGATCACTCAAAGAGATGTATAAAAATAACTTAAATTGACTTGGTAATAAAAATTGTAAAATGAAATGAAAAATTACAAAAAAGTTTAGAATGTATCAAGTATTAGTAAAAGGTTGTTTGGAAACTTAGAAAGCAAATAAAAATGTTAAAAACTATAAAAATATAAATCAGTAATGCAAATAAAACTAATTAAAGTTAGAGAATATCCAATAAAAGGGAAATTTTAGTGTTATGTAAAAGAGAGTTCTAAATAGAGTTAAGGGTAGAGTTCTACAGTAAGGATATAACTTCATAACTTGAGAAACAAAACGAAAAATAAAATTTCGGGGGAGGTTTTTCCTTGAAGTGACAAAGTGGTTGTAATCATTAAATTCATGACCGTTTCAGTAAGCAGTGTTTCATATATATGTGTTCTGATATATATACAAAGGGAGATATATATTGAAGTTATTCAATCTGCTTTGCTTGACTTGAGTGAAAGGATCCAGATTTATTAAAGTACTTTAAATTAGCCTTTACTATGGAAGCTTCAACTGACACAAGAACTTTGCTATATACAAGCCCTGTTAAAACTCTCCCCAGAGACATCTTTATTAAACGGTTGCTGTCAGTTCAAGCTATTTATACTGTATAAAAAAGGTCTATAGGCCAAAGCTGGCTTGTTACAATATTTCATCCTCCAAGAGAGATGGCTCTTTCTGACCACCTGTTGGGTATTCTAAGTCCTTCCTTCAATCGTGGCATTTTAAATACCAGTCACGTACTATACGAACGCTCCCTAATGGATTAGAAACCTTTGGTCCATTCATGAACTTGTTTTTTCCAAAGAATTTTCGACTTTAAATTGAAAATCAAATTCTCGTATTTCGCTCGACCAATTAGATGTACCTTAAATAAAATTATCATGTGTACAAAAATATTAATATAAATCTGAAAAATTGCTTATCCATTAGGCTCAAGACAAAGAAACTAAATAGAAAAATGTATACCTTTTTAGAGTTTAAGTTATTTAGATTTATATTAAAAATATATAGAGATATAAAACTGTTTAAATTACAAAAGTCCTTGAATGTTATCGTTTTTATATTTAGCTTAAAATATTTGAATGTCAAGTAAATATATTCCATCTATCAAAGTGATTTATTTCTTACCTTAGCTTGCAAAGATAAAATCCAGTGTGTGTGTGTGTGTGTGACATTATTAAAATTGCATAAGTTTTATAGTTTTTACAATAGTATATAGAATTGTATAAGAATATAAGTCTCTTTTATTATGTTTGCTTTATATATATATATATATATATATATATATGAATATGTGAATGTATAAATTTAAGCTGTTATGAGATTGCTTGGCATTTGTCGCATGTGGCGTATGCGTAATATTTCTCTCCCAGTCCCATAAAAGTATGCAATATGTTTTTCATATATATATGGATTTTATATGAAAATAAAAAAAATAGCTTATAATGCATTTTTCTCAGCAATATAGAAAATAAAGAAAGGATTTTAGTGTTGCATTTGTTATTAAGAAGCCTAAGGGAGAAAGAGAGACAGAGAGCAAGATAGAGTGAAAGAGACAAAATCAAAACTCAGTTGAAGTCAACTTAATTGCCACAACAATCAAAATAAATTGCCATACCAAGATTAAAGACGAGTCATATAGAAAAATACAGAGAGAGCAAGAGAGAGAAAGAGAGACAGATAGAGGCATAAAGGATATTCGTTTTTCACTTCGTTGAAGAGAGAGTGAGAAAGGAAGAGTAAATGAAAAATTTATATGACAAGCAATTAAATATTGTGATATATACAGTGAAAACTAAAATGACGGTCATTTACTTTTACTCAGACTTAGATTTATCGATACAAACACAAACATATGTAAAAAACATTTAAAAAGTCCTAAAAAAATATTTATAGAATGGATTTGCCAAAGAGTTTTTACTGTACAACAAATTTTACACATAGAAAACTTTTCTTATTTATCTTCGTCTGCAATTGAAACAGAAGTTGAAGGAATTGTTATAGAAATGAACGGAAGTGGCTGCAGAAACTGGCAGGAAAAAATTACACTAAAAAAACTTATGCAATATATATATGTATGTATATAGAGACAGAAAAAGCATGTAAAAGAGAATGAGTAAAGGATAAAAAGAAAATGACATTTGATTGGTCAAAAATTTTACATTAAAAGTTTTCATTTCTTGTTTTCTTCCAGAGCCTTTAAATTTCTATTTTCCCAACAGAAATGCATTTAATAATTTATGCATGCCTTGCCTTTGCCACCTACCGCTTTTATCCATCCCCTTTTCTTTTCTCTCTGTATTACCCTCTCTCCCTGTTCGGCTACCCTAATCACCCATTCGGTCCGGAGAGCATTTCATTTGCATTTTGCATTTCAGAGCTTGAGGCTTTAACCCAGTCTATGCTTAAAGTTAGCCAACTGGACAATATGTATGTGCCTGAGTGTAAATGTATATGTATGTGCCTGTTTCTGTATGCTAGTGGACACATAAATTTCTATTATCTTGTATCTTGGCCATGGCCATTGTTTTTGGGCACGTTCCTGTATTCACACTTTTTATCTTCATGACAAAAGGCAAACATAAAGACAATAGGAAATAAAGACACAAAACAATTGTTATTTAGACTCTATATATACATACATATAGAAAATCAGTAAATAAGGCATTATATATAATCGAAATCCGAGTTAAATTTTTTAGATTTTGTTATCAAATTTTTGGTTAACTTTGATCCCATGGGGGAACATTTAATCTCTTGTTTGAAACTGCGTTTTAAAGACTTCTTTTTAAAGGTCTCCTCCATTATGACCTTTTGAGTCAAACCAAAATGTTTATGCAACTGCATCTCCAAATCACTGACACGCATTTACCATTAGCTGCAGGGTCTTTTATGCTCTATCCTTGTCAAATTTTTGTGTAACCATCCGCACGAACGTTGATTAGGCACAATCTCTGTCAACCGAAACGAAGAACCTGCCAAATTCCGTTGCAGCAAAGCATTGTTGTCATTTTTAATGACACGAAATCACATTGTCAGCAACAGGAACAAGTCTGGCCATATCCGTAGGGAATTTATCCTTGAACTAGTAAAGTTGAAAGAGTTTATTAATGAAAGTGAAAGAAGAGCAATTGTACTAGCTATTAGTCTTAAT
The DNA here is from genome assembly GCA_018903615.1 of Drosophila neocordata. NCBI lineage: Eukaryota > Metazoa > Arthropoda > Insecta > Diptera > Drosophilidae > Drosophila > Drosophila neocordata. Next base: position 12,344,715 of record JAEIGI010000004.1, on the reverse strand, counting down.
GAAAAGGAAATACGATTATTCGATTTATAAAGCTATTAACTTTAAGGATCTAAGCTTATATTCCCGATCCATAAACAAAATTTTAGTCATTTGGTTTTTCCTTCTATATCTAAACATAGAAAGATGTCTATACTTTTGTAAACGAGCAAAATAATTAATTATCCTAACTTATTACAATTATTGATAATAAATTATGCTAAACAAATTATTTTGCGATTAGATCATCATTGTCCAATCCCATATGACTCTAATAAGGCAACCACAACCACCACCTGTTTAGGCCTATTTTTGGCAAATTGATGAAAAGTTAACATTTTTATACATACATATATCAAAAATGTTTGTCACCTAAGAAATATGCCAACTCATGGCAATTATAATAGCCCCAAGTGTCGAGAGAAGTTAAACCCACAAAATGTGGGGGGATCTAAATGTGTGTGTGTGTGTTAGTGTCATCTTGTTAAATGTATATGTGTCTGTGTGTGTGAGTCTTTAGGGGACGTTTCCACATTTGCCAAATTAAGCCAAGCAACCAAAGAGCATCAAACAGGAAGATTGGGCTGGTGTCCCGTTAGTTTGCGTGCTTGACAGCCATTCTGCATATGTCACAAATGTGTGTGTGTATATAGGATTGTGTGTGTGTATGTTGAACCTACATTTTGTTTGTCTTTGCTGTCTGTGTCACGTTTTTCCCAACAGTCAAAACATCCGCTGTAAGTGTCAGTGGCATGGAAATGACTTCATTTTAGGTTTTATGTATACATATATATTTATCCATATGTATATATAGGTAACACTATGTAAATGTGTGAGTGTGTGTATATATATATATGACGGGGATTTAGCTAGCTGTGATAACTGTTTATTTACATTTGCAACAATCAAATGTTAGACATTTGATGTTAACATTTGATTATATTCCAATTTAATGTTAGTTTTTTATATGGCCAACCTATAAAATTAAATTGAATTGCTGTCCCACACTTTTATATCTTCTGTCGCCACTCTCTCTCTCTCTCTCTCTTTCTCTTACCTAGGTAGGTTAAATTCTGTTTGATTTAATCTGTTTTTAGTTCAACTCAAAACTCAATTACATTTACCAATTTTATCTTTAAGCAACAATCGTAACCACAACTGTTACGGCAACTGCATATGATGCCTCTTCAAAATGCATTGCCACATTCTCCTTGTCAACCATTTGTTCCTTTTCTACACACACACTCGCACACACGTGTTTGTATTTTGCGTTTTTGGTTTTGCTATTTAGAGAGAAAGAGTGGTGAAGTCTTCTTTCTGGTTTTTGCCATTGTCGTGTCGTCATGTTCAGCCACTTGGTGGCCATAATGTTCGACCGCCATCACAACCAACACACCGCACAACACACTAATGCCGAAACGATAGCAACATCAGTGCCATCTCTTTTGCGTTAACTTCCGCTTCTTATTCCACTTCTTATGTGGCTTCTGGGTAACCTCAAACCTTGGGGCAAATGCACACAAAAAAAAAAGAGTAAAACTAGCCACTAACTACACATAAATCGTATAGATAATAAATATTACGATCATAACATTCAGTTTTTGTCTGTATTATATGTTTATCTGTATTCAATCGTCTTTTAGTTTTAAATGGTTTCCGTTTAGTCGTCCTTCACTCAGTTTCTCTAAAATACCAAATTGCTATGCTTAGTTTTACGACACTTCTGACCCCAATGTGCAATGCCATTGTATGTGTGTTGTGTATGTATGTGAGTACAAGTGTGTGTATATATGTGGTTTGAATCTGGGATAGCTGATAATGATGATGACTGAACATTTGCTAAATCAATTTAAAACATGCGGGCACGGATTGTGTGTTGTCTGGGTGACAATGCGTATCTAAAATGGAAATTACTTCTCTTCTTTCTTCTCAGCTTTTTAAAATGTTTTTTTTTTATAATATCAATGAGATTTTCTTACACTTAAATGCCTGGCGTTTATCAACACTTTAAATTGAAAGCAAAATTTCATTTTGTTTTGAATTGGAAATTGTTTGCTGATTTAATATAATTCATTGCATACACTCTAGGCGCTGTCATCAATTTTATATACCCTGCCACTATTAGTTAATAAAAGAGGTATTTGAATATTATTATCAAACATGATTTGATAGTTTGTAGTTTTTTCAACGGCCTAAATAAATTAATAGGTTTTCTCTAACAACAAAATATACCTATAAATAAACTTATCCACTGTTTTTTTCCATTTAAGAAATTATATTAAAAAGGATAGTATATAAGATGCGCATACAGGGTATGGCCAAGTCATGCTTGCTTGTCTTTTATTTGTTTAATTACATGACAGCAGCAGCAAAACTCATTAACGCATAACGGAAAATTGACAGTGCCCTGACGTCATAACCCGCTCTCTTCTGCTCAGTCGTTTGGACATTCTGTTTTTCTCTTTCTCACTCTCTTGCTCGCTCTCTAAATGTTTGTGCATTCCAATTCTGATTATTTGCATGCTACTGTGCAAATACAAAAGCTGTGCGGGGGCGTGAGTTAAGAAAGAGCAAGAGAATGAAGAGAGACCAAAAAGAACCGTTATGATGGCCATATAACACAATCTCGATGTGTAAATATTTGTGCTGTAAAAAATACACACACACAAAACGGGACCAAAAAAAAAAACAAAGTTTTCATCATCGACCACCACCCCCTTCTCCCCACTGTTCAGGACTTACCATATTGATTTCATTTACCATAGATTTAAGCTGCCGCTGTTCGAGTTAATGGAAATATGTTAGTGTGGGGGCAAAGAGGTTCGAAATGAGAAAGATCATGGCCATAGAAGCATTTTACCATAATAAATTTATAACAAATGACATTTGGTCAGCACAGCCTAATAAATGTGCAGCTATTTGTCCTAAGGCGACCATTTAAGCAATTGAACCACAACACATATACACACATACGCACACACAAGAAGGCACATGCATACAGGAGCAAAAGATGGAGCAGGAACAGAAGTAGAATAGAAGTAGTAGCAATGCCAGAATATGTAGGTATGGCAGGTCCATGGCATGAAATATTATGGCCAACTTGTGGAATGGTGGCAAGGGCTGAATGAAGGTCTCTTACGGTATAAATAGTTTGATTTACTGATGCTGCAAAGACTGCAAAAAAAAAGTAGAAAAGAAAACGAGAGGAACGTAAGCAAAAAGAAGAGAATCGGAGATATAAAATACACACAAGGACACAAAGAGGAGTGTATTGCCATACTCTTACCCAATAATGGGTAAATTAATTTGGCCAGAAAGTAACATGAAGATAAACAGAGAGAAATTTATAATCATTTGGCTTAGAAGAATAAAAAAAATGCATATATTTGAATAAGAATATATGCATATATATTCTTAGTCAGGTAAAACCAACTTTATAGGATTTTGATTGCTGTTTTAAGTGTTCTAAATGTTTTAAACTTTTCTTTTTCAAACGACCCACTCAATCTTTAAGGTTTATAGTCCAACCAGATCGTATTAAAATCATGTGCATATTAAAGTTCTATTGGAACAAATGGTTGTCTTAGATTACTAAACTAAATACTATAATTTTTTCATTACATCCAAGATATAAATAGATTCAAATAAGAATGTATAAAAACAGAAAATGTATTTGTGAAATTTTCTTATTTAAATATATAATTTATCGCCTCAGAACTTTGGCCTAGCTTATGCTTTCAAACCTTACAGCTCCTGTCTTATGCTATTCAAACAATTAAGTCTTTCATATAAATAAGTTACATAATGACAGGAAAAGTCCATCACATACAACTTTTGTCAGTGTATAAAGGACATTGGTACTCATGCCCATCTGGTTTTTAGTTTCTGTAGATTTTCTTGTCATTGAGGTGCTGATAAAGAGGAGCGAGCTGCTGCTGCTCCTTGATCAATTAGGTTGTTTGTGTGTTGGCTTAGTGTTGCTATAGATGCTCTTGGCATGTAAACAAGTCCCAAGTCCTCGAAAGCGGAACGTGTCATTAATTAGAATGAGCAAGAGATAAAATTGGTAATAAAAAAAAGAAAAAAAGAAAGCGGAGGAGAAGATGGAAAAACCAAGGACATAAACGTGTAGGGAAAACAAACAAAGCGTATGCATATTACGTGCACCTCGTTAATCAATTTTGCAAGTGCCATTGGAAAAAAATGTTATTGAAACATTTTTAAAATAAACATTTTTTTTAAAAGGAACCCTCGCAGTCACGCAACTTTAGTTGACAACAATAAGTTTAACATTAAATTATTTTTCAAGTAAAAGTCACTTGGCAGTATAAAAGAGAGAGACAGTTATTGAGTTGGAATAAAAGGTGTTAAATCAATAAAAACGAGAACTCATTGTCGAACTATATATATATTCTATAATTCTACGTATTTAGGTAAAAGTCATTTTTCATTCCATTAAATTTGTTTTGTTTACTTAAACTTCCTACAAAAGTTTCTTTGAATTAGACATATGTTTACCACCTTTCAATGTGAAATAGGATTCTTTTCGTATTATTAAAACATTTGTTATATATAGGTGGAATTTCAATTTCAATTGTCCGGATTGTAACTTGACTCAAAAGAAACACTACTCACCCAGAAATACAACCAGATATATACTCTCCTCTTGTTTAAGAAACTTCCCTTAATAAATTTCATTTATGAACAACAATATTTAAAATTTACAAAAATAAAAATGATTGTTTTACTCATTGTATTAGTTGTATGTTACATTTTGTCCTTTAAGTTAATATCATTTGTCTTTGTATCAGTTCATTTACTTTGACACAAAGTATTTTTAACAATCTGCCACAACACTTGCTCCATCCGCAAAATAATGTCGTCGGATAATGACCCCAAAGCTTAACACATATGTACATATGCTTCGGCGATTTTGCCTTTTAGATTTTACAGCTTCATGTCGTTTGGGCCATTAAAATGCTTGGATTTTTCATACGCACGGACGCAATTGCCATTTTACTAGGTGACAAAATCAGTCAAGTTGAAGTGACGACCCTGAGATACCCTACAAAGAAAATAACGAAGGGGGGAAAAACAAATAAAAGATGTGTAATTTAACACGATGGCGCCACCTTTGAGGTAAAATTTCATGTCTGTAGTAGGAAATGAAAAGTTTTCCCAGAGCAAAGTATTCCTTTTTAAGTAAACAAATAAAAACTAGTTTGAACTAATGTAAACGAGAAGAACTCTTAAACCTAGCAAGATCTGTAAAAGTAGGATTAAGAATTGTCATTATTGCCATAAAAAGGCAACCATTGAAAAAGAAATTCAGCAATAATCCATTGGCCATAAAATCACAAATAATAAAGTGGCCCAATAAGATCAAAATAAGGAAATGGAAATGGGTGTGAATAAAAAAGTAAATATCAAAAAATCTTTTTTCAAACATGTTGAAGTTTGAATACCCTTGCACTTGTCGAGTGTTTTTTTTTTTATACTATAAGGGTAATCTTTATATATTTTTGGCTAAAGTAAATGGATATTATAGAAGATTTATACTCGTTATAATTATACGATTTGGTTTAAACTTGGTTTGCGCTGATTTTTCTGATAGTGACTATAACCAATAGTGGTCCGATCTAAACAATTCTTTAACTTGTAAGAAGGAAGCTTCTAAAAAGCATATCTACCAAGTTTCACTCTCTTAGCTTAATAACTAAAATAAAAAAATACAAAAAAACAGACAGACGGACAGATGAACTTTGCGATCGGCTATGAATTGGACACTTATCTATGCGTTATAAACATACGACTTATTCTATTATACCTTCTGTAAGGGTATTATAAAAGCACATAAAACTGGAGTAAAGTTGTTTAACGATTTTTCCTTGTTATAGACTGCATTTTATTTGTTATTATTTCAATGGGATAACTAAGTTGGCCTGCATATCGTATTTAATATATATTTATATATATATTATAGTTTTCTTTTTTGTTGTTTTATATATATATATATGTGTATATATATATGTATATTAATGCAACATTCTTTCACAATCTTGCTTCTAATGTTTGTATGTGTAGGTGTTGTGTGTGTATGTAAATTTATTTGTGTACATGTCTACGTGTCTGTCTAATGTGTAGTCTCAATTATGATCTCATGGGTATCCAGATCGGGTACCGAAAACTTCATAGGTAAATAATCATCTGGATGCATATGAGTCATTTGATTGGCCTCCAATTGGGCCCTTTCATGATCTTCGTGGCATTTACTCTCATGTTTTTCATAATCGGCAAAGGTATCAAAAATGGCACGACAAGCCATACACTCAAAAAAGCTTCTGTAGACAAAGAATAAAGGAGAGAGAGGGAGAACGAGAGAACAAATAATTATGGAACAAATGATTAGCAGTTATATTTTAACTTACGGTTTCTGCTCTGCCTCCAGCCTCTCTCTCGCCAATGCAGCTGCCGCCTGTATGGAACCAGGGACATCAACATCCACACCTTCTTTAATATGCGATTGTAGATGACGTTTAAAATTGGACAATTGGGTAAAACCCTTCTCACAGTAATTACACTGATAGGGCTTGGCATTGAGATGGCCCAACTTGTGCTTCTTGAGGTTAACCAGTTGTGAGAAATAACGACCACATCTTTGACAGCGAAACGGCTTCTCGCCCGTATGTGTCATTTTGTGGCGTTTCATATTACTCTGCTGGGTAAAGGATTTATTGCAAAAATTACAGGTGAATGGCCGCTCGCCACTATGTACAGCATAGTGTCGTTGCAAGTTTACCGCCTGGGCAAAGGCCTTCGAGCATATATTGCACACAAATGGACGTACATCGTTGTGTACCTTCATGTGACGATCCAAATTACCCGAGTTGCAAAAACTTTTCGAGCACAATTTGCATTCATATGTCGTTTTATTGTGGTTGTGTACCTCCTGACGGTGCAGGGTCTGGTCGCGTTTGCTCTTGAAGGTCTGCAAGAAAATCAAAGGGGTGAGTGTTATGAATAAGTTAGTTAATGATTGGGCTATATGGGTTGAGATGGGTGGTTGTTTGATTGACTCCATCATATGATAAAGCTCTATACTTGTTGTTGTTTTTGCTGTTGCTGCTGGTGGGAGTTGGGAATAATGTTAGGTATACTTACGCGGTCGCAACGCTTGCAGCTAAAAGTGGGCGCCGTCTCATCAAATGGAACCTCAATGCCCGCCATTGTTGGCCCCATCTAATCCAACATTGATATGCTGTGGCAGGTTTTCAAAAGTTTTTATCTGGTATTTGTATTTGTTGTCAATAATGAAAACAATTAAAAAAATTGTGCAAAAAAATGTGAATGTGTTATGGATTGGCGTTGCCAGCGTTTAAAGTGCATTTTCACGTTTCTGGCAGCACTGCACAGCTGTTCTTATGTCAAACGGTCACATATAGTCGTTTTTTCACATCACTAATGCTGATTAGAGATGGCGGTTAAAGAGTGACCACCAAAAACAAATGCGACAATGAGTAGATGTTGTAAATATGTAATAATGAAAATTAATTACACAATGTTAGAATATTATTTAAGCAAAATTTATTATATTATAATATCTAAAAAATTAATTCGCGAATTTATTAATTAAAAGCAATTGGCAAAGTAAATATATATACAGAAACAAGTTTATTATAGCCTTTAAAACTGTCTCCATTGCTAATTATTTAAATTCATTAACCATCTTTAACTTTTTCATACAATAATAATACATATTTTTGACTTGCACTTAATGCAATAATATATTTTCCTGCTCCGTGCGATACGTTATAAGTCACGGGTACTCGGCATAGAGATGCGTAAATATTAGGATATAGTGTGACCGAAGCACCTAAGGCTAACTAAAAAAAATATTTATTAAAAAAGTATTGTAACATAAAATTTTGTTAATTTGTCTGGTCACAAAATAATGGCCACCTATTCCAATCAGCACTGGCTGCTGTCCCACATACGCAACTCCTTCATATCCACCGATGACACTGGCATGTGCGAAACTGTGATGCTCAGCAACGACCTTCCCAAGGAGTATTTAAGGAAATTTCAAACAAATGTGAGTGACACCATAACAAGGGTAAATGCCAACGACGGAGGAGTACAGATTCTTTATGAAATATATACTCATATGTATTCCCATAGCAATTTCCGAGCGGTCGTCCTGCGAGCAAAACCAAGGCTGCCGCTCTGGCCAAAAGTGAGAGGGTTATACGCAATCCGGATGCTCCATTTCAAGAAATTGATTTTGTATGCTATCCCGGTCTGGATTTGAGTGACGATGAGGACTTGGATACCTCAACCCACTCTTTCGACATACAAATGTATCCGGAGGTGGGTGCCCACAGATTCCGTTCAAATACTGCCCAAAAACTAGAAAAATTGGATATAGCCAAACGAAAAGCAGCAAGGATCAAAAGCGTTAACTACAATGAAGAAATACAACCGCCCGAAAGTGAAGATTTCTTTAAGCGTAAAGAAATTGAGATAGTTCCCAAACAAAAGTCAAAAGCCAGCAGCAGTAGCAGTAGTAGTAATAGTAGTACTAATAACCAGAGAAAGTCACCCGATGACGATCTTTCCGATGAGGGAGTGCAAAGTAAATTAAGCGAACAGTTGGCCAAGAGTCCAAAACAAACGCAAAACCGTTTTATCGAATATGCTCGCTTTGATGGCACCTCCCAAGTGGGTTTGCCTACCAAACGTATTAATGTCTATCTGAGTATGTTAAACGAGCCGGAACGTAATTATCCTTTAAAGATTTGTGTAATATCCACTGCCAAAATACTGGAAGTAATTGGTTTTGTTTGCTATAAAACCTCAGAGCAATATCCCGCAATACCCCTTAAATCCATACAGCATTATGCCCTCTATATGACCGAAGATAATGATGATATGGAGGATTTCCCACCATTGGATAATCGTGAACCATGTTCAAAATTTGGTTTCTCACATTTAACATTGGCCGAACGTAGGCCATTACCTCCAGTTACCCGTGTGGATTATCATGGACAATTGGGCACTAAATCAATGACTTCGGAGGAGGATAGGGCATCTCTAGCGGATGCTGCTGTCAAGGCATTACAAAATATTAGTTTAAAAAATGGACAATCAGATCCGGGTGGAGGAGGCATTGCTGGTGGTGGTGGCAACGAAGGAGCAGGAGGAGGTGGAGGAGAAAGTCCTGAAGATGATAGCGTAAGAGACTATGAGAAGCGCCTATTGAATCATAATGATATGCTAGAAGCCCCAATGCATCGTACATATCGTTTAAATTTAATTGATAATCGTTTCTTCAAATCCGAAGTATCCTTAGGCATTTCCGGTGAACGGATCGAAATTGATCAATTGAAAAGTACGAAATTTTGGTCACAAAAGAAACCTATTTCAACGCCCATAGATCTAGTAGTCCATTGTGAAATTGCCGAAAAAAGGCAATATAAGGCTTTATTACGCATTTGGTTAAAATCGAATTCAACATCAACTTCCGCATTCTCCTCAACAAATTGTACATCAGTGCCCTTAGATGGTAGTGTTACCACACTATATACGGGCGGAGGTGAAAGTGGTTCCGGTAGTGCCGGCATTGCCCATTCACCAAGTAGTCCAAATCACTCCACATTAACCAACAGCAGCTTTCTAAATAGCAATATACGATTTAAGCACTATGACTTTGACACGGATATACATATGGCCGAGCAGATTAATAATAAACTAAATTGCATTTTGGAAATGCGTTCGAGTCAACTCCGACGGGAATTCCTGCATCAACGTGAACGGAAATTGGAGAAACAACTGTCGAAAAAGCAATTAAAATTGTAGTATTTGTTCCTAACGGCGGGGCATCGATTGTTGCTCCGTCTATGCCACTGGCGCTGGCTCTGTCACTGCCTCTGCAGACGCCAAGCGCACCCATGTCGCTGCCGCCTACTTCTTCAATTTGAAAGAAGTTGTATTAGTTCGCTAACTAAAGAGTGTGTTACACATGTTTAACAATAAAAGAAAAACAAACAAATATATATATATATATAAAAACAACATACATTTGTATAAATAGTTATTAAGTATTTATTGCAATTCACTTTAATAAAAGAAATAAGCAAGAAATTGTTTCAACTTTTTGAAAAATCTTTCTTGGTTAATGAATTATTTTATTATAATTTTATTAGAATCAAATGGAGTTTAAATCATTTCCCTTAGTTTGTAAATTTCAACTACTTTTAAATCAACTTTATTTACATTTTCTTAAAGTTAAAAGATCTGCAACCTTTCTAATTTTAAGATTCGAGCTAAGTTTCCCGCTAAGTCCTTGTCTCTTACAGGATTTATAAACATCTCAAAAGAAAAGGTTATCAGTCAAGCTATACTTCCCGAGTTCTCTTATGATAAGACTTTTTTGTCGACTCTTAGTATTGCCGATTGCTAAGTGTTGCTTTACTACTTCCCTTAAACCCTAAAACTACTTGAGAATTATATAAATAAATAAAATGGAGCTAAAAAACCGAACCACCTGTTTTCAAATTCCAATTAACAAATTTTTGCCATTTAAAGGGTTTTGCATTTCAAAACTTTTTATGTATCCGACTTTTTTTTAAGGCTGAAGGATTCGTGAACGGCACACTCTACCGAATAAAGGAGACTGTACTTTTATTTGAATTTTATAATATTATTCTGAAGTGCATAAGTTTTAGTCAGGTCTTGAGAGCAATAGAACATCCTTTAGATGTTAAATTAAGTATAATATTAACTTAAGAATTAGTTTGAAAACACGGAGGTCTCCACTAAACCTCTTTTAAGTCCAGGTCCTAAATTAACTACTAATTATTTACCTTAATCTACAAAGTATAGAAGACTTGCCTATTTAGCGTTTATTTACTGTATAACTTGTTACTGTACATATATTATGACACTGAATTGGTTACCTTCGCCTCATGAGATTTCCGCTGTGCGATTTGTTAGCGTTTTTCTAGCGTTTTGGTGGCGTTTCAGTGGCGGTTATTGCATTTCCGTCCCGACTGACATTGCAATTGTTTTGAAGTCTGTAATCAAAGTGCAATTAATCTCTAACCGATGACGCCCCAGACATTAAGTATAACGGTTGTTATTGTTATTGTTTATTGTATTTTTAAGTATGCTTTTTGTCTTGTTGTTGTTGTTGTTATTGCAGTTGTTTTTGCTGTTAGTTTGTTATATTTTTAGATTTTTGCAATGTCAGCGGCAACTAGTAAAAAAAAAAAACGAAAAGTCTCTGTCTCTGTGGATATTGGGTTGGGTTTTTGCTTATTAACAGCTGTTTAACTGCCGTTAGATTATTATAAATAACTGCAAAACAAAACAAAATAAAAACAATTTATAATTTGTATAGCTTGTAGATTGTTCTAAGGCCAAGGTTAACAATAGACGCAAAAATCATGCCAAAATGTCGAAACAACAAACTAAAAAGTCTGACATTTGAGGTCATGATGTTTGTGATTCTAAATGATCATGATCAGCATGAAGATGATCATCATGATCATTGTTATAATGATAATGATGATGCTGATGCTGCTTGTTGGCGTGACCATATCGAGGCAATAAGCAAACATTTCAAATGAATCAGCACAATTCTCAGGACAGAATTGAGTGACTAATAAAACACAAAAATCCAAAAACATGAACAAATTTCAAATATGTAGTTTGATATGTAAAACGATAAAGGACACAAATACAATATATGTACATATATATATATATAGACGATATATATATGTCTTGTCTTTTTTTTGAAATGATTTATTGTTATGCGACTCAGCCTTGACAGAAAACTCGAAATTGTATCCATTCTTTTAAAGAGACAAATAAAAATTTGTCTATTACCAGCAATTTGTCAAATTGTTTTATTTATTTATTGGCAAGTGCGTTTCTAAGCACATTGGGTTTAGATCTACGAAAATAATGTTTTACTAAATAATCTTAAAATTTTTGAAATTGTTTTTATTTATATTTAGAGGAAGAGCTATAAATACATGTATCAATAAAGAGGGCTAAGGACATATTTAGCATCTCCTTTAGTTGATATGTTAGGTTCTCTTTTAGTTGATGTGGAACTTTACAGTAGTAGAAAACTATTGGATCAATTGGGAATAAATAGATCGAATTCTTGAGGGACTTCAATTCAATTCTCAGATTGTTATATTGTTTTTTATGGAAGCTAAAAGTTTTCTTGAATATTTTTTTTTTACCACAGAATATTAAAACTTTTTATATATATAAAATTTAATGAAAAATTTATTTTATCATTTTATTTATATACTTATTTATTAATTTTTTTTAATCTAAATAGTATTTTATAATAAAACATAAGAGACTTTAAGTCGGAAAGTTTTCTTTTTTTTTTATATGCAAAAAATTGTTCAAAATTATTTATAAATTTTTAAAAATTATTTTTTTGTAAATATTATATATTTTATTAAAAATTAACCAAAATGCGTTAAGTATAAAATCAATATAAAATACATTTGCCTCTTATAACATCATAACCCATAAATTTAAAGCTTAACAGATTTCAAAATTTTAAAAAATTTAAGAATTGTAAACGTTTTAAAAACATACTAAAAACTCAGAATTATTTTGAAAATGTTTATTACAACAATAATCTATCGAATTCAGCGAAATTAATACTTCTTTTATCCTTTAATAATACGATAAATTATGTCCTCTTTAAACAAACTCTTTTTAAATTGTCCCACTGTATTGGTCTATAATTCAAACTTCTTCCTTACCTATCCTACGCTCTTTAAGCTCTAACTAAACTATAATTTAAACATAAAACTTTGTTATTTACCATCTGTTAGAGATCAAGATAAGGAAACTTTTTACAATTATTTGTACAAATTGTTCCATTGTATTGCCTTCAATGGGTTAGCAATGTTTCCCCTACTCCGCCTCTCTCCCTCTCTCTCTCTCTCTCTCTCTTTCTTTCTCTCTATAATGCTTTTAATGAACTAAATGTGTGTAGATGTGTGTATAGGTACCTATGCACAACTGTATCTACATATAAAAGGCAATTCTATTTAATATGTAGTTACAAAGTATATCTGAATGGACCAGGGGTAGAGAGGAAGATAGGTAACAATACATTTCTTTTTAGGTTTTTGTTCTATTAGCTAATTTGTTTAACTGTGTGTAGACAGTTGATTGCAGCAGACACCAACAACAGCAAAATTAACAAGGCAACATTGTATGAGGTGTCTGTGCGTGACTATATGAGTGTGTGTGTGTCTGTGTGTGTGTGTGTGTGTGTAAGCACAAGGATGCAGCCAACTAATTGAAAGTCAATAAATGCATTATAAATTGTCAACCTTGACATTGAAATTGAATGACAACAAAATGTTTGCAGTTTTTATGTTTTATTTTTCTGTTGGCGGCAACTTTCGTTTGTCGTCGCCACAATTTCTGAGCGAGTAGGAGAAGGCGTTTTAACCATAGTCAACGTTTAACCAAGTAGGCGTGGCATATACATAAAACAACAACAACAACAAGAACAAAAGTGAGCGGCTGCTGCACGCATTTATCAATTGCATAAAATAATAGGCCTAGGCGCATAATTTAATGTCGCGTTTTCTTGTGAAGGCCGCTTAAAAAGCAACTGCTATTGCTGCTGTTGTTATTATTGTTGTTCTCTATTTCATTTCATTTTTTGTTTTGTTTATGCAGATTAATCAAGCACAAAAATATTCACATAGAATAAACAATTGCAAATGCATTGGAGTGCATGTGTCACGCCAAAAAGCCGGACAAAGATTTTGATTCTGAAATAATCTTGATAGGACAACATGAAATGGCACAGAAACAAAATCAAAAAACAAAACAAAAACAAAACTTAAACATGTATAGATTTTAGTTCTAAAATAATCTAAATATACATACATATATATTCTATATATATAACTATTGTTGATTTATGTCAAACTAGATTGCATTTACTTTTGAAAAAAAAAAACTGAGATCTTGATTTAGTTATAAGGAAGAACCTTCAAAACCGGTTAGATCAAGGAAAACTTAAAACTACAATCAACAGAACATTTTAAGGATATTTTTAATATCAATATAGAAATTTTTAACTAAAGATATTTTAATTTATAATTGACAACAATTTAAATGAATATTATTCGTAATTAATTTTTAAGGAATTATATATACATTTCTTATGGGTTTATTTACTTAGTAAAAATTTTATTCTTAGGTAACATAAAAATTCATAAAAAAAGACATTTTCTAATTATTTAAAAGGTCCAAATAAAGTTGGTTTAAGTATGATTGATTATAAAAGATTATTAGAGATTGGGTCCTAATAAAATCGATTTACATATCTATAATGAGAGATTTTTACTAACTGTGAATCGGATTCTTTATCAAATTTTACTATTTATTTTATTCTGATTTTAAATGAACCAATTGGTTTTAATAGTCTATAAAAAAGAATCAATAAATAATAACAAATTTCTTTATGTGTTTTTTTACCGTTTTGTATTCAATATATTCCATTAAATTGGCTAAAAATTATTTATAAAATTTTAAAAATAATTTTTATTTGATAATTAAAAAAAATTGAATTAAATTCTATATCACTTTTCCTAAGCTAAAAGCCTTGTAGGTAAGTCCTTGTTGGGTTTTCATAATATTCCAGCAAATCTTACAAAAATAAATCAATATATTTATTTAAATTAGTTAAAAGCTAAACTCTAAATATTGCTAAATAATAAACAACAAACAAATTTTCATTAATAAAAAACTTTATAAACTGTTCCATTAACCACTTCTTATAATTTTTTGTTTAATTTTAAATCAATTTTTTAACTTTTTTATTTCTTTTATTAACTTCAACTTTAAATGTTTCTTGCTTAACAATCTTTACTTCAATATATGTCAAATTACTTTCCCATTTCCTTTATTTATGGTTAAAACACCCTTTTGGCCATTCTCTAACTTTCAATTTCCTTACAACGTTTTTTTTTTTTGCAATATTTTTCTGGCTATAAATGTTCAAGCATTTGCTTTGCATTATGGTCATATTCACAGTCTTAGATTCATTATGGCCATAACATTTTGCACATACCAAAGACCAACCCACACACACTTATTCACATACCCATAGAAAGAGAGAAAGAGAGAGAAGCAGAGAGTAAAGAGTAGACTCAGGCGTTGCCCGTGCCACAAATGCGTTGCACGCACCAAAAGACCAATGCAAAGCCATTCACAAAATGTGATTTTAATTGCACAACAACAGCAAATGCAAAAACAAAAAAGCAAAATTTTCGTTTGTCGGCCCAGCCCCAAAAAAAAAAAAAAATTTGAGGCCTATAGCTATAGCCATTTTCCAACATTCCTAACCCAATTCTGTCTATGAAATTAAATGTAAAATTTAATTTAAATTGAAATATATATAGTATATATACTTACAAATTGATGGAGGTCAACTGCCCGACGACCAGACCACCAGACAACCTGTTACATCACTCGAGAATGATCCTCAGTCAGTTCCTGACTTGAGTTCAACATTTATACATTATGTCTTAAAGCCTCTTTTACTGATCAGACGACGGCGGTGAAGTCTCTGTCAAGGTTAAACCTTTGGCTTCCTTAATGAAGTGCCGAAACTTGGGCATGGGCCATCCACTTGACTACAAACTGGTTTTTATATTGGATGCCACCAGGCTGCAGGTGATTGCATTGCCGCTTGACCAGGCCAAGCCAGACCTGTACTCTCCTGTCCTTGCCCTGAACCTGTTTTTCCCTTCTTTGTAAAGCTTTTTCTCTTATCTTTTTCTTTTTTTTTGATTTTTCTGGTTCTTTAGTTATGCCATCCCACCAATTCTCATGACCCAATTTTCTTACCTTATAAGATATTCCATATAATTTTCATAGCATAAATCTTTACGTTTATTTAAAGCTCATAATTTATCAATTTAAAACCATTTTTATTTATTCCTTTTGCAGGCTTTAAGCATGCCAAATTGTTACTTTAACTAAAGGGATATAAGTATTCGATCTAGATTGCCAATTAATTTTACAATTTTATTGCCTTTAATATCTCCAAGAAAATTTTTTATTTGAGTTAAGTTTTAGATATAAAATATAATACAACACAAAACTTTAAAAGTAATTGATTAATTTTATGAATAACTAACTTAAAGTCGTCCTAAACTCCCAGAAAAGTCTTAAAAGTTAACTACTTATATTATAAAATAAATATTTAATGAACTTTTTACCTAACCTTTTCTTGGGAATCAAAATACTTAACGCGATAATTCCCTTCCTTTATCTCTTCTCTTTTATAAATTCCCTCTATACATTATGTCTTTTTGTCTGCTTTAATATAAATTACAATATATATTTAATCAACTATATTATCTCTAGTTTAGATTGCCTAAACTTGCTTCAATTTCACTCCCCCGTAATATTCAACGCACACAAGGCGTATACTTAATATAAGGTCATTTGGTCAGTAATTTGCCAATTTGACGACAAGCAGCATTTCATTTCATTTGATTTGCCAACAAGTAAATTATAGTGCCAAAAAAAAAAAAAAGAATAAGATAAATGAAAAAAAAAATACCATAACCTTGTAGTAAAAGACAAACTGCAAATACAATAGCAACAATAACAACAACAATGATAATAATAATAATAATAATATGAAATCAAAATTTATTGTTAATGATTTATTTAATGGAAAATTTGTATTTGTTGTTTGTTGGTTGGCAGCCTCCAAAACAAAACACACACACACATATATATATATAATAAAAAGGCGTGTCTATCAAAATGTTGGACTTATCAAATGGTATAAAGCTTAGATTAAAGAAACCAGGAAATTAGCAAAAGAGCAAACAAATTCTGTATTTTAATTAAGAGGAAACGACTGTTAGATTCCCTATAGCAAAATCAATTTTATTTAGCAAAATGTGCAAATAGAAATGAGAAAAGTTTAAAGTAAGTGAAATGTTGCTTGTTCATGCTAGATCAACATGTTGCTTGTCTTGCTTTATTACTTGTTACATAGATGTTGCTTATCTTGGCTTCTTTCCAATTCTAGATGCTGCTAGGTCTACATGTTGATTGTTGCTAGTTCTAGCATGTTGCTAGAACTTTATGTTGCTTGCTCTTTATTATTGCTAGTTAGCTAGCGCATAGCAGCTGTTTTTTTTTAATGTTGCCAGTAAAGCAGTTGCTAAATATGTAGCTAGACAATTTGTAAGCTCATCATGTAGCTAATAAACTATGTTGCATAGACATCAAGTATTATGCATGTTTTTAGCCAATAGTGTTGCTAGTTGCCAGTTCAATGAGTAAATGTATCTAAAAGAAGGTTGCCATCTACGTATATTGCTAACGGTCTATGTTGCTAGTGTTCGCTTCAGTTTGAATTTGCCATTTCTTAAAATTTTACTGCAAATGATAATTTCTTATGTATTATAGGAGAAAATTGGACATTAATATATATATAAATCAAATTTAAAACTTAAATTTATATAGAAAGATCTCAATGCTGCTAAAAATATATAAAATGAACATGATCCCAAGTGTTTTTTACTGTTTAAAACATACAGAGATCAGATTTCTATATACCTTTTAACTCTATAAACCCAGGGTATACACACAGCAACAAACTACTTTGGGTTGAGGTAGGTCAATTCAGTTTTTTTTTTTAAATTTTTTTCCGCTTGTGGTTCCAGCTCCAATTCCAATTCCGTTTTCAAATCCAAACTTCAATTATTCGTAAAAAAAAAGGCTCTTTGAGCCCGTTTGCTAGACATTTGTTAGATGCTTTTGTTGCTATTGTAGTTTATTTGCTTTGTTCACGCATTTATTTGCCTTTATTTAGCGTTTATTTACTTTTTGCACTTGCTTTTGCTTATTTTCGCCTACATTTTAAGCTCCCAATGCGTTTCAGGGTCATCTCTCTCCACAAATGTATATACATACATACATAAATGTTTATGTATATCTATAGTTGATCTGCTCACATTAACAAATGGTTGAAGTCGAGTTGAAGTTTGTCCTTCTGATGACATTTTGCACGCGTCTGTGGTAAATTATGTTTAAGAGCTATTCAGAAACCTACACAAACAAATAATTATAAATAATTGAATTTCAATTGATTTTAATATATATTTATATATGTTTATATATATGTTTCTGTATGTAATGTAGTTCCCATATGATTTCAAATAATATTTTCCTTAGCTTCTGTTTTCTTTGGTTATATCAAGTATACGGCACATTTCTGTTGAAATTACATCAACTCTACTAATTGGCTTAGAAAATGTGGTTTAGATCATTTCATCAAGCTGATGCAATGCAAGCCAAAGAGGCCAACTAAAAGGATTAGTATGATATAATAAAAACAGAACTACAACAACAAGAATAAAGCATAAGCAAAAGTCATAAGAATGACGCAGCTGATGCCACTCATTGCAATTTTGTTTTTTTCCTTTGCAAAATATTTGCATATGAATGAAAATTATATGCACTTGAACTTGCACTTGACAGCCAAATGAGAGGGTGAGCCACAGTGAAGCCTAATGAAGCAAACAGATCGGATACCGATAAAAATTATATAAAACTTAAAATATTAAGTAAAATTAAAAAAAAAAATATCATATATAATTTATATATTTATTTTATTTATATAAATATTAAAACTAAAATTTTGAATGAAATTTAAACAAATTTCTTAAACCTAAAAATTGGAATTAATATTTTAAGTGAAATATATATTTATTAATAATTTATTTACTTAATTTTCCTTCTCTTTAAATCCTAAGAAATATTTTTTTGTAGTTTAAACAAACTTTTCCATGTCCTAACAAATGTTTTCATTCATATTTAGTTTAGTCGCACTTTTTCATAGCCTAACAAATATTTTATATTTATTTTAAGCAAAATTATTTTTTATATCTCAACAAATTGTAAATTATTTTGTCAAACTTTAAAATATTTTAACAAGTGTTTTATATTTTATTTAGTTGTCTTTTTCCTTTCCCTACAAATTTTATGTATTCAATTTATTCAGAGTTTAGTTTGTTTTTAAATATTTATTCTAGCTATTTATATAACCAAGTTCTTAATTAATTTAACTATTAAAACTTATTTTTGGTACATACTGTACTCGCATTTAAGTTGCAAATCCTTGAATCAGAGAATCCATGGTAATGATCGTTTAAGTTCAAGATTTACATAATTTTAGGATATTTTTTTTTTTAACCAATTTACTGAAAGAAAGCTTTGCATAACGTTTCTTATATAATTTTAAGTGAATTAGTGGAAATTTAGATAAATAGATTTGCCTAAAAAACGAAGCATAAGAAAGATAATAAATATATATATACCAAAGAAGGATGACAAAAGGATGAAAGCATAAAAGAAAGAATTATGGAATCAATTTACAAAAAATGTAAAAAAGTTTTTCAAAGGATTCTTCATTAGAAAAAATAAAATAAATTTCTGAAAAATATTTCCAACTGATTTATTAAATCAAAAGATTTTAAATTTTATTAATTTTATGTTTATTAAATAAATTATTAAAAGTTGTTTAATTGTTTATTTCTTTTTGTAAAATGTCATAGACAAAAAAACTTTTTTTAATTTATTTAAAAAAGGTAATTATTGTCTAGCTTTCTACGGAACTAAGATCCCCTAGCCCTCCCCCCCCCACTCTTCCTCGCACATTCACACCAATTTCAGGCACATTTCCATTAGACAATTTGCAAATAAATTCGCTTGACCCTCAGAATTTGTCATTTTGATTGCATTTCCTACTTCCACCTATAGATAAATTGTTGATATACACTGGAGGAGAGAGGTTGAGAGCATGTTGAATAGTAATTTAGTTGTTGTTTTTATTGTATGTATTTTTTTCAACGAGGTCGTCGTCAATACAAAAGATAACAACAAATACAACAACAATATACTTTCTCAATTTGTGCAAAAAAAAAAAATCGGAAGCTGCTTCGGAACAGCAAAGTGCGTAGAACACAAAATTTTTATAAGATTTAAGCAAAATAAAAAAAAAAAAAACCAAAAAATTAAATTCATTAAATGCATTGAGCAAAAATTTTGTTGTTGGTGCTGCCAACGCAACAAGTTTTACTTTTTTGTGTGTGCGATGCCAATAAGTTGTAGCTGAGCAGTGGCGTAGTCAGGGATTTAGATAAATTTCAGAAAGGGGATGGATATTGATTAGCCAAGATAGATTATAGTAAATTATAATACCAATATTAAAATGCTTAATAATAAATTAAAGAACTAAAAAAAGTGGTTCAAAATACTAGTTTCAAAATATCTAAAGAAAGAATCTTTTTGATCTAAGACAGAAGTCTATTGTAGATTTATTTTTGATCTATCGATTTAATAAGCAACACTAATTCTTACAATAAATATGGTAATATTTTATCTAATTGGAATCGATATTACAATATTAAAAACCTATTTACTAAGCTGAACAATTTTAAATAAATAAATATAACTTTAAGGACTTTCAATTATTTTTACGACAATATTATTTTGAGCAATCTAAGTCCCAGAACTTGTAAAATCGGGAATACTTATCTCAGTAGATAAGTTTTTTAATACAATCTTACAATTATTAAGAGTTTTTTAAACTAAGAAGGCATGTTTGTCTTTCAAAATTTGTTTACCTTATCAAAAAATCAAATTTAAGTAATTTTTAAGCAAACCAAGACAGCTTTATCCCACAAATTCTTATTCATACAAGGTCTTCAGTTATTAAAACATTGTTATGGAATATAGAAATAGTATATCTCTATTTTCGTATATAGTATATATTAGTTAAGGTTTACCAAGATACCTATATTCCAGCCTCTGTTTATGACATTAGAAAACTTTCTTTATATACTTATTTCATAATTCTTAATGGCTTTAAACTGTTTCATAGTCTTAATTATTATATACATACTTCTTTCTATTATTCTTTTTTCTGTTGTTGTTAATTTTAACGTAAAAAGTCACAAGAAATTCTTGTCTAAAACCTAAACTTGTTTCTTAATACGTCTTAAAGTACAAAATTTAATAAATTTATCGGCCTTGTGAAAATTTACATACATATACCCTTTTCTTCTATAAAAACTAACCTACATCAAGTTCTGGTTCTTCTTTGCATAAACTCTTTTCAAATTTCTAAAATTTTTGCTCTCTGACAGGAATTTGAACCCCCTTAAGATCCTTCTTGATCTGACACTGTTGCTGCTGTTGTCTGTCAACTTTGTTGCTTTGTTGCTCTCTTACTAGTTGTTATTGTTGTTGCTGTTATCGGACTTGTGCGTACTTGGACTGCTCACGCCGGCGGCAGCGGCGACTGCTGCGGCGGCTGCCGCCTGATGTAAAAATGAAAAACGAAAAAAAAAAATAAAATAAAATTGAAACGAAAGCAGAGGCAGAGACAGAGGCAGAGGGTATTTAACCGACCTCAAATCAATTTGCAATTTCAGTCTATCTCCGCGTTGCAGCGTTGCATGAACTCGCGTTAAACCAAAATAAAACTGTAAAAAAGTTAAAAAGTTGAAAAAGAAATATAAAACTACAAATAAATGTAATATATATCTATCTATATGTAACAACAGAAAAATATTAGGAAACGGGCAACAACAATAACAAACAACAACTAACTGCTAGAGCAATAAATGTTTAAACGGAATCAACAAGAAATTACCTAAAACGCATACAAAATTTTCAATTGAACGTTTTTTTATGATTAAATTTAAATAAAATGGTGTCAAGCGCGGCCTAGAAAATGTTATAAAATACTTGACAATAACAACAACAATATTCCAAGCACGTTGCAGAAATACAACAAATATCGATACACAAAAAGCAAAAAAAAAACAATATAAAAATTACGCAAACAAACCAACAGCTGACGGTTAACGTTCAATGAACGTCAGAGAGAGAAAGGGAGAGAAGGAGATTACACAAATGCAGTTAAAGCTTTGACTTTTTACTATAAGTGTAAGTGCAGCTCAAAAGCTTTGCCTGAACTTGAAAGTGAAAGTGGGAGACAGACTCAAACACACACATAAACACATACAAACACCACGCAGATAAAGAAAGATAGAGAGAGAGAGAGAAAGAGACTCTTTTGCTGGAGTAATAGAAATAAATATAAAAGTAAAATTTACAAATACAATAACTCTCAGACTCAGAGCATCATCAACATCATCATCATTAAAACTAACTGTAAAATGAGCCAATCACAGGAACATGAAGTAAAATCACCCCAGGCGGGTGAAGAGGGTCATAAATTCATAGTAAGTCCCGTATTGACTGCGGTACCTGTGATGAAACCGCTGGAAAGGCAAATGCCACTCACTTTACCAACAGCAGCAAAAGAGATGTCAGAGACGGAGACGGATGAAGAGCAACCATGTTGCTCTAGCTCTTCGCAAGCTATAGTACCGCTATCCTCATCATTGCCATCGAAACTTTTACGCTTACATGCTAAACGTTCGGCACAGGCATTGTTACAGCAGATGGCATCACTAGATTCGCAATTGGGTAGCAGTGCTAGTGGTGGTAGCTTATCAGAAGATTTGCCACCCTCACCCACTGCCCCACCAATGTCGCCGACAAATGATCAACAACTATTAGATGTAGGCATGGGTTCCTCAATTGGTGACTCTGAAGAATCCGAAGAAGATGATGAATTGAAACCCTTGGCTGTGGATAATCATATTATACCTGAAATGGATCAAAATGATTCACCATCGGCTGTCCTAAGTGAAGAGAATTTAGAGAAATTCCGTAAACATCAAATGGATAATATCTATTTGCATCCAAATTTCCATTTGGATAATTCACCGCCACCAGCTGTGGCACCAAATAACTCACCCATAGCGGAACCAAAACGTGTCCATCGTTCATTCTTGGCTATGAAAAAAGAAACACCAGAGGAACAAGCCGAATCCGTAGACACTTTGAATGAGATCGATACATTAGATCCCTCTCTTGTGCCCAGTGATGAATTGGCTGCTGAAATATCAGAGGCAGTGGAATTTTATTTCTCCAATGAGAGTATTTTGAAAGATGCCTTCCTCCTCAAACATGTGCGCCGCAATAAAGAGGGATTTGTCAGTCTCAAGTTGGTGTCAAGTTTTAAACGTGTCCGGCAATTGACACGTGAATGGAAAGTGGTTGGTAATGCTGTAAGAAGAAAATCCAAAAGAATTGAACTCAATGATTTGGGCACCAAAGTCCGACGCATGGATCCTCTTCCCTCATTTGATGAGACCATGCCCTCGCGCACCATAGTGGCATGTGATCTGCCCATGGATAAATTAACTATAGAAAAGGTTTCCGATCTATTTTCAAAATGCGGTGAAATTGCCTTAATACGTATCTTAAAACCCGGCATGGCTATACCCGTAGATGTAAGACAATTTATGAACAAATATCCGGAATTACAGCAAAAAGAATGCGCCTTAGTAGAATATTTGGAATCATCATCGGCACGTGATGCTAAACACTTGAATGGCCCATTCCAAGTCTTTGAAATGGTAGCACCCAAGAAGAAAACTGGCAAAAAGGCAGCTGTTATACAAATTGCTGCACCAGTTGCCCGTATGGTCGAGAATTATCGTTATTATAATGAAGCCAATAACTGTGAGAGAACACGTGGCGGTAGTTTTGGTGGTCATGAGACAATGCCCGATTTAAGATTCAAGTTGAAAAGAAATAATTCTGATTTTCAACCGAATTATTATCAACAACAGGCATTCTATAATAATCATAATCTGGGCTATCAGCACTATCAGCAAATGCCTAGAGGTAGTCAGGATAATTCCAATTTCTATGCCTTCTCACCAAGACGTTATAGTAATACATCAACCATATCGGCAAATACAGCAGCAGCAATAACAGAATCATTGCCTGCACCCAATCCTATACCAACTATTCCTGTTAGCAATTTGCAACGTCGTTTATCGAATTGTTCGGAACAAAATTATCAAGCAGAACCAACACGTCGTCCTAGCAACTGTTCAGAGAATGGTGCACCACAAAGACGTGATTCGAATTGCTCTGAGAACTGTCCATGCTCGAGACGTGTATCAGATTTTGGTGAAAATAATACCAATAATAACTATCGTAAAACATCTGTGTGCTCAAATGGTAGTTGTTCCGGGGAACGTCGTTTCTCAAATGGTTCCATGCAATTCGAAAGGACATTCTCGAATGCCAGTGATGGTTTCTATCGTCGTCCATCGAATGACTTTCAAGTGGAACGTGATGTACGTGAACGTAGCGATACAGGCGATCAATTGGTTGGAGGCGGTGGTGGGGGCTATCAAGTCTGGCCACGTCGTTACTCTAATAATTTCCAACAGTTGACCAGCAAATTGGCCAGCTATGATAATGCCCAGTATATTGGTGGTCGTCGTATATCAACCGATTCGGGTTATGATCGTCGTTGCTCTTTCGGTTCCGAATTTGAGGGTTCACCACGTTCAAGGACAGGCAGTTTCCTGAGTAACTACAAACCTGGAGCCGACTATGATGGACAACCACGTTCACGCACTGGCAGTTTTCTCATGGATGGCAATTCACCAAGATCGCGTTCGGGTTCTTTTGCTCAACGCACTGCTGAAAGTTTGGTACGCACTCCCATGGGACCTGATGGTAGCAAAGGTTTTGGCCAAAGAGCACGTAAATTTGGTCAAACAGTGTCCCCAGTAAATTAGGAAAAAAAATTAAAAAACAAAAATGAGATTGTTGATTAATTCATAATTATCTATTATTATTTTTCTACTTAAATTGTTTTGAACCCGATTTCGTTAAATGAATATGAATGGCTGTACACTGTGATGATGTCCAACCCTGTTTAAAAAAAAAAAAAAAAAGAAAATTCACAACTTGAAAAGATTAATTTAATTTGTAAAATAAGTTAAAAGAAATGCAAAAAAAAAACATTTTTGGAATTTGATCTTGCTTGAGTTCTCATCTACATAATCGTTAACAAACACTGCCAATATTTTACTTAATTTTTAGTTATAAAAATTAAAGTCTTAACAATTTTATATAAATTTCAATTAAACAGAAAAATATTATACTCTATTATATATAAGTTTCTATATAAAAATAGTTTCACAAATTCTATCAGTTAACCTAACTATGAAATACTTTAACCCTTTTACTTTGAATTTAGTTTGATCCCATGAAATTTATATTATATTGTAGGTTTTTTTAGTTTCTTTAAGAAAGTGTTGAAACCGAAAGTCAGAAATCGTTTTAATTATTAGAACAAAGTTCTTGAAACAGTTAATATTAGAACTTAAAATTGAAGCTCTTCTAATGTCTAAAAT
Source organism: Drosophila neocordata (assembly GCA_018903615.1). NCBI lineage: Eukaryota > Metazoa > Arthropoda > Insecta > Diptera > Drosophilidae > Drosophila > Drosophila neocordata. The sequence continues at coordinate 12,319,351 of JAEIGI010000004.1, read as the reverse complement.
TTCAAAAAAAAATCTGATAACTTTTAACACTTTGTCGCTATGGAAAGACAATAAATTATATTATAGATTAAATCATTTATTATGCAAAGAAAATTAATATATAAGTAAGTTTCAGTTCGATTTAAGAAAAAAATGTTCAATTTCCGTGCTGAAGCTTTACTTTAACTAAGTCTAGAATTATAACATTTGTTTTATATTGCAATATCAAATGAAAAATTGTTAAACAGCCATTAAAAACTTTAATAGTTCTTTCAATTGTGTCCATATAATCAGTCAAACACCAATACGGATATATCTTACATATAAGGTGCGCCCATAAGTCCAACCTGTTAAATGTTAAAACTTTGTACTTAATTAGAGTCTCAGGTTTAATAGTTTTTAACAGAAATATATAACAAAACAAAAACAAAAAAAAAAAAAAAAACAGAGCAAGACAAATTCCATTTTTCTTTTTTTTAGTAGACACGTTGAAAATATTTTTTTTTTTTTTATAATTTTTCAATTGATTTTTGTGTAATAACAGTTAAAGAAAACGGAGAGAATAAAAATATTTTTCATTTTTAGCTTTTAATATCAAACAATAAAAAATAAAAACTTTTATATATAAATATATAAAATTATATTAATATTATTATACAAATAAATTATATTCAAAATATGTTTATAAAACAAATATGAACTTGAACAATTTTTTTTTAAATTTTTTTGCAAAATTTTTGGTTTTTTTTTTTTTGCCTAATCATTTTGACTTATTGCATAATCTCTTAAAAAATTGAAAGTGGAAATTTTCGCTGCGTCTGGCCACTCGAGAATCGAAGGTAGGTAACTAGGCCAAAATAGAGCAATTGCCAACCAGTCTGCCTTGCTTGAGAAAGCAATACCAAAAAAAAAAAAAAAATAACAACAAAAAATATGTGAATAATATATTGAATAATAATTTGCCAGTATTCAGTCTTATAGCTGTTGTTGTTGTTGTTGCTTTTGTTTTTTTTTTTTCTTGGTTTTCGCAGTGACAAAGCGTGACGCATGCGCCCCCAAACTCAACTCAACTCAGCTCAATTCGAATCAACTTAAAACCCCAAACCCCTTAGCCAACTTTAGCTTTTAATTTTCAAACTGAAGTCTCGCACACACTCGCCTGCGGTTCATAATTGTTCATAAAGCGGCCGTTAGCATTGTTACTGGGATTTCTTTTTATTTATATTTTTTTTTTCTCAATATTTTTTGCGGTTGTTCGAGTACTTTGAACGGCATGCGTGCGATTTGTTTTTTTTTTTTTTCTCTCTTTTGCGGTTCCAAGGTATTATTTTTTTGCTCATGTTTTGCCACGCATTGAACCCGCCCACTCGCTTAAGCTGAAGGCAACAACAAACTTGTTTTGGCCTAAAACTAATTGTCGCACCAAAGAAGTTGTGCCAGCCAACGGGAAGACTTGCATAACTGAAAGGCATTAATTTTGATATTAATATGTATATATATATATATATATGTATGGATGTGAATTGATTATATATAAGATCTAAAAGCCAGACTGCACGAGTTTTAATTTTTAAGTTAATTAACTTCCTGGCCATAAAAAGAAATTCCCTTCAATTTATGTTAATTAAATGTAATTCACTTTTTAAACAGGAACAAGTCAAAAGGGGAAAAAATACTTTTCAGTTTTTAATCAGCAACCAGTTTAGAATCTTGTAAAGAAAGTCAGAAAACAGGAGTGGATTTAGAGGTAAAAAGGGATTAGGTATTTAGAGACATTATTTAAAAAGTTTTTCTTTATTAATAACAAAACAAGACTGAAAACTTTAGACAAATTAAAATCTTTTTGTATATCCAAGAAAGTCTGCTTTTTATTATGTAGTTTTTTTAAATCCAACAAATTGAAATTGGGAATCATTTAAGAGCTTAAATATTATAGAAAAGTATAGTTATATAATATAAAAATATTTCTTAATATATTTTTAGATTTCGTATTTCACTTTAGTCTATTTGAAGCTATTTCAGTTAAAATAAAGTTCCGGTTAGATATTTTTTAAAGGAAAGGAATCAAAAATTTAAGAAATCATATTAAAAACAAAGTATTTTGACTTTAGTTTAAAGACAGCCGGATTTAACTATATTCCTGCTTAACTAAATTCCTAAAATTTTAACTTATTAATTGGCTTTGGGTTTTATTTGCATTATTTTAATTATAATAAATGTTTAATTAAATTTTATTTGAATTTTTTTATATATGGCAAATAAATGGCTATAAATTGTTTTTCTTTATTGTTAATTTATATTGTTAATATGTCTGTATTTATGTCTGATTAATATTGTTATTCACCTCATGTCCGGCTGCGCTACTCCAGTGTCCCAATAGCAACGCAGTTAGAAACTTGAGTGCATAAAGGTTCAATGCGCAGTAAGTAAGAAAATATCTCTTAAAGCTAGAAACGTATCAATCTTAGCTAAATCTTAGATCATTGAATATTCAAAAAAAAGAGACTTCAATAGTTTTTACTTACAGACTAATATTTAACTATATATATTTTTAACTCTTCGGATCTATAGAATTATAGTTTTAAAATACTTCTAAAATTACTCCGCAATAACTCTGAACTAGGACTTATACTAATTATGTAAGTAAAACTATATTATATTTAAATAAATCTTCAATCTATGAAAGATTTTAAAATTACAAGCATTAACTGGTTTTCAATTACTAACATTTTGCAGCCCCTTACCTTTTTGCCTTTGAACCGCTACCGTGACAAAAGGTTGAAGAGTTCATTGTAAAATACATTGGAGCAGGTTCGGGTTATAAATATAAGCAAATTGTAAATTATCACAATAAAAAAAATTGAGAATTTTTCAGTTGTTATTGTATATGGGATGACATAATCAACGATTGTGTTTATTGAACTGAAAGTGAATATTCTCAACTCATCTCTGATGAACGCTTGTCGGCATGCTATCGCATGCCTGACCTTAAACAGTTCTCTCTATACACAATGATTTTTATATTTTTTTTTTGTTTTTTGGCAAGCCAATTGTATCCTTGAGGTTAGCTGGCTAAAAATGTCTCAAAGTGGCTTTGTCGTTCAATGTGAAACAATGAATTGATTGCGCTCAGATGTGCGAGATGATGCTGCTGCTGCCGATGATGATGACGTGCCGTGAGGCAAGTTGCCTGTTTTGCAACCTTAACCCTGATTTTGGTGGCAAATTTGTATGTGTGTATACAGTGCGTATACTTAATCCTCTATCTACTTCCGCCACTTGGCTGCACTTGAAGCTCTCGTCATCTTCAAGTTCAATTGATATTTATTTATATATATATACTTATTGTATATACATATATTGTATGTAGTAGAAAAAAAAAAAGTAACCTTAAATTTCATTAAAAAATTGTACTTGAAATTCGACTAGTTCGTAGAAATTTCCGCACAACATCCATATGATTAAATTAACATTCAAACCAGTCATGTTGCCAATGTACTTACGTATTGTATATTTTTATTTATTGATGAAATGTTAGTGAATATACAACTATATATATATATATATATATGTATATATACATATGTTTGTGTGTAAGCAGCTGTGCGTATGGCTAACCTTGTCAGCAACAAAAACAGAAACTGAGAACTAAATAAATCAAATTCCCATATTTTGTTCAATTTGGCACAACATTTAATGAGATCAATTAGTTAGAACAAGCTAAGAAATATTCTCTTGGTTTAAATTCTATTAATACTAATCAAAGGAAAGGGAATCTTATTTTAATAGAAAGCATTTTTGTAACTTAAATTACTTTTAAATTGTTTAAATCCTTGATAAGCACATTGAACTATGTTCATTTAGCCAACTTTAACTAGCGGGGATCAATGCTAACTAGTTTTAGTTAAACACCTTTTTAGCTATTGATTTTTAACTTTCATATAAATAATAATAATCAATTAAAAATATCATATAGTAATTATAGGAACGATGGGGCGTACTATCAGTATAGATAAGTGTAAGGTTCTTCAAGGACATGTTTACATATTATCATTTATAAGGTTTATTATGAAATTTCTTAAAGAATGTTGTAAAAAATCCTGGCTGAAAATTAATTTTATGGTAAAATTGCTTTAGTAATTTCATAAAATAATAGTTTTTATAATAAATTACCTTTTTTTATGTAACTTAGCGAGTTTATAAAATATTATTAGTTTATATGTATTGCTAAGCAAAATGCCATTTTGAAAGACTATTTGCGAGGTTGGAAAAACTTCTTAATTTCTATATAATGTAAAATTTTAAGATTTACAACATTAACTTATAAAAAAGTAACTTGTTTTATCTACTAAAGCAGCTCAGATTTAGTTTTTCCAAGTTAGTTTCCATGCCATTTGATATCACAAATATTTGTCTTAAGGCTAATACATTTGGAATCGTATTATTTCTTACTTACCTCATTTGCTTAGGCTTTTTTCAATATTTCTATTAACCCCTATGTAATATATATATTATCCTTAATTACCCAAAAATTGTTTAAATTCTTATTTTCACATGTAGGCACTAGAATATTTTTTAAAATTGCCGCCAAATTCAGATTCTTTCAGCGTTGCCACAACTGACGCTAATACATTGCCTACTTTTCGGCGAGCACAGAAAAGTTTCTAATGTCATCAGGAAGGCAATTCTTAATTTTGCTATGTTTTTAGGGGATGCTTTTATACATATTATATATATATTTTATTTCTTTGGAATATCAATGTTTTGTTTATCTTATATATGTAGATAATCTTGTATATGACATTCCAAATAAAGGAAAAATTAGATAAGCGTTGCAAATCATGACAAATTCGAGTTCAGCACATGAAAATTCACGTACATAAAATTCAATTCGGAGGATTTATAAAATTCAGTTAGATACTTTTAACTAGGAATGCTTCGAGATGATGGTTACCACCTTATTTACCACTTTCTCATTAAACTTCACAGAGTTGGACTCTGTGTTCCCAGAAAGAATTTATTACCACTACAATCTGTTATATGTTCATTGCATTAAAATCAAAGGACCTCTTTTCTTTACACCTGCTCGAATCGACATCTGTCTTCTTCTAGCTAAAATTTACTTCACATATTTCATTATTATTCATTTCAAGAACCCTTGAACCCTCGCCATATAAGACCATTTCCTAGTTGATTACTTAATCCCTTTTCGACTATATATGACGCTGATTGATTACTAGTTTAATTCTGTATTCAAAATCATTTAATTACTTGATACAGTTCTTTAGAATATTTGTAGATCAGGGCATTCCCAGACAAAAACTAGAACTATGGCAGGATGTTCTAGTCGCGACACACTGACGACAGAGTGGAATGCCTGAATACTCCGCCCCTTGAACATAGTAAAAACATTCTTTAGCTAACTGGCGCCAAAAGGCGTGTCACTAATTGCTACTAAACGACAAACATTAGGCGCCAAACTCCACTGCTACTATCACCTCCCCCTCCTTAGTTCCCTCTATCCCTTTTTCTACAATAAAACAGGAAGCAATGTTATAATACTAAAGTTTCTTTAAAAAATATGATTATTCCGTTTAGTTGCCACATCATAGGCTAATAATAAAAGCCAATTAAGCAAAATCAGTGACAACACCTGTATGGGAATGGGAATTGTATCTCTCCCTCCCGCAATAAATTGCCGCTAAATGTCACTAATAAGCATCAGAGCTCAAAGAGAACTCTGTATCTATCCCCCATATAATACCATTTCTACTCCAGCCTCTTTCTCGTCTAATTAATTTATGATTTTCCTCACCGCATTAATCTCACTCAAATGGCAGCCAGTGGTGGCGGTGTCTCCAAGAAAGATGTCGCGAGCCTCCAAAGCAGAGTAACCAAAAAAAAAAAAATGTCATACAGATGTGTGTGTGTTTGTGTGTGTGTGCCCCCATGAATGACATGTTGTTAGCCTGGTGTTAGGTTAAATCATGTTTTTCTCCCTTTTGTTTGTTTTCTTTGTTCAGTTTATGCATTTGTCATAATTCTAAAGAGAAGGAGTAGGGAATCTATGTGATGTCAAATTGGAGTATCAAATGGATTTGATCTACATTTTGCACACAAAAGATCAAGTGGGAGAGAAAGGTGGAATAATAATGGGACTTTGTGATTTTCTGTTCAAAACCTTTGAATTTGGAATTTTTTTTTATTGAAAGAGAGATTTCCTTAGAGATTTATTGAAAAATTTTGCAATATGTTCCCGAAGGTTTTTTATAAATATTTTAACAAGAATTTCTTAGCTAAGTTTGAAAAGAAGAATTCCTCATTGAACTTTAAAAAACAATACCTGAGAGATTTCCTTAGAGATTTATTGAAAAATTTTGCAATACATTCTCGAAGATTGTTTAGAAATATTTTAACAAGAATTTCTTAGCTAAGTTTGAAAAAAGAATTCCTTATTAAACTTTATAAAACGATACCTGAAAGATTCTTCAGTAAATCGCCGAAAGTGTTATTAAATGATTTCTCAAAGTATTTCAATTACCGAAAGAGTTTGTTAATCATACCTTAAAATATTCCAAGAGGATTTCCTCAATGCTTACTTTGACATTTTTGAAAGGAATTCTTCAAGGATTTCTTACTTTGCTAAGAACTAAGCAAGTAACTGCATAAAGAATTTTTTTTAAGAACATAAAAAGAGGTCTTCAGAGAATTTTGGAAAGAAATCCTTGATGAACTTTAAAAAGAACCAACTAAGGAATTGCTTTAAGAGTTTTCTTAGGAAATTTCTGCAACACATCCCCAAGAAGTTTTAGAAAAAAATCCCTATTAAGTTTAAGAAAGAATTCTTTGAGGAAATTTTGAAGAGAATGGCTCAATGATTACTTCGGGAATATTAGAAAAAAGATTTGGAAAAATTTTGTAAAGACGATCATCAAGGTTTTCTAAAAGAGTTTTTAAGAGAATTATTCGGAAAATATATACAAAAAAAAATTATATCTAAAGAATATATAAATAAGTAACTTTTTCCTCCATAATTAAATTTTGGAAAGAGTTATTCCTCAATTATTCCTTAGGGTATGAAAGATTATAACATTTCCCGAGTAACCATGGTTTGCCAATGCCTTTACCAAGAGAACTTTATCTCTAGCTGCCGACAAATTCTCATCATCAACTTAAGAACTTGAACTTAAAAAAAATTAATGATTAAGCTTTTTAGTCATCTCAAAGTCTATCTCTATCTAACTGTGTCTATTTGTGTACCTTTCTCTTTCACTCTTGCACCCCTTTAGTTTCTTTTGAAAATTAATTAAAACATATGCTCATCAGTTTGTATCATAAATCTAAATCAGTTTCAATTTGTGCGTAAAACTGTTTGATATCACTAAAGTGAATGTGTATAAAGGGATGATGATGATGATGGAAGGGTGTGAATGGGAAACGAGGGGTATAAGTGGAGACTCCATGTCAATTAGTCGCTGAATCTCATCCTTGGCTCATTAAAATGCCGTCGCCAAAATGCAACAACAGCCAACAAGAAATATCTTCCAACCATCGATGCGTTGAGGTGGCAACACAATAAACACAACAATTTTCCCTTCGTTTTCGATGTCAACTTGGCTGACTGACTGGCTGTCTCTGATTTGGCTGACTGACTGACTAACTGCTCCTGCTCCTCGCTGTAGTAGTTGTGGCCCAAAAGTAATTACAGCAAATTAATTGCTTAATGCTGTCAGGGTCTACATTGTCTGCTAATTTTTCACCAATTGCAAAAGTTTTCTCCTCATTTAATTGCCTCCATCAGCACAAGGAATTACGAGTAAATTGATTGTACTAAATAAACTATATATACATATATATACATACATTTGATTTGGAAATGGAAATGAGGACTATAAAAATGAGTAAATAAATATTTAAGTATATGAAAATCAACTCGCTCCCTTTCCCTCTTTTAGTCTTGCTCCACATTTTGTCATAAAAAACCTCATACTTATGATTTAACTTGCATGTTTTGTAAAAATCTAATTTGATAATTGGTTGTAATTTATGACTTTTGTCTGGCTGCTTGCTTAAACACATAAAAATTGTACACCAGGAACCAAAATCATCATCATGATGAATATGATGATGATGATGATGATGCTCCTGCCTTTCTCAGAACTGAGAAGAAGGCGCACACATTAAATTAATAATATGCAGTTCTCCAGTTCTCTTTCTCTTTTTTTTCTTTTAGTTTGCTTCTTTTTTCTTAATTATTATTTATATCTGTCAGTTTTATAAGAGGCGTTGGCTTTGCTTTGCCTCTTTTGGGTGTTAAATGTCTTTTGGTAAGTTTTTCATCTTTTTCCTCTTCCTTTCCATTTATTTTTTGTGAATGAAATTGAAAGCAGAAGGCAATAAGTTTCGTTAATGAGGCTGCTATACGAAAGAAAGTGAAAATTTGGGTTTTTATTTTCAGTTCCAAATTATGAAATCTTTGATAGAGCAGATTAACTCTGATAAAATTGAAATTTATATAGTTAGTTTGCTATTCAGTTTCTCTTTGTTTTGGTAATAGCAAAATAATAAAGTTTTTAACAAACATTTAAGTGAAATATTTTGCTTAGTTTGACTTAGTATTATACTTCCAAATTTGCTAAGTTTGACTTAGTATTATCCTTCCAAACAAATCTTATGTTAATATAAAGAAAAACAAAATATTAATTATTTTTTTAAATTTATTAAAATTTTCTTAAAGTATGTATTAGCTATGAAATTTTCAAGAGAATAAAAGACAACAAGGAATATTACATTTCATGCTCACTTTTTTTAAATAAATATCTTATAGTAGTTTGATCCGTATAATTCTTAAACTTGCTCAACCTAAGCGCCTAAAAAGATTATCTACCAAGTTTCAACCTTTCAGCTGTAAATTTAAGGTCTAAAAAATGCAAAGAAACAGACAGACAGATAGATAGATGGCTAGATGCACTTGGCTATTGGTGCTGGTCAAAAATATATATGCATTATAGTGTCGGAAACGTATTTCTACGGGTAATAAAGATCTGATGAGTATATATATATATATACCCCAGCAAGGATATAAAAAGAAGTTGAGTGTATTTAAACACTTAACTTGGATGTGAGATGAGAAAACAATCATCTTAAGGTGGAAACAACAAACAAAGTAAAACTTAAATATATAATGCAAATATATCAAAATAAATAGACCAAATCATTCCTCCTATGATGTATCAAACCTTATTTCTATCTCATTTAAGGACTCTAATATCTTTATGGTTGAAATGGGAACCAAAATTAGTTAGGTCACACAAATGAGCCGCCCTTAAAAGCAGCAAACAAACAAACTCTTTAGTAATGAATCATGCTAAAATTTCACTATGAAAAGAGTTCAATGATCCAATCGAATAAAGGACTAAAACATGATGAGAATTTTACCTTAAGGCATAGTAATTGGAGATTCAAAGACTCCTTGGAACATGAGTCCAAAATGGCGTGGGAGTGTCACCTAAACCAAAAATACAGATGTTCACTCGCTCTTAGTGTCTCTTTTTTTTAAGATCGATTTCTCCGGCTTGACTTTGACTTGTATCATTAGTAAAATGCGTTGACAAAAAAAGGGACGCAACCAAAAACAGAAAAAAAAAAAAGGAAACCCCCAATACACGCGACTGATTCTCCCGAGTTTCTTGGATGGACTCACTCTGTGATTTATAGTGCGTGCGCCTGACAAACACTTGAGATCAGTTGAGTGAGGGAATTGTGGTGTAGTGCAGTGAAGTGATGATTTATAATGAAGATGCATTCATGGTTATTAATTAAATACAATTTCTGACACGGTTCCACACCATTTAGAAGAGAGAGAGAGAAAATAAGTATACTTTTACCACCAAAACAAAACCAAAAAAAGTATTCAATCTTATATAATATTGGATCAAAATGATTCAACAAACAAATTGGTAATTGATGAGAAATGCCAAGTGCCAAGTGTACGACTAGTTTCAATGCTTCTTTCCCTTTGGCAGCGGAATTTAAAATATGGCAAGCAATAGTCGAATATTCATTAAGTGCAATTATGAAAATTAAGTTGTCATTTTGATATGAATTCTGAGGCACATTCCCCATATAATACAGATATACATACATACACCCAGTCGGAGTGTTTATACTCATTAAATTAAATCAAAATGACAGCCGCAGACCTGAGAGTAGAAGGGGAGAATGAAAATCTTCAATTCTCACTATATGTAATATTTTTCTCCCTTTTCATTTATTTCTCTTTTATACTAATTAACGTATTTTCACATATTTTGTTTTTAAATTGTGCATAAATAAATAAAGACATTATGTGAACACCCTGTACCCAGACTATATAAAATTGGCTCTCATCCAATTGAAAACTACCAAAAAGATTTTGCATTACGTTATGCGGCAAATCATTTCTCATCTTTCCACCATCATCATCGCCGTCTCGACCATCTCCTCCTCTCGTTCAGTGTATTTTGTCCCCATATTTTTTGGGGTTTTGATTTTTTTCCTACTCTTGCCCAACTGAGTTATGTGTTAATAATTTCGAATTAATGAACGTTTTATATGGCTCAAGATTTGTGGTTCTGTGCCCGATCGACTCTCTGGTCAGTTGTGGCTAATGAAAGTGGCTTTTCAAGTATATTTAGAATTTTTGATACAAATATAATCAAATTTGGATGAAATGTATGTTTTAAAACTGTAGTAAAACTTTATCTTGTAAAAGAAATCTTATAAATCTTAATCTCAAATAATGCTCAAAAATTAAAAACTAAACTTTGGTTATCTAACTTATAATTTATTAGTACTATTTGCAAAACTTTTACAGCGCCATCTACAGTTTGTTCTTTATTACTTTAGAAGTAACTTCCAAAGTGTGCTTATTACAATCTTGTAACTCAAAATAAATTATTTAGTACCTCAATTAATTAAACTGAAATTTATAATTTATGTTTAATCTAAATTAAATGTTATAAAATACAAATTCCATATATACAGAAATCTAATGCGAAAATCCATAAATCCAAATATAGACGTTTGCCAATTTGAAAATTATATATCATTTCAGTAAGAATTCGTTCAGACAGGTTTACTTTAAGAGTTAAGATAATACGATCAATTAATTTTTTAGATTTCACCACTAAGATAATAAGTAAACCATATTAATTATTGTAAATTCTATGGTCCTACATTTATATAGAATTTAATTCCTTTGGCCCTAACACCGAGAAATGTTTTGCACTGCATTTAGTAGGACTGAAACGGAACCACTTATCTTATCACTAAGATTCTTTCATATAGACAAAACCCATTTTAAATAACAATTCGTACTGCTAAAGCTATTAATTTCCAGAAGGATAAAATTGGATAAGAAATTTGACTAGCTCCATGAGGAATCTGAAGATCTTTTTAATAATAGATCTCCGACGGAAAAGATCTTAAATAGCTGATTGGGTGTCAAGTGATGAGGTACCATCATTATATCAATATTATATAAATAAATTGAAATATAAAAAAAAAAAAAATTAATACAGAAAATTTGTAAATAAAATAAATATATGAAGGATTATTGATGATTATGTTTCGTAGATAGATATCTTTTAAAGATATTATATACCTCACTAAAGAAATTATAATGTTACATCTATTACTTATACGAACAGTAATTAAAATACATTTAAATCAGCAAAACCAAATTATATAATTAATAATCTCCTTAAAACCAGAAATTAACAGATCAAGTTTCTTGAACTTTATCATATTGAAAACTTTATCAAAACAAAACCCTTTCTTCTCTTTAAAAGACTTTCATAAACTTTATAACTACTAGGAAACCTCAAAGAATTTGAATTATCTTTATTTTACCAATGACTTCATCTTTTTTATAATTTCATATTAAGAATATACACAAAATACCTCAACAATTTTTCATATTTTCCCCCCCTAAATTGTACGCATTTTCCAATCATTTGACTTGAGAAACGTGTCCCAATATTACCGCCACTCATTCATTAATCATTTCGTATGATAAATATGTTGGCAAACTTATTAAATATATTTAGCAAAACGCCATCGAAATATTAAATAGCTCTACTTGTAGACAATTAGCCAAAAATTATGACTTTTAATCATAGCCGACAAGAACGTAAGCCCCGCCCACATCACAGAGCAAGAACAGAACAGAACAGTATTTCGTACCATTTCACACAAGATCTTAAAAATAAAACAACACATGTTTGTCTTCTGCATCTGAGCCAATAGAAAGTGTCATACGGTAGAAATCCCGCCCTCGTGGCGAGATTTTATCATATTGCATCTTGTGAAGGATTCTCCTCTGGGGCATATTCAAATTAGTTTTTCGAAAACATTCGTCGCGTGCTGTTGTGCTACTCTCTCTGGCTCTGTTCCAAATTGATATTGTAACGAAGATTCAAAATGGATTCGCAATCTGTTGTCCGTCGGTATCCTCATAGTTTTTCAATTGAACAGATTTTGGCTAAACCCGATAATTGTACGACACGATCTTGTTCTCATACTAATTTTGATGTAATCGGTAATACACAACAGATTGAACAGCAGCAACTTCCAATACAGAATAATCTTAATGGATCGGTTGGAGATAATGATATTGATGTATCCGTCTCCTCACGCGTTTCCAGTCCAGCTACATCAAGTTGTTTGGAGGAAGACACTCTGGATGATGGCAAAAGTGATAACGATTTGGCATCAGATGATGGCAATGGTGTGTATAATGATGAGCTAAGAGGAATCACAGAATATGAATCTAAAAATCTCGAAAATTTATGATTTGAAGTGGTATTGCCCAAAATTGCTAAGCTATTCGTAAGGAGTAAAAATTACTGCTTAGTATTTTCGATTGATTCCAAAATCTTTCAAGACCAAGAGAATATTTAAAAGAATTTTGAATTTTGAGAGTTTTGCGAATCTTAAAAAGTGGTTTTTAGTTGGCAGGATGTGAGGTCAAATGTATGCCGCAGGTTTTAAAAAACATCCCAAAAAGTTTCTAGATTTTTATTCAGAAGATATTCTACCAAACGTTAACTACAATTTTAATAGGAGATTGTGGAAATATTTGTTGACATTTTCGACTTAACTATCAATTATTATGTTGTACCAACATAAGATTTTAGATAAATATAAACTCCAAAATAAATTTGAAAAATATATAAAAAAAAATATATTTTTTTTATTAAATTTTTCCCTTGTTGGATATTCTGAAACCCAATTGTTTATATACAAAAAAAAAATTTAAAGAAAATGTATAATTTTATATCTGGAAGGAATTTTTTTCTGTATAAATAACCAATCAAACTTTTGTTTTTTGGTATTATTGCTTTAAAGCCAATATAAATTTTAAATAGATTTAAACAAGTACCATAAAAAAATCATATAAAAAAATTAACTACAAAATATATAACTTTATATCCCATCTATCAGATAAAGTCTTATAAAAGAAGTTTCTTTATAAGGATCCCGAAGACCTAATAGTTTCGGAATATTTTTTTATATACTTATACAAACTTTGATAAGAGATTTATTAGAAAGCTCAAGAACGCAATATTTTCCGAAAATAATATAATAAAAAACTTCTCATTTATATATAAAATATTTCAAAATTGATATATAATAGATAAAATAAATATATTTTATCTATTTAAGAAATTTCGAAACAGAAAAGCTAGTACTCGTATTTTTTTCAAAATGCGAAATCCAATAAAATCTTTTTCTATAAACTAGTTCCTAGACAACGGAAAAAACCTATTCCGATTTCTTTTAAAACAGATAATAAAAAGTTGGTTTAGCATTTTTAAAACTTAACTTCAATTCAAAATTTTCCTAACTTTTCCTGCTTAATTCATATACAATTTGAAATGTAAAAACAATTAAATAAATATACAACAAAAATCTGTTTTCTAGACCGGATATCTATCTATTGTTAAAGCTTTAAAAAATTATAGTTACCTTATTTTTTTATCATTCCCACTAATGTTTATGGCTGAGTGATCTCGTCTGTCATCCATATAATCTAACAAAAAAAAAAAAAAACACAAAACAAGAAATAATCAAAAATAATGAAGCTTCGAATGAGTGTCACAGCCCAAGCTAATGATGCAAATGTCAAAAGAGATCGGGGGAAATGGCATTCGAGTGGTTGGAGGATAGGTGGCGAGGGGTTTGGCAATTTATATGGCAATTTGTTTTCGGTCAAGCAAAAAGAAATGTTTTTAGCCAAATGACCAATTAGATTTTAACCAAAATGAATTGATGCACACGAGAAAACAATTTGAAAACACAGGGTGTAGTAGCTTTGCCAAAAATTTAATACCAAAAATAAAATAAAGAAGGGAAAACCAATTAAATTAAGAAGAACGACAAAGAACAATTTGCTGTCGGTAGCAATTAATGTCGAAATACCAAAATTTCAAACACTTATTTACAGCTCATCAGGATGATCGAAAGAAACGCCCTCGAACCGCTTTCTCTGCATCCCAGATCAAGGCATTGGAAACGGAATTTGAACGTGGCAAATATTTGTCCGTGGCCAAGAGAACAGCATTGGCCAAGCAATTGCAATTGACGGAGACACAAATAAAGATTTGGTTCCAGAATCGTCGCACCAAATGGAAACGTAAATATACATCCGATGTGGAGACTTTAGCCTCACATTATTATGCTCAGTTGGGTATTGGTGGATTGGCCAGGCCCATGGTAGTGGGGGATAGACTCTGGCTATTCAGTCAAACACCAACGGGGCCAACGCCCATACAATCGATCATGTTGAATGGCGGTGGAACTGCTGCACCCATGCCAGCTGCTGCTGCCTCAATTGCACCAATGCGTCCATATCAGCCCAATCCAAGTGTAATGGAAAGTGCCCGCAATTCAATATTGGCACGCGGTCAACCTCTGAACTTTGCCATGCCCTTTGCTGCCGGCGTATCGGCAAAATCTCGTTGCAAATCCTATGTAGATTATGCAGCAATGCCACCACATCATGGACATGCACATGGTCCTGGTGAGACATATTTGCAGCTTAAATATGCCAGTTTACCCATGGAAGCGGAAACCGAATCAACATCATCCAATGGTCTGGCCGAATTGGAACGTGTCTTTGGCGATAGTAATGCAAATTTCCTAAAGCCAATCTCTGGAAATGCTATCAATTCATATCGTGACCCGATGGCCAACACGCAACAGCACTCTGAATCCGAGAGTAGTGACATTGATTGCGAACATCTCGATG
The DNA here is from genome assembly GCA_018903615.1 of Drosophila neocordata. Lineage (NCBI taxonomy): Eukaryota > Metazoa > Arthropoda > Insecta > Diptera > Drosophilidae > Drosophila > Drosophila neocordata. The sequence goes on along the minus strand of JAEIGI010000004.1, from coordinate 12,304,080 downwards.
AAGATGAATAGACAATAAAATGTATTAAGTTTATATAATTTATTATTATTATATATATAGTAATCTATATATTTTATATTACACACACAAAAAATATGTTTATATAAATATTTGTTAAGAGGGTTTCGTGGGGGGGGTTTGCGGGCAAAGATTGGGTAGGTATTTGCATGTATGTATCTATGTATATAACTAGGCTTGAGAGTGGCACAGATAGTTTTAGTTTAGTTATTCAATTTCTACTATATTACATTGTGTGGGTCGGTTGAGATTTATAAATTAAATCGAGCAAAAAATCACAATTAATATTTTCATTAATATTACATTAGTTCCAATTCGAGTTAATTCTTTCGAGTTCTTTTAATCAAACCTAAATGGTAAAAATTATTGTATCTAAACTTAAAATAATGAACATAAACCAAAAAAATATCTTTATATGTAAATTGAGAAAAAAGAGAGACACTATAAACATAAATCATGTGACTTATTTACATTATAGTATAGATTCTTTGTTTCAATTGTTATGCAGGAGATTCCTTAGTTCCAACTTAAATTGTTACAATAAATTTATCATATATATATATATAAATCTATATATATATGTATAGGACTATTTTTTTGGTATTGCATTGTTTTCTCTACGATTCGATTTTGTTATGTTAGCTCCAGGATATCTCATAGCCCTTCCAGTTGGCATTGGGTGCCAAATGTACACGACGTTTATTATAATAGAATGATACAATCCCATGATAGGCAGTGCGTGGAACACCACTCTAGAAAATAGAAAGAGAAATGAAGAAAATATGCAATGAGTAAGTTAATAAAACCGAAAATCGACACGGATCTATCATCTATATCAATATATCGACTTGGGTCTTTAGTTCTGTTGCATTCCTATTATTAAGTTAAAGCAATTAAAATTGCTTCAATTCTCGAGAAAAACTTAATTTTAAGTGTAAAGTTACGCTACAAATGGTTCGTTATATGGTGGCCATATAATATAATTGTCCGATTTGACCAATTCTTAAACTTGATCTACCTACATTAATAAAAAGCTTATATACCAAATTTCATTCACATAGATTAAAAACTACTGTCCAAAAATATTAAAGAAAAAGACAGATTATGCCACATTAACTTGGTTTTCGATGCTAATTCTTCTTTCGTCTCTACAAGGGGTTAATAACTGGTTTACGCTGACATTTAATTAATTATTCTACTGGTTACTAAGAGTTATAGGTTTTATAATAGAATACCTAACGTCTTCGTTCCGGATATAAGATCCCACAAAAAGTAAATATCTTTTAGATTCATCAGCTTTCTTAAAATTTATGTCTTAGGTTAGTTGCTTTTTTATATTTTGAAGAATGAAATCAATCAGTTCCTCGCTAAGTGTTGTCAATTGTTGCTAATTAAAGCCTAAAATAATTAGCACCTAATAAATTGGTTTGTAGCACACACAGTTGCTCAAAAAAGAAGCAACGAAGCAGATGTTAACTAATAGATATAGAAGAAAACATCCAGAAGAGAAATAGACAGAACTGTACTATTTCTTAAAGGTAACATAGTTATTCAAAGGAAACTTTATGTTATAAAGAGGCTTTGCTTAGATTAGTTTGCTGATTAGTTTTATCATATTTGTATTCCCGATATTTACCTTAAAATCATCCATAAGACCCAATAGACGTGTAATACGTTTATATTGATCTCTTGCCGTATATTGAATACGCACTGGTCCATCTGTTGCTATAAGATTACGTCGCAGCTCTTCATAGGTGACAATGGGATAGGTATAAACTTGACGAAGAAATGATTTATCATAATTGTCCTAGAAAAAGTTAAAATAAATAAATAATTTTAAAAAGTAACAAGCATAAATTAAAGCCCAAGACATACCTTTAACAAATAAGACATATTTATTTTACTAAAATTCACAAAATCCTCACTGAGCTTTATATGTTTGAGATACTTATCAAAAAATAGACCACTGGGAAATAAGAAACAAGAAATTATAAACAAATTAAGAAATACATAACATAATATAAGTATTGCTCTTACTTGGAGACGCCAATTTTGCCAAAAGTGCGAGTACGTGAGATTTCCGGTCTAATACAAGCACGATTCTTACGTTGCAGCGGATGACGTATCCAATCATCCCAGAAACTAAAAAAAAAATAAAATAAATTAATAATCTAATTACTAATCAACATTTTTAACTCTTTAAACTTACGACTTTGGCCACTTAACACTTAATTCATTCCATAAATCCCTGGTTAACATCCAGCCAAGGCCGGGGAAGAAATCAGTACGGTATAACAAATCTGGCCGAGAAGCATCCACAACAGCCGATTTGCCATTATCATTCCAAGCAGATACACACCACAGACTTGGATCCTGTTTGAGCAATTTATGTGTACCCAAAAAGTATTCAAAGAAATCGGGTGCCACATTTAAATCATCCTCGACAATAATCACAAAATCGAAGCCCACATGAAATGTGGTATTCAAGGCCCAGCCATAATGTCGAGCAATTTTATAATAACCCTTGAATTTCTTCTCTTTTGGCAAAACCTTAATATCGCTCAAATCGGGTTGTTCGATAAGTGTTAGTTGATTACCATAGGAAAGTATAACGTCTTTGGTAGCCTCATCGCCGCAGTCCTATAAATGATGTAATGATAACAGTCAAAGAGAATTTAAAATAGAATTTACTTGAACTCACCTGTGATACTATAATGGGAAACTGATCAATATTGGGACGATATTGCACTAGATTGTCCAAACACTTTTTCACAGTTACCCGATTACATGAGAATACCAAAATGGGTATAACCGGTTCACCATTCGAAAGATATGTATTAGTGGGTATACTACGAGATGTCGTAGACTTGGCCTCTTCCAGTTCCTGCTGCTTCCGTTGCTGCTGATGCTGTTGGTCCACTAATTCATTTGATATATCTGCTGGCACTATACTAATCTTGGGTGTTGTAGATGTCTGTGGCGATTGTTCTAAATATTTAATTCTTAAAAATTGTATAATATTTTTATGTAGATTGCGACTTTGTTGACTTTGTTCTTTGGCCTGATCACTTAAATGGATCATTTTTTGCTTTTGAAAGTAGGTCAACTGCGTCCCAGTGTTTCGTAGCAGTATATAATAGGTGACATAGGTCCACGTAATCAAAATACCAATCACCAGCAGCACCTTGCGGGAACGCATCTTTTCTATTAATTATAATTTAAATTTCGTTGTTTTTTTTCTTCTATACTGCTGGGGCACTTAGGGCAAGGAAATTAGTGAAATATTTGGTGGGAGATTCACGTTCCTGCTTAGCTTAGCTGGCAGGGAATAGGAATTGGAGTTGTTGTTGTAATCCTCCGTTTCGGTGGTGCTGGGGATGTGGTTGCAATTTGGTAGCCCTTTGACCGTGGCCCGTAGGCTAATTGCACCAATCATTTTTTCATCTTGAATTTCTCATTTATCCGCCCACGTTGTCAACAAAGTTTTCAAATTTAAATTAAAACACGAATTTAAATACTGGAAAGTAGTAAAAGAAAAAAAGAAATCACAGCTAAATTGCTTGATTTTGGTTTAGGTTCAGTTTTTGTATGTAACTCACTTACCTTAAACTCGAAATTAGCGTACCGTGAAATTGACACGTAGCTGTTTCAGGAAATAAGGGGGACGATTTTGTGGGTGTCTCTCGGTTAAGCCTCTGCTCATTAGCGGTGCAATTGTTTAATAAATTTTGTTGACTTTTTTTCTGCTCTTTATTTTTGTTTTGTAGTGACAAAGCAGAAAGTGACTAAAAAATACCAAATTATTTAGCGGCTAGCCAAAAGTGATGCCACAGTGAAAAAAAGGCTAGTTCAGTTGAAAAAAGGACCACAAGAAAAATAATTAAGACAATTGTAAAGATTTATGTATGAATATTTTGAATTAATTTATTACGATTTCTTTAAACTATTAGGTACAGCATTTTGAAATATAAATACAGGTAGCGATTTTTTTTACTAAAAGTAATATTAAAAGATGATTCCGATCCAAACAATAACAAATATCGGCAATTCTTAGTCTTGGTCCTCAAAATTCGAGATTTTCGAGAATTTCAAAAAAGTGTTAGAGTGCCTGTACTTTTAGGCTTCCTACCATCTGCTTCTACCTGCAAAGGATCAACTCCACCACGATCAAAATGACACTCAAAAGGTAAAATAGTCCTGCAATAATGTATACGTAGTCTTGTCGTGGCACTTGTTGCCACTTTAATATCTATCCCTTGTTTTTGAGCAATCTCATTCCATAAACCATTCCTAGTAACCTAAAATGAAGCAGTATTAAAATCTTTGCAATATTATTAGTGGTCTGAAATTCACCTCACCGTATCCACCACATGCCTTAACTAATTGATACAATTTGTAAATGTCGACGAGATCACGTAAAATTTTTGGACATTTGCGTATTGGTGTACCACGATCCTTCATATAGCCGAAGAGACGATCTAGCCATGGCCCTCTTTCCGGATCATCATCGATTTTGTAAATTTGTAGCAAGTCCGCTTCGCCCGGTGTCAAGCGCGGCTTTTTGGCCATCAATGGAGCTTTGTTACTTTGGCTTAGTATTTTTACTCCCGACTTTGGTCTAGGCATTTTAATGGCTATATAATTGCACTTTCGAACGATATGTTTTAAAAAGAACCCAATTGCATTCTTTTGCTCTCTGCTGACTGATGTGACTTTCTGCAGTGGTGAGTTAAAACTGAATTTTGATGAAATAGAAACATTTTGCTGAAACAGAATTTCGAATAGCGGAGACTAAAACCTAGCGGAGACGCAAAAAATTAGTAGAGACATGATCCCAAAAGACCGAAAAATCGCTAAACTGGCAACCCTATTTAAATGTCTACGGTCACACCGAAATTTTCGTTACAAGGCGGTTGTTTTACAAATTGTGTTTCAATCTATATTTTTTTAGGGCACAGCTGGATAATTAGGAATTTCCAACTCCAAACGCATATGTCTTCTCACTTGGCATTCCAGAAATTCAAGCACATTAACCATTTCAGGCTGATGGCAGATCTCAACATTTGCATTTTCATACATAATCTCGCGTAATTCTCTTAAAAATGGTCGATGTGTTTTTATGATTTTCTTACGCTGTTTAATTGGAATCCATGGATTATCTTTATAATAACCCGTTGATCTGCATTCCATTGGCAAAGGTTTACTTGAGAAAGAGAATTCTATAAAACAATTATGTTTGGTATTGGTAAATTTATTTTTGGAATATATTATTTACCTCTATCACGATATATTCTCCAATCAGTTGGAATCTCCTCTGAATTCTTTGTTGGTTCTACAGTTCTACCAGTTGTAGTACTTTCATAAAGATACTTATTTTTTAACCTACGTTTGATTCGCGGAATACGAAAACCTTCTGTCAGGCATAAGAAATAAATGAATATATTCATTGATTTTCGAAATTCCAACATTTTTGATTGTATGTATGTTATGTATAAATGATGTAAGAGTAAATGTTTCAATTGTTTGTTTGTCTCTTTTTTTTTTATTTAGTATAATAATTCATTTAGTTATCGGTTTTTCGTTTTAGTTATTAATTAAATTAGCTTAATAGTTATACTTAGAAGACTAGTAGGTGCTTAAAATTGTTTTTTTCGTTTTTTCTGATAAATTTTCGTATTATTGTTGTTGTGGTTGTTCTCTGCCAAGTTTAAATGAAAATCTTTTAGCTTAAATTAAGTTACGTTAAGTAAATGGCAGTTACATAAAGTAATAAGTATATATTTTATATATATTAGATATACTCGTATATTAGTATTATTATTAATATTATTTTCTGCTTTCTGGTTTTATTCTTCTTTTTTTTTATTGCCACTGCACAATTTCTTGCAACCTGATTAACACATTTTCTTTTCGCTTCCAGCCATTTTTAAATTGAGATTTACATAATTTTTTCTTTTTTTTTTCTTTTGTTGTTTAGTATATTTACATGAGACGCCAACTGAGGGTAATTATAATTGACGAGATGAGGGCAAACTCTTTGGTTATGGAGGAACCCCCGGAACTCAAATGGCCCAGCTCTCGTTCATCTACCACAAATGCTGGCTCCGAACTGGCAGCTGCAAAATTATTGCCACGACTGTTGCGAGCCAAACGTTGATTGGCCAACTTTAATTCACGCAGCTTCTCCTCCAGCTGGAGGACTTCATCTAAAAAAAAACCCCACAAAAATGTAAATGAAACTTTTAATTTACTTTCATTTATACTCACTTTTATTCACTCCTTCAATGTCATTCACCTGCAGGAACATGGCCAATGAGATCTCATAGACCTTATTGGCTGATTTAATCTCACGTCGACGTCGACGACCAAATCCAACTTGATTGTTCGAGCACTGAGTGCCCAAACATTTATCCAGGCATACATTTACAGTGGCTCTAAATTGCACATATGATGAATCGGGAAATTTAAAAGCCTTAAATTTGGCACTCAAAACATCACCATCAATCGTATTGAAATTCTCAAACAAATATGGATCCACTGTGCAGCTAAAGAGAAGGAATTATTCATGTGAGTTTCTATAATTTCCTAAAACTTTCTTAAATCAAACTTACCCCTTGAAAATTAAAGTCTCTGAGGAAGTGTGTGTATCGGTTACATCTAAATAATTTACACCCAAACCATAAACTGGTGCCGAATCCTCATCCAGATTGATCTCCATGGTCAGTGGAGTACCCTAAGATATAGTAGCATATTAATATTAGACTATTGATATATTATAGATTATATATCACTCACCGATTTCACTGTCAAATCTCTGGTAAATTTTTGCCCATCTTGACTTACACCAATTGATAGACGGGGTTCAGGTGCACGTTTCGTCAATGATGTGGTTATCTCCAGATCTCTGTTGTGGAGGAGCAAAATCAACAAAAACTTGTTTTAATTAACTTTCAAATTGAAGTTTAAATTATTCAAAACTTGTTTCCTTTTGTCTTGAAAATAAAGAAAGTTTCATTTAAATGTTAATTTTAATCTGATCATTGCAATGAACTAGTTCCTTTTGTATATAATTTACATTTTCCTGGAGAAATCTTAGTTTTGCGTGTCGAAGATTACCCTCTATAACTCTACATTTTCTTTTAATACCATTTTGTTTTTATTGTGACTTACACTGACTAATTCTCTAAGGAATTCATAAGGTAGTTCTTTAAGTCGTTCCTTAGAAGTTCATAATTTAGTTCTTTAATAAACTCTTAAGGAGTTCATAATGTAGTTCATTAAGTAGTTCTTAAGGAGTTCATAATCTAGTTCTTCAAGTGGTTCTTTAGGAGTTCGTAATCTAGTTCTTCAAGTAGTTCTCAAAGAAGTTTTCTGTAGGTAGATGTAGAATTTGGATCGTTTTATCGGAACTATTATTACAAAAATCGGTTTAGATCCAATGATTAAATAAATTCTGCAGTACAAAAAAAGACTTCTGCATTTTTTATGCCAAAAAATTAGACTAAAAAGATATGAACTCGTCAAACATTTTTTAAAAAAAATTTATTTTAACTAGTTTCTTTTTGGCATTAAACTTGAAGAAAGTTCCATTGACATTTGGCATTTCAATTATTTGGAAATGCATTCATTTTATTTGATATTTAATTCCATTTGAAATTTTAGCCAAATTTTTATTACATATTTTTATATATATTATATTAAGCAAATCGAAATTTCGCATGTTTCCTCTGACAAGTACAGATTTGTTTTATTCTAGTTCATTAGGTCCGTAGTTCTCTTTAGTTCTCTAGTTCACTTTTCAAATAATTCCTTTAGCATTTTTCAGTTGTTCTTTAAATATTTCATTTCTCTTTGTATACTTTTATATGCTCATATATATAAAGAAACACATTAAACTAGTAGCAATTTCTTCTTTTTCTTTAACGACCAGAAAGTCTATCTCAATTAATTTCCATTTGCATTGCTAAATCGTTATAAATAATTGCATTTTGATTATAAGTTTCAACTTTAAACAGTTAAGATTTAATATAGTCATAACTAAATTGCCTAAACTATAAAATTAATATGACAACAAATAATATATTCTGGTACTAGAAATCATAATAGTTTATTGCTTCCTTCATTAAGTAGACCTTTCACTTCCTTTCTTTTGGTAAATAACTTAATTCTTGTATATCTACATAAGTAATTCTCAGCGAGCATTAAGAGAGCTATTTAATTATTGTAATTTGTTTATTAACAAATTGCCATTTTGAAATAATATATAAGACTTTTAAATGTAAGTGTGTCCCCACCCAAGTTGACCAACCCATTGCCAACTGGTAAAGGATTTTACTCTGCCAGTCCATAAAACAAACATTGTACAAAGAGGAGAAATAGCTCGGCTAGGAGATCTTATTGCCACGCCTCTTAATTAAATTGCCGCCAGGCATCGATTTGACGGCTAATTACCCACTGGTAATGGCTTTAAGTTTTGATTTACGGCCCTGTGGGACAACATAACTACCTAACCAGAACTGGACACATAGTCCTAGTGGATACTTAGTTAGTCCCAAGAAGCGGCCATTTAATATCCCATAAAATTTTGCATAGATTGGTCGTAAAAAAAGTGTACAGAAAAAATAAAATTAGTCAACTGCCACATTTTGAACTTACTCAGGTTCCTGAAAACCTGCAGGCAAGACATCGCGTTTGACTAGTCCATGCATAGTGCTGAAATCGGAACTGCCACTGGAACTAGAACTAGTTGTAGAGTCATTCATCATGACATTATAGACTGGACCCGTATTACTTGTGGTAATACATTTTACACTGACTATCTCTTTGCTGTTTGATGATTCAATGATAATTTTATGATAATACACTTTTTTGCCCTATGAAAGGAGAGATCAAAGATTAACTCACTGTTAATGAACTAGTTCTTTTTCTACTTACCGTTAATTGATTGACCATACGCGTAACGCCACACTCATAGAAATCACTTAAAGATAACTTAAAGACTGCCAAAGAACCATCAATTTGAGGCTGACAACGTATATCCGGATAGCCTTTAAGACCCTCCAAATAAATTTGTGGCGGAATGGTATTATTTTTCTCCTCCAGCGGCAGGCCAATATCCACACGCATTTGATCTTCCGAGCAATGGACTTTGTGAGAGCCTGCAAAAGAGAAGAGGAAAAAAACAAAATAAATTAGAACAAAATGTGTTAGAAAAATGTAAAAAATGTGTAAAAGAAAAATTAGTTAACTGGGCTAGCATGTCGCCGTTGCTAAACTCCGCCTACTTGTCCGGGCGGTACACTAAACAATTGCCGCAAAAATTGTACACGTATATAATTGCCATCGAAGCAAAGGAAGTGAAATGGCGTGGCTGACCACTTGTCCAGTTTGTTGCCTAAGTCTTTTGTTTTTTTTTTTCGATCGCTTATTGAGTCGCTCTTAATAAACCCGCAGGGCTTCTTTTTTTCCTTTTTTTGTTTTTGTCGTTTTTGTTTTTGGTTTCTACTGATGCCTGCCTGAAAAGCAAAAACCTGGCATTAGTCTTCCCAGTCTGGCAGACAAGCTCACCCGGTGCTCTGGTTTGGTTTGCCACAGACATGGACCTGAGACCATGGCAATCAAAATCTTATTACCATCGAACATGTGTGTGCCAGCCTCCGTGCCTACCTGCCTGCCTGCCTGATGATTCTCTATTTTGATATACTCTGATTCTCGTTCTGGCACTAACTTTGCTTAGATGGGGCTAAATTATCGGTGAGGCCGAGCTTAAATGGTCTAGGATTTAGCAGAAACTCCAGCAGCTCCAGCAACAGCATTAACTAGCCGTAGCTAATTTAAATAATTTCCAACTAAGTACTTAATCTTTGTTCTAATGGGCCAAACAAAAAAAAAAACGTATATAAATTCCATCAATTTTAGCATGCAAAATTTACAAGCAATTAAATTCTTACAAGAAGAGCGGGTGAGAGAAACCAAAGATTGAGATCACATTTCTAGTTTGATGAGGAGATCAAATTTAGATTGATTGATATTAAAAAATTTCTCCTAACAAAGTTTTGGTATATTATAAATCTTAGAAATGAGGTTTGCATGATTCATAACGAATTTCTCCACGATTTTTTTTTCTTTGATCTATTGGATTTGGTTATTTTGGCTTTGGAGATAGAAAAAGAAGGCTTGACCTTTCCTTTTTCCTAAGCAGCTTAATACTTTTTATTTAAAAGTAATTAACTTAGTTAATTAGCTTAACGTCATAAAATTTTGAAAGTAATTAACCGACTTTAAAGAAACAAAAGAAATTGTTTATGAAATGAATGTAGAAGGGGAAATAAACAAAAATTCTAACAAAACTATAATTTATAATTTTTTTAATTTGTAAAAAAGAAATGTGTGGTAAATTGTAAGCTTAATTTTATAGCTGAAGAAAACATTCACTTCAAATTTAGTTAGTTAAATTTTGTAGTTAATTAAAAAGTATTTTAAAAAGTCACTGGTAACTTTATTGCTTAAAATTCTTTAGTTAAGAATATTCTGTTTATCTCTTTTTGAATGTTATATCTATTATCTTTAACATAAATATTTAGTAATTTTAAAAGTGATTTGTTGGGATTTGACCAACCATATGAGAGAAGTTGTGCAAGATAAAAAAAGATTTCGATTAATGTTAGATAAAAAAATGGAGTTCTCTATTATATGTAATGAAGATCTAGTCGTCATGACGATACACATCTGTGTTGCTAATTTGTCCTTTGTGCAGATAGATCTGTCCTTTTTGGAAACTTTGATATCCAAAACAATTTTTAAACATTTCCTATTCAAAAAGAATATATTTTTTATATTATATTACGTATTTTAATCCTTTTATAAGAATTGTTTTAAGTCCTCAATGACATGATTTTGTTAATGATTTCTTGCTTTCAAAAAGCATTTTTCAAAGCGTTGCAATCGTGATTTATTTGAGTATAATCCAAATCAAACATATGGTATATCGATTATTGAAGTTACATAAACTTTCTGTATGCCAAAAGATATATTTAAGCAGAAATTTTATGAAATATTGCTAAAAGAACTTGACTTATGTGCCTAGAAGCCAAAGATCCAATTTAGGATCCTTTTTTTATAAAGGTATTGGCAACACTGATAAGCAGCGAACCAATTAACTTAAAAGACAGTGCTGCAAAACAGAACGAATTAGAACAATTTATTAGATTGTTACTCTGTTGCTTTAACCTTAAAAAGTTACCATAATTTCAAACCAGATTTTCTGTATCATTTCTATATTATTTTCCTTTTTTGGCCAACTCTTAAATGAACCCACGATTGTAAACTGAGACACTGCCTCTGCATTGTTAATTGTCTTTGTATGAAATTTAGTATTTAATTAGCTAAATCAAGAGAGTGAAACTCTCACCTGTTGTTGTTTGCCACTTGGCACTGCCTCTCTTTCACTCCTACCCCCTTTTACACATCTGCATCTAACAAAACCAACAATGAAATCAAGAAAACAAATGCGGAAATACAGAAGAAGGCAAGGCAATTAAAAAAACGTACAAATGCAACAGCAATTGAAACTGGAATTGTAATCTCAGTAGCATTTTCAAGGTGGGTGTAAGAAGGCCAGTTCCCGGTGTTCCAAAAGATAATTATAAGTCGGAGAGAAAGATTTAACTGAGAACTAACAACGACAATTTCCGGTAATTGACAGCAGATTGGACCATAAAAACAAATCCATCTTGAAGAGCATTAAGGATGGACTCTTTCTCTCTCTCCCTCTCTATCTCTCTGTACATCTCTTGATTACCCATGGACATGACAAATGGCCATTGAGAATGTTGCGAACGGAAAAGAGAACTTGAATTTCTTATATGTTGTAATTAAACTGCCAACAAAGCAACAACTAACTGACATTAGCGCCCACAAGCACCACTACCACCACTCAAATCTTGAATCAAAAACCTTTCAGATACATTTTTTATATCCCTTTTTTTTTCATTCGCAATGATCTCTTAAAGTTTTATGCTTATTGAATTTTTATGGTTCTCTTGGTAAACTGATTACAATTTATTTGACACCATTTTTATAGACCAAGAGCAAAGAACCAAAACGTGAGAATCAAACGAGTACCTATTGCCAAAAAGGTCCCCCCCTCCATTCCCTTTTGTCTTTAAAGACACTTAACCCACATTTGGCTTTTGGCCAATTTGTTCGCCAGGGCATTAGCATTTTTTGTGAACCTGACAAATCGGCAGGCAAAACGTGCCACATGCATGAGCAGATCTCTAGTCTCTAGTAACCAGAATTCGGTATCTTTTGTTGCTCCTCTCCCCTGAGGCTTAAGCATAAATTTCCATTAACAATAAATTTAAAAAGAAATTACATTAGGACTAGCCAAAGGGGAGGCGTTTGCAACCACTGGAGAGCAGGGATAAAGGGGAGCACATACATACAGGTAAAGCAAAATGACCCGCAGTGCAAATTCTCAGGAAATAGAAATATTCGTTTTAATGTTTTTCTTTTCCATTTTTTTCTCTTTTTGTTTTTTTTTTTTTTTTGGCGAGTCACCACCACCACGGCAATCAAATGAATGCACAAATCAATATAACAACAGACCATAACAGAAGCCACTATAAAACAAAAACGAATATTATATACACTTTCTTTTATGAAGATATAGATTTTCTTTTTAAACCTTAATGCAAGTCAAAGAGAACAACAATAAGAACTATTTCCAATGACAGGCTTAAAGATATATGCTTAATATATATCCCGACTTTAGTTACATTTCCTATATTTTTTATGTTTAACTATTTCAATCTTAACTATAGTTTTTCTTTCTTTTACATATTTTAGATTCGATGAGGAACTTCCAGCCAAAATACTAACTCCATATTTTGCCTAAAAGATCCTCTTCAAATCATGTTTAACGCAATTTTATTTTTTCTATTTCAGATCAGATCTACATATCATCTTATTCAGTATCAGTTTTGTTTTTCTGGCTTTAAAAAATATCTTTTACTAAATTTTTTATAATACAATAAAAAGATATAGTTAATATTAAATAAACAACTTTGAATAATTTATCAGAGAATATAAAGTGGTTCTCAGTAAAAGTAAAATTTTGGAGCCATATAGGCTGAACTTTGAATAGTTTCAAACTAATCTAAATAAAATTCTGTCATAAGATCCAAATATAGGAGATATATCTATATACATTTTCTATTGAAATGCCTAGTGTTGCGGGCGAACTTAAGAGTGATCCTGGTTTTAGAGTGACCATACAAATTGCAATGGGAAATACCAAATAGCGCAATTTTATCAAATGACAAGCTAACACATATTGGAGATAATACATTTCATAGTCTATTAAAATACATACTAAAGTTTTAGTTTTTGCTCTTATTGGAATAATATCCATTTGTCATAGTGCGGTTAGAGTGAACGAGACAGCATATATTTAATACTGCAGCTTGTGAGGAGAGTTTTATTTTAAATTGATCTAAAATTTGAAGGAGTTTTATCTTATAAACTTCTTCTACTTGTGTATAATCATGGTATAATCAACTTGAATCATTTTTTTATACTTTACTTAAATGTTCTAAAAGTTTTATAAGATTTCAATTATTGAATATAATTATAGACTAACTACTATCTCCATATATCAAAGAGAAATGGTTATGAAATTACCATAATATGGCAATGATTTTAATTTTTTATTTTTAAAGCAAAATTTTAAATAGTTTATAAAAAGATTTCAAAGACATAAATATACTAATATCTGAATAATTGTACACAGAAAGTCCTATTTAAAACCTATCTTTCAAAGACTATCAAAGTAACCTTAAAGAACGTTGCTTTTTATCATGTTTCCTTCAGTAGTAACTCATTCTCGTGTGCTACTATATAAAAATTAATATAATAATCTTAAAAGAGATTTTAAAGACATTAATATAATACTTAAGCATTAAAGATATAACTGATCCATTATTCACCACAGTTAATTAAGTTTATATAAATTATATAAAAATTATATATAAACATTCTAAACACATTCTATATAAACCTACTTCCATAATATAAGTTTTATATATAAAACTTTACTTTATAAATTGTCCAAATCTTAAATGATTATATAGTTAGAAGAACTCATAATAAAAGTGTATAACAACAAAATGCTTAAGCCAAGTCACAAAGTGGTAGCCCAAGACAAAATCAACGAAATCATTGGCCATGCAAATGGCAACATCAACTCATCGCCAGTGGCGGCAGTCAGGTAAGAAGTAAGGTGGGAAAGACATATAACAACAACAACAACATTAACTGTTCTACCTTCTTTTATGTTAACTCCTACCACTTGGTGGCATTTGGCAATTTTCAACAATTGTTTGAGGCATGCCCCAGACTTGCTGTGTGGCAAACAACTTCTAACTCGACTCAAGCAAAATGCAATCTCCTCCTCCATCCTCCTTCTCCTCTTTCTTCACTTAAATATTTCGAGTTTCTGAGTTGTGTCATTGCAGGCAAGTGCAATTGCAATTCCAATTGCAATTGGCAATGGCCATTTGCCTTGGCTTTGGCTAGATTATGCAATTGTTTTCCACTCTATGCTATCCTAACCAAGCTAAACCACCTCCCTGCCCAGTTACCTCAGTTTTAGTGACTCAACTTTGTGTCTGTTGTGTGGGATTCCAGTCACGTTTTCTCGACAAGATTCTTTGGCTGCTTTTCTTCGTTTTTTTTATATTTTTTTTTGGAAAAAGTGTTAGACGCCCGTTGGCATCGGGCTAAAAGAGAGATTCTTCTTCTTTTTTTTTGGCCAGAAGATGCGATTGGGCAAAACGATTTGTTCTTTTTAAACCCAATTTTTCGGTGTGTGTGTGACTTTCACATTTTTATGACATTCTTATAAGAATTCTTCAATTTTGTCCACTTTTCTTCTAACTGTCTATCTCTCTTTCTTGTTTCTCTATCTCTCTCTCTTTCTCTGTTATCGAAAAAGAAATTACTTGACACACACGACGCACGATTATCATTAATCTTAAGAGCCACAAACAGAAATAAACACACACACACTCGCACACACACAGGAAATACTGGTAATTTACTTAGCAAGATGTCTGGTTAGCTAATGTCTACCGTCCTTCTTTACCTCCCTCTTATCATGCCATGCCTTCTCCACTTTTCCAACTCCTTTTTCCCCTTTTTTTGTTTGTTGTTAGTGTCTTTTTCTCCTTCTCTCAATGACCAATTACATTTAACGGCCATGCATACAAAATAAATTAGAAATACGAAAAAAATATTAAAGAATTCGCTAGTAACGAATAATGAATACCCTAGATAATTTAAGTCTAAAGGGGTTAAGACTAAGAATTACTCACTCCCTAAATAAAGGATAAGTTTTGGCTATATGAAATCGATTCAATAATAGATAATGCAGGTTTTGTACTTGGTGGATCTTTCCTTTTATTATAAGTACTAGAATGTCATATAATGTAGTAAGATGTAATGTAGATGCACAAGATCTACAGATAGCATCTATATAAGCCAAAGAAATAGATCCTCTGATCCGAATTGTATGTATATATATAAATTTAATATTAAAGATTACTCTTTAGAAACATACTAATCCTATATCTTCAAACAGTTATACAGTTAATTTTACTATATTAGTTCTAAGAGAGGCTCCAATCAAATATTACAAACTCTTTAAGAGAAAACTATATTAATTGTATTACTGACTGAACTAAAGAATTAATTTAAAATCTGTTCGTTTTATATGAATTATGTATATTAGTCAAAAAGTTCTAAAACTTTTAAAGTTCCTCAGGATTTTAATTAGTTGAAAAAAAGCTTTGATACAATGACTCCGAAAATATTCCTGGAAAAATCTATTCCATAACGATCTATAAAAACTTGTACAAGATGATTCTATTCTATTCTATGAATTTTTTTTCTTTTTTAACTCGATTCTGATAACTAAAAGACTTGTTTACTTCTAATATATAGATTTCATATGGGGTATCTAATAATATAGCTGATTCTAATATATAGATTTCATATTTGGTATCTAATAATATAGCTGATGAATCTAATACATATTTCAAATTATGACAGAAGAGCATGTATATTACCTTATATATACTTTTCTCCATTCTATGCTATATGAAGTTTTAGTAGTTCGCTTCATTTCCTATTCAACTTAATAGTAATTAATTATTTTAAAGAACATGCTGATCAAGAATATATATATACATATACTATATACAAAGTAGTAATCCTCTTTGTTAAATAAACAAATTTTTCTTCCACCTGTTTTCTTTTGCCACTTTGAAGATCTAGTAAAGGTATATATTTCATAGTAGTTCTAATATAAGTATATACATAGTTCCCTCTACCTTTGCCCAACATATAACTAAAATGTATATACCCCTTCTAAGCAAAGGTATCAAATAAGGGGCGAGTCCCATAAATGACCATAGGGGAAATAGGAAAAGAGGCGGAGTGGTATAGTGAAGTGGATTGTCTGGAAGTGTATTTGTGGTGGCAATGGGTCAGCGCCGTTTAAGTGGGTGGCTTAATGGTTTCCCCATGTGGCATCTTCATGAGGCTAAAGTCAGTGTCAATGTGTCAATGTTGCTGTTGTTGCTGTTGTTGTTGTTGCCTCATAAATTCATCAAAAGCAATTTCGTGAAGTTAATAAGTAAACTTGTTTTGTCGTTTGGGCTATGGGAAATGGAAGTGGGTGAAGTGGAGTTGGGAGGAAATAACATGACTACAAATGTGATAATTGTCAAGCCATTTAGTTGGCATATTGAAAAGAAAAAAAAACACATATAAACCTCAAGGTAAACAAATGCATAGAAAATCATGCCTCACACGTTTACGTCAGGGACAAATGCAAACGCATTTAAGTTTACCTAACGAAACATAAAAAAAAAGTGTAAAAAATGCCATTAAGATTAAGTAAAAATAGTACCAAATTGTACAACAACAATATTACTATTAATAATTAATAAAAATCAATGAATTTAAATATTACAAAACATTACAGAAAAAGATGATTTAGAACCTGGTTACGAAATAAATCATTGAATAGTGATAAGGAAAAAGTTTTAAGCAAAAATTTATACAAATAATTTTAAATTTGCAATTCATATATTTAACATATGTTTAACAAATATAAAAACACATAAAACAAAAACTATACAATTAAGAAAAAGTCTATAAATTTATATAAAAAATAAATAAATATATAAAAATACTATAACATATTTAAAAGAAAAATATATATATAAAAGAAAGTATAAATATATAAAAAATGTATCAATTTATAAAAATTTATTAATTTATATAGAATATATAAAAAATAAATAAACACTATATAAAAAATAGATAATACATAAAAAAAAAAAAAACATTTATAATGAAAAACAAAATACAAAAAAATACAAATATAAAATATATTTATATATAAAAAATATAAAAATTTATCGGAAATAAAAAATATCTAAATTTTAGGAAATGAAAATATATAAATTTACAGAAAAAAAAATTATAAATTTATATAAAATAAAAATATATATATTTATAAGAAATAAAAATATATAAATTTATAGGAAATAAAAATAAGGTAAGTCTTCTATATACAAATATATAAACATATTTAATATATATACAAAAAAAACTATAAAAAGAAATATACATTATATATAAAGATGCACATAAAACAAATATTAAAATTATGTATATAAATGGCAATATAATCTAATAATAATTTATATAAATATTTAAAAGAGGAATATATCAATATAATATAAAATAAAAAAACAAAATATTATAAGTAATTATTTTGAATTTTATCCAGTATATATAACATTTTGCCCCAAAACATTTGAATTAAACATGTATTTTTAACTGATTTTATTATCATATGAGACTATATACTATATCATATGAGACTATATACTATATCATATGAGACTATATACTTTATGCTTTTATAAATAAATTATTAAATTAGTTTGGGGTTTAGTTTAACTGAGGAAGTTTTCATTTAGCTACAAACCAAATCAAATCAAATTAAAGTTATCTAAATTATAATCAAAATTGCTGTATACCTTAATCGAAATCTATAAGGTGTAGTCTATATCTACAAAATCTCTTAGATTATATTATTATATGGATATTGGTAACATATACTTAACCTGTAGCTACTGAGTACCTTTTACAGATACCTAAGATCTAGATTTTCAAAAACAATTAAAACCTACTTTCAATTTTAAACCTTACTTCAGCTCCCTTTAAGCTACATATCAAATCAAAGTCCTAACTAAAACTAAATCCTTTTTACTAAAACTCAAGCAGATAATCAAAAGAGAGATTCAACTTTTTTTTTACCCAACTAATTCATCAGTCGTTAAAATCTATAGACGGTAGCAAAAAAAAAATCGTAAAGCAATTTACAACTTTAAGTTGAATTTAATCCTCACCAAAGCAAATTCAATTCATACGCACGCTTTGGCATTTTCTTAGCCACTCATACAGTGGCTGTCAATAGTATACGACTCAGCTATAGTTGGTACCCCACTCATCACTATCTGCTGTCATTCGGATTTTATTTTTTATTTGCTAATTGTTTGAAATGAGGCAAAATGCGAAGACATTGCCTCTTGTTTTTTTTTTATTTTTTTATTTCTTTGCCATTTATGGATTGCGTTAACTGATTGCAGAGCATCACAAACAGGAGTAGGAGCAGGAGCAGACCAGTCTTTCAGCTCATCATCGACACTTTAGCCAGCCTGCAGCCGGAAATTGTATATGCGATGCCAATCAATGAAAATAAAAAAATTAAATATAACTAGTAAGCCAAAACGAGTATGGAATATGTGATATTGATTAACGACAAAGAAACGGTCACACACCAAACATGAGATGCAAAAAGTACAAATATATATATAGAAAGATATATATATATATGTATATAGAAAATCATTCTCATTCACATGCTGCACATCTTCGTCTCATCTTTTGGCCAAACAGAAACGGTAAATTCTTGACTCTGGCGTGAACATTATGCGCAGCTGGCTGGCTAATTAAATTACACAACAGTTTAGAAGAACTTTCGACATGAAAGAAACTAAAAGAAAAAAAAAAAAATATTAAACTAACGCTAAGCCATAAGAACAGTAAACTGGTCAAAGATGAGACTTAAAAGACTCCCCTCTAACGTGACGGAGCTAGTTGCTGGCCAATGTCGGTGCCCGGTACCCGGTGCCGGGTACCAAAGATGAAGCTGGACCTGATGCCTCTGTCTGTCTTTGAAATGCCTTAACTTAATGCTCAGGCACTGGCGTCAACAGTTGTAAATGTAAATGCAAATGTTGCATGCAACTTCTTCTCACTGACTTTCAATCCTATCCGCCTGCGTCCGCTCTCTTTCCCTTCTTTTATAGAAGCATGACTGTGGTGTTGTGGTGCACAGTAACCACCTGATGATGACCATGAGTTGGTTACGGCATGATTGTAAATATATATTAATTGCCCAGTTCCGATCATACGTCAAGTGGTTTCAAATTAAATCGCTAAGGCTACCGAAAAACCAGTTAACTTTTGTAAATGAAATAAACTGGAGTTATTTAGAGACTTGTTTAAAGGTTTAGCAACAATTTATAAGACAATTTTAGAGTAAGATTTATTTCAATTTAAAATTCTAAGAAAATGTTGGCTTCTTTATGGCCTTTATATTATATAATCTGATATTTTCATACACTGGAAAACCAACAATAAATTTAAACAAATAAAAAAATAAATAAATTAAAAAATTTCTTCCCAGAGTAAACGCCTTTGGAACCTTTTTTTTTTAAATTTTAAAAAATATTAAGAAAAAAAAAATTTGCCTTTGAGGGCCTTTTTTTGAAAACTTATAAAAAATATAATTTAAAAAAAAAAAATTTGCTTTAAAACTGCATTGAAAACTTTAGCTAATATCTATTTCAATATATTGTCAAATTTACTTGATTTAGAAATATAACAAATGGAGAATAAATACTAATCTAAATTGATTTCACGTTTATTTTTTTAAAAGATCCCTAAAATATATTTTTCATAATGAGAAAATTTTTAAGTATTTTAAAGATGAAAGATTGCTTTGTCTTATATTGAAGAAATATCTATTAAAGCTAACCCAAAAAAAAATAAGAAAAGTTCTTCTTTGAAATTAGGGTTTTTTTATTCTCTATCTTTTATGATCTGTTAAGTCATAAAATTTTTACTTTTAATGATGTTACCATAAATGGTTAAACTTTAAGGTCATTTCTCCCACAACTTCTTAAGTCATCTGGTTCTCTCTTGCTTTTTTTTCTCTGTTTCTTCAAGTATTTCTAAATCTAATTCCTATAAGATTTCTAAAAGCTGTAAATGTAGTTTTAAAACAATTTTTAATTATATATTTTCCTCTTATATGGCATTTTCTCTCATTCAATTCTCATCTTTACTTAAGTTCTTCATTAACTTTGCCGCCTTCTTTTGTTTAAACAAAGTTATTTTCTTTCATTAGCATTGTTAACTTTTATGTTTACCACAATATTCGCGTGATGTAACAGTAAAAATATGGAAAAAAAAAAAAAAAACAAAGGCGTAACGTAGACCCTTTAAATATACGTTGCTCAAAGTTATTTGAAATGAAAAATTTTAGGGTGAAACCAAAATTTCTAAAAATATATTTTGATACTTCAGTTGAAAAAGTCTTAATATAAAATTTATCTACTATATTTAATAAAAAATTGTAGATCAAATAAATTTTTTTGAAAATTTAGTGTTTAGTTATTAATTGAAAAATATTATTTTTTAATTTCTTTAAAAAATATATTTTTTAAAATTTTATTTAAAACTGCTTACAAAATGCGTAAAAATTTTATTTAATATAAAAATTTCTTTTAATATAAAATCTTAATATTGAAAAGAAAAAATATAATTAAACTTAATGTTATAATGACATTCTCTAACTAATTCTAAAACTAGATTTAATCTTTTAAAATTTAATTAGTTTAATATATTTTTTCTCTTTCCCCTTGGCTACGTCTATGCAACATTGTTGGCCCAACCAATTTGTCGCTGTTCTTAAGTAATTTTTGCGTCACGTAGCTGCTTGCTCGTTCACTTACTCAATCACTCACTCAGTTAGTCAGTTAGTCATTCATTCATTTATTCGCTCGCTCAATCATTCTCACTCTGACTTTGGCCTATTCAAACATTTTTCTTTCACTTGGCGCTTAGAAGGCGGCAACGTTGGTGTCGGCATTTGGCTTAAATTGTTAGTTTCCGCTTTTAAGGTATTTCTCTTTTATTTTTGCTGCCGAGGGAGGCACTAAACTACACACATACAAACATATATATATATATAAACTGATGTATGTATATACATGCAATGCCAACAATTGCAACAAACAACATAAAGGAAAGGTGGCAAAATTGCCAAGAACCGCTAAGAGGCAAGTTGAATGAAAGCGAATTGTACTCGTAGGAATTGTAGGAAAAATGCGTCTAACTAACTGTACTAAACTATATAATCGGTCTAAGAAATTAGCAAGTAAATTAATAAGCAAAATCAAATTTAATGGCATTGCCCATTAGATAAGGCCAGTTAGACACCAAAGAAGAAAGAAAGAAATAGGTGGAGAAAACCAACTAGGAATAAGAGTTATAAGAGAATAAGGTAAAGAAATGAAAACCAACTTTTAAATTGACTTGACAAATGGTTTTGAAGGTATAAAAAAAAAGAAAATTTAGAAAAAATATTAAGTCATAATAAACTTTTGTAGAACATCTTTAAATCAGTTTTAAAATTGAACAATTAATCATGAATAGTTAATATTTTATAAATAGTTGATAATATGTTTTGAAATTTGACAATCTATAGAAGTATCATTATATATTTTCAGATATTATATCATAGAATTTGCCAAACTTTAAAAGTATCATTATAAAACTTTAGAATAATAATTTAAAATATTTAGAATATTATAATTTTAATGCGACTTATGGATATTTGTATTTATCTCATCTAACTTTTGTATTAATAATTAATTTTTTATACTAATGTTAAATATATTCAAATTTTCCATTAACTTATGACTAAACCCCTTCAGTTTGGAGCATTCAGTAAAGTTGCCAAAATGATTAACCCAAAATCAAATTAAAGACATATTTGCTATATTTTCACAACCAAAGATTCAATATTTATTTATCAATCAGTTAATACTTGGTTTTTCCACTTAAAAATATTCTAAGAATATCTTTAGAAATTGTTTATTCATGAACTTAGTTTCAGTTACATCTTTTCCTTTTATATTAAAAAACTTGAAATGAAATGAGAAATGAAAAATTCTTAAAAAAAATTCTGGAAAATACCAAACCAAATAATATATATTTGGTAAGATATTTTCTTTTTCTTCTATGTTTGGATAAACCTATCTTATTGGAACTAACTTTAACAAATTTATCTCGAATTTAATATAAATTTGTTTTTTATTTTAATTAAGCAATTTGTAAGTCTATCTAAAGCTATGACAATCCACAGAAGAAAATGTTTATCAATCCAATTTTAACAATATATTTTAATATTTTTGCTTTTCAAAGCAAGAAAAATATGTTTTCAGCTGATATTAATAAAACAACCTTAAAAAAAAAGTAAAAGAAATTAAAAAAAAAAAAATTTAATTGTTTAGAATCATAAATCAGATGTTAATAACTAACAATGAAAATAAATACGCGAAAAAATCTAAATTTTGGATAACAAAAAAAGAAAATAAAATACTAAGAAAAAAAATAAAAAAAAATAAAATAGATAAAAAATTTTCTTATGATTAAAAGTTAAACCAAATTCAATTACACATTGAAATAGCTCTCATAAAAATTTAGTTTATTTAGTTAAAAATTAAATTATAAATTAAGAAAAAAAAAAATTCTTTAATTTTTCCATGTGTAGCGCTGGTAATTTTAATGGCTTTCCTTTCGGATGCAATTTATTTATTATTATTATTGCATCTGTTGGATATTTTATATCTTTTTCATTTACTCAAAGTGATGATCTGCCATGCGGCTTTCTCTATGATCTTAGGCAAAACTGATTTTATCGATTTCTTGAATTTAAGAGTTACGATTCTTATAAGAGCTATAATAGTTTTTTTTTTTTCCTAGCTTCTGTTTCCGATATTTAGAAGCTATAAACCGATGTTGTGATTGAGAGGGGCTATAAAGTGGCTATAGCTATCCATTCTAATGGATTTGCCATCTAACAATTTTAAGGTCTTTTGATTTATGAAGTAAATAGTAGACAATCCTTATGGCTTATCTTATATGCTGCTTCTCATTTCAATACCTGCTATTAGTAGTTTCCTTCAATTTGGCGTAAAAGTGTATAATTGCATTTACGTTTGCGTCTGTAATGAACCATTAAAGATGCCAACCATAAAAAAAAAAAAAAACAGAGAAGAAGGAATTCTCATTTTCTTAACACTTTTTTTTCACGCCTAATTGGCTGTGGCAAGAAAATTTCATTCCATTGCATTGTTTGGTAGGATTTTGAGGCCATGTCGGAATCTTTTGTACATTTATCACCCAAGTTCTTAACAAATTTCTTACCATAAACATACTTATGCCGATGACATACAAAAAAAAAAAAAAAAAAATAAATTGTCTATAACTATTAATCAAATGGCAGTTACCAAAAAAAAAAGAATAAGAAGAAGAAGAAAAAAGAAACCTTTAACCCAATTGCTAATTATGAGTTTCCTACTTCATTCACACTGAAAGAAATTATCTTTAGGGTCAACACATAAATCTTTTGGTTAGAGGTTAGAGCTAATAAACCGCAAAGACAGAGAGAGAGATAAAAGATACTGTATATGGGACATGGGCAGAACCAACTGACCAACTGACCGGCAAAAAAGAAAAACTACAAAATTTATTACATTTGGCAATTTTTATTTATCATCTTTATTTTTTTTTTTTCCTTTTTTATTTGCCTTAAATTAAGCTTGGATGGATGAAGCAAAGGAAACTCTCATCGACTTGTAGTTTAATGCCCAAATAGAAAAAAATTGTATGCTTGTCTGTAGGCGTTTATCTCTACGTCTTAGCCAGTTGTTGATCACCATGGTTTTTTGCCATATTTGGTGCGAGCTCGGCAAGTGGCCAAGTGTCGTGTTTTGCTGCCAGTGTGGCAGAGAGTCCATCTCCTCTTGGTCTATAGTATTATATCGCATGGTATGGCATTGCCTGACCATCTGGCCATGTTAATAACCGTTTTTGACATGCCAAGCGGCATTATTAACAGCATTTTCCTTCTCATACGATTTTCTATTTTCTTCCATTTGTCTGCGTTTGTTTTCTCCCCCCTCTCTCTCTCTCTCTGTCTATTTTTAATTGCCGCAACAAGTGGTGGTAAAAAGTGCGGCAATGTCTGGGCGACATTTTAATTGAAATTCTGCAGAAAATTCCTCTTGCCACAATAGCAGCTGGTAAATAGTCTAATAAAATACTTAACCATGACAAAGTTGTATGGCAAATCTATTAAAAAATACAAAAAAAATATATATATACCAACAAATTATCTCAATTACAATTTAACTTTCTTTTTTCCATACAAAAATGACTTTCAAATAAAAAAAATATAAATAAAAATAAAACTGAAGGAAATATTATTTCAAAGAAATATTTGTTATAAATTTGTGAAAAATTTTTATTTAAAATTTACTATAACTCATAAATAATTAAAAATTAAAAGGCATAAAGCTATAAATTTATGTTCACAGCAAAAACATTTTTATAGCTAGTAGCGTTTTTTTTTTCTTCCAATTTTTTTTTATAACCATTATTAAATTGTATAATTTTTTATTATAACCGTCAAATGTGGGGATAATAAAATGTTTTTTCTTGAGTTTGCGGTTAATCAGCGTATATGCCTATTGAAGAGTTTAACAGTTTATATAAAACCTGAAAGACAGACTAAATTCATCTGTTAATAGTTTGGATTTTACTTACTATATCTAGCAAGTTTTATTAGAATCGGTGGACTATATCATATAACTTCCATGGGTTAAGATCGGTCCACTAGAAAATGGTTAGCATTAAAGAGATTTTGTTTCTTGAACTACTCACGTTAAACTTAATTTTCCATTAATTTCTATACTTTTCGATATGTCTCTTTTGCTTAAACAAAATCTAGTGACTATAGCTCATATAGCTTTCATAAAAAAATCGATTTAGATCGGTCCAAAATTAAATAATAAGTATTAAAAACCTTTTATTTTAAAAGCAACTGACATAAAACTTAGTTTTCCATTAATTGTGTATACTTCTCTATAGATCCCTTAAGCTTAAACCAAATCGGTTGACTATATCATATACCTAACGTTGAAAAATCAGTTAAGATCGTTCCACAATTAAATAATTGGTATCAAAAAAGTTTTGTTTTAGAAGCTAGTGACACTACTTAGTTTTCCATACTTTTATATACCTCTTGATAGTTCTCTTAAGTTTAAACAAAATCGGTTAACTATATCATATAGCTCTCAAAAGATATGTTCCTTTAGAAAAAAAAGTTTATGAACCAATAACATCGTAGTTTTAAAAGCATTTTCAATTTGGTATTTGTAAGTGTTACTTATGTAGAGGAACCACAATTGTATATAAATTAGAATCAGTCGACTATATAATATAGCTGGCATAAGAACTAAATCAAGTTGTCAAAAGACATTTGGCATTTTATATTATTAAATTTATATTTGACTAGTTTTATATGTTTTCTATTAAAAAGTTAGTTCTATATACTTTCGAAAGCTTCTGATTCTTTCACATTGTGTATAATTGTCAAGGGTATACGAACTTCGGCGTAAACTAGTTTTGTTCTCTCGTTTATGACACTCTTCTTAAAGTCAAATTGGTAAGAAGCAAAACTTCTTTTATTTTCTTTCCATATGGCATTAAATATCTAAAATAAGATTTTTTAAGTCATAAATACAGTTAGATTGCCTTATGGCTATATCAAATTCTATTCTTTCAAAACAATATAAAGCAAAATTCTATTCTATAGTTTTTTTTAGCATTATGCAATATCAAAAGCCATCAAATTTAAAAATAAAAATATCATTTCATTTGGCTTTCAATGGATTTCAAACTAAGTCAATGAACGATCAGCTTTTGACGGCTTCCTCTTTCTCTCTTACCAATTGAAATGCAGATCATATATTGTTTTTTTTTTTGGCAAAAGGGGGAACAACTTATATAATATATATATATGGAATGGTTTTTTTTTTTTTGTTTGTCGTCATCATTATCCACATGTCATGGCCAAATTCGTGGGCTGAAAAAGACAATTGGCCAGCACGCACAAAAGTCAATGACATTGCGAAAAAAAAAACAAAGCAACGAAGAGCTAGTTTAGTTTTCTTTAATGACAGCCCATTAACATTAACTCATTTAATGTCAGGCTTAAATTTTGTTTTTAATCTTTCTCTTTCGGTTTTAGCCTTTTTCTGTTACCTTAATTTAATGATTTTTGTTATTTAATTAGTTCCGTTCCAGTAAAATAAATCATAATAAGTTTTATTCTATTTTTCCATCAAAAGCCTTCTTTTAAAAACTCGCCAAACTTTAGTCAGTTGCGGTGTTTTTGCCATTTTAGTTAGTTTGTTAGTTCACTCATCCAGTTCGTGTCTTAAGTCTTTTGATATGCTTCAGCCATGGCCCGCAGCAGTTTATCAAAAGGGAAGGCCATACATGCGCGCTTTCAAATCAAATTACATGGAGAAAAAGTTAAAAGAGAGAGAGCGAGAGAGAGAGGGGGGGCAGTAGAATTTGATAATTGAAAAGCAGTACTCCAGGGCACAGTAGAAAAGGATAGAAAATCAAAAAGGCGTATTAGCCTTTTGGCCAAATCAACTGAATTCTCTGCAATTTGCTTTGCCACAATAATCAAAACATTCCCATCCAGGAAATGGAATTATCTTACTCTTTTTTTCTTTTTCTTTTTTTATTTTTCATTTTCGTTCTCTTATTTGATTTCGCTTTTGTTCCAAGGGCAAAGTGAATTGGCAAGTGAATGCAATAAGGTTGCAACCCAAATGAATTTGGCTATGTGTATCCATCGAAATGTTGGCAATTATTAAATGCTTTCTGGCATTAAAAAGTTTTAAACCTTTAATTATTAAAGGCTAAAAACATAAAATTTATGTTTTTGGTTCTCAAAGGCAATAAAAAGAAGTTAGTTAAGGACGTTAGGAAAACGAAAAACTAATAAACCAAGCAAGTCATGCCTGACGACCTTCGCTTATACTCTGTAGTGGTTAGCAGGTAAGAGTCATCAATGTGATATAAAATTCCCTCAAAATAGAGCAACGCATGCTGTCTCGCTTACTCCTCTTGGCTGTTGCGATATAATATGTACCAAGGGGTATCTCTAATATTTATCATTAATTTGGTCAGCTGATACATTTCGGCCATATTTCTAGGTGTGTCAAAGAGAAATGCTATACTGTTAATACAGGCTTAGCTATTTCTTTTTATCTAAATTGCGGGAGTAAAAATGGGCGTGGCAAGAATTTCAAACAAACTTGATCTGCGTAAATACTAGATGAATCTTTGTTAGCCCCCCCACTTACTTTCTTACTTAGGTGTTCATACGAAAGGGCGAAGAGACGGACAGATAGACCGACAAGTCTCAGGAGACTCGTCTACTGCTGATGATGGAGTTAAAAATGCTTATTTCTTGCCTGTTACATACCTCTTAGCGTTATTAGTATACACGTTTTTCCCCTAAAGGGTATTAGAACACATAAAACTGTTAAGGGACCTTTTAAAGGGTTAAAAAAGACACATAAAACTTTTAAGAGACCATTTGAAAAATTAACTAATTTTGGAAACGGGCAGACATAAGATAACTAACTTTTATAGGAATTGTAGTCTTGTCTTTAATGCTCCTAACGAAAGGAAAATGCAATAAAAATTCTAGCTAAATTTCTTTCCCATAAAGTTATTTCTAACTTGTTCTTTGGTAAAATTCTTCTAGTTAGCAAGGCAAAAACTATTTTTTTTATATTTTTACACAATCATGGAATATATTTTTCCAATGCCAATTAAATTTGCCTGTAAATTGTTGCACTCAGCTGTAGATATAAAATTAATTACCAATTTCAAAAGACACTTTTATTTCTCTCCAGTGATTGCATTCAGATGTGTGATATTATGGTAAATTGTTTGCAATTCAATCTACTTGTGAAACCTGAAATTAAATTCCACTTGAGAGCAGATTAAATGGGCAGGAGATTCAATGCCATAAAAATTACTTTATAACAATCAGTTTGCAAAGGAGAAGAACTCAAAAGAAGACACCATGAGGATTCCTAGCTGGTTGGTAGTATTTTATGAGGACTTGAAGTGGAAACTTAATTAGATGTGTATTTTGGTTAAGGATTGTAATGATTTTCTGTTTAATTAAAGCGTTTAAATAGTTTTTTACGAAATGATGTAGGTGGTGACGTCACGGTTTTTGTATCTTTCTCCTGGTCTGACGTTGGTTCAATAACTTGTAATTAGGATACAATTCTCTTTTTTTATTTCAGTTAGTCTTCTTGATTTAACATTTCTATATTTGGTTTAATATATACTAAAAGTGTAATTAGTGTATTCTGTAGTACTAAAAACTAGCCAAAGGCTATCGTATTGATCATAAACTGCTTTGAAGATTCGTGGCCTCATTTTCTAAATATGTACATTATTCCCTGGCTATTTATTTTAATACATTTTTGTGTATTAGAATCGACGTCCTCTTTCTTTGCCCTATATCAAGGAATTTTTCGACCAAGTAGACTAAAATTTTACTGACTTGTTTGTACATTAGATGGAATTAACTAGGTTAATACACAGCATGAGGTAATCAAAAGGTTTCATTTAATGTACAAATCCCAGTTTGGGCTTAAAAAAAAATCTACAAGGAGGAGGCTTGATGGGAACTGGAGTAAAAATGTAATAAGTGGCTTATTCTTCTATGCAGCAGATAATTCCATAGAGGAATAATATATTTTTTTTCTTTCTTCTCTTGACTTTATTTTCACTTCATTATTATTATTCGATCTGTTCCTGTTTTATCTTAAAGAATGTTTTGAAAGATCTAAGATTTAAGATCTTTAAAAGATGATTGAAATATAGAAAAAGAAATAACTTGAAAAAGTCAACAAGAGTCAAAAGAGTAAAAAGTAATATTTCAAACTTTTATTTTTTGAGAAAGAAATTTCATTTGAAATATTTGTTATATCATTTCACACCTTTTAATTGTGCTAATAAGTATTTCAATAATTGTTTCTTTTATATACATAAAACTTATTTTTATTCTTAAAAATTTTACAAATGCTGCTTGCAATAATATGAACTTTGAACCTTTCATATAATCAATCAAAAAAAAGCAATTTTCAATCGGAAATACTTTTCCCATCAATGACCATCAAAAGAGAGTATATAAATGTTTTGTGTGAAAATCTTGGCTAAGATTAACAAATAAATATGATAAATTTGCCACATGCAGTTAGACATGTAATTTATCATATGCTTTCCCCTACAACTTCCCTCTCATCTCTTTATTACCTGTATTGGCTACTTTTTAGCTCCCCCGTTGCGGGTCAGAGCTTGTCTAATAGATTAAATAAATTTCGCATAAATTATGCAATTGTGGCAAAGCCATAACTCTTCTTCTTCTTCTACTCATGCCGCCTTAGGGGGAGTAATAGAGAATAGAAGGAGGGGGAGAGAGAGAGAGAAAGAGACAAGTTTGCATTTTCTTACGCACTAGAAAACTCTATGAAAAAGAACTCGCTTTTGCCTTATTAATTTCCATGCAAAGTTGAAGTTGGACTTGCTGTTTGTGAAGTCACAGTTGGAGGAGCTGGGTGAGTTGATCCTGTTCTTGGTCCGTTATGGGGCAATGTTGTCGGCTGCATTTCAAACGATTCGATTCGATCAACAGTGAGCCAAACTATACGCAGTTTGGTAATTAAAAACCCAACGATGCAACTTGGTGACTTTGGCCATAACTAACGGTAAACAGCAGGTTGCATATCTAACGCTAGTGCATTTGGCGCCCACAGGATTAGCTTCAAGTATTCCGGTTGCAAAAAAAGCAAGCAAGCAAGCAAAAAAAAAATCAACTAAATTTACATAATATTTGCTCTAAATATTTTCAAAGAGGTGAGGTAAGGGGACAACTTAGGAGGGGTGGCCTACCTTGCTTTCACACGCATGAAAGAGCCCAGTTTACTTTTCTTTTTCCCCCTCTCGCACTCTCTATTCTAGTCGAGGTGCCAGCTTATCAAGCCTCATAAATATATTGGCCTGAGGAGTTCTGGCTTTTTCTTACTGACGACAACGGTTGACAATATTTTTTTTTTTTTTTTTTTTCTTGTGGCCAAGAAATCGGAGCGGAAATTTTTAGATGAATTGCTTGTATTTATTCTTATGCCTCATTTTGCTCTTTGCCAAGAAAAATCTTGAACAAAATGATATATAGCTACATTATTTAGATTTAAGGTTTGATTGAGGTTTTCTATTGCAAAGATTTGAAAGTTGTAGAGTAACTTCAAACTGAAGTAATATTAGATGATATAATTATACCCTTGCAGAGCGTGATATAAATTTGGTCAGATGTGTGCAACGCATAGATATATCAATAGGCAAGTCGATAAAGCCATGTCCTTCTGCCCGTCTGTCTGTTTCTTCGCCAGAAATAGACCTTAAAGTGGAAGCTATATGGTTGAAACTTGGTAGATAACCACTTTAACTAATCAGGCAGATAAAGTATAAAAATCAGTTGGATCGGACAACAATAACATAAAGTAAAGTCGATATAGCCACGTCCGTCAGTCTGTTTCTTCGCCAGAAATAGACCTTAAAGTTGAAGCTATATGGTTGAAACTTGATAGATAAGTTTTTTAACTAATTAGGAAGACAAAGTATAAAAATCATACGGATCGGACAACAATAACATAAAGTAAATTGACTTTAAAAACTTTCATTTGGCCCATTAACATTCTTTTGGAAGCTACTAAACACAAGTGTTAACAGCCTCTAGGGCCTAGGGCTATAAGACTAACGATATGAATTTTTAACATTTTTCATTCATTTTCATTTTTTAACTTTTGTAAAGAAAATTTTTTTTAAATTTCTTTAAGTATTTTAAAGATTTCCATTGACAATGCAATTGAATTTAATTTCTTTTGCATACAACAAAGAAACTTGCAAATTTGTTGCAGTTTGTTGTAACTGTAGCTACTTGTTGTTGTAGTTGTTGCAGTTAGATGTTAGTTGTTAGCTGTTAGCTGTTGCTTCATCTTGGACCTAATACAATTAGTCTTGTGTAATACGCATGGCTTTTGCCAGTGGAGCTAAAAAGGAGTTTAAAGCAATGGAGGGTGAAGGAGTTAGAAGAAGATGGAGAATGAAGAGTGCCAAACCCGTTAGTAAATACAGTTAGTCATTTTCTCTCTTTCTTACTTTTGACTTTGTATAGTTACTGTCTTTTTTTTTTCTTTTCTTTATTTTTTTCCTTTTCTTTTCTTTTGGCAACAACGCAACGATTGAAATGCCTTGGGAGCGGTGAATTGATTGTGCAAGTCCAAGCCAGACCAAGCGAGCCAAATTGAAAGCCTTTTAGGCCTCGTTTTCTTACACACACACACACACATATGTACATATACATATATATATATAGTTTACGTTGGAGTATGTCAGATTTTTGTGTTGCCAAAATGGTCAGCATAACGGTAAATGTTGCTTGCCTTTAAGCCAAAAGCTGTTACTGTTGTTGCCACCGCCGCTGCTGCTGCTGCTGCTGCCAACTTTTCGCCCCTACTAATTAAAGCCTCCGCAAAAGAAGCCGAAAAGATCCATTTAAAAATATTATCTTTTGATCTACAACAATTATAATTCAATAAAAAATCAAGTAAAGAGCTTATAGAATTGAATGACAAATACGTCGGCTGCCCTAACAAAGATTAAAGACAAGGACCTTTTGTCTTTTGGGGCAAAAAAAGTAACCGCCCCATTTTGGTTTCTATATACAATTTACTTGTTCTCTTTGCCTTTATTTTTATCGTTGGCTTTTAATCTACGCCCAAGCCGCCAAGGGTATATATGTATGTATGTATCCTCTCCCCCTTATGCAGCATCTACATCTCTTGATTTCCCTTTGGTCAATTTCCAGTTAACTCTCAGCAGGGAGCCATGTAATGTTGGGCAACCTTAACCCTCTGATGACCTTGAGTAAAAAAAAAGAAGCCACTAACTGATAAATAGAAATATTATTAAATAATTTGAGTTTAAAGTTTGACTTGATTTGGTTTTATCTTATTTATAGGATCACACGATCTCTATGGAATTTTTAAGTATTCAAAATTTTTGAGTATAAAAACTCTATAAAAATTTTATTAGATAGAATTAGTACCAAGAATTAGTTCTTCTGTTGAACTTTTGCAGAGTTCTTTGTATAATTCATCTGGCTATAGTTTTTTATAATCTTGCAGAGAGTTTTACAAAACTTTTCAGATCTCTGTCTGTCTGTTTGTTTCATTGCTAGAAATTGACCTTAAATTTGAAACTATATGGTTGAAACTTGGTAGATAAGCTTTTAAACTAATCAGGCAGATAAAGTATGAAAATCAGTAGGATCGAACAACTATAACATATAATAAATTGGTGGTGTAGCATGTGATGAGGAGCTTCTCTTAAATTTTGCATGGAAACCGATCAGTCTAGAGTCCAGAACTGCAAGGGTATACAAACATTGGCAGGACCGAATTTAACCTCTTTAACTTTTTAGATTATTATATACATATGCTTAAAGTTTATCTAGAACAAATGTCCTTGTAATTCCTAAAAAAATATTTTTAGACAATTTTCTTTATTAAAGTAATATTGTAAATAAAAATAAATTGTTGTGATTTTTATAGGGATTTTCTATTAATCTATAGCTTATTCTTCAGTTCTTAAGAACTGAATAAATCAAAGTTATTGAATTTAAAAATGGGTTAAAAGAAAAGAAGTTGCGAAGGCTGATATCAAAGGCAAGGAGAGAAGAAGGAGATATACATCCTATGTAGACCACAGACACGAGTCTGTGAAACCGAAACAGCGGCTTGATTTTATTAGCTTAGCAAAAGGCTTTGATTGTTCTTGTTGTTGCAGTTGTTGTTATTGTTGGTCTGTTGCTCTTGTCTAGACGGGCAATTTTTCACACACACAAACACACACACACATACAGACAGAGAGGAGAGAGAATAAAGTTGAACTTGCTCTAAAATTGGCATTTTTCGCACACATAAGGCAAAAATGTAAAACTGCAGACACTGGCCAACCATCTCAACTCTCTGGTTCGCATCTCATCTCATCTCTTCGCTTTACCTCTCTTGGACCAGAGCAAAGCGGTTTATTTGCCTTGTGTGGCATCATCATCATGATCATGATCATCATTATGATGATCATTGTTTAGTGGTCATCCTGAGTCTAAGCTTCGTTCCCGCTGGCATAATATGGCCAAAGAAATTGTCTTCAAGTTGCAGTTAGAATTGGACTTGGAGTTGAAGTTGAATTTTTGAATTGGTCTTGAAGCAAGAAGATCGCATTGGTACTGTATGGGTCTCCAGCTTGGTCTCGGCAATTTCTTTATTATTACAAGGCTCACCACTTTGGTTTGCCCATTTTGGTGTACTGTCAAAGCTCTTGCTTGCTGCTGATCATTATTGTTGAACAATGTTGCACTACGCCTACCATACCACTACTCCACTCCTGCTCTTGCAGGCAACAATTCCTTACCTAGCTTAGCTCTCTTAGCCTCGTTTTTATATCACAATGGCCATGTCAATGTTTTGTCTTAATGCGACAATCCTTAGACATTTAACTTATGCCTCTTGTCTCCATGTTATTTAAATGGCCAAAGGGCAGAAGGGTGTTGGGGGTGGTGGATGTGGGAATGGGTATGGGTATGGGAAGAGAAATGAAATTCAGCTCCATTCAGAGTCTTTAGCAAGATTTACGGTCCTAGACTATGCAACGATTTATTATATTTATATACCCACCTAGCCCATATGTCTATATATATATAGATATATATATACATACATATATACGTATAAATATATATATGGCTAGTTTGTTTCTTAAGTCATTCGTTTGCTTCATACGTTCATCCGTTTGTTCGTTCGTTCGTTTGTTCTGGCCATAAATTTTAAGCCAAGAAATTGTTGTGGTTGTTGTTGCTGCCTCTGCAAGGTCGCGTGTGTTGGTTGTTGTAATTGTTGTTGTTGTGGTTGCTGCTGCTGCTAGTCTCATAGCAATTAAACAAGTTAATCACAGTTCGATGATTTGTCAGTTGTAAGGTTAAAGGGGAGCTGTGGGGAAGAGCTTGTGGGCGTCAGCTTAAGTCTCTGACATTGTGGTCACTCAAGCGGGACAGCTGACTTAAGCTGAGATGGCTTAAAGCTGCTTCTATATAATAATGATGACATCATAATAAATATTCACAAAATGTTGCAACAAAAACAATAAAAAATTATGAAAAATTATTAAACAAAATTTTGTTTTGTTTTTGTTAAAGATTTCTAATAAATAATTGATTAGAAAAAAAAACTTTTGTTTTTTTTTAGCTGAACTTTCTTGAACTTTTACTTTCCCTTAAACCGACTGAACCAAGTTTCGCTTTAGCTTTAGTATGTATATATAGTATATATATCTGGTGACCACGCCCCTTTTCAAGCTTTGACTCTGGCAGCTTGTAATTTGGTTTTCAAAGTGCTTCTTCTTCTTCTTAAGCAACAGACAAAGGAAAAGCAGAAGATGATCTCAAAAGAAAGCAGATGAAAACGAAGACCAAAGTCTTTTTGCCTCCTGTGCAACGCCTCGTAAATTATAGAGAAACAGGCCCAGACGAGACTGCCATTTTCTTCTTTGTACACTACCAGACAACAGTTGTAGGTATGTCTATATATATATATATATAGATATATATATATATTGATATACACTTATAGATAGAATTGTAAAAAGTATTTTTATGCTGCAACTTAATTCAAGACATTCGACCACCAGTTCGCCTACACATTCAATTAAATAACAATGTCTGATCTTAGACAAAGAGAAAAAAAGGTATATTTGCTTTCAGATAAAGTATAAAAGTAATAGAAAATACTATGATTGATATAGGTATTGTATGATGATCACAACTGATATTGTCAATAACTGGGATCCATACTAAAAATATTAAGCAAAAGTATTCAAATTACAGTTAAAACATATTTGATATGATCTTTATCTATCAAATATAAAACGATTTGCGTATATTCTTTTATCCCTAATTCAACATTTTAAATTTTATTTTATTTAATTTTAATATCGAAATAAAATCTGTAATACGGAGATCTGAATTTGTAGCACTAGTTAGATTCTTTATAGAACATTAATCAACAAATTGTTAAAAATATTCTTATTAGATTATTAAAATTATTGATAATGTTTATGCTGATATTAAAGTAAATATTAATATTATATATATTATAAATATTAGGAATTCTTCACCAAAAAACGAGGGAAACCTTTGGAACCTAATAGCCAATATTATTAATTCTATATGTATATTCTTTTAAGCTTGTGTTTAGTTTTGGTTTATTGTGAAATCAGCTTAGAAGATTGGGTTAGGTTAGGTTAGATAAGGATAGGTTAGGTTATGTTAGGTTAGGTTAGGTTAGGTTATGTTATGTTATGTTTGGTTCGGTTATGATAAGGTAGGATAGGTTAGGATAGGTAAGGTAAGATAAGACTACATTATAAAAGTTTAGTTTAGGTTACCCCCCGCTGACAAACC
Source organism: Drosophila neocordata (assembly GCA_018903615.1). Classification (NCBI taxonomy): domain Eukaryota; kingdom Metazoa; phylum Arthropoda; class Insecta; order Diptera; family Drosophilidae; genus Drosophila; species Drosophila neocordata. Next base: position 12,268,166 of record JAEIGI010000004.1, on the reverse strand, counting down.
TTACGAAGACCAAATGTAATCCATAACGATGCCTGAATTAAGGCTATGATTATTCTATATATTCTATAAAAATGATCACATTCAAATAAACAAATTAACAATTTTAATCAGAACTGACAACATACAACTTAAATTTGCATATTTTTATAATTTTTCTCTTTTGAAATTCATTGATTTCAAATAAATTGAAATGGAAAGATTTATAATCTATAATAAAAGGGTACAACAAAAATCGTAGTTAACTTATCGCGTCTACCTTTTGTATTACTTTTCTTTTTTTTGCCCAAGTTAAAAATAAAAGCTTCTTCAATTGAGAATGGAAAGAAATGAAAGGAAAGAGGGGTAAAAGTTGTGTAGAGGGAAGCTTGGAAGCATTTAATGCTCTTTTCTGACTTTCTGATGGTCTTTTAATAAGGCAAGGCCCCATACTTGACCATAGAGACCGAACAGAGAGACCGGCGACCACTGTGATGATCGATCGATGGATCTGAAGTATGTGGGCAGTAAGAATATGTTCTTGTTGTTGGTTTTCTTTTTGTTTTTGTTGTACTTTGTTGTCTTTTTCCCCCTTATTTTTAAACGATATTATCCGAAGCTTGCCCAACGACGACGGTTCTCAATTTTCAGCGTGTCATGTTACTTCCCCTCTCTGCCATACACCATAACCTCCCTCTTCCGCTCTGTCTCTCTCTCTCTCTCTTAGTCTCTTTCCCTTTCCTCTCTGTCTTTGTTGCTGGGCGATGTTTGTGTAGGTGTCTGCTTTGGCTCTTTTGTTTTTTTGCCGCGCGCTTTTGTTTTTTCCTTTACATTTTTTGTTGTTTTTTTGTTGTTTTTTTTTATTTTTTATTATTATTGTTTCTGTTGTCTCTTTGGCTGTAAAAGGAAACTTGCAGTGCGGCTTCCAAGTTAATGACTAAACGTCTGAAGTGGTGTTTTTTTCTTTAATGTATTTTTTGTTTCTTTTAGGAAAACAAAAAAGATGACTTTGAGTTTGAGTTGAGTGAATCATGGACAAGGCCCTCTGCCACCCACACAGACACACACACAGTCTAAAACACAGAAACAGTATGGAAAAAAATTGAAGCAAGTTTGTTGCCTAAGTCTTTTGTTAAAAGTTTCGTCAAAAGTTTTGACCAATTTTCACCCCCATTTACAGTCAGATTGTTTTTTTTTTCTCTCTCTCTCTCTCTCAAGTAAATGACCATAAAAACGAGGTCACTTTAACACCAAGAAAAAAACTATTGATAGTAGTTTGAGACGAGTCTACGATTTTGAGATACCCTTTAGTAAATTTCTATAACAAAAGTTTAAGAAATTTGCCTGCAATTTACATTGATTATATATAATATATATAATATATATAATACAGATCTTAGAGACATTATTTTACTTGAAACACTCAATGGGATATTTATTTTTAAATATACGGTATTTGGTTTTAGTTTTTAACGAAATATGTCGATCTAATATAGTTATAGTTTCATCTTATTTCATTTCTTTTATATTTAAATACTTCTTAAACATTCCAAAATATATGTTTCCAATATATATCATTTCTGTATTATGTCTTCAAAAGATCGGAAAATGGATCTTTATGGGTAACTATACGTTTTCTAATATAAATACTGTGAAATGGAACGTCATCTGGACTATACGCTTTTTCCAATAAGATAAAACTATAACTATGTTATATAAGGTTTCCATTAATGGGACCAAAAAATGGACTATATACATTTTTCAATATATGTAAGTAACATAAAGTAGGATTCCACTTGGATTACTTGATAGCATAAAATTATTATTATAAGGAAGTTAATATTTATAGAGAAATAGTTCTCATTTTCATAATTTCATCATAATAGTCATTTTTTAAAATTCCAGTCCCATGGGGGATTTAGGATTCATTATTCAAATGAATGAGTTCACTTCTTATATAAAAATACGTTAAATTCAACAATGAACTTTTATTTCAAAATTTTTCCAAATTAAAATAAAAAATCTTACAGATTTAGTGAATATTTTGGAACTCAACCCTAAACTGTAGTTCTTTACCAGAGCAAAAATCTATTTGATAAGTCAATCAAAAAATATACGAACTAAATATGAAAGACTTTCTTTAGGTTATGATTATAAGTTCAGATTCAGCGTTTTAGATCATCTTGGAACTAGTTCAAAAAATTCATGGCTATAGCTTTAGTAGGCTGATAAAAAATATATAACATCTATAAGGTGAATCAGAATAGTTAGCATATAAAAGAACCAATTCAAGTGGACGAAAGGGTTGTCCCTACTATCTTAATTTGGAACTAGTTCAAATAAATATAAAGTGGGCTTTGTACTTAGTATTTTGATAAAAAAAATCTTGCCATTTCTTTACTGCCTGCCCCATAAATTTTGTTTAGCTTTATATACTCATACTATACAAGTAAAGGGTATAAAACAGCATTTTTTTTTTTTGTTTTTTTTTTTTTTATTGTTAATTTTTTTTCCATATATTTTTGTGTCTCATGGTGCATGACATCATGAAGTGAAGCTTGCAAAACTGAGAGCTTGCCAAAAGCTTTATGTATGTTTTTTTTTCATTTGTTTTTTTTTTTTTTTTTTTGTGTTAATTTAATTTTTGCATTGCTTACCTTTAGCCTGGGCTAATCCACATACAAGCAATGCTATTAGCCCTAAAGAACGCCATAGCTCAAGATGATGATGTTGTTGTCGTTGTTGTTGATGATGGAGCATAACTACTAATAATCTTTTGGAAAATTGACACAAGAAAACGGAATAGAATAGAAAATAAGAAAACGGTGTTTTATATTTATTATTAAACACAAAACAAAACGGCACATGCTATATATACATCTATATATATATACATTTCTTGTATTCTTTTGTTAAGAAACACCTTTTGGCCTTTATTTCACACAAACACACACACATATATATTTATATACACAGAACCACTGAGTGCCCCAAGAGGCCCCCCCTTAAAGTGTCTCTCACAAACGGCTTGAAGTCGTCGTTGTTGTCGAAAACTCAAACTCAACAAATCAAAAACCAAATGACAACGGCAAATAAACAACGAAACGACCCAAACGCGAAACGCCACAAAATACTTGACGAGGGGAGTAGAAATGAGGGGAAAACACGTAGGTAAAGAGAACTACAAGTGTGTATATATCGAAGTTTCTTACATTTTTTTTTGTTTTGTGCAAAAATTTAAGATTTTTTTGTTTAACTACACGTCGAATTCCGTCTAAAGTCGTAAGTAGATGTTACTAACAATCTTGGCCGACACACACGTCTGCCCTACACGACGATCGAAAAGAAACTGTCGGCTTGTTTGGTAAAGAGAAATAAAATACAGGCTGGCGCCCGCTTAACAGCAGCACTGAGACTCTCTGTTAAATGAAAATACTTTAATTTGGAAAAGTTAATAGGAAAATATGATTATATATAACATATATAAATCCAAATTAGTACAATTAGGCAAACATTGTAATTCTAATTTTGCAAACTCTTAAATTTTCTATAGAATAGATGTTGCTGTCCAGAAGAGAGATAATACTGGTACATATAAAATCGAATGAGATATACTTTTACTTGGCTAAGATATTGGTCAAATATAATTATATTTAACAAATAAATCTAAAGGAATTTAACAATCAAACTTGTAACTCGGGTGTCTCAGAATCTTAAGTTTTCTATAAAAATGAAGAGATTTGCAAAAGAGAAATAATACTGGTACATTTGAAAACTAATGAGATTAAGAGAGCAGCCAATTTTATAGCTGTGCTACTCAAATGAAATTTGAAAAAACAAATCTACTCTACAAAAGAGTAGAAATAAAGAAATAATATTTATTAAAGTATAAATATTAAAGCCGAAATAAGGAAAAATAAAATGTTTATAAAAATAATAAAGAGAATATATAAGACTTGAGGAGAAGTGTTCACCTTCAGGTCTGAGCTAAGAATGAATTTTAGATGCCTGGGAGTTAACAAAACAAATTATTGAATTAAATTTTCTATCCAGCCTACTAAGATCTTTAAAAAATAAAAATAAGCCCAAAATTCGATGTAAAGTAAAAACAACTCTAAATTTAGAAATTTTGTTTTTATTCAAATTGTTATAAAAACAAAGTAGTATTCAGTTATCTGTCATAGAATTATTGTTTAACCAAAAGGTTTTACGGTGAATGTTGAAAGTTTTTGAGTTTTTTTAAAGTTCATAAATATTTCAATAATAAAAAAAGGAACTTTGTGAAGCAATATAATGGATATGGATACTGAAGAAATCGTAAGTTGTTAATAATGTTTACTAAGAGTATTGTTATTTGTATTTGTATTTTTATTTATAAAAAAATATCATTTTGTCTTTTTCTATATTTAGTTTTAGTTTATTTAGCTAATATAGCTCCGCAGATATAGTTGTCCGATTTATTTCATGTATGTATTTAATAAAACTCTTCCCCAGTAATTGGCAAAAGAAAATTAATTAAAATTAATATAATTTAACCAAAATTTCGAAATCCATGTCAGCAAGGCTAAAATGTGTTATATTTGCTGCTCCCTTAACTGTAACAATGACTCTCAAACTGTCTTTTAATATTGCTTCTCCGATTACCGCGTCTCACAGTTTAGTGTAGAAAAAGCATTGCTAGAAAGAGCGAAAGCTTTCATTAAAGCAAAAGGATCGCTCTTTGTTACTCTCTTCATCTTAGATAACAATCAGCCGGTTTTGTTGTTTGACTAAAATGAGAAATTGTGGGAGCGCAGAAAAAAAAAACTTCTTTACAAAGCAATTATGCAATTTTGTCTTTGTTGTAGTTGCTGCTTCGCCAGCTGCTGCTGATGCTACTTTTATTGTTGTTGTCAAAACAAACATTTTTGATGTAATTGTTGTTGCTATTAGCACACACACACACAGAAGGTTCTCAGAGCTGTCATCAAAAAAAAAAAAAGAAGAAAGCAGAAGAAAAACACAGAACATGAGAAATTGAAAATCATTGAATTGTTTATTTCATATATGTGTTTGTATGTATACAAAAATAATGTTCTCTTTTAAAGAGCTTGCGGTAAATTAGTTTATGGAACTTCCGCTCTTTGTCAAAGTTGTCTGGCCGGCGGCCAGCCAAACGGTTCTTTACAGTGTGGTCAATTGGTGCAAAACCTTTTCACATATATTCTCCTCCCCCCTCCCCCTTGACTCAATTATGCCATGTTAGTTGCACTCAATTTCACAACTGGCTAACTCCACAGCGCGTGCTTCTTCTTGGCCAGAGAAGAGAAATGACGAGATGTTGTTGAAGATGATGCACTTGCTCTTCTTTTATAGCTTCTTGTTAGTTTTCCAAATCACTGACCATCAGACCAAACATCTGTTGTGTGTAGTGGGCAAAGAACAAACTTTGCCTTTGCGCCTATCATTAAGAAGTCGAGATGTTCTTCTTTTAACTCTTTGGACACACTTCTGCTGCTGCTTCCATTGGTTCTAAAGGTAGGACGTAAGCTAGAGGGGATGAGAGGGTAAGCAAAACGGTAAATGACGTGCAAATAAATGCAATTCAACGAAGCGACAACTAATTCAATTTGCTTTAATTCCATTTAATGTTTAAACAATGTTGCAAACACTGCCATCAAAACTTTCTTATTCAAATTCTAACAGTGCTGCAAAGTTGGATGCAAAAACTGATTTGATTTCCTTTTGCTAAGATATACAAATTTTAATACTTTTTTTTTTTAAATTTTCTGGGATTTCAACAGCAAATTTCACTGTGTTTAGGCGTTGAAAAATAAAGCAAAAGGCAAACAACGAAAAGAGCAAAGCAAAACTTCAATAACGAAAAATTCTTCCATTTGACACTTTTGGGTGTTAGCTAGCTGTCTCACTCTTGCGTACTTGATTTCCGTACGCAAGTTAGCATCAAAGCTAACGGAGGCATTATTTTTTTTTTTCTTATGTTTAAGGGAAATCAAATATTTGTTTAATAACTCCCAAATTTCGATGAGGTTTCCACATTCTTGGGCCAGTAATTGATCAATATGAATTATTTTTAACATATTTGCCAAATCTGTCCAAAAAATGTAAGGAAACTTACTTTTCGTTTCCTTTCTCCTCTCCTTCTTTTGGACGTCTAAAGTTAATTTAAAGGCCGGAGAAAGTGCAATATGAATAAAAACAAAAAACATATTGCAGTAACCCCGAAACCTATAAATAGCACTTTCTTTTCAATTTGATCCCGTGAAGCTTTCAGGAATTATTGTGGATGTGATTTAGCTGAATTTCTCCGGCCGTGAAGTGTGCAATTATTTTTTTAATCAACAATTTTGCAAACTAAACGAACCGAAAGAACTCAAGCCATGCTTAAATTATTCACTTTTTTCTTTTTACGTTGTGGTGTGCATATCCATCTAGTGCCAGGCTGTAGGATGTGCAATACTTGGGTAAAAATAAGTCAGTTACACATTCGGCAGCCAGAACTAGCTTTGGATAACTGAATTTTTATTGAACACTATTTTTCCGATTTTGTGTTCCACTTCACACGACGACGGACAAAAACGTTCTGATTAATTGACAGGGCTCGCGAATCGAACGGAGTTCCCGATATTCAAACAGCTAGACGACGCCAACGATTCACGACAAAAGGAAACGCGCAATAAGCAAATGGCGCCTGCGTCACGAGCGAGTAAAAGGGATAACCAGATGTACATTACAAACATTGCCAAACTGTCAAAAAAAAAAAAAAAATTCTCCGTTGATTTTAAATTTAAAGTTTCATTTTTCTTTATTCGCTTTGTGTTGCACAAATTGACAGAGTTAGAGCCGAACAAATTGGAAATACAAAAATTAAACAATATACCCGGAACTATCTCTATTATTTGTGAAACAAAAACTAATTTTCTTTTTCCGCTTTTTGTTCTCCGCATTTTGTCGTTTACATGGCCGGAGAACTTTTATTACAGCAAACCTCTCTCTCAACTGCGGCTTTAATAAAATTTACATAAATTAACAAGTATATTAAGGTCATTAATCAAGAAAAATAGCAAGTTGCTTGGAAAAAATAAATTTGTGTTAAATTTGCAAAAATTTAGAGCCGAATCCTGAATTTTGTAAAAGAACAAATCAAAATGAACAGAATAGGGTTCTACATGCTCACAAAAATTTACAAAAAAAAATAAATTTGTCACACTTCTTTTTTTTTAACTTTTTACTTACTTGCGTTTTTCGAATACCCGGCGGCTATGCCGCTCCAAATTAAAAAGAACCTTCAGTTCTGCGGAAACAGCTTTATATATTGGCGGGGCTTCAAAAAAAGGCAGCACTTGCCATAAAACACGGAAACGAGAAATACGACTATATACGGAAAAAGTACAAAGTGGATCATTACTTTTACGGCAGTTAAAAAGAGAAACAAAAACGGACTACTAATAGAATGGGTAGCACTTGTACGTAGGATTCGAATCCGAGGCGTATAGCTATATGGGATGCATTTCTTTGTACTTTAGATTGAGAGAGGTGAGAAAGAGAGCCTAAATATGTCAAATGATTTAATTATATAATATATATAATATACATACAAATATGTATGTATATATAGGTATACATACATATATGGAAGTATATAACAATCTGTCTTGGTATTGGACGCTTTTAGTGAACTTTCTCGAACAAAATCCTTTAAAAAAATTTATCTGCAGTGCAATTTTCTACACTCTCCGGAATCTCAATTTAACTTAGGAATTAAGTTTAGGATTAATGAATAACTGTATTATGAGATGTAAGGCTAAGTAACGACGAAGAAATGGAGGGATTTTCTGGCCCTTTTTTTTATGTACTTTGGCTTGCCAAGTGGGAATTTCGAGGGGCATTTATCTTAAATTTATTATTTTTATAGATTTTATAACATCCGACATTGGTTTCTTATTAAAAATCATTCAGTTGCTCAGTATTTAGGTGGATCTTTGTTCATTTATCCAAGCTCATACTTTTCTTTCATAGACTAGCAATATATTTTCAAAAGACAATAAATGAAAGTAATTTCGTTTGACCATTAATTACATACATATATTAAAACAAATTAAACAATTTTATTAATTTTTCCTTATGTGTTCATATTAAATCAATAATTTGGTTATCCAATTCCAATAGTTTCGGTTTCGCCTCATCAAATAAGTTCGATTGCTGTTCCATAATGGCCTTTACTTTGACTCGTTCATTTTGTAGGTTTTGTAATATTTGACGATTCTCTTGACTCTTGGCCATGGCCATCTCCAATTGTTTCTGCTGTGATTCCAATTGAAGTTCCATAAACCGAATACTGGAATCAATCAAACGCATGCGCACCGGACGTGTGCGATCTTCGGGAGGTATATTGTAGACGTTCCTATAACATAGTTAAAGCAAACATTAACTTGATTGAATAGATAGATAATAAAATAGATAAACCTACCAGTTTTTGCCTTGATAGCTGGAAAATTTCTCCTTTAGGACTTCTAGAGTAATCAATTTATTGTCGACTCCATTATTATCAAAAAATTGATTATTTAAGCGACAAAGTACGCTAGTCATGCGAGTTTTTAATTGCTCAATTAAGTGTTCCGTGTCCAAGCAAGTGTCCTCATGTTGGGCATGGATTTCAGCAAACGCTTCCAAATCTTTCGCACTACAAAGGAAATATGTCAAAGTCATAATTTATAAAGAAAAAAACACAAATTTCACTTACCTTAGATTAGCGAAAATATCTGATATAGCCTCGTCGTAGGCCTTCCTCACTTTGGCAACAATACTCTTGTGGCGATTAAAGGCTTCTTCCACATTCAAATGCTCTTGACTCATGTTTATTTTTAATTTTGTTTTATAAACTGAATTAAACCAAAAACAAATTGGACGCCTTATGATTAAGTGTGGCCAGACTGCACAAATAAGTATTTATCTAGTATTTTAGTTTCATCGATTATTAACTGAAATATAGTATTTTTTATACGCCACTATTTTCTTAGCAAATCGATTTCTTGTTGTCACCTGGCTACACTAATATCATTTCGGAGTTGCCAGTTTACGCAAACCCCCTATTCAGCTTCTGGCAACACTGCATTTTTCATCAAAGCATTCTTCGCTCGTTTGTGTGTTTATATGCTTGAAAAAAAATCACAAGAAAATAGAAAATATTTATTCAAAACCCAGATTCAAATTTCAATACACCGAGTAGTGTTTTAAGTGCAAAAGTGATAAAAAAAAAAAAACCTAAGCAAATCCCCAGACAGTTCACAAGGTAAGTTTTCCCAGGGTGACGCTTAATGAAGGCATGAGAAAAAGGAGGCAAGGAATTGAAAGAAAGAAAAAAGAATTCGCGAGACTAATAAAAATGCTTTCAGGTCTATGCAGGGTCATGTGCGATTGTGTGTGTGTGTGTATAAAAGTGAATTTTGTGCGTTTTCCCAGATATTTTTCTGTGCAAATAGTTTTTTTTTTGTTTGCTTGCCCATACACACAATTTGGGGAATTTTTGCAGTTTCTTGTCCCCCCCCCATTTCATGCGCGCTTCCGTCACCCTGTTTTTTCCTTGGCTTGCTTCTTCTCTCCCCCTATTTACATGTACAACCACCAAGCCACACAAAAATGCTTTGTGCCCTATTGCCCTCTCGCTTTGACGATATACTATATATATGTACATATAGGCCGGCGTCTAGCAGACAAAAAGTGGGAAAAAAAAACGGGATACAGAGTCGTTGTTGTTGTTTAACGCGCGTGAAGAGCATGCGGAGAAAGAGAGGCGGCAAATTAACCGCATGTGCCGGCGCATAAATATAATTATCTTTGTTTTTCTTCTTTTTTTATTGCTTTTTACAGATAAAAATCAAAACAAAATACGATAGTTTTTTAGTGAAAAACTCCCACGCTTGTTTTGGCCTAACTGAAAACGGAAAGCAATAGCAAAAACCAACAAGACGGGAGTTCAATGCTCCGTTAGAGACTTATTAGGAAATAGCCCCTAACCTATATTTTATTCATATTCTTCTTATGGAGTTGTTGTTGTTGTTGCTGCTGCTGTCTCTTCTAAAGCTGTGGTTGGCACATATCTAACTGTTGTCAATCAGCAAAAAGAGAGATGGAGAGAGTAAATTTGTGTGCGCGTATCATAGTGGAGTGGGGGAAAGAGAAAAGGCTTTGGAGAAGCTGCAATACAACTTTTGCTTTTCTACTTCTGTTCTAAATGGTTTAACCAATTTTCTTGTTCTTTTGTGCAAAAAGCAAAAAAAAATATAAAATTCGCTTTTATTTGCCTTGTATGGAATGTTTGCAAAATGACAGAAAACCAGACCCAGAGAGTGTGAGAGAGAGAAGCAAAAGAGCGCGCGTAAATTGTCTAATTTGTTATCTGATGAGGCAACCTCAAAGATATTTGCGTCGTGCGTTCATTGACATTGACATGGATGCTTTATTGCAAAAAAAAAAAAAAAAAAAAATAATAAAGAGATTCAATACCGATGTTAACGGCATTTTACTAAAAATTGATATATTAGGAGATGATTTCCCTTTTGCTGTTCTCTTCTAAAGCTAGTTATATTACTGTAATTCAAATTTTTGATGTGTTTTTACCCTCGTTTAGGTTTTGTTGTTTTGTCACTTGTTCCCAATGCAATCAGCTTTCAATGCGAGTTTAGTAATAGCGACGTTCAGACACCCTAAAAAAATTGTCAAAAAAACTTAGACTTAATTTAAAAAGTAACAAATTCCCCAAAAATTTTCATGATTTTAATTTTCATTATATTATTTTGATATAAACATTAAACAAATCGAAATAATATGCCAATATGTTTGCAAAAAATGTATGTACTTTCCTCTTAAAGAGTATAAAAAAAAAGAAACAAACGAAGCTGCTGCAATATATATTTAAACATAAATATTTTGTTTGTTATTACTATTGGCTTCTATGATTTCCCCAGATGCGGCCTAGATACGAAATGCCGCACCCTTCGACTACACAATTTCTTAATATTTTATAATTTATCTTGTTATTTTTTGTTGTTTGTTTTTGCTTTTTTGCCCGCATTTCAATTCAATCAATCTCTTCATATGTTAAAAACATATACCTACATATATTTACATATAGATACATATATATACGGGTCATCTCTATTTTCATTTTTCTTGTGTTTTTGTTCTTTCAGTTGGAAAATGTTAGAAGATTAGGTTTGTTTTTCTTTCTGTGACGTCATAAATGTAACTAGAGATGGACCAAATTAAACCGAGAATTAGAACTGAGTTTTTAAATTACTATAAATAGAGAGCATTTTTATTGTATGACGTCAGCAACATAATATAAAAGTATGAAAGCAATTTTTAAGGATTTTGAATAATAAAATAAGAGATTAAAAATATTTTGACATTTATATATTTAGCTTTTTGTTTCAAACAAAATTTCGGAATACCATTTAACAAAATTTTTTGTATGCAATTATACCAATTTTATCAATCTAAAATCCATTCGCATTTGGTAACTGAATTAAATTTAAATATTTATTATTCTAACGAAAACTAAATTGAACTTCACTTAACTAAACTTTTTCTTATCAAACTTATTTGACTGAAGAATTTATTAAAAAAATATTTTGTGTAATGGATTGTCAAATGTAGTCAAATTATTATTCAGTAAAGTTTTTCGGTAAATGTATTTCTATAGTTGTGTTTTACCTCAAACTTGTTTGGCAGCGAAACTTTATATAAAATTTGTTGTTTCTTATTGCTGCCACTCAAAATTGCCATTACCCCAGGCTAAGCTCTTCTCTAAATCTGTCATAATCTCCGATTCTTTTACCCGCCTTCTCTTTTTCCTCTTGGTATTTAGTTGCTTCTGCATTTCTCTACATATTTATCGTTTTTTTTTTTTTGTTGCTTTAACGTTGAAAACATGTTCCGCTTTCAAGTATTTTGATAGTCTGCCTTTTGCTCTTTGTTTTTCCACCCCTTTCCTCCTTCTTTTGTCTTTTATCATCATTGTCAGACGAAATGACAAATGTTGTTGTATTTTATGCAAATTTAAAAACAAACTAAACAACAAAAAACTAGAGGGAATAAAAAATAAATATCAAACGTGTTGTCTTTTTATACTACCCTGACGTACGTCTCCTCTGCCCTCTATAAATATCAACTGAATGACAACCTTGATTTGTACATTAATAAAATTGCCAAGCAAGAAATTTTGTATTATATTTATTCTTTTTTGTTTGTTAATTAATTAACTAGATAGATTGGTTAGACCAGACAAGATGCAATTGTCCAGAGTTCTAGACTCATTAGTGTTAACTTTTGGATGGGAGAAAGAGAAAAAAGGAAGAAGAATAAAAAGGAATAATTCTCGTAAGCCAAAGACGACGATAACAAGGCAAACCAAAATGAAGAGAAAGAGTGGGAGAAGAGAAGTCAAAAGAAAAACTACTTTTCAATCGAAGCCTTTTAATAATTCACTAACATTTTCGATGGGAGGTAGAAGAAGAAGAAGAGGCAAGTTCTTACCAAAGCCAAGTCGGTAAAAGGAGCAAAACTAGGAACAACCACACATAGACTCACATACACACACACACACACACGCCATAAGCACATTAGTTATTAGCGCAGGGACTAAAGCCACAGAAGGTGGATGATGATGATGATGATGGTGGTGATGATGAGGAGCTACAGTGGGGGTGGTAGGAAGGACACACGGAGACACGCGATGGCTGCCAACCTGCCTGCTCATACGCTGACATGTCCATAAAAAGCCTTGAAGTGCCCCCCATACACACACACACACACATAGAGACAGTCGAAGCAGCTTATGGATGGAGGCGAAGGACAACGGACGTGTACTATCTATTTTTCCAGGGGCGCGCAGGGACGATGAGAATTGTCAATTGTGTGTGCATTTCCTACTTCCTTCCGAATGTGCCGCCCCTCGATCATTCCTCTTCCGCACCCCTCCCTTTTTCTTCCTTTACCCTATTCAGCTCTATTGCCCGTCACTTTTTTGTTCGTAGATAGTTTGCGTGGTTTGTTAGTTGGACTGGACACTGTGGACGTCCATTAGCTGTTTTTCCGCTAAATTATAGAGTTGGAAATGCTCATATATATATATATATATGTATTTGTATATATACCTAAAGGGAAGAAACTATTTGGGGGCGTGTCTCTGTATCAGCTCTCTACACATATGTATATGTACATATGCTTATTGCGTTGGTGGTGACAGCGTGACAATATTTTACAGTTTAAACTGTTTTGAAACACTTAACAATATTGCACGAACAACTATAGTTGTTGGTTTTAAAGTAGAATAGAAAATTTAGTACAGTTTATTGATATTCCTAAAGATAATAGTTGAATTTAAGGGACACTCAATCATTTTGTTTAATAAATTTGATAACTTTTACCCTTTATCTTTGTTTATTGCTCAAAACTTTTAATATTTGGGTTAAAGAGAAAGTTTATTCTCAAAGTAAGAATTTGTTTCTTACTTGGAATAGGATATTGAAAAAGAATTTCAATATGATATACCGATATGATATACCAGTACAGTATTTGTATTTCCACTTTATGAAGGAATCTGCCCTCACAGGAACCACTGAGACAGACTGTCATGGCCAAAATAAGTTAGACCTTCTGTTTCTATTTTCTAATTCCATCACTAATTTCGTTTATGATGGTCCTTTCTTTATATCCTTTAAGTAAAGGAATGTCTATGACTTTTTTTGGGGATTCTTATGGCTCCTTTCGTGTCACGCGACAAACTCTAGTTTATGTAGTAGAAAAAATATGCTTCTCGTTGCACAGCCGCCTACCTGTTCCTGTTCCTGCACCTTCTCTTGTTCACCTTATTGTAGAACTCACCCTTTGCTTTGTATTATGGCTTTTTTTGTGGTCAGAGCCCACCTGTGTTTGTGTGTGTGTGTGTATGTGTGTATTACACATTTTGGCCTAAGGGGACCTTATACGAAAAACTTTTGGAGCGCAACTTAAATTATTTTTTTTATTGTTGTCATGTTCATGTTGTTGCTGGTTTCATTGGGCGCGTGTGCGCGTTCTGCTGCTACCGCCACTGTTGCTGGTCCTGTCAAAAGCTATTTGAACAGGAAAATGTGGACAGCAATCAAATGATTTTCACATAATTGCTTACCTGTCATTTATGTCACTTTCAGGAAAACACCCTACAAAATATACCTGCTTATACACATATATTACAGATAAATATATATATATATATACAATTATTGCTTTAGACCACCGACCGGGTGAAGCTGTAAATATTTGATTAAAGAGTTCAACTTTTCAGCATTTCATCCCCCTCTCCCTTCTTATTATTCCTTTTGCAATGCATAAATCCCTTGACTCTTTATCACTTCCGCCTGGGAGGGAGCTTGAGTAGTAGGTGGGCTGTGGGGAGGGGGTTAGGAGGTGTGTGCAAAGAAAGTTTTTAAAATGTCTGGCGGTTTGGTTTTTCTGCCTGAAGTCAGGAAATTGCCCTATAATTAGATCTCTCTGACCAATTGGTTTTTCGTTTGTCTGTGAGTTGGGCCGACGTTTGTGTCTCGAACGGCTGTTGAAACTCTCAGGATTGTAATTAAGAATGCAACATGAAGTATAATAAATTGTCTATTAAATTTAATAACAAAAAAAAACACAAGAAGAGAATAGTATAACCAATATTGGAATGTGTGTTAAACTAACAGGTGGAAGAGCTCCCATCTGCTTTAGTATGAATATTTTAAAAAGTTACGACACTCGCAACTGTTTCTTGGAAGCTATATAGGATAGGATGTCGTAGTGCTACTTCTTCAATCCTACATTCCTACCTAATATAACATCGATTTAGTTCTTGAGAAAGTAATAGCAATATCCAATGCTGTCTAGAATTATCCTTTCTAATGATTTCTATTTAGTTTGGCAGCTGGTTAGAGGACTCTGTTATATGACTAAAGGTAATTTCAAAATTATCTTTGTTAAATTTTTGACATTTTAAATAGAAATATTGGAACATACAAGGGCTTTCCTGCAACGAGTCTCGTGATATTATTTCTTATTGGGCTTATCATTTTTTTTAAAAGAATACAGCTAATTGAATTTATTATATAATTTGAATATTATAGTTACTTTACTAAGTAACCAATGAATCAATTTGAGGGAAGCTTTATTCATCGTTTCGTTTTTATTTTTATTGGTTCTTTCAACTTATACTTTAAATGTTATTCATTTGGAAATTCAGATGCAAATAGTTTTCATTCGATTTTGTGTATCTTCTTATATGTATGTCCATGAACTTTATATTCTTTTATATTATTTAAACTGTTCTGTATAAAAAGTGATCAAATTCTTTGTGTAAAGCAAATGCCCTAAAGGCGATTTTGAAGGACGTCAAAAGGTGTAAAGATGTAGAAGAAACCTTGCTATGACTTTAGTTAGACGAAATGCACTCTGTAACTCCAATCATTTTTTGTGAAAACTTCTTAAATTTTGAATGGATTATTGATCTAAACACACAATTTAAGCTTTATAGATTGAATCTAGATTTAGAAATAATAATATACAATATTAAATCTCAAGGGAAATTCGCTTAGTTGACTGAAAGAAATAATAATCCAAATTCTTTTGTCTCTTGTTTAAACTTTGAGTGAAAAAATGAGAGACTTAAAATTCCAATCAATTATTTAATGATTCACTTTGTGCTTTTTCTACTTCATCTAATGGGCGGCCAGCCGATTCTACATATACAGAGTGCTAGATGATTATGTCAAATGATAGAAATTTCCGGTTTACTTCTAAAAAAAAGACAAGAAAAAAATAGTTTGTGCAATGTAATCAATTTGTGTAAGTGAGTTGTCAGGTTTCGTAAAGTATCTACGAAAATTGCACTAATTTGACGAATAACAAATTAGTGTTAGGAATGTTCCACTTGGTTTTACTTGCCTCTTAAACCATCTTTTTTATATCCTACAACACGTCAGGCATTTATAATGATATTTTTGCTACTACAGGTCAGAGCAATTTGTTGCATTTCACAGTAAACGAAAAAGAAGTATTAGAAGGGGAGGAGGGAATGAGGACAGTAAACGTGTTGGTGGTGAAGAGGTGGAACTAGAATCTTGCCTCGAACCCATTATTATAAATAGTTAAACGTTTTCAGTAAAGTCTCTTTGTCTTTACCTGGAGACCCTTAAAATATGCATAATGTGAAAACATTCAGCTGAAAATGCATATAAAATTCATTTATATAGGACCTGCAGTCGCATCCTTATATATGTATATGTAGTAGTAGCATATGGTGAGACGATATCGGTGGGATATAGGTGTACTTCTACTTTATAGTTTTGAGACTTGATGGTTTGCTTGTTCCCTATTTGGTTATTAGCCCTAATACTAAACTGTGAATTCATTAATTCCCCCAACACCCACTACTCTTTCTAAAGGCAATTACTATATAATTTTCATATGTATATGGAGAATATATACATACATATATATATATATATATATATGTATGTCTATCTGAATTAATATGATGATGGTGTGTAGTAGTGGGTGGGTGGGTTAGTCTCTCTTGATATTATATAATAATGTTCCACATATAGTCTCCCCCTATATGCAGAATGTTATAATGCATTTCTCTCTCTCTTTTCAAGTATATATATATACAATTTGTATCTATTTTTTTTCGAATCCCTTATCTATCTATTTGGACTTTCTGTTGTGGTCAGTTTTGGACAATTAGCTTCCAAGTTTGGTTGCCTAGTAATCAAATCCATAACTCAACATTTCCCCTTCATGTTAGTCGTATATTGTCATTACATTCAATACATTTGTACGATTTCTATTGGTCAAGCCATTTCCGTTTTAAACATTCTTGTCTATAACATATCCTGATTGGTTGGAACATTTTTTCAAAGGATTTTCAGGTTTTGGGTATAAATAGTTTGGATTTCTAGGAAAATGTATTCATTAGTTTTTATACAGGACATCGAGTTGGAGCGCTACCATCATCGGGTCTATCTCAATCCTTCTATTCTATACTATTTTGAGTGGTTAAAAGTGAATATTATTATATAACTTATATGTGATAATGTGGTTTAACAAATGATATATGAAGTTTAGTTAACTAACATTCAGTGAATAGTTTTTTCTAAAATTAACAAAATTTCGTGATTAACAAATACACAAAAGGTAAATGTTTAATATTTTGAAGAAGAATTTAGAAAATCTTAAAGTTCTTTCTAAAATTTGTTAAAAAATGAGTACTCTACTCTAAGGATTATTAAAACCCATAGAACATAAAAAACTATTGTGCTAAGAGGCATATAAATTCCACAAATTTCAATTCAATTAATTGGATACATTCTCGAAACTAAATAAAACTATGTGAATCTTTTAGAACTTTTGAATAAATTTTTGTTATAACCTAACTTTACTTTTTTAGTAAATAACTTTAATTTAAATAATCAATTAAGTAATCATACAAAGTAGAGCAGCTTTCCATTTTTGGGGTCTTAGAGGATCTTTGAATCGCAAAATTGACCAAAAAAGAAAAATGTTTACCTCTTTTATTCCTTTATATTTCTTATATTATTGATTACAAATTAATTTCAATTATTTTTCATCAAACTAGGGATTAAAAATATATATATTTAATCTATCATAGTGATTTTTGTCGTTTACGATATCTGTATATAATTATTTTTTTCCTAATTTATGTAAGGACTAATTGTGTAGCGCTAGAGCATTATATATAGTCTACTTTTGGGGTCTATGTATAATCTTTGTCCCAATTCTTGTAAGGACGCTAGAATATTATTTATAAAGTCTACTTTTGGGTTCTATATTTTCTTTGAAATATTTAAATTGGGGAAAAGCTAAGTTTTTTTGTTAATTTAATTTAATATAATAAAAACTTGTATTAGTAGAAATAATTTTAAAATTTATCAATCCATGAAATAGCTTTTGCCAATTTAATTCTCATTATAGAAAAAGCTGCTTACGAGCAACTTCTTTTTATTCTCTGATGAATGTAGCCCTTTTTTTTGCTTTGCCCCAAAATCTTCTCCCACATACACACACTCATTCATGCTAACATTCACCTGAGTCGTTTGTCTTTATTCAAACTCTGTCGCCATTGAGGCTGGAATTACTGACGGCTGCTGCCGTATGCTTGGACATATTTTTGACAACTTAACAATTGAGGTTTTTATAAAAAAAAAATAAGAGGAAAAAAAAACTAAAGTGTTAAAAAAGCCAAAGTCAATAAGAGGGATTTATTTACTTGCTTATTTGGGCTGTGGGCAGACAGAGCTCGTCAATTGTCTCACAATTTTGTTTTACCTATTTGTGGTAGAAAAAAATAAAGTAAATAATTGTATAGTTTCAGTAAGAGAAAGACTTTTAGATACCCTTTACTTGATATAAAATTTTGTTATTAGAAAATGGAATATGGTTGTTTTTGTAGTTCATTGGTTGTTTTTGGGGTTTAAGAGGAAAACTCTTTACCTTCCTTTTTATTTTCTAGACTATAAAGCTTATTAGATCTTACGATATTTTTGTTGATCCATTGTCTTATTTTATGAAAGTTGTTCAATAAAAGCAATTCTCTTTAATCTTTAGGTTATAAAGTTTCCAGACCTTATGATGTCTGTCTTTTAGACTGTGTAGTTTTAAATAGTTTTTGTATAGTAAAAGTTATTTTTCAACTTATGAGATGATTCTCAAGATATTTTTATATAATTTTTGTTACTAATAAAAATTCCATCTAATTTTTATAAGGTTTAACTTTTGTTATCTATTCTATGTACCTTTTTTGAATCTCTCTAGTGTATAACAATTATAGAAAATAGTTTTCTTAAGCGTTGGCTGTTTGGTATTTCCCTTTATTACTACACTTGGATGATGCATATACATAGATAGATAGATCAGGGCTAGCGGGTGTCGGCGGCAATCATTTTGTTGCTGCAAGTTTCATTGGGTAGTAGAGTAGATGCTACCAATTCAAGTTGAAAACTGAGACAAATGAACAACAGGCGGAGGGCAGGCAGTAAATAAACCAGTTGAATTTGAAATGGAAACTGTGTATATATTGGAATTGTTTTATAATTGCGGCTTACAACAATGGCAACAACAACAACAACAATGACAACAAGTTGACTCTATCAACCCACAATGCCTTGGAGCCAGCAGCAGCTGCTCACATTTATTTGACTTATTGTTACTGATACAATTCCGATTCAGTTGATCAGTTGCCCAGTTGACTCTGAGCTGTATCAAAGTTATCTAACCTTATTATATATACTTAATATTATTGGCCACGTTATAAAAAGTGATTAAATTTTTTATTACAGGATTCGAGCATCATTGAAGCAACAATGAAGCGTGAAAGTAGTGATGGTGATGCAGCCCAAGATCAGAAGCGGAATCGTCGCAATGAAGAGACTGTGCGCATACTAATACCAAGCAGTGTAAGTATGAAAAAGTCAACAAAAATATATTGATTTTAATTGTTTTTAAATATTTATTAATTTTTTTAGATTGCTGGCGCAGTTATAGGCAAAGGTGGACAGCATATACAGAAAATGAGAACTCAGGTACTATTTATAATGCCAAAATAAATTTATTCAATTGAAAAAATAATCGCGAAACAAAATTGAAGCGTCTAGTATTATTTTATTTTCACTATATCTTTCCAAAAAAAAAATCCCCCTTAAAGACAACAAAAAGTTCCAAAATCATTTAACTAAAAAGAAAAACAAAAATCAAACCTCCGAAGCACCCACCCACCCAGCTCTCTCTAAAGAATAGTGTGCGTCTTTCTTTGCAACAAGTAAAAAAAACTAAAATAAAAAGGTCTCTCCCAAAATCAAACCTCCAATCACAATATCCCCCCGTCAATCCTTTTTCCCACCCCTTTATCTCTCACTCTCCCTTCTCTCTCTCTATATATATGTCTCTTTATCTCTAGGTGGGATTCCAACTGAAGAACATGCTGCTCACTAACTATATTTTTTTTTCTTGTTTGGCGGGTACCTGCACTCAGCTTATTCTCTCTCATAAACTGTCTTTCTCTTTCTATATCTCTCTCTATATATATATTATATCTCTTTCTCTGTCTGTCTCTCTCTTAATTCTCAGAAAGTAATATTTAGGCGCTCAAATATTTGTAAAAAAAAAAAAAAATAAAATAATGAAAAAAATATCGAAAATAATTTACACGCTTTTAACCTGATTTTTTTTTTCGTTTAACTAAATGAACAATTTTCTCTCTCTTCTCTCTTTCTCTCTCTCTCTTACGCCCCATAATGTAACCATTTTTATATATATTGAATCGAAATCGAACAAATATATAAATATATATATATATGTCGTCACGCCCGCCCGCCCGCACTCATCACTCTGCACAACGTGTCTTCTGGGTCTCCGTCTCTATGGTTTATGTTTAACCTGATCTGATAATATATATATCTGAATACCGATATCTGAAATTGAACTGGCCCGCCCGGAAATATATACTATATATATATATATATAAAAAAACATAATAATCAAAAACAAAATAATAAAACCCAATCGAACGATTGACCAAACAACTGCCCGCCCGCCTGTGCCCGTTTGCCCGTTTTCAACAATATAATTTGTATCTTTATATCTCACATATATATATCAAAAAAATGTCTATATATATCTCTGTAACTCCATGATGGGCTATATTACCATGTGTTCCCGTATATATTATATATATATAAATCTTTTTAACTCTGTATATACCTATGTCTATGTATATATCCAATATTATATCTGGTTTGGTTCCTGTGCTCCCCTTTGAAAACAAACTCAAATGGCGCAACAAACGACCAAAATGAATAATCTAAAATATATATATATATACCACAACGCCCGATAATGCCCGCCCGCCCGATATGCCCAACGCCCACCAACAAACCAACCAACCAACCAACCAACCAAACGACCGAACGACCAAAAACAACCAACCAAACCAACCAACCAAACAACCATCCGATTGCCCGCCCGCCCGTCTTCTTCGTCTCAACAACAGTATAAAGCCACAGTGTCTGTCGATGATTCCCAAGGCCCCGAACGGTAAACCATATATATGAAAATCTCTTTTTTAATACCTTCTTAATTTTTTACGTACATACCTTTAAAAAAAAAAAAATATCTACTATATATATATCTATATACTTTTAAAAACAAAACCAAAAACAAAACATTTTATTAGAGATCTTTAGCCCTAGGTTAGATCTAAGAGAAAACAAAGAAGAAGAAAACCAACAATTGTATATCGAAATAATGAAAGAAAGAAAAAAAAAATGAATAAGAAGAAGAAACAGCTATATATGTATAGAGATTGGAAGCTCTGCTCAATTCTCTCTCTCTCTCTCTCTCTCAATCTCTCTCCTGTTTTTTGTTTACTTATTGAGATTTTATTGAAACCAAATTTATATTCTTGTTGGCCCGTCCGCCGCTGCCTCTCTCCACCTCCGTTTTATTCTCACTTTCTTCCTTGCTCTCTTACTCTCTCTTTATCACTCTTTCTCTATTTCTCTTTGATCTGAACTTTTTGCGTTGTCCTGTAATTTGATGCTAGTTTATTGTGATATATAATGATGATAGACAAATCAATATATATATATTTATATATATATATCTAATTCTAACTATTTAAATATGCAATACTAATACTCGGCACTAAATTAAAAACTGAAACAACAGCATCTGAAATAATAATGCACGGCCTTTAAACTAAACCCCAAAAATTTGGTTCAATTATATTTTAATAATATTTTTGCCATTCATAACTAAAACGGAATTTAATATAAATATGCCGTTAGCTCCCAATATTTATATAGGAGGAGGTTTCTTCCAACCCTTTGTGTGTATACATATGTATGTGTGTCCTTGTTTCTCAAGATAAAAGTATTTCCGCTTCAACCCAAAAAAAAATCTTCTCTCTCTTTCTCTCTCTTTGTCTGTCAATCACTTCCTTCGCTCTGTCTGTCACTCTTTCTCTCTCTCTCTCCCCCTCTATAAGTAGTTTTTAAATTCAGTTTAAAATTATCAAAAATAATAATTGTAATTTAAAATAATTGTATTCAATATATCAATATGGTTTTCCTTCCCTTTTTTTCTTTTTTTTTCTATTCTGATTCCATCATCATCTAAAACAAACAAATATAATAAACAACAAAACAAAAAACAAAACAAATCACATCAACAAATTTTCTCTGCACGTTAATATCGAATACAGCACCATACAAATTTCGGCGGATATCGAATCAACATTGGAGATTATTACCGAAATGTTAAAATACTTTGAAGAGGTATGTATGCAAGCAACACTAAAGTCTGCTGATATTGTTGATATATAAATAATATATAGAACTAATATATATATATATATTTTACAATTCAAACCTTTTAGCGCGATGAAGATTTTGATGTGCGTCTATTGATACATCAGAGTTTGGCTGGATGTGTTATTGGCAAAGGTGGCCAGAAGATCAAGGAAATACGTGATGTAAGTACCAAAAAGAATTACATATTAGAAAATTATAATTAACTATTAAGGAGAATTGAATCAAAATGGATTAACAAATATCTTATCAAGTGTATATGATTTAGTTTTTACTAAAGAGTAAATGAAATGGACGGAAAAATAGAGGATCATATAGAAGTTCGAAAAGCTTAAGAAGAGTAATAAAAAGGAAACTATTATACAAACTTCATCACTTCCTGGCACTAAAAAGTATCTATCTGTCCTTAGTTAGAAGTTTCTCAATTGGCTTTCCTTGTTTTTGAGATTCTTAATATAAGAGATATCCATTTCTCTTGATTTTTTCAATTACTAAACATTAAGACTCCGATAATTTGTTTCTTACTAAATCAAAAACTCAATTATTCGAAATAAACTGGTTGCCCAGTGTTTTTTTTAGCTATGGTGAACAAAGGGCACAAACAACTAAAAAGCAGAATGCCTTTTTATAATGATGAGAAGCTTATCAGTTAATCAGAAAACCTGCAACAAGCTTACCCTAGCAATTTAGAATTATCGGGCTTATACACTGTATATTATATAACTGACATTACTGCACAATAGGAACTTTTATTAGAATAACTTCTAACTCTTGATAAGGATCTTTGCGTCATAAAAAGAGAGAACATACAGTTTTTAAACTGGTAGATAGATTTATATAATAATTGATAATTGCCTGCTTCAGTAAGCTTTTAGTTTCACTGGCCTATTATATATTTCTAAATTATTCTTAAAAATCTTAAAAAACTTTACTTAAAGATGAAAATATTTGCATTTTTCTTTGTGAAATGTTTTGCTAGATAAATTAAACTATTTGGATGATTATTTAGTAATATTCAAAACCAATTTAAATAGTATGAATATATGATATATATACATTTATTTTTAGAATTTATACAAATGATTTGTATTTGTTATTTTAAATATCATTTTCTGGATAACTTTTAGTGGTAGTTGAGAACTAAATCTGTTCCAGCTTTTGTATATAGTATATTTAATAATTTTTTAAGTTCTGTATAAAGTTTAAAACATCGAAAAAAGGTTTCCCATATATTATCTGAAAACAAAAACTTTTCTTATGCTACATTTGTGTCCTGGTACTTGTGTGTGTGTGCGTGTGTGTCTGACTTATTTAGCCAAGCGTAACACGTTACTGGTTTCTCCTCTTCATCCACTTGTGGTGTGTAATGAAGGCCGCAGAGAAAATAATGCTTGTTATTATAATTATTATTACGTTATGCTAGAGCAAGCAGTTACATATCCTAATTGTCCCATGTACATATATATACATATATATGGTATCTATATATAATATATATACATACGTTAACCCGCATTCAGAGTTAAGAGACATGTTTTTGACATTTTACCAACATCAGAAGCGGCAAAAGTAGTCAGTTTTTCTATACCTTCTGCCCTTAGCCACTGTCGCGCCATTCTGTCGTACATTCCTTTCAGTCACGTGAAGTTGAAACCCGTCAAACATATAACATTTCAATGTGTGTGTGTGTGTGTATGTGTTATGCGCTTCGATAGATTCACAAACTTTTTCCTCTCATATATACATAGAGAGAGGGGGAAAGGCAAACGTAAGAGTCGTGGTGTAGAGGTAGAACCACGTGAGGCCAGTTCGCATAGTTCCATGAAAGGAATTTAACTGTTGGAGACGACAGGTACACACACACACACTCACACACACACACAAACATGTGCCATAGGTCGTCGGTTGCTATCGCTATCAATTCAATGCTGTAAAAAGTGACTGACTGACTGCATCTGTGACTGACAACCATCTCCTTCAGTGAGTGGCAGTGCGCTTTCATAACGCACTTTGCAACGCTCTCAGACTGCTTCACAGACCCCCTTTCCGTCTGACCGCCCTGCCCTTCCACCTTCTGCTCTATATAATGGAGTGTTTTCATCATGTATATTTCAAGCGTTTTTCAATTGCACACAAATCCGGATCGAAAATAGTGGTGGAATCAATTTCTGTCATCTTCGTTTTCTCACTAATTAATTAGCCATGAATTGAATTTGTAGTTTTTGTTGTTGTTTCTTTGTAAATGCATTTTAATTGGTTTAAAAGTATGTATATTTGTTACCCTTTTTCCTTCTTCTTATCTGTTCTCCTGGTATATTAAATATTGCATACTTTTTAGCGTAAAGCAATTCCATTTGTGCTTGTCTCTGCGTGACAGGCCAACCAACCACCCGCCCATCCGCTTGCCCTTGCCCCACCAGACTCTCATGCATATTCATATTTTTGTGCTTGCTATGGAGGTCAACAAGTTCTAGGCGGCAAACAAAGCAGCATCCTTAGTCCATAGTGAATTAGCATCTTCTATACATATATATTTTCAGCTCCTTCTGCTTTCTGCCAGCACCTCCTTCCTTCCTGTGCTTCTTAACAACGATGTCTTCGTTTCTTATTATGAATTTCTTAGAGAGTCGCTCTATCTTTTTCTTTATCTATATCTATCTCTCTCTGTGAATATGAAAATTGTTGCAGCTGTCGTCGTCCTTTACGTTTTCTTCTGTCTGCCAGCAGATGATCTTAATGCAGCCTTTAAGAGGTGGAGCACAACATTTATACCTACATACGTATATATATATATATATATATATATATATATATACTTGTACATATGTTTGTCGTTTCAACATTTCTACCTTTTTCTGCTCCGTGTTTCAGAAAGCAATGAGAGAAAAAAATAAAATAAAAAGGAAGTCTCATCCATTCTTTGGCTTTGTTGTTGCGGCCAACTGGCTAAGCAGCTGTTTCCTTTGTGAATCGAGATGGTTCCCATTTGCTGTGCAGTCTTGTCTTGGCTTTAAAAAGCCGGTTTCGTTAATATGCCTAACAAGAGAAGTTTGCACTTCTTGGCAATCATCAGACAGAAAACTTTAATATGCAAATTTTGCCAGCAAAAATTAAGAAACATTAGTTTACAGGGACTCCAATCAAAGATAGAGATGGTCTTAATATAGGAGCAGGAAAAATGTTTTGTGTATAGAGATTTAATTACTATTCCTGTTCATTGGGAGCAAGCAAGCGACCCTTGTCAATGGGTCAGCTTAGCAGTTATTGCTTGTCCTTCTACATCAGATTATTTACTTTAGTTTTGCTGGAGGGATTAACTAACAGACATTTCCTTATATCAAGATTGAAGCCAATTGCATAAAAGATATTGGATGGACACAACCAATTGCTGTTTAAAATGTTTCTCTTTATGGCCTTAGTTAGTTGCAATCCAACAAAAGATCCTGTTCTCCTAAAAGTAAAGTAATAAGGTTTTCTTTTCATTCAGAAGTATATATTTAAATAGAATCTATGAAAACATATTTTTCTAATCTTTTGGTAGAGCGTGCTCTCGATCATATTACAAGTATGTGTTATCCATTAAAATTTGTTGTGTCCTGTGCCAATGATCCGATGGCATCTGCTGCCTATGGCCTGGTAACAATAATGAGGCATAGTAGTAATAGCAGCAGCTGCTGCTGCTGCTGCTCATCATCTCTCTCCCTCTCTTTTTATGTGATCCTGCAGCCGTCGTTTTCCATTGTATTATTATTGAATCCAAAGTAAATCCAAAAATTACCTTTCAAAAATGTGCAGCGTGCCAAAGGAGAGGCAGGCGGCTCAGTCTGTAGTTTTAATTCTCGTATAGACCTTCTGCCTGCCTAAGGCTTACAATTGTTGCTTTGCCTTTCCTTTCGTAGTTTTTGGCTCTTAATGAATGCCTAACAGGTGCTACTCACACAACGAAGTAAAACGAAGATATGCATGTGTGCATGCAACTATGCATGTGTGTCTCTGTGTTTGTGTGTGTGTGTGTGTGTGTGCGTGTGCATGTGGCATATCTAGCTGACATTCCTTTGCCTAGAAGGCAGCTGTGAGAATGCTGGCGCGACGACTCCCCGCCTCATTCTCATTCTGTTTCTTCATTAAGGACATCTGTTTTCTTGACATATTTCTGGAAAAACTTTGATCACGTTGATTAAGAAGTTTTAGTTTAGTTTACTCCACTTGAAGGCAAATGAAAACAGACACGTCGCCGAAGATGAGCGCCAGGGGGGGGGATGACGGGGACCGCTTACAGCCAGTAGAGGAATAACAGGGAAAGAGAAAAGATGAGAGGTAAAAAGAGAGAGAGAGTTAGCTAGCGAGCGAGCAAGCGAGAGAGAGGCATTCTTAACAATATCCGGTTTTAGGTTTTTTGCTTATGTTCAACATCAAATTAGTTGTTGCTTCCTGTGTGTTCCCTTTGTGGGTAAAGAATGTGGAGGCATGTCAGTGCCAGTTAATACTCGTACAGTGGTAAACATTTAGAAAGAACTTTTTCAATTAAATAAATAAGAAATAAAGTGGCTTGTGTTTGGTTTAATCGCATCGTTAGCTTTTACAAAACTTTTTAATTGCTGTTTTCTTGCTGCCGTATCTTAGACAAAAACTTAAACCACACAATTGTACAAAATCATAATCCTTTGACTTAGGTATCCTTATTTAACTAGTAATTATGTCAACTCAATCCAAATAAATACTTGTAGACCTTTAATCTTTATTTTTGAGTATATCAAAAAGTTATTAAATTTTGTACACAGATCTATCTTGAATTATATTAAAGAGCGAAAATTCTATATTAAACTTGATATGAAGTATTAACAAAAATATTTCTCTCTTAAATAGCAAATTTAAGTGCGTGAGAAAAATTCAATTTAATTCATTTTGATGCAGAGAGTATCCCAAAGTCTCCATCTTGACTAAATACAGTTTCTGACTTTTTGTTATTGTACCATCATTTGGTTTGCATATCAATTTAAAGAGGACAAATCGTTTGCTCTTCCTTGCCTAGATTAAAGTTTGCTCTCTTTTCAAAGACTACAGACTTACACATATATACATTTTCTACATATATATTTATGTAAACAGTTATATGAAGAAGTTGTTGGTTTTTGCTTTTTTTTTTTCTTGCCTGCCTCTGTACTCTGCGGCAAGTTCCTGCGCATGCGTTTTGTTAAAAAAAAGAAAAAAAAAAAACAACATAAGAACAATAAAACAAAAAAAGGAAGAGAAATAAATGTTAAGTCGAAAAAATACACCGGTTCCGTTTTCCGTAAGCAGCAACAGCAGCTGCCGTCTATCATACAGCAGCCTGCGTATCCTAAAAGAGCAGAAATAATAACAACAAAAAACTGCAGGAGAGACTGAAATGCCTGTCTCCTCAGCATGCTGCTAATGTTTCTCTGCTAACTGTGCTCTCTCTCTCTCTCTCTGCTCTGGCTCTGCAACGTGCTCTGCCTGCTCCGTCTCCTTACATGGCAACTGGCAAACGTTGAACCCAATTAGTTCAACATTGAAGCTGGTCGTGAACGGTAAACGCTCTCCTGGTATTTCGGTTCACTTCGTGTAGTACATGGAAACTGTGAAATTGTGTCAAATAGAAATTATAAAGTTTCAAAAGAAAGGAATAAAAAGAAGAAAAAATTTAGTTTTTCAAGGTACAACAACAAAGTTTTAAATATCTTGCATTAATGTGTCAGGGTCTCCTTTTGGCTAGTGGCTCTCTCTTCTAGTTTTATCCTCTTCTTTCCGACTGTGGCCTCTCTTTCTAATGGCAACCCAAAAGCATGCTAAGCTTTTTTTTCATTTAACTTTATCTATGTGTGTCACACGCATTTACACACACACACAAACATACACGTATACATTGAGACATAGACAAAGAGTCGTCTACTTCATTCTGAATATGTTGTCATGTTTAAATTTAATAATAAAATTCAATGACTCACTCCTGCCAATGATATATCCTGCTCCCTTCCTCTGTTTTTTTTTTTTTTTTTGGTGAAGATAAGTGAGGCATAAAACAGGCAGAAAGGCACTTTAGTTAAATTTTTGATGTCGCCATTGTTGTCTGGGGGCTGCCGCCAGGCAATAACAGCAACAATATTAAAAGGACCAGCACCAGGAGCAGCCCCCAAGCAAGACCACTAGTACACGCAACATACAACGAGTTGCCGCCTAGGGAAGGCATAGAGGGGGGAAAACTACAAATATGACGCAGCATTTGGTCATTTGGCCACACACAAACACACACACACGCACACAAAGGAAGAGAAAACACGCAATGGGCTTAGAAATGATGCAATCGTTGAGGCAACTCCAAAAACAAAAAAAAAGAAATGAAAAGAGGAAACTAGGAGCAGCTGTAGGCAGGGGGGCTACGCGACAGGAAGCCCGACTGATATAGGCATATCAAGGAGGAAATCAGTTGGTTAGTCTCCCCTCCACCAGTTAGTTGTGTATAACCCCCTCTCCAGTTTTCCTTTCCCCACTGTCGTATCTACTTCTTAAGTGGCTATCGAATTTCACATTTACACTTCCGCTGCAGACAAGAAAGGCAGAAGAATGAGAAGCAAGAAGAGAGAGGGGTGTCGAAAGAGGGGCACTTCCTGTCACTTTACATTTTGTTGGTCGACAAAAAAAAAGAAGCGCACGAAAAGCAGCGCGCAGCTGCCCCGAAAAATATAAAACATACACAGGGAATGGAATGATGTGTGTGGAGGCAGGTAGAGAAGCTCCTGCTCCTGCTCCTGCTGTTGCCGCTTTTGTTGATACCTTTTCATTTTCGTCCTGCCAGCCAGTCAGCAGCTGCTTCTATTAAAGGACACACAGACACTCATGTCATTCAAATATGAGTTCAGTGGGGGGTCAGTGTCATGGTCAAAATTGATTTAAACCCTGCAATGAACCTTGACCAAAGGTTTCTTTTTTCCTCCATTTGTTGCTGTATGTAAGCCTCTGACTCTGTCTAGCGCCAATTTTCTTTTGTGTCTGTATGTTTGTGTGTGTCCTTTTTGGATTATTTGTGAAATTCTTGCGAAATACCACCAGCTGAGAATTTCAATGGAACATGGCTTAATAATGAATTTTCTTGGTCTGGTATAACAGTTGTATAACAGAGTGCGTTATAATAACACACATTATCTTTAGTTAATATTTCGTTTAATACAGTTTCTGTAAAAATAATTTTTTCGCATATCCTTTCTAATAAAAGCATTTAAATTTTTCTTTATAGCGCATTGGTTGCCGTTTCCTGAAGGTCTTTAGCAATGTGGCTCCCCAGAGCACAGATCGCGTTGTCCAGACCGTGGGCAAGCAGAGCCAAGTTATTGAAGCAGTCCGTGAGGTGATCACCCTTACACGTGACACGCCCATTAAAGGGGCCATTCATAATTATGATCCCATGAATTTTGATCGCGTCTATGCAGATGAATATGGTGGTTATGGAACCGGCAGTGGTAGCACTCGTCCCAGTCAGCGTGGCAATAACCGTAATGGTGGCGGATCTGGTAATGGTGGTGGCGCCGGCGGCTTTGGAAATAATGGTGGCGGTGGAGGAGGAGGTCGTGGTGGTAGCGGCGGACGAGATCGTTTTGGAGGCGGTGGCAATGGCGGTGTAAGCAATCTTGGCGGTGGTGGCGGCGGCGGTGGACAACGCGGCGATAATCCGTTCATCAATCCTTGGGCTAATGGCGGTGCTGGAAGCGGTGGTGGTGATGTCGATGGCTTTGGCAATAATGGCGGCAGTTCAGGAGGATTTGGAGCAAACAATTTCGGCGGAGGCGGCGGTGGTGGACCATTTGGTGGCAATAACTTTGGCAATAATGGATTCGGTGGTGGTGATTTTGGTGGCAATGGTGGTACCAATTTCAGCCAGAACCAAAGCACTAACAGTTTGCCCAGCTTGAGCAGCTTCAATCCAAACCAAGGCAGTGGCAATAGTCTACCCAGTTTGGGTAACTTTGGCCAGACACAAGGCGGCGGTAGTTTAGGCAATGGCAATGTCAACAACAGTGGATCCTTGGGTGGTGGTGCTAACAATGGTGGTTCCGGTGGTGGATTCAACGCCAGCGGAGCCGGTACCGGTGGCTCAAATGGCAATTCGAATGCACCAACCAATATTCCTCAAGGACATGATCCCAATAATAGTACACAAGTTACCATACCAAAGGAGGTGAGTAAAAATCTACTTAAACCAACTGCTTACCCTGGTTTTAACTTTAATCAAGTTCTCTTTAATCTCATATAACTATTTTTATCGTTTTTAGTTGGCTGGTGCCATTATTGGTAAAGGAGGCGGCCGTATTCGTCGTATACGCAACGAATCCAGTGCATATATAACCATTGATGAGCCCCTGCCCAATTCAAATGATCGTATCATTACCATATCGGGCACACCCAAGCAAATACAAATGGCCCAGTATCTGCTGCAACAGAGGTTGGTTCCGCAATCAAATTAAATCAGTCAATCAATCAAGAAATCAGTCAATCAAGTATGCCACTCTCATATCTCTTTAATCATCCAAAAACTCCATACATTCATACATAATTTGACTAAACACACACACACACACAAACATTTATTATCCTTTCATCCGTCTACATACTATACGTTCATTGGTGATCCCTTTAATCATTAAAAACGCGTTTGTCAAGTGCTTGAAAAAAATTTTGTTTGGAAACTATAACTAACTTGGGTTAATGTGTTTAATGCATTCCGTATGGAAGACTAGTGATTTTGTTGTTTGGTCTTTGTTAATTAACAATAAATCCCTTGTCTTCTTATGGCGTGCATTTAAAGCTCTTCATTTGTTTTTGGTGCCTTAACATATTTAAATTGAAAACTCAAAACTTTTACTAAATGTGAGATAATAACATTCCATATCAGAACAACATTTTTAATACTCTCCCTCCCTTTCCCCTCCATTTGCCTTTACATATACACATACTATACTACCACCTATATTTCCTGATGCTCATTAAAAAGTTTATTAATTAAATGCCAACAACAACTTTTTTCTCTTTTTTATCTTTGAACAGCGTTCACGAGAATGGCAGACGAAACAACATTTAAGTGGAGCAACGCCAACAACACCAACATTAACAATAACATGATACTAACAACAACAAAAACAACATCAAAATGTGCTGCATAATATTTACACCAACAAAAAGGAAGACCAAGAAGCAGAGAAACTAGCAAGAGGTTCCCCCCTCCAAAAAAAAAAAAAAAAAAAAAAATGAAAAGGAGAGCGTTACCAACCCCCAAATATAAATGGAAAACAAAATTCTTTTGATTTCTTTATTAAGTTTTAAGTAAAAAACGGAAATATCTTCATATATATATATATATATATATATATATGTACCTATATATACATATATATATGTTTATCTATTACTGTGTGTAAGTGTGCGGCCATGTTTTTTAACATCTAGGCCAGGAAAGTCATCCTTTTTTGAAACAAAGAAAAACTCTGTAAAATATAAGAAGATTGAACAAATAAAATATAAAGATAAATTGCATTCGGTTTGATTTTCTAATAAGAAGCGTTCCTTTATTCCCAATACGAAAGGCAACAAAGCACAGCATGTGCTGGTGCTCATCACGAAAGCCAGTTAAAAAAGGCAAAAAAAAAATACTTTGAAAATTGTAAAGCATACTTTTAGGGATTGCATATTCAACCGATAAAACTCTCGGATCCTTTTAAACCATTAACCCTGTGAGAGGGTCCTAAAATATTGGTGGACACGCTTTTTATATTATTCTGAATTAAAACTATCGTTTTGTTTTCATACAAATCCAAAATCACGTGAAAAATGTATGTGCAATTTTTGTAAGGGGTTAGCACGTCAAATTTCTTGAAAAATCAGAATAACGGCTATAACTCGGCCACTTGAAGGACGATCTGGATGTCCTTTGGCCAGGACGTGGTGCTTATTAAGTGGCATCGACTGGCATTGCCAAATCTTGGATAGTCCTTTAAACGGCTGAGAAAAAAGGACTTTTCGCTGCAGACAAAATTGGCTATAACTTTGGAATCCCTTGAAGGATCAGGACCAAGTTGATGTCAAATGAATCTTCGTAAATAGCTCTACATTCTGTATAAAGGACATCTCGATAGCTCTTCTAGGAGCCGAGTTATAAAGGATTTTGTGTTTTTGGTCTGTTTTCGGTAACTTTGAGCACAAAAGACGAATTGTACTGCATACTTCAGAGGGCAGCACAAACTGAGCATCAAAATTTCAGTAGCTCACATTTCATGGCATACCAGGCGAACAGAAATCAGCAGAAAGTTGACGTTGATTTTTTCAACAGTTACAAATTTTTTATACAAATGCTTTTAATTTGGGGGGTAAAAAAAGTGCAATGACTGATTAAATGTTTCTTTGATAAACTTTTACAATATTTTAAGGAAAATATATTTATATATAGGTATATAGTATTTTATTCACATTATAATTAATATTTTTTTCGTTTTTTTTAAGATGATTCTTTTTGCAAGTGGTAAACGCTTAAATCAAAACATTAAACATTACAAATCCAATTTGTATATATATATAGTAGATATAAAAAGAAAAAACATCGCAATTCTATATAATAAATTATTAAGCATTAATAATTAAGTTGGTTGGATTTGATTTAGATATTTAGGCTGCATTAAATTCTAATGATTAGAGTCTAGAGTATTTACATGGTTCATTTTTGATTTCGACAAAAAAAATTGAAGGGAGCTGTTATTTTTAGCACCTGTTTAAAGGGAGTTTTCTTTGTGATTTGTGGTGAACAATTTGATAAATTTTTTTGTTTTAATTTTGTTGTTATCTGCTTAGGCATAGACTATAATTAATATTGCATTTTCTTGTTTATCTCCCCTGGTCTCTTCTTGTGAAACAAAACTCAATTCCGCTTCGAAGAGTTAATTAAATATTTACAACAATGCGTCAGCAAATGCTTCTCGCCCGATGATGAGGATGAGGAATTGTTGTTATTGTGATGATGCTGCTGATGCTGTGGGGCGCCCAATTCGCGTGTGTAAATATCGAGGCCATACTGACCCTCCTCGGGGAAACTGCAAGACGCAGAGAAAATTATTTTAATGATGAAATAACAAGAAAAAATGAGGGTAAATGGATGGTAAAGAGAAAGATGTAGGAAGGAACAAACATATCTGGCACTCACTTGATGATAAACGTGACTATGTCATCAAGAGTATTGTGTGTCACATATTTGGCCAGTTTCTTTTCCTCGATGCCATTCTTATGGAGTGTAGCCATAAAGTCGGTGAGTGGACGAGACATGCGGAATTGCAGATCCAAACTACGACCGGCAAATATTAAAGGATCCTGACAAAAAAAGTGGAGTAAATAAATATGGTAAGGACTATATTAAAGTCAAATTTTAAACCAACCTGATGGGTAATGGGTATAAGTCCAAAGAGTCTTGTGGCCTTTGTGGGTCCCCATTCACCACTTGCACAATCTGGTAAAGGTACCATCACTGTTTGCAGCTCCTCACAACAGATCTACAATACAATAGATATAGTAATAGATATACAGGAAGTTTTAATGGTAACTCACCTTAAACTTGCAAACCGATTTAAATTTCATGGGCTCTCCGGTCAGATATTCCTGCGGCGTTACTGCATTAGCAAAGATATCCAGCAAAAAGGCACCGGAGCAAGGAGCATGAACACGAAATGCTACAATATTACCAATAACCGATTGCATAACAAATCTCTTGAGAGAAACCCCATCATAGGAGAGTTCCTCATCACTGTCATAGAACTTAAGATTGTAATGGAATATGAGGCAACTTTGCATATCAGTGGGCATGGCAATGCGCACAGTGGCGGCACCTGTATCATCGGTAAAGACAACAGCGCCATAACCCTCATCGGCAAAATGCAAGCCATAACGGAAGAATAGAGAACGTACAAATGGTAAATTCTCAAATTCTCTTAAAGTAATTGGACGCTTCAGTAGCTGCCATTCCTCTTGTAGGGGATAGAATTCATAGATAAATTCCCGGGGATCGGTGAGAAAATAATGATCATCGTATTCGTATCTAAAAGAAAATATAAATTTATATGAGAACAGATGAAAATCTTGAAGGGATTTATCTTAATAACTTACCGTAGACTATCATTTTTGCCTCGTCCTTGTTTGGGTGCCTCTTTAGCATTAACCAGATGACGGGCACCCCAATTGCATTGGACAAAACGCCAGGCACCAGCCACATAAACAGCATTCCATGAATTTCTAAAACGTGAATCTTGGAATTTAACACCCGGCTGATAGCCAGCACTTTTTGAATATCCTTTAATGACCACACAATGAAGACCGGCGTAACTGCAAAGTCTCTTGAAGAGGACATGATAGCTTTCGGTGCCATATTTAATGCCTCTTAATAGTCCCATGGGTGTGTCACCTCTCAGATCGTCATCAAAGTGCATGGCATTTAGATTTTTAACGGTTATCCAACGGAATATTGTGCGTGCCTTTTCAATATCCGTTGTACAACGTCCCACCAATTGCCGCACCAAATCTGTAAACGTTTTCTGATCTTCCTGAGCCACCGAAATGGCTATACGATCCACATCTTCAAATTCTATTGGATCGGTATAGATCTGGAATTTTGATACAGCTGGTGGGGCTGGTACTGGTGCATTTAATGGATATTCAATTGGTACGGCTCCTTCGCTGAATTCATCATCCAAGAAAATACTCTCGCTCTGCATATATTCCGATCGTCGGGCACTGATCAGTTCCAACATTTCACTCGATTGGCGATCAACCAATGCAGCCGTTTCATACCTCTCATGTTCGAGCATTTTTCGTGTAATGCTCTCCTTCTTCTTACTCCTTCTTAGTGTCATATTCTTCTCTAGATCCTCCTTTTGTTGTTCGTGGCGAAGAGTTAGAATATTGGCTTCATCTCGACTGCGTCTAGAAGTGGCCAATTCCTTTTCAAACTTGTGTGTTAAACGCTGCAGCTCTCGTTCCCATTCATCTTGGAATTCATTCTGAATTTTACGATCTTCTTCCTCACGTTTCTTGGCAAATTTACGATATAAATCATCCTCCTCTTTGCGATGTTTCATCTCCAAACGGGCCTGCTCCTCACGAGCCTACAAACGCAAGGGAGAGCAAAAGAAAAGCCAGAGAGGTTAGAGAAAGCTTTTTCCAAAAAAACAAAAACAAAAAAAACAAAAAGATACAAGAAGAGAAGAAACAAAATGCATTTTGCAGTGGCTAATTTTGTTGCTGTTGTTTTTGCAATGCTTGGCTTGTTAACTTGGCTAATTATAATGCCACGCTTGAGCTGAGGCTTTGGCAAAAAAAACTGCAAAAAAGAAGATATAAAAATATCTAACATTAAGCAAGTTGCAGTTGCAGAGGGAACACCCACTCCCCTTACCACTCCATTGGCTACGCATTGCGTGCATCTTCGATAACCCCAAAAAAAAGTTTCTCCATTAACTTGATCAATGGGAATTTAAATTAAAAACGCATTATATAGTAAATATAATTTAAAATTTGAATTAAATTTTAGATTAATTTTGACCAACTTGGAAAAACTATATTTTCTTTTGGCTCTAATATACAAACACACACATATATGTATATATATATATATATATATATTATAGACCCCACCAATTTATTAAATTATATAGTCATTTTGAACAATTGTACAAAAATCTAAAATTTGCTTATATCCGAGACTAACAACTATTGTTCAAATGCTATAGTTATAGCCAAATGCATATGTTGTGCACTACATTTCCTTTCACATTTAGCCAAATAATACTATTTTAATCAATTTAAGCTGTTTTGTTGTTGTTGTTGTTTTGTGCAAATTATAGCTTCCGGCTTGTCAAAAGCTTTTAGCGCCATGCAATCTCACAGGTAAAGAGCAAAAGGAACATAAAACAAAAACCAAAACAACAATAAAAATAATAACAATAACAATATGCAATTAAAAACCAAAATTCAATGTCAAGTTCAAACAATAACTCTATAAAACAAAAACAAAAAGTAACCAACAGTAGTAACAGTAGCAACAACAACAACCACACTAAATGGTTCATTGACAATGGCCACTAGCCAGAGCAGGTTGACGTTTGCGTCGACGTCGACGTCAACAGCAATGTTAATAGCAACAACGAAGAAGACGTCGACGTAGGAATTGCGTGAGCGGCTTAGAGTAGATTTTAAATATGACCATAACTATGTATAACTGAAATGACGATGACTACAGTTATGACGCCCACAGGGTGATGATGATGACAAAAAGCAAACATAACGTCAAACCAAACCAAATCAAAAAACGAAAACGAAAGTCCAAAAATGTTGAAATTAATTATTGCGCAAGCCATAACCAAACCAAACCAAACTAAAATGAGATAAACAGAAACCAAAAAAGAAAAAAAAAAAATGGCATAAATTGTAAATTGGCACCACAAAAAGCTCTTTCAACTATGAGGAAGTGTCTCCATGGTAGAGACTACTGCCGCGGTTGCTTTTACTGCGTGAGAGTCTAGCCAAATTACACAGTTATTACAAGGCGTTTAAGCGTGCATTACATAAGGGCATTGGGAGGGGCGGGGGGGAAGACAGTCGCAGAGACAGTCTTTAGCCATCGTCATATCCGTATATGGAAATCTATGCTGGCAGGAAAGCAGGCAGGCTAATGCAGAAAGACCACACTGTAAACAGTAGTGGTCAAAATATGGTGACCAAAAATGAAAACCTGCTCTTGGTGGGAGGAGGTGAGAAGGCGGTTGACTGCACACATGTCTAAGGTGAAGCTGTGGGCGGGGGTGTGTATGTATGTATGTGTGTGTGTGTGTGTGTGAGGGTGTGTGCCTGATACTGTGTAAAACATGCAAAATTTTTAATGATTGCATGCATGCAATTTTTCACATATTTCTACAGTTTTTTTTTGTCTATTTTTTTTTGTGGTTTTTCTTTTAACTTCTCTTTTTTTTTTTTTTTGTGTGTGTTTTATTTACCGCACAGACACCTGTTCGAAATTTGTTAAATTGAGCATGGCAATAAAAAGAAACATATACACAGACACATTTATTTGTAGCTTGCGTGTGGCAGGCATTCTGGAAAGTGAAAGAAAATCGGTTTTATTTTTCTTTCGTTTTTCTTTTATTTTGGCATTGCAGGAATTTGTGCAATTTAAATTTGGGGTTTTTTTTTTTTGTTTTTGTTGTAGCTTCGTTTTTTTTTTACGTAAAATGCGATTATAATGCTTTCACCACATCATGGCGGAGATTACAATTCCAGTCATGGAGACAAGTGCCAAGTCATGGATAAAAAAGTAGCAGCAAAAGATTCAAGTCAGCTGATAAACGAGAGTGCTGCCAATTTTAATGCAAGATCATAAATTATAATCAAGCCAAGACTGGGGAGAGAGATCAAATGTAATCTACACTCGAAGAAAAACAAAATTGCCACATACATACATCAATCAGGCATTACAGTCAAAAAAACTAGTGAAACACATTTGAGTTTAACATCAATCAGAAATTATAAATTGTAGTTGGATTTGAAATGTCTTTCTTATCTTTATAATATATCATATACATATACAATAATAAGTCACGTTCAAAAAGGAACGGAAAAAACTTTGGTAAAACCTTTTAAAATTCGGAAAAAAAACTCGAAAAGTTCTTGTTTTACTATTTCGAAGAAGAAATAGTTTTATTTCGAAACTAATTCAATTCGGAAATTCAAAATTCACATTGTATAATTCACAGACTTAAATTTTTTTCTATAGGAATAGCAAGATTTGTCTTTAGCAAGACAATTCTAATTAGATTAACCTTAAGAAAGTGGAAAAATTTCGTGAAAAAAACAGAAATTCTATTAAAATCTTAAAACATTTTTAAAATCTTGTACTGACCCAAAAAATTATGCAAATTTTTTGTTTCAAAGGGCTTGCCAAATATAAAATTTCGTTTCTAGTCAAAGACGTTAAATAATTTGTCATAGAAATGGCCATAAAAGGTTTTGTTTTGAAGCATCACTAGCCAAGCAGATAAACTTATTCATTTAAATTTTTCGCTTAGGCAACTTCCTAACACACACACATGGACACAACATAAAGAAAACGTTTACTCAATTGCTGTAAATAGCACACTAGCCTACATAATCATAAGTTATTCTAACAACATTGCTATTGCATTAATTAAACTCTTCAAGTAGCCAGGCATGAAAGCAAAACATTGCACAATCCGTTGAAGCTTGGAGACTTCCCGCACAGTTTAGTTGGTATGTTTATATATATATACCTATATATATATATTTATATCTAAACTATATAGTAGTGTAGTAAAGTGCCTCAACTCTCCGCTAGCCGCCACTTAAATTTCATTAGATGTTCTGCACTAAATAATTTCTTAATTTGCGGCCAGTTAGAGAATCTTCTTTTCTTGCTTCGTCTTCTACTTCTTCTTAGATCTTTACAATCATCACTCTATATATATTATACATATATTATTATCTTATTTTCTTCTATCTTATATCTCTTTTCAACTTACCAAATAGAAATCAATTGGCTTCTCGCGTGCCTTATTGTAGGCCTTTTGTATTTCCGTTTGTTTCAATGCGTGTGCTATATGCAACGCACTTGCATCGAATCGTCCATATTTGTAATCGGATTCATTTTGTGATGGTGAGCTAACCTCACGGCCACCATAACCATTTGGTGTAGATTGACGTGAGCCACCCAAAGGTGCACCTGGCCAAAAGGAAAAGAGAATAGAAATGGAAATTCATACATTGTTATATATATATATATATATATATATATCGATCTAGTTAATATAACTCACCATCGATCTCGCTGCGTATTCCACGTATTTGTTCATTCACAAATTTATTAGTTCGTGGCGCATTCAACGCCTGACGTATGCCCACTGATGTCTGATCGAGATGACCAGGTCCACTCTTTGGTACATGGGAACTGCAATAGACCTACAACAAAAAATTTACACACAAATGAAAAGAGTTGTTAAACATGTGAAACTTAACACAAAAACTTGTTAAACTTTACAACATAAATTTAAAAAAAAAATTTAACACAAAAATGTAAACAAATTTTATAACTTAAAAAAATTTCAACTTGATAAAATTCCACATTCAATAGTGCCAATACGAAATTATATTAGGCCTAAACCTGTATTGTATGTAAATTAATATATTCATACGAAAATTCATTTATTCAGGGTTCATTCATACGTTATTGTAATAGTTTTTCATTAACAAAAATCGTTATAGATAAGAAACCCATATAACATTTTATTCTTTATTGTCTATAATATTCTTTTATACGTCTAATTTTCATATGTTTTATAATTGCAATGGATTCTTAGGAAAACTGTGGGAATAAATATCAATCACTGGAATTTGTATTTAAATTGCTGTAATTGAGTGAATTCTTTAAAAAAGTTAACAATTTATCCGATTTGGATATCATAAATCGTTGAGATGGATTGCTAACTGCTAAAATGCTGCTCACTGAAGTGCCAGCAGCAAAAAAAAAAAAACAAAAATAAACAACCTTAATTTGGGTCATCAACTTTGGTTTATCATGTACCCAGTCGACGGGGCAATTTTTTTTAATGTTTTGCAAATGTGTATATACACATATATACACAGATGTCTATTGGTTAGACAAGTGCTTTATATCTTTAAAAGAAACTTTATCTGTTTATCTGTGTAGAGTAGAGTATTCGATGGACAATATTAGATAGAGATTTAACAAGTTTTTTTTTCCCCAATGTGAAAGATCTCTGAATGAAAATCCCAATTAAAAAAATATTCAATTCAATTTTACTTCGTTTTTTTATTTTTTTTTATTTTATAGATTTCATATTATGGATTCATAGCTTTTGCAAACCCTCTTCAAAAACAAATTAATTTAATAGTTAATTGAATTTAACGATTAACCATATACATTATATATATAGTTTTTCTAGCTTTTCTTTTTTTAAACTATAAGACGATTAATATTTTTTCCATTTCCAAACCAATTAAAATTTGCTTATCCGTACGGTTTTTCCTTACACTTTATAGATGTTTGTTTAACTATTTAGTTTTTTATACCCAATTCTGTCCATTTCAATCAATTCGTCATTCTAAATGACTGGTTAAAGAGACCGAAAGAGATAGATAGCAAATGGCAACAGCTTCTCCTACACAAACTTACACACACACAGGTGGCAACTGTGACACACATTTGGTTAAGTGCAATAACAAAAGTTATTTATTATTATGCATATGCAAAAGAAGAAAAAAAAAAAAAAAGAAAAACAGCATCAGTGGCAGTGGCAACGGCAGCTGTGCAAATAATTTTAATGCTCGATTGATGCCGAGTTTGTCGCCTAAGTCTTTCGTTTTTATGCCGGCGTCGCTCTTCCGTTTACCACTTACCTCTTTATCATCCTGCTTATGCTGATTATTGAAATATGTCTTTAACGTTAGCTTAGTGCCGCAATGTACGCATTTAAAGCAACCGGAATGAAAGAATGTGAAATCCTTGAGTGGCCCCACGCGATCCACCTGATAGACGGTCTCGCTGCATCTCAAACAAGTTGACTCGTAGAAATTTGGCCGATACATGCTGATGATGATGATGCTGCTGCTTGTGCTGTTGCTAATGCTGGATTTTCTATATGTATGTATATGTATTTATGTTGTCTTCGACTGGTTTTCTTTTTCACTTTACTTTTCCTTTTATTTTGTCCAGGAATTTCACTTGCTGGACTAAAATATTTTTCTTTTATTCTGATCGGCAACAACTTCTTCTTCTCTATGGTGACCACATTTTCGTCTGAAAATAAATAAGGTTTTCAGTAAAATTAAATTAATATGTTTAGGTATTTATTTTTCGTATTTTATTGCCTATTTTACGTAGGTGAAATTTTCTATTTTTGGTTGTCCACCAAACAAAACCAAAGAAGAAAAATACCAAAATTGGTCTACAGATTAAGATTGCAAAGGCGTTTGATCAAGACAATAACAAAAAAAAAATAACTTTCGTTTTTATACCCTTGGTGAAGGGGTATATTAGATATTGCCTTGAAAACTTTTAGGAACCATTTATAATGTTTCTATAT
This sequence comes from Drosophila neocordata, assembly GCA_018903615.1. Taxonomy (NCBI): domain Eukaryota; kingdom Metazoa; phylum Arthropoda; class Insecta; order Diptera; family Drosophilidae; genus Drosophila; species Drosophila neocordata. Next base: position 12,226,633 of record JAEIGI010000004.1, on the reverse strand, counting down.
CTTCTCCCGACCAGGAAATCAAGGCAAAGTTTCAGAAATATCAAAACAGCTGGAATATATTATATATATGATCGATTTTATAACTTATTCAAAGTAGTTTCTCCTGTCAGTAGAAAACTATATACATTTTAAAATATTATGCTATTTCTTGATATATATATACGTAAAAATTAAGGGATAACACTATATATATATGATTTATAGAATAGTTTACATGTGACCAAATACAGTTATGTAAACAAAACTTTTTCAAACAGTTATTAGAACTATTATATCCCACTTCATTTAGTTTTAAACGAATATCTAGTTGGCTTAATTCAGTTTAAATCGGTTGAATAATGGTTATATGATCAAATTTACTATATATAAATCTATTAAAGACGGAGCCTAATATAAAAAACTTTTTACTCTTCATCTACTTTATAGTGATAAAGAAATTTAGATGAAGCGTTTAACTTTATCATCCTAAAATCTCAAAAGCGAATTTGAGTTTAGAAAATGAAAATGTTAAAAACCTAACCAAAAGGGTTTTGTTTATAAGTCTTACAAAAACACACATTAATTTTGAGAAGAGTATAAAAATTTCGTTTTAACAAGATCTTCAGCTTCTTCTTTACGTTAAAAAAAGAGGCAAGTATTATAAATGAATTTAATTAATTAGGTAAAGATCAAGATTTGATTATTTTGAAAGGGATTTCAACTAGGCAATGACCTCATCTTGTAAGTGAACCTGTTGCATGAACTCCTTCAATGTTGCCACAATGTTGCCTTTGCCATTTTGATTAATTGTTGCAATTGTTGTGTTTTTTTCACATACACACACATACATATATACACATATAGACAAAGCAAGTGCAGGTAATATTAATTGATTGCAGATGTTGCACACAGACTTCAACTCCAATTCCGATTCCAACACCGTTTCCACCATTTCGAACAGACAAAAGTCATAGACATTGCCGTCGTTTTGCTTTCTTTTCAAGTTTAATGAACGTTAAGTGGTGGGTGAGCAGAGGTGTTTGAGCCAAAGAGGGGGAAGACTGCGGTAGACTATTGCCTTATGATTAGCCACGAGTTGCGGCATAGCCAACTCTTTTTTCTCTTTCTTTTCTTTTTGTTGTTTTATTGAAGGTTGCTGGCCCGTTGTTGTTGTTGCTGTTGCTTTTGTTATTTTATATTGGCTTGCATGCATTTCTCACATTGAATTGGTATACACGGAATAGAGAGGAGGTGGTTTGGCTGACTGGTGGGGATTTGTTGAAGCGGTAAAATGCAAATGCAGCAAGGCCAACAACAAAAAGCCTCGATTTTGTAACACCAAATTATTTTGATTGACTGTAAATTAAAATTTAGTTCCGCTTTTGATGGTTTTGCTCCAACGATTGAGCATAACAAATATCCAACAATTGGGAGAAGAGTGCGCAATTATGTCAGGGGGGGAAGATGGAGGGTAAGTGGTAAAAAGATTTGTGATAAATTGATTAGAACTTTATTGGGAATTTAACAATGAAATAATACTTTTAGTAAGATTCAAAATAATGTGTTAATCAAAAAGTAAAGATAAAAAGTATTTACAGTGGTTCTAAAACGTACGAAACGTTGTACATTTCGTTGGGGTATTTGTAGGATACACAACTGGCTCTCTTGTATTTGTTTTTGTATTCACTATAAGGTTCAACATAAATAAAAGAAAAACATTTGTGAAACTTTTCAAAAGAGATCTCTAGCCATATGTTAAAATATAATTTGAATTTATAGTTGGAATCATTATGGGAAGGACTTTTCCTGCATTTGAAAGCATTTCAACAGCTTTAAAGACTCGCTTTTTGCTTCATTTAGTTATAATTCTTAACTAGTTCTAGCGTTGAAGGAACGACACCTAAGTCTGTCGATGAGAGAAATTTTCACTTATCGAAACAGTTATACGGACACTTTTACTTACTTTTTGTGTGTTTTATACATAAATTTCAAATTGTATTCCATTTGAATTCAAATTAGCAAAAAAGATTGAAATTACATAAGCCAAATGAGACTATAATAATAAAGTATAACAGTATACATACATATATTTAAATAGTTGCTGACTATAATATTTCGAAACTATTATTTAAATCGATCACTTTTATTGATAAGCTATGATATTGATCAATAAATGTTTAAATTTGTTGTAAATAATATTTGAAATGTCATAAAACCGGTAACAATAACAAAATTTAAAGCTGTTGCACTCAAATCTCTTTTAAACGGTTCGTTTTTATGGTAACTCTTTCTTTTAGTCGTATAATTATAAAACAAACGGACTTGTCTATATATATTAGAGCAGCCTATAAAGTCAATTGATTAATGCTTCAATGAATTTCGTTTTTATTTTATATATTTGGTCGCATATAGTTCATCCTTATTGTAAGGAAATACTACTTCGTGAACATTTAAAGCTTAGTTAAATTTTTGTTCTTTAATTGCCTTTTATTAACTTTCTTAAATCAATTTTGTTTTAAAATTGGCAATTAATTGGCATTATCTTGATTTTCGTGAGAATGTTTAGAACAAGGCAAACAACTGTCAAAGGGAATGAAAAGTTATTTCCTCACTTTAGCATAGTTTGTTTTATCTATGCGAATTCTTTCAACACTTTGTCATCTTCAAACCGTTTGAAGTTTCCAAAAAAAAATAATTCTTCTTTTGTTGGCGCCGCTTTACTTAGCCCACACACACACACACATACAACCGGACGCATACAAACACATAAAATCAATCAAATATTTGTGTCCAACCATGAATGGAGACGCCTACATGGGGTTTACCGTAAAAAGTCACTGATCTCTTGATGCGATCACCATTGGAAGTGATTGAATAGTCCAATTAAACTATATGTATATATGATTTTTGACATAATTAGCGTGTAATGATAATTGTAATTGAACATGAAAAGAAAAGATAAAGTGAGAGCAAGAGTGAGTGGGGGCAGAAGGGAGCATCGTAAAGGAAGATGAGGGGCGTAACGTTGACAAAACGTCTCGTGAGAGACGTTTAAAAAGAAACTTACATCACACAATGACTGATAGAGACAAAGTACCTAAAGCAGCAGCTGTCGTAGTCAGCCAACTGTGACCGTGTTAAGAATAAGGAACTAAATGGTATGGAATTTCGCATATATCTACATTCATAAACATAAATATATTCTTGTCTATATATCCAAGGTCTTTTGTTGCCTTCTCCTTTCTCCATGGCCTTTGTCTGTTAGACGAAAGTCAAACGAAAGTGGCTCATTTTCAACTGATTTAAATATAAATTGATAAGTTAAATGAAAAGATTTTCAATTTCAGTTTGTTGCTCAAGTCTTTTGTTTTGTCTTGATTTTCCAAGTTTAATAACAGTAAAAGAAAGAAAAGGCAAGTTGCAACCAGCATTAACAAACAATGAATAACAATTTTAATGATTTTAAATTGCCATAAGAGGGAGATAGCGTTACCAAAAGATAAATATGTACGATATGGAGAGAGATACAAAACTGGTTGAAAAATCTAAAAATGCAAATGATTGCGTCATTGGGAGATTGAAAACAACAACTTGAATAGATATATACATAGATATACAGATATTTCAAATTGTTGCCTCGCTTATGAAACGATTCAATTTTTTTCTCCCTAACTTTTTGTAGTAACCTCATTTTTTGGTTTTTTTTTTACCCTTTTTTCTGCTTGTTTTTGTGAATTACTTAAGCAAATCAAAGTCCAAGTACATACTTGCTAATTGAAAAAACCACAACAATAGGCAGACACTTTTTTTTTACGAGAAACCATCTAGTAAATCTATTCAGGTCGTGCCATAAAAGTATTGAAATTAAATTTTTATTTATGAACCCCTAAAAAATAATTACAAAACCCAAAGTCAAATTCTTAGGCGAAGATTTAAACACACTGGCGAAGATGCAATTAGAAACAATTTTTCAAACTAAGCCTCCAGGCTTTATATCGCGAATTCTAAATTATTTTAACATATAACATTTATATTTTATAATAAACTAATAGATTATTTTATATACAATGCTATATTATAGATCTAGCGTTCCAAATGAATGATCAAACGCAATGTAACCCTGTATTGTCAAGGGTATCAAAGAACCCGCTAGTGCAGCCCATTGGCAAATGAAAACCAAAATTACTGTAATATTCTCTGCGGTGCAGCCCAATGACAGGTGCGGGCAGAGCGAGAAAGGGATGTTTGCTAGATATTGCATGTGTGCATGTCTACGTGTATGTGAAGGAAGCAGAGCGAAAGAGACAGAAATGTTGGGGGGCGAGTGAGACACATGCTTGCAATCTTTCACTTTTTGTTGTTGTGTGGCTGTCTACGTTGCGCCTGCGTTTAAGTCACTCACTCGCTCGCTCTAGTTTTTGTTTTTTGTTGTTTTTGTTTAAATTATTTCCAGTGTTGATTATTATGATTAATTTTTTTTTGTTTTTGCCTTGATTATACACACGCGATAGGCGTCGGCAGCGGCCCATCGGATGCATTTCGAGTTCTAGCGGTGTAGCCGAGGGTGGATGAGCTGGCGGAGGAGGCCCTTTTTGACATACTTATTCCAATTGTTTTCTGTTTCTATTTGCCGTTTCCTGCTCTCGTCTGCTGCTGCGCAGCTTTTTTATGCTAAACAACTTTCTTCTCGTTTTCGGTTTTTGGGTTGGGTTGGAGGGGGCGCGAGTTGTGCAAAAGTATTTATGATAAATTTCACACACACACACATGTCTATCTATGAAGTGGTATGAGCCTCACTTACACACACGCACTCTCGGTTTATTGGTTTTTAGTTTAACATTTTTTAAATTTTTGGTCTTTTTTGTTGATTTTGGTTTCCCACTGTTTTAGTGTTTGGTTGAAATTCCCTTTTAGGCCAAGTTGTTTTGGTTTTTTTTTTTTTGAGAGGGGAATGTAATAAAAAATTTCATTACCAAACACACACAGACACATTCATATACGCGCTTATACACACTCACATAAACACAACATCCAGAGTGCACTCACACTGATGTAAAATTAAAGTGAACTGACCGCTTTCCAAATAACCCGAAACAACGTTACTCTGTCCACGGCGATCGCTTTGAGACTGTCTGCTTTGAGCCAAGCTTCGTTTGTTTAGTTTAGATGCAAAGCTCGGAAACAGGTAGCGAGAGAGCAGGTTAGGAAAGCTATTTTAAATTTAAATGTTTTCCAACACTGTCCGTTAAGCAAATAGATGAACTATCGATAAATCATCAGCTGAGTAGAGTTGGGCAAAATGGAAAACTAATAACATAATGATATAATATCTATCACTGCTTTTAAAATTTGGTTATGGGGATTTTAAGGAATTTGTTTTAGGTAAAATTATTCCTTTGTGACAAAGAATGTAACTGTGACTACGTCACTATTATGTATGTCAGATTCAATTTTTACCATCTCTAACATATTTATATGCGTTTCAATTTCATATGTGTGTGTGGGTGTTGTACTCTGTGTATGTGCTTTCAAAGGAAAACAATCATAATAAAAAGAGCCCAAATTGAAAGCCAAACGAATTATTATTTTTAAATAATAAAAGCTCTCCAATGGGAAATCATCTTAGCTTAATTGGCGGAGATGATGCCTACGATTCCACAGACAATGAAATGGGATTCAATGTGATCAATTTTACAGTGAATGCAATGGACATGGAGTTAAGAACCCCAGCATGCTTTCATCCAAACAACATGCCAGTTATACGAAAAAAACCAAATTTGGACAAATTTCAGGTAATTGTGAAATACGAAATCTCCCAACAAGGTTTAATCTACAGATAACATTGCGATTTTTGTATTGTTGTCATTATTGTGCACCCCTAGGGCTCGGACATGTTTAAAGAGATAAGAGCTCTAAGTGGTTCGTCAACGCTGCAACAGCAACAACAATGGAATCTATTAAAGGTATTGCAGCAACGCGAAAATGGAGTTGCATCCCCTGGAATCGCATCGTTTTCAGCTAATCAGCAGCGTTACATCAACAACTTGTATATACCAAATCAAAAATCCACACGACTAATGTCCTTGGATTCGAAAATTTTTGTGACCAAGTTTAATCGAGATGGCAGCAAACTAATGACAGCATGTCAAGATGGATATGTAAGAATCTATGATGGCCTTAAGGGCACTTATCATCTGTTAAATCGGATTAATGCCCGAGATGTCCAGTATAGCATCATTGATGCTGATTTTAGTCCAAATGGACAACATTTTGCCTACTCCACTTGGTCACGATCATGTTAGTAATTTTCTATTTTACTGTTTTGCAATTTTTTAATAATTTATTTTTCTTTTACTAGTTTTTATTATGCCCTTAAATGGTTCAGGCGATGATTGCCAATGGATCGATGTGAATGATATGTCTAGCAATCGTGTAGGTATATTTTCTTTACGATATTCCCCAACAGGTGATACGATTATTGGTGGCAGTAACAATGCATCTGTGATTGTGGGTGATGTTCGGACACGAGCCACTCAAATAGTCCGCACCCACAGGATGCCCGTAACGGATGTGAATGCCGTTAGTTTTGTCAACGATAATAATCCAAATGTGATAATTGCTGGTAAGTATAGAGGAGTTTCTTAACTAAATTGATTTAAGATTGATATGCATTTCATTTGGTTTCAGGTTGTGATGATGGTTTATTAAAGGTTTATGATTTACGCACATCATTCCGCGGTCGGAGTTTATCAAAATCAGTTGTATCCTTTATTGGTCATTATGATGGCATCACCTATATTGATTCCCGCAATGATGGCTATTATGTATTAAGTAATTCCAAAGATCAAAGCATTAAAATCTGGGATATGCGACAGCCGAGTAATTTGCGGCATCGTTGTAGTGCCCGACAACAGCAGTTGGAGACCACATGGGACTATCGCTGGGATCGTGTGCCGCGGCAATGTATAACAAATTGTTAATCATGTTATCAATTTTCTTAATTTTTACTGATCTATCTTTTAGTTTATAATCCGCACAAGGCATTGGATGGTGATACTAGTATAATGACTTATCGTGGACATCGAGTAAGCAAAACTCTGTTAAGGGCAAAGTTCTCACCCTTGGAACAGACTGGACAGCGGTATATCTATACAGGCTGTGCTACGGGACGTATTATAAGTGAGTTTAAAGAGTTACTCGATCTATTGACCCTTCACCTTTGTCTCTTTGTTTTTGTAGTTTATGATGTGCTTACTGGAAAAATTAAAGAGGCTATTGAAGGACATCGAAATGTCATTAGAGATTTAGATTGGCATCCAGTACGCTCTGAGATTGTATCAGGTTCGGTAAGTATTATCTTGGTAATTGTCTATCTATACAGTTTTTTTATGTACGTTTTGATCCTTTCTAGTGGGATTCTCATGTGCATTTGAACAACTTTAACCGCAACATGGCTACTAATCAGGCATCAAAAAGTCGCGGTAGTTCCACACATGATAATAACAAACCGTTGAGGCGATCTCGCCGTTTGGCTAATCGGAATTCAACCCCGTATTAGGCCATTAAGGTTAGCCTATAAGGATCTTCTCAACTCTTTTTCCCTACATTGATATTACATACATACCTAGAGACATGCATATGTATAGAAAACATAAAAACACCTAATCCCTCAGTAATAAGTCCATTTAAAAAGATCTTTTCTTATACAAATATACCGACCCATTCTCCTTGCAATCATTTTGGTTCTATGTAACAAGACTGATGCTTGTGAATCGCCCAAAATAATATCAGCAGTTAATAGCAGATTTAAGTTCTTTTAAATCTTTTATTATTTTTATTAATTGTTACAGTTTAAAATACCTAAGCTATATACAAACTAATTAAGCTGTTTATGTACAAAACGAATAATAATTAAAAAATCATTTTGTTTGCTTATAATTATCGAAGAAATATTTCACTCTATATGCCTGTAAAGGCTTTCTTTTTCTTAACTGCTCGAATTGTTGAAGGTTTTACCACAGAAGGATAAAACTTCTGCTGTTTTAATTTTTCCTTCCGATATGATGAATTATTCCATAGATTTATAAGACGTTGAGCATCGTACGGTTGATCAACCACACTCAATTGGACATTCTCACTGAGACCGTAACCAGGTAGCTGATGCAGTGAGGCATTTTGAAAGGCACTCATATCGAGCATTTGAAATTTGTCTGCACAAAATGTAGAAATTTCATAAATATCAAATGATTTAATTTTTTCATGTATCTGCTCCAGTGATAGAAGACCATCTTTCATTTTCATTTCTGTAGATGATTGAGATGAATCGCTTGTATCGCCGGAGCTTATAGCAGCACTTACCGAATCGGTCGGTAAAACATCTTCTTTATCTTCAGTTTTGCTCTTTTTCCTATTCTTCTTAGTTTTCACTTTTGACTTATGCAAACCTTTATCTTCCAACAGTTCTTCGGAATTGGTCTCTTCTGGGGTTACCTCCAACAATGTCTCTTTATCAGCACATTTCGACTTTTTCTTTTTAGATTTCTTTATTTCTGGTATTACTTCTCCCTCTTTTGCTAACGTTTCCTTGTTTTGTTCCTTATTCTTTGATTTCTTCTTCTTTTTTTTAGGTGGCTCTTTTTCTAGGGACTCTTCAGATGGATCTTCAGTCGTGCTTTTTTTCTGTTTGGATTCCACATTTTGTACTAGTTCTGTTGATGCTTCTGCTTCTACTTCTTTTTTGTCCCTTTTCTTCTTCTTAATTTTGACTGGTTCAATTAGAGCTATTTCTTCAGCCTCTTCATTCTTTTCGGACTTACTTTTCTTTTTTTTCCGTTTAGTTGAGGAAACATCGGAATCTGGTTCTGGGTAATTTTCTTTTGTTTCCCCAACATTTTCAATCGTATTTTTTTCCTTTTTCTTTTTTTTAGGTAAGGGATCCTCTTCTGTTGTCTCCGGGTGTTCATCCGCTTCCCTTTTTTTGTCCTTTTTTTCTTCTTTTTTTTTGGGAGGTTCTTCCCTGGGTTCCTCTTCCACCTTATCCTGTTCCTTTTCTTCCTCAGTCACATTTATTAACGGCTTTGTGTCCAAACCATTTTTTAAGCGATTTTTTACTGACTCCATTTTCTGTTTAAAATAATCATTCACCGACAGTCCCGTGCTTACAGTTTGGACCCCAGCAAAATTTGGATTATCCTCCTGTTCTAAGGGTGGCGTAGCCTCCTTTATTGGCTTATCACAGTCTTCTGTAGCCTTCTTGCCAAATATATTGGCCAAGTCTTTTTCACTATACTGTGACAAGTCTTTGCCTCGCGTAAATTTTTTGTAGTGGACACGAGCTTTGCTTACCTTGGACCTCTCTTCCAATGAGACCCCGCTTATTTTTTCTTTCAACTGCTTTTTTTCTGTGGGCTGTTCAGTGCTCTTAAAACCAAATCCAAAAGCTGGTCTCATTTCATCTTCCGAGGCGGATGCTGCGCCATTTGATTCTTTGTTTTGTTGATTACCAGCTTCCCCATTTAAAGATTTCAAGAGACCATTAAAGCCCTCCTCATGAGTGGTCCACTGATCATCACGTGCCTCAAAGCCTAAACCTTCGGCATCATTTTTGAAACGAACTCGCACAAATTCCTGCTGGCCATCCTCATTGGCGCCTAGACCTCGTCCCTTAGACCATCCCATTTTTTCCAACATTTTGGTGCCGAAGCGGGAATCATCTAAAGAAAATAACTTTTGAAATGTCTAGATGTAGTAGAAGTAGATTAGATTACCTTCGTATAAAGCCTTGCCGCGCGGACACAAATTGTAGCGCTTGCGACGTCGCGGTTCTGCTAGCATAGCCATTTTTTAAGTCGAAATAGGCTGCTCCGTTTAAAATAAATAAATTATTAAAAAAAACGGAACCAAAACGAAGAACTGCAACACGTGCAGCGTTGCCAGGTGATTTTAAAATCTGGCAGCACTGTTCAGCTGTTGAACCGGTTAACAGATGGGCAAGCATTTGTTAATCGGCTACCAGACTTTAGAAGGTTGACTGTAGCGCCATCTAGATTGTTTAATGAAAAAAATAATTATTGAATAAAATTTTTTGTTTATTTTAAAATGAATATTACCTCTGAAGTAAATGCTATTGTAAAGCAAGCGCCAGACTGGAATTTCGCTGGCGATTGCGCTCTCCTATCGTTAATGAAACGAATTTCCCAGGTGAATAATTAAATAGTAAAGCTTGTGCCTTTGTTCGCCATTGAAGCTTTTTGATTTGTTTTTATTTTTTTAGAACTTACACGAACGAGGGGAACAAACCAGCCAGAAGTTGAGAGAGTTCGAAACAAATGTCAGGATCACCGATATTGCTCTAAACAATGCCACCAACAGTTTACGTTCCCTCCAATTTGGCCAACAATTTGTGGAAGACCGGATAGAAGAGGTGGACGATGATGATTTTGGCATACCCGAGTCCAACAAAAAGGTAAGTAAGGTGGACGAAGATATTAGAGATCTCATGTTAAACTTGTTTTGCTATCTAGCCATTGCCACCGGAGAAAGGTTCTGAGGAAATAGCCAAGGAATTTCTTAAAAACAATTTAAATATGTTTCGCAAAAATTTTGAGCCGGTGACTTTGGAAGTACCCGATTCCGATGATGATGAAGAAGCCAAACAACAAACGTACGCTAAGTTACAATAAAAAAATTAGTTTTATAATTTGCTTTATACTTTCAGAACAATTTTTCGTCCTAAGAATCCTTTTGATAACATACCCTTGCCCTATATCATAGGAAGTAAGGAATGGGAAGAGCATAAGTATGCTGGTCTGTATGATAGCAAAAATAACAGCGAAGATGAGCACTCCGATGAGTTCTCCTCAAGTTCATCCGATGAAAGAGAGCCGTCCAAATTGATGCCTAAAAGTCCTGATCTTCAGCCACAATCGAACACGGTGCCATTGGTTTCACCAAAAAAAGAGCCGGCGATTGCTGTAGTGAAACAATCTACACCACCACCGCCAGTTTCTGCACCTGAACAAGCGCCTAGGACCCAACCGCGTCCTATTATATCTAGCCAGAGGCAGCAGCCGCATGAACACGATTTGTTTGCAGCTCTAAGGCAATCGCCACCAAGTGATGATCCGCCTTCCACATCATCCTCACTTAGATCATCGCCTGCTTTTACACACATGCCAGCAGCAGGAAGAGGTGCTGCAACAGAAGTGTCTTTGAGTTCTAGCTCCAGCAGTGCTCAACAGTTACCAGCACCCCAATTCTTTGAGGAAGACGTGAAACCTGTCCCTAGTGAAATTCCCAAGGAAGTAACTGCTAAGCCTTTAAATCCCATCAAACGGATGCCAGTCAATTTATTTAATGATGACGAGTTTAATTCTTTTATGACGGAGATTGTTGATAAAGCAAAGGGCAAGACTACCACCGAAATAGAGAAAAAACCAGCAAAGGAATTTCAAAAGAAACATTTAGAAGAAGAGAAGCTAGAAAAACCTAAAATTGAGATTAAAAGAAAGTCGATGAACATTTTTGATGATAGTCCACCATTGAGTCCTGCTTTTAAAGAGCCAACACCTAAGCCAACTCCTAAGTCTACTCCAAGTACAGCACCACCGATTTCTACCTTTAAAAGTTTACCAAAATCTTTCTTTGATGACGATTTGGAAGATGATGACTTTTTGAGCTCGCTAACGGCCAAGACCAAGGCAAAAACAAAGCCAATTGAACAAATAACCAAGAAAACTTCTCTTTTTGATGATGATGATTTGGATATAGATGATATATTTGCAAAGAAACCTTTACCATCAGCTAAAGCAAATGAAGACTTAATAACCAAACCTGCTCTATTCGAGCCTGATATAACGCCACCTTCACCACCACCGCCAATGGTTCTTCCAAAAAAGAGTCTCTTTGATGATATTGAAGACGATGATGATTTATTTGGTACACCAAAAACTATGAAACCTTTGCCTATAAATCAGGTGGAACCACCGGCAAAGGAAGATGAAGTTGATGAGGAGAAGACAGAACCCATTGAGATTGTGCAACCTGAAAAAAGGAAACTGAGTCTAGAAAGTGAAAGAACACTGCCAGAAAAAATAAGTGAAGTCAAGTCAGCAGTGGCTGAGCCATTCAAAGTATCTGATTTATTTAATGATGATTTTAGCGATGATGAGATTAAAATAATTCCAAAGACAGTAGTTCCACCAAAGATTGAAAACGAAACAAAAAAAGAACAAACTATTAAACCTGCCGAGGATGATGGAGATGATATTTTCAATAATGTTAAACAAGATTCTGCTGGCAAAAATAAGTCAGCAATCCCAAACTTTGATTTTTTGAAAGATGATCTTTTTGAAAGTCCAAAGATGGATCCATCACCAGCAGAGGTCTCAGATTTTGATGATGACTCTGTAAAGAGTGAACTTTTTAGTAACTTGAAGATAGATACACCTTCCGTAGATCGTTTTAAGAATTCAATACTGAGCGATTCCCCACCGCCAGATATCATTGAGGAGAAAGAAGATCCCGTTATATCTATGGTAGCTGAAGTCACAAATAATCGACAAACGAAAGATTCTTCTAATTTTTATAAGCCAGCGGATCTAGCTGCTGCCCAGACAATCATGAAGAATTATACAAGCCTCTTTTCCGATGAACCACCAGATGATAGTGAATTCTTTCAGACTTTAGCTAATAGCAATTTGAGCAGTCTGAGTGCCTCCAAAATCTTTGACAATGATCAAGACTTCTTTGAGCCAGCCTTGCCACAAGTGCCATCCGAAAGCAAGTTATCCTCAACAGGTATTTTTAGTGATGTGCCTCCAGATGATTATGATAATACTGATGCTAATATTACACCAAAAACCTCATCAGTGGAAGTTCTTGGCACTACCACACGCATTCATACAATATTTTATGATGATTTTAGTGAGACGGCTAGAGCTGGATCTTCAGTTGGAGCTGGTACTCCAAATTTACCGATATTTAATGAAGTGGATGAACCAGATCGTCAGGTCCCAGTTGAAAGTACTTCACCAGTGAAGAAACTTAAGATGCCCAATATAAATATCAATGTTCAGGCCCTTATGCCTGGTTTAGGACCAAAGTTGGTTAGGAAAACGGATACGTCAAGCAGTACTCCAGAGGTAGAAAAAGTGGTAAATCTCGGAGATGCAGAAAATACTCTTCAACATGTCAACAAATCTCGTGTTCGTGGTCCAGCCCAAAGGCGTCCTTCAACTAGAAGGGGTAGAAAAGAGAACTATGAAAGAACATTGCGGGAAGAAGAGCCACAGCAAGCGGAAAAAGTTCAAAAACCACCCAAAGCTCCAATCAATATAAAATCGTCTTTCTTAGACAGCGAAGACGATAATGATGATGCATTATTTAGTCCAGTTATGTCAGCTCCTCAATTAATAACTAAAGAACCGCCCAAGGAGACCCAAAAAAAGAGTGTTCCTTTTGTAAAATCCCACAGTAAACTTTTTGACGATAGCGATGATGATGACGATTTATTTGCCTCGTCAGTATCTGCACCCACCATCTCTGCCCCCACAGTGTCAACAAGGTCTATGGCAAAAGTTTTACCCAATCACAAAAATCATCCCGTTAAAGCCAGCAAAAGTCTTTTTAGTGATGATGAGGATGACGATGATCTATTTGGCATCAAATCTACCAAACAGCAGGTTAAGCCTATAGCACGTAATGTGGTTAAACCAGAAGTGGCTTCTTCTATTCCTCCCAGTATCTCTGATTCAAGTAAAACCATTCCATTAAGCACAGATAATCCGTTGTCTGATTTGTTAGACTTTGAGTAAACTAAAAAAAAATTATTGTTATATATATTTAATAAAACGAAATATTTACAGAATTTATAAACTTACGAACAATTAAAAAGTATTTTTAAACATAATTATTAAATTTGTCTCGATTTTTGTTGACGTTACTCGCCTTTTGTAACTCGTTGTTAAGTTAAATTAACTTTAAATTGGGAGAAAACTTGAAAAGTAAAAGTAATCTTTTGTGAAATCAAGTATTACCCAAACTAAATCGCTTTCTTTTAAATATTCGACTATTTTTAGGACTCGCTACTCGTTTTTATTTTTAACTTGTTACTCATTTTCTTAAATGAGTTAAAAAACAAAATTAAGAGGAAACGTAAACTACTTTATTGCACAGAAAACTATTCTCTTAAATGGTTACTTTTTGATTTATTTGTAAACTGAACTGTTGTAGTTAATTCGTTTTAACTTATATAACTATATCTGTCTCGCTACTTGCCACTTGTCGTTACACTAAGCCTTATATCTTCTCAACTTTAACTTGGACTGAGTTAGTTTTTTGGCTCTTTGGTTGTTAATTCCAAGGAATATCTGTGAGCAACTAATTACTTAATTAACTAGTGAGTATAATCTATTTAACAACTGACTTGAATCTTATCCTATAGAGCCACATCTCGATATTTTCTATAGTCGTCCGACTCATTGCCCAATGACAATTTGCTATTTGCTGTTATATAGGGATTGGCATAATTAGCATAACCAAAGCCTCCATAATATTGTAATTGCTGTTGGGAGCCACGACGATGGAGTGGCTGAGCCAGGACAGTACCAGCAAAGCCATTTGTAGAACTACATGTGGATGGACGACGATAGATGCCTGCTGCTTGTTGAAGTTGATGCTGCTGATGGAGATGTTGCTGATCCAGCAACATGGCCAAATAATATTGCTGCTGTTGGGTATAATTTTGTAACAAATTATTGCCATAGTTAGCCAAATCATTTTGCACTTTGCTAATGCCATCAAGATTCTCCAGAGATATGCAATTCCTAGATAGTTTCGCCGGTGGTGGCTGCTTGTGTGTGCCTCTGGGTCGCTGCTGATTTGGTGGCGGAGTCATTTGTTTGGGCTCTATGGAGCAATAGATGGGATCATTGCTGGTTGAGCCAATTAGCGAAGGCGGCGATGGACGCTGTCGTGAGTCTTGCAGATTATTCTTAAGATCATCTATGGTTATGTTAAAGTATTTGGCATTCTTATCCTCTAGATCCATGGCGTGCCTGGGGTTATACATGCCTGGCAGAGTACAACGTAAATCCATCAGGGATTGGGCACGATTTGAACCTCCCCCACCAGAACCTCCTGGACCAGATCGTTGCATCATTTGACTGGCATTGTTGAACTGCTGGGCCAGGGCCGGAGCAAACATGCTAGCATTGAACTCATTTTGGGAGCCAAAGATCTGACTGCCGCCCATCTGTTGGTTGTTCAAAGACAAGCCAGGACCCAGTGGCAATTTAGTTTCATCACAAATCTGATAGCCAGCATTCTCAAAGCCACCACCCATTCTTTGGCTAGATCGTCGTGAATCCGCCTTGGACATGGGTACACTTGGTGCTGGCGTCTGCAGCGAAAGACGTGTGGCCAATCCTTGAAGCTGACTGAGCACTTGTGTCTCTCGACGCCATTTAATTCCAGTTGGTATAACACAGATCAGGGCAAAACAATTGATAATAAGACGTATAAGGTATGAGGTCAACTCTGTTAAGCCATGTACCGATTGAAGACCCTAAAATATTTATAAGAGAAATGTCATAACTTTTTATATAAAACGACAAAAAATGAAAGGGATGAACCAATTACTTACCCAATGTTGTGTGGTCATTAGCATTACAAAAACTAATTCCGGTATGGACAACAAACCAATCACTCCCGACCAAGCGAATAGAGGCCAACATAAACCACTGACCAGACCATGGATCAATATGGTGGTCGCCACAAACATTACAAAGTACAGTGAACACAATGTGTAGGCAGCAAAGGGCAAATCACCATGGGCCTCCAATAGCCAAGATACCTCACATGAAAAGGCACCCAAATAGACAATCTGCAGAAGAAATGGAAAGAAATTACAATATAAAGGGAAATGGAAATTAACCGACATATGTACAGAAAAACAAATGAAAAAGAAAAGCGAAAACATAATTCAAGAGAGTAGACGAATAAATGCAGAAATTGTAAATAAAAGCAAAGACTCTTCTTTTCATTTCTTTCTTTCTATTTTTTTTTTTTTTTTACTCTGCCATCATCCATCAATCAATTAATGAGCTCCCACTGCCGTTTCCACTGCACTGGCTGACTGACTGACTGACTGACTGAATGTCGTTGTCTCCAACTGACAAGTCGTCTTCATCATGAACCAGAAAAAAATAAATACATTTTAAAATCTCGATCTTGACCGGCTTAAATATACCTGTTACTCAGGGGAAACTGTAACATTCAACACAAATTGAAACATTTAATGGGGAGAGCGGAACTTTATTACATGTGCTCAAAAAATCCTATAAATTATCTAAAATGGAAATCTTTACAACTGTAACTATGCATATAAGAAATCGACAATTTCGCCGATTTAAATGTAGTTTAAAGAAATGCACTTCATACAGGGATTATAGGTATTCAATCTAGTCTGATAGGTATACGAAAAACTTACAAAAGATCGGCTTAAGAATGACCAACTTAGACCATTTACAATTTATTACATCAGGCATATGCATTGGAGCAACCTCAACTTCACAAGGCTTTAATTTTGAATAATTTTGACCGGTTTTAGAAAACTGTATTTTGCTTCTCAAAATCTATTTAAATTCTCAAAAAATTTGATCTATTCTGTGTTACCAATATAAAACTGTTTAAATTAGTTTAAAAATTGTTCAAATAAGAGCATAAGATACTGCGGCACGAACAGGACACTAAATAAATCCTCCGAAAGAAACTCAAATTTACAGTTTTAAACGACTTTATATCTTCGACTAAAGCTAATCTACCTTATCTAAACCTCTGCTATGAGTAATTGTGGAAATTTTTAACATGCGCAAAAACAAATGAAAAAAAAAAATACCATTTCATTTTCACTTAATAGAGCAAAAATGTTTTTGGTTTTATATATATGTATAGTTTTTCTTTCTTTTTTTTAATTTTAGTGTCTGATAACGGTAACAGACATGACTTTAAGATATGACAAGCATATATCACTTAGTTGTTGTTGCCTGTTGTTGGTTTACTTACCAGCAATAGACCGGCAGCCACACAGCATATAATGAATAGATTCGCCTTGATGAAACGCTCCATAATGCGATCGTTCCAAAATGTTTGTATCCGATTGCCGTTGCCCGATTGCGAATGCTTTTCACTAGCCTTCTGATAATTCATTTTACGTGTTTTTTTTTGGATATCGAGGGTGGATAGATACAGAAAGTAGAGAGGGAGTAGTATAGTATAGTTAGATGAGGAAAGTATGGTATAAGCTGGTTAAGAATGCGCCTCCAACAGTCGGCCTTGGCAATAGGAGGTCAGTGGTGCGATGCCTTGCGTTAAGTGAGAAAAGTTTTAGTTCTAGTTCTTGGTTTTATGTTTGAATGATTTTATAGTCCGCAGGTTTTGAAAGCTTTAAACAGTGTCGGCCTAATTGAGCCTTGTCATGCTATATGCTTGGTCCCCGTTCGCCCCGATTCCCGATGCAGATGTTAATGCTGAAATGAGACTGAGATGTGAGATGGCATGAGTTGTAGTTCGGGTTCGATACTTTTTTTCTATAAATTTTTTTTTTTTGGACAAAAGACTTGGGCAACGAACTTGTTTTCTGTTTCTTCTTCGTTGTCTTCTTCTTCGTTTTTTTTCTATCTAACGGCTTGTGCCACATTATCAACAAATGTAGCTAAAGATTTTCACTTTTCTAGTTAACAATAGCCAAAAGGCATTGTTCGAGTTCTGCTTTTTGTTGGCCCAGAAGCGGGCAAATATTTGACAAGATTCGGTCAAAATTAGCGTTAAAAAATATTTGCACTTGAAAAACAAAAACAAGCAAAAAAAAAAGAAGGAGGAATCAAATGAAAAACAGTTGCCAACAGTTTTTTTCTACTCAGTTATGTTTGTTTGATGTCATCACAAATGAATTTGTGTGTGAGTGCTTAGAGCAAAGTGAATTAATCAATTACACTAATCTACAAAGAAATTGAAATTGTCAATTGTATGTATCTTCGTGCTCTGTGTGGTAATATAATCACCTTTATTATGCTTCTTTGAAAAAAGTCAACAATGGGTTAAACAATGTTCTATTGATTTGACAAATATTTGGAACATTGTTCTAAATATTTTGAAGGAGAAGTTATTTGTTAAGCTAAATTTGGGATATTTATATGAAATGAAAGAATATAAATAGAAAATTTCCCTTTAGAAAAATCTGAAGAACGAAGTTTTATTAAAAGAAATTTTGATGGGCTACAAAAAATATCATTCCAATGAGTCTACAAAATATGTCGGTCCAATTTTGAATGTTAGAATGATAAATTAAAATGTAATTGTTATGTGGAAATAATTAGAATAAACCGATATCTTTCTTTTATTCTTAAGACACCAAATAATAAAGAAAAGCATATAGACCAAATCTATTTAGACTTTCTCATTTTAAATAAATTTTTCAGCT
Source organism: Drosophila neocordata (assembly GCA_018903615.1). Taxonomy (NCBI): domain Eukaryota; kingdom Metazoa; phylum Arthropoda; class Insecta; order Diptera; family Drosophilidae; genus Drosophila; species Drosophila neocordata. Next base: position 12,208,173 of record JAEIGI010000004.1, on the reverse strand, counting down.
ACAACAACTACTTATGTTAAATAAATAAATATTCAAAATAACAATTATTTAAACGCCAAGGCCTGCCCACAAATTTGTCTAGGTATTAATAATCCGACACTTGACAAGATATACATACATACATATATATAGACATATATTGTAAGCAAGTAGACAAGTTTCATGCAGTTTAAAATCTACTTTATTAATTTGACAAAATGTGAAAAAAATAAAACGTTTAACACTCTCAAGTTCAATTTGAAAAGACATAAATTGTGTTAAACACTTTAAGTTAATTGACAATCCCATCGAGGCGAAGCTGCTCATCAGAAACACCAACACATTTTCGATTCAAGCGACAGACGTTTAAGTCAAGTTAGCAGTTAACAGCTTAGTCAGTCCGATACGGTAATCTTCCTATAATAGACACATATACAACAATATATGATGATACACCTATGTATGTAGTGGGTATATACATACATATATGTATCTATGTATAGAAATGTTGGTTGTGTCAATTGGCATCGTCATTAAATATGAGGCGACGAACTCCAAATTAACTTGGCCATTCAATGACGAGTTAAAGACAGACATTTCAGGTGCGCCAGCAATGTTGGAGTAGGTGATGATGATGATGTTGTTGCCCCCACCCTACGTTAAATATGCATGGATGAGGTTTGTATGTGTGTGTATTTATGTATATGTGTATATATGTGGGTGGAGAGACCATAAGAGGCTCCGGATGTGACTACCTTAAAGTGTCAGTTTTCTTGGTTACCTATTTACATTCAGTTGGCATTCTTCCCCATGGAGTTTGAGTTGGAGCTTGGACTTTTTCCTGTCCCACAATTGTGGGCCGGAAAGAATTGCAAGCTTAAAGTGTTTTTTTTTTTTTTTTGGTTTTTTGTAACATATTTCTTTTGCTTTTAATTGCTAATTTGCTTGGACAAACTATATGACTGAAACTGAGACTGAGGCAAATTCTCGGCGGGTTGTCCGGTTCGGTTGTTTTTTCTTTCTTTCTTTTCTTTCTATCTCGTTTTTTTGGGGCAGGTTGATGAAACGAGTTTAGTTAAGAGCTATAATTAGTTCCAACTTGGAACAACCCAAAAAAAAAAATGAAATGAAATAAAATGAGTATGTGAAATGAATTTAGTTCGCGCCCTTGACTGCCACGCCCATTGAACATTACGAAATTATGCAGATGCCAAAAAGCTAAAGCATAATTTTCTTGTGAACGTGAAGCATAAATGAAACGCAACAACAACAATAATAACAATAACTTGCATTGTATACAAATTAAATTAATATTTTTTTTCAGTTTTTATTATCTTGCAGTTGCGTGGAGAGAGACAGAGACGGATACAGAGACATAGGCGGGTTCAATAGCATATTAACAATTGAAATGGCTGAATAAACCGAACAATGCAACAGCAAAAGAAATGTTATGCAAATTGTTGAACCATTATGAAATCAAATACAACATCAAATATATATTCGAAATGTAATAAAATGAACAGGAATTACCGTTACACATATGCGTTTAAAAAAATGCAATAATAAATTTACACAAAAATATTTACCTTTCACTTAAATATTTGTTAATTTTAGCAGACGATCTAATCCATTTGAGTTGCAAGCGGAATTTTTCGATGGGGGCTTGGTTCAAAGAAAATGTCTGTAAGAAGATATAAATGTTGGATATGGATATTGCGGTATTTCTGTGAATACATGCTGCTCATGTTAGGTAGAAATTATCACTCAAGCAAGAAATGGTTTCGTGCGGGTGTGGAGACAATCACAACCACAAACAAAGTAGTGTCGCAGTTTTTATACTCTTTTAAATTGATTGTTTTTTAACCATCATTACACATTATTCTTTAACATCATTAAGTTCATATGTTAAGGCAGTAGAAAGTTTGGTAATAATAATTAACGAAAAAAAATCTAGTTTTTCCATATAAATAATTGTAAACTATTTAAGCCAACCGGTTGTATATAAAACTAAGAAATTATATAGCTTATTAATGAATGCTAAAAATGAGCAAATATTTAACTGAATATCACAGGAACCAACTTAAATAGATTAAGAACATAAAAAAAAGAAAACAATACCTACTATTTTTACCCAAAACCCGTTTAAATTATACCTTTAGACTGTAATAATAGAATTTTATTCATATTAAACAGAAGTATCTACATCTATTCATCTCTATATGCTAATTAATAATATCCATACTTGGTTTTAGTCTTGTATTGACTCTTTTGCAAACATCTGAGCTAAATCAAAGCACTCATTTAACAAGGGTATACAAATTCCATATAACTTCGACACACTCGAAATTGTTAAATGTTGAGTCATATGCAAATTGCGTCGTCAACCAGTTAACTTCACTTTGTCTCCAATAAACTTTACTTCAAGAGTACTAGTATACTACGCCGCCAACACGCACACACTTGTTCTTTTGTTTTTAACACTTTTACTTTGGTCCCAGAATGAAACTTGTTTGTCTTAATTTCCCCGCTTTTGTTTTCCAAACTATACAGAAATTAAAAAAACTTTTTTAATTGTATTTTAAGTGGTTCCAACGGTTTAGTCTGGGTCAAAGTTGATGAGACGTGAGAACAGGCTGTTGTAGCTTCTTCACCTGATCTCTACCGTGCTCACTCACTTACACTCATAAATAACCGTAACGTATTGTAACGGTATGTAAAATGCGAGCGCGCGCTCTCTCAAAAACGGTTAAAAGTGAAAATTCAATGCGTTGAACGAAAATGACTTAGGCAACGAACGTGCACCAGCGACCAGATACGTTCGCGGCAACGTCTGTTTGGCAACTGAATTAAGCTGGCAGCGATAGTAGCAAACGCAAGCTTAACTCTCAAGACTCTCTGTTTGTTTGTTTTTTTTTTCGTTTCTTGGTTTTGTTTCTTCTGTTTATTTAAATCTTATTTCTGTTGATACCCTATATCCATTGTGCAAACGGGAATATTCGGATCTCTTTAATATATCTAAACATCAGCATCAACTACCATGCTACTAACGTCGTAAGAGAAAGACTGCTTAATCCTTAACCATTTATTTATTTCTTAGAGGTTACTATATTCTTCATGTTATAATTTTTAGCTATCCCAAAGTATCTCAAAGTCCGTACATTTGCTTCGCGTACGATTTGTTTCTTTTTCTGTAAGATGCGTGTATGTGCTTCTTGGGTTATTGTTTCTTTTCTTTCGGTTTGCTGCTGTTTGGTTGTAGCAAGTTCAGCTGGTCTCTGGGACTTTATTGTTCCAACAATTAAAACTTAATTTCTAACTGATGGGAGATGATCATGGTTGTTGTGGCTGTGGCTGTGTCTGCCTCAAATATCATTTGCATATAACCAAAATGAGGCCTAACGGTCAAAGAAAAAATTAAAAAAAACAAAACAAGGCGGCTTTTGTTTGCTTGATAACAGAAGCAGAGAGTCAAATTCACAGACCTACGAATTCTTTTATTCTCTTTAGCAAAAATCTTAACTATTTTAAGCCCCCAGCACTAATGTTATCTCTTTTCACGGACAATCTATAAGTTATTTGATCTGTAAATATTTTTGAAAACAAAAAAATACAATTTTATTTTATAAGGAACAAAGTTGTTATTACTTTTAATTAATAATAATAAAAAAAAATATGTATTTTCTTGGAAAATAATTATTCATGACGCTTTTTGCGTTAAGTGTTAACGAACATTAGATCTCAAATTTGTTATAGTAAAGAATATCTTACTTACATTGGCTATAAATTCGATAATTTGGCAAACTTCTTTTCAAACTAAATATACTCTTTCATTACTGTAAGAGTATAGATAATAAGTTTCAGTTCTTATTAATGACAAAGTATTGTTATTTTTCTTTTTCATTCGAAATTCAATTTGTGTGCTTTTGTGTATTAATTGAGATTTCTGCCTGGGACATGTTTAGGGTTTGATTTTCTTTCCGAATTCAATCAGTTACAATCCATATTAATAATCCGGAATAATAATAATAACAATTACGGTTTCGCATCGGAGTAATATTTCGCTTCAAAATCTCAAAAATTTAACAGAAATAATTCTTAATTTCAAAGGACCTTAATGGTGCCTTAATCTTATTTCAGAATAAACATAAAACTTGTTTCAATATGAAAGTTTGCTTTTGGGCTTTTTATAAATTGGTAAACCAAATGTTTGTGTTGTTTTTGTTGCTTTGTTAATGAGGTAGGTGTAAGAAATTAAATAAAAAAGGGGACAATTTCATTGGAATCCCATTGTGAATGTTTTAACTATATCTAAAAACAGGTTGCATTCTGGCTTAAGTCTGCAATTTCCTTATCAATTTTTCAATTAACACCTCCGTTTGGATTCATATTCGTATCGTTAGAGACAACGCACCCCTCCAATACGCCATTCAACTGACCAATGCGCTTTATTTCGTCCATTAATTTGGCTAGTTCGTCAGTATGTTTATGATATCGGCGTAAGTATGTATAGCCACGCAACATTTCATTGTCTAGAATACATCTAAAAACAGGGAATGTTCAACGTAAATTAAATTATCATAAGTAGTTTTAAATTTCATAACTTACATGAGAGCAGCAGCTGCATAATTTCCTGTTTTCTCCAATTGTGTCAACCATTTGTTAATAATAGTTTTGATTATTGGATCAGTGGCTGGCAAACAGACACGAGCATGAAGAAGGGCCTCCATATAGAACTCATTTTCCACCAGCACATTAATAGCCTCCATTTGGAGGCCAATACCAAAGAGATATGTAGCAGCATGTAAGAAATAACCTTGATTTTGCATTTGCTTGGCATATGCACGGCAACATTCCTGCCAAAACCTAGAGGTATAAAAATTTAAAAAACTCTTTTCTCTGGCCTTTTGTTTTCAATAAACTTACATAAAAGACACACTGGGAGCTAAAGAGAGATGCCATTCATTTAGTGTCTGATTGGCCATATGCTGTTCCAATTCCTCACGTAATTTAAAAGTGGATACGGTTAAACACAGTGGTGCTATATTTTTGGTACCAGATTTCTTTAAGTTGCTAACTAAAAACCGAATAGTAATTGATAACAATTTAATTTAATTAGCACGTATTAAGATTCCACTTACGCTCTGCTGCTACCAAATCTTTGGCTACCACTTTGGTGCTAAACAATTTGGATGTGATTACAGATTGATCAATTTTAATTGAATCCTCGGTTAACACAATGGCCAATTTGTCCAGAGCATTACAATTTAATTCCTTTTGAACCAAATATAGACATGAGCGGCTATGCTGAAAGTAATAAACATGTTGGAAAAATGTTAGTAAATATATTCACCAGTTTTCGAATCGGTGTCATCGACTTACAGCGAGAAAATTTTCAGGAAGCTCTTTTGGTTCCAAATCCTGATACTGTAGAGATGTATTTGTATCCAGGCTAAGGGAATTCATCAAGTCTTCAACAGGTTTTTCCATGGTATTGGATTTTAGCTCCTGTTGTTCTGCCTCATTTGTTTCCGACTGATTTTCAGATTCAGATTTTCTTTTATTTTCCAATTTAGCTAATCTTTTCTTTTCGCGATTCTTGCGCTTTTTCTCTGATGCTTTTCCAGTATTTGCCACTATTGGTGGATTCATTGATTTGCTGGCCCATTTCATATTTGTCAACGTATCTACTTTTGACTGTATGTTTCTTTTATCATCGGCCTCTGTTATATTGACCAACTCCAAAGTGACAGTCTTGCCAATGCTCATGATAATGTTATCATTGGTTGGCAAGAACATGCCTCCCCACATGGGGCAATGATAGATGATAGTTAGTGGTGGTTGTGTCGGCTCTTTGGTGCTCCATAGGCAAACTTTGCCTTCAATGTGAAATGTTAGCAACAGATGGCTTTGAGTATAGCTCCATTTAAGCGATGTTACTGAAGCTTTTGGAGCACTGGCAATGAATGCATGCAACCTTTTCCAATTTTTCTCCGATTCCAGAAACTCCATGACATAAATAATCTTCTCATTTCCAACAACAGCAAATTTTTGAGGCTCCAATGGATTCCAAGCAATATCAGTGACATATCGTGATAGCAAGGCCGATTGACGTACAAACTCATAACCCAGTTCAGCACTATCCTTACGTTCATGCAGCTGGAGAAAGCCCTCCGTGGTGCCCACCAGGAGAAATGCTCCACGAACACAAAAATAGCTGGGTCGACAAATATATTCCAAAACCGTGATACCTATATGGATAGAGAGGGCAAACAGAAAACAAACCCAAGAAATCGATTAAAATCTATTTCTGCTGCCACGGCAACCTTTGATTTAGAAGTAAACAATTTCATCAAAAACTCGTTGAATAGATTTTAAAATTTCATTGTTAATTTATATAAAGTATTAATATTCTTTGTTACAAAAATGCCACGCCACAAGACTCTCATTGATATTACTCAACGAATTATGCATCGCTTTGAAGAGGAACGTGATTTGGATGTGGAGGAGGAGTTTATTACCTATGTAGTTCATTTACTTGCTCGCGACATTCGTCGTGGCCTACTCCAATGTGATCTGAACAAGCCTCGAGCGTGTGAGATCAATAGATTCATTGATGGCATAATTAAGGATTATATGGATCCAACAGATCCTACAATGACCATTATGAAAATGTCTTGGGTAATGAAAAAGGGGAAAACCATCGATTTGAAATATGTGAAAGAGCAATATGAAAATAAATTTCAAAAGGAATTGGATTTACTTATAGGCGATATACTCCAGCATCCTGAGACCTGTAGTAAATTACAATTGGATCAATTATTTTCTAAAATGCAAGTATTTATTGTGGCTTGCTACAATCTCGGTTCTCCCAAAAACCATGTTCTACTCAAATTGACAGCACAGGCACTAAACAGTGTTATAGGTCGAAGCGACTTACAGAATTATGTGTTGAAAAAGAAATATCATCGTATGGAATATTTAAAAAGATTGGCAGCAACTGTTGGCGGCATTGTTATATACAATAATGATACGCCCGAAGGCGATAGAGAGAATGTGAGATATGGTAAGATAGAGAACGATTAACGGTTTAATTAAATATTACAATATTCATAACTATAACTATAAATATACACATATTAATAGCTTTGTCTGTTTCAACTTCATGTTTTATCTTATTTTTTTAATCAATCGTGTTCTTCTTTGCTAGTCCTGGACGATCTTACAATGGCTCAAAACAATACTGAGGAAGCATTTAGCTCTGGCCTTGAGCAAGCAAGGGAAATGCGTTCTCTTTGTCAAATGGCAGTAGACGACAATATTAAAATTGATGCAAAGGATATGACATTAACCTATCGCATTCCCCTTGAACATTTACAGCGTCTCAATCAATTCACTTTGATATATGCCATGCTATATCGGTGTCTTAACACCTTACATTTGAGCTATCAGAATACCAAATATTTGGTTAACGTAGAGGAGAAGCGTTATCGGTGTGTCATAGCAAAAATTAATGAAATTCTTTCCATGCGAACAGCTATAGAGTCGGAATTGATATTTGTAAGTACAGACGAAAAAAAATACGTAATTTACTATTTTTCTTAGTTTAAGTATTACTTATTTTAATCCTCTGATCTTTTTAGCCGCATTTCGTTTATCTTTCTCAAGTTTGGACTAATTTGAACAACTTTTTCAATCACATTGTCGAATTAAACAAATTGCGCGAACAATTGGAATCTTTGGTTCCATCTGTACTGAAATCGCTTGCCAAGGATACGGTGGCAGAAATGCATGCTCTAAAACAACGTATTAAAACTGATAAAGTGGTTAGCTTTAAGGAGCGAATGGATGCTATTAAAGTTCATGAAACAGATGGAAATTTTTGTAATTTGGCCAATTCTGATATTATCGAATTCTGTGCTTTGACATTAACCATGACCAATGGCCTAATTTTACCAGCTCAAGTGCAACGTAAGCTATGTATGAATGTGAATATATTATTTGGTTTTCGAGATCATCGTTTTGCCCGTTACGGGGAATTGTGTTTTGAGCACTTTATCGAGGCATTTCGCAAAGTTATTTTTCAGAATTCCAATTTGGCATTACTTTTCCATTTGGATGATGAATTAATAAAACAAGAACTAAGCGATACCATAGAGGTGCCAACTAAACAATTGGATTTCTGTGGACAAACTGAAATGGTTGTCACAAATGATCTGTCTGTACCGAATTGGATTAATGTTACATGGAATGTTTGGGACTATCATAGGGAAACTATACATTTGGCTAATATACGCAAAAAACAGACACGTGATGCTCAAACCAAGATTAGCTATGGCCGGCGTAATGCCCAAAGCGAAGCTCAAAGCCCAAGGCGATATGTGTAAAGTGTATATTTAGCTTATCTTACCTCTCTTGGCCTTATCCATATTGATGTAACCAAACACATGATTCACAATAAAGTATATATTATTGTTGTACCAGCCTAGAGAATAGATTTCGCTTTTATGTGCGGTTCGGTAAACTTCTTTGGTCTTCATTCGTTCCACATCGACGATGCCAATCTTAAAGTAGATTTGAAAATCATGATTTTTTTTGTTTCTTGATTTAAATAAATATAAAATTTAACTTACAACACCATCTCCAGTGCCATAGGCCAAGTTTAAACAATTGGGACTCCAGGCTAGAGAGTAAACCGACCCATTTGTAGCAATGGAATCAATGGTCAGGTTACGGGTTGTTAGTTTAAATACATCCAAAATTGCAATACGCCTGTCTGCACAGCCTAGAGCAATTCTATAATAATAAAGTTTAGTTGATCTACAATTGGTTTTAACGATTGCATTATAATTTACTTGTTCATATCATCCGGACATTCGGCCATGGCTCGCACACCAAAGCTTATGTTACCCATTATGTCATTTAGTTGGCCATTCGATGAATCCAAAAGAGCAATTTTTCTTGTATTCATGCAAACCCAAATGTGTCCTGAAGTCGGGGAGCAGGAAAATGTTGCAATTTCGCGCTGGTAACATTTATGCTCCAAATTCTTGGTGAATTTATAACGAAGCACTTGTTCATCGTATGTCAACGACCAAAAGAATAACTGATTTCGACTTAGGGTCACAATTCTGCGATCATTTAGCCACTCTGCATCGGTTGGCTTGCCTAAATTAGATCAAAAACATATTTAATTCAATTGATGACTGACAGAAGGAAATTACCAACCTGAAGCCCTAATTTTGCTATAGTTTTTGCCACAATGCGCTCCCGTCTGTGAATTCCAAATCATGGTCACTTCATCCGCATCAATGGAGACCAGTAAAACATCTGCATGTGAAACTGAGGCCAACGAAACGGAGGATAACGTGTCAAAGCTCTCTTGGCGAGTCATTTCTGGTGCGTTTAATTGAGGAGTGTTGACTGGTTGTTCTTCCTCCACCTCGGCTGGAGTCTCGTGTACTTCAGCCTGATGGTAAATATGATGCAGGACCTCTCTTTTTGGTTTTGCAGCATCGCCATCGACTATGACCGCGTCATCACTGGAGGAACTATATTGTAAAACCTCCAGGCTGCCTTCTGATGAGTCATCTTCTTTCAAAGTCTCAGATTTGCTCTCAATATCGCTACGTGGTGGGGACCCAGTTGATATTTTAGCTTCCTCACAATCCTGCAATGTCACTTCCATTTTCTTAGATGTCTCATCACAGATTTTCAGAGTTTTAAGATCCTCTTTCATACTCTTGCAAGCCTCGATAAAATCAAAATTCAAGTCTTTAGTTGATGGCTTTTCTACTCCGACAAAGACGCTAGCATCGTCTAACTTTGTTAAGCGTATCTCCGACGGTGCTCCAAACTCTTCTTTTAGATGATCAAAATTATAAATATCAAAGGCGTCGGAAGATTCGTCAACTGCCTGGGACTTAATTAATGGAGGAGGGGGATTGCCTCCTTCCACTTCTTTTGGGTTATCAAGAACAATGACTTCGATAGATTCCTCAATTGACTGGGACTCAAATTCAACTGGGATAGAAGCTTTTCCCGCTTCTTCTTCATTCTGGTTATCATTATCAACGAGTTTTTTAGATTCCTTAATCGCCTGGGACTCAATTAACGGTGGAGAAAAAGCTTTCTCGCTATTCTGTCCATTGCGGTTGCGCCACTGCTGCGCTTGAAACGCAAGCTGGTAATCCTTTTTTACGTCATGCTCTTCTTGTTTAATTTCACGCCAAGCCAGTCCACATATTTTGGCCTTGTGACCAGTAAATTTGTGCACGATGGTCATCTTGCGGAGATCACATACCAAAACATTGCCCATTGCAGTACCCAACGCAAAAACGTGCTCACTATAGGGCGAGCATTTAAGTGTGACGAATTGGTGATTCTTAGACGAAATAAATGTCGGCCTGCGACAATAGGTATTTGAGGCCACACAATAAATTACCAAATCATTGGCATCAATGGACAATATGTTACCGTTCGCTAGATAACCCATTAGCACAGCGTTCCCGGGTACAAGATTTGATCTAAGATTTCGTGCCGCCTCCTGCTGATGTTGATGAGCCTTGTGACCAGAAACGGCTTCGCCTTGTTCACAATCCCATACTTGCACACTTAGATCCTCGCCGATTATAGCAAATGGCTTGTTCTTATCATTTGGCTTACCCCAATTTGGACTTACATCTAGAGCTATAAAACTAAGACGAGTCGAAATTGTCTTAACCTGTCTTGGGCCTGGAGGAGGGCCAATGTAATTTATGCACCGGTAGCCGGCATAAAGTAATCCACCATCAGGTGCACTTACTGACAAACATAAATTAACATTGACAGGAGTCGGCACATTGCGGTACATTTTTTGTGAAACGTCCATTTTATCTCCAACACCTATTCCGGTTCCGGTAAAAACTAATTAAGAGTTTTTATTTTAACTGGGTTGCTTCAATGTGACCATTGCTAATTTGACAGCCTCACTTTGAGATGAGCCTTACTCTGCGTTAGTCAACACTAGATCAATATCCCTTTGATAGCCATCCCGCAAATAAAGGTTTTCGCATTTTATCTTCTGGAGAAAAATAAAAAATAAACAGTATCCCAAATTATATTTTTTAAAGTAAAAGTAAAATTAGATTATTCCTCTACCCTTGCCATCTCTAGCGACTTCTTGTCATCTCTAAGCCCAATCCAAGTTCCTAACCTTCACTCATAATTGCATTCCCCAAAGATAACACAAAAGTTTGTTTTGCTTGTTACAATAGCAACAATGCCTTTAACAGCAGAAAGTGCAGCGCAACAGATCCAGGACCGCCTGAAAGATATCCAAAGCCATATACACAAAGTGGACGAAGAACGACGCCGAGCGGAAAATTCAATAGCTAACTTAGTTCGCTCTCAAGTCACAAATCCAAAGCTGAAAACTTTGTTAAAGGCCTGCATGGTAGACGCAACTCAGGAGGAGGCGACGATAAGATCGGCCTTGGCCAAAATACATGAAATTCGAAGCATACGCAACGAGAGAAGAATACAGGGTTAGTCTAAGGGAAGCTAATTAAAAGAAATTACTATATCCTCCACTTTCAGCTCGCAATGCCGGCAACAAGGAGGCTATACGACGTGGAGCCCTAATGAAAATGGTTCAACTATCAGCACAAACCCTTCCTCTCTTTGTGAGTAGGCCAAATGAAAGAGCCCCGGCCTTGTGTGGAGCTATACCTGCTGAAGCGAACTATATTTCCAAAGTGGGTGATAATGTTGCTGCCTTGGCTAAGGGAATTGACGAGGAAGAGAATTGGATATTGGCCGAGGTGGTACAATTTTTGCAGCGTCAGAATAAATACGACGTGATAGACATTGATGAAGAACAAAAAGATAGGCATGTTTTAAGCAAACGAAAGGTGATACCATTGCCATTAATGCGTGCAAACCCGGAGACAGACGGACATGCCCTCTTTCCAAAGGACACAGTTGTCATGGCTCTATATCCGCAGACCACATGCTTCTACAAGGCAATAGTACACCGCTTGCCGCAGACAGCCACAGAAGATTATGAAGTTCTCTTTGAAGATTCGTCGTATATGAATGGCTATGCAGAACCTTTACCGGTGGCTCAACGATATGTCATAGCCTACAGGCCCACTAAGAAAGGAGGCGGAGGCAGCGGTAGCGGCAATTTATCGTCGGCCTAATAAACTAAAAAAATATCAGAATAAAATGTATTTAACTATATTTTGCTTTTTACATTTAGTTTACATGCTAATCTTAAGCTAATCTTCATCATCATCCATTTCCTCTTTATCATCGTCCTCTGGTTCTTCTTCCATGGCACTGTCGCTTTGATTTTCATCTACATTATCCTCAACATGCAACTGGAAACCATCTTTCTTTGTCCAGGAACATTTCATAGTCAATCGAAACTTGGCCATTGGATTACCCAACAATTTCAAAATCCTAGCTTGCTCTGGTGTTAACACTTTGCCCTTTTCGCAGACTGTGTAATCACTGTATATGGTCACCACTCCTTTTTCCAGTTTTGTGGGCAAACCCAAAGAACGCAAATGTGGCTCCATTGAGTGGGTAAATTCCTCTAAAGGACCCGCTGCCAAAGTAACCGTATCTGTGGCCACAAAACCACTTCTCGCATATTCTACTGCCCAATAGTTTTCAGCCCATTCCAAAACCTCTTCTTTGGTTTTTTCTGTAAAAAGAAGACCTACTTGACCGTTAAGTCGTTTAGACAGCTGGAAAATGTTAAAGTGGAAATTAAAAAATCACATTTTTTGATAACTTTCCCTATTTACCTTGTGGAGATCAGTTTCCGTTTCCTCGGCCTTTGTCCGACCCAGACCAATTTGCATTATTCGATTTTTGCCAAATATAAAGCGAGAGTTTTTCTTCCACTCCTGTCTCAAGTCTTTAAGCAAATTATTTCTCATGTTTTGCACTTGGAATACAAAGATATTGGGATACTTTCCCACACAGAAGCGTATATCATCAATAATTCTCTGTTTCCAAGCCAAACCTTTCCGATCCGTCTTGGTCAAAGACACTAAAAAATTTTAATATTAAAGCTTCATTCTTACAAAATAGTAGAATTAAATTCTGACCTTTTTTATCGCGTTTAGAGCGTGGCATTTTTGTTTATTAAATAGAACAATTTCAAACTCCTTTAAATAAATTCGAATCCTCTGGTAAACACGTGCGGCACCTTAGAGATGAACAAAAGAATGAAATCATATCGACTATCGATAGTTAAATTCTTTTACCGTCAGTGCTGCTGTATTTTATGGCGAACAAAAGCTATATAATAACAACAACATGTGAAAGAAGGAAAAACAATGCAAATAGTTTTTGCCCTAATGTTTGTGCATTCATTTATTTTACATAATTTAAAGTTTTTTAATTGCTATGCTATATTTCTTTTTAATATTATTTGGAACGTAATCCTCTTATTGTTACCAGATGTTGATGCGTAAACTTCTGGCACCACTAATGAAAGTTCAGTGTTGCCAGAGTTCACAGATAGTCGGAATTTAGTTGGAGAAGGTGAATTGAAACAATTTTTAATTAAGTTAATTAGCTAAGGGTGTGAAGATCTGATCAAGAACTAGAAGAGTTAAAGTGCTTAAGTGGATATTGTTTTTGTTATTTGTCTAAATAAAGTAGAATCAACGCAGTGAGTAAAATTTTTGGCCTGCAGGCCGCCATATTGCAGAGATTCGGCATTTTTCTTTCGTTAGTGCAAATTAAATAAATGTACATAAATAATTATTGATTTCTGGACATGTGAGTGAAAGATATAGAAAATGGGCTATTTTGTAGGGAATATCCATGTATAAGTGAGTGTCGAAATGCAAAGGAAATTCATTTCTACATATGGTGTATGTGTGTGTGTGTGTGGGACGCCGATGATGACGTAATTCGTAGACCCTACAACAAAAATTAGTCAATGCAAAGATGACTTCAAAAACGCACTGTTGTTGGAAAGAGATGGACAAAAGTGACTGTTGCATTTCAAAACTAACAATTGTCAAGTCAAAATTATATGGAATTAAAAGTTAAATTAAAGTAATTTACTGAAACGCTTATCGCACAATTTGCTGATTAGAACAGCTCAACCTGTCTACATATGTATGTACGTAGTTAGGAAATAGACGTAATCTCCAAGGTGCAGGAGATAAAGCTTTTCTCAACAGGTTGTGGGAAATAACAATGAGAAGACCGTTGAAATTCAAATTTTTACAACTCTCACTGGCCTTCAATGCGTCATTTCAATTTCGAAAATTTGTATACACATTATGGGGGGTTCGCGGGTGTATGTGTGTGTCTGTGTGTGTCTTTATGGCGGCACATTCAAATTACTCAATTAAAACGGCAATTGCGCACAATTGACGAACAACAAGTATTTGATGCGTCATACTTGTAACTAAATGTGGTTAGCAGGAACGTGTAAATAGTCTAATTTGATGAACCTCACGTGCTAGCATTTAATGATTTACTTTAATTAGTCATGAACTTGTTTTCTTATTTCTTCTCAGTTCTCTGATATGCATAAGACATTGAGCATTGGAGTACATTTTTTGAAAGTTAACGAACTGCACTAGCAGTGACTGACACACCTGGCAACAAGTGCTGCCAATTGGTTGCCCGTTTCACCAAACTTAACTATCGATAACGTTGCCACCTCAAAGTTTTGCAGTCTTATTACTCTTTGACGCAAAAGTATCAGAGAGGGAGAGCCTCTCTCTTTTCACTGTTAAGTAGATATAGGGTGCTTTTTCATTGGATCACGTGTATAGAGTGAATTCCCAATTGTAGAACATCAGAACGTTTATCCTGTTATATCCCAAAAAGACCACCCTGTACCTACAAAATCTAACAGCCTTGTTGTCGCTTAAAGAGCAAAGCAAGTCATCCAAATTTTTATGTTTAAGTGACCCATTTCGAAATCGAACAAATCACTCTTTTTAATATCTGCATTTGTTGGAATTTTTTAAAAAAAGCTAAGTCTAACGGAAAAAAAAGCAGAAATGGCAACACTACATATTTCGGGAACTGGGAGCAAAGAGAGCATCTTACATACTCATTCGTTAACATAATGAGAGAGAGTGATAATGTTAAACTTAACATAGTCGTTTTCATTTTTTTTTTTTTGTTAGTCGTTCATCTTTCGTTCGTTGGTAGTGTCGTGTCGTTTCTAAGTAAAGATACCGAATGTAAGTAACTCAATTTGTGTGGGGCGAAGAAAAAGTATCTGTGTGTACACACGCATACACGAACACACATGTACGCCTACCTATCTGTGTGTGTCTGTAGTTGCATAGGTGTGAAAAAAATTATAAAACAAAATTTTTCTGCAAGGAACACGTGTGTTACAACAAAAAGAAAATTGAAAAATGATAGAGATGATGTGAAAAGTTATGACAACTAAAAACAAAAAAATTAACATAAAGGTGCCGCAAAACAAAAACGTTTTTTCTCTTCTTCTGCCATAAGCAGCGATCGATAAAAATACTACGCAAAAAGGCGAACAGTGAATTTGTGCAAAAATATGCCCGACTTGCATGAGTATGGGTATTTTTTTGCTTTGCGTATATGTAAAGTGTGAGAGTGTGAGTCAATGTGTGTGATACGGTGAGATTCGTTTTTTTCTTTTTTAGATGTAGTAGTCGCTTTCAGTTCTCGGCTAAATTGTAGGCGGCAGCAAAGGCATGTCCGAACTGAAAATTATATTTATGATTTTTCACGGTTGTCAAGTGCTCCTTCTGTTTTAATAAGCCAGAGTACTGAGGAGGCGAAATTGTAAGATGGCTTTGAAGCAGTCATTCATATATCACTTGTATATAGTTTTATTGGATTTTTGGAAATTCACCACCGTATACTATATACAAATGTATGTTCAAATGTGGAATATGTAGGAACAGCATATACACATACACATATATGTATATACACACACACGTATGCGTGCTGTCATACATACATTCGGTAGGGGGACACGCGGTTACGTGTGTTCTGAACTCAACATAGACGAGTCTGAATGTGTGGTAGATAAATTTCTTGGTCCCCACAATGCTCCCGCTGTATCTCTCCCTTTCTGTCTGTTTGTGTTAGTTCTTCCCACACGTTCTCTCTTTTTATTTCTGTCTCTCTTTCTTCTCCTTCTCTTGTATTGCTTCTCGCTCTCTCTTACAGCAGAAATTGGGATTATATTTATACACACTTACACAGGGAAACATATTATGAGCCCCCTTCTTCTATTCTACATCCACCATCCGAATCTTGGCTTTTACTCTTGGTGTATCGGAATTTCGCCTCTTTTTTGAATGTGGGGGTGTGATGGTTATTCTCCTTTGAGTTTGACTACTGCGCATGCTGTGGCCCACAAATCATAATCATTTGTACGGCTCATGGGGCCGGTATGGTGAGTTTTCGCAGTATAGACCGACCCGGTATGGTAGATTTACAATTCCATATATACATGTGTATATGCCCTCTCTTTGAGTAAGAGAGACGGGGAGCCGTTTCGTTAAATGTGTCTGCCGTCATCACATCAGAACGCATAGAAATTCTACAAACGGTTTCGAATTTAATTTTTTCCGTTATCTCCCAGCAAATATAAGGTGTGTGAGTGTGTGTAGAGTTGTGAGCGATGGTGATATAGGAGTGGAGGGGTATTGGTTATACTACACTGGGCCTAGGTTATGTTACGCTTCGTTTAGGTTTTTGTCAATTGACCTAAAAACGAGACAGCTTTTAGTAATTACTGAATAAGTTGTCAAAGAGTATACATATGTATGTATATATATTTCATCTTTAGCTAAATTTTAAAACAGTGTTTAATATTTCTTGAATTTGGCGCTCGTAAAATTCTTGGAGACTGCAGAAGTTTTTGAAAACTCGTTAGTATTCCATTTGACTTTCTCACTTGTATTCACATCCATTCCCCACATACATTTCTATCTTTGGCTCACACACACATACATCCATACATGTATGTTGTCCATGCTTACTTCATTACACACAGGCGAAAGAGTCTGATGGCAACAAGGGGGAGATGGCAAGAGTGGAAAGCAGGAAGGCGGGCGCGCCTTTCCACTCGGAAAATAAACTTTTTTTTTTTTATTCATGGTTTATTTTTATCATATCGTTCCCCTCTGTTGCCGCTAAACTGTACATAGAATTGGTTTTTTATCGACCATCTGCAAGGTTGAAGTTTTCGATATAAAAAACGTTTTTGGGATCGATAGTGCCTAAAATTATATGTATACACGATGCATATGCCTGTTGCATCGTGACCTTTTTTTTACTAAATCGCATTTTTTTCTTTCTTTTTCACAGAAAGCGGCTTAATCCAAACTGTGCGGTTTACCTCCTCTCTCTGTTGTTTTTGTAAATTGATTTTCCTCTGGGGAACGAACACCGACCGACACAGGCACACACACAAAACCTACACCTACATATATTAGTTTGGTCAAGTAACTAAGAAAAAAAAAAACAGCAAAATGTCGACAGTTGATAAGGAAGAACTGGTCCAGAAGGCAAAATTGGCCGAGCAATCAGAACGGTAAGAAATAAATAAAGGATAACCATTTAAACGGTATTGTTAACATGTCTATCTCTGTTGCTCTCATTCCCATTTATTTTCTGAAATGTAGCTATGATGACATGGCCCAGGCCATGAAATCAGTCACAGAGACTGGCGTTGAGCTATCAAACGAAGAAAGAAATCTGCTCTCCGTTGCCTACAAAAATGTGGTTGGTGCACGCCGGTAAGTTGAAATAAAAGGGAAACCCCCTATACCTTACTATGTTAACATTTATATTATATACAGGTCATCATGGCGAGTCATTTCCTCCATTGAGCAGAAAACCGAAGCCTCCGCCCGTAAACAACAGCTCGCCCGCGAGTACAGAGAGCGTGTGGAAAAGGAGCTTAGGGAAATTTGTTATGAAGTTTTGGTAAGTACCAAAAAAAAAAAAACAACCGAAAATCGGTTCGAAAAGAAAACCATACATAAAATAAAGGTCTGCGCAAGTCCTGTCTATGATATATTCAGGGTGGGTAATTACTATACTTATTTTATGCTTGAGAGTTGGCCTGGACAATGCTTCGAGTTGAGTTCTTGTTGCTGGTTGTGTTTTTCTAATCAATAAATCTATTTTTAAAATGAAATTTTCCATTGGTTACAGTCCGTTCATATGTATGTATATATATTTATATGTATATACATATATATTTTCAAACAGTTTGGTTGTAAAGACAAAGACCTTCTATGTATTGTAAAAAACTTTTGCTTGTGCACCAAATTTAAAACATTTGTACAACTTTAAATCGATTTAAAATCAGTTGATCTATAAATAATTTGGTGTATTTAATGGGTGCGGGCCTGGAATACGTTAGGTGTAGGCACATTTGTTTTATAAATAATATAAAGGGCCAGCTAATCGATAATTAAAGAGGCATGGTGGGGGAACCATGCCTTTGAACTATGCCAGTCATGTGTGAGAAAAGGGCAACCTAACCTAATTACCTGGGAATACAAATAGATACTTAATTAAACATGTTAAATCGAAAAAAAAGCCCCAACATACAAAGGGGTTAATTTTATGATACAATTTAGCCTTCATTTTATTCACCATAGAGCTTAAAATTGATTGCTATTTTATTTGTATATTTATTGTATTTCTTTTTGTTTTCTTTTCTAGGGACTCCTGGACAAATATCTAATTCCAAAAGCCAGCAATCCAGAGAGCAAGGTCTTCTACCTTAAGATGAAGGGTGATTATTACAGGTATTTAGCTGAGGTTGCCACAGGAGATGCACGCAACAGTAAGTATTGCCATATGATTAAGATTATTTAGGAAAAAAAACAACAAAAAACCTTTTGCCATTTGCCTTACTACACATTATTATGATGATGATGAACCAAACAAAAAACAATCCATCAATCGTTTTATTTAGCCGTTGTTGATGACTCGCAAACCGCTTACCAGGATGCATTTGACATAAGCAAGGGTAAAATGCAGCCAACACATCCCATTCGTTTGGGTCTGGCACTTAATTTCTCTGTCTTCTATTATGAGATCTTAAACTCACCAGATAAAGCTTGCCAATTGGCTAAACAGGTTAATACCATAAGATATATATCATGAAGATATAAAGAAATGGCAAATTGTTTGGCAAGCAGCAACAGCAATGATCCTAGAAATCTAAGTCTATATTTCTTAACTACTTTTCTCTTTCTGTTCACTAATTGTATAAAAAAACAACAATTTCTGTTTAATTTATTTTTTGTTACAATGATTTATTTTTGTTTTATTCTTACCACTATAAGCCGTCGTCGAGGATTCGAAAAATGCTTATCAGGAGGCATTTGATATTGCTAAAACGAAAATGCAGCCAACACATCCCATTCGTTTGGGTCTGGCACTTAATTTCTCTGTCTTCTATTATGAGATCTTAAACTCTCCAGATAAAGCTTGCCAATTGGCTAAACAGGTTAATACCATAAATATAATACTACAATATATCTCCATATCTGATAATGAAGATATATATAGAAATGGCAAATTGTTTGGCGAGCGGTAACAACAGCAATGATCTTAGAAATCTAAGTCTATATTTCTTAACTACTTTTTTCTTTTTCTGTTCACTAATTGTATAAAAAACAACAATTTCTGTTTTATTTATTTTTTGTTACGTTTTTTTTTTGGTTTTATTCTTACCACTATAAGCCGTCGTTGAGGATTCGAAAAAAGCCTATCAGGAGGCATTTGATATTGCTAAAACGAAAATGCAGCCAACGCATCCAATCAGATTAGGTCTAGCACTCAACTTTTCCGTCTTCTATTACGAAATTATCAATTCACCAGCGAGGGCTTGTCATTTAGCTAAACAGGTTCAAGTTATTTTGTTTTACACAATTGTTTATTATCGTTCAAAATTTTGTTTGCTCTTGTATAATGATCCAACTAACTAACACATAGTCGTTGCTCCCGCCCAGCCTCTACTATCTAACTGAATTTTGCTCAATGTTTCCTAACTTGCATGTATACCATATATATAAAGTTATATTTATATATACGTATGTATGTTATGTATCTATCTTTGCTGGTGAAATATCTACAAACACAATCCGTACGCCTATTAAGAAATGCTCCATATAAATTAGATTTCAAAAAAGTCGGAAATATAGTCCCTTTCTACTGCTATAGTTTATACGATTTTTAACAAGTTTTTCGTGGCGGATGCCTGTAAACCATTTAACCAATATGCATGGCGGCAATAGGTTTAAAACAAATACTATTTTAAAGTCCAACGGACGGACAGACAGATGAACATCATCTCGCCTATTAAATGCTTATAATTTCCGATAAACGCCCCCATAGATGAGACCGGAACGCGGAATAAGAAAAGATCACTTGATCACTTGATAAAATCAAGTTCATTTATGCTAATAGAAACGCTCTTTGAGACCTAAGCCGCCCAAACGCAATTTTTATACTAAAATCCAATGTATTTTAAATGTTCAACAAAATTATTGAAATGCTTGCCAACAAATTTACCATTTCTTTCATTTTGATTATATCAATATATATCCATATAAATGTTTTATTAATATGGTTAATATTTTTAATTAGGCATTCGATGATGCGATAGCCGAGCTGGACACACTGAATGAGGATTCATACAAAGACTCAACGCTAATTATGCAATTGTTGAGGGATAACCTGACTCTTTGGACCTCCGATACCCAGGGTGATGGTGATGAACCCCAGGAGGGCGGTGACAACTAACCAAACAACTAAAAACAACCAACAAAAACAAAACAAAACAACAAAAAAAAAAAACAAAAACAAAACAACAAAAAACAAAAGATGTTTCCTTTTTGACTATGCAAATATTATTCAGTAATACAAGAAAACAACAAAAAACAAACAATTATGATATAAAACAAAAAAAAGAAAACTTTCAAGTCGATAATACAAAACTGAACAACAGAAAGAAGAAGAACAACAACAACAGCAACCGCAACTACAGAAGAGCATTAACCACAGAGAAGAAGGATTTTTAAAATGGCATCTAAGAAAAGAACCTATTTAAAAAAATGGCATATGAAGAGAGAGGAGGCTAAATAATTGTAATAAAGAAGACAAAAAGCAACCACAAGAGTCAGTTGTCGGTCAACAGTCAGAGTCAGTCATTTGTGTTTCTACTTATGCCATTTGCGTAACCATTTTTCCTTTTGCTATGGGGAAAACTATTCTCTAATGAAATTGATATATATATATATATATACAAGTATATAAAACCAGAAAAATCCATGCTAAATTCTGTATCGAGAAGAACAAGAGAAAGTTAAGCTGCTAACAGAAGAAACAACAACGGCAGGAGAACAATGAGAGATGATGAGTGAAATTTGTTTGCTTAGTTGAACACTAAGTATTCCAATGTTTAGTCCCAATCAATCAAAAACCAAAATGCAAAACAAACCATCTCATCAATCAATGTCAACCAACAACAAACAATAGCAATCAGTGTAAATGCAAAAGAACCTAACACAACGTTTATTTAAAAAAAAAAATGTAATTTCAAATCAATTGGAATAATTGCCTAGAGAGTGTAGTGTTGTCATCATTCGCTTTCTCCTCCTCCTCTGTTCATTTTGTTTGTTTTCTTTTGAGAGCAGCAGCACCGCAGCTGGAACCATCTGAGAAATCAAGCGAACCAAAAGAAACCAACAACAAAACTCTTATGTATTATTTGTAATTCTTTTTCTAAAAACAAATAAAACCAAAAACCTAAAATTTTATTTTAAATTTCTTTTATCCCGCTATTTTTACGATTTTTTGTTTACACTTACATATACAAAACACACAAACAGAAAACATTCAGAAAAAAAAACAAAGAAAAAAAGCGAAAAATGGTTTGTTACCATATATATATATATATATATATAAATATATGTGTGTATATGTATATATATATATGGATAAATGGATTAATATCTGTTAAAAAATATAATAATATTGTTCGTGCTATTTTTTATACATGTCTTACATATACTAAACAACATAAAAGTTACAACATTTTTTTTCCTTTGCTATTAAATCAAAGAGTATAGAAAGATCTAGAGATTATAATAGTGGCCAAAAGAAAACACAAAAACATTTTTTAATTAAAAACAACTGCATCTACCTAAATGGTTATTAAGGCATATTCTAATCTAAATGTAATTCTTTGCTATTACATCAAAGAGTAATAATATAGCAGTAATATAAATGTTTAAATAAAATGTATTTGACATTATTAAGTGTTATCTTTTTGTGCTATATTGTAAACACAGATCACCAGTATCTTCCCAAATGGATAGAAGATTGTGTAATTCAATCTATCTCTCCCTTTGATGTAATGGCAAAGAGTATATAAAATTTCAGAGACTCCCAAGAATATGTAGAACACTGTAATCGATTGACTTAGCTAAGAATATTATAATCCCTGTATCCTCTTGTACTCTTTAATGTAGTATAACAATACTATTCTTCTACTACAATAAAGAATATAGAAGATAACGGTATTATAACAGTCTGAGCTAAGTTTAGCAACAGTAGATGGATTTGAGAAAAGAATTCCTTGTCTGAGCACTGTGTTGTCGATTACTTAGCTTAGAATATTATAATCCCTGTATCCTCTCGTACTCTTTGTTGTAGTAAAACAATTTTATTGTTCTACTGCAAAAAAGAATATAGAAGATAACGGTATTATAACAGTCTGAGCTAAGTTTAGCAGCAGTAGATGGATTCGAGAATAGAATTCTTTGTCTGAACACTGTTATTGATTACTTAGCTTTGAATATTATAATCCCTGTATCCTCTTGTATTCTTTGATGTAGTATAACAATTTTATTGTTCTACTACAAAAGAGAATATAGAAGATACAGGTATTATAACAGTCTGAGCTAAGTTAAGCAACAGTAGATAAATTCGAAAACTAGAATTCTTTGTTTAAAATAATCTCTGTTTTTTCTATACGCCTTTGCTATTAAATAATATATCAAGTTTATGAAAAAACATCATACCCATATATCTATATCTATACATATGGATATTTATATATACATACATATATATGTAAAAGTTATTTCCAAATGCTTACAATTAATACATGTGCATCAAGACAGTTGATCATGAGTCTTCTAGATTTGTCAATTTTTTTTGTTGGTTTTATAGATAGCAGAAGGACACCTTGCGTATGTGTAATACATACTAACTTATTAACTAGGCAAGAGCTTTTAGAGCCCGATCATAAGAGCAGGAACACGAGTTTTATTGTGTGTACGGCTCAATGTGGTTTTTTTCTATACATATATATATGTATATATATATATATAAACGGAATATATATATATGTATATATGAAATGTGAACAGCCTTAGGGATTGGCTTTCGTTTTCATTTCATTTTCAATTCACACAATTTCTATCACTATCTCTGAGTTCTCTTCTTAAGCGATTTCGTTCCTAACCTCAAAATGTTATACAATTTGCTAGCTTCTTCATACAATACAATAAAACAAAAACAAAATAAAAAAAAAAATTGATACTAATCAAAAGAACAAAAATGCATCTATTCGAATTTTTCATTTTAAATACAAAACTTAAAAACAAAAAAAAAAACTATGCATGTGTATTAAAAAATAAAAAACAAAACTAATTGTCCAAAAAAAAAAAAAAAAAAATAAAAAATCAGCAAATATATATGATATATATAAAGATATATATATATATATGTGTGTATAAAAACAAGTAACTGTATATTTTCGCAATTGAATTTATGCTAAATTATTAATGTGAATGAAATAATAATAATAAAACCAAAAAAAAAAAAAAAAAAAACTTTTTTTGCCGCAACGCTAAGTCAAGTACAGTAAAAGTCAAATAATAAATGAAAATTTGCAATACATAAAATGAATGAAAATGAAGACAAGAAGAAGATAAAACTAAAATGGATATAGACATAAATTGTATGCATATTATAATAGAGGCAAAGATTGATGTGTATGAGTGGAAAAAAAAACCATTTAAGTTTATTGAAATTACAGTTTCTTAATTATGAAAAACCAAAACAAAAAAATCAATAAAACTAAAATAAAAAAACTGAAAAAAAAGAAATAAAACTGAGAAAAAAAAACATTTATATTTCTTTTCTAATAATAAGTTAAGCAGGAGGGGAAATACAAATTTCTGTATAATTATTTTAATTTTTAGGATTTTATTTTGTTTTAATACCTTGAATTATGTTTTATGTTTTTAACGGTTAACAAAAAAGTACCAAAGTCCGTCTTGCTATAACAAAGTCCTTTTGTTGTAAATAAGAAATTACCAATTTGTGTTCGGGTTGGCCTTTTGTTAAATTTCAAACTGCTTTAACAAGTTGATTTATTTAGCTTTATCAGTAAAGAGACGAACATGTATAGTTCGTAGGTTTTAACTGGTTTTGTTAATGCAAAATTTTTAAGGTTCGTGGAAATATTGGCATGAATTCAAACAAAATTCGAGTGTTTAACAAATTTAAAAACTGGTGGGTCTTAAAAAATTTCTTTTACTATAGATTTTTTTTTATAATTGTCTAAATTACAGTTTTAACGAATGGATAAGACATAAGTCAAACTCTAGAAATCAACACCCCAGAGACAAACGGGCTACACAAATAAGAGTGTATACTACTCAAACTGCGACTATCAGTAAATACATAAAAACAGTTAACCAGGTAAACCTATATTATTCAATTGAATGTTAATTACTAGCTTTTTTCACAGATCTATAATATCAAGCAATTGTGCCGTTATAGCAGCAGTGGTCATGATGATTTGTCAAGAAATATATTTAAAATTAAAGTACATCTTTCTATGTTGAAGGAGGCCCATTTAAAGTATAAATATTTACTGAATTTGTGTAATTATGATGAGGATTTATATGATCGTTATGTGAATGAGAATTCTCTAGAAATTTTGGCCATTCTACATGCTGTCAATGAAGATAAAATCTCTACCAAAAGGCCGTTCGGTATAAGAATAAGTTCTTGAGTTATATAGAGTTATATATAGATTTCATATCGATATCAGGTAATCCCTTACATGTTATGGGAACATCATCGTTGGATGGTCAAAACGTTTCTGGATCGATTAAACTAAACAGCTATAAAAAATCAGATCTGTTATCCTTGTCTATAGTTAAGAAAAATGTATGCAACTTCATGTAAGATATTGGCTATTAACTAAATTGACGTTCATTTATTTGTAGTGTAAGAAAAACTTTAAAGAACCAACTGAAGAACAATGTAGAAAACGTGAAGAGGAAAGAATAGAGCTCCGCAAATGTATTAGTAACTTTCAGGATGTAGTTGACCATGTGAGACCCTATCGGAGACCATATAATGTAAGCATAAACTGTAATTCAAATCAGTCAGTCTCAATTTAGTCAAGATGTGATATAGCATGTCAATGGTTTTTTAAATAGTGTTAGTAGTGGAAGGATCTTAAAGTTAAATATAGGGTGTGTCCTTTTAGTCTCTGTTAAAATCGGGTTTTCATGCTTTTTACCGTTTCGCACCCACGTACATCTCTAATAACCGCAAAGCTGCTTAAAGCTTTTTCACACTAAGCTCATTGACCAGCTGACATAACAGCTGTGTTCACCCTATGCCCAAACGTAAACAATAAAAGAGTCCAAGTCCATATCGCAGCGATTAGGGAAGTGGGTTATTTTTTCGCTTTGTGACAAAAACCGAAAGGAAAAGTGAAAATCTAACTGTCGCCGCTCAAAATAGTATCAACCCTATTCATCTTAAGCGAAATTGAGAGATTTATTACAAGAGAAACACGTTTTCTTGACGCATTATCGACGGCATCAACATTGCATCAGTAGGCGTATCAGTTGCGTTGTTGCTTTGGCTTACCCCGAAAGCTTTGTGCTGCCTAAAGGTCACCTTGAAACGTCAAAAAAAAAAAAAACCAAACGAAACGCTGCCCGAATACCGCCAGTTACTGAAAATCGTCTCTTGTGGAAGACACACACGGACCACGGATAAAAAACATTTCACCAACTCAATAAGATATTAGCAAAGATAGTGTTAAAACTTGGCTTCTTGGAAGCTATATCTATATTATTAGATCCAGTGTTTTTGGTTTCCGAAACCCCAGTTAAACCGTTGCAATATCATATCATAAATAGCCTTCGTGTGTTTTTTGTGTTTTTGTTGATTTCGAAGTGTCATAATGAATTCCGATAATAACCAACGTTTCCTGGCCCGGGGTTCTCAGCGGGACAAGGGATTGGCTGTCTTTACAAGCGGAGGTGATTCTCAAGGCATGAATGCCGCTGTACGAGCCTGCGTGCGTATGGCCATCTATTTGGGATGCAAGGTAAGTAGTTTTGACCTCTGTCAAGTGCAGGTACACACACATACATACATACATATATGTATATTTGAATCCATAAAAAAAATAATATTTATATATTTATAAATATTATTTGTAAAGACCGCCTTTACCTTATCGGTTACTGGCCCTAGACAACTAAGTAGATCAGACATTGAACTTTGGCGGCATGATTCAAGTGAGGGAACACATATACTATACTATAATAATAGCCGTGTCTATGTATATACATATATATATATATTTATGTATATATTATGGCCAATTAAGTTTAGAATTTTCCGTTAGATAATCTGCAAGAGACATTTTATTTTGTATAAAATGAAAGCGGTTTTCACTATATGTATGCATGTGTCTATCTCATCGTGAGTGTCTGCATATATGAACGTGCTCATTGACATTGAGTTTATTTTCGGGCAATTTACAATACACTAGAAAAAATATTCAACAAAAAAAAAAATACAGGAGAGACCAAAAAAACCGGCTGAAATCGAAACAAATTAGTTATTATTAAGTTTTAATTAAACTTATGACAGTCTGTCACTTCCCCTTTAAAACTGGAATGAATAACTGCGTTAGATTTATTTCATAGGTACTATGAATGGTTCGATCCGTAACGTCACTTCTTTATATATTTTAACAGTTACTTTAGGAAGTGTGTAACTAGATAAGATAAAATGTGTTAAGTAATATGTTTTCCACTAAAACCTAGACGCAGTTTCAATTACTCTGTACATCTTTTAAATTTAGATAATTAAATTAAAAATCTAATATTATTAAAAGTAGTAAAAAAGCCGGAACTTAATTTTTAAAAGTTTTAACTAACTTCTTACTAGGTTATATCATAATAAAGTTTTTATCTAAATTTATTTTCTGATTATAAAAAACTGCTGGAAAACTATCTGTCTCTGGACCTTATACAATCATGCCTTTGATATGATCTGTTATTTTTCCAAGTGTATAAGAAAAGTGTCATGCTAAATTTCTTTATTTTTTTTATTTTATATACATATGTGAGAGAAGTCGTTTTTCTTTTTTAATTTTTTATGTTAGCATGAGATAAGTTGGCTTACCATTAATCATAATCTGACTAGTGTTTTATTTATATTGGCCATAATCTAGTTGTAGGGCTCTCCAAAAGATAGCGCTTCCTGATATAGAAACTGTAGTTTAAATATTTATATGTATATACATACACATGTGCAAATTTAAGCTGACATAAATTGACAATTAATTGAAATTCATTAAACTCAATTTTTCGGTTGATAGTCAATTGTTCATTGCCAAAAAAAAACATCGAAGAAAAACTAACAATTGAATCTTGTCCAGTTTACACTAGTTGATTTTGCCTTGCACTTGAACCTATACCAAAAATTTTAATTACTTTCAATTTTTACCTTTACTATACAGGTCTACTTTATTCGCGAGGGTTATCAGGGCATGGTTGATGGCGGCGATTGCATTCAGGAGGCATCATGGGCATCAGTGTCATCGATTATTCATCGTGGTGGCACCATTATTGGTTCCGCACGTTGTCAGGATTTCCGTGAACGTGCTGGCCGCTTGAAGGCAGCCAACAATCTGATTCAACATGGCATTACCAATTTGGTGGTCATTGGAGGCGATGGTTCACTTACAGGTGCCAATTTGTTCCGTCAGGAATGGTCAAGTTTGTTGGAGGAACTTGTCAAGAATAAGACTATCACCACGGAACAGCAGGAGAAATTCAATGTGCTTCATATTGTTGGATTGGTAAGATTTACATATACATATATAATATATAAAAATGCAAATTCAATCAATTTTATTTTCCTTATTTTCTTAGGTTGGCTCCATCGATAACGATTTCTGTGGCACCGACATGACCATTGGCACGGATACGGCCCTCCATCGTATTATTGAGGCTATTGATGCCATTTCAAGTACGGCTTATTCACATCAACGTACCTTCATTATGGAAGTTATGGGTCGTCATTGTGGGTAAGAGAAGAGTTCCTTTGGGGGGGTTTCTGTTTAGCTACTGGGTTCTTATTTTTTTTTAGTAAGGAGTTTATTATTTAGGATTTGGTTGAAAAAAAAAAATCAAAAGTTTGAATTTTTGTGTTCGTTTTCAAACAGTTATTTATCTGTGGTAGCTGGCATTATATCTGAGGCAGATTATGTCTTTCTGCCTGAGTATCCGCCACCTCAAGATTGGGCCGATAGATTTGTGCTGAAATTGGAACAGGCAAGGCGAATGAATGAATGTTGAATGTCTCTCTTGTCTCTCGATTCAGTCATTCATTCAATCTGACTAAAAAATGATTGTAATTGATCTTGTTTTTTTTTTTTATCCCTAACATCCTCTCCAATCTTTAATCACTCACTATATCCCAGCTGTTTTAATGTAATACCTACGTACGTATATATATATATCAATGTATTTTTACAGTTATTTAGCACTTGTGGGTGGTCTGGCTGGCGAAGCTGATTTTATATTCATACCTGAAATGCCACCGAAAGTTGATTGGCCAGATAGGCTATGCAATCAATTAGCTCAGGCAAGAAGAAGATTTTATGATACTATATATATGCATACACATAATACACACATATTATACCAATATACAAACATGTATATCTATATATAAATATATATACAAACAGCTATAGAAGACAGATCAGCTTGATTATTGTATGCTTTCAAGACACGCAACATATAGCATCAATATTGCACTTGAGAAGTTCTCTTCTTTATTTTATTTTCTAGTCAATGGGCGGGTTGTTGCTTATCCTTATCCTTACGTCCTTAGTCCTTTCCCAAAGATCACAATTCCGTATCCTTGTTTTCCTTTCGCCCCTGAATCATATTGTGAATAACCCCTAATTTAACTTAAATAATGTTTAATATATTATCATTTTCTTCATTTTGTGTGTTTTCCCCCCACTTTTTTTTTTTTTTTGTTAAATATTTTATTTTTTTAGCTACTTAGCCATTTCAGCTGCTATTGCTACTGAAGCAGATTTTATGTTAATTCCTGAAGAACCGGTGCCAGTTGACTGGCAGGATGTACTATGTCAGAAACTTGTACAGGTCAGCGAGTGGTTCCTACTCAATATTATGATTTTGTTTATTTGTTCTTTTGTTCAAATCTCTCATTGAAAATTATTCATTTTCAATGCTTTTTCAATACTAATTGGTTTTTTCTTAAAAATTTCGTAGCTTTTTGGGGTAATTTTTATAATTTGTGGACTAAAAAAATTAAATGTTTTATGTTACTCATTGTCCCCATACTAAACAAAAAATCCAAAAATTAATTTTTTTTTTAAATTCTATCATAAATTCAGAAAAACTTATTTCACATTTGTTGATATTTCGTCATTTACATTTCGTATGCTTAAGCACAAGACACCACTATCATCTATCTCCATGTTATCATGTATGGAATCGTTTTTAATAAACATTTTTTATTCATAATCTTAGGAACGTAAAGCTGGTCAACGTTTGAACATTGTCATTGTGGCCGAGGGAGCCATGGATCGTGAAGGTAATCCCATTACCGCTGAGGATGTAAAGAAAGTTATTGATGATCGCCTGCATCATGATGCTCGTGTCACTGTCTTGGGTCATGTACAACGTGGTGGCAATCCCAGCGCCTTTGATCGTATTTTGGTTAGTTAAATTACTTATATGTTCCACTTTTACTATTACTTACAAATTTTTTTTTTTAACCCATTACTTTTTAGGCCTGTCGCATGGGTGCCGAAGCTACTTTGGCTTTAATGGAGGCCACCAAGGATTCCTTGCCTGTTGTTATCTCATTGGATGGTAATCAGGCAGTGCGTGTTCCATTGATGGAGTGTGTTGAACGCACTCAAGCTGTGGCCAAGGCCATGAAAGAGCGCCGCTGGGCGGATGCTGTAAAATTGCGTGGTCGTTCTTTTGAACGTAATCTGGAGACATACAAGATGTTGACCCGCTTGAAGCCACCAAAGGAGTGTTTCGACGCCGATGGCAAGGGCATTGAAGGATATAGGCTAGCTGTGATGCATATTGGAGCACCAGCTTGTGGCATGAATGCGGCGGTCAGAAGTTTTGTACGCAATGCTATCTATCGTGGCGATGTTGTTTATGGTGTTAGTGATGGTGTTGAGGGTCTTATTGCGGGCAATGTTCGTGAATTGGGATGGTAAGTCAATAAGTTCTGCGGAGGACTCGGTAGATTTCTTATCTATTTGCTTGTTTTTTCTTATAGGTCCGATGTGTCTGGTTGGGTTGGTCAGGGTGGCGCCTATTTGGGTACCAAACGTACTTTACCCGAGGGTAAATTCAAGGAAATTGCCGCTCGTCTTAAAGAGTTTAAAATCCAAGGTCTTCTCATTATTGGAGGATTTGAGAGTTATCATGCAGCTGGTCAGATTTCTGATCAACGTGATAATTATCCAGAGTTCTGCATACCCATTGTTGTAATTCCATCTACTATTTCGAATAATGTTCCTGGCACTGAATTCTCGCTGGGTTGCGATACCGGCTTGAATGAAATCACCGAGATTTGTGATCGTATACGTCAATCGGCCCAGGGTACTAAGCGCCGTGTGTTTGTCATTGAGACAATGGGTGGCTATTGTGGCTACTTGGCCACTTTGGCTGGTCTGGCTGGTGGTGCCGATGCTGCCTATATATTTGAAGAGAAATTCTCTATTAAGGATCTGCAACAGGATGTTTATCACATGGCCTCAAAGATGGCCGAGGGCGTTTCACGTGGTTTGATTTTGCGCAACGAGAAGGCCAGCGAGAATTATACCACAGATTTCATTTATCGTTTATATTCGGAAGAGGGTAAGGGTCTCTTCACCTGCCGCATGAACATCTTGGGTCACATGCAACAGGGCGGCTCTCCCACACCCTTCGATCGTAACATGGGCACCAAAATGGCAGCAAAATGTGTCGACTGGTTGGCTTGCCAAATCAAGGCCAATATTGATGCCAATGGTGTGGTAAATTGCAAGTCACCCGATACAGCCACCTTGCTGGGTATTGTATCCCGTCAGTATCGTTTTAGCCCATTGGTGGATCTGATTAGCGAGACAAACTTTGAGTAAGTGCTCAAATAAGCTTTAAATTAGTAAATTAAATAATATATATATATATTAATTTGATATTTTATAGCCAACGCATCCCCAAAAAGCAATGGTGGTTGCGCCTGCGTCCTCTTCTCAGAATTCTGGCCAAGCACGATTCTGCTTACGAGGAGGAGGGCATGTATATTACAGTGGAGGAGGAATGCGACACCGATGCTGTGGCCTAAGCACAAGAAGCACCATTCAGATAGTACAGAGATATTACCTACTACTACAACTATTACAATGCCCAGGCACATCACTTTGTCGTCACTAATCTTCTTTAGATCAATCTCAAAATGATACTTTTGACGATATTAATATGTTTATTTATATAAATGTATACATACATACATATTCAAGTCCCAAATGAAACGAATATATCGTATCCATAAACCATGTCCATGTCATCATTTAAGAGTCTTAAGTATTTCCATACATATTTATTTTAGT
This sequence comes from Drosophila neocordata, assembly GCA_018903615.1. NCBI lineage: Eukaryota > Metazoa > Arthropoda > Insecta > Diptera > Drosophilidae > Drosophila > Drosophila neocordata. Next base: position 12,176,210 of record JAEIGI010000004.1, on the reverse strand, counting down.
TTACAATGAAAATATTTTTGCAATATTATATTTTTTCATGTTATCATACAAGTAAATTGTTGTTGCTATTATGAAATATATACAAACATATATATATATCTATCTATATATCTAAATTATATTGAATGTTACAAAATTATTGTCAGACGGAATAGATAATTTATTCTGAAATATTTATTTACACAAAACACACAACCAAGTGCAGTGTTCAATTGTTAACAATATATGAAAAATAGTGAAAGAAAAAACAACTCAGTAATAGGTACAACAGCAGCAACAATAACTACAAATAACATTTACAACAAAAACTGTTAAAAATATGCATATGAATAAACATATGAGAGAATATTTTCAAAATACAAATAATAGGAACACCTTTTGGGCAGAATAAAAATGTTAATTAAAGAAAAACAATCTCTAACTGTCATATAATTTATTTACTTTTTAATTATTAGCCAATAGCTACAACCAAAAAGGATACGCCCTTTTCTTTGTTTAGTTTTCCATTTAGTTAAAAAAATGTACACTTGCCCCTTTGCATTTGCATAAATTAAGCAAATTATGTCCTTCTGCAGGGCATTAAAAATCCATCTGTTCATAATTCCCACACGAGAGTCCTATATAAATCCAACTCCTATAAGCTTGAACTTATAATCGGTATCATCATGTGGTTTGAGCATTTACGAATTAAAACTTTTGGACCGTTGCCCAAATCTTCGGATGGCACACTGTATTTACGCCGTGGCATGCGCTATGGTGGCTTAAATCCTACAAAGAAGTTCAAAAATATATATCATGTTTGGATTGGATGCACAGTGGCCTTTGGTTTGGGCTATTTGCCGATGAGTTATCTTTTTGCGTTAAAAATATCCGCAGAGATGTCAACAAGCGAATTTTTAACACTGCTAACGGTGGCACTAAATGGTTGGTCAGGACCAATACGCTTGATTTTCTTACTCCGACATAAGTCACGTTTGTTTAAGGCAAATGATTTGCTAGATGGGCTGGATAAGCATTGCGAATGGAATCCACTATTGCGAGAGGGTATACAACGAGTTGCGGTTATGGGTAATCGTATTTTTGTGATTTTCTTCATATGTTATGAGGCATTTGTCATCTTAAAATTGGCTACCTGTATGTATCTGGTTAAGCCAATGTTGTTCCTATACAATCCATGGGTTCACTATCATGTGGGAGCAGATCGAAAAACGGTATTACAACAAACAGCAACGGATTTCATTATACTACAATATGGAATTTGTATTGAAATGATGATTGATGTCTATGCCACAATTTACGTGGCTCATCTAAGGGAACATTTGAAACTCTTGCGCATCCGTGTACAATTGCTAGATGAAGAGGATAAAGAGAAAGAAAGATATCGTCGGCTAATAGAATGTGTCAATGATCATAAAACGCTGCTTGAGTGAGTGAAGTACTCACATTTTTCTTTAAATGTTTAAAAATTATCATTTTAGTTATTGTGAACTGCTTCGTCCTCTGATGTCCAGTACCACTCTATTGCAATTTATGGTTTGTGGTTCGGCCCTAGGCATTGCCGTAATCAATATGATATTTTTTGCCGATATTATGACTAGTGTCGCAAATTTTCCATATCTTTTGCTGATCATATTGCAAACATTTCCGCTTGCCTATCTCTGCAATTGTGTTTTGGATGAGGGTCAGGAATTGGCTGATGCAATATTTCATACAAATTGGATGTACGAGGACTTGAAGTACAAGAAAGTTGTTCTCTTCTATTTGCATAGTGTGCAAAAGCAATCAATGGAATTTTATGCGCTTATTTTCCTTATTAATCTTAACACAAATATTGCAGTAAGTCAAATTATTGATATCCAGTTAAGATATGGAAATACTCTCTTTAAAGTTTTCTAAATTTGCTTTCACAGTGTATACTCTGGCCAAGGCCTCAAATTTGGGTGGACTATCTTAAAAGAGTATTCCCAATAATTTCGAATTCTCTTCATTTTCACTTCAAGATAATCATATTTTCTCTTTTACACATTATCATAACTCTCTTAAATAAACAGCTAACGTTCGCTTTAAATTTCCCAATTTGTTTATAAATTTGATAACTAATATCTCATAGTCACAATCTATTTACAAAAGTGGACGGTATGATGGCTGTCACCCATTTTTAAAATTCATTCACAAGGGACGCCATGACTGAAATGATTGCACACGGTGCGATCTGACGATAGGTCAAGCACAATGAATACCATTCGAATTCGACGATATGGGAAAGCTTGAGAAAAACCGTGTGTCTAAGCTATTGGCTTATCAGTCTTATAAACAGATGGGAATTTCACGAAAGCATTCGACTCGATAAGCTTTGATGTAATTAATTAAAACAAATTCTTTATGTTTTTGATTTTTTTCATACTAAGTGAAATATACACACATATTTTATCCAGTCAAAGAGGCGTTTTAACACTTATCCTAATCCGTAAAAACTGACTTAAAATCTTTATATATACACAAGAGCCGCGATATAGTAGAAAAGTTATTCCTCATCCTTTATGCAATTCTCAACTAAATCGCGCAAATTTGGATTCTCCATGGCTGCCGCAATGCGTTCCTTGTCATTGATCTGCTTGTTAACTAAAATAATAATAGAAAGTTTTCATTATTTTCCTTCGGTTTGAGGCACATCTATGCATATCAACTTACTTTCTTCTTCCGTTTGGTGAGCTCCCTTTTTGATATAGATATCCAGTTTGATGTTATGCGGCAGACCGCGTTCCACTTTTACTCTTATGCACAGACCTATGAGGGTAGCCAAAGAGCAATGGGGAACTGTCGGGTTAAATTCGATCCGTACCTAGAATAGATACGAACAAATAACTCATTTCTATTAGGTTTTTCGTTTGGATATGATATATAATAACAAAGATAAAAACGTACAACAGACACATTGGAGCGAGTGGGCGGCAGAACAAATATGCCATCCTCATAGATAACACTTAAATCCTCTAGAGTGCAGGGCTTCTCGGGATCTCTAATTGTGCGCAAGAGATCTGAACAAATAGAATCGACTGGTGTTATATAATTGGTTATCGATATGCAATAAGCTAACCATAAATAGTCTCCTGTAGATCTGTGGCATTCCTGTAACCTAGCTCATGGAGTAATGCATCCTCACCAAAGGCAATAGCTTCATTATCCAATGACATTTGACTCGTTTTGCGCACTATCTCTTCGGCCGATGTCTGGCTACTGACAGCGACAGCGTTGTTCCCACTAATGCTGTCCGATTCAGAGAGCTTGCGTTTGATGTAAGACAGCATATTGTTAGTGTCGCTGTTTGGTGTTGTTGTTGCTTTGGCACCTTTGATTTTGATTTCTCTTATCGCTCTAAATAGTTTTATCTTTTACGAGCAAACGCTCTCTGTGTTTATGTGTGTGGGTGTGTAGTGTGGGGAAAAGTGCTGTGAATGTGGATGACTATTAATATCCTAAATTCAGCATTATCTGAGGTTTTTGTTTTGTTTCTGTACCTTTCTGTTTTAACGCGTATTTCTTATATTGTGATGGCTTCCACAGCTGATTTTGTTTTGAATGGATTCAGGGCTGCATAGCTATTAAAGAAGACATATCGTTATCGAGGATTGATGGTTTCTCGCTATAAATAAAGAAGTAAATTTAAATACATATGCGTTTTAAATATCTAATTAAGCGTATATAACATTTTAAAGATATTTAATTAGTGTCATTTAAAGTTTGAAAGTTTGATTAACATTAAGCCATCTGGTAACGCTATATTTAACGCTATAGCTATAAAAATCTAAAATTTGCATCCCTTAACCGCTTACCAACACTTACTCAAAAACAAGCCAGTCATTTCGTTCGGCTATTCGTTTTGTTATAAAGAATTCCATTTTAAATTTATCTTGTTCAATCACTAGCCGACATGGAGGACTTTAATGTAACCGACAAACCAGTCAGCACTGGAGTAAGTGGAACTATTTAATTTACTTATGGTTCAACATCTTACTCCATATTTTGATATTCATTTTAGACCACAATCATGGCCGTAGAGTTTGATGGCGGTGTGGTCATTGGAGCCGACTCCCGTACAAGTACTGGAGCATATGTGGCCAATCGTGTTACGGACAAATTAACTCGCATTACGGACAATATCTATTGCTGCCGCAGTGGGTCTGCTGCCGACACTCAAGCCATTGCCGATATTGTAGCCTACTCACTGAACTATCATGAGATTCAGACCAACAAGGATGCCCTAGTGTGGGAGGCTGCGTCTGAATTCCGTAACTTCTGCTACAATTATCGTGATTCCCTGCTGGCCGGCATTATTGTGGCTGGTTGGGATGCACAACGTGGAGGTCAGGTCTATAGCATTCCACTTGGCGGCATGCTGACACGCGAAGCCTGCACCATTGGTGGTTCGGGATCATCATTCATCTATGGTTTTGTCCGCGAAGAATTTCGTCCAAATATGCAAAAGGAAGAGTGCGTCGAATTTGTCAAAAAGGGTAAGCCCTAAATTTAGAAATCCTTTAAAGTTACATATATAAACATTTTGACAATTCTTTTCTCTTTTAGCTGTTAAACATGCCATTTACCATGATGGCAGCTCTGGCGGTGTAGTACGCATTGGTATCATCACCGAAGCTGGCATTGAACGTCGACTGTTTTTCAATACCGCATCTGGCCAGCCCCAGGTGTTGGAGGGCACACCCAGTTTCATGGAGGTTAAATAAGATCTGGATTAAGAGCAGTTCTGAACTGCCTGTAAAATAAAATATATGGAAATTCGGTTTATTGTGAATGTAAATCATTTTATATTTCTTATTTTATTTTTTGGGCAATAGAAAAGCTAATTTTATGATGGGTATAATAATACATATGCATATGGGTATATAAATAGTCGAGTATGACTTAAATGCTATTGGTTAAATGAATATATCTTAATCATAGCACACTAGCTTAATAATAACATTCCTTGAAATGGATCTCAATATAATTTTGATAGCCGAATGTTCTGTCCTGGAAGACCCCTTGTGATCTAGTTTAATTGACTTTGGAATATATAAATTGACAACGATTTTTCTGAGAGAGACTATTGTAAAACGATATCTATAGAATTAGAATTTTTAGGGGCTAATATAGTATATAAAATGTAGCAAACTATCGAGATTCCATTTCACTATCACATCTCAAACCTACAATCCCATTCTCTTATTTAAATGACTGTCCTATGCTTAATTTATGTCTTCAGTCTGGTCACCTCTTCGACGGCTGCCTCAATGGTAGTTTCTATGGATTTATTTGTGGTTCTCTTTTGTCTGCGATAGCGATAGTAAATCTCAGGAGTCCACACAATAACCACTAGGAGAAGCAAAATATTTTGAGCATACAAGCACATCACATACGAATCCAAATAGTCACGAATCCAACCCAGCAACTGGCCAACTGTGATGACAATCAAACCCTTCGACATCATGCTAAGACCCAAACCACCGGCTAATTTTTCTGACCGGCAGTGTGCTGAGATAGTCAGATTGTTATTGATGACAGTGGCGGATTTCATCATTCCGGTGAGTACAGACATGGCTATGATGACCCTAAGATCCTTTGACTCCGCTAAAAACAGACGAGCCACAAACAAGCCCACTGTACCTAAAAGAAATACCACACGGTAGGGTATTCTAAGGTAGTCTGTGAGGCAGGGCAACAGGAGACGACAGATGATATCCGCAAAGGCCACTACAGACATGCAACTGGCAACAAGTTGGCTATTTAGCTCAACCGAGTGCTTTAGGAAGTTCGGGAAAATCATAGTGAAATTTATGGTGGCCGTGTAGACTAAGGCCATGCCCACTATGATGCTCCAAAATACCAAATCTTGAAGTAATTCCAAGTCCAACGCTTGTACCAAACGAGAGATAATTTTTTTCGAAATTGATTCTGTGGGAGGATTTATGATTTCTGTCTCCGGAGCCACTTGGCATTTTTCCACATCCTTCTCAGACAGAAGACGAATATGTTTACGATTATTATGCTTGATGGGCGGATTCAGTGGTTTCAAAAACAAGGCTCCAAAAAGCTAAAAATTAAAAAATATTAATTAGCTTTTAATGACTTTGCTTAGAATCTATTACACTTACCCCGGTCAACGAAATGGCAGCCATGGCCAATACGGCCACTTGAAAATCATAATTATCCAGAAAATATCTAACCACATGTGGCATAAACACCTGACCAACTCCTGCTCCAGCTAAAGAAACACCCACAGCGCGTCCACGCTTGCTGCTGAAGTACGAATTAATGGCCATAAAAGTGGATGGCGATATAAGGCCTAAGCCGAATCCCACAAAGCAACTGTAGCCCACTATGAAATGCCAACTCTCTGTGGCAAAGGAGCATATAACGAGACCACAGGATACGAAAAGACATCCGCAGGCGGCCACATTGCGTGGTTTAAAACTTTTAATGGCCGGTCCAATAAACAGACCTGAGAAGTTCAAGGCCAAGCTGTTCAAATTTGTAATTAAAGCAGCTGTAAAAGTATCCTCGTTCATACGACGCAGTTCGTCCCCAAAAATTTGACCAAATACGGAGAGAATGGACTGATTGGTCATCTAAAAATAGAAGCAACAGCATTATTACTGTCCACTGCGCAGAAGAAAAGTCAAATAACTCACATTAATGATGGCGACGGCAGCTACTATCACCCACCCAAATCCCCCATCGGGCACACGATTCACTTGCCCGTCCATGACTATAGTACCAATGAGATTTTAACGGCTAATGATAATTAACTTGAGGTATGTGAACTGAAAGAGATAATAAAAGAGTAAGTAAATATAGTAAAGGCTAAGGCAGTCGCCTTATCTCTGGACGGGATTAGGCAACATAAACAATAAATAATGGCAACAAAGGCTTTCACCTACTCCTGCTTTGCCTAAGCAAAGACTAGACACAGAATCACATTCGCACACACTAGTCATTTGTTTTGTTGCTCAATAGTCAACAAACATATTATTAACAAATTAAATTAAATTGTTTAAATTAATTCAAAGTCGTTCCACGGCGGCGAATCTATTAAACACACACTGTCGACCAGCTGTTTGTTTTTGTTCTTACCATCTCTAATGATGGAGTAACAATTCCGATATTTCGATATAATCAAAAATAGCGATACAAGCGAATATTAAACGTGGACTAGTTCCATCTCTAATTCATGGCAACAAAAGGAAGCGAAAAATTAAGAAAAATTGTTAGTTTTTTTTTGCTTAAATATGAAGGAATTATGCTATTTGTGCACCCAACAGCAGGCGGAAAATGACATAGGCCACATCGAATTGGATTCTGAAGAGGCCAGATTAATGCAATTGAAGCAAATCATTGAGAAACATTTCTGGCTAAGGGTAAACAATATTACAAGAAAATCTTATACCAAAATACTAATTAAGATCTGTCTTTTTCAGATTAATGATGATGCATCTACCGATGCATTTGTTTGCGGCCTCTGTTGGGAGCAGCTGCTGTTATTTCACAACTTCTACGAGAAGATCGAGCAAGCCCACAAAACATTGGCAGCGCAGGCACCTAAAGTCAAATGCGAACAACCTGAGAGGGAGAAGGAGCGATTGGGGGAAAGTGTGGCTGAGGCAGTGAAGACTCGAAGACGTGGACGACCACGCAAAACCTCGTCCATTGAAGCCAAAGCCAATGATGCGGAGTTTAAGGCTGTGTTGGAGCAAATAAATTTAAATGAGATAAAAATTGAATATCCCGAAGCTGATTTAACAATGGCTGATGTACTAGAAGATGAGGAAGAGGATGAAGATGATAATGAAAATGAACAGGAAGACGAAGACATGCTAGATCAAGAGGAGATCTATAATAATGAAGATTCTGAGGAGGATTTGCCGATAAAACAAAAGCCAAACAAACAAACAAAAAGCAAACAAAAGCAAAATAAAAAAGTAGCAAAAAAGAAACGCGGCCGCCCTCGTGGTTCAAACCGGGTACCAGCTCCGAAGAGAGCCATGACAACCACAGGTGCCACTATAATACAAAAGTCGCGGGAGTTTAACGATTATCTGCGTGAAAATTTTAAAGTCCAATGCACCTTATGCAGTCAGCCCCAGGAGGGCTTCTCAGAGTTACTGGTTCATATGAGGCAAGAGCATAAGCAACGAGGTTATGCCATGTGCTGTAATCGAAAGTTCTACAAACGTGGCTTTCTGGTAGATCATTTGCAGCATCATCAGAATCCTGAACTATTTAAATGTCATCTCTGTAATCGCGTAATGGGTCAAAGACGTAGCCTAGAACTACATATGCGTATGCATGAAGTTAAAACAAGAGGTCGACTATATCAGTGCGAAATATGTTCCAAGAGCTTCTATAGCCTCAAAGTATGTGAGCGTCACAAGCTCATACACATTCCCAAGGAGCAGTGGCACGATGCTTGCCCTAACTGCGATAAGACCTTCCCCAACAAATATACCATGCAGCAGCATGTCAAATTGGTCCATTTGAATCTTTATTGCAAAATGTGTGAGATTTGTGGCAAATCTATTCGCGGACGGGAAGCTTTGGCCCGACATATGCTGGAGCATACAGGAGCTGAACAAAAATTAATCAAATGTGAGCTTTGCGACTCGATACTGACCAACAAATATGGGTTAGCTCGTCACATTAAAATGATGCATACCGCGGAGAATTTGCAGCCAATGCAATGTGAATTTTGCCTTAAAATCTCGCCCAGTCTCCAGTCCCATCAGCATCATATTCAATATAGCCATAAAACACCGCGCAACCATCAGTGTAAAATGTGCGATAAAGCGTTTAAAAGACCCAACGAATTGAAGGTTTGAGAACTGTTAAACGATTTTGTCACTTTTTCCGCAAATTTATTAAATTTAAAAAAAAATTTTTTTAGGAACATATGACTACCCATACAGGTGAAGTTCTGTATACGTGTCCCCATTGTACTCAGACCTTTAATTCCAATGCCAACATGCACGCTCATCGCAAGAAGATGCATCGCCAAGAATGGGAAGAACATCGTCAACAGCGTCAGGCTAAAACCCGTAAAACGGATTCAATTATTGCCGTCAGTGTGCGTAAAACTACCGAAGCCAGATGCCAAAATGAACAGAAAAATGATGATATTGGTGAAGAAGTTGGAACCAGTTTGGAGTTTTGATAACAATTAAGGTTTAAATGTTAACGTTAACCATTGACATTATTTCTGATCTGTAATTTGTAATTTTTACTTAATTGAAAATGAAGAAACAAAAACATAAAAATGTGTTAAACCGCTTTAATCCAGTTTTCAAACAACTGGTATAACGAACACCGAAGCCTGCTCCTTATCATGGGTTTAAGGTCGAATCTGTCTGGCAATCTAGGCAACATATAGAAGCGTATGGTCCACAGACAATCTGTGATTATAGGGGAAAACCAGTTTGAGTCGGTTTCAAAGTGATTTTTTCTCTGTTATCAATCAGTTCAAAGGTATAAATAATTGGTTATTTTTTTCTAGATTCTAGTCCAAGATGTTATGAAGAATGACAAAACAGAAAAAGTACACATGCTGCAAATACATAATTCTGGTAAAATCTTATTTTCAAATGGAATTTTTTTTTTATTATATGATAACCGAACATGACATTTTGTCAAAAACGGTCATTTGACCTACTCTTCAACTCGAGGGTAAAAACAAATTTGTGCAACTCATGAAATATTCAAAGATTAGAGTTAGAAGAAGAATAGTAAACAAATTTAAAGAAAATCATATTGAAAGAAAACGAATTTTTCTCTCAAAGCGAATCTTTTGCAAATCTATTTCGCAATTAGGTAAAAAAAACTTTTAGTTTGTTGACACTCACTTTGTCTTGATCTTGTCCGGTAATTAGGCAATTTAAATATGACTTTTTTTTTTATACTAGGTATTGTAATGTTTATTCAATTTCGCACTATCACTGTGTTTGCTCAGCAAAGTATGTACAATAAAACAATTTCTTGGCTTTGCTTCTTTTTTGTCCCGATGTTATCTGTTCGACTGACAAATAATTTTTAAATTGGATTGCCGGTCAGTACTCGAATTTATAGGCAATACTACGGCGCAAAAGATTAAGCATAAGCCATGAGTAATTGTAATTCAATAGGTGTAGGACACAAATATATAAACAAATCCACACAAAGAGAATTTCTTAAATGTAACTTTAAAAAACGCGCGTTAAACTGATAGATTTGCAAAAACGCGCCAAGTAGCAATTTATTCGCTAGGGGGCAGCACGTTAAATAGAAGGGCGCCACAGTGCAATGAGCAGAGTGTCAGTCGGTTTTCCCTGTCATACATTTTGTAAAATGGACCACATAGCAGAAGTGTTCAACTTGCAGGGTCAGCTAATAGCTTCCAACGCTCCATATGTGGATGAATTAACTATCATTAAATTACTACATGACCTCCCACCGCTCAAGCAAAAAAAATTTCAAGAACTAACTAAAAAATTACTGGATCGTCTGCAAAAGGAGGAGCAGGATAGGAGACATGACCGGCATTCATGTAAAATCCAAGCACGCCTGCTTAGGGAGGAGGGAAATCGTGTATATAAGACGATAACAAATCAGTATCGCCTACTTGAGGCTGCCCAACTCTACACAAAGGCCATTTTTAAAGCTGAAGATGTTTACGAAGAGCTTTGTTTGGCATTTGCTAATCGAGGATTGGTGCTCCAAGAGTTTGGCTATTACAAAGAGGCCTACGACGATTGTTGCTATTCATTGGAATTCGGTTACAATGACAAATTGCAACACAAAATTATCATTAGACAGGCATATTGTGCCGCAAAATTGGAAAGAATACAGGAACTGGAAAGACACTTGCTGAGCCTGAGAAAAATTGAGTTAAATGATAGCTACACAAAGCAGTTAATAGAATTAGAACAGAAACTGAAGAATCTTAAACAACGTCTCATTAATAATGAGCAGAAAGGGCAAGAGGATAAAATGATTTTGGAGACACAAGAAATGTAAGTGGGAAAGAAACTATCTTACTCACCCCTCACCTCATTGTCCAGCATTACAGATTCCACCAGCGGTGATCGCTATATGATAGCTAAGAAGGGAATTAGGAAAAATGAAATAATCTTTCACGAGGCGGCCGCCAGTTTTGTGCCAATCGAAGATCGCATTATTTGCCATCAATGTGCCTCCCATTTGATGTGTGCTCCTATACCTTGTCCAAATTGCTTTCAGAGAGTAGTCTTCTGTTCGCGGAAATGCCAACAAAGCCACTCTGATATTCATAAATATGAATGTCAAGCGTACAGATTTAATCTGTTAAAGATGCTTGGTGTCTCACATTTGGCCATGCGTCTGGTCATTACTTACTTGCCCTCAGTATTGACCAACCTTCAGCATTGTTCAGGACCCTTGGAAATATGGTCATACCTTATGCAATTAGTCAAAGAAGAAGGCGGTAGTCATGATCCGATTAGACCTTTATATAGCCAAAGTCTAGCCATGATAAGCCACCTTAATAATGTCTCATCCACTGAGCTAATATATTATGCCTTGAGTGCCAATGTACTTCAAGTTTATTTGGAAAGTCAAACCGATTTTTTTGAACAGTTTCCGCAATCCAATAGGAAGGATTTTAAAGTGATTGTAGCTGCTCTAATCTTGAGGCATGCTGGACAATTATTGGTCAATGCACATGTGGGACATACCCTTAGTTTTAGCCAGGAACTGCCTCTGTTAGAGGCAAATCTCTGGCAAGCCCCCAGACAATTAAAATTGGGTTCCCTACACAAATTGAACCAATTGAAGCTGATAACTGCTATTAACCTACCCTATCTAAGTCTTTGTAACCACGCATGTGACCCTTCGATAACCACTAAATTTGATGGAAATCAGATTACCGTTTATGCCAGTCAGAACATTAAATCTGGTGAAGAGATCTTTAACTGTTATACGCAGGATTACAAAAATAGTTTAAAGCAAGAGCGTTCCGAGCATTTGCGAAAGGTTTACAACTTTGAATGTCGTTGTTCCAAGTGTGTGGCATTAGATTCTGATGAGGCATACGTAAGTTGAACATTTTGAAATAACTTTCTAAACTCCTTTTGATCCTTTTATTTCTTAGTTAAAGCATTATCAATACAGATGCGAAAGCTGTTGCCAACTTTATGTTCCGCTTGGAAATCTACAATGGTGGCTGGAATCTGAGTTAGAAGAGCCTGTATATTGTCCACATTGTAAGGTTCAACAAGTGTTTCCCTGGTATCAACAGTTTTATAGACTTTTGGACGCTGTTAATGATAAATCCTCCAGACAGCTGCTGTACACAATTTATGATCAGCTTAGTCATTGGTTAATAGATCATAATAAACTCAAACTTAACATTGCTGGAGAAATTATCGAAGCTTGTTTTAAGGCTTTCGAAGGTATACGATTAAAAATACATTAATAAGATAAAGATTAATATTTTTATGTTCTAGACGGCATTCCTTTGGACAATGAGGACAATGCAAATCTGATAAAAATTATACAACAACAATTGCATGGTATTTCATATCAAAAAGGCAACAATTCCCTAGTCTATATAGGCAAAATGACTTACCTTTGGGATCTAGTGGCACTAGGAAAGTGCCCAATGTCCAAAAAAGAATTCGAAACAATGAAAAGTCTTTTGAAAATTGTACCCCGAGAGATAAATCAGATCTTTATTAACTACTACAACGATTTTATTGAGCAACAACAATGTAAGTAATATAAATATATTATATATATAATAATATATAAAGATATAATAAATTCACTAATTTCGAGCAACTGGCACTTTGAAAACCTATAAACTAAAAAAAGCTTGATCTCCCGCATCACCTCCCCTTTCACTTACACGACACTTTAAATGAAATGTGATGCATATTCATGGGGCATTACACCACGTCGTGGATAAAAGGTATGCGAGGAGGAGAATTTAAGCAAATTCGTTATGTCACTAGTATAGATGTCAGCAAAACGAAAAAGTCGTCGCGAAAAATACGTGGGATTGTGATACGTGCGAAAAACGCTGCCAAATTGTTCATTGAAAACATTTTTCGTTTTGTTTCTGGAACAACAAATGTCTATTAATATAAAATTTACATAATATTGCCCCTGTGAGCGTTATAGTCTGCCAAATGTGATATAATTTGGGTGATTTCAATTAACTGCAATTATACCTTAACTGATCTCTTTCTTCCATCCAACTACGTAGGCAAATTTGGGCCGCTTCACTGTCATTGTCCTGTGTCTCTTCAATTAATTGGGTCAACATTTGTAGCCAATTGGCGCTCATTTTAAAATCTTCACGGTTTAACGTTTTGATTTCATGCTAGTGATTGAAGCAGAGTTTAAATGTAATTCTCATTCAATGTTAAGTCATATGCATACCGCCAATTCGCTAATAATAGCTCCAGTACGCCAGCTATGCTTCAGAGTAACATCCGCTAGATCACTATATGGATGATCACCAAAATAGAGCACAGAATGACCCCGCCAACCTTTAAGCTCCTGCAATTGACGCACTGAACCCTAAAATATTACGAATATTAGTATATAGTGACATTGATAAACGATGTGATTTATTTCGGAAACCACCTCATAATAAATTTTGCCCTTTTCTAGTTTAAAAACTCTATCCCAAAGATGAGATTCGGTTTTTTCATCGAATAAACGAATGGGACGTGATTCATCTGTAAAAAACTTTGGTTTTCTGGCCTGCACAATGACTACATCAAAAAATTCGCGCCAATTCGAGCCCACCAGCCAGGACATGCCACAGTTCCTGTTATCAGAAATAATATATGTTACAAAATTCTCCATAAATAACATAAATAATAGATTTGCCTTACACGAATGAAAATGGGCTGTTGGTGACTAAGAAGAGATTTTTTCCCGCCTGCTGCAACTTCTCAAAATACTTGACCAGTTTGGGATTTCGTTCAATATACTTTTCTGTATTCTGCATGACCTTTCCATGCATTATGGGATGACACGAGCCCATGGCGGTTCGGGTGTCATGGAAAACAATTTCGGGATTGTAGTCAATGCGATTTCGTTCAAAATATTCGATGACATTGCACAAGAGACACATCTCCGGCACTGAAAACAGATCAGCCAGCTGAACCATTTTCGAATTGGTATTATGCTGAAATGGAATAAAAAACAACGATAATTATAGCATGCGATAGTACTTATATTGATAGTAATGAATCTTTTCATACCCTATAGCTGTTGTTCGGGCCCTCCACATAAGCTATAGGCAGCAAACGATTGTGATAGAGATTCAATACTTCATCAGCATCCACTTTCGTACGTCCTCTATAAACTGATCCCAATTGCAACTGAAGGAACGAGTCCAATTTTACTAATAAACCTTTCTCCACATCATAGTGAAGCCCACGAACAGCAAAATTAGGTTCATATTCCAATTGTAATATCTCCTCCGGATACCGGAAACGCTTTACTAGCATTTCCCTAGCCAAATTATAGAGCAGGTCCTCAAGGATTGGCTTATAGCAGGCCAGTGTGTAATCATAATCGAAGCCATAGACTTGCACCTCACTCAAATCCAACTCGTTGCAGGCAAATACGGCATGCGGGTCAACATTCACTGGCAACTTTTTAGCTAAAACAAAATATACAATGATATAAGTTTTAGATTTGGGTTTTATTTTTGGGGTATTAAATAATTTTCTTACATTGAAATTTCTTTTTAGTGGACTCATAAAGTTGTTGGAAATCACTCACTGTTATTGGTGTAAAATTTGGATTAAAATCATTTGTAACGGCTGTTCCGGAACAGCAACGGAAATTTGATTTTAACCATTGAATAGTAAAGGGTAAAAATGGTGCCAGGACTTGACGACGCAACAGCACATTTTGTTTGTATAATGTACTAAAAATTGACGCGCTAACTGTTGTACACATTAAAAAATTTAGATTGCTAATTGAACTTTATTTTTGTTATGTACCACGAGTCAAGTGTGTGGGTGGAGGAGGAGGTGGCGAGAGGGTGGCCCATCGACTATGCCATATCGATGTTTGAGACTATCGATATATGTAATGTTTAAAGTGAAACATGGAGCCCATTTCGTTTTTAGCCAATGGTCACGTTGCTTAATAATAGGCATATATTAAATTTTATCCCAAATTTATTTCAGTGTACCTTAGAGATGCAAGACCATCGATAGATAATTCAGACGATAGTTTCTCGGACGATAAAATATGTAATCGATAGTGCCATCGATGGTTTTGCAGATCTAGTCTATTTTGTTGAATTGAGAGCGAAAAATCATTACGTGAGCTAAATCTAAGAAAAAAGTTATTTTAATATATAGTTAACGACATCGAAACGAGAAAGCGAGTGAAAATGAGAATGACTTGTGATTTCCACTTGTGGCTGAAATTGTGACAAATATAATAAATGCAGTCAGTTGCTATGTAGAAATGCTGGAGGGCCCAATGGGCCCTGCTAATACATACAAACAAAAACAACAACACAATTTTTAAAAAACGTATACTAAATAAATTTCTTTTTGCGCCGCAATCAAAAACGGAAAGGCCAAGAAGAAGCAACAATTTTTTTAACGTCCAAGTCCAACCCGACCCACACGTACGAGACACACACGCACATTCATACATATAAGCACACTGACGGCCAAGACAGCGTAAGAGAAAAGAGACGAAGAAATCCGTTGAACAAATTGACAATTTGATACGTAGAATTATGAGACAAGAGGCGATACCGCTAATTCACATACGAAGTTTGGTAAAATACGTGAACAAGCGAAATTTTAATGAAACCAACGAAAGTATAAAGCAGGTATGTTATTCTTCTGTGTCCCAATTTAAAAAGAATAATAATCAGCTGCAACGTGTTTTTATTAACCTTGTTTCCTTTGTTGTTTTTCACTGTTGAATAAAAATAACACACACATTTACCTATTCATATAGACATGTATATATATACCCTATATCTTTATTTATATATATATTTATAAGTATGTTTGTGACAACAACAAAAACATCCAGGGCTTAGTGTTGGATAATTTTGCACAACCCATTGTGCTAATGGAAGGGGCAATTTTCCAGTGTTGCAAAGCTTTGGCCATATCGGCAGTATTGCCATTTCACTCGCTCGTGCATTTTTGCCGACGCCATTACAATTTTTTTTCTTTTTTTTGTTTCTTGGTATCCGAAAATTTCTCTGCACGGCGTTGCGCGAGTTACTGTTTGTTAAGTTAAAAGTTATTTAGAATGTATCAAATTAGGAAAATTGTTAAACATAAACCTTAATCGGGCCTCTGGCCAGCTTAATAGTGTGGAAGTACTAGTGAAATTGTGCAAAAAGAACTAAAACTAAAGTTGAAAGTGCGAAACGCAAAAGCAAAAAAAAAGGGCAAAGAAAAAAAGGGGTTTTTGCCCCGAAAAAAAACCAATTAAAAAAAATTGTTTTAAAATTTTTAGTATACAGGTAAACAGAAGATAGGTAAGGCCAACTTGAATATGCTTGATTTTTTTTTATACTTTTCTTCCCTTGACCCCCTTTCCAGCCCTTTGGTTTTCTAAAATGTTAAAAAAAAAATGTAAAAAAACAAAAGGCAAACTTTGAGCAGTACATTTATGCTACCTTCCTGTTTTTTTTTTGTTGGAACACTAGCAGCTGGTACACTAGACAACAAAAAAGTTTTCAAATTCGCCAAAAAAAAAATCCAAGGGGAAATAAATAAGATCAAGTATAATTTTCCTTTAGGCGAAATCCAGTGTTGCACATCGTACGAGAAGGGGAATTTTCAAACACTTTCAACAGACATTCAAATTGTAAACTTGTTATCAAAATTTGTAGGTTGCCGAGATGTAAATCAAATAATAAATATAAAAAGACGAGACTTTCGATTATCATTTTATTTCGTTTTGTTTTTATATTCTTTTTATAATATGTGTGTGTGTCCTTGCTCACAGGCAGCACCACAAGCTGCCCGAGGAGCAAACGTACAAATGCATGCAAAGGTATAGACATCATATAGGATCAAAGCAGGACATGGGCAAGCAAAATTTCTTTGTCTTACCCTCTATATGATATTCTTATCTGTTACTGATTATCTTGTGCCTTCATTTATTTATTTTGGTACTTTCTCGTGATATAGTTCATTCAAGATTTCGGCCTCGAGGCGGATCGCAGCGTTCTGCGTCAACTGTTCACCGTGCTCAACTTTAGTGACCCGAAACCGAACAGTACTGCCCAGTGGCAGGCCAAACTTCTTGGGGCACTTTTGGAGCGTCAATTGCAAAGCTCATCATTTGTTTCCAGTATTTGCTTTGCCTTTGATCAGCATTTTGCCAGCAACCAGAAGGTATGGATGGTATAGCAATTGGATCATTATGTATATATAACATTTTTTGCCTTACTTTATCTAGACCGTTAAGCCATTGGAGCTAATTGGTCAAGTATCCAGATTGACCGGTATCAATAAACTCTGCGAGTGCATTTTTGCTTTGGCTGTGACCCATTCCTCATATCCGGAGTTAAGGCAATCAGCTCGTGATAATTTACGTAGCTCATTGCCAGAACTGCTCGATTCATATTTGGGAAATCACAATAGATCAGCATCTGCTGCCTCAAGTGGTCTGCAAGACATCTCTTTCGATTTGTTGCAATATTTGCTAAGTTGCCTTAACGAGTTCGTTACACCACAGTTGGAGACTCAGTTTCTGATCAAGCTACGTGAAGAGTTTCCGCGGCAGGCGGTGCCCTTAATATTGGCCCCGTTTCTTTATAGTACAACAAAAACTACGGCTACGATACAGTCAGAAGGGACTGCAGCAGGACCAACAGGCGAAACTGATGCAGAGACAGAAACAGGAACTGCAATTGGGACTGAAACAACGACGGCCAGCAGTACTAGCAATACCAATATCCCCACTACCGATGCGGATGCTTTGAAAGAAGTTGGAATTGAGGATATCTATGACCATTTATGCGAGATAATATTTACAAACCAGGTTAGGAGTCATTTAGCTATGTCTATTTGCTGTTTCCTCCAATTCATTGTTGTATATCTTTTGGCAGGGGAAAAATAATATTATGGACACATCTTGGATGAATTTAATCCTTGAAATCGGTTATGACTTTACATCGAGCGTTGAAGAGTGTAAAAACCATCTTTCATCAGGCAGCACCCGGGAACGTGGAACCGACCTACAGCCAAAAGATGTGGCCAAAATTGTGGGTCTCATGTGCCGGCGGCACTCATCGCTCCTCGATTGTAATGTAAATTTACCGACACCAGCCAATTTTTGGCCAGGCCAAGGGCAACAAGGAGGTAGCAATGCTGGAAACAATGCAGCTGGAGCTGCATCAACCCAAAGTCAGCAAAATCAACCGCAGCAGCCGACAGCCGGTAGCAGCAATAATAATGAAGGAAGTACTGAGGGCACTGGATCCAGTGATAAGAGTGTCAAGGACAAAAAGGAGACGACTGATGCCACACAGACTTGGAAGCCGGATGTCTTTGTCCAGGCACTCAAGGAGCTGGTTCCGCAGCTCAACTGGAAAGACGTCTGCATGGGTAAGTTCAAATTACCAGAAAAAAATGGGTATGACTTATATATCGCTTTCTTCTCCCTCTTCTCACAGAACTCGATCATCCGGAATTCATTCTAAAAGATCGAATTGGCCTTGATTTGCTTTTAACGATTTTCCGTTTGGCCACTCAATCGCAAGTCTTTCCACATCCAGAATGCATTTACCGCCATTGGGCAAACACTGAGGGTCAATTGTCATTGATCACGACAATGTTAAAGAATCCAGATCTCTTCTCCTTTGCCGACTATGTGTTCAGTCAGCCATCATTGGATGTATTGAAAACAGCCCCAGATGCGGACAATAAGGAGATTGCAGCATGGAAATCCATGCATTTGGTGGAACTTTTGCTTTCCATTGCCGACAAGGGATATTATACCCTGGTACATGAGCTTTTTAAATTTCCTGCTCAAAATTGTCCAGATGTCCTGTTCTTGGCTTTGTTGCAAATTAATCCTCCTTTGACGCCACTGCGTCAGGATCTCTTCAATCAGCTGATACCCACCTTTCTGGGCAATCATCCCAATTCGAATGTGATACTGGCCAGTGCCTGGAGTTCGACTAATTTTGTACTGCGTCCTAATATAATGAATGCCATGTCGGAATGGTATCTAAGAGGCGGTGAATTTGATCAGGTGAAGTTGTCTCGGATACTCGATCTCGCTCAGGATTTGAAGGCGTTGTCTTCGCTTCTGAATGCTCGGTCCTTTTTGTTTATAATTGATTTGGCATGCCTGGCTTCGAGGCGGGAATATTTGAAGCTGGAAAAGTGGCTAAGCGATAAAATTCGTGAACATGGTGAACCCTTTATGCAGGCAATGATCAAAGTAATGCAAAGAAGATGTCCCCAAGTGACCAATGCAAAAATTCCTGAAGATCAGTTGCCACCGAAACAGGCCCAACTCTTGCCCGAGACTGTAAGTACAATGATAAGTTGCCTTCAGTCGTGCATCAACAGCTGTATGCAACCGGAAATGCCAGAGATCATTATGCAAATGACAGCCAACTTGGCCATAATGGCTACTAAAGCTCGTGCCCAGCAACAACAGCAGCAACAGCCCGGTGGTCCCCAAGTGGGTCTGGTACCACCAGTGCCGCCACCAAACATTCTACGTGGTCATCGGGGAATGGATTTGCCCGGTGGCATAGTGCCAGGATCAGTACCTCCACCAGTGCCGCCGCCACAACAACAGCAACAACCGCCTTTTTCTGGCAACTTAAATGCCCAGCAAATGTTTGGCCCCGGCATGGACCCTCTAACAAATATGTCCAACAATTTGGCTGGCCTAAATCTGGGCGGCGGACCCAATGGAGCTTTCAATTTTGGCAACATGCTGAGTAAGTGCATCTTTCCTCTTTTGATTTTATATTCTGTGTCTGTGTGTGTGTGTGTGCGTGTTGTAATTGGGCATCCTATGTCGTATCTCATTTAGATAACTTGGTTTCTACTACTCCAGCCTCTCCATCAAGACTTATGAATCCCGGAGGAAGTCCATATCCCCTAAATCCAATGCAAATGCCACCAGCACCACCGCCCCAAGTGGGACCCAATTTGGGACGAATGCTACCTGGTGGACCGCCAACAAATCAACAACAGCAGCCAACACCTACGCCACCAAATCCCAATAATCCAGTTATGGGTGATTTGCAAATACCGGTCTCAAAGGAAGTAGAGGATGAGGTCAATTCATATTTCCAGCGTATCTACAATCATCAGCCCAATCCTACGCTTTCCATTGATGAGGTTCTGGACATATTGCAGCGTTTTAAGGAATCTGCCAGTCGTCGTGAACAGGAAGTATTCCTTTGTATGCTCCGTAATCTTTTTGAGGAGTATCGCTTCTTTTGCCAGTACCCGGAAAAGGAATTGCAAATTACAGCCCAACTGTTTGGTGGCATCATCGATCGCAATTTAGTGCCCACATTTGTGGCGTTGGGTTTATCATTGAGATGTGTTTTAGATGCATTACGCAAACCAGATGGATCGAAACTCTATTACTTTGGTGTAACAGCTTTGGATCGGTTTAAGACCCGTTTGCATACCTACAACAAATACTGTGAACATATCCGCTCCATACCCCACTTCAATGACTTTCCACCACATCTTATACAATATGTGGAATATGGTATTCATGGCCAAGAGCCACCACCACAAAAGTTAATTGGTTTGAGCAATACCATACCATCGGTGCTGGCTGGTTCATCCACATCTGGAGGATCTGAGCCTTTATATAGAACCAATGCGATGCCTCCAGCGACAGTACAACCAGGTGCTGGCGGCACTGTAGCTGTACAAAAGACCTCTGTTGTGGTTTCTCATGCTACCCGTATGAAATCCATAGCCAATGCCACAAATATAGATACTTTGCTGGTGGCCAATCAGGAGGAAAAGGTTACTGTTCCACCAGAGCCAGTGCAGGATAAGACAGCCTTTATTTTCAACAATTTAAGCCAATTAAATATACCCCAAAAATGTGATGAGATTAAGGAGATTATGACAAAAGAGTACTGGCCATGGTTGGCCCAATATCTGGTCCTAAAAAGGGCATCAATGGAATTTAATTTCCACACGCTCTACTATAACTTCCTGGATGCTTTAAAGAACGTTGAAATCAATCGATTTGTAACCAAGGAGACATTGCGCAATATTAAAGTCCTGCTCCGTTCCGACAAGGGTGTCATTAACTTTTCGGATCGCAGTTTGCTGAAGAATCTGGGACATTGGCTTGGCATGATGACTCTTGGACGAAATCGACCCATATTACAGTTGGATCTAGATTTAAAGTCTTTACTGGCCGAAGCATATCACAAGGGACAGCAGGAGTTGCTCTTTGTAGTGCCATTTGTTGCCAAAATTCTCGAGTCGTCGGCAAAATCAAAAGTATTCCGTTCTCCCAATCCCTGGACGATGGGAATTATGTATGTTTTGGGTGAACTACATCAGGAGCCGGAGCTCAAACTGAACTTGAAATTTGAAATAGAAGTTTTGTGCAAAACTCTCAACCTAGAACTGGCCAAGCTAAAGCCAGTCATATACCTGAAGGATCCGCAACGAGCACTGCTTATTGAGCAGCAAATGTCGCAGCCAAAGCCAAAACAGCAGACAGAACAACAGTCAGCAGTGGCAATTGCGCCACCAGTGGTGCCACCCCAACAGCAGCAACAGCAACAACAGCAGCAAACACCGCAACAGCAACAACCACAGGTTCCGCCTCCACCACCGCAGCAACAGCAGGCGCCTCCGCCCGCCGATGTGGATGCCCAAGCGGCCGCAGCTGCCGCTGCAGCCATGATGATGAGCGGTGCCAATAACAACTCAGGATCAGTGTCTTCACCCAACCTGCCAGCAGATCCGAGTCAAGTTGTATTGCCGCCACCTGAACCGCGTTACTCCTATGTGGATGTAAATGTTACCAATTTCCAATTGATTGCCCAGCAGCTGGTGCTACCACCCAATATACCTTTTCTACATGCGAATCCTGGCATTAAGCACATTGTAGTCAATGCCGTGGAGCGTACCATAACAGATTGGCTCCAGCCAGTTGTAGATCGCAGCATTCGTATCGCTTGTGCAACCACCGAACAGATTATACGCAAGGATTTTGCCCTCGATGCTGATGAGAATCGCATGCGTACTGCAGCCCATCAGATGGTGCGCAATTTGGCTGCCGGTATGGCAATGATTACAGGAAAAGATGAGATTGCTCGGGCCATAAGCCAAAATTTACACAAGGCTTTTATTTCGCCCCTGACTGGAATGCCGAGTGTGCCTGAGATTCAGGCCGCCTGTGCTCAGTTGGCCAATGAGAATGTTGAGTTGGTTTGCGCCTTCATCCAAAAGACTTCAGCCGAGAAGTCAGCGCTCGAGATTGATCGACGTCTGTCGACGGACTTTGAGACACGTAAAATTGCTCGCGAGGATGGCAATCGATTTGTGGATGCACAAATTCTAAGCTACCAGCAGGAACGACTTCCTGAGGCAGTTCGTCTCAAGGTGGGTCCTGCTCCGGCTCCTCTTTTTGCTGTCTATTCGGAATTCGCAAGAAGTATACCCGGATTTCAGCAGATGAGCGACAGGGATATTGCATTGTTCACACCCAAGCCTCAGGATTTGCCACCACCAAATGTGTTCGCCAATGATGAGAGCAGCATGGTCTATGCCGAAGTGGCCGGTAAAATGGAGGCCTTTATGAACACTGCCATTAATGTACCTACTCTTCAGCTTCAGGCTAGCAAGATGCATATGCTCCTAAATGCCTTAATGGCAACTCGTCGTCTGCGTGACCACGAATCTGCTTTTAATCTTCTTACACGAGCGGTGGAAGGTCTTACCGAGGGTTTGGTCAACGTCCAAGATCACATGGAGCAGATGAAACTCTATCGGGATATTCATTTAAGAATTCTTAGTTTGTTGCACAACAGTTTTGGTGCCCCTAACACAGAGCGGGCAGTGACCAAGTGTTTCTTTGACATACGCGAGGAAGTTCGATACAATGTGGAAGCAGCTCGTGCCCTTGTCACCTCCCATTTCGTCAATCTTAATCAGTTTGATGGTATGTTGCGTGATTGTATGGAGAATGGCAACAACTATGTGGCCATATCCTTTGGCATTGCACTGTTGGAACGCCTGATAATGGAAGATCGAGCAATTAATATCGTTTCGGATAATGAATTTATGGCCACAGTGGAATTGTTGGGCAGATTGACCCAGCACCGTCATCGTTATCCTGAATGCATTGTAAATGCCATTGAGACTTTGTGGTCGGGTAATTTCAACAATAGTAACGACTATAGTCCATTCAATGCCAGCGAACGTTACTTGGCTGGAGCCTCCACCTACATACACTCCGGCATGCATCATGTAAGGGTAAGTAAAGGCTAGTCCCACATCCATCCCCCTGTCCACTTGCTAATTGTTTTTATTTTCCTATTAGTCATGCGACACGGACGATCCGCCTGGTTTACAGGAGAAGACCGAATTCCTGCTCAAAGATTGGGTGGCTCTTTACACTCAACAGAACCAGCAAACCAACAGGGATGCCCGTAATTTCAGCGCCTTTGTTCAAAAGATGAATACTTATGGGATTCTAAAGACAGATGATCTGATCACAAGATTTTTTCGTCAGGCCACACACATATGCACAGATGTAGTCTATCGGATGTTTGCAGAGCCAACTCTTCCCATCAATCAAGCCAAGAATAAAATATTTCAATGGATCGATGCATTTGTCCATTTGATTGCCATGCTAGTGCGTCACTCTGGCGAAGCTGGCAATCCCACAACAAAAATCAATTTGCTCAATAAGGTCTTGGGCATTGTTTTGGGTACTCTGCTTAAGGATCATGAGATGCGCGGTGTGGGCTTCCAACAGGTTGGCTATCATCGCTTTTTCATGATGCTATTCATGGAATTGTGCTCAGCTGATGTTATTATGGAGTCGCTGATGCATAGCATTGTGTCGGCCTTTGCTTATACCTATCACCTGCTTAATCCAAGCGTTGCTCCTGGCTTCTGCTTTGCCTGGCTAGAGCTTATCTCGCATCGTGTCTTCCTGGGCCGGATTTTGGTTCAGATACCTGGACAAAAGGGTTGGCCTCTGTATGCTCAATTGCTGCAGGATCTTTTCAAATATTTGGCCCCCTTCTTGCGCAACACTGAGCTGGGTAAGCCTGTTCAGCTGTTATACAAGGGAACGCTACGCGTACTTCTTGTTCTGTTGCACGATTTTCCCGAATTTCTGTGCGATTATCATTTTGGCTTCTGTGACACCATTCCACCCAATTGTGTCCAAATGCGCAATATTATATTGTCGGCTTTTCCACGAAATATGCGCCTGCCCGATCCTTTCACACCAAACCTTAAAGTGGACATGCTGACGGACAGCAGCAATGCACCCAAAGTCCTCAGTAGCTACATAATGAACATCCAGCCGCCCAACTTTAAGAAGGATCTGGATTCGTATCTAAAGGCCAGGGCTCCAGTTACTTTCCTATCGGAATTGCGCGGTCATCTCCAGGTTACAAGTGAACCAGCCACGCGCTACAACATGACCCTAATGAATGCATTGGTCATGTATGTGGGAACTCAAGCCATTGCCTTGATCAGGTGATTAAGAGAAAGAAAATAATTTCTTATTAATTGACTTAATGAAATTTATTGTTTTTTTGTTTAAAGGAACAAAAACTTTGTACCCAATACGTCAAATATTGCCCATAGTGCCCATATGGACATATTCCAAAATTTGGCTGTCGATCTTGATACAGAGGGACGTTATCTATTCCTTAATGCCATTGCCAATCAATTGAGGTATCCAAACAGTCATACCCATTACTTTAGTTGTGCGGTGCTACATCTGTTTGCCGAAGCCAATTCGGAGGCCATTCAGGAACAGATTACACGTGTTTTACTCGAAAGATTAATTGTGAATCGTCCACATCCGTGGGGATTGTTAATCACCTTCATTGAGCTAATCAAGAATCCAATTTATAAATTCTGGGATCATGATTTTGTCCACTGTGCACCGGAGATAACCAAGTGAGTAAAAAGTGATAATTTAGATAAGGATTAAAAAATAGTTATTGTTACTTTTACTTTGAGGATAATCAGTAGATTTAAACTAGTATCATCTCTATATGCTCTTTATCACCTGCTTCTTTGCCATTATTTGTGATTCTAAATCAGACGAGCTTTATCTCTGATGTAATGTTAATATCTCTAAATCTATATAAACCTTTTCTCTTAGACTCTTCGAATCCGTGGCCCGCTCTTGTTTGGCCAAATCGAGTTTGAACCAACAGATCAACATGGCCGTTGTTGATGGCGAGAATCAGGAGGTGGTCAATATTAACTGAGATAACGCTACAGTTCGACGCTTTTGCTTGGAAGTCTGCGCCCAGAGACGTAGACATTATCAACATCATTATCAATACCAGCATCATCAACAGCAGCAATATCAGCGGCAGCAGCAGCATTCAAGGCCGAGCAATTATCTCAATTGAATGAAGTGTTTTTTTTTTAGTTTATAGTGAATGGTTTTTGCGTTTTCTCATCTCTATTTTTTAAATAAGTAAACAGTGAAATTAGAAAAAAAAAAAAAAAAAAAAAAAAAAAAAAAAAAGGATAAACAATGCTGCTGTGTAAGGTACAATTGTAAATGGCCGTTTACAACAACAAGAGGAACAACCGAGAGAATGAAGAAGCCCGATATAAGTTGCAAATTTTGAATTGAATTGTATTATAAAAAGAAAAAAGAAGAAAACCCACGAATTATGGATAAATGATATAAACGAATGGATTAAAGTGTAAAGAAATCAAAGAATAGAGAAAGAAAAAACAAAACGAAAAACAAAATCGAAAAAAAAAAAAAAAAAAAAAAAAAAATCGAAAAATATTTTCAACCAAAAAAATTGCAAAATAAGAATGTATATGGAAAAACCTAGCAAAAAAACAAACTCAATGTAAATATGTTGCAACAGCCAACAACAACAGCAGTCGCCACATATATAGATATATATATATATATATTAGATGCATATATGCATATGTTTATAAACAATTACACTGAAATAATAACTCTCCATAAGGTGAGACGATGATCCATATATGTATTTATAGCTGAAACACACACAAATCCAACAATTATATGAAACTCCTATTCCTATATATAATTGTTATATCAAATGTCCTCAAAGAAAAAAAAAAATGATACAATTCGAGTTGTCAAAGTAGTAGAGCATCTATAACATATAGTATATATACCATATAGTTTTTCATTTTTCTACGTGTCCTTTTTTTGCCTTCAGAGTTTAGTTGATTTAGTTTGTTTCTTAATTTTTAAATTGTGTAAACTCGCCAATTTTTCAACATTTTTCTATTTACGATTTTTGTAATACACATTTTTATTATTAATATTTTTAACATACAATATATGTACTTGAATTCAGGCTTTAAATTCGATCCCAATCAACATCACCCAGCCCTCCCTCAACTTCATAATGCTTGTTAAACAATTATATAATTCACATTGTAAAGATAAAACAAAGTCATATATATATATATATACATATACACACATATATAAATGCGAGATATATATATATATATAAATACGTAAATGTAAATCGATTTTGAATGGATATATATGTATATATACATATATATATATGTAGAGATGTTGCGAATGAGAGCCGAAAATCAGCAATTTTTAAAGCTTTTTCCTATGTTTTAGACTAAACGAAACGATAAAAGAACTCAAGAGCAACAGCAACAACATGCCTGAACATTAATTGTTTATAAACGAATACCAACTTTATAATTAACAATTATTATTACTATACATATATATTGAATTTTATGGATTTTGTAAAACGAATATTCTAAACCTCGATGTCATTGGTATCCTTACCACCCCCCCTTTCCCACATGTACAGGCATTCATGGCTTATTACTATATAGAAGAAAACCTAAGAACCTAAAAACCGATAAACATACTACCATTCATCTGAAGAAACGGAAAAAGCTTACGACAAATGAAACAAATCTTAAGAAAAGAAAAACCCATTACAATCGAAATAAGTAAAATTATTAATTAAGTGAATCCAATATAAATATTATAAATATATATATATATAAATAAATGTATAAATGGCAAAATTTTAAAAAAAAAATATGTATTCTTTGTATGTGTTAAAACTATAAAACAGTGAGAGTGCGATGGAGGGGGGGAGATATAAAAAATACACATAGAGTAGGGGGCATAAGACGCAGAGTGGGAGTGGGCACACTTAAAAAAGCTCATTTTATTGGAGCAGATGTGTGTGGAGGGAACCGTTTTATATACATATGTATATATGTATATATATATAAATATGTGTATACATATGTAGCCCATTTCCGCACCCAGGCTTACATAAGTAAGGCCCCTTAGAGAAAACTTGGGTTTTGGGGCGAGAGGTTAGTATATGAGAGGTAATGTCGGAGAAGGTGGAAAGTGGTGGGCTTGGGTTGGGACCTGGCATTTGGGTTAAGTAAACAAGACCCGCAACGAAAATGTCGATAAAATGCACACATAAGGGAGCTTTGTACAACAACTAAAATGTATCTATTGTAAGAGAATGTGTTACTCTGCTTGTGTGTGCGTGTGTGTGTTTGTGTATGTATTTGTGTGACACGAATTCAGCATTAATTGAAATGCTGCAGTCATACCCAGAGTCATAGTTGCTTGCCAATTCACATGAATTTGTCATACTCAAAACGACAACGAGTATCTGTATCTGTAGCTATGACTGTCGCTGTATCTGGTGTATCTGTATGTCTAACCGCTTGGCAACTCATAACCATAACGACGATAGCGACAAAAGCGGGCAGCGGCAGCAACATCAACAGCAGCTTTTAGTATATAATGTTTGCTATGCTTGACTCTGTGTTTGTGTCTGTGTGTGTGTGTGTGTGTGTTTTGGGTAAGATACAAAAAGCCCCTTGGAAGGAGCTTTTATCATTGCGTTTGAATGTAGTTAGAAGTGCGCGGGCGCTACTTACAGAGAATAAGAGCGAGAGAGTTTCGTTAAAAAGCTTTCTCCCTCCCCAGCAGCAGCCGCAGTCACACAGTCACGTGTTTAGCCTTGTGTGTATATGTATAAGTTTCTTTGCTTTGGTAGTTTTTGTAACGCTCGAAAGCTTTTTCAGTTTTTTTTTTCTTTTTTACTTATTATTTCTTTTTTTTTTCCAATCTACCCACATACATTCATGTTTATGTATATACATATATATATAAGTACATGCATACATAGAAAGTAATAGAGAAACAGAAACTTCCTCACTCCATCCCTGGCCCAGTTGCTGGTGCTACATACAGACTTACATACATACATATTGCTGATGACCTAGTTTCTAGGCTCTTGCACTGGCCACTCGCAGAAGACAACTTCTCCACATCATCGTCCTCCCTCCTTCTCTAACCGACTGGTCTTTACATCTTGCCATCTATTACATACATACATACATATATTTCTACTGCTTGGTATACAAATTAAAAAGTAATCTCGTTAGATTGAAATGGGCAACGGAAATTGGCCAAAAATTGCACCATACACACAGCAA
Organism: Drosophila neocordata; assembly: GCA_018903615.1. NCBI lineage: Eukaryota > Metazoa > Arthropoda > Insecta > Diptera > Drosophilidae > Drosophila > Drosophila neocordata. Next base: position 12,147,477 of record JAEIGI010000004.1, on the reverse strand, counting down.
ATTGGAAAACATAACTCAATCTCTAAACTCATCACCATCTTCCACATATGACGATGAAAACGATGACAACGTGACACCTGCCACCCTGCTGTGGTTGGTGCCTAATTCTAATTGAAATTTGTTGTCCCCGGCTCTGTGACTAAATAATCCTTCTTCCCAAAACCTCTGAACTAAAAATGAATTTAAATGCTTCCCACCAACAGAGAAGTTAAACTGAATCATTTGCATATATAGTATGTACATACATACATACATAAATTTTTACATAAAATACATACATAAAATATACTATTTACATACATAAGTGTGTATACTACTTTCCTTTCCATGTATGTACATACATATGTATATTATTCAAGGAATCACTTCTTCTATACTGTAATTTAACATAAGATTCCAAAATGGCGCCCTAATTTTCAAAAAAGTTTTTAAAATTGTACAAATTATGACTAAATTAAAGCCACTCAAAATTGGTTATCAAATGCATCCTTTACAAGAAAGCTGAATGACTCACTGGACAAAGTCGTATACTTTTACCACACCAATATAATGACGTGATGTTGCAATTCTTATGTCATCAATTAACTGAAAATCTGGTTAGGAGGGTTGAAAAATTAGTTACCTTTTCATGTTCTTGGCTTAAGGCAAGGTTTTTAGCTAAAAGTGGAAGCTGGAAATGCTGACAACAGCTGATTGACCGATTGAGGCTACCTGCACTCAATCTCACCTGGCCAATTGGTGCTAGTGTTGTTAATTGAATTCACAGTCGGACCAAAGCACGAAATCAGTGGTGGCAGGTGTCTACAAATACAGCTGCAGCTCTCTAGCAGGAAATTGCGCTTCTGTTGCAGAAAAGCGCCAATTGGCATTCAATTAGAAGGAATTGAATGGTATGGCCAATGCATCTACGTCAACTGCCTGTCTCCCCAGTTCAAAACTCATTTAGATCTTTTGCATTTTAATTGAATTTCTTCGAACTAAAAATGATAAACTCAAGCTATGGTACAATATATCCACAGGCTACCCTATTTTTGCTAGGGATCTACGGTGGCATAGGGTCCAATGTTGGCAGCTCTGGCCATCAGAGCGGGAATATTGGTCTGCTCATAGGTTCCACTAAAGTATTGGGCATAGGGGCCTGTGGCATAGACGGGTGCATCGTCACCTCCGTGAGTTTCGGTGGACAAGGGGACCGTGGCGGAGTACCTAAAGTCAACATTTTCAGTGATTTTATCGGTTAGGACATTACGACCCTCAGCCTGGCTGAAACTCTGATAGAAACCAGGACCATTGGCATAAGAGAGTGTGGTGTAAGGACGACCATCATCACCCCGATTTCCTGTCAGTCCAGTAATGTCCGATGCGCGATCCTGTAGGTAAATATTATAGTTTAAGCGTTGCTTGAGTAAAGATAAAACGTTTACCTACCGGATAACCATTAATAGTCATTACATGCGCATGATCAGCAGTAACAACAATCAAAGTATCTTCATCGGAAGTCATCTCGCGTGCCTTTTCCACAGCGTTTGCAAATGCCGCGGTATCCTCGAGCGAACGGCGGGCGTAGTTTGAGTGATGGGCCATGTCGATACGTGCACCCTCGACAAATAGGAAGTATCCATTTTCATTACGTTGCAGCACTTTGATGGCAGCCTGCGTCAACTCAGCCAGAGAAGGATCGGCTAATTCAGAATGATCTCTTACACGATCTCCATCATAGGGCAAATGTGAGGTGGCAAAAAGACCCAACAGATAATCAGTGTTATCGAGATCAACTAGACTAAGACCCTTGCGACTCCAAACATAGCTTGCAGAGGCATTCTGTGCCTTCTTATCTGCCAGCCAATCTTGGATCAGATTGCGTCCATCTGTGCGATGGCCAGGAAGACCCACTTCATCATTTACCGTGGTGTTAAGGAAATTGCGTTTGCCACCTCCCAATATAACCTTTAGCCCCTTACCCACCGGCCAGTCGACAAGCTGACGCGCAATATCGATCGTCTCTTCGGGATTACAATTGGCCGCTGCTACTTCAGCATCATTTTCCCAATAGCGATCCGAAATATGAGCAAAAGCGCCCGCTGGAGATGCATGTGTAACATGGGTTGTTGTCACAATGCCAGCGTTCTTTCCCGCATCCTGGGCCCACTTGGCAATGCTGTCCACTTGATTCTCAGATTTATAAGCTGCATCACAACTATAACGTGGCACATTGCCATTCACTCCAATGGTACCGTAGTTACCCTTTACTCCGCCCAAATAGGCAGTGGAAGAGCATGCGGAATCGGCTACTTGGCGGTTCACACAGTACGTTTTAGCAAAACCCGTGAAAGGGAATTGTTCAAAATAAACCTGCTTCGAGCTGTCACCCAAATGATTCCTTGTGGCAGTCACTGTATGGACAGACATACCATCGCCCAGGAATAGAATCACATTCTTTGCCTTTTTGGTGTGAGCCGCCTCCGCAGCTGCTAATTTGGATAAAATTGTTGCCTGAGCTTCATCCTGCCAGTAGGCAGTCGATCCCTCTTCCTCAAATACGACGCCACGTGACTCAATACCAACATTTGATCGTCGATGGTCTGCAAGTAAGTAAAGAAACAAAAATGAAGTGTGGGGCAATTGATTTAATTATCTTGACGTGCTTATCTTTAACAAATTTATGGCATTAAAAAACACTAGAATTCTGTAAGTAGAAATTTATTTGTTTGTTGACTCTTAAGTTTGGTGGAAAGAATTAACAATATCAAAAGAGTACTTAATCAAAAAGCTATTTAATACTCGAAACGTGTTAAGAGCAGTTCAAGGCTAAGGGGGTATTTGCAACAACCCCTAACTGAGGTACTTTAAATGTTTCAAACTAAGCTGTGAACTATTGAACCTCGAAATAATCAGAAAATGTATGCTAAAATTTGAGAATTGGGAATTCTTACTGGTATAGATATTTGATCTCTTCTTAGGTTTATTTTAGTCAACCAAAGATCTCTGCAGGATCTATAATTTACTTAATAACTTTATCCATATTTTAGGAAAGAATTGTTCCTCTTATATATTAAACTTTCATTATAAATTTCATAAAGTTTCTTACATTCATCTCCTTGTACAGTTGTGCCAAGTAAAATGCTGAAAGTCAGCACTAAAATCCATTGAATTGCCATTCTAGTGATCCTGCCAAGCTAAATCTCAGACATGCGTTGAGGTCAACCTTTAAAATTGCACTAAATGATCAGACCACAATTGGTTTAATTGAACGACAGACCAGACCTTATCATTAATGTTGGTGTTGGCCAAGCAGTTAAATCTAATCAAACGACTAAGATAATCTATAGACGTTAAATCAATGTGACCATTTGGTTAGCTGAAGACGTAGAAATTTTCAATCATTCACAAGCCTTTTTTCCAGGAACAAAGCCAACTAACAAGCTGACAAAGAGAAATTACGTATACGACAAGTAAATTGCGAAAAGCAGTGGCTTGATTGTATGTGCGTATGTGGAAAGTATGTTGTAGGGTTTGTATTCTGGTTCTGGTCCTGGGCTGCTGACCCGTATAACTGATTGCCATCTTATTATGTCAGGCCGGACCCAGTGGCGCTTTTAATCAACTAGCCTGACTCTTTGTAAACGGAAAAGTCTTTGACGTCAATGCCAGACCAAGACCCAACTACTAAGAGAATGGCCCAGACAAATGCAAATTTTCTCTATGGCCACCTGACTGGCTTCTGTATCCCTGCCATCCCCACCTCCGTTTAGCCGGAGGCTTCCGGTTGTGTGCCTTTTGCAACATGTTTTGTAATAAATATATTTTTGCATGCCATAAAATTGCTGAAATATTTTGTCAGTAAATAGAGAATTCAGGTAAACCGAAATATAGTGCGGCATAGGCGCCTAGATTTCATATTCCAGCTCATAAATTACATAGTTGCCCAACACAAACATACACACAGCCCACACTACCCTCTTGAAATTGCTACTTATTGTTGCAACATGGAGACCGTAAATTTGAATGACCCGTAGGATGAAGAGGCAAAAGATACAATTGGTCGCACCACCCACCAAAACCCACTTCTTCTTCTTTTAAGTTAAGTCATCCAGCCATGTAATAAGAATAGTCGTAATGGGATGACTGAAACTTTGCTCTTCTATCTAATCAATAAATCGCCTATCAAGGGCACCTTTTGGATTAGTCGATTGGTTTTTCTATTTAAAAATGATAATTCTAATCAAATTTCTTAGATATCAGACATTCGAAATCATCTTTTACCGTTTTCTATGACGTAACTCCTCTCTTAAGAAACCTCCCTAACCATTCCTATAATCAAATAGAGGCTCTAATTTAGTCAAATTTTGCACGACCTTACCTTTTTGGAAAGAGTATATGAGGCTAAGCTTTGAGTAACAGCTTCATTTTAAAGGATCCCCATTGAACACCAACTTTGAGAGGCTTAAAATTAATCAAACCTTGTTTAATTTTCAGAAACTATATCTTTATTTGAATCTACTAGTGAAACTGTTAGGATAGTGTTCTAAGATGCTCATCATATGGTCCTATATAAGCAATACAATAGAAGTTATATATCTATTTATTCCAAAACTCATAATCCTTCATTGTTATAAATAAAAAAATCTATAAACTATACCATAAAAAAGCTATAAATCCATAAATGATGCCTTGAAATATATATAAATTTTTGTTTACTTTGGCAAATACATAAAAATATATTTTTATACCATTCATATAGCTGGAATCGAATAAGTTTTCATATTTTGGATCATCTTTAAACATTCTCATCAACACAATTCAAATCAAAATTGAATTGTAGATTTATTCTAAAGAATTTTTCAAACTGTATAACAAAGTTTATTTCCGTTCCCATCTGAATTTGTTTCCCACAATGTTAATTGCGAGAGTCGCCTACATTTTCGGGGAGGTTTGTTGAACTCTTTGTCTCTCCTTGCCTCTGGCCAATTGGAATTTCAAATATGGTAAAGACTTATGTGGGTCAGCGAGCATATATTTTGTCAGTCGAGAAATTCTTTTTTGCATTTTGCATACATTTCACCATAGTCAGAGCAAGAATCAGAGACAGTAAAGGGATTGATCAGGATTTTATGTTGATGTAAAGCAAATAATTAAGTTTAGCTCACGTGGCGTATAAGCAATATATTGAAAGAACTTGATTATATTTTGTAACCAGCTGTGGTACAAACCAATGTCTTTGGTTAGAGTGGAACTGTAATCGATTCCCACCCTTAGATGACGGTTAAGGAGTCAACGCTGATATCATCGCCACCCACCCAGGCAGTATTGTTTAAGTTTTATGATAGCACACAAAGGCACGCAACTGGCAACTGGCGACAACAAACCCCACATCCCCCAAAACTTTAACAACCGCCCCATCCACTGACCTCTTGCCACAGGCACACCCTGTTTCAACCCCCGCTGGAAGGAGTCACTGGAAATTGTATAACGAATTTTTGCGTGCGCAAAACGAATTCCTGAATCGGAGATGTTAAAGAAAGAGGCAGAGTCTGATCCTCTCACTTGCTCTTTCAGTCTCTCCCTCACCCACTATATCTCTCTTTTTAGCAGTAGCAAGTGGAAAAAGGAGTGCCCAGCTAAACCGACCTGAAAAGGAGGCCAACGTGTCATGAGGAAAATAGCAGCCAGCAGCAATAGTCTGCAAAAAAATAAAAAAAAAACACAAAGAAGAAAAGAAAAAACCAACCAGAATAAAAAACCAGTTTTCGCGGATTGTACTTGTGCCCTACTTTTCGGAAAATCAGTTGGCGAATCAAGTTTTCTTCATCCTCCGTGCATCCACCGCTTGCACCAGTTGAGTCACAGCGCACTGGGAGTGTATAGGGCCATGCATGGAGCAGGGGCATTGGGGCAGCTAGGTAGGATGGTGGCAGTGGTGGAGCTGGTTTTGGGTTTCAGGTAACTTTGAAACAGGTTGATTTTCCTGTTGTGTGACAACGACAACATCGACAACTACAACGACGACGACGACGACGACGACGACGACTCTCAACGCTGTTGGCCATTAGCCAAATGGGATTTCACACGCTTCCTTTGCTTCATGTGTTGTTTGCATTGCCACCGCTGCTGCTGTTGCTGTTGAATTTGATGCGTTTGCCGCACGACATGTCCCAAATGGTTCCGGGGGGGGTTATGGCTGGAATTGGGTTGGGCTTTTCTTTTTGGGCCGCTGTGCCTGTTGTCAGCGACATCAGCTTGAAATCGGCTTGATCAATTATTTAAACGTATTTAAATTGCATAGAAACGTCCACACTTGACACACATATTGAGCATTCCCATCGCCTCTCCGTTCCATTTCACCGTTTCTACTTACTTTTCACTATGGTTTTATTCTCTAATATTCCCTAATATATTTTATATCTTAATTCTAATTTGCTATGAAGCGTTAATTATAATTAAAACAACTGAGCTAAATAAATAAACATATAAATAGAAGAAAAAAAAACACATATTATATGTACATATGTATATATATAGTATACATAGTATGTATACATATATGCTTAATGCTTGTACATATGTAGCCACAGATCAAGCGTGACAAAAAACTATTAAATAAAAGGGGGAAGAAGAGAAAAACATTTGTGGCGCTTTGTTCTAAAATGTTTGCCCGTTCATCCTCGACTTTCCCCTCTTATCCAAAAAAAATATTTCCAGCAGACGTGACATAAGCTAAATTGTTTTAAATTTTTGTTTGAATTGTTTTTACAAATGACTATATAGTGGGGGGATAATTGAAAGCTATATCTATGTATATATGTACATATATATCTATAAATGTGCTATATAGCTGTCATGCGGTCGGTGTTTGAAATTGTTGTGGTTAGACAGAGATAGCGAGAGAAAGAGACAATGTAGGAGGAGCTGCGGTCAATAGGGCAAAGCATAATTAGTGATAGAATTGAAGGGAACTGTCATGTGATTAATAACAATTAAGTCAAGCTCTAACTGTAAATATCTATATCATTTTCATAAAGATATATCCATTCCAATTTAATTCATCTAAGGAATAGTCACAATAGTTGAAGAACATTTCCGGCAAATATATTTGACATCTTCCATCAAAATTTGTCATTAACTCAAAAGAGCACGCTTTCTGCAAATAAAGATAAACATTACATTCCAAAGTCGTCTTAGATTATACTCTAAATACTTACTCATAAAACATTCCAACGCGAAAAAAAACTCGTGACAGTTTTATGGATAATACAAATTGAATTACATATAAACAAAATAAATAGCCCAAATATATAGCTACAATTAGGTATAGCTCGCAATAGCTCTCGTATAAACCAAGGTTAAATCTTACTTAACTAACAACAATATAAAATATATGTACATACATATATTTGAACCACTGTTTAATTGGTAAAGCGTAGGTAGTTCATGTTTTAAAGTAAATGGTGAGAACTAGGCAAACTATAAATTAGTTAGGGTCACTTCAATCAACGTATTAATGCACTTTGGCATTTCCATTGCACCTGTATATACAGATGTATCTCAGTCAATGATAAACAACAATTTTCAATAAACATTCTCACCTTCAAGTTGTCTATCATTTGGTAGTATATTACTTGAACTGGAACTAAAACTGAAGGCATCACGGGCCATTTATCAAAGTGTAGACATGGTCTTTGCTATACATAATAACTCACTGCCAGCCAGCCGAACCACACACACACACACACAAACTCATATATAAAAAAAAAAACACTCAAAATCCAAATTTAAAACCCAAAATCTACATCACAGATACACATAACTCGTTGCTTCAAGGCCAACTTCTTATTAAATGCCAAAATGTGAGCATTTGTACAGAATCAGAATAGAAGCCAGTCCAGAAGCACAGGGCAAAAAGGTTGAAAACTTCTCTGGCAAAATCAAATTGAAGTTCTATACGAGAGATGCCAGGATTATAATTACAGCAAAGATCGGCAAAAGATCAAATACCATCTAAGATACAGTTCATTTTTTAAAAAGTCCTAAAAACTAAACAGAAACTTGTGTACATACATATGTACATATACATATGTAGCTTTCTGGAGACCTTCAAAATGTGTCATGGTTAGTAACATGTAAAAATCTAGTTTTTTTTTCCTGACTTGTCTTTATTTCTAGCTATGATCATCCCACAAGATGCAAAATGGCGTCATCTTGTCACAAAGTCGGATATTGCTAATGAGTAACCCAGCCAAATTCTGTGACTGTATATGCATACATACTATATAGACAGAGACCGAGGAGATCAGTCTATATGAAGTTGCGCTAAGCTGCCAAGGTCAGCGAAAAACAAAACTTCGCTCTAACGATTCACGTAACTCAATGGTTGTTTACGGTGGGGTAAGTGGGGAATGGTATTGCAAACTTCAAGTTTTCAATGCAAAATTCCAGTATTTGTGGTTTGTTAATTATACATGACTACGACGAGTACGGGTATACACTACATACATACATATATAGTATATGTATTCGTCATTTCAAGGCAATTTAACACACAATGGGGAATTTTTATATGGTTTTCTCTGTACTAAATGACATTCAAACTCGTCTCTTACTCCCAAGCAGCACTCTTCCGCCTCCATTGCACACACTATGCAAATATGTTTCCAACTGAATGCTTCGTTTAATGAGCACACACACACACACCAAAACACACTCACCTGAACACCCCCGCTCTCTTCTACCTGCACAAAAAGCCAATTTATATAACTTCTAAATAATTTCAAATGGCAAAAAAAATTGCATCATCATTCAGCATCATCGCAACGTTAGCCAAAATTGCAGTATTCAACGTAGACGACTCTTAGTCATTTCAATTATAATTATAATAGAAAGGAAAAAAAACCCATGATGACTAGACTTGAATGTTAGACAGCATTGTGTTGGGAAACGATAAAAGCTGGACCTACACTAGTTTCCATAGTTCTTTCGCATTTTGTTTGAAATAAAAAATATCTTAATCTGAACAAATTCTGTATGATTCATAATTCTAGTTTCGGAAATCGGCCTTATCTTCTGACACATACATACACATGTTTGTATGTATATAAAAAAAAAAAACACATTCAAACATATGCGTGTTTACGTAAGTTTTGTGTTTCTGTTTTATTCCTCCAATTCTAACCGCTCATCGTACAGTTTTTCTTTTCTCTCTCGCTCACCCTCACTCTCCCTCTCTCGCTTTATCATTGACTGACTTAGCAACAAAAAGTCGTAACGGTTTTGTGCCTGCGTCGCTGGAAAAAAGCGCTCATTTGAGGGAGCTTAGAATATGCGTAAGTGCGACAGAGCTAGAATACAAAATTCTTTTATATATATTTTGTGTATATGTATACATGTATATATTGTATGTGGAACGATAAAATGTGTGTAATAAAACGTAAGAGGGGGCAGCAGGCAATCGCAATGGAAAGAAAACGTTCATTTTTTTTCTTTTGCTGTTGAAAGAGAAAGCATCATTTATTTGAATTTTCTTTTTGTGGTTTTTACAAAACATATTGCAACTTAAGTATAATAAGTCACGTTACTATTATTAAATATGGGGGGGGAACACTTTCGGTGACGAGAATCTTAGTCCATGGGTTCAACATGTTGATACGCCCGCAATTTGTATAGGAGAGAGAAAAAGACTGACTATATAAAAAGCACAGTGAGTCCTCGTCTCGCTCCCACATAGGTTGCAGTACGTTAATAAAATATTATTGTATAAAAAAATCCACTGAACACGCTGCTCCTTCATGGTGCTCAGTGGGGAAATCTTGTAAAAACGATTGCACAAGTACCCGAACACAGACACTTTCACGCACACATACATACGCGCTTACGCCGTAGGAAAAAATTCCATTAGATTTTCTTCTTTGAAACGTTTGCTTCCCTCATTCCTTCCGCCAGACACAACAGCGCCACCAACAACCCAAAAAACGCGGCCAACTTTGTTCGCTGTTCAGCTGCAAATGACGCGACCGACCGAACGAAGCTAACCAAATGCCGAACAAAACTTGACGACGAATTGAACGAATGCTTTCGCGTTTCGTTAGAATTTGCGCGCGTATGTGTGTGTGCGCCTGAGTGTTGGTGTTCCATAAAAAATATGACGTTGGCGACGGAGCTTTTTTCCGTCCGCTCTTTTAGCGAATATTTAGGTGAAGAAATACATACAGACAAGTCTACATACGTATATATACTACATACATATGTATGTTTTCCGAATTGCTGCCATCGTCGTCGTCTCTTCCGATAACAAAAAGCACAAGCAAAAAGGTATTAGAAAACATGTCGAAATTCTCTGTGTTAGAGTAAGACAGCAGATTTCTTTTCCCTTTACTTTGCGCCATTTGCAAGTTGCGTAATTCAACAAAAATGTGTCATCCAGTGCCAAGTTCCTGGTTCTTGTCATTTTGCTTTCTCTTCTTGTTCTGTTTCGTTTCGATTGGACCGTTGTTTTACGTAACGCGCGCGGGAACGGGCTTTTCCCCCTTTTTTTATTTTATAAATTTGTTTCTTTTTTTTTCGTCATTGAAATTTCATTCCTCATTTTGTGTATGCCTTTCGCTCACATGATTTATAGTTTCCAGTCAAAGTTCACTAGAAAAACCACCACCAAGTAGCCAAACCACCACCACTATGAGTAAGAACAACAACAGACGTCGCGCCACTATTCCGAGACCGACTATTTTCGACGTTAGCAACAACGGAGATTCTTTTGCTTGTTTTCTATATGTTGTATGTTTGAATTCTTTTTTCCCCGTTCGCTCGCTCTCCTTTTGGTTCTCATTCCGTTCAACACAATTTCATTTTATTCAATTTGATGTATTACCAAAGGCGCAGCAAGCGCTCAGCGAACCGCACAGTCCAACGTTCAACGCACGAATGAAACGAAAAATAGAAAAACGCATGTAAATTGTCTTCCAAAATAAAATAAAAACTGACGATGACAGCGCGGCAGCGGCGACGCTGCTACAAAACTGGTTTTATATAAGACCGCGCAAGTACAGTAAATATAAGCTATATATCGGGTAAGTATGTATGCTTATATATAATGTAAGTGTGTGAGTGTGGCTAGTATGCAAGTGTATGGGAGCGAGCGAGTGCGGGAGAGTCCAAAGCTTTTTGCAATTGTATATAAGCGACGCGTTGTCGTTGTTGTTGTTGACACACATTCAAGTTGCTGTTCACTTTTTCTCTTTTTTTTTTTCTTTTTTGTTGTTCTGTAGCTGTGTGGCACTGTAGCCCACTTTGGACACTGAAATTTTCCGCGTTTTGATGTTTTTCCATTGAAACGCAATGATTTTTAAGCACGTAACCATGTAAAACCGCTAACTTTATGCCCAAGATAAATTACTAAAGATAACAGCAGCAGCAACAGTAAGAGCTGCCTAGATTTACGAGTGGGCGTAGTTGCTTGCTATATGCAAAGAAGAGCTTTCAAAAACCCGAAATCTAATTAAGAAATCTTTTTAATGTTACACTACTTCTCTCTAACTTCTATGGAAAGTATGCCAGGCGAGAGACTTTGATTAGTTGTCTTGGTGTACGATGGCAACAAAGAGGGGATGTGCAGGAAACAAACTGAAAAAAAGTATGTCATCACTAGAAAAGAAAACTTGTTATTTACAACAACAACAACATATGCATTTCCTCCCATTCTTTACCTCTCCTTGGTCACACATAGAAATAAACATACTTATATACATACATATGTATGCAAGTGTGTATGTATGTACATATGTAAGTATATGTAAGTATGTTTGTGCAAAGTGCAAACTAGAAACAGAGAAAAAGAACTGAAACTAGGTTATTGGCGCAAATGCGCGCGCTTATCGCCTCTACACCCCCACCCTTGCAACCTTCTCCTACACTACAATCGACGCCTTGTCTCTTCTTCTTTGACTGCATCATCTTTTCACTTGGCACGCGAAGTTGCAGCTGCTTTTTTGTTGCTTGGCCATGAAGAGATGTGGAGATGGAAACGTGCGGTTATTGCATCAAATGACTAATTTCGATGTTGTTTTTGCCTTTCAGATCTAGACACCCACTGCTAATGCCTGCTGTAGTTTGCTTCCCGCGTTCGAAGATCATGATGATGATGACGACATCAAAAGAAAAACCAAACCAGTTCGAAATTTTTGGCGATGACGCCACAAATGTTGTTATTGCGTTTTATGTTTTATGCTTAAAATTAAAAGCCAGAGTAAGTACAAATGATATAATACTGAGCCGATTTGAATATACCCTATATCAATTATGATGTCTTCTAGCTATAAGTTAATTTTTTAATTTTAAGAAAATAACCCATTAATGACTTGCTTACTACAAAAGTCTTTGTGCATGAATTTTTATAGGGACTAGAATAAAGATTCTTTGTAGCTTTGTCAACTTTTCACTTTGACTTAATATACCCTATACTTTATGTTTAGAGGGTATAAGAAATAAAACTCGAACTCGTAAAACCAAAGAAAGCTGGCCACACAAAGGGAGACGGATAGTTAGTTAGAGTGAGAAGATGTGAGTATTTCTACAGCTATACACACATTCATGCATACATATGTATGTATGTGTGTTGTATGTACTCCCTTTTGCCGTTCCACAATCCCCCCTACATGTAACCGCTTTGATGTCTCCTCTGTCTTTTCGCCGCGCATTTACGAGCAAAACGTGTGTTGCATGTGATTTCATTTAATTTTCGAGTCTTCTTTCAGTGTTTACCACAAAACACCAAAACCAAAAACCAAAATGTTTCATTCGGGGATTTTTTTTTCCATTTTTTTTTTTTTTTTTTTTGGTTTTGTTCGTTTTTGGGCCAAAAGTTAATGCGCTCCAAACACGAATCTTCTGTCAGTTTGGGGTCATCTTCAATCTTTCAATTACAATCTACACGCACAATATTATTTATGAGATTTTATGGAGATCTCTAAGAAAGATTTATGTTAGATATGTATGAATATACTTAGTAAGTTTGTAGATTCAAAATAGAAAGTTGGCAGAGTTTTGCAATATACTAAAGATATATACTGCACTTCCCTTCCTCTCTAATAACTATTATTTTTATAAAAAAATCGAAAACAAAAAAAAAATCATATTGCCATATATAATTGAGGTTCCAGTTCTCTAATCTTTCGAGTATTAATTTTAAAATTATATGTATATACACACACACATTCAATACAAGTATCTATATATTCGTAATTAGTGACTATGACTGGGAACTAGCCACATAGTTGCCGCATTTAAACTTGGAATTCTAACATCAAATATCGCATCGCATTTGCGTGCTTTGTTAGATACAATAACTAAATATACTTAACAACTGAACTTAACTGAACTGAACTGAACAAATGTACAACTGGAAAACTGGAAAACCTTGAAATGTGCACGAGTGACTAATTAGACAGTCAATCGAGTAGTCATAGATACCACACAGCACAGCACCGCACTACGCCACACCGCACCTCTCCGTTGCTCTCAATCGATTTTGTCGTTTCTCAGTTGAACTGACTTGCTATTATTGTGATAATTTTATGCAATTATCGAAGCGAGGTCTATTAATATTTAATGGATGAATTGAGGTCGGTTGGGTCTAGCTGCTGATGAGCTAGCGAACATCTGGACTTCTAAACTTTTACATACACATAAACACACACGCACATACTCACTAGGTTAGCCTTGCTCCAACTCATCCTACTTCTCATTCTATATAGAAAGAGTTAATTGTTACTTACAGTTTGACTTGTTTTTGAGTTTCGACAAAAGTAGAAGAAGGAACCCGTTTTCCTTTTCAGAACACAGCTGCCTGGACCGTCTAATGCCAGCGAATTAACATTGGCGAATGCCAATGCCTATGACTTTGTTCTGTCTCTACCAAAAAATTTGTTTCTATACGCGTAAGCCCCCACTCTCCCCACATATAAGCACATTTGGTAGTATATAGAGAGACTGCTGCATGGTGGTATACATACATATACAATGTATATATATACATATGTATGTATGTATATAGTGTGTAGAATAAGCTTTTTTCATGTAGGGGAAGCCAGTGTAGGTCACCGAGAGCGACACTCCAACGCTCGCGCGTAGGTTAGCTAGCTTTTCTTTTTTTTTTTTCTTCTTCAAGCCCGACAGAATGTTAAGATACTTAGGCCAAGTCAAAATGAAACGAAACTCAAACTCTGGCTTAAGTGGGCCCTGGCCATGGGCCTATAAAAGTATTATTTCATTCTGCTGCGGAATATAAGGAGTTGCGCAGTTTCAAACATCATAATATCGCGCAGTTCCATTTCCATATTATAGCTGCGTTGACGTTTACAGAGGCTAACAAAACTTCCGCATTGAAATTGATTAGCGGAGGCCAAAAGAATGAAAGAAATAGCACCCTTATCAGCGTAATGTCTTGGTTCAGTTGCATCGGTATTCCTGTTTTTTGGTTCTATTCCTGTTTCACGTTGGATATGAAGTTCCTTGACAAAATTTACACTGCTATACGTTTTTCATATTCCCACCCTTATTATAAGCGCTTTTCTCCCCCTCGGGAGGTCGCATTTTATACTGCGCATGTTTCGCTTCATTTCGCTATATGTACATGTGTCAGTATGTAGATACAGATACTTATAAGAATAAAAATACCTAATGGAGGGGGTACAATTTCGTTTCTTTGTTTTCTTCCTAAAGGAATTTTGATTAGAATGAGAAAAATGTTGGCCTTATCGCAATGACGACGACGACAACGACGACCCTCATTCAAAAGAATGCAATTGCAATATATGTGCATATATGTATATGCATTCACATTCATAAGTATGGAATATCAGGGGAGAGCTAAACAAGTTTTAGGGATATCTGATACACTTGGGTTTTCTTTATTACTTTAAAAAAATTATATAGAAATGTATACACCTCATCATTTACTTGATTTAGCCATGTCAAGCAATCTCCTTGACTGCCTCCTACCCCACTTTGTTAACCACAATTTCTATCTGACAATTTGTTCTTAATTGGAAACCAAAGACCACACACTAAAAACGGATAATTAGGGCAGCAAAATACTTGAGTTTCGTTTTTAGGAGTTTGCATCAATTTTCCGTTTTTCCAAATCAGTGAGCTGCTCATTAAGGTTCCTCCAATATACACGTATATAATACATACATACGTACGTACTCAAGGTAATAGATGGTTCTCATTGTCAGGTAAAAAGGTCGCGTTATAATGAGTTTTTGCTTTATTTGTTACTAGCGAAAAACCACTGTAAACTGAAACGAACATCCGTATACTTAGTGCGAAGATTGCTGACATGAAATTTCCATTTAGCTTTGGGTGGGTTTTCTTCTACCTCTATCTTAACCTCTATCTCACACCCTCCTGCCTATACTATCTTTCCTTTGAGTGACCGAGTGTGTGCGTCTTAATGAAGGCATTTGAACTAAACAAGTTGCAGTAGCAGCCAGTCAGGCGGGAACCCAAAAAAAAGAAAAGAAAAGACTCCGGAAAGTCGTAGCCGAAAAAAGAAAAGAAAAGAAAGAAACGACACCAACACCGACAGCCCAAAGCGGGCTAAGTAAACAAAAAAAAAAAACTGAAGAAAGGAAAACATTTACAAAAGAAGTTCATTGAACCTCTACCATGGTGTTGGCTACTCTACAATATGATGATGATGGTGATGACGACGACGACGCCAAATATGCCTGAGGTTATATTTTGAACGCATTTTCGATGCACAGATGCAAAAGAAAATGCACAAAAGTCAAAAACTCGTAAATATAAAAAAAAGGTTTCTACAATTCGCCGAATTTACGACTTTTTCAGACGAAGTCTCTCGTAAAATCTGTAGTAAACCAGCATTTTGCTACAAGTTTGTGTGATCGCAACTCTTTAAATGGATTATACGAACAACATTCGAATGATGACTGTACGATATTGAAATTATACATGTATATATACATATTCAAAGTCTATTCGATTGCACTTTTTTTGTTTTGAATGTTGAAAGAAAAAGATATACTATATTTGTATATACATACATGCAATTCGATCATTTTGTTTTTAATCAAAAGCAACTGTTTAGAAGATATATTAAATTTCACACATACACATCCTTTTATTTATTTTGTAGTAATAATTTTTTTTAATTCACAATTAAAATCAAACTCGTTTTTGGCAGGTGTGAATTGATGTTGATGAACAGGTATACAGCTGCATTAGACAATTGTTGGCACTAAACACACCTGTCAATTTTAAACTAAAAACAAGACAGGGAGGAACTAAGTCGTTAAATTAATAGAAGTTTCCTATTATAGTACTAAAATATTACAATGTTGTGGTAGTAATATTTAACTACTAAGTTATATACTAACCATTTTCGTCATGCAAAAAGCAGCTGACAGGTTATCTATCCATAATCTATTTGTTGACAATCTTTCTGTTATATTTGGAATTTGTTTATAATTTTTACTTGCTGTTAGTTTAGTTAGTATATTGTGAAACATTGGTTTGAAATTTGAGGACCTCTGCTCTGTATTAAGTGTTCCCAATGCTTTTGCGTTTCAAATGTTTCGTTTGTTTGTGAAATGTTTAAACAGCTTTTTTTTGTTTTTTGTTTTT
This sequence comes from Drosophila neocordata, assembly GCA_018903615.1. Taxonomy (NCBI): domain Eukaryota; kingdom Metazoa; phylum Arthropoda; class Insecta; order Diptera; family Drosophilidae; genus Drosophila; species Drosophila neocordata. The sequence continues at coordinate 12,130,845 of JAEIGI010000004.1, read as the reverse complement.
TTTTTCTTGTCTCTGTTTATCAATATGTACATAAAAGTTTTCATATTAGAGTGGACATGGTTTAAATAAGAGTTGTTTAATCAGATAACTTTACATTTAACAAAAGTCCAGCCTAATGATTATACATATTATTTTGCGCTGTTGTTGCTTCTACTGTACGAATGGGAAACGAAATAACCGATGAAACGATGAAACGATGGCCTGCTTCGTATGTACAGAGACCGGCTGTTGCGTATGTATGTATATATATTTTGTGTGTGTGTTTTATGTATACATAGAGCTGGCCCAGGTATAGAGAGTGGAGGGCCTGTGCGAATTCAGTGTCGTGTTCTTGCTCATGACGAAAGGATGTACGCCGGTTTGTAGCTGAAATTCATCGCTGCATACATACATACATCTGTAATACATATATTATAAATACACATCAGAAAAAAAGCAGAGAGACTGAGAGAGCGAAAGATAGATATAGATAAGGAGAGTGAGAGTAAGCTAGAGTGTGCAGGGAGTAAACGCAGCTTAAGATAGACAACACAACATGCCCAAAGGTAGAGTTAGCCACTATCAGGAGCAGGATTATGAGGAGTTGCGTGAGCTCTTAAACTCCTGGAATGTAAGCGAGCTTCTGCCACATTTCCAAGGTAAATTTTTAAGCGCGGGAATCTTACAGAGTGATGTTAACAGAGCTTTACCTGTCTAATCATAACAGATGAAGCCATCAATGTGGAGGAGTTGCAAATGATCAAGCGTCATCACCTAAATGAACTAATGCGGCATTTTCGCTATGGTACTCGAATTCGTTTCGAACATCATTTGGAGCGTTGGCGTCATTGGATGAATGTTCCACTTGTAGGTTCTGAAGCTGTTAGCCATTGCAGTGGATGTCGCTGCACAACAACAGTATCTACTTTGACACCGACTCCAAGCGCTACGATACCAATTTGCCAGCCACAGATCACCAGTGTTCGTTCTGTAGAGCCATCTTCTCAACTTATTGTAACCACTAAACCGGATGATTCTCTAAATTCTCGGCCTGTTGAACCATTGGTCTCGTTAAACGAGACTGGTGACTCGAATTCGTTTAACATGTCGTTGCCATTAACCGATCATACAGAGCTTGTCCATACAACTCTGGGCGGGAGTGGTACATTAAAACAAGAGCGTGAGGGGAGCGAACAGGATGCCAGTGAAGAGGGTACTGTTACTGTACTTGGTATACTACAGGCTTCAGGCATGAAGGCTCAAAGTCTACTCGAACGCTTGGGTCAGAATGATCAATTGGATGCAGTTCAACGGCTATTGTTAATTCAATTAATCTGCAGCTACTATGAAGACAATCAGTTGCATTTGACACTGCAGCGGAGTCATTTGCTAGAGCGCGAAATTTTAGAATTATTTCCCAAGGAACAGTTGCATTTCTATCGCACTGAACGCCGTGGCAAAATCTATGTAAGATTCACAAATATGAAGCGTAACAAACGTTTTAGTACTCAAAGACACAGCGGTGTGGACAAGCGACGCAAAGAAGATCCATCTTTAAAGGCGGCAGCAATGAGCAATTCGTATGTGCCGAAGGGCGTATCATTTGCCGGTGATACAATGTCCAGTCCGGAGAGATCAGATTGATAGTATTTACGAGTAACGGATTAGGTTCTTAAGGCAAGCCATTTTTTTCGATTTAAGATATGACTACTATACATGATATGTAATGTGACTGATAAGTGGATAGGTAAATAAAAATTATAATGGATAATGGTTGTCAATTCGCCGCAAAATTTTTACGATTACATCAGCAAGTAAAAATAGCGTTCGTATAGTGTCTCGTCTTCGTTATTGTCGTCGCTTTGTGTTAACAGCATTTGCGAGCTAAACGATTTATTTAGCTGACTCTTTAGGCGGTAAAATGCGGGCGCGCAGTATCTGACAGATACTTGCTAACGCTTGCAATTAAGCAAAGCTGCTGCTCCATCTGTTTTCGGAGATGTGGTGCCCATTCTGCCCACTTGAGACGAAGCATAATGAAAGGGAGGAAGGGGGGAACTTTTTTAATTAATTACGAGTAAGTTCTACTCCCTCTTCTTCTTGTTTAGCTAGTTGTTGGCAACGCTTTGCTCATGTTCGCTGTTAATTGTCTTTATCAGTGTCGCGACAATGAACAAACAGAACTATCTTTTTACAGATACAGATACATACATACAGTGCAGCGTTTTTTTCTTTTCTTTTCTCACAGTATTTTGTTTTCTTTTGTGTTTTTTTTCTGATTTTTTAATAAGCAATTTGTTATTTCTCTTTTTTTTTTTTGCATTCTCTTCTCTGTTCTTCACTTTTGCAGTCAGCGCATTCCATTAGACAATCGGGCGGGCGCATGTACCATATAAACTGAGTTTATGTGGTGTGTGTTTGTGTGTGTATCTGATGGATATGCCACAATAAATAGGTCGCTGGCTACAAAACTATCAAGCAAGAGCAACCAAAAAAGAAAAAGTAGTTTGTAGTCCATGTAGATACCAGAAAATATTGTAGTTAGTGTTTATGTGTGTGTGTGTATAAGCTTTACTAAGCTTTGCCATTGCTGTAAAAGCTTTAACCACACACATATGCGACTTGATGTGTTGTTATACATACATAGATACATATATACATATGTTGTATGTATATATGTAGATACATATGTATATTTCTTTCCTATTTGGTATATCTAAGAAAACATTGAGTTTTTAACATTTTTATAAACAAATTGAACACCAAAAGAACAACATTAAATCAAGTTGGTTTCCTTTAGAAACTACAATTAATGCTGAAATCTTATAAACATATGTACATGTGTTTATAGATACATAAATATATACATATGTATATGTATATCTTTTATGTATCTCACCAATTGTATGGCCACGTCCGTCAGTCTTTGGCTTTGTATGTGTGTGTGTGTGTGTCTGCGTGGTTTGTATCTATGGAATTGAAATTGCTGGACATACATACAAACATTAACTTTTGTTGTTGTTGCTGCTGTTGTTTTTCTTTTTGAATAGGGAAAGTAGGTCAATTACACGTGTCATATAAGTACATATGCATGTATGTATGTACATAGCTGGTAGATACATATCTACTTGCATACATACATACATATATGTATATCTATTGCTGCACTATCGAAGCTAGACAAATTTCCAACTTAACACTTAATGGTTTTGTTTCTATGAAACAAATAAGTATCTATTACTGGGTCGAACGGATGGGCGTTCCTACTTGTTGTTGCTTTTCTGTTTATCTTGTGGCTGGGGCTAATTGGCTTTGCCTATTGCATTGGAATGCCCAAAAACAACAAACATCCAACTCGATGACATAATGAAGAGCACAAGAATTTTAGGGCTTTGGCTTTCTTAGTTTTGGTTGTTTTTTGGTTTTCCATGTTTTTGCCACAGGGCCATCTGCAGAATTGTGGAAAGGACGTTGAAAGGACGAAAGCCCTGGAATTTTATTGTCTGTGGAGGCGTTTGCACCAAGCCAAATATGTGTATATGTATATATAATGGGTATATATATATATACAGATACCTTATTATATATACTCAAGCTCAAGTATACATATGTATGTATGTATATGGTGGCAAAATACAAAAAAAAAAAACATAAAGAAAAAAAAAGAAACCCTCAACTATGTAGAGCTTCGAATTAGGTCAATCGATAAAAGGCAACGGCAGAGCTCAAGAACACATCCAGCACATGCGCCAAATTATATTTTTTAGGGGACGACAACGCTCCGCAAGGAGCTTTCTTTAACCTATGTCTGGCGGGGGCAATGCAGAGCCGTATGTAGCCGAACTAACCATGTTCAATAATCCAATTGTAGGTGGGTATAATTATTTTATTTTTTTTTATAGGAATCTCTTTTCTTGTGCTTTTTGATTACATCATAGTTTATTATCTTTTGAAGGGGGAAATGAAGGGTTACCGATTAAGTTTTTGTTTTTTACTTTGATTTAAATTTAGCGCTGCAAATGTAAAACAACGGTCATACCTTACATACACTAAATAGGTGGCGTCACTAAAGCGAACGTTGTGGCGCCATCTAGGCATTTGTTTTACCAAGTTGCCAGACATGGTAAATTTTAACTGTTTTATTTAAAGACAAAGTTTACAAAACAAAACTGATTCGTTTAAATATTGCAAATTATTTAAAAGTTAAATGTTAAGATTTACCTTGTAATCTATTTAATAACAAAATTTTTAATCTTAACTATTTGAACTCCTAAATTTATTCTAAATAGAAATAAAATTTGCATCGTTTACGGTTTGTGAAATAATTTGTGGTACAATGGAAGTTTTAGTTCAAACTTGGAGGAAGCTGTAAAGATTAAGATAAATAATTTATTTAATTAAAGTAAAAGACATTCTCGATATTATTTGAAATATATTTTATTGGTAGGCAGTTTTGAAGAACATTTTTTAATGACATTTATATATAATGAACATGTTTCAAATAATCATTTCATTTCGCTTGTTTTTTTTTTTTTTGTTTGTTTTAATATTCTTCTATGTATTGTATGTATATAATAAATTTATTTATTTGTTGTTTTCTTTTATTTTTTTGTTGTTTGTCATAATTTTTTTTGTTTTATGTATGTTTGTTTTTTTAGTTGCTGCAGTTGCGTTTTGTTTTTGTTTTCTTTTTGTTGCTCTCTTTTTTTTGGTTTGTTTTTTTATTATTATTTATATACCTTGTAAACTTATGTAGTTTCATATATGTATAATATATATGTATGTATGTATATATGTGTATATATATATAATGGCTTATCTATAAGTACTTTTTACTTAAAAAACATTCGAGTCATTCCTGTCGGTTATCGCAAACGATTTGAATTTGGATTCAATCAGAGAGACAAATCAAATTTGCATTCAAATTCAATTCGCTATACGATGGCAGGAATAGCCCAATTATATATAATAAATATTTATTTAGTTTATTATGCTTTATATATATACATATATGTATGTATGTATATACATATATATATATTTATTATTTATATATTTTATTTTAGTTTATTAATAATTATTACCAATATCGTAGATCACCAAACTTGTTTAAAAAAATGTTTTACACGAAATGTTGTTTTCGGGTACGGTTACGGTTACGGTTACGGATACGGTTATGGGATTTTGTTATGTTTTTTTTTTATTCTATAACGGTTTTGTGGTTTTTCTATTGCTGTTCCGCCTCTCTCTCTATCCAAAATTTACTCTGATTGCTGCTACTTCTCAGCTCCGATCTGATCTATTTGATGATTTGATGATATATTGATTATAATTTACGCAGTTCAATGTTAGGATCTAGTTCGACAGTTCGTTCCGAACTACAATACTATATGTTGCCAGATTGTTTCGACTATATCCAAGTTTTAGGCAAGAGTATATGGATTGATATCGTTTCTTAGAATTTGCGCTTTCTCACATTATCTCTGCCTTTATATATATGTATGTATATATATATAAATATGATTTAATATATATTTTATATGTATGTATATCCATCTATTGTTTATGTATGTAGGTCGTAGTCTATGTACACAGTATCCATGTAGTACACAATATTGTTTAATTATTCATTCATTATTACATATATCTTTAGACATTGCTTTGTTCTTTGTTCATTCATTAGCTAATGCTTCTTATAGCCGACTTTTCTGTTTTCTAATCTCATTTGATAAATTCATAATTGGCCTAAACATTGGTTTTATCAATCTGTTTGCCATTTTGATATTCAATGTGATTGTGTGTGTGTGTCATCTGGTGTGTATAGTGTGTGTGTGTGTATGTTTGTGCCTATATTGAGTTTACAATTTGCTAATTACATATTAAATTTTGTATAGAAAAAGTTGAAGCTTTCATTTTGTTTTGTTGTTTTGTTAATTGTACGAGTTTTATCTTTATCCTTTAGTTTGTATTTATTTGTTAGTTTGGGTACACGACGGCGGGGATAATATGATTAAAGTGGTAATGGTAAAGATAAGTTGTATATACTATATGTATATATATATATAATATATATATATAGACAATGTACCATTAGTTGATTTTGTTGTTCCAAACTATCTAGGCTAACAATAAGTTGTTGTTGTTTTTTTTTTTTTTAATATTTAAAGGCAAGTGTTCCGGTATTTTTTTTTTTTTTTCATTCAATTTCTGTTTACTTTTCCGTAATTAATAAATTTGAGTTTTTATATGCAAATCAATTGGATCTGAATCTTTTGAATAACTATATATGTATGTATATGTATGTATGTCTATAGATCGGTTTTATCTCTTTCTTGTTGTTTTTTTTAGCGCTAACTGGCGGATATGTTGGCTTCCATTTTTTTTTTTTGCATTTGTATCAAAAGAATTTTTTTCTACTTTGACCAACAAATCTTTTGTGGGTGTCCTGCGGGTGTACCATGTGTGTGTGTGTGTGAGTGTGTGTGTCTGTGGGTGTATGTGTGTATATATATTTATATATATATATTGTCAACAGTGTGTAATTAGTTTTAAGTTTTTTTTTTCTTTTTGTTTTCATTATTCTTAGAGGTCTGTGATGTGTCCCAAGGTGTTCGTCAATTTTCTTCATCTTCTTCATTTGTCTGTGATTTGTCCATCGTTAATTGCTTGGTATCGATTGGTATTTGGTATATATATACATATATATATATATATATATAATTTGTGATATCTTGTCTATTAGTACAAGTATTGTATATATGTATATAGAGTAAGTTTATGTTTTCATTCATATTATACAGATTCAATTATGCTTATATAATTATTAATAAATAGAACCTATGTACACCGGATCAAAGGGTGAGGATTTAACCATATCTTTCTTTTCTTTTTTCTATATATATATGGGTTATTACTTGACTTGTAACTCGTGTCTTTTAATTTGTTTTTAAATTTTTTTTTCATCCTTTTCTTGGTTTCTGCGTGTTTACCCGTCTGGTTCCTAGAGTTAGGAACTTTTTTGGGGGCCCTTAGTTATGTACACAAAGCAAACATTGTTGCCGATCTTATATCATTCGATCTAATTATTCCATTCACTAACTAACATAGAACATGTAGTAGAACTAATAGAAGGAGCGAAATGTTCATTGGTCGTTTTAAAAATACAATCTACTGCTTCTTTACCAAAATCGAACGAGAAATAATGAATAGGTTTAAACTTTTCTAACAAACTTTTAATCCTTTTTCGCTTATCGTATCGTTTGTGATATCGTATGATATGATTGAATGTGTTATGCTTATTGTTTTTCCTAAACAAAATCAATTTGGTTTTTTCCTATTCATCATATTGTTCTCGCTCTCTCTTTGTTTCTCTTTGCGAATAAATTTCCCATTTTCTTGGCAGTGATAACTCTTTTCGGTTGCTACTTAAAAAAAAGATTTTTTTTGTAGGAATTTGAATAACGAAAATTTCAAAAAAGGTGAAAAAATTATAAAGCATAAATTGCCATGATAGATCGCTCTAATTTTTTGCTATACGATAAATGTAAGTTTGTATGTATGGTTAACTATATGATTTACTCTATAAAATTGTACACTATTTTGCATATAATTTATGTAAATATATATATCATATATATATATATATATATTTGTATATGTACGATAACAATAACACTTATTCTCCGCCCTCAAAAAATTTGTCCCATAAATCAGAATAAAACAATAAATTAATTATCAGGACTTTTGACAGTGGACACATCGGATCATCCCTATAAACATCATTCACAGCAGACAAAAGTAAAGCTTTTCGTGTAGAGTTTAGCATTTTATATATGGATGGATGGTAACGGTATTTTGGTAACGGTATTTTGGTATAAGGTTTAGATTTTGGATCTACTGAATGCTGGGAAAGATTTAACTAATTCGAATAGAATAAGGAATTTTTTTTGTTGTTGATATTTTGTTTTTACTTGAGTTTTTTGTTTTGTTTTTCGATAATTTTCAAAATTGAGTTTTTATTATTGTTATATGACATAATATTAGGTATTAATTAATCATCTTATAGGCATGCTCTCTATAGGTATAATGTGTTAATGCTGCTTCTACTACCTTTCCAACGATCTTTTTTTTTTGCGAATTTCATCTAATTCTTTGGTACACGGCTAAAGGCTACGCAATATTTTAATGTATGTATATATGTATATGTCTATAATTTACTTGCAATGCTTGTAACTACAATATATAATACATATATATATATAATCATATATCTGTTTAGTTTTGGTAGGTATGTATTTATATAATTTATTGCTCTACATATTGTATTGGTATTTATTTGTTTAGGTTTTTTCTTTTGTATTGTACGATTACTGATTCCGATGAATGCTTTATGTACAGTGTTGTGTGGGTGTTTGTGTTTTTCCATTTTTCACATTTTCATATTCGAATTGCATCTTTAACTAACTATAACAGAGGCTAGCATACATACAAATGTATCATCTGAAATTTGGTATCGCAGCATTAAATTAGTTAAACACGTTCATTTTGGTATTTTTTTTGTTTTGGTATTTTGTTTCATCATTTCTCATCACTGAATCACATTCTTGCCAAACTGTCTGTGTAATAGTCTAACAATAGGGTTTTCTTTTCGGCGTTGCCATAATGTACGAGATCAATTCGAAGAGTAAAAAAGAGAAAGATAGAGAGAGTGAAAGTTACAGAGACAGGCAAATGTAGGCTTTTTTTTAGTGTGTTCTGTGAATTCTTTGCGTGTGGTTGTGTTTTTGTGAGAGAGAGAAGGATAACGGTAGGTAGTTATACAATTAAGTTAAGTTCGAGTTCAAGAGAGAGATTTAGTTATAAATTACAAATTACACAATTTGGTTTTTTTTTTGTTCTTTTGTTTTGTTTTGTTTTGTTTGCTAGCTGACATTTAAATGCATTCATAATTTGAGTATAGCGGCAAAACCTAATTACAATACACATAAATATCAAATAATTTGTTCTTTTACATACATATGTCATTTACAAATGTGTGTGTGTGTGTGTGTGTGTATGTTTGTGTAAGAATAGTAGAAATACTGCATAGTCGGTAACGGTATTCGGTAGTATACAAAATAGTAGACAGTGCTCTTGGTATCATAAGTAGGTAAAATAGTACAAGTGTTTCTTCTATATATTTTTTGCAGTGTGTGTATATATCTGTGGGGCACTGTTTAGAAAAAGCTCTTCAAGAAGCCAGCTGGTCCAGCCTGTAACGAATAAAATAATAATAGCGAGTAAGATCAACGTTATTTACTCGCTAAAAAATACACTTACATCCTGCTGCTGTTGTTGTTGCGTTTGTGCTTGTTTGACTTTGGCTTGAGCGATCTTTAAGGCTCTGAAAATGGTGAGTTAAATTTGTTTAAAAATTCCTATTTTATTTATTTACCATTTTATAAAATACTTACTGTTGCAAATCCATAATGGTCTTCTCCTTGGCATTTTGCTCTTCCTGCGACATTTGTACCAATTGCAGCAAACGCTCTGTTTCGGTTGCTGCCTTCTTGTGCTCCTCCTTTGTGTTTTGTAGTTCCTTGACACATCTGCAATATATTCAGTTAATGACATATTTCTTTATGTTAAATAGGAATAAACTTACGCTTCCAGTTGCCGTTGCGTATCCATAAGCTTTTTGTTCAGCTCGCCCGCTGCCGCTGCACCACCGCCTTGCGTCTGTAGTGACTTTTCCAGTTGGTCCATTTGCTCTTTGCGTTTGCGCAACTGTACATCGAATTCGGCCATTTTCTTTTCTTTGTCTTCGATATCCTTGCGTTTGGCCTCGATCTGTTTACGCTGCTCGTCGATGATTTTGCGTTCGCTTTCGGTGGCCTTGGCTTGGTTGTCGATTTGTTTTCGCACCTCCTCCAGCTGCTTTTGTTGCTGCTCCAGTTGCTGGCGCTGTACATCAGAGGCAGCGGCTCCCGCATTGCCCGCCTGTTGCAGTTGTTGCATTTGCTGTTGGAGTGTTTGAATTTGTTGCTGCAACTGTTGGACTTGTTGCTGAGAGGTCTGCAATTGTTTGGCCTGCTCCTGGTTGGATAGCTGAACAAGATAACACCATGTTAGTTTCTACTGCAATAAGGTTAGTTAGACTTTTGTTTACCTGACTCTTTTCGAGCTCTTGGACGAGCAGTTCCAACTGTTGTTGGAAGCGATCGCGTTCCGTGCAGGCTGCTTGGAGTTCGGTTTTTACCTTTTCCATTTCTTTGGCATCGACACTACCGGCAGCTGCCGATTGTTGCTGTTGTTGTTGCTGTTGCGCCGCCTGTTGTTGTTGTTGGGTCATTTGCTGCTGCATCTTCTGCATTTGAGCATGCTGATCCTTGATGTGTTGGTCCATCAGCTGAATACGCTTGTGCATCTCTTGGGCCGCCTTATCGGCCATATCGGCACGGTTCTTTTCTTGCTCGATGACCTTGCGCCATTGTTCGATCTCTTCCCGACTGGCTCCAGCTGCTGCCGCCGCAGCTGCACCCTGTTGTGGTCCTGCCGCTGCCAAGGCACGCTCTGACTCCTGCAGTTTTTGTTGCAGTGCTTGAATCTCCTTCTGCATACCTTGAATCTCGGCAGGTGCTGCTGGAGCCACTGGTTGGCCATTGCGCAGTTTGCGGTTTTCTTCGCGGGTCTTTTGCAATTCCGTTTCGGCATTTTGTAATTCTTTTTGGAAGTTCATCAGTATCTCCTGGCTCTTTTCTAACTGTATAACGAGCTGCTCTCGCTCCATAGCCAGTTGTTTGATGTCGCTCTCCAGTTTCTGGACATGCTTTTCCAGTTGAGGATGGGCGCCGCCTGCACCATTGCGACTTCCTTGTCTTAGGGTTTCCTTCTCCGACTCGGATTTCTCGAGACGATCGTGTAAACGACCCAATTCCGCTCCCATGCGTTCGAATTCGATACGTGTGGATTCGGTGTTTTCCTGCTGTTTGGCCAGATGCATTTGTGCCTTCTCCAGTTCCTTGGCCAAGCGACCGGCCTCCAGTTCGGTGGCATCGCGCGACTGCAGCGCCTTTTCGAGGCGATCGCGCAGCCGATCGATCTCCTGGCGCTCGCCCGCTGACAGCGAGGCCGAGGTGGATGAACGAACCGGATCGCCGGGGCTCACCGAGGACTGTTGCAGGCGCAAACGATCGACCTCCTTCAGCAGTTTCTCGTGTTTATCGCGAGCCTTCTCCCTTTCAATATGAGCCCGCTCAAGTTCGCTGCGCTGCTTGTCCTGATTGGCCAGTAATTTTGCCACTTCTCCTTTGGAAAGCTCTAACTGCAGACTGGTCTCATGTAGTTTCGATTCCATATTCTGGATCTCGTTTTCGATCTTCTCGTACTTGTCTTTGTATTTTTCGAACGATTCTGATTCATATTGGGATTTGCCGCGAATCGTTTCCAGCTCCATGAGAGTCTTGTCCAGCTTCTCGCGTAACCTTTCGTTCTCCTCTTTGAGGCGTCGTGTCTCACGACCAAAGGTGTCCGTATCCTGCAATTTGCGGAGTTCAACTTGGCTCTTTTCGTAGCGCTCTCGCATCTTTTCGAGTTCCACTGCATAATGTGCGGCCTCCTCCTTGGCTGCCTCCACACTGGCACCAGCCTTGGTCTGGGCAGCATGGGCCCGTTCCAGCTCATAGGTAACACGCTCCAATTCTGACTGGAAGTGTTCTTTTTCGCCTTGCGACCTACGGATATCTGTTTGCAGTTTATCGAAGCGATCTCGACTGTGCTCCAATTCACTACGAGCATTATCCTCGCACTCCTTGGCGCGACTTAATTGAAGGGCCGCTCTATCGCAGGCTTCTTGGAGTCGTGTGCTCTCATCCTGGAGTTTACGCAGGTCCTCACGTGCCTTGCTAGCTGCCAGACCGGAGCGCTCAGCCTCTACTTCTAGGCGAGCTCGATCAGCCTCAGCTGTATCGCAACGTGATTGCAACCGATAGATCTCATTCTGGGCCCGATCATATTTCTCTAGCATCTTTTCGAACTCTTTGTTTGAGGTGTCCTTCTCGTCGATCAGCTTCTGACTAGCATACAAGGCCTTGTCAAGCTTCTCTTTAAGTATTTCCACCTCGGTAACGGCATCGTCGCGCTCCATCTGCAAAAGAGAGGGCCACATTTAGTCGGGATGGGGCAGGGAAATGTGAATGATCTTTTGGGGTCAGTGTTCATGGAAGCTACAGATTTACAAACAGCCAATTTCACTGGTAGTAGTTCAGTTCGCATGCTTTTTTGGTTACACAGTATTTTTGTATAGTTTTTAGTATTTTGATATGCAGTATAGACAAGTCAAGTTAGAGTATGTATTATGTTAGGTAAGTAGAGTTTACATAAGCCAATTCTCGTAAAAGTATACCTCAGATTTCAGTTGGTTGGATGGTATGGTTGAGTTCTTGGATTGTTGGTTAATTCTCGATATGGCAATTACCTGCAATTTCTGTTGAATGGCATGTGACTTCTCATAGCGCTCCTTCAGCACTTCCAGATCCGTTTGCATGGCCTCACGATCGCGAGCGGCTTTCATCAATAGGGTTTGTGAGGATTCCGAGCGCTCCTTGAGCGTTTCCAGTTCATCAGAGAACTGATCCCGTTCCTTTTGAATGCGTGCTAATTGCGTCTGCATTGACAGATGTACGGACGAAGTAATAGTGTATAGGTAGGTGTGTGTGTGGGTGTTTCAATAGTTGAAAGATAGATATACAAACGCATATGTAGGCGTGGGAAGTACGTTATATATATATATAGTATAGTTATATAGATTATGTACAGTTAGTTTGGAAAATTTGGGGAATCGGGGGTTAGCACAACAGAGTTACAGTATTACAATAACAGACATTGATTGACATTGGTCTAGGCTCTAATCATATGTGTGAAGGAAGAGTGGATACTTGATAGAAGTGGGACGAGTGACGGTGCTTGGATGGTTTTTGATCAGTCATACCTGCGTCTTTTCGAGCTTCTCGCGTATGCGATCTGTATCCAGTGTTAGGGTTTCACGTTCTTTCTGCATACGAGCCGCCTGACCCAGGGCCTTATCCAGCTGCGATTGCAGATTATCATAGTCATATGTTAACTTCTCTTTCTCCAATACAAGACGACGAGTCTCGGTTCCAGCCTTGTCCAATTTATCCTGCAGATGATCTACCTCATTTTGGGCCTTGTCCAATGAGTTTTGCAATTTCTCGTGCTGCAGTTGAGCCTTGCCCAAGGTGGCTTGTGTACGCTCCATTTCCTCCTTGATTTTCTCAACCTCGGAGAAGGCCTAAGCGTTTGGCGGCGTCAATGTGAGATGGGTAATTGGTTGTTTTAAGGAGGAGGGGTTTTAGGTTCAGTTTCAGGTTTGGTGTTTCTAACTAAATGTCAAATATGCTTTGCCTACCCTATCACGATCGGCATGTATGCGCGACACGCCACTCTGTGCCTTCTCCAGCTCCTGGCGCAGACTCTCCTGTTCGCCTTGGGCATTCTCCAGTTTGGCCTTTAATCGATATACCTCGCCCTGGCTCTTCTCCAGTTTCTCCTGCAGAGCGGCGGCTTCCTCGCGTGCGCGTTCCGCATCCGACTATATTTATATAGAGTTGGGATTGGAGTTGGAGGGATTGGATACGGATATTATTTACAAAGGCACCAAATGTGCTAAATGATGGTACTTAATGTCTGATTGAACTGAACTGAATTGATTTGAATTGTATTGAACTGACTGGTCTGACTTGTTTGACTGATTGATTGATTGACTGACTGACTGACTGACTTGACTGTATGTCTGATTGTTCAGTTGAAACAAAGGTTAAGGGTTATATATATATTATATATTAATAATTACGACACGATTACAAACACTTTTACAACAAGATTTGGCACACAGAAGCAACATGATGACAGATGAGAGAAAAGAGGCGAAAACGGAAATGGTAACGGAAACGTAGAGCAGGCAAGAATTTGAGCAATTCATAGAAAGATAGAAAGTGAAGGAGACAGAGTGCGAGAAAGAGAGAGAATAAGAGTAGGTGGGGTAAAGCGATGAGGAAAAGATGAACAGATAAGAGAGCAAGAGCGAGTGGAAAAATATGCAAAAGAAGGGAAAAGTATTTGTGTATGGAGGAGTAGATGTCATGTGTGTGTGTTGATATGAGTGTGTAGGTTTTATGCATATATGTATGTTATTTTGAGTCCTCAATAGCCCTAAGGCAAATATTTCGTTTCGGTTCATTACTTTACTTTGTCATACTTTTTCTAGGATCCGGTTGATGGGCGAAAGTTGATGGTCAGAGATATGAACTCGAGATGACATTTCATACAAGGTCAATATACAAATATATATATATGTGTGTGTGGTGTGTATGTATGTGTGTGTGATATATGTTAGTTTGCTTGTTTGTATGTCAGGCAATGGCAGGAACATTTAAATTAAAGTCTAGTTTTTTTTTTTTGGTTTTTGAACCAATGCAATTAAAAGTTATCTTTTAGAACTCAATTGTTGTTAGTAAAAAAATGTTCATTTGGTCTAAGTAAAAAATTACTGGTTCATTTTGGTTATGTTGGAAGTATTTACTCACAAAACGTTTTTCAGTTTCGCCCTATATATAGTAGTAGAAAATGAATGGTAAGCACAACGATTTAGATATAGAGTTTTTGTTTTAGTATACATTTCATGTTCAAAGAAGATTGTGTAGTAGTAGTAGTATTATGGTATTATGTTTACAGTTTAAAAAGAGTTTCAGACAAAACACAAAATTATATAGATATATATAGATAAGCGAATAATTAAGCTTTCTATAGAGCGCCTGTTTAATGTATGTATATACGAATGATTGACAACAATTGGCGTGTTCTTTTTATAGTGTATGCGTGTGTGTGTCTGTGTGTTTGGGTGGGCGTGTCATCAATGTATGTTTTTTATATAGAATTTTAATTGAAAATTGGATAGTTCATATAATAGAACAAGTTTCCATCCATCATCAACAGTTTCAACACGCACATTAACAACACGAGTATGTTTTGTTATACATATATGTATGAAATATATATATATATATGGGCTTGCATTTGCATTTCAATATTCTTTGCTGAACGCATATATAAAATGACTAACTAAAAGTTGATTCAAATATGCATAGATATATATATTGATATATAGGGGGTATAGTGATAGATACATATATATATTTCTAGCTTACCTGTGTGACTCTCAGCTCAGCCTGGGTGCGACGCAGCTCGGCAGCCGCCTTGTCCGCTCTCTCTTGGGCTCGATCTAGTTCCTGGGATGTGGTCATTGTGGTACGTCCAAATGTTGTCTTTAATTTCACGGGAATTGTATAAATTAGTTACAAGTTATAAAAGGTGTTTTCTATCAAATGTTTTTTTTTTGTTTTCTTTTGGAAGATGACACAAGTGCAACTAATTTAATTTGAATATTATATTAAAAGAGATAGAGAGAGAGCATTTGCAAATTGTTGTACCAGCAGGCAAGCAACAAAAAGAGTTTAACCAAAAGAAATAAACGTATGTAAATGTACGTTGCGAGTATGTTTGAATAACCGATTGAGTTATGATGATTATGAAATGGTTTTATATTTTTTTTTTTATAAAATTGTTGTTGCAAAGTTGTTCCAAATGCATTTGACGCTTCATAATGTTTAGATTTAGATTCATATCAATTTTCTTTCGATTGATTGTGGAGTTTATGGCAATAGAATATTGAGACTAACGAGCGAAAGCATGGGCTTGTGATCATGATAACATGATCATGATCGACTTACCGATATTTTGCCCGTTTCAAACATTAACTTTTGTACATTCTGTAAGAGTACGGATTGAAAAGGCAATTTCACTAACAATATTATTAAATATATAAATATTCCTCAATCAGTAAGAATATAATGAGTGCAAAGTGTTAGGGCGAGTAACGAGAGATTAAGTAACGTGAGTAGAACTAG
This sequence comes from Drosophila neocordata, assembly GCA_018903615.1. Classification (NCBI taxonomy): domain Eukaryota; kingdom Metazoa; phylum Arthropoda; class Insecta; order Diptera; family Drosophilidae; genus Drosophila; species Drosophila neocordata. Next base: position 12,114,904 of record JAEIGI010000004.1, on the reverse strand, counting down.
TCATTTGATTGTAGCCAAATAACGAGTAGCGAGTGACGAGTGAGAAGTTAAGAGTAACATGTGCTACAACTAATCAATTGCTAAGAGTGCTAAACTCAAGCCTGCTGGCGCTAAATTGCAACTAAAGTTGGTACAAATAATCAAGTAAAACTATTAACTACTGTGTGACTCCATTACAATTATAGCTATGATTATAAGGATTTAAACTTAATGCATAATGTTGGATTAGGCTTACTTTGTGTAGTGTGGTCTGTTCTTCTAGCTGCATCTATTTGGTTTTATGTTTTATTTGATTTAAATTTGGTAATTTTTTTTTTAGAGTGTTGTTGGTTGGGTTGATTGGGATGCGTTTTTCGGTAAGTGTACATGTAAATATACATATAGATAGGCACATAGATATAGGCATATATAGTAATAGTAAATATTGGTATACATTTATGTATATAGATAAATATATAGATTAAAGTGTGTATGTTCTTTTAGTGTTTTCATATCATATATTATATACATAAGACACACACACACTGAATGATTATTTAGTATTATATTATAATTAAGAAGTAGAAGCCGGGGGAACCGGTCATAATGCACGAGTACCTGCGAACGTTCCAAATCGTGTTTCAGCCGCTCATTCTCCAGTTCTAGACGTGCTATACGCTGCTTGGTTGACTCCCAATCAGCACTGCTTCGTCCCATTTCACAGGTGGCCTTCTCTAATTCTGCCTTTGATTTGCCCAGTTCACTTTGAGAGGCCTCCAGTTTGATTTCGAGACGTTCACGCTCATTGACAGCCCGCTCCAGGCGTGTCTGCAGCTTCTCTACTTCACTTTCGGCGGCTCGTAATTTGATTTTATAGTCGGCCACCTCTCGTTCATGCAGATCCCGCTCCTCTTGCTTTTCATGCTCGGCACGATCGCGCTGATCCCGGAGTTGGGCCATCTGCTTCTCCTTGTCGCCAATGGCCTCCTCAAGGCTAGTGAGAGCACCCTCAGAGCTACTATGATGGGCCTGCATGGCCGATAGGCGGGCTCGAGCCATATCTACCTGGTTGTCTTTCTCCTTAAGCAGGTCCTCGAGATTCTCAATCTGTTAATTGTGTGTGTTTTTGGTAAGGGTAAGTAAAACGTTTATGTCATTATAAGTACGGATCCTTGGGCTGACCTTTCGCTGCAACACACTGATCTTGCGATCCTTGATGTCCATATGATCCTTGAGTTCCGTAAGCTCGCTAGTTAATCGGTTTCGCTCTTGGACTGTCTGCAATGTGCCTTGCGTCTTTTTCTCAATCAGGCGGTTCTTCTCCTCAAGCCGCGCACGCATCTCTTCCACATCTGTTTGCAGCATATTGTAGTGTTCTTCTTTGGCGCATAGCGACTCCTTGAGCACCGCTATGTGCCGCTGATAGTCCTAACGAGAGTTATTTTATACTGTTTCTGCAAATGGGAATACAATTTGGAGGGGGGTGGCCAGAATGAACCAATTACCTGATGCTGCTCTTCCAGTGTTTTCATTTTTGCCGCCATCGCCAGAATCTCTTGATCCCTTCTTTGTATTTCAAGACGGAATTCGTCCAACTAATCGGATGATTGTAACAATTGTGAACGTGTTGTTGGCGCGTTGGTTGTGTGAGTGATAAAAATTCAGGAAAGGACAAAGATCAGAGATAATATAGAGAGAGAGAGAAAGAGATGAGAAATTGCATTGAATATTGCCTCCTGCCTTTTTTTTTGTAGGAAGACTACAGTAATGGAGAGTAACGAGTAGCGAGTAACGAGTTGTTCTTGTTGTTGTTTGTTTTTTAACGGCGATTGACAGTGTGTGTACATATTGAGAAAATGAGCGAGGGCGAGCGAGAGCATACGCTAAATGTGAGAATAATGAAGAGAGAGATCGAGACCTCCATTTCGGGTGTATATGTGTGTATATAGTATAAAGATCGTCTGAGAGTGTAAATGCCTTTATGTATGTGTCTGTGTATGTGTGCGAGTGTGTTATAGAGGGCTTGGCCTTTAAAGAGAAATGTTTTTATACAATGGGAACTTGGTCAGACCTCAACTGTTTCTTTATGCAATTTTTCTTATATATTTTTTTGTTTTCTTTTTTTTTTATCTTTATTGTTATTGTTTCCAGTTTTTTATTAATTTTTTTTCTCTTTCGTTTTTATAATGCTTAAAATTTAATGTTAAGTTTAACAGATTTTCAAGAAAAGTTTCATTTTGGTTTTTGTTTTTAATGCAAAGTCAAAAGTTAAATCTTAATTAGGGATTTTACAGATAAATCAGTTGTGTGTATATATATAAATAGTACATCTCGTTGGAGTATAATCAGATTTTAGATTCAGATTTAGTAGATTAGTAATTAATACAATATAAGTATAAGTATGTATATAGAGAGTTATGTATAAGTATATGTATATATATATAAGTATATATAAATATCCAAGTTCAAGTTCTTCCATATAAATGCCACAATCATCATTATCATCATTATCGTCAGTACAAAAAAAAAAGACCAAAAAAACAAAAAATCAAGAGATAACTAAACAGACCCAAAGAAATTGGATAAATCTAAAGGATAATATCTATCTGAAACTACGTATTTGTATTTGTATCTGTATCTGTATATCTTATGTTCGAATGTCCTTTTTTTCCATATATATATATATGCGAATGACTGTACGAGCCTTATTCTTTAAATGCTTTCAAATTGGCTAGTGATTTCATTTTTACTTTATTTTTATTGTATTGTATTGTATTCATTCAGTATGATCGACCTATGCTATAGATGATTATATATATATATATATGTATATGTTTCTATTGAAACTTAAGGATAACAAAACTGACAAATTTAATGAAGAATATTTTTATACCCTTGCAGGGTATTAATATATATTTCCTTTCAATGTGATTGATCTGCTTCGGACTATAATTTCGTTCTATAACTTAGATCTCAAAGATCATAAAAAAAGAATATATTTCTAGGTATATATAATATATAGCTCATTTTCAGAAAGAATTCTCAAAGAAATATAGTTTTTCCTATCGTTTAAATTAACATTATCAACACTGGTGAACTGCAAGAAATAACATAACTTAAATACCGGTATACCGGTATTTATATTGTAAGTATGAACACAATATTGCTTTTCGCATTGCAGTTTTTTCTCAATTTTTATATGTGAGTGTGTATGCATGTGTGTGTGTATGTGTCTGTGTGTATGCGTGTGTGTATTGCCTACTAATTAAATTTTTAAACTACTGAACTCTAGACCAAAATTATTTTGAGAGTAACTCCAATTTGTTTTTGATTAACTACTACAATTTTAACAATTTTTACTTTCTTTGAGAAATGTTTTGTTTGGTTTTTTTTTTGCAAATTTTGTTTTTTTTTTGTGGTTTTTTTGTGAATTTTCTTTCTAATTTGTTTATAAAGCAAAGCAGAGACCTTGAGTAAATAAGCACCTAATATATATGTATGTATATATCAATCATATATTGTGTAAGTTAGTATTTTTTATATATATATATATCGATAGCAATATATATATATATGTAGCTATGTAGCATAGACACATTTTGAATGCTTTTTCTTTCGTTCGTTTCACTTTTTTTTCTTATACTTCAACCTACACACTCAAGTAAAAGGATATAGACACAAAGAGAGAGTGAGAGTGAGTGAGCTAAAGAAAGAGAGAGAGAGAGATAGAGGTGAGTTAGAAAGGAAGATTATATTTAATACTCACAATAATTTGCATTTTCATTTTTGCACTCTCTCTTTTACCTTTCCTTTACTTAAACTTTTCCTTTCGTTTACGCATTTTACATATAAATTTCATCTTTTACATATAATTGACCTTCATTGCTAATCACACGCTAGTTCGTCGTTCATTTTTGTTTGTTTTTTTTCTTGTTTGTTTTACTAACGAAACAGAGTACCAAATACCAAAATACAAGTAAAGTACATGGAAAAGGGAGCTAAGAGAAGGCTGCTAAGTATGCAATAATTTTTGTTTTTTCTTCATTCTTTGAAAATTGTTTTGGGTTTCGTATTCTTAGTTAGGTAGTTAGTAGGTTGGCTAATATGGGATTACTAAGTGGCTAAATAGGACTAGGTAACGGTAACTTTTTCTGTAATTTCTTTGTAGGTTTTTTTTTTTTTGATTTAATAATTTCAAGCTTTCTTTTTTTTTTTTGTTGTTGTCGTTTGCAAAACTTAACACATACGAGTTTTTCGATTACGAATAAGTTAAAGTAAATTTTCTTCTCATTTTTCATCTTTGCCTTTGTATGTATATACTTTTGCTTAAATATCTTAAATTGTTTGTTGTTTTATTTTTCTTAATATTTTTTTTCTTCTTTTTTTATATACAGTCTTTTACTTTTTTTGAGAGTCCAAGAGCCAAGGTTCTACAAAAAATTTCCAAACATTCACACAAAAAAATTTGTTCTTTTTCTTTGTTTTTTTTTTTTTTTTTTTTTTTTTGCCCTGAGTGCTCTATGCAACAGAATCACTAAAATAATATCTAAAATATTAAAAAAAAGAATAAAAAAAAAGTAATGTAATGAATATTATTTTTAGCTCTCGTTTCCAGTTTTTTTTTTTTTTTTTTTTTTTTTTTTTTTTTTTTTTATACTTTGCTACATTAAAATGGCACATGAAACAAAATAGTTTTGTTTTATTTTGTGTTTCCCTCTTAATGGCTAATAAGAAAATTTTTTGTTTTTTATATTAATATAAATCTATAATATATTTAATATATATATATATACGTACTATATATAAGCATTATATGGTATTGTATGGTATAATACTTGGTGTCATGGGTTTAATTTGTTTTTTTTTTTTTTTTTTTTTTTTGGCGGACAATGGGGGGTCGTTGATGGGGGCGGATCCCACCCTATATATATTTATACTTTGGTTAACTGCAAATGCCAACTTTTCATTTGATCAGTATTCTTCTTCTTCTTGTACTTGCGAAAAAGTGATGGTTAGTAGGAGAAGGAGGGGGGGGCTTATAGGCTAAGGTTAATGTCAAAAAGTTAGAGGAAAGCGTTAAATGCAGATTGGATTTTTCGCATCCTGAATTCTAATTGATGATTAATTGATGCTGATTGAAAATGTTTAATGGTTGATGGTGGTGCGGGTATTTTTGGGGGGAGGGTTTAAAGGGGAATTCAATTTTGCTCTTTTGTTGTTGTAGTAGTAGTAGTAATAGTTGGTAAAATGATGTAATTTCTTTTTGTTCTTGTTGTTGTTGTTGATTGATTGATTGATTAAGTTGATTGGTTGTCGCTTAGGAATCTAGGGATAGCGTGTCTACATCAAATTTAAAACTTACTTGTCGCTTATGCTCTTGCGGCAGTTTCGGATAATCTAAGTCTAGTTTCGAGTATGGCAAATGATGTTGTTGGTGGTGGTGATGATGTTGTTGTTGTTGGTGTGCTTGTTGTTGCTGTTGATGCAAATGCGGATGCGAATGCAAATGCGTATAGCCCAAATGATGTGGCTGATGATGTTGATGATGATGATGTCCAGCCGTATGCGTATGATGCAATAGATCATAATTGGATGCCGCATCCCTTGCACTGCTTGCCAATGTGCCACCAAATGGTCCGCTCGTATTGGCCAAAGCAGCCAAAGGATGGGTCTGCAAATGATTCTGATGCTGATGTACATGGTATTGATACTGCGGATGCATTTGCTGTTGCACCGATGCCTGGATATGGGAATGCGGTTGCTGTTGAGTCTGCTGCTGTTGGTTATAGTGACTACTACTGCCCTGAGTGCCAGCAAATTGCTGTTGAAGATTATATGCCAATGCCGAGCTGCTCATTGGCTGCTGGTAATACTGTGAAATGGCTGGATTTGAGGCATGCAGTGAATGGGACATGAGTTGGCGTTGCTGTTGGCCAACTGTTGGCCAAATACCAAGACCCATACCACCCAGACTGGGACCATAACCCATCGGCCCCCCATAGCCACCTAGATCATTCTGATAGGGATTCGTCGTTGTTGAGCCATAACGTCCAGCTCCGGTACCCAACATAGTACCTGGATATCCAGTTGCCAAATTTGATACAGAATATGCTGGCCTCAGACGTGCTGCAGCTGCTGCGGCACTTTGAGCTGCTGTCAGCTGTGCCGCTGTCTGTTGCTGTTGCGGCTGGAAGTACATATTCGGTTGGGAGGAGAAACTCGTCGACATTTGCATAAGATTATCGTTGAGATATGGCGGCGATGTATCACCCGGATGCAATGTAGGATAACTGGAGACAACACGTCCCGGATAGGCATTTGCCGCCAAAGGCGTGGTAATTGGCTGACCCAATTGCCTTGCCTGATGTGTAAGATTTAGTATTTGCGAGGATCTCGATATTGACTTATGCGCTTCGTTAAGCAAATTGACTATATTTGAGGAGCTTGTCTGATGCAATGGCGGTGCCGGATAACCATAAACATCCTGATACATGGTCGCCGATGGTAAACCAGCAATACTATATCGTCTTCGACGAATGGGCGAGGTTTGGCCATAAATTTGTGTGGCTGCTGTCGGTTCATATAGATAACCCGCTGAGGTGGAGGGTCCGCCATAAAAATCATAACCGCCGGCATAACCGCCTGGCTGGCACGTTGCTGGACCATATCCACTTACTCCAATTCCTCCTACTCCAATTCCAGCTGTTGCCGGTCCGTAATATTGTCCAATAATATCTGGCAGTGGTGGGCTGGCTCCGCTGGCACCCGTGTAGTTATTGTACATCTGAAATGGGCGATTTGTTTCGAATTTGATTTTTGGGTGGTTTGGTTTTTGGTATTTGGGTTACGGTTACGGTTACGGTTACGGTTAACCGGTAACGGTTGAGGTTACGTTTTAACTGTCAGTTTAACGTTTAAAAATATTTCTGTGTCTCATTGTGTCGTTGATTGAACAAATATTTATTAGTTAGTTAAGTTAAGTTATATAGTTATAGATTGATTTGTTATTGTTGTTGTTATTGGTTATTATTGTGTTTACATATTTAACATATTGAAAAGCGATTTTTGCCCGATAACTTACGGACTATTTTGGCCCCATTTTCTTAAATTTTCTTTGCTTTTGTTTGAAATAATCAATCAATTTTTATTTATTTTTTTTGTTCGTTTGTTAGTTTTGTTTTTCATCATGATTTTTGTTCTTTTTTGTTGTTTTTCTACAAGTTTTTAATCTTTTTTTATACATTTTGCTCTTGTTGCGCTTAATTTACAATAAGGTTTTGTAATAGATATATATATATAGTTCTTTTGGACTTTGATTATTCAGTTAATCTGATATATATATAGCTTTAAATTTTCTTTTTCTCTGATTTAGAGTTTTAGTTCAAGATTCACACCTAAATGTTTATTAAAATTATCTTCTCTTTGAGTGATTAGGGACAGACGACTGCTGGCTGAAGAGTGAGGGGTGGTGGGTGTGGGTATAGGGTTTGGGGTTCTGGTCTAGGGTTAAGGGAATTTTCATTTGTATGAAATGTGTGTCATATATATGTGTGTGTGGCAGAGTGAGAGAGACAGAGAGGTAAAGAGACAGACAGAGATAGAGAGAGATAGAGAGTTCTATATGTATGTGTATGTGTGTGTGTGTGTGTGTGTGTGTGTGTGTGTGTATGTTGTGTGTTTGTATGCTGGGGCCGCTGCTCGTTTATTTGTTTTCTTTTCTTTTTTTTTTTGCCTTGAATTGCAACTTAGATTTTGATTTCGTTTTTTTGGTATTTTTAATTGTTTTTTTTTTTTTTTTTTTTTGGTATTATATTGTTGTTGTTGTTGTAAAGGGTAAGGAAACATAAATTTGTTGTTTTTACTTATAACAATATATGTATAGTTCAGATGCATTATAGAAATAACGTGCAAAAATATATTGTAAATAATTGTTATTGTTTTTTGTTTTTTTGGTATTTGTTCGTTTGTTTTGGTTTATTGTAGTGAAATTGTTATTGTTGTTGTTGTGTGTTGGTTAAACAAACAGACAGGTGAAGAGAAATGTGTGAGAAATATTTAGATAGAGAGAGAGAGAGACAGATATATTTATATATATATATAGATATAGAAAGATAGTTAAACAGAGACAGACAGAGACAGAGGAGTTTAGTTTTGCAGCTGAGTGAGTGTGAAAGTTCAAAAGAAGTTTTCTTTTTTATTTGTTCTTTTTTTCTATGTGTGTGTAAGTGAATTCTGATTTGAAGTTTTCCAAACTTTTAGTGTAAGTGTGCGTGTGTATATGTGTGTGTGTGTTATGTGTAGAGTAAGAAAGAGAGAGTGAGAGATAGTACTTGGTCCAACGTTCGTTAAAGTTTAGTTTGTTTCTTTAGTATTTTTGTTTTATTTGTTTTTTTTTTTTTTTATTTTAATATTATATTTATATACAAAACCAAAAAGTAATATATTATTAGTTAATATTATCACACTTTCAGGGTTTATTAGGGGGTCGGGGTAATGGGACGAGGACATGGAAAGTATTTGTTTGGTTATGTTTAACTGAAGTTCTGGTTATAGTATTTTTATATATTTTTTTTGGTGCCTCTGGTCACATTTTTTTTATATTATTTTATTTTAAGCAAAAGTAACGCAATTTAAAAAAACAACATACTTTGAGATTTAAAATGTATGTATATATAAATTTATATATATATATATATGCATATATTTAATAGTTTATATAACGTATATATATATCAAGTAGGAGACAGACAGAGAGAGAGAGAGATAGAGAGACAGAGCGAGCGACAGTGAGAGAGACAGACAGAGTTAAGTTTAGAAACAGTGATAATTAGGTTAGAATTGAATTATATACACTGAGTAATTGAGTAATTTGTTTTTTTTTTTTTGGTAATTAAATATATATTTGTATTTTGTAATTGTAATTGTAATTGTTTTATCATTTTATCGTCAAAGACTTGTGTCCAGTAATAAGGCGAAATAAGGTTTGATTCGCTTTAATTTTAGTTTTCTATATTCTTCTTCTTGTTTTTAGGACTTTTGTTCTTCCTTTTCATCTATCTGGTGCGAAAATATTACAAAAGCATATTGTAAATAGTTGCATACGATTTCAAATTGTTAACTCTTTCAATCATATATAGATATTAAGTTTGTCATTGTTTTTTTTTCTCTTTTCTATTGCATTAATAGTTTTTTTTTTTTGCTTTTAGAACAACAACAAAATATGTTTTTTTTTTTTAACTTTTTTGTTTTATTTTTTTTTTTGTTAATAGAAAAAATAAATAATCAATTCGTTTGAAACAAATTTATTTCGCTTTTTTCTATAGTTTTTCTTTTCTTTTTTTTTTTTTTAGTGTGTTTCGATTTAGTTTTAGTTTTCTTTTTTTTTTTTTTTTTTTTTTACTTTTTGGTTTTAGCCAATTATTGGAGCCATTACAATCGATAAGTATCGTGGAAAAATCTCTGCATCTTTTGGCAATAAAATGACAAAAGAATTATTTTCATTTAGTATTTATGCTAAATAAATCATCACAGTTAAAATGTTATTTAATTTTTTTTTTTTGTATTGTTTGTCAAGAACAAATTTTAAATTTGTTTTTAAAAAATTTATTGAGTTTAATTTTTGATTGCTCTTCATTTTGGTTTCGGTATTTCATTTGTATATATTTTTTTTGGTTGTTAAAAAAAAGTATTTGTATATCGGGTATATATATATAAATATATTACTTTTTGATTATGTAACAACAAGTAAGTAAGAAGAAACACAGCGAAATAGAGACAGAGAAAAACAGAGAGAGAGAGAGAGAGACAGAGGAAGAACGTTCAAAAAAACCGAAACATGAATTTTGTAGTGAAGTGTAAGGCTAAATAGGGCAAACAAAAAAAAATTTGGAATTCTGTTGGTTGGTGGGAAAGGGGTTTAAAAAGAGGTTTAAGGGGTAAATTTGATTACAAGCAAAAACTTTACAATGCACATAGAGAAAAAACAACAACAACATTTAGTTTACTTTTCAACAAAAAAAAAAAATAAAGGAAATAAAAACAACAACAACAACGAGAAAAGAAATAATAGAAAACATAAAAACAATGACAAAAACTACAATTAGTATAAATTTAGAAATTATGCCAACTGGCAAGAGAGAGGGAGATGGAGATAGAGATGGAAAAGAGTAAGAGCAGGAGAGAGAGAGAGAGACAGAGCAGCAGTTCCTATCAACTAGAGTAACAGAGAGAGAGAGTAAGAGTAACAGAGAGAGCAGGTAAGCCACACACACACAAACACACACAAACACTTAAAAATAAAGCCAAGAGCACTCACACACACACACAAAAAGAGAGAAAAAAGAATGGTAGACACATACACACACACATACACCTACAAAGAGCGGGCGAGTGAGCGAGATATATAGAAAGAGACTCACACATGAATGTGGCCCGAAATAACAACATTTTGGTTACAAGGTTATTACGTATATGTCATGTCAAACCATGTTTATGTGTGCGTGTGAACGCGTTTGTATTAGTGTGTTTATGTATATAAATATATGTATGTATGTTTGTATGTATGTATGTATATATGTATGTATATATGTTGAAAGTACAATAGCGGCATCTGAGAGTAGAAGCAAAGACTGGGTAAGACATGGTAGAAGGGGAACGTATGAAGAAGTAGTAGGTGCTGGAGGTGGGTTATAAAAATACAAACCAACAGCCAAAAGGCAAATGAAAATAAGTAAAAAAAAATAACACAAAAAAAAAGAAAGCCAGGCAAAAGCCAGAAGTCGAGCTATGTTTGCCTCTCTGTATATGTAAGTGTGTTAAGTGTGCGTCGTGTATATATTTGTATATGTTTGCAACAACAACAAAAAAACAAATAAAGAAAGAAATTTATATAAAAACAAAACCTTAAATTAAAAATAAAAACATCAAAGAAACGTATCGAAACATTGCAATATAAATTAAAACCTAGAAAAATCCTTCTAATACACAATTCTTTAATGAAAATATGTTAAATGTTTATAGTTAAATCCTCAAATTGAATTTCCTATTATATAGAATTAGGTCTACAATATGTATTTTCTGATTTCATGGCAATTCGCTTAGTATGTATTTAGTGTATGAAAAAAAAAAAACGAAAAATGAAAAATTTTTGATAAGAAGCTAATCACAATTTTATTGCGGATGTGATTGTTGAGGCTTGGGGGGTAAAAACTGATGCCTTAGCGTGTTTGCAGAAGCTCGTAAAGTTGCAAAAATAAACACATAAAAAAAAAACCAAGAAGAAGAAGTAAAAGTCATCAATGTAACATACACACGTAGGCAAACAAAGCTAAAAAAAAAAAAAAGAAAAGGAATTTTTTTCAGTATTTTTTTTTTTGTCGGAGGGTTTACTTGCAATTATGACAAATCATCACGTCTCCATGGCGAGAGTGAGAGACTGAATGAGAAGGAGACAAGCGCCTGGCCCTTGCCTCTGTTTCTTCTCCTTTTTTCCCTTCTATACGTTTCTTTTCTTTTTTCTGTTTTTTTTTTTCCTATTTTCTTGGCCTTTTCACGCACACACACACGTGCCAAGTGTGAGTGACATTCTTAATGAAGTGCAGAGCAGAGCCTGTCTGCACTTGAGCTCAATTCTCATTCACTAATTACGCACACAAATACACAGAAACACATACATTCACATGCAGAGGCATTCAAATGCAGATACAAGGCAGCCCTAAAAAGTAGGCAATGGTTTTATTTTATTCTATTTTTTTTTCTTGCAAAGAATTTCAATTTCGCCAGAGTGAACAAGGCAAACTGTGTAAGGTGTAGGGTAAAGAGGGGAGAGTGACGATAAGGTGAGGTAGAAAGTCTTAGAGAAGGAGTCGAGGTTTTTTACAATTTATTTGTTTTGCGTGTTTAAGCAAGTAAAATGGCAAAAAAACGAATGGTAAAGGGTACCCTTACCCCTTTCTCTCTCTCTCTCTCTCTCTCTCTGTCTCTTAGCCTAACCTGGTCCCCTGCTGAGTCTGGCTCTAAAATGCAGTATGCAATAGGCTCTGTATGGGGGTTGCAGTTGTTCCTTCCATTCTTTTATGCACATTTTACTTTATTATGTATGTAGATGTTTGGGTTGTGTGTGTGTGGGTAAGTAAGTGTGTGGCTTATGTTACTTTGCGCCTCTGCTAATTGTAGATAGATTGTGTATGTGGGTGTATGGTGTGGTTAAGGAAACTTGGGGTACTTTTTTGTTTGGGGCTTAAGGTGGGTCTGTCTCTGTCTGTGATTTCTTTTAGCAGCGGCCCCCAATTGATGGCCATATCAATTTGATTTCCCTCCCTCTGGTTGTGTGTTTGCTCTGTCTGAGACAGCACATACAATAGATTACACACACTCAACACACACACATGTGAATTTTATAGTTTATAGATGAAGTTTTGTTGGTTTTGTTTGTTGGTTGCTGTTGCTGTTAGAAATGACATTTTCGATTTGTTGATCGTGACGAGGATGGCGATGAAAGTGATGATGATGATGATGATGATGATGATGTTGTTGTTGTAGATTGATGATGATGATGGGGGTATTGTTGTTAATGTTGCTGTTATTGTTCTTATTGTTGTTGTTGTTAGTGGTTGTGGTTATGGTGGTAGTGGTGCATCTGCAGTTTTGTTTTATTTGCTCAAACTACAATACCTTATAGTAGACATAGGCATTGTCCATAGGTTTTTGGCTTTACTGTAGGGGGGACTTGACTTTAAAATGTTAATGTTGTTGTTGTTGTTGCTGTTGTTGACGTTGTTTTCGTTGTTCTTGTTGTTGCTGTTGCTGTTGTTGTTGCTATGCAAATGTACAATATACAATTTGCAATTGCAGTTCGTTGTACTGAAATTTTCTCTGGTTTTTCGCGTTTACGCTTCGCCTTCCTTTGCCTTTTGACTACTTTGCTTTGTTTCACACTCTATTTATGTAATTTGAGTTGGCCAAGTAGAGGGAAGTCAAAGTGTGTGAGTATGTGTGTGTGTGTGTATAATGCACTAATAAACAGTTTGTCTGAGACAACTTCCTTGTTTAGTTAGTTGCTGTTGCTGCTGCCTAGACTAGACTAGACAAGCCAAACCAAGTCTCGTCTCTAGGTCTCTGTACGTCAGTTTCTGGTTTATTATCTTTGCTGTTTCCTGCACTACTTAGCTCCACACAAACACACACACATGCTTCTCGTTATCTATATACACATATATATCTATATATATAACAATCTATATATAAATATATATGTTATTTTCGTTGTTGTTTTCTCTGGATAATATTTCCAAATGCTAAAGAAGATTCGTATATTCTTTTTTTTTTTTTCCTGCTTAAGTCAAATTATTGATTTTATGCTGCAGAGAAGGTTGCGGGCTGGCTGGCTGGCTGCTGCTGCTACTTCTGCTGTTTTAGCCTTCTTTGCTATTTGCCTCCTTTTTGGCTTACAGCGGTATACGGTTTTCGTTTTACAGTAAGAGCGGAGGGGGAACAAAATTTATTTTTTTTTAAATTTGCATTATTTTATTATTAAGCTTGTTGTTGTTTACACACATTCACACATTTGGAGCAATGGAAAAGGCACAAAATTTATGGCAAATGCTTTACTCTTGCGTTTTGCTACATTCTCGAGTTTGTTTCAACCGATTTCTCTCAAATATTCGCACCGTTGTATCGCACTATATATATATTTTTATACTGAAATGCACTTGATTAAAACATTTTCCTAATTTATTTCATTTAATTTCATTTCTTTTCTTTTTTCTCATTTGCCATTTGCCACACTTTCTCTTTTCCTTTATTTTTTTTTCCTTTTTTTGCGTACGCCTTGCGTTTTTTTTTTTTTTTTTTGCGTTGCGGCCTCGTCCGTGCCTCGTGTTCGTTGGCTCAAAACGTTGCGTATACAACTGTCCGCTTCTAAGGAGCTTTTGCGCCCACGAGGCCATTGAGCAACGCAAACAGACACACACACAGGCACACTCACACACATGGACACACATTCATTGGGGTAAGGGGAAGCTTACATTGAGCGAAAGCTTTTACGTTTTATGCTCAAAGCCGAAAAGCTTTCGTTATATTGTATGTGTTTGCTGTTGTTGTTGTTGTTTTGATTATTGATTTGGTTAAAAAGAACTCGTTACTCGTTAGCTTTTTACTCGTTAACTCTACAACATTATCCTTGCAGCTGCTGCTGCTGCTGCTGCGGCTACGGCTGCTGCATTTGATGCCCCGTTGCATGCGCATGACTTGAATGCAGCTGATGACTGACGAAGACCACCACCACGGGTGGCCGGTTCCTTGCAACTAGCAAACCAAATCAATGTGTGTGTGTGTGCGGGTGTGCGGGTGTGTGTATAGACAACACTTTGCATATATTTTGTTCCCATTTTGATGACATTCCAATTATTATGCTAAGTAGGCAATGCTAGCCACACACATTCCATTCCGTTTTAATATTTGAAATTGAAATTGCAATTTGAATTTCAAATGGACTGGAAATCAATAAATCAATTGGCCAAATGGTCATCTACTCTCTTTTTCTCTGTGTGTGTGTGTGTGTGTATATATGAAATAATAGTAAAAAGGACATGGACATGAAGCTGTAGCTGAAGCGTTAGGTTGGTGGTTGCTTTTCTTTTATTTCCTTTTTTGTCTCTTTTGTGGGTCACCCAGTTCCCAATTTTTGCCCGCTTAATTGTTTTCATTTCATTTCATTTTGCTCTTTACTCTCTAAATAAACGAAATTCCATCAGCACCAGGACCAGGACCAGCATCGCCATCGACCAGGCATAGGAGAAGATGCCACAGCTCCTGGTTTGCTTTTTGTAATTGCATTGCGTTTGTTCGTTGGACAGGACACACGGCAATTTGCTTGACAAACTTGGCACAGTAAACGCCACTTTTATAAGGTAGTGTAAGTGAGTGTATGTGTGGATATGTTTGTGTGACTGTGTGTGTTTGTATCTGGTTGTATGTGGTTTTTTATGGCAGTAAAATGAATTTTGCGGCAGGCCGCGTAATTATTTTATGCCCTTGCAAAAACAATGAGTCCACCCTCACACAGACACACACACACAAGGACTGGCAGGACTAACTGAAACAAACTGAGCCAACGTAATATATCAAGAGTTGAGTCCAACACCATAATAACGAGCTCATTCCCCTGATTATTTATGCCTGTATCCAGCGACAGCAAACAGTAGCGTATTGAGGCAGGCCAGAGGCAAAGTTATCTATCCATATACATATATAAAGTTGTTGCTCAATTCGCAAAAGTTTAACTCTTAATTATTGTTAAACATATTTTAAATTAATGAATTTCTAAGAGTTTTAAGAACTACTTTTAGTTGCAAATAGTTTTTTTTAATTAAAACCTTAACAAAATTCTTTAATGCTAATTGAAATGCAAATGTAATTTCTTCAAAAATTCCGCTCCTGTTTTCTATATATATATATATACTAATCCTTTTCCTTGGCTAACTCAACTCCCTTATGGTACTGAGCTTTTGGCTTTTCTCTATACAGTTTTGCATGCTAATTAAAATTCAGCTCTAGCTATTGCCAACGTTTTGCATAGTTTGTAATTTGCTTGACAGGATTATAAACAACATGAATCTTTGAATATGTATTTATGGATAATGACGATGGCGATGATGGTTGCAGCGAGCAGTTTTAGCTGAGCTGGCCATCATCATCATCATCAAACCAATCATTGTCAGCGGTTGAGAGGTCAGGTCATGTATGTGAGGGCATAGTTTAGCTTGCCTAAGTCTAATATACGAATGAACTTTTCGTTTTTATACCACAAACACACACACACACACACATACGCTTACAAGCGACTAAATGGCAAGAGGAGCGTTAGGGAGGCTTAGGACTACAGTTTAGGCTCAGCAGAAAACTCACTCACCCTTACCCCTTGCTCCTCCTGAGCGAATTTCTTGATTTCACGCTCCAAATCAAGCTGTTGTTGTTGTTGTTGCCAAAGAAGTGAGAAGGTTTTTTTTGTTGTTGTATTTTTTGTTTCGGTTTAGTTTTTACGACACTCGAGATATGCCAGACAATTTCTACTATATATATATATGTATATGAATGTATATATGTGTGCTTATGTGTGTGTCAAAGAGAATTTGGTATGTTATATAGAGGGCAAATGTAAGCCAAATTTATATAGATTTGAAGCAGACAAACTGGCGTCAGTTAAATGGCCAAAAGACCAAAAATATTCATAAAAGAAAATTTTACCAACTACTTTTAGCCAATGCGTGGCATCATAACATACATTTACAATGTTATATAATGTAAGCAAAAAGGATCAAGGCTGGCAATAAATACAGTTGTATATCGATAAATTCATCTTATAGCACTTATACCTACTTATGACTGCATTTAATCGCCATTCATGTTGAGTTTAATTGCATTGAAAGTTTTTTTTTTTTCTGCTCATTTTGCCGACTTTTTTACTTCCCTCAAAACATGTGCCAAATCGGAAATGTAAAACGCACTGACCTCGAAACGTTTTGCCGGCAATCGGCCCACACTTTACAAACACACACACAACACATACAGCACACCCACTCTTCTAGCCTCCTCCACCAATTGATGATTGCTCGCTTGCCATGCCAGCTAACGCGGCGTATACGCAACAACTTTTAATTGCTGAGCACAAAAACAAAAAAAAAAAAAAACTAAACGAAACGAAACGAACGGAGGCGAAATTTGTTTGCTGTGTTCTTGTTTTTTTTTTCTCTGTAGTTTTGTTTTTTTGTGTTCTGACGATTTTTAATTACTACAGTCCTGTAGCCCACATAACCACGCCCACTTTGCTTTGCGACAAATTAATTGCGAATGTGAACCAATTGCCGGTCAAGGCATAGTTTCAATAGCTTTCATTTCTATGAATTTTCCTGGCATTCTATCAAAAAAAAAAAAAAGGTTACAAAAAAAGGATGAAAAAAATAGAAAAGAGGAAACGAACCTTACGCACCACCAAAATGAAATCAAATGAAATGAAATGCATGGAAATTGCCAAATGGGCAACAAGCCAAGTTAAGCCAACTGAATTTTGTATGGAAATCAATTTAAAGGAAAGCCTAGAACCAACATTATAATACCCTGTAAGTTTAAAGTCTTCTTAAAATAAGAAATAGATAAGGATAAGGGATTATATTTTGGTAAAAGGAAGTGAATATTTAGTTTAAGAACAGCAAATTTCTTACTCTTTAATCTTGCTGTAAAGTGAACTGAGTGGCCTTGTGGCTAACATAGAGATTATAGAGTATGTAGCTAACGTTAAAGGTCCTTTGGGTAAGGTTTATTTTTTGCCTACAGGAAGGCTCATTGATTTAGCATATCTAGTTGGAAAAAAAAACAATTTTCCATATGCATATATGTATTTGTTGTTGTTTAAGTTTTTCCTTATCCTCTTTTTTTCATATAGCTTTTTTTTTCTCTGGTTTTGTTTTCTATAAAAAAAAAAACGCTTGGGCATATCCTTAAATGTAATTTGGGTATCAAGGTTATTTATATGCCCGCCCAATGGGCATATCCTTTTTGTATTATGCTCCAACGCCTTTTGTTGTCATTGTTTGTTTGTCTCTCTCTCTTTTTGTAAGTGTGTGTATGTGTGTGTGTTTGGACTTAATATTATGTATACGCAGTGTATGTGTGTGTTTGCAAGTGTCCTCGTAATTACAGACCAAGTGAGAATAAAAAGAGACAGAAGGGGAGTGGAAGTGGTTGACAGAGAAATAGAGTTTTGGTATCAGTAATAAGTAGTTTGTTTGTTTGTTATTTTGTTTCTGTCCTTGGGGACAATGCAGTTTACCACCCAGACTTGGACTACCACTATGTTAAATTGATTTCCCCTGGTGGTTGAAAAAGCATATATCAACCATTTACCACCAGTGGATGCTCTCCGTTTCCTTTCTTTTTTCTTTTTTTTTTTTTGGGTGTATTATTTTTGCCTAGTGTCCCGGAATGTTTTAAGTGCTCAATAAAGACAACGAACATGAAATCTGATACTGTTTCCGTTTCTGCCAAGGCGATAAATAAGAAATGTGCAACGCAAAAATTGCTGGCAAAAATGCATTTTTCTCGTCACAAAATGTAGCATAAGTAGGACAAAAAAAAAAAGGAACAGTGAGAAAGAAACAAATGGCAGTGTCGAGAGGATGGGGAAATCTGGCACCAAAAAGTATGCAACACATTATTGAGTTTTATTGCTTGGCCCATATTGAGTTGAAAAATGAAAGGAAGATAAAGTAAATGATGACTAAGCTATTGTGATAGACTGTATATGTATTTATGTGTGCGAGAGTGTGTATGTGTGTGTGTGTGTGTGTGTGTGTAGTACTTTATGTTAATTTGTATGCCTCCATTTTATAGCTTTTACAGCTGCCTCTACTCTCATTTTTTGTTTCACAATAAAAATGAACAAAAAAAAGTATAACAAAAAAACGAAAAAAATATATATAAAAAGAGTTGCGATTTAATTAAACAAGGCAAACTTATAGAACATGTCAAGCATGTAAATGTTAGTATATATATACATACATATACTTATGTGTACATGTGTAAGTATTTAAGTGTAAGTGTGTGTATAAGTAAATGAAAATTTATTGTAACTACATCTAAGAGAAAATAGAATAAGCTAAAGTTTGCAATAAAGTTAAGAACCGAACAAACAAACCTCTAGGCTCTACTTTTAAGGCATTTTATATGTAAATGTAAAATGTGTATATATATATATATAAAGGATATAGTTAGATCTGTGTGTAGAATGTAACAAGTTTAAAGTGTTTTTGTCTTGTATTGTTGTTATTTTTCTTTTCTTTTTTTGTTTTTTTTTTTTTTTTAAACTGAAGAAATGTTTTAGTAATTAGATAGTAATTAAAAGTATTTTCTGTGTTGGGTAAAGTGTAAGAAGAAAGAGGGAATAAGAGATTTAGAAAGAGAAAAGGCAAATAAATTAGCCTTCTTGTTGTTTATGCATTCTTTTTCTCTTATTCTTTCTTTCTTACGGAGTGAACGAAATCATTCTCTAGAGCAATTTTATTTTTGTCGTACGAAATTATTTATAGAGAGAGACAGAGTTTGAGATAGACAGATTTTATATATATATATAGATATATAAAAAGAGAGATAGTATACTCTTTGATATAGGTTTTCTTTTTTTTCTTTTGGTTTTCTTGTGAATCTTACCTGTTTTTGAGCCATGGCCTGCATTTGCTGGAACATTTGACGCTCTTCTTCTTTGCCTTTAAAAAAGAAGTAGAAAAAAAACACAATAAAAATAGTTTAGTAAAGTTTTTAATGGGATCTCCTTGATATGTAGACTTACCCATGCCCTTGGCTTGCAGCATTTCAAGTAACTTTTTAATACTCTCATCTCGTGCTATAAGAGTTTGTTTTTGTGTCTCTACACGACATTCCAAATCCTTGATCGTCTCCCTTAATATGCTTATCTCACGCTGCAAATGATCATTCTCGGCATAGATGGCCTCCATTTGCTGTTGCATCTCCAAATTGGGTTGACGCATACGTAGACGCAGCTCCTCTTCGAGTTGACGCACCAACATGGCTTGTTTCTACGCGTTTTTGAGATTGTATTATAGTGTTTCTTACTTTTTCTTTATCCTTAACTTACCTGATTCTCTGTGCTAAGCAGCTTCAATTGATCATTGATCAAACTATATTTAGCACTCTCCTCTTTACGCAAAGCTCTTTCTTTTTTCAACTCTGGCGACCAGAAAGTCTTAATGCTATGCATGGAACTGCCCAGTTTTTGATTTGTCAACTCTAGCTCACGTTTGAGATTACCCAATTCACGCTGCAGATCTGTATTCTGATGCTGCAAATCACCCAAATAGGCACGATCCGATGTTGGACCCATGCCCGTATTATAGCCACCCAAGGCACTGGGACTTTGACGCGCTGATCTACCATATAGCTCATCTTCTAGATAAAGTCCTCGCTCTAAAGATCTATCTCTGGAACGATCGCGTGGTTCCCGTATGGGTATAAACTCACGATCATGAGGATCAACGAGACCACCACGATCCAGTGACTGATAGCGGGTTCCTATAAAGTATTAACAATTGTTTAACTTGAATCTCTTTGTATCGAAATGGTTTTGTGGATTTTGTTTACTTGGATAGTCCATGGCATGTGACATCGGTGGTCTGCTGGCACTCCGACTGCGATGGTGTCCCGCTCCAGCGGGACTTGTTGGCTCATCCATGTCGCGATAGTATGGACTGCCCATTGCTGAAGATTTCGAATTTCGTATTCGAGCGACCGATAGAAAAAGAAAAAGAGAGAAAGAGATACATGATGATGATCAAATGAGGATGAAGGGGAATTCGGTTGTTGTTGTTTGTTTGTTTTTTTTTTGTTTCTGGTATTGGTGTGTCTTGGTCGTTTTTTTTTGGTTTGGTGGCTTCTTTTTTTTTCTCAACTAAATAAACTGAACACTAAAATAGCTTGGCTAGTGGAGTGCCTTTGCTGTTGGTTAGTGGTAACAAAATGGTATACAAAAGTAAAAACAAAACGTAACCAAAAAACAGAAGGAAAGAAAAAAATAAAAGAACCAAAATCAACGAAACAAGGAGAAATGTTTGTCGTGTTGGCCTTTCGCCCACTTTTTTTGCCTGCCTTTTTTTTTTTGCATAAAAGGCTCATAAACTAGCTAACATTGTGCGGTTCTGACTGTACTTGGTGGGCTCATATTTCAGGTGCCTGCGGTTATTACCCTCCCCCTCATGTTTACTCTTTTTAGCTGACTGAAACTTAATTTGCGGCTTTGCTTGCTTTTTTTCTGCTTTTTTGTCCTTTTGTGCTCTGTAATTTTAATGTCACCTGACAAACTTGGAGAAATGCTAATTAGCTAACTCGTCAGTGTCGTCGGGGTCACCAATGTTGGCTAACTATCTAAATAATTGAGTTTTGTGTTGTAAACGTTTTATAAATATCTTGAGGTAGCTAACCATAATTGTAATCCAGTTTGAGGCTTTGATTTTGTCAGCGTTGCTTCAGCAAAATTTGTTAAATGGATTTAACCAGTTTCTTTTCCACTCTTTCCACTCCAACAGTCTGCTTATTGATGCTGTCTCCCTCTCTCCCTCCGTCTGTATGAGTGTGTGTGTGTGTGTCTAACTGGCTCAGCTGTGAGCCATGGTTATCTCCCTTAGCCTTTATCTAATGCAATTTGACAAGTTTGCCTCTAACAGCTGCTCAATGATTTGATAAAGTAATAAAAAATTCAATTTCATTTTATATATATATATCGAAAGGAAAGTTGTAATTCCAATTTCAAATGTGTGAGTGTGTGTGTGTTTGTGTTTAGGGGGTGTATGTGCGTGTGTTTTATCAAATCAAATGAAAAACAAAATTTGTTATAGATTTTTTTTTTGTTTTTGCAGATGAATTAAGCATTAAAATAATAAATTGTAAATGAAAATTGATAAATTTTTATGTACCATGCGCATGCGTGTGATGTTAGGACAGAAATAATGAATTTTAGTTAAAAAGATTTTTTGCATTAGTTTAATTAATAACTACAAATAGTACAAATCATAATTATATATATATAGATTCTATATATACTTAGAGACAGAGTAGCCAAATAGAATAGATAAATTTAGTTGATCAAATTTTCATAATAAAAAAAAAACTTTTGTTGCTTTGGTTAGTAGAAATGGAAATAGAAAAATCATAGAAGAATTTGCCAATTGACCAAATTTTGAAATAATAATTAACATAAATATTTTTATAATATTCTAGGCCAGATTTATATAGCACAAACGTGGTTTAATTTTTGTTTAATTTGCTTTTTGAGTGCTTTGAACTACGTTTGTGCCTTTTGCATTTAAGCCGAATCTAAGTATTTTTTTCTTTTTTTGGGAAAAAGGATTTTTTAAAATCATTTTGTCTTTTTTTTTTTTTTTTTTGTAATGTGCAATGGTTTTTTTCTTTTTTGTATATCTTATAGTTTCTTCACCTAAAGGACTTCCGCGTGGTGCACCGTAATCCCTGGATGGTGAACGATCGACAGTTGGCAATTCCTGCAGTCGCCGCACACGACCCGGACTGCGGACACCAGAGCTATTTACTGGATTATAATCGTCGCGTGACATAATCCGCGGCTGATCCGCGGCATTCACACAATACTGTTAACACCTATCCTTGGTCCTTTTGTTATTGCAAGACAGTGGGGGTGAGTGTCCTTTATTTAATTACTTTTGTTTCTTTCTATTTTGCTAAATGCAATGTTTGATTATGATCTTCGCTTTGCTTTTCACTTGATATGCAGAAGTTTTCCTTTAATTGGTTTGATTGATTCTATTTTTCTGGAATTAAATTCTTTATTGTTGTTGCTTCTGTAATGTTATTGTTGTTGCTCCTGTTGTTGTTGTTGTTGTTGTTGTTGCTGTGCATCTGTAAATGTAAAAAATGGAGAAAAGAGAACGAAAAACACAAAAGATATATATATAAAGCAAACTTACAGATGATACACAATAAATATATAATCATCATAATTATCATCATCATTATTGTGATTATAGTACATATTACTATTATTATCATTATAACAACTCATCATTTACTATTCTATATTACTCATACGCCCTAGTGAAAGCCAAGGTTTTGCCCGCCCCTTCTCTTTTTGTTTTCTTCTCTCTAACACAGCTTGGCCGGGCTTTTTGCATTTAAATTGGCTTAAGCAAAAGAATAAAAAAGAAAAGTAAAAATAAAATACAAAAAAAAACTTGCATATCCTTAACCTTTTTACCCAAATCTCAGCCAGGAAATTGCTCTCCCACTCGTTCACTCAAAAGCTGTAAGCGCATAAACAAACAGCATAAAGTAAATCATAAAAAAAAGAACTAAGGTAAAATGAGAAAAACGAGGAAAACCCACTCACAGGCACACACACGCACATATACACCGCCAAAGCCACACACACATACATTTAAGGATTGCATTATGACAGTAGCAGCAGGTAGCTAGGATCTGTGTCTATGCAAATTCCCTCTATTTAGCTGGCAACAAATCGCATGCAAATTGCCACTCAAGTCAGACACTCAAACACAAAAAAATAAAGAAGAAAAAAAAAAGGAGTCAACTAGAATGAAATGACATACATAGAAATACATAATATATATCTATATATATATATATTCGCATTGAGGTTTATGCCGGCAAATGTTGTTAGATATTTCCTAAATCGTTTTTGAGAGTAGGAGGGAGGCAAAACTAACTGGATTGTTCAGTATTTATATTGCCGCCTGCTGGTTTTTCTTTCATGGCAAAGCCAAATGAATATCCTTAGTATGCCATACAAATATTTACTTCTCGTCCTTTTTCTTAAACTAAACTATCCCAACGCCATTGGTGGTGTCGGGGCAAAAATACCATCAAGATGAGGTCAGGATATAAAATATACTATATATATTTATATATATATATATATAGACTTTTTGTGTGTGCCTCAACTATATCAGGGCAATGGATTCGATTACATTGCGGCATGCCATTAGGGACTAGTGGAACACAGAAACGAAATGCACTTTGCTTCAACAAACACACCAAACACACTATAAAGTTGCATACTTTTAGGGGAGGCGAAACAAAAAGGCAAGGACCGGAAGAGCTAAGAGCTAGCAAAAGGACATTGGACGATGACGAAATCCCATATACAATTGTATATAGTGTGTGTCTGGTATGCCAGAGGCAGGCTTTTGGGGCAGTCTTATCAGAGTATTGTGAGTTATCTCTAACCCAGACCACCCCAAAACAAACATGTTGAATTGTAACCGACAAACCAAGAGATAAAGAGAGAATGAGAGAAAAAGCAGTGTAGAGCAGAGATAGAGAGAGAGAAAGAGTGATTTAGTAAGAGATTTTGTGAGAGTTTATTTTGTGGTTAGGTTATGAAATACACCATAGAGGCACAACTGAGTCTTTTAGCTTAGCTCTGCGCAAATGCTATGCTTAAACTCTTCCATTTGGCATATATGTAGTAACTCTCTCCCGCTGCTTTCTCTTTTTCCAATTTCAAGTCTCTTTATCATCTCATTCCCCTGCCTGTCAATCCATAGCGTCATCAGCGTAAAACATTCTTTTTGCCGATTTTCTTTCGGGTTTTTTTTTCCCTACATTGTTAGCATTGGCGGCGTTTTATCTTGGTATGTCTTATTGTTGCTGTTGTTTTTGTTTTTTTGTTTCTTTACGCCTTATGCGAGCATGTTAAATAAGGTTAAAATTTGAAATCAATAAAAATAATTCGAAAAAAAAACTAAAATTAGAAGGCTAACAAATGTTGAAGACACACAGAAAGACCTATGGAAAAAACTGAGATATTGGCACGCAAAGTTAAGTTTAAGTAGAATACAAATGGGCTGGGTAATGGCAATAGAAGAAAGATAGAGAGAGAGATGGAGGAGAGGAGTATAAAAAAGAAGAGTAGGTGGTAAATTGACAAATCATGCGAGCGCAGTTCAATATCATTACAACCAACCACCCATACACCGACCTACACACACACACTTATCCTTACCACCTGCCATCCGTCATACAGCCAGCCTTTGCTGTATATAATTATAAGTTCTCATTTGGCTTTCAATATTTTTGATTGGCATATGAATAAATTGGAAAAGAAAACAAAAGAAATTCAATTTCCTATCTAGGGCGGGCATATAACTTAACTAACCATACTAACTAATTTACACACTAGACTAAGGGAGAAAAAAGTAAAGGAATTTAAAAAAAAAAGGAATAATATATATAAATAAAAATTGAATTTTTGGTCGATTGACTAAAAAGTTATGAATGGAAAAAGTTACACAATATATATAATACAGATCAGATCACTATATAGATATAGATTTATAGATATACATATATAGATATATATATTGACACTGCTACACAAGACATATGCAGAAATCAATAGGAAATATAAAGAGTTTTTAGAGTGTGTTAAGATACTGTGTGTCTGTGTGTGTGTCTATTGGTTGTGTCTCTTAGTTTATTCTTAAATTAGTTTAATTAGTAATTTCAATTTAGTTTAATTAATTAATTATGCTTACCCGCCTTGCTTAAACGATGAATTTTGAATGATTTTGATCTTGAAAGTTGGGCGAAAGAAATGTATATCCAATTGGAGTTATTGCTACTCCAATTTCTTATCCTTCAGACGGCACTTCACTCTACTTGCAGCACACTCTCACTCCGCACACATACACTCACACTCAAGTTGTTTTGTTTTGTGTTTTACTTTTTTGTTTTTTTTTTTCTTTTGGATGGGGGGCGGGGAGGATCACAGTAGTATGGAACACATACAGTGGGGCTACATGTGTGTGAGCATTATTTGTTGCAGTTTCTATTGCATTTACTGTAGCTGTTGCTATTGTTTGTCTTATTGCTGCAGTTGTTATCAGGCGGCGTCGTCGGCTCAATGTGCATTTCCGGTTTCCGTTTTGCCAAAATGTTGGTGAAAATAAACAACAAAAAATTTTTTGGCCAGCTATTCTCTCTTTCTATATATATATATAGCGGTTGTATGTACCTCCTGTTGCTACTATTACTTTTTTTTTTTTAACACGAGTTTTTTCGTTTGTTGTTTTTTCTTTTTTGTGGGGAGGGGTTTATTGCACTTTGCTTGTTAAAATATATATATTTAGCTAGTTAGTTGTTTAGTTTAGTTAGTTAGTTTTTTTGCTCCTTCTTGCTCCTTGCTGTTGTTGTTGTACTGGTTAAATTTTAAATGGTTTGGGCTGTAAATGAATAAAATAGCAGACCACATAAACTTAATCGCTCTTTATATATATATGTATATATGTATTATATATACATATGTATGTTGGTTGTAAAACTTTGTTAAATTAATTAAAGCTTAAGCAGGTTTTTGTTATCGTTATTGTTGTTGTTGTTGTTGCTGTCGAGTGGTTCGTGCCCAACGAGAATTTTGCTACCGAAAAGCCACTGACACACATTCGAACCGTACACTCGCACACACACTTGCACACCATCACACTCACACATACACACACACGCACAGAGTGAAGTCATTGGAGTTGAAGCGTAGGGTTTTGTGTGTTATACGTTCTTCGTTTCACGGAGTCAGAGTTACGGAGAGTTACGCACGAGAACGGTTGCGGCTGCTGCCACCGACAATGTATTGGGCCGATGTAACAAACGATGAACGAACCGCTAACGAAGCTAACGATAGAAGGGTTTGGGGGGTGGTGCGGTATAGGTGGGGGGTTAGGCAGGGGTTGGGGTGGGGTTTTGAATGTGTAAGTGTGTGGAGGCAGTGGTAACATTATGTTGGCTCTCTTACCACTCTTTAGCCACCCACAATTCGCCCACAGTTTGTCTATACCATCCTCTTTTCTCTCCCATAGGTTCTGTTATAAATACAGCTTAATGTGTCTCTGTATGCGTTTGTGTGTGTGCTTGCGTATGTATGCATGTATGTGTGTGTGTGTGACTGATTGTATGAGTGTGTGTAGATATCTTGCTTGGTTTATATGTAGGTTGAAGCAATTTATAATAATTTTTTCACCAATCGATATGTCCCACTGAATGTGTTGGGCCCTTAACTCCTTTGAATAGCCTAGCACCGACTTCTCTTTGTTACTATCTCTCTCGCTCTTTAGCTTTATGTCTACATATACACACACACAGAGTGTTATATATGTGTATATGACCGTTTTGAGCTTTGATTGATAGTATTCCTATTCCCATATATATATATATATAGCGACCGTATAGTTCTACTCAATCATACAATTATTTTAGGTACATTTCAACAATGGGCGGCACTTTTGTACATTTATGCTTGGGCGCGATTTTCCAAAGGAACTTTTTTTCTTTCTCCTTTTTTTTTCTTTTTTTTTTTTGCAGGAAATCACTTTTCTGTATCCAGGGGAGCAGCCGCCTCTAGCGCAATTTTGCTGCTTCACACGCATACACACAGCAACACCAACACCAACTCACACACTCACATTGAGACACAGTCATATACTCAAACTCCCAGCATATATATTGAATTTTTCATTATACGATTTTTCTTTTATGCACTTCAAGTTTTATTTCATGTTTGGTTCTTGGCAAAAGTTTATTGTAATTTTTACTGTTTTTTTTTTCTAATAGATATATATACTAGATGTGTGACTGTGCGTATGAATTTGTGTTGGTAGATGTCTGTGTGTATGAGTAAAATTTTGTGTGTGTATGTGTATATTCTAACCCAAAAAATTTTTGTTGTGCGGCAGCTGGTGGGGGGGCCCGTGTTATATCCGGCAAATGCCGTTGTCCAACTAACTACCCTCAAAGAACTGAGCGCCGCTTGTCCGTAACAGTTGCTGTTATAGTCCCGTTTTGGCCTGTGGTGAAAACCAAAGCCTGGCGAAATAGTAAAAGACAAACAGCGCGTGAGAGAGCGACAGAAAGAGAGAGAGAGCAAGGAACTATTAACACAGAGAGTACTAGTAGCAGTGAGAGAGCGTAAGAGTGGGCGATTGAGAGAGAGCTGACAATTTCAATCAATGAATTTTCATCAGAGCGCATGGCGCGTGCCGTTTGTGTAGTGGCATGCGGCTTCGAAATTCTACTACATTGACAATAAAAAAAATGCACAATTCGTTACGTTAGTTGATTAACTGTTCGTTTGGCGTTGCCCTGTTATAGCTTAAGTTCTGTAAGACAAGTTGGCAGCCCACTCAAAGCTAGTTTATGGCGCCAGTTTGAAATTTAAAAGCCCTTAAAAGTATGCTATGTTTCATTGGAAATTTATGTGGAAATTTTAACTTTAATTTGTCGTTTGATTTTTTTTTTGTTTTTGTTTTCATTTGTATGTTAAGTGTAATACATTTCACATAATACTTAATTACAATACGTGTGGGTGTGTATGTGTGTGTGGTTTTTTTTTTCTTTAATACTATTTACATGTGAATTCCTCATAGCTCTCATCGCACAATTTACATTCAACCTGACAGCACCAATGGAACTGACAGTTACACTGTATTGTCCGACTTATATGCTGGGTATTATAGCCACGACCACAGCAGAGAAGATCACAGCTTTGTGGACTATGATGTCCCTGTTTCTGCTGACATATGCGTCCTTTTGTGCCCAGACTTCCGCTATGAAGACTTCGCTCACAATAATTGGGCGAAGCAGCCAAATAAATAAGCTCCAAGCGTTTAGGCCAAGCCAAAGGTTGCTTTTGGCTAGCAGCAGGATGCTTTTTTCTATTTTAATTAAAATTACCTATTAGTAGTTATTTTATTAGATAGTTTTTTCAGATTTACATACCTGCTTAATACTAATCTCAGTCCACGTTTGCCTCTAACGGCTTGAACAGTTTTGGCTTTCTGATATTTTTGCATTAACCGATCGCCCATAAGGCGAAATGGCGGCAAACTCTTCCAGCAGGTTTTCATTACACAAGAACCGCTTACACCATGACACTTGCAATCTGTCTTGAGCAGCTTCTTAACCAGCTAGGAAATGAAATGAAGACATATTAGAATCGTATATAATAGGACTATATCAAAGACATACAGTTCGACCTGCTCGATTATTGTGCAGATTCATAAGGGTACGGGCATCCTTCTCTAGCTCTCGGCCATCCATGAATTTGCGTGCAAATCTCATGCCAAAATCTACATCTGCCGAGCAACCGCCCCATTGCCAATCTGAGGAAGTTGAGCCACCCGCCACAGAGGTTTTGTGTCTACCTAGGCAACCGCAAGTGGATATATTGCCACGGGCACATGCCGCTGTCACAGCATAAGCAGCTCCCGCACTAGCTATGGCATATGTATAGGCTGCCTCACGTGAAGCTATAGAGAAATAAAGATACATACAATATAAACAAAAGAAGAGATAATATTCATATAAGCTTACCTATGGGCATAACATGTGCAAAGACATTCCGCTGCCACACTTCGGAACAATTCCAGCGATGACCACGAAACTGATGTTGGCACTCCTGGGCGCCCAATTGATGACCCTCACCTAGGGCAATCAGAGCATCTGGCATATCGCTGCACAATTGACGCTGGGCTGGAGTCAATCCCGGTATGCGAGCACAGAGCATGGCGGATGTAAAGCTGGACACTAATCTGGCCAAAAGCCAAACAGAAAAAAACATAAACCAAATATGCATAGATCAATAAATTACGCTTAGCATTAAACAAACAATAAATAAAATACAAGTAAAACAAATGCCACAAACAACAAATGTCGATTGCTCCAATCGAAGATCGAGATCGATGGAAATCGTGCGGCTAAATAAAATGCCGCCAGCGTTGATTTCCATTTCGTTTGGTTATGCCCCGGTCCAGATCTATCAGCCAATACAAAAAAAAAATAAAAACCAACAACAAAACTTTGCCGCATTCAAGCCAAGATTAATGCGTTGCAATTGCATGAGACAGCGGACTAAGTACCAGGGATGGACAACTATTTAAAAACCGTTGACAAAGTGCTTATGAAAAGTAAATATGCTGATGGAAAATTGAAAAAAACTAATCTATAAACATAAAGTTTAAGACTACATGAGGATTCTTGGAACTACCTTGTTTGTATTCCTAGAAGGATATATATCTGGATTCTTTTTGGTTAGTCACTTTATAAGAAACAGTTCCATTTGGACTTTCACCTTTGGTAACTTTTTAAAGCTTCTTTTTACCTCTAATTAAAATACTTTCAATACGCTTCTCATCTCTGTGTATATTTGTTATAACTTCCTATACCTATAGAGTTTCTTTATCCATCCCTAACCCGTACTGACTAAAGCAGGTGGTTTAGCTAGTGGATAAGTAATGGATAAGGGGTTAGGTTCGGGGGTCGGTTTATTACATTGTGTGGCAAACGTAGACAGTTTTACTGTCAGTTTTAGTCAAATCTTTGCCGTCGGGGTATATTATTAGCCATAATTACATAAATCTAGCGGCTTAATCATGGAGCTGAGCGAGAAGCTTAGGCTTTTATCGTGACTTTTGGAGTGGAGTGTCTAATCAAGTTGCTTGAATTTTCTTTCTTATATATTGTAAATGGCAAATCGGATTAATGAGTTTTGACAATGAGTTGCAAATTGCCAGCTATGCGAGCGGCATATACATATGTGTATGTATATATATAGTGATTGGATGATGGGTGGCTGAGGGGGCGATATATGCCCACTCTGTGTACAGTTTGTCTACCTGTCGATATGTACAACATCAAACAGCTGCGCATGCCGCATGCCACATGGCAGCACCAATGATCTTAGTAAGGACAGCTGTGGAGCATATACATATATATATATGTATCCTCGGGGCAGTGGCAAACAATTGCCAGCACCACAAATGCCACATAACAACAACAACAACAACTGGTTCCAATTGGCAATGCAAAGCGAAAATTGCTTTCCCTGTTTGTTTGTCATGTCCGGCAATCTTTTTTGACTTTTAAGTTTCTTTCTCTTCTTTTCTTTAACTCTTTTTCTATATTCCCTCCTCTCTCTCTCTCTCTCTCTCGTTATGCCTCTCTCCTTCTTTTGTTTTTCTTGTCTTACAACGCATTTTTAATTGGGGCAATTAAATCAATTTACAGAAATTACATGGCCAACATGAACATCGTGAACGTGTCCTCAGGAATTTAGCCCTTTGGCTAAACATGTTGGCAATGCAACAAAGAAAGATCCAAAGAATCGGTAAGCTACAATGATACTTGTATACTCTTTTTTATAAGTTACAAGCTTAAATGTTTAATTTTTGCTTAATAGTAGTTAGGTATTATTGAAGAATCAAAAAATTTATTTTCAATATATAAATATATATTGACAGGTTGGAATTTGAATATGATTTTCTATCAAAAAATTTAAAAGATCTTCAGATATGATCTTCAAGATATCTTTTCAATTTCCGATTTTCGGAATTTTAACCTTTCCTGGTTAACGGATTGCTATTAATAATGTAGTATGACATATTTGATCTAGATATCAGGAAGTAAGTAAAGGAGAAAATAGGGTTAATCCTATAATTTAGTTTAACTTTTGTAAAATTCTTATTATCCATAAATAATTTAATATTATAATCCTCTTTGGGTATAGTTTCTCCCAATTTCCAGTTGAATTACCAATATTATAACTCTTATTTCTTTCCTATAAGAACTAAGGACAGTTTTCTTAGGGATAACCATATTTCTATTAGAGCAAATTGCAACGTTTTCAAATTTATGTTCCTATTAAATAAAGCTAAGTTTAAACATAAATCTAAAATATTCAAAAATTTAGAAACTTTTCTTAAATTTTATTTGTACTTATTTAGTAATTCAAAAGTTAAAAAAGAATCATAGTAGTGTAAATATAATAAAACTAACGATTTCCAAATCCAAACCAAAATGAAGATGTAGTTGCGAAGCCCTTTTATAGTTCTAGTATAACGAAACTGGATAGAAATGTGTAACAAAATTTAGAGACATATTTAGAGACAATAAATCCATTTTTGT
Organism: Drosophila neocordata; assembly: GCA_018903615.1. NCBI lineage: Eukaryota > Metazoa > Arthropoda > Insecta > Diptera > Drosophilidae > Drosophila > Drosophila neocordata. The sequence continues at coordinate 12,083,419 of JAEIGI010000004.1, read as the reverse complement.
ATAGGTTTATAAAATGTACAGGGTGCTAATATTTTAATAATCTACATCCTATTTTGCGTTTATATATTGGCTATATATTGTTTATCTTATTTATATATCTTATAATTCTTCTTCTTGTTTGTATGGCGAAACATTTTGTCATTTGAAGATTTTGAAAAGTATTTTTTATTTTGTTTGAAAGGGTACGCATTTTATTTGTTTCGTCTTTGTGTTATATATTTATCTCAATTTGTTGATATATTTCTCAGGTCATTTAGAAGGAGAATATCATAAGCAATAAATGACATTATTTTAACATTCGAAAGATCAAATAAAACTTGTTATAAGGATAAGTCAATCATATGACAGAGTAAACATACTTAAATATGATAGTGATTGATTTAGTATAATACGACTGAATTGGAAGATTCATTTGGTATACTATAAAAGTATTAAATAACACTAAATTCAGTAGAATATCAAAGCTGTTTATTAAAATGGAAATATGATCTTCAAAAAATAGAGCACAGACTTTTTAGACAGTCGTTCATTTAAGTAACAAGTAATTGAACTATATATAATAAATATGGTTACTATTTAGATATTGTTTATGCATATCTACAGATACAATTGTTATTATACCGAATATGATATGGTAGCTCTATCATTAAATAAGCTGTTTTTCTTTGAATTACCCAACACTTGTCATTTATTTACTTTAGCAAAAGTCTAAGAGATACTTTCAAGTAAAAACTAAATATACTCTCTCTATGTTAGGGTATAGTAAGGAGCAGTTTGCGGTATTTGTTGCTGTCGTTGTTTTTGTTGTTGTTGTCTGATTGTTGTACATGCTGTTAACATCGATCGGTAATCTCTTTTGAAAATTGGTAGTCAACTAATAATTAGGCTCGTTTAACGAGGGCTCGGCTGCAAAAAAAAAAAAAATATATAAAACCAGCCCAAAACCAACCTTCAACTTTAACTTGGTCCAAAAAGCAATTCAAACAATCTCACCCATACTCTCTTTCTCTCTCTCTCTCTCTCCCTCTCTTGCGCTCTTTTTCTCCGCCTCATCTATCTCTTTTGCACGCAGTGCGGTTCTGATCGATCTGTCAGCGCGCATCCGTTCATTCGTGCGTTCGTTTACCGTGACCGTCATGCCCTCGCCCCTGTTTCCTCCACCTAGGTTCCCCTGTCTTTATACATATGCCACAATCATTTCAGCAAATCTCTCGCTTTTCAACGCAGGTCTTTTGTTTTTGTATTTTGTTTTTTCCTCTGTTTTCGTGCTTTATTTAATTTGTCGCTTCCATAGCACTCAGAGGCCTCCTGTTGCATGTCAACGCCGACAATTTCATCATCATCATTTCATCGTCATCAACGCCGTCAAAAGCAAAAAAAAAAAACCCAGAGAGCCCAAAAGCCCTTGCCCATGATCCTCCACCTTTTTCTCTCCCCCTGTTCCCACTTCTGGTCCTACTCCATCTCCTGCTCTTGATATGCCAAGTCCAAGTCACGTGTGTGTGCTTGATTTTTGCTTTGTTTTGTGGGTCTTTTTCTTTTATCTCGAGTTCTATATCCAGACATAGGCAAAACAAAAAAAAAAAGAGAAGGGGAATGGCAAAGGACTGGTTACGAAATGTGTTCACTTTTGGTTAGGTTTATGTTTTATTTTCATTTCTGTTCTTTGCGGTTCGTGACCCTTTTGTTGTTGCTAGCGTGAGAGCAAGGACCTGCTATTTGTCATGAACTTGATCGGCTTCCGTCTCCATCTAAAGCTTCATCTCCATCTCCAGTTCCAGTTCCTTATTCTTCTCTATAACTCAATAGTTTTGTGCGTGAGTGTTAAACTAGTTTCGCTGACAATTTTACAAATAAATTTCTCAACCGATGCCTTTTGCCAAATGTGGCGGCAAGTCATTAAAAACAAATTAGACTATAAGCATAATTCAGAGGCAAGCTTCAATTAGCTGCAAATGGTCCAGTCCAGTCCTGTTCAGGCCAGGCCAAGTAAGGCCACTTATGCAGACGCCAACTTAAAGTTAATGCTCCGTTTTGGTGCCTCATAAAAATATGACTTTAATATATTCACGCTTAGGCGTTGGAAGCCAAGACTCTAGAAATACAAAAAAAAAAAAAATGTAACTTGGTACTCCAATACCCCCCCCTCCCTAATGATTCCATAAGCTTTTAGGGCAAACGACTGGTCACTGGAATTCGAATTCATCTAGTTGCAGTTGCAGTTGCGACCCACCGCTGCGATCGCTGGGCGAAGGCGGTAGCAGTGACTCCTTTTTTCAAAAAACAAAACAAAAAAAAAAAACATTTTTATATAGTTATGACTGGCGCTTGGGCTTGGGTAATTACATGCCCATGCTGACATATTCATGGAGCCAAATTGGAGGCGGAAGCAGCACCAACAAACCAGCCAACAAACAGCAACAACAACAACTAAAACCATGTTAAACCGACAGAAATAAACGTAGCATTTTGTGGCCTAAATGGTTAAATAAAGACTTTTGGTTATCCTCTAAAAAAAAAGACGACTCAAATGGAAGATGTTATTGAAAGTAATAAGAGAGCTTTAGCTTTAATATATGAATGATATATTTTAAAAATCATCTTTATATATATCTAGTTAGATAATCGCTTCATTTCTCAATGGGTCGCCCAGTTAAACCTTTTGCCTTGCTGAAGCAAAGCCTTAAAAAGTAGTTCCACCATATAAGTTAGATAATAATTGGTTTAAAAATTTAGTTTCTTAGTTGCTGATTTGGTGCACTTCTTATTGTACTTTACCTAAACCTTTTTCGAGTTCTTTGTTTCGATTACAAGCGCCTTTTTTCTGCCATCGATTCAGAGCTTTCTAAACCTAAGGTTAACACTTTAATTCTTAACTATGTAGCTAGTATATAGTTAGTTTTAATTATTATTTTACTTATCGTCCATTCGTTTCTCCATGGTGTCTGTGTGCTAGGATTTGGTCGTTGGCAGGCATTATCCTAGTGTCGCTTGCACCACTTGAAAGCATTGCGTTGTAAACGTCAAAGTCCCGAAGAAAACACAGAATACCATGGAAAAAATTATAGTAGTATCTTACTTTGTCTTTACTCCTTAAATGCTATAGAATTTCATTATAATTTTTGAGGGTCAATCAATTATTTAATCAATTTTTTGTCATTAGATTGTTCGTTTCAGTGCATTTAAATGGCTTTCTTAGTTGCTAGTTTTTTATAAACTGGTTTAGGCACTGCCGAAGTAAGGCCACTTTTGATCTTTTTAATGCTAATAGAGTCATCAGTTCATAAAATAAGAAAAACTAACTCCTTGTAACATTTAAAATCTTAAAACTGTATAAAAACCAATTGGTTCCTCGGCAATACTTTGCGAAAAAAGATTCTTCAACTATCTAAAACCCAGCACTTCGTTCCTCCAATTTCGAACTATTGTTAGTCCAAAGTAAAAGTATGTATACGTATACTAAAAGCAACAACAACATCTTCTACATGATGGTTACATCATAGATACCAAAACAGACTCCATCGTAGATCCTCCACAAACCCTTTTTTTCCTTTCAAATATACCCTTTTAAGTGAACTGAAATACAGGGTATAAAAACAATGCCACAGAGCAGACTAAACGTAAACTTATGGCCAGATCCCGGCATTTGAAAGTTTTGTGAGGCTGATAAAATAAGCTCAACTTTATGCCACTGCCACATGCCCCTTCTTCAGCCCCTGCCCCAGATCCTCTAGCTCACTGCTGCCTATGTAAAGTGGGCGGAGTTCACAAAACTCAAACTCAAAAACCGAAAACCCATAAAGGCATGTTCAACATGCCATCAATAAAATACAAATATTCCAACAAAGAGACCAAACCATAACCAAGACCATGGCCAGGGCCAAGAAAAATGTCGCTGCCAGAGGAACTTCACGAGAGATAGACACATGGAGAGTGAGAGAGAGAGAGAGAGGAGACAATAAGTGGGGCTGGGTTTCCCCCCCTAATCCTGACCAACATAATTGAGAGGGAGTTGGCGGCAAGGCAAAGAGGACGAGTCTAAAGTTGTAACAGGTAAAAGCCAAAACGGATCGTTCGTCATGGGCAATTGGCAAAAGAGACTGAAAAGCCAGAAAAGACAGACCGACAGACAGACAGAGGGACAGCAATGCAAGTGGTCTGCACATTGGATGGGCCAGATCACTAAGAGATAGTTTTGTTTAGTGGCTTTTGAGGCTTTTTTTTATTTCGCCAGTCGTCGATCACTCATCCATGGCCAACAAAAAGACCATTGAGAGAGAGAGAGATAGAGAGAGAAGTAAAAACGCATTCATTGACCAACCGCCGACGGCTCCCGCACTGGTGTTGCCTCCTTTTGGTGTCAGGTTGGTTGAGTTGGTTTGTTAACCTGGCTGTTTATGCCCATTTTTGGGCTCTTCTGATCTTGATAGGAAATTTCAGCGTTTGTCTGCCAACAACCAAGTTGTTGCTGTTGTTGTTGCTGCTGTTGCTGATGTTTCCTGTTGTAAAGCCAAACGAAAAGTAACCTCAATTACATGAGCTAAACTTTTTGGGTTAAGACCCTTTTTGGTTAAGTCTTTGCTTGGCAAATGTTGTTGCTGTTGCTCCTGCTGCTGCCCACTTCAACAACAACATGGCAATTAGATAGCAACTGCAACACTATTACTACTAACAACAGCAACAACAACAACTACAACATGCTGATGAGTTTATGGCAAAAATTGATTTCCAGTTGTCGCTGCAGCTTGTTGTTTCTATCTCCCCCCCCCTTTTTCCCCACTAATGCTATGATTGCTACTCCTACTTTTCCTCCTTCTTCTGCTCCTTCTCCTTCTTCTTCTTCTAGTATGAGATGAGAGACTGCTGTCAGTGTTTGCTGCCTGCCATTTAATTGCCCATTTTAATGAGATTTTTTTTTTCCTTTATTTTTCTCTGTTTTTTTTTTCTCAACTTTCTGTCATTGCAACGCCTGTTTTTTCACTAGAATAGGAGGATGAGGTGTATATATATGTGTCTCTGTGTGTGTGTGTGTGTGTGTGTGTGTGTGGGTTTTCCAGCGATAGCAATTTACATTCATCTACATTGAGTCGTGGTTGTAATTTCACAGATATAGATGAAAATTAACGATTGTGTCCAATGATTGTAGATCGATTTGATATGCCGATATGGCAAGATGTCAGTTGAAAGTAAAGCTCCCCGTTGACAGGGTATACATATAGAGAGAAAGAGAGAGAGAGAGAGAGAGAGAGAGAGAGAGAGAGAGAGAGAGAGAGATAGATAGATAGAGAGTTACATACCTTATTTCCATAATCCAAAATATATAGATTAACAGTTTGTTTGGTATTTTCCACATGTCGTCGTCGTTGCCACTTTTAACAGTTGCACTATCATCTCATATTCTCTACAGAGAATTCTCTAACTCTATTTCTGTTTTTTTTTTTTCTCTTTTGTCACACTAAATTTGTTGCTTGACAATTGTTGTTTTTGTTCAACATTTGTACTAAAAGTTTTTTTTTCACTCTTTATTTAAAATTTTGTTTAATTTTATTTTAGCTGAGCTTTGCACACACATATACACACACACACATTTACACACAGACCCAGTTGGTCTCAAATTTTAGGAATAGAAATCTGAAGCCTCTGCTTATTTTGTTATTAATGAACCGAAAACGCAGACGGCATCAATTTTGCTTCCTTTCCTTTTGCCTCACTTCTTCCCTCTCTCTGTCTTGTTAATCTGTCTTTTTTTTGGTAATAACTTAGTTGTTCGCTTGATCGGTATTGGTTTGTTTTATTTGTTCAATATGCTAATTAACACCTTCTGCCAGCGGGCGATTAAATTAAGTCATCGTCATCATCGTCGTTATTGACGTCGTGAAAAAGATTGCGATCTCTCTCGGCTAAAAGAAGATTGCGCGCGCGTGCGTTTCATTCATGAAAATCTTTAGGTATTGGATAAAGTGTACAGCCTCCCATCCATCCAACCGTCCAACCATCCATCAGACAAAACACAACACATCCGATTTCGAGTCACACGCACATGGTCAAGACAGAGACCGTATCCGAAACTGCGGTTCGTTTGCCATACACGATTTTTTAATTTATGATAAAGCGCCTCCGACTGTCACAACCAAATTGCGGCAATAACCATAAACGGCTCCCAGCAGGTGAAAACTGTCCAAAAGACAACAACCAGAATATATGGAATGGGTTGTGATGAGATGAGGTAGAAGGTGCCGCTGCTGATGATGGCACTTTCAATGCTTAGACGACGTTATTGTCCCCGGGTGCCGAGATTACCATAAATGCGGCTCATTAGCAACACAATTAAACACAGATACAACAACGATAGCGACAACGGCGGCAACAGCAACCAATAAGCCGACAATTTTAAACACCAAAAGAAACCTTTAATACCGATCCGTTCGAAAAAAAGGATTGAATCATATGATGATCGTCTATATAGAGACCGTGTTTTAGCCGGGTATCTAATTCGTGTCCGTTAAGTCCGAATGTCGTATAAGAACTGAGCTGGGCAAATACAAAAACAAAAACAAAAATCTACAACAAACAACAAAAACAAAAAAAAAAAGAAAAAAAAATCGTAAAAAACCCGAAAACTATTCAACGAGCAAGCGAACATGTTCGAGTTTGGCTTGAAAACGAAACGAGTTTGTTTGCACCGAGGGTTGCCACAGTATTTTGAAAAGGCAATGAAAGAGATCGTACGATTTTAGGGAATATTAAATATTCGGTGGGAAATTGTTTGGGAAAAATTAAATAAAATTAAAAAATATTTGGTCATATGTTTCACATCTAATTCACTTCTAATTTGAATTTTACTAACATTTCGTATCATTTAAGTGACTTCGACTATCAACTCCTATTATTGATGGTTCAGTTATATCAATGTTTTTAGTAATATTAATAAACAGCTGCAATTTATGCTGAAAAAATGTAGACAAATCTTTTTGCAATTGAATTATTAATTCAATTTCACTTACCTTAATTTCTTGATACTAAAATATTTAGTTTAGCCATGTACGATTCTAAAAAACATTTTAGGAGCGGTTCCGATTTTTTCCGTAGCATTTCTAGCATAAATTGTGTTCTCTTTTTATCTCAATATTGAAAGATGCCCACAGATCTTCTTCAACTATAAAAAAATAAACAATTTCATTTTCTAAAAAGTTTCGAAAAATAATACCAAGTTTATTTTAAGAACTTTGCTATTAATATAAAATAAGGCTTACCAAAAAGTCAAAATATTATACATAGTCTTTACACAACATATAGAGGATAAAAATAAAACCCATGATCGTTTTATAATTATGACTGACTCTAAGAACTTGAAGATAGTTGTAATATAGAACTTTTTACAATAGAATAATATAAATTAGTGAAAATTTTGAACATTGAAAAAAGTTAGTCTTAAAAAGTAGTCAGTCTAGAAAGCCTTTTTAAGAAAAGGGAATTATTTGCCAAGGAAAAATATTGTTTCAGTAAGTTTTCAAAAAGACCTTAAGCAATTGGTTAATTTTAGTTAAAGTATTTAAAATTCAACTCTACTGTTAATATTTTATTCATAGAAATTTTGTTTTAAAAACTGAAACAGTTCAATTTTTGCGACTAAAAAAATTTCATTAAATAATTTGTAGGTTTTTTTGTGCCTAAATTTTGAGGAATTTATATTCCACATTTTCTGATAATTAATTCCTTTGTTTTTGCAATGATTAAATTTATCATAATTTCAAATATTTTTCAATTTTTGTGAATTCTTTTAATTATCCTAAACAAAAAAAAAAAACAAATAGAAAAAACTTTTAGCTTAACGAAATTTTTGTATATAGAAAAAAAGAATGAAGCGAAGTTCTAACAATTTTTTTTAAAAATCAGATATATATTTGAAAATTACAGGAACCCTAAACAAGGCTTTCAATAATTTTAAACAATTTATAAATCAATAAGTTGACTTTTTCAACGACAAGATTTGTTTAGGTGGCAACCCTCGTTTGGGCCTTGGAGCATGTTGCCAACCCATGATCAATGATGCTTGATTGATGCAGTCAGAGCCATCACACTCAACTTATAGACACACTCACACGCACACTCTCACACACACACACACAACCACCTTTCGATCTCAATCAAATATCATCTCATCCTGTGACCAAAAAAAATAAAAGACTAAAACCTTTTAATGGATCTCTTTCTCTTGTCCCATCTAATGCTCTGGGAAAAAAACTTTCATCGGCAATCAACTCAATTATGTGGGTAAAAATCGTGAATATTGTTGCGGGCTCTTCACTTCAAAAAAAAAAAAAAAAGAATGAAAACTTTACAAATCATTTACATCTACATCAAAGTGTGACTGCTGGTGTGTGTTTTGTTGTGTGTGGCTGTAAATTTACAACTTGTTGTCGATTTCTGCAGTTTGCAGTTTTTACAAATTGTTTTTCGTCTTTTTAAACATTTGTTCAAAGTGATTTATTGTCGGTTATTTACTGCCACACGCTGCTGTTGCTGTTGCTGATGTTGCTGCTGTTGTAGTTGCTGCTGCTGTTGTTGCTAATAGTAATGTTGCTGCTGTCCAGTTGTGAAATTTCTATGTGTGTGTGTCTGAGCGTTTATTTTTTTTCACGCGCTTTTCTGATAGCTTTGTTGTTCTTGTATTTGTTGTTGTTGTTGTTGTTGCTGTTCCACTCTTGCTCTAACTCCTGCATCTTCATCTCTAATGCACTTCTTGGATACCTTGTCGCCTTAATTGATATGTCATTTATGCTAATTTTCAAGCTTGCTCTCGAGTACAAAATGCTTGCTGGCATTTTAAAATACAATTCAATGCAATTAAGTTAATTTAAACAGTTTTTAGTTACTGTTGTTGTTGTTGTTGTTATTGTTGCTATGTATAAGTGGAAGGTGTTGACAGGTTTAGCTAACACACAAATCATTAGATACCTGTCATGTTTTAGCCATTGTTAAACTTCCTCACTCTAACGTTAATATGAGTCATCAGCAACTAAATCACTATCTAATTGTTTTTTTTTTTTTTTTTATTTTCCCCCTCAGAAAGATGAGCTGTTTAAGTTCTAATAATTACAGCCATTTGCCAATTATTTTCCAATCATTGTTTAATTTGCTTTTTTATTTGCTGTTGATAATCCCAACAATCTTTAAGCACTTCAATCAAAGCTTTTCCAAATCCATTATTTACTATTGTATTGACCCAGATGCCGATGAGTAGTACTTATCACATATTTTATGATATTTCAAAGTCTTGTTAATTCAGAGTTAATAGTCAATTGTTTGTTGCTTTTTATAGTGTTTAGTTCTTTATGGTATTGACAATAGATTGCTTGGCTGCTGATTGGCCATCAGATATACACTTAACAATCTTACCTGGTGTCTCACCTGGCTTTACTTTGTTGCTTCTCTCAGTGTCAGTTTGATGTCAATTTGATATAAAAAGACTTTTTGTTAATTGTCCTTAATCTTATTTATATTGTTGGCACAATTTGGGGTTTCTTTTTCAACTATAGATGACTCCATCTACAATGAATTTGCACAGTATTAGATAAAAACTTAATTATAGAGAAACTTTTTTATATAGAAATAAAGATTTTTTTCTTTAAAAATAGTATAAAAAAGCTAAATCTTCAAAATGGATTTATTATATAAAGAATTATATAGTATTCTATATATTTAAAACTATTTAAACATTTTTTACTTTGAAAACACAAAAGGATAGCTAAATTTCTGTATTCACTATATAAAGATCTATATAATATTCTGTTTAATAAATTGTTTTGAAAATATTTATATAAATATAAAATAGAAATTTACGTTAAAGAAGTTTGACCGTATATTATTTGATCTTTTTATTACTATAACCAAATGATCTCTTAAGAGATATTTTATATTAATTGATCATTTTATTGCTATAAATACTAAGATATTTCTTATTAGGGCAGGTTGAAAAATTGTTCAAATTTTGTAAATTTTATAAATTTTAGGTTTAGAAACTTATAAATTTAAACTTTGCTTCAGTTTTTATCTTATTATTACTTCTTATATTCTCTGATTATTCTGTAGTAAAGGTTCTAAATTGAGTTTTAAAATTTTCTATAATTAATTGTTGCTAATAATTTTTTTCGTAATTTTTTTATAGAGATTCTTTTAACAAAAAATCTTTCTTTCATTAGATATAACTTTCAACTACTAATCTACCTAAATATCTTAATATTCAGTTGCACCTGATTATAGTTATATCTTTCAATATTAAAGAAAACCAAAAAACTATCTTTTTTTAAAAGAAGCAACCAAATGATATAGAAACTAAGATAACTTTCAAAGTGTGCCCTTTGATATTTACAAACAATTTCAAGGCCATAATTAAATTTAATAAACAAATATTTGACATTTGATTCATCATCCACAAATTATAAATATTTGATTATGATATTCTCTATGTGAATTTCACTATATACCTAAATATATATTTATATATACTCAGATTTGGTTCTAGTTCTGACTCCAATGCATTCAAATGACATAAGCTACAACTATATTATATCTTTTATGTCTGTATCGTAAAACTTCAACAAAACAACAATATAATCATGAAAAAAAAAATCATTATGAATAGCACCGAAAATTTCAAGCTAATCAACAAATTTACGAAAACAAACAAGTGGACAAGTAAACAATTGAATTGGAATGGAAATGGAGAGTTTTTCGGTTGCGAACATTCTTTCATTCATATTGTTTATATATATATATATATAACTCTATATACATATATGGGCAACGCTTGGTTTCACATTTCTGCCCCCAGAAATGGAGGAGCGGAAATGCTGCCCAAATGTCAAGCCACTGAAGCGATCAGGCCAGACACAAACGAAGAATCAGGCTTCTATTTCCACTTGGAAAATCGCATTCAATGCTGGCCAATGATGCTCGGAAAATTGACCCAAAGTATTGCATCATAACCATAAAATATGTATAGGAACGAAGTTTTTATACCCTTTCATTTTGCAAATACTTTCAATAACTTAGCGATTTTCCTTTTCTTTGATGGGTAATTTGTTTAAGGAAGGTGTATTTATTATGATTAAGAAAAATCTTTTACTAAACCTTATATCAATTGCATTATCTAGTCTACCGATTCAAGCTTTATACATTATATTTAAGGAAGATGCTTTTTCGAAACCTTATCTCAACTGCATTATATAATTTACCGATCCTACTGAAATTTGATGTTAAAGTTAATTAGAATGTTAAACTTATGAAAGGAATACTCAGCAGAATCTAGCAAAAATCTGAAGAACCAATAAAGGTTTTCGGCATTGAAACAACTTAGAGGATCGAAGTTTTATATAATGAAAGAAAATTTCGATAAAGATATGAATATAATTAGCCGATTGTTGAAAATCGATTATACAAACATCATGGATACTTTAAATACAGAATTTAAGCTTTTATTTGAAAATAAAGTTATTCTTGTGAATTTTTAAAAACAAAATAATAATATATAGAAAAAGCTACTTGATATAGTTTTACGATTCAAAGGGTTCCAAACATGCAACAAATCATAAAAATTGTTAAAGATTATATTTCAATATATAGAGAAAGAAAATTAATAAATAATTTCCTACAAATTTAAGCTGATCAAGAATATATACATATATAGGTCAGCACCACTCTCCACCAAATCATAAAATTCTCCTTAAAATTGATATACCCATTTTTATTTTGGTATTAAAACAAATGAGCTGTAAAATGATCTGGAAAAGCAGTGGCAAGAGGCACTAACAGGAAGGCTTTGTTGCGTCTTAACAGCATCCGATTTCATGGCGTAAAGGTCGGCGGTAAATTTATTAACAAGACACTGCAAATGCGGCGCATTTACTTGGCATTTTGCATTGTGCTCGTAATTACGAAACAACAAACAACAAAATACTGCACAAAGACAAGACCAACACCTTGCCTCAATAGGCATCTCATAGATAAAGATACAAAAACACATAGAAAGAAACTCTTGAGGCAAGTGTTAATTGAGCCCAAACGCAGCTGTCGAGCAGGTAAAAAAAAAAAAAAGAGAAGCCAAAGAAGGAACTAAGAAAAGAGCAGACTTTCTCCTACAAACAGATAGGGTTAGTTTAGTTTAGGTTAGCTGTTAGGGGATGACGGGGTAAAGGTAATGGATGGTATTTGTAACATTCATTGATGATAATGACTGGCGCCAGACAAATTGATTACTAATTGGCTTAAATTGGGAACTCTATCGATAAGATAGGTGTAACAGGATGCACTAAATCAATGGGTTTTAATCAGCTCCAACTAAAGTGTTGAATTAAACTTTATTGAATTGTAATTACAATTTTACAGAAACTGGAAAGTTGATTTACATATTATATATATATCATGTATAACTATGTTTAAATTTAAACATTTTTCTGCTTTAATAGTTGTTTTTTTTTCTTTTTGCATATTTCTTTTCTTTTTTTTTTTGTGTATTATAATGAATAGAATATGGGTTAGGTATAATATTTCGTTTCTTTAAAAAGGTTACACTATCTTTGTGTGTGTCTGTGTGTGTGTTTTAGTGTATAGTTTTAACAGTTTTTGTTTTCTTTTTACTAAGCACAAACAACAATTAGTTGATTTAGGAAGGGAAAGGGGGATAAAAAAGGTGAAAGAATTTACATTTACACACTTTAAAAGTTATAAGGACATTAGAGGAGGTTAGAGCAGAAATTATTTAACAGATATGTGAATACCAAATATCCAATTCATTTTAGTTAAGACTATAATATTTATAAGTATATATATATATATATATATGTATATAAAGTTCTTTCGAATATCAACAATTGGTGTTGCTTGTTTTTTTTTTTTGGATTTAGTTTTATTATTTAGTCGTTTATTAAAATAGTTTTAAAAATGTTTGAAAGAAACTAGCAAGGGCATCGATTTTATTTTTATTTTAATACATTCTTTGAAGACTTACTTAGAAACAAAAGTTGATCTTTTCCTATATACGTTAGATAGATATTATATAGATATATTGTATATATATATTATAGTGTATATAGTTTGGTTTTTTATTTTATTAATTAGATTTTAGTGTTTTTTTAGTGCCAATTGGCTTAAGGTACTTAAGTTTTTTCTTTGCCATTTGGCGTTTTTCCTCTTTTTTTTACTCATTTCGTTTTCGTTTGCCACGCGTTGAAATTTTCCTAGCATTAGTATAGGTATGTGTGTGTGTGAGAGAGAGAGAAAGAGTGTGTGTGTATAGTAGGTGTGCAAATATTGCAATTATTATTATTATTTTTTGTTTTTTTTTTTGGTATACCCTGACCTTAACAAGTTAACAAAACATCTTTAAACGTTTTCGCGTTTCAAAAATTTGATTGCAATTCATTTTTCTTTTTTTTTTTTTTAATATTGTTACCCTTAGCCTTAAAGGGTATACACAATTTGTTGTTTGGTTTTTTAAGTCATTAGTGAAATTGTATTTAGTCTTCTTTCGATTTATAAATAGAGTTTGGTTTTTCTTTTTTGTTTTTTTTTTTCTTTTATTAAGTACAATAGCAAAATGCAATCAAAGTTTATAGAGAGTTTAGATTTTTAGTGCGAAATTAAGTATAGATTTAAGTTTTCTAATCTTCGGTTTTTGTTTGTTTTATTTTTTATCGTTTAAATAGTTAACAATGTAATAGATCTAAAAACTGGCATTTGGTTTAGCCGTCATTAACAAACGATTTTCGCCTTTTTTTTTTTTGTTTGTGACAAAATTCATTGAGTAAAATGGTTTGAACTCACAGCCCAAATGCATATTGAGTTAGAGCAGGAAATCGGAATTGAAATCGGTTTTGTGATTTTTGGTTATTAATCAAATATTATCTGAGGCGTGTTGTGGAGGTAATGTCTCTCGTTTTTTCAATATTGTATATATATATATATGTATATATATATTGTATGCGTGTATATATTATGTACATTATCTGCCATATGTTTTGTCTGTTTGATTTCGTTTGTTGCTTAATCTTTAAGGTTCTCTTTCTAGGTTTTTCTTTTATATGTATATATTATTTTTAAATATTATGAAAGCTAACAATGTGGACGGACAAAAATAATTTACAAAAATTCATTTATTGTTACAATTCTTTTTCATTTTTTTAGTTTTTAAAAGTTTTCATCGGCGACATTTAAGCGTTGATTTAACAATTGGATTTCCATTCCGTATTTATTATTCATTTGATGCTTATGCATTTGCATTTATCTATGTTTGCATGTATGTATGTATGTATGGCGAGCATTTAGTTTAGACTTAGAGACTAATTAGTCATAAAAATGAAGACTTAGCACACGTTGGATAGCATTTTAAGTACATTGCATTAAAACAGAAATTAGAATTAGGTTCGTTCAGGATCTCAGATTACAAATATAAATATAAAAATCAACTAGAAATGTTTTCAACATGATATATATATATACATATATACTATTTATATGTATGTTTAGTTATAGATATCCTTCAATTCGATGATTTTAGAAATCAGCAACAACATCTGTTCTGGACTCTCAAAACGTGTTTGAGTCTTGGGTGATAAGGGAGGGAGAGCAGTTACTACTAAATAGATGTAAGTAGGTAGATTTATATAATATATATATATATATGTATGTATAATAGAGTCGAGGATTAATGCTTTTTGGATTCTGTTAGGAGGCTGTTGTGTTATTTTTCTTTCGTTTGTTTTGTTTTAGAAACAAGCTTGTTTGATTACTTAGAGCTTGGAAATACAATTTAAAATAGACTAGCAAACAAGCTTGTTGCTGCTCTTGTTAGCAGTTTGGATTAAAGTTAGCTAACCTATATACAAATGTTGCTATTTAGTTTCATTTTATAAGTTATATTGATTTAAATTTTGTATATATATATGTATATATATGTATGCAGATGCATTATAGACTATATATATATATTTTCACTACAATTTGGAGTTTTAAAAAGTTTTCTTTTTCAAAGGCTTCAGTAATAAGTTCTTTCGAGTTGAGTCAAATGGATAAATCTTCTTTCTTTTTTCTTTGGAGCTTCGGTTTCAGTTAAGAGTTAAATTTAAATATAAGTATATATATAGATAGATATATATATATATATATATATAAAACCACTAACCTAATCTACATATACAATACAAAGTTGTTGTTGTTATTATTTGCAAAACAAATGTTTAGTTCAAGTTCGTTTTTTAAAATTCGTTTTTGCAAAAACAGAATAAAGAATTTTCTCTGGATTCTTTTTCTTTTTTTATGGTTTTTGGTTTCTTTTTGTTTTGCTACTAAGAAAGATTTGTAAAACTACATTTAGGGTGCAATTCTTTTTGTTTAAACAAATACGAAAGTAGAAATTGTTTTTCACTCAGTTGTTAAAGCTATTCCATAAATTCCTATTGAACAATAATGAAACTGAATTTTATCGTTCCTATAAAATAAGTAAAGTTTCATATATATATATATATATATATATATATATATATATATATATATATCAGTTTGTCACTGATTGGATTGCATTTGGTGTAGATTGTTGACGTTGTTGCTCTGAGTAGTAGAATTACTGTCGAAATTAAAGTAAAGGAATTATATATAATAATTAATTAGATAAAAGAATAAGTTTATAAAGTTATTTTGTTTTACCTATTTTCTTGGCAAAGTAACATTTCCTGTTGTCCTTGATACTGCAAGTTTTGAAGGTATTCCGCCCTGCGTTGGTGCACCAGCTTCTCTTTTTCGGCTCGTTCTCTCTGTAGTCTATGTTGGAAATTATATTTAAAAGATTAGTTAGGGATTCACATTACTATAAAAAGTAAAAACTAACATAAAGTTCTAATTAAAATCATGGCTAAAAAGAAGAAAATTAATACTCATTTCATTGCTTCTTACCAAAGTCATCAAATTGCCATCCCAAATGCTAGCGTGCAATTAATTATACGAGTATATATAATCAGCCATAAGTTAACTTAACTACAGTATTTAATTTTATATACTAATCTAAAAACTAAAGTTTTACTTACTTGATGCGTGATTGTCTCATGAATTGTTGAATTTTTCTAGCTGCTTGATTTTGTGTAGACTGCGAGTAGGTACGCCTATGAATCAGTGAGATATATAAATCAATCAATTTCGTTTTAAGGGTATTTAAAAAAAAAAAAAAACTTACTTTAGTGGACCTGAGGGACTTGTCTCTTTGGGTGTACTGGGCTGTGATCCCATTTCTTGTTGCTGCTGCTGATCCTGTTTGTAGTAATCATAGAAACTGGACAAACATTGTGAATTGCTGCTACTACCCACACTGCTGCCATGTTCACTACCATTAAGCATGCTTCCATTTAGGCCACTCTTTTTGAATCTCTTATTCCGTCTATAGGAACGATAGCCATGCTGTATAACGAGAGCAGCATTTGTCATTTGCCTATAATAGGCATATTGCTTATATCTTCTATAATAGTTTTGTATAACAATGGCAGCAGTTCGTTCTTTATTCTGTTCCTCCATCTTCTGGCGTCCCTTGTATGAGCGATATGCCTTCTGTATGCATTTTGCTGCCTCATACAATTCCCTTTGTTCTGTATCCGTTAACGTGAGCTTGGAGAAATCCGCTTCAAAGGGATACTGTGACAGACTAGAGGCATGTAGAAATTCCGTCAATTGTTTAGTCGATGGTGGTGGACTTGGTGAACTAACTGATGGATCTGTGCCCAATATAGAGTAACTGGCTGGCGATTGCAATGGCCCCGAACTGGCCGGACTGAGGCTAGAGCATGGTGTGCTAACATCATGATAACGATAGCCATGATCATGAAAATCAAAACTGAAATCGCTATCAAAATGTGTATTAGGCAAAGAGTCCAGCAAAGGATCCATAAAGCTATCAGTTAAAGCTGACGATTCAGAGGTAAGGGGTTCCGTTAAAGGACTACCCAAAACCATCATTTCATCGGCTTCATTCTGAAATATAAAAAGTATGGAAATGTTAATAATGAATTTTCCAATAAGGTGGTAATAATTTTTACCTTTATGCGCTCTGGCATGGCTGCTATAATATGTTCGGCTAGTGTTAAAACTTTGGCATCGGAATCCCCTGAAATTGTTTATATATATATAAACAGACTCGATCAGTAATTGCTTTATAATGATGTTTGTAAAACAGAGAGACAGAGTAAAGAACTAGTCTACTTTTATATATGTTTGTTACGCTGACTTTTCAAGTGTGTGTGTGTGTGTGTGTGTGTTAATATCAAATACAATGTACAAAAACAATGTGATTATGGGCCAAAAATTCCTTAATCCCTGCAATCACATTGTGGACAAGCATTTTTTGGTGTATGGGTTAGAAAGTGTGTGTGTGTGTGAGCCCTAATACCATTAACCACGAAGTTGGAGTTAGCTATTTACAAACGAGAGCCTTTACTCGTTTTATATATATATATATATAGGTTTATGTACAAAATTGGATTAATTTCATTTTTGCTAATTAATCAATGTTAGTTTTGTTGTTAGACATCGATTACCAAAAAAAAAAAAAAAAAACTTTTAAATAATATAAACAACCAACAACAACAACGCATATTTACGGTTAGTTCTAAAAAGTAAATACACACATTATGCATATATTTATATATATATATCTATATGTATATATATATATATGAGTATGTATGTAGGTAGAGGTAATAACCATTAAACAACATTGAAAAATGAACATTTACATAGATTAAATATTACACAGACGGTTACAACACGAAACAACATTAACTAGGCAACAATATGTATATGTATGTATGTAGCAACAGCAACAGCAACACCAATAACAACAACATCGATAGCCATTTATGGAACTTTATACATATGTATATGTACGTATGTATTAGTTAGTTAGTTAGTTTAGAGTTAGTTTAGGATACGAGCGAGCTTCAGCGTCCATTTTTTTTTTTTTTAATTTGTATACATATAACGGTGCATTTGTTGTCACTGACCTACTACGGCTACATCGACCAAAGCCAGTTCATTGCCAATGGTCACATCGGTGGCACTTGTCGAACAATCATCGCCGCTTTCAATAATATCTTTGTCGTTAATGGGACTCGACTCGCCTGTGGATACCACCTCGCCTATATTTTTGGATTTTCAATCAAAAATGTGTCAATGAATTCTTTTCTTACTTTTCTTTCAGACAACAACAACAGAAAACAAAATAACAAAAGAATACAAGTAACTCTATAGATTTTGAAGAAAATAGATAGAGGGAAAGGAGAAGAAGAATACAAGCTAAAATTAACTTACAGAGAGCAAAATCCATTTTACGCAAAGGCGATAGTAAACAATTGGTCCCAGTTAAGGAATCTAAAGGTGAGTCAACTCCCAAATTATAATTATCATGACTATCAAAAGTGCTGAAAAGAAAACAATTAGAATAAACAGATTAGTAAATGGTTGTTAAATCTTCATAATCCCATTGATTACCTATGTAATCTGTTAAGAGATTTGCCAGATTTGCTACGTATATCCATATTAATGCCACTGTCAATGGAAGAACGCTTTGAATAGCGACTGCTATTATTGGGAGGACTTTGATTGCTGTAAAAGAAATAAATAAGTTAACATCCTTATATATAAAATGTTTATATTGCCACCTATTGATAGCCACAGGTCTTAGGAATACACCATCATGGTGTTTGCGTTGCATATCTGTCTCATAACCATAACCCGACTGTTGTTGTTCCGTCGTATCTGCTCCCTCTAGACCCATATTCATTGATAGATTGGCCAGACCGCCACGTAAATTTGGTTTACGGTAACGTTCCTTTTCCAGACGATACATTTGACTTAGAAGCTGTTTGTGTCCCTTTAAATTTGCCAAATCCAATGGTGTTTGCTCCGCTTGAGTTTTAATTTTCAATGCATTGTGATTCCATTTGTAGAGCAACAAGGAGCATTCTACATGGCCACGCACACAGGCCCAGGCTAGGGGTGTAAAACCATAAACATCTTGACTGAGTGCATCCAGTTCGGTTTCAAGTATGATATGTGGATTCTCAGCACGCCAATTGAGCATAGCTCCAACCAATTTGGCATAGCCCAAAGCTGCTGCCAAATGCAATAAAGTCATGCCGCGCAAACCCACCGTCCAATTGGCTACAGTACTGCTGGGTAAGCTCCATAAACGTTTTGTTAGCCTATGGCAATAGCTGACCAGTTTCTCTTCAAAATTTGGTTCCAAATAGAGAGCTGTATGATCCGTCTGCAAAAGAAAAAGAAACAGTTCAATGTTAGAAATACAAGAGATAGGTTTTATAGGCTTTTCCTACCGTCAGTTCTTGTTCTGCTTTGACCTGAAGTTTCTCATCTATGGTGGACAGACGATTGAGCAATGTAAATTTGTAGAGACAATCATTTGAACTGCTTGCATCGAATGGAGCATCAGCTAGCAGTGACAATTTGTACTCAAACATCACAGAATTGGAAACCAGAAAACCACCACAGGCCACTTGTAGGCTAACAAAACCCGCCTCATGAGCCGGACAATAACAACGCAAGACTCCCTCTTGCACCAGTTGAGTTGGCACGGGTTGAGCATCAAAAAGCACTGTATATGCTCCATTACCCTGACTGCTACTCCAGGGACCGGCAACCAAGACTTTTACACCACCTTCAGTATATGACCATTCCGGGCTAAAGTCACAAATATTGTGGATTTTACGAGCTGGCGTTGATAGTGTAGTGGTGGCATCTCCACCAGCCAAGTAGGAGCTCTGCTCTAGGGCTGTGTTATTGAGGGCTTGTTTGTCATCTAAATCCAATTCTGGAAATTCAACTAACATATCAAAGGCATCCAAATTGGCAAATACATCATCTGTCTCCTCATCTGCCTCAGTTGTTTCCGATTCGGCTATGACTTCTACTGATTTTTGTTCTATATCTGCTGTTGTTGTTGCTCCAGTTGCTGCTGCTACTGTTGATGTTGTTGCTCCTGTCACTGTTGTAGTTGCTGTTGGTGCATTGCCATTATTACTATATGGCATATTGGCTATCAGAGTTCTTTGAATATCTTCTTGTGAAAGATCTAAGGTTTCATTGAAAAAGCTTAATGACTCCCCTCCATGTGGATTACTGGCTTGTGGCTCATCCTGTTCACTGCTACTAGTGCTGCTGCTGCTGCTACTACTGATACTGTTGCTGCTGCTTATCGTATGCGGATTATTGCTGCTCTCATCGCTGATACTAATTTGGCTGCTATTATCACTGGAAGCACTAAATGTGGTGGTGTGGGCACAACCATTTCGAAGTTGGGTTTGTGGGTTGGCGATATCTTTGGCCTGCTGATTGCTGTTGCCACCGCCTCGGTCCATTTGCTAATATCAAAAAGTTTTTAATCAACATAAATACATATAAATTGCAAGTAATTTTGCGGTTTTAACTCACCTCGCTTATTAAATTATCACAAGTTGCTGCTGCTGTCGTTGTAATTTGTTGCTGCTGATTGCCATCGATAATCGATTGTAAGGAACTCGAGGTGGATGATGTGACTGATGATTGGGATGGGGTGGAAGACGTTGTGGCTGTTGTTGTATTGTTGTTGTTGTTGTTGTTGTTGCTACTGCTGCTGCTGTTGCTATTACGATGCTCGGGTGACATGCACATTGCCTCAACTGGGGGTTGGGTTTGACTTGGGGTTGCTGCTGCAACTGCCGCTGCTGAAGCTGCTGCCGTTGTCTGTTGCAATTTATAATAATGTTGCTGCTGGTTGCTGGTGTTGCTGCTGCTACCATTGGAAGCATTGAGTTGCTGGTGTTGATTGTACATAAAGTTATTATTATTATTGCTGGGGTCATTATGGTTTACGACATTTAATTCGTTGTTTGTTTGAGCTGATAATTGCTTGCCATTGTTGTTGTTGCTGTTGCTCGTATTGCTGCTGCTGCTGTTGTGGGGGTTTATGATTTTGTTTGCGGTCATGTGGCTTTGATTTTCAATTAGTTCTGTATCCATGACAATTGTTCCTGCCACAGCGGCTGCTGCTGCTGTTGTTGTACTTGTTGTTGCTGCTGCAACTTCTCTTGTTGTAGCTGTAATCGTTGTATTTGCAATTTGCAGGCGTTGATGATTGTGATTTAAATGTTGCAAACGTTGCAAACTCAATTGCTGCTGCTGTTGCTGATATTGTTGTTGTTGTTGCTGCTGTTGTTGTTGTTGTTGGTGTATAACCAAATTACTTCTTGTGGCCATTAGTTGTTGATGAGTCGTACCAGTACCACGATATTGCTGCTGCTGATAGTTGTTGCCATCTTGCGACTGCTGTTGCTGCTGTTGATGTTGTTGTGGTGGAATTATTTGAAATTTGATAGCCGACTCCTGTGGCAACTGTTGAGTGGCATTATGGAACTGTCCATGCAAATTGTTGCCATCCAAATGTGGTTGCCTTTGCCTCTCCGACCAGCGTGAGTACATTTTGCTGGCCACCACCACATTTGGTGTTGCTGCAACACCATTACCTACATTATAAGCCTCATGACCTAAACGTTTCTCTGATACAGATTTCACTATGCCATTGCGTCTCATAACGGGATGAGAGCAAGTCTTGCCATCGGCACAACCCACATCACCGCACCCACAGTCCAGCTGTTTAACCAAAGCCGCTTGACGCGATTGTCGTTGCTTCTCCATCAATTGACAGACAATGGATTCCACTGTCTCGGCAGTAGAGATCTCAATATCATTACCCGAATCGGAATCATCATCCGAATTGACCGTAGAAACTAAAATTTCAAATTAAATTATGGAAAATCTAAATTCTCCCATTTCAAGTTATCACTTACGCATGGGTTTCAATTGGCTGACCAGCTCCTCTTTGGTCCATTCCTTTTTGTCACCCCACAAAGTAATACTGGGTGCTATAACAGCCATTTTATTATCATCCGGATAGGGTACATTTAGATAATGCACCAAAACAATATCCGGATTCTGTATTTAAGAAGAGGAGCAGGTAAAATAAAAGTGGATTTGACTTTTGAGGGAGTTTTCTTACCTGCAATAGCCAGTAACATCTGCGATGAAATGTGGGCAATATGGCCGAGTGTACATAACAACCATAGATGCACTAGATGGGGGAACGGAAAGGAATGGAAATGGAATTCAATTTATCAAA
This sequence comes from Drosophila neocordata, assembly GCA_018903615.1. NCBI lineage: Eukaryota > Metazoa > Arthropoda > Insecta > Diptera > Drosophilidae > Drosophila > Drosophila neocordata. Next base: position 12,061,209 of record JAEIGI010000004.1, on the reverse strand, counting down.
ACTAAAGAAAAACAAAGGCATAAAACAGAGCAAGGAGCAGAGCTCTCTGCTCCTTATTCATTTAATTGGAAAACATAAAAAAATAAAAGCAAAGATAAAGCCCACAACGGATCACAAATTAAATTACCAACCACCCACGCTAGGGGGCGCCACAAGTTAAGTGCCAAAAATCGAACAACAAAAAAAAAATAAAGAAGAGAAGTGGGGAGAAAAAAAAGGGTTCTTGTTATACAACATTTCGTTGCGCATTTTTCTTCTAAAGTTTTTTTTTTTTTCTTTCTTTTACTTTGCCACTGATAAATTTTGTTGGCTCTCGTTTTGTCCGATATGCCGCTGACTCTTTTTCTATAGTTTTTACTTCTTTTTTTTTGCTTTCTCCTTGGTTGGTTATCATGTAAGAAGACGGCACCCCGCCAGCCACTGCCAAGTGCATAAATCTTTATACAAACGTATATTAAAATAAAAATTAAAATAAAAACAAAAAACAAAAAACAAAAAAAAAGTGCCCCTTAGACAAGTAGCAAAAAAAAAAAAAAAAAAAAGAATAACTTGAAGACGAAAAAATTGGCGTGAAATTGCCAACTGTTTTTATGCTTTTTGTAGTGCAAAAGTCAGACAGGGCGGAGTAAAGCAGGCAAAAGCATCAGGAGAAGAATAAATGTGGAAGGGTTTAAGCCATTTCAGACATTATAAATACGCTTAACCCTTGGCAAGGCTTATTTCATTAGCCAGGAAAAGGCGTCATCATACATATGCTTTAAGTAAACACTTGGAAAACAGAGGGCAGGCAAACAAAAAAAAAAAAAAAAAGAAACTTTAGTACCTCCGGCGGAAAATCATAATTCACTCAAAGCTAAGGAAAAAGAAACCCTTGCCCGAAATCACAGTTTTTTTTTTTTCCTCCACCACTCTTTAGCCTTTTTACTATGACAAATGATGGTAATGTTGCCTTTAGACTTGGACATTGTCTAATTGCCTAGCTTGGGCATTAATTTAAACACAATTTTTCTTTTATTTTAGTTAGTCTGTTAGTTTATCTACTTACCTCAGTGCCTTGTACTTTCAGTTTCATATGATCCTCCCGCGTTGTTTTGCCATCTTTGCGCTTCTTCCAGCAATAACCGTCGCGTCTATAGCGCACTTTCTTACGCGAATATAGTAAAAGAGAACCGCTTTTGGGTCTACAAAATGGATGCAAAAATAATGATATATATACATATATATATATTATATTAAGCTTAATCATGACTCACCTGGTTCGTACTTCTTTTGATTGCCATTCGCTATGCTTATCAAAACTGATAAGAATCGCAGCAATTTCCTGAAAAATTTAAATTAAAATTTTTTTTTTTTTTTAAATATTTACTAAATGGTTTTTTGTTGAAATTTTCAAGTGAAATGACCTTCAGGCGATCTAAACACCAATACTATAACACTGCACCAACAATTTGTTAACAATTTCCGTAGTTAATGGAAAATTTTTCTAGGTGGCAGTCAGCAGAAACTCGCGGCATTTCCTCTGCAAAAGTTTTCTTCTTTGTTTTTTTTTTCAGCTTGCGCATAAAACAAAGGAAAACATTTTAGAAATTTCATTTTGACCGCAAAGCGGAAAACTGGACACACACTAACCAAAACTAAGAGAACAGAGTTGGGTGGTAGTTGACGGGGTGGGTAGCTGGTGTTAACCACAATTTACAGGTGTCGCCCAGTTGACACCTGACCCAAGAAGCCAAAGGAGTAAAACGAGCAGGAGAAGGAGAAGTATAAGCCAACTGGCAGGCACTTTGGTTGCAATTTGTGTGCATAGATGAAATCCTTGTATGATAAAAAGAAGAGTATAAGGGGAGAACATAGTCAGTATTCAAGAAGATTCAAATGCAAATCACACACACACACACACACACATGTGATGAAAGTCAGCGAAAGTTAAGTTGGTTTTTTGTTTTTTTTGGTTGTTTTGTTTGGAGAAGCCATTTGGCCTTTTTCATTGCATGTTTTGCCGATAAAGTTATCAATTTGTTTTTGGCCCAGGCCAGCCCTTGACATGGCATGAATAATGTAAGTGGCCATCCATTCAGCCATCTAACCATTCATCCTCATCTCACTCGGTTTACTAGATTGCTCACAGCTGGCGGTTGAATCGGCGAATGTGCAAGAAACAACATTTTCCATATGTCAGAAGATTTCGCAACATTTGCGAGTGTCATAAAAATTGTATGCACACACACAAAGATATATTAGATAGATAGAAAAATATATATATAGAAAAGAAATAGAGGGAAGAGTGGGTGGAGAGAAAATCACAGGCGCGTGTTTGTCAAGTGGCAAACGTTTGCATTTTGGCCAAAAAAAAATTGCCTCTGACTTGGCCTTTTCCTTCACATATGTATATGCATGTATGTAGCATGTTATTTATGCATGCCTCAAGGCAACCTCGAACTCGAACTCTTTTCAAGGAACTCCTTCAGTTCCTTTTTGACTCCTTACTTACTTACTTCCTTCTGTTTTATGATGAATTCTAGGCACATACGCGAAAGCCTGTTCGATAGAGCATTAAAAATTTATGCGCACCTCAGCGTATTTGGCCAACATCATTGCCAGAAATGACACAAGTCCAAACACATCAAGTGCCACTTTCAACACTTTCAACCCTCCTCCCCTCGGGGGCAAAAAAAAATGATAAAAGATGAAAAGCATAAGGAGCATAAAGAGTGGCATATGAGCCATTTGTCTATGTGGAATTTTGAATGAAACAATTAGATGGACAAGATTTAAAAATAAAATCAGGGACATTTTTAAATTTAACAAAATTTGTAAACTTTATGATATAAAGAATAAAGAGACAACTAAAGAAAATACATTTGGACCTCTACTTTACTATTTAAAATAATTTTTAAACCCTTGACATAGTTCAATTAATTTTAAATCTTTCTCTAACAAGTTATTATTACTGCATTTTTTTCGCTTAATTTCTTTATTGTAACATTGATAAATCTGAAATAAGATTGTTTTTAAGAAAACTTCATTATAATCTTGAAATTGAATTAAAATGTTTTTTAAATTCCTAAAACCAAAACTTTAGAAAAAAATGTTATAATAGAATAAATACTACAGCATTGTTCTATCAATGTTTTTTCTTTCATTTTCATTTTAAATTTTATAATTTCATTAAAAAGTTTTTCTTTATCCTTAAATATATCAAAAATTGGTTGAAAAAACTAAATTCAAGCGCGAAGCTTAAGACTAAGAATGCCCCTACTATATAATTTCCAGAGCTTTAATCAACATATGTTTGAAATTAACGTTGTATTAAGGTCTAAGCAAAGTAACCATCTGGCATCCTTATTTGAACTCACTTTGTTTTGCAACACTGTCACTGTTAATTAGCTCGCTGTGTATGAAATTTTTTTTGAACTGTCTAAGCCATATTGAAACGACCAAACAAATTAAAAACAAATAAAATAAGTGAAAGCTATTATTGAAGAATTCTTTTTAAGATTAACTAAAACATTTTATTAGATCTTCCTTCTTACAAATAGTTCTTACTTTCGTTCTTCTTTCAATTTTAAAACTTTACGATTTTCATTTCTTTGAATAGTAAAAAATTAGCAGCAGCTTAGTTTCTAATAAGCCAAAACCAAAATGTCCTTAAAGGAAATGTTTAAAAATTCACTTATCTGCATTAGAATTCAATGCCACAAGCAACTTGCATTTAAATCAAAATATCTATATTTAGTATTCCACTGGCAATTGGCTAATGCCATTTCTTATTCATTAACAATTTGTTTATGGCCACTTAATCATTTTCATGCCACAGATTTTTCCTACACATATACATATATGTATATATATATATATATATATATTTGCCTACTGCGTCTCATTATCAATTTAACTTTTGTGATTTTTTAGGCCGAAAACCGCAAAACGAATGCCAAGCCCTACGGCTCATTGGTTGGTGTAGCTATTATTTTACAGTTGCTTTATGGCAATCCTGCTGCTGCTGCTCTTGCTGCTGGTGGTCAAGTAAAAAGAGAGAGGGCTATAGTGAGTGAGAGGTCCTGTATCCAGGACCTGCTTAAATGCCAAATTAAAACTGTGTGGTTAAAGCCAGTACCCAAAAGCCCCTTTTTCCACCATCCTCTTGCCTGTAAGCAGACTAAAATAAGCGTGCGTAATTTTATTTATGCACTGGCCACACGGTTACATTTTGTAATTTTTGTATATGCCATGAATGCAGTGACAGGAGGCAGGAGAATGAGGGGACAAATGCTGGATGGGGGGCTTTGCCAAACTTTATTTTAATCAACTTTCAAAATGCTCTTACACAAAAAAAAAAATAACAACAAAAAATAGAACTACCAGGCCGTTGGTAACAGTGTTCCCTAGATGTTCATGTTCAAAAGAGATGTTCATAATCCAAACTCATCTTTTTAGCATCCTTAAAAAGTTGCATACAGTAAATTATAGTTGTATATTATTTTTCTTATAAAATGTTTCAATTTCTTTTAAATGACTGTTATTAATCTTTTTGAATGGTTTACTAATGCGTAAGCTTCAGAAATCTCCATTTTTATACGATGTTCCAAAACGTTTTGGATTTCATTTTTGTATTTTTCGGAACATTTTCTTATTATAAATAACTTTTAGCCCGTCAAATTAAAATAACAATTACCCTGAATAAAAAGTTTATAATACCAATTGAATGATATGTTTTTCCGAAGAGTAAAAAGATAAAGTTCGTCTAAAATTGAACTGAATGGAAGTCGTGTAAAGTTAAGTTTAAATCTTTGAACTTTAATAAATTAATTAATTTAATCTTTAATCTTATCTTTAACGACTGTAAAATATATCTCAAACTTTCAAATAACAAACATTTAGAAGATCGCTTAAAATATGATCAACAACACTATTTTCGGCTGATCGTTTCTATGGGAGCTATATGATATAGTAGTTCGATAGGGATAATTTCGAGATATGGAAAAACTGTAGTAAAATAATATTTATGGGCAAAATTTTAGCCTTTAAATTTTAATATCTTTGAAAAATATTGCAAAAGCGTAGACCGAAATGGCTTTATTAAACTCAGTTTGATCTAGAATATGAATGAACAAATATTAAAAGTTATAGGGTGGTTCCTTTTGCAATTTTTTATACCAAATATATACATTTTTTGTAGAGGTATAAAACTTTCTGATATCTTTCCTCTTACTCACTCACTTAATGACTAATTCTTGCAGCACAATTTTTATTAAATTTTGATTCTGTTTAGGATAATAATCTAAAAATGATAAAAATGATAATAAATGTAAAGAATCTTTATGAGGTCTTATCTATCATCATAATATCTCTTAAGATTCTAAAAATAATTCCTTTAGATATTTTATTAATTTATTATATTGATTATGTAAGAGAGTGTGTTAAAATGCCGTTTAACACCGTTGGTCCACCAATTCAATGCCCATTCCTGTTACTCCTTCGACTTTTTTTTTTTTTGTTTGTTTTTAAAAACTTTACAACTGTCCAAATGAATATTTGCGGTTGCGCTTAATTCACAAGTAAAACAGAAACAGAAACAAAGGAAACAACAGCAAAAGACAACAACAAAAAAAAAATGAATAAACACAAAGCTCATTTCAAGGAATTTGCCTGAACAAAAAAAAAAAAAACTTTTATTGCAAAAACAGAAACAGAAAAAAAATGACTAAAACTGAAACCAAACCAAACCAAAATGAACTGAACTAAACTAAACTAAAAGTTTTCTTTTCGCGTACGTGCGGCTCTGTGGTTCTAGTGTAGTATTTATATTATACATATATATATATATATGTATGTGTGTAGTTTTGTTGACCCCATAAAAACGTCAAGAAGTACGCGACTTTCTAATAGACTGCCAACCATCTCATTAATCTGGCGACTAACAGGGGGGGAAGCAACACAAAAAAAAACATACAAAATAGTCGAAGGCTGTCAAAGTGTCCATTCAGGCCTACAGGACAACTGGCAGGCTCATCCGCTTGTCAGCTTCAAACCAGAGAGACAAGCTCTGGATGGGGCGTTCTCTCTTTTTTTTTTGGTTGGTTTCCTTTCACTTAAGTTCAACCCCTTCTTGAGACTTGCCAGTTTTATGTGCAATCAAATGCAAAATAGAAACACAAATACAAATATAAGGAAACTCCTTGAAAACTGACCTCATTTGTATTCCAACGATGACGCTGTGATGGAAAACTGTCAGCTCTTGGCAGGCTCTCCAAATTGTCGGGCAGTTTGATAGGTTCGCCATCTGGAAGAATATAATGTAAATGCAACAACATTGAAAGTGTAAGTAGGTAGAAAAATAGAAGAAGAACAAAAACAACAAGAAGATTTTCATGAAAATCAATTTTGCATAAACCCCTATACTCCTCCCTCCCTCTCAGTATACCTTCTAGTATTGCATTTCCCCCCTTTTTTTTAACAACAGGTGCAACTTGACTTTTTCGGTTTGGACATTCATAAATGCGACAAAAATGTAAATCACCTGGCCTTAGCCTCAAGTTCTTAGCCATGGTAAGCGATGATTTATAGGATATATAGAAAATGTCAGGCTTAATATATATAAAAAACTCTACAGCTTCATTTATCATCAAGTAACTCAGAGAGACACACACAGAAGAAGAGGGAGAAAAATGCGTTAAGAGTTGTGAAAACTTTTGATCATTGAATAATTACATTTACTTAACGGGGCGCCCATATCGAAATATCTAAAAGGAGTGAAGCAAAGAGGGTGGTGGGGAGGAAAGTAAAGCAAACTTACCAATAAGTCAAGTATTGAAAAATGCCACGCAACTACCATAAACTTTGCGGCCAAAGAGTAATTTAGCAAAAAAAAAAATGTGTAATAAAAACCACAAACATCATGGACATCTCTTTTAAACCAACGAACCGCCATTCAACGATATATATCAAAATCCAAATAGGAATGCAATTTCCCACCCCTTTACCTCTCTCTCTTTCTCTCTCTCTCTCTCTTGGTACCCCTGTCTCTCAGAGGGCTATAAAAAAGTATTGTACACAATTTATATAAAGTGCTTGAAGCGTCAACTACAACGACAACGACGCTGACGATGACTATAAGGATGACTATGACTACATTGAGAAGGACGTGTGTGTATGTGTGTTTGTATGTATGTATGTGTAGAAGAACGTCGTGTGCCAGGTTCGCGTTCGCGTAACCAAAAAGTGTTGCCAAATTGCAAATGGCTAAGGGTGTAGAGCCAGGCTAGGCCAAAAGGAGTCAGACAGTGCGTGGCTTTGATGACGTTGATGTAGTATGGCTTTGGCTATGGCTACAATTCGAAAAGTTGTTTATGGCATTTTTATATATGTGTATATATAGGTATGTTTATATGTATGTATGTAAGTATGGCCAAAAAAAGTTTTATTTCTTTTCCTTTTGCTGACAAATTGTATTTTGTGCATTTTATATCAAGTATACGCCACCTAAAGTTAATTTGTTAGCAATAATTGTCAAAAATGTATGTAAACAATCAAGTTCTCTATCTCTCTCACTCTGACATTTATTTATAATGCATTTCATTTTGTCTGAATTGGCAGTATGAGAGACTCTCTCTCTCTCTCTCTCTCTGTTTGATTAATACAAATGCAACAAAAGTTTTTTTTTGGTATTTCTTTTTACCAGTTTTAAACTGCGTTTTGCATATTTTATAATGGACAAAAAAAAAAGAAGTTGAAGCCGTCATAATAGACTTTTCTCTGACCGCCTAGGGGAGGTGACGGCCGCCAAAAATAAAAAGAGGAAACCAAAAAAAAAAACTCAGGTGAGGACCTCGCTTTCGGGTCCCATGTCGACAATGTCGATGGCAACGTCAACGTGGTTACATTTTTATTATTTCAAGTACCATTCCCATGGAACCAATACCCCTCAACAGTTCTCTCTCTCTCTCTCTTCTTTTTCCCCCGTTTTCTCTTTCTCTTATAATTTAAACCCACGCTTAATTGTGACAAATGAGCTCTACGGCACACTAGCCAAATGAAACCAAAGTCCAACTTGTTCTCATAATTTTTAACATAAAGCTAAAGTAGTAGAAGATGATGATGATGATGACTCTGGGGGACAGAGGTATCTTTCTGATGCTCCTACTGCCAGTCCATGTCCTTGTTGAAATTGACATGGCAAATAGCACAAAAGAGTTGATATAAATAATAAATTTTCCGTTTTACGATTTTTTTCGCCGTGTAAATCTTTTTTTGGTCTCACAGAATGTAAGAGACCTGCCAATTTGTGGCCTGCCAAATTGTGGCTAATAAATATCTGACAAAAAATCTGGCTAAAGTCAGTTGTCAAATTGTGCAATATGTGTGTACGTAAAAGGTAAAGGGTCATCTACCATAAAAAATAACAAAAACCCCCCAAAAAAAAAAATAACAAACAACAAAAGTTGAGTGGAAAAATTGTTTGCACTTTTGGCTGCGTTTTCTTCTCTCGGTTTTTTTTTTTTGTTTTTGGGTAAAAGGCCGCGTGAAAAGTCAGCAAGTGTGAAATTACTTTTGTTTCACAATTAAAGGCCATTAAAAGTGTCTAGAAAATAATCTCTAAACAACAATTTGAAATAAAAGTAATGCATCTTTTACTGTTTATACCAAGAAAACGAGAAACTGCCAAATACTTTTCTAGCAGAGGAAATTGTAAAAGTCGAGCTAAAGGTAATTCATTTACCTTGATGCTTGTTTAAACTTTAATTTTAATGATTTAATCCTTATATAGTATTAGATAGTAATTAACTAAATATTACTATGAAATACAAAATAATTATCCAATGGAAATTAGCAAACATAATATAATAGTAGAATCTAACTGGCTTTGAGTTAACTGTTTGAACTAATAAGTTTTTACAAGATGTTTAAACTTTTACATAGAACTTTTGTTCTACGTTTCTAGTAACTGAAATTTTGATTTATCTAAGTTTGTTTAAACAATTAGATAAGAAAATCTTGTATAGAAAAAGATTTGGGGAACTCTGGTTTATAGAAAATTAGTCAGAGAAAGTTTTATCATTTTCTAACTTCAAGAATTTAAATTACAAATAACCAGACAAAACTCTAAAATTATCACTTTCTGGTTTTTTTAAAGGACTCAGAATATATTAAATTAATTGTCAGATTCATATATAATATATTATTAGAAGGGAGATTATAGATTAGTGTCTGGGGGTGCTAGTATCTAAGATCTTCAATCTAGCATATTATAACCCACTTTATAACCATTTGCTAATAGGTTTTTCAAATATTTGAAACTAGAGTTTGAATAAAATTATCAAAATCAGAAACTATTTATATAGCATAAGGTATAATTAGATTATTATTGTATTTAAAGCCTGAACGGTAGATAGGAAAACTATTTTATTAAATAAAACCTATTTAAAAACTGTTAAATAATGCATACATGCAAATTCCAATTTCCTGACGACTTTGATTATACACTTTACCAAGTACACTTTATTAACTTATACTTTCTAACAGTCGCCTTCTGTTAAAAACAAACTTCCCATAATAAAACCCATCAGATACTGACGAATGTTTACACCATTTTTGGTTGCCCAAGGTCTTCTGGTCTCTTAGAAGAATGTAGGACAAAAAGAGGGATATCTCTCTCAATCGACTAGGCTGTTGATGCTTATTAAGAATGTGTCAGCAAAGCTTCCTTCTGCCTATTAACTACATTTTAATAACTTTAATATAACTTTATAATAGTTAAAACTATTGTAAACTAAAATGATTAAAAACTGTCTTTTTGACTTAATGGTGTAAATCCAAACAAACGTACGGACGTATAGATAGACATGGCTATATTAAATCAGCTCATAATGTTTATCAGAAAAAAATATACCCCGAAACGCTTTCATACATGTTTTGGGAAATTTCCTATCAAAATTAATATACCCCTTTTACAGTAAAGTATAAAAATGTAAACATATATTCCATATCACATATCAAAGTAATACCTAAACTGCATTACTCACACTTTAAATAACTATCTGAAAAAATAATAGAATTCAAAATACAATCAATTACAATTTTAACCATAAGCACTTCTAAAATTCCCTAAGAAAAAAACTTTCCCCTTAATGATTTTATATACTCAACTTTTGGCTAATTTAATCATATCATAAAACATAAGCAGACTGAACAAATATTGCGTGGATCGTAATCTTTATAGTTATAGCTTATGTATAACTGATAACACAATATTCGATGACGTTCTACCCAAAAGAAGGCCATAATGTGATAGGGCAAAGACGTCATAGTTTTGATAATAAAAGAGACAAACAAAACAAGAAAAAGTTTCTTTTTAAATGATAATGAATACAAACATGAAGGCGAATGAATAACGACGAGATGATATAAACTGAAATTCTTTTGCACATGTTGCAACTTGAGATGCGAGAAGATGATTTATAATGGCAACAAACAGAAGCAAAAGTAACATTTACCCAAAGTAGAAGAGAAGAGAAGAGGAGAGAAGAAGAAAACGTTGCGACTGATAAAAATCATATTTTTCATATTTCTTCTTTTTTTCTGGCTTTCTCTTCTTTCTTTTTTTTTTTTTTTTTTTGTTACTGAAATCAAGACAGCAGACAGACCAAAAGAAGAAAGACCAAAAGTTTAGCATGTCATTACAAGGAAACATTTTTCATCACGATGGAAATTTTTATAGTTGGCTTCTTTTTTTTTTGTGTTATACTTTTGCCACCGTTATTGGTGAAAAACAGCAATTAAAAGACACATAACAACAAATATGCCATGTCAGTAGAGCCAGGTCAGGACAATAATTAGCAAAGCGAAAACAAACAATTTTCCTTCTTCTTCTTCTTCCTCATTCAGGCAAAGACGGAAGTTGGAGTTAGAGTTGCAGTCAGTTTATATGTAAAAGGGTAAACCACCAAACCGATTAACATAAAAATGCAACAAAAGCTAAAGCCATATAGCTATATAGCAGCTATAGCATGGGAAAACTGAAAAAAACAGAGAAAAAAAAAAGGAAAAAACTTTTACAAACGTCTCAAAGTCATAAAAGTCCTATTAATGAATTTCTAACCGAAAAATCCTGGCAAGAGAGGTAAAACAAAGCAAAAGAAAACTCTGAAGGCAAATGTAATAAATTATTTACATTTATGAACCACAATTGCAGGAGGAGGAGAGAGAGTAGAAAGGGAATGTTGTCAACTGTCGTTCTCTCTTTCTCTCCATCTATCTATCTCTGTCTCTATTTCTGCCATGTCTACGTTTTGAATGCAATTACGTGCGGATTTCATTTTAGCTGAAACACATTCTTTTCCACATTTGCCTAAGCGAAGAAACTTTGGCGGCATATGGCAAATACAATCCAAAAACTAGAGAAGAATGAAGAGAGAGAGAGGGAGTAAGAGAGTTAGAAGGGATGGTGTGTGTTAAAGTGTGGGCAAAGGTTAAGCCAAAAAGGATTTAGCCTATTTGGATTAGGTTAAAAGCTTTATACTCTTAAAAAAGATATAGTTCAAATTTCTAACTTTGACTGAAAAAATTTCTTATTACGAAAATTTTAATATAAATCTTTGATAATAAGAATCAAAATATATATGTTAATTTAAGTAAAAACGAATAATTTTTAAATTATTTAACTATTATTATCAAGTTAATATAAATTGTTATAAACAGGTTAAAAACACAAGGAATTATTTTTCAGCCATAAAAATAAATTGTAGTACTATCTTTTTATTATTAGTCATAATTAAACCTTTAAAAAAAACTTTAACCAACAAAAGATTTAACTCTGACTGAGGTAAATATAAATGGATTAGGAGAAAATATGACAGCAAAGTTTACGCTGTATGTCGGCCTACATATCTTATATTGCTTTTTAAATACTGTCAAACTTGCCTATTTCGAACTCCTCAATCTCGAACTTCCCATACTCAAACTTTCCTAACTTAAACTTTTCTAACTCAATTTTTTTTAACTCGAACTTCTTTAAGTCGAATTAAGTCCTTCAAATTTGGCCCAAATCGAACTTCTCAATCTCGAACTTCCTATACTCAAACTTTTTTGTAACACGAACTTCTTTAACTCGAATTTAATCGTTCGAAATTTGCCTAACTTCGAACTTCTCAATCTCAAACTTCTCGAAGTCCAACTTCTCCAACTCAAACTTCTCAAACTTTTCTTACTCCAACAACTCGAATTTAGTCTAACTCGAACAAAAATGTAAATTTTCGAAGTTTTCGAACTCGATCTTTCAAATCTCGAACATTATATTTGGCTCATGCTTTCCTAAGTAGAATTTTTTTAAGAAATAGCATAAAATTAAAAAAAGTTCTAGCACCTTCTCATCGAAAATTCGAACAAAGATATAATTCAATATTATATGCGAACAAATATACTTTTTAAACCGATTCTTTTTATAACAATTACTGTCCAAGTAATTATAAACTATTATATCTAATTTCCTAAGAGTATAAACTTATAATAAGACTAATATCGAAGTTCTTCATCAATCTCTCTCTTCAAGTCAACTCTCAACTCAATGTCAAAGTAAATGCAACTCATTTGTTTTAGAGTATAAAGCCAAAGTAGAAAAAATGTAAGGCTTTCTGCAAATAATATGTATATATATATATATATGTATAAAAAATACATTTTTTTTCGTATTTGGCAAAAGGGGCGGGGTCAGTTTTGAGCTGACTGCAAATTATATTAATATCAGACCTCTTCAACAAATAATTTTTTTTTCGTTTGGCTTTCGTTTGCATATGAAGTTTGTATAACTTTTGGGGCAAAGAATATCAAAAATACATTTTTTATCCCAAACCCCCCTCTCTCTCTCTCTCTCTCTCTCTGTCTTCCCTTATTTTCTATGGTATAATTTATTTTAATGCTGGTATTTAGCCAGAAACCAAAAGAAACTATCTTTTAGTCTATATATTATATAAATTTAAAGTGCCCAAAAATTTTGCCTACTCCATTAAAAATATATTACAAAGAGGGGCAGGAGGGGAGGGAGAGAGGTTAGAACAAATTAATCTAAATGCCAAAAATGTAAAAACTAATATTTATCTAACAAAATTAATATGTTGTATGTTGTTTTCGTAACACAGATTGAAAAGGCAATGTGGCAATGAGGCAATAAGGCCTGGCCTGGCCAAAAACAACAAATGTGTGGCACACAACAAACATTTTTTGGCTAAAATGACTCGAATAGCACCCTGTAAAAGCGATAAGCCAAATAAATAACGCAGCAGGCAGGAAGCAGGACCAAAATTGCAAAATGCATTGTTACAATAAATCTATTTGCTCACCGGTCTGTCTGTCGGTTGGTCGGTTTACCTCTCGTTTGGTGTGTCTCTATACTAATCGATTGGTTTTAGGTAAAGGACAACAAATTGCCTATGGCCCATGGAACCAGAACTCACTCTCTCTCTCTCTCTTTCCCTCTCTCTCTCTCTGTGTGCAACATACATATTAATCCAAATTAGCATCAAAGTGATTTAATTGCTTGGAATTTTGGCATTGGCAAACACTTTTCAACCTTTTCGTAAAATTGATAGCCAGAGGTGAGGGGGGGCAGGCGTTACGGTTCGTGGAATCTCTTGGGCTTGTTTACATGGCCTCAGGTATCGGGCACCTCTTTTGCATTTTGTCACCATTTGGCCATCGATCAGGCTAAATAACAGGCTACCTTCCACATGCCACATGCCACACACCAAACTTGCTGCTGCTGCTGCTGCAACCACTTTAAATTGTCTAATAAATTTTCTAGATACTTTGCTTTAAAGCCCGCACACATTTCTAGCAAGATTTATATGGCTTTTAGTAATATGAGCAAATATATTACGTGACATCCCTCAAACTCGAAATGGATCAGGCAACTAATTGAATTGCCCGCTGAAAAGTATTACTTCTAGAAATTAATAGGCGTCCATCAAAATCCACACGCACTCACACACACACACAAATAGCAAATGACAGCTGAAACTCAAATTAAAGGGCAGCCCACAAAAAAAAAAAAAAACGGATGAAAAAGAAAACCTTATAAAAGTCCAACCAACTGAGAGAACATGGGCAATATTTATTGAGTACGTGATCTTTGACAAAAATAGTAGCAAAACGAGCAAAAATCCTTATGTGAGTTTTTGAATTTTTTATTACCAATTCCCTAAACCCAGAAAACCAAAAAAAACAAAACCAAATGCCGGACAAATACACACACACAGACAGACTGACACTGTGTGGTCTGGTCTGTCCACAGCTCAGCTGCCAAGTTCCTGCTGGCTTGCATAAGACGACCCACAAAAAAAAAAACAAATGTATATATATAAATCTACATCTATATATATACACCAAAGTGGCTTATTAAAATTTTGTTCTATAACTTTCTTTTATGAGTTTTTTTTTCACTCCTTTTGGCACTTTTGCCACTGGACAATTGTGCTTGATTTCATATTTATATAGAACAAATTTGTTTTTTTCTTACACATTTTGAAAAGGTGTAAAAATTTAAGGAAAACAAAACGAAAATTTAAAGATTAGAGATTAAAGTTTTTGTACATTTCTGAGTCAATCGTTTTTATAAGGAGTTCAAATAAAAAAATATGGAATAAAATTGTTTAATTTGATTGGTTTAATAAAATTCAGATTAATTTAGCAAATTAATTCTTATTGGAACAAGAAAATAAAGTTATTAAATTCTCAAGTTCGATTTAGGTTAAGTTTAATGAAATATATCTTATTTTTTCTAGGAAAATATATCTTAAAAGTTCCAACAGAATGTCTCATAGATTTCATTAGAATATATCTAATATATTCAAGAAGAACATATATTATAGATTCAAGAAGAACATATCTTATGATTCTAGTATATATATATATATGTAGAATTATTTATATATAACTCAATAAATCTTATAGACTCCACAAGTTTTAATCATCGTCATTTTAAATTTATAAATCAACTTATTCAGATTGGTTTATCCTTCATTAAGCTTTAAAACCGAATTTCTGATTAAAAAATAGTCATAGCTAGATTGAGTGAGTTCTTGCTACTAATCAAAAAGGTTCACTGATGTATATACAACATATATATACATACATATATCTCTATTTAATATTGTAAATGTACTCTCTATGCAAGGTTAAAGAAATCCCATATCTCTCTCATCTAGAAAACTTTCAGAAAAGTTTTGCTTACTTCTCTACTTCGAAATATTAAGAAAAAATTTCTAATAATCGATTTTTGTTAAATGAAGTAGACTTTAGAACAACGAACCCAAAAACAAAGGCTTAAGTAGACATATATATATATATATAAACATATATATATAAAGTTTTGTTTGTTTTACTTTTTCATCAGGTAGCGCAAAAAAGTATGCTATACATAATGAAGCTGCTTCTAGCTATGTGGTAGATGCATGTGTTAACTACCTTTGCCACCTCATCTCTATTTTTCTCTCTCTACTTGTCATCTTAATTTTCAACTGCCACACTGTGGCAGGATTCATTGTTCTCCCTATAGCTTCATATATAGTATATTATATATATATATGATGACAACACACAAAAAACACTTAAAATGCCGTTAAGTTAAAATAATAAAGTTAAGCGGCCGCCGGGCAGCAACAAAATCTAATGTGACAATGGTTGCCACCAACAACAGCAACAGTAACAACAATAACAACAACAATAACAGAAGCAACAGTAAAAACGCTGCAACAATTGCTGACATATTTCAATGTGCAACAAAAGACAAGGGACATATAAATGAGACAAAGATAGGAACAGCAGAGACAGGGAAAGGGTGAAAGAGAAGGGGCCAACGAAGGTATAAAAAACTAAGCCAACACAACAACAAGAAAAACCAAATGTTAAGCATATTTTGCATTGTTAACCACACACACACATACACACACGCACCTCACCTGCAAGACCCAATGGCTTGGAAACGCTTCGCTTCACTTTTGCCTCAGTTTTGCTTTTGGGTCTCCTTAACTTGGCGGCCTTTTGTTTCAATTGTCTGTAGTTTAGGTTTTTAGGCTCGTTATAAGTATCATTGTATGCCTGTATGTGTGTGTGTGCATATGTGTGTTCATATGTCCTTTGTCAACAACAACAATAAAGTCAACTCCAACTCCATTTAAAACTCAGGGGCTACCCAACATATGCGCGACGCTTCGCACGCGTTTTGGTATGGCGTGCGAATTATTGCACAGGAAGATACGAGTATGAAATAAAATTTAATGAAATGTTGTTTATAAAATGCAAAATGCTTAAATTATTCCCTCGTGCAGAGGCGTCCTTTTAACCGCTTAACATTTAAATTGTAACAAATTTGTTATAGAAAGTTTAATACTTGTTTGTAACTTAATGGTCATGAGAAGCAAAATTCAATTGGAATTTTTATGGTTTGTCGATTTTAGGAATTAAGGTTTATAAGAAAAGAAGCAGAAATATAGTTTAAAAGTATCATAGATGTAAAATCCCCTCAATTGTATGATATTCGAAGTATAATGAAATCGAACTTAATATTGACTTGGAGTCGGCTTACAATAAGTTTGGAGATAACTTAATAAGGTCGAATCGAAAAGCAAAGCAAGCTTAAAGGAAGTATCCAAAGGGATTCGTTTACCTGGACAAAATATATAGATTAAATGAAGTAAAGCTAAGATATATCTTCAGAGAATACATGAAATAGCTTGACGTAGTTGAAGTTTAGATATACTTTTAGAGTTTGCATAAAATAGTTTCTATTAGACTAAGCTTAGATATATCTTTAGCTTCAGAAACTTAAATAAGACTCTGTTCAATCACTTTTGAATTATTAAATCTACACTTTAAGGATCTTTAAAAAATAGCCTTGAATATGATTTTGGAAACTGAATAAATTATATATCATAAGATAGTATGCCTTTAGCTTTAGAATGTCAAAAATAGATTTGTATTTCTGCCCAATTACTTTTGAATGATTTTTATTCATACCACCAGTTCCTACTTTAAAGACCATTGGAACCTCAAGTACAGATTCTGTTTGCGTCTAATCACTTTTGAATGCTAATAATGGATTCCAACTGATCAAACTTTAAAGATCAGACAAGAACTTTTTTGGACAAATTCTCCTAACTTATGACTAACCAGAAGGCAACATAAATAAAGATAGATTCCAGGTAATAAAAGAGCACATGTTAGCTCCTATACTAGCTACTGAGACAACCTGCTTAGTTTTTGGAATAATTAAAAATACTGAGAAATCTAAAACCTTATCTTCAAGCCAACATTTGTTCATAGATATATATTAATATAAAAGATATAAAATTATAAATTCAGAAGTTTAGCCTTTGATTTAAAGCTAAAACTCTTCAATTTTGAATAACTTTAGTACAAGCTTATAACCTTTTATTTTCCTTATCTGTTTTCACTTCTTTCACTTAGTAAAGCAATCACAAAATTAAACAAAAAACTTCAAAAAAATCCCCTAAAAATGCTTTTAAATAGAACCCCTTTAAAAGCCTATTAAAACACATTTAAATTTAAGAAAACCAAAACAAAATTAGCTGCAAATCAATGTCATTCAAACTTGTTTTAAAATGACAACTAAATTATATCGCAATTTTGATAAAACAATTTACTTTTCAAATGATCGACTGTAGGTACATAAGTAAACAAGATAACGAAGGCTTCTGTTAGATTTAAAGCACTTAAATAAAAACAGATACACTCACACACACACACGTACACACATACACAGAACACTTAAAAAACAACATCGATAACAGTTTGGATAGTTAGATGATAGACACAAACATGCAACAAATAGAAGGAGAACAACAATTTTGAGATTGAAAATTCTCTCACCAATATTTATGCCACGCCCACTGACTGAGAGAATAGACAACAGCATACTTACTAACGCTGAGCGGCATTAGGGCACTCTGTAGATGACTGAAGATCTGCCGATGATGATGATGATGATGTCCTGTCAAACTGGCACCACTGAAATATAAGTGATTCTGATGCAGCGACAATTGTTGGTGGTGATGATGATGATGGTGGTGGTGGTGCAAGGCAGCTGCTTGCTGTTGTTGCTGTTGCTGGTGTTGTTGTTGCTGCTGTTGTTGATGGTGGTGCTGTTGTTGTTGTTGTTGGTGGTGGGCAGGATAAAGTTGATGTTGCTGCTGTACAGCATGTTGCTGATGGCTCATCATTTGTTGCTGTTGCTGCTGCTGTTGTTGTGCTGTTTGCTGCGGGATATGTTGTTGTTGGCCATAGTTAGATTGTTGCTGCTGCTGTTGTTGTTGTTGTTGCTGCTGTTGTTGTTGATTTACTGACGTTGCCGTCGGTAGAGCAACAACTGCTGCAGCTGCTGCTGCCGCTGTTGCTGCTGCTGCTGCTGTCGCTGTGGCCGTTGCTGTGGCTAAAATATGATGATGCGTTGTCGTTGATGAACGATTCAAACTGTGTATGGATGCATGCACCGCCGATTGATAGATAATACCGTTATTAGACATAGCCGTCATCGATTGATGATGGGCCGAATAGGCCATAGTTCCAGCATTGGCCGGAACAGTAGCAGCTGCTGCCGCTATACTGCTGGCCGAAACAGGAGCCAAAGGTAGCGACCGATAACCGGCCATTGAAGAATGTGCGTTTTTAATATATATATATATATATAGATAGATGTTCACTTGATCACTGGATTTACTGATCACTTAACACTTTTTATCCGCTTTTAGCGTCTTTTCGCGTTGCAATTCGAGCGTTAACTAAAGGCCGCTTTATTATATTATTTTATGATTTCCTACAAGTTCAAATCTGTACAATTTATTCTAATTTAAATATTTTTATATTATTAATATATAAAAGATAAATCGTAGTAGATTTTAGGCTTAGTCGGAAGAGTTGATAATGTCACTCTTATGTACCGTTGATGATAAAGTCCAAAACGACGATCGTTTTATCTCAATTATTTTGACATACAACCTAGCCCGACTTTCAAAGAGTCGGTCGTGTGTCAACAAAAGTATTTTTTACTATATAGAAAGAGGAGGAGGCGTAGCACGTTCACGTACAAAACGAGACTATATCTTATTTGTCACATGGAAGTATATAATTTTTTTTAACTTACAACATCTATTTATTTAAAACATTTATAACTGACTTATGGTAAACAAACACAAAATGTTTAACTTTTACAAAACTTTAGGCCTTGAACCGTAGGTTAAATTTAATTTTAAACTAAAACTATATATTTATTTTAGTCTTAATCTAATGTCAGTTGTCTGCTTTATAAACTAGGTTGACAGCCATCTGTTGCCAGTTAAATAAATATCAAAAGAATGCCATGAATCATCATTATCATCATGTTGATACGATACCATAATATACAGCATTCTATAGTATCTTTGAAATACACCTCAAGTCTAAGTTCTTATAGATTAAATAAGTTTTCATATATATAGATAGATAAGAATTGGTTAGTTTTAGACACTGATAGAGATTTTGTTTATAAAACAAAATGGAATGACAAAACACATTTAATTACAACATCGATTTTAACAACAAATTCACTACACAAATATAATTTATATGATATTCTATATAGTTATATATGTATATATATAAAAAAAAGTTGGGCGTATAATTGCTAAACTTTTAGTTGTTTAATGATCTGTTGGTTATAATTTGTAATGCAACATTAGTTAGATCAAAATTGAAATTGAAACTACTTTAAAATAAATTAAACTTTTTTAATTACAAATGTAAAATAATGGTTTTTAATTGTAAATAGATATCCTATTATTAGTTGGAACCCAGAACTAAAAGAGAAAGCTACAAAAGATCCGCTTATATATATTGTATATAGATTCCTATTTTTATTAGTTTTAATCCAGAACTAAAACAAGTTCAAACAAAGGATTTTGGTTCCCTTAAAAAACTGTTTAAAAACTAAAGAACTTAATCAATTTACCTAACAGCTGATAAATCAAAGAATTAAACATAAATTTCAATATTTAAATAATGAAAAACTATAGTTAAACCGTTATATTTTCCATTATAAAAGCCAACGGTATGGTTTTTTTTTTTTACATTTATACGCCCAATTGTTTGTATTTACGATAATATTTAATTCGAAACTTAAGTACATCAATTAAGGTGAACAACATTGACACAACATTAAATGGAATTACCAGTAAATAAATAAAAGAAAATTACACGACCAAAAAATACAAAAAAAGGATAAGAAAAACAACAACAACACCGAAAACCAATTACATAAACAAATGACAAGCCAATGTGGTATGGAACCTTGATAATGTTGTTGTTGCTGTTGTTACTGTTGATCTGTTGCTGTTGATATTTGTTAAACAATATTGGCATTTGGCCCAATAGCATACGCCCACAAGCATATTATTTAACGTTAAATAATCACGTAAGCCGATACGTAAATGTAACGACAACGACGAGAAGTTATAACCGCATGTAAAGCAATTCAAAACGACAACCGACACGTTTGCCCAAGGTCTGAAAACTGAATTGAAATTTCATTTCAAAGCAAGGACATGGTCGGCATTCATTCGGTACGGTACAAAAATACGAATGCCATGACACGACAAAACGAATACGATACGAAACGAAACGTAAACAACAAAACTTCGCCAAGCATTTAGCTAGGATTCGTCGGGTTGGCTGGCATTTGAACAAATAGGTAAGAGCGAGATAAAAACAACGATGGGAAGATGCAAAATGATGGATATGGAAAGTTATAGTTTTTTTTTCTATACAAAAAGTACAAAAGGAAAGAGGAATGCGGGCGGGTTAGAGTGGGTGCTATATAGAGATTGGACCACTTTGAGGGGACTACTATTACAGTTTGTTGGCAAAGTTTTGATCCAAAAAAATTGTATATGAAAAGGGAATAGCAAAAATATATGAATGCAACTGTATATATTTGCACAATTAGCCTAATTTTGTTTTAATAGCAAGAGAACTGTGTGGGTTGGTCGCTGCCAATGGCTCCTACACACACACAGATATATATATATATATAATTCTAAACTAGGGGTTGGTTCCATTCGTTAGAGACCTGCGCATTGGTTGCCTAACGGCACCTCGTCGTCGTCGCTTTTATCATCATTATTATCATCAACATTATTATCATCTTCATCATCTACTTTGCTTTTGTTTTTGTTGTTTCTTTTTTTTTTTTTGGGAGGGGGGTTTTTTGTTTTCTTTTTTAGTCCTACCCCAAAAATGCCCAGGATTGGGACTAGGCCTTTTTAGATTGCAAATAGTTACTCTCTGGAATTTTTAATCAACGCGCAATTATGTCGCTTAAAATATTTCAATTTTGTACAAATTATATTATATATATATATATATATACATATAGCACATATATTGACTGAATTGTTATTATTAGAATAATTTTGGGTTATATAATTGGGTTATGCTAAAAAGAGACAGCAAATTTCATTTTGTATACTAATAATTTTTCCACTTGTTGAATACAAAAATTAATGAATCGTTACTAATGACTAGTGGATGATTAGTTTTTCCTTTTTTTTTCAACTTTATATGGATATTAAAAATGCATTAAAATTTCTCTATTTAAATTTGTAATAATTTTTTAATATGTTCATTCAAATATTTCATATCAAAGTAAAATGTTGTCTACTAAAATTATTTTACTACTGATATTATTTGGTTCTATTATAGAATTGCAAGCAAAATTCAAAAGTCTTCATTGCAATGGCATTCGTAAGGAAACTGGTGAATTTCTTAAATGCAAAATAAAAGCAGTTAATCGTAACAAGAATCTAATCGATGTTTGGTATCGTATTTTAACAAACACAAATAATATATCGGTAAGAATAAAGACAAAAGAAAAAACATTGGAACTGCTTTAAAATTTACTAATTTGGTGCTAAAGTCCAAGAAATTATCACATAATATTCTATTTCTAATCTCTTTTATTTCTTTTTTTCCAAAATTTTTTATTTTGTTGGTATACTATTATCAAATTACCAGGTACGTTTGGAGCTTTTCAAGCGTGCGAATGGCTGGCGTCCATTTCTATATGATATCAAAATAAATCTATGCGGTTTGTTAGACAAAAAGAATCATAATATGATTTTGAATATAGCCTATGCATATTTAAAGCCTTTTTTAGTTTTGGAACACAATTGTCCTTTAATGGTAAGAAGACTCTTAATGAAATAAAGAATTCTAATACAATTAAATTCAATTAATCTCTTTGTTTGCCAACAGGTTAACGATATGGTTAAGATCAATGATTTTGACTTGGATGTGGATCAATTTCGTATACGTTTTCCCATAGAAACAGGAGAATATGGCCTACAATTGAGCTTCTATAGCTACGAAATATTAGAAGTCACTGTCAACGGTTCAATTATGTATTCCAATTATAAAGAACATTAAAATTGTGCACAATTAAAGCATAAATAATAAAACATTTATTCAAGCAGAAATAATAATCGTTTAGATATTTTTAATACAGTTTAATTGGAGCAATTACAAACAAGTGTTCCATTTAAAACAATTGCCAATAAACAATTAACTTGTGGGTTATATGTTATATATACTATATATATATATTTCTATAAATTTGTGAAATAATTTTCATTTAAATCAGTTAAATCATGTGGATAATTCAAATCAGTTGCCTACTTTTAACTTTTGGCTCTTTCGTGTACATAACGGAAGCCAAATTTTAGAGCCTGCATTGCAATGCCATTGACAAGGATTATGGGGATTCTACCTACTGTCGAATTAAGGCCATAAGTCGGTATAGAAATTCCCTAAATGTGGAATATCTACAGAAATAATATTCCAATGATTTGTCAGTAAGTTGTAATAATGATTGATATATATATATATACGTAGTTCATTAACTACTGAAAAAAGTGTTTAAAATCAAATCACTCATACAACATGTTCTCGATATCCACACTTTAAATATAATAATTAAAAACATATTTAGATGCATTTAATATATTTTTTCTTTAATTACTGACAAAAGTGTTTAAAATCAAATCACCCATACGACATGTTTTCGATATATAGATACATTTAATATATATTTTTCATATACGCATTGAATATTTTAAACGTTTAAATGGTTGGCGACCTTTTCTCTACAATTATAAAATTGATCTTTGTACATTTATGCGAGGCTTTAATCACCTACTTCTAAAGTTGGCCTACGAATATATTAGTCCATTCACTAACTTTAATCATTCGTTTTCATTGTTGGTAAGCCATGCTTTTACGCTTATCTTACAATTGTTTAAATTTGTACGCAGCCAAATGAAACATTTCGAATTTCAAATTTTGAATTGAATGTAGATAATTAACGTATACGTTATCCGATTGAGAATGGAGAATATGCAATGCATACGAGTTGGTATCATAAAAAGTTGCCCAGATTAACCATAAATGGTTCTATATTATATCAATTATATATCGCCAACATTAACCACAGAAAATACATTGCAGATGGAAGAGTATTTATTTAACAATTGTGTTAATTTTTATGTTT
Organism: Drosophila neocordata; assembly: GCA_018903615.1. Classification (NCBI taxonomy): domain Eukaryota; kingdom Metazoa; phylum Arthropoda; class Insecta; order Diptera; family Drosophilidae; genus Drosophila; species Drosophila neocordata. Next base: position 12,037,625 of record JAEIGI010000004.1, on the reverse strand, counting down.
TAAAATGTTTAACTAACTGTTTGTGCGTCAAAAATTATCAAACCAGCATAAAGAAAATTTAAAGTCTAAAATAAATATTGCTAAAAATTAACAAAAGAAGAAAGGGGAAAGGGAAAGAAGTGTCAACCAATTGACACACAATAATCGAGGTTAAAATAAAAGAAAACACAATTATGTGTTTGTATGTGTGTGTGTGTGTAGGCGTGTCCTCATCAAATTAGGCTCGGTGTTATCTAATTAGCCAACTCTAGAGTAAACTCTGCTAAAACCTCATCCCTTGCAATTTTCTCCTCTCTTCACTATCTGTCTACGGATGTGTGTGTGTGTGTGTGTGTGTGTGTGTGTGTGTGTGTGCGTGTGTTTGTGAAGTGGTGCCAGGCGCCGGCCATCATATTTTGCAATTTAACTCACACGAACTACCCTGTACCAGAGGCAAAGAAAAAAACTAAAAAAAAAATATATAGGAAAGAATTGCTATTTGCCCTTTTCGTTTCTTTCTTCCCGTATTTTTTTTTCCACGCTCAAGTTTCATAACACAACGGAAATGCAAAAGTTTTTTGTGCAAAAAACAAAGCGCGCCAAAAAAAAGCTAAAACTTTTTTATTTCTCTTGGCAATTATGTGCTCAAGGAAGAAAAGCAACCAAAAAAAAAAAAAGGAAAACAAATGTTGAAAAACAGAAAGAAAGAAAAAAAAAACGAAGAGAAAAAACCCAAAGCAAAGCTAGAGCTATAGCCCACTGAAATAATGATAATGAAGCGCACACACAGAGGCGAGGAGATAGAGACAGAGAGAAGAGGTCAAAGGATTTTGAAGAAAAGTGTAAAAAAAAAAGTCTATATATATATATATATAGAGAAGCAAGCAACACATGACGGGACATGCATGCAAAAGTATCTCATAGATACGTTTCCTATTTTAAGTTTACCCTAACAGAAAGTATATCAATCGTATAGACAAACAAATGCCAAAAATAAGAATTGCCAAATGGCAAAAAGAGGTAACTTTTTAGTATGGAGACTTGTGGAGAATTTGCACAACTAAGTCAAAAATTTACAAAAATACGTTTTTAATTGCAGAATTTTGATTTCTTTAAGATAATTACCAATAATTGTCTTTTTCCATTTTGGAGAGTTTCAATTTTAAGATGATGGAGACTTTGTGAAATACATTTAGTTCAAAGAGATATTAAAAATATATTTTTAAGCTCAAAACTTTGCTTTTAATTATATGAGCTTTTAACTATATGATTGCTAAGATTGGAGAGATGCAATCTGGAGAGTTGGTAAAACACATTTAGCTCTCTGAACGTATGCATTTAGAGATATATATTAAAATAAAGAGATCATTTTCAAACCAATAAAGACTTCAAGTAAACTTAAATTTAAAAGTCTCCAAATTTGGAGACTTGTGGAGACTTTTTCTAAAAAACGAATATGACCATTTCAGAACAGTTTAAATATAAAAAAACAAAATTTAGCAGTTTCAATACAGTGCAATACATATTTACCCCAATCTTCGCTTTTAAAATGCGTACCCAAGAAGTGGAATCAGGGTATTTCTTTGAAGAGCTGTGGAGACTTGTTTAAATTGATTCCAATATAAAAAAAAGAATTTTGGAATTAAATATTTAATGGTAAAAGAGCTGTCACTGTACTTTTTTCAGAGTGTAGACATGTGGAGACTTTTGAAAAAAAAGGTAATATCATTTTTCTAACAAAAATGTGAATGTGAATCTAATAAAATACAATAATTCTTCAATTTAAGAAAGTCCTCAATTTGGAGATTTTGTAGAAACAGCGTCTATTAAAAACAGCTTAAGGAATTTTACAGACTTTTGTTATTTTTCCACTTAATACAAATAAAAATGGATTACCTACTATTGTAAGTGTATATATTATTCAACGTAATGTAGACCAACCAAAATTTCTTCTTTTTTTCACTTTGTGGGTGGTTTGAGGTAATTTGTTTAATTTGCTTTGGGGGGCTTTCATTTTTTATTTTTATTTTATTTTATTTTTTTTTGAAGGTTGGCCGCCTTTTAGCTAATGGCTACGAGGAATCTACCTACATATGATGATGATAAAAACAACAACTAAAAAAAAAATAACAAACAAAAAAATAAACCCCAAACACAAACTAAACTACAAACTAAATTAAAATATTTTAAAGTTTTATCAATAAAATGCAAGCCGGGCAAAGTTTACTCTTTTGTGATTTTCGGTGGTAATTTTATTTTCTTTTCTTTTTAGCTTTTGTTTAACTGCAAATCAGATATGAATCTTTTGCATTGTCTGCATTACACATATTAGAACAGGAGCGGCTGGAGGCCGACCGTCAAGAAGGATTGGCAATTGAAACATCAGCAATACTCGAATTCGTATCTAAGTACAATATGCCGGCGACAATTTGACACTTGAACACCCACACTAAGGCGGCCATACATCGACAGTGGCCAAAATAAGTTAAATCTGAATTTGGCTTAAAAATCACTTAGCCAAGAAGCCACTTGGCTTCTTGCCTTTTGGTGTGTCAGCAGAAAAAAAGGGCAAAGCCATTGCAAAAAGAAGAGCAAGAAAAAAATTGTAAGTATCTTATGTATCGAGTGCAATAATCAACATCATCTATAACACTCGATTTTTCTAGTCCTGTCAGCAAATATATTTTTAGTCCTGCTCCCCCAAAAGGCAAAACGTGCTCGTTATTTTAACTTATAGCAAATTGTCACATTGGCTAATCTGCCATCTCTTGCAATGAACATTTCCTGGACACTTAATAAATGCAAACAGACTGTGAAATAGTTTAAGAAACTCAACGAAAACAAAATGATATAAAGGATAAAGGAGACAAAGAAATTGGAGGGCGAGACATTACTATATATTGAAGGATTTAAAAATATATTGATAAAAATCACATAGATAGCACAATGATCCTCTGCTGTGTGTTTCGACTTGTTTGCCATTTGGATAGATAATAGAGAATCAATTTTAATTAATGGCTATAATTTACCTAGTTATATCAATTATACTACTTGACCTAGACGTTATAATCAATTCTTAGGCTAACAAACAAGATATCAATGACTACTTCTTTATAAAAATTTGTTTTAGATTTAATTGTAGATTGTGCTTTTAAGATTCAAAACAAATAAGTAGTAATTATCACTAAAAAATTAAATTTTCTAAATTACCTATTAATAAAGAAAATAAAGTTTCTTAAAAAAAATGTTGAAACTTTCAATTGCCACTAAATAAAATGTTGAAGAAATTGAAACTCTTAAGGAGTTTACGGTCAAATGAATTGATTTGCTCTCATTGTATATTGCTTACGCGAAACATTTCCACCAGAGGAAACTTAAGGGATAACTTGTAACTCACTAATGAACAACATAGAGAACACGAAGTAAGAGAAAGGGGGAGATACATCAAGAAGGGAAAGAAAAGTAGAGAGAGAGAGAGACGTAATAGCAAATGTTGTTTCGCTTTTTGTTTTGTTTTGCTATTTCACCAGGGACTCGACTCTCATCGACTGGTGTGAAAATCAATGAATCTCCGTGGCATTTGCCAATATTCACAGCTGAATGCCTTCTTGTTGTGCCCTTAGGTCCTAGACAAGCATATACATATATAGTATATGGATGATTTAATTGAATAATTGTTAGGCATGCCACGTTCAACACAACATGACCACACCAAAGCCAAGTAAATCAGCAAAAAACAAAAACTAGAGAAAAATTCTTTAGTTTGCCCTAAAAAGTAGGCAACAGAACAATGGTAACAATATCAGAAATAGACAAAAAGCTAAAATCTCTGCTGATCAGAGAGAAGGAATGAGACTGCGTCATTAGGTAAATGCAAAATCTTGCACCTGGACAAATTTATGCTCTGCATTAGAAATTCACGACGGAGATGTCCCTCAAAAAAATCATCGAGACTTACCGTTCCCAAGTGGCACATTTGTTTGTAATGTTGCTGTTGTTGTCGTCGATTGTTGCTGCTGCTGCTGCTGTTGCTGCTGGTGTTCGGCTGTCACCGTGCTGGACAATTTATTTGATGTTGATGTCGTCGTGGCTGTTGCTGTTGTTTCACCACCTTTGCCACCTGACCCACCATTAATGGCCAGCGTTGTGGCACTTTTGCCTAGCCTTAAAATTGTTGTTGCTGTCAATGATGTGGACATTGTTGTTGTTGTGGCAGATACTGTTGTTGCTGATGCTGTGGCCAGTTTTAGCTTATGCAGCGTAGCAGCCATGCCCTTGGTTGCCTTTGTGGTGCGTGTTAGGCTTAAAATGTTCGCATTGCTGTTGCTGTTGTTGCTATTGCTAATGTTATTGCTGGAAGTTGATGCGGAAGATTGCTTAGTTAGCGGCGGCGATGTTGCCATAGAGATCGTTGCCGATGTTGCAGTTGCTGTTGAGGCTGTCGAGTTACGTATGACCAATATAGATTGGGATTTCTCCAAACGTTTCAAAGTTTGCAATACAAATGGTGATTTGTTATCCACATTGCTTTCGGAGCTAAGACTACGTGAGGCCTACAATGAAAAGGTTAAATTATTAAGTTAAATGTCTACTAGTCCGCATATCATCTTACACTTACATGTTTTAACATGAATGGCCTCTCAATCAATTTGGTCTGCTTGCTGCTGCTGTTGTTGTTGTTATTGTTTCTTTCTTGAGCCTTCAGAACACTCTCCAATTGGCTGGCATTGATTGGCGTTTGCAATAGTATGGTATTACTAGTCCCAGTAATTGTATCCTTATTGCTGGCCACTATGGATATGGTGGAATTGCTGCTGCTACTGCTACCGCTGCCTGAGGTGACGGCAGCAGTTTGGCTACTCTGCAGAATTGTCTTTCGTGCCACTGTTGTGGCTGTGGGCAACTGATTAAGTGTAATGGCCGTGGCTGTACCCTTATCCTGCTGCAATTGTTGCTGTTCATTAAGCAAACTGAGTATATCCTGTTTATTTTGTATGATGATCTGGCCATTCTCATTCCGTGTGCCACGCAACAGGATAATGTTGCTGCTGGCATTTGTTGTTCCATTTTGTTGTTGCTTTTGTTGCATGGCCTCGATCTTGAGTTTTGCCGCACGTAATGTTGTAGTTGGTGTTGTTGTTGTTGTTCCTGCTGATGCTGTTGCTCCTGTTGTTGTTGTTGCACCTGTCTCCACTTCATTGCTTTTTGTTATAAGCTTGCCACTGCTTTTCGATTTGATCAAGACATTTTTAGTTCTAATTGTATTTTGAGCTGCAAGCAAATAAATCGTTTCATTAAACAATTTAGTCACATAAATTATAAACAAAAATAGATAACATATAATTTAAATCAAATCACTCAAAGTCATCTTTAGTGAATCACTTCAATCGAAAGGCATTCTGTTTCAAGTACTTTTCCGTTTCTTCTTAATCTTATCTAAACGAAAATCATTTCATTCCCAAACTTTTTGGGTATTTTACTTCCCTTACGATTTCTTTAAATTTCAAAAGTCTTTGGTTATATATATATATATATAGTATACATATATCGTATAAAAAAGACTAAAGTAATGTGTTATAATTGACATTCGATAGCCAAAGGGTCGATTGCATCTTTTAAGTTTTTGTTACTTATTTGTACATGTTCTCATTTCTTTTCCGGAAAAAAAAAACAAATCTGACAAACCATGAACATGGGCTTAGTGTCCTGTGTACAATGGGCATGAAAATTCAATGGAAACTTCAGTGGCCAAAAAAGATTTATTACTTTATATCGATGAACTGAAAGCTGGCAAGTTCATAATTTGCATTAGAAATCGTTGAGGGATGGGCTAGAGCCAAATAACAAATATGACAGGATAGACTAGAGCGAGCCATTGTTGCATTTTACGTAGAGAGTATAGAAAGAAAAAAAATATATTACGTATACGCCGAGTGTTTTGTTGAGCGGTCAGTGGCTTAGACGACGAAAAACCAAAATGTTTGCCAACAATGGAACTGGCAATTGGGTTGAAGGGATGGGGGGTAACTGGCGCTAAATCAAGCGAAAGACGACATGTTTATGGCAGGGACATAAAGGACCTAGGACGGCAGGACTACGACTACTTAGCCCCAAAGAGAACGCAATAAAAGTGCAACAAACAAACATAGCGAAAGACAGAGACACAAATAACAAGAGTAAAGGAAAGAATGGTGGGGAAACGAGAAAGGTGAGGCAAGTTACATATGCGTTGCCAAATATAGACTCTCAAGGCTAAAGGCGACACGAAACAAAACGTAAAGTGCGCGCCGGAAACATTTGAAAATGTTGCCTAAACACTTGTCCGTCCTTTATGCACCCTCTCGTTCTCTCTATTCAACCCATATCCACCGCCCCCAAATGGGGTGTGTGTGTGTGTGTGTGTGTATTTCTGGGTGTTTGTTTTTAGAGAAAAACGTGCGGGTCATAATTAGCCGTTGACGCTGACTCTCCGACCCTTTATTTCGGTGTCTTCGCACACATACTCAAACACACATGTGACCATCTCTCTGACCCAAGTGGACATGTGTCTGTCTGTACAAAAAGGTCGCCTGCCTTTAGGCAAACACTAAAAGTAAAGGAAGGGTAGAAGGGAAATAGGCAAAGAGAGGTCGCCATTCATTCAGGCGCACATACTTCATTGTAATAGATGGCAGGGACAGGGACAGGGACAGAAACAGGCACAGGGACACACATATTGTCATGGCATACTACACAGGACTACAATCCATTGTAGGAGAAAGCCAAGCCTCTGCTCCTGCCACTAGCTGCTGCTGTTACTCTTCCATGTCCGCGTAACACATAAAACATTTTGGCTTTGGCCCTATACTGAAGTTTCGCATATTTTTGCTTTCATTCGCGCGGCTTTTGATGTTCAAAATCCCAAATTGAGTGAAAGAGAGAGAAATATCTCAGAATTGCATAGTGGTTTAAAGCTTGACTAAAATAATGGAAAATGTTAAATGCACAGAACTGACAAATTCGTTAATGTGTTTCTTACTTACATGCTGATTCCGAAATATATGAAAAGGCGCAAAATTTGCAGCTATGTATATCGTTAAATTAAAGATTTTTAAAGCTGTTCTAGATCATACGTAAAGTGGAATCTCCATAATTTATATTTGCAAGCTAACAACTTTTTTTAATTTTGGAATACTTTTGACTAATTAAGAAGTTAATTTTTTTAAGGGACTTCCAGTTTTCTAAAGTTGTTAACGTTTTCAATGTGGCGATGAACAAGTTATCGTGGCTTCACTGTATATATATAATTCTTGTTTAATCCGTAGTATTTGAGTTTTTTATCTTATTAATCATTCAGTATTTTGCATATTAAAGCTTTGGAACCACTGTACCTTGCACGTGGCATAAACACAGGAAGATAAGGAGGGAGGAGGAGGTGCAGCAGTGGCTGTATAACAAACATGACACGACAAATTGCAAGTCTATAGAAATTTTATTAGAAACATAAATCAAAAAGAGAGTGCTAAATGCCACCACATAAAACAACAAACATAAAAACAAAACATGGTTAATAGAGGGTTAAAGAAAAGACAGGCCACACATTGACATGAAAATCGCTGAGGGGGATCAACACGAACTAACTAACCAATCCCCCTACTCTCTGTTGCTGCCGTCCCCTATGCGCACGTTTTGCCCTTGGCCAACAACAGCAAGAGGAAACACAAAAAACTAATTGAAAAACCAATACAACAACAACAAACTTTTGGCCAGGTAATCGAGGCCCAAAAATTTAGTTATCAGCTGCTGCCCCTTTGACACTTTACTCCACCCACCATGGAAAGATAACAATTGACGCATCAAAACTTTGTGGCCAAAATGTAATAGAAAATCAAAAAGTCCTGATTTTCGCTTGCTCTCCCCTTCTCTCTTACTCTCACACACTCACTTTTTCGTTTTGTCTCTGTCTAACGCACATCACTTACAATGTTGCAGATTTAGGCGATAGGTTTGTTCCATGTCCTACAACAGCCTGAACTCGCGGGAGCTGCTGCGGCGGGACAAGCAAATTGGTCTGGGAATGAGACTTCCATGTGCATAACTTGAATTGCTAACACTTTAAACTAAGCTTTTCTTATATTTTATATTGCATTCTTATTTTCACTCTGCTTGGTTTGCATTTTTCATTTTCCAACACGCACACACACACAGCAACACAATAAAACACACACATACAAACAAATATGCAGTGAAAAACTCACGAAAAAAGGTAAACAGACAACAGTGTGACCAGGCAGAAACACAAATTCTTTTTTTACTTTCCCCAAGATTAATCGATAATTACTTTCAGGTTTCGTTATCGAAGTATCGAATAAAATTTGCCAGCCCTTTGCATTGCGCGGTTAATTTAAACACGAACATTGGAGAACTCGTTACATAAATATTAAATTTTTTTTGACTCAAAACTTAATTTTTTAGGTCAGTATAGCAATGAAACAACAAAAAAAAAAAAAAACAATTTATGCCTATTAATTCCATTTATTTCTTACATAGATAGCTACAACGATTGTCATAATTATCGTTATCAGGGTAGTCACATAATTGGCTTTCTGTTGAGCGCCAAAATTCAAATATGCTCGGCATTTGCTCGCCGCTTACTTGCCTCAATTAAAATAAAATTAAGGAAGTTTGATTTCTCCTGGCCTTTTTCCTTTTTGGCTAACAACAATGAAAAACTTTCGCCAAAACTATAGCTTAACGGAAGTCATTCCCTCTCACTCTCTCGAAAACACACACACACTATCAACGAGGCGTCCAAGCGAACGAACACATACAGAATAATTGCAAAACAAGTGCCAGGCGGTGCCAGTGTGTAATCGACAACAACAACTATTTTATCTGTTGTTGCGTTGTTGTTGTCGCTTTTGTTGCACATTGAAAATAATACACAAAATAATTCAATTACTCGAAATATTCATTTCTATTTGTATGTGTGAGAGTGTGTATGTGTTTGTTTGTGTTGGGGGCGTTCATTTGGTGATAAGCAACGAACTGAGATAAGCCTAGCTCATTTGCTTGCTAGCTAACTGAAAATTTTTGTGTTGGCAACGACTAAGAGATACTCTATTGGAAAATATAGTTTTAGTATTATTTGTATATGAATTTAAAATATAAATTTAGGTTTTTTTTGTTATACCTTAATACATACATATACTTATACTGGTTTTTTTTCTGTATAGGTACATATACCCTTTATCCCTTTTGTTAAAGGGTATTACAGCCAAAAGCAAACAGGGTGCCTAGTGTGATAACTGAAACGTGACTTGTTTGACGTTTAGACATCAGCACGTAAAGGTTCTGCTGCTACTCCTAAGCCGCGACCGCAGCTGTCTCTGCCACACCTTTGAGATCAGGCTCAAGCTCAAACATTTAATTTTTTTTTATTGCTGATTAGACTTAAGTAAATACCAGCACGTTCTTGTAAAGATGTATACTAACTTTGTACATGTGTCCATGCATACATACAAATGTATGTACATGCATACATACATACATACGTCTTTAGCTGCCATTTGATCGATGCACTTCACATACATTTGCTCACAGACACATAAATATTTACAATCACATTTAATGACATTTGGCCATAAAAATATCAGAAATACGCCCCCTCTTGTCACTACCTCTCTTTCCAATGACTCTTTTTTCTGGTTTTTATGCATTTATATTTTGTTTTTGGTTAATTGGGCCTTTGAACTCCGTCGCGTCGCAAAAAATACATGATGAAAAGAAAACGAAGATAAAGTCAGGCACATTGGAACTTGATTTCAAACAAAGATCGTTTCGTGTCTTACACCCGTACCGCCCTCACCGTCACCATCACCGTCAACATCATCATGAACGCTCTGTCAACGCCCCCTAGATGGGGCCCGGTGGGGCCAGTGATAGCCATAATCAAAATAATAAAATGCAATTTAAAAGTATTAATTGTATATTATTAATAATTCTAAATAAATATGTAAATATTCTATAAACAGAGAGAAAGAAACGGAGAAAGATGGACGGTAAGTGATTAGGGTCACCCTGTGGTTTTCGAATAAAATAACAAATCTCAATGAAAATCAATTGCTGTTTTTTTTCCTTTTTACGTGTTTTTTTTTGGTTTTTTTTATTTTTTTCTTGCGGAAAATAAACTGGTAATAGAGTTGCAGCAGCGGCCTCTAACTGTAAATGGCCAATATTATGGTTGTAGTTGCAACACAGTGGCAGTGGCGGAGGGTGTGCGTGTGTATGTGTGACAGAGCGTAAAAATAGGAATCGTCAGGTATGCAGATGCTGCGTTGAGATTGAGCTGAGTCAAAGAGATTGAGCTTTGGAGAATAACGAGAGCACAGTGAAATGGTATCTTAAAAAAATAATTTTAAAAAAGACATCAAATCAAATGAATGTATCTAGGAGAATAATTAATCTACATATGTATATACAATTTCAGTTAATTGAAATTTTTAAAATACTTAAAGGACAAAACGCAATTTTTGATGAAGATTTTTTTTAAGTTTTGCTTTGATTCCATAATGAGCTTGCTCAATTTGCATAAATATTTTATGAAACATTTTAAACGCGTTTATTGCGTCTTTATATAAAATATTTCAATAATGATTAACTCTTTTTATATAAAAAGAAAAACTGTTAACCACTGTGTTTGCCTTCAACTCCATTATTTTTGCTTTGTACTTCAGCAACTGCAGTTCAGATGCCGTTGCCTCACACACACCAACACACCGGCACACATACATAGACAACTACATGCAAACATCCATATACACCCACATTACAAGCCGGTTTCTTTTTGTTTCTTTCTTTTTGTTCATTTGAGGGTTTGAAAACTGTCAAAATGTGGCAAATAGCGATAAAAGGAAACTATGCACTGGAAAATGCAAAGCATGCAACAAAAGATATATCCACAAATATCGTCAGACATTATACGCTTGACTTAGGAAACCAGTTTTATTGCAACTCAAGCAGTAACCAGCCGAACAACACACCAGAAATTACGTATCACAAATATAATTTTTTTCTCAATTTTTTTCTTTTGGTTTTTCTGTGTTTTTTGTTGCTTCTGCTTGTCTTTTGAGACTGTCTCTTTGTTTTTATGCGGAGCTTAAATTACAAATACAAACACACACACACACAAACACTTAGATGTGATCATGTACATATGTGTTTGTGTAAGTGTATTAGTAGTAGGCGTTATTAACGTAATTGGTTAAAGCCATTTCAAAAGAATCTTGAGATTTTACCATATGTTCTGGCAATTGTGGAAAAAACAACAATTATTCTGGCAAATTTTTAAAAACAATTGAAAAGCAACAGGTAAGCTTACACATACACCAGCACACAGAAATGCCAATAAAGCGGGCATTCTGTTCGCTGTGTTGGTGAGTCGACCGCAAAAGAGAAAACTACGCTAATCACCTACACTTGAAAGACCTCGGCATGTCTGTTTATTCGTTTTCGTTTTATAGGGTTAACGGTCTCTTGGTTGAGATATGTAAAGCTATGCCAGCTTTGTTTTTAAAATTTAAACGAATAATCAAAACATTAAAACATAAATAGCATATATATATACATTGTTAATTGCTTCGTCACGTAAGGGAACTCTGTACTTAATTTAAGCTATGTTAGTTGTAGGAGATATACTTGGCAATGTGGCCGACTGTTTTCCTGCATCATAACTCGTTTTACATCTGGTAGACCCAAACCAGGGCTGATGTACAACAAAACCAGTTCACCTGCTCTCAGATTACCTTTGGCTTGAGAGAATTGTTGCGCTTACAGCCCTGGCAGGTGCAAAATCGAACGGCCTCAAAACAACAGTTTTTTTTTTGTTTTTGTTGTGTTTGTTCGTCAGTCAGTCAGTCAGTCTCTTGGCGGATGAGTGCTGCGCGTGATCGGTAGACAAAAATCAGCGGTCCGTGAAGGTGCTGAGGATATATTTTTAAATCGCCATAGTTTTAAATGCTACATGTTGTTGTTGTTGCTGCTATCGTTGTAAATTTGCGCAGTTTTTTAGTTTAAATAGCGAAAAGAAAGAGACAGAAGACGAGAGGAAGAGCGTGAGCAAAGTAACAACAGTGATTTTTGTATTAAAGCCACCCGCTTCCAGCTCCCAGCATCCATTTTAGCCCAAGTCCAGCATCCCGCAGCGAGCGCTGTGGCGTGTAACTGTGAAAAAAAAAAAACTAACTGTGTCGTGCCGTGCCGCCCGCATCATCAAGAGCATTTTGCCTCAATTGCACTAATTTCTTCAATCAACACACAAGGCAAAACTAAAACGAGATTTTTTTTCAAAATTTTCTTAAACGAGTGAAACTAGCGAAAATTGTTTGAAAAAATCAAATAAAAAGTAAGTGTGTGCAAAAAAAAAAAGATATAATAAAGGAAGGTTTTAATAAATCACAAATTGCGCCTGCTCCTTTGGCTTAATAATAGTTATTTTTGCCGAGTCATTTAACGAAAGGCAGGTCAAGAGAGGCAGAGAAACAGAATGAGCCAGAGCAGAGTGAGCAAACTGCAGAGTGAGAGAGAGAAATGGAAACCAAGTCGTGAGTGGGAGGCAAGCACTTTGAAAATTTGTATAAAAGTACTTAACAACCACAAGAAAAACCAAAATGTTTAAACAAAAACCAACAGATTACAATTAAACAAATAGGTTTTTCTGATCTCTCATTGTCAGAGGGACAGGGAGCGACGGAGAAGACGAAACTTCTGCAATCTTGAAATTGTTGGTTTTCTCTCTCATAGCTTGCACATGAGAGTGTGCGTGTGTGATTGCCAGCTGCTCTCTCGAAACTCAGTATTTGTGTGTGCAAGTGAATTAAACGAAACGACTTGAAAAAGTTGGAGCCCGACTTTTTTGTTGTTTAGTACGCAGCTGTCGGCCGTCGTGTACGTTACTACGTTTTTATTTAGCTTTAGTTACTTTAGTTGTTGTTGTTGGCGCCTTGGCGCTGCTGCTGATACACGCACACACACTTAAAAAACAAATAGCAGGAGAAGAAATAAATAGCGGTGAAAATCTCTTATTTTGTGTGTAACTGTAACCCGACAGATCTGCTAACCAACAACAACAATATAAAAAACGGTATGCGTGCAAAAATTAAGAAAGAAAAGCAAAAGTAATGTAAAAGCAAAAGTGCAAATGTACATACATACCTACATATGTATGTATATACAGCATTTAAATTTACAAAAACAAATCAAACTAATTTCTGTGTGTAACCATTGTAGTTTATGTGTCAGTGTGTGTTTAAATACCCTTTAATTAAAACAAAACAAGGGTATAACCAAAATCGACAAAATCTATATTCCATCTACAATCAGCCGATCCTGCAAATTATAATTTTATTGCTGATCAGGATTGACGATCAATATATGTACACAACTTAGAAACCAAATGCTTTACGTCTTCAAAATTAACAGTCATTAAATGTCCTAATTGAAAAATTGCTCTTTTTATTAGACAGTTTGATTTCCATTATCAAGCACCACATTAGCTAAAATAAGTCGAATGAAAATTTATGAACCTTTTTTTTTTAAGAGGTCAAATGGGAAAATAAATACAAGCAAGAATCTCAAAAAGGAACGAATGCTTTACTTAACATTGCCTTGGTACAGGGTACATTAAAGTCGTTTTATGACTTAACATACAACGTACTGATTTTAATTAAAAAATTCCTTTGCTTTGTGTTTTGCAACATTTTTTTTAAAATATTGCTTGTGTTATTGCATTGCGTGTTTTATTTATTTGTTTGTTTTTTTCCCAACATTTAAACAAATAATCACGCACCAGCCGCATGCTCTAGCGTCTCTCTATCCGTCTCTATCTTCTACCTCGGGCTCAACCTTTTTGGGGCTGACTAATTATTGAAAGTCTCCTAATAAAAGAAGCCGCTCATTTTTTGGTATCTTAAACATTTATTTGTTATTTGTTTGTTACAGAAACATTAAAAACAAGCACCAACAACAAAAATAAATAAAAGTTTATTTGTCTATTTTTGTTTTTGTTTTGATAGTCAAACACCTGTTGCGCATCCAGTGTTGGTTAACACCATCAGCACCTGGTCAGGCCTCAAAAGAAAGTGTGTTTAAGTACTCGCGCACTAACACTTACGGTATGTGTGTTTGCCTAAATGTGTGTGTGTGTGTGTGCATAAATTATGACGAACATTTGTTAAAGAGAAATGTATGGAAAATGGTTCACCATAATTTCACAGTCAGTGCACAGACACCCCCCAATACCAACCCCCCGCAACCACTTATGTGATCGCTCTAAACACAAATCTGCTACAAGTTTCGGCCATATTCTCATACAAAAATTTACATATTGAAAGTACTTAACTTTCAGACATGCCATAGTTTTCTAAAACATTGCAAATGTTTTTGCTATTATTTGAAACAATTATTTATATGTTAGGTGATAAATGATACGTCCAATACATGGGTAATATCTTTTATATAGAGCAAAGTAGGACTAATTTCACATATGTAGGTTAACTTGGCTAAAGATCGTGAATAGACATCAATATAAAGGGTATTTATGCTAAATTTAGCAAATTTTAATATTATACTTTTAAATAACACAAATCAAATTTTAGAAAAATAATTAACTTTTAAGCTTGCTTATGCAGTTAAAATAATATATTTTATTATACCTTAAAAACAACACATAATAATAAACAAAAATCGATTGAAGTTCTAAGAAAGTATACAAATAAAAAATCTCGTTCTTCGAAAAAGTATAAGTTCGTATTTACAACTCAGTTTAGTTAGTTTATGTGAAATAACTTTGTTGTTGAATTATAGATAAGGTTCTGAATTGTTTAAGTTTAAAAGTTGATTGAAACATTAAACAAGCTTATCAGTTTAAATATTTAATAAACAAAAAGCGCAAATTTAAAATAACAAACCTAACAATGACTAGTATGAATCATTTTTTGAGAAAAATATGTACATATTATAAAGATTAAACAGTATAACAAAATTTAAAACATTTTAATCTCTCTCAACAATCTATTTTATGTTAATATTTGATATGTTTAACATATATTTTCAGTTATAGAACAAAATAATACTACTTTAGTTATAAAACAATCTTTCTTTGACATTGGTCTAAATCATTATCAGCTGTTTTGTTATTCTTTTTAATACCGTTAAATCTCATATGCTGGTTGGCATTGCAAAGACTCGCTCTGCATATTAACTACGCTCTAGGCTGATGCGGAGGCGTTGTATATATATATATATAGATTTGTAAATCTTCTTTAACTGCGCCACTGAGAATGACTTCCGCGACATCTCGTACATATGTAAATACGTACGTACAGATGTACGAGTATAATACATGATTGCGGTTTTAGTTTAGTTGTCGACGACATTATCTTTTGTTCGTCGTTGGTTTTTTTTTCATTTTCAATTTTTTTTTTTTGTTGTTGTTGTTGTGCGCCATAATTGCGCACAATTGCCATACGTATGTATAGTTGTACAATAAGTAAATACAGGGTGGCCCCCATACCCCCGTACCGACTATCCACCAACCACTCTTCACTTCTCCTTCACTTCGCCACTCTTCATTTCATTTGAAGCTGCTTAAGCTGGCGTTGTGCTATTTTCGAATTTTATAACCCGTCGTTCGTCATCGCATGCCGCTTTTGGCCAATTTAGCTTTCGCTTTTGTGCGATTGCCTAATGCCCCAGCCCCGGTCCCCAGGCATCTTGCCCCCAGGCCCCAATTCCATAGCCAACTCCAAAATAAATCAAAGCTTACGTATGTATGGACAAATGTGCAAACATATGTGAATGTGTGTGAAACAAAGCTTCATTATATCCTACACATTATATAGACGAATATATACGTATATATGTATATATTTTTGAAAGATTTTTCTTAATTATGAGACGGCACGAAATGTGAGAATTTTGCTGCACGAGCAACATCAAAACAACAAACAGAAAAAAAAAATAAAGATTCGCCAAGTCACCGTTGTCATACCAGCAAAAGGTGTGACTTTGATTAAAACTTTGTTCTACTTTTTATTTTTTTTTATTTTTGCTGTTTTAGCTATATTTTCTGAGAATTGTCTTGCCTCATTGTTGTTAATGTTGTGTGTGTTGTCGATGTGTCTTTTGTTTGTTAGAAACACAAACCGATGACGTACTACAACTACAGAGACAAAGTGCAGCTGACCAACAACAGGTTTTCCGCTGACGTAGATTTCTAGTCTCTCCAACAGTTTCTTCTATGTAGAATAGACATACTTAAGGGAAGAATATTGCCAAAGTCATTATATAAATATATTATAATAGAATAAAATATAATTCAAATGACTTGCAACTATTTAATAATGCAATATATACAAAGCGTGTAATCTTAAAATAGAATAATTATTAAACTTTCTTAACAAATAATACTTTGTTCTGGGTTTTAGTTTTGACTCGGTGATTTATTGAGAGGATTTCAGACAGGTTCTGAAAACTTTAATAATATTTAATAATATATTTTGAAAAGAATTAGAAAAAAAATCATTTTGAAGATATGTATATAAAATCTCAGCTTGAAAAGGATTTGACTAATAAGCAATTTTCCAATATGCTTAGTATTCATAATATTATACAATATATATTAATTGAAGACTGAAAAATTCAAAAATTTTGTTATTTTAAATGCAATTATTATGAAAATTTAGTTTAGGAAAACTTAAATCCATTTAATAATATATTTTGAAAAGAACAAAATATTTTTGAAAATTTATAAAATCTCAGCTTAAAAAAGGTTTGAATAATAAGCCAGAATAAATTAATATAAATTCCAAGTTTAATTTATGTTTATAATCTGATGAATATTGCTTTAGCTTATTTTAGAAATTGTTAATTAAAAATTCAGAAAATATATAGTACAGCATCGTAAAGACATAAATAGTTTTTATGTTTGGAAATTCAAAAAAATCATTTTATGTGTTTTTGGTCAAGGGGAAAAACTTGACTACGCCGCTGACTTGGTTATGGTTATATCTACAACTATACACATCACCAATCACCGGATCCCGATCACAGATCCGCGATCTCTCTCAACGAACACGATTTGCAATTAGCCAAAAGAATATATTTAGATTCACTTTGTTGTATAACGATAATTAGCAATGTCGGCGACAGCTGGAAATTTTTTTTCCCCCTTCTTTTTATTATTTTTGTGCAAATTGAATGGAGAGCGCGCGGGAGTGGGGGAAAAAAAAAACTGTCAAGGCCAAAGTTCGATGCAAAACTCACAGTTTTTACTTCATTTTATTGTTTCAGCAATGCCTTATCAACCAGCTGGTAACAGTGGATCGGGCGGTGGCAGCAAGGCGGCGGCCAAGATGGCGCAATTAAAATTCTGGAATAAACAGAATAATAATAAGCAGCAACAGCAACATCAGGACAAGGATCAATCTGGTGATAGTAATAGCATCATTGTCAGCAATAGTAACAACAATGGCCTTAGCAATGGTGAAACCGGCAGCAAGGGCGAATCCAAGAACAATAAACGCAACTGGCTGCACACACCCGAACAGCTCATCAATGGTCATGCGGTCTATCTAGTCAAGGTGAGTGGAGTCATCGAGTGTGAAGTCGAAATCCGTTTTTAAACTCGGCTCAATTTACACATTCTGATTGTGATTCCTTTTTTTTTTTTTGCAGTTCTTTGGTAATCTGAGCGTGGACCAACCCAAGGGCATTGAGGTGGTTAAGGAGGCCATACGGAAGCTGCAGTTTGCCCAGCAAATGAAAAAAGCTGAAACTGGTACCCAGGAGAAATTTAAAAAACTGGAAATTACCATAAGCATCAAGGGTGTGGCCATACAGGAGCCGCGTACCCATAAAATATTGCATCAATTCCCCTTATACAATATCTCGTATTGTGCGGATGAGAAGGGTGTCAAGAAATTCTTTAGTTTTATAGCCAAAACGGTAAAAACAACAGATGGGATGGGCACTGGTAGCGATACAAATGGTCATACTAATGGTAATGCCAAAACCGAAGAATCCCATGAATGTTTTGTCTTTATATCAAATAAATTGGCCTCGGATATTACCTTAACCATTGGTCAGGCCTTTGATTTGGCCTATAGGTGAGATTTACTTATTTTCTTTAAATTTCTATATTAATATTAACTTTTGTTATTCTAGAAAATTCATGGACAGCACGGAGAAAACGAATCTAAATAAGGCACAGCAGCATATACAAAATTTGGAGCAAACAGTTGCCATCTATAAGGAAAGATTGCGTGAATTATCGGGAAAATTGCCAAAGGCCGAGCTAGATGCCATGCTATTTAAGCTGAACATTAAGGATATTACAGAAGAGCCGCCCAACAATCAAATTCAAAATGGTCTGGGAGCTAGCGAAACTTTAAGCAATGGCAAGCTGGGTAAGATTAGAAAAAAACAATATGCTACCAAAGATTATTAGGATCAAAGTATATTACTTTAGGGCACTAGGAATCGAGAATTTAACAAACTCTTTGCTTAAGCTATGATTTATTGATTAGGAATATTGAAAAATATTATATTTGGTTTACTGGGGCTCAAGAACTAGATAAATATATATATATGTGTAGGATATACAGATCATGTAATTCTTTAATTTGGTTGTCGTCTATGACGTAAGAGTTATATATTTTATGGTTTTTTGTTTTGCCAAAAAAAAATATAATTTACTTTACCCCACTTATTAGGTAGCTCTGTGATATAAAAGCCTGATATAAGCAAAATACATATGACGTAAGACTATAAAAAAAAAACTTAATTAGTTGCGAAAGAAACGAAGAATTTAAGCAATTGTATAAGTAATGAGTTTTCAGAACATGCAAAAAGAATTTCCTCTTATTGATTTGTTTTATGCTCTATTTTCCAGATGAAGACAAGCTATTGATTGATACCAATTCGACAACGGCTTCGATTCATTCATCATCGCCCAGCTCATTCTTGCCCATGGTGCCGCCGCGTAACAATTTGTCAAGCCAGATAAGCATCTCGGGCAGCAGCAGTGGTGGTGGCAAAGGCAATAGCCAGAAAATGGATGAATTGTTACTAAATTCCGATTCGGATAGTGATTTTGATCCTAGAGCCGATGAGATACAAGATAATTTGAGTAATGGCGGTGGTCGTAATGCCATAAGCAATGATTTATTTGGCTTTGAGCCAGCGAAGAGTTTTGGCCAACAACTCTTCTTTAATAATAATGATCACAAGTTGCAGAACAACAATACTAGCTTATTGAGCAACAATAACAATACAAGCAACAATAGCAGTGGATTTTCCAGCGAATTGAATATAACGCCACCATTGTGTAAGTTCAATTTTGTCCTATTGTATATATGTATGTAAATCTAATTGAATGGATTATTCTCTAAATATTTTTTAGTGGCGCCGCCGCCAAAGATAGCTGCACCCAGACGCAGCACCTCGGTGACCAGCAGCAACGTTCCGTCAAGCAATGGCCTCAATGGCAATACAGATCTATTTGGCTCCGATCCATTTGAATTGAACAATGGACCTAGTATGTTTAAGGTGAACTAAAAAAAATTTCTTTAATTTTATTCCAATAAATTTAAATAATCTTGTTTTTTAGAGTCAACAATTGAATCTTGATGACTTCTCGCTGGAGAGTCTGGATCCTCTGCGCAAATAAATTTAGGTGCTAACGAACAAACCTTTTTGAACAAAAACAAAAACAAAAAAAAACCAACAACAATAACAACAACTTTATATGCAAAAAGTCATAGGCCAGGTGATTCCCCCAAAAATCTGGTTACCTATCTCTTCTCCTTTTTCGCCAGGCATTCCCAAGTTTATATATTGTTTGATTAATTATATCCCTCTCTTATTTCTTGGAAATTTATTTAATTTGTGTATTATTGTTTATATATTATATATGCCAATACATATATATATATACATATATATATATATTATTGTATTTATTATGATTGATTGATATTTTGTCGAATTTTATATATATTTGCATACTAATGATTATCTGAAAGATCAAAAAAAAAAGGTAACAACGCGCACTTTGTTGAAACCTTATCAAATTGTTGCTGTAGTTAAATAGTTTAAATGAATGTTTTGTTAATGCAAGTGATGAAAAACAAGAAAAAACAAAAAAAAAAGCAAACTGAGAACTAAATGTGAGAATATATATTTTTTTGTATAAATTAATTAATTAAACAAACAAACAAACAAATATCAAGAAATGATTATTGTATTTTGTATAAAAGTAAACGAGTAGAAGACAAAAACAAAAATGAGTCGTCAAATGTGAACCGCAAATGCGATGATCAGCAAAATGAACAATTTATTTAATGTTATCGATTGCAATATAGAAAATTATTAATTATTATTATATTATGTATGATTATTATTATTATTGTGTATGTAAAAGCAGAAAGAATAAACTGTAGTGCCTAAAAAAGAAACAACTCTTAATTCATTTTCATATTCTCAACATTTATATTTACTTTTCTTTTCTTTTTTTTTTATATAACAACAAGAAAACTTAACCAAGCTACGTTTGCCATGAATACAAATTATGTGTTTTTTTTTTTTTTTTTTGTGATTGCGGAATGTTCATTTCCTTAAAGACACTGTTACAGATCATCTGGAATTACGCCTACGATCAACAGAAAACGGCGCATGCAATAGGAATGCTTATGAAATTGCATAAAAATTGTATTGTAAAAGGTTTACTATAAAGAATTTGCTAATTGGAGAGTTAGAGGCACATCTGATTTTTTAACAGACAGTATCTATATCTATATGCATGTATTTTTGTCTGTATATTCTAACAAAACGGTATTGCAAAGTAGTTTCCATAAAACAACATTTATAAATGTATATTTGATCAGTATAATGAATTTAGGCGGCATAGATTATATATATTTATACATAAGTTTCCTATATAATCTCTCGGTTTCAAATCTGTAATTTGTTTACATAGTCTACATCTTGTATAAACATATATCAAGTCCTTCTACGTATATGTTAGACCTATTTTAAAGCCGGTTTGTCAGTTAAAGGGGCTTTAGCGCATTAAGTTTTATGTGTTCCTGTTACATCTTTTATATTGCAAATAATATTAATTAAAATCGGCTAATTGCTTCAAGGAGATCTATATAAAACAAGCTTAAAACAGCAAGAACTAATTTGTTTTATCATATGACATGTTAATCAAAAAAACGATGGTTTAATTCATTATCTTTAGGATTTTTTATACTGATTTGTAAAATAGTTCAATTATAAAACAATTCGGCAAAACGTTTCAAAGTTACTAATTTCCAAATCATTTCGAAAGATTATCATTTCCTAGAGCATTCCAAACAAACTGTAACATGGACTTTAACTAAACCTAATGATATAGTTAATATATTTTGTTGCCGTTGTTCCTGATCGTATATTGTTTTACTTAACCTGAGTTATAAGTTGTATTTCGCCGTGTAAATAAATGTTGTGGAGTATATAGCGATGACATCTACTCTATGCCCAAGTCATTGTAACGCTTTGGTATAGTGGCCGATAGCTGGCGTGCATTCATATCGGAGCTCTATAAAAGATATATATACATATCAATTTATATGTGTGTGTGTGTGTAGATAGTTTAATTTTTATATCCATTTTTTAAATTTCTACTGATTTTTTAAATAACCATATAAATAACGCCAACGATTTGAAAAGTTCTGTAAATAAATCAAAAAATCAAAGTAAAATGATAGAAAAAATGATTATAGAAAAGAAAGTGCGTACAGATAAACGTGAAACAGATAAAAAGGGAGTTGAATTAAATTTTTTTTTTTATTTTTATTGGTAGTTTAAAAAACTTTTGAACTTAAAACATAGCTAAGTGAATTGTTTTTTTTTAAATATTTCGTGTATTTGTTTCCATTGCATGCACAACTTAAATGGCTAAATAAAATCCATTCAAAAATAGGATTAAAACTAATTTCGTTTATGATATTATATAAATATATATATAATAGACATATATAGAATAGATATTTGTTTCGATCTCTTTGCAATAAATATACGATTTTAAAATTTACAGCCATGGGCAATAATTTCCCATTCAATCCCAAATGCAGAGCCCCAAATATGTAAACCATTTATGAATCAAAATGAAAAATTTTGGAATGTCAATTGTTAAATGACAAATAGTTTTTTGTTTACAAAAAGAAATGCATGACAAAGAGGAGGATGGGAGGATTGATTTTGGGAATTGTGTGCTATAACTATATATAAAGAATATAGGATACAAACTGAAGCCATAATTTAACATTAACGTAAACACAAAAACACAAGAACAATTTTTGTGTAGAGATATGCGGTTGCAGATTGTGAATAGATTGGGTGAGGAGATATACGGGGGGATGAGGAGGGGGTTGCCAACATCTTAAACACAGCCAGGCGGGTTTTCAGGTTTGGGATCTTGGACACACTACTAGTTCACGGCACTTGTCTTCTTCTTCTTTGCGTATTTTACCTGATTAGACCAATCACCTGTAGGCACTGTGGCCCTATAGAACTTTGAGCTAGTTTTATTGAAAATGGGCAACAATTCATTGGCCTCATCAGACAAAGCCTGCAATAAAAGAATCAAATTAGTAACCAGTTGGACAAATATTGTGCTTACTCTTTGGATTACCTTCAAATAAATAATGGCATCTGTGCCATAACCCTCGCAGGACATTAAAACAATGTCACCATGGAAATATCTAGCATAAAGCCTTGATATGGGCAAACCATAGCCATAACCAGCCAATGGAACTGTGTGCAAATCCGATTTCGATGGCTGTGGAGCTGTGCTATACATATACTTAAATAGCTGATCGGATTGGGAGCGTGGAATGCCGCCACCTTGATCTGAGATCTTAACACATATATCCTCTTTGCCGCGACAAATGGTTACTTTAAGGGGCGGCAATGTATCGCAATTGTCATGATTATGCTCCACCACGGCACGCATTGAGTTCTTGAATAGCTCGAAGAGCATATGATATAAATGGGAAGGCACATATACCGTTCGTATGGGCAAGGGATCATTTGCATCGGAGCTATGCTGTTGAATCTCAAGAGCCGGACTGTTTAAATAATATTGATCACAGAGAAAACGGGCATTCTCGTAGGCATCTCGTACAACATCGGATAGATCGCAGGCAGGATCAAGGCAACCAATATGCCTGCCACCTGAATGAGGATTTGATCCAAACAGGAGAGCTAAAACAATGAAATAAAACAATAATTATATACATTTATTCAAATGGAGTACATCTTAATTCTACGCCCACTCACTATGTTGATTAATTAGCATTCGTATGCTAATGCGTGACATATACAGACGATCGAGAAAATATTGTATAGAGCTTTCGGTTGGTGCATCAACCTGGCCACCTTCATTCTCTTTCATTTCGAATACTCCTTGGGCCATGGTCTGTACCACATCATTGTGGCGATTTCTAATGAGATCCAAATCGGTAACAAATCTGCAATATAATACATATTTTTAATTTAGTTTTTAGACGTTTTTTTTTTTCAATTATTGAACTTACTTTTGTAAATTGTCATGCGTGGGTTCGGCCTTCTCGTATTCAAGAACTTCCTCGAAACTCTTCACATACCAGGAGCTCACCTCACTAACAGATCGTGTATGGAGAAGATTATCGGGTAAAAGTGCAATCTCTTTCATAATATTTGCCAGACGTACGGGCAATTCTTTACGTAGAAATATATACGATTTCTTTTCGCAAGCATTTTGACCTGATTAAGAGAAGAGAAATACAAGGAAATAAGATAAGATTTCTTATGCGTTTATATATCAGTTAAGTACAGTTATAAATATTTCTAAAGTACTTCCTAAATAAATACATACATACATAATTAATTTTTTTTAATCTAAAAAAGTTTCTCATAAATTAATCTTAAGTTATTCTATGAGCTGAACTTTAAATTCTCTTTGCCGAGCATTTTAAAGCTTAGTTTTGTGGCAAACTTTGTACTCTCTTTGTTTGTTTTTGGCATTTGCTCATTGTCAACAGTTTCGTAACAAAAAGAAAACGAATCGGGCGATGGGGAATTTTGTGTCGCCGCCATCAGACACTGATAAGAAGCGAACGAACTTTTTGCCACGAGACCTTGACCAGAGAAAGAGAGAGAGAGAGATAAACCAAGACATGACACGCCCCTCTTTACTAAATTCGCAATGGTCGATAATGATGTTGATTGCAATACAAGTAGAGTGTATACCCCCCCATAACAATATAGAAAGATAACACCCACAATTAATGGTCAACAAAATTCATCGCAGTAAATTGAAATTCCAGACAAAATAAGATATGTATATATATGTATGTATCTAAATATACATATATATGTATATATATCAAACGTTTTTATGTATGGCTGTATTCATGTTTATCAATAATAACTTAGTCATAAAGTTCATTTCTCCATTCCCCATTGTAACGAATTTCGCAAAACAAAATCCAAATCCATAAAAAACCAGTTATAACCAGAGAACCGGACTAATTTTGGCAGTTTCTTCTTGTCTATGCTCTTGCGGGTTAAACACTAGCTTACACAGATGACGATACTCAATTTACATTGGGACAATAGCAAAGTTTCTTTAAATTTTTAAATTTATAAAACTAACATACAAACATACATACATATGTATGTAAGTCTCTCGAAACGCCATTCAACTAGAACTAAAGTATATGTATGCATTTTCATACTAAATTTAGTTCAATATATAATTTAGTCGATTGTATAAGCCATCGTTCTACCTGGTAGACCAATCTGGAAGGCTCTATTAAACTTTAAACACATGTGATAGATTTTAAAATCAGGACTGAAGCCAATTCAGTGTGACAAATGATTAAGTGCATGTCAAATCAGTAATCAGTTTGTTATGAGTAGCAAAATCGATAATAAGAATGAATGGTAACTAAAAACAGTCAAACGTTTTAAGTCAAATTTGTATCAATAGCTTTAAGTTTAGATTTAAATGCCTCACATTGTACGTTTCAAACTTCTTAACACTTTGAATATACTCTTTCGACAAGAGTATAAAAAGGCAATTAAAAAAATTGAGAGACAAGATAGAGCAACCATAACAAACAATAACAGGTTACTCAACAAAAAGAGAGAGAAAAGTGGCTCGAAGCTTCCATCATATGGAAGAATATGCCAGAAGAAACTTTGCTGGAGAGAGACACATGGAAAGAGAGACAGAATATATGTATAAATGAGCTGTTATAGTATGGAATGATCGTTTCGGTTCTACACGCGCATATTTAGCCGCTCTCTTTCTTTGTTGTCACTTGATGACCTCAAAACTAAAGCTTTGTTATTGTTTACTTATTTTCGCCTATATATTTTTCTATACCCTGTAAACTGAGATAAAGGGTATATTATAAAACCATTTACTGTGACACCAAATTTTTTGTTTTAAGGGTGAATTAATTTTAATAACTTTTTAAGTAATTTTTAATAATAGAACAGAGTAGCACCAAATTCCTTACTCTATTTATGTTTTTGTAATTAAAGAGATAATTCTCCAATTTTAATGTACATATGCTGTATGAATAAGGTATTTGCTAGTCGCCTTTCTCATAAAGCTTTCAAACTCGTGTTTTTCAGTTCGCTTATTTTGTTTTTTAGCTCCAAAGCTCAAATACAAATGAAATGGAATTGATATTGATATTTTCCTTGCTTTTTTTTTTTTGGTTTTGTTTGCCCTGTCTGGTCGGCAATTGACTAATCTTTGATGCATGGGGCCTAGGAATATTTGATAAGTGGGGAAATTGTTAATCAGATAGAGTAACATGCGTGCACAGTTAAATTGAAAGCTTAGCAGCACGAATTCAATCACAAGGCTCCTCCTCTCTCCCCCTGGCTCTTTCTATCATTAGCAGGTTTCTAGTAATTCGCTTGTCATTAAATAATTCACAAGTAGAGCTCTCGTGTATATCACGCAAATCAAGTTGTCGCCACACCCCCTTAAAGAAATAAGGTTGGATAAGTTTGAAATGCAATTGCAGAAATAACGCACAACAGCTGATGGCAATTGCATTTGCCTTGAACAACTTATCGTCCCTGTTTCTTTCACTCTCTCTTAAACAGCTGATTTTGTTGCGGTAAAGCAATTGCATTAGCTCATGTCATCATCTGGTTCAATGTGTTTGCTTTTTTCTTCTAGCCAGTCCCGTTGTCTCCTTTACAGTTCTATATACATACATACGTATATATACATGCATATGTATAAGTATGTGTATATGTACTTTTGACTTACATTCGTTTCTTTTGTAGGCAAAAGACAGCGCGTGTGAACGCCTTTCTATGTGTGTGTATGAATATGTATGCATATAGCTCTACGTCTTAATTATCGGTACGTGGGGGTGGGCTAACTGTTGACGTCTGTTGTTATTTTTTTTTTTCGGTTGTTTTTGCGGCCGGTTGACAGTGTGCAAAGTTCAAAAATTATAAAGAGGAGAATTGCTTCAATTTTGTTACCGAAAGTGATGCCTGAATGCTGTACAAGTTTCGGACTTTGTCCTTAGATGGCCCGAGTCATCTGCAAGGTTTTATCTCTAAAAATGTTGATATGTACAAACTGCCGTTTTTTGATCTTTTTTAAGTATATATATATATATATGTTCATAAATATTTGTATATAAGTATGTGCTTGTTCTTTTTTTGTTTTGTTTTGTCGCACACATTATTTATTTTTTTTTTCTTTTGAATTTGAGTAGATTTTTTTTTCTTAGCCCACGCATCAAAATTGGCACATGATCCGGCCCCTTTAAATTTTTCCTACATTATTGTATACTATATAGTAGAATACTTGTATTCTTTTTTTTTCTTATACTGTGACTCTTGATAGCGAAAGTGTTTACCCAAACCCTACCGCAAATATGTATATAAAAGTATATGATGTATGTACTTGTATTTCAAGATAGCAAATAACCGATGTAAAGAACAAAACAAGCTTATATACTATTATAAAAATTCCCACCCCCCCATAAACAATTTCCGATAATTGGGGGGGTGAATTGGGCTGCTAAGTCGTAAAGACGCGAATTTTCGAACTTTCTTGTACTTTTATCACTTCGTAAACAACATTGCACACATTTAGCACTAGACCTCAAGCGCGTTAATCAAATGTCTGGCCTTAAAACCGAATATAACAAGTAGGTTCTGTATATAAATACGTTTCCCATATCATGTGTCAATCAGAGCGTTAGATAGACCCCACCAATTATTATAGATATCGCATAATTACTAATATTTGTGAGAATATTTTGGTACAATTAATAACTTATGGTTGGGCAGTAAAATGGTGCTACAAATTAAGTACAGTTGCCGACAAAAACAAAAT
The DNA here is from genome assembly GCA_018903615.1 of Drosophila neocordata. Lineage (NCBI taxonomy): Eukaryota > Metazoa > Arthropoda > Insecta > Diptera > Drosophilidae > Drosophila > Drosophila neocordata. Next base: position 12,010,204 of record JAEIGI010000004.1, on the reverse strand, counting down.
GCTAAAACAAAAACAACGGGAACCTTATCATCATCCAACTTCCATACTCAAAGTTCAAGTATGTACAGGTGGACTACATAGAAATGGAACCTACATATGTATTTTGGTTGCTGTTTTCGATTGACTGTGGGGGGTCGTCATCCGTTTAAGGGGTATTCAAATTTTACCCCGAAAAAATATGAGAGATAATGCCCATAGGCATAAATAGAAATAAAGAAAGAGAGAGAGAGAGAGGGGGAAAGTAGGCGTGGGTACAAAGTCAAGTGGAAGTAAAAAAAACCCAAGTCATAAATATTGATTGTATTGATTAATTAAAAAGGATGGCATAGGTGAAGATGATTACTTAAGCTATATCCCTAGCAATTAAGTAATAAGGTCTCGATGTTTATCCAAGCACAACTGTACTTTCATTTTGTTGTTTTTACATTTTTCATTAAATAAAGTAAATGTACGATATCTAAAGACAAACTGTTTAAGAATGTTATTTATGGCTATAAGAAGATTACCGATCTAAATTGTATATGCTTTATGTATGTATATTTCTTTTTTAATTATATTTATTTTTCAAGTGGAACACAACTGTACTATTTTGCGCATTTATTGAGAAAATTTTATTTTAAATGACCATGACAGAGGGAAATAATGGATTTCATGTGTTGACATAGCTATTTTTATATCCTAGCAATCGTTATAGTATTTCAATTGGTTTTTGATTTATTGTAAATATTCTTATAAAATGTTCAATTTTGGATTAACAATTGACTAAATACAATATGGCGCCCTTTTAAAGCTATTCAAGCGCAACTGAAATGTCTATAATAAACAAAACTTATTGTTCACGCCTGTTTTTCATGAAAACCCTAGACCGTTCTCTATATATAGACAACAACAGCAAAATAACTGTAGCTATTTTGATAACGCAGCCTCCAACCTTAAATGGGAAGAAGAGAGACAGGCAGAGACACCTTTAACTACACTCTCTTTACATCAGCCTTTGTCCCCCCCTTTATCTATGCCTACCTCAACGTAAGCCACTTGGGCTTAGCAATTTCTGTCTTGTATGTGCTTTTTGTTTTTTTGGTTTTTTTTTTTTCTATCTCCTCATCTCCAAGAGGTTATATTAATTTTGAACAGTGGTTAAAAAAGCAGCGAATTCTTGATCAGTCCAAAACGAGAACTTATAGTATCTATACTAATAGATTCTATATTGTTTTATATATATATTGAACATACATGTGTTAGAAATATGTCTAATAATTATTTTTTAAATCATATTCGTTAAATATAGTTTATTATATAAATATATAATATAATTTTTTCATTAAGTTATTTAAATATAACATAAAGATTTTGTGCATACATTTTGGTTTTAAAAAAATTCTATAAAATTTTTAAGTTGTCTTATATATGCAAAAAACATATAATAAAATATATTCTATATGTTTTTTATTTACTGTTTGCACATATCTTTGCCAATTTGCCATCGTTTCAGGAATTTTTGTTTGCTTTGTTAAACTTAGTTAACAGTTTTAAAGTTTTCAAAATACTGTATAAGAATAACCAGCTTAAATGTATAGAATTGGAAAATTGTATAACTGTATAAAATTTACTTATTGCTGAAATTCTTTAGTAAATTGAAACGACAGTTGTAGTTTACTGAAGTTAGCCTAGTCTATTCTGGTTGCTTCTCTTGTGTCTTTTTAAGTCACTTGCAATTTGTGTCGAGGCGAACTTTTCTGTGGGACCTAACCAGTCGGTTATTTGGCTTGTTTGTTAGGTTTATTGGGCCAGGCTTAGGAAATTTTCTTGCATGACATTGAAACGTCCTTGAAACACTTAGACTGACTGTTGGGGTGGGGGCCACGTGCCGCCTACCTTTTTGTGATACATGGATAGGGGGTGAGTGGGTGTGGTTAAGTTTCACTTTAGTGTTTGTTGCATATAGAATTTCATTGCCAAAACATGTTTATAAATTTATCGAGACTTGTTGTCATTTCCGTTTTCATATCATTCAATGTGCTACAAGCGAGCGAAGGAGGGGTTGCTGGGGAGTAGAAAAAGGTGGAGGAAGCGTAGGAAAAGCTTAAACTAAGCTAAAACATTCAATTGTTTAGATTATACTTGGGTTTGAGTCTCTCTCTCTTTGCATCGCTATCTCCCGCGCTCTATCTATTTCTCCCTCTCTCTCTTTCTCTTATACCCCACCGTCAGTCTTTTTTTTTTTTATTTGCTCTCCCGTTTCGGCACAATCAACAGTTTGTTGTTGGAAAGAAAAAAAAGTGCTTAATTGACTTTTCAATGAAATTAAATTGGCTATTAGCTAACAGTAAAATAAGTAGCGAGAAATTTGCGCAGTTTAAGCCCCACTTACACAAAAAGAAAAAGAAGACTCATCCTCTCTCCATTCAGATCAAGAACAATAAATAAAATTAAAGATTTAAACTAATAGTAATTATTTAAGCTTTAAAGCTTGTTGTACTTACCAAAATCCATAAACTGTTTGATTGAAAGCGGCGAAGGATTGAAGCCCGAATAGAAATCCAGCATTTTGGCCAAACTGGCCATAGAGGATGAGGCAGCCGACAGGCGGATGGGAAAGATGCGCATTTTGTGGCTTTTTAGAGGCGGGTAAGGTGGAGAGCAAGCAAAAAAGAGAGCGAGAGTGCCAAAGTGGGGGCTGGTTTGGTGTTGCGGTATGACGTTTAGTCAGCCGGCAGCGGGCGCAATGTCCTTACTCTCACCTTTACCACTTACTTACATACACACACGCGAGGGCACAGAAACACACACACACACACAGTTACTAAAAGCAGGACGTTGACTTTATTTTTAACAGCTGGCAATCTTATTGTTATAAATCAATTGATGATGCGAGAGCAAGAGCTTTTTGTGGTTTTGTAAAAACTTAAGAAATTCTTTTATATTGCCAATGTTAGCTGCTGTTGTTGGTGTCTCTTTGTTCCGGGGCAGGTGCTTGCTGATGCGCCATATAAAATTATTGTATTACGAAAAACTTTGTTTTTATATTTTCAATTAGTTGTTTTGTTTTTGTGCGCCATTGGCAGACTGATTCTCCGGGGCTCCAGAGCTCCACACTATATAAAACGCGGCCCCACTTTGGAAATTGCCTTCTCCCTTCATTTGAACACTCTCTCACTCTCGCAATTTCCAACAACATAACAGTATGGCTAACGTTATGTAAACATGTCGTAAAGTAGTATGTTAACTTAACAACGTCCAGACAGTGTTGCAAAAGCTTTGGAAAGTTTAAATTTGAGAAAAAAATCGATTTCACATTTGGCGCAAACTTTATTTAGGAATGCAGTTTAATGCAAACACATATGTGGTACAAGTTTTTAATAAATAAAGAACGATCTTAATAATATCCGTTTTTTTTTTTTTTTTAATTTGAAAATTATTCCAATTTTATTAGAACAATATTCCAAAAACCTAAATTTATTCACACCAAAATATATTTATATATAAATTGAAAATTTTGAATACCCAATTTTGAAAATTATACAGTGGATATATGGTAACCAGATCTGCTCGTTTTTCTGTGTATGTGTGTGAGTGCAAGTGTGCGTGGTGTGTAGTGTGTGCGTTACTAAAAGTAAGATGTGAGTAAAGGTTTTGGTTGAACTGCTTTCATATAAATTTCGCATATATATATAAATATTTTTAGTTATATGTATAGTAGGTATACAGGTAGTATATGTTAATTCTAGCAACTATTTTGGGTTGTTGGTTAACAAAAACAAAAAAAATTATAACAATTTTTGTAAATGGAAATCATTGTTTGTATAGGTGTGTGTGTGTTTGTGTGTCTGCCAGTGTATGTACGCAAGTGTGGGGGAGTAAGACATCGGTGCGTAGAGCACCCCAGAGATTAAGGAATTAACCATTAAACACATGAGTTATGTCCCAATATACTTGTTGCTTATAAATATTACATTATAAAATAGATATTCAATATATGTAAGCATATATACATATACATATCCATCTCTAGATATATAAATATCTGTAGACATCTGCTATAGTGGGTACATCTCCCCTCCCCCATTTCAAGAACTTCACGTTTAACACACAAATCGATTGATATTCATTCCCAGTCCATTGCCACCACAACCTCCGGCAGAAGGTGGCGGACCACGATCATCCTCATCATCACCCTCATAACCAGTGCGTGTAAAATAACTATTACCGCTGGCACGTGTTGAGCGTTTTAGTGGTTGCTGCATCTTCAATTCATCGCTATAAGCACGGTTATCAAGCTTTACATAATCCCGCAAACTTCGTGGCAATTCCTCCAGTGTCAACGGCGCAGGCAATGGGACTTGCTCCATTGCCGTCATCGAGCCACAACTGGCAGCATCAGCTGATTCATTTGAACGTCCACACATCTGATAAAATAGAATGTAGGGAGTATTCGGCGAAGTCAGGCTGTGCATCTCTTCCGGCTGCGAACTTGTGACTAAACTGTCATTAAATTTGTACCAATGTTTGGATTGATCAGCGGCAAATGTAAAATAATGTCCAGAGTCCATGCTGTAGCCAGCATGAACTACTCCTGCATATAGATCATAATGGACATTGGACATTTCCAGCAAGGAATCCGTCGAACATAGTTTCACAGTTACCTAAAATCCAAAATAAAAAAAGTTTGTTAGGCATTTGCAAATGCAATTTTGTGTTATTATTAACTTACACTCTCATCATGGAACACCTTGTGCATCAGCTTGGTTCTAAAATGATACTTCTGATCATATTTGAATTGCTTCAATGTTAGGATGAGATTGCGCGGTGCTTGAATTATACCAATGCGACGCTCGGCATCGCAAAGTTTCTTGCAGCGCGGACAAAAATATTGATTATCGCCATCCAATTTTTCCGGTGAGCAATAATATTCAATTAAATCTTGCACCGAATAATTTGTTGCTCCACAATCATCCTTGTCATCGGGAAATGAGAGTTGTAACTCTCGGAAACTATCCTCATTACGGCTTTCCCAGCCACAGCTCAAGCATTTGTAGGTGGTAGATAATTTACCGGCAAATGTCTTATCAATGGTTGACAATGGTTCACCCGATTGGTGATTATTTTGTGAAGATTTCGGTATATTAGTAATGCTAGTGCTGCTTGTGCTTGAGCTGCTGCTAGTTGTGGTTAGTTCACGATCCTTGCTATTGTAGGGTATCACCTGGCTTAGTTGACTCGACTGTGCCTCTTTATCATTGGCGACTATGTGTATCTCTTGCTCATGTAGCAATTCCAGCAAGTAACCTAGGAACTCGGAACTATCCTGCTGCAGTCCTGGCGTAAAGCCTGGTGGCCGTGTGGCATTTAGTACTCGCGATGGTGTCAACTCATGCCGCAAGGAATAATGCATTAGAGCAATCTGTTGCTGAACCTTTGACAGTAACAGTGAATCACTCTCAATTAGCAATATTTCTCGGCTAAAACTGCAAACAGCAAAATCATTAGAGAAACCGATGAGTATCTAAAATCATTACAAACTTACTCATTAGTCATGGCCAAGGCCTGGAGTACGCTGTTCATGTAGCAGGTATTACCCAGATTAACCAAACCTACGCGAGCATTCGTCCGTCCTAATGGAACACCAATCTCATACATGGCACGAGCCATGGCCACATGATTGTGGGATGGCTCATACTTTTCCAATGACACCTTAATTGGGGCATAAAGCTCCTCATAGTCATAGAAACGCAGCATCAAGGCGCTGCTCAAATCCACAAGTTTCTGTATACAAGAAGCAGCATCATTGTTGAAATCATCATTTGCACAAGGTTGATTTTTCAAAGCATTTAAAACATGAGGAATCTTAGGCAAGATCTATAGGAAAAAAAAAGGTAATGGATTAAGAAATTTGATTTAAAATTGGTTCACATTTGTTAGCTTCTGATCTATTTACTCACCTTGTGAAAAATTTCTGGATTCTGGTAAATGTTTAATAGCATGTGAAATACTATTGGTGCTGCTTTGGGACGCAAGGCGGGAAACTTGAGGAGCATTAAGAGTTTTTCGATATTATCTAGAGCAATCTCATCGGTTAGTTGATATTTGCCCTGAGCTCTAAGTCCATTAAGTAGAGCCATAACCCAAAGATTTAAATTCTTAGAGAAACTGCACAATAGAATCCATTGACAAAGCAAGCCAACAGTTTTACGTATGCTTGCATCTTGGACATTTTGTTCCAGTAGAGTTTGCACCGCCTCAATAATGACATTTGGCTGGAACAAATTAAACACAATGGCCACTGCACAGGATGGCGGATTGTCGGGTGATTCTGTGATCAGATCGTAGACTACTCTTAGATAAAACATGAGATAACGCTTATCGTTGGCCAAATGATCCCCCACTTCAAGAATATTTTCTTTGAAACGTTTGATTTCTTCGGGAGATTTGCCAATTTGCATGCGGGACAACTCATCGAGGATCCGCTTATAGATAAACTGCATATTTTGAGGCTGGTCACGGTAAGGCATTTGATTAATGTTTTGTAAATAGTTGACCAGTAATGTGATTTTGTTTGTTGAGGAGGAAGATGTATCCAAGTCCTCATCCACCATTTCAACGCCATTTTCAGAGATCTTATTAGTATTTGATTTGCCAGTTTTTAGTGGCGTTGATACTCCAGGTGCTGTAGCGCCCCCTCCGTTAGCAGGAGTAGCACCATTTTCGGATGACTTCTTGCCCCCTGCCGAATCGGATGCATCTTGTTGTACTTCATTGTTATTCTGCTTGACAGCCATGTTAATGTTTTCCTGGAACAAATCGAGTGCTGTTTTCCAAAGTAGATGGCGTCTCCTGGTCCCAAAGGACAGCCACTTGAACTTTAGCTTCTGTTTGGCTCGGGCACTGCGGCTGCGGCTATTTGGAGACCTTCGTGGGCGCCGCGTGTCCTTGAACCTACCGCCCTTACGTGTCGTCGTTTTTATTTTATCTTCCAACAGCGGCGACTCTACATCCACACGGAAAAAAATGGAATCAGGCCAAATTGTCGTCGTCACCTGGAGCTGGACCAAGAAAAATCACTATGTTGCATTAAAAAATTAAATTGCACAAAATAATTAAGAAATGAACAATTCGATTGGCCAGAGGCTGCCATTGCCATCATAATGTCATCATCCTCCTCTGTCTCCTTCCCGCTTCTCTCACTCTCTCTTTACCTTTGTTTTTGTTTTTTTTCTCCGCTGTGGCCCCGTTTTTTTTTTTTTTTTTTTTTTTAACTTTTCCCTTTTTCTTGATTTGCAATTGTCTCGATATGACCTGCTATTCTCTGTAATCTAGCTTGTAATTCCTACCTTTTTGGACTGGATGAGAAAAAGAATTGTCTTGCTTTTGCTTCAATTTAACTTATTTAGTTTAACTACAATTTTGTGATTTATTATTTATTTTCATCTGGCAGCACTTAAGCAAAACTCAGAGTTGCCAGAATTGGTTGGATTTAGTACATTTAGAGTGTTGGGCGCGTTACTTTTCGCGACACCAAAGACGCACGACCATTCGCGTTATAGAAGTACTTGATTTTGTGTTCGAGAATGTGTAACAAAGTTGCTTAAAAGTACATTACGAAACTCCTGCTTCAATAAGCTTAATCAAAAGCTTATTCAAACTAAAAGAACAAAATAATTTTGAATGAAGTCAAAATCAAAGCTTAGGAAACGTAATTAACTATGATGGATTTGTAGAATTTAGTATTTAGTTCTTTTCATCTCTTTTCACTATCGTCTGTTGTCGACACGCGCCCATATCTAATATCTTTTGCGTATTTTAATTTTGGTCACACTGTTTTTGGCACACAAAAAGAAAATTGAACATTTTGTTTTGCCTCGTTGGAGCAGACAAATAAACAATAAAAAGTTTAAAGGTTCAGGTGTAAATAATTCCCTTATACTATGCATCCGGGTCAAATCGAGGTCAATGAAATTACCGGCTATTGGACCTTTCTGGCTAGTGTGAGTCTTCAAAATATATAAAAACAATAACCTGATGACACGCACTTAAACATTATAAATATTTTTATATACATATTGTCTTTCCAGATCGACTGGTGGGATCCTTGGCTTATAGGGCTTATTTGTATCCACATACTTACCGCTGCTGCTGCCTTACTTTCGCGCAACAATACAAATTTCCAAGTTTCCCTGTTCTTAGTTTTATGTGAGAAACAAAACACAATATTAACAACAAAATAACATCGACTGATAATAATAACAACAACATATGCTTTAACTACTTAAATTTATTATTATCATATTATAGTGCTGGCTGTTTACTTCTCAGAGGGCATCAATGAATATGCGGCAACCAATTGGAAAACATTCTCCAAGCAACAATATTTTGATAGCAATGGCTTATTTATCTCCACAGTCTTTTCCATGCCCATTTTGCTTATTTGCATGTTTCTCATTGTATGTATCAATATGTAAAATTGATAACACAATATTTATACATTTGTTTTGCATTTGCAGGGGACTTGGCTGTACAGTTCAACGCAAATGATGAGCAGCTTGAAGATAGCCCAGTTAAAAGAGAAAATGAGAAAGGAACATCAGAACACAGGAGAAACGACAGCGGAACCAATACCATCAGAAGATAAACGAAAGCTCAACAAATTGGAGTAGTTTTAAGAACTAACAATATTTGCATTCAGAACTTAAATTTTGTTTTCACCATTGCGAAGTGGATTGACTTAATAGAGTTTCTTTGTATCTTTAGTAGTCATTCATGTAAGACTTGCTCGCCTTATTCTAAATGAAGCGGTACAATAAGTAAATAGCCATTTTTTGTTTGCTTTCTAGATTTAAGCCAATTGTATTAAACGATTTAATATTTGTTATATACCAAAATGTAGTGATAAAATGTTAGTGTTTGAAGATTAAAATTAATAATAAATCTGCTCATGCTCAAACCAATAAGATTTTTGTGTAAACATTTAAAATGGACACCAGCTGATATTTTTATTTATGTTTGGCGCACTATTAATCGGGAACTGGGTCATCTCTAATAATTATCGGTACTGCTATCGTTATTTCGCCTACGAGAAAGAATTTGTTCGACTATACATTTTTTATTTTAATAATTTGTGCACAAAACAAACAATAAATTGAACCAGAGTACTCAATCTTGTGCCTGTTTAATATCATTCGTTTAATACCAAGTTCACTAACCTTAAGTTTTTTTTGGGTCCGAGTAGTTTAAGTAAATATTTACCTGTAATATTTACATCATTTGCTTCCCAAACATTCAAATACTTATTATTTGTATGTCGTAAATTATGTCACAACAAAATTTATAGTAACTAACGAATTTGGTTAAATGTGAGCTTGTCTTCATATCTAAATGTCCGGTCACAATATCAACACGTCAGCAACAGTCCATTAGAGCGACAGCATCCATCGCGATAAAATAGAACGTCAAGCGGAACAAAAGAACTGAAAGACTACGAATACTTAACCACCGACGCGTCATCAATTTGCAACGAAATATTTAAGTTAACAAAAAATGGCAAATATTGATATGAGTGGAAATATGAATGTGCCAGACCAAGGAACGACTGGTGGATCTGGTGGCAGGTTTTCCTTTGATCTGCAGAGGTATGTATGTTATTGTTATAATGGGGATAATTTTAATCTCATTTAAATTTCTTTTTTTTTTTAAAAGTCTTCCCAAGCTGCAGAATCTTCCATCGCCATTGGAAATTATACAAATTGTACGAAAATCTCTACGCCCCTGGACGGTGTTCTTTAACATAAATAATTTCAAATCGGCTGTCAGCATGCAACGACTCAATAATCGAGTGATGCGAAATATATCCTATTTCCAAAGCAATTATATATTTATATTCATTGTATTGATGATCTACTGTCTGTAAGTAAAAAAAACTAATCAGAGGTTTCAATTGCAACCATTTTAAACAAAGAACTCCTGACTTTAACCGATTCAACCGTTAGCCCCTGTAATGCAATTAATGTTACCAAAACAAATTCTAACTGTTGAATGTACATATTGACTTAAACCTAACGAAACTATTTCATTTCATTTGCTTTTGGTTTATACATTATTAATTTATATTTTATCTATTTCTAGCATTACATCACCTCTCATATTGCTAGTTATAGTGGGTGCCGCTTTTGGCTGTCATAAGATACGTACCCGCAACTCAAATGTCGTGGTCGCCGGACATCAAGTAACGCCGAAACAACAAATAATCGCTGTCAATTTAATAGCGGCGCCAATTCTATTCCTTGTGGGGGCTGGTGCAGTTCTATTTTGGACGCTGGGCGCTTCTTGTTTTGTTATAGCAATGCATGCTATATTCTACAACATCGATGCGATTGTTACAGAGGAGAATGAAGGATTCCTATCTGAAGTTGTTTAGAAACTCACGAAACAAATTCGAATACGGCAAAATGATATGGAGCAAGATATTTGCCACACAGGGGCCTTATTAGTTAATAAAAAAAATTATATATACATACATATATATATATAGTTATATATTTATATACTATAACTAGTTAAGTTTTAGCACCAGGTTGCACCGATCGGCATTTAGCCGTTAATAAACCCAACAAAAAAAAAAACATCTATTAACAAAATATTTCTTTAGTTGTTTTTTACTTTAAATTATTTCACATATGGCTAATCACTTAAAGCAAAAATAGACAGCATAAAATAATGGAATTATTTGTAAATACAAAACAAACGCTATAAAATACCGGATCAAGGTTCAAAATGGAAGTATAATTTCAGATTTGAGCAGTTTGGATCTCATTTTGGCAAGCAAGAATTTATATTTTCTTCCTTTTAGGAAGTCTCTAGAAGATCGAATTCTTTCACCCGTATGGTGAGTCCTTAGAACTGCTATAGTTGGTCATCAATTTTGGAGATTCTTGCATTTTGTTGATCATTTTAATTGTGTTTTATCATTTGACAATTTTCTTTTTGGCCGGTAATTTATATAGAGTGTAAAAAGATCCTTAAAAAAATATTAAAAATTGTAAAATAGTCTAAATAAATTCACTGAGGTACAGGTAGTTAAAACTACATCTAGGAATGTGTTTTTTTTTTTATAGTTTAGTTTAGCTTTACATAAGTCTTGTTGGTCATGGTGCCTAAGCAAATTGGGCACTGGAAAGTGTGGGAGTTGTTGTTGCTGTTGTTGTCGTCGTAGTTGTCTCATGCTCCTCATCGCTGGCATTCTGATCGAGTTTCTCAAAACCATTCCGATTGCGATCTCTATCTAAAAGGCCACCCAATTTAAAGCCCTCGCTCTTTTCCCAGGCATGACGACGACTGTGAGCTCCAAAGGGCAAGCAACCTGCTGATAAAAGATAAAAAACTAGATATAAGTATAATGGGAATGATTAGGAATACAAATACATAAATGTATTATTAAAAAAAACTTATCTGAAATTATCAAGGATTAATTTTCACTGAAAACGAAAAACGGAAATAAAATAAACAAAAACCAAAAAAACAGAACACAATGAATTGTTAATTTATGTATATATAGTATAAATTTTGTTTCTGTATATTTGAGATTTATGTGGATGTATATAAAATGAGAATGTGACGTACGGACACTTGGAATGCAACCAAAAAAGTTACCTTAACATTACGACTATTACAAATACCAAAAAAATTAATAAAACAATGTTTAAGTACAAATTTGAGATACACAAAAATTATGAATTACAGGGAACATTGTGATTAGGCATTGGTTTGGGGATGGAGGTTAGCACAGACTTTGATTTGACGAGGTCAACTTGCGATAGACCAGGTCGCTGGGCGATGAAACAGTAATTGCCTCATTACCTCGTTTCCTGCGCCTTGCCTGAACAATTAGTGCCAAAGCGAATGTGGAACCGGCAAAAAGTAACATAAGTGAAACAACTATTATAGCTTTGGCGCTAGGATGATGTTCTCCACTGGGTGTCGATGCATTTGTTGAAGATTCGGTTATTTGTGTCAATCGTTGGCTCTTCTCTTTTGACAGGGACAACGGTTTGGCTAATGATTTATGCAGAAATTTATGTATACGTGCTGGATTCAATTCAGCTACATAAATTTCATTGCCATCTGATGTGACGGCGACATCATGGGGATTCTCAAATTGTAGATTGTTCGGTCCAAATTTGGAGATCAATTGATTGGTACGCATGTTCAATACAAAACCATGTACTTCATTATAGTGTTGTGGAATATAACCCAACTCTGCCGTGGGTCCATTTACAATAATCAATTCGCCCCCTATTAAGAAAATAAATATATTAATTTTATACTTATTTATTCTGCTTCCAGAATACTTACCTTTTGCCGGCGTGTAGGCCATACTAAACAGACGTTCGCCAATTAAAGGATTGTGATATTGGGAATGGAATGTTCCATTCGTAGAGAAGAAACACTGAACTCGTCCATTTTCTCTATCTGCAGCACACAACAGGTCCAATTCAGGAACCAAAGTCAGGGCATGCGGAATGGCAAAGAAATTCTGTGGAGCTATATCATAGGATACACCCGCAAAGGAATTCTGTCCCCAGGTTAAGATTAAATTCCCTGCCTTGGAGTACTTTAGGATGCGTGCATTACAATAGCCATCGGCCACAAAGAAATCTCCATTATCCAACACAGCAACAGAAGTCGGCTTACAAAATTTCTGATTACCCGCACCGGGCTTAAACGCTGTGCCCAATGTAAGCAAAGGTTGACTATTTGCACCACCGCGTGGTGGAAATTTAAACACCTGATGCATTGCCACATCAGTTACCCACACATTATCTTCGGGATCCACAGTCAAACCGTGAGGCATATAAAAGCTATAATTATAATGTTTTACATGAGTTAAACTTATTGAAACTAAGCATTTAGTTTAAGTTTGACTTACAAATTTTTGCCCCACTCGTAGAGAACACGCCCGCTGACGGGCTCCAAGCCCAGTATAGTGTTCTCTCTAATGGGTCCTCGGAAGTTTTCCGTGTAGACATTTATGTTATTAAAGGATCTGGGTCCCCATATACGGTCCACACGGTGAAAGATCACGACATTGCCAGCTTTATCGAAACTAACAGCTGTCACAGCACCCAATTTGACTTCATTTGACGGCCAGTCATTCTGATATACAAATGCTAAGAGAAAGAATTTTATAAATATCAATAGAAATATGTTTTGTGCAGACTTACTGGTATTAAGTTTGGCTAATTCAGCTTTTATATCTGGTAGTGCCTGTTTGGAATGTTGGGGCCAGTTGATTTCACTGACGCCGCCTCCTTTCAAGATTTGTTGCAGTCGCTCGTTGTTATTATTGTTTTCGACATTTTGTAGATAACGTAACGAACTTTGATTCTGTTTGTAGGAGATTACGATAAGGATTAGCCAAGAATGCAAATTACTTTTGGTTTGACACTTTTAAAAAGTTTTCGTTTTGCATATATACTGAAAATTACGTACACATGATTTGATTTGCTTGAAAATCAATATGCAACATATGTGAGCCTGTGTAATAGGATCAGGATTTACAAACCGCCCACGCACTAGGACTTACCTCTGCTACAGCAACAGATAGAGATACTTTTGCGTGGCATAGCCAAATGAGAAAGCAGATGCTAGATATTTTGTCATAGTTTGCCATCTTTTTCTAATTTGCAATGCTTCGTCTTTTTAGGAGATCGTATCACGTGGCCAAAGCTGTCACTTGCAGACCACTTGTTACCTTTCACTTTTATATTATTAATTTGCGTGTGCGTTGAACTTAAATGAAATTTAAAGTAAACTAACTAATTTTCGTTTACGTTTGGCTGAAGCAGCTGTTTGCTGGCAATAGAGTAAATGGCGTTAGGGTGTTTTTAACTGTCTAACGTTTTCCAATACTGTTTTGGTTTGTTTAGTTTCGAGGCGGCAGTTGTATCTCACATAAGTTTTACAAAAATGTCACAAACAGATTTGAATAAGAGTATTGAGATTATAACAAAAACTGAAGAATTAGCCGATAAGATATTGGTTAACAAGCAGGAGTTAACTATCATGGATAAACGACGGCAGCAAACGCGCGAGGCATTGCGGTTGTTGGAAAAGTCTCCGGAGAAGGATCAGGGTGAGAAAGTATGGATTACCGTAGGCAGCATGCTAATAAAAGTCCATAGGGACAAAGCAAAAGAGTTGTTAAAAAAAGGTTCGTAGTTCCCGCACGTAGTCAACAATGTATTCATTCCGAATGTCAATTTTGCAGATCAACAGCAAATAGAACATCAAATCAACTTGATTTACTCAGAGCAAAAAATTTTGGTTAATAAACATCGGGATATGGAGTTTAAATCGCCATTCTCAGGCACAAATCTTAAACCATTGGACCGAAAGGAGTTTGAGGCGTTGAAAAACAACCTGCCCATGTTATGAATTTAATTGTAAACTAGTTGTATTAGTTATAAAATTTGCATTATAAATTAATGAGTGTTTCTACGGTGTTTTTATTTTGATTTATTTTATTTCAGTGTGACCAAATGCTTTTACGTTCGTCTGTTTCCAGCACTGTTTATTGGGGAGCTTTAGTTTGCCATTTGTTTTCGTGCCGTCGTCCCCGTTGCGCCGTTGTGGTCTCGTCATTTTGTCGTTGTTATACAAAAATTCCATTAAAACTCAATTTGATTGAGTTTCAAAACAATTAATTTTAAGAATTCAAGAAGCAGAGCATATGTTAATTATTTAAACTTCCGCCACACAAAAACAAAAGTTTTTGAATGTGCAAAAACAAAAACGTGCACTACGGTTGCGTGAGTGAGAGAGTGTATGTGTGTTGAATTCTCCCACATTGTCCCCTTCCCGCCTGCTGACGCCTATATTCAGTTAACAAATTCCCTTGCATAAAAAAGCTAAAAAGGAAAGAAAAATAGAAAATTTTAGTGCAAATAAATTGCTTTGCTTATCTCGGCGCGCGCGCGCGTTTGTGATTGTGTGTGTGGAGTCTAGTATGTGAATGTGTGAGTGTTGTTAATTAATTTACAAAAACCAGCACAGCTTCAACAGCATCTGTGTTTGCCAAATAACTGAGATAAGAAAGCACACCAGCATAACAACAACAACAACAGCAGCAGCGAATTTCGGTCTACAAGTACAAAACACCTCCCAGACCTCTCTCTTCCGCCCCCACACCCACACACAAAGCTTGCAACTAGAAAACGAAAGTTCTTTTGCATGCACTTGCTCTCTCTCTGCTGCAATATAGTGGTGAGAGAGCACATTACGCTAAAAGAGAGAGAGAGGGAGAGAGGGGAGGCACTCTTAAACACTTGGCCTTGAACTTGGCTATGGTAAGTTGATTTTTTTTGTTATTTCTGTTTTTCTTGTAAGTTCTTCTTTTTTGTTTAATTCTTAGTTGTAGAATTTGCTTTCTCCTAGTTTAAACCGCTTTATCGTTATGTTTGTTGCTGGTTAAAACTTGTCCAGCCACTTTAATAAATTTATGTGCCTGAATGTATGTGTGTGCGCGCGGGCTTTGATTGCAGCATAGAATTAAGTGACAACAGCAGACCAACGCACCCAGCCAAACACTACCGCCCCTTCTCCCGTCTTTAGGCAATCCACTCAATGAACGAAGCAGCCGGATAGTGGCAACTGATAGCAGCTGCGAGAACTGTGTGTTGAGAAGTGAATGAGGCTGTGGAGCTGGGAAAGATAAAAATTTACTTGGATAAACGCCTACAGAGATAGAAAACTAACACAATTGAAACTTAGCACTTGAAATTATGTAAAAATTTCCACTTAAACTAAGGGGAAAACATTTAAATTAAATTGAAATTCCTCTAGCTTTTCATTACCTCATATCAAACAAAAATACCCGTTGCTCAATTACAAAATGATAACTTTGTAAATGCACATCTCTCCCTTATTCTCACTCTCTTTTTTTTGCGCTCTTTTTCTAATGACGTTAAAATTCATTTGTACCCTGTCATCCATGTAGTATATGTTATATATTATTATAAGTTATATATTTAATATATTTTGTGGAGTTTTTTCCCCATTCAAATTTGTTGTACTTCACTCATTTGAATACAAAAGTGCTTATACAAAATTTCCATTTGATTAGCTTAACATTTTCATAAATTTTGAAAAGTTTTTGGGTTTTTTTTTTTTATTTATTTTTGTAGTTTTCAATTATTAATTAAATTATCAGTTGAAATCACTCTGAACAAATTAATAAAATTAACAAAAATATCCTTAGAAAAAAACCAATGAGCGGATTCGAAGGTGTAATCAAAAGGATATATAATAAATAAAAGATTGTTTAGTTTATAAAAAAAAGGAATTCTTAGAAAACAAACAAAGGGTTTTGAAACTTCATTGGAATACCCTTAACTATATTGTTGTTGCTATATTTGCTATAATATAATTGTTTAATAATCTTACAAGCGAAGAAAAAAGAAAAAAATATAAAAACAAGTTTTTCACCCGTACACGAAAAATGCTTGATTGTTGTTGTTGTGTTTTTAAAAGTTATTGTTATTGTTGTTGGTATTTGTCGTTGTTATTTTGTATTTGTTGATATTCTTATTGTCTCGTTGTTGTTGTTGTTGTGTTCGGCTTATGTATGTGAGTTTAATATAATTTGTAAAAATATGCGAATTGATGTTGAGAGATGAAACTTGTTTTCTGTCTTCGTTTTTTGTATTTTTCTCTTTTTTATTTTGGACAATAAGTTAATACTTATTGGGAAGTCTTTCTCAATATGTGCTCAGCTGGTATAAGGGGAGGAGTATTGGCCGATATATATACATACATATATACAGACATATCTAGTGATTATCTATGAAAGTTAGTGACAATTGTAATGGAATGCTTATGCGGTTAACTTAAATTTATGAGTGCGTTTATACTAAACTGAAGGATCGCATCATCTACACTATCTTTTCGTATCTTTAGCAGAGGAATTTAACAATTTAGTTGGCTGTACATTTTGTTGTTTTTATTGTTGTAGCTGGGAGGGGACTGATTAATTATGGGTTTCTGTTGGTTTGTCGTTGCCTCAACTAAACTCAACACAACTTAACTCAACTAGGCATGGCCTGGCCTGGTCCGGCACCTAGACAGAGTCCGGTTTGTAGCAGCTATAGCAAGTGCAACGCCGCCGCCGCGACTACGTTTAGTTTTTTTTTTTTTTTTGCCTTGTTCCGCATTGGTTTTACATTTTATAATTTCAGGCACGTTGCAAGTGTCTTGTATCTACCTTGCTCTCATATTGAATATTTGTCTACCTCAAAAAGAAAAATAATAACGAAAGAAAAAGGCAGAAAAAGAAAAATTGCCCTAATTGATGTTGTAAAGCACAACTGCTAAATACCCTAACTAACCTAATGATTAGTCCTTCATTATCTTAACTTCAGCTATAAATCGAAAGTATATATACTATAAATGGTTTCTTTTTCCCCTTTTCTTCTCTTTTACTTTTGAATATAGGGTATAGAATCTTTTATGCCATATTGCCTATTGTGTTTGCCACAAGTCAATATTTGTATGTTAAATTTTTATTAAATAATATTAATTGAATTTTGCCTTTGAGGCCAGCAACATTAGCGGCAATGTCGGCATCAGCAGCTGATTTTTGCAGCTGACTTTAAGGGAGAGGTGAAACATTGAGAAAGAGAGAACAAAATAGACAAACAAAATGAAATTTGACAGACAAATGCTATCAATTACTTAGAGAATGTCGGAAATGCGGGGGTTTAGCTTCTTGGGGGAAGTGTTCTATCCTAATTTTTGCGCCGCATTTTACACATGCGTCACACAACAACAAAAATTCAATAAGTAACAACTACACTAAGACTGAGAGAGTAATTGAAAGAGAGAGAGAGATAGAGAGAGAGTACAGAGAGCAAGAGAATCAAAGCTCCAAAGTGGCACACAGACACAAAAAATTGAATTGACTAAGGGGGAGCCACTTGTTGATGAGAGTGAGAGCGAAAGACCAAGAGTATAAAAACTCACCTCACTTTTAGGCATCGATTGTGGTGGCTTTTGGCGCCCCTAACCCGACCTAACCGCTTTGGTCCCTTGTTTAGCCCTTAGGCCAGTGCCAGCTCCTTGTACAACAGGCCCTTCCTTTTTTTTTTTGTTGTGTTTTTACTCTCTCTTTCCTTCTCTCTTAATATATATGTGTGTGTGTGTGTATAAAACTTATCAAGGTCGTTGCTGCTTTTTGCTGCTGTAAGCGGGTTTTTCTACTTGACCGCCCCACCTCCACCTTCTTACACTTGCCTTCATCCTTTTTTGCGCAAAAAAAAAAAAGAAAAAAAAAACGAAAAAAGAAAAATTCTTTAGCTTTTATGTTATTGGGTTTCTTTTTGCTTTTTTGTTTCGTATTTCGCATGCCTTTGCCTTGGCGTTGCCTGTTTGAAGTGTCGTTGTTCTGTGTGTGTCTCCCCGCATACCCCATTTATTCCCTTCTCTAAACACCCAACAAAGCCTCTTGGTCTTTGCTGTTTAATTTACTTCGTTTACCTTGGGCACCCCGTTCTATACAGACACACACACATACACTCTTAAACATATTGCGCGTGTCTTGGCCTGATCCAGAGCTTTTTTCATTTTCCCAAGTCCCCTTTGTTAACCACTGTTCCCCCCACCCATAACTCCCCATTTAGTATTTGCCTCATGTAAACAACATAAAATGCTACTGGAATTTAACTAAATTGTTGGAAATTATGTTACTTGCCACTTCTTTAAGTTGCACAACAGAAAGCCTGAGAATCAGTAAAACTTTTCTTAGCCAAAGTAAGCAATGGCAAATGGCCAACATATATACAAACATATATTCTCTTGGGCTAAAAGCAAAAAAATTAAAGAAAAAAACTTTCAAGCTGTTTTGACCAAATTTTAAGAAACTTATTTCAAGTTTATTATAAAGTTAAAAATAAATCATAAATACAGCTTCCTTCTTAAGAAATTCCCCATCGATAAATAGACAATAGATGAAATGAAAATGAAAGACCTGGCCAAAAGTATTCAAAATAAATAAATAAAAAATGAATAATAATAAACTTAGAGATATTCTCTAGCTTTTAGAAGAAATTCATGATAATCTTATAGAATTGAAAATAAAACAAGGAAACAAATTTTGGAATTTTAGAATTTAAAAGCATATTAGAAAAAATATTTTAGCTTCAAGTGATAGATGTTAGTTTTCACTGTAATTGAAAGAATCGACTCAAAAAATGGTTTTAAACTATTCTTTACCTATCAATACGTTAATTTTAAATTATATACAAAAGATTTCCAATTTATCGCTATTCTATTAGAACTAGACTTAATAAAGGTAATCAAGATAGTTCAGAATTATTATAACAATGCATATATTTTGCATAATAAAACTTCAAAAAGTTTTTAAATCACTTAACTATGTATTTATTCAATTAAAATTTATTTTTCAACAAACGTAAAAAATTTGTTTTATTTGAATATTTCTGTAAATGTAAGTTGTCTTAATAAAGGAACTCGCTTTTCGTCATATAGATTTCTAATTAGAAAACTTTTATAGAAATATTTTTTATCCTTATATTTGGACATTTGGATAGTTGGAATGCTTCAAAACTTATAATAAAACTTCGAGAATTCAAGAACTTTTATATAAGGAAAACACTTTTTTAAAGAAATTATTGATTGATATTAACTTTTGTAAAACATTTTTCTATATTTCTCTTTATATGTATATATAGAAATTTACTTTGGCTAAGCTCGACTGTGTTGGCAAAAGAAATAGGGGATTAAATATAATAATAATATAATGTTCAGAAATATATAGTTTAAAAGATAATGTTTCAAATACTTGGTAAAAGAAGTAAGGGATTGTATAATGTCCAGAAATAGATAGTTCAAAAGATAAAGTTTTAAATACTTGGTAAAATATATCAATAATATAATGCCCAGAAATATATAGTTTGAAAGATAAAGCTTCAAATACTGATAAATATTAGTTGAATTTGAATCCTGTATGATGTAACAATTGGGAAATAATCCAGAATAGAAAATTTCCAAGGATACTATCAAATATACAAGATAGATTTAAATACTGATAAGTATTAGTAAATTTGAAATCTTCTGCCTTCTGATTGTAATTCCATTATTCAGTATTTCTCAATAGAATTAATATTATTATACATATCCTATTAGAGTTTACCCCTCTCCATCACTAACGTATTGGGATCATAAATCTCTTTTTTAAAAAAAAGATACGCATCTCTCTCTTCTTGATCTTAACTTTCTTACTACTTGTTTAGGATGTTGGCTTTTTTGTTTGCCCATCAGTAGTAGCCTCAATTACTGATCATTGCGCTTGAGCTAAACTAGAATTCTTCAAGAGAAGAGAGAAGGAATACCTGTTCTAGTGCAAGCATATTATAAGCAGCGACGTCACAGATTGGCTATGTGAATTCAGTTCAGTGTACCCATCTGTACAGCTATCATATTATACACCTATGTATACTAACATACAAATACATATACTAGATACACATATACATACATATATCTATCTCTATACATAGAGTCGTTTTTACAGCGCCACACGACAGCCGCTTTTATTATTATTTCTATATCTCGCTCATACGCACACAGGCCAACGCGCGCGCGTTTTATTTTTTGTTTTTGTAGGTTTGAGTCTATATTTAGCCATTTCTAATAAGCGGTTGCTATTTTTAACCTGTGGCCGTGCAGCGGTCCCAAAGCTTTCATTTAACTCTTCAGTAAGAGGAAGGGGGAAGCGCACAGCCCCGCACAGCAGCAGCAGCATTGGTGATCTTGGCTTTGGATGGTTCGGACGTTGATTTTGCTGTTTTTTTTTTCTTCTTTTTTGCAAGATCATTATCATTGGGTCGGTTTCTTGTTGTTGTCTGTTGGCTATTGCAGTTTCGTTTTGGTAATTGTGTTTTGATGGCATTGGCCAGTTTGGTTGGTAGGTTCGTTGGTTGGGCTAGTTGAACGGGTTTTTGTTTGTGTTGTGGCGAATAATGTAGTTTTTTTTCAGGGTAAATTAAGGTACTTTAGGAATAGGAAATGGAATAGATATAGAAATTACAATAGAAATTTTAAAGGGATTATGGATAACAATTGAAATTAAAAACAAGAAATATTTAAAAATAGAACAAAAATGTTATTATAATATAGTAGAAGATGAAAAATATGAATGTAAATAAGTAAAGAAATGATATAAGGATCAGAAAGATAAGAATGGAAGTTGGTATAGATATAGATAAGTATAGAGATGGGAGTAGGAATAGGAATTGGTATAGATATAGGTATAGGTATAGGTATAGGAAGAAAGTAGTAAGAGTTTTCAGATATAGACTAAAAGTATTCAGAAAAAATGGTATAAAAAATCAAAAAAATAGAAAAGTTTCTATAGAAAAAACTTATTAACTATTATTTCAAAAAAATTTCAAATATTTTTTTATATTTTATAAACATTTTGCTAAAGTTTTGTGTTTTAGAAAAATAGAATATGATTTCAAATAAAAACATAGAATTAATTGTTAAATAAAACATATCTTAATATAATACTAACTCTTCCGTTCCAAAAAACAGTAACCCATTGTTGTAGAGCATTTATGTTTCCCGTTAACTGATTTTCGGTTACTTCGTAACACAAAAAATAGAAAAAATTCCATTTGTTCCACTTGTGGCGATGAGTGCCAAAAATCGCCAACATCATAATGTTTGATGACTGTGAAAGTTTTGAAGCAAAAAAAAAAATAAAATATGAAAAAAATAACCACAAAAAAATGGTTCATTAAGCGGCTTAAGTTCAACTAATGTTTGTATACATAGTTAGCAGTGAGTTTTGTTGTTGTTTTCCTTTTTCCACTTGTGCCATTTTTTTTGTTTTGTCTAATTATTAGAATCATTTGCTTAATCAAGTTTTCTAACAGATATTGGCTATGATTTAGGCCCAAATCACATATATACCGTTTACCAACTTGAAGGTATCAAATCACTTGATATTAACTGGTTGTTGGCCAACCTTGAAATAGACATTTGACATGTCTAAATTTAGATCGAAATTGAATATGGTAGAAACAATTAGACCCTCACACCCAAGCAGAAACAATTGAAATTGTTGTATTACTTCAAATGACAAGTAACTTATATATCCAAAAAAAAAATCGGTATATATATGTTTCTATGTATTTGGTATGATAAATTATATAAAATTATAGGTTTAAGGTCATCAGTTTGAATGAAAATTAACTTTATGGGAGTTTGACATCTGTGCATATATGTATATAGAGTAGGTGGACTAAACGCCCCCCTAAAACCATCAAATGTGAATGTCCTTAATGATGACATGGTGTCTTGCCCCATTATTAAGATTTCGTTTTGTTTCATTTTGTTGAAAGGGAAAGTCATTAAACTAAAACCTTTTTTTTTTTTTTTTTGAAATAAACTCAACAAAAAATTTATAAAAAATGGTTAAATTGTTTAATAAACAAATTAACATTTAACCAATTTATCATTCCCCAAAAAGGTTAAACTTGACGTAGTGTTGTGAGAGAAACTAGTTGGGAATTATATGTATCTTAAAGAGTTGGGAATTATAGGAACTTAAAATGAATATTCATACCAAAGTTTTGTTAGAAAGAGAAGAATATAAGCACTTAATCTTGAATTGTTATAGTTTATAGCCAAGTATTGTTTTATTTCTCAGAAAAGTGACAAATTTTATATATATTTAAGCCTTAATAACTTTTAAAGTAAGCAGTATGAAATGTCTGTTTGAAGATATTACAAGATCAAAAGATCAGTAGGACAGGGTTTAAATCTTAACATTAAAAGGAAATTTATTATTTAATACTGACCTAAATGTTATCTTAATAATCTCAAAACATTATCTTAAACTCTCATATAAATGATAAGTCTTAGAAGTTCTCTATGTTTAAATGAGTTTTATATTAAACTAATGCTATTCCAAATAGTTTTTGATTAATTATTAGTTTGCTATTTAGCCAAGTGATTTCTCTTGGTTCTAGTTCTTACATTTGGCATTCTTTTACGGTTATATTCTTTATTCTAGCTTGGTATTTCTTCTGTTGATTCAATCGTTATAATGAAAAGAATTGTATAACAAAGCGAAATGAAAATTTACTATAAATTTTTTTTTTTTTTTCTATAAATAACCTAAGAGATGTTTTTACAATATCTAAAAATAGAGCTTTTCTCTTATATTAACTACCGTTAATTTGTTAAGGCAAAATCTGCATTTTCATATCTATAATTTAGTTTATCTGCCAGACAGAAACGCGTCAACATTTAGCTTATTCATTTATAATAGTTAAGACCCAAAATGAAAGCAATTAAATCAAGCACACAATTAAGTCTCAAAAAGAAAAAAAATAAAGAAAAAGATCGTCAAGTGGTTTGTCTGTCTATCTGTCCCAGTGTCTTTTCGTCGATCTATCTATCTGTCTGTCTTCACTTTTGGGAATTCGTTTTTGATCTTTCGTTAAGAAAAGCAAAAAAAATTAACAGCAAAAGTTTGTCAGTGGCGTAGTAATCTCTAGTTACCAAAAATCCCCTTCCGATTTCAAATCAATTCGCAGCTAATGATCTCAAGGTAATAGATAGAAACACTCATTGACACACACACACACAAACGTTTTTCAAGCTTCATTGTTGTATTGTTTTTTTTTTTTTTGCTTGATTATAAATGCAAAATATAAAAAATATGAATATTGTTTTTTTTTTGAATCTATAGAGTGTTTTTATTATACCCTTTAATAAGGAGAGTTTATTAATTTTGCTAATCTTTATTCAACTAAATTAAAATATACTCTACAAATATATTTAAGTTATTAAAATAGTAATACAAATAATTTGCTTTTTATATTTAGTTTAATAAAGTGTGTTCATTAATTTCTTAGAGTATAAAACTATTCGTTAGTTTGTGTTGTTTAATTATTCAATATTATATTTAGCAAGACAAATACTTGGAGAACAAAAATATATATATATAAAAAAAAAAAATGTTCCGTGCAGCACTAGAAACATTCAATTAATGATTATGAAATATAAGTAGAAGCGATGATTTGTTCTTTTTTCGGATGGATTGATCAAGTGTTTGGTTCGCCATGAAAGGTTTGATAAAAAAAAAAAACCGAAAAGAGCCGCAAAAAATAATTTGCTTTTTTTTTGTTGTTCTTGTCTCAACTATATACGCATTAATTAAATTGACAATTAGGGAAAATAAATAACAAAATTTTAATGCAACTTTTGCCTAATTAAAACTTTTTCTTTGTGTTTGGTTTATTTGGAAATATTCTAACATAAATCACAGAAAGTTTTTAAACTCCAGAGGCAAATTAAAAGCGGGTGGCATAAAATAAAATGACTTTTAGTCTTTATAAATATAACGATTTTTTTATACTCTTTAAAGTACTTGAACTATTATGCTTGAGTTTATAAGTTTTGGTTTTAATGTATGTATGTATATATAATGCTATGGGAACAGTTTTTTTTCTACGATAAACCTTTGTTTTATAAGGTTTAAAGTAGATGTTTATGCCGCTACAAAAAGAGTATATTAGAAAGAAGCATCTTCCTCTATATAAAGTATATATATTCTTGATCACCCCCAAATGAACTGCGTTGAAATAACCCTGTCCGTCTGTCGAACTTCTACGAGACATTTTTAGCTACAGATCTAGAATTTTGCAACTAGGCTTCATTTTCTTGCAGGACCTGCATATCTTGGAATCATACCGATCGGTTGACTATATCTTATAGCTCCCAATAGGAAAGAACGATCGAGACTAAGGTTAACCATTAAAAGACTTCCTGTTTTTCAATTAAATATTAAAATTATTTGGTTTTTGTAAGTTTTATATACTTCTTAACAGATTTACCAAGTATCATTAGAATCAGTTGACTATATCATACAGCTTTCTTAGAAACGATCGATTAAATATATCATTGTAGATCAATTTTTATGAAATTTGGTGTTTGTAAGTTTGGTCTATATAAAAATATCTCCATTGAAATTCAGCAGAATCGGCGAATTGTAGGCTATAGTTGTCATATAAACTATCGGATCACTTAAAATTATTGTCCGGAATTGCCTTTTTTTCCAAGCCGCAGACATTAAACTTATGTTTTACTAGATTCATATATGGTCTTTTTTAAGATTTTACGAGAAACGGCACGGTCTAACTTAGTTTACTTTTCTTTTAATTCAATATTTGCATTACATTACAATATAACGTATACGACATGTATGACAAATTATACTTTAAATATCTTTGCGGAAATAGCTTACTATTAATCATATGGCATATGGAAAAGATATTGAAATAATTTTGTTAATTTAAAGTATATAATATAGGAAACAGTTTTCAAACATTTGCTTTACCTAACTCAGCTTTTTGTTTTGTTTTTGGAAAACATTTTATGTCTTGCATTATTTTATTCCCCTTTTTTAATATATTTGAAAATTTCTAATTTCTTAATTAATATCACGTCTAGTAAAATATTAATTTTATATTTAAAATAATCTTTATTGTGTTTTATAATTATATGGAGGGAATTCTTAGAAAGACTGCACGAAGAGAATTCCAAGAAACAGGTGTCCACGCACATATAGGAATTATCTATGAAGGGTTATATAAAAGCATCATACATATACAAACATACATACATATATACATACATACATACATACATACGTAGTCAATCTTAGGTTTGTGTTTCTTAAGTGCAGAATATTTAAATTTGAAATTTTTTTGCTTCTTTCAACAGTTTGCTGACGTCATTAATGTTCTTATACTGGCCATTAGTTTTTCTTAACCTCTTCAACTATACACAGAGAGTAAATATACTTTAATATTTGAAGCAACATTTGTTTAATTGTTCAGTATGCTAAGCATCGTTAAGCAAACAATAAACTCTTCCTCTTCTTCTGATGCTTTGACAGCACTGAAAAATATTTTGAAATGTTCATCATCGAAATGGAATGATTAAGGTATCAACACCTGTGGAAAGCAGAAGAAGCACCAATAGCAGAAAAAAACCAAAGAAAATACACAGTTAAGCTGACATCAAAAAAATGGCATAAAAAATTTGTTATTTCTTTTGTTGTTTTTGGTTTTTTTTTCCTTTTGTCATTCTCTATCTCTCTAAGGTAATCAAAGAAAAATATGTTACGCACAAGGTTTTTATAAAACAAAGTGTGAACAGCTAAAGAGATATAGTAAGTTAGAAGAAGAGAGACTAAAAGAGAGATAGCGAGAGAGAGAGGGAGGGAGGGAGAGAGAGAGAGAGACAGCAGGATAAAGCAGCTAAACAAATAAATCAATAATGAACTTATTAGATTTGACAGGTCCCCAAAGTGTTTATGTGATTTGTATGAATAAACTAGGCAATGCTCAAAGCTAAATAGTATATATATATATATATGTATTCCTGATCGTCATGTCAATCATAATTATATGTTCTTAGTTTGAGTGCTTTATGGTTGGAATTTAAAGCTAAGATTATACATAATTTTATGTAGCAAAAAATACAGGTTTTAAATTTAATAGTTGTTGCAAATATTTTATGTAATTCTATGTAATTTATTCTTAAGTATTTAAGTAATTCCAACGGTTAATGATTTGTTTTAGCTAGTTAGTTAACTACTTAAGCTAATTGTCCGTGTAATATAACTGAAACTTTAGTGGTTGAGTACAACTAATATTTTAAATTTAATTCAAAAATAAAGCAAGCAAGTCGTCCCTGCCGACTTTGAGTATACCCTGTACCAATTAGAGGAACTTTATTAAATCAAACTCCTTAAAATTTGCCATCAGTTCAAACTAAAATTCTCCTCAGAACCGGCAGCAACGAACGCATGCTATCTCGCTCACACTTACTACGCAGTGTCGCACTAGGCATTTCAGTGCAAATCGTACATTGATATATCTTTGCTAATTCTTGTCCGATTTTAACGAAATTTGGTCAGCTGATACCTTTTGGCCATATTATTAGGTGTGCCAAATAAAAATACGCTACCTTAAATTTTACTCTATTTATTCGTTTTTCCTAAATTGCGGGGGCGGAAGTGGGCGTGGCAAAAATTTGAAACAAACTTGATCTGCGTAGACACTACACGAATGCTGACACCAAATTTGGTTGCTCTAGCTTTTGTAGTCTCTAAGATCCACGTGTTCATACGGACGGACGGACGGACGGACGGACAGACGGACAGACGGACAGACGGACAGACGGACATGTCTCAATCGACTCGGCTATTGATGCTGATCAAGAATATATATACTTTATGGGGTCGGAAATGCTTCCTTCTGCCTGTTACATACATTTAGCGACTTTAATATACCCTTTTACCCTATGGGTACAGGGTATAACAAAAAAAGCATAATTTTTATACCCTGTACCCATAGGGTAAAAGGGTATATTAAAGTCGCTAAAATGTATGTAACAGGCAGAAGGAAGCATTTCCGACCCCATAAAGTATATATATTCTTGATCAGCATCAATAGCCGAGTCGATTGAGACATGTCCGTCTGTCCGTCTGTCCGTCCGTCCGTCCGTCCGTCCGTCCGTATGAACACGTGGATCTCAGAGACTACAAGAGCTAGAGCAACCAAATTTGGTGTCAGCATTCGTGTAGTGTCTACGCAGATCAAGTTTGTTTCAAATTTTTGCCACGCCCACTTCCGCCCCCTCAATTTAGGAAAGACGAATAACTAGAGTAAAATTAAAGATAGCGTATTCTTATTTGGCACACCTAATAATATGGCCAAAAGGTATCAGCTGACCAAATTTCGTTAAAATCGGACAAGAATTAGCGAAGATATATCAATGTACGATTTGCACTGAAATGCCTAGTGCGACACTGCGTAGTAAGTGTGAGCGAGATAGCATGCGTTCGTTTCTGCCGCTTGTGAGGAGAATTTTAGTTTGAACTGATGGCAAATTTTAAGGAGTTTGATTTAATACAGTTACTCTACTTGGTACAGGGTATACTCAAAGTCGGCAGGGACGACTTGCTTGCTTCATTAATAACAGAAAAGGAAACTGAACTAATGAACAAATTGTATAGACTATATGTAGCTATGTATTAAAATGTGTATAGGGAAATCGGTAAAGTTAATGTTAGCTACGACCCTATATACACTCGTTTTAAAAAATACTGCGAAAGTTGACGAGACGCAACCGGTTCTACAAAAAGAGAGAGAGAGAGAAAGAATTTACTCGTGAAGCTGTGGTGTTAAACGTCAATTATTGGATAAAAACAACAACAATAATAATTATTTTTTTCCTAACGTCGTATTTGCTTTTTTTTTTGTCGATTTGTTGTTGTTGTAACAAGTTTCGTTGGCTTCTATTACATGTTTGGCACGTGTAGGCAACTTATTCTAAGCTCTCGTCATAGCTGCGCATGCTCAAAAGCTCCCTCCACTTGCCACCCTCCGCCATTGCCGCCGTTCAGTCTCAACTGGGCCTTTCTGATCGTGTGATTAACTGTTAACAAATCGTGCACACGCTGATGTCATACGGAACCAGAGCTCTTACACTCATGCTGGTATGCTCTCTCTCTCCCTCTGTCGCGCTTTCTTACTCTCTGTTTCTTATCTGTAGTTTTGTTTGTGTGTATGGGTGTGATGTCATGATTACTGGGCTTGCAGCCGCCGATTGCAAAAAGTAACTTCTCACTGTCTCTCTACACATACAATGTTGCTTTTGAGTTCTCTGTCTTATACTCTTTTACTCTCTCTCTCTCTTTATTTAGATATATTCTAATTGGTTTCTTTGCAGTTTAACTCGCAATTTGTTGACATTTCCATGTTTGTGTGTTTTGATAATGATTTTGTTGTTGTTTTGCTTTTTTTTATTATTTGGCCACAGTAAATATTCTTGAGAGCGAACTGCTTGACTTTAAGTAAACATTTATATAAGTAGATATAATAAATGTATATCAATGATAAATCTAATCGCCGACTTGCAGATACTTATTAATGCTTTGAATTAAGCAAAATTAACCAAATCTATCTAATGCGCTGTATGGTTTTCTCTTCTTCAATATGTCGTTGATGATTCTTTTTAATTTGTATTCACTGTAGTAATAAATACTAATTTACAACATTTATAACTGACACGTGACTTTAGTTGAGTTTTTTGTGTAGGCTTTATAGAGACACATGCTACAAATATTTGACATGTTTCGCTATTTACTTATCAAAATTTGCGGAAATTTAGCTCACACAAAAACACACACACACATTTACACCCAGCATCCAATTGCTAACGCATAAGTTTCGTATAACTACATATGTACGTACATATCGTTCACTATGTTAGCTTTTTTCCAAAGAGTATGGAAAATTTCCCAAAAATTCTGATAAAGACTTTGTGGGATAATTTAGAACCTTTTAGCATGGTTAAAGTTTTTTTTTTACATTTTCTGTTTTAAATCCCATTTGCTTTTACTGTTATTATATAATCTTTCTTTGGTTTGTCTCCTCATCCTCGCAGACATGCTCACACATTGTGTAATGTTGTTTTTGCGTTGTCTATTGCAAGCCCATAAACTAATTAAGCAAACAAACAGTTTAAAGAGAAATGCACAAAATGCCATTTATTGTGTACATTTGTTTTGGTTTAGTTCTCTTTTTTTTTTTTTTTTTTTTTTTTTTTAGCATATTTCCACCACTCTAGTTGGCATTACGCAAAAAGGTTTTTAGCCCTGTTGCCATTGTTGCACTTTTGGTTCGGATTGACAAGTGCAAGCCGATGGAACGGCAATCGTCGCGTCGCCATTAATGTTGCCAGTGTCGTCGTTGTCGTGGTCGTCAAGGACAGCTGATGTCGTACAAAACTGCATTGAACTTGAACGGCAGTTGGCTAACAAGAAGTAGGGTAAGGTAGTAGGGCAGAGGGAAGTGCTGTTGTATACACGGTGGTTTCTCGTTTTATTGGGGGGCGTGTTTTCAGCCATGACACTGCGCTCAGTGCGTTGGCAGCTTTTTGCTCGCTCAATGCGTTTGTGTGGGTGTGCGTGTGTGTATATACATGAAATTCACTCAAAGCTTGAGCTCATAAACTCATCTCTGTGTTTTTTTCTCTGTGTGTGTGTGTGAGTGTGCGTGTTTGCGTAGCAAGTGGCGGTGTGCGCCTGTTGGCTATGCAATGGAATTTGAAATTCGCGTTTTTTTTTTTTTTTATTTTATGCGTGGCTGCGGCTGCTGCATAAATTAGTTTAATATTTGAATATTGCATTATGACAAAATGGCTGACGTCATTCGTCAGAGTAAAAGGGTGAGGGTGAGGTGGGCAAACAATTTTTCGTTCAACTTTAAACTTTTGTAACTAAATTTAGACATCTAAAAATGGCATAACACCGGACATGGCAAAAACAAGCACAGAACAGAAAAACAAACAGCAAGTGGAAAATAGCAAAATATGCAAAAAACAAAACAGTAAACTTTGCCAGAACTAATGGTGTTTGCTTTTTCTTATTTTCACTTTTCTTTTTTTTGTTTGGCATTGTTTCAAAAAAAAAAAACAAAAACGAAAAAGCATGCTGCATACTTTTAGGTTGTATTTATCACTGCGGCCAAAACCGAATGCGGTTAAGGTTGACGGTGCATTGAGGTGGTGAGTGGGTGGTTGTGGTGTGGTGTGGTGTGGTGTGGGGGGTCTGCCAATGATTATATTTGTGATTCAATCATGAGTAGCAGCGAGTATCTGTCACCAAACAAAAACCGCAAAATATCACTTCCTGCTGTACATTTCCTAAACCTCAAATTTGATTACAATTGCAAATGGCATTCGCCTGTATTTGTTGACTTTTACTTACATACAGAAGACGGCAAGACATTTGTATAACTATCCTAAAAACTTAAAGAAAGAGTTCTATTAACTTTGTTTTACTTATCATGTAATCTTCTTACCTTTTTTCTTCTCTTTATTAAGTTTTGTTAACCAAGTTGATTTTAAAAGTTAATTAATATTAAATATATATTAATATATATATATATAAAACCTCAAATTTAATATTAAAGATTAAGTTGCTTATGTTCATTGCTCATTAAATTCCTACGAAATCTTATTTCTTTTATATCAAATTCCTGGAAAGTGCTTAATACTTTATTATAAGATTTAAAACAATCTCCCAATCTTCTCTTTCTCCTTTTTTTTTTGGAAAGAGTATCAAAGAGATGGGGTTTTAGTAGTTGTTCAGTTGTTTATCAATTTTATGCATTTCACATTTGAAAAGTCAAAGTCACAGCTTGCCACTTGTCAGGGCCAGTCGCCACATGAGCGACCAATAGTGGTGCCCGCCTCGCTTTGTTTCAAGGACATTTCGTATGCGTCAAATGCCTGCCTCAGCCTCAGCTTGCTTACGTGCCATTCTCGTTGCAATTGCTTCTAAACCCCTTCCCCACTCCCTTACCAGTTCTATTGCCTTTATGGCTTCCTGCACAACTGCAACTGGCCGCAGCGAAAGGGAAACTGAAAAAAAAAAAACAAAACTCGCAAAATTGCAAATGTTTTGCTTAAAGTCACGAAGTGAATGGGCTTTGGTTTCATTATTTAAGGTGTGGGGTGTGTATGAGTGTGTGTTGTTGTGTGTTCTATGGTTGGGGCTCTTGGGAACCTTGTCAGCAAATGCAATGTTGCCGCCTGCTGCTGTTGCTGCTACTACTAGTACTGCATTTGCATACCAAGTTATCGCTGTTGCAGGTTTTATAGTTGCTGTTGTTGTTGTTGCTGTTGCTGATAGTTTGTCTGGCTGTCGCAGCGGAAACGCAAGCGGCATGTAATAAATGTTTGTATCTATCTATGTTTGTGTATTTGCTTTTGTGTTTGTTTGCGGCAAAGAGTCGTCTTCTATTCCTTTTTGTTTTCCCTTTTTTCTTTTTTTTATTTTTTGTTAAGTGATTGACGCCGCACGCAGTTGGCATATTTGATGCCCTGGAAACGGCAATATAAATTGGTTTATCTAAAACACATTTATTTGGTCATAAAAATGAAATTGCATTTTTGATTTTCTCGCTTACAATATCCTTTTTTTATTTTTTAGCATTTTTCCTTTTTCAATCTTTCAAAAAAAAAAAAGCCTAAAAATTCGTTTGTGTATCTGTGTGTTTCTGTATTTTGTGTGTGTATGCGTGCCTTGTACTAGCTGGCACTTCTTTTGCATAGTAAAAACCGGGTTAGCTATGTTTTTTATATCCTTTCCATAAAAAAGAGTCTATATATTTTAAGCTAAGTGTTGGGTAACGTAAAAACACAATGGGAATATGTATTCTATTTTGAAGTTTCGAAATGGTGTAAAATAACCCAAATTAAGGAAAATTTCTATTTGCGTATATTACAAGAATGTATAAACTATAGAAAAACAGTTTGTTTTTTTTTAAAACACTAGAAATATTATATAGAATTTGGTAGAGATTAAGGCAAACCTATTTTGCTACCAAAGCTAACAAAAAATGGTGATTTAGTAAGCTTTAAAATGAATCATTAGAATGACAAGTGTTGTTTAAAGATTCAAATTTTAGAAAGTTACCACTATTATACCACTATTAAGTAGTGTTGGATAACTATTACCTTGTTTACTACAAAAAAAATTAATAATTAATTCTCATTAGGTTGTTCTTGTCGTAAAAATTTTTTAAAGCAAATATAAAATTCAAATAGATTTATATAGAATGATAAATCTTAAACTGGAATTTGTGATATTGTTTCCTTTATTTTTCTCAGTGCAGTATGAAATTTCTTTTGATAGCATATTCTTTTTCACTTTCATCTTATAATTCATAAAAAATATATAAAATACTTAAAAACACGAATTCTGTGTTTCGTTTAAAGTTAATATAATGCTTTTTAAATCTAAATGATTATATGATTATAACAATTTGAAAATTTTTAAGCGTATAAAACCCATCGACTTGGCTTAAAGTGTTTTGTGACTTGCGCATCCTTTTTTTCCCCACTCCTGCTGCGTCTACTGAATTGTGTGAGGTTTTGACAGGCAATGTAAGTTATTGGTTTTTAATGGGGAAACATAGGAGGAAATCCATCAATATATTTAAGGGTGTATACATATCAAATGGTAGGGCAAAAGAAGTCATCATCAAACGTTTGTTAAATTATGCAAATACATATATTTTTATGTCATGTGTAAACAACATTACTCCACTTTCTAACCAATTCAACGATATATATACGATATTTGAAGTAAGTTTGAAGAAATTATCTTTTATATCTATGTAGGTACTTGTTAGGGAGAGAAAGGGGTTTTCTTTTTTGGAGGGGTTTAGAGTTAAAAGGGGTGTCATAGAACAAACTTCCGGTTCATTAGGGCGCAAAAGGGAATATCATCATCATATTTATTCATTTAACGCCTCATTAATTCATCACTTTCAATAACAAATTTTACGCTTATATAAATTTGTGTAGGTATGCGTACTATATACATGTGTGTGTGTGTGTGTGTGTGTGTGTGTGTGTGTGTGTGTGTGACCGCAAGTAGCATTAACAGGAGCTGGTTCCGCGATGCTGGTCTAAGGGAATCCACTCGAATGGTCACAGTAAATGGTTACGCTTATTGTTGGAGCTTTAATTAAGCGTGTTCTTTAGGTGCCAGCGGGGTGTAGGGAGGGGTATAATGTTGGTTATAGTATATAGAGAAGAGAAGATTCATTGAATCTGGCATTAACTCTTATTGCAAGTCAGGGACAAATTGTTCTCCATGTAACCATTAACTGTAACATACTTTATGGCGTCAATTTATCTCCCTCTCTCTCTCTGTCTCTCTCTCTCTTTCTCTGTTTCTCGCATACTGTTTTGTGTCACACTTATTTGACACGTGACCTTAAGATTTATATAAGAATATTTTTCTTTTTTGCTAGATATGTTTTTTTTTTTTTTTTTTTTTTGCATTTCATTTCGATTTGTGGCATTAACAGGATTTTGGACAATAAACAGATACATTTGGCATTTTCTCATTGCTTGAGTTAAAAATAACTCCTCTTCTCTCACTTACACTCTCCCCCACCCTCTCTGTTCCTCGTAATTGGAAATTCCATAGAGGAAATCATGCTGCATAACAAAAAAAATGGAAAATATATTGAATATTCTTCTTCTTCTTATCGTTGTTGTTGTGCTAATTTTAAAATCATTTTCATTTCTTTATTTTTTTTTTTTTGTGTTCATTTTCTTTGGCTTTCTCTCAGACGTAAACGTAAAGGGATCGAAATGAAACTGAATGATATTCGCGGGCGGCTCAGCCTCTTGCCCCTCAAAGTTTTTAAAAATAAGTGAATTATATTTAAAAATGCGCGCCGTAAACGTGTACCCCATATAGAAGCAATATAGTAGCGTCTTCTACCAAATCCAATGCAACCGGCAGCAGATGCTCGGTAGCGGCAGTGGCAGCGGCAGCAAAAACAAAATAAAAATCATTCCTTTCATTTTTAGTTGAAGGAGATCGCCAGAACAGAACACACAACAGGCGATCAAAATATACATTCGATATATACTATACATATATATATATATATATCCAATATATAAACAACAACAAAGAAACCATACAAATCTGCTTTAATTTAAATTATATATATGTATTCAATATATCTATATATATATTTATGTACATATATATGAATTCAATGTGTTTTGTGTATAAATACGAGCAAATGTGTGGTATATGGCCTTTCGATTTATTTTCAACTTAGCAGCATAAAGGCACAAATCATGTGTTAATCAAATGTACGCATAAATACCGTTAATTGACCAAGTATCGCGTTAAAGAAAAGTCGATTGCCGCGATAACTTATCGATAGTTAATGCAAAAACAGTGCAATAACAAACGGGAACTACAGCGATGATAGCAAGTGAAAGCGAGAGAGAACTATATGCAAAGAGAGCGTAACAAAGCGGGATATGAAAAA
Organism: Drosophila neocordata; assembly: GCA_018903615.1. Lineage (NCBI taxonomy): Eukaryota > Metazoa > Arthropoda > Insecta > Diptera > Drosophilidae > Drosophila > Drosophila neocordata. The sequence goes on along the minus strand of JAEIGI010000004.1, from coordinate 11,975,243 downwards.
CAACAAGAGAAACCGTTAACTAAACTTGTCTTCTTTGGAATGAATATATAAAATACATCAGCTGAATTGCCGAAAACAGGAACAGTAAAGAAAACGCTGATAAGGAAACAAGGAAGTTCATTTAAAAACAAAGAGCATAAATTGCCACTATTAGAGAGAAATGTAAACCAAATGGGATAAAAAATTGATGCTTATGTTGCATACATTATGGCGTTTTAGTTCAGAATGAAGAAAAAAGCTTTATAGCTAATTAAAAGAAAGTAATTTTATATAGTGATTATGGGGATACTTGTAAATATGTATAATAGTTATTATAAAAAATTAAAAAAAATTTTTGGCTCAATATTTTTTCAGTCATAGCTCAACATCTGCACATCTATTTACTTTACAATTTCAATTCTATTGAATCTAAAGTTAAATGAAAACGTTTTTTAATGCAATTATTATTCATTTCCAAGCTCCAAGGCAGATATGACTTTAATAGAATTTTTATAATCAAATCTGCATCAATTTGCTGCTGCTTTATCCTTTGTGGTTTATTTATTTGGCAAACCTAATTGCTGTTATAATCTCATTAGGCTCTTCTTTTGCCAAGTTTATAAAGTGCTGCCACACTCACATACACTCAAGCAAGTTGAAATATATATATATGTATGTCTAAGCCACAAATCCTTTGCGTACACACACACAGACAAACGACATATTTCACTTGCTTAAGAAAAAGCCAAGTAGCAATTCCAATGAAAATCCCATTACAAAAAATAAACCAAGAAACGTTTCACTTGCTGCCTCGTTTCAAATAGAAAGAAAAGTTAGTCCGCCTCTCTCTTAGCCTTCACTTTCCTTACCTGTGTGACTTTCTTTAATATTGTTGTTTCATTTAACAAATTCTACTATTTTTAAGAAAGGTGATTTCTGGCCGCAGTTTTTGTTGGTTATTTTGGGCTACCTCTAAAATTAAAATGGCTCAAAAACACACGACGCCAAGAACAACAACTACAACAATAGCAACAGCAGCAACAAACCAACAACTGAAAAAAAAGCGTTTTTTATAGAACATTTATTTATAATTATACATTCTCGTTGTATATGCGATTTTTGCCTTGCGCGCCAGTAAGAAGTGAAGTGTAGCAGGAAAAATATCGTACAATATCTTTTTGTTTTTCAATCATCAATTCAATTTGTATGCCCGTTCGACTCGCCTCGCCTCATCCCGTCTCTTCTCGTCTCGTCGCGCGCCTGTCATCTGTATAGTGAATCAATAATCTATAATCAATTTGTGCAGTGCAAAATATGCCACAAAAAGGCTTTAAACAAAAGGAAATTTTCATTTTGAAATTGTTTCATGAAAAGTGAAATTGAAATTCTATTAAAGCCATAAAATTTCCCAAAAATAAAACGCGAAAGAGTGAGAAAAAGGAAAAGCAATAATTCGAATTGCTGCCAACAGTTTTGAGACAATGTCCAACACTGTACGGGTTTTGTTGTTGTTTAGCAACATGTTGCTAAGACTGTCCACCAAGGAGCCACCAGATGGCGTTGGCTGAAGATCAACTAAAGTGGGCGCCACTGTGCCACTATTTTTGTTTTATATTTTGTTTGTTTTTTGAAAGTTGATGCGTTTGAAAATCTATTTTTTAAGTAAGTTAATCTCTTTGTCTTGCATTTTATCCTGTAAGGGTGAACTGACATAATATTAATGTGTTTATATTGTCTTGATCAGTATTAACCGATTGAATTAGATTTATAAATGTCTTTCTCTTTGATTGAAATGAATTATAGCATTTGATAGACATATATAGACAGCTTAAATTTATGCCAATTTACTGCCTAATTAAAGCCAAATAAATCACTCTCGCATTTCTAACCAAGAAAGTTATTTAGTAAAGAAAATGAGGTAGTAGCAAATTTGCTTAAAAGAAAATTTCTTCTTTTTATTAAATTTGCAAAAAATTCATGATTTGATATGCAAAAATTGACGCCAAGATCTTACATATAGAATTATGTATGTTATATTTGTTTTTAATGCCGCCAACGCCTTTTGTATGTCACCTGCAGGCACTTAAATGTTTTTATATTTTTTTTTTTTGTTCTTATAAGCCGCTTTGGAGAGAAGACTCTACGTTAAAGGTTGTGAAAACTTTTCAAGTCGTTGTGCATTCACCTCACTTTTATGCCCCCCCTCCTTAGGGAAAACGACATCAACTTGGCTTGATGCTGAGGATATGTCAATCATAGAAAAACATTTCCGCTTGGGCTGAAACTTAAGACGAATAATCGATTGAGGTTCCTACACACTTGAATACATATACATATTTATATATATATATATATAAATTTGTGGTTTTCAAACAAAACCACATAAGTACTTTTACTTTAACTAAATTGAACAATTGTTTAACCAGCTTAAAGGATTATTTATGATTTTCTAAGGATGCAATTAAAGTATTACAAAGCTAAATAAAGTAATATTATATTAACAACTTTAATCTTTGAAATGAATAAACTAAATTAAGAACAAAGAGATGGAAACTGTTTCTAAAAATTTAAACAAAAATCTAAGACAAGAAGCAAATTAAAAGCTAATTAAAAATTTACTTAATTGTAAAAATGAAGAGATTTTTCTTTAGTTAAAATGGAGACTCTTAGTTATTGACTGACTTTGATCTAATAATAGTTATCTTATAGGATCTCCTTAAGGTTTCATATCTAAAAAGTTTCCTTTATTTCATATAAAATTAAAATTACTTTAATAATAGTTTAAATATAAAAAAGTTATAACAAAATAGTCTTTTCCATCCAGAATTTGTTTTTTACTATAAAGTTTAAGCAAAAATTAGTTCAGCAATAGTTAGAATTATAACAAATACATGGCCATTGATGCTGATCAAGAATATATATATACTTTATAAGGTCGGAAATGTATATTTCTATACATTACCAACATCTGACCAATTTCATAATATCCTCTGCAAGGGTATAAATTATCAATGATTAGTCCCATTTTTTGTTTCATACTTTAAAGAAATCTTCAAGACAATTCAATATAAAACTGTTATCAACCTATTTAAATTCAAAATGAAAAAGTTTTAATAAAAAACAACATCAAACATGAATTTTATGTAAATTAGATAACAAAAATAAATAAATCATAAGAAGTCTGAAAAAATAACTTAATCAATTCAATTCACAAACATAATTTCACGAGACAATTTTCAAATATTTATTTAAATTTTTCTCTAAAATATTTTGATAAAATATTTAACATTTTACAAATAAAAATTTGTTTTTTAAATATACCAAAATCAATTAAATAAAATAGGGCAAAAGTTCATTTAAAAGACCAAAAACACAACTATAAAAATTCTAGAAATTATCGATGTGTATAAAGATCGTGTTGGGGACATATATATATATATATATATATAAAGCTTTAGTGGGGTATTACTCATGCCTCATAATAATGATGAAATCCTGCGGCTGGCCCTTTATTTTCTGTTTGGTTTTTTGAGTAAATGCAGTTTCAAATTTTCTCTAATGAAAAATTCATAAATATTTGCCAGCTCGTTTTTGTTGTTTTGCCCATAAAGAAAAAAAAGCATTAATGATATTCTCATTCCATCTCACTCCTACTCATTATTTGCTCTCTTTTTCGCTCTTGTACATTTTTGTTTCTAATTTGCAACAAAAATTTTGTTGTTTATTTACGCAAATTTGTGTAGACTTTGGCTAAAGGCCAAAAATTACACAAAGTCTGAAATGAAAAATCGGCACGAATATCGCCAGAAGAAAAAGAAGAAGAAACCAAAAATGAAAAGGCAAAAGAGAAGAGTTTTCTTTTCAACTACAACAACAACAACAACACGAATGATAATACTAATAAATATCGGTATATTATAATGGAAATATTTACAAGTCTTTTCGTTGTTGGTCTTTTTTTTTTTTTTTGGCAATTTTCACATTAATTGTCACCAAAGGCAAATGCCGCGTGTCTTTGCCCCTTCCCTCTAACCAACCCCACAACATTTCCCTTCTTTCATACGCTGCCACTGCCTGCTGATGCCCTGACAAATTTATTTAGTCAGTTTGTTTTTTTCATCTCTTTTTTTTTTTTTTTTGGTGTAGGTGTAGAAGAGGAAAATGTCATAAAGAGAAGGAGAAAATTTATTATAGACAACTGTATTTTGAAGATGTGTTAGATAGGTATGTATAGGTAAAAGTATATACATATATATTGTGGTACATATATAAGTATATGTATATATGTATGTATAAAGTTGGATCTAGTCTTGTATACCCTTGATGTACCTCTCTTGACTCTTTTGAAGTGATGGCAAAGCGAAATGGAGAAGGGGGGAACAGTGAAGGGAAAGGAAATGCCATTTGCCATGGCAATGCGAACAAAAGACAACACACACACACAGACACACATGCTTGGGTATATACATATGTATGTATATATGAAAATATGTGTGAGTAAAGCTGATCAAGTCTATGGCAACGTATATATGTATGTATATATATATGTGTGTGTGTGTATATATATGTTTATGTAGTTGTATGTACATAGGTGATGGGGATGCTGTTGCTATTGATGCTACTGCCACTTCTGTTGTTGTTGCTGCTGCTGTTGCTGTGATGATGATGATAGCAATGATGATGATGTTTCTGCCGTGGTCGTTGAAGCATTTCATTAGCCACCCACACGCTTTTGCTTGGCTCACATACATACATACACATACAGTTGCGAGCAAAAAAATAGTAGTGCCCAAGACACGTCAATACTTTTTCCTATAATTTGCAAGATAATATTCCGATCTGCATAAAACTGCTAGGAACCGTTACTTGAAATGTCTAAAACATGTCCAATTCATTAAATTCTCACTTGGTGCCTCTACGCCGTTGCAAATTCATTTTTACGCAAAAATGCCAAATTTGCCGCGAGCAAAATAATAGTAGTGAAGACTCTATCATGGCAGGAATCCCAAACTTTTGCTAGAAAGTTGGTTTTTTTTACTCGATTTCATGTGCTAGGTGTTCGCAATATAAGATCCATTAAAAAATCAGCATTTGCAAGTTATATTGGGCCGGGGTAAACACATTGCCCTTAAGAAGAGGATTCAAATTGAAAACCTCATATCTGGGGGCAAAACATATAGAGAAGTGAAGGATATCCCAACGTTGTCCTTAACAGTGATTCGAAATAGTTTAAAAAATAAAAATATAGCAGGAATACGTGGCCAAAAGCGTAAAATCTCGCCTAAATTAGGAAAAAGTATAGTGCGAACCTCAAGGACTCGTCCGTTTCAAGCTGCCGTGGGCGTCCAGGAAGAGCTTGAGGTGCCTGCCAGTGTACAGAGAGGCAAGTGTACAGAGAGGCAAGTGTTAAGGGAAAATAATTTAAATGCTTACAGCCATCGGAAAACATCCTTTATTTCACAAGAGTACGTGTCATAACGGATTGACTACTCGAAATTTTATCTAAATTGGCCTGTCGAGAAATGTCGAACCATACTGTGGTCAGATGAGTCCAAAGTTGTGATGTTTGGATTAAATGGAACTAGTCTGTATGATAGTCGACCGAAAAAAACGGAATATAGTCCGCAGTCAACCACCAAGACGATCAACCACGGTGGATGCAGTGTAATGGTGTTGGGCTGCTTTTCAAATAACGGTGTAGGGTCCATGTACTGCGGCCCAAATCATCATGGACAAACATGTATTCGTTCGAATTGTATAAAAACTGATGCTACCATATTCCGAGAAGGAGATGACAATTTCTTGGGTTTTTCTGAAAGACTTTTACCCCAAATACACAAGCAAATTGGCAAAAATTTCTTTCCAGAAGTCCGGAGTAGTCTCAGAAAAGTGGACTCCACAGTCGCTAGATTTGAACCCGATGAAAAATTTGTGGTGGGATGTTTAGAAGGAAGTAGATGCTGCAAAACCAACTACCAAGAAGGACCCTTGGACTGTTATACATCGTACATGGAAGGCCATAACACCTGATAGGTGCCAAGTACAGGTTAACTCCATGCCGCGATTTTGCGTAGCCGTACTTGCAAACAATGGACATGTTACTAAATTTTAATAAGCTAATATCAAATCAGTCTTTAATATAAAATTATTTCCCAGGGAAAAAATTCATTAGTTTAAAATTTTTTAAACTCCAAAAAAATGCACTACTATTATTTTGCTCGCCTCAATTTGGTACCATTTTCGAAAATCTTCTTTTTTTTCAAAAAACCAAGACGGAGTGGTTATTTTTGTTCATAAAATAAACAATAACACTCCTAATAAATAATTTGCATACCAGAAAATCTCAGTCTAGCCCTAAAAACACAACTTTTGATGCTATAACTAAAATGGTCAAAAGCACTACTATTTTTTTGCTCACAGCTGTATATACATAGATACACAAATACATAGATACACAATCCTACAGATACATGAGACGTGGGTGTTGAGCACAGCACGCGCATTTCTTCTTTCTCACAACAGCAATACCAACCGAGTCCTGCATTTGACTGACTCCCTTTTCTTAGTATATTTATGCCATGCATAACCGCATAGTCAACATAACCACATGCCCTAGCTCACTCCACCCCTTTTAATGCATGTCGTCTTTACTTAGAACCAACCCCAGACTCCTTCCAAACCCCACCCCTGTCCTTTGGTTTATGTTTAAACTTGTTGCATTTGATAAACTTCATGTTCATGCATCTGTGGTTGGGTTTAATACGGGCTTTGTTTCATGGCCATAAATGTAAATTAAATCTACCGATTTCTAACAATTTCCTTTTGTTTTTTCTTTCTTTCTTTTTCAGTTAACAATTCGTTGAACGAAAAATGGAAACATCAATTAGTTAGTGCAATAAGAAAATTGCATGAATTTGGTACATTTTGGTAAAAGACCTACCAAAAAAAAAATAATAAAAATTTCTACGTTTATATATGTATGGATTTTTACAAAATTTGCCATAGATAGCATTTTGCACCTGAATCACACTAAGGTAAGTCGATATATTCAATTCAAAGCGAATGAAATGAAAGTTTTAATTAGTAAAAGTGAAATAATTGAGGCTTCCTACAAAGGATAACTAATATAGGAATTGATAATGGCTGACAAAGGGAATTCGTGCCAAAACACAGACAACTTGTTGACCATACGAATCCTTTCTTTTAGTTCTTAGAATTTTTCTTTCACTTTCAGAATTTGGCTTTTAATTAAAAATATTTTGTTTAAGCATTAATTTTGCCATTTACTTTGATGGCCAAAATTTCTTTGGAAAAGTGAAATGAGAATAGAATTTGACCATGGTTTAATTTTAGTTTGTGTTACTAAAGATATTTAAGTAATTGTGAATAGTTAGTGAATTAGGCTTGGAAATTGAGGTGTTTTTATGCAACAACAAAAGAAGAGAAGAGAAAAATTAAAATGGAGTTAATCATCCTTCACTTTTTCTACTTAAATATTATTCAGTAAAATTTGACTATGAAGAAAAAGTTTAGATTTTTATAGCTTAGTGAATCTTCAATTTAAACCTATAAACGCAATAAAATACCTTGAGGAAATATTAAACTATATATAACGATAGAAAATTGAATACATGTCAAAACAAATATATAAAAATAATATACCAAGAACTGAATTTAAATAAGAAATATGAAAAAATAATCTACATATAAAATCAAAAATAAATGAATAAACAAAATAATTTATAAAATGAATATAAAAATAAAATATATGAAAAATATATATAAAAATAAAATATATGAAAAAAATATATAAATAAATATATAAAAAAATATATATAAAAAAATATTAAAAAATATATAAGGGAAAATATTAAAAAATATTTTTAAAACTATATTTAAAAATATTTTAAAAACTATATTTAAAAATATTTTAAAAATATGTAAAAATATATAAAAAAAAATATATATATAATATATATTAAATCTATTAAAAAATATATAGAAATTTTATAAAAAATTGTATAAGAAAAGTTTATAAAATATATATTAAAAAAAATATATAAGAAAATATATAAAATATATATTAAAAAAATAAATAATATAAAAAAATATATAAAATATATATTAAAAAAAATAATATATACATATAAGAAAATATATTAAAAAATATATTAAAAAAATATATTAAAAAAATACATAAAAAAATATATTAAAAAAATATATTAAAAAAATATATTAAAAAAATATATTAAAAAAATATATTAAAAAAATATATTAAAAAAATATATTAAAAAAATATATTAAAAAAATATATTAAAAAAATAAATTTAAAAATATATATTAAAAAAATATATTAAAAAAATATAAAAAACGAAAACAATTTAAAATAAAATGCAAAAAGTAACCTACAAGTAAGTTCTTCTGCTGAAAAATAAGAAACTAGAGTGACTAATTAAATATTAAAAAATAATAGAAAATAGTAAATACAAGTAAGAACGATTAAGAGGAACAAAAAGAAACCAAAGTCTAAATTAACACCTTTATTAACCGAAAAGGTAATCAAAAACAAAGCTTTAATTTAATAAAATCAAAATAATAAATAACATTTGCTAGTAACATAATATTCAATAGAATCAACTGTTGCTTTAACTATTTTTTATAAGTTTTCTAAATTCAAACTTTAACTTTTTTCCTTCAAGTCTTCATTCGGAAAATTACTTTAGGGTTTGCCTTTCTCAATGCAGAGTAAAATATTTATCAGATCAAGACGAAAGACCTACAACAACAGCTGGCCCTTTTTGGTGTTATGTACACTAACTTATACAGAAACATAGACACATACACACACACACATACTAACACACACGTTGTTGTTGGCGTTCAATTAACGCAAAACATTTGCCAAAGAATTTCCCTTCATTTTGTTTTTTTTTTTCCACTGTGTTTCTCTTCTCCCAATCGCCCCCCCCAGCCTAGAGCTAACTTCTTGCCGTGGCAACGCGAGGAAAATATTTTAGCATTATCTTACATAGTTTATAATCTTTGAGAACAACTAAGAGATTTTAATGAGGCAAGAAATCGAAACTAAAATCAATTAAATTAATTAAATGAAAAAATGATGTATGAAAATGATGAATAAAGTTTTTCATGCATTAAACAAACAAGTGCGTCATGCATAGAATATTCACGGTTTTTTCTTTTTCTTTTTTTTTTCATTTTTGGCAAAATTATTGAACGTCATTGGTGGCAATTTGGTTGAGTTGTATCTTGCCACATTCATTATGTGTGTGTGTGAGTTTGAAATGATCAAATATTTATGCATGTGTTGGGAAATCATCAAGAATTCAAGCACGCGTCTGCCACAGATACAGATACATATGTATCTTTATATTTTTTGTTTTTCGTTTTCATTTTACCATTCCCATTTACCTGCTCTCTTCTTGCTTTCGTTTTTCCTCTCTGTTAGGCTCCCAGCTTCCTATGTATGTATGTGTGTGTGTGTGTATGTATATCTTTCGGCTTGCAGCCAAATCTCATAAAATTCTGACCAAAAGGAAAAATCAACAAGAAAATGAAGTGAAATGTGTGTTCATTCGGTCCGCGTTGTTGTTTACGCGCAATTATTGCGCTCGACGACCGCAATAAAAGAAAATTAAAGTTTTTCCTTTGCTTTCTTTTTGTTTTTCTTCACATCTTTGGCATCGTCCTCCTGTCTCCCCTTATTCCCTGTGCCATCGCCCTGTATGCGCCTTTTTGACATTTTCTGCATTTGCTGCCATGTCTCGTTCTGCCATTTCATTTGCAGCGTTAAGTATTTTTGGCCAGAAGCCAAAATGCTTCCTTCTTTTTTTTTCGTTTTCTTTAGTTTTTTTTTTTTTTTTGTATTCTTTTTCTTTTTTTTTTCGTTTCTTGTTGTCGCCGTGCCGCAGACGACTACGGCGGCGACACAGCATTGCTGGCAAAAGCAACATCAGCGGGACAGTTAGTGATTAAGCGTGAAAATATCACAGACTCATCCAAAATGCAACAAATGCAACAACTGCAACAACAACAGCTATGAACTGAACTACTTGCTAGTATCAAAAGATTTTACAAAATGGCTAATGGCTCTCAAAATGGCGTCCAATTGCAATTGCATTTCTATGCAAATGAAATTTACTTGCTTTATGTCAAATTGTTTACTGACTACTAAAAGAAAGAATAACGAAATACTGAAAATGCAAATCATAATGTTAACTTCTTTATATTAACGTCAAATTCTCTCTTTTATCATATATATTTTGTTGTTTTGTTGTCTTTAAAAGCCTTAAAATTTGGTTTATATGCAAATTATCTTATTTACCTCTTATTATTCTATCCTAATTCATCTTGCAGTTTGTTACCAATAATGAACTTAACTCAGATTAGTTATTTCAATACTTAAAACACAAAATTAATAAACTTAATTATATTAAAACTATCTCAGTAAATAGAAATTTTGTTTATAAATTTTAAGTTAACCTTTGTAACCTTTAACCTTTATGTAATTTAGATTGGAACTTGATATTAAAAAGTTCCATTCGAAATTATGTATTTCGAGTTCAGCTTTTGGTTATTTACAAATAATATTTATTTAAAAATATTTAAGAATTATATAATTATACATACTAAATTAAAGTATTAAAGTACTAACCATAATATACCATTATAACTGCAGACCTACTACGAAGCCCTTGATGTAATTATCCTAACTTTGCAAGTACATTACTCTATGTTTATCATTACTTTTGAATTATCATTACTTTTGTTATTGTCATTGCTTTACAGTTTTCATAACTTTCTTAATATAATTACTTTTTCATTATCATTGTTTTGTAATTACTTTTACTTTCTATGCATAACAAATTTAAAGTCTGGTTTAATGAGAGATATGAGAAGTAAGATTTGATCTAAAATAGTTTCATTCTGTTTAACCATTTTGATTAGATTCAAAAATATATAAAGAAATATATGAAGCTATAACTTTAACTGTATAAAATATAAAATTTTACTTTTAATTTATTAAGATTCATATTATATTTTCTCAATTTTTCTTAACCAATTGTTAGTTAACTTTTCTTTGATTGGTTATCTGTATATAAATATATAACTAGTGGAAATTTTTATACTACTTCAACATTTTAATAGCTAACGTAATCGTGATCCTCTGACAGATTAAATATATATTAAACATAACTCGTAACTCTTGCCAAAGATTTCTATATACATATATATGTATATATATATATATGTGGAAAAGTATCGATATTTCCCATTTTGCTGCCAAGTAAGAGAAATTTCTTATACAGCGCATACCTTACTGTCGATTGAGATCGAGAGATCGTGTAGCATTGTTACGATATTTGTATATATGTATGTTGGTATACAATACGTATACTTTATACACACATACATACAAACATATATATACATATAGATATCTACGATTTCCATGTGCTCACAATAGCAGACAAAACAACAACAAAAGGGGGCCAACAAATTGTTAAATTCAGTATATACTATATGTATCTATATACACATATATGAACAGATTTTTTTGTATAACCAGAGCCACTCTAGATTTATGTGTTTGAGTGTGTGTGTGTGTTTATGTGTGTGTGTATGTGTGTGTGTATATATCTGCAGCTGCGCAATTGGCGACGACAGACATCAGACGCTGTTAGCTGACATGGTCGGCCCGGCCAGACAAACCAATCCAAACCAACAGGAACGACAAAAAGGGGAAGTGAAAATGTGGTGTGGGGAAAGGAAATGAAAACATTTCGATTTTCATTTTTTTTTTTACTTATTAGACTCTTGTTTTTGCAACTCGAACGGGACACCGCACCTGTCTTAAAGGAGAGACAAAGCGAACGAATTCCCACCATCCCCCAGCCATCTTTTTACTGTTTGTTCTCCACCAAAGAGAAAACTGTAATTTAATCAGCATGCCAATACACAGACAAGCAGCAAAACTGCTTGGGGCATAAGTGACGTCCATAGTGGCGGGACCAAGGCAGAGTATATACACACACACACACAGACACACACTCACACAGAGACACATAAACAGGCATACAGGGAGAGACCGCATGATCGAGGCGAACACCTAGCTATATTTAGACCGAAATGCAAATGGCTACCACACGCATACATACACACAGACAAATATCCACATAGTGATAGAGAAAGATAGACAGTGTGAGAGTGAGAGAGAGAGAGAGAGAGAGACAGAGCAAGCGAGCAAGAGTCCCCCCTGAGTTACTTGTAGAGGTAATTTTTTTGCGCTTGCGCCTTGAACCGATCTCAGTTGATGGCGCGACGCCATGTTGAATTTCTTTTTGCTTAAGGTGCTGCTGCTGCTACTGCGCTGCCACTGCTCTGCCTTCTTGTGATCAATAAGAGGGAGAATGCTTGGCGGCATTCTTTTGCCTCTGTTTTTGCTTCTTCTTTCTTCCTTGTGTGTTGTTTTTTTTTGCTTTGGTTTCTTTTATAAATAAGGATAACTTTTATAGACGAAAATATCCATAACTAAATTTAACATTTGTTTTTGTTTTATATTTAACTTTGGCCAACTTGTGTGTGTGTGTGTGTGTGTCTTTCTACATATGTGTGGTGTGTATATTTTTGTGAATGAATCGCCGAGGAAGAGGATGATGAGAAAAATACAGACATTCAACAGGTTGCCGCCCGCCGTTGCCACAAAATTGATTTTATTTTTGTATTATTATCAATTTGCTTGAATTTTGGCGCTGCACTTTTTTTTCTGTTCATCTCTTCTTCAAAACCGAAAATAAACAATTGATTTTTTTTTTTTTTGGTATATTTAGTATTTTTACTTTTAAGCAACAGCAACAACAAGAACAAGAATAAAGTCATCAAGCTAATTTTTATTCTTGTTGGCACGTGCCGCATCTAAAATTGGTAAAACAGACATATATATATATATCTATGGATATATATGAATAATGAATGGATATAGTTTATATAGAGCCTGCATCATCATTATGATCATGATCGTGAGATCGTGATTATGTTTTCCGATTGTGTTTATAATACAGTTTTGTTTGCGTTTTATTGGTTTATATTTTATTTCTTTGTTTAGTTTTTCCTCTTCTTGATTTTTTATTGTTGAATTTTGCACCAGCTGCCATTTGGGTGGTCCAGTCAGACAATTAGTCAGTCAGTCAGTTGATCGGGTAAAAGAAGGCCTGGCCCATACCAACTGGCTACAAATTGCTTGTTCCTCTCTGTTTTCCCTATGAAAATGGTAAAATCTGTTGCAAATTTTTACAATTTTATTCAATAACAATTTTGTTTGTTTAGGTTACAGTCAGTGGATGTTGCTGTTTGTTTTACTTTCCATATTAACGTAAACAAAACATATTCACAAGAGAAAAAAATCAGAAAAAGGATTTACTTGATGATAACAAAACAGAAAATATATATTGAAGGGAAAGCAATTTCTACGAAAAACCTTTAATAAATTAAATTTTTTAAAGTTTAAGATTGTTGTTAGTAAAAATATTCAGAGAATGATATCTTAGTTATTAACTAGAAATAGTTTTTAGAATTGCCAAGGGTTTCAGTTTTTTTAATTTCCAAAAGGAGCTCTCCTTCCGAAAACCGAAATCAAATATACAGAACAAAGTTTTGCTATTTAAGGACCCAAAAGAAAAAGGAAAAGTATAAAGTTAATTACATTGTGGAAATTCTAAGATAGAACTTATGATATTTTCTACACTTTTACTACTAATATGATCAATTATAGAATATACTTTTTCTTATTCAACTTAGAGTAAATAAAAGTCCACAAAATGAATAATTTAAATGCCTTAAAATAGGCGCCAAATTTTCTCATATTTGCCAAAAGTTTTTCCTCATTTTAATCTTTATTAAAAAAACTTTTCTTCCTACATAATTTCTTCCAAGAAAATCTTTATAGAGTATGCTTAATATTCTTGATATATTATCATTAAAGTTGAGAAAGAATTTTCGTGACATTTCTATATGACATGATATGATAATCTTTAATTGTATCATAATTTTTACCTATTCTAAAATTATACACAAAATATCAAATGAAATTCTAAACGAAAATTATAGAAAATTATGATGCCGAATGTCTCCAAGGCGTAACAAAACCAAAAACAAGAATTAAAAACCATGGGGAGAAGCTGCATCCATATCGAAAGGATTGCCATGTGCTGTTGTAACACACAAATTAAGCATACCTCAGTGCGCGTCCCTTTGCCTTAACAAACCATAACTATGCCTTCCCCCCACTCTCCTTTTATCTCTCTCTCTCTCTCTCTCTCCCTTTCTATACCTCTAAAGATACCTTCAGTGTTTCGTACGGTCCACACAAGCCATCGAAATGCCACGTAGAGCACGATTGGTAAGGCAGCGGCTGTGGCGGCGGCGGTGTTACTGGTGGTGCCCGGTGGTGGTGCAGTCAGAAAGAGATTTGCTATGGATTATATAGGCAGACTGCTCAGTTTACTAATTGCTTCCGTTTGCTGCCATTGCCTGAAGTTCTTCAGGGGTCTAGAGATGCATTTTAATTGCATTTCTTTTAACGGTAACATCAGCAAGAGAAGACCCCATCCACATAGTCCCAGGGAAGTCAATGTATGGGCTCACTTGGCTGCCTGTCAGTCTGTCTGTTTGTCCGTCCGTCCGTCCGACTGGCGACGTCAATAACATTTACGTATACGTTATACATATATACATATATTTATATGCATGTGTGTGCTGAAAGAAAATCAAAGAAAACGTAAAAAAAAAAAAAAAAATGAAAATACGAGAAAAAGATCGAAAAAAGATCTTTCGAAATCCTCCTTATGGCTGCTGCTGTTGCCACTGGCACTTGAGATATTCTAGCTATGTAATTTGGCCCTACCATAGAATATAATGCCCTCTCTCTCTCTTTCTATCCTAATATATATATTTACATATTCCCTCCTACCCTTTAGGTATAGCTCTATCTATTGTAGTCAAATCAGGAAGTAGTAAAGGATGCAACACACTTGAGTTGCAACTGCAAAGGGAACTATGCCTCATTTCATTGGAAAGCAAAGTATTTCAAATATTTTGCATATTAGTTTTCAATTGGAACAAAAAAAACAGATATAGAGCTAGAGATAGAGAGGGAGAGAGAGGTATATATAAGATACAAACAGCTGTTGTTAATGCTTGATTACTGAATTTTACTATTAAACACTCTAAATTAGCCAAAACCGTATCAATGTTCAATTTTAAGACCAGATCAGATCTCTCAATTGCTTCTTAGTCATGTTTCTTCTACCTCGCCTTCTTCCTACCTCCCTTTCGCCTATGTTATTACTGTGTCGCCAAAGCCATGACAAGTCGACAAGTCGCTTTGAAACTGTCGCTTTGCATCAGTTTTCAAGATTTATGGTATCCTTTCAACTTTAAACTCTTTTGCACGCTTTGTCGTCGTTGTTGTCGTATATATGTAGCATAACCATACGCCTATTCCCCGCACTCCATCTTAAATCTACCCCTTTGTGGCATCATGTAGTTTATTGGACTCATGCAAAGTGCCATACCACAGCACACATGTGTGGGGCAGCAACGTAAGCCCGCTTCAGTTTAAGCGTGGGGCATAAAAGAGCTCAACTCGCGTTGCAGGAGAGAGTTTGCTTCTTTTTTTTTTTAAAGAACAGTTTATATAGTAAATTGTGTGCAATCTACACAGTATTACATTTTATATATCATACATAAATACATACATTTTTATACTGGTACTTATTCAGCTTCAAATTGTAATTTCAATTTTTTCTTTTTTTTTTTTTCCTCTCACTTTCTCTCTGTCTCTTGCAGTGAAAAACTTTTGTACCTGTTGGCAAACGGCAACCTTTAATAAGGTGAGTGTGAATGAATGAATGAATGTGTGTTTAAATGTATGTATGTGTATGTGTGTGTGTTGTTGTTGTTGTTTGTTTCAGTATGTTTGTGTTTGTATTATTATTCTCATGTCGCCATTTTGAAAAGTTTTCTTTTTGTTTCTTCATGCTGTCTCGAATGCACAGCACGTGCCACGTATTATCAGAAGAGAAGCTTCCTTTACTGTGTGTGTGTGCGTGTGTGTGTGGTGGGTGAGAGGAAAAATATTTACACTCAATGGAACATAATAAAGACATTAAAGAAATATTATGTTAGGTGAGGCATAACAATATCGAGGCCTACTATCCGTCCGTCTGTCTGTCTGTCTCTCGGTCTGTCGGTCTTTCTTTTCCTCTTGGTATGTGGTTCGACAGTTTTTCTTTATTGCCCTTGTATATTGTCAATTTCCATGTGTTTTTCATTGAACAGGATGATGTTTACAATATAACGAAAGGTATATATGTACGATAGTATGTGCGATAGTATGTACATATGCAAGTACATATGTATCTTGGTATGTAAGTACATATGTAAGTATGTATCTTGGTCAGAATGCTGAGAAAAAATGGGTTTTATATATGTACTTATATGCAATGTTTACATAGGATTCTTTTTTAAGCCAGTAACTATTTATTTTCAAGTGGCACTTGTAAACAAAAAAATGCTCTATATAAAAACTAAATAATATGCTTAAGTTTTGATATAGCAATTAGTTTATGGTTTATTTCTTATTCTTATAAGGATTATAAGGAAATGGCTAATGACTCTACGACTAACTAATAAGATATCTATGGAAAATATCGTTTGACTTCCACTTTAAGCTGGTTAAACAGACAGAAAGAAGAATATATTAAACAGAAACCTAAGTACTAGTATAGATATCTATGATATACATACACAGCAAAAGTAATAATTTAAAATCTAAAGTGGTCTATGGATAGAATATGCATATAAAAAATCAATACTGGTTAAGAGTTATCTTAGTTTTCCAATTTATATTCTAAATAATTTCAAGCCAAAAACTATTTATACCCTTGCAGAGGGTATTATAAAATTGGTCAGATGTTTATTGATCAAATCTCAAGATCAAATATTGAAAAAATCAAAAATAATTTATGCCAATAATCAATATATCAATAGAACTGTTTAAGTTAAAACTTAGCTAAGCTAATAAACCTTCTTTTCAAAATAAATTTATATGGTCAGAAGCTTGCAACGCATAGAAGGAAGCATCTCCGACTATATAAAGTATATATATTCTTGATCAGCACGATGAGCTGAGTTCATTTAGCCCTGTCCGTCTGTCCGTCTGTCTGTCTGTTCGTCAATCAATGCAATCTCCTCCGAGACCCTTAAAGCTACAGAGCTGATATTTTGCACCTACGTTTCTTTTTGCTGCAGACATTGTATTTCTCGGAATCATCCCGACCAGATGACTATATCATATAGCTCCCATAGCAACGATCGATCGTGAATAAGCTTTAGCCTCAATAACTTTGTTGTTTTTCAATGAAATATCATGAAAGCTGTTTTTTCTGGGTTTTATGTACTTTCTAACATATCCACCAAGTTTCATCAAAATCGGCTGACTATATCATATAGCTCCTATAGAAACGATCGGTCATGAAAATGGATTTCGAGAAATAACTAGGTTGTTTTAAAAGCGATTATCACTAAATTTAATAGTACTGCAGTAGTACAGCGGTAGTACTGCAATATGTCTTCGTGTCCGAAGTTAGCATATCCTTTTAGTTTAAATTGCTTTATAATAATTTTTAGAAAATTGGTAAAAATCTGGATATATTCTAAATTTTAAATAATAAATACCAAGTTTTATTAGATAAATGGAAATTCAATATAAAATATTATTCTTATTTACTATACTATAAAGAAACATAATGATATTTCCAAATTGTGACGTATTTAATTTATTTATTGTTTCTTTATGTGGCTATATCATTTATCTAATATTGTATGTCAATATGCTATATAGTCACTGATTGCATGCTTTCGATAAGTTATTGACTAAGTTACATAAACAAAGTAAACATAAAATATGTTTTTGATGAAGCTCTTACATACATATATGTATGTAGATAAATCTATATGTATGTATATATATATATAAATATATATATATATGAATGTACTTATGTACTTCTTCTTATGCTCTCTCAGTTGTCTGACAGTCAGTCAGACAGTTTGTCTCTGTGGATAACATTGATTGATGGACCAAATAAAACCAAAAACAGAAAAGTATGAGACGTATTCTTGCTTGTAGTTTCAATGTGATTACCTGAAGTGTTTTCTTCTTCCAAATATGTATATCCGCATCTTGTATGTCTATCTGTCTGTCTGTCTACCTTAAATATGGGTTCTAAAAATATTCCCTCTTTTTCTCTTTTAAAGGGTTTGAACTCCACTCGCATTAGGTTCTTTTTTTTTCTTCTTATTTTGTGAATGAAAATCTGGAATGAATGAAATAAAAATGCCAATGTAACATTCTGAATCAATTAACGCCTCCGCAAAAACAGAATCTCACCTTGAATATATGTCAGGATATATTTTTTGAAAGCATCCATTTCAATTATACAAACCTTTTACTGCATGTCCTTGTCATGGCATTTGCATTAAATATTTGCCAGGTCACTGGAATATTTGTATGTGGTAATGGCTAAGAGGATGATTGTGGGCTAAAAGAGAAATTGGGTTATATAGAAAACGAAAGTTGCCAAATGTTTGCATTTCTGTGTTGATACCTAGAAATGTGTGTGTGTTTGTGTGTATGAGGGAAAAACTATGAAAAGTTTTTAACTTAATTACTGATTCAACTGACAGTTTAAGGCAATTAGAATGTTAAACTTCAATTGTTTTATTGGTCTAAACATTTGTTGAGACAAAAAAAAAAAAAAAAAAAAAACATTTCCCACTGCCAGAGAAGAGTGGGAAAAGAGGCCAGTCAGCTGTCATGGTCACTTGCCTACATCGCTGCTGGCAGCTCATCCTGCAACCTCCTCCTCCGCCTTCTTCTCTTACTCTTACTCTTACTACTCCCCCCATCATTTCCATTTCGAACTTATCATTCATGCAAACAGTGAAATGCTTTCACAGCCGCCCTTTCCCCCTCCCACTACTAGTTACACCATCAACCGCCCCCTTGTATTACACACCATCTACCTCCTCCAACCAGCAGACACACGTGTTAAGGTAGCATTATTCAAGTTGACAGGCAAAATGAAGGCAGTCGCTGCCATTGCTGCTCCTGGCACAGTGTTGCGTAGGCGGCCGTTGGCGGCATCGAGCAAAATTGATTAGATTAGGCATTGGCAACGAGGCATGGAGTATTTATACAGCGACCAACCAGGAGTAGTAGCAGCAGCAGCAGCAGCAGCATCCTTATGGGAGTGGGAGAGAACAAAAAAAAAAAGGCTGTAAGAATTCAAACATTTAGTCATGCTCCAGTTGACAGAAGGTAATGCGAGTAAAAGGAATACTTTCTGCTTTTTTCTTTCTTACTTCTTACGTTGCGATACTTAAGCCTATATCTAATCACATTTAAATTGCACTCAAAGCATATTGAAATTGGCCAAGATTTTGGTGTTGGCTTCTACATTTTGTTGTTGGTTTTTTTCTTTTTTTTTCTTTTCTGTTTTATATCTGAATGATTGAGAGATTTTAAGTACTTTTAAGACAAGCGATTGAAATGTAATTAGGCAATGCTAATGCCCAAAGAGTGCCATTCCCCATAGGAAAAGTGAAAGAAACAAAAAGGGAGATCAGCTTATATATATATATGTATATAGACACAAGAGAAGGCAGTTGGTGTGTGTAGACAAAGGACTTTCTAGCTTTTCATTCAATTTGGCAGACTTAATTACTTCAGCCTAATTGATTTGGTAATATTATTTTGTTTGGCATAATTTATGCAAGACAAAGTCTAACAACTCTTACAACAATTATATAGATACATGTGGTATATTTTCTAGATACAAATTCAATGGCAAAGGCAATTTAAATGAGATTTATGAATATTACCTACGCAGCGTTTACAACAACTGCAACAACAATAACAAGCACAACAAGAGCAACATTGATAAGTGTAAAAGAAAAACTTCACGTGGTGGTCGAATTTTGTTCTTAGCTTGGGGTGCCAAGAGGCCAGAGACCCAAAGCCGAAAACTAAACCCCTGCCGCCAGCCAGTCCAACCGACAGACGCAACGGATGCCAAAAAGAACAAAAAACAACAACAAGAAAATAAAAATTTTGTGTTTAAATCAATGATGACGACTAAAGAATACCCTTTAGGAAGTAGATAAATATGAAAGACTTAAATTTAGATTGATATTTATATGAATCATGAATTCTATGTCAATTCAATTTCAATTCAGTTTTTAATAGTATTTAGTTTGTACATTAATAAGCTACTTCTCCTTGATCCGTGTATAATATAGATCCTATACAATATTGATAAGAGCTTTCGGATATAGGCCAGAAAATAATAAATAATAATAAAAAACTTGAAACTTGGTTATATAGAAACTATTTTATATAATAATACTGATTTATATATATCAGTAAAGTATATAAGCAGAGTCGTTAATATTTATTTATTTTACTAAAAACTTCATTATATAAAAGTTCACTATAGAGCACTTCGACTGTAATTCCATTGAACTTAAAAAAAAGGGTTTCCTTAAGTAGCTCAAGCCTATAAGAAGATTCTATATGCCAGATAATTCCATTAGCTAAACAAACTCCGCTATTTCAGTTTTTCCCTTTCATCTTCAATATACATTCCTTTCGAAGATTCCAATATACCTTTGGTAAACAATAACTAAAGGGTATACAACATAAGAAAAAAACGCAGTTAAGTGCAACCAAAGTCAGACTCGAACACACATTTACCAGGCAAGGCAAAGGCATGTGTTTGTTGTTGCTGTTGATATTGCTGGTGATGCTGATGCTAATGCTGCTGGTGCTTGTGCTGCTGCTACCGCCACCGCCGCATGTTGCACATATGTGCTCCGTTATTCTTCCACTGAACATGGACATGGATGGATATGGTTATGGTTATATGGCAATGGACATGCGCAAAACGCGCCCGGCGTTTATTAAATTAACTGCAGAGGGCAACTGTCGACGGGTGTTTTTAAAGGGACTCATGTCTGTATGTCGGTATGTCGATCTGTATGTGGCAGTTGTCGCCCAGGCGTTAAAAGTCACAAGGACACACATAAACCCAGTTGAAGATGCAGTTGCAGCAATTACACATGGAGATGGAAATGTATTTTTTTTTTTTTTTTTTTTGTAGATGCATACAAAACATTTGCATTTCGTAAATGCCATATGCTGGCACTCCGTTTGCCATTTGCCGTATGTTGCATGGCCTGCCTTGCCCCCTTTGCTTTTCATACTTTACTTTATTGCAACATTGTGGCCTCTTTCCTTTTTCCGTTCCGTTTCAACAATCATAAAGGGTAACTTGTGGCATTTAAAATTGAATTTGCGTGATTTTTACAAATGTTGTAAAGGAAGTGCAGAAAAGAGTTGATGGTTAGTTAACCAAATGACATATACAGAGATGAAATAACTTGAAATATTAAAAGACTACAAGGATTTGAGTTTCTTGTGACATTCAAGTCAATATTTTTGCAAGTATTCCTTATAACTACCAAAAGAGAAACTTTAATAACTTATTTGCAAGGCATTCAGGCATGTCACTCAAAAGTATGCAATTGTTTTTGAAGTTTCACAAGTTATTAAATGTAACATCTCCCTTTCTCTCTCTCTCTCTCATCCCTCATTCCTTTGAGTCTTATTCCCTTAAGCTTTGTTTTACCAAAGGGAACCCACAAAGCCAACACCAACAATTGCTTTGGGGAGGGGAGGAGACCGTCTTTTATTATTTGATTACTCTTGCAATTTAATCTTTAATCACTGCCCAACAGTTATACAATGCGTAAATAATAGGTAGAAGGACTTTAACTAGGTTACCGTTGATTAAATCAGCATTTTTTAGACCCAGTTTGTTGCCATTGCTTTTCTCTTCTTTATATATATTCAAAATGATTATGTACATTGTACAATGTATTTTTTTTGTTGTTCCTATGAGTGACCATTGATTTGATTTGAATGAATAATCATCAGCAGTTGAGCAGAAAAATTGAATCAATGAGTCTATAAAGAATTTGAATGAAGAGAAGAGTGCGTTGTCCGTCTCCTAGAAAATCCTCATTCATATTGTTTTTGTAATTTTGTTATATTTGTTTTTCTCTCTCTCTTGCTCTCTGTCTCTTTCTTTTTATTTTTTTTTTATGCTGCCTGTCAAACGCAGGTCAACAAAGTTTTTATTAAGCTACATCAGGAAGCAGGCAAACAATAAACAGGCACCAAAAAAGAAAAAAAGCAAAAAAAAAAAAAGTAAGAAAGGAAGCGAAAAGAAAAACAAGGACAATGTGTTGTCGCACGAAAACCAAATAAATAAAATACACAATAAAATGTGTAGAATAGGGAAAGCGCGCAAGGGGGCGGTAACGGGCAGATATAGATCCTAAATGAAACCAAAGCGACGCATTAGCAACAATTTTTGGGTGGGCGTGCAGGACACTACGGAGACGAGAGACACGGCACACACACAGAGAAACAAAAGCAAGAGAGAGAGCGAGAGAGAGACCACATGCAAACAGTATATCAAAATGAAAATGGATAATTAACATTTATGAGAAGGCAATGCAGAGCAACCGTAACAGTAGCAAAACAAAAAAAGCTCTCTTTAAATAAAGATAACGGTACCAGTACACTCTACATTCAATAAAGGTCAAATAAATTTGCAATTATATGCTCTTAAATGACTATTTTAACTAAAAATCAAACTAAAAACTTTTTAAAATATTCAATTTATGTTTTTTTCAGGGAAATTTTTAATAAAAATATATTATTTAAGATTTTTAAATTACAATAATGTTATATCTCAAATGCAACGTGACTCAAAGTGTATGGTAACCGCAGATTATTATGGAATTAAATACCAATATGGAAAAACCCACAATAACTATTAAGATTATACCATATGAGTGTACAAATTTTTGTTTGCTGTAGATCTTAAAGTATCAAAGTATAGCTTAACTGATCGAATAGGTATAACTTTTTTTCTTCTCCTTGTTAAAGTCTTTTGTATACCCTTTCCATTTATAAATCTTAGTATCGGGTGGGTGTGAGACGAAAATCGAAACCAGGCAAAAGAAAAAAAATAAAAGGAATCAAAATCCAGGAAAAATAACTGTTGCTGCCGGGGCAACAGCATAGAAAACGGCTGATTGTGTTATATGTGTGTATAAGTGTGCGTGTATATGTATGAGTGGGTGTTCGAGTTCGAGTACAAAACAAAAACCATATGTTTCTTGTTTGCATATAGAACTCAAATTATATATGAGACTTTTGCTTTCATTTTGAGAGTAACTCAAAAGCAGCGCCTGCGCCTGATTGCCAACCAGCTACAGATATCATGCAGTCGAAAAGATGAAGAGTGAAAGGAGAAGTTGAGATTGCCAAAGGGAGAGCGAGAGCAGCACACAAAAAGTGAGGCAATGAGTGAGCGAGCGAAAGAGTGAGAGAGAGAAAGCACGTCATCTGTGTATGTGTGATATTTTGTTACACAAAAGAGAAGAAAAAAGAAAATCTGTTGCACTAATACACTCAAGCATACCGTTAGAATGTCTGTATATCTGTGTACGTATATCAATCCTCAGTGCAGCCACACGGACTCCGTTCTTGGATACAGAGGTATCCGTACTCATCATCGTCTTCATTCGTTTTGTAGTCATCGTCGTCGTGTGTTCATCGTGTTTTTACCATTGTATTGGTAATTTCGTTGTCGTTGAACATTCCGTTTTGCTGTTCGCGCCGTTTTACCGTTCACCATCGTTCGCATACTACGTCAACGACAGCGTATCCGTCAGTACGTTCGTACGCGTCCGCAACACCGCTTCTTTTTTGCAGTTCAGAAAGGCACAAAGTAAGCGGCATTTTCTTCTTCAATTCAATTCGATTCGATTCAATTTGATTGAATTTCGGTTTTTAAGTTTTTGGGATTTCTATGTGTCGCTTTTCGTTCTGCTTCTACGTCCGTTTGTTGTGCGAATAATAATAATAACAAGAGAATTACGTTGCAGCAGCAGCAAATGAAGCAAATTATGTTGCCACAACGCGAAATAATTTATTTTTACTCCAATATATAAACAAATTCTATTTCCAAAAATAAATGTGTAACAACAAAAGCCGACTACAAACAAAAATAACAACAGCAACAACAACAACAGCAGAAGCAGCGACGGTGTATCCACTTATAAGTTTTTATTTTTAACTTTTATTTTTGAACCAAAAGTCGTGTGCCGCCGCAGCTAATTTTGTTTATTTATTCGCAAATATCAATTAAATAAAAATAAAAATAAAAAAAAAAAAAACGAAAGAAAGGAAAGCAAAAGTCTAAATACAAAAATAATAAAAGAAACATATCACAGACTGCATTTCATATGTGAATATCTGTGCGTGTGTCTGTATATATACAAATGTTGTTGTATATATACATATTAATTAATAATATTAACATTAATAACGCGGCGCGTAAATTGTTTAACAAACAACAATAGCAATTTGCTACAAAAAAAAAAAAAAATGCAATTCAATTTGTGAAACAATTTCCCCCCAAAAACGGAGTTCAAATTATATCAAACAAAAATTTCTTGAAGTGACTTTTTTGAGAACGGGTTTTCCATTTTTATTTGTTGAATTTTTGCGTTCAATTTTACATTTCTGTCGACTTTTCGGCGCTAAATGACCAAAAAATAAAACAAATCTTGTAAGTTTTATCTCTCGTTTTTACTAAAGATAAGCAATTTTAGTTAGCCGGTATTATTGTGGAAAATTTTTTATATAAAACCCAAAAAGAAAAGTGAATCATTACTTGAGTTTTTAAGAATTTTTCAAATTTCTTATGAAGTGTTTTCAATTTCCTTATTATATTATTAATATTGCTTAAAAAAAAAAGAAGAAGAAGAAGCTCAACAAGTAAATAGTCGGCAATCGTATTCTGACGTCATTCTTTTGAACGTACATTATTATTATTATCAGTTCTCTGCAAATCAATTGATATACACAGAAATCTATATACATACATACATATGTACATATTCCTATGCATATATAGTATACATATATATAAACTACAAACAGATTGGGAAAGTAATATAGACGTATTAGTAGCCAAAAAAAAACGGAAAATTATGTTGCATTCAATCTCCAAAATCTGCGCAGATCTTTTGAAGAAAAAGAAGGAATTGAATCTTTTAATATTTATAGAGAATATATATGTATACATATATGAGTAGTACCATTTTTTTCTATATAGTAAATAAACATATGAATATATGTATATATATATATTGGTATATGTATATAAAGCTCATTGATTTCTGATTGTACTCATTGACTTGTCTTTTAAAAAGGTTTGTATAGTGGCAGATGGAAATGATGATGATATAGTCATGAATACATTTATGAATATCTGTATACATTTACCAAATGTATTCATAGTTATATATTTACTTAGCAGAAGTCAGATTCAGGTTCAATGTTGGGTACTCATCAAGTCGCATAGGTTTAAGCATAAATATATTTACATGTATAAAATATAATAAGTAGATTCACATATATTAATAACTATATATATGTATGTATATAGTATACGTTTGTATGTTGAGCAGTGCCAAAACTGATAACAAAAATATATATATATATATATATATATATATGTATATGTATATATATATCAATTTGTATGCTTGTGTTTGTTGCTTCCAGCGAAGTTCAAATCCATTTCCATTCTGCTCTCCTCATTGCTTTCGCCCTCTGTTTCACGGGTTTCCTCCTCCCTATCACTGTCTTACCCTCTCTCTCCCATTGTCACTCTATCTCATTTACACTCTCCATCTCTCTCTCTCGCTCACACACTGTGCGTGTTTGCACATTATCAACAGTTTTTCTTGCATATAGTTTTTATTGCTAGCCGACTGATTGGTGAACTCCCCACGGCTGATAATTGCATGCAAAAAAAAAAATAATAATAAACAAGAAAAAGAAAAGAAAAGGCAAACGAAAAGAAGTAGAGGAGAAAAACAAATTAAAAGAAAATCTTAAGGAAATATAATACGTATTCATACATACATAATGTTATCCTCTTTAACCTTTCAACTGGGTAAGAGTATATCTAAATATTTAATCCTTTTACATCTTATTGAATTATAATCACCAAGGAAGAATCCTAATATAATTAAGTAATAATATTCATGTATATAGTATATAGGATCTTATTTCTAGCTAGGGGCCCGCCACAGTTATATATCTACAAAAATATTGTGATATGTTTCTTATCTAAACAAGAAATCAACAAATATCTTACATTTTGGCAAAATTATATAATAATGTAACCAAAAATCTATTGAAGTTCATATTAATTATTATAGATAATCTTATGTTAAGATCTTTTTTAAAGAATTGATAAGAATTACTCTTGAATAGGTAAGAACACGCTTTTTTTTTGGCTAAATAAGGATTTTTGTTTATTTGTTTCTTATGCTTAAATTTGAAATAATTCATTCGAGTCCTTTTTTAAAATTTATAAAGAAACTTATATGTACCATTTTTAGAGAATATCAGGAAGTATTTGGAAAATTTTTATTACCAATCATTCAAAATAAGCTTTTAAAACCTTATGACTTTTCGTAACTGAAGTACTTTTAGCCCAGATTGAGTTTTAATACGATTACTTGGTATAATTTGTTGAAAAAATTGGAATAAGAAAACGAAGACCTATAAAAGTCTATAGCATATTATATATTATATATATATACTGTATATTATATATCATATATAGTAAACAGTAAATTTCTATAGCATATTATATAGCATATATAGTAAAGTAGAGTCAATTTGTATAGAATATTATATAACATATATAGTAAACCACAAACAGATTCTCTTTCTCTGTTCTCATTTTTAAGAGAATAGTTCTGAAAGTTCCAAAGAACCAAGATCAACAAACACCTAGGTAGATCATAATCCATAAAAAATTGTGATAATACAAACCAGAAACACTCATAGAATTCTACTCTATAAAATGAACTTGATCTACAATAAATAGCTACTTAACTAGTCAGTACTTAGTCAGTTAAGTTAAAACAAAATTGACCTTTAATATTTGGACTTTCTTAAAGTATCATAGAATATGCATGGGGGGTGTTAGGGGATTGTTTAAGGCTAATCTATAGATTTGCTTATCAAATATTTTAGCTGCAGCTGTTAAGAAAGTTTCTTTTTTTCTTTCTTGAGTGCAATCTGACAATCTGTTAATAGTTTTAGCCTAGGCCAGGCCCAAAATTAAAAATAAATAAAAAAAAAGAAGAAAAAGCAATAACAGTAAAAAAAAAGGTGAAATTTGTCAAAACGTGCAAAACTAGGCGAAACCTTGGTTAAACAATCTTATCAATAAATAATTTGGCAAAGTTTGAAGTTTAGTTTGCGGTCGTCTTTTGCTGTTGGCTTATTTGTTTTTTTTTCTTTTTGTTTTTTGTCGATGATAACAAAGAATTTGCAATTGAATTTCGTTTTTTAGTTGTTGTTACTCCTGCTGCTGCTGCTGTTCTTGCTGTTATTGTTCTACAATATATTTGATAAGCATTCGTTGTAGTTGTATTTATTGTTGTTGCCACACTATCTCAAATGAGAGGGAGAGTTTCTTGTTCTTACTCCTGAAAAACTTGCTTATCACCCAAAAAACAAAAAAAAAAAAAGCAACCAAAAAAAAGGTACATAAGCAGCAACATTTTATATATTGTTTATTGTAGTTAGTTATTCAAAAAAAAAAAAAAAAAAAACAAAATAATAATAATAAGCAACAAAAAACCAGTTGTTATTTTTAAACATAACAACGACTTTGTGTTACTCTATATGAAATTGGAATTGAAATAGTTTTCGAACAGGAATTTACAAACTCTTTGTAATAGTGTTAACAAACAAAACTGTTCTAAAAAAAGTTTATAATAAAATCAGCTTTATATAAGATAGATAATGTCATAGAAAATTTCACATCAATTAAAGAAATAATAATTTTTTCTATATTTAATAAATAATCAAGTACAATAAAGAAAGAAATGGCAATCCATCCTTTAGCAAACATATAGAATATATAGTTTAAATGTTAACTTTGATTTTTCCAGGTCCAAATATACCCAAAGATTTAGAGTATTATCAAATATTTAGTACTCTTGAGTGCTGATGATTTTAATGATTTTGTTTTTTTTTTTTTGACTCTCTTTAAATGTCATGTTCTCTCACTCTCTTTCTCTCTCTCTCTCTCTCTCAAAGAGGGCTTTATCATTTTTTTTTAGTGATAAGATATAGATACTAGTATCGGGGCCCTACTCAACGGTATTTCTGTTTTTTCTTGTTGTTGTATTTGTATTTCGACTACCTTAACAAGAGTCGCGTGTCGATTAGCCCAAACTGAACTTTTCTGAACTCTCTTTAAACGGAAAGTGAATTTGGTTTTTTAAACATGAGATTTATAAGGTATGGGGAATGGATTTTTAAGATATATAAAGAAGGATATCATATAGTTATCATTGATATTAACAAAGTCGGAAACTAAAACTTCTCTCTCTCTCTTTCTCTCTGGCTCATTTGGCAAATGAAATGGAGCATTTGACGGCCCAGCGGTTGCGCGTGTCGTTAATTAAGTTAAGATTTATAACAAACCGGACAAACAATCAGCTGGAGCGTTGAATGCCGCCCATTAACAACAGCATTAACATTAATAATTGTTGATAAATCACCAAAAAATCAAACAAAAGGGTTTTACAAAAATTAAAAGTAAAAGTGAAATGTGACAATTTCTGACAATTTTATTGCAAATATTGTTAAGCAATTCTATCAATTCTAACAAAAAATTATTAAAAATGAATACATAAATTCAAGACTTGAAAAGAATTTAACCATATATGATTATGATTACAGCATTTTTTGGTTTTTGGCTATAAACAAATGAAATTTATGAAAGGTTCTTCAATAACTGGTTTTGTTTTTTATCCCTCTCTCATTTGGTTGCCATCAAAGTTCATTCATCCAAAATACGGAAAAGTTTAAAATTTGCATAAATTACTTACATTTGCTAATTGAATATAAGCAACAACAAAACGAATTCACAAATTCTTAATGAGAAGTTGAATAAAAAAGTGAGAAAAAGTGAATCATACAATTATTTTGTTTGGAATTTGCATGGCTTTTATTTTTGTTAGGCTTTGTTTTAATCAAACTATAGTTACTATAACTAACTGGTTAATTGTATTTAATTAAATGCAAATTCAAAGACCATTTGTTGTTTGTTATAGTTTTAGGTCTGTTTTGTATGGTTTTTGGCCATTTGCCTAATGATGTTGCCAATTAAATGGAAAAAATGTGCAGCTTCTAATTGCCAGCCGCAAGATGACAAATGTCTTGACACACATGCAAAAGTGAGATGGCAAAAAGACACGACAAGAGTTTTCTTCCTTCTCCTTCAATTTGTGTAGTTTCCTTCCTTTGTCAAGTGTTGCCGCTACTGCTGCTACTGATGCCACTGTTGCAGTTGCAGCTGACCCAGTCACCATAAAACTTGTCTCAATTCCTTACCGCAAAGGCTTAATTGTTGCAACAACAAGAAATGGAAATGAAAAGAAAAGTGTGTTAAGTTTTGACCCTAGGCCATTCTATGTAAACCCCATACATATACATCTTCCTCACTTATTCTAACCCTTCTTGCTCTTGTGAAGTGGATGCAACATTCTGGGTGATTAGCTCATGTCGTGCGCAATTAGTCAACACTTTATTTGTTGTTTTAGTTTAGTTGTGCACACCTGCACATCACGTCTTTACACGCATTCTTTTGCTAGGTTCTTTATGATTTATTGGCAAACTTCAATTTTTTTTTTTTTGGTTTGTTCATTTGCCACTTGAACACCATTTATCTCTCTTTATATATATACATACATATGTGTAGTATCTAATCTTCAAAAATTCAAAATGCCAAATGGCAGAAAATAAAAAACCTAAAGAAATTTCGATCTTTTAGATAAGAGATAAGTTAACTGAAAGCACTTAACGCAATCTTAAAAGACACCAACAACAGCAATAATAATAACAAAATTATTTATCTAATTTAATCGTCTTTTAACTATTTTGTAAATGTTTACTTATATATGTATGTTTGTATGTGTGGATTATACTTAACTACTTACATTTTAAGCCAAAACTTGAAAGAAGATATGTAAATGCCACACAAGTGCTCACATAAGTAGGCAACAGAATTGCTTACTTAACTGTTAATGGCAAAGGCATGGCACAAGCTATAGTTTTGTCTCGCTCTAGCTATATGTATGTACATATATGTATACATGCTATGAATATGTTCATCAAAGTGTATCATTTCTCAGTTTGTGGCTTTTCTCATTATTCATATGTGACGCATTTTTTCGCTGTTGTTGCTTTTTAACTTTAGCTTATCGGATGCTGCCACTGCCATTGCCACAACAGCTAATGTGGTTGTTAATGTTATATATTTTTCTTCGTTTTATATGAGAAAATTTGCACAAACTGACTAATGACACATTTCTGGTTACAAAACTGTATGAGTGTAGGAATTTATAAAATTAATCAAGGACCGGATTACTTTTGTATCCTAATTAACAATGCTTACACTTGAAAAAAAAAGCTTAGTTAGTTGTTTTTTATGTAAAGATTTAGTTTAAGTTTTAATCCCTTGAAAGCTTAAACTTAAAATCAACACAAAAATCATTTAAATTTCATTTGTTTATATTGACTTTATAGATGATTTCATTGACGTATATTTCTATGGGTGTGAGTGTGTGTGTGTGCGTTTGTAGATGGGGGGTATCACTTTGATTACTTTTCCTCTTTCTCTCTCAAAAAAAAGGGTTCAAATGAAAAACAGATAATGGTAGAGTCAAACGAGAAACCTTGCAACTTAATTGAAGTGACTAATCAACAATCAACAAATGACAACTTTCCCTTCTCATTTTCCATTTCTTATGGTCGTTATTTAAAACCAACACAAAAATTAACAAATTATAACAAATTACATTTCCCTTTTTCCTAAAATTTCTTCCACCATGGTTGGGTTAGAGGGTAGAGAGGTAAGGGTTGAGTTGGTAGGCATAAAATCAAACTGTGGCATCGTAGTCAACGTTGTTGTCGTCATCAATAAGGTACATTATCGATTCACTGTTGTCCTTATACCCTTATTAAATTCATGGCCTGCTTTTGTTGTTGTTCTGTTGTAGCTTGTATCTGTTTTTCGTTTTTTTTTTTTTTTTCTTTTATTTCAATAATGACTGTTGAAATTTTCCCCGAAAATACAAAAAACTCACGCACAAACAGCCACAGCAAAGCTTCGCATAATCAGAAATGTATCGAATTTTTTGTTGTTGTTGTTGTTGAGTGTGTCCTTATGCCTTTTTGCTCTGTGTATTACTGTATATGTATCTGTATCTGTGTGTGTGTTTGTGTGTATGTGAGTGTGTTTGTATGTCACATTCGTCAAGGCTCTTGTGTTGCTTCTCCACACACCCCCTTATATTCATCCCCCATTTTGAAAAGCACTCCACTCCATTCACAGTTGAAAGCTAAAACATATTGCGTAGGTCGTAGTCATTCATCGTTATTGTTGTTGCTGTAGAGCTGCGTGAAGCAAAACCATTTCTGTAGATATTGTTGTTGCTGTTGCTGTTATGTTACTAAGGCAGGAACTCAAGTTCTTGTCGTTGTCCTCGTCCTGGCCTAAGGACGACAGCACGAGACGGCAAATGAAATTTATCCGCCTCGATTTCCGGCCCTCGCCTTTTTTGTTTTTCCTTTCTTTTTGCTTGTTTTTTCTTCCCTTTGCACTCGGAAATTTGGTCTTTCCCGTTGTGTGGCTCGACTCGCGTTTTGTAGCCACGTGCCAGCTGAGCAGCAGCAGCATTTTGCTTCTCCTTTGAATCTAGCTTCAGGCACGGAACGGAGGCTGTATACGAATTTACCAAATACCAACAAGATGTGTTCGTTTCCGGTTTTAAACATTTTTCAACATTTAGACATTAGTTAGTTTTGTTTTCCCCTTGTTTAATTTTTCATTTTCATATTTTTCTTTCGTTTGGAATATATATATATTTTGTGTTTGTTTTGTTCATTTTCCCTTTTATTGATTAAAGTTAAGTGCGTGCTTGATGGCGCGCTTGAAGGACATCAAAGTGGTGGCGGCTTGTGAAGTTCACATCTCACATTGACGCGAATCTAATCATGCGTAAGATTGTGGCCAGCGAGCATGGCCATAAATTAACTAAAGCTACCTAAATAGGTCAAAACAAGGAGTTCAAATCAAGACAAACAGAGTGTATGAGAGAGAAAAAGCTAAATAAAAGAGATAGCAATAGAGAGAAAGTATGGTATAAAGTAACTGGAAGCATCATCAAACTCATACTCATTCTCATCCCAGTGCATTGAACTTTCAACGTCAAATGGAGCGTCAACAAGTTGAACATGTGGAAACCTTTTTGAAGTCACTAATACTACGAATTGGGGTAATTGATGATATACGTAATTAACTGAACTAGTTCATTTACTAAATCACAATTTGGAATTATGGAATTTGGCTTAGGAGTTTGATTGGAATTGATTGATCTTGATTTGTTTAAATAAAACATTTGGTATATTAAAACTTTCTTTAATTTAAGGATTACATTCTATTTAATATTAAATTCTGTAAGAAATCGAACATTTGTTTGAACATTTTCTTTTACTTGAACTGATTTAAAATAATTATTAATTTTACTGATTATTTGCACTAATTAATTTCTCTCTCTTTCTCTTACTTTTATTAATTGCAGCTACCTGAGAACAATTTATATTACATCTACAACAAACAAAGGAACAACAAACAACAATAAATAATAAACATTTGCCATTTTTTTGAAAAAACCGTCCACTTATACAAAATACAATATTAAATATGCCCAACATTGTCTGTCCAATCAAGTGAGATTTCTTCTAAAGACGCCCCATACATACAAACACACACTCACAAAAACACACACGGGCACCCACACACACACACAAAAAGATATATATATATATATTACAAAGCAAGTCGAGCGTAAGACTCGCATACTCGAGTCAGTGAAAAAGAATTGACAGAGGGACAAGGATATCATCATCAGACATCATCATTGTTGTAATCAGGAACCTGAGCTGAAATTGTTGCCATGGGTCGCAAAAAAATTCAAATATCACGCATCACTGATGAACGCAATCGACAGGTGAGTGAGATAAGAAATACAATATTACTACATAAGAAATGTTTATATATATATATATATATACACATACATACAGTGAGTGACAATTGTATGGTACAGATGCTGCTCCTTAATTATTAATTAGACACTCTTCGATTTCTAATTGGCTTGCCACTTAGCTTCGTAATAGAAAACTTGATTAATTAAGCTATTAGAGCTATTGGTATAGATATAGAATCGATTTCGGGGGCAATTAAATTGAAATTGAACACAAGCAGAAATCCAAGACAGCATACAAATACATACATGTATATGGATAAGTGTATATGTGTGTGTGTGACTAACTATATTCATCTGAACTTGAAAAATGTAATGAGCAATCAGCACAAGTCAAGATAATCAATGTATACAATTAACGTATCAAGTTTGGTTTTGTTTTATTTATTATCTTTCTACTAGTTTGTTAATTTGCTATATAGAATTAGTTAGATTAGTTTTGTATTAACTAAAGAGGACTTCTTTTCTAGATTTCTTTATATAATATTAAAAGTTATAATGCAGTTAGTTTTGAAGTATTCTTGAACAGCTTTTTCAGTCAGAGGAACCGAAGTCGCATTACAGTGTTGTTAAGTCCTTTAAAATGACTGGAACTAGTTCAATTTTCTTAATAGGACTTGGAAGTTTCTTCGTATTCGGTTTTATAAGATTAACTTAATGCAACTAATCTATCCTTATACTCAGTTAACCTTTTTGTAACAAGGATAACTTCCTTTTGTTTAAGAATACCAATACCTAGTAAACATACTTTTCATTTCTGATAAAATTTATAAACCATTTTAAACACAAAATATTCTCATTAAAGATTTTAAAATTTACTCCTAAAACAAAGAATCAAATCCTTGTAGCTTAAATTATAATTAGTAAGTTTGTTTAAGAATAAATTTTCATTACAATTCCATTAAAAACACTTTATACTAATGTTTCTGGCTGTCTTTCAATGGGCCATACTGGCTCGTGTCATCATAATAGAAGGTTTTAATGTCTTACCAAGCCAATAAACGCGTCATAACAGCAATAGAAATTGAGCATGAGGGGTAAACCTCTTGTTTATTGCCTTGCCCTTTGCCCTTGACTTGGCCATAATCGATTCATTACCAACTGTTTCGGTTTTAGTTTTCTCTATATTTTCTTTGTTAGCATTTGTATGTGTCTCTTTCACTGACGCTTAGAAGTGGTCAAGCAGGCGAATCAATTGCGTTGAATGTGGTCTAATTACATACATTTACAAATGTATATAAATATTTGAGCATGCAACTGAATGAATGAGTTCAATTTGAACTTTTCCTTATTGTAGACGTATATGTATGTACTTACACTTCCGGTTCCGCTTCCATCTCTCCTTTAGGTGACCTTCAACAAACGCAAGTTTGGCGTCATGAAGAAGGCCTACGAACTGTCAGTTCTATGTGACTGTGAGATTGCTTTAATCATATTCTCATCGAGCAATAAGCTCTATCAATATGCCAGCACCGATATGGATCGAGTCCTGCTTAAATATACGGAATACAATGAGCCACACGAGTCGCTGACCAATAAGAATATTATTGAGGTAAGTTCAACTAAAGCATAAGAGTGAGAGTGTTAGACAACAAAGAGGGGGGTGAGACAGAGAAGGAGTGAAAAATTATGTAAATTTAAGTGAGGCGTGAAAAGCACAGCAGCCACGCGGAAAACAGCAACAATAAAAACACACAAACAAAAAAAACAGCAACAACAACATGAAGAAGACAAAGAAAGGAAGAGAAGAAGAAGGCGAACACGAGAGATGTGGTGGAGAATGAGATAAACGTTTAGTTTTGACGCAGACGTTCGTTCGGTTGAGAAGCGTCAACGTATTTTGCATTTCTAATACGACATTGTCGCCTCGCCACACTTCACCATCTCACAACGCCTCACCTCACTTCGCCATGTCTGCTCTTCTCCTCTTTTTTTTAGTCTCTTCTCTCCTTTGTGCTTGCTATACGGTAAATTGTTTTGTAATGTTAATGCTGCGCGTAGACGAGATTTACATAATTTAGCAGATGAACGGAGAAGCAAGCGACAACGTGTCAAGTGCCCGCCCGTCCATCCACACAATTCTCTCTCTACTCCTGCAAACTTATGGCTGCAGGGCCAATTATTTGCTGCTCACCCACTCACTCATCTCTCTTTCTGGTTTTCTTACATGCAGAAGGAGAACAAAAACGGCGTCATGTCACCGGATTCACCCGAAGCTGAGGCCGATTATACATTAACACCACGCACGGAAGCCAAATATAATAAGATCGATGAGGAATTTCAAAATATGATGCAGCGCAACCAAATGGCCATTGGCGGTGTGGTTGGTGCCGGCGGTGGTGTTGGCGGTGGTAATGGTGGCGGTCCTGGTGCACCTAGACAATTGCCCAATACAAGTTATACGCTGCCGGTATCAGTACCGGTTCCGGGCTCCTACGGTGAGAATATGCTGCAGGCCAGCCCACAAATGTCCCACACAAACATCAGCCCACGTCCATCGAGTTCGGAGACGGATTCAGGTGGGATGTCCTTAATAAGTTAGTACACAGAGTGTCGCGGGTGCACAATTTCAATTCTTATTTCTGTTCACATTGGTTTCAAGTTTGTTTTGTTGTTGTTGGAATTTAATTTCCCCCCTCTAATTTTCGTTATTTATCCTTTATTTATATAAACAATTTATTTATATATTTTTGTTCCTTTTTCCCCCACTGCATGATATTGGTTTAAGAATTAACCTTAACCCCGTAAACGAGAGTGATTTTGTTTTAACGATGCTTTTGTTGGCGAATTTCTATTTACTTTTCGGTAACGGTTTTGCATTAGTTTCTGTATTGGTATACGATTTACCATATCGATAAAATTTTGTCAGTTGCATTTTTTTTAATAACGAAATTTTCAAAAAGGTGTGGCAATACTTTTTTTTATATTTTAACGATCGATATATCGATAGAATTTTGTCAATAAGTTTATTTCGAACTATTTCGAATCGTATATTTCGAACTATCGAATTTAGGTATATCGGTTTACTACATTACTATCCAGAAACATTATATTCTGTAGGCTCGAACTCTAATCGGTTTTTAAAAAGACTCATAATGATGATTGTCGTTCAATTGGTCAAGTTATCGCCTGCGGTATATTAATCAGTATGATTTATAATTAACGGTTGATGACTCTTTTTACTAAAATAACATTTACCGGTTACATCATTTTCAAAAAAGCAAGTTTATAAATTGTTTTGGATTTGTTAAGTTTAAAATTCTAATTGTAATAATTAAAAAAAAAAGAAGAAGTTTTCTTAACCGTTTGCAACTGTTTGTTCGTTACTCTTGTTGGTTTTCTATTATTATGTCCATATCATATTCTTATCTTTCTATATCATCTCTATCTATTTCTCTTTGTTCATTATCAGTTTATCCATCGGGTACCATGTTGGAGATGTCAAACGGTTATCCACATTCACATTCGCCGCTTGTGGGATCACCGAGTCCAGGTCCCAGTCCTGGTATAGGTGGGCATACATCCCCTATTTCACCCTTCCTCCATAATTTTATACCCATTATGTTTAATATATACAAAGTACACATGAAACTAAAATAAATTATATTTTTTATATGCTACAGCTCATCATTTGCCCATTAAACAACAATCGCCGGGCAGCCAAAATGGAAGAGCTTCCAATTTGCGTGTCGTCATACCGCCGTCTTCAGGTCCCAATATGTCCACAGCAGATGATGTGGCATATGGAGATGTAAGTGAATTTGGAATTGAAATTGTATTGAGCTAATTTCTTTTTGTGGTGCTGTATTTGTTGTTTTCCTTTAGCAACGCCAGAGCCAAACCTCACTTAATACGCCCGTTGTAACGCTACAAACGCCCATAGCCGCCCTTCCCAGTTATAGCTTTGGGGCCCAGGATTTTTCCTCATCGGGAGCCATGAGCAGTGCGGACATTATGAGTTTACCGCAATGGCATCAGGGTCTGGTGCAGCACACTAAGTAAGCAGTTATATAAGAAATTCTTTTAATTTATGTATTTATTTCGATTTCACTATTCTATTTGTCCAGTCTATCGCACTTGGCTGTCTCGAATAGCACACCGCCGCCCGCCACATCACCCGTCTCTATCAAAGTTAAAGCCGAGCCGCAATCACCGCCACGTGATCTCTCTGCCAGCGGGCATCAACAGAATAGTAATGGTTCAACGGGAAGTGGTGGTAGCAGTAGCAGCACCAGCAGTAGCAATGCCTCGGTCAGTGGCATTGGTATTGCCTCTGTTTCTGCTGCCTCTAGTGTCGCAGCCAA
This sequence comes from Drosophila neocordata, assembly GCA_018903615.1. Taxonomy (NCBI): domain Eukaryota; kingdom Metazoa; phylum Arthropoda; class Insecta; order Diptera; family Drosophilidae; genus Drosophila; species Drosophila neocordata. The sequence continues at coordinate 11,937,594 of JAEIGI010000004.1, read as the reverse complement.
TGTTATATCGCACTTGAATCAGGGTAGTGTCCTGGCGGGGGGTAATGCAACGGGTGGCAACGTCGGCCCACCAGGTGGTGGTGGTACCAATGGCAATTCAGAGCAGGCCACCAATCTAAGCGTTCTAAGTCATTCGCAACAGCATCTGGTCATGCCGAATTCAAGGCCATCGTCAACAGGTCATATCACACCCACACCAGGTACGTTTCACATGTTTCCAAATTAAAGAAAAACTAAAAAAAAAAAGGATTTTCGCGCTGTTCCTTTTTGCTCACTTTCTACTTGTTTTTGTTGTTTTTACTAAAAAAAAAAAAAAAATTTGTTGAAATTCCATATTTCTATATAGTTAAGCGGCATGTTTCTAATGCTACTCTACTGATATGATTAATTATATATCTGTCTCTCTTTCTCCAATAACATTTCGCGCATATGGGGCGTATGTGTAATTCAAATACATTACACATACGCAACATTGGCCAACGTTAAATTCTCTTTTGTTTTCTCGCTCTCCCTCTGTCTCTGCCCCACCGATTTACTAAATATTCTCTCTGTCAATTTTTCTCTTTTGTCGATTTCTTTGAAATTGAAATTCAAATTGAAATATTGTTTAACTTTTAATTGTATTTTAACCACAACAACAACAACTACAACCAACAATTACAACTCCAACTACTACTACTACAACAACAACAACAACCGATAACTGTGTGATAATTTTTAGGGCATGATAAGTATGAAGGATATCCGTACCGCGCTCTAATGGGACATAATCATAATCCTAGATGGAATTTTGCCGGTAAATTGGCCAAAAAAACAACAAACAAACAATATACAATACATACAAATATATATACACACACACATATGCATTATGTACATATATCATACATAAATACACACACACACACATACACGTACACACAAAATTATCAAATGTTTTATCATATAAAAATCTTTTTTTTTTTGTATTGATTTTGAATATTTCGTTAAAGGGGACAATTAGTTTTATTTTATTTTATTTATTTTTCGTTAAGAAAGTGAAAAATACAAAAGAAAATTACAAAAAAAGAAATTGCCTGCCATTTGCCTAAAGTTTTTCTTGATTTACTTTACGTTTTACTAACCCCAAAATAAAGCAATTTCTAGCTAACCCAAAAACAAAGCACACACACACACCACCACCAACACTTTTACACATGCGCTCACACACATACTCACAAAGAAAATTAAAAAAAAAACAGCGTGCTCTGCCTGTGCCTGCCTGACTTTTACCCGTGCCACACATTATTGACCCATTGAACAAATCCAAACTAATAATTTAACAGATTTCATTATCCTAAACCCAGGTGCGCCCACCAGTGAACAAGATGTACGTCTGCAACAACAACAGCAGCAGCAGCAACAACAGCAGCAGCAGCAACATCAACAGCAGCAACATCAACAACAGCAACAACAGTTAAATGACTATGATGCACCACATCAGAAACGTCCCAGAATATCGGGCGGATGGGGCACATAGCCGGCACGTGGAGAAGTCTCCGGCAGCAACTACAAACAACATTTACAGCATCATCAACAGCAACAGCAGCATCACAATAGCAACAAGAAGCCAGTCAGCAGTAGCAGCAGTACCAGCGATGATCTAGCCATGATGCCTCCGCCACCACGTAAGGATGTAACGCGAAGCATTTCAAGTAGTTCATTTCATCATCTGACTGGCTATGATTGCTATAACCAGCAGTCCCAGCAGCAGCAGCAGGAGCAGCAGCAACAGCAACATTTGGCTGTGTCCTATGGACCGCAGCAACATCAGTAGTGTTGCCAGACCAGTGCAATATACGATAAGTCAAAGCTGGAACATTTTGGGGTTAATTGCAGTTAGTTTAAGTAATGGAACAGTGACAGTGTCATATCTATAAATAATTATTGTAACTTAAATACAATTAAACAATACACAAATGCATACAAAAACACATACATACACACACACACACACACACACAGATAGTAATATGTATATGGTAATAGTTATAATTTTAAATTATAATTGTAATATTGTGCGCATACTTTGACAGACTCCCCCACTCACCCACCTGCTTTCTTTCGCTCGCTTTCTTCAACTTTGCCATATCCAAACCCCCCAGGGGCCGAACGGTAATTTAAAAAAAAAAACATAAAACATAAATACAGAACCAGCTAGAGAAGAGAGAAAGCAGGAGGGCGACTTAGTTGTTAGAGTGTTGAAATTTGGATTTAGTTTAATTATAATTAAAGTTTAAAGTTAATGTTAAAATCTAAGAAGAAAAACCCACAGCAACAAATTTAAAATGAGAAGAAAAAAAAACATTAAGAAACACATGCACACACCTACACTTACACCCCCACAACATATGATGTAAATATTTGATTTTAAGCCGCCATATGGAGCGTCATAAGTTTTAAATCCTCATACTCACACAACCACACACACACACAGATACAGACACAGAGATAGAAATACACGTAGCTCTAATATACTTACAAGATACGTAAACTATGCAAATCGTATTAGATTTAATGAAAATGGAAAATGAAAAACAACTTCAACACAAAAACACAGACACATGTACTCAAAATGGCGTCGTCAAATCAAAGCGCCAAATTCTTATTTTTTAAATCGATTTCGTGCAATTTAAAGTATGCAATTTTATCAATTATATTTTATATTTTTGTCCAGTTTTTAAACAAAAAATTTTAGTTTGCTTTTTTATTTGTTCGAGCAGGAAAATACAAAAAATATAAAAACACAAAAAAAAAAAACGAAAATTTATCTATATATATATAGAAATATAAATTATAAATCTTGATTTAAGTCTTATTTTTAACATAGAACTTTTTCTCTTCTCTTCCCTAAGCAAAACGAAGTCATAATTTGTAATTTTTAACTTTAAAGAAACAAACAAACAAATGTAAAGTAAATTTTCTGTTCAATTTTTGCATTATGTTTATTTTTTATCAGTTTGTAAAACATCAACAAAAACAACTCAACTAAATATAATTTAAATAAAAATTATTAAAAAAAATATTTTCAGTTATTTACACCTTTTTATTTATTATTAAATCTTTGATAAAAGAGAATACAGGTTTTGGATCTAAGCGTCTCTCTCTCTTTTTATATATTAAATTATTAAGCTATTTATTTGTGTTTTTTTTTTTGTCTTTTTTTGTTGCACACTTATTTATTTATTGCCACCTTTTAGATAGACCCGTTATACAGTTTAAAGTCGAAGTTTTGACCGGATCTTTTGGTTTACATTTTGTTTATATTTTTTTTTTGTATTGTGTTTGAACAGGCGCTGTTGGTTTGATGATGGTAAATTTGTAGAATTTGTTAAGTTAAATAAATGTCAATTGCCCATTTCCAATATTGAATCAAGAAGGTAAATGCGCTATGTAAATATTTGTGCTGAAACATGACCTGTTGCACTTTATACGCAGAATTTAAGAATTGTTAAAAACAAACGTGAACAAAGTGAAACATATTTATGTACATTTGTATTTTATATGAAGATGGCTGCAATTCTGCCACAGCTGTGCATACATACATACATTTATATATATATATATATATATATATATAATAAGAAAAACAATAAACACTTAAACTTTACAGGTTTCCCATTGAACAAGCTTTACATATATATGCAAAACTCTATATATATATATAAAGTTGAAATTACATAAATCAGATACCTATATATATATATATACATATATAAAGACGTATATGTCTAAACTTAGGACAACTAAAAGAAATATTTTCTAGCAATATACACACAGATTTACACAAAACTAACTAGCTGAATCAGAATAAAAATTTGAATTGATTTATTTTATGATTTATTAAAAAATTGCAGCATACTTTGAGGCTGCAATCTACCCTTCATGTACATATAGTACATATATAAATTAAATTAGTTAGCTGTGTAAATTAAGTAAATAACACTATGTAACAGAGTTGCCATATATGGTAATCGGGTTAAATAAATCGAGATATATGCAGTAATTTGTAATATGAAACTTTCAATGACAATGTCGATTTCTGAAGTTTACAATTACTGAATTTTCATAACCCAATATTTGTTGCATAACGTTTATTATGTACATAATTATAGTTATTATATATTGTGAGTGTGTTTGTTGCACCAGTTGAATGTTGTGTAAATCCAATTGTTGTTGTTACGTTTAAATATCCCCATTGATTCCAGTTTTTAAATATAATTTGCAATACTTTTCGGATGTCCTTTCTCCTGGTCCCAACCCTTTCTATTTAGTTCAATTCAAGTTTTGAGTTTAATGTAAATATAATTAATTTTTCCACTGTGTAGTGTTGCCTTAAAAACAGTGCCTCTTTATGAACAAAAAAAAAAAAAAAAAAAAAAAAAAAAAAATAAATAAAACAAAAATAAATGTTGAATATAAATATCAATGTTTTGCAAATGATCAACTTTGATGGTGAAACATTTTAATACAGGTGTTAATTGTGCTATTTAAAGAAAGTAGATAAATCAAGAAAAACAAATAAATTAAACGTAATTAAATTTAGCTTTAAAAAATTAAAATTAAAACTCAATTATAGCAGCACATAATGTACAAAAAAAAAACACACACACAAAAAGGAAAAGACAAATCCAATACACACACACAAACACTCAAATTTAACATTGGGAAAATCCTGAATAACGATTGAATTTAGATTTATATATATATGTATATGAATAGTTTATGATGATGATGTTAATATCCTATGTATATGTGTATATGAACAGATAAATGGTCACAAGGGACCACGGCAACAAGAAAACTCTTTGAGATCGGTTCCAGAATGTGAATGTCAATGTAATATTGTTGTACCTTAGTTTATAGTGAAAAACCATTAAAATGGTAAACCGAAAAAAAAAAACAATGTTAAAACTTTTGTAAATGGCACAGTTTAAAATGACAGCGCATGAAATAGTTATATACCATACACAAATACATACATATATATATACCTAACTTATTGCAAATCAAGACTATACACTTTATGAGAAAGGGCGCTGAAATGATAGTAACACTTGATACTTAGGGTGGATGCACAAAAGTAAAACTAGACAAAAGTTAGACGGAAGAAAATTCAATAAACTATATATATATATATGTATACACGTATATTATATATATATATATATATCCATCGATGTGTGTCTGTTCAAATCGTAAATTTAAGACAAGTAAAAATAAAAAAAGAAACCATTTTGGTGAAAAACAGAGAGAATTAACATTTAAGCATAAAACAAATGATATATTATTGTATGTATTTAAACAAGTTTTATCCGTGCACTGAATACGAAAAGGTTTTTGGACAAATTGATTGTGGATTCAATATTTAACCATTAAGTTGGTGTTTTAAACAAAAAAAAAAAAAAAAACGAGAAAACAAACAAAAATCATGATAGTAGAAAATTTTAAATAAAACCTTTTTGGCAACTGATTGATTGATGAATCTTGCATTATATATATGTTCATACAAATTTTCATAATAATTTTTATTCCAGCTTGGCTTTATCAATTTTTTTTTAAATTTACAAACTAACGAAATGCAATTGTGGTACAACATTTTATTGATATCAATAAGAGTTTACATGCCATTATAGGCGGGTCCGCCGCCTCCCTCAGGCACCACCCAATTTATATTCTGTTTGGGATCCTTGATATCACAGGTTTTGCAATGGATGCAATTTTGGGCATTAATCTGTAGCTTCATGTTGCCGCCTTCTTCATTGGGCACATACTCATAGACACCGGCTGGACAGAATCGTTGCTCTGGTCCCTCATATAGGGCAAGATTATGATCAACAGGTATGCGATCGTTTTTGAGCGTCAAATGTGCTGGCTGGTCGCCTTCATGATTGGTGCCAGTAAGAGCCACCGATGACAATAGATCGAACGAGATTTTGCCATCCGGCTTGGGATACACAATACGCTCGCTGGTATTTGCCGGCTGTAGAGTTTCGTGATCCTGTGGGCCATGTTTCAGGGTCCACGGCTCGCGGCCACCCATGAATATAGAGAAGCCACTCAAAATTAGCCCACCATAGAGACCCAGAGGATTGTGGAAGGAGGGATGGACGTTGCGCACCTTGTACAAGTCTTTCCATACAAAGGAGTTCTTGATTCTAAAGGAATGAAGAATATTTAGGAAATTCTTTCGTACGAAGCGATTATCAACTTACTTTTCCGTATAGCTCGTTGGCTCTACTCCAGCAGTAAGCTGAGTACCCTCATTGATGGCCTCGAAAGCACTTTCTGCTGCCAACATGCCGCTTTTCATGGCATAATGAGAGCCCTTGATACGAGGCACATTTAAGAAACCAGCGCTGCAACCGACTAGGCAACCACCTGGGAACGATAGCTTCTTTGGTAAACTCTGGAAGCCACCTTCGTTAATGGCACGAGCTCCATAGGCGATGCGTGTAGCTCCCTCGAACACATCTCGGACTTTTGGGTGTGTTTTAAAGCGTTGAAACTCTTGGAACGGACTAATCCAGGGATTTTTGTAGTTAAGACCGACCACAAAACCCACAGCGATGGTTGGAGTGGGTTCATTTAGGTGATACAGGAAAGAGCCACCATAGGTAAACCGATCCAAAGGCCAGCCAATTGTGTGTTCCACCAAACCAGGTCTAAAAAAGAATAAAAATTAAGATTTAGTTTTGCATTATTAATTAACTTAGTGTATCATTCACTTACTGGTGCTTCTCTGGTGCAATCTCCCAAATCTCTTTCAGACCTATTCCATATGTTTGGGGCTCACTGCCGGCAGTAAGGCCAAGTTTTTGCGAAATTTGTTTGGTAAGATGTCCTCGACATCCCTCAGCAAAGATCGTGGTTTTTGCATGGAGCTCCATGCCTCTTGCAAATGTATCCTTGGGTGCTCCATTCTTGGCTATACCCACATCATTTGTCGCAATACCCTTCACACTGTTATCTTCATGGAAGAGTATCTCGGAGGCAGCACAACCGGGATAAATTTCCACACCCAAAGCTTCGGCCTGATCACCTAGCCATTTTACCAAGTGGCCCAAACGTACTACATAATTGCCATGATTATCCATTGGCCAACCTTTGAAAATGGGTATGGAAATACGTCCGGTGCTTGTGAGGAAACTCAAGGTATCCTTGGAAACAGGTGTATTAAGAGGAGCTCCCTGTTCCTGCCAATCGGGTATGAGTTCGTTTAGAGATATGGGATCAAGTACAGCTCCCGAGAGTATGTGTCCGCCCACTTCTGCAGCTTTTTCCACCACACAGACGCGGATTTCCTAGACAATTGGGTTTCAGTTAAATGGGGTAATGAAAGGAAGATAAATAATGCTGTCTCACCTGATCCTTTTCGGCAGCCAACTGTTTTGCACGTATGGCTGCTGACAGGCCAGCCGGACCGCCGCCCACAATGACAATGTCCACCTGCTCGATGCAACGCTCCATATCGACTTCCTTCCATCTCTCATCCTTTTCTCGTGGATTTAGAGTGTAGTGGGTGGTAATTCTGGGATATTTTGCTGCCTCCGAAACGCTTCGCACAAAGGCGGGCGTAATGAGCTTATGCACTGCACATGTTAGGGGAAGAGGGGAAAAATTGGACAGTCATAAGTCATTAGTCTGATAAGAGGGGCAAGAGCAAGATCTAGAATTGCCCTATTCAACGTGGTTTCCATTTTATCAGCTTTCATCATATAATTCTTATATGGTGCCACCCTAAGATCTGCTCTTATTATGTAACACTAGCCATTAAAATACTCGCCTAGCATTGAATATTAGCCAAAAAATCGAACATGCTTACCTCTATGCATTTTCAGCAGAGCCGACATTGTCGTAGAGTCCCACTTGCACGTTAAATCGGGGAACTATAAAAAATAATACGCTATGATTACATACATAAAGATAAATGTGTATATGTATTTACATTTATTTACAAACAGTCTAACATGATCAATGCAACAAGTTGGACTTTAGACCCTGCTTTCTAAATGACGCAAAGCAGTGTCAAAGTCTAGACTGGAATCAAATACTTAAATGCTTACCTTTAAATTAAATATTCCACTAACTACTTTAGATTAGCAGCGATTAAAACTAAGTAAATTCTATTGGTAAAATTGCCAAATCAACCGAAGCCAGATGTGCAACAGTTCAGCTACTTTATAATGTAAATGATTGTTATAAAATTAATGATGTGATTTCTACTTGATGCCGAGGTGTTGGAGGTAAATGTAAGATGGTGCTGATCAATATTTGGCGTTTATTAATCAGTTATTTACGAACACAAAATTTTAGCGAAGTGACCAAAATAAAACTTAAAAAACACTGTTAGCGTTATCACAAACTGTTAGAGGCTTGCTAATATAGGTAGCCATATGTAGCATCCAAATACCCTACATTGTGCGCTTTGTATTGAATAATTTTCCGCTTTATATTAAATAAATACAAAAAGAAGAATTAATGTTAGAAGAAATTAGAAAAAACTAAGAAATTCGATACATTAATTATGAAAAAACAATAACCTAAAAGTATTTATTCTTTTACAAAGAGTATTTTTTATGTTTACAATCTGCTAAATCCATAATACGTGGATGAGTCTGTTAATTAACAGAACGCTTGCGGTTTCAAAACAGCTGTTACTTTTAAACAGTGCTGCCAGAGTTCCATGGCAAATATTAGACGCGCTCAAAACAAAATTCAAATTCCTTAATTAAAATTTGTATTCATTGTTTTAAAGATTTTATTTTTGACAAAGATTTTCACAACATTTTAATGCATTTTACACTAAATAATCTTTACATATTTTATATATTTATTTTTGTTTTCTTTTTTTTTGGTATGTTTGTGTGTGTATGCAATGTTTTTTATTGCATTTACATTATTTTTTTTTTGTTTTTTTTTTTTTTTTTTTTTTTTTTTTGTTTTATTTGATCAGATCAAAAGCTTGGTGAATTTTTAATCCAGCCCCATTAAAAATTCAAAGTTTCATTTTAGACCGGTGAGACATAGAGTGATGGGGGATGAAAGGTGTTGGGTGGGTGAAAGTACGTATATCAATTCAGTGTCAATATTCTATTTACAAAATCTCAAATTTAGTGCCACCCTATGGTCCATAGAACTGCTCCACGCTGCTGTCTTCGGCATTATCACCAGAGCCAGAAATACGTTCGCTACTTTTTAAAGCCTGTTCTTTGCTGAATAACATGGTCATAGCCTTATCTATTGGATTAACTGCCTTATCTTTGGTCTGAGACTTTGTCTGATTAACCTCGGTAGTAACTGGAGCAGATGGAGGATTAACACTCTTACCAAATCTTATAAAATTTGAATCCATTTTAACTTTATCATTTACAGAACGTCCAAAGCGCATGAAGTTATCAGGTCGTCCGAATCTCATAAAATCTTGCTTAGGACTTCGCATTTCATGAGGACTACGTCCAAACCTCATAAAATCTGACGGGTTCCTGCCAAACCTCATAAAATCTGACGGAGCTCTGCCAAACCTCATAAAATTTGACGGATCTCGTCCATTGCGATCCATTGCCGAGCGTTTCCCTTCAGGCTCATAGTAACCATACCCTTGTTCTTGGGGTAATTGTTCTGGCTGCCGCTTGCCGAAGTGCATAAAGTTGTCCTGGAAAGATCGACGCTTGGCCTCTACTTCAGGATCAAATTTAAAGCGCTGCTTGCGAGCGTTCTTCTGGAAACGCAACACTACCGAATTCTTACCATAGTCGATACCTATGGCAGAGATTGGATATCGAAATTCCAATTCAGTTTGTTCGGGTTTTTCATTAAGCAGGGAATCTATTAGTCCATTCTCATCCAATGCAGGAACTAAGGGCTCTCCTTCAGACTCCGGTATCAAGGCATTTGAATTGTAGGGCGTCTCAATTATCTCACTATGAATAGCAGATTGCATCTGATAAAGGGCCAAAAGGAACATTAGGGCAATACCCATAGTGATTGAATGAGCTGTAAGATAAAAACAAAATTCAGCTTTGATATATTGAAATTTGTTACCAATAAATCATAAAAAATCTTTAGCATACTTTTATCTTAACAGAAATAATGTGAAAATCCCCCAGGGATTTCCTAGTTGAACCTTATATCGAAAATTCTAGCTACAAGCAGAAACAACGAATGGGTAAAAAAAAAAAAGCTATTTAAATTATGATTTTGCAATATTATCTATGGTAACTTTTAATCACATTAACTTGTTGGCGGAATGTTCATTTTACTTAGCGGCAACAGGAGCTGACACCAACTCCTTGCTGCCATAGACAAAGTGTCCTGCTAATTAACCATAACAATATTTATGCGATAATTTGCTGGTCCTGGCCAAGGCGAAAGTCGCGTAAAAAGTTAACCAAGCGCATTAAAGGCCGACCACACATCTTATACTCTTGTCAGAAACTCTTACACCACCCACAAGTAACATTCTAGCCAGGTTTACAAGCATTAACACTTGTTGTTGTTGTTGTTGGCTTTCCGTTGGAGTAGGAGTTGATGTATGATGTCCGGACGTCAACTGAAGAGGGCCATTAGAGATGCAAATGATTATGGCTTTTGGATATGGTGACAATGATGTTGCTTATGCTTGAGGCTGAAGTTGAGCCATCGAGGTGCTCTTAAGTTGAACAAGTTGCAGGTGCAGGGGAATCAACTTGGCTCTGTCTTCAACTTTTTTTGGCAACAAAACAAACCAACTTGACCTCCAAAACCAAAAAGAATAAATAAAGAGAAGAACCAGCTGATGAGTGACAGTCTAAGACATTAACATAGATTTTTATTTAATTTACATTTCCAAATACAATCAGCACATTAGATTGTATGCCTTTGCACAAAAATATATATTTGTTACTACAAGTCGAAATTATCAGAGTTGGCCAACTTTCTTATTAAGTATCTTGTTTTCAACCAAACCTTTAAGCCTTTAAAATTTGTCTTCAATACAAAAAACATCAAAAATGAACTTCTCTAAAAGCCATATTTATCTTAACTTGTTAGATTACACATTCAAAAAGCTGTTCGTTTAGTGTAGTACAAAACCAAAGTTGTTTTGAGCCCTCTGGGTTTATTTTATTACTTTTTATTATTGTCTCTTATTGACAATTAGTTGAAGATAAAAAAAAATAAAAAAAACTGCAAGGGTCGCTAAATAAAGTTGTGACAGACGACAAATTATGAAATCTTCCAATGGGACCAAGAGCCTAAGACCAATGAAAACAGAAGTCATTAGATGGAGGTGGCAACTTCTCAAACATTGGGAAACATCAGAGTTGAAGTGGGTAAGTTAACAAGTCAAAAATGCCAAATGTCTGATTGATTTGTGATGCCGAAATGTGCATTTAAAATTCATAATACTTTTCGCAATATATTTGGAAAGAGAAATATACATTCTGGTTGCCATATACATACATTGTGCCAAAAGTTATAGCCATATCAATAACATACTCGTTAATTTGCTTAGCTTTTTGTTCAATATGAAAGTCGACACTTATTTTTAGGACAAAAAAAACATTCATAATCGAATTTACATAGTGAATGCGATACGTTTGAAGTAGCTTTTGCCTGTTGCTAACCTTTCTTATACAGTTCCTGTTATAGCTTCTTCCGTTCCCATTTTTGTACTTTCTCCGGCTCGTGGCCGACATATATCAAGCAAAATATGTTTTTTTTTTAAAAGGGTGGCATTTAAATATCATTTGTCAGCCAGACCAAAGACAAATGATTCCAACGGCATTTTGAAATCATCATCACCTGTCTCCGACTATATAGTGTCCCAGCATCAACTCCAGTTTCTGTGATAAATCAAAAATTGTTGCACGCTTCGCATGCAGAATCCTTAAGCCTTGGGCTTGGAACATTTGTGCTGCCCTAACGCATTCCAAATGAAAATCTAGCGACGCTTTGTGGCGACTCCTTTTTGCCACCAAAGTGCAGTCATAAATATTTCAATTTGTTTTTATTAACCGGAATGGTGGTGGGGGGGAGGAAAAACTAGTTTTCCGTACATGCATATGTGTGGGTTTAGACCCATTAGAAGTTTCAGCTAGAAAAGTAGCTAATCTGCTTGATTTTATACAGATTTTGGTTTACCAAATGTTATTCTATAAAATATAAATTATCACAAACTATAAACCAACCAAAACTAATTAAGCTTTTGGGATTTGAAAATGTTTGTTAAATGAAAATGTTTTTGGCTACAAAAGAACAATGCTACTGCAATAAAAAAAAAATAATATAAATAGACTACAGTTAGTTTTTTCTTATAAATCTCTTATCAATAAACATGTCTATTACCAAAAATGGAGTAAAAACTTCAATTAAGAATAGAATAGAAGAATTTGGTAACAAAAACATTGGCTAACAAATGTTCATAAAAAGCTGTAAAAGTAAAATATAAGTAGTTTGAAAATTATTGTAAATTTTTAATTATTTTAAAATAAAAAATAAAGTTTTATATTTTCAAAAATGTAGAAAATAAGAAACATTATCTTAGAACATGTTTCAAAAAATTTTATCTAGAAAAAAGTGTGACTTAATTCTACATAACTCTGGTTTAATTGTATTACTTTTCAGAATTTTACAGGAATGAAAAAAAGTTTGTTTAAGGTCTTCTTATATTATATTTAATTAATTGAAACTATTCTTCTACTTCTTCAGTTTAATATAATGAAGATTTTCAAATCATTTGTATAGTAATCAAATCAATACTAAATAAGCAAGTGTTGTAAGTCGTTATTTTTTCAAGTGTTTTAAATAGAACCATGTAATTTAAAAATTTGAATATTTTTATATCACTTTTGTAATTATCAAATTAAAATTAATAATGTAAAGTATTCTATTGTGTACTAAGCAAAAATAAGTCAAAAATGTAATTTTTACTATACAAAACTTTTCGAAATATGTCCCAAAATCACATTTATTACTTTAGACATTTTAAAAATAAAATATTTTTTATTATAACCAAAATACCAAAAATTGACAATAATTTGCAAACTAAATACATTTTATTTTAACATTTTTTTATGCACATTTAATAGCCAATAGTTTTGTAACCAATTTTTTTTTTCTATTAAAGACAACACTTGGTAAGACTTTTAAAAAACTTTAATTTTAAGACGTTTTTAAAAACCAATTTTGTTGGGCATTTAACTACAATATTAATATTAAAAATTCTATATAATGCTAACAAAACTTTTGATAATTGTTTCCTAATGAAGTTTTCTTTAAATGTCAAAATAAAATATTAAAAAACAGTTTTTTCTTTTCAAGAAATCTTCTTATTGCTTTCTTTCAAGATTTAGATCATAAGATGATCACAATCCCAATCAATTTTATTTAATTAGACTATTCTAAGCAATTTTAATTTAACAATTTGTAACTTTGGGCTACAATTTGTAACTATCCAACAACTAATCCTAAATATACAAATCAAAACTGTAACAAAATTTAGCTGCTCTACCTAAGTTTATAGAATAAGAAAAGCTCTCAACACTTAAATTTGTCAAATATTTTTATTAAATTTTGTATTGCTTTGTGGCAAATCAAATTCCGTTTGTAAACTTTTTGATTATTGCACACTCTGGCCATTTATTGGAAATTTGTAATTCTAGTTGATAAATGCGTAACAATTCCGTTGTTGTTCAATTCAAAATTTCCCCACACCCTTTTGCCTTTCTATATCCCTTTGACATTCGTTTTCAATGCCAAAAAAATGTTTGCCTCTCGTTATTTGATTTTGTACACAAAACAGTTTACCTGCAACTCAAATTTCACTTGCTGCCTGAAAGGAAAATGATTTAAAACGAAAACTCACCTTGTTTGCTATTTGGTTAAACCGGAAACAACAAATATTATAACAATCACAAGTAGAAAACAAAAACGTATTAAATGTACGTCACACAAAAATATTTTTATGGAGATTCTTTTTTATTTTAATATTTAGTTTTTCTGTATTACACGGCACACTTGTTGCCCGTGCAACGGTTAGAGGCTTCTGTGCGATTGTTTGGACAAACATCCTGTTTTATATCCTTTTTACTTGTCAAAGGACCATAGGCAGCAGCAGCAGCAGCAACAGCAGCAGGAGCATTAGCAGCATACCATCAACCCATGGCTAAAAGCGTATATGTGTGGGCACAAGCAACAAGTGTTGCCGCAACATGTTGCCATCTTAGCACTAGCAACATTGTTAGCTACTGCAATTATAGTTCATTTTTGAATTCATTTAACAATATTTTAACACCATTTTTTCAAATATAAATATCGTTTATTATATAGATATGTAGATAGATTAGTAAAAATGCAAGTCATACATTGGAAATAAACAGTTTTGAAGCCAAAACGGAAGAGAAGGCCAACTAACCTTGACAGTGTCAGTCCAATCCGTCTGTCAGCTTTGGCCGCCTGTCTGACCACTGATATGTTTGTTATGAAAATGTCACTGGAATCAACAATAGGCCTGCCTATTGTGCATTGTGATTACACACCATATAAACTGGTATATAAATATATATATATATATATATATGGTATATAGCATGTTGCTTTGTTAACTCTGGTCTCTTCTATATGGCAATGACTTTGCAACATTTCGACGCCACTTTGCTTGCCATTCGAGTACCAAATTGTATGCAAATCGCCCACAATTGTTATGTTACGCCCACTTTGAAAGTTTAGTGGGGGTTTGAAGGGGGAGTTGGGCGTAAAGGACAAACAGACGGCAAGTCCAAATTAGCTATCCTCGGTTTTACGTGTAAATATGCGTTATAATTTGTTCCTTCAGTTCATCTCAAGCATTTATCGAGTCTCATGGTCTTGATGATGCTCTTTGGTCCTGTAAATGGATACTTTGTGGCGCCTTTAAAACAGGCGTCCGGTCTGGGCGTAACATTTGTGCATATAAAAGGGTGTAAAGTGTTGGCCAACATTGGTATTGGAAGCGGAAGTCTGTAATTATGGCCTTACTTTGAAAGCCCAACTTTGTCCGACTGTGAGACAGTTTTTTTTATGTTAGTCTTTTTGTTTGTTTCTTTTCTCTAACTCTTTTATCAATGACTTTGCCTGGTACGCATGACTGGACACATCCCATTGTCTTGGTATGGTCAGGTTTGGGTTGGTCTAGTCTTTGCTCTGTTTTGAATTCTATGTTACGATCATCAATTAAACCAATAAACAAACGTGTTTTCTATCTCCTTCTTAACGTTTTGATAAATCTATATGTTAATGGCTTCATTTGCATAATTATTGAACAGAAAAAAAAAACAAAGAAACCATTTCAAGTTCAAGTTTGTTGACTTGACCAATAAGCATGATTCGTCTAGTCGTCGTGTGCCAGTTACCTCAGTTTTTAACACACATAAATGATCATCAGATTAGACACGTGTATTAAGTTTAGTTGTACTATAGCTTATATACCCTTGAAAATAGAGGATAAAGTTTATAACTGTCAAAGATTCTCTTTAAATTTTTAAAAGTGTCATTTTAAAATATTCTTTGCTTTATAATAACATTGAATATAAGGATTTTTAAAAGTGCAGATTATTCTCTTTTATAGTTAAAGTCTTTTAGAGAGGCAACAGTCGGTTTACAGTTAAAGTTTTATTATTTATGAGATAAAAAATTGGTTAGTTTTATTCCTGAAGATATATTCACGACCGTTTATTGTTTAAAAAATTAAAATAAGTTCGAATATATATTAAGCCAAATCAAACAAACAAAACTTTTTACTTTCCTTTTTATCTTAAAGTTTTTTCCTTTTCAAATCTCTTTTTACCAGTTGCCTTTTTGCCAGAACTATACTTGTCTATTATTATTACTTGGCTATAATATATCTCCTTTATCCCTTTTCATTTCCAAGCCTATATTCTAGACAACATACCCCAACTACCGAAAGAGTAAAAAATTGCCAATAAAAATTCTTTAAATTTATACAAAACTAAAGACAATATCTCCCTTTAACTAATATAAGTTGCCAACTTGGCAACAACTATGTTAACTAACTTAAATGAATATCAAAATGAAACAGAAACGAAATCCTCATCAAATATTTGCGTCATTGGTCGTTATTTTAAAGTTTTTTAACTTTAACATAGTTTTTAATGTCAATGCCATTGTCAGCTTTCAGCTCTTCTTGTTGTTTTTGTTTTCATTTTGTTGGTCAGAGATCCAATTCATAGCAATTTCATTTGCTTAACAAGTGTAACTAACTAACTGTGTGTCTAATTAATAACTGACTACACCGGCAATGGTTGAAGTGGAGATTTATGTGTGTGCTATAAAGATTAATTGCACTTACACATTGTAACGCAGAAATGTGCGTTGAAATTAGCGAAAAAAAAGCAATGTATATGTTGATGTACAGTGCGTATGCGCAACATTTTTCCTGTTACTATATATACATTACACAATATTCTATGCTAAGGCAGTTGTTGTTGTTGTTGTTTATTATTGTTGGTTGGTTAGTTAGTTAGTTAGTCGATCGTTTACTTAGTTAGAGCAAATGCAAACATCAAACACCAAAGAGCCAAAAGCCAATTACTTACCAAGCACAAAAGTGAGAAAGCGTCGCACAGTAGTCTCTGAACTGAAACCTCTGACCGAAACCAGGTGGCTATAAGAGGGAATAGGGGGGGGCATTGATGGAGGTGCAAAGACGAAGATCAAACTTGGCCGGGCGGTCTCTCTCAATAGGTATAAACTGTTGCTCTTTGCATACACAAGACTATATGTGTGTGTGTGTGTCATTGTTGGCTCTCTGGAATCGGGCCATGTGTATGTGTTAGCTTGTTTTCAAGATCTGTGCATCTGTATATATGTATGTATATAGTTATAAACTAGCCAATAGTTTTATTTTTTCTTCTTTCTATTAAGTTTGTTTTGAGTGCGAAGCTCTTTTGCCTAAATCCATAGGCAAGTTTGTTCAGTTTGTGTTTGGCATTCGATGTGAGCGGAATAAAAGTATCTGAATAGTTATAACTATCACGAAAAAGGAAGTGTAAAGGTGCGATATTTTATATATTATGTATATATATAGACTTAACATATTTGATGCGATGACTGATATAAAATTTGCATTTCCATTGTGGCTAATAGTTAAAACAATCAAATTCAATGTGATTCAACTTTTACCAAGAGTTCAAGGCAAATGAGTCTGAAAACTTAAGCAAGGACCTAAAGTTTAATATAAATGTTCAGGATTTCTGGTTGATAAGGATAATGCAGAATATATATATAAAAAGGAAATTTTGGTTTTCTTTTAAAAAATTATTCAAAATTCTAAATATTTAAAATTGAACAGTAAGATAATCAATTTTATTTATTGTAAAAACATTGACTTTCGTTATACTTGCTTGTGTGTGTCCTTTTAAAGGATTTTCATGGCTTTATTAAAATTCTTATGAACTAAACTAAATCAATTCTAAACTAAACTTTTCTAATTAAGAAACTAGCAAGTTTCTTCTTACACTATTATACTTAAAATTCAATCTTAAAAACTATTTCCAAAATAAAAAATTACTTTTATTTACAATCAAAGTTTAAGATCTTAAAGATGTCCTGCCTATATTTCAAATATTTTCTTTGCATTGTATAATGTAAAAAAAAAAAAAAAAAATAATAGAGTCTTATAAACAAAGACCAGTGAAGGGATAATCTATATATAAAATAGTATAAAAGAAAAACGTTACCAAATCTTTTACTCTAATGCACTCCCTCCTTTTTGTTGATGTCAACTGTTAAAACTGGTTGCACAACGTGGCCAAAAAAAAAAAAAAAAAAATTAAAGTAAACAACCAAAAAGCGGCAATTGAATAGCCATGCCAAGACGAAATTTTCTCTATTTTTTCGGCTAGTTTACTTGTCGCCAACTCCTATTCCCATACCCAATTCCAAATGCCTGCCACATGCTACTCTTCCGTTTACTTTGTTGCAGCTGTTGTCAAGTTGCAATTCGTTGTTATCTGTTAAGCGTGTGCATATAATCGAAGCTGCAACAACAATAAATTGTAATTCCCCTCTCAACATTTATAGTAGACTAGTGGAGGAATGTCATAGAAATGACTTGCAAAAAATAATAAAAACAGATAAATTTAAATCGTACTTTTCGATCATTTTCTTGAATTGCGATTAATAAACATTTTAAAGTAGTTTATGGTTGATTTTGCTGCTTTAGGTAAATTTACAATTCTGATGCCATCAAAAGTCGTTCATGAAAAATAAAAAAAAAAAAACCATGTCTTGGCCATAAAAAAATTGCATCAAAAACCCTACAGCTTTGGCACAATAAGCAGGTTAAAAGCCACTGACACAGATATACATTCATATATATATTCATATATGTATATACATATATGTGTGGCAATTGGGAAAATCGAGTTACTTTCAAAAAAAAAAAAAAAATTTTTATCATGTTTATATCATCCGCATAATATTTAATTGTAATGCCACAAATGAAACCGTTTAATTATTTTGATCTTGGCCCGTGATGGTGTTTTTGGCCAATGTTAAAACCATTAGCAACATTTTAACAGTTTTTCGGTAGATAAAACATTTAACAAAATTAGCGACCAGTGTCAGTTTGTATTAAAGTAGTTTTTGTTTTCTTGATTAGACTCTGGTTTATGGCTTTTTATGGCTTGCCCCGGTCAAAGTCAAGTTTTGATTTCATACACCAAAAACATGATGAAATGTAAAGATGACCAAAATGGTAGCATTGTAGTTGTAACCATCGATTGGCTATAAATTAAAGTCAAATAAACATTTGTATTGAAAACCTTTTTTTATTATTTTAGCATTGATATCAGAAAGAATTAAGAAAATTTAGAGGAATTACATTAAAATGATTAAGAATTAAGCCCTGAAAAATGTTTAAAGGAAATATAAGTATATAAAAGTAAAATAAAGTGTAAAAGTTTTTCAATTTAATAAAAATCGAAAGTATATAAAAAGTATATAAAAGTTTAAAAGTAATAGTTTTTTCAACTTAAAAAAGTTCAATTATATCTTTTATAACATATTAAAAAAAAAAAAGAATATTTATCTAACTAAAAGTTGTATTAGTTCTGATTAGAATATATGTATGTAAGTACTATGTATATCTAAGAGAATTTCTGTAAAGTAGAGTAATTAAAAAGGTTATATTATTTTATACTGCTTGATTTTAACTGCTGCTTCTGTCGAACGACCGCCTCGAGCTTCCTCAGGGTTGCCAGAGATTGCGCTTTATCTCTGTTTACTCACATTGATAGATCACCCAATTGACAACGCCAATGCGATATGGGTAGTCCCGCGATTGCATGGCAGCTTCGCTTTTTGCATATTGAAATTAGTAGAACTTTAACCAGACAATGACTATATAGGTAGATATATCTAATTAATTCGCATAACTATAAAATCTCCTTGTTTTGATTGTTTAATTTATATGATTAAGCTTCACTGTAAATTATTTAAACCTCTTAATCTGACCTTACTTACTTGACTTATAGCAATTTAAATTTTTAATTACGTACTTTGTACCTTTAAATTGTGATAGTTTCAATATATTTCCATTCATTCAAATATGCATACATATGTATGGCAGGTTGTTTTCTCGTGGATTGCCAATAAAATTTTATATTGGCCCACCGAAACTAACTTGTTTGGAAAATCTATAATAACCGTTTAGGTCAGTATGTCAGAAGCACCGTTAAGCAGGGTATTTAAAAATTAATTGTAAAGTACTTTCAATCAAGTTTTCCGACAACATCAACAATCTGTGAAGGACACAACTATGGCTATTAGCCATAGTTAGGATTGAGTCAAATGCATTTTACAAGCTCACTATCATGGCACCTCGAAAATACCTAAAGATATAAAGCAACCAAGTGGAAATGTTGGACCGGAGGCGTCACATAACCAAATCTCTTTTATAAGATTTGTATTATAGTTAAGCTTTTAGAGCCCCTTTAAACCATGACGTTTCAAGTTGTCTCAATGGAGTTGGCCTAGTGTGTGTGGATGTTGCAATATTGTTTAATTGGTGCCAACTGACTTAGTGTCTATGTCGACGACATTGAGGACAGTTATGTAGTTGTCGGACCAAGTGATCTGTAGCTGTCGAACCAGTTGCTTGCCGCCTGAGCAACTTTATGACCAAGATCAAATGAAATTAAAAGTGCACTTGGCTAACGATTATGTACATGTCCAATTACGACGTGGATTTTGGTTTTTGATTTCAGATGACCGCCAAACCGAAGTTTGAATATGAGAAGGATGGTCTAGTTACCATAGGGCAGGTGGATGACACTGAAGTGGATCGTGTTGCAGAATGTTTCAAGGGACGCAGCCTATTTATAACGGGTGGCACTGGTTTCCTGGGTAAAGTGCTAGTGGAGAAACTATTGCGGTGAGTGGGCGGTTCCATTGGGCGTTAGTTAAACGTTTTTGCAATTTGTTTCAATTATGCTTATGCAATATTAATTAATTTTTGTAGCTCGTGTGGCGAACTGAAACGTATTTATCTGCTCATACGTCCCAAGAAGGGCAAAGATCCGCAGGAGCGTATTAAGGATATATTCCAGAATGTGGTAGGTTTAGAATGAAATTATGAAATATTATGGTCAGGTTTTAATTAATTAACTCTATCCATGTGCGTGTGTGTGTGTGTATGGGGCATTGTGTAGCTTTTTGACCAGGTTAAACAAATGCGAGGTGAGGAACACATTTTGCAACAAGTGGTAGCCATAGCAGGAGATGTCCTACTTCCTGGTTTAGGTATATCGGAAAAGGATTTGACTACACTACGTAATGAAGTATCTATTGTTTACCACTGTGCGGCCACAGTACGGTGAGTCAAGAACTAATGCCACCACATGGGTATAGCAACCAAATCTGTTTTCTAATTCTCTTCTTTTAGTTTTGATGAACCTCTTCGTAATGCTGTCTTTATGAACACCCGCGGCACCAAATACATGCTGGATTTAGCTCTTACCTTAAAACACTTGGAATTCTTTGCCTATTGTTCCACGGCCTATTGCCATTTGCATGTGAAGACTCTGTACGAGAAGCCTTATGATCCACCAGCCAATCCACATCAGGTAATGCAGGCATGCGAGTGGCTCACCGATGAAGAAGTCGCCGCCATCGAACGCAAGGTCTTGGGCGATATCCCGAACACATATGCTTACACCAAGTCGTTGGCCGAGGCTCTGGTTGTTGAGAAATTTAATGAGCTACCTGCTGTTATTTTACGTCCCTCCATTGTTATACCCATTTGGAAGGAGCCGATTCCGGGCTGGACAGATAACATAAATGGACCCACAGGTTTGCTCATCGGAGCTGGCAAGGGTGTTATACGTACAATGTACTGTAATAGCAGTGGTTTTGGTGACTTTTTACCAGTGGATGTTGCCGTTAATGGAATCCTCGTGGCCAGCTGGAGAAATATTTCGGCCGGAACCGATAGCACAAATCGTGTGGCTCACATGACTTCGTCCAATGACATTAAAGTGTCATGGGCAGAGATTATTGAGCTGGGACGCTGGGTGATTGAAAACAAAGTGCCATTAAATGGTGTAGCCTGGTATCCAGGAGGATCGATGAAATCGAATTACTGGGTCCACTTCATATGCATGATACTGTTTCAATGGATGCCAGCTTTGTTTGTCGATGCCCTGTTGATATTGCTACGTTATCCACCTGTCTTGTGCCGCGTTCAGAATCGTATTACCAAGGGTTTCGAAGTTTTCGAATATTATGCCAATAATGTGTGGAACTTTGACAATTCAGAGGCAGTTAAATTACGAAAATTAATGAACAATAAGGAACGCCGTACATATGTAATTGAAAAGATCGATCTGGATCTGATTGACTATTTCACAAACTGTGTGCTATGTGCACGACGGTTAATCCTGAAAGAGTCAGATGAATCCATTCCAGCTGCTCGCAGGCACATGAAAGTGTAAGTGAACTGGAACGAATCGTACTTTATAATCATTAACTCCCCCTTCTCTATTTTTATTCCAGAATGTGGGTGGTAGACAAGGTGTATAAGGGGATGTGGCTGTTTGGCATACTCTATATGTTCTACAGATGCTTTTTCGCCAGTTAAACTGGAAGTTATTCTAGTGCTAAGTGCTTGAGACCAAAACTGATGTGCCCTTCCCGTTACCCAAAACGAAGCTGTAGTGAATATGTTTTATTTTATTTTCTAAGATTTCTTAGCTGTAATTGGTGCTGTTGAGTAAAAATCCAAAAACTTTAAAATTTGTTTTAAAAATTAAAATTTGCAAATGCACTATTAGTGTATTTGGTTCCTGATGAATACAAATTACATATAACCAACATGAAATTGAATAAAAATTATATAGGGCACTCAGTTATATTTACAAAAAATGGCGCCTACAAACTGTATTGGCCCAGTGGCGCCAACGCTTTTTTCAATATGGCCAGAAATAGCTATTTAACAAGTGGTAACACTGGAACTTGGACATGTTTGTTATGTGGCAGCACTGCTTTTTGTTAAAGCGAAAATATGAAAATTGAATTAAATTGAAACATTAATGCTCATATTATATATATTGACTTATAAATAAACCACAACAAGTCTTCGGAACAATGGAGGAAATTCGCAACAGCATGGACAACATAATGGATCGGTTCAATGACAGCATTACGCATTCGGCGCCGAAAAAACTTTTTAACCGGCTGTCCACATCCTTTAATGACGACTTGACTGTAAATTGTAAGTGTATGGAGAAGAGGAAATCATTAATCAAACTTTAAACGTTTTGAATATACTTGTTATAGTGCCAAAGAAACGACGCATGGAGCCGCAGGAATCGGCGTTCAGTACTTTAAATAGTACCGCCTCTCTTAATAGTTCGGTCATGGATCCATTAGGCTCATGGCAGACGAGCAAATTACGGGCTGAACTTATTGAGGCTAAGGCTATTGTGTCTCAATTGCAACGTGATATGGAGCGAGAGGCTAAAGAATACCGTAGCGAACTTGCCATATCTGAAAGTAAGGCTTCGGCCCTAAAAGAGCAATGCGACTATACCAGCGCCAAGATGCTTGAGCTGGAGCAGGATATGCAGGTTATACGTAAGCGGGAGCAAGCAGCCAGTGAGTCGGCTAGTCGTGCAACTGCTGAGCTGGCCCAGCAAAAAGTTAAATACGAAACAGTCATCAGTCAACTGGAGAAGGCAAATATGCGGCAGGATGGGGATGCCCGTAACCTTAGCGTGTGCATTAGCAATCAACTAAGTGAGTATCGACGCTTGGCCCAAAGAACCAATATTGAATTGCAGTCCACCCGTAATGAACTGGAACGCATACAGCGTCGTCACGATGAGTACAAAACTAGAATATCCAACTATGAGGATCTAAAATCAAATTTTGAAAAGCAACAACATAGCTTAAAGACGGCAAATGATCGTATTAAGGAGCTTGAATACGAATTGCAATCTTACAGTGACTGGAAAGAGGTGACCAAGGCGAGTCAAGAACGCCTTGCCAGTGTTCCAGATATGCAGGCAGAGCTCGAACGATTACGTAGCCACAATAAACATTTAAACACTTTGATTGGAGACAAATTATTGCTCGAAGAACAAGTGCATGATTACAAAACTCGTCTAGATCGCGAGGACGGTGCCAGGGCAGAAGCGGCTAGTCTACAAGTGAAGCTCAACCATGTTGAACAGGAACTAAAGGAGTGGGTAAAAGTAGCCCAGGATCATTGTCTAGCCAATACATTGGTTAGTCCAATAGCATTGCGTGCCCGTATCGAGCAGCTACTCCAAGAGGACATAGTGCATATAGCTGAAAAAACCTCCTCTGAATCGGATACCAAACATCTTCATGTAAGCAACAGAAAAACGTATTTATATACTGTAAAAACTAATTTTAAAATCCCTCTATGTTAATATGCAGGCCACAGTACGAGATCTGGAACAGAAATGTTCCGCTTATCTTAAGCATATCGAGGACTTGAACATTGGTCTCAAACGACACAAAAATTTCAAGGAACGATTACAACGAAAACTGATAATAGTATCCAAGGAACGTGACTTTTATAAACAACTTCTTGAAAATTTCGACAAGGACCAGTCTATGAACAATGCCAGCATTGCAGATATGACCCAGGATATGCATGTACGCCATCGTATTGAGGTACTAGAGCGCACAGTTACCGGGTACAAGGACATTTGCGCTACCTTAGAGCGCGAAATACAGGCTATGCGCCAGCAAGAGCAGCTGCATGAACCACCCAACGAGGGCTATGATAGTGTCAAAAAAGAGTTGGACACACTGCGTCTGGAGAACGAGCGATTGCGTCGACGCAAGGATGAACTGGAACTAGAAATGGTGAATCATAGTCTGCGTGGAACCGACGCGGCTAACTATAAAGTAGTACATCTTACCGAAAATCCCGCCGCGGATGCGTATGAGTCTTCCAAAAATATAATGGAAAAACTTCAGGCAGAAATTGAACGACTCAGGAGCCGTATTAAGAAAATGGAGGAGGACAACGAACAGGTGACTGGTGACATTACCTCTGCTTCATCCGGCATGACAATGAACTTTAAGGAACTGAATCAAATGCGAGCCGATCTTGAATCTGCCAATGCTAAAATGCGCAAAATGAAGGATTGCTTTAAAGCAGCTGGCAAGGAGTTTCGTGATGTGGTCTATATGCTTCTGGGCTACCGCGTGGATCGTATGGGATCTAATAGCAACTATCGGTGAGTTGGGCAATTTTTTATTATTCATAAATTTATTGAATTTGATTAACTCTTTCAGCATTTCGAGTATGTATGCAGAGAATCCCACGGATTACTTCGACATTACCCTGAGTGAATCCAATTGCCTTGCCCTGCTCGAGTCACCCTACTCGCAAACGCTGAAGCCAGCGATTGATCAGCAATTGGCTGCCAATAACTCATTTCCAGCATTCTTCTCTTCTCTTACATTGGAGTTGTTTCAACGTTCCACTGTCACCATATCCTAGCCTCAACTTAGTCCATATAAAAGATGAGGCAGCTGACAGTCCATCTTCATATATTTTATATTTCATGGGGTTTTATTTATGGTTAAGTTGGCATACTAATAATAAATACATCTAGATATAATAATCCTGTTCTCTAATTGTTGCTGTCGTTTCTTTAAATTTTGCTTTTAAAAAGGAAGAGTTATCGAAAATCTGTGAGACGGACTGCTTATCGATAGCGTGTTTACTTTTTTAATACATAATGTTGGCAGCGCCGTCGAAACTTTACCACTTACCCATCTCTAAAATTTCAAGAAAAGAAATAAACCAAATTCACATTTTTGGTTAAGAATTAATTTAGCGCTACTATGGCTGCCCTAGCCAGTTTGACTGAACAATACACAGATTCTGAAAACGAGGGCGATGCTAGTCCCGATTCGCAAAATTCAACAGCTTCACAAGTAATCATACCCAAGCGGCCTTCACCGCCGCCCACTCCCGTCAAACAAGAGGCCCCACCACAGCCACCAAAGAGATCAAAAAAGCAAAAACGAGCAAAGAAAGTGCGCCGCCTGGTAAGCTATCAAGATGACACCCTCATATCCGACGAGGATGAAGACCGCGCCCGAGAATCATCTAGCGATGAAGAATCCTCATCTTCGGAAAGTGTGAATTCCGATCCGGCCAGCGAGAACAATGAGAATAGCATTAGAGATCGCAATAGTAGCAAGGTTGAAGGCGTGTCTGATGTTCCAATGGAGGCGGATGATTCTGCGAATACTTATTATGCTGATGAGCGCCCAGCTGAGAGTTATGAGAAGGATCCGAAATATGCCAAGTATAAATTTCAACTACCGCCCGAGCCAAAAGGTAAGCCACCGCCCGAGTTGGTTACTAAAATCACAAAAATGTATACCAAAATGCGACAAACCAACATGGACATGAATCGCGTCATTCAGGACCGGAAAGAGTTTCGAAATCCAAGCATTTACGACAAGTTGATTAGCTTCTGCGACATCAACGAGTTTGGCACCAATTATCCACCCGAAATCTACGATCCCTTGCAATGGGGAGAGGAATCCTACTACGAAGCTCTGTCGTTGGTGCAGAAAACGGAAATGGTAAAACGACAAAAGGATCGCAAGGATCTAGACAAAGTAGAACAGGCCACAGCATTGGCTCGAAAAGTCGAGGAGGAGGCCAAAAAACGGTAGGTGTCGCAATTTATATTTAAAAACTTAAAATAAATTCAAGTTTTTTTTTCCCCTTTTAGCAAGTCCAAATGGGATCAGCCTGCCTCTTCCACATCGTCTTCCGTAAAGCCGACGCTACCTGCACTAACCACAACAGTGACGGGGACGAAAGGAACAGTCATATCAGCATTTGGTTCTTTGCCCAAGAAGCCAGCAGTCTAATTTTAAGTTACATCAAATTAGTTTAAATACAACCAAGTTCGATTGTGAAACAGTGAACTATCGATTTATTAATACAGGTATTGTCGATTTCTTCGGAACTATCGAGTTTGATGTTTCAACCCTCACTAAAAAGTAATAGACGTCAACGGTCACACTGTTTATAAATTTTTGTTTGTCATCCGCTTCACTTTCTTGATCGGTAAATAAAACATTAAACTCGCAAAAATGGCTTTGGCAGAGATTTGTAAAATATCAAATGCTCCCTATATGAAGACTACTGCCTGGAGCTCCAGCGATGTGGAGGATGAGCTTAAGGTGACAACCTCCAATTTGGTTAATCCCTACACACTGGCAGCACCTCCATTTGAGAATGTAAGTAATCTAGGTCCAACCAGAAGCCACATATGTTTATTTAATTTTTCCTTTGCATTTTATTGTCCAATAGCCCATGCATAACTTAAATCAGATTCAGGCAAATGCTGGCAAGACCGGCATTAAGATTAACTTCGACCACGGAACCACTACCCTAGGTTTTAAATATCAAGGCGGCGTGATTTTGGCAGTTGACTCGCGTGCTACCGGCGGGCAGTACATTGGCTCCCAATCGATGAAGAAGGTTGTTGAAATCAATCAGTTCTTGCTGGGCACCTTAGCAGGCGGTGCTGCTGATTGTGTGTACTGGGATCGTGTACTAGCCAAGGAGTGCCGCATGCATGAACTGCGCAACAAGGAGCGCATTTCAGTGGCTGCTGCCAGCAAGATTATGGCCAATATTGCTCATGAGTACAAGAACATGGGTTTGAGTATGGGCATGATGTTGGCTGGTTATGATAAACGCGGCCCCGGTCTCTATTATGTGGATTCAGAAGGCTCCCGCACAGCAGGCAATCTTTTCTCCGTTGGCAGTGGCTCTCTATATGCTTATGGTGTTCTCGACTCAGGATATCATTGGGATCTTAAGGACGAAGAGGCTCAAGAGTTAGGGCGTCGTTCCATTTACCATGCCACTTTCAGGGATGCTTATTCTGGTGGTATTGTACGTGTCTATCATATGACTCCTAATGGCTGGATAAACATTTCCAACACCGACTGCATGGAATTGCATTATAAGTATACGAAACAAGAATCCCAAACCAGCCAATAATTTTCAATCTTGTAAATTATGCATAAATTTTCATTTATTAACTAAAAACATTTTGAAGAGATAATTAAAATTTGTATAGGGCTATGTGGTGGAATGACCTTTTTGTTGTGATATCATCTGTAACGTCTCTTTGTGGCGCACCTCGGCCCTCTTTTGTTTGTAAGTACGCTTCGTGTTCTTTTTTTTGTCGCCTCCGCGATTTTGCCTTAGCACGCCATGTTCCATTGCTTGGCGCAAATCCTGCTGCACATCTATGTGATCAGGTATGTGAATTTGACGTATCATCCGATTCCGTACCATGAAATTATCAAAGGAATGTTGTCCTCCATTCCGATCGATGAAAACTGCATGGATGAGTTCGCAGTTCATGTGGCCATCGGCTATATCCAGTATACCGGCTATAGAGGTCTCATTGCGCAGATCCATAAGAACCGGATGACCTTGAAGCATCACTGGCCAACAATTTAGGGTGTTGGAAATTAAGAATTTTTCCCGCGAAGTGTATTGTTGCATCTTACCTAGAGCATACGCCTGCCATAGCCTTTGGAATTTGCGAGTGAAATTGCCGGGCTCGTTTGTGACGTCACAGCGGTTAAAGAATTATCGAACTATCGAGTGTAGTGGAGGCTAAGTGAAAGATAAGGTCACACTGTTCAGAAGTTTTTGTTTGTCATTTGCGAAAAATAGTTGATAACTAAATAATTAGAAGAACTAACCGTAATGGCTTTGGCGGAGATTTGCAAAATATCAAATGCGCCCTATATGAAGACCACTGCCTGGTGCTCCAAAGATGTGGATGATGAACTTAGGTTGACAACGTGCAACTTGGCCAATCCTTACACACTGGCAGCTCCTCCATTCGAGAATGTAAGTTTATTAAGACCCAAGCAACCCCATTGTTTCAATTTAACTTCATTATTATTTTTCTGCAGCCCATGTATAACTTAAATCAGATTCAGGCAAATGCTGGCAAGACCGGCATCGAGATTAATTTTGATCACGGAACTACCACCTTGGGTTTTAAATATCAAGGAGGAGTGATTTTGGCAGTTGACTCGCGTGCTACCGGTGGCAAGTACATTGGTTCCCAATCAACGAAGAAGGTTGTTGAAATCAATCAGTTCTTGCTGGGCACCTTAGCAGGCGGTGCTGCTGATTGTGTGTACTGGGATCGTGTACTAGCCAAAGAGTGCCGCATGCATGAACTGCGCAACAAGGAACGCATTTCAGTGGCTGCTGCCAGCAAGATTATGGCCAATATTGCTCATGAGTACAAGAACATGGGTTTGAGTATGGGCATGATGTTGGCTGGTTATGATAAACGCGGTCCTGGTCTTTACTATGTAGATTCAGAAGGCTCCCGCACAGCAGGCAATCTTTTTTCCGTTGGCAGTGGTTCCCTCTACGCTTATGGTGTTCTAGATGCAGGTTATCATTGGAACCTTAAGGACGAAGAGGCCCAAGAACTAGGCCGCCGTTCCATTTACCATGCCACTTTCAGGGATGCTTATTCTGGTGGTATTGTACGTGTCTATCATATGACTCCTAGTGGCTGGGTAAACATTTCTAACACTGACTGTACAGAATTGCACTACAAATATAAGGAAGAGGTTGCACAGTCCAGCCAATAATATTAAATTATCGTCTTCCTGTAGTAACGGTCTCATCATTAGGGAAGTGGCCTTTGGTCATCTAAGGTGTGTGTCGCTGTATTATTCCAATGTTTTAGGAGCGACACAAATTTCTAAAATTCAATTTTATATGAAGGTAGTCTAACTGCTTTATTACTGAACAAATAGGCAATTTGTATATATGTAGACTATTAAATATACTGTGGTCGACTTAACTCTACTTTTTAATAAAACAATTACATTTACAAGTGTTAAACTTAACTTAAGCAGATTTGATAGGACTTCGGTTGTACTTCATATGGCCGTTCCTCTTTCCAAGTTCTGTTTGATCTCAGCTGTGTGCTCGCCATAGAAACGATCCAGCTTCTTATTAAATTTGGAGTTGCGCTCATTAATGAAGTCCACATCGGCATCGTCGTTGTAGATGCGACGTCTTGAGTACTTCTTCCTACGATCGATTTGCTGCTCCAAATCCTTGACCATATTGTTTATCGCACCCGGTGTATCTTTTGTTTGGGCATGTAACGTTGTATGTGAACCACCATAGAATGCTTCGCCTAATTCAGCCTTTTGTCGCTCGTACTTTTCCATATCCCGGGCTGGCATATTCTTGACCAGACGGTTGTATTGTCTGGCCGTTTGAGCCTCGTATGTGGAGAAGCCCAGATCTGGATTGTCTTTTCGTTTCTTTTTTTTTTCAATACGTTCTGCGTCAATGGCCGAGACTTCAAGTAGTTTTAAACGCTCGTAATCTTGACCAGCAGCTTGGGCTTCAGCTCGAGCCTTGTCATCTTCCAGAAGCCACTCAGCTTGACGTTTTCGCGCCTCCCAATTATTAGGTAATTTCTTGCGTGCATCCTCGGCCACAACTTCCTGATGATTGTTAGTACGTGCCTCTTGCCGTTTCTTGTGCAGATTAAGAAGGCGAGCCTTGCGATCTGAGAGTTTCTCCGCAGCAGATTTTTCCATTGTTCATTTTTTATAAAGCTATGTACAATATCCAAAGTGTGACCAAGCTATCAAATTTCTCTAAAATACATAAGTAGATATTTATCTACACCAATTGTGTAACCCGCTTAATGGTTATTCTGATTACCAAATCACGTTCTTAATTATCAGTCAAAAGAATTATTCATGAACTTTATAATATGGAATCTACACCTACTATTCTAATTTTTGCAAAAATAAATTTACATTATTTCAATTTGAGAATTTTTTTTCAGTTACCATGGTCATATTGGTTAACAGTAGAGTTGCGTAGAAATTAGATACCTAGGTGGCGCCAGTCCATTCATGTCCATAGAGTCAATTTCGTTGCCAGAAAAAAAATTAAAATCAACAAAATTGTGAAATATAAAAAGTGGATTAATTTGTAAAAATTAATCAATGAACAATGCCAGGCATTTTCATTCAAATGCAAATGCGAAATTTTTTTGCGTAGTGCATGCGCGAAAGGGGAGACAGCAGCAACCGATGGCCCGTGGCCCAAACCAAACACTGTGCATTAGAAAGAGACGGCCATAGACGGGGGTTTAGCTAGAAAAAGAATTATTTTTGTAGCTGCTGCTGCCTTTTGCTTTTGTTTGTGAATATTTAATTTCTACGTGCGTTTATAATGTGAACGCGAATTAAAACCACGAAAAAACGCGCTGTCGAAAAGTCATAAACAAGTATAGGCAAAGTGAATGCATTTTAAAATGATAACAATATGGAAAATTGCCGATTAAATGGCAATAGAAAAAGTAAAAAGAAAAAAACCCAAAACCAACAACGAGAGCGTGAGCGAGAGGGGCTTGTAATTTATGTGAATGTGTAAGTGTGTGTTCGCTGTATGTGTGTGTGTGTGTGCAAGTGAGTGTGAGTGTGTGTGCGTGCGTGAGAAAAAAATACAACAACTCAACCAGGCATTGTATGTTGTTGCTGTTAATGTTGTAGGAGACGGCAGTAAAAAGATTTTTCTTTTTAAAGGAAATTAAAGGAAAACTTGCTGAAAAGTAAAAGCCGCAGGAAAAGGCTACTATACACACATATATATAGACATATACGCATATACAAACAGATGGAAAAACATATACAAAGGGCGCAACGTTGAAAATTTTTCATATACCAGAGAAGACGAAAAGGAAAAGAAGGAGGAGGAGGTGGAGAAGGGCTCTGGGGCCTTCTTAAAATGGATAATACTGCTGGCCAGGTAAGTAATACATTGTTGTACTTAAGGAGGGGCAATATCCTTTGCATTTCGTTTTTATTTCAACCGGCTTACCTTTTACATATGCAGTTGACAGTATTCAAGGGTTTGCTTTTTGTATTGGACAACTATTAAATCCATATTAGTAGATTTAACTGTGTGTGACTACGGTATTTATATTTAGTTTCCTAAGATCAATAACCGAACAATTGTTTGGTTTATTATAATAATTTCGGTTCCCACAGTTCGGAGTTTTGTTTATTTTCCCCTTTTTCATTTGTGTGAAATTTAATGTTTAATAATTGTTTTCTAATGGTGCTTCAGGTTACATTTTGATAAAATTCGAATTTACCGTCCTGCTCTTTGATTGTTTATTGCAATAAAAATTTGTTAGGAGCTTAAAATGATTAAAAAAATAAAACTTTAGATTCCATAGAATAGACCGGATATATGTTTTAATATTTCTGTTTTATTTCCTTTTTATCAACTTTCAGTACGTGCGCAAAAAACTTGCCTGACATCGATATAGAATAAAATTAAAGTAAAGAGTTACGGTCGATACTTTTGCTGCATAGATATATATATAAATAAATACATATATAAATGTATATATAGATTAGCAACGATTCCAACAATGAAAACTATAACGCCGGATACAACAAGAGCAGCAACAGCAACGGCGACAACAACACCGCCAACAATTCCACAACAACAACAACAATACCACCATCAACAGCAACCGGGTATTGTTGTTGCACCTTTGATAATGGAAGCCACAGATCATGTGAATCTTGTTGACGATGATGATGGCGAAAAGGATCCTTTAGCCTTAGAATCATCGTCACCAAGTACCAACAAGCATACGCATAGTCTGAGGTGAGTTT
This sequence comes from Drosophila neocordata, assembly GCA_018903615.1. NCBI lineage: Eukaryota > Metazoa > Arthropoda > Insecta > Diptera > Drosophilidae > Drosophila > Drosophila neocordata. The sequence continues at coordinate 11,905,296 of JAEIGI010000004.1, read as the reverse complement.
ATATCTTCCTGCATATTGTTCTTTTCTTTGGGTATTAATTTGATATTTTGTTAATTTTACAGACGTCACCTGCCACGCATCATTGTGAAACCCATTCCACCTGAAAAGAAACCCCCCAGTGATGATAATGTTATTTCAAATCCTCCGCCACTAACCGCAATTAATCCTGCTCCTGCGCCTACTCCAGCGCCTCGTCTGATCAGCAGTCGACGAATACAACAACAACAGGCCAAAGCTGCTGCAGCTGCGGCGGCGGCAGCAGCAGCAGCATTAGCCGCTGCCCAAGCCAATGCTTCATCCACCTCTTCTAATTCCACCTCACCCGCTGGCTCCACAAAAACCGCCTCATCCTCTCAAGCATCCACAATGCGTGAAGTTCTGGCCTCTATCCCAGGATTTAGTGTCAAGCCGCGACGGCGTAGCAATAAAAAATTAACAACAGCGGCACAAATTGAACAGACCAAGGATGGCAAAATTGATCTGGAGACACCTGATTCCATATTGGCATCAACTAATCTGAGAGCTTTGTTGAATAAGCAAACATTCTCATTGCTGCCGCCAATCTATCAATACAATCTCATTCAATTGTTGCCTAGCGTAGATCGTGAGGCCAGCGAAATGCCAGTCTCTGGTGGAGATCAACCGAGTACGAGTGGGGGAAGTGGTAGCTCCAATTCAAATTCGACCACACCATTATCAACAGAGGCCATACGATTAAGTGCTTCATGTTTGAATAATGAATTCTTTGCCCGTGCCTGCTTAGAATGGCGTGAGAGGCTGAGCGAAGGTGAATTTACACCTGAGAATCAATTAAAATTGAAGACGGAACAAGAACGGGAGAAGAATAAATTAGATCCATGGAAATTAAAACATTTTGAACCTTACTGGGGTGAGAAAAATGCGAAACGTGGTCCAAATATGGCCACAGGCAGTAAACTGAAGCTGGATGCGGTAAAAACTGAGCTGAAATCAACGAAAGCAACAATAACAACAGCAACAAGAGAAAATCAGCAACAGCAACAAATGCAAAAACAAGCAACATGTGATAATGAGACTGAAATGAAATATGATTTGGTAAGAACAAACCCAAACAAACAAAGAAATTGATTTCCTTTTATCTTTTACCGAACACTGCACCGTTAATATAGCTAGTGTTAATTTTAGACAACAATATCACATCTGATCTTAAATCAGATTGCGTTATTTTGTGTGCCAGATTTGTTTAAACTAAATTATTAAATTGAAATTCTCTGAAACTAAAAAATTTACACTGAATATTAATATTAAGAATTAAGAAAGTATTCATTTTAAACATGAAAATCTAATGGCATTGTTTTTATTTTCAGAGCACAAAGTGCGCAACAACAACAACTACAACAGCAACAGCTACAACCTGCAGCAGTAGCACGAGCAACTCAACATCAAGTGTAACACCGATTGTAACAACATCAACCACAAATCCTCCTCCAACTGGCAATATAAACAACAATAATGTCTTAACTGAAAATCAACGTCGTATTTTAAAACGTTCTTCAAGCAGTCCTTCGTGTGGTAAGCAAGCAACAACAACAATAGATGATGATAATCAAGCAGATGAATTGCCAAGCACATCGAAAGATTGCAAACAAATAAAAATTGAGCATGAAGAGGAGGTTGTTCTTGTTGCTGATGCTACTGCTGTTGCTGCTGGTACTATGATGCCCACCTCAGATGTTGTAGATGCAACCACAACAACTACGACAGCAACCACACCGTTTGATCAGCAGTTACAACAACAGCCACTTATCAACAGTACCTGTGATAAAATTGAGGCAGCAATACCCGAAGAAATTGTTGTTGCCATGGAAGAAGATGAAGAGGAAGTAGAAGAACTAGCCGCAACATCATCAGCAACATCCGAAACTGTTCCCCTAAGCGAGGCTGAAAATAATTTTGCAAACTATTTGCAAAATGCTGAACTAGTATCTGGTTCGTTTATCTATCTCAATTTTTATTTTAAAAATTTCAATTACTAATTTAACAACTCTTTTCCAGACACCAAAGCGCCTGTCGAAATATCGAATGAAGCCGAGGCTGAGGCAGAAGTCGATCCCTCAACATCTAGCCATGATTTCGTATTTGCAGATACCATCGATCATGGTGAGCCTTTTTTAAATTAATTTTTTAGAATTAAATTCAAAAGTGTTATTTTTTTTTTTTTTGCCCTTCAAAATTGTTTTTCTTTTTTTCCTTTGCATTTGTTAAATTTAATATTATTATTATTATGATTTAAGACTTGCGTATTGTATTATAAAATTTAAAGAAAATGATGCACATTATCTTTTCCTTAGAATTATCAATTATAATGAAATTTGAATTGGATATTATATACAATTAACATATTCGTTTTATTTTTTAATCTAATGCACATGTTATATTATTGTCAATATCAAATTTTATGGATAAACCAGAACTAAAATCCTTTACTTTTGCAATCGCAGCTTATTTTCATGATCATCAAACTGCTGGCATTATTAATCACTCTGCTACCACGTACTACACATCATCATCATCATCACCGTCCTTGTCCACATCTAAGAGTAATGCAACAAATCAATTATAATTTCTTATTAGTTTATCTCTAATCGTTTTTTTATTTTATCTACAGCAGGCACTGCGACTTCAAGAGGAGCAGAAGCCTTGACAACAACTTCTTCAACAAGAACAACAAGTCGGTGTGATAAGCTCGAAGATACAATAATGTCATCATCTCTGCCAATGGCTAGTTCGACTTTGGGTTTAACGCCTTCCAGTTCAATGGCATCTACTAGTTGCCCTTCATCGTCCTCGTCCACATCGTCAACGTCATCATCTGCTTCGTTGTCATCTTGTTCGAGTAGTAACTCCTGTTCCTTGCCAGCTGTCGCCACTACATCGTCATCAGTGGCGACACCTCATTCGCTGGCAGCCGATGTTCAGGCAATGCTTTCAACAGTGGCCTCATTGCAGCAGCAACAACATCAGCATCAACATCAGCACCATCAACAACAACAACAGCAGCAGCAAGAGTTACCAGTAGAATTAAATTCCAATGAAATGTATCAGCACGTCCAACATGATTGGAATTTTGGGGATATTAAGTTACTGGCAGCTCAGAGTTCCGCTCATGGATCGCAGGACGCACAGCATCAGCAGCAGCAACAATTGAATCTAATGGATGTGGAAGCCGAAATGATTGGTGATATGCTAGATGATAGTGATGTTATTCATGAAGAAGTTGATGACGATGAGGACGATGATGTAGAGGAGGAGGATGATGAGGTTGTCGAGTGCATTGATGAAGAACAGCAGGAGCAGCAAATGATGGATGCCATTAACGATAGCGATAGTGATGCAGTGCGCGATATTGTAGACAAATTGCATCAACAACAGCAGCAACAACAACAACAACAGCAGCATCAACAGCAACAGCATCTGAATCTTCAAGATGTGGTACAATTAGCGCAACATCCCTTCATGCCTCAGGGCCATGTGGAATATGCAAATGAGGTAAGTTTTTAAAATTATAAAAAAAAAGTGTAAAACACGAATCATAACATCTCTTTTTATCGCAGGAAATGCTGTGCGATGTGCCTATGTCGGCGGCTGAAATGGAAGTATCTAGCACTGTGATTACCAATAGCAGCAATAGCAATGACAGTAGCAATAATTTAAGTCTCTGCAGTAGCAGTAGCATGAGTCTCAATCAATTGCCACAGCAATCGCAAGCACAACATCAGCCACCTCCATCCCAAGCAACGTCAGCGGCAGTTGTTCCTCAGCAGCAACAGCAACAACGGCAAATTCTGGTAGATTCCAACGGTCAAATCATAGGCAACTTTTTATTACAACAACAACGCCAGCAGCAGCAACAACAACAGCAACATCAGCAGCAACAGCAGCAGCAATTGTTACAGCAGTTCACATTACAAGCAGCGGCAGCGCAGCAACAACAGCAACAACAACAACAACAAGCGTCATGTAGCACTTTGACAAAATCCATGCCGGTAACGCTGAGAAATGGTGGCCAAACACAGTTTTTGTCGCCGAATCTGATAGCCCAACAGCAACAGCAGCAATTGGAACAGCAACAACAACAGCAGCAACAGCAACAAAAGCAACAACAGTTGCAACAATTTGCATTGCAACAAGCACAGCTGCATCAGCGACAATTATTGGCACAAGCTGCCAACAATAACCTTCTGCAGCAACAACAACAACAGCAGCAGCAGAGTGTTGTACCACCAGCAGCACAAACAAAATTTATTGCGAAACCTTTAAATATAATATCCATGACTCGACCCGCCAACAATTCATCGCCCACATCAGTGGTAACAACAGCACAGCAATCAACAACAACAACCATTCCGTCCGTATATGCCAACGTTGTTGCTGTAACAGCTGCCCAACAACAACAAGCACAACCTCAGGCAGCGTCAATAGTTGCCGCTGCAGCACTCCAACAACAGCAGCAGCAGCCTACTCCAAATCACAATAGCAGTTTGCAACAATTGCCGCCACAGTTGTCCAATGTGCTAGCGATGAAAACATTGCCTCCATCGGGAATACCTACAACCATTGCCCAACAGAGATTGCAACCAAAAATGCCAACAGGCAAGGGACGTAAAGCCACGAATAATCGACTCCCACCAGGAGCTGTCAATCTTGAGCGTAGTTACCAAATCTGCCAGGCTGTCATACAAAATAGTCCAAATCGTGAGAACTTAAAGGCCCAGTTGCGTCCTCCAGCCGCAATACTTAGTCAGCAGCAGCAACAACAACAGCAGCCGGGAACAAACGTCTCGTCAACACCGGTGAGCGTTTCATTGAATGTATCCAGTGTGGCTGCCGCACCTATGTCGAATATAACGACAGCAAGTGGAAACGTGGCCGGAGGTGCGGTAACTGCTGCAGCTGCTCCACCTCCACAGAACCTATTAAAACAAGATGAATTGCTTGTGGCTGGAGCTGCTGCAACTACGGCATCGTTGCCCTCTGGATTACCACCAAATGTAATGGGAGTTGGACGGCCAGGTGTCTATAAGGTCATTGGTCCACGAATGAGCGGATTTCCGCGTAAGAAATATGTCCAAAGGAAACCATCACCCACGACCTTAATACGGCATGTGTTTAGTGCTGGTCCAGGTGTAGCAAATCCAGCAAATCCAACAAACCAGCAATTGCAATTGCTTCAGCAACAACAACAGCAACAATCAGCTGCTACGTCGCCAGTGCCACAGAATCAACCACAGAATACCGGAGCTACTGAGCAGTTGGTGCACCAAAATGGCAGTGGTCAGTATGTGTTGGTGCATCGTGCTAATGTTGGAGCAGCGGACAATCAGGCGCCTAGAGCCTCTAGTGCTCCGCCATTGCATCAAAATCAGGTGAGTAAATTAAAGATTTACCTGCTTACGGTCCAATTTAATTGTTCTTGTTTAGTTTGTCACCGTGCAAAATCCATTGCATAGTCTCAATGGCCTACCAATGGGCGGACGCGGGCGTCCAGCTTCGGTTGATAATACTGCAGTTAGCGGCAATTTGGCATCGGCAATTGCAAATAATGATACCGGGGCAATGCATCATCCTCACAATAATCATCATCATGCTCATCAAAATAATAACAATCATCATCATCATCAGCAGCAGCATCATCTTCATCATCATCACGATCTGCAGCAGCAGCAGCAACAACAACAACCCCAGCTGAGCAATGTTAATGTGAATGTGAACGCCGCCGCGAATATTGTGAGGCGCAATATCGCTGCAGGTAAATTGGTGTATTATTAGTGCTTAGCGAGGTACGTCTTCCAAATCCACAAACGCAAATCTTAACAATCACACACCATTAATTGGCACGTAAATTCATTAATTTGTTGAATATAGATTTGTTAGATTTACCTTTACCAAATGTTTATGTTTTAAGTAATTGCAAAGTAAAATTTGTATGATGTATTTGACCTTCTGATGTTCCCTCATATATATATAATAACTGCATGTCATGTTTTGAAAGGATATTCAAAATCATTTCGTTACTTACTGCTGAATTATTATTTCTTTTTGCGAGATAACAATGAATATCCTTTCAAATTAAAATAATTTATTATTTCTAGAAGTTTTATATTCTTAATTTTAGTAAGTATGCATATAATGAACGCCTTTTTGATCCATAACAAAACAAAACTAACATGTAAACATCATTTCTTATGATAGGAACCAATATAAGTTATATCGATGGCAGTAACAGCAATCCCACAACTACTCTAATGGAAACCGGCAATAACTACATAGTGACTACAACTACTACACCACAATCTCCAGCACCGACAGCAGTCAATCATCAGCAGCAGCAACAACAACAACAGCAATCAACGCACCAACAGCAACATCCTCTACTTCAGCAATTGCATCAGACTGGTGAAAATACACCGCCGGGTAATGAGGCCACACCAACACCAGCTCAAGCAGCAAACAATTGTGCCTGTTCATTGAATGCAATGGTCATATGTCAGCAATGTGGAGCATTTTGTCATGACGATTGCATCAGTGCAGCCAAATTATGTGTGTCCTGTGGAATTAGATGAAAGCTGAGTAGCCTTACTGTAGCGGAGGCAGATGTAAGTGGATAACGTATTATAGACATAAAGCAAACATAACTACATACTTACCTACCAACAAAACATACATACATACATATAGATATGTATTGATAAATGGATTGAAATATTGTAGTTGGAATATCAGCAATACCAATCGATATAGTTAGTTTAGACGAAAGTAGTAGAACATCAGATTGTTTTTAAAAACATCCAAGATACTGAATTCGGGTCACCGAAGTTTCTATATCCTTGTAGTGTCTGAATCCAATTTTACTTACATGACATGTCCGGCCGTGATATATGCAATTAAATATTTGTGAAACCAACATATTTTAATATATATATTTACTCAGATTCAGTGGGTCCCTATTACTAAAAGCTTGTATAACGACTTTAATTTTAAAACCAAAAAACAAGTTTCCAATCAAACTGAAAGACGAACAAACGACTATATCTATATCAAATTGGCTGTTTATGCTGATCAAGGGATTCTTGTGTAGAACCAACTGCAAGGATATAAAAGACTTATGATTTAACTCGAAATGTTTTATAAACTAGACTATTGTATGTATGTACAACAAACCCAATAAAACGCAAGTGCAGAGGCTTACGCACACACCAACACACAGACACAGCTAAGACACACATACTTACATATAAATATATATAAATATATATATTTATAGTATATATTTAAATCCTTGTAAAGTTAAGATTACTTGCGAAACTCTTTACACTTTTTGTATAAACCAGAAATATGGAAAATCGAAAGCTTACAAAATGAAAGCGAGTGTTGTGTATTGTGTGCTTGTTGCATATCCCTTAAGATACTCGTTGTTTCTTTGTGATTGTTTAAGGATATTCACAAGCACACTAAAAAAAACAAACAAAACAAAAAAAAAACTAAACAATAGAAAACTCTCATTGTATAATCATACATATATACACAAAAAGGCAGCAAATGATAACTATTGTATATATTTATGTTCAAATTGTAATTTATAAAAAATACACAAAACAACAAACCAACATTTAAATATTAGGTTTACTATATAGACATACATATATATATATATATATATATATACATATTTTTATAATTTATCGAAGCATATGTATAATTCGGTTGGTTTGAACTTTATAAATCGAGATATATATGTGTAATTCTAATTTTACTGTGTAATTTGTAAGACATAATTATAAGCTTATTGTAATTTTGTCACGTCGAAAACGCTTAGGTTTGTAATTTCGTAAATCGCTTATTTAAGTTTAGTATTTTCCACCAGACACATACATACTATAGCTCACACATACACAGACACAAAACTTATTTAGCATATAGCTACAAACATATATATAAATATTAATTCACATAAATGCTTTTCCAAGCAGAACATAAAAGTACTTTAAGCTAAAAACAAAAACTGTTGATAAAAATACAATACAAATTATAATATGAAAGATAATGAACAGCAACAACAACTACAAAAGCAAATCTATATGAATTATAGTAACTGAATCTTAAAAAAAAAAAACAACTTAATCGAAAACGATTGAAAAAACAATTACAAAAAAGAAGAAAAACGAAAACCAATCTAAAATAAAAATGAAAAGAACATTTTGCTCCTAGATGCACTCACCGCAAAATTAACCAATAAATAAACATTATTATTAATAAATTTGAAAAAAAAAAACATATTTAAATATCATGGCCTTTTCTTTCAGTCACTGCTTATTTTTTTTTAACGTCAACAGTCAACGATATAGCCAATCCCAATAAAAGAAATATTTTAAAAATGTTCAATAAAACCAATGATTTTTCGATTTTGGTTTTATATTTTATTTTAAGTTTTTTAATATATTTTGCACTATTAAATACTTCTAAATGTTCAAAATTAGTTAAGTAGCAGTCGAACAATTAAGCTTTAGAATGGTTATAGTGCATTTTTTTTTATCCAATTTAATGTTATAGTGATTTAAAGAAGTTTCGACATCGGCAACCCCTTACGAATTATCTACCGAACCGTCGCTAATATTCTCTTTTTCCTCGTTGACAACTCGATAGCCGTTCTCATTGGACTCATAGTATACGGTGTGTTTTACATTGCCTTCAATGAAGATGTACGAGCCATTCATTTTCATTACATTGGGAGTATAGGGATGTTCCTCTTCAAAGTGCACAACATATCCCGAATCAGAACTGAATGGGTCATTTAGAGATTGTCGTTGTCTCTCTTTGAAAAAGATTTAAACATTAGTAAAAAAAAAGTTTTTCTTTAAAATATATGCAAGATTAACTAAAAAACATTTGTAGATAAGGAGGTGGTGGGAGTGTTAATATTTAACTCCCAACTCCAGTTCCCATATCCTCCAATATACTGGCAATAATTTATATAAACTAACAAAATGTAGTCACAATGGCTCGGTAAGCTTATATATTTACATACATATGTGATTCCTTTTACATGAAGCACATATTCATTTTCCAAACAAACAAACATTTTTTTTCTTTTAAACCCTAAGAAACAAAAAAGGATGTAGATTATCATACTCCTTGTATTTTTAAACTTCTTTTATTCACTGAAACCTTAAGAGCTTAGATTTTGAGTTTCGATGTTTAATTATTCAAATTTAATTTATATAATACACTATAAACTACTATGTAAAAATATTGTATTTAAGTGATTTGGCTTTAAGATAAAGGAATCGGCTAAGTGATATTATTTATAGTTCCATCCTTTCCACCACTATTACATTTAAATTATGCAAATACTTATTTATATGTACATATATATTTTTTATTTTTCACTCACAGGACTATCTTGAGCTAAGGTCGCGACAACCAGCAGACAGGCGATAAAAAGAAATTTCAGCATTTTTGTTTCGCGTTTCTACGAGCTGTTTTCACCGTTAATAGACTTTGTGGTATGATTAAGTTGAATGTTGAAGTTTGCTTTTTATATCAAATTTAGCATTAACCAATTGGTTCTAACCAATTTGGTTGTTGTTTATTAAACAAATACCGGTAGGACAGCAGATATTCATATTTTTCCGCAGCCACATAGCGTGAATGCTTTCGCAATTTATTGACCTCTAGATAGGCCACGCCAGAAATAAGAAGACAGGAAAAGATCGAGTTAGACCAGGTGTAGACACATACACATCATTGCATAATCTTACGATAAATTCAAGGTCAGTAGTCGAGCAACTGGTTTATTAATGGATGTCGCAAAATAAATGAAAAGGAAGCAAGCAAGTCGTCCCTGCCGCCTTTGAATATACCCTGTACTAATTAGAGAAACTTTATAAATTCAAACTCCTTCAAAGCAGCAACGAACGCATGCTATCTGGCTCACACTTGCTACGCATTGTCGCACATGACATTTTAGTACAAATTGTGCATAGATATATCTTCGATATATCTTGTCCGACACCAAATTTCGTTGCTCTAGCTCTTATAGTCTCTGAGATTCATGCGTTCATACGGACGGACGGACGGACAGACGGACATGTCTCAATCGACTCGGCTGTTGATGCTGATCAAGAATATATATCCTTTATGGGGGTGATACTATTAATGTGCAATGCACAGATATCTTTTAGATCGTTCTGGATAAAAAGTAGCTAAAATATATAACTTAGCTTATATGCGGTGTATTGGTGTAACAAGTGTAAAAAGTGCAGCGTTCCTTCTTATATATATGCCGAAATATTTGCGATATTCGAGTGTACAGAGCTATTCGGAAGTAAAAGTGTTTCTATATGAGAGAACTTCGAACAGTGTTGGTTGGACACTCAAATTTATTATTTAAAAGTTAAGGAAGATTATCTTGACAGACTGATAATACAGGATACTTTAAGCGAGATCCTTCTTTTGTTAACGCTTTTTTCTCATATACCCAAGGAACGTAGAACCATGCACCCAATAACTTTAGTTTTGGTAAACATTTAACTCTTGCAATTGCTTCACAAAAAAAATTGCAGTATTTGTTTTTATGTGTATTTTATTGATTTGATTTGTGTTTTTGTGTGTTGAGGAAAAAATACAAGATGTCTTTTTACTGTGTGTATTACTTTACTTTCTTGTGGTAAATGATTTTACGATGTATTCAGTCAATTTCTAAATGTTAGAAATCATCTACATATGTAGCATTCAAACAATTAAGCTCTAGCATCCTTATAGTGTTTTTTTTCATCATTATCTAATTTAATGGAATAATGACCAGCTAGAGAAGTTTCCACATCGGCAACACCTTCCGGATTAAATACAGGACCATCGCCAATATTCTCTATTTCCTCGTTGACAACTCGATAACCGTTCTCATCAGCCTCATAGTGTACGGTGCGTTTTACATAACCATCATTGTAGCTGTACGAGCCCTTCGTTTTCAGTCCATCGCGTGTTTCGTGGTGTTCCACCTTTCCATCGTTAATGTCATCGTTTATCGTAGAACCAAAACTGTATTGGGCATTTTCAGCTTGTCGTTGCCTCAATTCTTCCTCTTCGTTGGCCTGAAAAGCATTGAAAAAGATTAAAACATTAGTAATAAGAAATATGACTTTTAATTTAAAGATATGTTTTTCTTTAAAATATATGCAAGAGTAAGTAAAAAATATCTTTAATAGTCAACAGAATAAATTATGTGACTACAGTTTCCAAATTCTCCAATATACTGATAATAAATTAGATAAACTAACAAAATGTATTCACAGTGACTCGGATAGTCAAGTATTTACATAGTTTCTTCCTTTTAAATGAAGGACATTTACACTTATTTTTTTGAAACCTAATAACCAAAAAAAGGTTTCCATTTTCGTACTTCCAAACTGCTTTAATCCACTTAAACTCTAAGAGTTTAGATTTTGAGTTTGGATGTTTAATTATTTATATTTAATTTATATATTACACTTTGAACTGAGTTGTTTGGAATATAAACATATGTGTTTAAGTGCTTTAGCTTTGATAATATCCTTTGTTTAACAATGATCCTGGTTTCAAGAAAGCAATTAGGAATGAGTAGTAGTTATTATATTTCCATCCTTTTCACTACTACTTATTATAGAAATACTAATTTATACATATAAACGTTTTTTTTTATCACTCACAGGACTATCTTGAGCTAAGGTCGCGACAACCAGCAGACAGGCGATAAAAAGAAATTTCAACATTTTTGTTGCGCGTTTGTATTTTGTTTGGAAGAGCTGTTTCCACCGTTAATAGACTTTATGGTATGGCTAAGTTGAATGTTGAAGTTTGGTTTTTATATCAAATTCGACATCAATTGGTTTTAACTGATTTGGCTGTTTTTCGTTTTGTGGTTTAGGGTTTTTTCTGCTTTTCGTTAACATATTGAAGAAATACCGGTAAGACAGCAGAGATTCATCTCTTTTCTCAGCCACATAGCGTGGATGCTTTCGCAATGTATTGACATTTAGATAGGGCCACGCCAGAAATGAGGAGACAAGAGAAGATCGAACTAGAGCAGGTGTAGATATATACGCATCATTGCATAATCTTACGATAAATTCAAGGTCAGTAGTCGAGCAACTGGTTTATTAATGGACGTACCATAATATATGCAAGAAATCATTTTAATGAAATACACAGGTTTCCCACATATATATTATAAATGTGCAGTGGGCAGATGTCTTTAAGATGGTTTGGATCATTTGTAAAAATTTATTGTTGTTGAATAAAAAGTAAGTATTATATATAATTTTGCTTATATGCGGTGTATTGGTACAACAAGTGTAAAAAGTGCAGTGTTCCTTTTTATATGTATGCCGAAATATTTGCGATATTCGAATGTACAAAGAGCTAATCGGAAATAAAGGTGTTTCTATATGAGAGAACTTCGAACAGTGTTGGTTAATTTGGCAAAACTCTGAAATTTATTCTTTTAAAGTTAAAGAAGATTATTATTATCAGATGATTATCAGACTAAAAGCGAGATCCTTCTTTTCTTAACGCTTTTTTCATATACCAAAAGAACGTAGAACCATGCCCCCCAATAACTTTTGTTTTCGTAAACATTTATCTCTTCCTAATGCTTTACAAAAAAATGACAGTGTTTGTTTTTATGTGTATTTCATTTATTGGATTTGTGTTTTTATGTTTTTGTGATGAGGAGAAAATACAAGATGGCTTCTTACTGTATGTATTACTTTACTTTCTTGTTGTTAATGATTTTACGATGTATTCAGTCCATTTCTAAATGTTAGAAATCATCTATTCAGCAATCGAACAATTAAGCTCTAACATCCTTGTAGTGCTTCTCATCATCATCCCTATCCAATTTAATGGAATAGCTACCGATTAGCGAACCCTGTACATCGGCCTGACCTTCGGGATTGAATTGTGGACCTTCACCAATTTCCTGTGTATCCTCCTTGACAACTCGATAGCCGTTCTCATCGGCCTCATAGTGTACGGTGCGTTTTACAAAGCCATCACTGTAGCTGTATGAGCCCTTCACCTTGTGTCCATCTCGTGTCTCCTCACGGGCAATCATGCCATCATTAATATCATCTATAATTTCACTATTGAATTTATATTGGGCGCTCTCATTCTGTTTTCTCTCAAGCTCTTCTTCCTCTGGTGTTAACTGTGGAAAGCATACAATATTAAATTAAAATTAGCATACGAGCCTTCATTTTATATTTTGTTTTTATGAATATTTAATTGCAGTACTAGGAACTGATCTCAGATGCGGCGGTGATGAAATAACGGGTACTTAAATTTTACTAATTAAAATCCAAATTGATTGTAAAACAAGTTTTTTGTTAATCAACTGTGTAAGAATACTTCTCTCTCTCTCGCATGATGAGAAAACGTTAATAATGGGTACTAGTATTTCCGACTTCTATATACCCTTTTGAAGATAAATAATATAATATATAAATATAAAAAACGCATATAAACCAATTTTAATTAAAGAAACAATTCTTGTGCTTAATTAAGCCATCGAAAATTCAAAAATGGTATTTGGAAAAACTTTAAAATTTGAAGAATGTAAGCTAATAATTAAATTACAATGAGGAAGTATTTTAATCTGTCGGAAATGAAAGAAAGTACAAATATAGTTTAAAATTTTTTTTTACCATATTCATATTTTGTTCCCTATATCATCTATTTTTACAGTTTTAATAGACTCTTTGAAACTTTTTTGAATAACAGGTATAAAAACAAGTGTCTATTCATTGGATTTTTGCGGCATTTTGACACTGACGAACGCTCAATTCAATTTGTCTTGTGCTTACTTGATGAATGCATGAACGGAAATAGTAATTGAAAGATATGTCGATGTAGTTGAATAACAAGTGACAGATCTATAAAGATTTTCAAATACTCTAGCCAATTAAGTTTTGAAATGTTTTTCACATTTGTAGGAAATAAAAAAAGTAAACTTTTAATGTATGTTTCAAATTCATTTTAAGCTAATTAAAAGTATTTGAAATTTGTTGTTACGATGACGCATTGTCTACAATTGAAAGCTTTTTTAAATCTTTAATGGCAATTGTACTCTGTAATTAACTGATTATAGATAATTTTAGAAAGGTATAATTAATAAGAATTTTCGATTGGTTCTCCATATTAAGTTGTGTAGCGTCTCTAGTTATCGGTTTTACCTGGTTATATGCAAATACAAAGGCAAATTGATAAATGTCGCCTAGTTGTCGCTCGGGTAACGTTTTGAGGCTGTTTCATATTTCTTTTTTTTTTTTTACTTTTGTTTTTATTATCACGAGGCAAGGTAAGGCAAACTAAAGGCAAAACTTGTTCAGGCTCTAGGCATACATATAAAGCTCGATCCACGACAGTCGGTCTTGACTATACCAACGAAGCGGACGTTCAACTATTCAAAAACAAAAAAGAAAAACAAATACCAACAATTTCAATAGAAATCATGGGTAGGTTCACACAGTTCGTAAAAAGAAATGCGGAAATTTAAAAAGAAAAGCGTTGCTCTCTCTCTTTCAAGTTAAATTGAGTTTTGTTTTATTATTGATTGGAGCCTATATGTTAGTTGGCACCTTGGCAGCCAGCGGTAAGTCTAAAATCTAGTGACAAAAGTGCAAATCTCATTGTCTTCTATCTTCAAAGATTGCCCTTCATCAAGCAAAGTGCAAAATTGTACACCAAAATGTTTGCATGACAGCGAATGCAGTGCCATTGGTGGAAAATGTTGCCCAAATCTCTGTAACGGTCGCAGTTGTGCTCAACCCAATCTATTGGGTAATTCAGGAGCAGATAAGTCGCCATTTGGCAGCAAGAATTGTAAGTGAAGAATTAGATGAAAAAAGAACTCTGTTTACTAAATAGATGTTTTTTTTTTTTTTTTTTTTTAGCCGGTGCAACTGGCAGTTATTGTGGCAATGTTAAATGTGGCAGCTTTGAAAAATGTGAAACAGATCGCAGTACCAAACGTCCTAAATGTGTGCGTTCCTAAGGAAACTTAAATGTCATTTTTAGAACACAAATAAAGTTTTTTTTTATACAGTTGAATCAAGCACAAAAGATTTGTAAACGAAATCATTTCTTAAGATTTTAGAATGTTTTTAGAGAGATTCATTTTACACTGTGTTTAAACAAAAGACCTTCCTTCCTAAGAACGCATGGAGCTGTATTATTAATCGGAACTCCATATAACCCCGTGCATATATATTATATATGTAAATATTTATCACTCACGGGTGCAGCTAAGGCCACAACGATCAAGAGACTGGCGATCAATGCGAATTTGAACATTTTGTTGTCGTTTTTGTTTTCTTTTCGATGTTGACTGTTTTATTTATTTTTTGTTTTTTTTTTGTTAAAGAGAAGCTCTTTGCACTGCAAGTAGAGTTGGTACTATGGCTCGTTGACTGCCTGGTAGTCGGTCTTTTATATCGCACTTGAAGTGGCGGCAGCGTCGTCCCATATCTGGTTTTTGGGTTTTGGCTTTGGCATTTCTTTTTTTTTTTCTCTTTTTAGTTTCTTCAGTTGGCCTTTTTAGTTATTTTTGTGTTAATTTCTGACAACAGTTAAAAGCCCATCAAAGTGGTTTTTCTCTTTAAATACCCTGTAAACCAAGGGACGTACATACTGAATTTTAAAACCCTTTTGAATTGTTAAAGTAAGCAAACTAAGAAAAAGTCAAAACTTTTATTTAACTTTCCAATATAAAAAGGAAGTTAGAAAAGAACTGCAAACACAATATTTTAAGCTTGTCATAGAGTAACTAAAGGTCGGTCTATTATTTGTATCTACGGGATGTGGTCATTGTGGAAAACCTACAAAATGAAAGAAAAAGAGGATCGGATCAGTGTATAGACGCATTGCGTAAGACCTAGTGAGGAGACCCAAGGTCAGTTGGTCAACAACCAGTTTATTGGTTTCAATTTAGTTCAGTTTCAGTTCAGTACCCGTTGCACACTCTGGACCCCATTAAAAAACCTGCACTTTACATTTATCGCTGTTTTTTCTTCTTTTTTTTTTTTGTATTTTGTTGATTTTTATTTTCTTTGGCTCCCTCCGCTTCTGTAATATTTCGGTCATCTTATGTAATTTATGTGAAGTTTTGTGCAAATTGAAAGCTTCGATTGTGTGTATGTTTTTTTGGGTTTTGTTATTGTTGTACCACTTTTATTTTTTTTTTTTTTTTTTTTTGCACTTACGAGGAAGTAAGCGGAGCATTACGTTATGTGTTTGGGGCACCGGCAACAGGCACCCTTTTGGTTAACAGCTCAACAGCCAACAGCTGAGGATTGAAGACCATGGTAGACTGTTGTAAACTGCAATCAAATAATGTACTGTGGGTCTAAATTGTATTTATACAATTTAAAGTTCGAAAATCTATAGTTTGGAGCTGAAAAAGGGAAAAAGATTTTAAAAATTTGATATTTAAACAAAGTGAACATAAATTGCTTTATAAAATTATAATTAGTTGGTCTATTATATAAATTTTGTATAACTTAACTTTTATCTCTTTTCCTGTAGTTTCCTTTGCTTTTTATATTGCCAGTTTTAAAATTCTTTTCTCTGAAGTAAAATATCAAAGGCAAATACTAAGAGTAAGTTGACATCTCTTGGCAACTATGTATGTACATATATAGGTATATATCTACCTATATGTATGTAGATACATATATGTACGATCGACTTTGGTATTTAACAGTCCTCTGTGTCGCAATATAATTTAAGATCAAATCAAAAAATTTACTTTGTATATGTAAATTGTTTTTTAATTGCTTTAACCTTTATTTTAAATACCCTTGCACATCAGCCAACCAAACCTGTTGCATTTAATATATATATATTTTTTTAATACAATTTATCACGTATGTTCGTATATGTATGTATGTATATACATAAATCATAAAGATATAAATGGAAATTCTTTTCTGGGTTCTATATTTAATTAAATATTCCACTCACTTTTTGCATTTTCCATTTCTCCATTTTTGGTTATGCATTTCAATCGATTCCACTGTACAGTACAGTATGTACATCCGTTCGTTCCACTTTCAATTCAACTAACCAAATGCCCCGCCTCCCTATGCACCCCCGTCTCGTAAACACTTGACTTTCTATGAATCAAATATTTTGTATATGTAATCGTAGTTTAGTAATTTTTTTTTTATAGTTTTTTTTCACTTGAATTTGGTGAAAAAGAAAAAAGTTATTAAGTCCATTGCATTGGCACGATTTGAGGCAGCGTCTTTTTGATGACGAGATGGAAAGATGAAAAAAAAGCATAAAGTATGAGTTTTTTATCAAAATTAATAATGATATGTTCAGAAATATAATTTGGTGTTGAAGTTTTCATACTC
Source organism: Drosophila neocordata (assembly GCA_018903615.1). Classification (NCBI taxonomy): domain Eukaryota; kingdom Metazoa; phylum Arthropoda; class Insecta; order Diptera; family Drosophilidae; genus Drosophila; species Drosophila neocordata. Next base: position 11,887,867 of record JAEIGI010000004.1, on the reverse strand, counting down.
TTTCCTATATATACCAAATATAACCGTTGTATTTAATGTTTTCCTAAATATACCCGTTTTTCAGTGTATGGAAATAATACTCAAGGTGAGAGACCGCATCAAGTCCAAATCGTTCAACATGCAACGCCCCATTATATATATATATATAGTCTTCATCAATTTGTTGTCTTACTGATAATTTTATAATTATGATTTTTGTTATTTTGCTTTTATTTTCTCTGCCTTAATCATAGCCAATATGAAACTATAGAGACATTGCCTCTTTCATTCATTTATTAACTCGTGCATCGATTCAATCATTCATTCCATCAAAAAAGCAAAACATTCTCCCTATATAACTAACTATATGTTTATTTATGACTTTATTTTTTTCTTATGTCTTCACAAATTAGCACTAATTAATTTGCATATAGTGAGAGTGAATAATGGAGAAGGGACAGAGACAGAGAGAGAGAGAGAGAAGTTAACGATATCTGATACATCGGTGGGCGTGTTACATTGACAAATTGTTTTGACGCTCTCTTCTTTTCATCGTTTCTTTTTATATGCAAATATTTTGATTTATATGTCTTCCCTTGGCTCTTTCTGTAAGTCTCATTTTTAGCTCAGGGCTATATCAATTTTTGGCACATTCGATTAAAAATTGTTAATTATTTTCACGCACACAAACACTAAAACAAATAATAATAACATAATAATCACAAAACAGTTTTGTTTCATTTTGTTGTGGATAATTCGATGACCTTTTCATTTGAAATATAATCATATTGGTATTATGATAATAAGCTAACATGATATATGACTTGAAGAGCTTAATTTGATGGCAATGTGCGTGGGATTTGACATTTAATTAATCAGTTTTTATTAACTAGGTCACTTGATATGCGATTAGTTGTTTTTTATGTTTAAAATTTTTAGTTTTGAATATACCAAATAATTTCTTAAGAAGGTCCCAAGTTTATGTAGTTGTGTATAATTTGGATATATAAATAACGCTGATTTAGATAGAAATTGATAGTAAAAAAATATTTCAACAGGTTCTAAAGGTATTTTACATATATTAAATTGCATTCTATAATAATTCTCTTAAAGAATATAATGCTTATATTGACTCTCTGATCTTTAAACAACAACGATAGTTCTTTTGTGAATCTAAATAGTGCAGGTTTAAGAATATTATTATCTTGAAACTTTGTTAGTATCTAACACCTAATTGTATCACCATTTTATGTTTTACACAGTGAAAGCAACGCCCCAAATGTATAAATATGTAGATTTCATAGCAAATTACTATTTCGCCACACAATTTACATATGCATGTAGATAGTTAGATAGATATACATATGTATATAAATATATATACATACATATATTGCCAGACCATAAATTTACAACTCTACACATAGTAACTAAATTGTGCAGAGGGGCCACTCCAACAGCTGTCCATACACTTGGCAACAGATGCCAGCACACACACACTCATACACGCACCCGTTTCAAGGACATTCCCCGAATTTGACAGCTGACATTTGGGACAGTCAGTGGGAACTTGAGGCCCGTTTGCCATTGTTGTTGCTGCTTCTACTGGAGCTGCGTGCCAAAAAGGAATGCAATAAAATGAGCCACAAAAATAAAAAGAAAAAGACAGAAAAGAAACGAAACGAAACGTAGTGGGAGAATAACGCAAAAAATTATGCACAGACACACGCATTTGCATACAAAGCGTCGACCATAACAATCTTTACTCTTCCCTTATTTTTTTCTTTTTTCTCTTTTTTTTTGCGTTATCTCTTAACACGAAGAGTGCGACAAATATTTGCAAAAGTATTTATAATGATGGGATTGGGGATTACTGAAGATAAACTGAATTTCAAATCATTGCATGTAAATACAAGAATATAGTTGGATCGATTTAAAGATATGGATAATGGTTTAAATTGGTACAAAAGAAACCAAATAACTATATATTTATAAACGATATTATTTTGTAAATGAAAAGTTAATGCTTTTGTTATAACTGTAAACCTTAAGATATTTTTATTCTTATTCTTTTGGTTACAATTCTTTATATAAATACAGCAACTAAGAAGGCGAATTAACCTAGTTTTTACTTTATTTTTAGATTGTTTATATAAAGAAATTCAAAGTTAATTCTGGTTTTAGTATAATCAAAGGCAAAATTACTCTTACTTTGAGTTCCCAAATATGCAGAGAGAAACTTCCAGTAATATTTAATTTTGCATTTTGTCAACAGTTTTTTCTTCTTTTCCTTTTCATATATAGTTTTCAATTCATCTTAAAGTTAAATACAATTTTCATGGTCTCACGTTCAACTCTTCACCATAATTGCATTATTCATGGAATTTTTGTATTGTATCCTCACCCCCTCTTTTTACTTTGGTTACTTGACCTACCTCAAGGTTTGAACCAGACCCCAGAATGGGCAAAAATGCAAAGCTCTCTACGTTTAGACTCGTTAAGGCTTATGTGAAAGCTAAATGATAAGCTTTAGTATAGTATGGCGGTGCATATGGAACCAACAACACATTGGTAACACACAACAACAACTACAACAGCAACTATGTAGAACAAACAAACAAGCAACCCAAAAAAACACGAAATAAAACAACAAAACAAAAAAAAAGGAATGGAAGAGAAAACCTCGCTTTGGACCCCAGCAGGAGAAGTTATCAAAAGTAATTATCAGACCAAACCAGCAGCCAAACAAAGACAAGTTTAGCGTGGAACAATGCCACAGAGAGAACGGGTTCAAAAGAGTTGAGGATGAGAAAAGTGGAGGCGTTGGCAGGGTGCGGCAAGATGAGTAAGTCAGCGTTAATTAAGTCAGTACAACAAATGGCCATTCGTATGTCAGGATGAATTCCGGAATTTGCATATATGCGTGGCACAAAAACCAAAAAAAAAAAAAAAAAACAAAGGAGAAGTACACAAAAAGCCTGGAAAAGATAGAAGTAATAGAAAAACAGGATGCTTAGACAAGATAAAGGTGAGCTTATTTTTCTTTAGAATATTATTGAAATTTATATTGTTTTTTAAAACATTTAAGGTATTAGTATTAATATACCAATTATATAATAGTATTAATATACCAAAATAGTCATAGTATAAAAAGAATATTAAGACAGTTGAAAGAAATTATATAAAGTGTTATAAGATCCTTAAATTATCTTATCATTTAATAGTATATAAGTATTAGTTTTTATATAAAAGATGAAATATTTTAAATGTCACATCTATTTAATCCAAAATACATATTTACAGTCTCAATAATTTCTAAGAAATGTCAATTTGTCGTCCAAAAGCGCTTAAAATTTTTTGTTTTTAAATGTTTATGTAAGATTTTTGAGACTGAATTGAAAAACATATTGTAGTTTTACATATCCAGACTAAGTATGACAAAATAATTCCCATTTAGATAAAACATAAAACATTGACGGCGTTTTTTGACTTAAAAGTTTTTTTTTTTGAAATGTCTCTCCCAACAAAAAAATGAAGTATCATGATAATAAAATGAATTTTTCAGACTTCATAACTTAATCTTGTTACTATATAGAAACTTCTAAAAAATCATCTAAGCAGAATCAAATATTTTCAAATATTGGCCATGCAACTTATAAATTTAGTTTGTCGTTTGATCAATTTGCTTAATTTTTACAAGTTTTTGATAATTCAAGACCTTTTGCTGTTAACTCTCATCTCTAGCATATGTAAGTGCAATTCAGCCACAGACATACACAGACACACACACACACACAGAAAGACATTGAAATACACATACATCTTTAAATCGCATTAAAGCCCCCAAGGAGGATGAGTTATACATAAAAGGTTGGCCAGGCAACATAACATTGACCCTGCGGCAGACAGACATGTGTAATTGTGGCAGCAATTTAAACTGCATCCAAGCAACATTGCCAAACCGGAAGCAAGTGGAACACAAGTGGTCACAGAGACACGAAAAGAGGTAAGTGGTATGTGGTGGAGTAGGAAATGCTGATGATCATGGTAAGAGTAACAGGGCGAATTTTCATTGAAACTTCAGGATTGTATGGGCTTTAGCGGTGTTTCCTCCACTTTTTGGTTTCTGATGATGCCTTTATTAAGCTAGCAAACAAAATCCTAAAACGTCAAGGATATATGTACATACATACATATATAGTATATATGTGTCTCATACATAGTCAGGAGCAAGTGCATCAGCATCAACATCAACAGCAGTCGCATCCTTCACATGTTTTGTGTACAAGCCCAGGCAGTTGCAATTTATGCACACAACTTGTCAAGCAGCAATGATGATGAAGAAGGGATGGAGGAGAAGGGTATCTGTAAGGGTTTACAAGTGCTGCATTGGTTAGCCTGATGATGCACAGAGTGGCGAAGAGATGGAGGGATTGAAGCAATTTACACTGCACAATGCGTTGACACACGTCGTCCACAAATGTGCGGCCAGAAGACAATGGCGTGCCTCAACCAGACCCCCAGGAACCAAAGATGCTGGCAGAGCTTAGAGCCTCATTAAACCTGAAAAGTGTCAAATGTCCTGGCAAGCACCAGAACGATGAACAAGAAGTAGCAGTAGCAGCAACAGTAGAAGCGGCAGCGGCAACGGCAACGGCAGCTAAACTCAAGTCCTTTAAATTCAATTGAAATTGCAGTTTGCACTTGCCTCTGTTAGTTCTAATCTAAGCCTGAATTTATGACTGTGCGCAGTGTAAAGAGGCAGCAAGGGGGGAGTATTGGGTGGCCTAGGCAAGTGAAGTATTCTGCCTGCATTTGCAGAGTTTCTTCTCATAATTCAAAAAGTGTTGACAATGAAAATGAAATTCCCATTAAAATGCAATATGTTGTAGATGATAGTTTGCCACCACCCTCTCTCTCCCCACCATCTTTGGTTGCCAGTTCAAATGTTGATATGACCAAAGTATAAACATTGACAATTTTGTGGATGCTTCAAGGACAGACAGTTGTAAATTGGGGTAGAGGGGAATAAATGTGAGCCACTTTGTTGGCTCACTAAAGATGATGGCGTTTTTTCTCACCCCCCACCACCACCTCCTCCTTCTTTGTGCTATTAAAATTTTTGGGGAATTTAATTAAATTTTGTTCAAGTGAAAAAAGTGTCAAGCAAATGTGTTTGTGCAAAGCAAAAAGGATTTTGTTAGAAGCAAGATGATATTCACATAAATTATATATAGTTAGATATTTGGTATATATACATACATACATATATGTATATAATGTATTTATAAAATATTTTTAACTGAATTAGTTAACGATAAAAGTGTTTTTTATGTTTAGTTCTTTTGGAAAACTATTTTTTCGCTTAATTTTTTAAATATTTGGCATTGTTTCTTTTTTTTTTTGCAGAAGTAAGATTTATTTTTAGAAACTTCTGATGTTTTAGAAATCAAAATTGTAAGCTTATGAGAGCTATTTGGATTACTTCTGAAATAAAAAATTTGTCTAAGCTTTAAAAAGGCATGCCAACTTAGTTTTAATCCTTGATAAAAATCTTGTACAAGCGTTGCCAGATTTTAAATATTGTTAGAATTTACTAACTTTTTATAACTTCTGCGTAAAAAGAGTCTGGAAAAGACTTAGAAATGTTGCAATCCTGTTTAATAATACATGTTAATAATATATTAATAATATATGCTTTAGCGTAAGACTTATTATATATTTATATTTATATATTTACATTTAAATTATGTATATATTTTTCTAGCAAGAGTCAGTCATATAATGACAGAGACAAGATAAGCAAAGACAGAGAGATAGCGAGAGAGAGAGACGAATAGATTAAAAGATGAGTAAAGGAGTCTGGCAGTGAAGCTTACACAGTCAGGAGACAGTCAAAATAGCCGCAAGGACTTAAGAAATTTGGCTTAAAGACATTTTTACCTGTGTCCTGTGTGCATTTCTTTTGATCATATTTTTCTTTTAAACAACAAACAAAAAAAAAACATAAAGATTTAAAAATTCTTTAGTATAGCTGAAAATATTTTCACAAAATGTTTGCCTCGGGCAAAGACAGATGCCTTGAATTTTATTTTCTTTAATTTTGATTTACCTAAAAAATCGGTGGCTTTAAATATAACAAATATATTATATATATGTCCATATATATTGCTGCTGAGGTTCAAGAATTATGCATAAAATTTGCTGTGGCAAGTGAAACTTTTATTTTTACTTTTTATATAAGCAAAGAGAGAGAGAGATAGAGAGAGATTGGGTGAAAGAGATAAATAAATATGAAGAAACAAATGTTTTATGCCTTTTCCCTTTTCTTCTTCTTCTACTGTTTGTTTGTTTGCTTGGTTGTTTGTTTGTTTGTTGAAATAAATTGAATTATACCAACAGGCACAGACGTACACACTCGCAGTTAAAATTTGTTGTACCACATGGCGTATGCTTAATGCTGGAGCACTCAATGTCAAATATATTTGTTGCTCCTTGGACTTTTCCCTTTTTTCTTTTTTTTTCTTTGGGCTTCTCTTTTTTTTTGTTGCTTGTTGCTTTGATTGGTAACTTTTTTCTTTTTTGTTGTTGCTTTTGATGTTTGCTAAACTAATTTAGCGCAAAAAGGAAGCAAAAGTGAGAGCCAAGAGCCGGCATAAGAGTCAAAATGTTTGCATATCAAGTATACGCAGTGTGTTGATTGGATTTTCTAGCTGACCGCCAGTGTGCCGTATCATGCCGTGCCCTGCCACGCCCCCAATTTCTATGTGGCGAACAGTCAAAGAAAGTTACTTTTTTCTAGCTCGTTTTTCTTTTTGTTTTTGTTTTTCTTTTTTGTTATTGTAACATTGGCAATGCCATGACATTATCCTTGGCACGTCCTATATGAGAGTGAGAGATAGAGAGAAAAAGTGAGATTTTGTTGGGCCTGTCATGTTGAACTCACCTCATGGAAATCTGACAAGATATGGCAGATGGCAGCCAACAGATGTGACTGCATACATATATAGATATTGCATTTTCACCTGACTATGATGGGCGAACGGGAGTAGTGGCATTTTTGAAAAGAAGAAGAGAACGGGGTTTGGATGATGATGCTCCATTTGCAGCCATAATCGTTCACACACAGTCATAAAAGGACACAAAACCAGCACATAATCAGGACACACTTTTTATTCTCTCACACTGGCTCTGTCGCTATTGCTTTTTCTTTCTAAGGATGTGTATGTGTCTGTGTGTGTGTGTGTGTGTGTGTGTGTGTTAAGAATACCCCCGTGTCATATGACTTTTAAAATGGATACTTTTGTTTTAGGTGAGAATCGCATGCTTGCCATGTGTATTATTTGATAATAGCTAAAAGAAAATATCATCAATTTTAATTCCAACAGAAAAAGGAAAATATTTTGTGAGAGAGAATAGAAAAAGCTTCACTATATAAAATTGAAAGCTTGTTTAGATATTTGAAAATGATTTTGATTAAATTTCAATTACAATCCTGGAATTCTTATTGAATTTAACATTTTGTTTATTTAAACTTGTCTTAAAAGCAACCAAGTTCCATTTGAAACATCAATAAACATAAAAAAAAATAATTTCCTGTTCCAAAAGGAAGTCCAAACATTGACAACTTCACCGTAGTGAATCCATCAACTCGTAATTCTCAGAGCTCCTAGTTTTCTGAACTGAAAGAGCCATTTTATTGGATGGAAATTTGTAGGGTTGCGGGTGGGGGGTGGGGTGGCATGGTAATGAGGTTTGGCTTCATAAAAGTGAAATAAAGTCCGAGGAAGTGTGAAACAAGCCATAAGTTGCACACTTCATTCATTCCTTTGGTACTTCCGTTGGTTTGCCTGAGGTCCTTCATCCATGCTGCCATTAAATAAACTCCTTCAAGTGACGTCATAAATTTTGTAAGTACTTAAATGTAAGATATCCTTGCCCTTACTCCCATTCAACTCCACTATAAGATGCCGCTGCATTTCCGTTGTCTAACGGCTAATGAATTTATGTTTGGCAAAACTTTAACCAAGAGCCATGATTGTTATGTTGCGTCCTGTTTCCTTTACAGAGTGCACAAGTTTCTTCTGGAATAAATCGAAATTTCATTTCATTAGCATGCAGAAGAGATGATGTTGTCGTGACCAGTGTGGAATAGTAGATGCCGACCAGTGTGGTCAAATTTCAGACGGTGTCTAAACACACACACACACACATGGAAAATTATAACCTACTTATACACATATATCGTAATACCAACTTTAATCTGATTTTAGAGTCGGCAGCATTGGCCCCATTTAAAGACACTATGGTAAGTAATACCAAACCACCATGAGATAGAAATTTATTAAACTTCACTGGCAAATCAACAGCAGCTGCTCCAAAACACCTAAATGTATGCTACGGTTATCAGCAGGGGGGGAAGAATAAGAAAACTTATCAAGCGTGTGCATGATTGATTAACTTTTTTGGGGGCGTAATCTCGTGATTTAGCAAAAAAAAAAAAAAATAAAAGTATAGAATATTGGAAAAAAGATGAGAAAAATGAAAATGCAAAGCTTGCGGCTAGCGGCTAGTGGCAAGTGGCAGGCGGAAACAAGTTCAAAAGTGGGCGTGTACACACTGACACTTAATTAGAGACACCGGAAAAGGAAACGAAATGAAATTGCATGGCCTTGGTCTAAAAAAGGGTAAGAGCAAAAGTACTTGTGTCATATGCAGCGACAGTCAGACAGATGAACAATTTGTTTTAATAACTACGATGAAAGGAAACGTGTGTTAACGTTATCTAGCTGCTGTGATTGCATTAAACGGTATTCCGTTGCATAAAGATAAAAGTTTTCAATAGAATTTTTTAAATGAGATAACATATAATTATATTTGGCACTATTTAAACACGTAGAGAAAACACAAATTGCTTATTCTATCATATCTATCTGCTTTTATATTAATATATATTTATTATTAATAAATTTATTCCTCAAAATATTTACATTCAGACGATATAATCCCTTTGCTGTAGAGTGAAGCTTTTTGATGAAATTTTCTAGAAAAATGTACGAAAAAATTTACTTTGGTCTGTTTTCTTTTTTTTTTTTTTTTGTTGGGGATAAATATGCTCACATGAAAATATTTTTCTTTTACTTTTTATTAGCCCTTTGCTGATTTGATTCTGTGGCTTAGGAAATGCCTGTAGAAGTTAAAAAGGAGTAGGAGAAATGACTGCAGTAACAGCAGAAGGAGCAACAGCAACTGCCTGGCATATTTCGTTGGGTATGTTATCTCTGGGAGCGCATCATAATTGCGGACACACCGCAGCAAGTCAAGGGAGCGTACGATGGTAACATAGAGGGGGTGGCCATTCCTGTGCATAATTGAAATTCCAGCCTAAACGCGTTTGTAACGGGAAATTGCGCTCAACCAAAAAGGCAAAAACGGACGCCCAAAACAGGATACGGATGCGGTGGAGAGGAAAAAAAAAAATCGCCAAAAAAATCTCCCTTACTCATCCAGTCTTTCTCTCCCTCCATTTTATTGCCCGTTTGGTAATTAGTTTTGCAAATAATTAACAATAATAAAACAACTGGAAATATATGGCCATTGGGTGTGATTAAAATTGCATAAAAATCATGAAATGTAATTAATAAACAATAATTCGCGGTGTGATGTACACGAGTGTTTGTAATGGTAATTACATTTGGCAAACATATTACGCTCGAGGGATACAAATTGCAGGCACGGTTGAGGAAAGGTTAGGGTGGCGCAGAAAGAAAATACATATACCCCATTCCAAAACCCTAACCTAAACCACCAAATTCAAATTTAAATCAAGTGAAACAGCTGTTAAATTGCCCGCCAGCGTTGCCACTTGTACGCAAAGTAAGCGTGAGTACAAATGTTTACACGTTGCGCATGTGCGAGAACTTCCAGTTTTCTCTGGAAGATTATGTTTCTTTCAGCCAAAAAGATAGTAAGATGATGTTGTGCATGCCAGTACACGCCGAGCTATCAAAACGCCTTAACGCACAAAGCGGATACAAAAAAATTATCAATAATTTTGTATTCCCTTCGTATTGCAGCACGCGTTTTAGGCCAATTATTGCAGGCGAAGCAATCAGAAGTACTATTAGTGAAAAAATATTTAAAATTATTAAAATAATAATAATATAATAGTTCGCTATTTAAAATTAACGCTCGTACTCTCTGAAGACATTGTGAATAGCTCAGCCGGGGCAGTGTTGAGAAATGACTGCAAGGCGTTAGTACATTTCGTGTAGCCCACATTGTGTGTTGCCAGAATGTTGTCGATTTAGTGTCTGGCAACAGTATTTGTGTTTATAAAACATACGAAAAAAACAAAAAAAGAAGAATGAATTTAAACGCGAAATGTAATTAAAAAATAAGTGAAAAATGTCGCCGTCGTTGTCCTCTGTCGAGTGTATAAGGGCGGCCAATGGTGACCGTGATCAAAGTAGACAAAAAACAATGTCTAGAAACTAAATTTGTACCGCGCCGCGCCTTCCCCCGCTCTCCGCACCGCACCACCACCACCACCGCCAAAAAAAATAAGAAATAATTTAATAAAAAAAAAATCCAAAAATAATCACAGCACAAGTGGAGCAGTATTAGCTCAAAAGTCTCGGCTCAAAGATGCAGGCCAAGAAACGTTATATTCTTGTCTTTGTTTCCTGCGCCTTCCTGGCCTATGCTTATTTTGGTGGCTACCGCCTGAAAGTATCGCCACATCGCCCGCGTCGAGCACAGCACGAATCGGCCAAGGATGGCGGCGGAATGCAGCCTAATTATGCCCAGTTGCCCAGCTCTCTTACCCACCTAGAACTAGAACCTCTGAGCAACGTGAGCAGCAGCCAACAGTTCCAGTTCCCATCCCAATTAAAGCATGGTTCCAATGCGGCTCTAACTTGCCGAATGGAGACATGCTTTGATTTTACCAAATGCTTTGAACAATTTCTTGTTTATGTATACCCGCCGGAGCCGTTAAATTCCCTGGGCGCTGCTCCGCCTACATCGGCCAATTATCAAAAGATACTCACTGCCATTCAAGAGTCACGTTACTATACAACAGATCCAACGATTGCCTGCCTTTTTGTCCTGGCCATTGATACACTGGATCGTGATTCCCTTTCAGAGGATTATGTCCGAAATGTGCCATCGCGTTTAGCTCGTCTGCCTCATTGGAATAATGGCCGAAATCATATCATTTTCAACTTATATTCAGGCACTTGGCCAGATTATGCGGAACATTCGTTGGGTTTTGATGCTGGCGAGGCCATTTTGGCCAAGGCCAGCATGAGTGTTCTCCAGCTGCGTCCTGGCTTCGATGTCAGCATTCCGCTCTTTCACAAACAATTTCCATTGCGTGCCGGCGCCACAGGTTCAGTGCAATCAAACAACTTTCCAGCCAACAAGAAATATCTATTGGCCTTCAAGGGCAAACGGTGAGTTTTTTCAATGCAATTTATAATATTACTTAAATTGCTTTTAAAATTTTCTTTCAATTTATTGCAAACACATGCGAATATAATTTTAATTTGCCAAGCTGCTTCTGACAGTGTTAATAAAGTTTCGGATTACTTTATTTATATTTTATCCAACGATTGACAAGTTGAAGTACTTGGTTTTTACCTTTACTGATAACTCAGTCACCGTCTTTGTAATTGATTAATAGAATCGATATATTCTTTGTAATATTATCGTTTGTTTAGTATATAGTTTAAATAAAAAACTATTGCCTATCGTTTTTGGTTTAATAAATAAACCACAGTAGCCTGAGATTTGTATCAGTGTGAATAAAGAGTCAGCAACCCAATTAAATATTTTGATTGTGGGGAAATTGCACTACAAATTGCCTCAGAGCCAAGGTGAAATCTCTACTGATTAGGGAATATTTTAATATTGCTTTAATAAATGTTTAAATAATGTTTAATATTTACTTCCTCTTAATAGAATTGCACTACAAAATACATTGTGGTCAAGCCAAAGCCATTTCATTTATTTTCTAATAGGAAAACTGTTAACTGAATTTACATTGTTGTTAATGGATATATATCGATTATCGAACTTGTCCATAGATTCTACATTATGTATAGAAATTTTTGTCCAAGAAATAATTATACGCCGTTAAATTCAATTAGACAATTAAGACGAACACGTTTTAGTTGTATCTTCTAATGATATAGTAACAATAAATCAATGGATTACATATACATACACTGTTCGATTTGTATAAATACTCTTTCTAGATAACAACCAAGTCTAGTCAAGTACTAAGTGTATTCTAATATGCAATTCAAATATGATTCAAGGCCTTTTCTTTTGTATGACAATCAAATACTATAAAAAACAATATAAATTTTTTTTGTATACAAGTATAACTTTTATTGAAACTAAATTGCTAATATAATTTGAAGTTCACAATATCCCCGAAGCAATTTTATCAACCAATTCTGGTTTGCGCCTGGTTCAGTCAGTTGGTAAATTGCAGGTTGCGTCTATATCGAAAACAAAAACAAGACAAAACAGAAAATAGAAAAACTACGGAACAAAAAAAAAAAAAAAAAAAAAACACAGAAATCGTAGAAAAAAAAAAAAAAAGAATCCAATTGAAATCAAAAACCTGTATTCCCTCAGTTTGATATTTCCAGTTCTGTGGTGCCCAGAGGTCACTCCATTCAAATTGAAAAATTGTCTAGCAACGACGCGTCACATTCATCATGTCCTTCGTGTGTATGTTTATACATATGCACATATGTATAAACACTGTTGCAGGACCTTGTCCCTTCCATCTATATGTCTATGTATGACTCTATTTTACTCTTCTTTTGTTTGTCTTTGCTTTATTGTTGTTTGCCTGCTTGCTTGTAACTGGGACCCCGCCTCCTGGCAAAGGATGAGGGCCATGAATGAGGCTTCTTTTGACATGAAATTCGATTCAACAACAGGCTCATATGACCTTTGTTTGTGTGTGTGTGTGCGTATATGTATGTGTATATAAGGAAGGTAGGGTAGAGTCGTTACGTTAGAGTTTTTCACCTGTCCACGTGGCGACAACAAAAAATCGTTCTGACCACCTACTGCATGAGCTCATTGTATGCTCTAATTTTAAATTGATTTTTACCCGAGAAAGAAACGAAAAATTGATATTGAATGGAAATTCCCACAAGTTTTTTTTTTTTTCAATTGCGTTTTCTTCATTAAGTGAAGTGCCGGCAAACTAACAATCTGTCATTCAAGCAATTTAGTTGAAAATGAAGCCATCTTGTTAACAGAATTCACATATTTTTAATGAAAATTGTTCGTCTTTGTTTGTGTGTGTGTGTGTGTGAGTTAAATGCACTTTGATGGCATCCTTGGGGTAGATTGTTGCCAAGATTAAACGTTCAAGTGCAAATTGATTCACTCAACTCGACATTTGTATACCCAAGAAATGACGCATTCAGATATAGATTGTATCTGTATGCTAAACATATACTGAACGGGTCTAATCTAACCTAAAGGTTGCCTATCAGCTGCTGGGTATTTAACAACTAAGGGAAAACAACAATAAACAGAAGTGGAAACACGTTTAAGTCTACCTCAAAGTGATGTTAAAGTTGTTAATAATACACACATACACACACGCACACACACACACGCAATTGAGTGGGTAGGAGAAAGGTAAAGGACTTCTGTTTGGTGTGTGTCTGTGGAGAGATGGACCCCTCACTTATGCATACAATTAAAAGGGAAAGCAACGACACATGCCGGGCCACTTTACAATTATGCCCCCACAAAATACCCTAGCAGCAACAACAACAACTACAAATATAGCTATGTGTGTCCAGGAGGAGAGAGATCAAGACCACAGAGAGTGGAAGAGAAGGTGGCAAAGAAAACCCCCCGTGTGTCCATTTACATACATAGTTGCCCCCGTAATGTCCTTTGTGTATAAGCTTCCACTCTACGAAATGTTGAAAAGTTTTTCCTTTCGCATTTAATTGCTCATTCCTACACACACACACACAAACACACACACTATATGAGTAAAAGAGAGAGGGAAAGCTAGAGAATTGTGAGTTAATCTGCGGCTGGGAATACTGGTTGGGGGTTTGTATAAAGTCTGCAATTGGCATTTTTAAAAATATATTTTTGGACACTTTTTTTTTTTTTTTTGTTGTTTCTTGTCATTTCTTTTGTGTCTCTTAAGGCTTGGCGACAGGTTGAATCGAGTTGTCTCAAGTTAAATTGAATTTTGTGTTTACTTTAAACAAACACAAAGATTGATTATCAATTTGTCATTAGGTCATCATCATCAGACATTATAGTATATAATCTCCTTCTCTCTGTCTCTATCTATCTCTCTTGCCTTATCAGTTTTGTTATTTTTATTATGAAATTTATAATTAATGAAACAGAATAAAATCTTTTTAAAGGAAACTGACATGGCAATTTATAAGTGTATTATATTAACCCCTAGCCATCTTAATCATTTGTACAATTGGAAACAATTTATTTACATTTTATATAAATAATTTCTAAATAATATTTATAAAAGTTTCTTATAATTCACTTCTAATCACATTTCTACAATTATATGTGTATCTAGTTAAATTTAATCTTTAACTTTTATTTGCTCAACAATTTGTCGACTACTTCAAAATGATTTATAGGCAGTGAATGGTAAAAAGCAACAAAACATAAATAAAACAATTTAGCGACAATTTTCTTGCTTTTCCCTCAGGCAATAAAATCGACCTAGAACAAAAAACAGAAAAAAAAAAAAATAGAATCCAAACTTCCTCTTCAACTCTGTGTTTCTTATCTATCTCTCTCTCTGTCTCTCTCTCTCTCTTTTTTATATTTCCTTCTTCTTTTCAATTCCCTTTCTTCATTGGGCTTCCTGTGCCATGGCATAGAGAGAAGAAAAGTTCTTCTTAGCGAATTGAAACCGTTTCCCAGGTGACATTGCACGTTCTTTGCCTGTTTATTAACTTTTCATATCTTTGTTTATGGCACAAGAAGTTCATATGATTTGATATATGTATATAAAGTATCTATATATATATATATCAACATTCTCCTTTGCTTCAGTTAGTTTCTGTTGCAAATTGAACAAAGAAAATCTAAAATTTTTTCCCCTTTTTATTTCATTTTCGTCTATTGTAAGTGGCTTATTATTCTGTTTTAAAGTGGCAAAAAGTCATTTAACAATTTTGATTGACTATAGCTAAATCAGACATACAACTAGTCTCTATCAAAAAATTTCTAATCCCCCTTCACCCAAAAAAACCAATCCATCTGTCCATCCATCCATTTGATTGCTCTATACCAGTTGTATATTGCTTTTGGGCTTTTACTCTGCCATTTTTAGAATGCAGGATTGGATGTGTTGTCTCTGGTCTCCGAGTTGGAGCTTAGGAAAGGGTGAGGTGCTGGTTAAAAATGTTAAAAAGAGTTTTTTTTGTTTGGGTTTACTTTCGCTTCATGTGCGTAGATTGCATCCCTACCTCTTCCCTCTCTCTCTGTCTCTGTCTCTCTTTCTCTGTGTGAGATACCCTACACCACTTTACTGCACTCCACTTCACTCTATTTTATTTCCACCAATGCCAAATTGCAATTGCAATTTTACGGGAAAACATTTTTGCGCTTTTTGGCTTCGAAATTGCTGAAATCAATTCGTTGTGGTTTTGGTTTTAGCTTTCATTTTGTTGCTATTGAGTTAATTTCTATTTTTTTTTGTTTTTAGAAATTTAAAGAAAAAAATATATAACTTATAGTATGAGGAAGCATTCCCAATCGATGATTTTATGACTGTTATAAATTAAAGGAGTTTTGTTCAAATACAAAATTTATGTTAATGAGGCCATCATTTAAGCAGAAAAATTACTTTCTATAAAATTGTGGAGATTTAACAAATTAATGCTTAAAAAAACACAAAAAAAGACGTAGTTTAGATGCATTTGTTTTTAAAAAATATATAAAAATCTAAGAAATAAATATGTTTTACTAAATCTATGAAATATTTTTGTTTAATTAAATTTATAAATATGTTAATGAATATTATATTTAATTTTGTATATGAGTTAAAAATTTGTTAAAAAATTATGTTGACCATAAAATGTTAAATTTCAAAGGTATTTTTTATTTGGTTTTCAATCGTTTCCACTGCTAATTAGGGTTTGATTTTGTTAGCTCTTTCATTCCCTATTCGATTTCCATTTTAAACTGATTTGGGTTTTCGGACTCATTTAAGTTTAAATTTATTGATCTTTTTTCTTTCCTCTCTTTTTACTGTCTCTTTTTTTTTTTAAATTATGTGTAAACTGAAGCGCTATTTTTTATGGGCATTTGAAACGCTTTGAAAGAATTGATTATAGGCTTCATTTCTGAGCTTTTGAACTGATGGCGGTAGGCCAACTTGTCTGTATATAAATATAAGTATATAGTAGTGTGTAACCTTATCTGCTTTTCCTGCCATCAACTCAAGCTAGAGCCGGAGCTTGACTTGTTTATTTTTTATTTTTCCGCCTTTTTTTTTTTTTTATTTTTCTCTTTTTTTCTTTTTTTTTTTTTTTATTTTGCTTTACTTATGACGTGTAAGCGGCTCAAGCAGTTTATGCGATTTCGTGCTTCTTTATTGACGGCACGTGCCGGTTCTGAGTTCGGGGCGACAGACCAGAAAAGTATTCTCCAAGAGTGCCTCCTTCTCAATTGAAACAAACACCCTCTTACCCCAACTTCCAACCATCATCCTAAGCTAAGCGAGAAACTCATTATCAATGAGTTGACTGACACAGTAATTTGAAAAGGGAATGGTGCAAGGGATCAGTGGGGAGAAGTATCTACTGAGCTGGGTTATCATTTGAGCGCTTAACATTTGGACAGGCTGCAAGCAATTTTCAAAAAAACTGTTACTAAATTGTCTTAAATTTCAGTTAGCTGACAACGTCATTTCTTTGACACTATATATATATATATCTATATATAACTATGCAGATTTCATAGCTTAAGCTGACAAAGTTTAAGGTCGTCGGACACGTAAAAAAAAAAAACAGCCAAATAAAAATCCATAAAATTCTCATGAAAACGGAATCATAAATAATTTTTTCCTTCTGTGTTTCTTTTTTTTTTTTTCGTTTTTTTGCTATGCAATATTTCTTTTTGGGAACCAAAGCGCCGGCAAATTAACTTCACAAAACCAATGCGGCAATAAATGGATAATAAAAACAGCAACAAAAATCCAAAAACAAAAAAAACACTAGCAAAAAGAAAACAGTCTTCATGTCTATTTGACCGAAAACGATTGATGAGGCTTTAGAATACTTAAACAGCAGGAAGCTACATAGACTTTAGTTTTTGGCTTTCATTCAAAAGGGAAATCGATTTCAGATGATGGCCAATGTAGAGATTTTTTTTTTCTTCGTTCTTTTAAGAATATAGAAAAGCTTATTCATTTTGAAGGGTTTTTAAAGCCAAGTTCAATGGCTGGCTAAGTTCTAAAAGATTTATGTGGTTTCCTTTTGCAATGACCATTCACTAGAAATAAAAGGAAACGATAGATTAGCAAAATGAAATTGAAACGTAAATCCAAGTAGATGAATTGATGAAAGCTTTTATATGCCTATTTATTTTATTTCCTTTTGTAACAAAGTAAAATAAAACAAAAGTATTTGTAGTAATTTAGAATTTCCAGCAAAGACATTATGGCTTAGTTAGCCCTTAAATGTTTAATGGCAACAGAGCAGCAAAAAAACTCTGCAAATGCTTTTAAACTAAAATCCTAGAACTTATTTTTAAAAAGCACAATTGTATATATAATTTAGAAAAAAAGAATGAATTTTAGACATTCAATTTATAAAGTTAAGTCAATTTATTTTAATTCAAGGTCTTTGTCTGAAAGAAACTAAAAAGAAAATGAATTCATTCGGAACTCTCTTAACTTGTTATCCTTCGAAATACAAGGCCAATTATTATAGCTATCTTTCATTAAAAAAATGAACCAAAAAATAGAATCCTTACACAAACAAAGTTTAATTTAAAAATTCTTAAACTAAACTAATACTAATTATTCCGCCAGTATTAAGATAACACAGAAAATATTTAAAAAAAAAACATTAAGTTAAGATTTTTAGTAATTTCTTTTGGATAAATAAAATAACTTAAAAGATAGCTATAGTTGGCAATATATAAAGATAACTACACATATCGGTGAAAAGAAGTTATACCAACTAATATAGGTTTTCTTGGTTTGAGTTTGATTTGTCCTTTCTCTGTTTCGTCTTTCGAATGAGTTTATAACATTTCCCAGTGGTTTTCAGCCTTTTCGTAAGTTTCTGCAACTCAATTAACATTCCTTTTAGTCTGTGTCAGGACATGTTTTGTGTGTGTGTGTGTGTGTGTGTGCGTGTGTATTCAGGGAGCAAAAAGTTTTCTGTCTCTCTCTCATTCTCTCTCATTATTTTGGTTTAGTTCTTGATTTAGTAAAAATGGCCACAAGCCGCATTCACATCTGTATTGTGTGAGTCTGTGGCAGTAAATTATAATTCAATTGCACTTAATTGAGTGGTGCCAAGAGGAGGCTAACAACCACGAACCAACCAACAGCCAACAGTAACCACCAAGTACCACAATTATTATTGTACCAACCATTTTGGATTCTGCAAATGAAGATGAAATAAAATAAAAATTATAATGAAATAAAATAAAATTTAATTGTAATTTAATTTTGTAATGAGTCATGGTTGATGCTGGACAGAGAAAATGGGTAAGGGAGGAAGTCAAAAGAGAAGCTAAAGTATGCGGTAGGGAATGCTTGGCAGATGGCAGGATGTTTGCCAGTTCACATATTTGGCCTAAATATGCACTGGCCTCGGGTTTTCACCTACTCCCCTACTCTTTTTACAACTGACTTTATTTTCCCATTCCCGCTTCTTCTTTCTTTTCCTCTGTGTTGACCGCTAGCTGCAAAATATTTTTTAATTATGCCTATGTAAGTGTGTGCGTTGTATGTGTGTGTGTGTGTGTTGGTTTTGGTGGTCCTTTCACTCGGCTTGACTTGGCCAACTGCTGCTGTTGCTGCTCTTGCTTTCGGGCCTCTTGGTTTGTGGTTTGTGTCCGTGCTAAATGCTCATATGGCGCGAAATGAATTTTGCCAGCAACAAAAGAGCAAAAAAAATATATTAAAAAAAAAAAAAAAAGAATGAAGCGCAAAAATGCAAATTATTTGTACCGACTGATAGAATTCTGGATGCTCATTAAATAAATTGTTTTATCCATTGCCCCGAAAAGTATGCTTTGAATTTTAAATAATAAAATTTTTAATGTTAAATCGTTTTTTTAATGAGAATAATAGATATCAACTAAATGTTATAAAAAGATAATATGCTTATGCCTAGTTTTGCATTTTAAATTGATGGGAAAAATTTAAATTTTCTTTATTTATTAACATACAGATACCACAAAACCAAGCTTATTATAGTTTCAAAGAATACAATTGCAAGTTATTTCATGAAATTTCCATTAAAATAGAAATTGCCTTGTGAGCAATAATCACACTGATTTTAAGTAACAAGTCTTAATTGTCCTTACTAATTAACTAATTAGTTATGCTCTTAGATGATGCTAAATTACAACACAAGGTCCCAGGACTTTTAGTTAGAGAGAAAAGGTCAAAAGGCATGCTCATTAAATATTTTGCTATTGACTTGTAATTCGCCTAAAAGGGATTTAATTTACTTGCAACTCGAAATAACAAATTTAAGTTACATTGAAACTCTTCTTGGTAGATGTTAAGGTTTAATTTAAGTAAAATCTTTTTGAAGGCCAAAAGTTAACCTTGCATAATAAACAAGCAGAGTCTCTACATTCGTATACCATAAAGTGGTTTTTGGTGGGCTTTTCACACAGTAAACTTTTACAAATTGGCCAAAATTCGTATAAATCCCATCACTGCTGGGGATCATACTCGAAATAATATGTGTCGCAACTAAAAAACAGCAGCAAAAAACTACAACCAAGGCATATGCCACTCACAGATGTTGCACTCTCAGTATTGCAGCAGTGCATTAATTTTTTCTTGTTGGTTATTTTTTCATTACGTTCAGGTGTACCCAACCAAACAAAACAAAACAAAAAAAAATTACTCTCGGCTTGAAAATTTAAAAGTTTTCGTTTTACTGTTGCCTACATTTAGGTGTTTAAAGCTTTGTTGCCTACATTTGGGTGTTTAAAGTATTGCCAACGCATTGCTGGCTACATTTAGGTGTTGGCCTTTCAGTTCTTTAAATTTATGGCAGTTTTGCTAGAATGCTAGCGGAATGGGGCGTGTTAATGTAATTATGATAAAATGCGTCACCGCAATGAGTTGAGTGGCCCAAAGCCAACGCTTGACTATACATTCTCTATCCCTCTCTGTCTATTTAGTTACGTGTGTGTGTGTGTGTATGTGGGTTTTTTTGTCTCTCTTTCTCGCTGGTGCTCTTGTGTTGAACAAATTTGTTGCCAAAAACACGCAGCAACACTTGAACGGCGCATACACGCGTTGTAGAAAACAATAAATTTATAAACGCTCTGTGCCGAGTTATGCCAACAATAATGGCGCAAAACGTTCCTCCAGGCCAATGGCGGGCGACTAGTGGTAAGGGAAGCATGGGGAGTAACAAATAGGCATGCACGTTGGCGTTGGGAGTCCTTCTGGTTATGGTTTTGCCTCTCTTTCCCGTTCTTGTTCTCTTTGGTGTACGTGTGCGTGGCGAGATGAAGTTTGCAAAGGATTTTTCTTTCTTTCTTTACTGTTTCCCTTTTTTTTCTTTGTTAGAACTTTCTTGTTGTTGTGTTTGTGTTGACTTTTATATATATTTTTTTTTTTGGTAAGGGTTTTAGCCGTATGCCTGGCAAATACTTGTGCTTATCGTTGTGCGTTAAGAAGCATCCTAGAATGCCTAGAAGTTGAACGAGAAAAAGCAAAACATCTAAAAATCCAATTTTATAGACATCAATGTCTTTTAGATGACTTTCTATTGGATATTCATAGGGCAGACCTTTTTTTTTTTGCGATTTTTATTTAATTAGGGAACATATAATAAATATTGTGTATTTAAGGTTAATACTATTATATTATTTATGTATTTTATATTTTTAATTATAATATTTTTAAATATCGTTTTCTAAACGATTTGATCTTTAGAAGAAATACTTTAGAACTCTTCAAGTTGACTCTTCACATTTTTTTGTCTCATGTTTTGATAATCTTAAAAAGTTTATTTATTTACAAGATAGAGTGGTGAGAAGAGTTGTCAAAAAACTTATTTAATTTTTCAAAAATTTATTTAAAGAATCGGATATTAAATTAATTATTTAATATTAAATAATAATACTGAATTCCAAAGATTTTTTTTCTGGTAACTTACCACAATAGCATATTAAGGGGACTCAGAAATCGTTGGTATATATAATAAATGTATTTTCCTTTTAGATGCTTTTCATATATAATACAAAGTAAAGTCCAAAGGCAAGTGCGTGTGTATGTGTCCGTGTGTGTATATATATACATATATCCTTGTGGGTATTGTGGTGTGCGGTTGTTTCCGTTGCTAAACAATGAAACTTTATTTGGTATAGAAATTTTTTTTTTTGTTGTTTTGGTTTTTTTTTTGTGTTTGTTTGTTTGTGTGTTTTGCCTTCTATTCGGTTTTATTTTATTTTTTTTTTTTTATATATTTTTCTGCTCACTCGTCGTCATCTCGTTGTTGTTATTGCATTTTCATTGTTTGTTATTTACTTTGGCACTTTTGCACTGTGTAACAAATTTTTGTAGGGTTTCTTTTTATATTTTTGTTGTAGTTTTTTGGTGGCAAATGTTATTTATGGTGAAAAAAAAAAAATGCC
The DNA here is from genome assembly GCA_018903615.1 of Drosophila neocordata. NCBI lineage: Eukaryota > Metazoa > Arthropoda > Insecta > Diptera > Drosophilidae > Drosophila > Drosophila neocordata. The sequence continues at coordinate 11,866,006 of JAEIGI010000004.1, read as the reverse complement.
TTGCCATCGCACGTTTCAAAATAAATTGATTAAATTTCATGACACTTCATCATGCCAGAGCAGAAGACAGAGACATTGCCACAGTGGCACCAACAAAAGCAACAAATTTCAAGTGGTTTTTTGAACAAGAACTTTGCTCATAAAACAACTCGGAAGCTGTGTCTTTTCCTAATGTTGGGTGATAAGAGGGGGAACGACCAAGAGAAAGACAGATAGACAGGCAAAGCAAGAGAGAGAGAGAGACAGAGAGAAAAAGGGAAGCTCGTCCTGCTGCTGCTGCTGCTGTGTCATTTGGCAAGTTTTATTTCTTTGGTCCTTGGTTGGCTTGATATGATTATTATTATTTTTATTATTATTATTATTATCAGCATGCATAACAGAATTCACAGAGCCACGAACTTTGCATAAAAGGACACACGAAGGAAAAAAAATACAAAGAACCGCAGCATACTTTTGGGGGCTGCTAATTAACAACATGTAGACTCAGACAACAAAAGCCAACAACAAAAAATAAAAAAGGGAAAACTAAAAAGCAAACAGGCATAATGAATATTTGAAAAGCGCTTTTTAATTGAATTTACTTTTTTGCGTTTTCTTTAATTTTTGGCTGTTGCTTTTTTTCTTTCTTTCTTTCTTCTTTTTGTTTAACATAAGCCATATGCCAGGCCACGAGGGGAATGGAAGGGGAAAAAAACCAGCTGGGTAGGTGGCCTGGCAAAGGGATGTAATCAAATTAAAAAGCTTACATCCACATACATACATACATACATACAAACATACATATATTTGATTTAATTAAATTTTCTTCTTGATGCCTTCTTCATCCATTCTCCTTTCTATGCTTCGAGTCCACATTTTGTTTTGGTTAGCAAATGAACTGCAAAAGCAACCTAAAAATTTCTACCACACAAAAATAAATATCTCTTTGTCAATATGGTTAGAGGATGAATAAAATAAGTAAAACATCTTCTCATTGCAAAATTTATGGCGCTGGATCTTTGAGCTACCCATTACTAAACACCAGAGGGGTAATCTTAAGTTTTTGTAATTAAGCAAAGGTAATTAAACCACCATACTAAACTGAATTTTAAAGCTAAGAGATAAACTCTTATATCTAGAAATTTTAATATATATTTTTTATTTGCAATTCCTTGAGCAGCTGCTTTTTTTATCACAAAACCAATATATCTACCATTTTTCATTTTTTTGCTAGGGTAGTTAACTTTGAAGCGCTTTTAGTTAACTATTTTGTTTATTTGAATTTGAACCTTTTTCAGTTGGCTTTTGATATTGAAATACTGTTCAAAAGTTCAATTAGACAAATTACTAGAGTTATTCTAAGACCTACAAACACACACACACACTCTTCTGAAGTGTGTCTATATATGTGTTTATGCATATATAAGATATCATTGGACACCATTGGACGCAACTATGGTTTATTTTTAAGCAATGATTTTTCCAACTTTTACCATTTTAACATTCTCTTTCATTCAACTCGCAAAATCCATTCTATTTTATTTGTTCCTCCTCTTTCATTTTCCATTTCTTTGCTTTGCTGTTTTTGCACTTAAAATTCCAACGCCACCAAAAATTTGCTCACTTTCCTTTCATTTTGCTCGTTTTCGTCTATCAACCCGTTCAGTGCTTTTTTTCTTTCCTTTTTTTTTTTTTATTTTTGGTATCTCTTCTTCAAAGTTGGCTTCATTTTGGCACTTGACGCTCACTTTGGATGGACATTCAACTCCTCCTTCGCATTTTTAACGCATTTTTGCTTTTATTTCATTTTACTGTTAATTTGATTTCATTTTCGTTGTTGTGGAACATTTTTCTTTCCTTCTTCCTTTTTTTTTTTTTTCTTGTGCCTTATGGCATTTCTAAAGGACTTTTCATGTGGATAATTAAACAAAATACAAAAAAAAAAAAGAGTAAAGCAAAAAAAACAAGAGTAGAAGAAAAAAAAACCACATTAAAGCATTATTTTTTATGTGTTTGGCAAACACTTTTACGTCCTTACTCTATTTTTGTGCTCTTATTCTTTCGACTCTTCTCCACACTCATTTTATTTAGAAGTATTACCTTATATTTTTAGTACCCAAAGTTGAGTATTTTGTGGTTGAACCTTTTTTTTTCATCCAGTGCCAGAAGTAGAAACAATTGAAATTTTGTTGAAAAAGAAAACTTTTTCACTCAATAAAGTTAAGTATTTGGAACGGTTTCAACGGAATTACTTATAAAGATGCTATTTTTTTTTTAAATTTATGGTCACACTATACAACAGTGTTGATCAATATGTTAAGAACTTAATACTTAAACTACATTTTCCATAAGTTAAACATTTAGGTAAAATTATTATGTGGGTTTATCTCTTATTTATTAGTAGAATCCAAAAGTTCTCAAGTGAAGTTCATCTTGTGCAGTCGACAAGGCAATACCTTTCAATAGTTGGCATTCAATTGTGGCAGCTGCCACTTCCTGTCAAGAAGGAGGCGTTTGGGTGTGGAATTTGGTTTGGGTTAGCTGCTGCAATCGACAAAATGTGCTTCAATAGTTTTCTAATGGACTCCATCCGCCATTTAATGCACACACTCTCAACTCTGCTGGTGCAAACGGCAATTGAAGTCCGAAAAAGGCACACACGTTGGCAGCTTGCAAAGATTAATGATCAATGCCAGGCCATGGCCCCGATTCTAGTTTGGTTTGGCTCTGGCTCCTACATTCAGGCAACATGAGGCGATAATATGCGATTTGGTACACGGCCCCGCCATCAATAAAAATCGTTTACCTACCTATCCACATCCATACATAGTTGCCCCAGCCAGATGCTGCTGCTGCTGCTCCTCCTTCTACGGCTGATGCTGCTGCTATTGACAGAGCAATCGCTGAACGACAGCAGTAGATTCTCAAGTGTTCCAGGGGGTCAGACAATAAATGGTGCAGGGAGACGGGTATATGGAGAAAGTGAGTTAGGCAACCCGATGCTTAAACGAAACGACTTTTCCAAATATTTGGCATGCATGAAGTTATTTAATAAAAATTGAATAGCTTTTCATGCCAACGACCAAACTTTCCCTTATTCTTTCTATTGCCTCTTTCTTGTTTGTCTTTCGTTATCGATATTAGCAGTCAATCGTTTTGCAAAACCTATTAAAATCAATGCATAAAAAACCGGTGAAAACAAAAATATACAGAGAAGATAAAAAGAGTGAAAATTCCTAAGGCAAGATAAAAAGTTTAACAAAAGTACTTTAAAATGAAATTAAATTGAAAACTACAAAATATAAACAATACTTTATATGCAAATTAAGATAAGGTCTTTTAAATATTACTTTGAGATAATAAAAATCAAACAAATTAAATTGTTTAATAGCTTAGTTTATCTTAATTGAAATGTTTATCATGAAATTGAAATGAAAGTGAAATTAACTAAAGATAAAAAAGTAAATACTTAAAAAAAAATTAAGTTGACTATAACTTTATTGAATTTGCTATATATATATATAATTAAATCTTTTATGCAATGTTAGTAATTCAATTTTATTGTTCAATAAATATTTAATTTAACTATTCTATGATAAAGTACTTGGCTATATATCAGTTAATTTTTCTTTCACAATTATTGATAGAAATATTTGTAAAATATAATTACTTTTTTTTTTAGTGTTTCACTAGAAAATCTTTAACGACAGTTTAAAGCTTTCAATTTTGGTTTTCATACATTATTAATTCACTTTAATTGGGTTTTAAGTTATTAAATTATCTTCGCTTATATTTTCATATCAATATTTAGTGTTCATTTGTTGGTAATTTATAATGATTCGTTTATACATTATATTTAAGTATAATTAAATAGCCTTCATTTAATTCAATGTGGTGCTAAATATAAATTTAATTTTAATCCACTTATAATGAATATAATAATTTCCTTCATATTCATCTCTCATTTTAATTTATATTAAAAAACTATGCAGATGTTAAAATATTTAGACCTATGAGAGCATTAGCATCAAAGTCGTTCCCATAACCCAATGCCCAATCCACAACAGGAAAGATCCACATAGAGTTATATTGCATTTGAATGTGTTAAATCTGCTCAGTGCAGCAAATTGTGTTGCTGACTTTTATGGAGGAGTAGTAGAATGTGGGAAATTGTAGAAGGAGGACAACTCTCTTAACTTGCACACATATATATATATATGTGTACATATGCCTGCAGTAATTGCCGCCGTGCCGCTGATTACACTTCAACAGCCGCTACACACACACACACACACACACAAAGACACAAAAACACAAAGAGCAAAAGAGAGAGAGAAAGAGACAGAGACGAAGAACAACCCATAACAACTTGGCATCTGTTTTTGCACCCTCACCCACATTTTACGTACGCTCATAAACTTGGTATACATCCCGACCCAGTCGGGCAATGCGCCCGTTGGGCTTTTAACTGCACTAGTTTCCCAGGCATAAACTCGGCGAACAGACGCGTCTCAGTTCAACCAAACAACCAAATGATTGCCTACCGACAAATATGACGAATCTATTTTGACTTTTAGAAATAAATTTAGAATTTTGGTTTTTTTGTTATGTTTGGCATGTGTTTACAAAAATTTTTATAATTAGCTATTTAGTGTCAGAAAAATATTTCCTTTTGTAGTTGCCTTGTGTGTGTTCACGCTTGTCATTGAAATGTTGTTAATATATTAAGAATTTATCTGGAAATTAATGAAATTTAGGAATTTATAGACTCTTTTTCCATACTGTATAAATTTACTTAAGGAATTTCAAACAAATTCATTTATATGAAATCAAAAAATATGGAAATATAAAAGTGATTCATATGAAGATATCAAATATCAAAATTGTTTACAAAATTTTAAGTATAAAAGCTAACTAAATTCATGATTTAAAATTTAAATTGAACTTTCATTCAAAAACCTTTGCAAATGAATTACAAAAGACTTCAAACAGAATAATCAATATTCTATAATATATTTATATATTTTCTTTAATACTTTTTTTAACAATATGGAAAGCTTGTTTTTATAATCAGCAAAGCTATTTTTGTAATTTCATTTATCTATTTTTTTTAATATATTCTAAAAAAAATATATATATTTTTTCTTTTTTTAAATTGGACATTTTTGTCGTCTGTACTGACGTGTGTTGTCCCTCTTTGGTTCGTGTGCTTTGGCTAAACGCCTTTCCCATTTACTCCACCATGCATTGCATCTCTGGCTATATTTGAATATTTAATTTTTTAGCGAGCAGTGAACATTTCGCACTTTGAAACCTGATGCTAAACGTTGATGGTGTTTCTACCTACCAATCTACTACCTCTCTGATTCAGGCACACCCTCACTCACTCACTCACTCTCTTTCTCTCTCTTCCCTTATCATCATTATCGTTTTCATTTTCATCATCGTCAGAATTTTCCTTCTGTGTATGTTTTGTTAAGCAAACAGAAAAAGTCCTGCTCCTCATCCTCTCTATTTGGTTGATTGCGAGTTCAATGCACTTAAATTGCCTTCAATTGGAAGGAATGTCCTTTGAATTTTTCCATACAATTCATTTCAGTTTGGTTTGGTTTGGTTTTGGTGTGGCTCTCTCATAATTAATATACTTTTAACACGATTCAAGTTGCACATTTTTTCAGCTGTCATTTTACTCCATATATATGTATATATCGTATATACATCTTTGTTGATGGTTTATTATTATTTTCCTTCTTTTTTTTTTTAATTAAAAGCATTTCACTTTAATAAATTTCACTTTGACAGGCCACCAGAAGGCGGTAACAACTACCGGCCAGTTGTGTTAACCGACGCCAACAATTTATACCTGGCCCTTTAAATATTTAATTGACTCGCTTTAAGTTCGCTCTTGGGTCTTTATTTTACAAAAGGCATTTTACACATTGGTGGCGGGGGGACAACAGGGGGGAAATTGTATTTACTTATGCGACCAATCGTTGCAATTTTAAACGCTACAAGCAGTTTATTACAAAATTAATTTTTAAATGGTTTTTTTTATAGTTGAATTTTTCACATTTTCTTGACTTTTTTCCGGCACCAAAAGTGCATGTAGTTAAAGTAACTTCAATAAATAGGAAGTAGGAAAATAGTTAATTTATTAAGTTTGTGATTGGTTTTAACTTACCTATATAAACAAGATTTTATATTTGACTATATACCAATGAAATTTCGCTTCATTATGTGTAGGTATATAATGCTATAAACTTAATTGGCATCAGCCTTTCATTTTAATAACTAAACAAATTTTAGTATATTGACCTTTTTGGTACTTGATTAACTAAGTAATGTTCAAGTTTTAAATAAAACTATAAAACATTGAATCATATAGTTGAATAATATGTATATATGGATATATAATATCCATCTGATTTGACTCTATTGTTTTGTATATCGAGAACTTCATAGTTCTCTCATCGGCGGCAGACTTTACTTATAATATCCATCTTTATATAAAGATGAATGTCTACCAAGTTCTCTTTTAGAAATGCTTCCATGCTTTGAAATATAAATTCTTGTGAATTCTTAATTAGATCTAATCTTATAATACATAAAAGTAGGTCTAGAAAACAAAGGTTTTTATAGATTTCCCTTTAAAAGATAGATTATATTATTAAAAGTATATTTTATAAAATTTTAAGATGGTTAAAAAATGAAAAGTAGTTATAAGAATGACAATTTTTAAACTCAATACTATATTATCTATATTTTTAAAATCTATATAGCATATATTCTATTAGTTGGTTATCTAATTCTGTTTAAAATTTGCTTTTTTTTTTTTTTTTTTGGAAATTTCAAGTAGTTTTAGAAAATTGATCCTATCTTAATACGGAGTAACTGGAACTCTCAGGACTTAAAGTATAGAATTTGTTTTTTTTTCCTAGCTTAATTCCATTATCCCTTTGACATTTTGCAGTTGAGTTGGGGCGACCCAGTTTGTTATAAACTACTAACACAGTGCAAAAATCTCGAAAGTTTTCCATTTCTTTTTTTTTTTTGCCTTTTCTTTTTTGTCCTTTTTTTTTTGGTTAAAGAAGAAGAAATAGTTGAAGAAGTGCAAAAAGAGTGAAATTGAGGATGAGGAGGAGTTGAAGCCAAAGTACGCGGCAAACTGCATGACATTATTGCCAGCAGTTGTTGTTGTTGTTGTTCTCCCACGCGCTCTACGTGCAAAGTCGCCCGCACAAACACACACACACACATACACACTCATAGAAACTTCCGCTCTGGTTGCATTGTTCATTTAAATTCTAATTTGTATTTGGTGCACTCGACAGCGGGAAAACGTCGTCGACTACGACGGCGACGCAAACGACGGCTTTTGCAACATGAGTTTGCTGCGGGGACACATTTCCTGCTAGAGGGCGTTTTGGACAGGTACAGGTCGACAACGGGCTTTCTACCCCAGCTCACCACAAAAAAAAAAAAAAAAAAAATTATAAAAACCAAAAATCAAACGGAAGCTAACAAAACCAAGCCACGTGCCCAATAATGTCCTTGAAAAAGACAAACTTTCGCTTCGAGTGTCTGCAGTAGGCCCGATTTCCTTTTTCTTTCAGTCTCTTTCAAGAGATAACAGCATTTTATGCTTAATTTCTCCATTTTGAGGAAACTAAGCATAAAATATTTAAATGAAATAGCTCAAAGGACAGCAGAAAAGTTTTTTTTAAAGATATTTATAAAAGAAGGAAGGACCACTTAACTATACCAAAAAGTGCATAAAGTAATCAAAGAAAAACTAAAATTTTGTTTAAAAATCTTTAACAATATTTCTTTTGAAGGATTGAAAATTGAATTGAGCTTAATGGAAAGCCACTGACCTGATCTTAGAAATTTCCAACTACTTTTTACTCTACTTTTTTGAAATTTTTTAAATTTGATCTAAATTTTGAAGTTTTTAATGTAACACTTTTTGAAACTTAGAGCGCTAAGTGATGAGGACATCGGACAAGTCCTTCTAAAGACACTCACCTTAACAGAGCTCCAATTTGCTCAAATTTTCATCGATTTTGAAAAACTATACCTTTATTTGCTTTTAAGAATCTAATTTTTTAATTAGCATGAACATTTTTAAAAACATATTTTGACCCAATTTTTGCAATTTTTTACGAAAATTTGGTCAAAAAAATTTTTTTTCAAAATTTAACAGCTTTATTGCACTTGTTTACCATGGAAACTAGCAAGTACATTAATATACAACTTCTGAAAACCGTCTAAAGGACGGCCAAGTTAGAGGCTAATGAAGGACTAGTACGTCTTAAGTGACTTAATTTTACAGTGCTCCAAATAGGCTCAGCGTCATAATTTTTGATTTAAAAAAAACTATTTCTGAATTTGCTTTTTCGAAACGTTTCTTTCAAATAGCTTTAGAATCTAGAAAACAATTTTCTGATCTGATTTATGCTGATTTAAAAAGATGTAAAATGGTAAAATTAAGAAATATTTGGTCAGAAATTTTTAATTAAAGATGGTTAATATAAAAAAATTCCCAAGTAGACCATTAGCAAGATTATACCAACTTTGGCATAACTGAAGTTAACCCGGCCCTTAGATTTTAACCGTATATCAACTGAGAACTAAAAAAGAATATCTTTGATTGAAGGCTCTCATGAACTTTAGCTTCAAATTCTAAATTTATTGCAATATGTACCTCTCTTATATATGTACATGGACACATATATACATATATTATATGCATAGTTTTTTCTCAGTGTATTATACTATACAAATATAATACACAAATACCTTCTTACCACGAAAACAAATTGAGAATTGCTGTGACCATGAAGAGGGGATATCTATACATATGTATATATATACATAAGGGTAAGGTATGCATCCCCTTGAGGGGGGGAATTGTTTTAAAGTAATTTTTATTCAGTCTCATTTTCCACATTGTTTCGGTTGCCACAATTTCGTTATCTCAATGCACAATTCTAGCCCTACCGACAAACAGCTATCTACATTCCAATCTGAGAACCTCTTAAGTCGACATGTCGTTTCATTTAAAAAGTTTATCGCGTTTTCTGTGACTTGCCAACATCCTCCCCCAAACTCTCCTTTCTTCATCAGTAATGTCCCCCCCTTTTCATTTACACTCTCTTCTCGGTTTTTCTTTTCTTTTTTTTTTTTTTAGTGGGCAGTTTACCCACATTTTCTTTTTCTTGTTGTTGTCTTTTTTTTTTGTTTTTAATTTAGTTGTTGTCGCCGCTGCTTTAGTTGATTAAAAACCGCACTCAAAGTGGGGAAATGCGCTTTTCTTTGTCTGTGTGTATATGTTGTGAGCGTATGTATGTGTGTGTGTGTATCTCTGATGAAGAAGAGAAGGGAACTTGAAGAGAAACCAACAGGAAGCTTTACAGTGTCTTATGGCTTTTGTTCTGCCTGCTGTTGGAATTTATAGCAGGTTTAACCTACTTTGTAGTTTACTACTTTAGCTTGTCCATGTCGTCTACCACCTACCACCCCCCATCGATCCTCCTATTCTCCCCTTTTTGGTTGCCTCCTGTCGCGCTTCGCGGGGTCATCTTCAAGGCTAACCACAAATGTAAAAAGTTTTTCTCAAATTAGTTGTCAAATAAATGGCAATACTCTATAAAACTGCAATGCTTAAGCATTAATTAAAACAATTTAAACATGAAAAAATTTATTTAAAATTAATTATTGCCTCTTTGTGTTTGTTTGTTGGTCTCGCAATGTTGCATTCATGTTGCGTGCTCATGGGGCATTGACTTAACATTCCTTCAGTTTGTTGCAACAAGAAACAAAACTAAAACAAAAAAAAAAAGGAAGGAAATTGTTTTTTTTTTTAACAAATTTAATGTTTAGTATTTGCCTTACAACCTATAATTATACAAATTTTATGTTTTAATTATCTTTAAACTTAACTAGATCTTAATTAACAAAAACGTTTGGTTCTTTGGTTTTTCTTTTTTTTTTTTTTTTTTGTTTATTTTTTGAATTTGTATGCAATTTGTGGCAAATCAACTAAAATTTTAATCGATAACTATAAAATGGGGAAATGGTTTTTGATGATTTTACTTTAAACTAGGTCATCATAGTTGGGTTTATCATTAAATTTAACATTCCCCCTCTGTCGAATACTACCTCGCTGTGGTCGCTTGTACTCGGATTTTGGTAATGATTTGCCACCAAATGATTGGTCAAATGCCACAGCACTTGGTCCAATTGGGCTTGCCAATTGATAACTACTATGTTGTACTTCCGTTGGCCATTTCTCTCCATGCATTGCATCCATTAGTGCATCCTCCAATTCCTCCTCTTCAAGTTTTTCTTTCTGCTGATGCTTTTGTCGCCTTTGTTGTTCCTGTAGACGTGCTCGCAGGCTACTCATGGCAAAGCTTGGAGGCGGTTGACTACTCTCCAATTCTTCGCCATGGATAATGATCACTTCTTTTTTAGGTTTCTGATGTGTCTTTTTATTGGTTTTACTTGCAGCAGCTTCTCTTTCACGATATTTTTTCAAAAATGCTGGCGGATAATTGGGTGTTTCTGTTGTTGTGGTTGTGGGATTAGTAACATTCGTATGTCGACCTCTTGTTCTTGAGCTAGTGCGACTGCTTGATGGATTATCCAATATTTGGCGATAACCTTGAATTGGTGTAAAGCCACTTTCCATTGATGTTACCGCATGTATTTCACCACTTTCCTCTCCCGTATGTTCGGTAACCTCATATCGATGTCCCATTTGTTTGGCCAACTCATTTTCGACCGGCTCCCCGTCTGGCTCTTCCATATCTGCTCTCACATATTCATGATGACCCACCAATTTCTCGGGCTTGGGTAACAATTCATGATCATTAGTGCTCATTATATCCGTATGCAATTGTGTCAAAGCTTGTGGACGCACTGTGACAAATGAGGTTGGTTGCTCACCAGGATTGTAAACTGGTTTCCAACTTTGATATTCCATTATTTTGCCCGACACAATGTCATTATTACTGCTACTTGGTTTTGGCTTTTTCTTGAAATATTTCTCCATTAAAGCCTCACCGCTACTAGCTGGCGCTTTACCCTCAACAATCAGTTCCTGTTCCTTTTCCAATTGACGCATACGGTGATCAAAGTTGTATGCCTTGGTTTCTGTTACCCCTGGCTTAGGTAAATGACCCATATGTAATTTGACAATCTTTTTCGGTGATCCTCGCATCTTGATGACTTTCATTGGTTTATTCGTATGCGGATTTCTTATTATATATTTTACCCGAGTCGTTTCCGTTGGCAAAAAGTCGAGCATATTTTTAGCATAACCAGCGGTAGTTGGTAACAAACGATCGGTAAATAAGGATTTCATGGCTCGAGCTCCATTAAACATGCGTCCCATAATGCCACCCATTAGGGAATTGTTCATCTCTTGCCACATGAAACGACGCTGAATTCTAAAAGAAGCAACAGAAGAGGGACGGAAAGAGCAAAATAAAATGAGAAATTATAGTAAATGTTGAAGAAGGAAAGTGTTTAGAGGATTAGATCTTGCATGTTGTATTTCTATAATATTTAAAATAGGTTTGTTAAATATATTAGTAAATGAAATCTATATATGAAGCTATAATTATATCTTTTTGAATCTTTTTATTAAAGCTATAATGATTAAAGTCTCTGATAAAAACTTTAGCTGAGTTGCTTTTAAGTTTATTCTATTGCATTTTCCTAGATATCTTTGTATTTCTATCTGTTAATCTTTATCGTCTTTTTATATTAAATATCTGAAATAAATTTTCATCTATCAATTTACAGATTTAAAAATTAACTACTGAAATCTTAGAAAATCTTAATCAATAGATATTGAAAAATTTTGGTTAAAAGAATGTTTAAACACAATCTAGAAATATGATCATAAATTTCTATAATAATAATAATATGTTAGTAGAATATATATAAAAAAAGAAATTTAGTAATTACAAGTAGTATGGACTATAATTATTTTTATTTTTAATATTTATTATAAAAGTTATTCTTGTTTGTGTTACATTCTCTGGTAATTACCTTAATTCAATTACTTTTAAATTTACTCTTATGCATTTGTCTAGATATTTTGACTTACTTTCTTTTAATATATTCATAATTAAATTTCCACCTATCACTTGTCTATCTCTTTAACTGATAAAACTCAGTTAATCTTTATAAATAGATCTTAGGAAAAAAAGTAGACGACAGGTAGTAATGGCAAATTAAATCGTTTTCTATTGACTATTTTTGTATCGCTCTTAAAGCTTAGTAAGAGGTCCGTTTAAAGCCGTTTTTTAACCAAAACAACAAAAAGGTAATAAAATGTTAAAGGCAATGATTTCACTTTCTAATAAAGTAACGAACACTAAGTTTATATATCTTTCAATTGATTTTAATCACTCAGATGTTAACAGGAAAAGATTTTGTAAGGTTATAAAATTTTTAAATTCAAATATCTTACAAGTCTACATCTCTTTTCTAAAAATTGTCAATCTTCAATTAGTTTTTCGTTTGACTTTTACTTAACACAATACTTTTTTTGTTTGAATTACAAAACAAAAAAGTCCTTTAGTTTCCACTGATTCTAAAAACCAATGGATTTTTATATAGACTGCACATAAGATCACTTTTACTCACCTATGTTCATCTGCTTGTTGTTCTTCGGCATTAATCATGATCATCAGCTTTATTATTAGCAGCAAGCAAATCCACTTTATCTATAATTTATATATATAACATATACATATATTTTGTATACTTAATATTCAGATATCCACATCACAATGGCACAATTTGAATTTCCTCAATATGTTTCTTTTACTTACGCAATGTTGTTTCCTCATGTTGAAGCAAGTGAAAATTTTCTTTTCACAGCTATAATCTTTTTGTTAATTCTTTTGAATATACGCGATTTTCTTAAATTTTCTTTTCGGTTTTGGCCTTGTATGCCAATGAATTTCAACTGCCGGCGCCTGCGCGCCAAACACTTGCTTTTATATACTTTAACCGCTGCTCCAATTAATAAAAAACAGAAAAAAAAGCGCAACAATTTTTTTTGTTGTTGCAGTTGCACTTTCCGTTGTTGCTTTTTAAGCTTGGCATTGGCATTTCACTTTCAGTCTTTTCATTTTGAACAATAGGTTTTTGCATGCCAATATCCCAAGACCAAGATCGAGAGGCATTTCATCATCATTATCAACATGATGATTATGATCATCTAACTAGCTGGCTGGCTGGCTGGCTGGCCGCCTTTCGTCGAGCAATTAGTTCCATTAGTTTTTGGCTGGTTTTTCTTGCACTGCGGTTTCGTCTACATTTCCCATTTTTCCTGCTACTGTTTCTTGTTAGTTCCGTGTCTGTTTAACAATTTTCTTTTGTTGTAGCGTGCATATTTTAAATATCTTTTAAATATTGTTAAATTTTTGTTAAACATTATTTGCCAGGCACCAAAAACCATATGCCGTAATCTATAATATATTGCCCAATCCACAATTATGAGCTAATATTTATTAATGAGCGGGTTTTTTTTTTTCTTCTTTCTTTCTCTTGGCTCTTGCAAACTTTAATTAATTGAACGCTCATCGGCAATTGCAATTCGTTGCAATCGAAACGCCATCTGTTGAGTGAAGTGTGTACTACTTTTTGGGTAAATGACTTAATGGCGTGTGGGCACTTTACTCCTCCTTTATGATAATGATTATTATGATTAAAATGATGATGATAATAATGATGATGATGATGAGATGGCCACTTGGCTGTTTGTACACCATTTTGTTACGCCTTTGATACTTGAATACTGATTTTGTTTATTTGTAATATCATCCATAATGCAGCAGGTGATGCCACTTAATGGCAAAAAGGTTATTCATGTCATCAGCATGCAGAATTTAAATGAATGGAATAAATTTCCGGTATCAGTATTTATCTATAATGTTTTACTAGTACTTATATATTGAGTAAGTCATTAAAATAAATAAACAATATAATAAAATATTATGTCAATCAATATTTAATTGAAAATCACTTCAATACTACATGAAATACTATAAACCAGTAAAATTTTGTATGCCCATCTGATCTCCATTTATTATTTTAATTAAGGCCTTAATTTAATTTAGTTAAAGGCAAGACTTGGGTTTTTATTTTAAGTGGACAAAGTGAAGAAGTTTTTTGGGATATTTTGCGTCTTTATGTGTCTTTTTTGGACCTTTTTCGATCTATTTATAGGATTATTTCTTTGTCTATATAATGCTAGATCATTTTTGTTTATTCTTTGATATTCTTTAAGATGATCACTGGTTAAGAGTGTGAATAAAAGAAATGAATACTTAGAACCTAATCGAGGTGTTTTATATGTGCGAATCCATCCTAGTTCCATCAAATAGTTCCATAAATGGTGATATATCAGATAGATAAAAGTTGTGGCCTTTAGCATATTTAATTAAATGGGTAATTAAATGGGTAAATACATTATTTACACAGCAATTATTCCTTATAACTATATAAATCAAAAAAAATGACTAAAAAAAGCCTTGTCATTAAAAGTCTTAGGAAAAATTCTCCATTATGTCTTTTCGTCCCAATATTATACATAGATATATTGTACTCTATATCTATTTGCCTTCTTCAACTGACTGGCAGAAACCTTGCAAACGCATTTTGTAATTTAACTGACACCTTGTACTACTTTTTGTGTTTGTTTATGAAATGTAAGATTAATTCTATTTAAAGTCACGCCCATTTGCGTGTTTATAGTTTAATTGCTATATGTAGACTTAATTTGACAAGGATATAAGTAAAATTTCCATAAATCAGTCAGTTATATATGGCAATATACATTTATATTTATATATATATAACATATTTTGTTGCTGCAGTTCTATGGCAACTATAAACTTATCAAGTTTTAATAATTGCATTGGGCCACACTAATTAAACAGCTGTTAAATAGAACACAATGCAAACTCATTTCCTACACACACACACACATATACAAGCTACTCATGCCCGCACATAGAAACTCTCTTTGTTAAATTAGGTCTGTTCATAAGAGGTAAGAGAGTAGGGGTAGTCGAGGCTTAAATGCATTGTTAGTATTATACGGGGATGGATATTAAGCATACGCAACGTTGCACTGAAGTGCGCTACGCTTTGTCAATAATGTATTTAAAATGCCATTTGTGTAAATGGATTATGTAATCGATGAGCATTGTTGCTAGCTTTTACTCCCTATATATATACACAGATCTATATGCATGCGTTTGTGTGCATGTGGGCGTTTGTGTGTGTTTTCATATTTGTATTATTCTGGCCTAGCCTGGCTTGCTGATAACGATATGTGGAATATTGGCATTCATATGACTCGTTCACGTCGCGTTCAATATGTGCACACACACAGGCACACTCTCCTTCGCATATAAGCAAATTGATGCCTTAAGCCAAATATAAACACAATAAAACCCAACAAACCACAACAACAATGAACTTACATACACCAACACACACATGCACAAATATATAACTTGCACAGTAGAATGAGAACAACAAGAAGAAGTATTCGAAGGATTGGCATCTAGATGGCAACCAAGTCAGGCAGTTAGTCAAGCATGAGGCGAGAGAGCTAACTGCAAATTGTATGAGCTGAAATTTGCCTGTAAGTCGAGACCGGGATTCAGTACCAGAAGCATAGGACTCGGGCCACATTCACGATTCTATAGGGTGTATATGTATGTGTGTGTGTGTGTAAATGCTTTCTACTATCCTACTCCTGCCTACTCATGCCTTCCTTCAACTTGTATCTAAAACGTTGATAACATCGCATTTCGGTAGCTTAAGCAGGATACACAAAATACAAACAAGCAACAGCAGTAACGGCAACAGCAACAAAAGCGAGTCAAGCATTAGCTGCAATAACTTTGACAACATTGGCAAGCAACATGGCCCTGATTGATACGGATCGATGCTCGTTTTACCAGAACGAGAACGATACGATGGCGGATTATATGGCAAGCACTGCAATAAAGTGACCATTGGTCAAGCTATAGAGAAAGGATGCAACTGGCATCAGCTTGACTTTCTCAGACATTTGAAGCGAAGCAAAAGGCAATGCAAACAATTTTAGTTGCATTTTTTTTAACTCAAGCTGAATTCATCAATGCTAAGCAAACCTTTTTGTGTCTAGTAAGAATTGAAACGAAAATAAATGCAGAATAATTCAAAGTGATTCTAAGAAACATTAAAAACGAATGCTTTAACAATTTGTTCTTGAAAATATTTATTGTTTTAAGCTTTCTCAACTATTTCCTGCATTTTGTTTTATGTTATATTTAAAATGTTTTTAAATATTAAAAATATTATTTGACATTTAAATATAATCATAATACTTAAACATGAAGTCACAAAGTTGATTTTGTTTATCCTTATTTTGCTGTCATTTTCTTTCACAATATGTTTTGCCATTATTGTTGGCCAGTTTTATAGACCCGTTTTGTTGTTATTGCTGATGCTGCTGCTGCACTTAAGGATATATATCTATGTTGGTATATACTTACATATATATATTATGTCAAAGTAAAAAATGCATTTTACTACCTGTTAGCCTGTATTCTCTATCTCTCTCTCTCTCTATGATGCTTGGTCTTATGTCCGTCTCGTCTTCGTTTGTTATTGTTGTTGTTTGCACTGATTTAATGCCATGGGCGCTTCTGGTTGCAGCAGAGTTGACGACGACGACACAATTTTTGCTTTATGTTCCACAAACACATGCATACGCTCACACACACACACACACACCCAAAAAGACACATATAAACTCTACATACATATAATAGAAAAAATGGTAAAAACTCTTCGTATAGCCGGAGATATTGCGCATACGCCACGTTTCAGCTTTATGTCCATGGCTAGTGTCATGTGTTTCACAAAAGCTTTTTGAAGTTGCAACAGCAAGAGCAGCGGCAGCAGCAGCGGTACCATAGATAAGCTGCTATAGCAATTGCTGCATAACTTCAGGCGAATGTCCTTAAACAGAATTCGAGAGCGAGAGAGGGAAAGAGAAAGAGAAAAAATAAGAGACCATTGCTCGCGTTACGTATACTTATGTCATAAGCATTATAGAATGAAATCAGACCAAGAAAGACATCAACACCATGTAAGCCCAGACAATGCCACAACACATAGAAAGAGTGCGTGGCTATCTGTACAAGTGAGAGAGAGACGAAGAGAGAGAGGAAAACCCACAGTCTAAGCTTATTTAATGCGCGCATAAATTATGCTTTCTGCCCCTTTCCCATACACACAAACACACGCACACAGGACAAACCTTTCGATGCCCTGGTCGGTCATACTCAATTATTTTAGATTATGTTTGGATTAGTGGTCAGCCAGCACTATTCCGTGGTTCAATGTTCTCTGTCCTTGCCTGGGTTATTGCACTTTATGGTCATTGCGAATTTCTTTCTTTCTTTTTTTTTTTTTTGGACCAAAATACAATGGGACGATGACAGCTTTTAGTTTCCTCTTTAACATGCCCTAGAATTGTAGGGGTACATTGACTTTTAGCTACTGTAAGTAAAGTCCAGCTTGCGAAACAAATATAGAAACAAGATAAGAAAAGTTGCTAAGAAATCTTACAAGAAAATCACCTTAGTTTTTCTAATCTTAATGTGGAATACATTTTAATTTAACTAATATGGTTTAGATCGGTATTTATTAAGCTAAAATATTCATGAAATTTCCTGCAGGTGTTAAAATGGCAACTTAACAGTTTGAAGATATTCTAATTAGATTAAGTTAAAATATTCATGCATAATGGCTTCTAAGCTGATGGAGATAGCAAAGATACAAAGTGTCCAAATTAAACAATTAGAACAACTTTAAAATTAAGAAAATATAAATTGTTTTGGCTAAAAAGTATTCAAAAGTCGGCTTTTACGATTTGGTTAGAAAGATTTTTTGTTCATTTTTATTGAATGTACGGCATGTAGTTCCCCTCAATCAATATTTAATTGACCCATTTGAAGGCATAAATTACGTTAGCAAAGCAGCTCAATGTGCCACTAAAAGCATTTCTCTACCTCTCTCTCTCTCTCGCTGTCTCTGTTTCTGTCTCCCTTTATGGCTATACAGACAGTTGAGTTCTTTCAGGCATTTAATTTATATTAATGTTACATTCGTTTTGTCCCTCTCATCATTTATCTGTCCCGGACTCAAATTAATTTACACGCGCGAATCTGCAAATCCCAGATGCCTAATAAAAATGTTTGCTTCCCCATTAAATTGGTTCCATTTGAACCACCGCCTGGCTCTCTGTCTGTCTGTCAGTCAGTCTGACTGTCTGTCTGTTTGTCCGCCTGTCATATTCAATCAGTTTTGTTATGCAAATAAATTGATAAATAAATTTGACGTTATACATTCTGTTAGTCCTATTCAGTATGTAAATTGCTTTTAAATTAGATTTCGATATTAAATCAAAACAAGCAAAATAAAAAACAAAAAGAGCAACAAAAATAACAATTACATCATTTTTAATTATGTGCCAAAGAATTAGTAGAATTAGAAATTTATTTGCTGCAATTATTTCTGTCTGTGTTAAATTAATTAAAAATTCTAAAAATAACAAATTTATGCTAAATATTTTGCCTGAAATATATTACAATAGAAAAAGTCACTTCAAAATCCTTGGCTATAGCCTTTGGGGACACGAAAGATTGACCCACATATGCTTACATTTTCCATTTCATATTTCCCTCTCTCTGGCTCGCTCTAGTTTGTTAATGCCTATTCATGTACATATAGAGCTTAAATGCCTGAAACCACACAATTTTTTTTTGTTTCATTTCAATTCCCATTTCATTCCTAACCTCAAAAAAAAAAAACGAATGAAAGAAAGAAAGAAGGAAATGTATAAGCATATAAAGGAGAACAGGCAACGACACGCTGATTAAATCAAATAACTTATGGCTTAGCCTCTTAAAGCCGAACGAAAACTCGAACTGCTGAACTGGTGAACTACCGGCTATATATACATATAGGTACTATATATATATATATATATGTATTTATATTCATCTATGTATACATAGAAGGAAGAGTCGTTTTCCGTTGTGGTCAGTGTTTCGGGCAACGGAAATCAGCGCTGCCCAATCTATGTGCTCGTTCTGGTGGTGGTCCTGGCTCACTGTACTTCATTGTGTATGAAATTTGCTCAAATGCAAGCCAAGCAGAAGGAAATTGCACACAAACATATACACATACATATATAATAATATATATATATATATAGATATAGACCTACAAAATTCTAGATTCGGTTGCCATTGCCTTCTTTTTATACTCTTCAACTTTTAGGGTAAATATACCCTTTAAAGTCCTTCTAAATCCAATAATATAAACAAAAGAAAACATTTACTTTTAGTTCAAATATAAGTCTGTGACTTATTAGTTTAGATCAAGTTTTGAATCAAACTTTAAAAGTTATAGTTATTGTATATTGAAATTGATTTAAAGTTACTTGATGAGTAGCTCCTAATCTTTTACATTTGTTCTTTAGATCGGGTTAAAAAAAGGTAAAAAGAGCTAACTCTACAGTTATGATCTAAAGATCTCATCTGACCATAAAATGTTCCAAGCTCCAATCAGAGGAAAGAAGTTGTCTTTCGCTGAGTAAAAAGCCTTTTTTAAGATCAATAAGTCTTCTGATCCCCTGGGCCTATTAGAGGGCACAAGGTGTAATTATATATTATGGTTAATAAGGATTTTATTTACATATATGTAAACTGCTTAATTTAAAGTTATGTATCTTCTTGTTATAGGGTATCTTCCAGTCGGTTATCTATTTTTTTTTTTATTCTGCTTGACTGCTGATGGGGCAAATCTTTGTCTTTCTTATTGTTGTAGTTGCTGCTGCTCCTGCTGCTGTTGCTACTGTTTCTGCCATTTTGTTTAGCCATACACTTGAAAACGTTTACTGCCCCAATCTGTGTTTGTGTGTGCGTATGTATGTGTGTGTACATCTTTTGTTTCAATTGCTTTTCCTTGCGGCCAACGCAGATTTCAAGCATCTTTTGGTCCTTGCCTGTTGTCGTATCCGCATCGCATCGTATTGTTCACATCCCCCTATCTTCTCTATATATATATGTATATGTGCGTTATATCCAGCAACCATCCATGGATGCCATCTCCATTTCTCTATTTCTCCACTCATCTGGTTTATTGCAATTGATTTTGACGCCGCTGTTTATGCGATTGAAGCAATCTGAACTGTTTAATCTAACTGCCTCACAACAATTGTGTTTGTGTAAGCATTTCTAGTGCTGATCAAATTTCATTCTATTCATTCAATCAATTCAATCAATTTGTGAAACATCACAGAATACTGTGGGTAAAACTTTAAAGTGAATTTCGCAATTCTTGATTGTAGGTCAACAATTAAATTTTTTTCTTTCATGTAACAATATTTATATTTTTTTTGTATTCTCTTTACACAAATCACAACACTTTAACTTTAAAATAACTTTTAACCTTATTCTCTTTCTCTGGAAATTTTTTGCAATTTCCATTTACAGTTATGTGCATGGCATTGGCTCGGAAACCCGCAACTCGCTTTTCCATTTGCATAATGGACGCGATATGGTCCTGGTCACCACCTGTCGGCATGGCAAGAGCTGGCGTGAGCTGCAGGACAATCGATGTGATGAGGATAACCGGGAGTATGATAGGTAAGTCATTTTCATTTCATTCCATTTCATTTCTTCTACTTTGCTGTTGCTCTTCTGCTGCTACTCATGATGATGATGATGATGACCCAGAGAGGGAGAGAAAGAAAGAGACAGAATGCAGAAGCATGGGCAGGGTCGGAAAACACCGAAAAATTGTTTCTATCTGTCATTAGGTCGGCAAAGTAATTTGTTTAGTCCTCTCAGCATTGTGCTAATAGCTGGGCTCAATGGGCCACGCCTCATTCTACCGCCATTAACCGCAGTTCTGACTGCCCTACTTGACTCCCACTCCACCTACATATATATCTTCTTATTCACCAACTTCTTTCTCCACACTCTCCTAGTGCCCTGTGATTAATGTGCAAAAATCCAACTTGACAAGCTCATTTAAATGGCACGACACTTGGGCCAAAAAGCATTTACAATGTCAATGGTTTCTTTTCAAGCATCACTAAACATTCAAAAGACCAGGGATGCCCAACTAAATCAGAGTAAAAGCAACACTAAATCTCTGACTTTTCAATTTGTTTTTAAAACAAGAAATAAAATAAATTACATTTTGTTTGAAATAGTTAAACTTTGTTTTGCATAGATAAACATTTATATTTCAAACTCTCTTCAAGAAATCTTTTTGAAATTATTAATGTTTCTCAACGAAACTAATTTGGAAAACGTATTTGAGTTAAAGTCAAGTTAAGTCAAAGCTTTCCCAAATGAAATACCTTCAACTAGTTTTCATTTTATAGATCTAGGTAACAAGGCAATTAACTAAATTTATAAAGATTTTATTTTTAATTAATTTAGATTAGGAAATGCTTTTGGTTTAAGGTTTACTTTTTGAATTTCAATTCTTATCTATATAAAGATCACTTTAAAAGTAGTTGAATAACTTTAAATCATCTTTTATTTGAAATTTGAGCTATAATTTATTTTCTAACTCATCTTCTACTAAGGATTATATTTCGTTTTGGAGCTTCAGTTACTACAGCTAATGACTTTTAAAGGCATCCTGAATATCAGTTCTTATACGATCATTAACAGGGTTGCAGAAATTATAAAAACAGCTGATATAGGTTTATTTAATTCTATTTTCAACAACATATAAATTTGAATAAGAAATTCGTATTTAAGGTTTAATTAATCAATTGCCATAACATTTTAAATATTTCAAATCTTAAAATGTAATTCATCATTTTATACATTATGTATGCATCCCTGGCTTTTCATCATTTCTCTTACCCTCTGGCACATGCCATCTCTTTACACATTTCTATCAGTGCTTCTGACGCTTCATCTGGCATGAATTGAGTTTTACGATTTCCCTGCTGATTAGAAGATGTCACTTAGAATACATTACCGTTCAACTGGTTAGTTTGCTTCTTCCTTTTTTTTTTTTTTGGCTCAACAATCAATTGTTTTTTCATTTCTTTTTTGGCTTATGCCAAAAGTTCAAATAGAAAAATGTCAAAGCAGCATTTACCATTCATTCACCTTCAACCTTTCACCTTTAATTGAATCTAATTTTTCATATTTCCATTTGAGAGTTTTCACCCCCTTTCTTGTGTATGTGTGTGTGTGTGCTCCCCTTTGCTTCTGCTGTCTGATGTCTCTTGTCTTCTGTCTGCTGTCTTTTCTACCTGTAATTTGACATGACTTATGCGACAAATCTGCTTTGGCGTCAAGCGTCAGCGATTTATGCGCCCCTTTCTACTACTACTACTACCACTACCTGACATATATAGCCACGCCCATTTTGTTTTACTTCCTGCCTGTCTATAGATGTTCCCTCACATTTAGCTCCCTCTTCCCCCCATTGACTGTTCTACATAATCAAGCAAATTGCTTTCCAACTCACATCATTTTTTATCAACGTGGCGTCGGCCCTTCGTTTCATCTGAAACTTCGTTAATGCACCTGTCAGATATAGTGTATATATGTAAAAAACTGGTTTATATATATATATATATATATTAAAGATTATATATATATATATGTCGAGGAAATTGCATAATACCTTGGGTACGCGCCAAAGATTTTCTCTTTGCTTTCTTTGCATATTTTACAATATCTCAAACTCAACGTCAAAAGGCTCATGAATGTGGATCTGTTGAGTTGATGGTGGAACTAGAGCTAAAGCTGGAGCTGGAGCCAGTGTCAGAGTCTGGGAACTTCCCCACGAATGGAAGTTAGTTGGTTTCAGTTGAGCTTCTGTGTGTTTTTAGATGAGTTTGCTTTGCATTAATATGCAAAACGTTGCATAGTTGTTGTTGTTGTTTCTGTTGTTTTTTTTTTTTTTTACTGTTATTACTGTTACCAAGACTGATGAGGATACGGGGATGAGTTCAGGGTATTAAGTCAAGCGAAACAAACCAAAAAGTCATTCGATTTTAACAATGACATCGAAATGTGCAAAACTTTTCTTATTTTTCCCGCAAAACAAAATCCCCCAAAAAGTATTCAACAAAGCATCAAAGCTTATTAAAGTCACTTGTAGAGCAATCAGAGGTACAAAAGAGTAGAGAGGGGGGAAAATTTCAAATTATATATACATATATATACATATTTATACACTTTGTGGATAGAATTTGTATGAATTTTATATTAGAATTCATAGAGAAGAATAGACAAGTCATTAAGCTGCAAAACCAACAGAGAATGCAAAATGAAAATGAAAGTAATTTAACTAACAGACAAAACAGAGACACTTAGTATAATCATACTTGGAAAATTATTATTCATTTCCACAGACAAAAAGAGTTTTTATATTACACACAAAAACATACTTATATATATATATACTTATATATTTAAGGGAGGGAGAGAGCAACAGGCACGAAAAGATTTTCATTAATTTCAAATTCGTACTTGACTAAAATTCTTTGTTTTTTTTTTTGTTTGGCATTTTTATGGTAATTTTGTTTTATAAAAAAAAGGTTTAGAATTACTTTTTAAATATTTATAAACTATAAATTTTAGTATAATCAAAGAAAGTGATTTTAAGTGTTTTGTTAGTTAGTTGATTGATACTAATGGCATTGAACAGAGTGATTATAGTTAGAAGATGGACTTGTCAGCTGCATATAATAAACCAATTTTAACTAATATACATGAGTTTACTATTTATGATAAAGACTTTAAATGGCATAGGAAAGTTAAGTTAATTGACTTGTTTATTCTCTTAAGAATTCAGCTTTACTTTTCTTTAATCAAGTTTTTAAAGATATTTCTAACCTAGCACTAGAGTTGCCATCTTTAATTAAGCTTTAAGAGATATTTCTAACCTTGTTCTAGGGTTGCCATAAAGAGAAAGAAATATGATTTAGTTTTTTGAGTAGCTTTTGAGGTAATTGAATTAGTAGAAGTGGTTCATTGTTAGATTTTTGAAATGAGGAAACGAGTTTGGCTTAAGATGAAGATTATGGTGATTCCTCTAATAGAATCATCATAATCTTCATCTTCAGCGAAACTTGTTCCCTTCATTTCTTTTTATGGTATACTATCTTGTCTTAAAATTTATTATCATTAACTTTAAATAATGAATCATAAGGTCTAAGTATATCAGACTAGATAAGATTAGATTAGACTAGAGCTAATAATAGAAGAGATCCATATAAAGAACTAATATCTCACTATGTTACTCATACTAAAACTTACTTTTTCTATTTAATTAAATACAATTACTCAGTTTTCATATCCTAGGACTTTAAAGCCATTCAGTACTCATTAAAGACAGTAATAGAATAATTACAAATAGAAGATATTAACACGATGTAAAGTCTGACAAATAAAACACTTTAAATACTTTAACAAAAAAAAAGTCCCAAAAAAGGAAACAATGTAAAAAACAACAACAATTGCAAGTTATAATTTTTATGAGAAAACTTTTTCTCCTTATGTTGCAATATTCTTTTCTTTTTTTTTTGCCACAAGCTGCCACTTTCTGTAACTAACCAGATCCTAATCACCGAACTATAAAAAGGAAGTCGAAAGTGTGTGAAAAACATCTGTCAAACTTTTTCCATTTACCATGTGTAATTGATAGTTTTAATTTAGTTTGCTTTTTAGCTGGTAATCAGTTACTCAAATTATAAGCCAGCAACCAAAACCTTATACAAAAATTTTTACCATCAACCTTGAACTCAACTTTCACGTGCAATTTACAACTTACAACTATTTCCACATGCTGCATACCAAAAAAAAGAACAAAAATAATGTAAATTGCGTATTGAAATACGCCAAATTAAAAAGTTTTTGCAAATTGTTAAGCGAAATTAAAGGCGTCGGCTGTTAAAAACTTTTTACTCAACGACCTTGAAGTGCAAACACACACACATACACATATACACACGCATACTTGCACATACACACGTCGTCGCTTACTTTTACTGCAACAGTTGATGGTGCTGGTGCTGCCACATGGCGTATACGTAATATCGTCGCGTCTGCTGTCAAATTGTGTGCGAAAATAGAAAAGACAAAGAGTAAGGAGAGAGACAAAATGGCACTAAAAGTAAAACTTTCTCTCATACTCTCAAGGACATTCATGCGGTTGGTGTGTCTCATTATTTTCTTATTGCACTCTTTCAATTTCTTTTGTTCTTTTTAAATTTTTTTTTTTTTTTTTTTTTTGGTTGTTCTCAGTTTAATTCTCTCTTTAAATTTGTTGACCTCGTATCAGTGGAGAGAACAACTGTAAAGCGCTAAACGGAAACCTTTAGCGTGTTTTTGTCATCATCATCATCATCATCAACCATCAACCAAACCCATCAACACAACTTTGTTGGCATCGGCTATCCCTGCTAAAAGCATGTTACACTTTTTTTCTTCCCTGCTGCCCTGCGGCAAATGCATTGATTGTGTTGTTGCTGCTGTCACTGTCACTGTCATGCAACATATGGCAAATGGCAAAGCAACAAAAGCCATTGACGCCTTAGGCTCATTACAACGATAAATGAAGGGACAAGAGTGCAGGCAGGGAGGGGTGTAGAGACAACCAACCGCGTTGCTGTTGCCGCAAAAAGGCAAAAAAAACGACAACAACAAATTTCATTAAAAGCAGCTCAAGGTTTTGTTTTTCCTTTTTTTTTTTTTGTCGAAATGCAGTTGTAAAAGTTTCGTTTTTCTTTGTATATTTTTTTTTTTTCTGGCGGCATCAACAAAACTTTTTAATGGATTTTGCGATAAATATGTAAGGTTTTTTATATAGAGAAAAAAAGGGGAGATAAAAAATAATGCCAAAACTCCAAAAATGAAATAAGTTTATTAAACAACTAACCAGTGAAAATATAAAGTATCCTAAAACTGAGATTCAAAATAAAGAAATAATATATTAATGTACATATTGAGAGAAACAATTAAGAGAAACTTTGAAAAGTTTTTTTTTTATAAAACAAAATAGCTTATTTTGTAAATTGGCTAGATATATTGACTAATTTCACTTAATTTTTATTAAAAAATTATTAAATCGAATTCTAAAGATTGTGGGAAGAAAAGCAAACACTCTTTTTATTTCAATTTTAAGAACTTTTACTTTAGCTGCCGCTTTATTTCTTAGTTTCGCAAAGAGTGCCTCATAGCTCGATCGCGCTGCCGCATCTTGTCTCTCTCTCTCTCGCTTTCTTCTTACTTGAGCCAAGGGACAGCGCTATAAGAGCTGCAACAGGGTGACCGTCAGCGGAGAAATACCTCCTTTTACAAGATAAAGCGTTCGACTGCATGCCGCACTTTGACCTACGAAATCTTCTAAGTTCGGTCTTCAAAGGAAATGGAAACCTTTAGGCAGGAAAAATTACCCTTTTTTAATAGCTTTTTTGACCCTAAAATGCTTAAAAGAACAGGTTTGATTAATTTCAAAGAGATGGAATAAACCTCAAGAATTTAAAATATAGTTAAACTGCAATTGCTAGAAATTATATTAATAACATTTTCAAGCTTATTAAATATGCATTTTAAATGAAATTTTATTAAAATAATTTTGCTTGCATTAGATATTAAATTCCCAATATTATTGCAAACACTATTCACTGTATATATATATATATATATATATATATATATACATATTGATTTGTAAATATTAATATCTACGAAATCTGAATGCATAGCTAGCTGATAAATGCTAAATGACTAAAGTTATTTATATTTTTAAATAGAACGAAAGATTAGGGTCTTAGCTGACCACCACAGGATTTAATATCTGCACAGATAAAGTTAGATTTTGTATATATATACTTCATCAGATTTAAAGAGCTTAATGTTTGAATTGTTCTTCATAGAACTTAAGCATTTTACAGCATTTGCAATTGCATTTTAAGCCGGCAACTTGGTAAAGCTATTTATTTACATCAAACCGTTCTCTTTTTCCCACTTTTTCTCTGTCTGTCTCATTACCAAATATTTAAATATTAAAATTACAATAAAAATTTCAAAGCAACATCATTTTGGTTTGCTGTACATTCATTTTCACCTAGTGCAACTAATTTTAATGAAATTTCTGCTAGCTGCAACTAATTTAAACATATGAAAACCAAGAATCTATCTCACCTTTCCATTCTCCCTATCATTCTCTCTCTCTCTCTGCCTGTTATTCACCTTTCTTGGGTAGCTCATTGTAAGAGCTAACTTCCGTGTCTCCCTTTATGCCCCACCTCTTACCTGTACATGTATGGCTAGCACTTTATGCATTTTTCATAATGTAATTTCCCAAGTAATAAATTTTGTGCCAGCATCATCATTATCAACAGCAGTAACAACAACAATGAGCTGAAAAAAAAGAACGTAAAGAAAAAGGAACCACGGAATGGTAAAGTTTTCCAGGTGCAGGTTGCCATTGCACCTGGTTACAAAGAACGCCTCCATTTCCATTTGGCCCTGCTTGCTTGCTGCATTCCTTTCTGCCTCACTTTCGCTGTCTCATTTCCAAACGTTAATCTCAGATTTCCACATAAATCACTTGAAGAGGCGACACACACACGCACACTTGGCCCTAGCTAGTTGCAATGTAAGGCAAAGGAAAAGAAACAACCAAGTTAAAGCCAAGTAAGCAGGAGGCAGGGCAGCCCAAAAAAAGAGAAGGCAATTTCTTTGAGTACTTTCATTTTGTTTTTTTTTTTTTACCTGTTATTATACCTCTCCTTCTTTCTTCTAAAAGTGAAGCGTGCCAGGTAATTGCTAGTCATTGCATTAATGTCCAAAATGTGCAAGTGTTTGAGGTGCTACCAGCCCCATTAAGTAGGCAAACAATAATTGGTTTACACTATTATTGGTAAATGTGTAAATGAACTTTTGGTGACCTCTAAATGATATCTAAAAGGCAAGTAGATACTTTTGAAATAGCCTTGATTAGCAACAAGAAATGCTGACGAGGGGTTTTATTATTTGGATATAATATAAGATTAGATAATTTATTGCCAATTGAGAGACAGAAAGAGATGATGCATATGCTTTAACAAGAACTCACAAAACTTAAAATACTTTTAAATTCGATATTTTCTTCAAGAATATAGTTAACAGCTTAGCTAAAGCTTGTCCTAAATAAGGAAAATGTTGAAATAAGAGTAAAATGTGAAATCTTTAACTACTTATTAATATGGGGATTATTTTACATATGTTGTGATAGAGATAGAGGTGTTTTGTTTAGTTTGGTAAATATAAAAGTTTTAAGTCTCTACGAGAACAATGAATCATTTCCTTCTCTTTATTCCAACTATTTCAAGCCAAGGCAATCATCTCTTTCAGAAAAGAGAAAAAGAAAGAGAAAAAAAGAACATTTATTGCACATTATATTCTACCTATAACATACTACTTTTAGCTTAATCTTACTTCTACTTAGTACTGCAAAATAAGCAGATACTTATACTAAAATTTTAGCATACATTTTATATGAGAAACTTTTCCCTCCACTTTAACATTTCCATATAATCCTTATCGACTGCAGGTCCCTAACGTAACATCCTTTTATTAAAAGCAGTTAACTATAAAAAACTTTATATATTTATATCGTTAGATAACAAATAGGTAGATGATATTCTAGTTAACTCCCATGGGACTAATCAGTCTTATTCTTCTTATTTTGTCTTGAGTTTAATAAAACTTATAAAATAAAATATTTATAAAGAACAGTTGCTAAAAAATTCAACATTTAAAGGGTATACAAACTTCGGTTTGTCCTTTAAATCTTACTTTATTTCATAGCTACATACGCAGTGTGAGCTGCATTTCGATTGCTTTTGGTTTTAAAACAAAAAAAAAAAAAATAAAGAATAGAGAAATGAGAAGGCAAAAGTCTTTGTGTGTGTGTGTATTTGTGTGTGGTTTTTTTTGCTATTTTCATTATGACCCATTATCACAAGCTGGCGACAACACAGAATGGCGAATAAGAGAATTGAGGAGAATGGTTGTAAATAGAGTAAAAGAGAATGTTAGGAGAATGGCCACAATGGCACTCGACGCGCTTTGCACTTGTAACTAATGCGGCATGTTTAAGGCTCCTTGTGCTACCCTGGACAAACAATGGCAATTTCTCTCCTTACACTGTTGATTCTTGCTTTTTTCCCTCTCTCTCTCTCTCTCTCTCTCACTCTCTGTTTGCTATTTGTGCTTGTTGTAGAAAGAATGGCGAGAAGGGATGTGCCACTAAAACTTGTCTTTATTCCAAATGCTGTTTTTAAAAATGCAATTTTCATTGAAATTCATCGCAATTTCCGTTCCTCTTGTCGCACTCATTTTTGCTACTTATTCTTTTTTTTATGGCTTTAAGCAAGAGCTGTGGAAAACTTTTATTTTCTTGTGTTTTTAGTTTTAGTTTTTTTTTTCTCTTTTGGGTTCTCTTCAGTTTTTTTTTTGTTTTTTTGTTGTATTTGCTTGACATCCGTCTTCGTTTTAATTAATTTTGCATTTTGCTGCAGCTGACAAGCAACTCAAGCCTAAGGCCAACAGGGATGGAGAGTGACTGTGTGTGTCCCCCTTGTGAGATAAAGTTCAATTTTTGCAATTAACAGAAACGTTGCGTATACGTAATATACTTAGTCAAAGCAACTGCTACAAGCAATTTGTGTGTGTGTGTGTGTGCCAAAAAGCAAGCTGGATGACAAAGCACAAACAGCAAAAAGGAAACACACACACATACACATAACGAGAGAAACTCAATACGTTAGATCAAGAGGTTGGTAGAGGTCCGTCCAACAAAAGGTTCACCTGTCAAAGGCAAATGTGGGAGAGTAAATGAAATTCTTCTCCCTTTCTTCTCTCTTTCTCTCTCTTTGCTAGAAAGAAATCACAATGCAAGTTAGTCCGGACAGTCAGTCAGTAACTGGAAAAATTCATAGCCAGTCTCTGAGAGGTAACATTTGACAGCTGGAAACCACTTAAATTATATGCCTGCTGTGGCTCCTACCTCGATTCTATTATAACCAATCCCATCTCTCTACCAAACCACATCTTATGTTAATTTTGTTGTTGGCCTAGGCTCAAGCAATTGACGTGCAGTGACTTGCTGGCCGCTGTATAACATCTAATGGTGCCCTGACAGAATTCTACCAAATTAATATGGTTGTGTGTGTGTGTGTGTACGTGTATGTCTGTATAGACTGTGTGGATTTAGAGAAGAAGGCAGACCCAACAGGTGTGGCGACCCTTAAATGGTTTTGACATTGAGGCAAATGGCTACCAAATTATACAGAGTTTCGTTAATTGCTTGGGGAGAGTTGGGAAGTTAACTGAAAATTACTATGATAAATGGTAAACATGCTTTAAATCAATTTAATTGTTAACTTTACACAAAATTTAAAGGTCTTCCAAGAAATTGAAATCTTAGTTGTCTAAATATAAATCATAGCATACTTTTTTGGATAAATTTGCATATCATTTAACTGAGACAGTTTTTTAAATAATTTTGTTAAGGCAAAGTTTTTTAAGCAATTTCTTTTTACTAAATAGATTGATTTAGTTAGGAAAAGATGTTTTTAATAAAATAGGATACAAGAAGATCGACTAAGGGCTTTTAAAGAAAGATTTTGGTTTTTTTTGGAAACGCAGATCTAAACTATTGTCGTTTCCAAGACTTTAGGATGTATTTATTCGATATGTACGTATATATTTTGGACTTGTAGATATTGAATAATCTTAATCCCGAGGACTTTCAATCTAATAAGATTTTTTTCAATGTTAATTTATATGGAACACAAGCCAACATAACCCATAGTCTGTAACATCTAATCTAACTATTTGCCCTAGAATGAAAGAATATATATAAATATATAAGAAGAGTACTCAAAATTCGTTGCCGGCTAGCCTAACCCCATTTTACCTTTGTATACTTTTTCGTAATTCGCTTAATTGTGTTTTGTGCCAAGGAAATGAAAGGAAATTTTTTCATATTTCAAGCAAATTTCTTCTTTTTTTTTATATCCATTTTTCTCTTTTACTTCCTTTTGAAAAGGAATTGCTTGCCATTCATTTTGTTTTGCTTGAAATAAAATTTAAGAAATTTTTGTTGGGCGCAAACGAAAAAAGGCTTTTGGCAATAATGGGTGTGTTGCGCCTGACTTGAGTTCACTAATTAGTCAGTGATATGCCAGTTTATATATAGTTTAAGTATGTGTTTATGTAGATGGGTGTGTGTACATTTTTCCTGTTTTGCAGGTCAGTGCACTGTTTGAACTCACTTGCGTTCTATGCCCTATGCTCTGTGCTCTGTGTTCTGTGCCTGTGCCGGTGCCTGGGCCTTCTGCATTCCTGTTTGTTGTTCGCTTGTTAGCTACTTGTTTAAGCAATTAAGCGCCGCCAACATGTTATATATTGTTGTTGTTGTTGTTACTACTGATGATGATTTTGTTGTTGTTGTTGTTTTTAGCCAGCAGCTTAGTTAGTTGGACTACTCGTCCTGCCTGTGCTCAACTTTAATTAAATGATTTTTAGCTTTCAGCCAAGTTGAGCGCAATGTTTTGTGTTGGCTCTGTTTGCCAGTTGCCAGTTGCAAACATCATGCCAGGCGAAAACTTTTGCTATTTACACGCGTTTGTTGTCAAAAGTTGGTTAGCTTCGACTCCCCATTCTCCTCTCTATTCTATTTGCTTTGTGTTTAGTTAATCCGCAAAATAAAATGGAAAATTAGACAACAGCAATGTAATGTGGCTACTTCATTAGGCCGATTCTAAAACCAAAAGAGTTGTTAGAAATGGGAAAACATTTTTTAGTAAAAAAATTTTATAATGGTCAGCATTATCATTCGCTATCCTTATACTGATGCTAAGAATAACACTAAAAGAAGTTTATCAAAATGCAGAGAATAGAGTATAAATACTGAAGACAACAGAAAATATATGAATTAGCTTCAAAGAAAGGAAATAAGGATAATCTAAAACCCAATATACAGATTTTGACAATAAGTTTTAAACATCCTTTGAGTGTAAAATGTAAAATATAATTCATACAAATACTAAAAGCTCTTAAATTAGCCTTTAAGCTTTTATAAACAAAAAGGAGATACACAGTTTTCTTTTATTTCTTTGGCTTGTGGTTTTCCTTTGCATATAATCAACTTGTACCCCCCTTAACTACTCTTAGCCAAGGTAATATAAAATAACTATTTTGGTTTAGGTTACTGCAAGAACAACTACTTCAATTATGGATCAAATCACTTGGGGTAAATGTATAAGTATGTATATAAAGCTCAAAAGCTTGAAATCTGTTATTTTGGCCTTTGCTTCTGCTATCTGATTTATGCGCTCAGTGCTTTGGGCTAGGAAACCCTAACAAATGGCTCTGTTGCCCTGCCAGTAATTGTTGCTGCCTATGCATTTGGCAGTGTAATTTTTCAAAAGAAAATATAAAACAACAACACAAAAACAAACGAAGAACCAACGAAAAAAAACAGCGAAAGAAAAACGAAAAGAAAAAAGCTCGCCAAAAAATTGTCAAAACCAAGCAACAGAATGAAACAACATGCAATTTATGTTGTTTGCTCAAGATTATTCATAGTGGAAAGTCAACGAGGATTGCTACTTCTGCGGTTTGGGTAACCTAGTCATGGACTCCCTTCATTTTTTCCTCCCTCTCTCTCTTTCTGTTCCGTTCACTCTCTTTCTGGCTTGTTGGTCGTGTCTGTGCGTGGTCGTTGTCAATGTCCAAATGCTGGAAAAAGAAAAGCTGTGCCATGCACTTTTCTAATAAATTTTTGTGCTGAATTTGCTTTTAAACGCAATGTGCCACACAGCTCAAATTGCTGACCAGTTGTTGGGGCAGGCCAATGGTTAAGGGAAGCGCAACGAATCAAGGGAAGCGGAGTTTCGGACGGTGGGGGTAGCAGTGTAGAACATGCCTAACTACATGTAATTTTACGCGCAACTTAACTTGTAAACTGGCTCCATACCCACACACAGACACACACACAAAAACTCCCTCCCTCACTGACTCACACACACACACATACACACCTGAACAAATGTTTGTGTTACATGGCGTATGTGTAATACTCATCGCATGACAGTTTTGATGCATTTGGCGTAGTTTTGATTTAACATGAAATTAAAGTAGGGATTAGTGCTTGACAAAACAAGCAAGAGTTAAAGCGGAAACGAGCTCACCATGACGTATGAATGATAAGTGGGCAAATGTCAAACATGCGCCATGTTGCAGATGAAACTTGACACAAACTTTGCCAACAAAGATGGAAAGAGCAATAAAACTAAATGAATAAGAACAGAAAGAAGAAAAAAAAAACACTAAGCGAGAGGGGTTCAAAAAGTTAGGCAAGAGAAAACTAGGCTTTATTTTACTTTATATTAGTGGTAAATGTTTTTTATTTAAAGTCAAAGTTTCTATTGAAAACTTATTGAACGTCCCTCGTATGACTAATGAGCAAAAGGAGATTATCTCTACTTCAATTAAAGCATATTTACTTTGCTACCAATTCATTTAATACCAATTAACATGTGATAATTTCAATAAGAAGAATTTATAGTATATATTCTCCTCTCTCTCGCTCTCTCTCTCTCTGTGTTTTTCTCAATTTCTCTTTGATTCTCTCTACTGGTCTCTGTTTTAATGCCCGTCATTCTCATCGTACCCTCTCTTTCCATTGTTCAATTAATTGCTTCACAATGCCATTATGCAATGGCATGCCTTACTCTTACTAATTTACATTCCCTGTACCCATCACCCTTTACTTTTCATTTTCTCCATCTCACTCAAACTCTCACTTTTTTTCTTTCTGTTTCTTTCTCTCATGCACTTCAGATACGACTACGAGACTTTACTGCAAAATTCCACATTTTGTTTGGTGCCGCGTGGACGTCGCTTGGGTTCCTTTAGGTAAGAATAAAAGAAAACGAAAAAAAAAAAAAAATTTGAAAAAAAAAAAACCATAAAAACAATTTTCATTTTACAATTGCCTTTTCTTGTTTTTTTTTTTTTTTTATTCGGTTGTTTTTTACAGATTTCTGGAAGCCTTGCAGGCTGGTTGCATTCCTGTGCTGTTGTCCAATGCCTGGGTGTTGCCATTTGAATCGAAAATCGATTGGAAACAGGCCGCCATTTGGGCCGATGAGCGCCTTTTACTGCAGGTGAGCCAGATCTATCCATAATGCATATATATCTATATACACACTTTATTTCTCTGGTTTTATTTTATATATATATATATATATGTATTTGATATATTGAAAACCCATTCCTCTTTCTCTACATACATCTTTATGGTTGGCATATTGTTCAAATCGAGACGAGTCGTTTTGGGCCAAAAGCTATTTCATTTTTTTCTCCATGTCTAAAAGTTTTTATTGTTTTGGTTGTTGGTAACCTACATATTGTGGCAAAGGGATTCAACCGGTTTGGTTCTGTCAGTTTTTGAAATGGCACAAATGGTATATGTGTAGTACATCGTCATTTATTGACAACGATGACGGCCACGAGGACACACGGACACAAGAGCCACCTAGAAAAAAGTATTTGAAAAACTGTTGCATCATCAAACGTAAAAACGTAAACGAAAGAAAAATCAAAAAGAACAACGTTGGAAATTGCCTGCCATTTGCAATTGATGCATGAAAAATGAAGCACAGTTTATGCCATAAAAGAGAGCACACAGATTTTTTTGTTTCTTTCGGATATGTTACGAAAAGCAAAAGCCTTTAAGCTACTCAATTTCAAAGCTACTATAAAACGAATTCTCCAACTCAAAACTATCGGTTTGATTCCCTATAGATATAAATATATAAATACCTAATGGTGGCAAATTCAGCAGCTAGAAAAAATAATCATTAAGAAATGAAACCAAAAACTTATGGGTTTTTTAAGCTGAACGGATTACGAAAAGAATACAGAAACATATATCTAATCAAAGGTGTTCGATAAGGAATAAATCTAATAACTTTAAAACAAACAAAAGCTGAAATAACAAAACTTTTATTTTTAACAGAAAACTCTCATATTTGTTTCGTTTAAATTTTCTTTTACAATTTCAAGTAGAAAAAATAATTTAATCTTTATAAGTTGAAGTAGGAAAACTTTTAGAAAATCCCACTATTTGATAACTTCACTTTTCACTTTGAAATCGGCATTCTTTTCATACTCGTTGAGCTTGCAAGTGCACTTAACTCAATCATAGACGATAAATCACACATTTCTTTTTCTATCCTTTTTTTTTTTTTTGGTTTTTGTTGTTTTGTACGCATCTTTCTAACTATGGTTACCTGACTACTCTGTATCCTGGCCAATGTTTTGGTTTGTGTGTGTTGTTTGTCTGAAATGTTCACCTGCTTCTGTTGGCCTTTTTTTTTGTCTTTGGCTGTCTGACTATGTCCTGTTCCATTTGTATTTACCCTGGCAAATGTCCTTTTGCCTGGGCTCCTTCGTCGTTGTCGTCGTCGTTGTAGTCTATTGCCTGCGTTCATTCGCGACAAAGTCTTGGCGCATTGTTTGCCAATTGCCTGCCATCGTCTACTTTTACCTTACCGTGTTTTGGCCTCTCGTCTTGGTTGTCCCTACACTGGCATGTTTGCCTTTGTAGTTTATTGGCAGGAAATGCAATTAATTAAGTTAACTTGAGCAGGAAACTTGAGCACTCCAATGACTCCATTGGGTTTTGTTGTCGGTGGACAAACTCTTTAAAAATTGTTTCAATTTACACAAATGCTGTAAACTATAATTATGATAGATGGAAGGCCAAAACTTGCCTCAGCTAATTAAGATCTTGTTCCTGCTCCTGTCAAAGATAACATATATATATATAGATATATACATACGTGTAGATGCTATACATACATGGACTCTTGGTATATCTCAATCTTCTTCCATTTTGCTTTGCAGGTGCCTGATATCGTACGCTCCATTTCAGCGGAACGCATCTTTGCCCTACGCCAGCAGACACAAGTCCTGTGGGAACGTTATTTCGGTTCCATTGAGAAAATCGTCTTTACAACATTTGAGGTGAGTGCTGCAAATACAAATTTGCATATACTATATATACCATACAGTAAAAGTGTGTGTGTGTGTGGGCGTGTGTGGGTGTTGAGTATGTAAATGTGTGGGATGAATTCTTGGTTGTGTGCGTATAAGAAACTTGCTCCTTTTGGGCAAGTTGTGTTGCGGCTTTTACTACGCTCAATCGACAAGAAGCGCATCCATAGAAACAAGTGAGGAGTATGTTCTCTTTTTTTTTCCTTCTTATTTTTTTTTTTGTTACTACACTTTTGGCTACAGTTGTCGATGCTTTATTTTGCCAACTATGCAAAAACTTCAACTAACGTTGGGGCATATATACGAACTACATACAGAACAGTGGGTGCAATAATTAACTGAACTCAAGTTGTAAACTAATCCTAACTCAAACAGACAGAGACGAAAGGTGGTGCAAATGCAAACCAAGTGTGGAAAATGTGGAAAACTTACTTGGAAATTATGAAAACTAGTTGAGTGAAAAATTAAATTAAATCTTTAATACTTTCAAAATCCTTGAAAATCGAAGTAACATGCTTAATGAATTTCAATTTATGGAAATGAGAGTTTTATCGGAAAGCATAAGAACTTATACGTTACCGTAAATTATTAAGATGCCTTTAAGTTTCTTATTTATGATCACACTGCAAGGTAGTGTTGGTTAAGAACACACAGTTCGTTTGGTTATTCATTCCGAATGTCTTTCTTTATGTTATTTATTGACTTTTTGATATTTATTTATGTAGAATATAAAATAGATTCTTTTTTTTTTTTGTGAATAAACAGACTTCTTAGCGAAACTGTAAACAAAACTCGCATTTGTCAGAGAAGTTGGAATGGCATCTGCTAGATACTTTTTTAAGTAGCAAAACTTGTCGTCAGCTATTGGAATGAATGAATGAATTTCGAATGTGATGGCATGGGCACATTTACATAGATGTTGCTACAGTAGGACGCAGTTTATGCCTCAACTTGCTAAAGGCTCTGCTTGACTCTACTGACTCTTTGCTGAGTCTCCTCTGACTACTAAATAAAACACACGCAGCTGAAGGAATGTTGTGGTGCGAGAGGCCACAAATGGCAAACAGAAACGCGATGTAACTGGAAACACAACCAAACTGAAGAAGCAAACTAAACCGCCACCAACTGCAGACCACTTTTCAACACTCAAATTGACACACAAATACACACGCAGCTATATATACAAACACACATACACATATGAAACACACCCAGGAATCGGATGCACGAGCATTCAATTTTGTGTAATCATCAACGAGAAAGACAGAATAAGAGAGACGGAGAGAGAGGGAGAGAGAGAGAGAGAGAGAGAGAAATAGTAAGCGAATGTTTGAGAGACATGGGGAGAAACGTAGATGAAGCCAAAGCCATTCGCGATTGTGGCGAATCTTTTAGACACTGAATGACACACACACATACACAGACACAGACATTTACGCATATACACACAGGGACACATTAACCTAACCCATGGCAACATGGCCATGTCAACGTTGCTGACGTCGTTGACAAAAACCGCAAAAAAAAAGGAGACAAAATTGATATAGCGGCAAGCAAAAAGGAGTCCCAGAATTGTGCAGTTTGTGTTAAGCTTCCGCTTTGTTATACCATTTTTTTTTCTACTTCCGTTTTTCCTGTAATAATCAATTTACAGTTACATTTACCAGAATCTCACTGCTTCTTCTTGCCCAATATGGGTAACCAAATGAAAAGCAAATATTTGCCCTTGGCAACATGACCAGAACTCTAGTGTGGTTATAGGAGCAAGAGAATTGGTTACCAATTAATACACGCACATGTTCTTCACACACACACACATTAAACACACACAAGCAGAAAGACCCACATATGTATGTGTATAGCTAACTTTCGTTCCAACTAAAGATGGCTTGATTTATGTAACTCAACCAGCCTTCTTTCGATTAGTTTACTTACTTAATTGGCTTTTAATCAACTCGAAGAGAAGAACAAAACACCAAATAAAAAAAAAACGAGGCTTGTCGAAAACTTAATAAGGAAAATAATCATACAAAAACGTGGAGGGAACAGTTAATAGGAATTCGACAGTTAAGTCCTTTTTAAGTGTGAAATATAACTTTTCTCTTTACATTTTCCTATTAATTAAGATGAGCCGTGTAAATTCCATGGATATTTAACACTTTCAAAACAATTATTTATATATTTTATGGTCAATGCTCTTTAAAGGTTCTTTAAGAGGCAACTGAGCCTCTGATTACTTAGATCCTTCAAAGAAAGTCTTGGGAAATAAATTGTTGGTTACATTAACACTTTGCAAAATCAAGGATCTAAGTGCAATTCTTGAGAATGTCAAACGCTTATTTTTGTACAAACTTCCCATATTGGATTTTTATATAGGTAAATCCATATGAATACACATGTCCTTGTCTAACCGTTGTCCACAGTAAAGTATAAATTTCTTTTCTATAGTTTTTTTTTAACTTTTTGTTAGAAAAGAAATCAATCACCTGAAGACAAATGGGCCGTAAAACCCTTTGCATAGAAACATTGACAGATGGTGAGAGTCAAATGGACGTTGGTTTAATTGACTAGGCAATAAATATATAGGTATATATTCAAATAAGCCAACTTAGTGAACCAACTTTCTTCTTTTCCCCGTGAGGTTTTCTTCTGAATAATTTTACTAATCTTTCAGCTCTTTTCACTTGAATTTTACTTTTAGTTTAATGTTTGTTTCGTTTCCCTTTCGGAATCAATAAATTCTTTCCTTGAAAATATATTTCAAATTTGATTAGAATCTGCTGTTGCAGCGGAACAGCATATCCCAGGCCAAGTTCCCCAAAGACCCATTACTTATATACGCGCTGTTTGGTCTTTGTAACATACCTCTCAACTATTTTCCTAATACTTTTTTCCCTCCACTTTCCCCCCATTTCTTCTTTATATATATATATCCCAGTCACCATTAGATCAAAATGCAATTGCAAATGTTAATGCTCGAAAAGAAATTTTTTTCTTCTTTGCTTGCATTTTTTATGCAACGCAATTTTTTGATTTATGCGTTGCGATTAAAAAAATGAATTGTGGCAGACAAGCAGCCAACAGGCAAAAGCCACCCTAAATCCCCACCCTACACTACCTATGCACATTCCAGCCACGCCCCTAAAAATGTTTGTTTTTTTGTTGCACGTGCAATTTGGCCCACATTTTTGCATATGGGCAAGGCGGATGGGTGGAATGGATGGAAACCGCGATTTCAAATATGCCAGAAGCCAAAATGGTCAGCTGCCGGCTTGGCTTTTATATGAGAAAAGTTTTGTTTGCTCTGGCAAAGTTCCCAGTTTTCAATGAAATTCTCTTTTTTGTGATACCCTAACAAATTTATCAGATACAAATGGGAGTAACAATCTAAAACCTATAAACCTAAAGAGACATCTTATTTAGGGACTTATAATAAAAGGAATAGTCAAAGGTTTGATATGGATATTACTAAAAAAAACAATATATACAGTTTTTAAAAGTATCCTTATGAACGTTTCATTCGATCTAAGAGCATAATTTATACCAAGAGATAATAGAAACTAAACTAAAGTCAAGAGATAATAAAAACTTAACGGAGATTAATCAAACTACTTACTTAACGACAGATAAGACAGAATTATAAAGAAATACCATTTCGGAAAGGAATAATTTTCCTGATCCTTTCGTTTTGAATCTAACCAACTAAAAGGGTATATAGCATTCGAAACTATTTACTATCGTAAATATTTTATATGCCATATTTTTCCCCATCTTTTTTTTCTGATAATTTGTTGGTTATATGCCTGAGAAATATTCATAGGCAAATCACGTTTTCCTGGAGACATCCGGCCTAATAACCCTTTAATCTAATAGCTTAAACTCAACCCATGCAGTGCCATACACGCACACCTACACACATACACATACACAGACAGCGGACACGCATACATAGACACGCATATGAATAACTATGAAGAATAGAAAATTGGTATGGGCAGCTGGGGAAAAGCATTTTCGTTTCATTTACGCTTAAGACTCATTCAT
Organism: Drosophila neocordata; assembly: GCA_018903615.1. NCBI lineage: Eukaryota > Metazoa > Arthropoda > Insecta > Diptera > Drosophilidae > Drosophila > Drosophila neocordata. The sequence goes on along the minus strand of JAEIGI010000004.1, from coordinate 11,825,786 downwards.
GCAGCAAATTGATTTAGGCATAAACAAGCTTGCTTGGGTTGCTTTTAACCCCTTCAATTCTTCCTTTTCAAATCCAAACCATCCCCAACTCTTGGAAAAGTGGCAAATAATTTTTGCTGCTTCGGTGTTTTCATCTTTCCCATTTTCTGCGTATGTGTGTGTATTTTGGGGCGTTGAACCGCATGTGACCAAGCCGGTGTCAGTTTTTGGTTGGATTTTCTCATCCTTTCTCTTCACTATTTGTTGTTGTTGTTGGTATTTTGGAACTCCTGCTGGTCCATTAAAGTCAACAAACTAACAACCAAGCTACCAAACAGCAGCAACAACAACAACAACAGCTGACGGGTTTTTTTGGGTTTAGATTTTGGGTTTTGCTTTTGTTTATACCACACCCCAGCGCCTATTCCTCTGCCGACGTCTAACAGTCCCACCAACACCACCACCTCTCTCTCTCTCTCTCTCTCTCTGTCCCAAATCCATCCACTGGCAACCGTCTGCTGTGCAAACAATCGGATAAGGTGAATGGGGGGTCAGTGGTTTTTTGGTGGAAAACAAATTAAGCAGTTATTTGGGTTTTTACACACAGAGAGACACACTCATACATATACAACGTTTATGTCTTTGTTTGCGGTATCTTTGCTCCTGCTGTTTTTCCTCATTAAACTCTACTTAATTTACGAAAATGAATAGCTGAAATTTCATTTTAAACAGAGTGAATCATAAAAGTCGTGGTGATAATTAAGTTATTATAGAAACCAAAGCGAAAAGTTTACTTTCTTTATGTTGAAAACGTGGAAACGTGAAACAAGCTATCGATTTAACGATGTCGATCAATTTTTTGACTGTTCTTTTTGTTTGCAATCCTTTCAAATTTATTTTAAATTCATTAGATTTTAAAAATCGCTTTTATAAAAATAAAGAAAAACTATTTTGTAGATATTCTATATAACTAAATTACTGATAAAAGACTTCCCAGTTCTTTTTTCCCTACTCAAAGAAAGATATTCCTACTATTTCCAGTTGAATCTTTACAATTTCTTCAAGATTCTTATACAAAAAAACTTTAAAAATTTATTTTAAATAGAATTTCCTTAAATTTGCAATTCTTATTAATTTATTATATTGTTTAAATATTAGTAGTTGTTTAAATATTCAGTAGCCACTAACTTACATTTCCATTATTTTAATTAACAAATCAAAAATTGAAACCAAAGGAATAACCGCAAGAAAACTTTTACTCAGCCAGCTGTGGCTAAATATCTATCAATTTGTAAGTGTAAATGTTTTTCTTCATGTGTGGGTGTGTATGTGTGTGTGTGTATGTATTTGTGGGTTAAACCCAAGATTTGCATAATTTTATTGTGTGTTGAACTTTGCTAACCAACAAAAAGGTCACTCAAAGTCCACTTACGAAAACTAAGTTGGGGCACAAAAATCTTGGCCTAAAATCCTCAACCGACCGAAAGAAAAAATGGATGTGACCGATAAGCGGCCTCTATACATTTATAAATGTCTGTGTGTCTGTGTGTGTGTGGCATGCACTTAAGTTGCACAGGGAGGCATACCGAATAAGTTCGAAAATGGTCACGAAAAATACTTTAGCCAGGGTAAAGAAAGAGTGTCGGAGAGAAAAATGTAAACCACAATAAGCCAAAAGCTCAGAGTCCACACTTGAAATATTCTGCATACATACATATGTGTGTGTGCGGTAAAATTGTATGATAGTATATGTATATGCGTGTGTGGAAATGTATATTTTGTGTGTGTGTGTGCGAATGTCTGTGGTTATGTTGTCTCAACGCATTTTGTTGATGGGAATGTTAGTATTTTGTTGAAGCCATCCAGAGACCGAATTTGGTCTGTTTGTGGTGGGTTTCAGCACAAAAATATGCTGCATACTTGTAGGCGGCTGTCGAAAAACTCTATCTATATATACCTTTTTACCGTGTATGTGCTGAGATTTGCATTTCAAAGCAACATAGGCCATGACCACGCCCACACCTGCATAACACTAACACCAACAACAATATCAACAATAACAACAACAAGAACAACAACTTATTACTTTAACTAATCCTATTATGCGCATGCAAACGTGCGCTAAAGGCAAGCACAGAGAAACTTTTCTTTGGCAACTACTTTGAAGTCAGTATCCGTAGTCTCCCACTATCGCTCACTCTCTATCTTCCTCTATCTCTCTCGTCCATTCATGCCATTGAATTGTGCACTCACTCGAGCGCTGCTAAGTTGTCTTAGTGTAGATGTAGCTACAACTGCCTGTGCCGCCTGCACTGTAAGAAAAATCCAAGTATTAGCTTCTGGGAGGAGTGAAACCCCAAGCACCAGAGGCAGCAGCAGCATCCTCATCATCTCAGTTTGCTAACATATAACCCAATTTTGGGATTTCTTTTTTCCTTCGTTTTGAAAGGGGGTTAGTTTCGGGCTGGCACTGAAGTGATGCTGATGTTAATGACTTCAGGTGTAAGTCTTTTTATTTCTGTTGGTTTGGCAAGGTTGTGTTACCTAAACCATGGCTTACAGTGGTTACAATTTCAATAAGATTTATTTGCAATAACGAAACGATTTGTAAAAAGATATCAAAGAGTTCTTTTGTATGGAAATGCACTTTCAAAACAAGAAAAGTTTTAAAAAGTAAGTGCATAAACGTGAAACTTAGTGTCCATAGCACTTAAATAGTTGGTCAAGTAGAACTACACAGATGCCTTTTTACTAAAACATCTTAAACAATCAAATATTCCAATCAATTAAGTTTCATTAGTTTAGTTTTTCAAATATACTTGAACCACTGTGAATAGCTTTCACCTGCTCTTAACCCACCTACCATGTCTCTTGTCCACCCATTTAGTTAATTTCTTCTACTTACCTATCTGTTATTCTTTTGGACTTTTGGTCCTTCTGCTTGGCCAAGAGATAGAAAATGCCGCGACAGCAGCTGTAAAAGTTTTTCACGCGCAAATCTTTCTTGGCCTAAGCTGATTTTACTACCTTCTTTTCTCTTCTCACCTGCCAACTTAACTAGCATCCAACCTGCCGCAACCCTATTTCCTTTCTCCCTTTTAAGAGGAAACTTATACATGGTAGATAGTTTTCCGCGCGGCCCATAATTGAATTTCTTGAGCTATTTTTCTTGTCAGTTTTTCCATTTTTGTTTTATTTTGATCTCAGAGAAATGCAAAAAATAAAGAAAGATTTCCTTTTCTTTTAGACACAAACATATTTGACTTAAGATATATATTTAAACATAGAGTAGAACAAAAAGTGGCGAGCCATCCAAAAAATAAAGTTAACTAACGTAACATAAATTATACACACAAACAAAGGAAAACAGACAAATTCATGGAAAAAAACTTATAAAGTACAAAAGTTTGTTTGTGCTGTTGTTGTACATCATACAAAGACAATTATTTTGTTGTTGCAATTGGTAGTTTGTTGATATGCTAAAGGTCAAAGTTTTTGATTTTTTTTTTTGTAGTTGATTTTTAAATGTGTGAATGTTGTTGTTGTTGCTAGGGACTCCTGTCCAAATGCAAAAAATTGCGTGTCCAATTTTAGAAAAGCAACGAGAAGAGACTTCTCACACCAGTGGAGCCAGCTCCGGAACCGAGGGTAAAACCTGTGGCAGGTGTACCGCTGCTTCGATGCCTGGAGACATGGCTGGAAACGTTAGCACGGACACGGTCGTAGCTGGCAACATCCTGTTAAGGAAAAGATAGAAAAACAGAAATTAGTAATGCTTTAAGTCTCATTAGGGTAAATTTGGTATTTTGCGTACTGGTCGAGCACAAACTCGAGATGTCTGCAGTGGCGGCAAATTTCACAAGTGCCGCATGTGTTGTATATCGACAGAACTCTCACCTCTTTGTCGGCATTGGCCAGGACGGAGCGCATTGAATTGGCCACAGGCCATTTTTTCTTCATTACCAAATTGTTTGGTGGATCGTGTGCAACACCGGCATCTACCGACCAAATGGTTACTGTGGCACCGCCCAGCACTTTTGAGCCGCGTGAGAATTTAAAGGCCAACTCCTCGTCTCCAGCAATTCGTGTCAATTGCCAACCGGTGAGATGAATTTCCTCGGTGCCTTTGTTATGCAATTTAATGAATTTGCCTTCCGTATCGGCCTCAATGATCTTCAAATCTCCCTTGGCAGCGACATTAACCGAATCTTCGGATGTAGTGCGATCCTCACTCTCATCGATGACAGTACGACGACGCTTAACAGCGGTGGAGCCGGAAATTCCAGGTGTGGCGGAACGACGACCACTGGGCGTAACACGACCCGAACGAGAGCCGCTACTTAAGTGATTACCATTGCTAGAAATGCCTGAATCGGTGTGTGGACGTCCCGGTGAAGTGATATTTAAACGGTGTTCCTCACCGCACAACAATTTGTCGTATGCGGCAATTTCAAGATCCAAAGTCACCTTTATGTCCATCAAATCGCGATATTCCTGCAATTGATTGGCCATCTCGTCCCGCATACGTTGTAATTCGGCCTCCAATGAGGCAATATACTGATTGTGCCGTTGACGTTCTGTATCCAAAGTGTTCTCCAGTTCACGAATTCGAGCCTAAAACACAACAACGATTCAAAAATTAATGAAAATAGTTAAAAAACAATTTACAATTATTTTCAACTCACATTCAATCCCGCATTAATGTGCTCAAGATCCTGCAGCTTGGCATTCAAGCCATCGATCTTTGTACGCATCAGACGCATTTCTTCTGTAGCATGAGCCGATCCCTGAGCAGCACGTGCAGCAGCTGTCTTTAGATTTTGTATCTCATTATCATAGAGCAACTCAATCTCCTCCCGATTGGCGCGCAATTGTGATTCATATTGATCGCGATATTCTTGCAACGATTTTTGTAATTTGTCCTCATATTGCCTGGTCAGACGACCATCAATTTCACTAATTTCAATCTGGCGACGGGAACGGGTCTCGGTCAACTCCTGTGAGTGCACTTGATCCTTAAAGGCCAATTCTTCGCGCAGGCTTTGATTCTGATTTTCCAGATCGACACGGGCCAGGGTTTCTCCCTCCAATTGTTTGCGCAAATCATCCAATTGACGACGCAGACGATCATTTTCCAAAGCCAATTCCTTGGATTGATCCTCAAATTTCTTACGATCGGCCAAGGCTTGATTATATTTACCATTGACTTCCGTATAACGAGATTCATATAGACGAGCGTTATTTTCAGCCGTGGCTGCCTCTTTTGTTTTTTTGTCGAGTCTGTAAGAGAATATTGAAATCTTTAATAAGCATGTGCTCAACTGATGACGTCATTAATGTTGCTACAGTCAGTGATCATTTAGATACAATCGCTCCGCTTATTTTTCCCTCTCTTTCCTTTAGACTGTTTTTTATATCTTGCCTTGAACAAAAGCGTCGCATGCCATTAGCATAAAGTAGTTTAGCTATTTTGGATCGAGCTAATATATACATATGTATACTTTATATCTATAATTGCCATTTTTTTCTTTCCATCTCTCTTTCTTATTTTGTCTTTCCCTCTCTCTTCACATAATTAATGACCCATCATTTCAAACGATTTTTAAAACAAAAATTCCACAAATAATCCCTGAATATTTATATTCAACTTTTATTTTTTCGTGTTGTCAATTGCCAATCTCGTGGTCATCACGTTTGTCTATATATAGCCAGATATTTATATACACCGACATATACGTTGACTTAATGAACTATTTAAATAATTGATTTACATCAAAGTAAATGCGTCCCCTTATAAGGCATCTTAATAAGTAAACCTTGTGTAATAACAAAATCCATTTCCTTATATATCATATTTATTCTACATTTTTGTTGTTGTTGCTATTTTTGTTATTTCTATTTGTTTGTTTGCAAGCTAACAAGTATAAACAATTATTCAAGATAATCAGAAAGAAAAGAAAGAAGAAGATCCAAGGTTATTCACTGTGCGTGTTTTGTTCCCATTTTTTTCCACCAATTCGTCTATGTACAAAAATATCTCTCATAAATAAGTCAAAAAGTAACCCAATTTATTTGAATATACAAAAGCTATATATATTAATATATATATAATTTATGTATATATATGATTTATAGCATGTGGGTTAAATGTACATGCAATATTTCAAATTACTAATGAAAGGGCTTCCCAAATTTTCTTTTTTGAGAAATTTCTAGAATAAAAATTAGCCACTAAAAAAATTATCTAAATAACTTAAATATTTTTCACTAACAAATGATTCTATAAAATATTTTTAGTTTTTTGAAAATATTCGAAATTAAATCTGATCTATATGTACGATATTTGTTTATGGATAAAGAGTATTAACCGAGGCTGTTATATTTTGATCGTGAAAGTCTTTTAAAATGACTGTACTTCAAACAGTATGTGTTGTGGTTCTTTTTGCTTCTATTAGGTTTAATTCTTAACTGTTTTGGATGGTTTTAACTTATAAGAAATTTATAAAGGGCGGCCTCCTAACCAAATAGTTGCTAACCATTTGTAAGCCCATTGTGGTTTTCCAGTGCTCTCTATACCTACATACTTATATCATTTTGTTTAAGTTTATTTTCCACACCCCAAAAAAAAAACAAGTTTCACCTTAACTTTCCCAATTGGCCAATACCATTACAAAATTCAGGTAGGTGTTTCGACCAACCTAACATAAAGCCCTAAAATTCAATATCTACTTGATAAGAAAACAAGGGAATGAGTTTTAATGGGCGAAAAAAAGAAACCCAAACAAAAACGCACATTTTTCTGTTGACATCATTAGATTGGGAGATGGAGTGGGATTATTACAAGAAAGTGACATCATGGCCACCGAAAATAGTTGCTGTTAACCTTGATAGGGGTTTGAACCTAAAATATACATTTGTTTTACGGTTACGGACGGTTTCGTTTCGTGGTTGTGATTAGCACATGGAATCTACTTGGAGGGAATTTGGTGGCGCATTTGCATAAAATATGGTCGAGACTTCTCGAAGTGTAAATGCAAAAAATAAACAATAAAAGAGAGAAATCGAGGTAGAAACAGAGCAATAGAAAGAGAGACAGAGAGAGCAAAACCACCAACAAACACATGTGGCTACAGAGTTTGTTGTTTTTGGCATGACATCATCGAGACCTCGTTGCTTTACGCTCTCCAGGTCGCTTTGACTCTCTTTCTCCCGCTCTCTCTCTCTATCTCTTGCTTAATGCTGATGACATCACTAGACAACCGACAGCTTTTTTTTTCTAATTTTGATTTTACCTCTGCTTTAAATCATCATTTTCCTCCCACAAACGTTTGATATCGATCTCCAATTTGGCCTTCTCCTTGGCTGTTTCATCTAACAGTTTACGTGCAGCTGCCAATTCCTTCTCATAGACAGCCTTCAGATTGGATGTCTCACGGTTTACTGTGTCCTGAGCCAAATGCAATTCCTGTGTTAGCCGACTATTCTCATTCTCAAGATTACGCATACGATCGATATAACAAGCAAGGCGATCATTCAAATGTTGTAAATCCTCTTTCTCCTGAAGGCGAGTGGTTCGTGTGGGACTGGTAGGACTTGTGGCACCACCCGATCGCCCCGTTGAGGTAGACGCTCCACCAACTGGAGTCGATGTGGAAGCGCGTGAAACGCGTGTGCTAAGTGTGACGCGGCGTCCGGTCATTTTGATTAAATTAATTGATTTGTTTTAGGTTAAGGAACGTGCGACGTTAAGTACGTTAAGTTGTTTTAGTTTTAAACTTTACTGTTCTTTATATACGTATATATAAGTGGTTCAATATAATTTTTTATTTCTTTTATTTTATTTTTTTTGTACGTCCGCTTGCTTTGACTGCTGAAAATTGACTGAGACTTGCTTTGGGGAATCATCGACAAAATTAGTTGACGTCAACCAAGACTGAAGCGGCTGGTCATAAAAAAAATATATAAAAAAAAATTATTGCATAGTTGGCCACGACATTAGGATACCCTTTAGCAATTACGAATTATACTCTAAATTATATAAATCCGTGTATCATATGAATAAAGCTTTTATAATTTTCAAAGTCTTCAAATATTTTGAAACACGTTGGTTAAGATAGACATTAACCAGCTAGAGTTCGTTTAAGAAAAGGTTTTTTTTAAGGTTTGGCAAGAATATTTAGGGCCAAAAGTTTTGATTAAAATTATAACCTCTTAGATACATTTTAGTAAAAATAAAATACCTTCTTGACATTAGAGTAGAGAGTATAAACACAACATGGTGCTCTCTCATTTTTGTTCTCTCTCTCTCTCTCTCCAATTGTAGCTCTCTGCCTTAATATGACTAGTTACAAGTGCTCTTGCTCTCTTTTTCTCTGGTCTCCTCACCTTACTCTCACCTTTTGCTTATTGTTATTGTTTAGCATTAGCTTCGTTTTTACTGATTTTGTTTCGGTTTTGTTTTTTCTTTCTTTCTCCTTTCATTTGTTTGTGTATTTTTAAATACAACTGTTTGCGTATGTATATATATATATATGTGTGTGTGTGTGTGTGCATGTGCGTGCGTGTTTGGAGCTACAAATAGAAAACTAGCAACGCAATCAATGGCCCCGGCAATAAAACTCTTTCAAATGCAAGAAATTGAAATTCCTGTAAGGCGTTGAACATACAATTTTAAAGTTTTCGAAATTAGATTGTTGTGCAGGGCAAGGTTAATGAACGGCAAAACAAACAACACGCATTATGCAAATTCTTAGGTGTAAAAATGGGCAGATTAAGAAATTCTCTTTTGAAATGTTCGATCTATAAGATACTTAAACTATTTCTTTGAATGTTGAAGTACTTTAATTATGATTTGGTTTTCGATTAGAAGATTACTTCATAATTCTAGTTTCTGCAATGAGATTGGAAACTTTTTTACATAACTCTGGTAAGTATCGATATTTACTGTATTCTTTATTTACTGAAATTGGAATTTGACCAAAGCTATGTGTACACCCACATCATTAATTCCATTTTGCTTTCAACCCCCAAAATGTCAGTCGATTTTATTGATCAACCCAAGCACAAATAGGCACTAGGTCAATTAGCGTCTAGCGGTAATACCAATAATTATGATACATGTATGTATCTATGCATGTGTACATATGTACACACATACATACATACATACATATTTCTGTTTAGGGGAGTGATGATTGCAGATAAGTGCGGGTAAGGGAGGTACTTTGGAAACTCTTTGGTAATGTGTCATAAATGAAATATGTATTATTCGTATTTCAGGTTCCTTTGGAATGTCAATAAATATAAATAACAAGTGGGTGAAAGAGAGAGAAAAAAGAAAAGAAAAGAGAGCACAAGCTTTAGCTTATTTGTCGTTGATAAAAAATAAAAAAACAACTATTTAAATACCGGCAAACTTTTACTCATGAATCAGTAGCGGAAAGAGATTGAGAGCGGCATAGCAAAAGAGTGATAACCCAAGGGAGAGAGCAAGAGAATAAGACTGAGAGCAGACTAATGCACTTGCTCTCTGGCGGCTTAGCATGCATAAATATTTGCAGGTTCTCACGTCATCAGTTCGAAAACAGTCAAGCAACAACAACAGTAAAAGCATAGCACTGACCTCCAAATGCCAGAAAAAGGCAGCCGCAATCGTGACGTCATCAAATTATTTTTAATTATTGCGTAGCCTCTCGCATTGTTGGTGCCCATTCACATTAACATATTTTTATGAGTTTTTATTTCTTTTTTTCTTTAAAATGGTTCTGCCTGTGTGTTTGTGTTTGAGACCATGTATGCTTGTGTGTGTGTGTGTATGCTTTGAAGCCTAATTAGATTTAATTAACGTGCCCAATTGAGTGAACAAACGAATGTTAAGAGCCTAAAACCGGTGTTAAATCTCATCTCTTTTTTTGTTCTTTTCCTCTTTTTATTTTTGTTTGTTTGCAGCTTAATATTAAGTATCACTTTTTTGTTCTTCTTCAACTGTTAGTTATCTCTTTCCCTCTTACTGGTTTGGTTTACATCAACTTGTCACTTGATTGTGAGCTTGATTAATTAGCTAAAATTAAGGTCAGAAATTGATAAGAATTATTATGAAAATGCTCTAACAAAATAACTGTTTAGATTGCTACCCTAATGAACTGTTTATATAATAGGAAAGGGTATACTGTCTAAACTACATTGTGATATCCTTTTTCTTGGAATATACCCGAGGGTAATATGACATTATTAGTGATTTGTATTGAAGAGAAGTAAACCCTTTTGGGGTTTCCACTTCAATGAGCTGCTCGATTTTCAACATAAATATTTATGCATACATTTATTGATATGTATGTATATGTGTATATATATATTTTTCTCATTGTATTTGATGATTTATGCATATTGATTTGGGTGCCGCCCATCAATATTCAACAATAACAAACATTTTCTTGGCCAACTTCAAAAAAATACAGACAAAAAACAACTTCAACCAAAAATTTTAAGCTCAAACTCTGGCTAAAACTTGTTTGACGTTTTGTTTTTGTTACTTTGTTGTTCACATTGTTGTTGTTGTTGTTGTTGTTTTTGTTTTGCTAACGAATTTGTCAAAGCAGCTTCATAACTTCATCTGTTTGTTGTTTTTGGTTTTGGTGTTGTTGTTGCTGTTGGTGGCTATTTGCGTTGTACGACGACATCACCAACAGCAACAGCAGCAGCAGCAACAGCCAAACGAAGTTTGCCAACAATAATGACATCATCATCAGCTTAAAGTTTTTCTTCTTTATTTTTGGAATCTTTCGAAGTCATGGCAAATGACGTTGACAAAACTGAAAGCCAATGGGATTTTCATATATATATATAAAATACATATATATATAGTTATATGTATAGATACATATGTATAGCTGCTTAGGTAATAACAAAAAGAAAGGTGTGAAAAATGATAAAGATTCCTTCGTAAACAAAATACAATTTGCATTCGAAAACTTTAAAAGTTCTTGGTGAGAATTCTATTTGATTCCAATGACTGGGGTAATGATAAGAAATTGTTGTAGATTTCTTACATGAAATTTGCATCTAATTTAAACAGAGATTGATTATTCTATGTTATTAGCTATTAAGTGTAAGCATGTTAGTTGAATTACAAGTATTAATGGGATTCATTTGAACGGACTGGACTATATGTACAGTGTGCTCTTAGAAATATGCTATATTAAAAGTTATACCTAAATAGTTATAATGGGAAAACTTAAGTTGAAGAGGTGGTCAAATAGAGAAGAACTCTAGAAGGGAGTACATAAAGAGATGTACATAAATACTTATATATGTATTTTGTACTACATAAAGTCGGAAATACATATGATAGATATACATAAAGATAAGATTTTCCGATATCAGTGGAATACAAAATAACTATATATATGCTACACAAAGTTGGCAATACAATCAAATTCTGTTATAAAAGTTCCTTTTACTGTTTATATATATAATAAGCATATTTTTGTGTTTCTAAGGTGTGTTTAATTAGAGAAATAGCAATCTTAGGACCCCATTCAACTCTTTAAGTTAAATGCCTTGTTTTATTTTTAAAACAGTCAACTTTTTAATAGGTATCTTCAAGTGCTTCAATTACAAAATAAACATAATTGACAATAAGTAATAAAACAAAACTTATCTGCAACTAAAAAGCAGTTTTAACCATAAAAACACAACTGTTGCTTTGCCTTTTTTACAGTCGAAGTTGTTTATCACGTTTTTTTTCTAAACCAACAACTATTTACATACTTAAAATCAAATTCCTTTTAATCCAAATTAATTTAACAAAAAATGTTACTAAGAAAATTATATATGTTTTATCTACAAATTGATAAAGTTGTTAAAGTATTTCAAGAGTTTTTTTTACCACACAAACTTTAACTTTTGGAGTTTTAATTATCCAGCACTTAAATATTTATATCTTTCTTTTAAATTCAAACATTTGCATATGCATAGTAAACTATATAAATATATTTCAATATGTATATATGGGAATCAGTTCTATATTTTATATGGAAATAAAAGTTCCTTTACTCCTTTTGTTCCATATTACATTTCCTTCCCTCTGCCCCCAATTTTGATCAAATTTGCCACTGCACTTAATTAACATTCGCGCACATCCAAATCGATAAATATTTACAAAACACGTATGCACAAAAAAGGAATAATCAACAGCAGACAACCAAAAAACAAGTAAAACGATATTAAAATGAATTGAGTTTGAAATTTTGTTTAGCTATATGTGTTTTTTTTTTTTTTTTTTGCCCTGTCAAATGCCAAAAACAGCACAGCAAAACGGATGAGAGTAAAAACAAAAGAATAAAAAAAAAAAAATAAAAAAATAAATAAATACGTGTTTTTATGACAGTTTCAAATGCAATGAAATTACATGAAAATATTTGCAAATTTTATTGAGTGTGCCAACAGTTTTTAGTAGCCATATAGGTTAAACGAGGTGTGCTTATTAAGTAATGCAATAATTTAAGTTAGAATTTTTGCGTTAATAAAAAGAAAGATTTTATCTTGAATTCTTTTTAGTTTGTTTCTGTTGTTTTAATAAATTTAGTTTTAATATTTTGTTTATTTTCTTTAAAGTAAAAAAATATAAACTTTTAGATTGAAATGAATTGTTGTGAAATTTCACATGAAAGTTAACAACTTGTTTTTATATCTACAGTTAATTAACACATGTAAAAAGCATAGAATTTTATTAAGATAAAGATTATATTCAATTCTTTATTCTATATTTGACTTAAATTAAAAATTTAATTAGGGGAAAGGTTCAATTAAGATTCTTTTAATGAATTTTTTATAAATTTCTTTAATTTTATATAAATTGCTTAACGAATTGTTGTGAAATTTCACACGAAATTATAAAACTTCCACTAAAATCTATAGTTCATTGACAAAATGAAAAGCATAGAATTTTTATTAGTTTTTAAGTGATTTTATCATATTAAAGTTGATTAAAATATGCATGATTTGCTTTACCAAACTGAAAGCAAAAGAAAAAAACATTAAAATAATTATTTTATTGATGTTATTTGGATTGAATAATAATTATTTGCGACGTGCTATAATATATACAAGCTGTGCTTTTAGTATTTTTATCTCATTGAATGAATTAAATCGTGACTAAAGTTCATTCATTTGAACAAAACCGCAAAAAGAATGCAAAAAAAAAAAAAAAAGCAAAAGCAACCATTGCGGTCCATTAGGGTCAAATCTGGCGGCATGTGACTTTAACATCATTTCTTATGACTTCACTTCGATTGATGGGCAATAAAATGTATATAAACTGACAAAAGAAGGCGTTCATGGGACAATAAAGCCTTGTTAATGTACTAAATATAATGTTTAACAGCTTTTCCGTCTTGTAATGTCAAGCGAGCACCTCGTATTCCACATACGCCATGTTTGACAGGCATTAAGTTTGTTAATTCTTAAGCAGAAGCAAAGCTGAGAGGCAAAATATTGTTTAAGGGCTGAAAGAAGGGCGAGGATATGGAAAATTGTGGAAAGTTGTATGGAAAAGTTTCAAAAGCATTTACATATAATTTTTTCCTTCCTTTGGACGGATTCTCTTCCTTTTTTTTCACTCTGCAGTGGCAGCTAGTTGCATAAGTTAATTTAGTGTTTGTCTTGTTGAAAAGTTGTTGTCGATTCTCTGTTGTTGTTGTTGTTGATGTTGATGTTGCTGTTATTGTTGTTGTTGTTGTTGTTGCTGATGTTGTCTGTGTGCTATGCAACGTTTTTGGTTTGGGTGTCACTTGGCAAGTTTCGAGAGTAAATTTTATGTATGCAGCTGCCGACAACACACACAAACACACATACAGCTTTGAACTTTTCATGCACACACACATATACGCATATTTGAGTTTGCTTGCCCCTTGAATTATGCTATGAAATGCTGGCAAATATATGTAAGCACATACATGCATATATATGTATATATATATATATGTAAGTCTGTTTATATATATATTTTTCGTATGTGTTGCAAATGGAAATTCAAATATTTTGCTGAATATTTATTAACTAGCTGAGAAAAACCTTAATCAGCCGGTAAATCTACATTTCTCTTTGTGAAAATTCCCTAAAAAAAAAAGAATGATTTTAAAAAGTTAAAATTTGAATTCCAAATTAATTGAAGAATTTTCTTAAACCTCAAAGTAATGATGAAAAGTAAACAAATGAAAAGCCATTTCATAGGCTTAAATTTAAGAAAATGTAAGAAGCGTTTCTCTGTATAGGCAAGCAATTAATTTAAGTAATTTTTTTCACCCCTTTTAAAAGAAAACAGACAAAAACAGAGAGAGAAAAAGAGAGAGAAAGAGAGGAACGAGAGTGAACAAGTAAGAGTCAAGCTTTTAGGCAAAACCAAAAATGCAATTTAAGGGAAGAAAAAGTTGGTAAAAGGAAACTGGAATGTGAAAAATTGCACAAAGTTTTGCTTGGCTTTTACAAGCAGCTTGTATATACATATGTACATACATATGTAACTCACTGTAGATGCCATGTACTTAAACATATCAGTTTATAAAGTGGGCATCCATTCACCTGTTTTATTTGCTTAAATTATGCGCTCTATTGAGTAACATCTTCTACTCTACCCTAATCATCAGCAGGCAGGCACACTAGGAAATGAGGCTGCCATCAGACTTCCTTAAGTATTACCAATAAAAAAAATAAGAAGAAGAAAAAAAAAAAAGGATGATGAAATAGTACATATATATCCTTAAGGAACATCTTCAGGATTCTAATGTTGGCTGACAGCCAAGTGGCAAACGCATTAACTAAAGTACATATGACATTAGTAGGTTTGCATATATAAAATACCTAAGTACATATATTAGTGGAGTGTCACTAGTGGTAGGAAGAGACTAGACTTAAAATTGTAAACAAAAACTTTATAAAGAAAACAAGAAGGAGTTAATTCATTCATTGCTCTTTACTTATTTTCAAAAGTCGTCAACATGTCGTATGCGTATTAAATTATTTTCTAAAACTATCTTATAGCAATTAAAATTATTTATAAAAGTAAAGTATAGTTTTTCATTATTAATTTTCTACTTTCTAGTTTACCTTTTGTTCAATTGTTTATAGAAAATATTAATTCTATTTATAAACGAATTCTGATTCACTTTTATTGTACTTCCAACAAATGAACTCTACTCCTTTTCAGTCAACTCGCTTTAAGCCAATTAAAGATACTTTGTTGGCCAATTAAAATGTGGCCATAGAATAATACAATACAGAAAAAGTCAGGTAGATTGCTTGAATAGAGGGTAGAGGGGTGTCTTTTGGGCATATATGTATGCAATGTGCATAATTGAATCATAGAATATAGTAGTCTAGCATGGCCTCGCTCCCTCTCGCTCTCAATTATGCTGCACAAGATTGACTTAATTATGTCACAGGCTGACAACGCCATACACATACACACACACACACATGTAAACATCACATACACTTACCAACTAAAGAAAAAGGTAAATAAACACGCTTGCATACTTTTGGGCGCTGCCTGCCGCGTAGTTGTGCGTTGATTATGCAAAAAAAAAAATAGAAGAAAATTATAATTACAAAATATATAAAGCAGGCACTTGAGACACGTTGCCAGCCAGACAGACAGACAAGCGGATAGGTAGACAGACAGCTACGAAAGAACAAAAAGCAAGATAGAGAAAGAGAGAGAGAGAGAGAAAAGGATAGATAGGGAGCACAGGAGTAAGCCGTATCTAGTTTAATTTGGTAGCTTAACGAGCTGCAGCTGAAAGTGAATGAAATTTGAACAGAGAATAGCTTTACAGCCATAAAAACAGATAGATGTGAAATACTATGAGAATTTTATATGCAACAGGAAAACTTTTAAAAATAAGT
The DNA here is from genome assembly GCA_018903615.1 of Drosophila neocordata. NCBI lineage: Eukaryota > Metazoa > Arthropoda > Insecta > Diptera > Drosophilidae > Drosophila > Drosophila neocordata. The sequence continues at coordinate 11,809,904 of JAEIGI010000004.1, read as the reverse complement.
CAAAGATAAGGAAAATTAAAACAAAAAAAAAAATGCATATGATAGAAAAACTCTTTTAACTTGACATAGGCAGATCCAGCAAATGTAAACTGTTGAGAATAGTAGAAAAATATTTTAATTAATGCTTACTTAAACTACAATTTCGTAAGACTAATTTATATAATAGAATACATGATGGATATATAAATATGTATTAACTTTTCTCTGTTTGCCAAGTAGTCACGCAGATAACTATAGTCTTGTCATAGAATAGAAAGCGCGTGTTGGACAAATACCTAAATGAACTAAGTGCAGAACAAAGTCCTTGGCATAACTCCTGTCACAGAACGTGATGAGGACTTTTTGCTACCATCACCTGCACTCACTCGTAACTTTCTCTCTTTCTCTCTCTTAGTTTGGGGTCAGGCTCTTGCAATTATAATTGCGTTTGCATTTTCCTTAAATTGTGGACTAAACAAGCAATGGGCGGGTTGTCGAGGGATGGGGGAAGCGATAGGGCAAGGCAGGGCAAGAACTGCTCTGTGGTTTTGCTCCATTTCTATGTATAACTAATTTGGCATGGCATACTTTCAGGCGGCTCTCACACTTTGAGCGACAAATTAACGCCGCGTTAATGACACGCGATGCGAAGTTCGTAACACCTCCAAACCCTGCTCCCTTTAGCCTTCCCATATTCCCTTTCCTATTGCGTTTGAAACCCTCCACCCTATCTTCTTTGTCTAACACTTAGGCTGTTTTGGCATGTGGCAGAAGGCAACTTCCGTCTATAGAGGGTCTTACTGTGCGGTGGATTTGGCTTCCGTTGCGCAACGGAAGATGATTCCTCATGGGAGGTTCAGGAGGATAGAGAATGGGTCACCAGCAGCTGCGCCAAGCGGAAAATTAGGCAACCAACCAACACACACACACACTCACACAGCTCAAGCCCATTGAATTATCACACTCAACAGACAAAACAGACTGAATGGCAGACAGTTTGGCAGTTCAAGAAGGGGGGTGGGGGGCCGACTTGGGATAAACGGACATGGGGCACAGAAGGGGAACCATTCAAAACGCAATTTGGCTACCACTTGAATGCAACCAATTGGGGCTGCTGCGTTCATTAGGCAATCAATTTGCCAATCATCACTTGAATTACTGGAAGTCACACGGCCATTAAACATTCGTTTTTCATCTCGTTCAATCTTTTCATTCTTCTTTTCTTTTTTTTTGTATTTTCAGATCATTCGCGAACGTTTACCGGATTATCCTGAACGCAGCAGTCTGATATGGAATAGTTCACCCGGCGCTTTACTCACTCTGCCAACATTTGCAGATAGTTCTAGGTAAGATTTATATCGCCATTTACCAATTTGCCATTAACCCAAATTTTTCTATAACAATTTTCTTGCAGATTCATGCCATTTCTACTCAATTCGTTGGGCGCGGAACCGCGTCACAACTACACGGCGGTTATCTATGTACAAATTGGCGCCGCCTTGGGCCCAAATGCGGCTCTCTATAAGCTAGTCAAGACCATTACGAAGAGCCAATTTGTGGATAGAGTAAGTACTACAAATAGTTATAAATATACCCAGCCGGAGTGTTTCTTAACTTTTAAAAAGCTATATAAATTTCATTAACGACACAATTAGGCAAAGTTTATGGCTATAAACAGGAGGCAGTAGCATTTTATGGCCTACTTTTGTGGGCGGGGAGAAAAATATTAAATACTTTCGTACTTGTACAATATTTAGCTAATCACATTTCCATTCACGATTAGATACTCGTTTTATGGGCCGCCGATAGACCGCTGCCATTAAAGAAACGTTGGCCCCCCACCTATCACATACCATTGCATGTGATTGCTCTTGGCGGACGAAGTGCAACTGCTGCTGCCTCTGGCCATGGTGCCATACCAACTCATGGCCAAACGACTGAAGGCCGACCGAGCATATCTCAACGTTTCCTTCCCTACGAGGAAATACAAACAGATGCCGTGCTCTCGTTAGATGAAGATGCCATACTCAATACAGATGAATTGGATTTTGCTTATACTGTATGGAGAGATTTTCCCGAACGCATTGTTGGTTATCCAGCACGAGCGCATTTCTGGGATGATTCCAAGGTAAAACAATTTGAATTTGAATTGTTAATCCATTTGTGCTAATTTCTTTGTTTTCACTTTTTTTTTACTTTTAATAGAACGCCTGGGGTTATACGTCCAAGTGGACAAACTACTATTCAATTGTGTTAACTGGCGCGGCCTTTTACCACCGCTACTACAATTATTTGTATACCAATTGGCTGTCGTTGCTGCTATTAAAGACTGTACAGCAATCCTCAAATTGTGAGGATATCCTAATGAATTTGCTGGTCTCGCATGTGACCAGAAAACCTCCGATTAAAGTGACACAGCGTAAAGGTTACAAAGATCGAGAGACGGGCCGTTCGCCTTGGAATGATCCAGATCATTTTATACAACGGCAAAGCTGTTTAAATACATTCGCGGCAGTCTTTGGGTAAGTTCATTACAATGTAATTTTGTATAGATATATATTTTAAATTGTATATAGAAAGTATCGGAAAAACTATTGTCATAACTTTACAAAATTACAAATTGTTCTTTTTGAAAATTGGGAACAGGTTTCATAAAGTCCAATCTAAGTTTTTGAAGTTTAAAAGAAATAACCTTTAGTCTTGCCTGGAATAAAGTTTATAGCATACTTTTTGCGATACTTTTTATATCAATTTATCTAAGTTTTATACATTTTTAAATATTTTTTCTTTTTGTTATTCTTTTCTCTTTGCTTGATTAGTTACATGCCGCTAATACGTTCCAATCTGCGAATGGATCCCATGTTATATCGTGATCCAGTTTCCAATTTACGTAAAAAATATCGTCAAATTGAGCTAGTCGGCAGCTAGCGATATGTGCATCATTCTGGCAATAGCTACAAGCGTTAAGAGTACTGAAATATAACACAACCACACACACAAAGAATCACAACACCCACACACACATACATACATACATAAAGAACACCAACTGCTGTTTATTGACGCTGGCCAAGCGACGCAAAAAACTGTAAAAGATGATGAAAAAAACTATGTTAATTATTATTAGTAGCAAAAAAAGAAGTTAGTTAGGATTTATCAAGCGTATATATATATGTCTGTGGATGTGTTAGCCATAAGCGTTGCAATTGTATATATATATATATATATACTATATATGTATATGTATATATATATGTTTATATATAGACTAGCCACACATCTAGCCTCTAGTTAATATCTGCAAGCAAATTGCCATTCTACTTTTGTCCTTTTTTTGTTATTTCTTTTTTTTTTTTTGGTCTGCTAATTTCAAATTAGCTTACGCAAAGAAAAGGAGGGGAAAAAAGGATACAATTTTCAATATATATAACACAATGATTATATATATATATATATATATATATATATATATATTTACGTATAAGTAGCTGGATTTTTGTACTGTGTGTATTTAAGTTTTTGTATGTGTATAATAAGCGAATGTTTTTTGTATGTCTGTATGTATGTTTGTTTGTATGTATGTATGTACGCAATTGTTGTAACTCCATATATGAATGTACGTATACTATAATTTAGTTTATATATCAATATATACATATTTAATGTATACATGAATAGTTTAAATATTTCAATATTTAGCTTAAGCAATGAAATGAAATTCCTTATCAAAATAGTACATATACATATATATATATATACAATATCTATATCTTGTGGCCATTTTTACAGCAACAATAACTAGAAGAGAATTCTCTCATTCTATATCTTTCACATATACACACACACACTCACACACATCCCGTCTCTCCTTTACTATATATGTATATATATATATAAAGGCACAAATGTGCACAAATCTATATCATCCAATTAAGTTTTCCAATGTGCAATGTTCAAAAGAAAGTCTGTATTTTTTTCTACTCAGTTCAAATCGCGGCCATTTTATTTAGTAACAAATCTGCAAGCAATTAATATATTATACAATAATAATAATAATTTCTTATTATACTCGCATATCAACAACAGCAACAAACAAATTCTAATTATGAGTAAAGTTTTTATCATAATTTTTATTTTTTTTTTTTTTTTGTTTTTTTTGATTAGTAACTATTAATTTAAACAATGAAATTATTTTAATGTACAATCCAATTTATATATATGTATAAATATATGTTTTATATGCAAATCGAAAACGTAAAAAATTATATACAAATGCATTACCAAAAAAGCAAAGTTTTATTTAGTTTTAAATTCAATTTCTTAAATATTATTTATATTAATCTTTAGTTTCAAGTGCGTAGGGCAATAAGTGTAGCAATGAGTTATGGAAAACTCTCGGAAAATAAATGAAAAAAAATCAAATGCAATAACAACTATTTAGCTTAAACATATCAAAAAGAGTTGAGCCTATATCAAGGTTATATCAAGGGCTATATACAAAAAGCTGTTAATGTTCCAACAAAAAAAAAGCATTCCAAATCGATTCAATAAAAAATAACAAGAGAATTTCCAACATAATAATTTAAAAGAAAGAATAATTACTAAACTAACCTGATTACAAAACTTTAATTGTTTTAAAATTTAAAATAAAAGAAAATTTTATTGGAACTTTTGAATTTTCAGTTGTGTATTTCATTAGTTTAATGCCATGTAATTTAATATGTATATATAATTCATAGATAATTTTTAATTCTTTTAAGCAATATTACAATTACAATTCAAAATAATACTTCCAATACATTCATTATAGTTTCATTATAACAATGAATATTGATTTTATTAATCAACTAGTTTCATTGACAGCTTTTGTAATGTAGCCCGGCCAGCCTTTTCAGTCTCAACTCTGGACTGCCAAATAGCAAATTGTTTAGCATTTATCAGTAACAAAAACAAAAAAAAAATCGAAATGCTTATCGGCAATATACATAAAATTTACAATAACTATGCATACATACATACATACATATGTACTTATTTATATGAATGTAAATGGGGAAGAAAGACAGTCAGACAAACAAATGGCAAATGCTTTGCTTCTATCAGCATGGCCATAAATCAAATATTTCAAAATTCAAATTGTTGCCGTTGACTCTGAGATAAATGTAATAATCAAAAACTGGAAGTTATGAACATACACACACACATATATATACATTCAGACACACCCCCCCATCACACGCCCACACAGTCACACTTGCAAACATAAAACTATGAGAAACTAAAAACAACAACAAGAATTTTTGTACAGTGTATTTGATTTTAGAATTTGTAACTCTGTATGTAAAAACAAAAAAAAAAAAAAAAACCAAAAACAAAAAATATATTTGTATTTATACTCGTATATTTGTGAATTTCTATTTATGACACGAAACAAACAAGCAACAGACAACAAACAATGCACTTTTTTATACAACAACAACAACTACAACAAGAACAACAAAAACTTGACCAAGGCAGAGAGTGAACTCACCCACACTAATAAACAATGAACAAACAAACAAAGACAAAAAAAAAAAAAAAAACAATTACCACATGGCCAAAACCAAAATCAATTGCAAAAAGCCATTAGTTAACTATAATTAAAATACAAATTAATATTTGCAGCCACAAAAACGGTAAACCAGTTTATATATACATACATATATTGCATAAACATTTCAACAAAAACAACAACCCATCCATCAATCCCCTCCCTTTTCGAAATGAAAAAAAGTATTAAAATTACAAATGAAAACCCCTAAGAAATTATTAAAATATAAATGTTGTGATACTGGATTGATAGGCATTAATATAATAATAATAATAATAGCAACAAATCCATCAATTTATTTTTGTTTTCATTGATTGCCACATTTACTTTCCTTCTCCCTCTTTTCTACTCCTTTTATCTTTCTCTTTAGCATAAATATTTTCGTTTAAAAAAAAATTATAATTGTGCATAATCAATTATTTTGCCACATTTAACATGCAGTTTTTTATTTTGTCTCTTACCTGTTATTAAAAAATAAAAAACATATTTTGCACTTATTGGTTCTTTGGCTAGGCAGAACTTTCTATACCCTTGCAGTTATTTTTCCCGTGTATGCAAGCTACAACATATTTTCGAAAATAATTTTAAAGTTCTTGTGCAAAATTAGTGCATTAAATTTTCTCAAACACCAGGCGATCAGAAACAAGTAGCAGGTTAACTAACAAAAAATTTTGTCGTTATTTAATTTTTTGTGGCATACTTATATGGGCACCACATCATCAGCGTCAAAGTCGAAATTCAGTGCACCAAATTTTCTGAAGCACCAGGCGAACAGAAACGGCTAGCAGGTTGATTTACAAAAAAATTTTATAAAAATTTTTATTTTTGTGGCATACTTATATGGGCACCACTTCATCAGCGTCAAAGTCGAAAATCAGTGCATTAAATTTTCTGAAGCACCAGGCGAACAGAAACTTCTAGCCGGTTGATTTACAAAAAAAATTTTATCGTAATATAAATTTATGTGGCATACTTATATGGGCACCACTTCATCAACACCAAAGTCGAAATTCAGTGCATTAAATTTTCTGAAGCACCAGGCGAACAGAAACGGCTAGCAGGTTGATTTACAAAAGTTTTTATTGAAATGTTAATTTTCGTGGCATACTTATAATGGCACTATTTTTTAAGTGCACAGAATTTACAAAATTTGATTGCATACCATGAGGTACTGATGCAAAACTTGTTCTAAAAAATTACAAATATTCCTATATCTCAGCCATTTTAAGGACCTTAGGATTGTCCTTTCACTAGATCGAAGTCCTTATTGAATAAAGTCAAATGAGATGACGACATCTTAGAAAGTCCTTGAGATGGATAATATAAAACGACCTTTCTCTGTAGAGTAAATTTTTTATAACTTGAAGCTCCTTGATGCGATCTTGAAAAAAGTGGTGTCAAATGAATCGTCAGAACTAGGGCTGTAATTTGGGTAAAAGATTCCACTGGAGAACTGTAGCAGAAAACTTTCATTTGCGTTTTTTGTTTCTATCCACTGTCTAAAATGAAAAATAAGAAAAATGTGTTGCAAACTTTTAGGGCTAAAAAAAATTATGAAAATGTTATCGATAAGGCTTAAGGCTATAAAAATAATTGGCTTAGTCGTACTGATATACACAATGAAAATGCTCGCTGCAAGGGTATATGAACATGGCATTTTACCGATTTTAAAAGAAAAAAGTTAAACACACTCGCGGGCAATTGATTAAATGCAAATAGAGAAAAGTAAAAAAATTGTTTTCCTTTTAAATGTAGAATGCAGATAGAGTTTTTTTTAAATTTTAAACTAAAGATTGCTATATCTGTTTTACCGTATTCCATTCATCTGACCACCATCGTTATCATATTGGCCATATTCAATTGAAACGTTTCCTTTAGGGACTTTCGCATTGCCGGCAGCATTTATAAATTTAATTGAATTTATATTTCATATGCATTATGTTAATTTTTTGCATTTTAATATCGATTTTTGCGTTCTTTTCTTTCTGAATTGTACATACTATCAAAGCGAATATATATACATATTAATTATATATATATATACATATATATATAAATAAATATATATATAAATAAAATGTTAAGCAGATATTAAAAACAAAAAAAAAAAGACAACTAAATGTGCTTAAAAATTGTTAAAGCTTAAGGCGAAATACACATACATAAAAATCAACATACACACACCAACACCAATACACTTACATAAAAAAATGTAAATTACATAAAATACCAAACATATAACATATACAAACATACACATAATAACATAAAAAGAAAAATGCAGTGCAGCAAAACAAATAATAATAATAAAGAAAAAAACCAAAAGAAATGTGATTTTTGAATAAAAATTAAATGAAAATGAAAACTCTAAAGCAGATGACTTTGTTATTTCACACAAAACTTTCTTTCGTTTGTTAATTAAGCAGCTAATGTATTTTCTATTAAACAAATGAAAAACTAAACTAAAGCACGCACACACACGCAGATGTATTGGTGTATGTGCAGCAACAAGAACTTTACACTTAGCACCTTGGGGGAAAGTTTTGGGCAAAAGGAGTTAGAGCAAACTTTTTAGCTAGGAAGATTGTATGCTGTGAGTTTTCTCAACAACTCCCCCTCCCCCTTAGTTTAACTTTTACCACATTTGCCCAACCCACATTTCCCCTACCTTCTTTCCCTAATTGTACTTGCAAATTAATAAATTGCGTTGCTGCTGACGCCTAAAAGCCTGCAATGAAATTTTGTGGCCATGCATTTTTGCTTTTACCGCTTGCTTTATGCACAGAGAAGCACTTAATAACATTTAATTATGCTCTATTAGTGCTGAGGTTATGCCTCTCAGCGAGAAAAAAAACAATCGCTTCGGTTCCGGTTAATTAAATACAAAAATTTACATTATATCATTGATATAAATACAATGAAAGGTGCCCAGAGCAATGCTGTCATTTAATCTCATTCAGGTAATTATATATCTTTGTCCTAAAGCACACCAAAATTCCTTGCTAAGCTTAACATTTTTGTGAAGCATACCAACAAAGGATACCTTAAAGTTACCTAAAGATACAAACATGAGATCAACTTTGATAAAGCAAAGCGTGAAGGTCTAATTAAAAAGAAAGGTTAATATTGGCCACTTCTGTTTCGACATATGGTAAGTAGTTAAATTTGCTCAAAGTTAATTAGTTAAAGAATTTAACAGTGCTTTTCGCACTTTATAGGGAAACACGATTTTGGAGTGCCATTTAATTCATTTAACACAATCCTGTGACCTTTACTTTATCAGAACTTTAGTCAAGAGTTCAGCTGTTCCATTCTCTTAACGACCTCTTGGTATGTTCGTCCATTTCACCTATCGCTTGTGATGGTGATGTTGGTCACTTGCTTCCGCCTCGTTGCATGTTGTTGACATTGTCAAGGTTGTTGTATGTGCATATTTTGTGTTGTATATTTCAGTCCTTTGCCGCATGCAGCCACAGCCGCAGCAGCAACAGCATCAAACAAAAGAGCTTGTAAACGTGGCAACACTTGAAAAGTGAAGGCACAGTTCTGCTGCCACATAACCTCAGCAAATGTGGCGCCTAAAAGTAGGCAACATAACGCATACATATGAGTCTGCTCTACAATATGCACCAGTACCATTTTTTCCCCTCTTCTTACTGTTTTTACTATAATATTTTGCATTAATTAGAAAGTGGGCCATGTTCCGAGTCTCTTAAAAGTGCTGGTTAACTTTGTGTGCGGTTTTATGCAACATAAACATAAATGGCAGTCACTGCCACTGTGTCGGCTTGTTTTGTTTCTGTACCACCGTTAAATTAGGCTTAAAGCAACAAAAAACAAACAACAACAGCAGCAGCAGCAGCAGTACCAACAACAAATGATGCGCATTGTTTGGTTAAATATTTTGCGCAAATTGCCTTCTCCTCCCCCTAGTACTCTATGTTATTTTTGCTAATTACATGATTACGTTACCTAAATTTTGTTATTGCAGATTTTTTTTTTTTTTGCAGGAATATAATCAAAAAGCAATATTAATTGAGCCAATATTAAGTGCATAGTAGTTTCTATATCTATATAGACTGAACTGTTTGAGAAAATATTTACTAATCAAATACTGACTAAACATTTACGATGAATTTTATTTACTAAATTTACGTACTAAAGGGAAAACGTGACCAGCTTGATAAAATTTTCTGTCAATTTAAAAAAATTCTTTGCTCCTTTTAAAATGGTTTTCCCCTTTTATTATTTTTTGTATTACAAAATTTTAATTGAATTTCGTTTTTAAATTGTCATGTAGAATATGTTGACAATTTGTTAAACATACGATTTTAAAATATTTAAATTTAACTATGCATAAAAGATTGTTTCTGTAAATATTTGCAGCAGCAATAGTTTGCATGTCTGACATTGTTTGGCAAAAATATGAAAATCAAATTGAATTTGCCAAAACTCTGTCGTAGTAGTAGAAGCAATCAACCATCTGTATACATATAGCCATCCCAACTACATATACATTATATATATATATATATATATATATATAGAGATTCACTATTGCTGCTTGTAGTGAGGCAGGCATAATCGAAGCAGCAGCAACAAATTCCTTTTATTGAAGTGAAATTTAATAAAGAAGTTTTGAATAAGCTTTTTTCCAATATATGTAAACAATAAACTCTGTCCAAAAATCATAAATATTTTCATTAGGGTAAAAACAAAAACAATGAGTAAAATTCGATTGCAACAGAGTAAGAAGCCTGGCAAAGTGTCCTTGTTGAATGTTATCCTTGTTTTTTTTATTTTTTTTTATTTTTTGGCAATAAATGTTTCAAGTGTTGGCTACAACTTTTTATTATCGAAGGTTTTTTCATGACGAATTTATTAAAACTATAATAAAAACTTCAAAGAAGGTGCCCTCGGCTATTGCGAAATTTGGATACTCTTGCATGACTATGAATGCTTTAAGAACAAGCCAATGGTCAATGCTCCCCTATTGATAACATCATTTTGTTTGCCTATTGTAAACATCATGGTTTTTTATTGGTAACAGCATAGTTACTTATCACCTTTGTGTCACCTTTTGATCACATAGTGGTCAACTCAAACTCTAAATGACGATCAGCTGATCACTCATGAGATTTAAAGGTAATGAAGATGACTCATCGTGGGGTTTAATAGGGTACAATCAATCAAAACTCAACTAAGTCGAAGGTTCAAAGGACTTGTTCGTTGGTCTTTGGTCTGTAAACTTAAAAAAATTCGTGTTTTTTACAACACTTACAAAAAAAACTTAGAAAGAAAAAATACTAAAAATAGAGTCGAAAAATAGTTATCTACTTCCGAACGGAAATTTTAAGGTGCGATTTTAATCATTTCTATTTATATATTAAAAAATTTAAATAAGTTTTTGAATATGAGCGAAAGTTTTACCAAATTATAGCATTGTAAAGTTAAAATGTCCTTGTGGGACTTTTTCGATGGCCATAAAGTTTAGGCTGACCAATGTTTGACCGATTTTAAAAAGTTTTACATCCCAAGTTCCGATTCTAAGAGCAATAAAATGATATACGTTTTCGTTTTGCTTTGGTCCCATTCCTGTTTAGATTCCTAATCATATTCCTATTTATATTCCTATTCATATTACTATTCATATTCCTATTCATATTCCTATTTATATTCATATTCATATTCCCACTCGTGTTTTCGTTTTCCTTCTTATGTTCGCATTTCTATTTGACCACCCACTCTTATTCCTTTTTTAATCCTATTTGTATTTCTTTTCCTTTTCGCATCTCTCAGTGTTTTCCTTTTACTGCAGTCCATTTTTTGTAGTCCTATTCCTGTAGTGATGTTCTTGTAGTCCTACTAGAATACTGAATCAAATGCTGAAAGAGCTGATGAATAAGTGTGATCATAAAGATGATCATTGAATCATTAAGAGTGTTTTAAAATTAATGAGGTAATACATATATTTATCTACAATTCAAAATTTCAACAGTAAAACATTGCAAAAATTGGGTAAGTGTTCCCAGACGTCGATGATCAATTGTAGCACGCCATTCTAAAAGGCGATTTTATTAAATTAATTAGAAGAGGAGACAAAGCTGATTTAGACAGACAGTTGTGGCTATATATATAAATTCAACTAGTCATGCTGATCAAAATTATAGCTAAATACTATCGGAAATGCTTTTCTCTTTGCGTTGCGAATTTCTGCCAAATGTTAATATACCCTTTTTACAAAAATTGAAAAAACCAAAAAAAAAAAAAAATATATATATATAGAACGAAAAAGTGGCCAAAAGTTAAATGTCATAACAATATGCAACATTTGTTTGGACATGACAATTGCGAATTGAAAAAGTAACCCCATGCAGAGGCAAACCTTCAAATGCACATTTTTCTAGCGTTTTCAGTTGAACGAAAACACGAAAAAGTTTGTTAATACAATATTTAGGTAATGCATTGTGTCAAATATTGATTTGAACTTTAAAGTTTCAGTTATGTTGAAATATTCTATCAAGAATTACAATATTTTATTAAGAAACTTTTAATCTTTGCCTTCTAGGACATATTAATTATTGTAGTTATTTACGTTTATTGGCATAAACATATAAAAGTCATAACAAGTTTAGTAACGGAAGCTTATAAATGTATTTAAAGTTCAAGGTACAAGTATATAAAACAGCCCCAGTGTATGCCTCTGGTCCTAATAACCTTCATTTTCGAATTTTTTCAGCCATAAAGTAAAACTAATTTGTTTACAGTCAACACACACACACACACATACACACAAGTTTATATATTGAATGAAGCAGAACTAGGCCGTCATTGCCATTTATTATAATTGAACAGTGAGCCTCATACCCCGCGGGTCCACCATAAATTGATTAAGTTCCGCGATGCCAAAGACAAAGAGGCGGTTGTGCAAGTGCGAGTGAGAGCCGCAGTAAGTGTGAGTGTGAATGGAATACATATATGTATGTATGTATGTATGTATGATAACTGGCGTGGTTCAAGTTTAATTTAAATGTGCATTTTGTAGCCTCTATAATATAATTAACTCGGCAAATGTGACCACGCGTTGACCTGACGACAACAAGAAGACATAAACCACATAAATTCGCTTATAATCCACTCTAAGCAACAAATAAATGACTCTTTCAAAACTAATTATATTATATATACACTATATACATATATATCCATATGTAGATGTTACTAGATTGCATTAATGTTAATTGTGGGCATACTCGCATTCAGTTTTATTTGACAAAAACCGGAACTGCGCTTCGTCTACCAAAGAGAATCCACCACCATAGCCAGACCATTGGCCAAGTGCTGGGAAATTAAAGCCACATTATGGGTACATTATCTGTTGGGGGACCAAAAAAAAAAAAAGTAAAACCAAAAAGGCTACGACAACTCCGCTTAACAGTGTGAGAGGAAAAAAGAGAGGGGAAAGAGAGAGAGAGAGAGAGTGAAAAAGTGGGAGGCTGTGAAGCGTATGAAAATTTACGTTTGACAGCAGCCGTAAAGTCAAAACTCAATGGAAAAACAAAGCCGAGGGTAAACCCAAAAGTTTGCGAGGATAATATTTAAAAAAAAAAAAACTGCAAATGCTTAAGAATCTTAACTTGAAATACTTTAATGATATATGGGATCGATACGATATCTAAATAATATAATTTAAGAACTTTGAAACACGAAAGAGTTATCATAAAACTTTCAACTAAAGTTTCAATTAAAAAAATATTTTAAAAAACAAACTCCATAAACTTTTGGATTCCGCCTCGTTGTAGAGTTCACTCTTTCGCTGGTATGTGGATGGAGGATAGTTAGTTATTGGGGTTAGGGTCCAATTTTGGTTGAAACTGTTACCATGGTTGCCCTTTTTTTTGGATTTTTTTTTTTCTTTTTGTTAGTGTCGCTGGCATTTTGATCTATGAATGCATGAATGAATCGGCGTGTACAGCAACAGCAAAAACAACAACAATAATAATGACACCCCTCGAAAACAATTGAAATAATTCTAGCAGAAATTGTTTTATGTTAGCTCACCAAGTTATTGCATGTGTTTTATTCTTCTCGTTTTTTTTGTCATAGTATTTGTTATTCCACCGTTCAGTTTTGCTGCCCAATGTCGAGCGAAAAGTTGTGAAAAAGTGTGAAACATATTTTCGGATGAAAAATATTTTGTCTGAAAATATAGAAAACAGAAAAAGAAGCAAAAAAAAAACGCGTAATTAATAAATGCGCTTAAATGCGCCATGAACTATGCAAAAGTTATGTGTTAAAAAGTGAAACCCCAAAAAGGAAAGAAATTAAAAAAACACAAAAATTGGCAAAAAGTTAAGTTTAGTTTTTGCGTGTTATTTGAAGCCATGATGTGGCTTCAGGCATTAGTGATTTACGGCATCCTGTTTATGTTTGGTGCCAGGATTTCTAATGGACAGCAAACGCACATTAAATTGGAGCAGGGCGATTTGATTGGCGTGAGTGTGGCACAAAAAGGATAACCGAATTAATGAGATCACAGATGATAATATATTTTCATTGCAGTTGAAAGTTTTTCCGGATGGAGCACGTAGCTCGGTGTATGCATTTCTGGGCATTCCTTATGCCCAACCACCAGTAGGGGAACTTAGATTTGCGGTGTGTAAACTAACTTAAGAGGTTCTAAATTATAATTTATAATCCTAATACACTTACCTTTACTTTTGACAGGCAGCAAAGCAACATTCTGGTTGGAATCGTACTCTTCAAGCCATGCAGATGCAATCTATTTGTCCTCAATTAACCAACACAATTTACGATGAGAATGCTGATGGGAGTCTGTCTAGACCAGCCACCACAGATGAGGATTGCTTGTTCCTTAATATTTGGACACCTGAGACGGGATTGCGTTATGGTAAATTGCCCATTTTGGTGATCATAAGTGGCGAGGAGTTTGCTTACGATTGGCCCAGAAATCGCATTAATGGCTTAGATTTGGCCGCTGAGGGAAATGGAATAGTGGTGGTCAGCGTCCAATATCGTAACAATATATATGGATGGTTGGGACTAGGCAAAGACCATCGTCACTTACCTGGAAATTATGGATTGACGGATGTCCAAATGGCTTTAGAATGGCTTCAAAGGAATGCCGTGGCCTTTGGTGGCAATCCAAAGGAAATAACTTTACTTGGACATGGTAGTGGAGGTGCTGGCCTAGCTGTAGCGTTGAGTCTTGAGGATTCAAAACAATATATTCATCAATTGATATTAATGTCACCGGGCCCAATTCTGTTTAACTTAGGTCAAGGACATGAGCAGCGCATCGAGGAAACGGGCCGTCTGCTGGTCCAAAAACTAGGCTGTCAATTTGAGGAAGCTCAGCGGCGACAAATCTTAGGTTGCCTTCGTAGGAAGAGCCAGGAAGATTTGCTTAGAGCTTACGAGAGTGTGTATAATCATGGCAATGGAAGTTTACAGCTCGGTGTGGTCCTTTCAGGAGGTGGACTGGAAGAACAGCTTTCAAAGGATAACAAAACGATTGCTCTTCCTTCGCTTCTCCTTGGTATCACCTCGAATGAGGGAGCTTTTCTTCAGGACTATTGGCTAGATGTCGCCAGAGAAGGATCATCGGCTCTGCAGGACTATATAAATCACACCTTGCTCCCCAACGCATTACGTTTATTGAATAAACCGCAAGACATTGACGATAGAAGCGGTCAATCTGAATTATTAGCTATTCAGTGGCGTTATTTCGGTAAAGAAGCTAATGTCAGTCAGTTGTTAAGCGGCATGCAACGGCTGCTGTCTGAATCGCTTTATGAGTTGCCCTTTTATCGTCTTCTGGAATTGATCAAGGGCTACGCATATGTATTCGATCACAATCATGCAATGGACATGCGGGGCAGAGTAAATCTGTTTGGTGGAGCATCGCATAGCTCTGACTTGCCATTGTTGCTGGGACCAAGCCTTTTCCAGCAAATAGCCCGTAGGCGTTTCAATAGCGATGAGGAACAACTATGCCGGAAGCTAAGAAGTGCTTTCTCAAACTTTGTAAAAAGCGGCAATCCCACTCCAGGGAGAATCTATGATGCTTGGTTGCCATACACAAAGCAAAATCCATTTATATACAGTCTGGGAGAACTGCAGCAGCAACAACGGAGACAGCAGTCAGCGGCAGGATCTCACGATGAAATTGCTATTGAAAAGTTGCTAAGGACTGGAGCCAGTGACTCATCTTTGGTGGCTGACCAAAGTCTTTCACGAACCAATCGTCATGACACGTACAGGGCAAATTCCAACTCTTATACAGCCACAAATCAACTGGATTCAGGCTATGTTCATCATCTTGAACGTGTATCTGGATTCTGGCATGTCTTATTGCCTTTAGAGAGGGATCAGCAGCTGGTGGGCGGATCCCTTGGCCAGCGCGTGCGCTTGATGGAGGCTCATGCTGAATCCGCACGCTATCGTCATGGTTTTTACGCCATGCTGGGTTTGGTTTGCATGCTTTTGGGCTGCCTATGCTTATGTGTCTATCTTTTAAAACGCCAGCCTGATCCGTTGAGACGAAGTAGTGCATCACAATCGGAATGTGATTCCTTATGACAAAAGTGGTTTCGTTGGAAGACCATCTTTGGGAGCAGCAACAAGGACACGCGGGCATCCACAGGCATTGCCGATGTCGAGTCCTGGCGCAAAGGTGGTCGTCCAACGAAACGTGAACAAGCAGAAGGAGATGAAAGGAGAGGAGCAAATGGAGAAGGAGCACGAACAGCTCAGTCACGTGTACGACGTCCCAGACAATTGCAGTCGTATGACGGTCCGATTGCCCACACTATTGGAGGACGAGCTGGAGGAGGTGGCGGCGGACGAGCTGGAGGAGGCGGCGGACCAGGAGAATCTGGAATTGCAGTTGAGCAACTCTTGGACTCTATGCCCAGCAAATACGAGCAAGGTGTGGCTGTTAAGAACTGGCAATACCAGTTGACTTGTGATAAGTTCTAAAACAAAATAAAATCAACTTTTAATTATATTTTATGCAATTGTAAAGTGTTTTCTCATAATAAAATATAAACCTACGTGATGCGCGCTACTTCTTAAAATAACAAAGCACCGTTAGATCAGCAGCTTAATTATGGTACTTATTATACGTTAAGTTTTGATTTGTTTTAAAACCGCTTTGTTTTATATGAAATAGTGATAGTAAATATTTTAATTTTTATTCCATATTTTTTTATGGAAATTTTTATTCTTTTTATATTTTTAATAGTTTTTTGAATTATTGTGTTTTGCATGTATTAAATACGCACGCCGATAGTTCGATACAAAAACGTATTAAAAATAATCGATTAGTCCAAAAAGTGGAGCTGCCGGACTTGGCAATTAAGGTTCTGGCAACATTTGTGTGGACACGTGCGGGCGCTCGCTGCGCTTTAAATTACGGAAAAGACTTTTTTAAATCAATTTTAAAATGGGTTCAAAACGCGCACTAGATGTGCATATGTTCCCTTCGGACCTAGAGTTTGCGGTCTTTACCGATGAAGAGATACGGAAACTGAGTGTGGTAAAGGTAACAACCGGACTGACATTCGATGCTTTGGGTCATCCCGTCGTTGGCGGCCTTTATGATATACGATTGGGATCCTATGGTCGATGCATGGATCCTTGTGGCACATGCCTAAAAATGCAGGATTGTCCGGGTCATATGGGTCACATTGAGTTAGGAAGCCTAGTTTATAATCCATTTTTTATTAAACTGGTGCAGCGGTTGCTCTGCATATTTTGTTTGCATTGTTTTAAGATGCAGATGAAAGGTGAGTAAATTTAAATTGTCATGACAGGACAATTAACTTTGATTAATTAATTAATTACAGACCACGAATGTGAGGTCATTATGTTGCAATTGCGGCTTATCGATGCTGGCTTCATCATTGAGGCGCAAGAGTTGGAGCTATTTAAATCGGAAATTGTTTGCCAGAATACCGAGGAATTGGTCAAATTAGACAATGGAGATTCAGTGCACCCCCGCATTGCTGCTATGCATGAGTTGCTGGCCAAAAACGAGTGTAATGCCAGCAATGTTACTAAGACCAGTTGCTCCCTCCGCACAGCCATCACCCATGCAGCTTTACAAAGGGCGGGCAAAAAATGCAGACACTGCAACAAGTCCATGAGATTTGTCCGATATATGCATCGTCGATTGGTTTACTATGTGACAATAGCGGATATTAAAGAACGGTGAGTTTATAAAAAGATTTCCACTGCCATCCCAATCTCATTAATTTCTTTTTCAATCGTCAGACTGGGTGATGTACCTGAAGCCACTGGGCAAAACAAAGTAATTTTTGCGGATGAATGTAGACGCTACCTAAGAGAAATTTATGCCAATTATCCTCAGCTACTTAAGCTTTTGATACCTGTATTAAGTCTGGGCAATAGTTCTGTTGGTGATTATTCGCCCGTTGACATGTTTTTTATGGATACTATTCCGGTAACGCCTCCCCGGGCACGCCCCATGAACGTGATCAATGATATGATGAAAGGCAATCCCCAAACAGATATTTATGTAAACATCATTCAGAATAACCATGTTTTAAATGTTGTTTTAAAGTACATGAATGGTAATCAGGACAAACTGAACGAACAAGCAGTGGCTGCCTATCAGAATCTTAAAGGATCCAACGCTCACGAGAAATTGTACAATGCTTGGCTATCATTGCAAACGTCTGTAGATGTCCTTCTCGATGTAAACTTGTCCAGGGAAATAAAGTCGGCAGAGGGTCTAAAGCAGGTTCTGGAAAAGAAAGATGGTCTCATACGAAAACATATGATGGGCAAGAGAGTAAACTATGCAGCACGGACGGTAATCACACCCGATCCGAATATTAATGTTGATGAAATTGGAATTCCAGACATTTTTGCCCGCAAGCTATCATACCCCGTTCCCGTGACCGAGTGGAATGTAACAGATCTTCGCAAAATGGTAATGAATGGGCCAGATGTGCATCCCGGTGCCAACTATATACAAGATAGCAAAGGCTTTACAACCTATATACCGGCTGATAATGCGGCTAAACGTGCCAGTATGGCTAAGCTGCTGCTTTCGAATCCCAAAGATGGAGTCAAAATTGTCCATCGACATGTACTTAATGGTGACGTACTGCTGCTCAATCGTCAGCCTTCACTCCACAAGCCTTCGATAATGGCTCACAAAGCTCGAATTCTACACGGAGAGAAGACCTTTCGTCTACATTACTCCAACTGCAAGGCGTACAATGCCGATTTCGATGGCGACGAGATGAATGCCCATTATCCACAGAGCGAGGTGGCCCGAGCGGAGGCATACAATCTGGTCAACGTGGCTAATAACTATCTGGTGCCCAAGGATGGAACACCTTTGGGTGGTCTTATCCAGGATCATGTAATCTCTGGAGTAAAACTATCCATACGGGGACGCTTCTTTAATCGAGAGGATTATCAACAATTGGTGTTTCAGGGTTTGTCACATCTTAAAGGAGATGTAAAACTCTTACCGCCAGCCATTCTTAAGCCAGCCAGATTGTGGTCAGGGAAGCAGATACTCTCCACCATTATCATTAATATAATTCCGGATGGATATGAGCGAATAAATTTGGATTCATTTGCTAAAATTGCGGGCAAAAACTGGCAGGTAGGAAGCTCACGTACTCCACTTAACGGTCGCTTGCTTTCCGATCAGGAATTAAGCGAAAGTCAAGTTCAAATTCGCAATGGCGAACTGCTGGTCGGTGTGCTGGACAAGCAACAATATGGAGCCACCACGTTTGGTCTTATTCATTGCATGTATGAATTGTATGGTGGTGATGTGTCTACTAGACTATTGACGGCCTTCACCAAAGTTTTTACCTTCTTTCTGCAACTCGAGGGTTTTACTTTGGGCGTCAAGGATATTCTAGTTACTGGCGAAGCTGATCGAAAGCGAAGAAAGATTATACGAGAGAGTCGAGAAATTGGCAATAGTGCTGTGGCTGCTGCTTTAGAATTGGAGGATGTGCCACCACACGATGAGTTGGCCGAGCAAATGGAGCAGGCATATGTAAAGGATCCAAAATTTCGGGTACTCTTGGATCGCAAATACAAATCGTTACTGGATGGCTATACTAACGATATAAACAAGTAAAATTTGTTGAATTTCCAATGTTTTTTTTAATCCTAATGTTTATTTACTCCTTCAGAACCTGTTTACCTGGTGGCCTTATCACCAAGTTTCCCTCAAACAATTTACAGTTGATGGTACTATCGGGAGCAAAGGGTTCAATGGTCAATACTATGCAAATTTCTTGTCTGCTGGGACAAATTGAATTGGAAGGCAAGCGTCCGCCATTGATGATTTCTGGTAAATCTTTACCAAGTTTTACTTCGTTTGAGACTTCGCCAAAGTCTGGTGGTTTTATAGACGGGCGATTCATGACGGGCATTCAGCCCCAGGACTTTTTCTTTCATTGTATGGCGGGCCGTGAAGTAAGTAGAATCCTAACCATTGGTCTTTACCTTAATTAACTCATTTACAAATCTGATAGGGTCTTATTGATACTGCTGTGAAAACCTCTCGCTCTGGGTATCTTCAACGTTGTCTTATCAAGCATCTAGAGGGCCTGAGTGTTCACTATGATCTAACTGTGCGGGATAGCGATAACAGCGTTGTGCAGTTTCTCTATGGAGAAGATGGTCTAGATATACTCAAATCTAAATTTTTCAGTGATAAATTCTGTGCTGATTTTTTAACGCAAAATGTGAAAGCTATTTTGCGTCCCAGTCAACTGGAACTGATGCGGGATGAGGAATGCTTATCAAAAGTACAACGTCATGAGAAGCACATACGCAGTTGGAAAAAAAAGAAACCGAATAAACTGCGTGCAGCGTTCACTCACTTTTCTGAGGAGCTGCGCGAGGAAGTCGAGGTTAAGCGACCGAATGAGATCAATGCGAAGACAGGAAGGCGACGCTTTGATGAAGGTCTGCTGAAGCTTTGGAAAAAGGCCGATGTAGAGGACAAGGCTTTGTATCGCAAGAAATACGCCCGCTGTCCAGATCCAACTGTGGCTGTTTACAAACAAGATCTCTACTATGGATCCGTGTCAGAACGAACGCAAAAACTCATTGAGGATTATGCTCGCCATAAGCCCATTCATAAACAGAACATTGCTGACATAATGCGCATAAAGAGCATTAAGGCTTTGGCTACGCCTGGTGAACCCGTTGGATTGTTGGCTGCCCAATCAATTGGCGAACCCTCCACACAGATGACCCTAAACACTTTCCATTTTGCTGGTCGTGGTGAAATGAACGTTACTTTGGGTATACCACGTCTGCGGGAGATTCTGATGTTGGCATCGTCTAACATAAAGACTCCCTCAATGGACATACCAATAAAGGCGGGTCAACAGCATCAGGCAGAGAAGCTTCGCATTGGGCTAAATTGTGTGACTCTAAGCAATATATTGGAGTGTAAGTTAATAGTTAATTTCATATATAGCAATATTCTCATTCGTTTAATTCCTTTAGCCGTCAATATCAGCACTAGCCTTAGTCTGGAACCAGAACGCGCATATGTCTATGATTTGCATTTTAAATTTCTTCCACGCGAGGTCTATAAAGAGGATTATGGTGTGCGGCCTAAGCGCATTATCAAATACATGCATCAGACATTCTTTAAACAGCTTATCCGGGCCATACTTAAGGTGTCTAATGCCAAAAAGACTTCAAAAATGTGAGTATTACTTATTATTATTATACTTGAATGCGTTTTGTTACTTTTGATATATTCAATTTTTTTTCTTATCTTAGAATTGAGATTGACGATAAGAAAGATGGTGGTAGCAAACAGGATGAAGATGATCAAGATTTGGATAATGCTGAGGGTTTTGAGACACAAAAGGCATTGCCTGACAACGATGATGATTCCTCGGATGATGGGGTAAGGAGGACTAAATAAAAAATAAAATATAAATTTAACTTATCCATTACTATGCCTTTTCCTAAAGGGAGACGATGATGCCACTGGCGTAAAACTGAAGCAGCGCAAAACCGACGAAAAGGACTACGATGATCCAGACGATGCAGAAGAGCTACAAGATGCCAATAACGGTTGGTACCGAAAATATTCACAAGCAAACATTTATTATTATAATTTTTTCAATCTCAAAATCGACTTTTAGAGGACGATGAAGATCTGGATGAACAAGATCAAGACGATGAAGCCAATGATCAAGAAAATGGCACTGAGAATGCCGAAGTAGACGATAAATCTGTAGAAAAATTACTGAGCAATCAAATGGTTCAGGACTATACATATGACAAGGAGCATCATTTGTGGTGCCGTGTAAAGCTTACTTTGAGTGTGCGGTATCAGAAACCTGACCTTACTTCCATTATACGGGAATTGGCTGGCAAGAGTGTGGTCCATCAGGTTCAAAATATTAAAAGGGCAATCATATATAAGGGCAACGACGAAGAGCAACTTCTAAAAACTGATGGCATTAACATTGGTGAAATGTTCCAGTACAATAAGATTTTGGATCTAAATCGATTGTATTCTAACGACATACATGCCATTGCCAGGACCTATGGCATTGAGGCCGCTGCTCAGGTTATCGTGAAGGAGGTTAGTAATGTCTTCAAAGTATATGGCATCACAGTGGACCGTCGGCATTTGTCACTAATTGCCGATTACATGACGTTTGATGGTACTTTCCAACCTCTGTCTCGGAAGGGCATGGAACACTCTTCGTCGCCGTTGCAGCAGATGTCATTTGAGTCCAGTCTCCAGTTCTTGCGGAGCGCTGCTGGTTTTGGACGACCAGATGAACTCAATTCCCCATCAAGTCGATTAATGGTGGGTCTTCCAGTGCGCAATGGTACTGGAGCTTTTGAGTTGTTAACGAAAATATGTTAATTGAGTTGTTTAAATATTTTTTAAAAACGCTTCGATAACTATTAAAACTATCGATACACATTTACCAAAAAGAACTAGTTTTTTTATCAAACCTTTGATACATCAAAACATCTGTTTTCAATATAAACTCCAAATTTCTAGATTAAAAATTGTTTTTAAAATGTTAAGTTCCATGGTTAAAGAACACCACAAGGAGCAGGCCAAGCGCAAACAAGTGCAGGGTTCGTAAGGCATCCGTCAGAAATTTTATAAAAAATTATTAATGATTTACTACATAGAAGTCAGACGCAAGGAAGCTATCGAAGCTTCCAATGAACTAACCCAAGCCCTTGTAGACCATTTAAATGTGGGCGTCGCACAGGCTTATCTAAATCAAAAACGTCTGGATGCTGAGGCAAAGCAATTACATTTGGGGGCGACAAATTTCGCCAAACAGACAAATCAATGGTTACAATTAATAGACACCGTAAGCAGCGCCCTCAAAGAACTTGGCGATGTGGAAAACTGGGCTCGTAGCATTGAAGGTGATATGCATGTAATACAGCAAACTTTAGAATTGGCTTACAAAGCTTCGCGGGCATCCCAGACAACAGGAGCAACAGCTGTTGCTGCGGCAAGCACTTCCACTACCAAGCCAAGCGGCAACTAAATAGTAAAACAGTATACATACATTGCTTTGAGATTTTAAATTATATTATTAATGACAACATTTACATCTATACTAACAAATGTACACTCCGATTACAATTAATGCTTAAATAAATTGTCATTCTCATTGTTTAAAACTTAATTGCGTTGAAAAGTTTTACAGTGTTACGGTTACTAGAATGCAAACTAGGATAGCCCGTTGCTTTATTTATTATGTTATTATATATATTTTTATCGATGTCCTTTTCCACATTTTGCAGACATATCACAAAGAATGATGGTTCGTTTTTTAACGCTTGACAACAACAGAAGTCAAGCTCATACAGAAGTTTGCTTTACCAAATTGCTAAACTAACTCAGTCGAAATACTCTATATAAATGATTTCCAACCTGGGACGTATGCAAAGAGTATTAAATTATTAGCATTTGGCGCACAATTATTTGTTTAAAACCACCAACTAGTGGCGCGAATGGCCGCGTCCTGTAATTTACATTTTTATAATAATTTATTATTAAAATTTACTAATTATCTTACCCTTGCGTTGTCGCGGCGGAGAGGAGGGCGAACGCGAACGGGTGCCACTACGACTATGACTGCGTTCGTAACGATGACGACTAAAGCTCCTTTTGCGACTACTGCGATATCCGTGATCACGACCACGGTGATCAGAACGATTATATCCAGAACTGCGTCGCGGTGGTGTCGACGGCGGCGAACGAGGACGCGCCGAATGCTTGCTGTTGATAAAAAAAATTTAAGTAAATTTGAATATTGCTGGAATCGGAAGTCTACAGTAGTGGTACCAACCGTATTGAATTCCCCATATAAACGCCCGGTGTGGGTGTATGTGCACGTTGCGTTATGGAGTAATCAACGCGTATACGACGATCATCTACCTTCATGCCGGAGCAAGAGTCCTTGGCGACACGAGCATCACTTAGATTCTCATAGTAGATAAAGCAAAAGCCACGCGAGCGGTGGGTCTGATAGAGAGAGGGGAAAGGGGAAAAATTAGACTGTATACAAAAATTCAATATACAGAACTCTACAACCAAAAGAAAAGATAAAATAATGTGGCAGCAAGCCTTTAATGATTTGCTAGTAACTCGCTTGGCAATCACTCTTTATTGCTGGCCAGTCTGTATGTTTTAGCCAAGCCCCTATTTTGTCCAAACAGTCATATCATTAAACTGTGTTCAACAAGCAAACGGCGCTGGCAATAAAAAAAAATTTATGGTAGGACTACTTACATGAGCATCAATGACCATCTGGATCCGTTCGATAGGTCCAAACTTGTTGAACAATTCACGAACCTGATGCTGGGTAGTATTAGTGTTTAGGCCAAAGACGCCAATGCAGCGACTGGCATGCGGACGCTCCTAGCATATACAAAAAGATATTATAAAATTAAATAAACACAATGGATCAATTTTTTGAACTCAAACACTTACGCGTGCCTGTCGCATACGCTGGCTATCGCGAGAATGGTGTCCGGAATTGTGACTAGATCGGTGTCGCCGTGCCGAAGGAGAGCGCGATAAGGAACGTTCAGATTCGGAACGCAAATGCGAACGGGAACGACGGGAATTGTGATTGTTGCGATTCAGACGATTCCATACCAAGTCCGACCTTAATTTGATGTTAGAATGGAATAGGTTAAAAAATCATCAGCTTGAATTCGGCTGTTCAGTTTGTTCACTTTTCTGTTTGAGGGAATAAATTTAATTTGCAATTTGTATCTATTCCTTTGCTTGCTTTTAATTTCTATACTTTTTGTTTGGCTGCTGCAATAAATACTAATTAATTGTTAAATATTTTTCACTTACATTTTGAGCGTATTGCGTCCTTGCTAAATATTTTTCTATGATTTTTTCTCGGGAACTATTTACCGAAGTCTATAACTTCCTCCAGTGAAAAGTGAAATGGGTTGACGGATTCTCAAATGACAATTGAAAGTCTAGGTCTATGGCTACTAGATGTAATGTACTCGCTACCTTGTTGATACCATACTCACCGGTTTTTTGACTGTGCCTCCTATGTCACTATGAATCTAGGATTTGGAGGTAAAAGAATCGTTTGTGGTTATTGTTCCAACTTTACGTTTCTAATACCATGTTATTCCTTTATTGCTGTTTTAAAGTGTAGAAAAACATTACAATGTTTTATTAATTCAAATATTTTTATTTAAATATACCATATTTTCCAAATTATTTGCTTCTTAAAACTGAAGCACGCCGCCAGCATTGCCAGAATATTTTTTCCTAACAGTACGGCAGCACAATTAATATTAGTGTTGACAAGCTGTGACACAATCAGTTCGTTGTTAATTTAAAATTTATTTGAAAACGATTACTAATATTAACTCCTATTGTCTCCATTCCATTAACATTGCAATATAGTTGTGTAGTTTTTGTCGCTCATAATTGTATACATCCGTTACTGACTTAATAACACGTTCATCATTAAAATGACTTTTCGGTGGAGCCTCCAATAGACTTCCTTTGGCAAACCATTTTAAATCCAGGAAATGCTTTTTAACTGCGGCTCTCAATGAAGCTCCACTAAATATAGGCTTTCGGAAGATTTCATAGGTATTCTTTTTACCATATCTTTCACGTACTGCATCAATTGTTTTGTTTATGTCGGGCTGAAGACAATAATAAATATACCAAAGTTTTCGCTCCGGTTTCAAAACATCCTTAACACTAAGAACTCCAAAATATTCCAATTTACTAGTATCACCTTTTGTGTTTTCTGGAGTCGCCTTCAGATGAAAAAAAATTCGCAAATGCTTTTCAAATTTATCATCAAAATTATATACGGCATCAGCTAGAAAACACCAACTGTTTAAAAATTCTCTTATTCACTGTGTGTAAACTTACCTCTGGATTCATTGGTCATATTAGAGTTGGCTTTGCTGAGTATCCAGTCAGAACGATATAGTAAAACTCCTAGGAGTGCATAAACCTTTTGCTCTTTTATAGTAAAAACGCATTGTTTTATTTCAATAGGGATGCAATATTTCAGCTATCGCTTTCTCAATTGTAAATTTCACAACAAAAGCTCCAAAGAGAGCTTTTATATACTTTGAGAGTATATTCATGTGTACGTATGTATTTTTATTGGTATTTCGTATTTTTTTTTAACAAAGGACAAGAATTTGGTAATGGTTTTAGATCGTTGTAACGCATAAACCTATCATGTAAGATGCTTCGTTAGTAATTATATATGCAAGTGCGTTAACATATTGATCATACGTATTTTATTAAGATTATTACTGGAGCCACAAGCGAATTCCCCTAATCGAGCCACTTCAACTCGATAAAAATGTTCTTCCACTTCCAAGGGGGATCACACTTATCTGGTAACGCATTTATGCTATTAATAGTTGAATCATTTATAAAGCTAACATATTCCTAGACATTTGCCCATGAGTAAAGATTTAACTTTTTTGGATCCCTTTTTTTTTAACCCTGATAGGTTAAAATTAAAGATTTTTACATTTATTTACTTGCAAAATTTATTTAAGTAAAACTCCAAACCTAAGTCGAAAAATTCATTTTCCAACTTAACCTCCTATTATTACATTCCTCTAGGTAATTGTAATATTTTCGCCTCTCGGCATTATACAAATCCGTGATAACTTTAATCAGTCGCTCATCAGTATAAGCACTTTGAGGCGGCGCTTCTAATATATTTCCCTTCACATACCATTTTAGATTGGCAAAATTAGTTTTAACTCTTTTCCGGAGACCGACCCCACTATAAATCGGTTTACGAAACAATTCATACATATTCTTCTGGCCATATTTCCGATGTATTTGATCCACGGTGTCATCGATCTCGTCGGAGCGGCAATAGTATATATACCAAAGTTTGCGTTTTGGCGCTCGCACATCCGTCAGACTTAATACTCCAAAGTATTCCACAACCGTAGGATCAAAATTAGTTGAGTATTTCGGATTCACGTAGCAAATATTCCTCATATATTCTTCTAGCCGATTTTCCAGGTTTGGATAGAGCTCGGCTATGCCTATAGAAAACAAAAAAATTTATATACATTTAAGCAAAAAATAAGAAGTATTTGCGAATCTACTTTTATTTGAAGATGGTGCTTTCGATTCCTCTTCATTTCGGTTGCCGCCTGTCATTTTGTATGTTTTTGGAATAGCGAATTTTTTAATTGAATCTGCTACGTTTTTATATGTTTACTTCCTTTTATATTTACATTTAATTTTATAAAGCTTGAAATATAGAAAGCTTTTTTACGCGATTTCGTCATAAACCGAAAGCACAAACTATCGATAACTGGCGGCCTCCAATTTGTTATTTCGACAAATATTAAAATACTATAATCAAACAATTTTTAATTTTCAGCTAATGAAATTTTTTTTATATAGTTGACAATTGATTTTAAGTTCGGATACCTTTGCAAACTGTTCTTATTAAAAAAATAAAAAAAAAAATTTATTTTTTTTGTCCGATTGTTCCATAGGAGCTATATGATATAGTGCCCCGATTCTGATAAAACTTTCCAGATATGTTAGAAAGTATATAAAACCCATAAATACCAAATTTAGTGATAGTCGCTTTTAAAACAACCAAATTATTGCTCGAAATCCATATTCATGACCGACCGTTCCTATGGGAGCTATATGATATAGTCAATCGAGCTATATGATAAGTATATAAAACTCACAAATACCGGCTTTCGTAATATTTCGTTAGTAAACAACAAAGTTATTGAGGTTAAAGCATATTCACGACCGATCGTTCCTATGGGAGCTATATGATATAGTCATCCGATCGGAATGATTCCGAGATATACAATGCCTGCAGCAAAAAGAAGCCTAGGTGCAAAATTTCAGCTCTTTAAGGGTCTCGAAGGAGATTGCGTTGATCCAGACAGACGGACATACGGATAGACGGACAGGGCTAAATGAACTCAGCTCATCTTCTATGCGTTGCAAACTTCTGACCAAAATTAATATACCTTTTTTGCAAAGGTATAAAAAAGTGAGATAATAACAATTAGTTTACGATTTTATCCATTGTTTGATACGGTATTTTTATTTAAAAAAAAAAATGTATGTTAAGATTTATGTACGATTGAGTAGGAGCCTGTTCTAATTTTTGACTTATATAACTAGATAAACAAATATAAATGTCAACCTCGTATTATTGTAAATAATATTAATTGTCTAAGGTTATTTGTAAAGAAATTTTATGTTCTCTGTAGCAATCATTAATTGAAAAATACGAATATAGGAAATTGAAATCGGAACAGGCACTCCAATTTTTTACAAATTGTATAACTTCAAAATAATGTTCCACATACATAAGCTATGTTTATGTCATATGTGTCGACAACTTTGTAAAAATAATTTGTGTAACTTCAGAATAATGTTTGACATACGATGTGTTCTTGTGTCACCTGACAACTAACTAAACTAATGTAAAGTAACTTAAAACAAAACAGTTCATAAAACTGTTTTATTCCCTCCTTTTCTAAGGGGCAACTTCTACTATATCCTCAACCTCTCCTTTGATCTCTGTGTGCAAGGGCACGGTATTGGTAACATCTGGCAAGATGCATTCTTCAGGCTGTGATGATAATTGGTTTACTACGAAAACATTGGTAGATGTGATATTGGGTGCGGCGGGAATTGAAACTGGAACGGGGGTGGTAGTATCCTTACTACTTGAAGCATCTGAAATCTTGCCAGTTGCCGGCCTTGTGCCCATAATTCTTGGCTCAATTGTTGTCGTTTTTTGGGTGGTTGTGGGATTAAATGAAATCATTGATCCAGAGCCAACTTGTTGCTGGCCTGGCATCCAAACCGGTTGTGTAGATGGATGGTTGGATCTGGCACAAACCTGCAAAAGATTGAAAAAATTAATTGATTTGTAACTAAAATAATTGTTAAATCCAAATCCTACCTTTCTAAGGGCCATTGTGTTGCTGGGTCTAGCAGCTGCCGTTTTGTCGCCTGGTTTTGTCAATATCCGCTGATCTTGTGTTAAACGTGCAGCAAGGACAGGTGAGCTACTGGCTAATGACAAGCTTTTTATAGCAGAACTTGAAGCCGGAAACTGGTACCCAATGATGTTCCGATCACTATCGTAAAGGGGTGTACTTGCTGGCACAGAATCGCTTATTTGGGTATTCTTAACAACTGGCATGGGTGTTGGTATGGTCTTGGCCAAAACGGAATTACTTATTGGTGGTGGGGCCTTTGTTCCTGTTGATATTGATGTGGTTGGGGTAACCATCTGGTTTAAGTGATAAGTTGGCAATTGGGGTTTACTGTTTGTAGCCCTATTTAGATAATGTACATAGTTTTCGAGCAGTTTGGTGCCAACATCCACATCGATAGGCAACAGAGTACTAGTTTTAACAATTTCCTCGATTGTTTTCTGTCGTTCCATTACAGTCATCATAGTTGCACGTTGGCTCAGTTCTTGCAGTACTAAATCAAAAAGCTGCACCCGTGTTTGAAGTTCCATACGCTGCTTGTCTGCGGGGCAAATCGGCGGCAGTTGTATTAATTCACGTGGTGCCAATTGAGGAGCAGCTTTTGTAGCTATAGGCGACGGAAGACTGGAGCCAGGTGGTATAACTTTTTTAGTCAAAGTTGTTCCACGTGGTAATTGTCTGGACAAGATATCAATGCTGCGGAGATCAGAACTAAGAATTGGATTTTGGGTTGAAGTAAGTAAACTGGGACCGGGAACTGACAGATCAGTTGTTAGAGATGAAACCGCATCTGGCATATTCGTGCCAATTTGAATAGTTTGTGCAACAAATGGTTTTCCATCTTTGGCCATCTCCGCCATTTTCGCTCGTACTTTGTTCGGTATATTTTTGTCCTGCTTAGAAATAAATTTTGTCGATATGACCATATACTGGGGCAACTCTAGGACTGGTACCTCAACCTTGTCATGTAAACGCGTCGGATCAATGGCCCGCATCGGTCCATCTAGATTGGGACAGCAGAAGTCCAGTCCAACCGCACCATATGATTGCTGATAGCGCATGGGATAAAGGAAAGAAAACATTTTGGTGCTTCCAAAAGGAGGCTGCCCGGCAGCTGACACACTAGAATTATTTTGGTTGCTAGCAGAGGAGGTTGTTGGAGCATTACATCTTACATGCTGTGGAGTTGAAACTGCTGGTGTTGCTGTACACTGTGGAAAACTTATTCCCGTTTGAGATGCTGGGACTGCTGAAGGTACATCCTCTTCCTCCTCACTTTTTACCTCCTCAGCGACAGGAATGGGGACGGGCGGCGGTTGTAACTGTTTCTCTTGGGTTAAACTCCGCTCTTCTTCTTGCACCTGTTTGCTTGCCCTGTTAGAGATGTGGGTTTCGGGCACATTTGTAATATGCGCTGTTCTCTTTTCTTTTTCCTTTCCGTCACATTCATTTGCTCTTGTATCCTTCTCATGTGGTTGCTTTTGTAGGTGCTCCAAGAGCCATTTTCGGACTATAGACCGATTAACACGAACACGACAGTGGCGGCTATTCGGCGCATTTACCTCTTTACCTGAGGTTAAAGTTGGATTTGAAACTGAGGCTATATCAATTGGTATAGGCGTCGGCGTTGGAGGCTGAGAAGCTGCCGCGGATATCATTACGGGAAAGGCAATGTTTGTGTCTTGGTGACGATTTTGGTCACTTAAAGACATATCATCCCTTTCCTGCACTTGCTCGTTCTCTGTCGTTTCCAGCTCGTCCTGTTGCATAGTACTATGCTCCACTTCCTCTTGTTGCACTTCCTCCAATTGTGATTCTTCCACCTGCGCTTTCTCCAGTTGCCCCTCCTGCTCTACCGCCGCCGCTTCTGTAGAAATGTTTTTAACTGTCTCCTCATCCTGTTGTAATTGCTGCTTTACACGTTTTGCATCAATTATCTCAGAAGTCGATTCCGGTAATTTGCGTTTTCTGTTGTATCCATGGTTTACAAGCTCTAGCATAGGAGCATCCCGATCTTTTCGAGAACGACGCGAAGTTCCACCCGGAACCGCAGGAAGCTCTCTTACTTCTGCTTTACCAGTTTCTACAAAAAATCCTGTAGGCTTGTTTGTGGCCTTGCGTTGGTTTTGTAATGAAACTGAAATTGGCGTGGATGCCAAAGATCTGGTGCTACTGGACGATCGAGTCATTAATGGAGACACTGAAGTTTTCCCCAAAACTTTACCAATTTTTCCATCTACTTCCCGCAATAGTCGTTCCTTTGAACCATCCATTGAAGTTGGAGTTGTTTCTGTTCCCGACAGCTTATTTGTATTGTCATAGCTCGACTTTCTCGTGTGCGTTTTACTAATAGTTCCTTCCGACCTGCAATTAGAAGGGCTTTTGCTGTGGTTCCGAGATTCCGTTGTTCCTCTTTCTCCTGCCTCAACGCCCAATAATGTTGGTCTACCCACATCGAGCTTCTTGGTAGTTATTTTGTGACTTAGTCTTGCCGATGGCAAGGATTTCCTTATATCAACGTGAGTACGAGAATTCGTCACTTTTCGAGCTTTAGCAAATTCTGACTTGCGTGAATCCAATTTTTTGCGCCGAGCCTCCTGTTGGATTGATTTTTTAGTTGCCACAGAATATTTATTATTGTCTACCTCCGATTCAAACTGCGGCAACAATTGCGTATCAGAAGCAATTAGTGTTTTATTTGTTTTTCCCAACTTGGAGCCCCGACCCACCTGGGGGAACGATTTTGTATGGGGTGTTATTGTTTCTGCTTTAGCTTCGGACTTGCGGGGCTCATTCTTTTTACTTTTCTTGGCCGGTAAAACAGATACCGATATGTTGACCTTCCTGGGAGATGCTCCAACCTCTGTCGTTTTGGTTTCCTGTGCGAGCTCTGGTT
This sequence comes from Drosophila neocordata, assembly GCA_018903615.1. Classification (NCBI taxonomy): domain Eukaryota; kingdom Metazoa; phylum Arthropoda; class Insecta; order Diptera; family Drosophilidae; genus Drosophila; species Drosophila neocordata. Next base: position 11,777,883 of record JAEIGI010000004.1, on the reverse strand, counting down.
TGACTGTTCCAGTTTTTTTTGTAAAAATAGTTATATAGCTTGAATCTTTACCACCAAAAGATGACTCTCCAGTGACTTTCTGTGAGTTCAAAGATTTATCTATATCTGCTGGACACGTTGAATCGTCAGTCTTTTGCAGGCTTACTTCTGGCCTTAGTAAGGTTTGTATTGGGGATTTTTTGGTGGACACTGCTTGTGAGTCATTTTTTTTCGTTTCCTGGAAACCACTTGCAATTGACTTCTTATTTGAAATTGAGATGAAGTGTTCCTTCGCTGCAGGTTTTGCTACGAAACCTAATTTAGAACGCTTTTTAGCCGGCTGCTCCTCTTGTTCATTTAATTGCTTACGGCGTCGACCTAACAAAAAAATTATTACTTACGATGATACTTTTAATTGAAACTTTTATCATACCTGTTTTTCTCAAAGTCAATTCCAAGTCGGATTTTTGTTGTTCTTTCTTTCCTTTGCCAGCTTCTAAAATATAAAATAAAATAAAAAATAAAAAAAAAGTGTTAAAGGTGTAAAAAAGAATATTAATTTTTTTAATTTATATTAAAATATTTGAGAAAGTATTAACCATCTAACTGGCTGGATTCCTCGTCCATAGTGACACCTGTTGTTTCTGTTGAGGTAAGTTCAGAGCTACGAGTTGGAGAGCAATCAGATGCAGTATTGGCACAGTCGCTTGTCGTGAAATTGATGTCAGTCAAAACTGAACCACAGGATTGCTGATTAAGATTGGGAGCTTCCGCATCCGCACATTTAACGGGTTGTTGTTCATCATTTGTCAGCAATTTATTCTCTATATCATTTTGTTCCACAGCATTTGTTTGGACTGGAGATTCAGCAATACAATCAAGTTTTTCTGCAAATCGCTTTGACATTATTCCCTCAGTCAAACTCCTTCTTTCAGCCTTTACACATTCTGCTGACGTTGGTGTTCGTTTGACAAGAACCCGCACTTTCCGACAGGAGCCGGATGTAGGGGATACGGTGGTGCTGGACGTTGATGTCGACGATTTGAAGATTTCAATTTCCGGGGAGTCAAAGGGCTGTGTAACTTGTACTGATTCAGAGTTTGAAATCGTTGGATCAAATGTCTCGACTGTATCAACATTATTAGTATTATTTTTTTTTTTTTTTCTACGACCAAAAATCGCTTTTCTTTTTTTAAACATTCTAATTTTGGTGGTTCTGGGTGTTTTGGTTATTGCAGTCGACTCCTTTGGTTTAATAGTTTTATTGGATGACATTGTTGTGCCTGGTGCTAATTCAATTGGTTTCATCGAACAAACTTCATCCTCAGTACATTTTTCTATGGTTTGGTCAGCTATTGTATTGTTTTTAACTGCTTCATCAAAATCAGCAACTAAATTTGCATCTTCGGAAACGGTTTTCTCAATTGATTCTGGAACAAGCGGGATCTCTTTTACTACCATATCGTTCATGGTTTTTCCAATATCATTTGTCTGTTCCTTAATTTCAGGTTCTGATGTTACTTTGAGAGATTCATTGTCAGATTTGGGATCACATGTTTTGTGTTCATTTAATTCTATTTCTACGTCTGTTTTAGTTTTTATTTCTATTTCTGTATTTTTATTTGCCGAATTCTCTGCATGGGGGTCCGGGTGATGAGAGAGCATTTCGTTTTGAATACATTCTGTTTCTTCTTTCGAATCTGCTTTATGTTGATTTGTCATTGATGAATTTTCTGAAACTTGCTCCAGTTTACTTTCCTCTGACAATTGAATTGATTCCAATTTTTTACCCATTTGATTTATTAGTCCATTATTTTCTTTTATTGTCGCAACATTTGTTGCCGATTCACTTGTCTCAGATTCAATGTCTAATTCTTTGATGCAAACTTTTTTCGAATTCTCTTGACTTAGTTCCTTTTCCATTTCTACGGAGTTTATATATTGGTCCTTTTTAAATTCTACAGACTGAAGTTTTAGATTCTTTTCCATTTCTACGGACTCAACGGATGTTTTCTCTCTTTTAAGCTTTGATTTTTTACTTGAATCTTTTCTAGTCCTCGTTGTGCGTGTTTTCACTGGGGTAGATATGACCTTCTTTTTATATCTTTTTGTTTTAGTTTTTTCATCAACTGGCGTCTGTTCAGTTTCGGCTACCACTTCCTCCGTCCAGCTGCGATCATTCTTTGGTTTACTTTCTTCTTCTGAGTTTGTATTCGCTGCTTCTTTGTTGGTTTCTGTATTTGTTTCGAGGGGTTCAGTTTCTAATTCCGTATTCGTAATTGTACTTTTAGTTTCATCTAAAAGTTTGCAGTCATTTTTTGGATCTAAGTCAGATTGAACTGACACATTATTGATTGATTCACCATTTGCATCTTCCTGTATTTTTCTCTCATTTTGATTAAATTCCAATTCGTTTGTCATTTGTAGTATATCCGAGCTTAAGAGTGTATTCATGCTTAGTCTTTCATTATCTATTTCATTAACTGTATCCGCAAGTAAGCGTTCACTGTCTGGGTTCATATTGCTTTTATGAGTGCTTTTGTCATGAACAAGTTCCAAATCTACAGATTTTTCGGTTTCCATTTGATTTAAATTGTTTTCTCGAGATATTTCACAATCTGTTTTAAAGTTTGGCTGACTATTTTTTTCTGCGTTGATTAATGAAACTTCAGTTGATATTTCTTTGATCTCTTTGCGAGATCTAGTTGCTGCCTCAGAAGGAGTAGAAATCCTCTCTCGTTTAGTAGTTCTGTCCGAACTTCGTTTTCTCTCTCCCTTTTCTGATATGGAATCAGCTGGAGAATGTAAATCAAACAACGTGTCTTCCTTTTTGCTGCTACGAGTTATCCTTTCTTTAAGTGGAGACATCGGTGATACCGCCATCTCTTTGCCTTCTACCTTATGTCGTACATTAGCACCCATTACTTGTTTCTCTTTACTACGTTTTTGTGTGCTTCGAGGTGTTTTCTCAACTGGAGATTTCTCCCTTTCAATTGTAGATGGCGTTTCTGCTACTGAAGAATCGTTCTTTCTTCTACTTCGGATTGAAGGCATTTGATCATCGGATAAAGTTGAAAGTTCTCCTTTGGGGATACGTCTGGAATTGCGACTTTCATTTCCTTTCAAAGGGGTACCTTGCTCTTCATGTGAATTGGGTGTCGTTTTGCGATCATCAGAACGCAAAGCTCTTCGATAAGCTGATATTTCAAAAATAGGATCTGGTGCCTCTTGAGCAATTGCTTTCAAATCACTAGAAACATCGTCTGGCAATAGTTTTGCATCTTCGATTGCTTTTTCATCAAGGGATTGCTGATTTTCCTTAACTGCTTCTTCATCGACACTGTGTTTTTTAGCGGTCACCTGACTATCTATATCGCTAACACTTTTTTTTGTCAGTGCATTATTCTCTGCTTCATTAATATCTACAATCGGTTCAACAACGCCATTTTCTGTTTGTGCATGCGTTTCCATAGAGCTTAGTGGCTTGGCAATTTGATCAACGTTGGCCAATGTTTCAATAGGAATATCTTTAGCGGAATTTTTTCCATTGTCTTTTGGCAAATCCAATTCTGTTTCCATTGATTTTGGTTCTATCGCGGCAGATACTGCTTTTCGTGGCCTTCCGCGCTTTCGCTTTAGTTCTGTACCTATTGCCACAGAAACTGTCGTGTTTTCTATGGAATAATTCTGATCCGTCGTGGCTGCTCGTTTTTGTCTCTTTTTTTTAAACCTTCCCCTTGAGGTCCGTTTGGAAAATGCTGATTCGCTCTGTGTACGCCTCAATTCAGTTTTTTCTGAAGACACACATTTGTCCAACTGCTCATTCGAATAGGTTAATTTTCGTACATGATTATTGGGAATTAGAGAGGATTTGGAATTTGATGTGCTGGGATGATCATCAGAAACATTTGATCGCGAACAAACACTACTACATCTTTTTGATCCCGAATGTCGTTCGTACTCAATTGTTCGCTCATTATCAATTTGCAAAATTTGTTCGGCCAGATCAAGGCTAATGCGCTCTACAGATTCGAGAGTTAGGCTATCGTTAACATCGTAATGGTTTTCAGGGTTTTTTTCAGCTGAAGAGAGGGCCGTTGATGCTGCTTCTTTATCCTTTACTTGGACAGTGGCGTCGTTATTGGCTGCGTATGAAAAAAAAAATCAAAATGAAAAAGTTTTTTGATTTTAGTAATAATTGCAAAAGGACAAGCTTACCCACTGACTCGCCATCTTTGGCATGCTTAACCTGTTCCAATGAGTTAGATGGTGATTTCTTTTCACTCGAGCGACCTTTTCTCGCGCTAGTAAGTTTTTTATAAATCGGCGGAGTTTCAGCTTTGCTTAGATTATTCAAATAATATTGTAAGAGTTCATTGTCGCCGCACTTGGACAACAGCTGGGGCGGCTTAGGCTGTGGCTGTGCCTCTGTAGCTGTGTGATGTTCCTGTTCTTGTTGATCTGCTGCATCTGCTGCCGAGTCGTCATCTTCAGAAACAACAGGTGTCACAGTTTCTACACGATGTTTAGTGTTTGTACACATATTATGAATATTATCAGAGGGTTGGCAGTATCAACTAGTAAATAAGGTTGACTTACCCGCCACCGAATTGGTTCTGCTTGTATCTGTTGATAAATCGATGACAGCATTGGATATTTCATCTTCTTCCTCGTCATCATAGAAATCCGATTCGTATTCATACGAGGAGTCGCTATCGGTTCCATCTATAAACTCTCTTAGATCTGAAAAAATGGGAATGAAAAATTTATTTCTCTTCAATGATTTGATTTTCAAAGAAGTAATTGACTTACTAAGTGGATCTGTCTTAGGTTCATGCTTATTTGGTACTTGATTTGATTTTACGGGTTTTATTATGGTCACAGCTTTACTTTTACCGCTTGCGTTACCATTAGTAGATACTGATCTAAGCGTATCCAATGACCGTTCTGTTTTGCCTTGTTGACCAGAGGTACTTGACTTGGCTGACAGGGAAGAGGTGGATTTAGCTGTAGCACTTGTCTTATTGTTACTGCCAGCGCTGTTGGTACGTTTCTTAAATAACGATTGTTTCGATCTGGCTCCGTCCCTGGGTGTCGAACGCATCAACGCTTCACCTGCAGCCAAAAAAAAAATTAACATCTATAATAATCTTTGAAATTTTCTAATTTTCCCTTGAACTCACTTAAATCATCAATAGAGTCTAGAGATTCGTAGCGTTCCCGTCTCTTATACGAATGGACAATTGGATTTGCTTTTCGGTTGAATAATGCTTCTAATGCGTCATTGGACTCATCGCTAGAAGAGGGGGATAATGGAGAACGTCTTCCCTTTCCCTTAGAGCCTGCAAATCACAAAAAACATATTTACAATAACAAGATTTGTTTACTTCTATTGAGATAAAAGTATGTACTTTTTGAGGGTAGTTCATCATCGTCACTAAATTTGCCATGGAACAGCTTTTGAAATATATCCGCATCAATGGAAGATGAATTAGTCGAATCTGATGAAATTCGTCTTCGTCGGTGAGATCCAGAAGCCGACGCCGCCGCCGTGGACATACGAGCCTCATTTTTTTTAATGCCTATAAGAATAAAACTCAATTAAATAAACACAAAAACAAACAACACAACACATCTGCATCTGTTCAGTCCAACTAACCTGGCATCACTATATCTTTGTACTCATCGAGATATTCTATATCCTCCATATTATGTGTATTAGTTCTTGATATCCTCAGTCCGCGTCTCTTCTTCACTTGACGTGCTTTTTCTCATATATACCATTTACGTCGCATTTACACGCTTACAAAGTAAATTTATTGAAATCACACATGACATCAGATAATGCACACATTTTCTGTTTGATTTTTATGGGTAAAATAGTTTTTCAAGAGTAAAATAAATTAAAAGCGCAGCGAAAAGAACGATGCACAAATCGACCAATGTTGATCAGCTTCTAAATACCATGTAAGTAGTGTTGGGCACCCCTTTTATGAATACCGACTATTTTCGGAAAATCATGGCGCCATAATATAGCGCGTTGTAGTGTTGATAAACGACTATTTTGCACTTTCTTCAGTGTGGTTAATTGAAACATTGCAAGGGCATAACCCACTGTCAATAACTATATTTTTTAGACTGTTTATTTAATTGTTCGATGATGATAAGGAAATGCCAGCTTCTGCTGGGAGCAACAAGACATGGGCCTTCTTTGCGCTTCTTGGCAATGCAACCATCACACCAAATTATTTTTGATAGAAATGCAAAGCGATTGCAAAAGGAACGAGCTGCTCTCAGGTAAGCTAAGTGGTTCTATTTAAATGATTATGAAATGCCAGCAGATCAGCCATTCTCTGAACACTTACATATTTAATAGCATTCATCTTCCTTCCGTTTTAGCTCCGAAGCAGGCATCTATGATTATTTAAAGGAGGAGATTGGTTTCCGACTAGCGGACCGCATATTTGACATAAAGCGACAATTTAAAGCGGCGGCTGACATTGGTTGCAACCGTGGTTATCTCTCCAGGCACATTTTAGCCGAATGTGTAGAACAATTGACACTTACTGATACCAGTCCTACAATGCTGGAGCAAGCTCAGGGTACGCCTGGTCTAAAAATGGTGAAACTTGTTAAGGATGAGGAAGACTTGGACGTGGGTACTAAACACAATGACAACCAGAACCCGTGATCGATTCTCCGCTTATTCTTTGATCATTTTTGTTTAGTTTGAGGATAACTCTTTGGATTTGGTCATATCTAGTCTCAGCTTGCATTGGGTTAACGATCTGCCCGGCTGTTTTGCCAAAATCAAGCGTTGCCTTAAGCCGGATGGCGTCTTTATTGCCTCCCTATTCGGCGGGGATACCTTATATGAATTGCGGTCCTCACTGCAACTTGCCGAGCTGGAGAGAAAAGGTGGCATATCACCGCACATTTCGCCGTTTACCCAAATTAGAGATATTGGCTCGCTACTGAATCGGGCTGGGTTCACCATGCTGACAATAGATACAGATGAGTTAGTTATCGGTTATCCAACAATGTTTGAATTGATGTGGGATCTTAAAGGAATGGCCGAAAATAATGCTGCCTTTAATCGTCCCGCTCATCTTAGTCGAGAGACTATGTTGGCGGCCAGCGCCATTTATAAGGAACTCTATGCTAAGGATAATGAAACGGGAGTACCGGCCACATTTCAGATTATCTATTTTGTCGGCTGGAAACCGGGTCCGAATCAACCACAACCTCTAGAGCGTGGTACAGGTGAGGTATCGCTCAAGGATCTTGGCAAGATAATTGAAAAGGGTGGAAAAATAAAGACTGACACGAGTTAAAACTACAGCAAAATGTATATTCAATTTACAAGTTTAATGTTTGAAAACGGTTGGTGTAAAATAATTTAAACTTAAAGATTATTTCCTGTTGCTGTTGTTGTTTTTGAGAAAACTTATTTATAAATCCAAATTGCTGCATATTCATTTAATTATAATACATAATACTAATGTCAATTTGTTGTTTTTATATCTATATATATAAGTATATTTATAAGTGTATTATAATTAATTTGGTAGCATTTTCTTTGCTTTCTCCACTTTAATATAATCGTTTCATGGACGTAACTTTTTAACGTTGCTTTGTATGTTTGTTTCGGTACGTATTCCTGTATGTACAAGCACAATTTACAACAAAATCTTAAATATATATCTATGTATATATATATATATTTTAGGAAACGGAAAACTAAATTGAAGCATATAAGTTTCCGTTGTTATTTTAAACACACCATCAAAATTTGTTTATATGTTTTGTATTATATACGAGCTTCCTAAAAATGTACATAGTCCCCTGCTCCCGCTCCCATATACCACCTAACACAATTCTTAGTTTTGCACGTAATTTTCGATTGCTTTTTGTATAAACTTGTTTAAAGTGTAAAAACTTTGAAATCAGGCTGCACAAAGCTCCTTTACAAGCACACTTTGTTCTTACAAAAAAAAAAAAAAAGAGTTAACTTCACCGGGCGATTTACATGACAATGACGACAACAAATGGTATTAAGCATTCTACTACTAGGATATGCCATTTTCCATTTTTGTTGTGGCCATTGTCCTGTTTAATCACCCAAGGGCCAGTGGTGATCTAGGCGGCGGCGGTGGCGGAGTTGCAGAATTGGCTGTATTGGATATAGCTGGTGCTGTTGTTGGTACTGAATCGTTTATATGCTGGTTTTTATTTGCTGCTGTGGGTGGCAGCTGAAGTTGACGTCAAGTACCCAAAATGATCTCACGTTGTGGCGTATTCTGTAATACATTCGCTGTCTTAAGGTGAATGCTGCAAATCAAATAAAAAAAAAACCCATGATTAAACATTAAGGCTTCAGATTACATTTTTGTATAAAACTCACTTATTGTCCTCCAGTGACATGGTTTCCGATGAGGCAACTGAGGTACCTGCAAGCGAACTTCGTAGTGAGTGCGTATCCTCGGGTACAGTAAGCGTAACTATATAATTTTAATTGTTTTTTTTTTTTTTTTTTGTATTTTTGGTTTTTATTATTGAATTCAGTTTATCGGGTTTTTTTTTAAGGATCGTTTATGTCAGAAACCAATCCCAGTTCGTCGTCCGAGGTGATAGAATGGGCCAATGCGTAAAGGAAAATTTGCATTTAGTTTTTTAAGTGTACAAATTTGGAAGTTTAGTTTGAGATGTTAGTGTGTTTGTGGTGGTTTGTGAGGTGCAAATTGGTATAGTTCAATTAAACAACATAATCTGAAATTTCACTTTCGCTTAATATTAAATATGAAATTTGAAAATTATATTAACATGCTCTCATAGATTTCAGTACAAAATCATATTTATTTATTGTGTTTGTTGTTGTAGGTGTGTGTGTGTGTATGTGTTTATTTTGTTGTTATGTGTAACAGCGTTATTTGTATCTACTACAAACTACAATTTAAAATTTGGCTTCAACATAAACTAAATTTTATATGAGTTTCGTTTCGTTTCTTGTACAAAGCAACTAAATAATTTTAAATTTATATATGTATGTATGTTGTATAAAGAAATGCAAAAATAGCAAAACTTAGCCTTAAAGCAAAGTAAGTATAGAATAATAATATGGTTATCAAAAAGTCATAAATAAATATTTCTCGTTGTACGCAATTACAAAAGAAGGAATTATTGGAATATGGAATTGGTGAGGATTGGAATCTTAGGAATAATCAGTAAATGGAATACACATAACAAGTAGTTAGTTTAAGTATATATAGAATAATATCAAAATCGTTTGAGAGAACAAGAAAAATCAGGGATACGGACTATCTGATTATAACCTTGCAAATACATATATTAAACGGCATTCAATTTCAATGAAATTGTCATATTTTATATGGTTGTATATGACCGACCACTTTTTGTGATTCAATTACATGAGTTTAAAGAGTTTATGCTGATTGACAATACGTATAAATTTTGTATGTAGCCGTAGATGCAAGGATATATACATAAACAAATTTATGTTTAACAATCAATCGTACATAAATTCTAATTGATTTCACACAAAAATTTTAACTAAACATACTAAATTAAATCTAAGAGTTTTTTTTTAGTGTTTTAGGGTTGGCATATGCTTTATGCAAATAACAAAATAAACAGAATTAATTAATAAAGAAAAGACACAAACTATAAACTAGAGACGCGTATTCTCCACGCTTAATGCATCATCATTATCATCATCAACAACAGCATCACCATTATAAATGGCTTCCTTGTCTGTGACTTGTCCATTTTGTATAATTTGTATGCTCTGGTGGTACTGGTGCTCTTGCTGCTGGTGGTGCTGCTGATGGTTTGTGGTTGGTGATTTCATATGCAACGCCTCTAAGGCCTGATCCAGATCAAGCCTTTGGCGACTGTCATTATCGCTGCTATAGCTATGACGCTTCAAACCATTGGCCAGGTAATGCTGATGCTGCTGGTGCAGGTTGTGGACACTCTGGCTGCGACTGTCTGGCTCAAATGTGCTGGTTGTTACCACAAAACCATTGCTATAAAGCGAGTAACTGCTAATTGCCGGCGATGTGGCTAAGCTAGTGATACTCTGATAAGTTTTCATTGAATAAGCATCACCTACGATTAGAATTACACAAGTAGAAGAATAGTACAAATGCTGTCATTGAGATTTGAGTATTTATTGGCCATTAACCCAGTACCAGGGCCAGGGCGGCAAATGGTGAGCAGTGATGGTACAGCGGCAGACAATTTGTTAGGCAAATGTTACACATGGAACTAGGCGGGACGTGACAATGCTTGTAATTTTATTTTTTGTAATTATTATAATATAAATATTATTTTAATTAGGATTGTTGATATATCATTACTATTATTATTTTTTTTTTAAGATCTTGATTATAATGGAATTTTAATGTAACCACTTAGAGCTCAACAACAATGTTAACCTGACAGCGCGTAAAGTCAAGGGAGCAAAAAAAAAAAAAATTTTTATTTTTATATACATTTTTAAAAGAAATTAAAAATTAATTCGCAAGTGGTAATCATCAGTATCAACAATCCTTTTGTTAAGTATTTAGGTATATATATATACAGTTTTGTAGTTGGTTAGAATTGACCTAAAAACCAGCTGAATTCCCCAACCTCTCTTATCTTTAATAGTATTATAATATAGACCAGTAATTAAAATATCCTTTAACACTCACTTTTGGCGGTCGGTTTTTCTTATTGAAAATTTTCTGTAGTGTAAATAATAAACAGGCGCCATAGCCAAATAAATCGTTGGCTTGGCAACACAGAGAGCAGAGAGGGGAGAAAAAACTAACTAATACATATTTACAAAATGAATTGGAAATCAAGACAAAACAATAAAATACATATGCCATATATACATACATATATAATAATAATTAAGAGTTTTTGTACATAAGGGTAACAATAATACTGACAAAACAAAAATCAACATTAAAATCAGTTTACAGTTCATTTCTATGGTATGTAACTGAACTGTATGGTTTCGTATTTCTTTACATAAATTATAAATTGTGATAAACTTGCACCACACAAATAAAATTATAGTTTTAATTATATAAGGAAGCAAGCATTTACTGGTTAGAAGAATTAGAAAGTAACAAGAATAATAGATCTTTCAGACCCTCTACTTACCCGTAGCGCATTCAGATGTCTCATACGACATGGTCGATTGTACATCACCAGCATTTTGCTCTTGTCTTAAAAATAAGAACGAAAGTTAATAAATTTAAAACATTTTACTTTGTAAAAAAATTTATAAGCTTACCTTATTATCACATCTGTTATGACTTGCTTCTCTGTATCTGTGTAATCATTACGTCTGCGTCCAATTTTCTTTTCTAAATCTGCCTCAACAAAGTCACCCAATGTGCGTGTAGGAAACTCATTGGACTTAGCTGGCGGTGGCTGATCTAGTTTTAAGTCTTTCAACTTTTTCATAACACGTTCCAGAGCCTGAATAGCATCATCATCGTTATAGCCAAAATTCTTATGCAATTTAACTTGTAAATACTCGATAATGGCATCCATATCTTTTAACCGTAGTAGTTCATCCTTATGTAGATATAAAATGGTAATAGCCATAGATAAAATAACACGATCACCATCCAGAAGAAAGATATCCCATACTCGTAAACTAAGACTGAAGGGAACCTTCAAGCAGAATAAAAATTATAGATTTTCTTTGCTCGAGTTATTTTGACAGTCACTTACCCTTTCAACAAAAACCACAAAAAACCATTTAATGGCATACAGCAAGGCATCAACATTGTGTTTTGTAAAGTGCTTATGCAGTTTACGCATAATCTTGGACAATATACGATCATGATGATCAATGAATCGCGTCAGCTTTGGGAATCCTTCAATAAATAGACCATGCATGCCATATTTTTTATCCGTTATCAACGTGTTGAGCGCCCAAAAGGCCTCCTCTTCATGCATATAGAGAAGTAAGACACCGGCTACACAAGCCATACCCTGGCAGTAGCCTAATTCTGAATTATAAATGCTATATGCATTGAGCACATTGAAAAGGGAGCATTGCTTCACACTGTAGCGCTGCCTATAGGCAAGATTGTCGCGGAATTGCCGATTCACATCGGCATCAATTTGACGTGTCTCTGTCGAGTACTTTTTGGCCAATTGAAGCATTCGAGAATACACCCCTTTGTGTGTGGCCATTCCCTGATCTACATTTAGTAACAACTTCCATACCGACCAGCGTACACGATCGGGTATGCCCTTGTAAACGCGCTTGTGCAACTTTTCTGCTGCAGGTGGCCAGTTGCTAAGCATTTTCATCCATTTTTTGTCGCGCTCCAGTTCAATTTTAGTGCGTTGAATTTCTTGAGAGTCGCGGGTATTGGGCAGGCGGGAATCATGCATAAAGCCATATCTAGGAATTTCACAAATGATAAGATATTATCATTTTAAATGTACACAAATGATGATGTTGAACAAGATAAATGAAGAAATGAAAAATGAAATGAAGACCCACTTGTCTGTTATGTGATAAATCTCGAATTTCGGATTTTCCCAGGGATCAACCACATTGTTGGGATCCAGACCGAGCTCATAGCGTCTAAAGATGTCTTCGCGCTCATCTTCTGCACGCTTTATCAACGCCTCCTGCTGTTCACCATCCGTCATTATGGGCTAAAGGGTGAAGGAAGGGACCGACACGGTCAGGGGGCGGAGACGATCAGTTAGGGAGCGGCTGCTACTCGGTTGCTGCTTGTATGTCTCACTTGGTGATAGCGCGAAACTTTGTTTTTTTTTTTAATTGATAAAAGACAAAAGCATTAATGTTAACATATGAAAATCCATAGCACACGCTCGCAAACATATTCATACACACACACACACATATGCACGGGGCGCAGAGTGCAGGTCAATCGATTTCACTGAGAGCTTCTGGTTGTTATTGTTTACAACAACAAGAGCTATACAATCGTATTCCCCTTGGCCACCGCTTCAGACCGCTATAATAAATGACGTGATGCTCTATAATATTTAAATATCTCGCGATCACAACAGCAACATTAAAATTTAAAACCATACGAGAAACAACAGTACCAAGAATAAAAGACGCCCCCCGTTTAGTTTGAGGGAGACAGTAAGGTGGGAGGTGAAGCATGTAAGAATAGTTGAATATGAAGCAAAGTATTTCCGATATTGGCTTTTAAATAGGTTTTTAAATGTTAAATGCTCTATACATATGTGTTTCTTATTTATCATTAACTTCCTGTTTTTGCAGCAATTTTGTTATTGTAATTTTGTCAACACTAACCGACACTCACACACACATTTACAACATAAACACACACATTTACAAATTGCAAAATAGAAAAAGTTTTCACTGGAAAACGCTTTTTCTGTGTTTGTGATATTGTTGTTTAAGTTACCCCAGTTAAGTTCCTCGTCACATTAATTTGTTTACCATTTAATTTTGTTTTTGGTACTTCCTTTAAACAAATACTCAGATTAAACAATTTTCGACACTTTCTTCTGCTTTTTGTTGATATTTATAACCGATACTAGCTTATCGATAGTTTGGCCGATAGCACTTTTAATGCCCGTGTGACACAAACTCATTTTACTGATATAAAAATGATGTGAATGTTAATTAATTTTCAATAGTACAGCTGGTTTTTCTTAATTTTTTGTAAAAATTGTAATTATGAAAATTAAAGATTCTTATTGCCAAAAGTAAACAGTAATATTGTGCAAAGAATTCATCACTTGTGATGCATCGACAATGCCATCGATTCTTTTTCCATCTCTAACTGGTATGGAGCAGCTAAAATTTAAATTGTTAACCTCGTTAAGTCTGGCTAAGAAATATGAGTGGCTCTTGGATTCATATATGCTGGTGAAATATGCAGTTTGACGCCTTGGTATCCTAATTATCATCAATTATATCGCAGGATTTTTACATAGATGATCACTGGCGAAAGCTGCCTGATAGTTGGCAACATTATTTAGAAAATGTGCCCCTGGAAAAGTTGGGTGAACTTGTCAGCGATCAAGACAACAGCAATGGGGACCATCAAATCTGGCCTCTGGAGCTGTTAGCCCTAAGGAAACTAGTAAATAGTCTTTCCATAACTCGCAGAATCAGAGATAAAGCTGATCCCAAGGTAAGTATTTAAGTTAACAAACTTTCCTTTATCAAATTTTACTGTAATCGGTTGATCATTTATAGAACACTTTGCACTGTCCACTGCTAGACCATCGCAAGCTCAAGCACATGTTTCGGAAATGTGTAAAGCCCAAGAAGTACCACGAGATTACTCGTATGGCTGAAATTTGTGCAGCTAAATGTCAAGAAATGAAAGTTGACTTTATTGTGGACTTTGGAGCGGGTTTGGGACACTTGGCTCGCATTTTGGGCTATGGCTATGGCATACAGGTGTGCTGTTTGGAAATGCAAGACAAATTAAACCATCAAGCAATGGAAATAGATTACAAATTGGAGTCCATGGCCAGCAAATTTTTGGATGCCAGCGATATTAATCATTTTATGCGTCCAAAACATCTAACTCAATGTTTAACCAGCCGCACTTCATCATTTGAATTTATTGAGAGCCTACGTCAGACTCTTAACCTGACCAATGATAATTTTCAGTTCGGCATAATAGGTCTACATCCATGTGGAGACTTAGGGCCCACACTAATGCGAATGTTCTTGTCATGTAAGCAGGCCAAATTCTTGAATTTTGTTGGCTGTTGCTATCAGAAAATGACCACCAGGCAAACACACCCTCAAAAAAATCGACACGGCTACCCGTTAAGCGAATTCTTGCGGGCACAAGACAATTTCCAGCTTAGCTATGAGGCGAGAGAAATATCGTGTCATGCAATAGAGATGTATTATGACCGTCTCACTTCAGGACAACATGACTATCTAAGGATTCATTCATTGCGGGCAGCAGCTGAACGATTGATAGTTCAAGAGTACCCTCAGCTGCGACATTGCGCCCTACGCAACGTAAAGCATAAACCGGACATGGCTTTCGAGGAGTATGTATATATAAAAACCTTTTAGATTCGGCGAAGTAGTTAGAGCTTCATCATGCATCTACATAGCTATTTTCAGCAAGCAGTAAAAAGTACTCGCTTTGAAACTGTTGATCAAACACTATGGACTAACAGTCAAAAGGTACAGACCCAAATGGACTTGAAGAACTGGCGGCAAATAGTCGGTTTTTATACCTTACGTCTTATGCTGGCCCCACTAGTTGAAAGTATAATATTATACGATCGAGCCTTGTTTCTGATGGAGCATGGTAAGAAATATATATAAATAAGTTTTTTGCATTTAATAGTTAAATCACTATATTTTAGATTGTGAAGTCCATATTAAGGCCATTTTTAATCCACGTCTCTCACCCAGAAACCACATAACTAGCGCCATAAAAAGCTGATACTGTCTATCTGGGCATAAATTCCTGCTTATCTGTAACAAGGTTGTGGTTAGAGTAAATAAATTCTGTACATATATTATACGTATATCTTTATTGAAGATAATATCGTTAAAGAAGAATTCTTATGTCAAGTCAGAAGTCGTTAAACGTTTTTTGAGCTATATAAGGATTTACGCTACTCATTGATAATAGCCCTTTTCAGCGGCTGCCTCAACAATTGTTCGTATGGCTGTAAAGGCTTCACTGGCTGTTGGTTGTATTTCTACGGCCGGTAATATAAACAAATCTTGACTGTCCGGTGGACCGCGCAACTCAAATGTATAGGCAATTGGTATTTGTGCCTCGGCGTGAGCCCAATCCATGCTGCCGCCACTCGAAGGATAGATGGTTTCGTATAAACTGCCGCTCACATAATCTCGCCCGCTCTCAGCTTTAATCGCTTCAGAAGCCTTCTTTCCAAATTCCTGGAGGTCATCGTAGTTGGACACGCGTTCCTTGGTATAGCCGTACGGGAACATCAGCATCTGGGAGTACGAATGTAAAGCAATGTAGGTCTTTATTTGTTCCTTCTTTACATTGCTGCGTATGAAGTTAATGAGTCGCTGTGTTTCAAGCTCACTGCCGGCACTGGGCCCGGCATAATCATAGCGTGTGGGATCACTGCTGGATCCAGTAGAGTTCCAATGATCCGGATAATTGCGATTTAAATCTACACCTCGGGCAGTTCCAAAAAGCTGACGATTTTTGCGCCACATGCGATCATGTTCAAATGTATATTTGTAACCGTCGGGGTTGACGCAAGGAAACACGATCCAATTATAGTCCTTGGCTAGTTTTTGAACTCCTGCATCCTGAGAAGTCAACAGCTTATTTATAATGTACGTAGCTGTAGCCGGTGCAATCCATTCACGAGCATGTATTCCGCTCTCAATAAAAATGGCCTTATTGTCAGGATTTGTGGCCATTTTAATACCCTTGATAGGATTACCCTGAGTGCTGGTACCCATATCCAAGACACTAAGGCGATCCGAATATTTTGCGGCCATCTTGTCCAACCAGGCGTAAATTGTTTTCAAGTGGAAAAAGTGTTGCCAATCCAATTTAGACGGATCAGTGCTGTCAGGTAAAACTTCACGCAGATTGCGATCAATCTTCTCTTGAAAATTATATGTCTAAAGGAAATGGAACTGGTCAATGATATGTTTTATTCTTTATCAAACTAATTAACTTACCAAAATGCGATGTTGTAAATTGTAGGTCTTCAACAAATCCGCAAAATCTGCTACACGATGGGCAGCCACCAAAATAGATAGCTTCTGGCCTATCTCCCGTGCATGACCAATAAATGTAAGGCTATCACTTTGATCTTCCAGCTGTTGGAACAGTTTTATCTGTTCCTCGGTATCAAATTGCACATTGTAGATGCGATAATGGTCATAGCGCGCCTGATCTGGTGGCAACTGACACGTTCCAATCTCCGTACCCAAACAGTCGCTGGTGGCTTTAGAACCGGTAGCTGCCATGGTCGACGAAATAATGACTAGGCAGAGCAAAGCTGTGCGCCAGGTTAACATATTTAAAATTTCCATTTTGTTAACTCAACAAATACATATTTATTTATACTCAGAGAAAATAAAAGAGCGAGAGAGAGACAGAGAGAGAGAGAAGTCGCTTGTTTTTGTTCTTTATCAAATTTGCAGTGGGCCGAGGGTAAACATACACACATACATGTATGTGTGGATGTTCGGATAAGTGTATGGGCTAGACAGCTGTTGATACCCACCCGCCTATGCGAGAAACATTTTAAAATTTTTGTTTTATGACTGTCATAAAACGTTTTCCGTGGTAGAAACCCAAGACAATCTTGGAAAAAATATACATATGTATGTACATACATATATACATATGGCTATATTTCTGGAAAACTGGAAAAATTCCTAAGGACTTCAATTATAACTCAGCTTGTTAAGTTTCTAATCCTCTTTGGCAAGACATTGTTATTTTTCTACGAAATGGTACATTTTTAAGTATTTTAAAAAACTACCACATGTACATACATACATACATAAGTGTTGTTAAAGTAGGCAAAATCATTTTTGCCCAAAATCCCATACTTTTAATAATCATATGTACATTTAAAGTAAAAAAAAAATATTTTTATAAACTGTATTTTACATAATTATTAGAAAAATTTTGTTACGTTTTAAAAATTTTGACAGAAGTCACAAAAAACGTTTTAACCCTTACATTTACTATTCTCTGAAACTGAAATAAGTAACACCAAATTTTTAGATGTTTACTATTGTCTCAAATTAATCTATAAGTACAACTGAATTTTAAGTTTAACCCATTCGTTTACTATTATCTCAAACTGGTCAATTAGTGAAAGAAAATTTTGGGGCTAAAAATCGAAATTGAGTGTTTTATTTTGGTAATACATTTGAACAGTAAAAGTAATTTTCTTCCGTTATACATTTATACAGTTTATTTTTTTTTGCTTCTGCCTAGTGTTAGAGTGGACAATTGACCGCTACCATTTGAAAACTGTTGTTTCCGCCGTTGGAGTTCCTGACACTCCTCGTCCAGCAATCGTCGAGCCTCCTCCAAATTGGTCTTTTCATCGAGGTGTTCACGCTTAAGCTTCTCAAATTTCAGGTGCAATTCCTTTTCGCTGTCCTTAAGTTCATTTTCTTTTTGCTTCACCCGCTGAATGAACATTTGACGCATCTCCTCTTCCTTGGCCTGGAGACTTGCCAAATGATTGCTACGCTTAGTTTCAAATGTTTTTTGAAAGGAAACTGGCTGATTGTTACTGTCTACATCGACAAATCCCATCTGGTCCAGACGGCGTTGACGATATAGTTCATAATGACGTGTGTGTGTCAACTCTCGCAAATCTTCCATGTTGGTGCGGATGAGCATCTCTCGTAGTTTTACAAAATCGCAGTGTGACTCGTTCTCAATATGCACTGATCCCCATGGATATTGTCGTGCGCGTACTTGTTTGCCGGCAACTTTGATAAATTCTGTGCTGCCAACAACAGCAAATGGCAAATGCAGGTTCATGGACTCGTTTAGTTCGGCTACTAAGGCATCGTCATCCGTGGGGAATTTATATATGCTAACATTATTCTTGATCAACTCTTTCATTATGCGATCCTTAAAACCACTTAGTTCGCTTTTGGAGATGGTATCAGCTTTGGCAATAATGGGAATAATGTTGACCTTGCTGTCCAAATGTTTCATACACTCCAGATCCATTGACTTGAGTCCGTGTCCTGTGGGGCAAATAAAGTAGAGGCACACATGGACGCGGCTGTCATGAATGGTGGCCATTTGACGTCTGATCTTCAGTTCTTCCTGCAGATAAGCCTCAAATTTGGCATCCAAATAGTCCACCAAGGCATTGTGCGAATCGGCCCTGTTTACCTGATCACCATAACCAATGGTGTCGCATATTGTCAGCTTTAAGTTGACATTGCTCTCCTTTATTTCATACGTCTGAGCCTTGAGTTTCACGTTAGGCAAATTGTGGGGGCTTGATGACGAATCAAAACTGGTGTTGAAAAGAGTGTCCATTAGTGTTGATTTCCCCAGCGCAGTTTCGCCAATGCACATGATATTAAAATGAAAGCCATTTTGAACGCTTTTGTTAACCAATTGATCCGGCAAACTGTCGAACCCTACATGACCAGAGAGCGGAAGGTGCCTTGGCTTGACCACAGCTATTTCTTTGTCCGTTAACGTTGATATATGAACCATTTCGTATTTCTTTTCAAACTATGCAAAATCACTTGGGTGTTGGAAGTTTTTATATACTCGTAGCAGGTAGACACAATATTGCCGGTTCTTGGAATTAGTAGAGCAGTTAATCTGATGAGTTTTTAATTCGTATTTTTGATTTTTACCTGCCGGTTATTTTGAGTTTTGAACGAAGCAGGGATGCCACTACATGTCAGGTCGTTGAGTCTATCGGAGTGCTGCCAGAATCTAAAATAGCGAAAGGAAGTTAATCGATTGTGAATAATCGTCGACGCATCTTCACGACGCATACAGAATTACAATTGTGCCGAAAAATTCGCGTTCTGCTTAGTTTATGCGCTATATTGTTTAATTAAAGTGCAATACACTTATTGTTCAAGGTCTCAGCACAGGTAAGCAAATGGAGTTAAGCTTCTATGTAAATATTTCATGGGTTTTTTAAAGCAATCGACTTGCTTCTTTCTTCTTCTCTTTCTCTTGGTGGCCGCCATTTTCTTTTCGCCACTTTCCATTCTTCTCTTCCTCTTGCTCAATTTTTTTTCCTTAAGCCGCAGCTAATTCCATTGTTTTAACCAGGCCCATGAGTATTCATCGAGAAGGAGCCGGAGCTGAACTCGATCGCATCACAGTGAAAATACACAATATGAAACGCAGCGCCTCGCGCTCCCCCGGTCGCAGCAATTTGTCCAGTAGAAACTCGCGCAGCATGGGACGTGGCTACGATAATGGTGGCAGTGGGGTGCCAGGTGATTCTCCAGAACGGATTTCACCCGAGCGCATGCGACGCCGACTAGATCGGTCACCGAGTCCACGTGGTCGGTATGGGTCGCCGCATCGAGATCCCTATATGCGGGGTCCGCCACCAGCGGAGCGTCCAACGGGTTACAAAGTATTGTGTGTGAGTGCATTGCCGCCAAAGGCTCCAGATGAGGTCATCGAGGAGACCTTATATAGGGAATATAAAAAGTTTGGAGACTTTAGTGTTCGACTGTCGCATGATTTGGATGAGCGAGTGGCGTATGTGTGCTTCCGTACGCCTGAAGATGCACGTGATGCCAAGCATCATAAGCCGCGCTTAATAATCTATGACAAAATGGCAATTGTAGAGCCAGTCTATAAATCTAACACACGGCCCGAATACAGGTAGATTAAACTTTTTTATGGATAAAATGTTATACTTAACTTATTTTTTATTCCTGGTAGACCGCGTGGACACTCCATATCTCCCCCGGACTACGAGCGGTATCATTATTCACGATCTCCGATGGGTCCTGGAGTTCCAATAGACCACCGTCGACCCCCAGTTGATCCATATGACCGTTACAATCATCCTCATATGCATCCCCATGCTGTACATCCCCGCGAATATCGGCCTCTGCATCACGAGTATCCACATCCACCCCGTGGTCCTCCACTGCACCGTGGACATCCACATCATTTGCATGGACATCCACCACCTCATCAGTATGCTCCCATGCGGCCCATAGCTCCGCGTCCACATGTTCCATACGAGAAACCCGAAAGCAAGAAGGACAAGTTTCCCAATTACCTTCACCATGTCCAACCCGAAGATGATCCGCTTTCGACGCGCACCCTATTTGCCGGAAATTTAGAGGTGACCATAGCCGATGATGAGCTCCGGCGCATATTTGGTAAATACGGGGTTGTGGATGACATAGATATAAAGCGACCACCACCCGGCACGGGGAACGCATTTGCCTTTGTGCGCTATCAAAATCTTGACATGGCCCATCGGGCCAAAATCGAACTCTCTGGTCAGTATATTGGAAAATTCCAATGCAAGATTGGTTATGGAAAGGTTACACCGGCTACACGGATGTGGATTGGCGGATTGGGGGCTTGGACTTCGGTTACTCAGCTGGAGCGAGAATTCGATCGCTTTGGAGCCATCAAAAAGATTGAATACCAAAAGGGCGATCCCTATGCTTACATTCAGTATGAAACAGTGGAGGCAGCTACTGCGGCAGTGAAAGAGATGCGTGGCTTCCCATTGGGTGGACCAGAACGTCGTTTACGAACAGACTTTGCAGAGTTACCAGGAACAACACCAGCGGCCCCGTTTAAATCATCCACAAAGCCGGCATACGAGGACAGCTCCTTGGAATACCGACGTCCCGAATACGATCCCTACTATGAGGAGACAGCAGTTTATGCACCTCGTGGCGGTTACTCACCATATCCACCGCGTGGCGGCTATCGCGGACGAGGCGGTTATCGTGGACGAGGACGTGGCATGTATCATTATCACAACGATGTACACAGACCGCCACATCCAGGCGCTTTGGGCGGACCATCATCTTCATCGTCATCATCGGTTCTACCGCCAGGCGGAGTGGATGATGAATGGCGTCGTCCACCTGGCGAATCCTACGATCGTTCTAGCTCTCGGGAGCCGGGCGTTGAACGTTCCCGTTCGCGTTCTCCTCTCAAACGGGCACGCTCGCCCGGCTCCGATTCAGATACATCAACGAGACGCAACGATGCTTTAAGTTCGGCCAACACTGTTTCAGAGGTGGCTCGCAAATGTGGCACTGTGTGGACTGGAGCATTGATACTAAAAAGTTCACTGTTTCCGGCTAAATTCCATTTGACCGATGGTGATATTGACATTGTAGAGTCCCTTATGCGAGATGAAGAGGGTAAACACAATTTACGCATCACTCAGAGACTTCGGCTCGATCCACCGAAGCTTGATGATGTCCAAAAGCGAATTGCCTCATCTTCAGCGCATGCCATTTTCATGGGTCTGGCTGGATCTACAATGGACACCAATTGCGATGACGCAAGTGTTCAGACACGTCCGATGCGCAACTTAGTATCCTATTTAAAGCAAAAAGAGGCAGCTGGAGTCATATCACTGCTAAACAAAGAAACGGAGGCAACAGGCGTATTGTATGCATTTCCGCCATGCGAATTCTCCACAGAGCTCCTAAAACGCACATGCCATAGCCTTACCGAGGAGGGCTTAAAAGAAGATCATCTGGTTATTGTTGTGGTACGTGGAGGTACTGCTTAAATAAATTAAGATGGCCAACTGAAGTTAATGACGATCCGCAGAGGGCTAAGCCACCAGAAAACAGAAGGATAGCATCAATTAAATCCTTAATTAAAAATCCACAAGTTCCATCCTAGACAAACACAAATTACCACACACACAAAAGCACACGTCCACATCCCTGAAACCACCTTGCTTACCCAATCTCGATCCAATTTTAAATCATCCATTAATCTAATTTGATTTATTTTTTTTGCAGACAAGAAACTTAGTGAAGAGTGAATTTTTCAAGTTTCAAGTTCTCTGTGCCAACGTTAAAAAAAACGAAAAGATAACAAGAAAAAAAGTTCGCTTATATTTTATCTGATTATATTTTTGTTATTTTTTATATTAAAAAAAGGCAAAAGTGTTAAAAAAAGCAAACAAAAACCCTTCCCTCAACAACAAAAACTAAATATGTGTAAAACCAAATCAGTTTTGTGTTCAAATTATTGTGTTTAGTTTAAAATTACGGGGTTGTTTCAAATTTCGATTCATCATAAAAATGCATTCCGTCAAGGACCTCTGAAGAATACCAATTTTAAATCATTATGTTAAATTTTTGATTTCCTCTATCCTTAAAACTTGTTCGTTTAATTGTGCGCATTCCTACTTTTCAAATTAAGATCAATCTCAAAAACAAGTGTTGGAAAGTTTTAAGTGAAAAATTTGTTCTTGTTTCTGCCAGCCGATTGCAGAGTGAAGAACAAGAGCAATTTGAAATTAACTGCAAAAGTGCACATATCCCCAGATGATACTAGCGGAGTGCAAGATTTGACAAATTTTTAAAAACGAAATGTTGAACCGGAATAAAGAACATCCCCGTATGAATTTTGTTTCAAATTTTTACTGACACGAGGGTCAAATCCAGAGTTGCCCATAAAAGTTTTAGTTTTTTTTTGTGAAAAGCAAGTGCAACACAAAAGTTTCGATTATGTTCAATTTCTTCGTATAAGACAAAAAAACCTTAACTTGCAGATGAAAAACTTGAAGTGTTTTATTTGATTGCAGTTGCTTATGGTTTCTGGTTAGTGTCAGTGCTGTTCTCCCCTCCTACCACAAAAAAAAAAAAAAAAGGGAATTGAATCTTTAATGAAAGTGTACGATATGTGTGTTCCCCGTCTTCTGTTTTATTACATAACACTCTATATATATATAATTATATATTGTAAATCAGTTCTCCTCTAATTCCATCCGAAAAGAGAACATCGTGTGACATTTGTTGTCAAAAAATGTATTTTTCTTTGGGTTTTTGGCAAATGTTACATTCGTTTTCTTGTGGTTGCACTCAACATAGTTCCAGTTCAGAAGTTATACAGTTCAGTTTCAAGTTCAGTTGGTGATTTTTGTTTATAATTTTGATGATTGTTTTTTAGTTAAGGAAGTGCATGATGATGACGATGAAAAATTATATTGATTATGATAATGAAGATTATAATGATGAGGTGTGTGTTGTGTGTGGCCAATATATATATATATAAAATTATAAATGTATATCAAAATATTTCTCAGATGTCTATGTTGTAATTGAACAAGCCGAGAAAAAAACATGAAATTAATGGTCTATATCTACATATATTTATTTCAAAAAACAAAAGCTGTACTAGACAAGACAACAAGACGAATAATGAAGTAGAAATGTTTGACGTTTGTGTATTGAAATTGCGTTTGAATCGATTAAAATAATAAAAGTATTGATTATGCTTCAAATCATAACTGAATATTATAAAACTATCCTACCATATATTTTATTGATATGATCTAAAAATATTAAATAAACGTACTCTGAACAAAACGTTTTGTGACTGTGTGTTTGTGTGGTGTGCTACAAAGTGTTTACTATAGTGAGAAAATGAAGTGATAAGATTCAAACATACCATTAATGAAAGTTTATTATTACAAGGTAACTCCTGTAAAGCCATTCAACATTTCCATCCCAATCTTATTTAAACACATACCATCTTTTATTTTAACATTAATTTTTAATCATTTGCAGTAAATTGGAATTGGATTAATCGTAATATATATAAAATACTGTGCAAATGGCAAAATATTTTGGGGTCTCCACAACATGGCTAACAAATCCGTCTTTTTCAGGATCCCATAGAAAGTTGATCATGGAATACAGGCCTTGCATTAGATATTCACCAACCGAAATAATCACAATATAACGATATCTGCGGAGTAGGATATTAATTTACACATTCACCGTTTTTAGCACTTATTTACCTATCAAAATTCTGTAGTTTGATGCGATTTTTAATCTCCTCGCTGACCTGAGCAGCCATGTGCAACGAATGCTTTGGATGGAACATATACTCCTCGTTATAACTCTTATCCATTACCGTCTTTATGATAATCTCCAAACGTTCCTTCTTCAAAGGATTCTTGGGCTCCAAGCGATACGTGGGCATAAAGCGTAGAGTGGGCTATACAGTATCGGAATTAAATGCGGATAGAGGATTCTATTTGTCTACTTACTTTCACTTGAGCAGCCAAACCCAGGGGGCTGGTAACCCCGCCCATTGTGGATTTATTTAGAGATGCGCGTTGGCTGGTGGACTGCTTCTGCATGGTGTAAAGACAAGACGTAATATGTTAGTTTAGTCCAAGATGAAGAAGAACATACTTCAATTGCCCCAACCCCCCCGCATCATAGCACTACTACCCGTTTTTCACCCTCGCATTCGGACCACTAAATCACATAACACCGACATAAGTCGCGACTATGCGTGACTTGTCCAAATGTTACATAGATCATCAATTCATTAAAATCACATCAAATATCCATGTTATTGTAATGACAAAATCAATCGTGAATTTATGTACCTTCTCACGCTCCTGGCCTAAGCACAAAGTCACCAGGCCCGACCAATTTTTGGCTGCAGCAACAGCAGCCATTTTATGTGTGCCTGACTCGAGTGCGTCGCGGTTGGCCATAAAACCACAAATGATAATGGCACCAAGTCATACAGAGTCTGTTGCCGTGACAATTTGCCGCCGCTGCTCTTGTTGAATCAATAATTGACCCAATCTTGGCTGCCACTTATAAATAGGCAAAACTCAAAGCCGACCAGTTTCGTAGGCCTTGCCGTATGCCACTTACCTCTAGTTTGGTCGGTTTCTCTTTGCCGTTCGTCTGCTTGTCTTTGGCCTTGCCTCCCTTTTCTTTTGTTGTGGCAGGGACCTTCTCCTTTTCTTCTTTCTCTTTGCTCGGAGCTTCAGGGGCGGTAGCTTGAGCATTCTCCTTGGGATGTTCATCCGGAGTATCAGCCATGCTTGCAATAGTAAGGTTCAATACTAATTTGTTTTAAAAGGGTCTTGCAAGTTGTTTTCTAAAATGGAAATGAAAAACTAGTGCTACTTCACCATATACCTACTATGTCAAGCAATAAAAATTTTTATTAATATTTAAAAAACACAAATAAAATCCTTTTACGATTCTATGATGGAAATAAATTTCATTTCAGAATTGTCGATGGATCATATTTAAGGCAAAGATAGCCTAGAAACATTATCTGTCAAAATTATATTAAAGAATAAAGTAAGTTTTTTACAACAACAAATTACTTTACATTTTTATTATTTTCATTTGGTTTGCAATACACATTGTTATACATATATATATGTTTTATTCATTGTTTCTTTGTATATGGAATATGTTTCTTGTTTCGTGGTTAAGGTTTAAGTATATATCAACACAGTCAGTAGACGATTATTACACAATTACACAAGGGATAATAATTTATTTGCATTTTGGTTTTTAGGTATTTTCATTATTTTCTCGTTTTCAATTATAAAACATACTACAAAACATCAAGTATACATATATTCGATAATTATATATTGTAAACCACACACAAATATATATATATATATATTCAGATATATATATATATATGTATTTGTATATAATAGAAAAATTTGTTTATAAAAAGTTTAAAATAAAAATAGAACAATTGGCCAGTCCAGGACTCCAAAACGTATGGCTTTTCTAATTTTCAAGTGTTTTAAACACTGCCAATACGGGACACTGGGAGGGAGAAAAACTAAACATTGATATAGATTCCAAATGTATAAACAAAACTAAAAACGGGGGAATAAAAATTGTACAAAGATCATAATTTCACAGTGTATATAAGACAATAAAAACGCGCATCAATGAAAAACGACTTACAATTGGACAATCTAACATACATTGTACATACATATATATATGATAGCTTCTATATCTTTATAAATATATTTTTAGCCCCGTAGTGCATATTTTGGTGCAGACTTATAGTTAGGTCATCGGAAAGTTCTACATTTTCACTGTATTATAGATTCTTCTTTTTTTTCTAGGTTTTTGTTCGTACCAAAGATTTGTTTCTCAGTCGTGTAAGTGGACACATATGTAAAGCTTTAGTTTGCTATGTGTGTGTGTGTGATTATGTATAGTATATATATATAAATATATATATATATTATTTTGAATAATCTGTAGACATAAAAGTTGTGGACACACACAATAATCATAATAATGATAATATGTAATAATAATCATATAATATTCATATTCAGTGGGTTTCGTTTAGTTAAGATAGTTTTTATGCTGGATTGTTTTTGTGTGTGCTTTTTATATTATTCTTGATCTCGAAGTGTGTGTTTATACCAATATGCATCTAAAAAAGTATTTGTATATTTTGGTATTTCTCTGGCACCGTTATTTCATAACGCCAATTTGGTCCAAAAAATATGTTGGTTTAAAGATTCCCTTTCACGTACTAATCATTCGATCGCACTTTTCTTAGTGAACCGCGATTGAATTTGCAAATGGACTCGAGCAAAGCTGAACGTGTGGGCTCATCCTCTTCGGCTCCAGCATCTTCCGATAGCATATTGGGTGTAGATGATTGCCTGCCCACAGAACTGGCACTGTTACTGCCGCTGGGTAAATCTGGTTGCTGGCCGCTTGAATGCGGTGCTGGTGTAAGTGGCGGAGCTGTGTTAAAAAAGTTAATTTAATAAAACAAATAAAAAATATTGAAATCTAAAACCATTGACAAAAGCTTATTCGAAATTCTTTTTACTGAAACAGAATATTTCATATGAAGGGAGTAAATTCCAATATTCCTCGAACTGGTGTTTAGTTGCGTATTCACACAGACAAATGGAACAATATGCTTAACTGCCCCACGAATGGAATATAATTGCCTTTCAGTAATGAGAATTTTAAATGTTTCTTGAAATGGCCTTCCTTTAGGATTGAACACTACAAAATATTTAAGGGGTGAGATAAATAACTACATTTGAGACCGGCCAGTAGTGTGGGCTCTTCTGGTGTGCTGTCGGATCGATTAAACGAGTCGGCCGAGTTTAGTAGACCAAGAGCAGCGGCTGTTGCTGTGCTGGAAGTAGTTGTTGAGGTAGCCACTAGCGACAAGCGTCCATTGTTTGTTTGGAGTGAGCCTTGCTGCTTTAGTTTGGACTGTTTGTGCTCTAATTTCTAAATGGTTTTAAAAGCAAATAAAAAAACAATTAAATAAAAAGAAACAAAAAGTGTGTAACATTTGTTGAATAGCTGTGCCAACTACTTGATGCATTTTTTTCATTTTCAACTAACTGCTTTTTGCTTGGATTTTCGTTTCTCCTCCTCTGAGCTCATCAATTCCTGTACACGCACTATACGTTTTTGATTCTTCACCGATTTTTGTTCATCACGCAAACGTGTCTCGCTCTTGATGGCCGCCTGCTTTAGTAATTCTTTGGCATTGAGAGAAAGCTTGAAATGGGGCTTCTCACCCTGACTTTCGACGACTGGAACATGCGTAGCATATTGGCTGAAGAATCGATGTCCACTCAGTTGTTCCAGGGTAGGAAGGCCAGCCTTGCAGGCCTCCTTGGATAAAATGCTTTCTAGCAAGCATTCTGCAAGGCGGAAAGTTAGTCTCCAATCAATTTTTGAATTTCTATCAACTTACTCAGTGCTTCTGGGCATTCGTTTATTTGGCGAACAACCGATTCTTGTAAAGGATAACCCATGGCCATTTCAAATAAAACATGGCCAAAGCAATACACATCAATTGTCTCTATGGCATGGATTTTACTGTGCTGCATAAAAAATGGCCTGTAGAAGGCTGGCACACCGAGCACATAGTTCTCTATATCCAAAAGCTTGACGCAATCATCAACTATAACTACATTGCCAGAATGTAAATGACCTGTTGAATGCACATAGATTAGATTTATTCAAAGCTTGTTTAATATTTAATTTACCGTAAGCATATCCCTTGGAATGCAAAAAGAGTAGAGCATCCAGTATTTGTCTTCCATAGGTGGCTACTTGTTTCATGGAGAGAGCAGTCCGACCCTTTGGATTGCCATATTTACTTAAAAACGGATTCTTTGGTGTGGACACCATGCATAGCATATCCTTTAGAGAACCATGCTTGTGGAATCTATTCAAGTAATTATTACAAATAGTCAATTTCAAATATATTTTAAATATTCAAAAAATTACCTTCTTATCACCAAACAACCGCTCTCTGTGTGAGCGGCCAGCGCTATAGGCTCAATGTGGGGATGCTGCAAGCCCATTAGGCTCTTTAATATACCACTTATTTCCTTCTCATCAATAAGCTTGTCTGGCCCATATTCCATCCATTCGGCCACCATCTCAGCCTGGGGATCTAGATTACCAGCATCCATGGAGTTACCGCTGCCATTACTATTGCTGCAGCCCGAGGCAAAATGTTTGCTCTGATGCGTCTGAGAGCCACTTTTGACAAGCAATTTACTACTGGCACTCTTCTCTGGGGGCTTTGGAGTGACTTTAAAGTAATGTTTACGTAGCCGCCACCCTATTGCCCCCATGGTGGGACCCAAAGCCCACATTGTATCATTGCGCAGGCAGAGCATTGCATTCTGCATGGCATGATCTGCAAGAAATAATTCAATTTAATATCTTAAACTATATAAAAGTGAAAAATTAACTTGTGAATAAATAATGTAAACAAATTTTCAAAAAAATTCTGGGGGTTTTTGGGGTATTTTTCAATGGTTTTTCAGAAAAAACGGTTCTTTTAAGGTCGCCTTAGTTTGCGCTTGTTGTTATCCCTATGCTTCATTGAAGAGGAGCGAAATTTAGATAACTAAACTTTTTAAATAGCTACGATAAACATTTTAAATTTTTATCTTTTTTACGAACTGACCGTGAAATGATTGCGAGTAGCTCTCCGGATCGACGAATCGCTTGGCCGGTAGCGATGAAGCCAATATGGGATTCATTAGTACAGCGTTTATATAGACTTGCAGTGCTTCTTTCCTTTCAGCTATGAAATCCGGGCGCATATTACCGAAAAAACGTTTGCCAGGCAGTGGCAATTCAATGCCAGAGATACGTAGACATTTATGCAGCTTATCGAAGTCATTGTAACGGCGCAGGACATTCCAGGAATTCTCCTTGTTTGGCCCCCTCTGTACGCGCAGCAAGTACTCCTACATGTATGTACATGTACACACACACACAAACACACAACATGAAATCATCAACAAAGGCAAAATTATTGATTTTTCCTGTGCATTTTTCCTTCTTGCGGCAATACTCACCGTATGCCCGTTGACCTCTTCAACGGTGGAAATTTCACAGCTTATCTCCTGGGTATCATCCAATAGCACTTTTCGTTCATATCGGCTCGCAAATATGGCCATTTGTTGCAAGTGAATGCATATCTACACCTCTCCGCCCCCACCCAAGACCAATCTCAGTCTTTCGATTTCTTATTTCTTTTATGTATGTTTTTTTTTGTGGATGACGCACTTTTAGCTTTGGTTCTGAGTAGAAGATATGAAATTTTTAAATATGCTGTCAATCACTAAAAATTTAAGATTTATTTGCACTATTTTTCGTTCTTTTGTTTTTGGGAAAAGTGGATAATTTCGCGTTTTTTTTTTTTGCTTGCTTAAACAAGGAAATAAATATGATTTTTCTAATTCCTGCTTTTCTTTTCGCTGTTGTTTGTGTTGTAGTTAATATTTGTTTCTAAAACGACTGGCTGTTCGCATTAGAATCAAATATTTTATAAATTAGCTTTTTTCAATCGAAAACAAAAACAACTTTAACAGAAAAATGTTGACTGACTATTTTAATTTCAGCAGCTCACGGAAGTAAGTGATCGGTTATTGTACACTCTGTAAATGTCAACTTGCAAATAAGGATCGTTAAGAACACCACATTTAAATATATTTACAAGAAGAGTCTTGAATCAAAGTTAAGTTAAGTAAGCTAAAAATTTTATATGATGTAACCATTAAATAAACAAATAAACCGTTTGAGTATGGTGCAAACTAATAACAAACGTAAATACCCCTTTTAACAATGGGTAATGTCCCTATGTTACAATTAATCGTCTGTTGAGTAACATTTTTTGTCAGCGAGTCTGTTAACTGAGACTCTGCTCAATTTATCGATATCGATGACATTTCTTTCAGCAAAAGTTTTAATTTGAATGGCAGTTAGCATTTAACCAAAAAATTTTCTATTTAAATTTTTATTGAAACAGAGTTTCTTTGGAATTGTTGGTTTCTGGCTTGTAGAGATTCTTTGTTATAAGATAGTCCCTGACAAGCCTGAACAATGCGCCCATGCTAGTGAAGGCCACAAAACTAATGGACAATACAAAATGCCATTCCACGCTGGCAGAGCTTAGAGAGGCAATCTCCACAAGCAGGACAGCTGCCTGAAGAGTGGCCAAGGTGGAGTAGATCACATTTGGATTATGGAAGAGCTTCTGGAAATGCAAAATATAAAAATGAGTAAGTAAAACGTAATCATTTAGTCAATTTACTTGACTTACGTAAAAACGCACATGACTGGCATTGCCAGGCGTTGCGACTGTGATTGGCCCCTGACTTCGATAGAGCCCACCATTGTGTTTAACCACTGTATTTTGGCCATACATTATATATTTTGACCAGGTGTAGGCATTGGCAGCCAATATAAGCTGAGAGGGATTTGGGTCAGTGAGATCCATACGGTGCCAGCATCCCAAATGCAAAGTGGCACGGTGCAAAATGTCACTATATTTAGCTGGATAAAGAAACACGAATGATAAACTAAAGGCTCCCAGGCAAACTATGATGCAATGTTGAGCCGCTCGCATTACATTATAGTTAATACTCATTGCAAGAAAACAGGGTACCAGCCCACTATAATAGGCGTTAAGCATAGATGTAAATATGAGTTGTTTGAATCTTTTGTTGAAATCGTGTCGAAGTGTTTCAATCTCCTCGCGAATCTGCGGCAAACTGGTTGTACAACTATGAACCGGTAGGTCATTTATATATGCGCCTGGAAGCTCGAATCTAGAGCGCAGAAAAGGGTCCAATTGAAAGCCAAAGATGAGCAAATACACAAGAATCCTTTAAAGAAAATTGAGATTAACATTAAATAGTCGATTGCAGGGTGCGGGTGTTATTTACGGATAACTTAAGTAGAAGAGAAGCATGAGGGAATGTTTCTGATACAAGCGCCAGGCACAAAACACCAGCAACAACTGCACAGAGCCGCCAAACCCATATTTGACAGCTAGTCTTATCCAGTAACGGTGCTTCCATTTGCTCACCATTACAGAGTATATGAATCTACGTGTGTTGAGAATAAGGATGAAATACCTCAAATGTGGATCAATGAGCTCTATGTTCTGAAAGTATACACAGTTAAGATTTCCCTTTTATCATTTCTTGACATGCATTTCATCTACACACCACCATGTGCTTTGTAAAGGATTGAGGTAGCCACCAATTCGTACGATAAATATTAATAAACTGCACTATTGCTGCACCTATAGTGAAGGCACACATTATCAGTTCGCTTAACCATTCTGAAGTGCTGGCATAATCGGGGAATTGTATGTGCTTTGGCAACATAACGGGAGGATTCGGACCATTTCTTGAGTTCGTCGGGCGAGAAAGCGTGTCCTGGTGGTCGCTAGAGTTGCTGCCATCGCTACTGCGTTCATCATAAACCATTTTTAATTCAAATTTATTTCCTTTTCTGCATTAAAACAACTTTGAGCTAAAGACTTTGTTGTGTTCTCGGATCAAAACAGCTGTTCACATAGCGGGCGACTATTTAGTTCATACTAGAGATGACAGTTTTCCGATAAGCAGGAGGTTCGATTCAATATTATTTGACTGAACCTTTGTTTCTCTTATGATTAGAAAAAACAAAAGGTAACCGTTAAACCTAAAACAAATTAGCTTCTGAAAGATTATCAAACAGCTTAGTAAAGAAATATTTAAACTTTTTTTTACACTATATTGCTTTCTGTCTATACATTTATATTAATATACTAATACATTAGCTTAAAATCACTATATTATTTTTAAAACAAAACAAAAACTTTACAGAATATTCTCTTTGATTCAATTTTACGTTATGCGCTTTTTCGTAGTTCTGAAAAGGTTTTAAAGCGCAGATTTTTTTATAAAAATTAACAAATAAAAGTTAATTTTTTATAATTTGGCTTTAGAAATGCTAAGTGAGTTGTACCGCTTTAACGTTACCGTTAACGTTCCGACCATTTCTTTTCCTAAATCTGTAACACCTTTTATGTAGATTGTTAATTGATATCCGCTTTTTATATAAAGCTTTTAGAAATTTCTACAAAATATATGTATATATAAAACACTGTTGCTTAATAAATTATAGATAAATCTTGGCCTATCAAAGTCTACGATAAAGGTGACAGATATACAAAGGTGCAAAAAGTACTTAAAAGATGCAACATGCAAAATAATTTGGAAAAAATTATCTTTGTGTTTAGCATGAGACCAGTGCCTTTGTTTTCTCAACTCAAATCTTGCTGCCTCACTTATCAGCAATGGAATGACAAGGGTTACCCTGGTACTGTTTCAATCGCTTATCAATTTCTAACCGAAAACAATTGAGCAATTTTAATGGCATGAGATTTGAAGAATTCGTATCCAATTTTAGCGGTACTCCTCAATGTCTCAGTTTTGCTGTGGCTTGGAGAGTTAACTGGTGAATCACCCTGTTGTTGGTATGTAAGAGCCGCATTTCCAGTCGGTGTAGCAGTGGACGTTTTAAGTTGATGCTGGGGAAACATTTTTTGTAAAACATAATTGAAGCCATTGGAGGCTTTATTACTGTTAAGCTTAAATCGTTCAATGCCAAAAGCTCTGATGGCTCGGGAAACCCCAAAGACTTGTGAACTAATATAGGCTCTTCGGACGGCTAACGTGGTGCCATCTTTTTGCTCAGAGTATACAACAATTTCATCCACTTTCTGAAAACGAATAAGAACCAAATATCTCCATCAATTATCAGGATTCGTATAATTCTACACTTACCATTATTTTCTTCATGCCTAAATTGCGGGTAAACGTGGTAAATGTCTTCTTAACCGGGTCTAAAATCGAATCCTCTACTATTTTAACTGGCACATTGTTGTAGAAACGCGCTCCCCATTTTGGAACTGGATTTGTCTTTGACAGCAAACGGCGGGAATATAATTTACCGTCCCGCACCTCTCTTTTAATAGTGTCCTCAGTTAAAACATGAGTACTTGATGGATTTGGATAACGATTCCAATAGGCAGTCACCACGTGTCCCCAGCTGTAGTCAAAAACCGTCTCCGTTCGGCAAGTAGATGCAGTAATAACCATAATGAGGGCAAAACTTTTTTGGCAATAAGACAAATAAAAGTGAAAAGCAATCGCTCACGCCGGCAAGATTGTCCCTGAAACTAAAGAAAGATGCATATACTATATGTAGCGCAAAAATCAATTGCAATCGCATGTTTAGGAATTTATAAATAGAAATCGAAACGAACCTGTCTGCGGTTTTTAAGTGATTGGGTGGGGCCTCCAGTGTGAGGGTATGGGCTACTTGCGCGCTCACGTTGATAAATCCCTTGCCTTTTAGGTTTTCTTTTGTGATTACAAGGTAGTCCCCTCTACCCGTTTTGAACAAAGCCTACTTCTCTTGGGACTGTCACACAACTTTGTTACACAACTCCGTCACTCCTCTCGATTTTGGTCGATTTCTTTGGATGTTACTGAGTAGTGAAAGAAGGGTAGAAGTCTTTTTGAAAGGTCCACGTTCATCTAATCTGCTACCCAAAGAGTTGTTTATTTTTTTTGAATAGATTTAAACATATTTTAATCCAATTCATGCAGCCAATTCAACTTTCTGGCCAAAGGCCATTCGGAAACAGTGCTGCGAATTTAGCTTTTTAGACTCACGTTCTGTTTTTTTTAGCCATTTTTCTGGTATTTTAAAAATGCGCATAGCCCTTGAAATTTCTTGAATCTCTTCATGAAAACGGACTATTTTATGTTTCCTTCTGTTTTTTTTTTTTTTTTTATACGCGAATAGTATTGTAATCCTCTTTTTGCGGTTACAGTCATATTTTTTTTTAGACCACCCTGTTTTTCAATATATGACCAAGTCATATCGAATCGATAACTATGGCCTTACTATTTTAGCTGCCTATTTGAATTCGTTGTCGCTTTTCGATAAAACTCTGCTATTTGATTATTGTTGCAAATAACAATTAGAAATTTACAAGGATCTACTAATAAACGGAATCAGATAGCTTGAATCATTCATATGATGACCATTTTGATTATTTTGTAAAGTAAATTTTAGGCCCCCCTTTGTGCGCCTATGCCCAAGCCAAGTTTGAAAACGCATTTATTTACCGAATTCAAATTAAAATGACTGTGCTAAGAGTGAAACTTGAATCCTGCTTTCTAGAGCTAAATAAAAGTTGCAGTGATCGAAGTGAAGACATTACTTGGCTAAATGTGAGCTCTCAATCGAGATCCCTGCCTGATCCTTAAAATAATTGATCTTGTTCCTTTTGATTTCTTCCCCAAGAACTTTTGTGCGGCTCTTTTGGAGTTCTCATCAGCGTTTCATAATCACATGGTTATTCAAAATGACGCGGTGGAAATGATATGTTTATGTTTAACCCAAATTATGATCTGTGTTCGCCAACTGGAGAGCGTCGTAAAGGTGGAAAAGACATGTGCTACAAGAATTACCGTAAATACACATACAAACATGATCCCAGACAATAGCTAATTTTAATACCAATAAAAATCTTCGTATTTAGGCCAGTCATCAACACTTTATAGAACGCGTACGATGGTGTCTTAAGCGTATGCTGCACCTGTGTCCCGAAAATGAATCGAAGCAGGACGTCCTAGTAATAAAAGCAGAAGGGCAGTCCTTTCTTGAGCAAGTGGATTCCATTTTAGATACCATCGCACCGTTTAGCAGCTATAATGAGGAAAATAGCTTTGTCAACTTGACAGAGATCCTTTCGAATCCCAAGGATATGCTTCATTTAAGCAAGCAAGTGGGTGACTCTATTGATTTAGTATTGAGTCAAACTTTATCCTTTGCCAATGTAGCCTTGCAGGAGGATAAGCGAGCGTTGAGTGCTCTTTGTCAAAAGGTATCAAAAGATAATATTACAATATTTACATTGTTAATTAGCTGTGCAATTCCTGCGACTTAGGTAATGCGCGAATTCAGCGCTTTTCGAGCGGAATGTCAATCTCCAACAAGCTCTAGTTCAGCTTCTAATATCAAGTTGCGAGCTATGACCATGGAACAAGCTCTATATCAGTTAGAGGACTTCATTAATGAGGCTCTCTTGCGTTTGGTGTTCCAGTGTTTTTTGGATTTTGATAAATTTTCTGTAGACAAGATACGGAATATGCTGAGGCAAGGAGACACTTCAATTTCAGATGATTTCATTGCTGACTTTGATGTAAATGTAGATCGTGCCACCCAGATTGGTATATTTGCCATTGCCTTTGCACCCAATTTGAAAAGTATATACATTATAATAACCTATATTCCATCATAAGTTCAATTAATTATTTTTTGTGTTCAGTGAAAACCGTAGTGCGCAGTTGTCTGGCTTCATTTGAATCATTGGACACCAGTTTAATACCCTCGCTGCAAGCCAGTGGCTCTGATCTGCATTCTGAGATATTGGAACAGCATTTCAATGAGGAAATGTTAAAATTTAAAACGGCTCTCCACGAGATCATCGATAGTAGAGCTCTGTTGGGCTGCTACTTGGAAATACTTACGTCGGGCATACAACTGGCAGAAAAGAATTTTGAAAAGATGCCACTGGTCGACTTAAATCAAATGGCCATGTTTTTGCTAGATCATTTCCAACTAGCTGTGAATGAAAAAGTTCTGAAGGATACCAAATCTGGTACGGGTATGGAATATTTTCAACAGTTTGTACGAATGTGGCGTGAATGTAAGGCTATATTAATGTGCGCTGCCCAAGTTCAACCAGAACGCATTATTAAACGATTTAAGATTCTGCGAAGTATATTACGAAAATTACATAGTTGCATGCACACAGAGAAGAAGGAAACGACTACAGAAGGTTCGCAAGAAGTTTTAGATCACACTACTGAGCAGAGTAGTGTAAATGAAGCTAGACTGGACCTTTCTGGTATATTGCCAAATCAAACTAGCATACTCTACGACACCTGGGAGCGTAGAAGCCGCAGTCCAAATCAAATGAAACCGACAAAAACTTTTAATCTTGATAAAGATCCATTTGACAAAACAAAATCCTTTAAACCGAATGTCTATGCTAGTGTGAAGCGAAGTAAGTGCTTGATTTTAATTGAACTTTTTTGTTTGTAAATATTGTTTATTTCAATTTTAGAGGAAAGTCTTCGAACTATGATGTTTAAGCGTCAAAATCTAGCGGAAAGTCAAAAACTTTATAAATCTATAACTGATCAATCCACAAAATTACAAATCAGTGGTAAAATAACATTTTCATTTAATTTAATTCTGGGAATTGAAGAAACACTATTTTTTTATATTTTCAGATATTCTCGATCAATTAACTAACCTGTCATCGACCTTCTCAGTGACACAACAATTGCAAAAAAGACAATAATTTGTACTAACCAATCGAATTTTAAATAATAACGTATTTTCTAAGATAAATTGTGCATATACATACACATTCATATATATATATATATCCATGTCTCATATATACACTAAAATGTGTAAACCGTAGAGAGCAGAATTTGCTCTAAAAAAGTTAAATCTATCGTTAATATCCTAAAAAATTCCTAAAATAAACTAAACAATATAATAAGTAAAAGCAAATTGATCAAATTTAAC
Source organism: Drosophila neocordata (assembly GCA_018903615.1). Lineage (NCBI taxonomy): Eukaryota > Metazoa > Arthropoda > Insecta > Diptera > Drosophilidae > Drosophila > Drosophila neocordata. The sequence continues at coordinate 11,740,433 of JAEIGI010000004.1, read as the reverse complement.
AATTGTCTGCAATAACTTCAATAATTCAAGTCAACATGTAGACTGACTGCAAACCCATATCGATTTTCCCCACTTCAAAAGAAGTTGGACTCGGACATCAGTTCAATCAATATACAAACAACAACAATTTACGTATCTAAACAGTTTTTAAACATAACAAAGAATTTCCCTTGTAGGAAATGAAATCGCTGGCCAAGGAGAATACATTTTCTGATGAAGAAATTAAATTACTAATTAAAAACCAATCAAATAATCATCATGTAGTTCCCTTGGGTATCCTAATAGTACTTTGTACTATGTATCTAATGGCGGCCGGATTGCAGCGCAACTATATGTATTATTTAAAACCAGGCGTGGCTGCCTTTAATCTGCCACCTAATACAAAAATAGATGCAGAAGCCGAATCTCAACCTCAATCAACCTGTCCCAAGTTGGAAATCTTTAAAAAAGACATAGCTAAACCAGTTAGTGAAACCTCCGACAATCCAAAGACTCCAAAGTCAATGATTCTGGCTAAAAGTTCGAAGCGTCAAAAGAACTCTAAAAATGGAAAACAATCGGAAATTAAGAAAAAAGATCAGACAAAGAAAAGTAATACAGCGGAACCAATAATATATCTCTTTGCTTTGGTGTTTATCTACTTACTATTAAAAGCGGCTTCCGATATTAATCAGCATTATAAATCGGTAATTATTAAATCCTAATATATACATAAATGAATATAATGTATAATATAATAATTTTTCTATAACCAATAGCAGAACAAAGGAGATAAACGCTTAAGGCGTTGCTCTCTACAATCCTATGCCCAGGCCCATAAGCAAGATCGGCGAGCATCAAAAGGTATTTCAGCAAAAAGTTTGCCCAAGTTTTAAGGTTTTGATGATTATGGATTGTCCTAAAATCATATAGGGATCAAGTAACAGTAACTACAACATATATTTTAAGCGGTGCTTACACTGATGATCGCTTGGATTGCTTGGGTGATGCCAGTGTAGACGCCTTTTTATTGAACTTTATTGTTAATGTATTGTGCTAGCCTTACTTGACTTTCTGTGTATTATGTAGCACTCACTGTCCAAACTTTATATACAACAAATCAAAATCAAAAAGTATTATAAAATTTTTCTGACTTTTTCGGAAAATGCATTATATAAATATCTAATTTTCTATTATCTATGCAAATTTCCATTTTAATTGTAAGTGCACCCCTCTATCAGTATTATGTATGTATGAATGTGTGCTATTATATACTACTATATACCTTCCAAACCGTTCATATTTCGGTGAAACTGTACTGAAACGATTGTATATACTATATACATATATATCCTTATATTCTGTCCTCTATTTATAAATGTTATATACTATATATATATAGATGTGTGTGTTAAAGTAACAATAAAATTATTATCTACTTTCCTGTGATCACTTTCAAACTACAATTATATTTGTGATATATGACTTGTGCTGCGATACTTTTTCCCATATTCACACATTAGTTTCAGAGGATTCGCCCCTACTCCAACGTAGGCAGGCATTATTAAAAGAAGTACGTTCCATTTCCGTTGATCGCTATAAGTATACAATTGTTGAGGAAGGTTCATCAACCCGTTATCAACCGATGCCATTATACAAGCCCACAAATAGCACCATTTTTGCTCTAGCTGGAGGAGATGCGCGTAAGCATCAGCATAACCAATAACATCTGTAATATCAGCCGTAGTCTTAAAGCATTATGTTTTCCACTCCAGCAGCAACACATTTAAATCGCCGGTCCTCGGTACCCATCAACATTCACCATCAAGCTCTACCATTTACAAGTAATATCCAACGACATCCTTCCGAGCTGGTTAAACGCGGATCGGTTATAAGCCTCTCAAGTTTGGCGACCTTACCTCCACCAGATCCAATGTCACCTCTTCCAGACGCTGCCAAGCGTCGTGTTCGCATGATAAATCGTCATTAAAATGTCATATATATAATCGACATATAATTTTCACAACGAATCAATAACGAAATTGGAATCTATTACAATCGTAAAAAAACTAAAAGACTTTACTAGTTTGTTTGTAAATAGTTAAGCAATAGTTTATATTATTCAAGTTCAAGTAAAAAATACATTTCTATAACGCCCTGGCAACTGATTTAGACACAATTTATACACAAATCTCTCACGTTTCTCTTTTGTTTTCGTTTTTTTCTGTTTTCTGTTTATAAAATTGCACCAAATGAGCGATTATCCTACTTAAGGGCAAGAGATTAAAACAATCCTAGACTAAGTATTAAAATATTTCGTTTTGGAATTCAGTACCTACTAAGGAATTACATACAATTTTTATGTACGAGTAGAACGGCATCAAAGCTTCGGCACGATTGGTGAGTGGGTAAATGTAGAGATGGAATCGATCGAAGATCGTTAGATCTAATCTATGTATATAAAGTTATATACATTTATATATATATATATACTTATGTATACATAGTTTAAGGCTTTTTATCAGATTTTGTGCTAGTTTCGGCTATTTCTATTAAATTAAAATAAATTACGTATTTTAAAGAGCACACAAAATATATAAAAAAAAAAATACACAATTAGTAAAAATTAAAAGGGGAAAAATATTTTGATTAGGTATTTAACTAAGCTCGTTACCCTCGTAAAGACTCTCGCAACTCTCGAGCAAACGGAGCACCGGCGATATGTCATATGGATACAATTGTCTCGACACTAGGCGAGATATTTGGAAACGTAGACGTATAAGAACACCCATGGCCTCGTCTAGCATGGCATTGCCCATACCAAAACTGTGGCAACTATGGACAAAAATGGTCCAATTCATGCGTATGTATTTTAGAAGACGTAAGAGGTAAAGCAGGAAACATGTCTCGTTACTGACAAGCAGATCTAGTAACAGATCGGAGCTATTCGATATCATCTTAAGGAATTCGAGGAATGTGTACACCGGATTCAGCATGGCCACAAGTTCAGGAAAAGCATTGTTGCGAAACGATATGCCAGATGTTACATCAAGGGTACACACCATGGCCTCAATTAAATGATCATCCTGATCATCAAATAAATGTATTAGGATCTTACTGAAATGACATTCGGGATGAAATTCCAGTGTCTGCTTGATGAACGTCTCTAGCTTGCTGAGCACATCCCGTATGGAACGCTCAATTAAGAGCATATCCTGAAAAGCATCATAATCACTTGAGTCAATGGACGAGTCTGAGGAATCACTGCGAATCTCTTTTACTGTAACGGCTATCGACTTAAGCACCAAGAGGACCATTTTCTGCAACACGGTCTTATCCATTTCAATAGCCGGTGGCACTGGTATTTCTCCAATCTGTGCATCCGGACTGGGTGCCATTTGACCTACTATGCTGTTTGTAGGATAGTTCAGGGGTCTGCCATGATACCCAACCAGACTGACAACATTGTCTGGCTGACGTCGTGGCAACGATTCGAATATACGAAATCCTCGAACATCGCAAACAATTCGATGGGCCAGTTTGCAAGTCTCCTCGGGCAGCATGTCCTGCAGGGCTAGTGTGGATCCATAGCAGAGGGCCTCGTTAAATAAGCAGAGCATTTGCTTATACACGGTACACGATAAACTGTGATTAAGCAGCTGCTCAAATTTGTCCAGCTGAGCATAAAAGGGTCTTGTCTCGTCTATCGATAAGTTTGCCTTGACCGAAATAATGTTCTCCCAGAGCTGCAGAAAGTTAAGCACACAATGTTCGGCCTCATCCTGGTGGGCGGCGGCGGCGGGTGACATCAGCTCGGACATGTTTTTCACCAAGGTGGGCCATTTGTGCTCTAGCTTTTGTATGGTAATACATTTAAGGTGCGTCGTGTCAAAACTTTCCGAATCTGTAAGCGTAACCACATGACAGCCAGTGGCGTTCGGATTTGAGGCAGTATTAGATGTTTGTTGTTCCTCATCGTACAGGGATCGTCTAGTCCTTTCTCGATCTCGCTCTAACCGATCTCTGTTTTCATGCTCAGACGGTTCCACCTCTTCGGATTCATCGCGGAATTGACGCGCAAAGTAATTTGAGGCTAGGGGTTGATCTTGCACTGGAAAATGCATATAGCTGACAGAGCCATCAGATGTTGTCGCTGTCCTTGATGTCGTCGACGCTGTCGTCGTCCACTCATCCTCAAGGGGGTGCAACTCCATGTCCTTCCACTCTACAATCCTTTTGATGATGTCCAGGCTGAAGTGAATTTTCTGTACGGCCGACTGATCGAGCTGCTCAAAATTAAACAACTGATCGATAATTTTTTGGAGCCATTCATCGTTTAGTTCCTGTTTGGCAATCACCAGAAATGCGGCTAGCACACGTCCTGCCAGAAATTGCACATAGGAATTGTTGTAGCCGGCCAGGACAATGATCTCATCGATCAGTTTGTGATCGTTGCGTATAAGAGCATCGCAGACATCCATGATGCGTGTACAAATAAATCCTTTTGAGTTCTGCTTAAGATATATATCAAAGAGAAGCTGCAGATTGGAAAGGAATTGCAGGAGTTTGTTGGTAGGCCATTCTCTCAGGTTGGCGATTCGTTTCTGACCGTTGGAGTCGTGTGAGTAATGGGATTGAAAGGGTTTGCGGAGAGTGCGTTCTGACACGCCGCACAGGCACTGCCGAGTAAGGGATTGCTCAAATTCCAACATTTCATCAGCTGGAACTGGAGCCGACTTATTTAGACTATTACTTATGATACTTAAACTATTTGTGGTGTTATTACTACTGTTGGTGGTGGTGGTCAACAAGTCTGGCAATTTTGCGGCACGATCCACTTCATCCTTGGTGGGTGTGGCAACATCAACCGCTTCCAGCTGGACATAGGATGCTGCTCTAGAGCTGCACGGCGTTGTGGTTGGTGAATTATTCGAGCTGCTCGGCGTTGATAACGAATGAGTGGAGGATGAGGACAAGGATGAGCATAAATGATGATTTTTATTATGATTCGTGTTTCCATTGCTGTCGAGTATATCCGGTGGTGGAGTCTTTAGTTGCTTGTCGATCTTTTGTCTTTTTGTCTGCGGCTGTTCGTTATGTTGAGCGGCGGCCACAGAGCCACTGCTACTACCACCTGCTCCAGGTGCAGACTGTTCCATATTTTTGTACTTGTCGTTGACGTTCCCGACGTCTTCCCTTTCACACTCACTGTATTTTCTGTCTTTCGGATTAATCTCCTGATTTGAACGTCTGCTGTAAATTTACCGTGTTAATCAAACGAATCAAAACCGAAGCACAATTCCTATTCTCACCACATACATACAAACAGCCCAAGCCAGACAGCCAGCTTCCGTGCTACGCGCCCACAAGGTTACGTGTGCAGACGACGACGCAGACAAGAATAACTGCGATTTTGTTTGTTCCTTAATTTCATTTAATCACCAATTTTAAGAGTATGTTTCTGTGGGGGCATTGGCCACTACCTTAGGCCAGGTGGCCTTATGGTATTCTTAAACATTTTTTATTGTTTCTGAAATACTTTAACACTTGTTGCACGTCCGATTTCGATTTCTGTATTAGTTTCACTGTTTTGCTCTCCGTCTCCACACACTCTCGCTCTCTTTATGGTCTACCACATTGAGATGCGCGTTTATAATATACTACGGTGTTGGATTAATTTTATTAATTTCAATTCAATTTGTTTATAATTTGGGTGTTTTTTTTTAATTTTTGTCGAAAAACTACAACAACAACTAATTAAGTAGCCGCCATTTTGTTAGTAGTACTTATCGACAGCTAAAAGTAGCTAAACCAGAGGGCGCTATAAAGATTTTAATAGTAGCGCTAGTGAGCCGAGCGCCTAAATTCAAATGGAATAACTGTGTAGATAAGACTTAAAGCTATTTGTAAGGAAATTAGAGTGGCTACAGTTTGTATTATTGTTATCTTTCAAATTTAAATATAAAATATTAAAAATTTAAATTCAAAGTTCGTCAATTATCCGTACACAGGTATTTTCAAACATTAAATGCAGGCTCTTATCAATTTTAAGCAAAATTGGTGATACAACCCCTGACAACCCTGGCCTGGTGTTGTGCTTTGATATTCATTTGACCTTCCGCAGGAGCGAATTTGCTTGGTTTGGGCTTTTTTTCCAGTCAGTATCTTGTCGATTTTAAAACAACGGCGTTGTTGTGGAGAATAGTTCCGGATATTTGCCGGAGCCAGATAATAAGCAACTTAAACGCGACGTTGTTAACATTTAAGTAAAGTGTTTCGTTTGTTTGTGATTTCAGTTGTATTTTACGTGGTGTGTTAACTAAGCCTCTACGACCTACTACCTCCCACTCAAGGAAAATGGCTGGTACATTGCCCGCTCTCAATCAGGAGCCTGTCTTTAAAAAGCTTCAGGATTACTATGATAACCACAATAAGGATATAATCATCAAGGACCTGTTTGTGAATGACCCCAAACGGTTTACTAAATACAGGTGGGGCACCTATCAATTTCACCTTCACATTTATCAATGTTCGCCCTTGCCCTTGCCTTCTCCCCTCTCACAACTTGTCCTTGCGTAAGGTCGAAGCTTTGACTTAAAACCTGCTTCGAGGTCATCAAGTGATTGTAATTTCACATTTTGTTTATCAGCTTGCGTTTACGTACTCCAAACGATGGTGAGATTTTACTGGATTATTCAAAGAATCGAGTGAACGACGATGTCTGGCCATTGCTACTGGAGCTGGCTAAAGTGAGGCGTGTCGAAGCGGCTCGCGATGCCATGTTCAGTGGCCAGCATATCAATATTACCGAAAACCGGGCTGTTCTTCACACGGCATTACGTAATCGGGGCTTGGATCCTGTCCTGGTTGATGACCGCGATGTTATGCCCGACGTCCGCGCAGAGTTGGCTCACATGAAGGAGTTTACTAACAAGGTGATCTCTGGTGTCTGGCGCGGTTGTACCGGTAAGCAAATCACTGATGTGGTTAACATTGGTATTGGCGGCTCCGATCTGGGTCCACTTATGGTCACTGAAGCGCTAAAGCCCTATGGCAAGGGCTTGCATTCCCATTTCGTGTCCAACATTGATGGCACCCACATGGCGGAGGTCCTTAAGAAGGTGAACTATGAGACGACGTTGTTCATCATTGCCTCGAAAACGTTTACCACCCAGGAAACCATCACGAACGCTACTTCGGCAAAGTCCTGGCTACTGGAGCATGCTAAAGATGTAAGTGGGTAATGTTTCAAATTAGAAATCAACCTAATTGTTTATTTAATATAGGATGATTCAGTGGCCAAGCATTTTGTTGCTCTGTCGACTAACAAGGAGAAAGTCACTGCATTTGGCATTGATAGCGCCAACATGTTTGGTTTCTGGGATTGGGTTGGCGGTCGCTACTCTCTCTGGTCGGCCATTGGTTTGTCCATCTGTCTGTCCATAGGATTTGAAAACTTTGAACAACTGCTGGATGGTGCCCATTATATGGATAACCATTTTAAGACGACTCCCCTCGAAAAGAATGTAAGTTTAGTTAAAAAATTTAATGAATGATTAGCATATAATTAAATATTAATTCACTTTGTAGGCTCCTGTTATCCTGGCACTGCTAGGAGTCTGGTATTCGAATTTTTACAATGCTGAGACCCATGCTCTTCTACCTTACGACCAGTACTTACACCGTTTTGCTGCCTATTTCCAGCAGGGTGATATGGAAAGTAACGGTAAATTCGTCAGCAAATCGGGTAAACCGGTGAAATATAATACAGGACCCATTGTGTGGGGTGAGCCGGGTACAAATGGCCAGCATGCATTCTATCAACTCATCCATCAGGGCACTCGGCTGATACCATGCGATTTTATTGCTCCAGCTCAAACGCATAATCCTATTGCGGGAGGCAAGCATCATAAGATTCTACTCTCAAACTTTTTGGCCCAAACCGAGGCTTTAATGACGGGCAAGAATGCCGATCAGGCACGTGAAGAATTGTCCAAAGCTGGCGTGTGTGGCAATGAGCTAGAGAACCTCTTGCCCCACAAGGTGTTTGTTGGTAATCGACCCACAAATTCGATTGTCGTTAAAAAAGTTTCACCATTCACATTGGGCGCTTTGATAGGTAAGCAAATAAAACAGAAATTATTGAAGTTAATTAACCTGTGCGATCTGTCTCTCTTGTTTTTGTTTTAAGCGCTCTATGAGCATAAAATCTTTGTCCAAGGTATCATTTGGGACATCAACTCGTTTGATCAATGGGGCGTTGAATTGGGCAAACAGTTGGCCAAGGCTATTGAACCGGAGCTTGATCATTGCGATGAGGTCTCTTCGCATGATGGTTCTACAAATGGTTTAATTAATTTTATTAAAGCTAATTGGAAGTAAACAGAATACTTATTGATGGCGTATTAAACATGAAATTGTTATTTAACTCAAACAACAAACAAACAAAAATATATATATATATTCTTTGCACAATTATTGTTTAGCATTGGAAACGTTCCTCCGTTTTGTGTTGGCGCAAAAGTAAATCTCATTATTGGCTTTTAATCTGTTATTGTATGTAGTTGATAAAACAAAACAAAAACTATTAAGCAAAAAATTGCATGAAATTAAATGTACCTTTGAAAATTGTGTTTGGAAAATCAAGAGTTTTATTTATAAAAATGTTATTGAAATTACTCTTCTGATGAGTCTGTGTCTTGATCGTCATTAGAATCTTGTGTCATATCGACATCCTCTTCATCAATGGCCAGATCATCATCGGCTGACATATTGTTATCATCATCTTCACCATCTTCTATTACACTTTGCAGATTGATATTTTCATCCTCCAAGTCGCTCCAATTGTTTTCCTCTATATGGGTTTCATTGGCTTCATCTGAAAACGAAAAAGAAAAATCAATAAACTAAGAAAAAATCTGATCAAACAGATAAAGCTTACCCTGATTCGCATTTACTATGAGTACACCGTTCTCATTCAAGTGATTGTCCGCATTACGTTTCATTTGGTTTATAATCAAATTGACACGCCCCGTTATTCTAAAAAGTAGGCCATACACAACATACAATTAAAGATATAATATATATATATATATATAAATAAAAACATACAGAACAACTGCATGAAAACAAAATTAAACCGTAGATTTAATTAGATTTTCTTCCACTATGGCGTTGTTTAGAAAGATGGATGGAGACGAATTGACTGACTCGGGGACATTGAGTAGAGCAGCCTCACCAAATGACGATGACGATGAATATCAATTTGAAAATCGTCTTTTAAACCCGTTGCCTGATGAAGCGGGAGATATCTTGGATCCGTTAGCTATATGCAATATGCCTCTTTGTGATGATGCCGATTTGGACTGCGTAACACAAATGGTTGATGCAATAATTTGCCAGGCTGTTATTATTATTAAATCCGATCCGCGAGGCTTATTCTGCTATAGGTATCCAAGACCAGCAGAATTTGCTGATAATGACGACTCGGACACAATTGATGTGGTAGTCGCTGACTATCCGAATGGAACATTAACAATGGCAACAGCCCCAGTTAATTTATATACTAATAAAAAATCAAATACTAGTGCATCTGTACGCCATTGGATGCGAATTGGTGAATTTACGTATTCAAATATTATTGCCGAGATTCGAGATTATATTTGTAAATGGCAACTATCTCCGGACACAAAATGCGTAGTGCTGAGTAATATGATTCGACATGATGTGGCTGTTAAAGGCACAATTTATTATGTAGATGCACATTTTTCGCGGCCCACTCCCCGTTGCCCCAATCCATTGGCTGTGGCTAAAGTCCGTTTCATCATAACGGTTTCGAAATTGCTACTGAAGCATTATCCTGTGATGATCACCTATCGATTTGAGGGCTTCAATACGCTTTACTATGCTATAGGAGATCGAGCCGCCAACTCGTGGACATTCCAACGATTCTATATAGATACTATTTTGCATACAAAGTTGCATTTCTTTGCCGAAATTTGTGAATGTCGTCACGGTACAGTGGAAAACCCCAAGAATAATATTAGAGCGAGTAAGCCCCGAAATCGAAATAACTTGACTTAAGTACCAAATTCCAACCACTCTTAAAATAAATGTCTTCTATAAATATGTACTTACTGCAAAGCTTCAGTTAGACATCTCATACGCTGCTCCGCAATGCCCAGACAAATGCCTAGTTTGTCCCTTAGAGTATCCTTATCTTCTGAGAGCAAAACGCTAGTGTGTGTTGAGGCTAGGATACGCAGCCAGCGTAGACCACAGGCAACACTAAATGAAAGAAAAATAAGTTAAAATTTTTTGGGTTAGGCACTATTTTGCTTATATTGTACTTACTTCGTATGCTTGCCCTGGAGCAACGTTGACAATTCATTAACCAATGGATTTACATACTCCAGCGGTAAGCGGTCGAGTGTCATTTGTATAGTCTCTGTATCTAGGGTATTAAGGACTGCATGAATCATTGTCCGATTCTTACTATGAAGGGCCTGCATCAACAATTGGGTTTTACTTTGTGTTTGCAATTTGGCCCCTGTTTGTTTTGTGGCATGCAATTGTAAATGTTGCAATCTCGCCTCCATGGGAACTTCATTTTGTACTTTCTTTTTTGATATTGGTAAGGCACTATTGTACTCTATATTCTTTACATTGGCGTTAGGTATCTGGGTTTTGAGGGCACCTGGAGTGCCAGGTTCATCTGTTCGTTGCTTTTTGGCATATAATTTCTTAGGATCGGCTCGCACAATGACATTTAGCTTCTCGGCATAGTTGGGGGTGAATCGCTCGAATTGTAGTAAACGGCGACTGCCATAACCAAAGAGGATTTCATGTGACCGATTTTTATCTTGAACAAAATAGGCGGCAACAGCGTGAAGAGGTTCCACAGTTTCGGCTCCATCGGATGCAATTTGCAGCGAAACTTTGGGCTTAATGTATTTCTCAGATGAGAGGCTGGCAAAATATAAAGACCATCCGTTCAATTAGTGTCTTTTATGTGAAAATAATTGATGAACTTACCCATTTATATTAAGTAAATAGATGTGTATGTTGCCGTTGCGAGTCACACTCGCAACACGCAGTTGTCCATCCTCGCTAGTTGTTTGGCTTACCAAACAATAGGCAAGATCTTCCATAAGCAACGTGCAAGCTGATGTCTTATTTTTTCCACGTTTTTCTACTTTCCAGAAACTAATGACCCGCTCCATCCGGGCTGTAGTTAATATATATTCGACATCACTGTCAGCTATGCTAGTCATTGCATTTATATCGCTCGAATGTCCTGTGAATGTTTCAACTAACTCTTTGGACTCCACATCATAGATCTTCAACTGTCGAGCTCCAACAGCCAGGGAACGACTGTTAGGCAGGTAGACAATGTTGTGAGGTTTCTCAGGTCCCACCTGCCATTCGGCAACACAACGTTCTTCTGCTATTGACCAAACCAGGACACGACAGTCTGCTCCTACCGTGTATAGATGTCCTTTGATTTGATCATATGCAATAGAGGCGACCGGACCCTCATGGCTATCTCCGCTTAGCGAGCGTTCGATCTGAAATCGAAGTACTCTTTTATTTCCTTTTTATAGTGTCAAGCATGCTTAATATACCTGTCCCTCTGCCAGTGAATATAGGACAACATTGCCCTTAATAGTGCCCAGGGCTAAGTATAATTGGTTACTTCCAGCAGTCACCGCGTCATTTTGAGACTTCCGTGGCTTTTTTCCGCGCACAGTTTGTGGTTTAGATACGGAAACCCATGTGAGGGCCGTGCAGGATCCGGACAGATGGAGGTTGGGTGTAAACTCTTGTTTTAGTGTGTTTGCCTCTGTGTCCCAAATGCGCAGGACTCCATTTTCATCAACAAGGGCGAAAAATTGTCCACCGTTGGGTGAGAAGCCCAGCACGTGCTTCTTGGCCAGCGACATCGTGTTGTTGTTTTGCGGCAAACAACCTGGATCAGGGCTCCAAAAAAGAATTCTTATACAAGGGCTGGCGAAACAGCAGTCGATAATTGAAATTAATCGATATTTTTGCCAACAACAACGCTTATCCAGGGCTGCAGTAAGCCGTGCCGTCGAGAATGTTCCCTTTGAGGTTATAAACACATTTACCGACTGACTGCCATTGCCTGAACTCTGTAAGATTTAAAATCTGTGTATAAAAATGGCTTTATCTGTTCCCAAAGCACCTGGTGTGGCACAAATGCTCAAGGATGGAGCCCGGGTAAGTGTGAAACAAACGAATTAAATAAGTTTGCTGCAATTTAAAAACGATTTCATTGAAATTCACACAAAAAACAAGCCTCTAGTAGCGCGTGATTAGTCATCTGCAAACATGTAGTCATCCTCATCTTCCTTTCCACCATGTGTATAAATGGGCTAAATTTTTCGATTTTTTCATCGTATTTTCACTTAACAGATGTACAGTGGCTTGGAAGAGGCAGTTTATCGTAACATCAGTGCCTGCAAGGAGTTTGCCCAGACAATGCGCTCCGCCTATGGCCCCAATGGCATGAATAAAATGATCATCAATCACATTGAGAAACAGTTTGTCACCAGCGATGCAGGCACTATAATGCGCGAACTTGATGTAGAACATCCGGCTGCGAAATTGATTGTGATGGCAAGTCAAATGCAGGACGCCGAAGTGGGAGATGGCACTAATTTTGTTGTAGTTCTTGCTGGAGCTCTGCTGGAGTCGGCTGAAGAGTTACTGCGTCTGGGAATCACTACTGCAGAGATTGCCGATGGCTATGAAAAGGCGCTGTCAAAGGCTCTGGAAATTTTGCCCTCGTTGGTGAGCCACAAAGTTGAAGATTATCGCAATGTCGAGAAAGTTAAGGAAGTTTTGCGTACCGCAATCATGTCGAAACAGTATGGCCAAGAAGAGTTCCTGAATGATTTAGTAAGCAAAGCTTGCGTTTCCATTCTGCCAGATGAAGGCACATTCAATGTAGATAATATACGCATCTGCAAGATTCTAGGCAGCGGTTTGACTAAGTCTGAGGTGGTACGCGGCATGGTCTTCAAGCGTTTTGTCGAAGGTGATGTCACTTATGCCGAAAAAGCTAAAGTTGTGATTTTCTCCTGCCCCGTGGACATTATCCAGACTGAAACAAAGGGCACAGTCTTGATTAAGTCTGCAGATGAGCTTATGAACTTCTCATCTGGTGAAGAGAGCCTCCTTGAGTCTCAGATTAAGGCTATTGCCGATGCCGGTGTTAAGGTTGTGGTTGCTGGCGGCAAAGTAGGTGACATGGCCTTGCATTTCCTGAACAAATACGGTCTTATGGCAGTTCGTCTGAATTCGAAATTTGATTTGCGCCGGCTTAGCCGATCCGTTAATGCTACAGTTTTGCCTCGCATCACCACTCCCAGCCAGGAAGAGTTGGGCTATTGCGACAAGGTGTGCATCGAAGAGTTGGGTGACACCACAATTGTGGCCTTCCGTAACGAGGGCAAAGATTCGCGCATTGCAACTATTGTGATTCGCGGAGCCACCGATAACTTCATGGACGACATTGAGCGTGCTTTGGATGATGGTGTCAACAATTTCAAGTGCCTAAGCCGCGATGGCCGCTATCTGCCCGGTGCCGGAGCCATTGAAATCGAATTGGCTGTCCAATTATCAGCCTATGCAGATACGCTGCCCGGTCTGGAACAATATGCTGTGCGTAAATTCGCCAATGCCTTGGAGGTCTTCCCCAAGGCTTTGGCTGAAAACTCCGGAACAAATGGCACCGATATTGTCAATCAATTGTATTTGGCACATAACTCGAAGTCTGGCCAGAACATTGGCTTCGATATTGAGTCGGAGAAGCCCAGTACTATTGATACAACAAAAGCCAAAATCTTTGATCTGTATCAGTCCAAATTCTGGGGTCTTAAATATGCCGTGGGTGCAGCCACTACTATTTTGAAAGTGGATCAAATCATTATGGCTAAGCGAGCGGGTGGACCAAAACCACGACAGGCTGCCGGTAGTGATGATGAGAGTTAAGTGACTCGCTCCCGCCCCACTTCCCGCTATGTATTTCTTCTTATATATAAAAATTGAGTATAGCTTGGAAATTAAAAATTTCATTAACATCTCACACACACTCACCCACAACACAAACCCACACACAACTTAAACTTACATACAGTTTATCGTATTAATAAAACTAAACTTATGAAAACTGAAATCAAATTATTTGTTTTTGATATTGGAATTAAAATATTTAAACATCGAAATGCTAAAAAATCATTTCTGGTTGTAGACTTTTAAATATAAGATTTATCTTTGAAAATATTATAAGAAATATTCTAAATGTTTTTATACATTGTTTGCCCACCCAAACCATTTTCCAAGTGTTAAAGTACACAGATCAGAATCTTGGTTTTTATACACCGAACTCGGTGCTCTCCGCTAGATAACTCATCTAAGTTAGTTACCGCCTTCGGGATTTTTCTTTATTTTCATTTTCTTTAGTTTGGTTTTTTTTTTTTTTTTTTGGAATTCAAGCAAACGATTATTTTTTTGTTCATTTGGAGTACAATATAAATACATATTTCAAATGCTTATTTGCAAATACATTTTCAATACAATATTTGTTTTGTGTTTAAGACTTCTCCTGGCCACCAATGAAAGGCAGAAGAAAGTCATTGCAAAATATTTGATATTTAATCAATCAATGTCGAATAAAATACAAATACGATCTCGTTGTCGTTTAATTATTTGTGTTTTCTTTTGTTGTGTTTTTACCTTTTCTTTTTTTATTTTTAGTTTTTCTTTTGCAAATTTGAAGTGAAAATTGTTGAAATTCTTTATGACAATAAAAAACTAAAGAAATATATGCGCATTTGATGATTCTTTCATAATTTCATTGAGGTTTTGTCTAGTTTATGTGTAGATATAATATAATTTCTGCACACGAGAGTCTGTCGATGGAGAGACGATTGGCGCAAATCCATCCGTGCTCCAATGGATAGTTGCGCGATATTTGTTGTCTATCGAGAAACCCTAATGCCATTAATCATTATCTGTTGGTTGTTTGTTTTATGTGTGTTTGTCGAGAACTTGAATCGAAAATTCCAAATTTCTTGAGCTAACCAGTAAACTGCAGTTTTAACTTTGACAGCCCAGAGAAATTAAATGAAAAATGTGCTACTATTTGGGATTTTGTGCCAAATTTTGCTGTTTGCTCACGACAGCAAAATTTGGATCAAAGCCCCATTTGAGAAAAATTATAAAAATTTCGAAAAAATGTGTGATTTCTGTCTAATAACAAAAGAATTAACATAGTACCTTTTTTTTTTTTGGTTTTCATTTAAAACTAAGGAAAATCACTGCCAATATTAGTTCATTTTTAATTTTTTGATGTTTGTTTATCTAAATGCCAACATTTGGAAGAACCGATTAAGAAAATTATGGCCAATATAAAAGTATATGTGCATATGTATGTAATGAGGGACATTCCTTATATACTTAGAGGATCGTTTCGTTTCATTCATTTACCATATTGATTATGCTCATTACCATATTAATTGTATATATAAAAATAACTTTTTCTCGTAAGATTACTTTGTCTCTTCATGCCAATTGCAATCTGTTTTTGGTACTTTATGAGAATGACGACTTTGATTTACGAATGAAGAAAAATCACACATTTCTTCTTTAAAAATTGCATATAAATATAAATGTCTATATGTATTTGTAGAAATTTTTCGATTCTAGTTTGATTATTTTGTTTAATTTGATCTGAATAAATTATGGCTCTAAAGTGCAAAATTCTTTATCTTCTTAGTGTGAATTTGAAAAAATGGCGAAAACTACGCTAGAGAGAGGAATAAATATATGTATAATTATGTATACATTTTTTTTGTATTATATATATATATATATAGTAAGTATATTTGTGAATATTTCTTTTATTGCAACTATTTGTTGTTGTTATTCTTCTTCTTTGTTTTGTTCTTGCTTGCTGATAAATATATATATATATAATATAATTTTACTAGGAAAAACTTTTGCTTTTTGCTTGATAATAAACGCACTAAGATTTTTGCAATAAGTTTAAAGCTTTTTTAAAGTAATTGTAATTCAATATAATATGCTTTTGTTTTCCATTCATTATGCATATATATATATATGTATGTATATGTTTCTTTAGTAGTTCCCCATTGCAAAATGTTTGGGGGTTTGTTGTTACATATTTAATATTATTTTTTTTTGCATTTATTCAACAGTTTTTGTATGGTAAATTGAAATAAGAACGTTTTCACTCTGTTTGTGTATATTGCTGCTTTGATTATATTAGTTCTTATTTTGTCAATATGTTGGGATTGATAGTCTATATACATATATCATGTACTTCATATACATATATATATATGGGTGTATCTTATCCGCGTCTTTGGGTTGGGATATTCGTATTACCATTAAGCAAAAAATAAATAAAAGATACAAAGGGCTTTGGAGGGAGAAGAATTTTTGATATTTTGTCGGGGCCTAGCTTCTCTCTCACATATAGTATATATAACAGTTGTTAACATGGATTGGTACATACATAGAATATATTTTTAGATATCTATATATATTTGTATTATTTGGTTGTTGATATATTTCTGGATTTAATAATATTGCTTATTGTAGATTTCCTTTTCATTACACATACACATAGAAATAGATATAGAGATATACATATGCATACGTGGTTCCAGGTGGCTTTCGACTGGTACTGGTGTCATCAACTTTAGAACTTAAATACAAAATCTGAGAATTGCTTGCTTGATCCTTCAATCCCTCTCGCCTCGGCCGCACACCTCCTTAAAGCACAGTGCATGAGGACTTCTCACGGAATGGATTGACCTTCTGGCTGGTGAAACCAGTCAATAGGTAATCCTCCTGTTCATGCTCGGTTATGTATTTCATCATCTTGTTGCATGACTCCGACACTGTTTGCCGATCAATGGCAGCTTCGCGTCGCAGCTGATCAACGACAATGCGTTGCTGTTGTAAGGAGGATGACATTACGTCCATGATGGCTGTCTCGGAAAGTCCTATGGTTATGGTTGAAAATTTCACTCAGTGATACAGATAAATAACACGGGGTCGGGGTTCGTGGGGGGTGGTAAATTCGATTAATTTTGTTGTATGTAGTGTTGGTTGTGTGCTTTTTTGCTTAAAATTTGCTTTGCAATTGCAATTTAAAATTTTGCTGGAAAATAACAATAAGAAGGATTTCGTTTGCTGGAAAATGTTTTTGTTTTATTGTGGCACAACATTGAACAGGCAAAGTTTACAGAGACAGAGAGTGAGTTAGAGAGAAAGAGCGAAAGGAAGATGTAAAATTTAGTGGGATTAATTTAATCGATCGCTGATTAATTTTTCAGCACATTATCCGACCTTGACATTGGTTATTATTGTCAAGGCCAGTACTTATGGAAACAGGAAATTACGTTTTATTGTTTTTAAGTAAAAGGGATTGTAAAGATTTCGTTAAATTGCAGTGGAAAAAAGGCTGGTCCGCACAAGGAGTATGCAAACATCTGCTAAAGAAGGCAATGGTGGTGACTAATAGATGATTAACAGGCTTAGACCAGTTAGGTATATATATTTATACACACACAAACACAACTACATAGACATAGACTAATGTTTAGCTATTTTTATTTATTTATTTACCAGCCAAATAATTTAAATTGTTTTAAATTTCCAAAATAATTCTGGTTGACTACTAAAAAATATGTATAGATACACACCCAAATTAGAGATGGTCCATAATACGATTGATAAGATATTATTAGTGATGGGCATATTACAGATTTCTTTTTTATAATGCAGCCCTGCCTTCAGGTAGAATAGAAGGCGGGCATTGGCTACTTTGAACTACATAATACTAAGATTATATTTGCCTTTGGAACTTCTTGAAACTAAAATAATTTATAAATGCTATAATATGTATAAATTATACATATGCGTATATATGCAGTTATTTTAAATGTTCACTTTAAGCTTAAGACTAGAAACTGCTATCACAAATGAATCAGTTAAGCTATGGTTATGGCCATTCGTCTTCGAATGGAGCATCATGGACAGTGTGAAAACTAAGGCCAGTGCCGTCAGGCCTATGCCAAGAAGGAAGTAGGACTGTCCGGATAAATGATCTGCCTCGGACTAAGCCCAAAAAAAGTTTCCAGTTCTTTTTTCCACCAAAATTGTAGGGATTTATATAGACACGTTGTTCCTGAAGCAAACGTTTACTTTCAGCCTGATTTATATGGGCCTCGACACTGGTCTCGCCTCGTGTAATGAGCTTAGCATGCCAGAAGCTCAACGTACCCAAGGCTAAGACCACCGATACATTTGTAAAGGCCATGAACCACAAGGCACGTCGCCGTCCGGTGGACGGGGCATCCGTGTCAATAAGAGGAGTGGGAAGATTGTGAATGGCAGGCGGCAACATGAATTCATCATATTCGTGGGGATGTGTGACAGGAATGATGTGTCCACTTAGGTTAAATTTAACTGGCTGTCCCTCCAAGGGTTCCAACTCGATCCAGTTATCACCGTGATCTAGCCAAAGATACTTGTGCCCAATCTCTATGCCGAATATTATCAAGAACAGGCAACCCACTGTGGTGTACAACATATACAGGAAGAAGTAACGATGATTACCATAGCCAACGCAATTATTTAACCAAGGACAATGATGATCCATTTTCAAAATACATCGATTGCAAATAGAGCAATGATGAGTCCTCGGTGGCTTTGGACTTATGCATTTGGCACACATGCTGACAGCTTCCACCAAGGACACACCCTCTGGCGGATAGCCGGCCGGCGTGATCACAGCCATCACATAGTGGAAAATCACGTTTAATAACAGCCAGTTACCAACAACGAGTAAGAAAATTGTTGCCAACTGGCTCTTGGCCCACCAGAATGGTAGCCCAATCCAATAAGCAATACCAACAACGGCAGTGGTAAGAACGGCCACGCCAACAACAAAGAACTGCAAATGTATGAATTAATATTAAAATCGATGATTTAATTAAAGTATGTGGTGCTTACTGGGCCTAGGCAGTGTGTATAGTTATCTACAACCCAAAATATGGGTGTCATGCAAACATCTGTGGCATACGAAGAGTTCATGTGAGCATTAAAAGTGAGAGAGTGCCAGCAATGTTTCATATAGGACCACCGAAGCCGCCATCTCGAGAGCAGACTGCTTCCTTTCCATGTAATCCGGGCCATTTCAATAAAAAAGAAATGGCAATTACTGCCGGTTCATATGCGAATCTCTTGCTTTCTGCACCTAAAAATTTGAGTCCAAGACTTGGTATTTTTTTTTTCGTGAACCTGTTTGCTGCGCTTTGCAACTAGCCGATTGTTTTAATTATTTATTATATTTCAAATAACTAACAACAAGCTCGAAAACCGACTTAAAAAAATTATAGACGATAAGGAAAACAAATGTGTAAGCGATTAGCCGTGAATTAGCGATGGACCAAAAATTCATTGATTTGGCAACTCTAGACGGACACTTGAGAAACTAGGCAACTCTTGTTCCGGTTACGGGTGTTATATTTATTCTAAAGTTTTGTATTTTACTTTTGTTTTGGATATGTTCTCTACTAACGCACACTCTGGGATACATTATCACCATGAATGGTCCGCCGAAGAAGAAGTGCAGCTGTTCCATGCCATGGAGGGGCTACGACCTGTGGGAATTAATAAGCACTTCTACATGTCCTGCATTGCCCAACGCCTGTCGAAATCCTTAAATCGTGAAATTCCCAGCGAGTTTATCTGGAAACACTTGCGTACCATGTACAAGCTGAAAGAGCTGGATGATCTTGAATCTCTGCCATTTCCGAATGAGGAACGCGAGTTTAGTCTTCCCGAACAAGACTATGGCGCGCTGTTGCAAATGACCCAGAAATCAGTGGATATGTCGCCTGCTGCCAATGGTGAGGAGAAAGAGACTGCCGAAGCCGTAGTTGGTGAAACCAATGGCAATGGAAAAGGTAAATACTTATAATTACCGAAAATTCAAAAATTTACAATTATTTACTTAGCAGCTTCTGTCCCATCTAAAGTGACTCTGGGAACGTCATCTTCAAATTCAACCAAAGATACGGACAAAGATAAAAGAAGTGCTTCGAAGCTCTTAGATTTGCCCAAACGGCCAGCTAAACGTACCCGCGGTTCCATGTCGAATGAATCTATTAGTCCTTCGACCACACCTCCACCGGTGCAAAGTAGCAAGCGACGTCGTCTTTAAGAACCGATGATCGGTTTGTAGGACATTATATTAGTTTACTATTAGCTGTAGTTTTAAAGAATGACCGCATGACAATGTAAATACAAATACAAAACTTTATTCTTCAAAATCGTTGTTGGAAGATTCTTCCTCGTTCTCGTCGTTTTGAACAGTGGGGCCATTCGAGGTCTGCATAAAGGCTAGCAATGATTTTAATAGCCTTCGATTTATATGATCCGTTTGGGTTAGTTCCCGAACAGTCTGCGGTTCCTCAGGTGTTGGCATATTGGTCCCTGTGGGCGGTGAAGGCGTGGCCGCCAAGCTGGTTTCAATGTTTTCCTGACTGGGCATTATGTCTGACTGTAAAATTTGGAAATCTCTATGTACAAATGATTCATTTGTCAACTGCTAGTCCCTGGTAGGGCTGCGATAGTCGATTAAAATATCGGCTTAAGCGAAAGGCGATGTTTTATTTTAGCCCTGACTGGCACAAAAAACTGAAGTTTCAGCCCTAATCGCTACTGATTTGTCTTCAATGTAAAATCTCCCGCTCAAATTCAATTTGATTAAATTGAATTTTATAATTTTGAAAATGTTTGAGATTGAAACTGAGGATATGTTGCCACGCGCAGCGCCGAGACCGAGTGCGGCGATTCCAACAGGCATGGGAATGGGACCAGATGAGGAAGTTGTAAAACCAACAGTGCCGGAGGTTTCCATACTATTTGGTCCAAATGCACCTGCTATTCCATCACAATCTCTCCCGGAACCAAAAACGCAGCCGGCTGCCCCTGTTGTTCCCACTTTTGCATCTTGGAAAAAGCAAATGTTGCCGCGGGTCAACTTTTCACCGATATTAACTACTGAGCTGGGACCGCGTCCTGGCCACACCAACAACCAAAATACAAATGTGACCAGCAGTTCGTCTGGGTCAACAGTGAGCAATGAATACTTTATTATGCCTCGAGAGCGTGTTTATACGCCAACAACAACTCCTCCTTCAAGTACCACTAATCCCATTCGTTATGTAGAGTCGCGAAGGGATAAGGATTATTTGCCATCTCCGAGGTTATCATCGCCCGCGACCTCAGTTAGCGATGTGCTTACAATTTGTGCAAGCACACAGACAGATTCGGCTAATATGACACCTCCAGCCAACCATACTGTAGTATGTTCTGATCCAGATCTAAGTAATTTAGTCAATAAGCAGGATTTAGCTGTTGTTCTTTCCTTGCTTGAGTCAATGCGTGAGGAACAACGTAAAATGAAACAGTTGTGCGAAACACTGATGAAAGAGCGGCAAACACCGGCAAAGCCTCTTACCCAGACGACTTCAACTGGCTGTCAGTGCGAGATTTTAACAATCAACAACAATAATAATGGTAAGACGCCGTCTAATTTTATTGCTTGCTTTAGTTAAAGTTTACTTCTTTAGTTAAGCGGCACACACCCATTATTCAGGACTATATAATAGAGGAAGAAGAACCTGCACCTGCCATTATCCATCCCCAACCGGTTCGTGCTCTACCGAATCAATTCCCATCGCCCCGTCCCATGGCTCAGTCAACCGGTTATCGTGCGAATACACCAAATAACAAGATATTGCCAATGCCGGCCCACATATCCAAACCCAATACCGAGAAAAGTTTAGTTATGAATGAATTGGCCCTTAAGTACTTGCGTCAACCTGTCGATGAGCTGATGAAAGAACTGTGTGTATCGGGAGATTTACCAGCAACAATCGCTCCACACAGTCCCATGTCCGAGCCTCTTCGTCAAATTGATAATTTAACTAATGCACAGAGTCCAAATAATATGTCAAATGCATCGTATAAATATTTAAAGAAATATCGTTTATTACCTGAGGATGAAATAAATCCAGTATCACCGGAAAATAATCAACAACAAGAACCGATGCTTGACTTGGAGAACATACGTAATCAGCCCAAGTTATTGTAGAAATACAAAGCTGCAGATACTTTTATAGTCTTTTAAATTATTATTTGTAAACTTTTGCCCAGTTTTTGTTTTACTAGATATATTTTCCGTTTTTAAATTACAAATTAAGAAACATTATTTAAAATATTTTTTTGATTATATTATGGTATTGCATATAGTTTTTTTTTTTTTTAACGTATGGTGTGTTGCGTTCAGTACAAATATTTTTAATATTGGGGCAGTATGATATAACCAAAATTTTAATAAATTTACAAGGTATACGAAAGCCAAGAAAAAAAGTAAAGGAAAGACAACAAAAAGGAATGACAAGACACGAAAACAAAACTATATTCATAAATAGATAGATATAATCAGCAAAAATTATATTGGGTCTTCAATTTAACGCAAAACCAACTGCATTTCAGAAGCGGATTGAAGCAATACTTTCAATCCCTGCATAAAGCCAGCACATTGAGCAAAATCGGTGCCAAAAGCAATGTATGTATGGATTTCCAGAGCTTTGGCATAGTCGGCTATTTGAATATATTGTATAATTTGATTCAAAGATTGCACCGTAGTTGGAGTAAGCTGAAAATACAAGAAAGTTTATAATACATTTATACTTTTAATTGTTTTTGATTATATTCAATTGGTCCTTACCTTGCCATCACGCAGGCAATCATATAGATTTTCCAAACGTTTTACTACATCCACAAATTTGCGTTTGGTGCGCTACAATATTTAAGAAGATAAAATTTTTTTATCGATCAGATTGATTGAATTATTCCAGCATTAACTTAATTTACTGGACTAACTTACCGGATCATTGGTAGCGCTAAGGCATCGGTTCTTAAGCTCCTCGAGAACTGTTTGCAAATAAATATATTCTTCTGGCAGCGGTGGCTTCTCTTTGGGCAACTCTGGCTGGCGTTGGATGCTTGATGGCTGCTCAGTGTAACCAATGCTCTGAGTCTGTTGCTGCTGTTGCCAATGATGCTGCTGCTGTGGGGGCATCTGTTGCTGCTGAGGCTGCAGATAGCCTTGTGGCTGCTGTTGTTGTTGTTGTAAAGGATTGTTATTGGCAGCAGCTGGATTATAATAGGATTGATTCAATCCTGCTGTTGGTGGATATTGAGCTGATGAATCTACATAGCCATTTTGATTCTGGTTTGGATCCACACCAAATATAGGATGCAAAATGGGTGCAGCTGTTGGCTCCACTGTTGGCTTGGGTTTGGGCTATAACAAAAAGGGAAACATAAAACAAGTGAATGAAAAAATCTACAAGATGGACAACTCACCACCCTAGACGATTTTAATGTCGGTGGATCATTCCAGCCGGGTGGCGGCGTAGGATTCCTTTGAATATTCTGACTTGGTGGACCAGCGGGAGTTGGAGCGGCTGGTACATTTTGCAGTGGCATTGTCTCAATGGGTGCCACACCCGGTAGGTAGGTACCAACTTGTGGAGCACCAGCTGGGTTGTAGGGTTGATTGGCCGACAATGGATTAGTATTAAAAGCGTGGGTATTGAATACATTCGGCACACTGGTTTGGGATTGTGGCACACCGCCAATGGAACCGCCTGCCCCGGTAAAGGGTACTGGTCCTGGTGCAGGAAGAGGATTATATGCCATTCCATAAGCAGGCGCTGCAACTGAAGGATCCAGCACATATTTTGAGCGTGCATGTAGACCCGTTGGAGCTGTTGCTCCAGCACCTTGCGGTGGAGGACCACCGGATGAACTGGCATTACTGAGTGGCCGCGGTGGATGAGCCAAAGCCGGATCGGTTTTAATAGGTTGCGGATTAAAGATTTGTGGTGGAGCAATTACTCCTGTAGCTGGTGCTGGTACAGCAGGAGCCGCCCAGTTAGGTTGCGGTGGCTGTGGTTGATATCGATCAAACGGTTGCATCGGTGTTGGCAACTGCTGGGAACTGTGTCCTCGTACGTGTTGCTGTGGTTGCTGGTAATTATTTGTTGGCACTGCTTGTCTTCCTAAAGCATTTGCCTGGCTTCCATAATCCAAGTTAACAGCATTGTGAAGTCGCTCTCTTAGCCCAGTCAACTGCTCATCGTTGCTGCCTCCGCCCAATGTGGTTATATACTGCAAAGCTGCTGTCAATGCTCCCTGTGACGCCAAGAGTCCACCATATTCCGAAATGAATCCTGCAAATCGTCCAGCCAAGTCCACAGCTATACCTTGTTGTTCCAGGGATTTGCTCATTAGCATAACCACTTCGGCCAAATCCTGCAGTTCTTGGGTGTTTAGTTTATAAGCCTGATTTTTTTGCTCCAATTGCTTCAATTGATACCAGGCACTGACTAGCTTATCAATGCTACCGGCACAGATATAACATAACATGGCATTACGTGTAAACTCCACATTGTTTGCCGATTCACTCAAAAGGCGATCACCCAAACGCTCACAAATGTCCACTAATTTGCGTTCACTATGTTTAAGGGCAGCAACTAGAGCCTCTTTCCAAGAATCCATGGTGCAACGATTGACGAAATCCAACCAATCGCGTGTAACCAATGCGGAAATTACATGAGATAATTCACTTTGTTTCTGTTGCAAGAGATAACGATTCTGTGTACGACTTAGAACTTCGATTCCAGCCGTTGATGCAATAATCAATGCCTCAGGAATTCGTTGGGCTTCCAGGCATAGTTCCACAGCTGCTTCAGTGTTTCCAGTAAGTATGGCCTCTGCAATAAGACTATCGACATCTGGAAAAACAAAACAAAAGGAAAGACTTAATGGATTCTTTGAAATAACAGTAATAAATACTTACGTTCTCCACTTGGAATTTTGAATTGTGGCCGTACAGAAATTGGGGCAAATTCATTGCCTTGGCCATCGATTGCATTGTTGTCCAAAGTTTGCTAAGTCCATAGAATATAAAGAAATAAGTATTATTAATATGCTTCTAAATAGTTCCCCTAGACAATAATTCATTTGTTGGCACCAAATTTAATCTTAAAATGAGTTTAATCTCTATCTGAGCTCCGCTTACTGAATTATCGGTGCTATAGTTGGTACTCTGATCGCACTCAACCTCAGATGAGTCGCTCTAAGCAGCATTTAATTATGTTAAAACAAAAATACAAAAAGTTTGATAGAGGGGGAATAGAGAGAAAGAAAGAAGAGGTCAAGCGGTTTGATAATGATGGTTTTACAGCAGTCTATGTTTAGAGATAAGAAGTGTAGAGATTGAAAGTAAAACTCACATGAGTTAATGTTGAAATACGGGTTGTAAGTGTGTCTACATCGGATTGAGAGTTTGTTTCCGTTTCCTTGATAAACTTGCTAAACTTAGCATCGACATCATCCTTGTTGTAGCCTTTAATGAAAGAATATATAGAGGTTAATCTCCTCAGAATCACAATTATTATTATGGCATATAGCATACCCAACAAATTAAGCATTTCCTCCTTGGGGTTCAATTCAAAATTGGCTTTGATAAAGTACCAAAGATATCGTCCATGTTGATCTGTGGTATCATCTGCACGTTGGCGACAATAGTCCACATAATTGGCATCGGCCAGAGAACGCTCCAAGACTTGCGCACGTTCTACCAGAGTGGTTTCCGTAGTCAATTGACTAATCTTGATTGATTTGGAAGTTCCATTGAAACTAATCAGTTTCCCACCAAACTGGACCATGCAGAAATGTAGTAAAACAAATTAAGTATCAAAAAAAGAGAAAATATAATTTAAGATTACCCCAAAAGCTACTCCACATGGTCGCTTCATCCATTTGGGTGCATGTACTAGATCATGGTAGACAACTTGGGTGGCCTGCTGTGGCAGTGGTTCTTGGGCAAATTGATCCATGCCAGGAAAAGAGTCGGCAATCTTATTAGACGTCTGAACTAAATGATGTGTTCCACCGTTTAGGGAGTAAATGGAAACCGATCCTTCCAAGCTAGCACTAGCCACAAGAGCAGGATTTCGGGGACAAAATTGTACGTCAGAGTACCAAGATGCAGTAGTGGCAACCTCAGAGAGTATTTCTCCTTCTGGTATTTTCGTATTGGGATTCCAGCAATAAATATGATTATCCTTGCCACAGGATACCATCAAATCTGTATCCTGCAGACACCAGGACATACCCAAAACTCCACGATCGTGTATCTGATATGTCTTTGCCGGAGCTGTAGCATAACGTAAATCCCAAAGCTGCACAACCGGAGCTTGGTCATCCTCAGAGGCCAACCATACTTGGGTAGCCGCCTCTGGATGCCATTCAATTGCATGCCAACGAACTCGAGACTGAGTATCAGACAGCTTAATAATTTGTTGGCTCTTACGCAGATCCCAAATTACACACCGAGTGCTGAACACCGAAGCTAATATATGCTGGACCTGACGATTCCAGGCCACATTTTTTACATCCTCCAGAGGCTGTGTCTTGGCACCGGGATTCATATGCGTAGACGGATTATTCAAATCCCAGATATAAATCTCCGATTCGGAGGCACATGAGGCGAGTAAATTGTTTTGAAATGGATTAAAGTCAAGGCCGCTGACAGCACCGGTGTGCTTGTCCTGCCGGGCAACAAGAGACTCCTCATTGGCAAGTAACTTGCCGGCTGAATATATATTTATATGACCAGCCTCACAGCCACCGACAATGAGACCGTTAGATCCACCCGAGGGGCTCCATATCAGCTTTTGAAATCTGGAAATTTAATAAAATTAAAGTCCTGTCGATCAGTCATTTTCTATTTTGTAAATAAACTAACTCACTTATATTGGCTGGGCACGCTGGCCTTAAGCTCCAGATCGTAGGTAGCATCGCTGAAATTTGGTGAATAGACTTCCAGTGTTGAGCTGGCATTGGAATCAAACTGTTGAGCAGCTGTGCCGGCAGCCAAAAGAATTTGTTCTTGCTTGGCCGGTGACCAGGCAATGTTTACAGTCTTTTGCAATTCCTTAATTTTCATGATGATGCCTGTGAATTGCAAAGAAAAATTAGCTTAATTGCAATATTGTCGTTTGCCCTCCGCTGCCAAAAGTATGTCACATCATACGTCCAATTGGATCGCGCCCCGTCATCAATTTTTTTTTTCTTAGTGGCATTCTATACACGTCTTTCTCTAGTTTGACTTTTAGTGCAGCAAGAAAGGGGAAGTTAGTTTGTGAATCTACAACTTACACAAGTTGGTTAATCCAATGTACTGCTCCTGGTCGAAAAGAAAATAAAATTATTTTAATGTTTTACAATTACAAATTTATTTCTGGACCGCTCTCTTAATTGCAACAACAAAACTGGAAAAACGATAACCCAGCAAACATTCGAAATGGGACAACGTGTGTTAAACGCAGCAAATATTTCAATGTTGGTGCTTGAAAAATGAAGACACAAAATTAATTGATCAATTATTATTCATAAATATTCAAAATATTAACGAGAATTAAAATAAATATCAAATTAAAAAGCGCAAATCCGACACCCAAGTATTAAAAATGAACTGTTAAATTAACAGTGCTCAGATTTGATTCTGTTAATCGAACAGTGTTAAAAAATCAAATTTGAAAATGATTAAAACGCTTGTGAGGAATATATACTTTATGGACTTGACGGTTGGAAGTTGACTTCGACAGCATTCTTTATTACAATTGTAGTTTATAAATAATAATAGGTATACTTTTAGACGTAGGGATATTGGTATGTATATGATGAGCACTTGATGTCTATTTCGCTGCCGTTATAGTAGTAACACGCTGTTCCACCTTGGCCACCTTATTGTTAATCGTCTCCAGATTTTGGGCAAATGTTTCCTGCACCGAATGAAGCAGTTCCTTGTTATTAACCAGACTGGTGGTGATGGTACCCTGTTTTTGCTCTATCTCTGCTATGATCATGGCGAAATTGTTTGCTAAAAAAGGAAAATTATTTTATTTTACACCGCAAAATGAGTTATGTTGACCCAACAATTACCATATTTGTGCAGGGCCTCCAGGGCCTGCATACGCTCAATGACATGTGGCAATATTTCTACTACCGGCTCTGTACGCTTTGCAATGTCATAGAGTTCAATTATTTTTTGGTCACGCTTGGCATCCTGTGCACTGCCGCTGGATTTTTCAGCAATTGCATCCATCTTACCAGTAAGTGATGAAAGACGTTGTTCTATGACATCTAGCTTTTCGGGTTGTAGGAGAGCTGCTTTGGTGCTCAATTGACGCACTGCTTCAAGTACGTTGGAGGTGTTAGTAACAGAGGTCAAACGACTTAATTTTTCTGGCTGTGCGCCAACAGCCTTTTCCAATTGGTACAAGCGCTGCTCCAGACTGGCCACACGAGCTGTTGACGCCAAATCGGTACCTGGTGTAGGTATGGCCGTTAGGACACCAGATTGCTTAAATTCCTCAACCTGACTAATAAGAGCCTTAACCTGTTTGCTGTTGGGGACCTGCTCTTTGCCTAGCACTTGCTCAAGTTTAAGAGATTCCAAAACTTTTTTTGCTGTACTAATGACAGTCGCCACCGCATCATATGATTGTTTTTCTTCGTCGGCAATCTTGCGGTCCACTTGAAGGGCGGCCACTTCGTTAAGTAGTTCATTCATTTCAATCTGCAAGCGCTGGCATTTCTGCACCGGAGTCTCCTTTTCACCTTGACCGACCAGCACATAGTCGCCACTGCTGGCTCCACGCATATCGTAGCCTCGACCTAGCCGCCTCCCAATGCTGTCGGAAAAGTCGACGCTGCCCTCAAGAGTGGCTCCACTAAAGCGTTTATGTGCCACATTTGGTGAGATGTGCAGACGTTCAATGGCTTCATTCTCAGGCTCCTCCTCATAATAGTCCGAAGTGGTTTCACCCTCGGGCTCGTCAGGTGTCTCATACACGTCAGGTTGGTCATAAGCCTAGATGGAATTTGATACGCAGAGCGATTTAATAACTATTAAAAATGTTATGTATGATTCAATTTACAATTCCTGGTAGATTTTGGAACTTGGGATCGGCCATTGTTTCGGTTAACAATAATAATGCAGAAATTAAATCTTATTAGAAACTGATGTCACCGTCAACCAGTGATGGATATCTTTATGAATTACTTATATCGATGGTGCCATGTAGTGTTGGAAAGCGATTAATATACTATCGATTGTGTGGCGCCCCTTTGAAATCCTATTGAAGTACAATGTAATAAAGTGAGATAGACATTGAGGGATTGATGTAGTCAGTGTTAGCTAATATTCTATGGAAACATCTGGTTGGTGGGTAATTGTATTTCTGAGTGGTGAGATTTTTTCAGAAGGAAAATTAAGTATACGCATAGAGGAACGAGCTGAGCCTAATATTATTGTTTAATCCAGATTTGCACTTGGAAAAGGACCCACATACAACAGTGTTATTTCATGTGATCTGCGTATATTACTGTTGTCAGACTATAAACTTCATATATTACCCCAATATAAAGAGTCCAAGATAAAGTTAACACCTATTACAAACAATAGACACATACAACACACAACGACAACCACAAACTAAATATGTAAAGTACAACAGTAAATCACAACGAAAAATCAGATAAATAAGTATAGAAACGACTAGGAATTGATGTCTTTCCACCATCCGTAAACCTTGAGGCTTGTCTGTGAAGAAATTGTGCAGTCAACGCCACCATATAAAAATAACACTTCACCCAAACATTTCTGTTGGCGTTCTGGTTTCGATTGGAGTTACTTTCTTCACAAGCAAATAGGTCATAGAATGTCGACCTTGGAACACTCGCATACGGGTTTTGATGAATTACCATTAGAGGTAAGTGAAATAAACTACCAACGTCGTACACTTGTACGTATGCACATACATACAATATTTAGTAAGTAGTTAAGTAGATATGTCTCTACAATCAATCAACATTTTCGCGTGACCCATTCTGTCCCAGTCCACTGTGTATGTATGTATGTGTATATGTATATGATATGAGTATGTATCTGTATCTATTTTGGGCCCAAGTCAGCTGACTGACACTACAACATACATATATACTTTTGTATTGTTCCCTTTACAGATTGTCTCAAAAATCTTTAGTTATTTGGGCTTCTCAGATCTTTTGGCTGGTGGTGCCACCTGCCAGCGATGGCACTCTGCTTTATATCAGAGCGAATTTAAGGGACGCACACGAGTTTGCTTCTCGAAAGTGGTGCTATCCGATCAACACAGTCCTGCTGTGGATTTGATGAGATGCGAGCGTGATTTCCGTCACTTTATTTTTGAGGATGTAACGTTGGGTCAGGTTCAGGAGCTGATGACATTTATTGGGCGGACCGCTCAAAGTTTGGCTCTTGACAATGTGGATTTAAGTGATAAGCAATTATATGGAATGCTACGCCTACTGCCCCACCTACAGGTTCTTTCGGTAAAGCGTTGCCTGCCTCTCTTTATGTCGGGAACTTTTCTAGACAGTCAAAGTAACGGAATCTGTGAATTGGCTGCACATCTGTCGGGGATTAAGGAGCTAACTCTTTGCGAGAATCAATACCTGACCGACTCCATTCTTATGCGCCTGACCTCCTTTATGCCCTCCTTGGAATTGATTAATATGTCGGGCTGTCAGATTGCCTTTCACAATGCCATCCACCGACGCTTCTATCCAAATGAAACAGCAGCGGGGCCCAGTGAATCGGTACTTACTTTTAAATATATTTTAAATGTACTGACCCAGCAACGGCGAACAATTCGATCCTTGGACTTCAGTCAGACTCTTATTGGACAGTCTATGTTAGCATTGGTTGAATTGAATTTACAACTCCATAGTCTGTATCTGGCCGGCTGCAGACAGCTTAATGCGACTACAATCCGTTCATTTTTAGCCACCCAATCCCAATTGAGGGTGTTAGATCTATCAGGCACAGTGTGTTTAAATGATGAAAATTTAGCGACCTTAGTACACATCAACACGCAATTGACACACTTAAAGATCAGTAGTTGTTCAGGCATTACAAATGCTGGAGCAGCTCATTTGTATAGGTTAAGGCGTCTAGAATCCCTGGATATATCTAACTGTACTGGCATTACTAGCAGTGGTATAACCGAAGGAGTGGCACGAGAGGAAAATCATGTTCTGATGGAGCTTAATGTATCGTATTTGCAAATCTGTGAGGAGTGTATCAAGTCTATAGCAAGTAATTTGCGTTCCCTACGTGTTCTCCACTTGAGCCATTGTGTCAATGGAGTAACAGATGAGGCCATTCAGTTTGTGATTGGCCAGTTGCGATGGTTACGCGAACTGTCCTTAGAAAACTGTTGTAGGGTAAGTAATGTGGCTTTCCCATCTGATTCGTTACTTAACTGTTCGAATTATTTCAGATCACAGATGTCGCTCTTACAGGCATCAATATAGTCAAACTCGAGCTTAATCGCTCACAAAACTCTTCAATGGAAAATTTTTACCCACCGTATAGTCAGACACCGGCTGAACGTGACAGTTTTACCGGTTCTTTACAATCCGTGAAGATCTCCCTACGCAGCAAGGCGGAGGATGAGATAGTACGTGATGCCCGACGGAAACAGGCCATGTTTGCTGCCTACGAAATGAATCTAATTAATAAGCATGATTTTGAGGGTCATAATATTCAACAACTGCGCGGTTTGCAATCTCTTAATTTACGTGGATGCAATAAGATCAGCGATGTCTCTTTAAAATATGGTCTCAAGCACAAAGAACTTCGACGTTTGCAACTTTCCAATTGTCAGCAAATTTCGTTGCTTGGCATGGAGGCTTTGGTGGGAAATTGCCCATCTCTGGAGGAATTGGATTTATCTGATTGCTATAACATCAATGATAAAACAATACAAGTTGTAACTAGCAAGTTGCGCCGTCTAAGGTCCTTGCATATCAGTGGCTGCAGCCAATTGACAGAGCACACTCTTGACGCCATTGTAGTCAATTGCAATTGTCTCCAGACACTCTCTATTTATCGATGTCGTCGCATGTATACGGATATCGAAGAACGTTTGTCGGGCGTTCGAACTTTGCGGCATTTAAATATGGATAATCTAACTAGCATTGATAATGCCGAGTTTTTTAGGCTAAAAAAACGTTTAGATTACTGATATTTTGCCGCAATTTTCGTTGTGTTTGTTCTCTACTATTTTCAATTGTACAATTTTCGCTAGTCCCAGTTTAAGATTCAAATTGAGAGGCTGTTGTTATTTCTTTTTTTTTATAAATATCTTTAGATATACTTACTATATGTAGCTTTATATACATACATAAATATATATATATATTTATATTTACATAAAACAACAATTTATTAACGTATTAAATTGTCGTCACATTTTTTAAATATAACTGCATCAAATGTCAAATCCGTTCAATTTATATATTTCTGTTATTCGTTTTGTTTTCTGTTTTTGACAAGTAGCTGTGATTTTTTATAAAAGTAAAACTTGTACTTTAAGTAATACGTAACTAAGAAGAAATGTCTATATTAATGTGATGATTTGTCTAATTTGTAATGAATTTTGTTGTTGTGTAAAAGTGGTAAAAAACTTAAAAAAAAAAAGAATATACATGTAAGTACTTGCAGAATGATTTAATTGCAAAAGTATAATTCCCAATATGTAATGTTTAAGAATGTTTAAAATTCTAAATGTCCATCTAAAAGAAAATAAATGCGTTACACAACGTTTGATATTCGTTAAAAATGAATAGATTTATTTTCAAAATGATTTAAGAACATTTGCATTTTTTTATACGTGCTAGAATCGTCATCATCATTCATAGATTGTGTTTTTTTTCATATTCATTGTTGGAAAAGATACTTAAATTACGATTGACTAGGTAAAAATTCAAGATGATTTAAAAAATTGTCGTCACGCATATATATATATAATTCCTTTTATAAGTATATATGTATGAAAATAGTTGTATTTTGTGCCCAATTATTGAGTTTATCCGCCACCTCCACCGCCAGATAATTCATCTTCATATTGCTTACGGAAACAGTCACCCACAGGGAAGAAGTCCCAACTGCGTTGCTGATACATATTCCATACATATGTCTCCTGACCGGTATATTCTGTATCCGGTTTGTTGATCAAATGCATGAGGAAGAACATGTAATTGGCCAGATTATGCTCTTTCTGGACATGGGTATCAAAACCATGCGGTACTATATCAAAGAAATCTTTACCCATTCCGCATATAAAGCAATTTGACTCCATATTATCTTTTACTGACTCCAATTGATCACGCAGCTCACCGAAAGCGTCGATAATCAAACCCTGGATAATAGCCAGCAGGATAATAATGACAAAGAAGAAGAAGGTAATATCGAAAATGATACGATAAACCTCATAATCATCGCCATCAGGATCACCAATCTCATCACCAATACCACCACCGGCTCGCACACCCTTATACAAATGGAAGACGAAGCAGGTCAACATATCGTGGCACTTCTTATCAACCTCCTCATCTTCTTCCTGTATATAAAACTTGCGGAAGAAATTGAAGGCCACCACAGTATAGATGTACACAATGATAGTAAGTAGCATCACCGTCAGGACCAACTGTTTGCCATTGTGCGTTACCGACTGCAGGATCGTACGTAGTGTCTTAAAACCAACGGCCACATCAAGCAAATGGGCAGCAAAGAAGAAATTGTTAAAATTGCCCATAACGGAGAAACTAAAGTACCACAGCGAATAGAGGAAGGCATTGTCTGTAAATGTAACACCTGCCTTCCACACCTGATAGCGCCAATCAATGTTCATGATGTATCTAAATATGCCCGTCTCCTCGCTCTCGTGGGCAGCAAACGCAGTCTTCTCCATGCCCAGCAGATTTGAAATGGAATCGAAATCATAGGTTTCACTATACTTTTGTCGTACCTTCTTTTTAACAAACTTATCCCAATAGTTAACAGGGAAACTCTTTGCTGATATTACCAGTTTATCCCAATGGGACTTAAAATCGTCATCTTCGGGTTGCTCGGCAATAAAAAGACCATCAAATTCCAAACGGCGAGCAATTTCCTTCTCTCGCTTGAAAATGGCCAACGGCACTTTCAGATGATAGTAGGCAATCAACATTGCCAGCGAGACGAGGGAGTGCAAAAGAGCAGCCATACGTAAAACATGTTCCATATAAAAAAAGTCCTCATCAACGTGCACAAGTTCGGGTATGTCATCGTCCATGTCTTCACCATCGCCAGACCCACCATCGCCGGACCCAAGACCACCACCAGAACCACCACCCAAATCAACACCAGCTCCCGAACCAGAGCCCAAGATCAGTTCCTCCTCACCTGAGCCTTCGGATTCTTCGTTGAACGAGGTTACTTTGTAGAAGAGCAGCATGAAGTTGATACTAAACGCAAGGACCAAAGCCACATATTTCAGGTTGTAGAAGTTTCTGGCCAAAAAGCTAACGGCACGATGTGTGTACTGCGAGAAGTCGATCTGATTGACGGCAGGCGTCTCTTGTGGGGCAGCTGAAGACTTCTTAGCCTCCGCTTCAATAGAGGCCATAGCAGCTTCCTGTGCCTTCTGTGCTTCCTGTCGCTCTTGGGCCGCCTTTTTGGCTGCTTCGCCGCCCAAAAGATCCACTATTGAAATGGGTTCCTGATAAGGCTCGCCACCCTCCACACCTTCTGCGCCAGGTGGTGCACTGCCATCTTCCGGACTGGACTCACCGCCCTCTTCCATTGATGAATTAGCACTACCGCCCGGCGATTCATGAACCACAACCTTATACATGCCATTTTCTTCCTTATTGATATCCAATCCAAATGCCTGCACTGTCCCAGGTGGCTCTTCTAATGGCAACGGTGGTAAAGCCCTGCCAAAAGTTTCCTCCTCCACCACTGGTTCCTCTTCCTGCTCGGGAGCAGGTCCACGCATCAGATTCAAGAGTATGCCAAAGATGTAGCGCACCACACAGTAGTGCGCATAGCCCGTGTAATAGAACATGTAAAAGATAATCTTAAAGAAGCCAACAATCAGTTCCGGTATGGATTTGGTTTGCATGACGCCGATTTGATGTTTGATATTCGAAGGACTTAGCATATGAACGCCAAATTTAAGACCTTCCTTGACGGCTGTAATAGTACGTCGAATTGGATCCCTGGCGGCCCTTTCTTCCTCCTCTTCACTCATATAGGAACTGTAGGCCGTATCACGTTTAACATTGCCGCCACCATCGTCGGTGGCCATCAAACCAGATGCATGGGTCATCTCAAAAATGGCATCTTCACAGAAATTAACAAAAGCCTCAAGTTTCTCCTTATCTCCACCTTCAGTGACAATTGAATAGAAGAAGGCACGTTTGGATTCACGAATTTGAGGCTTCTCCCACTGTTCTATATTGGAGTCCTTGATCTCAAAGTAGACACGTTCAATGCGTTTCGAACTGCCCAGGATTTCAATACGTCCAAGGAAAGGTTCAAAATAGTTCAGCACAGAACCGGCGGTTTCCAAAAATCTAGCCAAACGTGGTTCATTGGGCATATGCTCACTGAGATTGGTGAGCAGCACAGCCAAGTTGAAACCAATCTCCTTTGATGGTTCATGGAAACGTTCCACAAAGGCTCTGTAGTCGATTTTGCCCTCGTGATTGCGTTCACAACAAGCCAAAAGGAAATCCATTTCTTCCCTGTAAGCGAAATAAAATGGATTTAAAATGAATCTTTTGATCTTTCCATAGAAATCTTACGGTGTATAGTTCTTGGATTGTTCCATTTTCTCCCTGAAATCTTTCGGTGTAACCCAACCTTCGTTCTTCATATCAATTTCATGGAAACTGGGCGATTCAATAAGGTCAGCCAGTTTAAGGAACATATCGAAGTACTTAAGAATTAGTTCAACATTTGAAGCAGACTCCACAAGGGTGTCCACCATCTGTTTGCCAATTGTTCCTGAAAGTGTATTGACAAATAAAATCTTGTAATTATCTTACTAAAAGTCACTTCTCATTACCATTCACCACATTGCCCTCAAGCATAGACAGCATCATTGTAATCATATCCTTTTGAAGATTCAAAAGCTCCTTCAGCAAATCCACCTGACTTGAATGCTTCGATAACTTATCCTGCATATGGGAGAATAGGAATAGAAAACCGCCCACAGCATCCCATAACCTAGAATGGGCCAACGCCTGTTGATTGAGTGTACAAGGACCCTGAATGACCTCAGTCAGAGTGTTGAAGACCTGACTGGCCACACCAATGGCTTTGAAAAAGTTAGCTTTGCCAGCAGGATCGATGATCTCCTTGCTAGAATAATGCCAGTAAAAGTCCATAATCGATTCCTGAAGGCGCAGGAGATAATCTACCGTACTGATGACCACATTGACAGTAGTTGTATTACCCGCCTGGGTGCGCAAGTAATTCTGCCATTCTGAAAAAATAATAAACTTTAAAATAGCGTCCTTGTTGGATATAAAAGTACGTGTCACTTACCCAAATTGTGACCCTCGCTGGTCAGTTGAATGAACCGGAATAGGGCACAAGTAAACTCCGCATCGTGCATATTCTTCTCGCCTGCTGCTCCCTCGGATCCCACACCAAGACCTGCACCCGCACTCGGAATATACTCTTTGTTGTGTTGGTTTTTTGGTTTTGGGGTTTTACAACAATAGCGGAAACAAAGTACATACATACGGGATTGGGTGGATGGTGATGGGTCATGCGAGTTTGGATAGTTTATTTTTGTTTTTTTTTTTCGGGAAATTGGGAAAGACAAATCAATAATTGAACTTAAAGTAAAAAAGAGGCTTGGCATGGCTGGTGAAGTCTTTTCGGCGCCAACAAAAAACATTAAGCAGGAGAAGCTGGAAAAGCTACAAAGGATATGGGGATATTATAGCTTACCCTCTGCTTTGGTGTTTCGTTCAAATGCGTCCAAATCAAGGACACTGCACGAGTTCATAAGGCCCGCAATTGAGGTAAAGAAACCCACATCCTTCTTCTCTTTTAAATGATTAAGCATTCCCATTTGGATGTCAATGTTACCGCCACGCAAAATGGCAATGCCGAGATTGAGTGTTGTCATTACCATCTCCGAAGGTATACCTTTAGAGGCGGAAATGTGCAACAGCACCATTTCGGCAACACCACGGTTCGAAAGACGTGCCTGATGGAACAATAGCTTCTGCTTCTCCATCTCTTGTTCCTAGAAGCCAAAGAAGACAAATACAATTTGTTAATATTCTGTTATAAAAGACTTGAAAAAAGAATATCTAATGTATAATTACCATTAGTCTAGACATACGACACTGAATTAGTTAGTTAGCATTGGGATTGGGAATATTATTAATATTATAAATGATTAGTTTGATTACCCTACAGCTAAAGGCTGAGTCCTCCAACTTACATGTATACTAGTGCCTTCGCCCTCTTCACCGCCACCTTCACCGCCCTCTTCGTCACCACCTTCCTCTTCCTCTTCGCCACAAGATTTGGCAGTTATCTGGGCATAGGACATGTACAATAAATCTTCCTGAAGTGCTCCACTACGCTCAGTCATGGCACCGCGACAGAATGTTGTAACCAATTGTGTTAGGGGATCAGGCTTGCCATCGGTCTCTTCTTCATCCTTCTTAGATTTCTCAGATTCTTCAAATGTTTGCGTTAGATCCTCAACCATTACCTCTTGACCCACATTCTCCTCTTGGAGCCATTGTTCGTAGTAGCTGCGCGCAAAGATATTGCAAGCCCGATGTCTGCGAGAAGGATTCCAAATATATTTATAAGTTTTATTCAAAATTTAGAATTAAAAAATAATAGTATTTAAAAAAACACACATGGGAATCATGCTTTTAGTTCTTTCAGTTAGTTTTGTAATCAATAATAAAAACTAAGTATTATCGGAGATATCCGAAGTATGGAAAAATATCCTTGGTAATGTGGGAAATATGACTTATAATAAAAATTACAAATTTTTTAATATCTTTAATTTAATTTGGAACAAAAGATCTGAAGATTAATATTCTAGAAATTGTTTAATTATAAAAATTGTCTATATTATTGTGTGACAGAACTAAATTTAATAATTTAGTTGAGAAAGTAACTTTTACAAATTTTGGAAATTTTTTGAAAGAGACTTTTGGAATTTTCTAATTATGAGATTTTACTCCAAACTTTATGTGAAAACTTTTTCATGATTTGAAATTAAATTTATGGATATCTTTTTTTTAAAATATAGTAAATTATTATATTCATTTCTTTTCCACATTTTTTCTCACATTTAAGGATATTTTTAATGTACAAAATAAACGATAAAATAATTGAGCAAACACCATTTGCTAATGTTCTTGTTAATTTTGGCTACCACCTGCTCATGCGATATAGATGCTTGGCGCGTAAGCTTGATATAACTGCCTGGCGACGTGCCACCGAAATTTTGGAACTCCAACGTTTTGTTCTGTTCTTGGCGCCGGATGCCTAAATATTTGCGAGCAAAGGCGAGGCGAGCAAGCACAAGCAAGAGATCATCATAAAATATACAAATAATACAAGAGAAAAAAAATATATATGGTTTTGTTTTAGAATTCGACTACGTTCACAGAAGTAGTTGTGATGTTTAATATTATTGGATTAGTTAGATTATTGTTAGAGTGAGAAAACACAGGACACGAAACCAAGATGACAGAAGATGAAAACAAAATAAGAGACACAAATAAATTAAAAAAATAGTAATATTGTGGGTTAGGTCTTTCAAGTCAACTTATAAGAATTTTCTCGTCCAATTGTTAACTTTTGATTTTGTTGGTAATAACCTGGGTAAAGAATGTAACGATGTTTGACGGAAACATGCGATAACTGCACGCTTCCTTTGTATCGATACAACGCTCCTGTAGACATTTTTGCTCTGCTGTTGTGGATGGTCGATCTGTAAATGGTTTTGGATGGTCAGCATCAGCGAGAGATAGAGAGAGACAGATGAGAAAAGCCGTTTTGTGGGAGATGTTTTTTTTTTTTTTTGGATCGTATTCGTATTTGTTGTTGCAGTTGTTGTTGTAAGATGTAATGTTTAAAAAGGAAAAGAAAAAAATTATATGCGTACAAAGTTAAAAGTTAAACTTTAATAGATGAGTTAAAATTGAAAAAAAAAATTGATTAATATTTGGAACTTTTAATCCACTCACCATATGCAAACCAAAAAGAACCTTCGCCATTGCCACAATACGATCCACAGTTTCCTGTGTCTTATCTTTACCCTTTTCATTGGAGTTCGCATTGGCCTTTTCCAGGGCCTGCTCATCTACAGGTTCTTCGGTTTTGCCAAGTTTGGAGTAAAGATAGTGCTGCCATGACATCTCATCAGAGGGATCTAGTTTATCGGGTAATGTCAGTTGATTTCGTGCAAATTCAATGACATCGTATTCGGGCATTTTTTTCAAATAGCGATCCTTGCAATGCTGTACAAGTTCCTGTTCCCGACCAGCGAATAGATTAAGACCGACAGGCAATAAACGCTTGAGACAGGCCACCATAAGACTAGCCTGTACTTCCTTGTCCTTATCTCGCTTCTTGTCGCGATTTTTCTTCTTTTTCTTTACTTTACCACCCACTGCAGGAACACCCTCTGAGATGGCTGATCGGCGAGTGGCAGTCGGCATTATTAAAGCCATGTTATCAATTTCATTGGCCGATATAAAGTTCTGCTCTTCTTTAAGGAAGTACTGACTCTTGGACCAAATATTAAAGATTTCCGCCACATGATTGTAGAGTTCTTCGGCCTCGGGTATATTGTCTTTCAGCCAATGGTTACGTTGCAGATCTACGTATTTGATAAGCAATGGATAGAAGGAATAGATATCTCGTACTAGAAGATTCCAATCCTCTTGTAGTTGGGTCTCCACCTGGGAAGTATCATCGGTCGCCGACTTGATGAAGCCCCGCATGCTGTCCTCCTTATGTAACATATTCTCAGTGCGTTTCTTTACACGTTCTGCCAGAGGCAGGAATGGATCCTTAAGAAGCTCCTCAGAGGTATTGATAATAATTTGTTGAGTGTAGGCTGCAATACGAGTCATCCAAGGTGCATTGTCGTTTCCGATGTTCTTTTTAATCATCTTCAAGACATTTCTTAGCAAAGGATTCATGTGATCGGCCGTTACCATGGTGACATGATTGCCACTGGTTGGACTGACATTATCGGGACCTTGGGACCACCAGAATGGTAGATAGGCGCACAACAAAGGTAAAATGACATCAATAATATGGGGAGCATCGTTGTAGGTTTTATCAGACTCCACAAATTGATCCACTTCGCTTAGAATGGTCTCCAGATTGGGCATACAGCTCTCCATTTTGACCATAATATCCTGGGCCTCCAGTGAGTGATCAGCAATACGATTAAGTAGCGAGTATTGGTTATGTTTGTTGAGATGAGGTTCCAAATAGGCCACTGGGAAACAAGAGCTATAAGCTCCAAGGCAAGAACCCAATGCCGGTCGATGTCGTTCAATCTCTGTCTTTAGATACTTTCGGTCGTGCGTTAGAGTGGCATCTGTGCCCAGGTGATAAAGAGCAGCCAATATTTTATAGGATGCAACCTGTATCTCATCCAAAAGTAAATCACTTCCATAATCACAGGCAGCTAAATGGTCAAACATGGCCGTAAGCACAGGCAAAACCACTTGATTAACATAACCCAATGATGTGGAAGTCTTGAGATGTGTTCCTCGCAAATGGCTGTATTTGCCATCTTGCAAATTTAAGATAGTATTACCCAGATCATCAGAAGTCTGATTGAAAAATGTCAGCATAGAGGTACGTATAAATTCAGGACAATTCTTTGTCAGTGTCCTGGCATCAATACCCTTAACCAGCACTTGAAGACAGCGCACTGTAATGCGCACATCGGGTCCAAAGGCACTCAAGCGATTACGCAACAATGCGGCCAATTTACAGAATATTGATGCAACCATTTCCTTCTCCTTAAGTGAAGCTGCTCCAATATTATTGGTTGCTGTGGCAATGGCTATGAAATAGTTTCGATGCGTTGAGAAATACTTTTCCATCAGCGGTAGAACCACCTTCGAGAAGAACTTTATATCTCGAGAGGCAGTCTTGAATGAAGTGCGACGACTGAATGTGGTCGAAGGTTTCAGCAGTTTCATGTTGATAGTGGCACGATCTAGATACTGAATAAGCTTCTCCAACAGAGAATAAGAGAAACGCAGTTCAACGGCTGCTTGGGTAGCGCCACCCTCTCCCTCAACAACTCCCCCCTTCGAAGGCCTAAATTAGATAAGTTTAAGTTTCATTCAAATTACATGTTTTTTTTTTAAAGATGCTTACTTATGCAATTTATAACCCTGATATTGCATATATTTGAGGAACTCTTGGGAGCGCTCGCGATCCTTCTTCTTTTCCTTGTCGGTCAGCAAATCGTAGGGCACCAATTGAGGATGAATTACACCACCGCAACCGTTAAGCTCTTCGTTCTTTTTTTTGGCCCAAATATCGTGGGAATTTTCCGCCAACCGTTCGGCCATATTTTGCATCTCCCTACTGAGGGTCAAGTTGCTCATATCAACTGGATGAGGATTATAGTTGAAGGGACTGCCCTCATTCTGAAAATCATGCTATGGTAGTTAAGGCCAGAGCAGCGTATATAAAATGGCATTTGGTTTGGCGAATTCGTTGTTGGATTGGATGGGCCAATTGTTTAGGGGGGGTTTTCCAATTTTTAAGGCGGTCAAAAGGAAGCGTTAGAGAAAAATGTTTAAAGAATTGTGGTTAGTGTTTTGGGTTATACATACAATTTGGGGCTTGGATTGACGACGAGTGGAGCCACGATGATTGAGCGGTACATCCACTTCGGAGTGTTCAACAGTCCAACCTATAGCCAAGAGGCCCTTGAGACACTCTCTTACTGGATCACGATATCGCTCTCGTTCCTGCCAATTAGCAAAAAATAGAATAACGTTAGTATACTCTAAATAGCTACATCATTAAAAGTTCTATTCGCTGAAATCGACGCAGTGGTTAGGTTTTGCTATCATTTACGTACATATTCACTCAGCATATTGTAAGGTTTGAGGCGGGGATGTTTACGATCATTGTCCGATCGTATTTCACCATAGGTCCAGCTACCTTCTAATCGGCGGCTGGCCCAGGCATCGTGATAGTGTTCGCTAAACTTCTGTACCAACGAGTTCAAGTCGTTGTCGAGATGCACATTGTTCGTATCGATGGGATTGGGCACATATTGTGGCTGATCGGGTGCACCCATTTGTCGTCCATAATAATCCTCATCCGTATTCTTGGACAAGCTATAATCTGGCGGCAAAGCGCAGCCTATAGCAATAAGGCAGGGTAGGGCTTTACCGAACAGTTCCGGGTCATAGTCCATATTGCTGAGGGAGTCAAAAATGTTGGAGAATAGCAACATAGTAAGACGTTTTTCCTCATCAGAGGAAGCTCCATAAGAGCCTTGACCTTGAGTTGAGCCGTAGTACTTGGCACAGCGATCGAAGTGCAGTGTGAGTAGCTAAAGAAAAATAAATTTGTATAAATCAATCTGTACAATTAAATTGTCTTAATGAAGCTCACCCTGAGTGCGACTGTTGTGTACTCGGAAAGCTTGGACACATCCACAGTCAACTTGCGCAGCAGCTTCAGCAGCATGGCAGGTTGCATTTGGGAGGTCAGCGCCACTAAGAAATCGGATACGGCCTCGCGTTGCCCCTTAGTTAGCATACGGTTCTTTGACAATCTATAGACCGTGTGCAATGTGGCATCCAGAAGACTGGCATAGTTTTCAGCCTCGTTATAGAATTTCGAGTGCTTAATTAACAAAGGCAGAATGGAATTGCCTATGTAGCGATTCATGGCTAGAGCCATATCACTTTCGCTACCATCACTCTTATCCAAAATGGTTGCCGTGCGCAGATCGGGCAGAAAGGCGTCTTCCAACAAGCGGTAGAAGAGATCCTGCTGCTCGATACCGTACACACGTTCCAGGAACAATACAATACTCTGCTTATTATTTGGCAGTAGGCCCGAGGGCATATCCGATTTCGGTTTTTCTTCGCCAGGTGCGGTTTGGTTTAGTGTAAACTTCAAACTGAGCACACCTTGCAGATCCTCCAATGGCACCAGAGATCTCAAAATAGCTCTAGCTCTCAGTGACTCGTTCTTGCCCTGCTCAATGACAGAGGCATCGGGAGCACATCTCCCTAACAGATCAACGAGCGTACAGTAGAAATTCAATATGGCTGCACCAGTATCAATATAATCCTCATCCTCTTCGCTTTCGGGAAGCGGATGTGTAAAATTAAGGCCGGCTATGGTACCTTCGGCCTCGTCCTGCATTTTACAGCGATCGGAAATACGCTCCGACATCCGATTAGCCTCGACAATTGCGCGGAAGAGACCTTCTCCTTCTCCTCTTAGAGCCGGCCCCAAGCATTCTGGACGTCGGATAAGAAGACGAATGACAAGGTTGGCATTCTCCTCGACACTCTCGCCATTCACCCAAACGCAGTAGCGCAAAAAGTCCAGATACCGTTCACCCTCAACTGGATCCCAGCCAAGATCAGGATAACCTTTCTCGACAAGCTCGGAATTGCTTTGAAGGCCGCAACGCGAGAGATAGACGGCAATTTTTTCTAGGTAATGTTCTCTCAGTGCCAGAGCTAATTCTGTGTTCTCCATTAAACTCGAATATGCGACATCAAGTGGGGTGGAGCCGCGTAAGCTGGGTCGGGCCAACAGGATATTGGCATTGTCAAGCAGAAAATCAAAGTGATCAAACATAGCCTTTTGATTTTGGCGACCAGTTCGGCAGAAATAGCAGAGGAAGCGACAACAGGCCACGACCATTTCATGGGAGGTATCTTTTTCTTTCGATGGTGCACCGCCTTCTCCGCCAAGTCCTCCTTCGGCTTGGGTGGCTGGTGCATCGCTTTGAGCTTGAGCTCGGCGGCCCAATGTATTCATCATAACGGCCATAACGTTCTCGTGAACACGTAGAATTCGAATCAGATCGGGATGTTGGAAGAACGTGGCATTATTCACTAGCTTCCAGAGTCGTTTACGCATAAGTTCCTCCTCCTCCTGGCTCATTTGGACAGGCAGCAAGGCACGGATTTGACTCAAACCTACCCACATCTCGGCCACATCGTCGCGAGCT
This sequence comes from Drosophila neocordata, assembly GCA_018903615.1. Taxonomy (NCBI): domain Eukaryota; kingdom Metazoa; phylum Arthropoda; class Insecta; order Diptera; family Drosophilidae; genus Drosophila; species Drosophila neocordata. The sequence continues at coordinate 11,696,133 of JAEIGI010000004.1, read as the reverse complement.
CGATTATTGATCACATAGGTCTTCTCCAGGGCACGTACTAGCTCACCCACTGTGTCATATTGACGCAATAATAAGCTAAACATTTCGCGTACCAATTTTGGATTTTCTATTTGAGACTCTTCAGCCCAACTGACAATGGTTTTAATTAACACTTTTCGGAATACTTCTTCCGGTGTCTTTTTCTCAGGCTCCTCCACTTCCTTGGGTCCTTCCTCCAGCTCCTTGACGGTGTTAATAAAATTATAAATTTTAGTAATTGGTCCCGTTTTAACTTCTTCGATCGCAGTGCTCTCGGTACCATCCGGTTCCTGCAGAGCATTAAGGGAAACCTTTTGCATTAGACTGTCGTGGAAGTCGCCTAAACGACTACGCAACTCAAGGCCACATGTACAATTGTCCTGATCATCCGCCTCTAGGTTTTTAAAGCATAAAATCTGGTTCATTTGCTCCCTGGGCGGACAGCGGAACTCCTTTGTCTTTTTGGCCGCCACAGCACTGGGCAAGTCGGATTGTTTAATTTCGATATAACGACGTAACTGATCGGTTTGCAGATCACCTACAAAATCATGGGAGAAGGCAATGATACTTTCAACCCGATGCCGCAGTTGAGTGTCATAGAGATGATGCAATAGATAGCACATTTGCAGCTTGGCTCCCTCAGCCATTTTCATAGTTAACAAACCCTTGCGGTGTTCATCCTTGCCTTCTACAGAAATAAAGACATTATTGGATAAAACTATAACAATTACTTTTTAAAGTGATGGTCAAACCTTTTTGGAAAGTGGCATCCCATGTCTCTGGATCGACCATAACCAAAAGTTTCTGTACGTCTTCATCAGTGAGTACTCCAACCAAGAGCAATCGATCCGTTAGCTTAATAAGTGGTCTATCAAGGAAGATAAATTCAATCAATTAAAGTTGAACGTTTCATACAGTTTAAATACTTACAAAAACAAATTCTCATTTGTCCAACCGATCGGATCCCGATTGTGGACTTGATTAATTTCCACAGCATCTTTTAAAGCTTCCATCACAAATTCCCTGACTACTTCTAAGGGGAACTTCGGGGAGTACAACTGGTCGATGTTGGGTATTGGTTCACTGGAAACACTTGGCATACTAGATGTGGCAATCACAGGGGGTCTGATCGGGTATTGGTTGATTGTTGTTGTTGGTGGTGCATTTTGTGGTGCGGTGTGGTGTTGGTTGGTTCAGGTGGATCAGTGCAGATGCAGATCGTGCAGGAGTGAAAGAGTATTTGAACAGATAAAATGAGGAATGAACAAATCGATCGATACCACTGACAAATTTTTGCAGCCAAAATGATTTGAGATCTGAGAATAGTTGCATTTGCTTGGGAAAGGCAGCGACTGTATCTATGTATGTATGTATAAACTCACGTGATTTCCGTCATGCGTAGCTGAGGACGTACAGATTCAGTAACCAAGGACCGTAAAGAGTGCCTCATTTCATCTTCGCTATAAAGCTCTTTAAGCTCGATTCCCAATGGTGTGATATACTCGTTCTTACAAACCTCCATTGTTGTCGCATGCGACTCCAGATGCAAAGCTATGAGCAAGTCATAGAATCCTTGACGCAAAGCACCGCTCATATACTCTGAACGTATGGCATAGAGTAGTTGTTTCTGATCCACATGCTGGCATAAAGCATGGGCTGCCCTATAATTGGACTGATAGCACAAAGCTGCGTACAGTGTAAGCGTATGGGCATGGAAAGACAGTAGCTTATCCATTTCGATCAACTCCAGAATATCAATGCAGCGGTCTTCTTCAGGTATATGAAGAGCCAACATGGATACGGGATCTTCACACAGCATAGACCAACCTCGAATATCCGAGAGCTTGAGGGCATGAACCTGTAGCGCGGTATTCGGAACACGTGCCCATTGATGTGGGCGCAAGCATTGGACCTTCAAGCGTGGTGGTGATTGAGGATTGATATGCTTGTCACTAGTTGGAAGTACAGCTGCCGATAAAGGTAGTGTTGTAGGTGTGCGTCCCAGTTCGATTTGTAGGATTTCCTTGCTGGTAGCCTCGACGAAAATGGCTGGGAACAGCTTAGTATCAGGCTCCATCATCCAGCGATGAGAGGTATCCTTGCCCTCGCAGGTGAAACGGATAATACCAGTGGCCGTATCTACAAAGCAGCCAACAAACATACCCTGCGAGGCGCCCTTTCCTGAGGCATCTTGAGTCACTTCATTGAAAAGTTCGTCCGCCCGGACAACATAACAACTTTGACGATCAATGCGCTCAATGGGTACTTCATAATCATCCTCAATGTAGACAGAGCCGCGTCTCACTTTATTCTTGTTGAATTCGCGACTATGCAAATGGTACTGAGTGGTAACCCATCCCACATATACATGGGTAGGATCTTGACCTGGGAATATGCGTACACCATAGAAGTATTCATTGATCATCTTAAGGCATTCTGCATCAAACATTTCATTGCCCGACGACTCTACAGGAGGTTGTCCTAGATTGGAAGAGCTCAGTTGTTTGGGCCCTTGCGCCACTGGACTAGGTGGTATTTCGGCCTGCAATAGCGTAATAATTGTTATAATAATCGTATGCAAAATCATTTTAGGGTTTCTACTTACATTATTTAATCTAAGAGTTGGAGTCCTGGTGGTCATTTGTTGATTAACCACATTTCTTCCATGGGCGACTGTATTTCTACGCTCCAATGATGTATCCAATGTTCTGCCGCCCATTTTTTCGCGACTCTGATCGCGGGACTTCTTTGAGAAGAATTTGAAAGGACTACGTCCTCGTTTTTTCTTATCATCAAGTTCTTCCCCCATGCCATTCATATCAAGAACTGAAGATGAACGTTGCATCTCATCCAATGCAGCTGTCATATCCGACTCAAAGGTTATGTTACGGGTAAGAGAACCCTTTCGTGGTGGTCTCGATGGACTTGTACGCATCATATGCTCAGCCTCGGCTTCGGCATGATCATCAAAGTTGCGAGTTAAGCCCTTAATATCGTTCATATTAAAGCCGCCCTTAAGCATGTGATCCATATGGGCAGCTGTTTGGGTTTGAGCTGCCAGGGCAGCTGCCTCCGCCTCACGCATCAAACGATATTGACGTATTTTGATCTCTTCCCATCGTCTAGCCTTCTCCTGTTCGTTTATAAACTCGCTCATGCAGGTGACCGGCAATGACAAACGCAGAAACTCCCAATTGGCCTTCTCCATGGTCTCAAAAGTGTTGTGGGAAATTTTTAAATGCGGTGGAGTATCAGCGCCGCCAGGAATGCGGGTAACATCAATGCGACAATCGGGCATCTCTTCGGTATTCTCAAAAATAGGCTGATCCTTGGTATACCAATGAGTCACTGGACGACGCATATTTCTGTGTAAAAGAAAAAATAACAAATTAGTTAGGATAATATAAGACAGGTCTTTTTGTTCATTTACTTACACACAGAAGGGTTCATAGCCCTCTTGCAGACCACAGGTGGTAAAGAATTTAAGGGAGTCCACATCCTGGCCATAAATGACGCGTGCTTTTTGACCCACACCCAAAGTACAGGCGGGTACAAAGCCAACACCTTCCGCAGTGACATCAGCAAATGTTGTCTCACCGCCCAGAGCATCCATTAAAAGTTCTCCATTAAGCGAGAAGCCTGTTTTTTTGATGATTTTGATATTCAGTTTTAGTTTAAAACATAAATTTGTGTTTAATCTGTAAACTAATTCTAATACTAACGAAGCAATTTTCCTCTAGGAAAAAATTCGTGCGCATTTATTAATTGTGGCCTGTTAATTGGGTTTTTAGTATACAAAAGAAAAGCAAGCCAATTTTTTTTTTCTTTGTTTAATGTTGTTTTTTTTTGGCTAATTAGTTGGGTTATCACTCATGCTAAATATTTGTATATTAAATATTTGTTAAAATTATCAGGCAGTAAGAGGATTAAGTAAAAAGCTTATTTATTTTTGTTGATTAGATGAGCTGATGTGTCACCTTCTACTCAGCTAGTCCATCGATTAGAGTTAGAGGCGTTGTGTTCAAAGTAATATAATACATATATAGTATATAGTATGTAGTATTTGGACGTTAGAGCAAAGGATTTTTCAGGTGTTTAATGTGAAGGTACTAAAAGCAACTGGCTGTGATTCTAATGAGTCAGTCATGTCACCTCCCATCTGTCCAGCGTTCAGTGTGTCCATGGGTGATAAATAGAAGATTATGGGTTTTTTTTTTTTTTATTTTCGCCAGGATTCTAGATGTTTGTATGGATGGATGCATACTTGGATATAGCATCGCCTTGATTCGGTTCACTGGTTTACATTTAGTAGATATAAAAAGCACGGTGGTAAGACAATTCTTATTATGGTTTTTTTTTGTTTTTGTAGGAGAAGGGTTAACACCAAATGTATCAATTAATCAATTCTTACTAATTGTGTGATCGGCTAGATCTAAAAAGACGCCAACTATATCCCCGGGTCCACATTGTTTACCAAAGGATTCACTGTTGCCACCAAACACTTTCTCTTCCTACAAAATGATTTGTATTTGTTTTTTTTTTTGTTTTGAATGGATTAATTATAAATATTTCTGTTTGCTATTAATGTGCACATTGGCATGTCGCTGTGATTGATTGATATTATATACGGATTCGGATATACGGATTAATGATCAATAATGAGAAAATTGTGTCGCTAAATTAAATCGAATTAAGTTTGAAGAGAGTTAAACAAAATGCGTTCGATTAAAGTAAGAAGATAAATCGAAATCAAAGTTAAAATTAAAATGGTAATTAAACAACGTTGTGATGTGTTGGCAGTGCCGCTAGAGTCCTTACTGATGGTTTGCTCCTTGACATCGATGAAACACCCAATAACGTCACCAGCCTCATACCGCACCCCAAAGTGCTCAATGGATCCGGCGTGCATTTTAGTTACCTATAATTCATTTGGGTGGTATTTTTTTTGAATGGTAACGAAACTACATACTAAAACCAAACCCGGTTGATGACCATAGTCCTTAACACATTTTCGCTAAAACCCGAAACCGATGGCTACTATCATGGTGCAGAAATACTTACATTGTGTCCATCAAAAGCCCAACTGGTATCTTCGCTGCCCAACATGGCACCTGGATAGCAATCAGCACGTGCCCAGCCCACACGCATGGGTCCAGCAGTAAGGACCTCGAATTCGAAATACCATTTTCCGGAAGTTACGGCGTAATTACGCTCCACACGGTATGTACGGAAGGCGGCAAACTTAAGACGTTGAGCTTCAGCAAGTAGGGCTTCAGTTCCCTCGCCTGTTGGTGGATCCAAAACATAACCATAGACCAACAGAGTGCGTACTGTTTCTGAGGCAGTGTCCCGATTGGCCTTCTTGATAGCTTCATCTACTTTTGCATAAGGTACTAAATGCGGACTACGATGATTGTCGGAGTCTTCGTTAAGGCCATATGTCCAGCCTTGTTGAATACGCTCTCGTGCCCACAGATTGTGTGTATTCTCGGCTAGCTGATCAACCAATTCCTCAAGTTTTGGAGAGAGAGTCACAGCGCTGAGATCAAGGGGAGCAGGCTTATAACCATTGCCTTGCATAAAAATTTCATTAGGCAGGCGTACAGGTCGTATACGTGCTGGTGGTTTATCCATCGTAATATAATAACCAAGAGAAATGATTGTCCTATTTAATAGAAAGAATAAAATTAGAGTTGGTCAATGCTAGAAACATATAGCGAACACCTACTTTAGAGTCTGAACAGCTAACTGATTGTCGTAACGCTTCTCGGCCGCTGGCAGCTTCTCAAATTGGGTTAGGCAGGGATGTATGCGATGATAGTCATCACGATGTTCACCCCAAGACCAACCAGCTTCTATTTTATTCAATGCCCACATTTCGTGTATATTCTCTGCCAGTTTTTCCTTAATTTGGTCCACTGAACTAGGCAAAGAAACTCCTGTGGTATCTACTGGCTTTGGTACAAACGCAGTATCATCTTCGATTAACCACGGACCGGCCAGAACATTTTTATTTAGATTACCAAAGTAGAAACACGGATCTAAGCTCAATATTTGATGTGGCATAAGGCACTGCACAAGTGCAGAAAAACCCATAGGTGGAGCATACTTTAGGCGACCATGATCACCGCCAAACAGGAAACGGCAGCTAAGTTTCGAGGAACAACTCATTACCGGAAAGAACATGCCGTCCAGGTTGAAATCTCTAAAGCAGCCACGTACTTTAATGCCATTGAAAGTAAAGGTTATTACAGGCACAGCCAGATCTATGGCCACACCAATAACGTCACCCTTTCGTATGTAAGGTTCCTCGACCATAGAGTCAACGACAAGAGTTTTTCGTCCACCAGTCCAGAGATTAGCTCCATCAAAACCAAACGAGTAGAGATCATCACCGACGCCATTGCCACCCCATTTTTTACCACCACCTGGATAGGGCACATAACCGGAGGTATTGGCCCAGCCAATTCTCAAATGTGGCATCATGTGAGTTGTTTGCTCAATGTGATCCATGGTTACCTCAAAATACCATTTTTGGTACATAGACGAACCGTCCACTCGACCAACAAATATGTTAGGTCTTATGCTGGCCACATGATCCACAAGCAGTGTTTGCAGTAAGAGATTCTTTCCGGGCAACAAGAAATCACAGATATTGTTCTGTGAGGAACGCACAGCCACTCCATTACCAACACACAGAGAGCAGAGTACATCCAAAACTTTCGGATCGCGTCCATGTTTCTCCAGCAGAGATATAATAACTTTAATATGCTCATCACGCATCATGTTTAGTGCTTCAGGAGAGTCAATGAGAACACAATGCAAGACATCTAACATGCCGGAACCCTCGCTGGAAGCCTGGGATCCAAGACGTGAGAATAACCAATTCAAACGATTGCTATTGGCAAATTGGGCGCAATTCGTGTGATTGCCTTTGATAATAGCCGCGAGTAGCTGATACAAATATGTGGAGATCAGATCCCAACTCTGGCCGGTCTCGTCGCCAGCCAAAAAACTGGCCAAAAATCCCTGAGAAGTGATTATGTTAATCTTGTCAATAGCCTCAAGTATGAGATTGAGTACGCCCTCCTCCTGGAAGAGATCCTGACGATTGCGAAGGGCACGAAAACGATTCTGCTTCTCCTCGTGTTCTGTATTAGAAAGATTATTTAAATTAAGAAAGTCAACAAGTGAATAACAATCCAAGGACTTACCCATATCATCTTCTGGTTGGGAAAAATAATTAATTAAATCCTCTAGGCACATGACCATCTCATTAAGATTGACTTTCTGGAAGAAAATTGAGTGCCGCCGATTGGATTGCAGTGTTTCCAATGCACTAACCCATAAAGTTATATGCAATTAGTAAAACTATAAAATAAAGTCAAAATCTCTCTAACTTACGTTATAAACTGAGTGAAAAGACTGCTGCACTTGCGAATGACACGAGCCGTCTTTGATTCTTCCTCTTGGGAGCGAGAAAAATCCAGACAATCATCCATTTTACCCTCCTCGTGAAGAATGGCCTGTTTCTCCTCAACTTTACCCACGCCTTTCTTTTTCGTTTCATAAGATTTGTAACTGAGCCAAAGATTCGTTTCACAGTGCTGCACAATTACAGTGGTGTCACCATATTTAATGATTGGTGAACCAATAACTTCCAAATCCTTGTCCTCAAGCACTTTTCTTTCGTCGTCCTTTTCCTGCCTTAGGCAGAAAGTCGTTGTGGCTATGGAAGCCTCTTCCTTCTTCACTAAGATCAGTTCGTTACTATCGTTGACGCCCAAATAGCGTCCCGTGGTTATGTGACGAATGCGCATAGGATGATACCAGTTAATGAAGCCACCAGTCCATTTAGTACGTGCCAATTCCAGGCGCCATAAAGAGCGAGCCTGGGCCATAACCACACCGCCTTCATAGACAACAATGCTAAGGGAAAAGTCTGGTCAAAAATTAAATTTATTAAAATGATTTTTTAAAACTTACTTTTGACCCGCTTCCCTGCCCCAAGTGCTCGGTATGGTGAGACATTCGTCGCCGCCGTGAAAGAATCGTAGTACATCACCACCAAAAACATAGCCCACATACTTCATTCTGGATATGCCCGTGCCGTAGGGTTGTACCGACCAATGGGTCACATGGAAACTGGCATTGACAATCGATTGCTCATTCTCTTTTGTGGTATGCAGATAACGTTCCGTGGCCACCGAAACCAAAATTAAATCATCACCGACACGAACCTTTTCACCCTCCGAACGCTGTTTGCTAGCCGGATGCACGGTCCACCAACATGCCTCACCCTGGCTATGCTCTTGAAGACCCACATCGAATGATAGCTTATCATTTGACGACGAAGTCGAAAGGCACGCCAAGTACTGTGAGATGAAGGAAAATATAGTTATTTCAGATTTACTATAGGTATATTTTAATTCGATCTAATAATACTTACCATATCACTATTATGATGTCTTAGCAAAATGGCATTGCCATATAGCAATGTCCTGTGACCAGAGCCAGTGCCTTTACCCTAAAGATTTTTGGGTAAAGCGATTAATAAGTGTTAATACTGTCTAAAAATACTAGACAGTTTTAATTGTGGGGGGAAAAGGGGCCTCTACTTTAAATACTTTTATGTACATTATCATGTATATACTAATCTACTAAGGCAAATTGTGTTCTTGTGACAATACTTTGGGTATTAAGGTGAGTTAGGTTATGCATATGTGTTTGTATTTTGTTTTGTTTGTTTGTTTGTTTGTGTGTGAGGTGTTTGTGTCTATATATATATATATATATATTTATATATATTTTTGTTTGCAAGTATGTACATACATATTTATATTTTGTTTAAGGATTAAATAGAAACAGAGGCTGCAACCCATTAGATACAATTTCTAGTGAAAGGTTGCTTAGATATTATGCTTGACCCAAAAAAAAAGATAGAACAAGCTTTTAGCTAGCATTATTAATATTAAATTTTTTGCAATCAATACTAGAAACTACTTTGCATCCCGTAAGGAATGGAGCATTACAGAAAGATAGATAGATAGAAAGATAGATAGATAGATAGATAGACAGTAACAGAGTAAGAGATATAAAGAAAGAAGCGCAATGGCGTATATAGAAGAAACAATCGATAATACTTACAACTTGACTATCCTGTTTTTGTTTGTTTGTTTTTTTTTTTTTAAGAGAAAGGGAAAATTTTGAAAAAAATAACCGAAAGTTTAGGTTATAAGTGTGTAGAACAAGAAGTATAGGATAAGAGAAGGCAACATGCATATGGATATATATGGCCGGAAATTGGATTGGTAATTGGACAATTAAAATATATGTATGTATGTATAGGGTTGGCGATCAAAATCGCTCTAAATATTTAACCCTAATTAAATGAGCAGATCTTTTGTATGATTTCAATATTAACATTATAGCTACTTACCGTTTCCGATCCGGCTGCTGTCACCAATTCCTGTAAAGCACGCACGGATAGAGCCTGCTCGATAACAAAAACACATTGGGATAGATCCGGTGGCACATTCTTATCGGCTATATTTTCAAGAAAACAATGCCGATTACCAAATCCCTCGGCGGCCAGACAGACACGTTCACCCGTTGCTGTACAGGAGAGCGTGACCATGTCTTCCTGTGGGCAAGAAAGTGCATATATATGTAGAGATCAATTAGTTAATTCGCTGACAGTCTCTAAAGTGTGTACTGCAAGTTTAATGAGACTTTTGGGTACCACAATGCAATGCCACAGACAACTCTGGACCGGAATAGTAGGCATCAAGCAAAACGTTGCACACGCAAAATGAGTAAATTTGTTACATGGCACACACTAAATGCACAAATGAATGGACTGTAGAGAAGATGGAGCAGGATGTAGGAGTTGTGTATGCCAGAATGTGTGTGTATCGGTGTGTATAGTCGAAGTTAAATGAACGGTAATGGATTTCGAATCGAACAATTTGCATAATTTAAATGAGAGTCCTGACACAGCAGCAACAAGAGAAACAGTGGCAACCGCATTGTCTCTTGCTCTGCTCCATCCTGGTCAGTGAAGTGTTTAAAAATTGAAAGTCCACCACAACCACTTGGCACTTTGTTGACTTTTGTGCAATCTTGCAATTTGCTAGTTGCCTAAAATTTAGTTTAATAGACGTAATTTGACGGAAAACAAGAAGATGGCCTTCCCTAGGCGAACCTGTCTTTACAAACGAAGGATATGTGCATTCCCTAAGGATGTGAAAACCCACACATTAACAAACAAAGACGGAGAATAAGATATATATATATATATATATATATATATAGAAAAACAGAATGGCAAAAGGTAGCAATACCCAAAGACTCCACACAATATTTATTGAATTTTAGCTGCGGTCACACAATCGGCCTACGGGCTAGAAACAGAGACAGAATCAGTGTTAGAGGCCAAAACGAAGGCAGATACAAGGCAGACAAACAAGAATGATATGAGCATGGTCTTTAGGTGGCTGAAAGCTAAAACTTTTGCTCAAACATATTTATTTATTGCGGCAAGGTGTCGATGCTAGTGACCTTTCGCTGCCCCAGGGGGGACACTATTTACTTACTGGCCCATAATGGCTGTCATTTCGTCGAGCCAGCTGTGGGTCCTTGATATATATGGGAAGGCATTTGTCAGCTGGCGATGTGTTCATCCCAATCCCAGCTGATGCCAGGTCAAGTCAGTTGGGGCCGTTGCCGTTGCATGTAAAACGTAGGACCAAAAACTGTGATTGAAATTGTGACACGACTTTTGGTATTTATTGTTACCCATAAACAAAAGTTAGGGGACGTCTATAAATATGCAATACATCCTTTAATGGACTACTCCTACTATTCCCCCCTCTCGCTCTACGTATCCCATGGCTGATGGTATTTTATGACACCAATTGTAAGAAATCTCCACCAATGTATTTTATTGAGTGGACGTAATTGATTTTAGATGATATCAAAAACACACACACAAGAACGGCATGACACTTGTACGCTGTCATGGTCACGGTCATAAGGCAATCTAACATTGTTGTTTTACTCACCGTTCTCAGGAATGAAACATCATCCTGCTCGGAGCCACCTTCCGCTTCAGCCATTTTGCTTTTGAACGCAACGACTGCAGCGTCCTCAGTTAATTTAATTCAGTTTTGCCCCGTGTGGTATTTCAATTGCTGGGATTTCCCTTTTATTTTACTCTCGAATTTCCTTCAAGTAAAAAGAAATTCAATTTGTTTTTGTGTTTCCGGTTAAATCAAATACGAAGTATTAAATTCAAGTTAATATTATATATCAAGGCCAAAAAGGAATTCCAAATGTGGTTAAACGTTGCCATGGAATCAATAAATCATTTTTCCATTTACAGTGTGTATTGTCAAGAGAGATGTCTAAATGGTATAAATGTCAATCAATCTATTAGTTAGCTAAGCTATGCTAAAAAATCTTTCTGTATTTTTATCTTTATCCTAAATAACTTTTGGCAAATAATCGAGAAGAAAAAAGAAACGTTTATAAACCTAAGACAACATAAAAACGGGGAAAAAAGAAAAGAAAAAAGTGAAGACCTGAGAAAGGAAAAAAGAGTAACAAGGACGTGCAGACGGAAGAGTTGAATTTTCTAATATTTTTTAAAAGGCAAGTAGGTTTACTTAAAGCAATTCTGCGACTTAAAGTGCTGGTAAATGACACATGGAATGGTATACAACATTTTTTCAAACCGATCTCTATTAAAATAATTATTCCAAATACGTCTCTTCTTATTATTCCATTTCAAAATACTTTTTTCTTCCTTATAGAACCAAATAATACTAAAATTGGATGAATGTACTGTATATATATTATTATATATTACAAAGCTGTCAATGAAACTAAATGTCAATTCCTACGAGTTGTTAATAGTTCTCAATAGATGAATGGGTTCAATGGACCCCCCAACGAGAAAATGAGAAAATATGTTTCACTCTCTCGCTCTATCTCTCTCTCTCTATTTCGCTCTGTTTATCAACAGTTTACTCGTTTGTTCTTCTTTGTGTTTTTGTTTTGGTCTCTCTTCGCTCGCCAGTTTTGTTATTTTGCTTTTCGACCATTCGCGTGAAATTTCTTGGCTAATTCGTGAAATATTTTTTTTTTTGGCTCTCTCTTTTAATTGTCCCAAGCGGCACATGTAGATATATAATATATAAAGATATACATATAAAAGCTAATATATATTTTTGGTAATCTGCCAAAGTTACTGTGTCGGAAGATTTAATTTTTTTTTTTTCTGCTTAGCCATCATGCAACATGTTGCCAAGTGCTATTTAACCCACAAATGGTTTTCTCTTTTAGCCTGGATATATGTAATTAGGGTCAAGAATTTTCTTATTTTATTGGTTTTGGCATTGTGTGATTCACTTATCCTTGGTCAAGGACCAAGCACTGGCGGCAGTTAGTCTACTACATATATACGAAAGGCTGACAGACGCTCCCATTGCGCCCCCAAAACGGTAATCCGTGGGTCCGGAAAGGGGTACGCAATGAACGCAGCGCTGTTCCTGATCCCGTTACCGTATCGCGCTGCCGCCGCCCACTTAAGATTTCTTTAGATTTTATTTTTTTGATTTTAAGATTTTTAGATTTTATTTTTTTTCTTTTTTTTTTTGAGGGATTTCGAATTTGAATTTAATTGTTGTTGCTGTTGGTTTTTGTAGAGCACTGTCGTGTGTTTATTTTTGGTTTGAACGGCTCACGAATAGCGGCCCGAAGACACAAAACTTAACCGAAGAGCCATACACATGTCCAAAAATATCACACGCAAAGGCCTGGGCAGCACCGAAAAACTAGCACAGTTTAAGAATTTTCTTCAAATTTTTTTTTTTTTTTTAAGAATTTTTCATATTTTTGCAGGCAGCAAATAAAAGATTAATTGCAATATCTTATGCAATTCATATAAATTATTTAAGATTTTCCATCGAAAAACAAGGCTGGAAATTATTGCGGCAAAATGAAATGCGCAAGGACCACACAACGCATGGATTTTCCACGTTTTCCATAAGTTTTCACATCACACAGACACAAATACACGCACATATATTGAAATATATATATAGATTCTATACTCGATGCTGCCTGCAGTATTGTGGGCCAACGGAACCCACACGGCCAACTTACTTTTCGTGTCGATATTACTCTCTAGACTGACGAGCAGGGACCGACAACGACTGCAAAAGTGCCGAATGCTGCGGCACGCAAGTACGCAGCAGCAGCAAGAACAACAACGGCAACATAATCAGAGCGGAAGAATGTCTCTGAAATCGTATTATACAGTGGTACGAGTTCAGTTAAGAACGTATGGCCAAAGGACTTATTAATTAGGCGATTTTCAAATTAAATGTTAAATTTAAGTTTCTTAATCATAAAGAAAGTTGGAGATGGATTGAATGTTATCCTTCTTTATACTAACTGAAAGTTATAGACTTATTTTATATAATTTTTTCTGAGTCCATCTTTTTCTATTTTCAAGTGCTTTAAACTATTATACCATTTGCTTTAAAAAGCAATTTACTTTAACTGATTGTTCCTAGTGACAGATCCTTTAAAATACATTGAACCTGTAAGTAATCTAGTTTTCCGATGAGTTACAGTAAATTTTTTGGATTCTACTTGAAAATAGTTCAAGACTACAAGATTTCAGGACAACATTATATAGATTGAATGGCAGAAAATGGTCAACTATGATACAGATAAGTATAATGCAAATAATTTTTCGGTTTCATTGACGTGCAAAACTTTTGAAATGAGGAAGACCTGCCCTAATCCACCACTCGAAAGAGTTTCGTTATGTTTTCTGGAGTTCAAAGATATACCCTCTTTTAAAGAAAAGATTTAAAACTACTTCATCATACTTAAGCACTTAGGAAGTTAACTTCTTAAGATCTATTATCTTACATGCAAATGGTTATTAGAGTCACTTCTTGAAATTCTCCAAATTCAAATATTTTTAAGTATAAAATCTCTTATCTTCGTTTAAATTATTCCACAAATTTCTTCAACTTCAACATTGAAAAATTTCCATTTCATTTTGTTTGCCTAAGGACACTGTAACACGAAGGCAAAAGCTAAGTATCAATCTCGTTCGTTTTCGTTTTCTCGCCGGCATGCCGCAATACCGGAGATGTTTTTAGCCGCTCCGAAGCTTGTTGCTTGTTATTTGGCCTACAAATGTTGCTCTCGTTCTTGTACCATGGTTTTTTTAACCTCTCTCTCCCAGTTGGCTATTTAAAAACAGCTGTTTATCCCACCTACCCATCGCATACCCGTCACATCTTTGCCCGTTTTGCTGTAGATATAGATGGGAAATACCAACATGACTCTTGTCTCTTGCTATACAACAAAATAAATAAACATTTTCGAATTGGATTTCAAAAGGTTTCTTCTAGTTGTACAAAGAATTGTGGGCTATGTCGACCATTTGATTGTTGTTTGAACTAGTGCCAAGAGTACACTGCATTGCATTATGCTGTAATAAACGATGGTAAAAATAAAGCACACACTTTACTATATCTATAGATCTGTGTTTGTGGCACTTATGTGTAAATAAAAAAAAAGAAAAAAAGAAAAAAAATGATTTCATTCAACTTGAACTTGTCAAATTGTGTCGCATTGCCAGTGTGTTTCGGTTTTGTCTATTTTAATGAATGAAAATGAAATCATATTTGCCAATTTTTGTTATTTTTATTTTAGGGTTGAGTCACTTGGCTGCTGTTGCCACCACTGCCCTGTGTTTGTTGGCCGGTTGTGCATTCGGGCGTAACAACTTGAGATATTTTCATGTCGTATACGTAATGTGAATTATTATTGCGCATTTCATTGCAATTTCATTCAACTGGTTTCAAACACAAATTAGCCAACTGTAACTGCATAGACAATGATAGCACAAAACTTCTATGCCAAGTAAAATACAATAAAGATGAAGGAAGAATGGGAAAGGATGTTGCAAGGATGTTGCTATCCAAGGATGCTGCGTATGCGTGCGTGTCTAACTATGTTGAATGAAGATGTCTATGGAAATTGTGCAGCTAAGCAGAAATGCATGCATAAAATGGATAAATTGATTCTAACTTGGCCACATTTCATTACAACCAAAAGCCAGCACATTTTCGAAAAATCTCCTGCGGTTTTTCCATTTTATTTTCTTTTTTTTTTTTTTGTTCTTGGGGTGTGGTCATCATCATTTTCTTTTCTCTTTTTAAGGAGGGAGGATTTATTTATTTCAATGTGTTGGTCATTTGTGGTGTGAAGAGAAAAAAAAGTTTACTTTAATGGTTGCTTCCATATGATTTAGTTAAACTTCCGGTGGCAAGCTGATAATTTGCAAATCCTTGCGTCAATGGCCGTGACAATGATTATATGTAAACGCCATTCCGCCCATTTCCCGCTATTCCTTTACCAACGCCGCGGTGGTCATAGCTAACAAAAAAAAAAAAGAAAAGAAAAAAAGAGCACAAACTTTCTTGGCCTTTGTTTACTAACCTGGCTTTGACCAGGCAGGATGGAAGACGCGCCGCGAATTGTCTTGTTGCTGCCTCGCGCAACTTCCTTGAAAAGAAAGTTTTTTGCAAAACAAAACTTTTCCATTTACTTGGCCGCAGTTCATCTGGCTGCTGCGGCTCCAGCTCCTACTCCTGCTTCTGCTTCTGCTAGAGTACTTTGTAGGTACAGTGACAAGGCAAGGCGTTGTCTCATCACCAAAATAAACCAAGCCAAGGAAGAAAAACAGAAAAATAATGTATATATTGAGCCGACTTTAAGATAACCTACACTGTTCAGAGGTAAAACTTAGGTGTAAAAGTTGAAAAACAATAATTAAATAAATGAAAAGAACAGACACAAAAAATCCACAATTAAACGTTTTAAAAGCAAATGATTTATTTTATTTATTTGAATGAAATGTTAAGGCAATGGAATTTTACTTACTTGGTTGTAATTGAATCTTATTATTACGTTTTTTTAAATGGGTTTGACTTTTGTTACTTCTTCAAAAGTTCAAGCAAATTTAGTTAAACAAAACTTATAAATGTCTTTAGTTTAAATAAATTTTAGCAAATTTGAATATAATTAGAAAAATAAAAATAAAACGCTGCTCAATATAAATATTTAATTAAATAATTATTTGTTAATTCATTTTATTATTTTTGAGCCGCTTTTGACACAATAAATTATTGTTAATTTCATATTAAATATTATCCACGATATATTTTAATCATTATATAATTATCCATTCTTTTCTGTTTTTGCTCTTAATATGATTTATACATTCGTCTTTATCTCGTGCTTTTGATCGAACTTAAATACTCCTTTATTATGCCATTGAAGGGTATACAAAAAAAATATAAATATATATATATAAAAAACGGACATGCCTATATTATATACCAACCTGGTCTGACACTTGTTAGGCAAAAAAAAAAAAAAATGAAAAAAAGAAGCAGAAAAAAAAGTTTCGTGTTCGTGCAAGTTTTATTCGTATTTTTGCTCTTAATTGAAGGCCCATCACAAGCAGATTCCCTAAGAAGAATGTTTGCCAAGCAAGCTTTTGTTGAATCAATTTGTTGTTGTTGTTATTGTTGTTGCTATTGACTGAGAAAGTGGCAGTGGAAGAGAATAAATCAATCAATTGCAGCAAATTGTGGCTTAAAGAAATTTTCTTTCTTTGCCCTTTTCATTTCGTCTTTTATTTTTATTTTTGTTGTTGTTGGCAAGTACATATTTTAGCGGAACTAATTAACTTCAATTTAAATGAAAAACGAGCCACAATTTGTCTGACCATCGAGAGAGCGTCATAAAGCCAAAAGTCTAGGGCAAATAATGGCCACACATGCTGCCTGCCTGCTGCCTGCCAACCATTCGGTACTTACTGCCGAATATTGAATGCCGAATGCCACTTTCTGCCTGCCATACTGGTCCGTGCAATGGGCCGTATACGTAATTTGAACTGAAGTCAAGTTTTTTTATACCCTGTACCTGTACTGTAAAAAACAAAAAAAGGGTATGATAAACGTAACATACAAGAAATGATTACAATTTTGTTTATATACATTATATATAGATTCTGGATCTCTATAAATTATTAACTTATTAAAACTTTAAAAAAAAAAATTCTTTAAAATTCTTTAAGTTACAGAATTGTGTAACTAAAGTAAGCCAAATTAAGTGCCAACAAATTCGTCTATAGGGCATTTGCAATTCGTTAACTTATCGAATGATTTTTGAACCCTCCAGAGGGCAGCAAGCAAGCTACCGAGTGAGCGAGCGGCTGTTAAATTAATGCCAGCTCGTAAGTTTTACAAGGAATTCAATTTTTTCGCCAACACCAAGTAAGACGGATAGTAAATGCTTTTGGCCCAACCACGCCCACCATCACCGCCCCTCCCTCCCCCCCACCTCTAGGACTTTTCTCAGTGTGGAAAATTGATTCGTAAGTTTTGTCTTTAAACCCAAATACAGAAGTTAAAGTTCAAGTTGGCTTTTATATTCATTTATTAACAGATCTTTTTAAAAATGCAGTAGATTTCATATGCATTAATTTGGTTTTTTTTTTTGTTTTTACAGCGTTTTTTTGTTTTTGTTATACTAAACTAATTTCGTTATGTTTTTTTTTTTTTTTTAATTCAATCGAACTTACGCATCATTAATTATTGTTTTTGTTTTTTATTTTTATTAATGTTTTAAATCTTTTTCTTTTTTTTTTTCGTTTTTCCTTCTCTTACACAATGTACACGATGTTTTTAACCATTTATTTGTTTTTTTTTGTTGTTGTTGCGCTTTTTTTTTCGTTTTTCGTTTTACTTAATACTAGAAAAATAAACACAAACACACTCACACATTCATATTTTCATCTTATTTCAATATTTGAATTAACATTAACCATTTAAACCTAAAAAATTTCAGTATTCAAGTCTTGTGTGTCTTCATGTTCAATTATGCTAAATTTATGACCAAATTCGGTTAAGAAGAATGAGAGTATATATATATATATATATATTTGTATATATATTGTATAGACAGAGATAGTGAGTGAGTGAGCGAGAGGGTAAGGGAAGAAAGAAAAGAGTAAAAGAGAGAACACACAACAAGAAATCAAGTGTACCCTCAAACATTGTTTTGTTTAACAAATATATACCTACTATATATATATAGTATATATCTCTTTGGCAAATTCTTTACATATATATATATATTTATATTCTCGATTTTGTTAACATAAATCCATACATACATATAGCATAAAGTCTTATTATAAAAAAATGTTTACGCATGAGTTTTGCTATAACTTAACACATATATCAAAAATTGGGGAAGACATTTAATAGAGAGAAAACCAATCGAAAAACGAAAGAATTCATTTATCGATCGAGAGTGCTTAAGATAAAATAAACAATTAGCAATTAGCAAGTCGTGTTTTAATAAGTATATCTATATATATATCTATATATACTACGTATGATAGTATAAATCTTTTCTAGTACAAGATGCACGATATATTATACAATTGTTTATAACCTTGCAGAAACTAAAATGAAATTGTTTAGTCTATAAAAGTTTGCTTTTACGAGACGAATTGTTTTACTATATATATTTTAATATCATTAGCTGAATTGTTCAGTTTTAAAGCCAAATATATAAGAGTTTAATAATCTCTTACAGAAAAGATCGGTTGTGAACTTTCACAATAAAATGTTTTTAATTTAGTCTGAAGAACTGCAAGGGTATAGAAAACTTCGGTGTTCCGAGTCTAGCCAGCGTATTTTTTATGGTTTTTTTTTTTAGTTTTATGGTGTTTTTTCTCCTTTCTTTCTTTTTTGTTCGTTCTAAAATTACGAGATGCGAAATTTATGCTACGTTTACATCTAGAAATGTATTTATAATATTATGACTGTCTGTTTGTGTATGGTTATACCTGCATTTGTCCTTTAATTTGTTGTTTAGTTATTTCTTGCATTTTATGTATATATATATATTTTATATAGGTGTATGTTGTGTGTGTAATTTTTGTTTTGTTTTTTTGTGTATGGTACAATTGAAATTTTGGCATGCTGATTGGAGAGAGTATTTAGTTAGAGCTGTTAAATGCTTTAAATTTGTTTTCATTTCCATTTCATTTTGGCTTAGCTACTTATGGCTAAAAAAAAGACATATTATGGTTGGGACATTTCGTTAATTCTTAAATGCGCTATATACGATGATTTTGGCAGCACTATGAGAGTATAAGCTTTACATATACATAAAGAATTTGTTATATGTTTTTGTGTTTTTTCAAATTTTGTTGTTTTGTTTGTTCTCCACTCTATTCTATTTATTTTTTAAGGAATCTGACTGCAAGCATATTAGGAAATTGTTGTTATTGTCAAAAAGGTTTATTATCGGGTTGGTTTTTAAGTGGTTCACTTTGGTTATAGGTTTTCTCAAACGGCGCCGTTTGGCAGTTAAACTGAGATACGCGTCTCGATAGTAATATATTTTAGTTTGCACGTCATCACTGACGCTTAATGTTTTGTTCAGGGAAGTAAAAAATGCATATCGATATTTTAATGTTACTCTTACTTGACTGCTTAATCTTACACCCTGCACAAAATTCGCACTAAGCAAAGTTTAACAGCCATCAAAGCAATAAACGAATCGACGCGTAAATAAAAACTAGAGAAAGTTAAGTAAGCACTTGTTTTTTCTTTGGGTGTAAGCTTAGAAGTATAACAGATTTATGCTAACAGAGACATTTGTGATCGCTTCGTTAAAAGTTCGGCTCGGGAGATTTAGCGATTGGCTTCGGTAAAAGAGGCCGAAGTTGATTAGCATACCTAGAATATGCTACAGTAAACTATTTAATTACATTAAATAGTCATACAGACGGACAAACATGTCTGAAATAGGTCTGATTAAGAAATTTAATATTTTGACAATCTTTAACCCTTTTTTAGTTATATGAAAGCTTGGAAAAAAACGTTTACTTATATATTCCTCTGCCTTTGTGTCCTTCATATTATATTTAAGTAGATGTTTAGCCTACAAACCATTGACCGATCCAATAATTTGATAAACTTTTTCACATGGGCATACTGTACAAGCATGTTTATATGGGCATATCGTAATGGTCGTTAACAGTTTCCTTATTTTCCTGCTCATTTAACTTTTATCTTACAACTGCAATCACAATTATTCAATAGCGGAAATCCCGTAACGTTACCAATGTGCGGGCGGTGTTTTGCCAGAGGCGTACACACTCATTCACTCACACACACATACAGACAAAAAAACACACACATATATAGTAAGGGTGTAGTCCCACCACATCTTTAATTTCGCGCTGCTTCTTTCATTTAACTTTTCTTTTTGCCTTTTCTGTTGCCTTTGTCTTTGTCTATGCGTGCGTTAATTTCAAAGATAATTTCATTTTTAATTACACACTTCTTCAACTACTTCTATTTCTCACAGCTCACACACGCACACACAGCCATACAAACACAACTGTAAATATGTGTATATGCTTTTGACTGTCTGGTGCAATTCAGTTTTAGCTTTTGTCTTATTCATTTGCTGTAATCCTTGCAGTTGTCTACACCAAAAAGTCAAGCTCGTAGCCAATAATGCAATCCGGGTTAGCTATCCCATCTAGTTTCAACTTGGCAATTACAATGAAATGAATATTAAAATCCACATACATAAGCTTTTTGGGTTTTTGGCGTGTGTTTTACTACATTGCCTTGAATTGTCATTGTGTGTGTGTTAGTGCCACATAGAAGATTGCCATGTCACGCTCGCTGAACTGAGACGGTGTGCCGGAGAGTGTGGCAAAAAGACGAAATGAAAACAGTTTATGTGAGGCAAACAATTGAGCACTGTAGCTGCAGATGGAAATGAAAATGAAAATGGAGCTGGTTCTTCAGCTGGAACTGGTTTTATCCATAATAGTAGCAATGTGACAGAGGCAAAGTGTCTAACAGCCGCTATCTGTTGTCTATCTATAGAGGAACAGGAGTAGGAGCAAAAACAGAAGTAAATGCTGGATCTGGAGCTGGAGAAGCTAACTAATCGCCTAACCTTCAACTTTTGGCCAAACTCCGACCAACCGTCCAGCGTCATCACGTCTTTTGAGCCTGTGAGCACGCCCCAGGGAGCTGTGAAATGGCTTCGCCTCGTTTCCGCGTTCCACACTAAAGAAAATTTTCACAATTTTGTGTTCTTTTCTTTTTCTTATTTTTTTTTCTTTCTTTCTGTTCGTCTTCGTTTCTGTCTTTTTCATTCTAATTAGTTACGCAAATCCTTGATGTCTCCCACTCTGCTCAATTCCTGGTCACTTTTTTTTTTATTCTGTCCCACACTTTTGTTATTTTTTTCTTCTGTTCTTAAATAAAAATTTACATAAACTAATTCGTTAGCTGATTTGAATAAGGTAATGAATGGTGGGGTGAGTGCCTTGACAGGGGCAGAGAGGTGTTTATTTGGAAAAGAGGGGGGGAAATTTGTTTGCTTGCAGTCAGACTAAACTAACTAGTACACACACAGACTCGCACATTCTGGATAAGAGTTGGAGTTCAAGAAATCTCTTCCGAAACTAAACATGTGCTTTTAGTTCGGTATATGTATATATAAGTTAGGTTAGGTATTGTAAAGTTAGGTTTAGTTAGGTTAGGTTAGGCATATGCATGTTGACTGGCTTAGTACCGGGACTCATTGTTGGCCCCAGTCTCAGCCTATAGCTATACAAGATGTCCATCCGCATCTGTATAGGCCACCGGACATGGAAGTCCCTGTGAGACAGCTGCAACATTGGCAGCATTAAAACTGCTCAGGGGTCCTGCCACTGGATCATAAGTTGCACTGGTCGTCATCAATAGATTGTTACCCAAGCCAGGACCCACAGCTGGCAGATTCAGTATCTGAAGGCTGCCCACAGGCCCGGAAACAGGAACACCAACCAGACTGGCATTGAGGAGTTGCTGCTGTTGCTGCTGTTTATTTCGATTTGGATCCTTTAGTATGCTGTGGGGCTGACGTGGCAGTGTTCCATGCGTCGATGCCGATGTCATGCTGCCATTTAGGGTGGTGCTCGTGGTTAGCGTTGTGGCACTCAAATTGATTGGATGATGCAGATCGTGAAGTATTTGCATTGGACTGCTGGTTGCCACAACCGGCGAGGTGTGATGAGTGACATCTGGCGGCGGAACACCCACTACTCCACGCAAAATGCCACGTCTCAGTGTACCCGAACCGCCAGCTGTCGGTGCACTACCGTTTGCTATTAGTGTGGCCCCACCATTCGAGGTAAGCAGAGCCTGTGAGGTTACCGTAATGGGTTGCAGATGCGTCATAGGCAACGGTGGGGCACTAAAGTCCAAGGCAGCCGTATACTCCTGCAATAAATTATAGTAAGAAGTTAGTCTAAAATGGATCATCTCATGTCTCGTAACAAACAAAAGTTTTCCCATTAAACTGGGCAAAGTAAAAAATAAAGGAGTCCGGAGTCTATATTCCGGAAAGCTTTTCGTGTCGTCAATCAATAACCACTTAGTGGGGATTGAATCAACTTTCCGAAAAAAGCAGTTAACAAAGTTTTCAGAAACTTCAACAATGTCTAAATAACAATGATCTAAAAATATATAAAATTCTATTAACAAAGACTTAATCCTTTAGATTGCTTTTTGTAGCATACTTTTCAGGGTTACAAATTTTTAATTTTCTGAAGTTAAGAATTAAGTTTTATTTAGTTTCACTTTGAAATTTGTTAAAAATATTTAAATTTATAGTATATTTAAATTGTAATTGGCTGAAATTATTCTTTACTTAGTTTGTTTATTCTGTTAAGTCCCCAAAAGTAGGCAATGGATATTGTATTCCTTTTTAAAGTCACTGTTGATCTCTATATAAATTTTATTATGTGAAAATTTATTTTTATATATATCATTTATGATAAGTTGAAATATTATAATTTAAGTTTTATTACTTGTTTTCCTTGGGCTTCAAATTAGGTTTATTTGAATGATATTCTTTTGACTGCTTACGGAAAATTGTATCTTTGTGTGTGTATGTTTATAGTATTTACTGTTATGTCTGACTTTTTATACTGAATGGCATAGAAATGTAAGTTCTTGACAACTTTTTGAAGAATTTGTTGCATTTTTCGTTAGCTAAGGCAGTTCTTGCCTCTTGTTTGCTATTGCTAAGAAACTGGAACGAAACTACTGTAGATTGTAGATTTTACTTTAACTTTAACTTCTACTTCAATTGACATGACACTTTGTGTCAGTTTGCAAAATTGTTTCGCCTGTCATCGTTGTCCTTGTTCTCGTCGTCGTTGTCCAGTTCAGTTCCAGTTTTGAGCAAAAGTATTTTGTCAGTAGTTAGACCAAGTTGCCGTCAACTTTTATGTTGGTGAAACTTAAAGGCGCCTAATTGGAGGACGCGACACGTCTACACGTTCGCTCCATTTTTTTTTATTTTTTTTTGGATTTTCTCTGACCTGTTTAAAGGTCCTTGTGAGCTAATTCTATTTACAAATTTAAGATGTGAACAAAGGAATTATTGGAAAGATTACCATGGATGCGCAGCACTGCGTGGCTAACTAACTAGAAACTAAGCCGTTGTGGAAGCATTCTCCAACAACACATTAGAGACAACGCAAAGCAGAAGAAGACTCTCACACTGATTAACACGGAAGGGCAAATGGAAAGAATGGTGATGGCAATGGAGCCAGTAGAATTAGAACTGGAGTGTGTGTGTGCGCGTGTGATGGTTGGTTGGGGTGGCCTTTTGGTAGTTTAGGATAAAAGGACTTAAGTATACCAAGGCGGACATTTTGTATCAGTTTACAAAGTTAAATTGTCTTTAACGAAAACTTGGAGCCAAGAGTTTTGGCCAAGAGTGTTGTGTACGTTGAGTGTTTTGTGTGGGGTTTGGTTTCGCTAAAATATATTTTTTGTTTTGTTTTTTGGTATCAACAGGGGCAAAACGAGGGTTGGTGGTGGACACTAATTTTGAACGTAAAGCCAACAATTTGCTGCACGCAATCTGTAAAGGGGTTTGACTTGGCGAAAACTTTCGTTTCGTTTCGTTTTGGGCCTGAGACTGGTCCTTGTCCTTAGAGCTGGGGCCACTTAAAGGCTTTGTGTGCGCTAATTCTCTCCGTCGCCATCTCATTATTGTCGTTATTGTGTTCATTCGAGTTCATTTTTTGGACTGTGGGCGGAGTTAACCAATGTGAGTGTCGGCAGCTCTCCCCATCCTTTCCATCCAAAAATTTTTATTGCCATAAAACTTTACACATTAAATCCACAAGAAAGAAAAAAACCAAGAGGCGCCGTTAAGTAAAGTATATAAAAAAAAAGAGAGAAGAACCCAATTGTGCGCTAGACTTTGGCTTGAGTTGAAAATTAAATTATAGATACTCCAAGATAGAAGATGGTACAACTAGGATCTTGAATTTTGTTATTTATTTAATCGGCATCAGCTGCGTCATTCCATGAATTTCAAACACACGCACACACACACACACACACACAAACAGAGAGAATTTGAGTTGAGTGCGTTGTCTGCGTTTGACATGACCACCAATAGCTAAGGCACATCATCCTCATCTCCCCTAATACCATCATACAACAGACAATGCCAAGTGCCCGCACGAAAAACTAATTGAATTTAAAACTGTGCAAAAACTCAAGCTAACAAAGTAAAGCCATAGTTAAGTTGTCCAAACTGAAGTCAAACTCATTCTATTCTGGCAGCATGCACGTGGTTCTAACTCCTCATTCACAGAATGGTATGGACGAACGGACGAACTTACTCACAATTCACAATAACAACAACAACGACAGAATGGCAGAGCACAGCAGAAACCGGCATTTAACTTATCATCATCATGGCATGGGGCATGCGGCATGTGGCATGCGTATGTGAATGGCAGTGGCAATGGCAATGGCAATGGGATTGGATTTTGCGTTTTGGGTTTTGCGTTTGAATTTTTCGGGTTGAGGCAAAGTTGGCAATAAAATACAAATTGCCGCTTAAATAGTTACAAGCTGGTCGAAATATATATATATACACACATACAGACACACACACACGGATAGAATAGAACTAGAGGCGTTCTGGGTGTGGCCACAACTTGTTTTAAATTGCATTTGCCTGGCCACTTTGCGTGCCATTTGGCCTGACTAAACGCCTCTGACACAGATGCCGGAGGCGTTGACCTAACCCTATGTGATGAGACTTCATTTGAAGAGTTACGATTTATCAAGGGAGGAAAAGATCATTACATATGCGTTCCATTAGTTATTGACATTTTGACCTTTCAGACCCCTTATTATCGATCATGGTCAATAATGTTTGGTTATTAAATTTGGTATTTATAGGATAGAAAAGAAATTTGGTTACACTAAAAAAGCTTTTCAGGTAAGTAAAAAGATTGGAAGTATAAATTTAACCAGCTTAAATATTAGTAATACTATTTGTAGGCAATTCTTCTTCAAAATACTTTTAAAAAAACTTTTATAATTGCTTAAAATAGAATTAAGACTTCATTTTATGTAATTAAATAAATCAAATTTACATTTCATATTATTTATATTATATCCATTTTTCATAGATTATAAAGTTTTAACTAAATAATTTCAATTAAGTTTCGAAAACTAATGCAGTAGATTTTTCTATTGTGCATTTTCAGTGGTACACACAATTGAAATTATCCATGGAAATCAATGAATAACATAAATTGTTCATTGAATCGCATAATTTACAATTTGAATTAAAAATCATAGTACAAATTAGGGCACAGTAAATGATATTCAAATATAACAAGAATATCGAAAATCATTAATACATGAAATCGCTTATTGAAATTAGTTTAAGTTAGTTAAAAGTTTTTAGTATTTTTAAGCTCCTGTACATATAAATGGATTACAGTTAAAGTTATTTAAAAGTCACTGTTTTAAATGGAAAGTCACTGTATTAAATGAAAAGTCACTGTATTAAATGGAATATTTTTTGGAATATAAAATTGTCGATTCTTTAGCTACCTGGAGAGTCTTCTTCAGACAACAATATCTGCATAAAAACCATATAGATTGTTTATTCTTTTAAAATAATACAAAAAATCTTTCCAATAAACAACTTTTTTAAGATAAACAAATATCTTTGATCAGTTTTAAATACTACATCAAAGTTACTATATAAAAAAGTATTCAATGAAAAATAAGTGAAAATAATAAGTAAATAGAAATATGATAATTTGGCTAATGACATTTCGAAACTACAGTAGAGTCTTGTTTTTTCGACGTCGAGTTATCCTCGTTTATCTGGTCTTCTGGTTTTCTGTCATTGTACTCCCCCGGAAAATACTAAAGAACTCGCGTAAAACGAAATTTAACCGTTAAAAATCCCTAAAAAAAGGTTTCATATTTCACAACTTTTCATTTATTCGATTTTTTGTTAAACCAAGATACCTTTTCCTACATTATATCAGATAAACAAGGTTTTGCTGTATATATTTTCGGAGTATTCCAAGTAGAGTTCAATTTTTTATTAAAGAAAAATCTCTTTTTAAAAAGAAAGATACAATACAGAAAATATATATAATCTATAGAAATAATATTCAAATATTTTTTAACCATTGTAAATGGGTACCACTGTATTTAAAAAAGAAGTTTTTTCTTCTCTATCCATCGATCTTTTAAAGATTCCTTAATCAATTCGAACGACTTTTTAACTGCTTAACTACTAATTAATAGTATTAATATATATTAAATTTCATATATATAATATTTATATTTTACCAACTATAACTTAACCCTTAAATGCAAGAGAAATTCATTTGACAACTTGATGCACTTAAGGGTTAAAATCATTACCCGAAAACAAAACTTTATCTAGGCATCAACAATCAAAGTTAGAAAATGTGTTTAATTCGATTTTGAAGTCTTAGCAAAACTATTAAAATCCCAAATGATTTTCATTTTATTGAAACTATCCATCTATTGATTCGTATCGTAACTTGATGTCGTCAGTCATGGGCAATAAAAGTGGCTAAAATAGCAGCTGTAAGTTAACGTAAATGCTCCATGGAAACTTTTGTTGAATTTGCTTTGTTTCTGTCAAGTATTTCGATTGAAATTTAATTTGATTTACTGTTATAAATTGTCTTTATTCATTTAGCTGCCATTCCGTTTTTTTTGGCCTTCGAAAAGTAATTTAGTACTGGCCAAATGTTTTTGGGTAGCCACAGAGGAGAGTTTGCCAACTGCTGCTTCCACTTTTGCTCTTTGTATATTTTGTAATTTTTCTAATGATGTTTATCAAATAATTCAATTTGGCTCCCACACACACACACACACATACAGAGAAAACATATACGTCTTATGTGGGATAACAAAAGGCTCACACGGGTATGTCCACAAACGTAAAGGGTATAGAGACGGCGTACACACATACATTTATATATATATATATATATATATATATATAGAATGGCATTGTTGACCAACTAAACCGAAATTGAATTTTTCTCCCTCGTTGACTAAAAACCGCAAACAAAAGGTTTAGTCCCATGTGCAATAATGATGAGGAGATGGAGCCACTGGTTGTTAGAGCATAAAAATATAGGAGAAGCAGTTGATAGTGGTACTGAGAGAATTTCTACAGTTGCTGGTCTATATCATTTAACTGTTTTTCTTTTTTGGACAAAATAAACAGGCTAGGGACAAACGATATATGTTTGTATGTATGTATGGGATGACACACAATTGAATAACTTAACAAATCGTATAAAGGCCATAAATATGGTCAGTCACCAGGCATAAATGTTATTATATTAGCTGTCCATTATATGAATGAATATAGAAGTAAAAAGAGAGGCTGAGAGGAAAATATCAGAGGATTGCCAATGGCTATGACAGTATATGTATGTATGTGTGTGTGTGTGTGTGAATCCGATAACTGCCACTGCAGTCAGATGCAGTTTCCTTTTTATATACATATATTACATATATTAAATTTATACTTTGCTCCTTCCATTGCCTACATCTTTAGGTTCATCTCTCTATATATCTATCTAATTTATACAATTACGAGCATTGAGCTGCAAAAGTTGATAGGAAGACATAAGGAACCAAAGGACACTAACATACACTGTATATACAAACATACATATAAATGCTTGAAAACGGATGGACAGTCAAGGACACCCACAGGATGAGTGTCAGCCCCTACATTGACTGTCATCTTATGCTGTCACATTTGCACCCCTTTAGCGCCAAAAGTCATCACAGATTCCACAAAAAAAAAAAAAAAAAAAAAATGAAGAAACGAAATATATATACATATAAAGAGGGATATAAAATAATGTCAAAAGCAAACTAGAGAAAAGAAATAAAAAAAAATTACAAAAAAAAAAACAAGAACAAGAACAAGAAAGTGGAAGGAAATATCGAAATGAAATGAAACGAGGGTAATACATAAATTGATTTTCTCATGTTTATTGTGAATTTGTGGAATTTATATTGGTTACCAATGCGACACATATATACACAAACGAGTAACAAGAATTTTTACATGCTGGACAGAGGTAAACCGATTTTTTCTTGATTTTTTTTTAAAGGGGTTCAAGAAAGGGGGGGAGGGATTGGTTATATGCCAAAGATATTTATCTCCATCTTCAACATGCTCATCATCAGGATAAGCATCATCATCATCATCATCTTCTGCTTCTTCTTCGTACATATTTCACAGATGCGCCATATCAAAATCTCAGCAGCGACACGCCCTAGTCCTTGCCCTCAGACCAAAAGCTGCTCTTTATGAGTGACGCAGCGCAAAAACTTTGCAGAATGTAATGAAGCACAGACTCACAAAAAGACAAGAGTGTGCTAGGAGAACTGTAGCGAGCGGGGACAGTGGATAGAGGACTAAGCATAGAGGATAAATGTGAGATACGATATATACATATGTGTGTGTGTGTGTGTGTGTATGGGATGTATGTGTCGTTGTCGTAAATGTCGCGTCTTTGCCATGTCCTTGCTATGCGTATGCGTAATATTAAATTGTTGTCTTGAGAAAATAATGTTTACTTTCTGCCAGTGCAAACAGCAACGACGATGCGAACGACAAGAACAAAGCAAGTGCAATGCAAAGAAGTAAAAGAAAAACCGAAAAACGTAAAGCTAAAAGAAAACAAAAGTAAAAAAAAAAGAAAAGAAAGCACTACATATGAATCCCATATACTCCTCATTCTCCTCCTTTCAATTCCCCTTACTCCAACGGTATAAAAAACCATTGTGAAGCTTTACTTATAATGCTTTTAAGTTTGTCATTTGTCTTTACACTACAATGTTGTTATATCTGCTGCAAGTTGCATCCATAGAATCGGGGATTATAAAAGTCGAAGTGCAATCTTTCTCTACTGATCGCATAAACTGTACTATATACAAAGAAAAGTGTTGAAAAGTAATGAGAAGGAGTAATTTTGCATATAGGTTATTAAAGAATTTTCAATCAGTTGGTGTCAAGTAATTGGAGACTACTTGTAGGACTTAGAAGGACTACTAGGCCCTTTAGTATACCCCTTCGTTTTTAAGGAAAGAAAGTCCTAAACTAACAGGAATTGGAGCTCTTCCAAAAATTTCAATAGTTCATATAAACCAAGATTTAAATTATTGAATATTAAAAGTAATAATACTAATATATAGAGATACATTTGAACACTATTTAAGAAGACACGCAACTTCAAGAATCGGTAATATATGTAATATATGTTTTAACTAAATGAAATTCCTCATTATTCATAGATAAATGAAATTCAGCTTAGTAACTTAATAAAGTAAAACGGGCTATAATCGAATCGGGAATCGAAATCGACTATATATTGAAAATGCTTCAAAAGATAGGCCAGGTACAAAATAGAGCCCTGTTAAGCTAGGGTTTCTTTGAAGGACTTGTTCTATGTTCTAAAGCTCCGACTTAATATATAGAAACTGACCATTAGACAATCGAAATCTACTATAATTACGTTTTATTGAAGCTCTATATAGCTTAGAATCCTTTGATTGGTCCAATGCTAA
The DNA here is from genome assembly GCA_018903615.1 of Drosophila neocordata. Classification (NCBI taxonomy): domain Eukaryota; kingdom Metazoa; phylum Arthropoda; class Insecta; order Diptera; family Drosophilidae; genus Drosophila; species Drosophila neocordata. The sequence goes on along the minus strand of JAEIGI010000004.1, from coordinate 11,666,017 downwards.
GGCTATAAATAGATCATACAAATCGAATCCTTGTAAAGTTTAGGTTCCTTTGAAGGACTTGTTCTTCGATCTAAAGCTTTGACTTAATATATATGAAGAAACTGACCATTGGAGAATCAAAATTGACTAGAATTACACTAAATCTCTATAGAGTTGAAAATCCTTTTAAAGATGGTTCCAATGCTAAGGCTATAAATAGCTTATACAAATTGCAGCCCTTGTGACTTTGAGTTATTTCGAAGGGATTCAATTATAGTTTGATACTGATACAAGATCCTTATAAAAATATATATAAAATTATATTATTAACCTGTTGCAAGATTAAAAAAAAATCTTTTTAGTTATTTTAGATCCAATTAGTTCAACTAAAGTAAACTTGAGCCGGGTTAATTCATTTTTAAGACTTACTCCGTTTTAGAGCTAACAAATCTTTAACTGTTTAATAGATTCAAAAATTTCAAATTCCTTGTTGGTTTTTAGAGTTTTTTTCTGTTCCTTTTTGTTTTGCACTTTAATACATTAGGTAAGGAACACATGGCTTATGCTAGTATTGCTATCTAAAGCCAATTGCCCATACTAAGCCATGGCCAATGGCCACTAACCCATTGCATGCCATTAAACTGTTGAGTTAAACATTGGTATAGACACTTACCATTGGCGGATAGGATAGATATCTATCGCTATTCATATTATAATAGGAACCATCTGGCGGTGGCGCTGGCGATGGGGACGGAATATAAACGCCCTTTGTGATGAGCATCTGATCGTCTCGCGTCATATGAATGGCTGCAGCGGCATTATTACTACCAGCAGCTGCTCCGCCACCAATTGCATTGTTATGCCTCGGATGTGGCAGTGTGCAAGCATTGACTACAAAGAAAGAGAGAGAAAGAGAAAAATAGTGGATTAATGCAAACTGTAGGAAAAACCGAAAAAGGGAATTGAAGCGTCACTAATTGAAGGCGATTCTGATTGCTGAATTACTTTTTCTACCACCACATGCTCCACTTATACCTCTTCTTTTTTTTTTGTAATGGCTTGATTCGCCTCTTGGCCAATACAAAAAGCATAAGTGCAATTTCCATTTCGATTTCAACCGGCAAATGACACATTTTTATACCCTGTACCCATAGGGTAAAAGGGTATATTAAAGTCGCTAAAATGTATGTAACAGGCAGAAGGAAGCATCTCCGACCCCATAAAGTATATATATTCTTGATCAGCATCAACAGCCGAGTCGATTGAGACATGTCCGTCTGTCCGTCTGTCCGTCCGTCTGTCCGTCCGTCTGTCCGTCTGTCCGTCTGTCCGTCCGTATGAACACGTGGATCTCAGAGACTATAAGAGCTAGAGCAACCAAATTTGGTGTCAGCATTCGTGTAGTGTCTACGCAGATCAAGTTTGTTTCAAATTTTTGCCACGCCCACTTCCGCCCCCGCAATTCAGAAAAATCGAATAACTAGAGTAAAATTGAAGGTAGCGTATTCTTATTTGGCACACCCAATAATATGGCCAAAAGGTATCAGATGACCAAATTTAGTTAAAATCGGGAAAAAAATGTCAAAGATATACCTATGTAAAATTTGCACTGAAATGCCCAGTGCGACATTGCGTAGTAAGTGTGAGCGAGATAGCATGCGTTGGTTGCTGCCGCTTGTGAGGAGAATTTTAGTTTGAACTGATGGCAAATTTTAAGGAGTTTGATTAAATAAAGTTCCTCTACTTGGTACAGGGTATACTCAAAGTCGGCAAGGACGACTTGCTTGCTTCATTTTTATGCAAGTAGAGTAGGAGGAAGAGAGACTGGGAACCAAGGATATAGAGAGAAGATACTACCTTTATGTGTTGCATTCTCAACTTTGGTCGTCTCATGCATGCGTGCATGTGGCTGCCACGTAGTTTACCTATACTCCACTATACTATATACTAAATGCAACACATTTTGCTACTTTCTGCTTCATTTCACGTGCAAACGTTTGGAAAGAAATAAAAATGTAGGCCATTAATTGAGGAGGTAGAAGAAATGGAAAATAAAATTGGTGTGGGACTGGCTAGGATTTGTCAATACAAGTATACGATAAGGTGCCAAAGAAATAAATATGCAAATGTGGCTGGACTCTAAGTAGGTATGTACGTGAGTGTGGCATGTGCCACATGTATACATACATACATACATACATACATATACGTATATGTATGTAGATGTAGAAGACTGTGACAAATTGCTTGACATATTCTATCCGCAAAACTCGCGCTCCTGTCATTCGTAAAGGCGTGAAAGCCGCAAACGTAACAAATTTGTAATTTTGTAAAATAGACTTAGAATACACACAGACACCCACACACACACACACAATGGCATACACACATACACGTATACGTATATACACACGTGTTAGAGAGAGCAAAGTTCTTGTGGGAAGCGGTAACCCCGGTAAGTAGGGAACAATAATTTTGTTAAGAAAAGTTGCCTCGTGCGACGACAACGACAAATCGAAGACGCCTGGGAGCATAACACACACACACACACATGACACACCATACACACACACACAACACACATACACAGTTAGGTGCTGGCGGGGCATGTTCATTTTGTGGCTTGTTTACTTTTGCATATTGTGATTGTGTTTTGTTGTTTTATATGATAGGAACAGGCTGGTTGAATGGCTGTTTGGATGGCTCTGACTGGCTGCTGTTGCTGCTGTTTCATTCTCATGAATTATTGATTTTTCGATCAGAACAAAAAGAAATTTATAATGTACATATATATCTATTTGGGGACTTTACTATATATCTTTCATTCAATCTATGTATGTCTGTGTATGTATTGGCGTGCCATAATTGTTGCTTGTTTGGTCAAACAAGATAATAGAGAGAAAAAGGAATTCTTGCAATGTTTGATGCTCTTGGGAATTCATTTTATATTAATAACTAAAAAAGTGTATTCTTCATTTTGATATCTATGTAGACAATATAATATATCACAATGCACACAGAAGAAAGCAGCTTCTACTCCTACTCCTTGAGGCATATGGTAAATGGTTTATCCTTCTTGTCTATTTGTTTTTAATCGATTTTCTTAAAGGAATAAGGTATACATTTCTATTTTTCTGTATTTCTTTAAATATGTTATATACAGACAAACTTCAATATAGTGAACTAAAGTATTATAAATTTTGTTAGCTACTTGTAATGCATAGAATTAAGCCTTTTCGATCCCATGAAGTATATATGTTTTACAGTTGCATCAATAAACATAATTACTAGAATCGATTCAGTTATAGTCGTCAGTTAGATATTTCAGTTCTTTCTCTGTCTGTTTCTTTGCGGCTTTTAGCCATTAATTTTTAAGCTATGTAGATGAAACTTGGTAAATAAGTTTTTTGAATGTTTACGCATACCATGTTTAAGATATAGTTGGATCTGATCACTATAAGCTACATATAGAAGAAGAAATCGGTGTAGAATAAAGAAAGTGTTTATGCCTATAAAGGCATATTGTATCTATACAATGGTGTTACGTAAAATGTACCAAATTCGAATCAGATCGGGTAGTTTTTACAAGAATAAATCAAATGTTTTATAAAATCAACTTTTTTTTAGCTTAAAACACATAGAAATTAGCTTTAAATTATCACGATATCAACATAAGGAAATTTGTATATAAGTTTTAATCTGGTCTCGTTAAAATACATTATAGGGAAGTTTAACTGTATATTTATATATTTAATATGGCAAGATTATCGTTATATATTTTAATCATTTTTAAAGTATAAAATATAAATGCATAAAAACTTCCCTACATAATTTGAAATGATTTTTAAATACCCAGCCAAGCCGATTTAACTTTCTCCTTGGAATTAAATAAGCGCAGACTTTTCTCTCTATATATAATTAAGATTGAATAATTGATGAACTTAAGCATTATGCCTGCCGTCAGGGTTTAACTTGTCTAGAATGACTTCATTTGCAGCTGCTCAAGGCCAAATCTACATCAGTTGCTCTCGTTTTTCAGATGTAGTTACAAATGTCCCACATTTCTGGTTACTTGTTGCAACATTTTGCAGCATTTCAGTGTAAGTCTTTGTCCTCATTAACATGTGTTGCCCAGGTTTTATTTTTTTTCGCCAAAAAGGGGTTGGAGAAGGTTATGAAGGGGATGTGGGGATGGGGCTGGAAAAAGTATCTCATTAAAAATGCGGCTCAGTGCTACAGTTCTCAGTTTTTAAATGCATAAACTAGCAAATGAAATTGCAATTGCAGTTGCCTGTCATTGCAGTTACTCTCTCTGTGTGTGTACGTGCGTGTGTGTGTCGTCTATTTACTTTCAGGTAAGCCTCGAATACGGCTCAGTGCTTGTCCACAATTTATAACCGTGTCCCCTATTTTTTTTTTTTCGTACCACAAAAAAAAAACAGAAATAGGTAACAAAAACCAAGTGGCGCCAACTAACAAAAAACAATTTCCACTACTGCAAAAATCTACACGACTCTATACCACACTATACACCACAATGCTCTACTCCTCATGCTAAGTAATGTGCACATAGTATATAATATCCATACAACATAGCCGACTTGGGTATGGGTATCCATAGACGACCATCCATTCTCTTCCTTTCATGGTATAACACAGCCTTGGGCGCTTGTTTGAGATACAGCTTCCGGCAAGCATTTTAATTTTTATGCCACGTGGGATTCTTTTGCAATGTTTTTTAGCTGCTCGTCTGCTTTGTTATTTTGAGGTTCTTTTTCTTTCGTTGTTCTCGTGGCAGAGGCAGCAGCAGCAGCAGCAGCAGGAGAAGCACAAAAATGACGCCGCATCCGCATACATACATAATTATGTGTGTTGCCGCAAAAAACCAAGTGATGCAGACAGTGGAAGGTAGGGAGGAAGGAGATACACAGCTCTTCCATCTTTTTTTTTTTTTGTTTTTGTGTCATGCTTTTTTTTATATTTGTTACAAGTATATATAGTTTATATATATATAGTTTTCTTCCTGTCATCATTTGTTGCACTTTGCTAAAGTGACCTAACCTTATCTAACGCTAATTCGCCACTACTCAACTTAACCTCAAATTATAGTAAGTTGAACTTGGAACTTAACCTCTCAGTTACTATTAAACAGTTTCTCTTACTAATGTATTTACATGTTTTTACAGTTAACCAGATCTAACCTTGCCATTTAATTATCTTATCTTCATAATAAGTTTCTATTACTACCTTAAGTCTTTAAAGTCAAAGCTTTAACCGGACATAACCTTACCTGCTAATTATCTAAGTGGTCCTTTTGACACTATTACTATTTGCACAAGCTTCACTATATTTAAATTCCTTTTTCTAACTTATTTACAGTTAACAAACTTTTGTCCAAACCTAACCTTACCAAATAAAATTTTCCTTTGCTACACATTTTTTCTACCACAATTCAACCTAACCTTACTTTGTAGGTAAAAACTTTAAATTGTTGAGAATAAATTTTTAATTTAAATACAGCTAAGACAAATTCTATCCATTTGTTAAAATCATCATCTTAATCCAAGTGGAATTTGAGTCCTTGCTATATTCTATCGTTTTCGTATGGAATAATTGTATTTCATTTGCAGATATTTTTATAGTCTGCAGATAAGTTTTGCCGCCCTAATGTATTTTTATTATTTCTACGGTTTTTGCATTTCAAATGCAATTGTTGCCTTTGTTCTCCTTTTGTTTTTTGGCTCTCAGCAATGTTATTATAGCCATGGCCCGATAGATAGACAGACAGATAGAAAGAGGGAGAGAGAGAGAGAGAGACAAATCGACAGACTCAAATAAGATATTATTCTTCAATTTTCAGTTTTCTTTAACTTTGCTCTTGGCTGACTTTGTCTGTGTGTGTTTGTGTGTTTGTGTATATATTTTTGCTTTTAAATTCGCTCAGTTTCGACTCTTAAATTAGAGCAGCCGAAAAACGTGATTTTCCTACACCAATTGGAAATCAAGTTTGGTCAAGTAAAACCAAAATAATAAAAAAAAAAAAACAAAAAAAAAAAATCCCTAACTTTGCTGCTCAATTACAATTAAGATGGAGATGTTGCAGTGAAATTGAATTTTACAGTTCGCTCGCGTTGCTCTTGTATACAGTATTCTGCTATGCTTTTTTTCCCTCCGATTTCCGTTTTTTACTACGCTTTGATTGTGCTGCAATCATGCCAGAGACAGAGACAGATAGATAGATAGATAGAGAGAGCGAGCGAGCGAGATATGGTGAAATGGAGAATTGGGCGCAACTGACGTGCTGACAGGACAGGCAACTGTGAAACTCACAACTTTCCACTCGTTTTCGTTTTTTTTTATTTTTCGCTTTTTTATTTTTTGGTCAAAAGTTAATTATCTAAAACGTTTTTTCTTGTATACACTTGCCAAAGGGTATGATAACTTTGCCGGGAGGGTGGCATAACCAACCAAAAAGTTTATAAATAAAGTCATGGTCTTTACATATACATATATAGAGGAATATATATATATATGATATATATTGGGTTTACACACTCTTTTTAAAAAAGTGATTTGGCAATATTGAGAATTAAACCTTAAGGCTAAGCAATTAGAAATCGAAAAGTTTGTTTATAGCTATCAACTTGATTTGTTTAATATTTGTATTAACCAATATATAAATATATATTATTATTACATATAATATTTCTAATTTATGTTGATCTAAGTTAATTTGTTGAAAATTTTAAAATGTTTTTATAAAATATTTACGGCTAACTATCTGCATTTTGTTTTGTTGATTAAAAAAAGAAAATGTTTTCTAATTGCATTGAATATTGATTAATTTTGTCTTATATTTTCCTTAGAAAAAAGCTAAAAAGAAAGTCATGGTTTAGATATTAAATTGAAAACACTTTTTGGAGGTAAATATTCCAAGATCTTCTCCCAATTATAATGAATGACTTCTAAAAAGTTTGAGTTATAAAAAAGCTTTAAAGCGTCTCAATGATCAAATATTAATTTGATACGGCTAAAACTTTATTAAATTACTGATTCAATTACTTGGATATTTAAAAGTATTTCAAATTTTGCGCTTCATAACAAAATGATATTTATATTTCTATAATTTATCAAATAATATAAATATATATAAACACCACCTGTTGATATTTGTTTTATTTTTGTATTTATGACCGTTAAAGTCAATTTACTGTATCTCATAGTTGTCTGATTCGACTAATTTTTATACTTTATCTGCCTGAATAGGTAAAGAGCTTATCTACCAAGTTTTAATCATATAGCTTAAAATTTAAGATCTATTTCTTACAAAGAAACAGACTGACGAACAGACATCTGACCAATTTATATATTTAAATAAGATTTTACTTTCTTTTCGAACAAACAACAACCTCGTTTTATTTATTAGAAGTGTTAAAAGATATTAAAGTTTAAAGAATTCTTAAAATTCAATTGAAATTCCTTGAAATTTTAAAAAAAATTTTGGTTGTACGAAAACTTAAATCATTCAATCACTCAATTTTTCTTATAAAGTCATAAAAATGTTATAAAAAATTCAAAAACTTAAAAACAACTACAGTAAATAAATTGAAATTAATGCATGGATAGCTGATACAAATCCATGGGTGAATAGTTTCCTTTGTTTAAAGAAATTAAGAATAATTCGTTTGGCTCCAAGAAAACCAAAAATGGAGGATATTTTAAATATTCAAAAACTTTAAAAAAGACTTTAAAATAAAACACTTTATAAATGATAGTTTTTTTTTTAACGAATATTATCTTGAATATAACAAAACAATCTTAAGATACATAAGGTGCCTTAATTAAGCCAAAACTTAAAATATATCATAAGCACTTGAACTAGATTCAAACTTTGAGTGGTAAAGGATAAAATATAATTCTTTATTCGTATCAATATATTACGACTAGAATCATTCTAAGCTTAAATATTACTTGGCTCACTAACATAAACCTAAATTCTCTTAATTTATATACTCTCAATTTTGTATATATTAAATATTTTCACAAGATAGAGTACATTGAACTTCGTTAAAAGTATCTTCACCCACACTTTCTAAGTATTTTGCCCACGAACCGCTGACATCTGGAGACAATCACAATTTCCCCATTTACACTTACCCATATTATTCGGATATAATACTGGCAAAGTTCCATCCTTTTGGTATCTGGGTGGTGGCATATCTGCTGTCCCTTCAACCAAATATGTTGAGGCTGCCTTCTTACGAGCTTCGTCCTGTGAGAAAAGAAATGAAAAAGGGAATCAACACCATCATCATTAGGTATGTTTGTGTAATGCTTTGTAATTACTTCACACTTTCAAGTATATTTTATAGGTATATATATATATAGAGAAAGAAAGATGTATATATAAATACGAGTATCTGTGTATTGTCGAAGAAAGGCGTTGAAAGTCGTTGGCGCATAATTGACAACCACAATGACAGCGGCGACACAGAGAGACAAGGACACGCCTCTTCATCGCTATGTCTCATTCTCTTTACTTTGGTAAAGGAAGTATGTCTGCCTGATTTATAACACGCGCTATAACGCACTTTACATACTTTTCAGCTTCTTACACAGGCTTCTCTGTATGTATGTGTGTGTGAGTGTCAGAGAGAGAGAGGACATTAGGCGGCGGTTAGGCAGTTTTTGTGGTTTGCAAAAGATTACGCCGATAATAAATGATTTTAATAATTTGAAACGATTTGTTTTGAAGGCGCCATCTTCGTTTTCTTTAAGAAGGAAGGACTCATCATTATCATCATCAGCACTGGCGTAATTAATCACGATGTCTTAACGTTGTCGGCTTCCGCCTGGCTGCATGGCATTTCCTTCTACGACCTTCGTAGCACACTGGGTAATAACTTAAATGCCCAAATGTTTTACGACCAACAAAAAATAAAAAAAAGGAACCCAAAAAAAAAAAAAAGGAAACTAAAAACTACGTGTACTCACAATATATTCCGGCTGAGTGCTGCCCTCATTCGAGTAGGATTCGCTCTTCTCCGACACACTGGACAGTGTCTCGCCGGTAACGGTGTCATTGTACGAACTGGGGGCATACATTTCGATGGTTGCCGTTTTGCCTGGTTGATTTGTAGTTTCCGCCACTGTGGTATGTGTGTGTTTGTGTGTGTGCGGCGCGCAATGACAATGGCAGGATGTGAAAAATTGTGGTAGTGGTATCCAAGGTATGCGCACAAATATTGAAAAGGTGTAATTGGCAGTGACATGCCGAAAATTGATTGTGGATAGGGATGCGCGGTAGTAAAACGATGGGAAGATACAGACAGAGAGAGAGAGAAAGAGAGGCGGCGCAGTGCGGCAGTTTGGATAGTTTCAGGCAATGCAAATCAAATGCAAATAGCAAAGATTGTCAAAGTCCCCCCAAAGGAACAAAAGAGAGACAGAGAGGGATAGAGTGTGTAAATGTTGATTTGCAGCATCCAGGACCCAGGATCAGAGTCACAGCATCCAAAAACCAAGTACCAAGAGCACAGTCGTCACACAGAAATATAACGGGCGTTGTCCCGTATATATATATATATATATATATCCATATGTATGTATATGTATATATATATTTAATTATTCACATTTTGGTGCAGTGCATTTTTATGCCGTGTTGCAGTTCGATGATGCATATTGAAGGCAAATGAAGAGAGAGAAGGATGGGTTAACAAAAGCAATTAAATGATTCATGAATATGGTACGGTCATATAGTTAACACGTGTACAACAAAACAGCAAAAGGAGAGCCAAAGAAGAAGAAGAAGAGGAAAAGTCATCCAAAGTATTCCATGTGTAGTCCAACGATGCGTTTCATATGAAATGGGAAGAAAAAAAGAAAGAGAAAAGAAAGATTTTTATTACAGATTGTGTGGGTTGATCAATTGACTCGGAAATGCACTAAATGATGTTGTTGTTCTTCTTGTTGCTGTTGCTACTATTGCTCCTTCTGAATATCTCTGTCTCTTTCGCTTTCTGGTTGCCACAACAAATTTATAACGATAACGGTACAGAGTTCAATACAAGCCTAGTCAGCAAAAGCCATAGACACGTGTGACACATTCTGGTTTGTCCATTTGCCCCATTGAACGTTTCTCTTTGCATAGAGATTATGGGGCTATGGCCCCCAAATGGCTACAAAATGTTTTCTTAATAATACATTTAACCAACCAACCAACCAATAGAATTCATCTCCTTCCCCCAATATTCTGCTTTACAGAGGCACTTCTTCTTCCTCTACCTAATGCAAACTGGGCACGTCGTCAAGTTAGTTACGTGACTTGTCCTTACGACTATTAGCCATAAAGATATAGCTATATTTTGTTAATTTGCACAAAAACACATCGAATATATCTATTGATATGAAATGAAATGGGATGATCCGAAATTCATTCATTTATATATATATATAAACATATAAACGTATATATATATACACATACATAGATAGATATATGTAAATATATCTCACAAATTGAAATGCAAGCACATTTTTGGCTTTGTTTTGCATTTTTCATTTGTTTTTATATACTTTAATTTATTATTGCAGTGTGTTATTATTTATACCCTGACTCAATGAGTCCATTTAAAATAAAATTAAATGTTTATAGAAAGTAAAAAAAAAAAAAAAACTTGTTGAAACAAATAAGATGACAATGAGGTTGAGTTAAAAAAGAAAAGTGTTTTTAACTTGCAAAGTATTAATTTATATAGAGATTGATTTGTTTGTGAATATTAAAGATTTAGTACTAAATCTTTAATCAATTAGAAAATAGAAACAGTTTTACCTACAGAAAATAGTTAGTTAAATAATGAATTAAAAAATGAATATTGTTTATCTTTTTAAAGAACATTCTAAGGTAAATTTTAGCTTTATATATGAGAAGAAATATAATTGTTAATAATTCTTATATTCAATTCATAAAAAAGGAATATTTATCTACTATAATAAATAAATAAGAAAATAGAACTCTTCCCCTTTTCATTAAGTCTAGTATTGATTGCTTATCTAACATTGTAATTAAATAAAGAAAAACATATTCGAAATGCATTAAAGATATTCTCAATAACCTTCTAGAAAGCATAGATATAATCTATCTAAAATTTTTAACCATTTTTCTTTAGAAAATCTTAAATTTTACTTCGTCAACATTAAAAGTAAAATAAAAATTTATTTTCTATATCAATCTATTCTTTTTTAAGCAATATAAAGATTTAAAAACTTGTTGAAACAAATTAGAAAAAAAGGGAAATTTTATAGAGACAAAGAAAAGAAATCCCAAAGATTATCATCTAATATAAAGGAGATTTAACATTTTAAGCAATAATATTAACGCATAAAATTTAATTTTAGCTTATAAACAAAAAGAGGTTCAATTTTAATATAAAATATTAACCCACAAATGTTAGTTTAAGCTAAAACTTTATAAAACTTAGTTATAGCCAAATCCTCAGTGATAAATAATAAGAAAATATCTATTCAATTTGTTTAATTCCTTTTTTGAAAATTTATAATAATACTTCTAATAATTTGGCATCATTTCTACATTTAAATAGTTAAATACAAAGCTTGACGAAAGTTGAAAAGAATTTAATTGGCAAGTTAAAAATAAATAATTTGTTAAATATTAATAAACTAGATGGAAATGAAAACATAAATTTAGCCTTTCATTAGTAAAAATGAAACAATTGAAACTTAGAATTCACAATAAATTGTTTAAAAAAATTTGGCTAAAACGTAAACTTATGAAAATCCATGTGGGAATAAATATTGAGTTAAAAACAAGTTTAGTTTTAGTAATAAAAATATTATAAATATAGTAAGTTATTTCCAATTGCATTTGGCAAGGTATTAGGGTAATAAAATCTTCGGCTTAATGAAAGTCTACCTATTGTTCAATTAAAAATTGAAATGTGCTTAATTGGAAAGCGAGTCATGGTCATTCGTTCACTCGTTCTGTTGATGACAGCGTAATAAATCAAAATTAATGTTATATACAAATATATATATATATATATATACACCTACACACACATACATATATAAACTGCTTTGTTACAGTCTTTAATCAATTAAAGCAATTTATAATAAAAAAATAACAAGATAGAGAGAAAACAACATTTTTTTTTTCTATTATGCCAGGCGCTTTCAACTTTGAGCTTATCAGACTAATCCGCATTGCAGTTGCTCTTCCCCTTGCAGAGATTACAAAATTTTTCACTTATACCGTACAGGGAGAAAAAAAAATAAATGAAAAGGAAGAATAAATATGTCCAGGAAGCGGATTTCTTTTACGCTGTTGTTTTTGTCAATATGCCCAGTATATGGGTATACGTATGTATGGTGGGACATGGCTTAGACACGGCTTTTGCGGTCAGATCAGGGTAGTGGTATGGTGTGGAGTGGAGTGGGTTGTTAATGACGATGACGTTTGCTTTGAAGGTCTTTTCTCTTAAGCTGATGTCGCTCTCAATTATTTCCTGGCCATGTATGCGGATGCAAGTGGATTTATGGTAGTATATGGCATGGAATCGTCTCGTATCTTTTCCCCGTTGCTTTGTTTTAGTCTCAAACTTTTCGCTGTTTAACAAATTTACAATGTATGTGTGTGTGTAAGTGTGTGTGTACTGCTTTTGGCCAATGTCCGTTTTGCAGGCTGTCAGTGTCAGAGTGTGCCTAAGCGGCAGACAAACTTTTCAACATCGCCAAAAAAATAAAAAAAAAAAAGAAAAGGAGGATGGAAAATAACCAACCAAACCCACCTCTGAACCATCTGACCACGACAGTTGCCTGGGCGCTTATCTCTTCAGTTTCGATGGCACAGCTCTCTCACGCATACCCACCCACCATACCATAAAGATTTTTACTCCTTCTATGGGCGCCAGCTACTGATTTTGTTCTCTGGCAGTCAATTGTTTAAAGAGTGTCAAAGTCAAGTGCCTGCCGTTTGGTCGACGCCAACGCTTATCGCGCTGGGCAACGTTGGCATAAAAGTTTTGCTTCTCTGACCAAGTCGTAAAAGTGTCGCACACTCATTTTCTAACTCTAACTGAATGAAGATGGGGTTCATATTGCTAGCTTTAATAGCAGATCTAAAAAAATATAAAACTAAACCAACTAAATGTTGTTCCCCAATATACTGACAACCTTTTCTCTTTTTGTGGTTGCCGCAATAAACATTAGAAATGCTGTTATTCAGGATGGCCAACTCATATGAAAATGAAATATGGTTGGCACTAAGGGCAGGAAATGGATAGAGAATGGAGAGAAGGAGGGGGGAGTCAGTTGGTGGTGGTCGATGACCGAGCTGCCAACCGCAGACTTTTGGCACAGTTTATCGGTGGACCAGAGAAAGCTTCTTAACTATATTCCTTGCTCTGCGCCATTTTTTGACACAAAAGCGCCAAATGCACATTAAAAATGCATATCCGAAGGGCTCCAAACAAACAGGCCAAGTCAAGTTTCGCTTGGCGAAAACATTGAAATATGCACAAAATATCTTCCGGGCTGTCCAACAACGCACCCAGTACCAGTTTTCCTGACAACTCCTTTATGGCCAAAAATATATAAAAAAAAAAGGAACATGAAAGCACAAAAAAAAATATAACAAAAAAAAAAAAAGAATGCTTTTGGGCATTGTCAGTTATCGGCTTATGGTAAAGGGAGAGTGGGTGGTCTGGTTGGAGGTTTGTCATAAAAAATGTTGCCTTGCAGGAGCAGGATGGCTAGCTATTGCTGCCTGTTAAGACTGAAATATGAATTTCTTCTTTTGTGTAAAAAGGAAAAATGAGAATGAGTAGGAAAATAAGGGGGAAAAAATGGGTGAATGCATCCATACATATACCAGGCTCTAGCATTTGTTCAACAAGAACTGAAAATAATACAAAGAAAATTTCTTAGCAAATATCTTATTTATGTCCTGCAGCTATAGTACTCAGGCTTGGCAACAAGCAAACACAAAAAAATTGAAAGACAAGCTTGCCCCATATTTTACAAAAAAAACTCACCTAATGAGCCCAAAAAAAAAAAAAAAAAAAAAATTGAACTAACAAGACAGACAAAGTGGAGTAGGAAAACAAATGCAATTAACGTCTAAAAAACGTAGAAATCATAATGCTTCGCTTGTTTTTTTATTGTCAAATGAAAAAACAGTAATAAAAGCAAAAAATAGTAAATTAAAGTTAGTTAAATTTCGATAGGTTTATAAATTTTTAATCGAATGTTAAACTTTTGGGTACGTTAACCAATACTATGTTACCTTGCTGCTAAGTTAAGGCTGCTCCAATTCGAGCTTACTTCTCCCTGTTAAAGGGTTCCGTTAAATTTTAACTAATTCGGTTTAAGTTTCAGTTGCTCTTCTATGAACAGTTTAAAACGTTTCGCTGTTAAACTTAATCCCATTGATTACCTAATTGATACTGTTTCAATTTTAGTTGTTCGTGTTTGAACATTTTAAAACGGTTTTCTGTTGAATTGATGCCACATTAATGTTAATTAGTTCCTCTCCCATTTTAGTTGTTTCACTGTTACTAATTGATAATTGACATAACCCTTTCACAAGTAAAAATATACATATAATTTCTTTTAAAATTTTTTAAAAAGTTCTTTTTGGATTTTAAAATAAATAGTGAAAATCAAAAAGGTTTTTATAAAATTAGTAAAGATATCATATATCTTAACTAGGTTTCTCAATTGACAAAATATTTAGTCCATTTACAGCCAATATTAAAGTCTTTTGTCTACTTTTAAATATATCTATTTAAAAAGCATTCTTTGGTTACGCTCGTGCCCAACGACTCCGTGTCAACACTTTCTACTAGAAGCACAATGCAATCTGATTTCCACAAGAGATTCACTGTGCATTCAGCTAAGAAAACGTTGCACATTTGTCTTAGCAGCTAAAGCTAGGAGAAGATGTTGAGGAAGGATGGTGATGAAGTTTTGCCATTGGTTCAATATAAGTTGCAGCTATAGTTGGCGGACACCTCACAAGCAGAACTCTATGCTGTCTCCTACCAGGATGCATCATTATTTTCTGTCATCATTATATTCTTGTACTTTTCTCCACACTTCCCCTCTCACTTGTATTTTGACTTATGCTGTGTGCTTCCTGGCCACGCTTCAGTATGGTTGCTCTAACGGAAATTATAAGAACAAGCTTATTGCATATCGTTTTAAAGCCCCATCACTTGTCCTTCAGACTCAATCTTAAAGCCCCACCAACTCCCCCCTTTGCTCTTTTGCCATTTGTCTTGGGCACACTCTTCTCTAGCCAGGAAATTGTTTAGTAAGCAGCCATGTCTGCATCCGTATCCGTTGATATTACGGAAGTGGTTGCGAATGCAAGAACGTTTGATTTTTCTTTTCTTAACCCACCCGAACAAACAAACCCAAAAAAAAAGAAAATTATTATTATAATATTTAACAACAAAAATGGAACAAAAATGAACAAATAAAAAAAAAGAATATATATATATATACATATATATGATGTGTCAACGAACCTTTCTTTCGTCGTTGATGCACAAAGAACCAGGCAACAAGCGCCGCGTTGACCAGAAGAAAGCCAAATGCCGCCAGCGATATGCCAATTATGACCAGATTCGGTGTATTGCTAGAGTCCTCTGTTAGCTCCGCTGGCAGCATTTCAAGTCCTTTCCGTGTGTAAAAATAAACCATGAAACAGAAAACGATGAAGAAGAACCAAAAAAAAAAAGAGAACAGAACAGAAAAACAAGAAAATGTACAAAAATATGCTTGAAAAAATAAAACGATAAATAAATACGAAATGAAATGAGAAATTGTAATAAAAATGGCACAGCACCAGCAACGCGTTGCGCGTCCTAGTTCCCAATGGATATGAGTTGGATTGGGTAGGAATCTACAATGGTATGGGATGGGATGAGATGAGATGAAACGAGATGGTTACCATGGTGCTGCAGCTCACGCAGCGAAATCAAATAAAGGCCCCACGACAACCGAAAAAACGAATGACGCAAATCACGTAGCCGCGGACATGTGACGGGCAAATGAAATTAGCGGCGCTGATGCTCGCTCTCTGACCAACCGACCGACAGACCGACCGACCAAAAGACCAACGCGACCGCATGGCACGTGCGTACAGCTGGCCACGCCCACAAATTAAAAGAAAACAACAAAGGCGCCATGGCAGTCTAGATCTAGAAATTAGAAATTCAAATGCCATGAACTAACTAACTCTCCAGTGATGCAACAGCAACAGCAGCAACAACAACAACAGCAACTCCATTTTCCAGCTTCATCCAGAGTTTTGTTTGTTTTTGTTCATATTTTGCGTGAAAAATGGTTTTGTTGTACCTCGCTTTAGGCGCTTCTCGTTGCGTTTATGCAGGCAGCATCCGATGACAAGAACGTTGACTAGAACTACAGCAATGCCAGCCGATACTCCAACCAACAGCAACATTCCAGATGTGCCACCCAACGGTGTCTGGCTAGTGGTTGGCGGTCCTCCGCCCAATGATGAAGCCGGCTGCGAGGGTGGTGGTGCTTCTGTGTTGTTGATGATGTTAATACAATTCCAATTAAGTGCAGCAAAATGGTGAGACAGGTGAGCAATATACATTCAGTACAAAAGGGGGAAGGGTGATATGGGGGGAAAAAAATTGTGGAACGTCGAAATGGACATTCCATATATGTACGCTATGTATATGATAGGAACATTTTGCAATGTCCTGGCGGCTAATTTGAATCCGTATCACTATTTTGCTTACCTTTGGTCTGGGCTCGCGTCAGATCCGGTAGATAGATGCTCTGACCCAACTCATTCTTTGACATGACCGAGAACAAGTAAAGAGTATTCATTCGCAGCCCACCAATGGTTAGCTTGTGGCTATTGGGTAGTCCATCAATGTACTTGTACTGCTCACGGTCAGCCATCCTGCAAATGGAAACAGATATTTCCATGATGATAATAAGGGGGTAGTAACGAAGGAAAGAACAGATTGCCAGAAGCGAAAGGATGGGGGAACTTTTCATTTAATGAAAAATACTTACCGATAGCGCACACGATATGAGGCCTTTAGGCCGCCATCAAAACCAGGCGTCCAGGCCACTGTCACCGTATCGTGGGTCACATTCAATATGTTAAGACTGAGTGGTGGATCTGGTGGTGATGTGATATCCAAGCGTACAGTCTCAATGGTTTCACCCAGCTCATTGCGCGCCACACACTCGTAGGCACCGTAGTCGGCCGGCGCCACCTTTTGCACAATAAGCGACGATTCGTAAGTTAGGGAGTCAATTTTGCGCTCTTCCACTTCGTACTTATAGGTACGATTAATTGGCAAATCCTTCTTATCCTGACGCCAAATGAATTCAGGTTTCGGTGATGCCTGGGCACGACAGGGTAAACGTCCACGTTCACCTGTGCCACTGGCAGCCCGTAGCATTGTCGGTGACTTGGCTATTTCGGGTGCAACTGTAAGAAAATCAGTTAAGAGACAAAAAATGGTGGCAAGTGACTGAGTAACTGTCTCGACTTTCACTTACACTTGACTATCAGAAGCACATCTCGATTGGTGGGATTGGCCACTCGATTGTCCGCCACACAACGAAAGTTGCCAACATCCTCCCGTTGAGCATCCTTGATGTGGAGATAGGAGGTGCCATTGGCAAACGTTGTTGTGGTCTTTACAGCCATGTCATAGCCAACTCTTTCCCACTTGACATGCTCTTCCGTTAGAGGTTTGCCCTCGACCGTACACGACAGCATTGCCTCTTCACCAGGATTCACAATAATGTTCTCTGAAATGGACTTGATGGTGGTACCATCTGAACAGCAAAAGTAGAAATAAGCATGATTAGATGAATAAAATACTCCAAGGAAAGGAGAACAATTCGTTTCCAACTCACATTCCACAACCACTGTGATATTAAGAGTGGCCTTGCCTTGAGAGTTCCCAGCAATACAGGCATAGACCCCCGCGTCGTCCCGATGCAATCGGGTAAAGTTAAGAGTACCTGCTTCGGCAAAAATGCGATGCTCACTGCCATCGCCATGGGGAATGGCTGTGCCATCCTTTGTCCATGTATAGGCAATGGCCATGGGATTACCATTTGCCTGGAGCGACACCTGCAGAGATTCACCCTCCACACCAACTGCAGTTGAGGATGGCGGCGGCACAAACTTGGGACGATCTGTTGGTATAATTTCAGATTCAAGATTTCAGATTTGAGTCTAATTGCTCAATTAGTGTCCCAGACTGGACTTGGTCTCCTTTACTTACACAGGACATCGAGGCTTATGGCCTCATGGACGCTCCGTTGCAGTGCCTCGTTGGCGCTCTGGCAAGTGTAGACTATGCCGTTCATTTCCTGTGTGATGTTTACCCTGAATTCAAGCGTGGAGACTGTGCCGCCCCAGAGTCCTGGCTTGGACGTGTTATTAATGCCTGCAATAAGGTGGACCGAGAAAAATTGGGCGGAATTTTACTGACTGGGCAACCGAACCGAAGCGGATGTTGTCGTGGAAACGCCTTTTCAAAAAAAAAAAAAACAGGGGAAACAGAACCAAACGAAAAAAAAGGAAGGGAATACCATCCAGCAGCCGTGTCAGACTGCCTACATTTTCGACATCGGCGCCGCCAAGTCCTGGGCAAACTTCCAATTGCTTGCCTGTGCCTGCTTACTATATAACTATACATACCTTCAATGGAAATGCCATCCTTCCACCAGGAGAGCTTGGCCGGCGGATTGCTTGAGCTCGAGTCGCAAATGATGGAAGCTTCCATGCCAGGTCGCAGCTCTTCCGGTTCAATGCGTATTTTTACCGTCTCCGGGGCAACTGCAATGCAAGCAATGGATAATAATAATGGCTTACTCTTACCTTCTCATCCACCACCCAACCCCCTGAATCACTACTCACAATGCACACTGAGCGTTGTCGACTGGAAGAGCGGTATCTCGGTGGCGCTGTTTGAAGCTTCACAACGATACTGCGCCTGGTTGTCGGTAACATTGGCCAAGATGGTTATTTCCGCTGAAACCGATTTGTCCGCAGCGCGTAAAACCGAGTTGATCTGAAAATGTGAAACAAAGTGGGGTTAAAACCAGACGACAAAGAAGAAAGAAAAGGAGCATAGGGAGAGAAAGTAATGCTTAACAAGCTGACAGAACTGCAATATGAGTGCCACCACAACAGCAGATGGTGGCGCCACTTTTTTTTTCCTTCTCTGTTGTTAAAACACTATCTAATCTAACGCTCAAACAGATGAGTCCACTGCATTTCAATCTCCCTAAAGTAGGCAACAGAAAAAGCAGCTGAACTGGACTTTGATTTTGTGCAAGACAAACTCAAGTAAACT
Source organism: Drosophila neocordata (assembly GCA_018903615.1). Taxonomy (NCBI): domain Eukaryota; kingdom Metazoa; phylum Arthropoda; class Insecta; order Diptera; family Drosophilidae; genus Drosophila; species Drosophila neocordata. The sequence goes on along the minus strand of JAEIGI010000004.1, from coordinate 11,646,650 downwards.
TGCAATTGTCGTCGATAATTGAAGTAAAATGGAAAAAATTTCCGAATGGTGTCGAGTATTTTTTATACAAGCACTCACACAAATAAAGATATATCTCTCTTTATATAAGGGGGAAAACCATTATAAAAGCTAATGTCAGCACACGGTTGAAAGATAAAACCCGACAACTGGCATGGCCTGGCTGTTGCCTCATTAGCACTTTAAGCCCATAAAGCGGAAACGGAAATGGTCAACAAAAGCGCCATTATTGTTTTGCGGATGTTTGCTGGCTGTTGTTGATAGAAGTGAAAGAACGTATGTGACTGTGTATGTGTATAGGATGTGATGACGATGCTGCAAATGCAAATGCAAAAAAAAAAAAAACCAAGAGCGAGAAAAGGGAAAAGAGTGGTATAGAGGGGGTTAAAGGAAATGCTTCTACTCACCCTTTTGTCGTTTTTATACCACGTTAACGTTGCCAACGGATTGCCGCCTGATGAAACGCAAAGCAGTTTTTGCACTGAACCAGCTGGTATAATTTGTCCTTCTATATAGCCAGAAATTAATGGTGGTGCGGGTGGATCTGTGGATAACGAAAAGAAAAACGTTTTGGAAAAGCTGAAAAACAAACAAAAGCGGCACAAAAAAAAAAACACCTACAAAAAAAGAGATATAACAAAAAAAGAAATTTAAGCAAAAACAAGCTGGTCCCAAAAAACTTAGCCACGAGCCAGCAAATTATGGCCTAGAGAACAACAAGAACAATAACAAGGCGGCAACCAGAACCAAAACGCAGGACCAAAGACCCTGGGACCAGGGAACCCACCCGCTGTCTTTGTTGTAGTGAAGCGATAGAGAGAAAAAAGAAGGAGGGAGAGAAGAGCTGCCAAGCGGCAACAGAACAATAAAAATTAAAATTATTTAATTTGCCTCGCATAAAGTAAAAGTATCTGCAGGGTGTCGTCCAGCTACCCCAGGCAAAATGGCCACACCACACCACACACACACCCACACACACATACAGACAAAGCGGCCTTGAATTTTGGTGATTCTCTGTGTGGAATTGGCAACTGTATGTATGAGTGGGTCTAAGAGGCGCGCCCCAAAAGAAAAGCCTCGCTCATTACCTTGGGGGCCTGTTAGTCATTTTCAGCAAAATTTTTGCTCGCGGTATGGCTAATAAATGTAAATCTTCTCCTTCTTTACTTTTTTGCTCCTCTTCTGTTTTTTTTTTCCTCGGGTTTTTGTGCTGGTCAGAAAAATTAATTAGCGCTGCAGGAGTGCACACAAAGAGGCAACAACAGTAAAGTAATAGCCAAAGATAGAAGGCAGGATTAGTCAGTTTGAGCTAGAAAGGAGGATTCACTGCTAAGTCCAAAAACTAGAAATCGCAATTATTAATAAGCCTTGTACTCAATCTCTCTCTCTCTCTCTCCCTCTCTTTTTAGTGTTATCGACGAGTGACTTTGGCCCATGCCCCAAAGCTGTCAACTTTTCTTTTTCCCTCCTGTCTGGGTTTTGGTTTTTTCCCTGATAATTGAGGCAAATTAAGAGTGACGTCGAACATGGTATAATGGAGTTTAAGACACTTGCGTTTAGTTCTTGCCTGGCGACAATAGACTATGTGTGCGTGTGTCAGAGAGAAGGCAGGTTAATTGATTATTTTGGTTTATATATTTGTCAAAATAAATTTGTAATACACATTAACAAGTACAACAACATATGTAAGATGATTATTGATTTCGATATTTGGTATATCATAAAAGACCACAACTGGTAAAGAGAATGCCTCGACTAAGTTTACCATTTTTTGTACCATAACTTTGTACACAATCGCATATTTTGTGACCCTTTATGACGCGTCCGAAACCAACGCGTGTCCCATTGCAAACGGAAAGGGGCTTAAAGGACATGGCAAAGCATAATGCATCCGAAAATCCTGTTTTACAAAACTCTTTGCTAAAGGAGAGTACATGATTCCAGCTACCATGATCAATAACTTTTGCATCATACTCAAGTTGATTACGCAATGGCGAAATGTTTGGCAACTCAAGATTCACATCCATCCAGAGATTGGGAAAGAGACGTTTCGTATGAAATTTGTTAACCTGATGGCACATGCAAGAACGCACAATTTGTAGCACCACAACGGGTGCAGCCTCTGTATAGAGTTGAACTACAATACGTCCCAAGGGACGTGCATCTTTCAGATAGATATCAAAAAAGACTCTAGGACGAAAGAGTTTTTTACGCTCGGCATCTGTTGATGGCATTTTCAAATTAAACACCTTGTACTTATTGATAGCATCATCAGAGATGATAAGTGGTGCTGATTCGCCTTTTTTCAAACGATTATTATTTGCATCTGGATTGAGACCCGAATCAACTTCGCTTTGAATTTCTAATATACGTTTGCCTAAATCACGATTATCGCGCTCCAATTGATCTAGATTAGCCAATATACCAGGAACTGCCGATGTTACAAAGACCTCTTCATAACGAAACGGATTGACTGCACCATGGGTACGCATGGTCCTTGAAATTTCCACCAAAAGTTGTATATTCTCTTTGGTACGTCGCATAAAGACAGCGGCATCATCCCGCAATGAATTGACACCTGTGATGCGTGCTGCTTGGAACGATGGTGGCTCTGCATCCAATTTACTAACGGCATTCTTAACCCGATCCCGATGCTCCGCCCACATTTTATTCCAAAGCATCGTTTGTGCCGTTTGTGGCTTCTCTTTAGCCAAAACTTTGGCCGTCTGCTTACGTTGTTTTTCCTGCTGTTCGGCTTTTACTTTTACCTGTTTTGTTAGACGGGCTAATTCCCGAGTTGATGGGGACACACATAGTGGAAATTCGGAATATTGCGATTTAACCTCAGACATTATATTTAATACGTATAATTTTAAACGAGCCAGAAAAATTCAAAACCCCAAAAAAAAAAGAAAAACTGAAGTATGAAGCATAAACAACTTTGAAGCTAAATGGAAAAAGTTCTTCTTATTCAATTAAAGAAAACAAGGAAACTTAATTTAAACTTACACAGGACATTGATTGTATGGGTGGAGACAACATTCTCGGTTAGTTGCATATTAAGACCATGACAAATGATTACCAATGAACGTTTATTTGGCTCCACAATGGTGCTAATATTCGACAAAGTAGTCCAGCCGCCTGGAACAAAAATAGAAAAAATGGGAAAAACATAAACAAAAATTGAAAATTATTTTCCTAATGAAAGAAAATTGATTTACCATAGATTTTTATTAGCTTACCTTCCGGACTAATAATAGTCTTTGATGTGGCATTACGTATCTGGCGTCCGCCCACCATCCATTTGATCTCAGCAGGTGGATTTGATGGTGCTGTGGTGCATGTCAGTGGCACAACATCACCAACACGAGCCTCAGTGGGACCCGTAACAGTGACGTGAGAAGGTGCAACTAAAAGGAGAGCGAGAGAGAGAGAGTTAGTTGTGTAGATGGGGTAGAGTAAAAGCGACGCATAATGAAGAAGCCAGCATTAATATTTAATAAGCCTGAGCCTCACTTGTGGCATGCCACGTAGGTTGGTTTCTTTTTTTGTTTTTGCTTTCTCTTTGCTACCTTCCCGCCTATCCTTCCGGTTGGTGCTCTCGTTGTCTGCATGCAAATGATGACTGAGTGACTGACAGCAGTCCTGACAGTAGGAGCTATTACCTAATGCCATGGCATGCCTCCTCCAACTGCTTGCTGCAGCTGCTACTTTGATGGATAAGTGCAAGCAGCTCGCAGCTGGCATTCGCATATATTACGCATACGCAGCGTTTGACTCCTCTGGACCAAAGTCCTGTATAGAGAGGCAGGGGTATACCGGTTATACCGGTATACCGAGGGGGTCTAAGAGAAACCAAATACAAAACTTCTTCGACTCGATATGTTTCGCATATAAATAAACATTATGAATTCTTAACTTCTCGCATCTTTCGCCAGACCCAGTTCGTGCCATACATCTTCATTCCACACGCATATATACATGTGTGTGTGTGTGTTGTGTGTACATGTATATATAGAAGGATGCTGATGCTGAATGTATTCTTGCTACGTCTTCATTTTTGTGCCACATTCGTTATACATAAATAATGCGTGTATATTGTGTGTGTTCTGGGAGGAGTCCACCAACCATCTGAGCACACTTTCCGGAAAGAAGGGAGGTAGGTTTTCTAAAGGGAGGCGGGCGATATAGTAGACAAACAGAGAACCTAAGTGCAGGCACACACACATAGCACATACACAAACACATACACTTTGATTGGTATGCGCATAAACGGAAACTGGACAAGTTGCTTGAGAATAGGCGTGGGCCAGGATATGGACGGGTCAGGTGGGCGGACGGTTGGTACGATGTTGCCAAAGCATGGATAAGCAGCAGCCACGTGCCCAGCTTAAAGTCTCTCGCTTTTCCAGGTAAATAGCGCCAATTTCAGCGTGGTCTCAAAATTTGAATAGCGAATGAGCGACCTCTCAAGAGTCGCCTCATCCATTTACATGTTAGACACATGAGCACATAAGCTGCTTCAGAAAAAGGGAGGAGGTTGAAGGGTAGAGAGAGTGGATGGTGGTGGTGGATCGGGGGTTGGTTGGATTTAGTTGAATGGTGAGGTAAGGGGCGCTGCGCTGCTTGCATGCAAATGCTAACGACTTTGGCAAGCTTCGCGCCCCATACTTGGGCTTGGCTTTGTGCGCCTGATTGCAATTGTTGTAACTCTAACAAGCTGCAACTCTCAGTTTAAAGGGGTGGAGGACCAAGAGAATGGAGACAGCGAAGGACATGGCAGTGCTGGCGGCTTGGAGGTGTCTGCGCTATTTGGCACTTGAAAAGAATTTGCATTGCTTGATTTGACAAAGCTAAGTGAGAGAAGGAAGGAGCTGCCGTTGCTGTTGCAGCTACTGCAACTGGAGCCGGGAGCTCGGAGTTGGAGAGGCCTTTTCAGAAGGGTACGCAAACTTAAGCTTAATTGCAAAAGAAAGCAACAGAAGAGACCCGGCATAGAGTTTGTCAGGCTTATTTCAGTCCTTCGCTTAGTCTTTGTGTCGCGTGCCAAGTGCCAGGACTTTGTGGAATTAGTAGATAGAGGGTGGGGCAAATGAGAGAAGAGTGGTTGGATTGCTATTGACATACACACACACTCACACGCTTGCGCGAGTGTTGTTTAAGTGTGTGCAAATATGAAAATGTATGATATATTGCATACAATTAGGCAAAACAAGACACAAGACAAGACTTTGTTTTACATTCACATCAAAGTCAAAGACAATTTAAGTCAATCTACAAACTGTTTACTTAACTATATATAAGAAGAGTTTTTAGTTTAACATTTTACAAATAATTAAGATATGTAAAATAAACTTTTTTAAAATAATCCCAAAGTTTTCTAAAAGGGGTAAAGTTGCTTAAAAGAATTATCCTTAAAACACTAGTTATATGAGACCCACGAATTATAATTCAAGTTTATTTTAAAAGATCTTTGGAGTTTCAAATATTAAGGGATAAAGTTCATCAAAACGATAGATATTAAAATATTTAAAGACAGTTATAAAAACCCTACAAATTTTTATTTACAAGTTTTTCATACATATCTTGGAAGACCAAGAAGGCTAAGAAGACTAAGACTAAGAAGTTAATCCCTTAATCTTTACCTTTTTGAAAATTTTTGTAAATAATATCACTCATACGACTTGTTGTTTCAAATTTTATTATTTACCTTTTTCTGAACTAATAAGAAGGAAAATCCTTTTTTTTGCACTTCAATAAATTGTAAATGTTATTATTTTATATTTAAGCAAGGACTTATACTTAAATAATTGTAAATTCCTGGTTTAAAATAAAATTTTGATGGTAAAATCTTGATACTTTTTCCAAAACTACTGCCAAGACTTCCTTTAAGCTTCCTAAAACATTTGTAAAAAGCTAAACAAGAAGTATTTCTTCTTTTTCACCTACGTCCTTTAGACTTGCATATTTTTATACAAAAACCTTTGCATACAATGGCATATAAATCAGAGTCACTAAGTTACTTTTCACAATTTTTTGTTGCTACTTACATAGAACAGATAATTCCACTTCCGCTTTAAGTGGATCCTTTGACATAACATTGCTAGCCTCACAACGGAAACGGGCCTTATTATCACCCGCCTCGGCAGTAAAGGTATAAATATTCTCCGACAAACGGCCAGAGGTTCTGGAAAATGAAAACAAGGAAGAAAAACAAAAGAAGATAAATGTAAGGAGTGCAGGCTGCTTCTTTTTTTTTGCCAGTTATATATCTTCATCATCGTCATCATTGCCAACACTTACCTGTAGGCCATGCGTATCTGAGAGCCATTCTTATACCAAATCAGTTGAGCTGGAGGATTGCCACCGCGACTGCGGCACATAAGCTCCACTGTCTGGCCGCGTCGCAATGTATCGCCTGGTGAATAGCCTTCAATATATGGTGGACCAGGTGGATCTGTATGGAAAAGAGAAAGACAGGAATATTTATTATAGTAACAGAAAGCTCTTATGGATTTGTATTGTATGTATATATGCTTGTGTGTGTGTGTGTGTGTGCGAGTGTGTGTATATAAATGTGCATATTTAATTGCAACTGTTTGCCGCAAATAAATTCAATTTACACTAAAACAAATGCGGCCAACCATAGCAGCTAGCAGGTCAGAAGGGAGGGAAAAAAAGGATAAATACTGTTACTCTATTTCTTTTTCTCTCGCATTTACTTTCTCTCACTCTCTCTCTCTCTCTTGCACTCTTTTAATGGCATATGGAAACAAAAATGTTTATGCACAATTTTTAATTGAAGTGTTTGGGCATGCAAATCGTTGATGCGGTCAAATGCATTATTTTTCGATTTATCCTCTGCCACGCCTGCAATGCAACGCCCCCTTACTGATACCTACACACGCACACATACATGTTAATAACAGTGTAAAATACCACAAACAACGCAAACAGTGTCAATTGTCGCCAAAGAGGGGAATTTAAATACATTTGGTCACATTAATTGTTGTTTAAAGCAAACAATTTGAATTGCCCAATGAAATGTGAAAGTAGGACTTTACCTCCACCTCATCTCTATACAATTTCATTTCAACTTTTGGCTCAACTTTCAAGTGAGCTATACATTTTCTTTATCAGAGTTTGAGTTTGACATGCGGTCAACCACATTGAATCAACACCATAACACAAAATGAGAAGGATGACCATTTAAAATTGCAATAACTAGTCCCATTCCCCTATAGGTATGCACCACAGATAGAGAGAAGGAGTGGAAATGAAAATTAAATTAAAATCACTTAAAATATTGCATGAAGCATAATCCAACGTTGGGGGCCATCTGCCATTGCTTGCCTGGTCCATGACAGGACAGTCTACCTGAATCCGATTACCTAGTGGATGCCATAATAGCGCATAATTGAGCCTGCCACCAAACCAAAAAAAAAAAAAAAACAAAATTTGTACCTATATATAAAAATAAAAAAAAAAACTGAAACGAAACGAAAAGGGCGTACCACATGGCGCACCCAAAACACTCCCAACGCACTCAGAGATGCGAAGAAGGTGGAATGTAAAAATATATATGTGGGGGTATGAATGGGTGGTGTGTCTCCACCAAAAAAATTTTGTCCCTCTGCCAATTAAATCTACAAAATGGACATTCAAAGTCTGACTACCACGGCAAAGAGCCGAGTAGAGTGGGACAGAGTGGCAGTTGGACTTGCCTATGCATAAATAACAAACATAATTAATTCGAATGTGCGTGCTCTCCACCTGCACATGGCCGGAACGTTACCGCCGCCTATGTTTACTACCTCAGCTAGTGATTGTGCTTCTGACTCCATCCCCTCTCATATCCACAATCAATAACCGAACTTTGGCATTCGCAATGAGAGCTGGGCACGCAATGGTGCTATTGCTGCTCCTGTGTGGCACATTAGAATTTAAAAACTAATTAATACGCGCACCAATTGCGCAATTAGCGGCCATCATGGCACCGGCTTCTCCACCTCTAACACTACTCCTCTCTCGAGAAGCATTTGTGGGTCAGGCATCAGACCCCATAGCCACAGAGTCAGAGTTGGAGTCAGGCACCAAACAGAAAAAACAGGAAAAAGAGAGAAATGTATAAAACGATTCCATTCCGCACACACATACATACATCCATACAAATGCATGTTCGTTCAATGGTATGGCAAATTGGTGTCCGCTAATGAGGGCGGACAATTCGAATAGCATTTCCTCATCTGGATTTGGATGATTGTGGAGGCATGTATGTACATATGTAGCTACTCACACAACACGGACAGTTGAACCGTTGCACGCATCGGCATATCCGGCGATAGAGCCTTATGTTTGGCCTGGCACGTATATTCCGTATAATCATCATCTGGTCCTGGTTTTAACTTTAAACTGGAAGTGGTAGTAAAACGTTTTGGTGTCGATTCTTCAACCTTATCATCCCGTTTATCTGAAATAATATGAAATAATTTAAAAAAGATTAGTCAGTACTCAGTACTAATGACAGTTTATAAGATTATAAAGATTTGTTGGTATTTGGTCGATAAATAAATGCTACGGTTTTTGGCCTAAATCAGAAACAGTTGAAGAACTTATCGATCTTACTGTAATATTTAATAGAACTGTAGAACTAGTTTGTCGGGCAGTTTTTAACCTTGATCTTGATCTACATCAATAGTCGTAATGAACAAGCCATATTTGCCTATCTATTTGTCTTATACAAATGAACTTTGGTATTTCAACTTATTTGTTATGTAGGTAGTACAAGCTTAAGAATTAGTTAGATTGGATATATAGTCATAATATATAACTCCTATAGGAACTATCTTGTATTTACACATTTGTTGTTTGTTGGACTATTGAAACCAAACTTGGCGTTCATATTCTTTTCTATAGACAGTTGTGTTTTAACTTAAAAGATGTCAACCTCTAACATGTGGTAGATCAAATATCATTATACAAAAGATTAATGTTTTTTATTGGACTCACACTTAGGCCCAACAAACCTTAGGACTCAAATTCTTGTAACGTTTGTACAAAGTTTTCCTCCTTTTTTTAGTTCTCTCAAAATTCATATGCCGATAAACGTTTCGTTTCCAAACGATTATGGCAATTGGTTTTTGTTCTTGGTTTTCCCTTTGCATTTTGTTAAGTTCTTTTTAAGTGTTTTTTCCCCTTTTTTTTGTTGTTTTGTTTACCGAAAAACCTCTTGTCGTTATCGTTATTTTGTGACATCATTTTCAGTCATAAATTGCCAATGACTTGCATATTTGTGCACACTGCGTCCAAAAAGTATGCCTCCTAAATTGGAATATACTGATATGGCGTCTTTCATCTTGCTCTCTTTCCCTCTCTCTCTCTCTCTCTCTGTCTGGTGTCTTTCTCAATAGCCACATTAACCGCCACATACGCTCCAAAAAAGAAGAAGAAGAAAAACACTTTCTGACAGCTTGCAAATGATATTGCGACCCTCGGCTAAAACCCAAAAACAAAAAACCAAAAACCAAAGAAGAAAAAAAAAATAATAAGAAGCGTAAAAGGGAAACCCTCCCAAACTGGTCATTGTCGTAAAACCTCTTTTCGAAGGGTCGTCGTCCCCAGTCTTCTTTAACAGCAGTCTCCAACTCCATTTCCATCTCACCCAGTCCGAGTTACTGGGCGCAACATATTGCGTCATAAACATAATTCATCATGCAGCAGCTTCCTTCCGCTGCTGTCCACATTTCCTTGCGGATTTTCCTACATTTTAACGCCGTTTTGCGAATTTTCTTCTTTCATTTTTGGTATTTTTTTGTTTCTTTTTTTTTCGTTTTTGTGTTTGTTAATGTTTACTCCCAAAAAATTTCCATCATCATCGTCGGCCTCGTCGTTGTCGTTGGCGTCGTGCGTTTCACATTTTAAGCATTTTTAACGCGCCAGTTGTGTTAAAATGATTTCGTTAGTCGCCAAATGACAGCCAGAGGCGCTGCCCCGCCCACAAAGCACTCACACAAACACATGTATGTAAATATATATATAAATATATATTTAGGTATATATATATATATATATATATAGGGGCATCATATCATAATCATTATGAAAATTAAAAGTCGTGAAGGCGGCTAAACGCCATGCGATGGTCCTATGGTCCTATGACCATATTCAACGTTGGCATTTGCATTTTTCTCTTACCACCCCCTGCCCCGATACCATCCATCCAACACCTCCTCATCCTTTTTTTTCTTCTACTGTGTGCCGTTGGTGTGTGTTTTCCAATTTGCTGGCTGCCGGGCAGCGCGCTCGAAATGACAAGGCACAAACACAGAAAGTGAAGGAAGATAAGGGACAGAGACCTACATCGACAGTCGCCGTTTTGTTGGAGTATAAAATTATTATTTAAGCACCGTCATCAAGCAGAAAGTCGACATCCACCTCCATCTCCATGCCTTTTACGGTACAAGCAACCAACCATTTGGCCTCCCTCGCACTCCTTTCTCATTCATATGAGAGTGAGTGTGTGTGTGTGTATCCAAACCGGTTGACAGCCAAATGGCAAGACCCCGCCCATCACTTCGCATCTCCATCTATCCCTATCCGCCGTCTCCTGCCTCTTTTTCCATTTACACTTTTTGTAAATTCGGATATATTTTGTGTTTTGTTTTTTGTGTGTTGGAGTGGATGAGCCTCAGCATTAGAGGCCACGTGCGTTTGTTGCTCTCTCTCTATCTCCGTGTGTATGTGTGTGTGTAAGTGGACATTAAATTTGATGGCTTAGTGTTGTTGCCAGTGACAAGTGTCACACACTGTCAGGCATTAAGAGGACGAGGTGTGTAAAAGGTTTGAGGAGGAAGGAGGTTGGGTATACATTTGTGTGTGGGAAGTTATTGAGTCTGTCCACGCTACTAACCTGGTTTGTATTCAACATTGCCTCGATACCAGACTATTTGAGCCGCTGGCTTGGCATTGGCCACAATGCATTTAAGTTGCAGGTCCTGATTTTCGCGCACTTCTACTTTCGAGTTGTGGCTATAACCCTTGATCTCGATCGATGAGGGAGGAGCTGTAAAACGCAGAAAGAAAATATATATTAAAGTTTGTTGAGAATACCTATATTTTTGGCTTTAATGGCACTAGTATATTGGGTAAAGTATATTATGTATACCTTTTAGCATAAGGTTACCCCACACTTCTGTGATATATTAGAATACTGCTTTTTTGTTAAAGAAATCCACAAAGTCTCTTTTTAATTAATTAAGGATCTGTAAGTACTTAGACACAGTTCTTAATACTTCTTAAACATCACCGTAGAAACTCCGAACACTAGGTAGGTAAAGTTACATCACCTAACTCCGGATGATCTACCTCACTAAGATGTCAGAACACTGGGTTTCCCATAGCAAGAAAAAGCTTCTTCAATTATTACCGTATTCTTATAGGCAGCTGTTACCTTTAGCCCAAAGCATAAGAAACTCCGTGAAAAGTTTATAATTGCACGAACCTTTTTGGTGTTATCATTTTCAAATTAAATCCTTAAAATATTATTTAGTTTTCTCTCGGTGTAGAAGAACCCGAGAATAGTAGGGAGAAAGAAAGAGAGAGAGATGATTAGAGTACCGCAAAATCATAATGAATACCAACTGCAAGGACGAAAACAAAAGCTTTGGCTAAGCATTGTATGCGACAATGCTGCAGTCAGGTTGAATGGCCTGCCACAGCTTCCATTCCATTCCAGCCCACTCCCACTCACCATTCCCTCCCACACTTTCCAACTCTGCCCGCTCGTTAATGTGCTCAAATATGAGTTTCAATATTTGCACACACGAGAGTGCAGCAGCAGAAGGCAAACGATGCGAATGTGGGGATTTTCTGAGCCATCTAGCCACCTGGCAAACTGTTGAAATATACACAAACCAAGCGAATGGGCGAAACAATGGGCAACATGAGCAGTGGGCGTGGCTGGCAAACAGAAAGCAGCAGCAGCAGCAGAAACAAACAAACAAACAAACAATCGTGGATAAAGTTAAGTGCACGTGTGCATTATTTTAATGCCACCTGAAGGAGTTGAGTCGGCAGCAGTGGCAGCCACCAATACGTCTTGGCGAAAAGTCTCCTACAGGAGTCGGAGCCAGACCCCGAAGCAAAGGCTCCTTACTCCTACTCTAGTTCTACACAACATGTGTAGCACTTGAAAAGAACCCAGGGAGTAGGTATGGTATATGAAGGTTTCTCCATTTGACATGCAACATATGTTGCCGGCTGCTACTCCTGTTACTGTTACAGTTGCTGTTGCTTTCGCATCGCGAGCTTCAAAAGTTGTTGCATGCAAAATGAATGCCTAATGTCGCAATGCGAAGAAGAAGAACGGATGAGTGTCGGTGTCGGGTAAGCCCGTCTGGGCCGAGGTAATTGCTTTTGTTAGAGCAAAATGAAATCAACACCGACACGGGCCAGGTGCGGTTCTATACCGTACTAGAGAAGCATCTCTTAAAACACCACAATAACAACCCACACCCACCCTACTCCCCATTCCACCAACCATAATGCTTTCGGCACGTTATTTGTGAGTTTTATTAGCATAGCTGTAGGCGCCTTAAATTATGCTGCACAAATCAAATATTGTAGATAAGCATATACAGAATTCAATACATGAGAAGAAAGAGCATGGGTAGAATAACATGGGCGTGGGTAAATAGTTGTCCTTTCCATTAAGGTACTAACAACTATAAAAATCTTTTATAATAACGAAAATATTACGATTATTAAAAATTATTATAGCATTAAGCATTTTTTTGATATAACTGCACAAGAATTTCGCTTTTCAAAACCCCTTTTTCTTTTGTTATTAGCTACGCCTATGACGGCAGATAACTGACAGTTGTCAGGCTGTGGCTCATAAGCATAATTTTTGTCGCCACTTTGTGTTAATTCCCTCAAGGCTGTTGATTGTTTAGTGCTCCCAAATGATAGCACTGGCTAAATTTTGTTGTATCCTTATCGAATCAATGAAGCGCAAAATGAAATGGAAAAAAAAATTCACTAGATAAACAAATTTCAGATTGCTTATAGCTGTCAAATGAATTTAATGTAATCAATGTATTATGTAACTTTGTAGCACCTCGTAGTATGCATTGGATGTATGCATGTATGTATGTATGTACTTCTTACTATATTTACTATACTATACTATACCTTATTTTACTTTATTAATTTGTGAACATTTTGTAATACTCACGCACACTCTTACTCGTTGAGCACTGCCACAGCGGCGGAGGCCTTCTATTCTGTTTTGAAAATTTTAACTATTTGTAAAAATAATAACTTGACCAATTGCAAAGTAAATGGCTCTAATTGGTAATTAATTTCATCAGTTTTATACTAACGGATTTTTCACAGACACACAAAAATTAGACAAAAAAATTAAACACAAGCAACTGCCTAACAAAAGAAAGCTAAAGGAGTAATAACAGTGTGGCCAGATATTATGATCAGTTCTGAGCATAATTTGAAAACTTGCCAAATTCTGCTACATTATCTGCTAGATTTTGATAATGCCAACACTGAGAGAGCTACTCCGTTTTTATGATTCTAACGGGATCGAAGCTGTTGCCATAGACGTAGGTAGGCACTATCAATGGGCGTGGGCTGCAGTTGTATGTTCTACAAATGTATTTTGTCAGGTAACAAAAAAAAAACGCAGCGGTTGTTAGGTCTTATATTTATAATTAAATCAAATAACTGCATATGTGGTCTTCTTATAATTAGTTTTTCAATTTATTCAAACAATTATTGTGATCCCTTTTCTACGCCCATTACGCTGAACTTTTTTTTTGTCAATTCTCCCTGAGCCCAGCTGCAGTGCTGCAAAAAATAAAATAGTATCAAAGTTGGTTTGCCGCGTTTACCGCTCGTCCGGCAGGAAATTTGTTTTTTGTTTTTTTTTAGTAAATCAGAAGTGTAAAAAAGTGAAAAATGTTATATCGGCTTAAAGATAAAGCGATCAGCTTTCTTATAATGCTTTTCGCAATGAAATCGGTTCGTTGGTTGCTAAGATATTTGTTGTGAAATTTTGTATGTAAAAAAAAATGTCTGCTCTCAGTGAAAAAGAAAAAAGGCAAATTTGTTGTGCATGTGTGCGTGCGCCTTTGTGTGATCAAAATTCTAGTGTTGAAAATGTTAAAAGTTGCCAATTTAATTTTTTTACTTTTTTTTTTGTGTTTCGTTTTGTTTATTCTTGTTAACTAGTTTTGTGAAATAAAAGCAGGCCTAAGGTGAGTGTTGCTTGAATATTTTTTCGTTATATTTAAATAAAAAAATAACAAAATATTCATTGCCAACTCAATGAACTCAATGCTTTAATTGCAGTAATTGTTATAGCCAAATATTATTCAAAATTAATAACTTAAGGATACCTTTAAGAGCATTTAATAATTGTCTTACTGGAGTTTCAAAAATATGTATTAACTAAGCATTTCTTCATAATGAAAATTGATCAAATTTCCCGCAAAAATTTGTTATTTGCAAGTGTATTGTATAATACTGGTTATCTAGACTCTCTTTTTCACTCTCTATCTCTTCGAATATTGCAAAATTTATATTTACATTCTTTATAGTGGAAATTTTGTACAATTATTTTAACAGGCAATGTCATGCTGCAGCATCTACCACCAACTTATCAGCCTTGACTGTGCGGAGTAAAAGGCTTTTGTGTACAAATTGGTGTCACCAGGTGCCGCCACCACGTGCATTGAAAATTTACAATATTTTTGGCAAAGGTGGCGATTGAAGAAGTGTGGGGGAGCACAGACATTGGTGCGTGTGGTGCATAGTTAAAAGGTAAAAGCAAAAGAAAAAGCAAAATGTAGTGCAGCAGTAAGCAAATTTTTACAATTTTTCTTGCGCCAAAGTCCACGAAACGCGTTGCTTTGCTTTGCTTATAAAGCGTGACCTTCTATCATAAGAAGGTTGTGCCACACCCCCTCAAGACATCAAATATGCGCAGGTGTGCACTTGTATGTATTTGTGTGAGAATATGCATTGTTGATTGGTATGCAAATTGTATTTGATTATTGACATATGCAAGATGCATTCCTTGATCGCTTGTGCTATGAAGGGAGGTGGTGGGTGAAGGCCAACATTTTTTGGTATGGCAAGAACGCGATTTGTCAGTGCAAAGGGATTATAAATGGGATTTGGGGTTGTTAAAGAAAAAGCAGGTGTGTTCTTATCCTTACCGCCGCCCTTTGAAGGCGCCCGAAGCTTTGATTAAATTTTATGCATAAGTCGAACGAAATTTTTGGGATGGTTAGAAAGAGAAGGGCCTTTTGAGTAGTGCAGCATCTCGTAGTCGTTGGCATCAAATAATTTATGCAACAATGGCTGCAACAGTCAGCCAGGCGAGATCCCTGGCATTGCAAGTATACAAAGTGCAATTTGCCATGAACACAAGACTCGCAGGACTCACAACGATGACTACAGCTACAACTACAACTACTACTATTGCCACGGTCTAACCCACTAATAGTGCGCCTCATAAAAGTTTTATGCGCTGAAATACTTCCAAGGCCCTTTACATTCACCCACATCCACTATACTTCCACTACACTATACTCCAGAACGCCCACAACTGAACCCACCCTAACCCCAGTCGGACCTTTGTGCCAAGAAATTGGCCATTTTTTTTGCTTTTAGCTGCTATTTTTTTTGCTTTTTTTTGGTTTTTCTCCGTTTGACGTCAACTTTTTCGGCTTAAGTCCAAGGCAATGGGAATTGTGAATGTGACTTTAAGGTCAGGTTAGGTCTCACGCCGTCGGTCATATAATAAATCGACTGGCATCTATTTTAACTTTGGCTTAAATCTAAACTTTACTCATTTGCACTTCAATTACAATTGGATTCTTTGCAGCGAACAAATGAGCGGAAATGACTAAAAATAAGTAAAAATAAAATAAAATGCTTAACGATTTGTGAGTCAATGAAGTGAATCGACCATTGGCCGTATCCTTTTCTCACAATTTTTATACCCTGCAAAAAAAAACATACAATGAAAATGTATATCTAATATAAACAGGTTTCGTATTTAAACAAGTGTGTCCTTCAATTAACCAAAGTTAAAGTAAAAGTATGTATAAAAAACTTTGCCTTCATTGCACGATATCTAAGGACATCCTTCAAGTCTACTCGTTGAAAGGGTAACTTATATTCGTTTACTCGTGTCGTGACTTTGAGATTTTTATTCAAAAATTTATAAATGCTTCTGGGTTTCTTTTTTTTTTCTGGTTTTTTGTTCGGTTCATGCCTTGAATGCCACATTTTGCCATTGTGTGCCCAGCTGAATCGCCATTGCCCAGGACTCTTAGCCACAGGCCCAGAATCAGAAGCAGGCAGCCTTTTTTTTACCCTCACAACCTCCCTCACTCCATCCCTCTAGTATTGCCTCATGTTTCTGGCTGTTGAGTTTTGGTGCGTTTGGCAGCAGAAAAACTTTATCCGGACGGACTCTCATGGTTTGCCTTGCGGCATATGTGTTTTTTGGCTGCGTTTTTAAAAATTAATGGCATGCGAAAATTTTACTCTAAATTTCCATAAATTTGAACGTGGACTTTTGTGTTCGGTGTGTGTGTGTGTGCAAAAGTTCTTTACTTTGGCCCAACTTATAATCTAATTGCGCCCTCACGTATATTTATACCATATATATATATATATATGCATATTATATACATGTATGTACATACTACATACACATGTTCATGCAGGTGTGAGTGAGGCAGTTGCACTTGCTGAATCAGGGTCGGTTGGTCCATTTGAAACTTTTCTCCGAAATTAGTTGTAAAAGAACTTTTCCATAGTTATTCTCTCCATATCTCTCTATCTCTTTTATTTTGGATCTCTTTTTCATCCGCCACCTCTCTCTTGCTCTCTTCCCCTCTTGTTTTTCAAATTAAATTTAGTGAAAATGACAAAGGTTGCCTTACAAACATATGCAATTTTAATTAGGGCTATAACTTGAACAGAAATTTATCAAGAAACTTAAATTTGTTTTGGGCTGTTGTTGTTGTTTTTGTTTGATCTTCTTTAAGAAAGAAACAAAGTCTAGGAATTTCCAAAGTAATATTTTACTAATATTTTTTAATTAAACAGTTAAACATAATTCTACATGTAACCTGCTAAATTTTTATTCAAAGTTTTGGTAAAAATAGAAGACTTAGAAAAGTTTTTTTTGTTATTGTTGCCACTCTGAGCAAAGAAATTTAAAGTAAAATAAAAAAAATAATTTAAAGTAAACAATTAAAAATTAAAGGAAATAGATAAAAAATAAATAAATATTCAAAAAAAAAAAAAAAAAACGATAAAATAAAAAATTAAAAAAGAGGCAGAAATGAAATAAAATTATAAAATAATAGTAACAAAATAATATAAAATAGAAAGCTGTGGTAAAATCTCTTCATTTATTTCTTAAATTTTATTTGTTGAACAATTTTTGGTTCAATCTTTTTAAATGAATCCTTTTCAAGGAGTTTCAAGAGACTTTGACAACTGATTTAGAAAATATAATATATAAGAGAAGAACGAGTTACAAACACTCTACAAACTAAGACTTCAAAGGCAACTAAATTTTTTTGTTTTAAATATAGCAAAAATAAATATATGTAAATATAAGATTAACACATATAATTTGCATTACCTTAAGAATCTTTTATAAAAATTTTAATTAGATTCGTTTTTAATAGAAAGATTCAAAAGAGTTTATATTCATATATATATATTGTTGCTTTAAGCTTTTCTTTTCTAATGTCAAATTGAATGAAAAATCCTCTATACAAAACATTCTTGCAAGTGTATAAATGCGGTCGCCATAGCTGACTCTCCAGATTATTATATATATATATATATATATATATATATATATATATATATGAAAATTTCCCTTATTTCTTTGTGAATGTCGCCAAGGATTTATTTTCTTTTGCTTATTTTGGCAAAATCTAATCTAAAGACCTTTCCGGCTAAAGAGAAAAATTAAATGAAAATCTATTTGCTTACAAATACTTTGAGTTATTTCCCTTCTTTTCTTGGTTTTTTTTCTTTCTTTTTTTTTTTTAATTTTCCTGTGCGCTTTCTCGTTCGTTTAAATCCTGACAATGGGACAAAAACATAATTCAATATATGTATAAATGGATTTGCTAAGGTAAAATGGTTATATAATAGAGAAGAGAGAAAGAGGGGGGATGAGTGAAGTCTAAGGATAACTAGATATATCGGAAAATTACCTTAATAAATAAATCAAATAAATGTAACTCGAACTTAATTGAATTATTACGCATTTGTCTACATTTTCCTGAGCTAATTGCTGCAATAATGTCGCACGTGCCCATCAACCCAAACTCTTCCCCGGGACACCATATCAAGGATATACATACCTACACATGTCCTGGCCAAATACCAGAAACGCCTGTCATTCATTCAAACGTGAAGAGCGAAAAAGAAGAGGAATACCAACGGGAGGAGCTTGAGAGTAGGAGATGGAGTAGAGATTCCATTACAAAACAAAGACAAACGGGCAAGGACAAGTCAACTGATGGCACGATGATGGAGGGAGTATAGGGAATGGTAACATACATACATACATATATATATATATATGTATAGGCATGGTGATGGGGGGCAGAGGAGCAAATGGTAAGAATAAGAAAGAAAGAAAGAAAAATAGATACTCACACAAGTACCTACAATTATGACAAACATTTCTTTGCGCTTTGGGCTAGAAAGGTAGTAGGGGGAAGAAAGGGATGAGGAGAGTATGATAGGGTGTGTGGGTGGGGTAAAAGCGGCGCCGGCGGACGACCTTTTGCCGCAGCATCAACAACAACGGCAACAATAACAACAACAACCAAATAACGAGCTTAGACTGACAGAGTTTTCTTCCTTTATTTTTTTTCATCTCTCGTTTTTGTTGAGTTTTTCTAAGGCTTCACATCCTCCTTACACATACGCATACACACACTCACACACATCATCATTGTCACAGCTCATGGCGCGTAATTAACTAAACAAACGTCATTAGGCATGCGCATATGTATGTGTGTCTGTGCGTGTGTGTGTGTGTATGTATGGAAGATTGTGTTTGAATGTGTGTGAGCCTTGGGCCTGAGTCTGGTACTGGTTCTAGTTGAAAATGGAGTCAGCAACAGCCAAAACGAAGCAAAGGAAATGAAAATCGCTGTCATCAAATGTAGCGCAATTTCTTGAGTGATTACAACAACAACAACAAGAGTAACAAAAGCAACAGGACCACACACACACACTTACACATTGACAGAGAAAGTGATTACTCGACATACAACAACAGTAACAACAACAACAGCAGCAAGAACAACCGAAAACAAAAAGAAATTCATTTCATTTCACTTTGAAAATGCTTGCAGCTCACTACCCCATTTTACTCCCCTCTCATCCTATCCCTATCCTGTCCCCTATATTCCCATTCCACCATCTGTTTCTCCTTCTTCGCCCTTGTGTCATCTATACTTGGCTCCTTGGAGCAATAAACTGCGCTAAATTCAACTGAGCTCAGCTTCTCGGCAGCATTGTTGCTGTTGTTGTTGTTGCTGTTTTGCAAATTGCTGACAATAAATGTTGGCAGCAGCAGCAGCAGCCATACATGGTAGAAAGGGAACAGGCAAGGAGAGGAATGACTAAAAAACAGGGAGAGAGAAAGAGATAGAGAGGTGTTCATCGCCCGCATTTTCAACTTACAAATGAAAATTCTATAGGTGCAATGAGGCAGGAAACAAAAATGTGACGCCTTTGGGTTTTACAAATTGTCTCTGTATATCTATGTATGTCAGTATATGTGTAGTTATCTATGTATATGTGTCTGTGTGTGTGTGTCTATGTAGTTGTATACTATTTATTACTTAAATTAATTGCAGTCTATCGATCGTTCTACTTGTATATATGTTTATACATATGTATCTATGAATGCAAATGATGCTAACCTACAAATTGGAACTTGAAACGGAAAAATATAAAATTTTTCTATAATTTTTCTATTTTACTTTCATATTTTTTATAACAAAGATAAGCAATTAGTTTCGTGACCTTTGGTATATATCATAAACATCAAAAGCAAAAAAAGGACTTTAGTTCTTGTTATTATAAATACAATTAGAAATTCTTGAGTTATATTTTTTTTAGATGCTCTCTTTTCCAACTGTTGATTATAAGTTTATATTTAAAAAAATTGTTATTAAAAATTAATGAAAAGTTTAACAATAATTTTTAAAATAAAGTCTTTTCAAATCTTGTACCCAAATGTATATTGTCGCGCCATTTGTTCAATTTAATACTGAAATTTCTCACGATAATTTTGTGTCCATATTGTTACTTTGGGACTTAAGAGTCTGCGTTTCGGATTGGTTGCATTTTAAAAGCAGCAATTCGGTTTGTTTATGACGTCCATTAAGGTGGAAATGAGCTTCATCTGAGAACAAGATGTTACTAAACGTTTGAAAACCCAATAAAAGTTGCAGATTTAACGTCTTTGTAAAATTGTCCATTTGCAAGAAATTTTGTACTAAATTCACAAAAAGCAGATAACGGATTGATTTTGACCCCAAAAAATAAGTAGTAGACCAGTTCGTAGCTAATTGATTGAGATGTGAGGACTTTGAACTTATACGATTTATTTGAAATACATATATATATATAAAACATACTTCTGATTTTTCCTAGAGCGTTTTTACTTCACATTAGGATTATATTAGCATTAGGATTAAATTCGGACTAGCATTATTATTGAAACTGTTGTAACTACTGGGAAATACTAGACTGATTGCTTCCCAAAAAAAGGTACTTTTTATACCCTGTACCCATAGGGTAAAAGGGTATATTAAAGTCGCTAAAATGTATGTAACAGGCAGAAGGAAGCATTTCCGACCCCATAAAGTATATATATTCTTGATCAGCATCAATAGCCGAGTCGATTGAGACATGTCCGTCTGTCCGTCCGTCTGTCCGTCCGTCTGTCCGTCTGTCCGTCTGTCCGTCCGTCCGTTCGTCCGTATGAACACGTGGATCTCAGAGACTACAAGAGCTAGAGCAACCAAATTTGGTGTCAGCATTCGTGTAGTGTCTACGCAGATCAAGTTTGTTTCAAATTTTTGCCACGCCCACTTCCGCCCCCGAAATTTAGGAAAAACGAATAACTAGAGTAAAATTAAAGGTAGCGTATTTTTATTTGGCACACCTAATAATATGGCCAAAAGCTATCAGCTGACCAAATTTTGTTGAAATCGGACAAGAAATGTCGGAGATATCTACGTACAATTTGTACTGAAATGCCCAGTGCGACATTGCGTAGTAAGTGTGAGCGAGATAGCATGCGTTCGTTGCTGCCGCTTGTGAGGAGAAAAATTGAACTGATGGCAAATTTTAAAGAGTTTGATTTAATAAAGTTCCTCTACTTGGTACAGGGTATACTCACAGTCGGCAGGGACGACTTGCTTGCTTCATTGATTTAGAATGCACTTTGCGTATTATATTATAATATATATTTAATATACTTAAAACAAGATAAACAGCTAATATAGTTCATAGTTTATCTTTCCCTATAAAAACTTCATTTAAATACTTTTAATAATGTAAATTATTGTACTTACATATGACAGTTAGTTTGGCATTCGCTCTTATTGCCGATTGTAATCTAGCTGGTCCAACTTGACACTGATATTCGGCATCATCGTTAATCGATGCATTCGATATGCGCAAATTGTAGACACCCTGTTTCCGATCACCGAGAACGGAATAACGCGGAAATCCTGGTATGACAGCCTCAAAGCCCAAGGCAAAGCCATCTTTTGTCCATTGTACAGCGCCAGCCAAGTTGGCAACTTCACAACGCATCATAGCTTCGGCACTCTCCAAAACTTGCAGATCATGGGGCGTTGTACGGAATTTCTGTTGTTGTGCCCGTACTGAGGGCGGCCATGGCCATAGATAGAGGGCAACTGTAAGTAGATAATGAGAATTATGAGAGATGGGGGCAATTTTTAAGCGAAAGTTCTTCATTAGAGATGCAGTTAATTAATTGTCCTTGCGGCGGGTTTCTCTTTGTTGGTCGCTCTTTTCATTTGTGTCTTTGACAGATCCCAAGGATTTTGAGTTCTCTATTAAAAACGTGGCTGAATTATGAAATGTGTATTTACGCAAAGACAATGCACAATGCGAGACACAGAAAAAGAGAAAGAAAGAGAAAGAGAGAGAGAGAGAGTCGGGGCAAATCCTGACCGCAATAAAACTGAGCTGGAGCTGGAGCTGGACACAGCAGTACTAAGCTAACCATTGCCGAACTCGACTGTTGGTCCTAGGCCGTTCCCTCTCATCCGTCCGTCGTTTATGCCGAATGAAACGTTTCTTCTTTTTCTCTCTATATTTTTTTTAATGAAAAACAAACACATTTTCCGGGTACAAACAAAAAAGAATGAAAAAAAGATGAAGAAAAAACTAAAAAAAAACAAAAACAAAGTGAAATAGCATTGCGCTGTGCCACAAAAGCCAATTGTGGGCGTGGCTGGCGGCCCATCTTTTTGCCCAAGATACATTGCAGTCTGCAGTCAGAGTCGAAGCTGGAGTTCATTTCTTTGCCGCCGAAACTATTAAATTGTATACAAAGGGAGAGGGACACAAAGCGGAAAGACGGCTGGAAAAAAAGAAGAGGAGAGAAGGACAGTGTAGGGAGGAGCGATAGCCCTAGAGCAGCGTCCAGAATCAACAAAAGCATTTAACGCGGCCAACAGAGACAGGCAACGGCAGTCAGACAGGCAGAGAGCCAAGTTCTGAGCCATTGCAGAATGGTTTTAGTCCTCAGTTCGTGCCTGTCTCCGTGCGCTTTCATAAATTTCCTTTGCTGATGGCGGTGGCCACTAGCCGAAGTGGGCGGGTAGATTTCTCTGTTTATTTATAAGCGGCCGAAATGCACTTTTAAATATCTCTTCATCTCTACAACTAATAAAAGCGCACAACAACACCAAAAAGTACAAACTGAAAACTAAACTAACCGTCATGATTAATATGGCCAACAAAAATTTGCATACATATGATGTCTAGTTGAAAAGAAATGAATTTTAAATGTGAAAAAAAAGGAAAAATGAATGTTGAAAAAGAGAAAGTACTGACAAGACAAGAATACATGAGCGTAGTATGAGACTCAATATTCACAATTTGTAGATGAATTTGTGTTTTAGAACGTAATGCTGTATGAATATCCATTTTAAAGGCATCCTTGTAAGATTTATCATATATTGCTAACATCAGAATTCCCCAAAGTTCTCAAACAAATTGACTTTTGAAACTTATATTGTATGGATTTGGTTTACAGGACATTTTTTTTTTTGTATTCGTCAATTCCTAGGGAGATTTCATAGAAGTTTTTTTCAAATTTTTCAGAAGTTTCTGGGGACCTTACATAAATATTCCTTATTAAAGATTCCTCAAAGATTCTTTATGATATTCTAGAGACTAGAATCTCAAATTGGTTTCTCGAGACATTTTATAAAAGTTTTTTTAGGAATTTCATAGGGCAACTCATTGATTTTTCTCGGTCAAATGAGCTAGGGATTTTTAAATTTAGGACATTTCCTTAGAAACTTCCCGGGATCTTTTATAGAACTTTTTCTCGATCAAATCACTCGAGGTTTTTTTTTAATAAACTTCCTCAGGTAATCCTCAGGACATTTCTTCACCATCCTTAAGAATTACTTGGGATATTATATTGAATTTCTTTGGATATATCTCAGTACGTTTTTTTTTATCGATGCATGATCAAGGGAGCTCTAAAGACTCTTTCTTCCTTGTGAACAATTTTTATCACTCCAGAATAGGGTATTAGCTTTAGTTCAGATTGAAATCTTAATACATGCCACTAAATTGATATTATTAAACCTTGGATTGAATTCATTTCCTTTTTAACTATAAATTTTCCACAATTTTTCATAAGTTCAACAAGGCGCTTTAATCTCCGCTCATTTTTAGAGGGCAAATACTTTATCTTGTCACCCTGCCACACTACGCATATGGCATGAATGAGGATGTATGGGTATGAAAATAGATGTGAAGAGTGAGTGGTAAGAGGTGAAGAGTAGAAGGAGGAGGAGTACGAGTAGTCAACTCTTTACGATTTCATTATTTTCTTGCAAAAAGAATGTGAAAAGTTCTTGTTGTTGTCGCGCAATTTACCCAGGCAAATTGTTGTTGGCATTACTGTCAATTTATATAAATTTTTGCTCCCCTGTCAAATACAGACAAACAATTCTCTTCCCTAGACCCTTCTACGCACATACACACACACACGCACAACGCAAATTTGAGCCTATTTCACACACACACGCGCCAAGTTAAGAGAGTAAGAGTGGAGGTCGGAGTAATGGGGGTATGGGAAGATACTCTGAGTTCATAGTTGAGTAAATTTTTACCTCGTTCTCACAAGGGTAGATAGGCTAGGGGTAGGGTTAAGGGTCGGGGTTTGGTTAGAATTTCAACAAATTTGCCTTGCTTTCGGCTCTCTGGTCTTGTTTTTTTGTGTTTTTTTTGTTGTTTTTTTCCCTGTGTCTTCATTGCCATTGCTGTTTCTATTGTTGTTGTTCTTGTTGTTTCTGTTGTTGTTGTCTCATATTTTGTTGAGCGCAAAAATTTTAATAAAGTAAATTCCTATTTTATGGTCTTTCCGCCCCGCCCCATAGACACATCCACATACATCCACATCCCCCCTATCCAAAACACATGTGAAACTGGAGCATGATGTGTGACTTTCCCCTACGAATCACGCACTCGTCTCATATGTCATATGCCCTCTTTATACATATATGTATGTAGATATACATATATATATATATATCCTATGTATATCTGAACGATATACGACGCAACAAGCTGGAGTGCGAAAAGGATTTAAATGCTTTAGGCGTCGCCTTTTGACCGTTTTCCCGTTTGCCCTCTATGTTGCCGCCTGCTCCTCCCTCTGTTGATGTCAAGTGCCATTGTCGAATTTCTCTGGTGCGATGTGCGTGGTTTTTAGTGTCGCGGCGCTCTCTTGATTGTTTTTCAAGCTGGGGCTAAAACAACAGACACAACGTACATACAAACGCTACCACATAGCAAACAGCAGAGAGACACATGGACGCACACACAAATCCCGGTCACACTTTCATAACACACGCACATACATACGCAGAGACAAAAATAAGATGGCAAGGAAAGGGTTTTTGGGTTTTATTTTACGAGCGGGACTATCAGTGTTATTGTTATGACTGAAATTTGATGGCCTCAACCGCTTCTGGCCAAGTGAGTCAAGAGTGACGAGGCAGTTTATCTGTCAACGCCTGGCGCTGATTAAGCAGACATTGGTTTGGATTAACCATAGCAAAAATGAGACACACCTGAGTGGGTCAGGCTCAGAAAGACAAAAACAGGAAGGAAACAAAAAAAAAACACAACTCCATCTGCGTCTTGACATACACGCACACATGTGTGTGTAGGATAGCACTTAAGTTTTATACGATTTGGTTTAAATGCTCACGTACAATTTTTGGGTCCCCTCGTGGACAAGCACCAATTTGGGGCCTTTTGCAAATTCCCCATGCCCATTAATTTGACGATTATGATTTTCACACTGCCTGCCTTTGCTTTTTTTTCTTTCTTCTTTGCCATCATCTTCATCTACAGCTTTTACACGTAAGTTACCAAAAAAAAAAAAAAAAAAGAAAGAGGGAGAAAAACAACTAAGAAAGAGCACAAAATTAGCTCCTGGCTTCAGCATATTGTCGCAGTCTTCTTTTCTCCGTCAATCGAGCATCCGGTTGCCACCTTAGCCGCTGCTGCTGTTGCTGCCTCAAGGCGGCATCTTTTTTGACTTGTCTTGCTACTGGTGCCACCACGCCCCCTTGTCAGAGCAACGTGCTTTGCATTTGCATTTGCGAATTCGTTATAAAATATTGCTGCAGTTGGCAGCATCAACATCAGCATCAGCGGCATTTTGTTCAAATAGTACGATATAACAATAGTGGAGCGACATTTCCGTTCTAATGGTGCATGGTTCCATGGTTCCATGGTTCCATGTCTCGTACTATATAGCCAGGCACGTGCAAGTGGCCAAAAAAGAAAAAAAAAAAAAAGCAACAACAAGAAAAGATATATGCAAAAAGAATGCAAAATATGTATATATATAAATATTGCCCCCCCCACCCCAAAAACCTCTGATCATTGCGTCAGAGATGTGCACTGGCTGTTAGCCCAACAAAATAAAACCCAACTCAATCCAACCCAATCCCAATTTTCCTAGTATAAGCAAATGTGAGAGAACTCGTAATTGAATTTGCATTTCGCTGCTTTTGTTGTTGTTATTGTTGCTGCTGCTGTTGTTGCTTTGGCGTAGTTTTGTCTGAATAGAAAAGGGGGCGTGGCTGTAGCACAAGTTGAACCAGAAGCAAACGGCTCACTGTTAATGACATTGACAGGACATGCTCCTTGGCATGTTCTCTTAGCTCATGTGCCTAATTTAAAGTCTAACTAGAACGCATCTCCAAGTTGATTTTATCAACTGTTTTTCCTTCAACTCAATAAGCAAATTCTTTTGACTTTTTGATATTATTTTAGATATAATCAATTTTGTTTTTTGTTTTCTTTAATATGTTGTGAATTAGGGAAAAAATATAAGTGAAGGAAATGAAGCTTTCTATTTTTTGGTGTTACTTCTAAAATAAAATTGACTTTGAAAAGATTTATTGCATGGGATGGATGTTTTTTTAAAAGGTTTCGTTTCACTTACATGTCTAAAATATGTTTAAATTCTTTATATGTGGATTCTGAAGTTTGGTTACATAATTTTTAAATTACAAAACAAGGGATCTGATAACAAAGGATCTGACTGCCATAAAAGGCATGTTCTTGAGTCGACTTACAGACAGACAGAAATATTGAAATAAAATTGTATTTTTGTTTTGTTAAAGTAGCAAATTTTATTATAATTATTTTAAAGATTGCTTTTTTAATGATTATATCTCAAAATATATCTTGTTTGATATCTGATTGTGATTTGAAAGACTTCCAAAATTAGGAATCGAGTCTACTCCCAAAAGATTTGGTTGACAGAAATTCATCTGTACTATTTTTATTAGAAATGTCTCTTTCTTGGCAGCTAAAGAGTTTTTATTATATAAGAACTCTTAGTAAATAAGAAAACAACGTATTATTTCTATTTTAAAAATCTAATTAAAATGACTTATAAAACAAGGCTTTAAAACTATTAAGCCATATATAATTAGATTGCTTGCCTCAAATGCCTTATAAGTAGAAGTTTTCTTCATCTTATTCCACAAGCACCAGCAGATGTTTCAAATAGCCTAAGGACTTTAAGAACATGTCACTTTAAATGTCGTGATTCCAACTTGAAACCAGCAACTATGCATACAAAGTTTTCCTTAAAGAAATATATATAGCATATATAGTATATGCCACTCATTTCTAGTTTACCGATTAATTGTGCAACTAAACTCCATTTCTTACAACAATAATCGAGCACACACACACACAGCAAAAGACTTTCTGTTCGGGTAAACTCTACTTTTCTATCTCTTAGTACTTATTAGTAATTCTCCATGTGTTGTGCCATGTCAGGAGTGTGTAATATATAAAATTACACACTGCAAATGCTAATCAAGTTGGTAAGTAAATAAAAAATAAAAAAAAAGGGAAGAAAAATTTACCAACAGATTGCAATTACTTACAACTTAAAACTCATGCTTCTAGCTCCTGGTGTTTGGTGGTAGTGCTGCACCACAGGCCCTGCCTCTGGTATTAGCTTCATCAGCATTAAACAATGTTGCGGCAAGGAGCAAAAGAAGCACCATCAGGAGCAAGAGCAGCAGCAGTATAAAATGGTAATCACCAACAGCATTATTAACATCATCAACACGAGCGTTATTAAAGCAAACTTGTGAAAAAGGAATAAGAAGAAGAAAGAGGAAACGAAGACAACGAACAAGAAAAGTAGTAGAGAAGGTCGAAAGAATTCGCTTAGGTAGGTAAAACGAAAAAAGGTGACGCAGCGCCACCTGAACTTTTTATTCCCCCCCCTTCTCATCTTTTTCTTTATGAAAAAAACTACTACTGTGTGGTAAAGGACTCTTAAGGCGAGCCGCCTTCTTGCTTGCGGGCAAGACAAGTGGCAAGTGGCAACCGAAAGTAAATCTTGTTAATAATGCTGCTGCTGCTGCAACCAACTAATTTCATTTATAAATTAACTGCAACTATAACTATTTTGCGGTGTTTGGGACACAAAAAAAAAAAAAGAAGAAAAAACAAGAAAAAATGGCAAGTCTCACCACTTGACCCGGCTTTACTTTATTCGACTTATCTGGGTTAGACATGACTGCAAAATTACAAAACTAAAAAATCTCAAAAAGTGTAGTCAATGTCCTCTTCCTGACAAGTGCAAAGTTTTTGGGGCTGCTTTTTTATTATTATTATTATTATTTTTTGTTTTCATTCAAGAGTAAAACTTGTTGAAGCAGCTGTTGTCGAGTTTTTGATTGAAGTAGATGGAAAAAAAAGAAAAATGTTTGCAAAAAATGGTGGACAAGTGGTCATCATTATCGTCATCGTTGGCAGTTTACCTGTTGCCAAACAAATGTTCTCACACTGCAACTGACATGTTGCGTAGGTGCACCGCAATTAGCTAGGTAAGGAGACGATAACGAAGAAAAACGAAACGAAGTTGGAGGAGAAGTTAATGTTGTGGTTTTTGCGGTTGATGATGGGAAAGTGTTGTGCCATTGTCTTTTCTTTGCTTCTTTCAACATGCGTGTACAATAATTTACTTAAGAGTTACGCCAAATTGTCTAAGTACAGTCAACTCCAAAAGTACCTCACAAAACCCCATCTATTCCCTAGTTGTGTGTACCAACAATATTCTCAATCAATTCAAGTCAGTCAGCACTGGTGACTGCTAAGCACCATTCGAATTAAATGCCAATTCCAATCTCTAAAGCTAAATTCTCAACCAAAAAAGAAAAAAATAAAAAATAAAACGAGAGAAAACCATCTGAAAGATTGCTGAAGCCAGGGGAGTATGCTTGATTTATTTATAACACATGCTACGATGTATTGCCCTTCCGAACTTATGAAATTCACAGAACGGAATTCTGGGAACGACATAAAAAGCGACATCATCCAATCAATTTATGCGCCAATGTCTCCAATGGGCGGACCCCTTCCCCCTTAACAAAAAAAAAAAAAAAAAAAAAAAAAAAATATGTTAGGCTCAAGATATTGGAAAATGGATAATTGGCAGTGGGTATGGGTTCACTTGGTGATTGGATAATATGGTATGGGTATGGGTATGGTTGGCCTTGTGATGGCTTTTTGTAATATTATGTTTAAAAAATCATTTCAGTAAAATCGAAATTGAGGCGAAAATCGCTTTTCAACCAACAAAACGAAAGAAAATATATATAAAAGAAAAATGAAAGAGAAAAAAAAATAATAGAAAGGATTTCTTAGTCGTTTGGTACTCTCTCGTATGGGAATCATCATCATAATCATTATTAAACCAAAAACTTTAAGGAGGTAGGAGTGTATTGGGGGGGGGGGGATGGCTAAAAATGAGAAACAGAAACAGAAGAAACTACAACAGAGACGATTGCCTGATTTTGCTACTATATTGTTGTTGTTGTTATTGCAAACGCTTTCAAAGTTATTTGCTGTCCATTTCCAAACATTAAACCAGAGTGACTTGAATAAATTTCATATTTGAAAGCCTCACACACAGACACACTAACACACGCATACCACATAAGGCAAACCCAAATATCCAAACCAAAATAAACTCACATGGCTAATATATATATATATATGTATATATACAGTTATATAAAAGTGTGTGTGTGTGTGTGCAGATACGCAGAGGGTCAGCCTTGAGGTAGTCATGCTGTCCCTCTAACAGAATATTTCCTTCCACATGTGTGTATGCGTGTGTGTGTGTGGACATAAACCAAAAATTCCTATACGCTGATGCAGCAAATTTCCGGCCCAAGTGAAAGTGGTGCGTGTGGGCGGCATCCCAAACAGAACACTGAAATTGGAGTTGCTCTCAAGAATGTCTGGTGCTTCCTACCAGCTATACTATGCTTCCACCACATCCTTTATCTCCCATTCGATGTTATATCTAAACCATCCATTAGAATGGCTGCCACTGCCGTTTACAGACGCAAAATTTCATTCTCGATTATTCATACACTTGGCGCATGGATTTTACTTCTACCTTCTATTACTACTGTCACTGCTCGTCGTCCTAGTTGGCAGTTTTTTCTTTCGGCTTTTATTTTTTTTTTTTTTGCCAGAGGAAAAAGAAAATAGAGGACAAAAATCAAGTATGCCACAGTTGCCATACACATACATACATACAATTCGATGTTCGGTGGAGCAGGCAAGGCAAAAGAGGAAAAGAACTCTATGCAACTGGCTGGCTATTTGGAGATCAGAAAAAATTATAACTACAGATGATGGGGCGTGTCTGTGAATATTTAAGGGAATTTGTACCCACTGCAAGTGAACTTTAATATTCAACAATGAAACGGAATCATTTTACTATGAGATCTTTTTAACTAAATCAAGAATTTGCTTTTAATTTTGTTTATAAAAAATTTTTAAATAGGTTAATCAACAAGGTAAAGTCTAACTTTAAAATGCAAGCTTTTCGATAATTAGCATTGTACTAAGTATTGATATGGTTTTTAGATTATATTTATATACATTTTTGTTATATAGTAACTCTTACAGTTATATATCAAATGATATTTCATATAGTAAGAACAAACTTAAGCATTCGCCCTCAATTATTTCTTGAGAATTTAAAAGCAAGAAATGAGTGCTTACCAAACAGCTGTTACATGGAGATTGCTTAAGGTCGAAAATAAAAATGATTCGATATCGAAAAGCTAACACCAGCTGATACATGGTTAATAGATGAAAATCGAAAATGAAAATGATTCAACATCGAAAAGTAAAAGCTTTAATATTTAATTCAAAACAAATTCACAACGAATTTAGGTGTTTAGAAAGAAGAATATTCATTCTTTTGTTTCTTTATATATTTTAACTATTTAATTACATTTCACTTTACTTTTTAATTACATTAGTAAGTTGATTTGTCATGATTATTAAACTTTATCTAGCTATACTTAGTTTTGAAGAGTAAACAAACCTAATTTTCAGACTTATTAAGCTTAAAGTTCAATCTAATAAATATTAACAAATAACTTAACACTTTAAGCACATAGAGAAACAAATTTGCTTTAAGCCAATTGTTTTGGTAATTCAAAATTTTTTATATGAAGTGTTATATACATATATATATATTCCCTTTCTACCTTTCTATTTATTATAATTTCATGCAGATTACCCTATTGTTAGAGCAATCCATTGGAGTTTGTATAATTTGATAATATTGTTTAAAATTCAACCAAAAAACCATTTGAAAATTATTAAAGTAAATTGTCGAAAAATGTTGTCAACCATTTTATGGTCCATTTTGTATGTATAAAATTTAAGAATATTTTCATATTATGACACAGACAGACTTAACAATTTTCCAAATTATGTTCTTAACGAGCAAATTTTCTTCTGTTCTTTGAGACAAACACGCCCCCGGAGGCTGCCCAAATTAGACAAAGAGAATAAAAGAGAAAGCCGATGACTAAGTGAGTGCAAGAGAGAGAGAGATGGAAATACCTGGTTTGATTATGGAGTTTGGCTTGTGGTGGATATGCCAAGTGTTTGTCAGCTTATTGTTTGGCTTAATTGCCGTTTGAACTGCAAACGCGTACACACATTCGCATTGTTTGCCCAAATTACTAAGGATACTAAAGAGAAGGAGGTGTTTTGGTGTGAGAAGACATACACACACACACACACACACACACTTAACCACATTCACACACAGTTATGCATAGAGAGTTGACAATGCAGGCGACAGGGGAACAATAAGACGCAAGGATACTAACCAAATGCTGCTGGTATGCTATGGCATAAAGCAAAAGGGTTAAACCGCACTCAAGTTACTGCCACCACCACCACCACCAAGCATTACGAAAACCACCAGTGCCCACCAGCGTCATCGCCGTCAGCAAGAGGAGTTTTGAGATGGCAATGCAAAAATGCTTTCTTCTTGGATAAAATAATGTTTGCGCAATCGAATGACAATGAGAGAGACCTGAACAGAGATGAAATAAATGGAGGAGTTGGAGGAGCCAGTGGTGGGGGGGGAGACCAATGAAGCATGTCTGCGTATGAAACTGGATCTTTTCCCAGACAATTGTATTGCAGAGAAAAACGAATTTTTCTCTGTCGCAATTAAAAAAAAAAAAAACCAAAAACAAAAAGCAAAAAGCAAAAACAAAAAAAAAAAGTGAACTAAAGTCGTTAAAGTTTTCCCAGCCAGCCAAATGCCGCGTCACAGATTTCCACACGACGCTTCGTTCTTCTTATTGTTGTTGTTGTTGTTGTTGCTGTTGTCGTTGGCGAAGCGGAACCACACGTCAAGTGGACAGCAGCATTGCCCCAAAAGGTGTACAAGTGACTCACACGCTGTGAGATGACGTTAGAGAGGAAAGGGGCATAGAGGAGGCGTATTTACTGAAGCATGCAACAGCATGGACAGACCGCGAAAAGTTCACACGATGCGAGGCGATAAGCTGCTCAGGGTGCTCCACCATATCCATCTGCTTTTCTATGGAGTGCAAGTCAAGTAGCAGATTAAGACCGATTTTTGAAAGCGAAGGACAATAATTGGAACTAGCTATGATGCACCTGTCGAACCGGTTAGACACGCGCGATAACAACAACAGCAACAACAACAGCAATAAATTAGGCAATTCCAATTCTTTCCAGTTTTTGAAATTTGCAACAGTTGCCACAGTGGCAGCGGCAGTGGCAGTGGCAGCTGCCACCCCAATTAAATGGCCATAAAAGATGCATGTAGACGAAAGATGCAACAATGATTAAGTGAATGAGTGAACGACTGAATAAATGTTGTTTGCCTGGCTGCTTGATCAAATATTAATATTCAATATCACAATATAAACAAGGACAAGTTATTGAAAAGGGCCTCTGTATACATACACACACACACACACATGCATATATATAAAGTATATACACATACATATGTATGTTTATAAAATGCAACTCAATTTGTGAAACATTCAAAAGGAAGTAAAAAGAAAAAACTTTAGTTAGTTTTTTATTCTTGTGATTTTGTGCCAGGCTAAGTAAAATGAAACTGAATTGAAACCAAAGGTTGGATGGTGGGGCGATGGGTTTGGGGTGGTAAATTGGGTGGTAGAGAATGTTAACCTTCTTCTCCCACTGCTACTCATGCGGTTTCCCAAACATACACACACACGCACACAGAGACAGTCATGCACATATCGATATCTTCTCCTCGCACACACAAAGGAAATCGACTCCCTTTGAGCAGAATTGATGCAATTATTCACACTTGATTAAATACTCAAGAAAAGTGAAAGTGCGTGGAAGGAAGTTTGCCGAGGAGCAAAGAAAAAAAAAAAAGGAGGAACAAGCCAAAGAAAATGATGCTGATGATGATGATGATGAAGAAGAATAAGAGAGTAAAAGCAAACGATGACGCAGACCAAGGAAAAAGGAATAGACGGATATTTTGGTTGAAAAACACCCGCCTATCTCTCCCACTAACTTTCCCTCCCCTCACTCCTTCTCTCATATTGAGCTGTTTAAAAATTCATAAATTTAAATTAGCCACCAAGCGCAAAATAAAGACATTCATATCCCATATATACACAGTGAAATTTGGTTACAATGAGGAGGTGGAGAAGAAGAGGGAAGAGTACCTTGAAAACGATTTCAATTACCTCTTAGAGGAAAAAACAGAAGGCGGCAAAAAAAAAAAGGAAAAGAGAAAAAGAAAAGCACTTTCCATTTCTGCTGTATAATTTATTGGTTCTGTCTGCAATAATATAGATATCTATGATTGGGCCTCATTTGGCATCTAGCTTGATTTGCCTTTTTTATTTATTCACTCAGCTGTCTTGTGGTTCTAACGGTCCATCTGTCCAAACTGTCCACCCACCGCACCTCCAACAGCTTTCTCTCTCTCTCTCTCTCTTACTGTTTAACTGAAACCAAATCAATTCTCATCAAAGTCACTCACACTCTCTGTCTCTATCTCCATCTCTCTTACTCTAACTGGGCCAGTTTTGTGTTTGTATTTGTGCAGTTTCATGGAATATTCTTTGCGTAGGAATTACGCCAGGCTGCACATTGCTAATATCCTGAGCTTTCATTCGATTCCCTTCTTACCACTTACTATAACAATTTTTGTTTCTCTCCCTTTTCTACTAGCCAGATATTTTGTAATAATTGAAATTCATTTCATTAGCCAAAGACCACAGAAAAAAGGAAAAAGAAAAAAAAAACCAAAATCAAAATTACGACCAGTTTTCACTTTTTAAATTACAAAACTGTGTTGATTTTTTCTTCTTCTTCTTTCGGTTTTTTTTTTCCATATTTTCTTTATTTCGTCCTTTTCATCTCTTCTATTCTCGTCTTTTTCTTGGCAGGAAATGACAGAAAATTCAAAAAAAAAAAATTGAAGATATATGAAAATAAATCGTTTCTAGTGTTTGATATTTGAAGCTACTAGCCAACCGTAGCAAGGGGCCATTCTAATGGTAGCAACAAGCATCCACCATGTGGAAATGTGTTGATAACTCAT
This sequence comes from Drosophila neocordata, assembly GCA_018903615.1. Taxonomy (NCBI): domain Eukaryota; kingdom Metazoa; phylum Arthropoda; class Insecta; order Diptera; family Drosophilidae; genus Drosophila; species Drosophila neocordata. The sequence goes on along the minus strand of JAEIGI010000004.1, from coordinate 11,611,828 downwards.
AAATCTATGTGGGATGAGCAAAAGAGTAACAAAAATAGAGTGATACAGACAGAGAGAAAGAGAGAGGAAGAGGCAGGGAGACCGTTAGAAAGAGTAAGGTAGAAAGAGAGAGAGAGGAGAAGAACCTAGGTAGGAGCAATTACCACATGCTACGTTTGACAAACGCTGCAGGAGTTCAATTGGTTGGCGACTTCAAGTGCACTTTTGTTTGTTTGCCTATGAGTATGGGGACTCCTTCTTATACTCCAATTCGTATATACCATATACACCCCCGCTAGCACCTTCCTCTTTTTACTTTTACTTCTCTTCTCCTATTCTCTCTGACACAACCTTCATCTTTCACTCACACTCCTTCTTTTTTTGCCTTGATGTTTGTCGTCGTTATTTTGCCACATGCTGTTGAAAGTGCAGTCGATTTATTTATATATAGACACACACAAATACTCACACACACACACACATGTGTCTATATTTATACATATGTATATATTTGTTTAAATTGGTTTTACTTGTTTGTATCTACCTCTGTGTGTTTGGACCATTGGCTGGCTTGTTGTTGTTAATATTTTATATATATATATATATATATATATATATATATATACCCTGTAGTCCAAAAAAAATGCAAAAAAGGTTATATTTGAGATGCCAAGAATGCAAAAGTTGTAAGACTTTTTGACCCTATATAATCTATATCTATATAATTTCTTCAACAGCATCAACAATCAAGGCTATAAAAGTCAATATATTGGAAACTATTGCAGCTAAAACCAACAAATTTTTTTTTTGGTATGTAAAAATTAATTTTCTTTTATTATATTATTTTTACAACCTTCTACTTAAATTGCTAAAATTAACCCTCATAATTTTTTGGGTTATTGTATTTTATAGAAGATTTTCAAAAGTCGTAAGTAAACTATATAGAAATCATAAAATTTATTTAAAATCATAAAATCCCACAACTTTAAAGGGTCATATAAAAAAAAAGACATTGTCCATCCAGTAAAAAATTTATCATATCTTAACTTTTGTTGATCTAAGTATAAAAGAAAACTTTTTTAAGTTTTGTAAACAAATATTTAAATGTTAAGAAACTGATTTATATTTATGTTTAAAATTTATTTTTTAATTGAAAAGAGGTTGAAATAGTTTTACAAATTTTAGAAGATAAACGTTAGAAATTTCTACTTTTTCGTAGAATTCAAAACTAAAAGAGATAACTATTGGATAATGTTATTGAAAATTATTTTAATTGTTTTTAAAAATAAAATGAATATTTAACTTTAGCGGTCGAAAAAAAAACATACCTGTATTTACTTTACTTAATATTTGGTTTAAGCTTTTTCTGTTTAATTAAACATTATTTATTAACCAAATTGAAATCAACTAAATGAAAGAATAATACGTTTTTCCACTCTCTTCTCTCCTTTTGCTTTTGTTTTATCAAATCTTCTTCATAGGCTGTATTATAAATCAATTAGAAGAAAAATATGTTTGTCTATCTAGTCTCTAATTTGGATTCATGAACTATAATATTTTGAATACTTTTATTTAAGGTTTAAAGCAGATAATACGTTAAAAATCCTTTTACATTTTAGAATATTTTTAAAATATTTTGTTAAGAAATGTTTAGCCGGCTAAACAAAAGATTTCAACAATTATTCCCTTCGTATTTGCCCCTTTTGGAGGTACATAAAAATTATAATTTTTAAACTAATAATTTAGAAATCTCATCAAAATCAAATAAAACCCATAAAATATATAAATATATTAATGAGCTTAAAATTTGTAAGATCAAAAACAAAAAATTAACAATTTATATTAGAGAAGTTTTGATCTATCTAACTAAGAAGTTATACATTTACTTAACTTTTATATATAACAAAAAATATAAAAGTAATATAAATTACCTAATATTTTATATCAACAAATAATCACTAGGCTAAAACTGACCAGGTCAACTTAATATTTCTTTAATATATTTAAACTCTAATTGTATTCATTTTTTCCAGAGTATCTTAAGGTCAGCACTCTAATAAGTTGTTTTGATTTTTGCTGATTTTTTTTTATTAGTTTTTCTTTTTTTTTTTTTTTGGGTGACTATTTAAAGACGCGATATAATTTAAGCCAGATTGAACTTATGGTTTTGACAATTACGTAAACTCTTGAACGACATGCTTAAGCCCACGCTCTGTTTTTTTTACACATATCTTGTATGTGTGTGTGTGTGCGTTTGTTTGTATTTGTATCTGTGTGTGGGCATCAATTCAAGGTGTTTTTTTTGCTTCATCTAAGTATATATGAATATAGATTTGGAAGCCAAGTAGCTAACAAAGGCGTTGGTAAACTGCCCACAGGCACACACACACATATATATACATACATATATATAGTAACTGAGACTAAAGCAATTTTTCAACTTTCAGTTGCAGCATTTTGATAATCGATCTTTAAGATATAGACAAGTGATGCTGGTTTGCTGGTTGCCGTTGGCTCTTCTGACTGTATGCTTAACACTTGGCGGAAGAATTCTGCTAGGTCGAGTGGCGCTGGCATTTCTTTGTATTGATGGCGTCGTTTGTCGCGTGATGACGCCTGGTCCTGGTGCCGGTGCCGGTTCCAGTGCCTGCTGGTCAAGCACTAGTATTGTCAATGCACTTCAGTTTCACTCTGCTTCCAGCCACATTTGCCAGCTGTCAGAGACAACATGAAACGAATCGAAAAAAAACTCTTTATGGCTTGTGGTCCTCTATCTTTACCTCTGGCTAGGCTCTCCCTCTTTCTATCTAAATATATATATATATATATATATATATCTATTACGCCATGTTTGTCCTATACTTTTGCCGCTGGCATACAGTTCCATGCCCGTCTCCACCTCCATACACACAAACACACATACAAATACAAAACACACTCATTCACATTCACATATGTACGCAACTTTTCTGCGTTTGTCTATGTCCTTGTGCTTGTTTTTGGTTCTAGTTCTTTGGCTGCTGCCTGTTTGTTGACATATTATGATCCTTGATTATTTTGTGCTGACAAATACATGCTTTTCCTATTTCTATTTGATTTTTTTGTTTCTTTTCTGCTTTCTGTTTTCTACTTTTGCCAAATTTTTGCCATTTAGTTTCATTATTTTCTCTTTAGACTGCGGTTACTAGGTGCTTTTCTATATTCCAACTAATTAGGTCTTAGACCTTTTTTTGCCGCCCTCTCTCAATCTCTCCCTCTTATCAGAAAGCTTACATTTTAGAGGGCGTTCCTCATAAAATTGCCGTAACCTATTCCCCCCGTATCTTTGGTTTAACCAATACACTTGATTGGACCTGCCACTTTTTGGGTTTTTGTTTTTTATTATTATTATTATTTTTTTTTTTTGGTAGTAGCTTAAACGCCCACAATTGAAACTGAAAAATCTGTGGGCGTTTCAACATATTTTGTAAATTATATTTTGATTGTTGTTTTTGTGCTTTTCCAATTGATTAGTTGTCAGAGCAACCAAAATTCATAGAGAAGGGGCGGAAGCTAAATACATATCTACTATATATAAGTATATGTACATATATATCTATCTATCTATCTATCTATCTAGATAAGAAACTGGTTAATGACAATGCAAGCTTAGAGAAACGTACTAACAAAACGGAAGTTGATCGCTAGAGACATGTGCATGTGTGTCCGGTTTGGAGCCCTTACAGCTATATAATTATTAATTAATCTACCCATCCATTCCTGGTCAACGTTCTAATAATGGACTTGTGGCTGAGACCACATTAACCGCACAGTGTCCAATAGGCTAATTAAATATGAGTATATATATATAAACATATATGATGGCTTGGGTATACACCTTACAATTTATTGAATGTTTTCCTTTACTGACCGCAATCAGTTATTACTAACCAAAATAAAAAGGAAGTTTGAGGTAACCGCAAGAATGCTCATCTCCCTACATTCCCTCTCCTTTAAGTTAAGCCAAATAAACATCTGTTCTTAAACTTACCTATGCATAGCAATTGAAAATGTTGTTTAATCCACTGTTCCCGGCAACGTCGTCGTCTTTTTGTAGTTGTATGTTGCTGTTGTTGTTGTTGCTGGTGTTGTTCTGTTGCTGTTGCTGCTGTCATTTCAGATTTCAATGCCATTTTATTGGGCTTTATTATGTAGTTAGAGTTGTAGTTGTTGTTGTTGTTGTACTTAGATTTATACGAAGAACCGAGAATTGCAACTGCTGAATGGCTATAACGAGCAGCAGTTGCTTTTGCCGTTTCTGCTGTTGTTGTTGCTATTGCTCTGCCAGTTGCCGATGTTGTTAATGCACCACATTTGTTTTCAGCCACCACTTAAGCAACGTTATTTTATTCTACGTCACGACAATTTTCAATTTAGCTAAAGCATAAATAAAGATCGTCAATCCTTCGGTTTTCTTTTTTATTTTTGCCTTTTCTTATATATATATTAATGCCGCATTGTAGTGGCACGCACCCGGCTCCTTGTTGCTACTTTGACGCGTATGTCAAAGGCACAGGCACACAAAGAAGCCAGCAATAGGACATGTGACATGCCTGTGCCCGTGCCCGTGTCGGTGTCAGCGTCCGCGTCCGTGTCCGTGTCCGTGTCCTTTGCCGACGAGGGACCAAAACCAACCAAAAGACCGACGAAGCGCGACCACGATGATGCCAGGCGAATATCACCGAACCGAAATGGTCCTCAATAAAGAGAACTTTTGCCTTAATATTTTTTTTAAATTTACCTACATTCACTTGATAACATTTCTTAGATCTTTAAAATACGCAACTGTTATCACTTCTTCCGCTTATTCTTATACTTGATTTTCTCTTATTTTTTTTTTTTATATTTATTATATTATTTTTTATGATTATTTTTTTTTTTTGGGCGCAGACTCAATAATTTGACGTTTGTTATCACGACTGCCAATCCACAGTGCCGCGTTTACTTGTATGTGTATGTGTGAGTGTGTAAGTGAATGAGTGTGTGTATTTCTGTGTAAATTTTTAGGCTCCACGCGACGCGATTTAAATGTAGCCGTGCTCTTGGCGACCGTCCACACAGAATCAGAGCTAAAATTGAACTAAAAACTTCCTCTTGGCGAGCGACAAACAAAGCGTAATGCTACCGACTATGAGGAGGTTGTCGTATATGCAGCAGCAGCAGCACCAGCAGCAACAACGGCAGTGGCAACGGCAACGGCGGCAACATCGTCAACACCAGCAGCAGCGGGAGTCTAACCGAAAGAAAGAGAGCGTATTATGGTGGTTGGGGGGTATAGAAGAGAGAGAGTGAGCGCATGTGTTGATAAAGATAAATGTACTTCAAGCTTCGTCGGAGTACTTCAAGTCGGCATCTTTTTTATTTGTCGCTGTAGGTGCGTCGCATTTGGATATAGCAGCAACAACAAGAGCCGGTTTTTCAAACTTATACGACAATACTGAGAGTTACTAAGCAAAGACTTGTTTACACTTATACTCTATGTTTCGAACGCACTCTTCGAAGGTCTACGTATAATAGTAGTCAAAGACTTGCTTATACCACTGTAACTGTAAGGCCCAACTTATACTAAAGAGACCAAAACGAGTGCTTGTCAACATTTCGTAGACTTTTTATAAGTATAAGTTTTTAGCGTATAAGTGTGGCTTCAGCTATGGTAGTGTATAAGACTGTATAAGTCGCAAGCGAAACGAAAGGATAACTGCTGTATAAGGGATGCCTTTGCTGTGGTAGGCTGTATAAGTTGAAAGTGAAACAAACAGAATAAATGCCAGATGCTGTGTAGAAGTAGGATTAAAACTGTTATACAGCGAACGTGTCAGGGTCAAAGGACATGCTTATACGTATAAGTTTGATACAAATTGTGTTTGAATGTTCTTTTTGGATTTCAAAAAAACAACAGTGTAGAAAGGTTCAATGGCATAGCAGAAAAATTAGTCGATTTTCAAAGAGATGGATAACAAATGGTAAATAGTGCAATTTTCGAAATTTTAAAGACTTTTATAGAAGCCAAAAACCAATACTTAAACTAACAGTTAGAGCAACTAACTTTTTGTTTTCCTTATTATGTAAATAATTTCATTTAAAATAAATAGAAAAGTGCTTCCAATTTGGTATTTTATATCGTGTTCCAATATTGCACTGCAAAAGAATATATGAAACAGTTGTTTAACAGCTTGCTGTAAGACAATAGCAAATCATTTTAACAGCTTGCTGTTAGTTAGCAAAACATTTTCAACAACTCTTTGTACGGCAACTGTATGCTTGACTTAACAGAGGGAATTTTTAACAGTAATCTGATGTACTACATAACATTTAGCTGTAAAAGAACAGAACAACATACAACTAAAGGCGAATTCATCCTACAAACATTTTGGTATTTAGATTCTGGTTTTATATGGCACATGTAACAAGTGTTTTACATGATATTCTTTACATATTGTGACATGTTATTTTAAATATTATAATAAGTAATAACTTTATTAATTGGTTTGTATTTGTTACTTATTACTTATTAAAATGAATATTCTTATAATATAACTAATATATAAAAACTTCTAATATTTACGTAAACTACTAGAAAGTGTTTGAATTAAAGGATTTTGTTTTTATTTCTTTGAAGTTTTTCAAAAAATTACAATTTTACTCAAGTAGCTTCCCAAAAAGGGAATACTTGAAATTTCATAGAATGAGTAAAATCATCATATAAGTCTAGCAATATAATCTCACTATATCATGTTACAAATCCATAACATTTGTAACAATTAGCGCATTTGAGTTCAGGGATTTAGTCCAACTTACACGCTACTCACTCAAATTCTAGTGTCTAGTTAGAGTCAAAACTTTTGTCACAATTTTAATATCAATTTCCTTTTTTTTTTTTTTTTTATAAATGTAACATAACTTTGCTACACACATTCCTTTTGTCGTCCTCGATGTCGCGCACTCGGGTATAATTTTCATTTCATTTGCACGACAAGTGCTTGTGTGAAAACATGTGAAAATCATGTGAAACAAGAACACTTGTTACACGCGACACTCGGCAAATGAGTGGGTAAATCGACTCCCTTGGGATCGTTTCGCTTGGCAATTTGGTATGAATTTTTAAGAAAGATTTTAAAAGAGATCCTACTCACACACAAATAATAAATATCTACATAAAAAAAGGGCGTACAAATTAAATTCAATTTAATTTTCCTCTGCTCGTTCGGCCATTCTAATCAGCTTCAATTTCTTCAAAAAAAAATAAAAGGGAAGTGCGCCTTAATCTTTTTCTTATATATATATTTTTTTTTTCGTTTTTAGGAAAACAAGAAAAACAAAAATGGCTAGGCAACGATTTTCCATTTTGTCCTTGGACCAAAAAAAAAAAGAAAAATAGAAATCTGTTGAAGAAGCGACGACAATGAATTCGGTTTTCTAATGTATTTTGCACATCATTTTCAAGACTAACCTCATCTCTTTGCCTCCCATCTTGGCCCTTCTGTCATGTCTTATCTGAAGAGGTGGTCTGTAGTCTATCGTTTTACGCTTTTAGCATTCTGTTTTTCACTTGCTTTTGGTTTTTTTGTTCTTCTTCTCATTGAATGCGGAAATGCAATGGGCGCATAGTGGAGAGAAAAGTGTAACTCAAAAAGAACTTAACAGTTTTTCAAACCGCAATAAAAACAGCTGGTCCTTGGATGACTATTATGGGGCTGGGACTTGGCCTTGTTGCCACAAAAACAAATCAATAAAGTCAAGCGAGCAACAACAACAACACCAACATGAACTGGATGGAGATTGAGAGGGAAAGCCCAAAAAGATAGACAAAGAAAACGATAGCAAAAAAGGAAAAGACAAAAAGAGAGAGAGAGAGTGAGGGAGATGAAGTGTTTCTCTATAGTCTTCAGCTGGTAGTCTTCGACATCTACAGCTAAGCCTCCATGCATCCATCAAGGCTTACCACACCGCTACACCCCGCATCATTCACATCCACTGTAGATGCTGCTGCTACGCCACATCAATCGTCAATCGAAAACTTCCCCACCACCCCATAGTACCGCATACTTTCCCTACAGAGGACTTACACACACACACAAAGACACACAGTTTCTGCAGTATGTATTCGTATTCTTATTTTTTTTCGAGCAGACATTCGTAATCTTCCAGTTTCTACCCACACCTCAATCTCGTCTCGCTGAAAGTGCTTTCTGACTGTGTTGTTTGTTATTGAGGGTTTTCGTTCCTCTTGGAGTGGAATGTGGTGGCTGGGTAGAAATATAGATGGAGGAGGAGAAGAAGAAGGAGAAGGATGTGCGATTTGGAGTGAGAGTGGAAGGTTGGCCTTAAGTTGTTGTTACTTAGTAGGCCTTCTTTTGTTGCCATTATTTGTTTATTGTTGTTGATTCTACTACACCGCCCTACACCCTATCTTATCCATCCCCTACCCATTCTATACAACCATTCCAATCCCCAATCCCATCCCCATCTATTATAGTCTCTTTGCTGTTCTGTTTTGGTTTCTGTTTGTGCTTCTGTTATTTGTCTTTTGTATATTACCAGCTTTAGCTATGGATGCTACAAAACATTGACAACTCCACTAGTAAGTACATGTTTTATGTACTTGTCTTCAAGATTTTACCCATAGTCTTATTCATAATTGAGTTTCCACTCCTCCATCTCTACCAGCCCCTTTGCAAAGTGTCGACACTTTGATAAAATTAAAAACAAATATATAAATATTTGTTATATGAAAAATGAAGTCTCGCATGCAGATAAACACAAAAAGAAGATTCATTTGCAAACAATATGCAATAAACAAGGTTGCAGGAAGATTGACCAAACACGCAAGTCATCCACTGACCATTTTCAAGGTGAGAACCAATTCCAGATAGAAGCACTAGAAACATAGAGAATTCACATGGAATAGATGGCATGGGGAGAGAGAGATAGAAAGATGGGAAGCAACATCAAGACTAGATACGCATTATTTTTAATTATATTTTAATTTATTTTAATGTTGGCCAAAATGGTAGGCAAGCCTCTAGAACCACAACAAAACTCAATAAAGAAAAGCTCAGGGTCGTAGCCAAAAAGGGGGAAAACCAAGCAAGTCAAGAATTAATTTCAATAGAAGAAAGAGAATAAAAAGACACTTTAAAAGGACTTTTCTCCATTGCATCTTGTTGCGCCCTTAGGCCGCATCCTTTTAAAGGATATTTCTTTGGCAATTTTTATTGTCACTTCCCCTAGATAAGAGATCCTGCCTCTGACCATGAAGTCACTTGACGGTGTTTTCTTTTCATTTTCTTTTCTTATACTTTTCGTTTCGTTTTTTTTTTTTTTTGTTTGTTTGTCAAAGGGAAACAAGAGAGCGAAATGAAAAAAAAAAAAAGAAAAAAATTAACACATTCGCTAGCAATTTCTTCTGCTACTCTCACCCACTCCTCCTTTGCTCCTCTCATCCACATTTTCCCTAACACAAACAATTGAAAGTTATTTGTGAAAATTTTATTGTAATTACAAAAGTTTTACCATGTTGTGCGCTGTTGCCTCTCTTCCTACAAGTATATATGTATATATATATAGCGATACCTTGAATTATACACAAAATAACAGTCCTCACTCCCAGCATCCAGTTTTACCATTCTGCTTGCCACACATACACACACATACACAACAAATTTCTATTCGCTGTTTCGGTTTCTATTTCGATTCAGGTTCGACAAAGTTTATCCACTTCATTATTTGCTCGTTTTCATTGCTTTGTTTTGCCCCGCATCTATGTTTGCTGTTTGTAGCTGCCTCTCGTTCGTTACGAATTTTAATTGTATCTGCGTGCTGGTAAACCAACCCTCCTTTCCTCTCGTCTCCTCTCTCTCTCTCTCTCTCCTGCATCCTCCGCTCCCTTTTGGTGGCATTACCTTTCCCTTCACAACCCCCCCTCCCCAAACTAAACAATAACATTTAACCAAAAAGTTCTCACAGGTCATTGAAGGGCAACAGAGCGTCCAGTTGTTGTAAGAGTCAGTAAGTAAAGTAGTCTTAGTAGTTATTTAAGTTTTTTTTTTTAAAAACGCAACGCAATGATGCCTAATTATGGGCAAAATGTTAGGAATTCTTTATTCGCGGAGTCTAGCAAAAAGTTAGGTATAGTAAAAATTTCCACAATATTTGCTAGCATTTTGCATTTTCTTAAACAATTCGTCTGAGGGAACCTTATAAAATTTTCTTGGACATGTCTCCTGTTGGATTGTCATTGGATATTGTTGTTGCTGTTGTTGTTGCTGTTGTTGCATTAACCATTGCTGCTGCTGCTGCTGCTGTTGCTGTTGCCATTGTTGTTGTTGCTGTTGCTGTTGCATTTGATAATAATAAGTCCCATCCATACCCCATATGACTGTGGGACGATTACATAGGGGAATATGTAATGAACTTTTTATTTGTGGTCCCATTCCACTGACTTTCATTTGATAATATTTGCTCCGCTCTTTAATATGTTTTAGTGGTTTCATCTTTGGCTTCTGATGATAAGAAGATATTGATTTTGGTGCATCTACAACAACAATCTTCTCGAACTGAATGGGAATTCGTTTGAATAGTTTCAAACAATTTTTCATACATTTCGATCGATGTTTGTACCTAATATTTGGTTTCTTTTTTTGCATCTTATTTTGAATAGTTTCGCTTGAAATGCTAGCTAATCTCCATGCGTTACTTAAATTGGTTAAACCTGCTCCAGATACCGATGATTTTTTCAGTTTTGATTTGTCAATTGTTGTTGGCTTACATCCTATATCACCTTCCATCGCGTATCTTTCAAACAGTTGCAATTCACTTTCCAAAATAGTTGAAAATTTAATGCATTCTTTCTTCTTTTTTGTTTTGTTTCCCATTTTAAACGAACGATTTCCAAAAATAAATAAATAAAATACAAAATTAATTTACAGTCCTACTATACATACGTTTTGTCTTATATATAATTTTTTTTTTTTTATGTCTGAATATGAAAAGGGAACTGAATTGTTAACAGAAATCATAAGCACAAGACCTTAATATTGGCCTTAATATTTATTGGCTTGAAATCCTTTGTATTTTTTTTCTTTCTTTCCCTTTTTTTTTTGTTTTTTTGGCATAACGGAAATCGCAATATTTGTTATACCCTTACTGAAAGGAAGTTTATTAATTTTACTTACATTTGTGACTACAAATTGTGTAAACAGATTCTTGATTAGCTCAGTAAGTGAGACTTATATTGTTAAAGTTCTCTATGGGAAGCAACATTAAATGTTTTTCTTTTAGTTTTCTGAATTTTACCTTAAGGTTTTTATCTCTAGACCACTTCTTCAACCCTTAAACCAGTTGAGAATTACAGCTGAATAAAGCTTTTTGCATTTGAAGTGGATATTCTTTTGCACATAGCTTGATTTCTCCTATCTTGATAACGAAATGGAACGAGTATACCATCTGGATTGTGCATTATTCGCTTTCAGGAAACAACATACTTCTGTATAATCTAGTTTATATTTTTAAAGGAAAATTTTTTGGTGATAAAAACTTCTTTTTCTAAGAATTATTTTCGCTTTTCGTGCTAATTAATAAATAACTATATACTTAATATAGCTCATTAAAGAGATGTTAAGGTGGAGTAGACAAAATTGATTTAAAACGCAAAGGGAAACAGAAATTCGTATTAGATTCTAGTTTTTTGGGTTCTTTCTGGTTCCCTACGCACACACACACACACACAAACAATCGGTTGGGCATTAATGCAAATAAGTGGAAACACAAATATATTTTCAACGTTTTTGTGGTCAGCAAACCTTTTTTGTTTTAAACAAGGGCCAACAACAACAACAATAGTAACAACAACAGCAGCAGGAACAGCAACAACAAGGTCAATGGATCATTTCCGCTGTCATGGCTACGTGGGGGCCATGTGTCGTAGGGGGAGTGAGTGAAAGGAAGGTTTGCTGTCCTTTTTTTTTGTGTTTTTCTTTTTGCCAATGTCCTGTGCGTTTTTCGGCAACCGTTTCCTGTCGGCAGCGCAAATGGCACACTGGCAGGCAGTTAAATATTGAAATTTATATTTAAAATATTTCAAATATACAGTTAAATGGTGAGCTTGCCACATTTTTCACTTTAGTTTATGTGGGACCATGTATAATTTATTAGATTTTGTTTGCTTTTGTTTTTTTTCTGCTCGTGGATTTCTTCCGGTTTTTCTTTTCTTTTCATTTTTTTTTTTTTTTGGAAAAGGTTGAATCGATTTTTGAAGGTCAAATTCAAATTCCCGTTTAAGTCTTTCCGTTTACCAAATGTAATCTAATTTCGTTGAATTCCAAGACAATTTTATTTTGCACATTAATTTCGGCAAATAGACAAACATTTTTGTAGCTTTTTGTTGATTTCTTTTTTTTTTTTTTTTTTGTTGTTTCTTGTTGTTTTTTTTTTTTTTTTTGTATAGGTCGCGGGGTAAGGTTTAGTAAGGCAAGTCAGGGTCTTCCGGTTCGTTGGCAGGACCTTTTTATGACTTCGCCCCGTCGATTTCCAATTAGCAACAGGAATCACCTTTTTGTTCTTCTCGCTCTCTTTTACTTTTCTCTTCCTTTACTTATTTTACTTTTTTTTTTTTTTTTGGGTAAGTTTTACTTTCTGGCAGTGTGTTTTGTGTTAATTGAAGATTTGTTCGATAGGACAAGATGGAGCAAACGGACAAGGAGCCAATTTCGAGTGGGGAAAAATTGGCTGGCCAAGGTGGGTGGAGTTTACCTTAATTTCTAGACCAAAACGAAAATTTTCCTATTTTGACTTTAATTAGAGGGATAGATGTATAGATGGATGGATGGCTGATTCTCAGGGGGTTGGGAGAAACTGCAGCATTCTATTTGTCCTCGACAGTTCTATATGTGGGATTGCATTTCCGTAACAAGAAACAGAAAACAAAAAATATTAAAAAAAAAACCAAATCCACGAATCTACTTAGCGGGGCATAAATTTCGCTTGGTACATAAAGTACATGGTGTACAAACAAAAGCAAGAATGAGACAGAGAGACAACCGGTAAGTGTATGAGACAGAGAGGGAAAGATTTTGAGAGGAAGGCAGGGAAGACATTTGGCGCAAGTCGCATTAAAAAGCATAAAGAAAACCGCAGTCACAGAGAACCAGGACCAGGACCAGGAACCAAGAACCCGCGACCAGAACCAAGTCCAAAGTCGAAGGCCGAAGCCTGCTCCTGCCACTGCTTCTGATGTTGTTGCTGAAGAAGAAGTGACGGAAGGCATGGGCAAACATAAACTCTCGCTTTATGCAGCGAGAGAGTGAATCAAGAGGAAAGGCAGATGAAGAAATCCCAGCCAGGCAATGTTATTTACAAATGTCCTCGTTCTCGTCCCCATCTTCATTTTCATTCCGGTTCCCGTGTCGTCCTTCTTACCATTTACCATGCAGAAGAAGCCAAAGAAACTCGCCCGAATCATAAAGAGTTCTGCTATTTTGCCTTGCTTACCCCCTATCCCCTCCCACCCACCATCTTTTACTCCTGGTTTGGTCTGGTAAAGACGGCAAGAGAAATGCACGTAAAATAATAAACAAGGCTTTGCAAACAATAAATGTTGCTCTCGGTTGAACCTCCATTTGCCACCACCCCCTGACCCTGTCCCTGTCCCTATCCCTGCTCACACCATTCCATCCTTAGCCATCTGGCAGCTGCAATGCTACGAGTTGTTAGCATCGTCGTTGTCGACGCTGGCGACGAGATTTCTGGGCGTCCATTGTGTAGTCCTTATTGCAGTCGTTGTTGTTATTGCGATAAATGCGAAATGCTTGTAACTGCAATGCAAATGTAATGTGCAAAGGACATTTCACGCTGCTGCAGTCCGCTCTGGCTGCCGCTACTGCCGGCTCAACTCTTCTTCCTCCTCCATTTACGAACAGTAGCAGCAGCAGTAGCAGTAAATATTCACCGCCAGGGGTCAGGCCTCCGAGACTCATCCAAGTGGCAATGCAAGGCAGACAGCCGCCGGTGGTTCCACTCATCTGTCCTCGTCCTCCTCTTGTTCTCGTTCGCGTCCTCATCCTGGTCCTGTTCGTTGTCGTCATCATCATCGTTTTTCTCTCTTTCTCTATTTTTGTTTTTTGTGTTTCTTTAGTCTTTGCCCGCTGGCGACGTCCTTATTAATTGCAACAATAACTGGGCCAGCTATATAAAAGGATGTGGGAGGAGGAGGTGGAGGAGGGTAGAGAACACAGGAATGGGTGAGCCTTTCGGCTTTTTGCCGTCATGCCTAGAGAATTTATGGCTGAAGCACCGGCGACCACCGGAAGCGGCACTTAGCTCTTGGCATCGCCACTGTGCCACATTGCACTCAACTGGCCGCTGCAACACTCTACTACAGTATACCCGTTCCATGTCCAGTTCATCATGATGATGCATACATTTACTCCACTAGCATCACCACCTTTTCTTACTCCTTCCCATACCCTTTGCCCTCTCTTTCTCTCACTCTTTTTCTTTCCAGTACTTTTCTGATAAGTAATTGCTGGAGAAGAGTATGAATCTAACCACTTTCCCTGCCTCCCTCCTTCCCACCACCCTATGCCAAAAGTTGGCCATTTCCTGCGGCTGTATAAAAAACAATTCGTATATCAAATTTCAAATCAGTCTAGTTTTTATGGCAAAAAAAAAATCTCGCGAAGAACTGGAGAGGATGGGAAAAAAGGGGGAAATGGCTGAAAGAGGCTGGGCCCTAAAAACATTTAAAAGCAATAAAGCGCTAGGCAGGCGTTATCGAGAAAGAAAATAAGTAAAAAAAAAAAAAAAAAATAGAAAAATACAACAACTCTCCTACTAAAGTCAGAAGCCCGTTTTCTGATTCCGATTTTCAGCCAGGTATTCAAATTAGAGAGATCTTTCGCTCAAGTGAAATGAGCCAAACGTTGTGGGTGGAGATGGCAAAGGAGATGACTCTGGTGGCCATAAAAGCACCGGCGACCATAAAAACCCAAGCCAATTGAGCAAATGGTGGACGGGGCATGCCAACAGAAAAAGAGAGAGAGAGAGAGAAGTGACTGGTATATTTTTTTTTCTTTTTGTCGGGGGCAAAGGGCAAAAATGCCTGGCAGTGATTTTATATTTTTTTTTCTCTCGCTCTCCATCTCGATTTTCCTTCTTTTACTTCAAATAAAACGAAAATGTACTGGCTGACATAGCGTAGAAAAAGTTTATTTTAATGAAATTCGCACCGACATTTGATGGCAGCAGGTGCCTAAACTGGTAAAAAAGGATGGGGTATAAGTATAATAGTCAGAAAGTAAGAGAAAAAGAGAAAGATATAGACATACAAAGAGCGGGTTGAGAATGTAGAATTGGAAAATTTTTGACTATGAAGCTGGTAAGGGGGGTGCGGAAGTTGGATGGAGGTCATAACATAATGAAGGCAAAAGGCATGCCAAAGAAGAAGCGGGTTGTCATGTCAAACTCCAAAAACGGGCACCATAGATATGGCTTTAGTCTTTCAGCTGTACATATATAAATATGTATATATAGAGATGGGCAATCAAAAGCAATATTAAATACCCGCGTTAAACACTAAAAATCCAATATAAATAAAAGAAAATACCAAATTACTTTCTACTTTTTATTAAGAAGGCAAGAAGTCTGCGCATTGTTAAAACTTTTAACGTGAAGTTAGTTAGATTTTTATTGGCGTTTTTAAAAAATAAGATATTATTATAGGTGTTAAAATGAAGATATTTTCAAGTAGTTATATAAAAGTATGCAAAATTTATAATAAATATGGCTTATTGAATCGGCTATTGCTTTTAAGTTATTCATTTTCGAGTTCAGGATACCTTTTTTGAATCATTTTTAATGTCATTGATATAGAATATACTGTAACATTCACTGAATAGGTGGCATCACCAAACACAGTGTAGATCTCCCACCTCGCGGCTTTTCTGTTACTGGCAACACTAAAAGGTAAAGCTGAGACCGGCAACCCTCAGTAGTACTTGTATGGAAATAGATTAAGAGTTTTGAAATAAAATAATCATGAAGCCATTCGGGGTTTCAGTGCATTGCAATATGTTTTAAGACACTTCCCACCAATTGAAAAATGTTTCTGAGTCTAGTTAGGTACCTTAAAAATTATAAATTCTACCGATTTTGCGACATTTCTTTACAGAATTATGAATATATAGTTAGAAAGAAAATTCTACAAATACAAAACCAAAATTTAGTATATTACAAAAATACTTTTAAAATTTAAACTAAAATGGAAGAGCAACTAAAATTATAAGGCTTAATATCACCTTTCATTTAAGCTGGATAAGGGATAAGCCTATTTATCTAACTTATTTTTTATTTATAAAACAATATATTTTATTTTTATATATTTATAAAAAAATATATACAATTTTAAGGAATAAATTAGATTCTTCGCATGCAGATATCATCTAAACACATTTGAAACGTTTTTATTTGGCCAAAATTGGCAATTTTATAACCTAATTTAGCTAAAATAAAACCTTTTAAGTGTCTTCAGATATCTGTATCAAGAAGGTACTATGTTAAAAGCTTCAGATTATTATATATATAAAGTAACTTATATACAGATACATATATATTCGTTTTACGTATCATGATATTTGTATTTCCCAAATATTTATTTTTCTTTTTATTTATTTAAAGATAAAAAAACCACAAGAAAAAAAATTTATATTCATTGCAATTTAAAATGTATTTGATGCTTCAATTTAGCCTTTAAATTGAATAAAATTCAATAAAAAATATGTTTTATAAACATTAAGTCGGAGTGATTGAATAAGTAAACTTTTAATATTTTATATTTGCTATTTATTTAAGGTAGATATTCGACTAAATAATAATTAATTAAAATGAATTTCTACCCCCTTTTTTTTTGTAAAATGTATTTAAAAGTTACAATTTGTTTTATTTGATACTTGAGCCAAATTTTTGAGCATTGATTTGCTTTTACAATTAAAAAGTTTCATCTCTAACTTTTGCCATTCGAATTGTGACCGAGAAAAATTGTTTGTTTCCTTGTTCTTTGGCGCTTTTCAAGCATTTAAACAATAGCAAACAATTGTCTGTTGTTGGTCTGGCTGTCGTCTCTACACTTATTTAATTTGACTACCTTGAAAATCGAAAAGTTTTTTGTTACCAATTTTACTTTTTTTTTTGCTTTTGCTTTCTTTCTGTTTTTTTTTTTTCTCTTATGCTTAGGCCTGGGTGAACTTTTTCGATGCTGGCGGCCATAAATCTGTGGCACTGTCACAACAACAACAGCAACAAACATGGTTAAGGACGTTGTGAGGGGGTGTGGGGGGGAGAGACTCTACCAGTTAGAGTCAAGTTTGTGGGCGCTCAGTTTTGTAGTTAAACATTTTTAAAAGCCATAAATTTATTGTTCTTGCCAATGTTTCTGTGGCTGTTGTTGTTTTTGTTGCTGTTGCTGTTGCTGCGGTGCAGTCAAGTTGAAAAACGCACAAGTAGGTCGTGTTTGAATTGTTCTTACTACTGCTTCTGCTGCTGTTGCTGGTGTTGCATATATTTTATTATATTTAAGACGACTTGTTTGTTGCTAATTTCTTCAATGTTATCTATATATATTTCAGTATCTAGTAACCACTATGATTGAAGCACTTCCTCCTTAACAGGACTGGCACTCTATACCCTTACTCTTCACTCTCTTTCTCTATCACCATCTCTCTCTATTACTGCTGTTCATTGTTATGGCAATAAATTAGTAAATTGCCTAACAGCAAAGATAAGTTAAGCTTGCTCATCCGCAACACTCTCGAGTGCTACTCCCGAATCCTGAGAGTGGTTTGTATATATGTGTGTATCTATTAGCCCTCTATCTCTCTCTCTCTCTGTTCACTTTCTTTTGTCTACTCTTGCCTTTGATTTAATTGCAGCTTTCTTGAGCAAGTGAAAAACTGGCAACAAAGCCACAAAGTTCTTTAAGATTGAATTGGTAAAGGGAAGTGCAGATTAGATAATTTAATTATAGACTTAACAAGAACAACAGTGATGGAACGAAAGTGGATTGAGCATCATCATTAACTATGCAAACTAACTACCAAAAAGGTCCTTCTAACTCGCACCCTCGCCCCCCAAAAAAAAGGGGGTTATAACATATTTTTAATTACTTTGCCATCCGACGAAGAGAAGACGGAAATCAATAAATATGTTTGCAACTCTAAATTGAAAAACTTACCAGCCACATTTACTGGTAATATTATTTTTTTTTTTCGAGTTGGGGGGGAATAAAAGGGAAAGCAGATGCGAAGTAGGAAATGTGCATTGTGATTTCTTTCTTTCTGTCTTTTTCTTTTTAGCCTTCTCTCACCAAACTAAAACAAAAGCTCAACAGCAAAGAAAGAGAAAAAGCAGAAGAAAAAAAAAAAAAGCCACGCCGGAGGCGTAAGCTACTTCAACCAGAAGTGATGGGGCAACTAAAAAAAAGGGGAGAGAGCATTGGTAAGAGGGTGGGGCTCGATGTCGGTTGGAGACTTTTGGAGGCTGCTGCCTTTTTTGCCGAAGCCACTCATTCATTCATTCGTAAAGGCTTTAGCAGTAAAATAAACGCGCATTGATGTGGAAAATGTGCTACGCACGACGGTAACGTTGCTTGCCTCCGGCCACGCCCCCCACTATAGGGCAAACACTTTGGTTTTTACAAGGAAGCGACAGAAGCGACAGTTTTGCTTGCCTGCTCTTTTTTTTCCTTGTATTTTTGTATTTTGGTTGAGTCGATACATTTTTCTTTTTCCGTTTTTAAGGGGGAAGTTTTTAAAGTTGCACTTGAGTGGCTTAGGTACGGGATGTAGTGTGAGTGAATAAAATTGTTAGGTTCAAATGGTAGGTAGGTAGGTAGGTGGGTAAGTGTAGATGGGGGTGGTGCTAGTTGCCTGGCATAAATGGCATCCAGGCAGGCCACTCCATCATTGAGGCGTAAATATTCCTTTACGCAAATGCGCGTAAATCTTAGTCACCTATAGCAACTCTTATGGCAAAGAGGAAAAAGGGAGCACTATATAGGAGAGTTGCTGGTGCTCCTGTTTTTGTTGACCTCTTGGGGTTTCGGTTTTCACCAGGGTGATCGTGTTTCATATTTATGTGTACCTATATATGTGCTCCAAGGTGCTGGAAATCACAGTTCATCTTTTCCACGTTTACTCTTACTCTGTGGGTGGATGCCATGAAATTCAATAAAACCCGCCTCACTTACTTCACGTCATTTCCGCTTTGCCACTTTTATATATATTATTTCGGTTCGTATATTTATTTATTTATTGACCTCACCCCTAACCCCCATCTCTACTTAGCTGGCATCACCATTCCACCGTTACTGGAAACAGGATTCTTATGAATGAATGGTCATTTGTTGGCCTTGGCTGCCAGATTAGCTAAAGAGTGTTCAAGCAGTTTGTACTAAGCATTTACTTTACTTATATATATATATGCATAGATATATGTATATGTGTGTGTATGTGTTTGTGTACATATAGCAGTTTTTTTCCTTGTTTTTACTACTTAAACTTATCTTTCTTATATTTTTTGATTTTGTTTTTAAAAATTTGAAAAACTAAACAAAATAAATGACCAACAGAAACAATTAAAAAACTTTAAAAATGATTTATAAAGTTTCTGTTTCAAATGTATAAATATATATATATATAATGTATATATCTATTATAATAATATTATAAATATAATAGATATATAGAAAATAATATATGTATATCGTTTGTCTCGTTCCACTTGTGAAAGTATTCAAAATTTATGCCCTTACCACAGAATAGCCTTAAGAAGAACAAAGTCCCCCTAAAAGAAGTCCAAGTCAACCAAATCCAATACATCCTAATCATATACAACCATTCATTCCATTGTATGTACTTCAAGGTATGTCATTTCCAATTCAAAAATCAT
Source organism: Drosophila neocordata (assembly GCA_018903615.1). Classification (NCBI taxonomy): domain Eukaryota; kingdom Metazoa; phylum Arthropoda; class Insecta; order Diptera; family Drosophilidae; genus Drosophila; species Drosophila neocordata. The sequence goes on along the minus strand of JAEIGI010000004.1, from coordinate 11,591,872 downwards.
CAGTAAGTTTGTCAATATACTTCTTGGCATTATATTTCCCCAGTGCATCTTTAAATTTTCCTAATTTTTACTGTTTTCGTATTTTATGCACAATTTAAAATGAGCCCTTTGGGTATTGGGGCAACTCTTCCTCTGAGAACAAGGTAAAGCTTTTAAATTTTTAAGTACCTCAAATCTTTAAATTGTTTTTCTGCTTTAAAAGGGTTATAAATAAATTTCTTTTGTTTCATTATATACTTTTTTGTTACAATTAAATAAATTTTTAAAATTTAAACTTATTTATAGGCCAATAACCTATTCATAATTAAGAAGTTTCCTTAGTCATTAACTTCTCTTTAAATAATAAATAAACAAATATGCACACTTAATGCAAACAAAAGAGCATTTAGATATACTCTATATATATCTTCGTCTTATATATGACCAAGTTCGTAACATAAATAACTAAACTTATTTTCATTAGCCATGACCCTGAAAGTTTCATTAAAAAAAAAAAAAGAGTTGAAACTGTTTCACTGAATGAACAGCTCAAACTAACTTTGTTAAACCTATGAGAATTGCATTTAGTTAGCTCAAGTTAAAGTTTAGCTTGTAATGTAGGTCATGTCCTTATTGTAGATATTGCTTGTATTAACATTTTATTTTGTAAGTAAACTTGAATGCAGTCTATTTGTCGTTTTTCTCCATTGCACGTTTTCTCTTTTAATTTTGTGTATTCGTTCACCTCTTTTCCAATTCCACACACATCTTGGCTAATTACAACAACTTCTCACTTCTTACCATGGTTACTTCAATGACCAGCTGATCATAAATAAAATTATACGCGCATTAAATATGCACACAAGGGCGTGGCCCTGGTACTGTGTGAAAAGGGCCAAAAGGAGCAAAAGTTTTGCATGCTGAGCTGGAAATAATTGATTAGAAACGAACGTGATTGTTAACTTTTTGCATATGTAATTTCGATTAGGCACATACACACACACACACTCACACAGTCTCTCTCTTTCCCTTTTTCTTCGTCTTATTCCCCGTTCTTATGTTAGTTCATTTCCCCTTATTCTCTTGCTTAGAAGGGCGGCAACAGTGCGTATGAGAAATGTTTGTATTGGATTTTATGGCTATAGCTGTGATATTAACCAATAAGTACAGTACAGGGCATGCCAGCTAAGCAACATTTTGCCTATTTCATTTTCATTGCCACCACCACCCCCGCCCCCACTCTCTACCATAACGCACTCCATTCTTCTGGGCTGGTTCCCATCACAATGCAAATTTACAGTTACATGCTTCGATTGGCAATTTAATAAGGTAACTTTTTGCAACAGCAGCCACGGGGCAAGCGTTTGACTGTAAGAGAGTATGAGAGGTAGTAGGAGAACCCTTTGGGTGCCTACTAACCTCCACCACCCTTTGTGTCCACATATACATATACAAACGCGTTCACACAGAAACTGACGTGCTTTACATATTTAATGTTTAACTGTAAATTAGGTTAAAATGTGTTTGCAAAAGCAGTTTTCTTTCAGCTTTTATTTTTTCTTTTTTTTCTTTTGCACTGAAAAAAGGATTTCAACATCGTGGCAACTTCAGCATACATCCGCATTGCCCCATACCACTTTACCCCTTTTTTCTTTGCCGTATGTTTGTCTCGGTGTGTGTGTGTGTGTGTGTGCTTGGCAAAAGGATGTGTTTTTTTTTTCTTTGCCCGTGTGTGTGAGTGTGTTCTACTCCTTTGTGGCTCTAAATGTTTGCCATCCATTTGCGTCACTCATCATGAGAACGCCAAGCGCAATAAGCTTAAAGATTTGCCACGGTCTCACAACCCAAACCAAACCGAACCGAACCATTTAAAGCCTCATCAGAGGTCCTTTTGCATTATTGTCCTCATCCTCGTCCAGAGACGCCATTGACGCCATTGACCTTTGCCCATTGTTCATGGTGCATTTTGATGCTAAACACAAAAACAAAAAAAAAAAAGAGCAAAATCATGGTAGAGGGGGAAAGGAAGAAGCATTTAGAGATTGGGCTTGGAGGGAAAACTGTGGAAAACTGCTCACGCATTAATTAATAATTTATGGTTCCGTTTGTGTGTTTCCTCCCACTCTATCTCTCTGTGTGTGTGTGTGTGTGTGTGTGTGTTGATGTGCTTTGCCTGTGTTTGAGTGCATTTGCACACGCATTAAAAATAATTTCATTTGCTGACGCCAATGTCCGGCATTTGCAATGAGTTTTAGACTCCCAGTGGGAAAGAGAGAGAGAGAGAGGGGAAGGGGATGGGTAATGAAACGGGAAACGGTTCATGTTAATGAACCAAACAGCTTTAATGGCTAAAAAGGATTCAATATGAAATTCCCCTAGCAACTAATAACACGCGCGCCGCCTTCCCGCCTGGCGAAGATGAAGACCAACTGAATTTGTTTCTCTTGTTGTCTCTCTCGCTCTTGTTTTTTTTTTTCGGCAATAAAATTGAACAAATTTTATGTACAAATTTGTATTTTATTTTTTATTAGCACTTTCTCAATATGCAAAGCTCGCACACATACACACACACACAAACAAACCAAAAGAAAAATCCAACAAATTGTTTTCTCGTAAAAATAAAAATTCTTTATTTTACTTTTCAATACCGAAATATTTATAGACTTTAAGGATAAGCCATGGCAGAAACATGAAAATGCATTTACATAGTAGAAGGAGAAGAAAGAGCAGTGAATCGATGGGTATGGGTTATGGGGTATGGGGGATGGGGATTCTCTGTGTTTCTGTCGCTTTCGGTTACTCTCTCTGTCTCTGTCTTTGTAAAACTGGCAGCAGCAGACAAAACACAGGCAATAGCAGAAGACGACGGCAAGCAGGAAAATGTAATCCCAGCCAAGCGAAGCAAACTTCCGGCAAACGCTGGAACGGACGCTTCAATGTATTGGATACGGGAAATGGGCAACAATTGGCAACAGTGCAAGAAGTAGAAGAAGAGGAAGAACTACAAGCCCCGGACTATAGATACTACTACAACTACTACTACATACTACTGTCTCCGTCTCCGTCTCCAACTCCAATATGAAATGCAATTCCTACTTCAGCACCGGCTGTTGCGGCTGCGTCCACCGGCGGCCATATGCAACCAGAGGGTAACGCCAACGCCAAGAGACTCGAGCTAAGAGACGGAGGTGGAGGGGAGATGGTGGATGGGTAAGGATCTTAAGCATTATAATAACTGAACCAGAACCAGTAGCTGTAGCTGTAGCAGTTGCAGTAGCAGTTGGAAAAGCAGCATCGACAACAACATTGTCAACATTGCATCTGTTATGGCACGCCCCCAACTGTTACTTGCCTTCACTCTTCACTCCCTCTCATCATCTTTCCCTCTGTTTTTCCTTTTCTCTTCTGTCCACTCCTTTCTCCATTATATACACACTTTTTAGCCAACAAAGAAAATCCCACTTCGATTGGACTTTGGCTACGGATTGTTATGCAACGTTGAGCAAATATGAAGTGCAAGTGCATCAACAAGAATTGAAATAAGTATAAGTATATATACATATATATGTATATAGAGATTTAATACGGGTATTTTCAACTATACCCACACATATACACACACTCTCACACATACCTCTTAAGCCAGCTGATGACACGATTTGATGTTGGTTGAACTTTAAATTTCTGGTTGAAAAACTATTCACAAACTAATTTTCCATACGGCCTAAAACTATGTTCAAGGCTGACTCGGTCTCTGTATGCCTCGCTCTCTTTCTCTCTCTCTCTCTCTCTATCGGTCTGGTTGATGGTTGAAAAACTTTGCCCTTATATGCTACACTCCCCCGAAATCTCAAACCCAATTCTAACCTTAGCTAGCCTCCAGCATGTGAAAGCCCCCTCTACTAATACAATTTGCATTTTTTTTTCTTAAAATTTTTTTCGGCTTTTGGTCTATATACCCTATATTCTAGAAGGATATATTTAATTTACTAAAACTTCGGTAACAGGCAGAAAAAACGCATTCCCTTTCCCATAAAGTCTATTTACCTATATCGAAGAAGTCTTCTTTAAGATACAAAGTAAAAAAAAATTTATCTCAAATGTTAACAATTTCAATTATTTTCTACAATTTTACATTATGGCTTAGGGTATACCCAAGTCGGTTTAAGGACTTGCTTGCTTCATTTTTATGTTGGTTATGTGTAGGGATTTTTAATTGAATATAACTGGAACTATATAGCCAAGCTACTTTTTACGCATGCCAATTTTTTCTCTCTTAATTTTTTTTTTTTTTTGATTTTTACCAGTTAACTGGTAGAAAAAAACTAACCACAAATTGTACACAGGATATGTGTATACGGTTTTGGCTGTTTGGTTTTTCATAACCTCAAGTGTGGAATAGTGTAAAATATATCACTTTAGCTTTAAAGTATACTTAAACAATTCAGGTAAAGGTATAGTGGGTATATGCAAGGGCAAATTCATTAGCAACAATTAAACTACAATTAGGTATAAGCGTTAATATCTTTTGGAATTGAAATTGATATGCCAAGAAACTTAAAAGTGATTATTCAATGGCATTTCTTATGAGAAATATTTTAGGTTTTTCTATTGAATTAAAGTTGTGTTAGTTGGGGTTACTTCTTTTAAGGAACTATTAGTTTTAAATAATGTTGTTACAATTATAGTTAATTTACTACATCTTATATTCGTTTAATCCGACTGAGTTTCATACTTAATATGCTTAATAAATTAAAGAGGTTATTTACCAAGTTTCAATCATATAGCTTAAAATTAAATATCTGAAAATTGCGAAGAAACAGACAGACAGACATGGCTATATCGACTTAGTTATATATACTTTATAGGAAACGTTGGAAACGTATATTTCTATGCGCTACAAATATCTGACCAATTTTAGTATGACCTCTGCAAGGGTATAAAAATGAGACTAAATTTAAATATAATATTTATTAATATAAATTCTAGATATACTCTAAAGAGTACTCATTATAGACGTAACGACTTAACACGATGCTAAATCCAATTAATTCAATTTTATATATGCAAATATAGTCTAAATTTCATGTATTTTTGAGACTCAAAAACTTGAATATGATTATGTGAATAATTGATTTACAATTGATTTTATAAATAAGATTTCTTGTGTTCCTGTTTAAATTCATTTATAATTAAGTAATTAATAATAATAATCTTAAAAATGATATTTGTAAATAATGTCAGATCTAATAGTAAATGATTTTAGAAAATCCAAATTTTAGGAAGCCAAATAAGAAACTAAAAACGACAAAATGCAAACAATTAAAGCTTTAATTTTATTTAGAAAAAACAAAGCAAAAGCGTAGACAATTCAAGTAAAAGAAGAATAAATAATTTAATATATATAAGTTAAAGTTGTTATATAAATTATAAAAAATTATAAATAGTTATAAGTTATTAAACTTTCATAGCACCGATAAGAATGATACATACATAGATTATTAAAGTAAATGGCACAATTCCCAAATGAGGAGAATCCTTTTTTAACTACAAGTTTTTATTCATGTTAATAAAATGAAAAAAGAAATTAGCTAGTACATAAATTGAAGACAAAGAATCATTCTATATACATAGTTATTATGTATTATGTTTGTTCTCCTTTTTTTTTTTGAATCATCAAACTGAAACACTGAAACCGCAAAAATATTTATAAAATATGATAAGCTTTCAAAAAGTTATTCTAATATAATGTTTATGAAACATGTTGAAAGGATAACGTTTGTATTCAGCGACATAAAAACCTATCAAATTATATATATTTTTCTTTTAAGCTATTCAATAAACTAATTTTATTTATAAGTATACAAATTACCAAAGTTCTGATTGAAGCCATCATCATGATCATCATTATTGGCATCGACAACACTAAACAGTAAAAAAAAAAACAAAAATACTGGCATACTCATACTTTACTACACTCACTCTCTTACTATCCCATACCTAAGTCACGCCCCCTCGTTTTGGCACAATGACGCCTTGTATGTGTGAGTGTGTGTGGCAGAGTTTTAAAACAGCCAATAAATTATTAATAGCCCTGGCATTGATTGGAAAAGTTTTCAAATATGTTGCCACTTTTCTACCCGAATAATTTGAGAGCATTTTCCAAAACATACTCAGGCACATACACACACACACACATAAATATATGGTATATGTGGGCCAAAAGGAAGTAGTACGAGCCACTCACTTGGTTTATTTTAAAATTCACGTTTTTTTATTTTTGTTTTTCTTTTATTTTAGCTTATTTACGCACAACTATTTCTATTAAAATTAGCTCCCGTTTCTAGTTCTTCTGATGCACCTCGTTTCAGTGTTTTTCGCCCCCTCCCCTTAGGATATTGTAAATATTTGTTAGTTGATTTAGCAATGAAATTGGGTTTTACTATATTATTTTAAGTGCAACCAAAAACGAATAAAGTACAAATAGAAATTCCTCTGGTCATTGCATTTACAGAAGTTTTAATACCCTAAAGTCTGTAATAATCCAATAAATTTATTTAATTGGTACCATATATATTAAAAAAATAATCTAACTTAGGTTCTATTAAAAAGCTTATACTGAGGAGAAATCCATAGAGGGGAACTTTTTCATGTTTTAAAAATATAATTTGACGACTGAGAAATCAGCTTGGTCAAATAGAAAAATTCACTTATAAAAGCTGTTCGTACGTTTTTTCGTGTTTGCTTCTATCTAGATCGGAAAAAACTGAGTCCAAGATCGTTTTAAAATATATATGACTGTACGATCTACATCAACTACCCATTGAATATTTTGATATAATAAAAAATAGTTCTTTGAAGAACATATAAAACGACATCGAAATTAGAGAATAACAATTACAAATAATGATATATAGAATAAACTAATTTATATAACTAAGAGTGTCTAATTGCCCCTGAAACATATAAAAAGGAACATAAAGATCGGATCCTATATCAAAATTACCCAAATAAAACCTCAGTTCCAACGCATATCATCTATATTCTACACGTTTCCTTGCTTTACAATGAAATAGTAAATTTTTGAAACTTAAATACAGAAATCGGCAACCTAATATAGCATTAAAAGATCATCTAAACATAATGATTAAGAAATATATAAAATTTAAAGTATTTTTACTATTTTAAGTTGCATACTTTTAGGCAAACTGAATGTGTTTGGTTGAAATTCATTTATGTGTATGTGTTTGCATGCTTTACGTTTAGAATTTCATTGAGAATATGTTCACATACATATAAAAATAGATATACTTGTACAAATGTATATATATATATATATATATATATATACGCACAGTTTAGTTACGTATAGTATGTATGTTTGTGTACATATTTTTCCAATTTAATTTGTTTACCATTTTTGGTTTCCGGTGTTTGGCTTGGCCCTGCCATAAAGTGTAATTTATTTTTGTTTGCCCAGCATCCAACGCTTTTGGTTTGTTAATTAGAAAAACGCACAGGTTAGTCTGCAAAGGAATTTACCAAGCATTCTCAGCCACAAGGATAACAAGTGCTCGGTACTGCGTATACAAACTTGGTTTAGTCGTCATGGCTATAAACAACTCAAAATTCTTGCGGTTAGAGCTAAAAAATTTAATGGCCATTTGTCTATTGACACACACAGACTCACACACATACACACAGAGAGAGAGAGAGAGATTTCTTTTCAATGCAGAATGCCAGGATACAGATATACCGGTGTCACATGTCACTTTTAACTGCAATTTTTGTCCATGTCCTTGAATCGTTTTGGTTGCTTCTGTTGGTCTCTGTAGCTCTCCCTCTCTGTCTCTTTTTTACTCTTTCCATCTCTCACCTTCTCTTTGCTGTGACATTTTCAGTTTCTGGCCATGTCGCATTTGATGTAGTTAATTATTTGCGCGTTTTAGTCCATTATCTCGTCGTGTCGCGTCCCGTCTCCTGATTCCGATCAAAGTCAGTATATTGAAATGCAATTAGTGTGTGCCCTGCCGATGTCACGTTGACTCTCTTTCGGCTATGGGCGATGTCATCGTCAAACGGAAATGACGTATGGCAAATTAAATGGGGCCACGTGCTAGATTAAACCCCCTCCACCTCATCCTTACCATTAAATTCCAACGTTTGTCCTTGTCATAAATAAACGCTACAACAATAACAAATATCCTATTAGCTGGCGGCCACCACAAAGCTGCCTCAAACTAATTGTATTACAACTGTGCCACATGCAGTATTAAATATATATATACAGACAGTTTTTTGTCAACAATTAATTTAGCAAACAATTTTTTTGTTCTCCCAAAAAGACCTTAAAATTAAAATAGTTTTTTTTCTTTCTTTCTCTGCCGCCTAAAGCAAATGCATATAAATCTTGTTTGTCCAGCCAGGGGTTAACAAGGCTTGACACTCTGACTCTCTGTCTCCCGTATTGGAAAAAGGAAAGAAAAAAATAGTTTGACAATTGTTTTAAAAAATAAAAATTATCCCTTAAATGAATGAGAATTAATTATACCCTGTCCCCATAGGGTAAAAGTGTATCAGCATCAACAGCCGAAACGATTGAGAGATGTCAGTCTGTCCGTATGAATGCCTAGATCTCAAAGACTATAAGAGCTTAAGCAATCAAATTTGGTGTCAGCATTTGTATAGTGTCTACGTAGATCAAGTTAGTTTAAATTTATGCCACGCCCACTTGGGCACCCGCATTTTAGGAAAAACAAATAACTAGAGTTGTATTAAAGGTAGTGTGTTCTCATTTGTCACACCTAATAAGATGACCAAAAGGTATCAGCTTAGCTTACCTTCATGAAAATCGGATAATAAATATCGGATATATACCAATGTACAATTTATACATAGAGTGAGCGAGACAGCATGCCTTCACTGCTGCGGCTTGTATGAAGAATTTCAGTTTGATGGCAAATGCGAACGTATTTGATTTTATAAAATTTCCTTACTATGTCCAGAGTAACTTAAAGTCGAGAGGGACGACTTGCATGGTATTTTGTTTGGTTTTTAACGATTTTTTTCCAATAAGTCAGGAAAAAATAATAATAAAAACAATTTTTTAAAGCGTTGCGGTGAATTTGGAAAAACAACTTGACAAAAACCCAAATTCAGCTAATGAAGCAGGAATAAAACTTCAACAAAGTACTAAAACATTTGTTGATGGATAAAATTATCTGACGACAAAAAGATTCAGAACTTTAAGAAGAATTTCTTCAATTTTCAACTGCAATTTGGTACCAGAATTCACTCTCAAGTTAAATGCTGAAAATTTGTCATGTTGAAAAACTATGCTAGCTATACAAATATTTCTACATATGTATATAATTTTCTTTCTTTTTGGTATAGGTATTATTAGCTTTACCTGAGCAGTAAAACACTTTAGATACGCTTAGGGAACACTTGATAGCATTAACTTATTGCATTTTCATTACACACGCCTCAAAGCGTTGTGGATTCAGCTTTTGGTCATATTTACATATGCATAGCATCAACCAATGACTCCGCCTTTAACTCCACACACACACACACACAATATTCATCCATCAAATGCACACGCAGCACGTACTAGCCGGACATACATATATATATACATATATATGGGGTAGTGTATACCTGTTAAAAGGAAAAATATTATTTATGCACGTAACTAGTTTGTCATGTTATCCTTTGGCTTAAAGTAAATTTTCTTCTACCCCCACACACACATATTCATTCTAACCCACATCCACTCGAGTTTATTGTCATAAATAAGCAACAAGAAGGATAAAAAAAAATAAAAATGTGACGTCAGGCATAGTAGTAATAATAGTAGAAGTAGTAGTAGTTGTAGAAGCAACATTAGCATATCAAATTGACAGACGCTGGTAACAAAATGTTGACCAAGCTAACCAAAAGGAATAATCACAAAGCATAAGAATGACAAAGAGAGAGAGAGAGAAATAAATTTATTATTCTTAATCCTCCCTCTCTCTTTCTTATCTCTCTGTTTACTCTTTTCATTATAAAGAGAAAATTATTATTTCTTCTCTTTTAGCATGTCCTTTCACTCTTATACTCCTTTATAAAATAAATTGCTGAATCTGCATAGATTTTCATTTTGATATGAGATAGAAAAATCAAAATAACAAAAACAATATAAAATACAGAGTCTCCGCATCAGACACATGATAATATATAGCATAGTAGATGTTAAGCCTATGGTCCATATCGACATAACCCTAATCAGTGTTGAAGTCAGCCAACCATAAAGTCCACTTTGGTGCCTCATCAAAATCACTTTATGCTAATAGCAAACCACACATATTAGCATAATTTCCAAAGCGTTGAGCCAAAATCCCAGACGGAACAAAAAAAAAAAAAAACACACAGTAACAAAAAAATAATAACAAAACAAATATAACCAAGTAAATACAATTCATATGGTCATAATTCGACATTTCAGAAAAGTTGCGGAAGCCAACAAAAAGGGCTTTAAATAAATATATATATATATATATAACTATTTTATTGACGGTTTACGTTTGCATGTTGAATTATTATAAACGGACACAAACGTACCCCGCACCTATAGCCGCAGCAATCCCCAGGATTGTCCCATACATACATACATATATAATATATATGGGCAACTCGGACTTGGCGGCATTTTTTAACCTGCACAACGGAAACTGTTGGTTATACGTTCAAGTTCCGGTAATTATTTGATATAGGCCGACAGTATAAGCCAGCCAAAGGGTTGTGAGACTGTGTGTGTGTGTGAATGTAGATGAGGGGAAAAAGCATGAACGGTGGGATGACTGCATATGGGTATTGTTGTTGTTATTTCACATTTACACCCTGGTTTGGTTGTGTTGTTGGCCAATTCTTGATATATTTCATACAAGTATTTATGGTCACGTAGCGCATAAAAACCTGTTACATCTCCAATTGCCCTACAGGCGTAGCAGAGACTTTTGATTCATTCGTGCATTGATTCATTGAAGGCCACTTTTTCACCCCTCATTCTCTCTCTCTTTTAGATTTGTGTTTGTTCATATCCATAAAATTTCATTAGCTTCTGGATCAATTAGTGCCCTCAACAGTCACCAAGTAGTCATAATGATGATGCCCTTCTGTTTTTAGCTACTCCGCCCTTATGTTTAGCAATTAGAAATGATTTATTCTTTTGGCCATCAAATACGTTTCAAATTGTATACAACTTGCTGCAAAAGTGGCTTATATAGCTATAGCTGGATTTTTATATCCCGGTCAATGAAGTCATCCCAAACGAAGAGAGAAAAAAAAACAAAATTCAAGAAAAAAAATTACTGCAAAGAAAGAAAAATCTGGGCCTTGTTGTCCATAAAAACTTTTATGGGTTTTAATTTGATATGCAAGCACATTTACATAAACAGCTCATTTGGTTAATATAAACGCTTGGAGAGGACAAATCATCCTATTCATGTGGTTTTATGAGCTTCCTCCATTTGACGCTGTGCCGATGTTTCGGGATAAACACTTTACCTGGCAAAAAAAAAAAAAAAACAAGCAGTACACAAACAAAATGACCCACAACAAACACATAAACCATATTTAAATCAAGCCGCCTTACGAAAGCCACTAAAAATTTCTTTATTTTGATTACATAATCATTTCCTCTGCAGAAAACTATTAAAAAATGTTGCAAAATAGCCATTAAATAAAGGCAATAGTTTGTGAAAAAACTTATATAAAGAAGTTTTTTAAACAATCTGATATTGATTGACAAATGGAAAAGTTAAGCAAATCTTAAAGAAATGCTTCCAAGAAATAATAATGGGGTTAAGCAAAGTCAGTTAATCCTTAAGCAAGGGTAATTGGCCTATCGGAACTAATAGTAAATCCATTTCATAGAATTACACCACACGGCATTAGATCAGGTTTTGTCAACTAGTCTATTCCGATTAGAAATAGGTCATGGGTTACAGTGAGTCATGGCTTAGTACAGTCGTATATGGTCTACTTATAGTCTTATAGTCATCCGATCCGTTTAATTTTCATACTTAATCTGCTTGATGAATTAAAGAGGTCATCTACCAAGTTTCAACCAAATAGCTTAAAATTTAAGAGCTAATAATGGCAAAGAAACAAACAGACGGATGTAGCTATATCAATATCTGACCAATTTTATAATTTCCTCTGCAAGGATATTAAAATCTATATAATAGTGATCTATTCCAAGACACTTATTGACACATATAACAACAACTTCTCTTTAGTGCTTTTAAATCTAGTGAAAACTCAATTTATTATATTATAGAAATCTAATAAGAATACTTTAGCTACTCGCAAATAATTATTCTATTGGATTGCTTAATTGCTAAGGAATGAGAATATATTTCCGCTGTTGTATTATTGCCTTCATTAAGTTGACAATTAAGTTTGCTAGGATACATTTGAACTGATTTTTGGCTTCCTATTGACTGTGTGTCTCTCAAATTAGAAAATTTCTTGCTAATTACCGCATATTTTAGCTAAATCCTTATTTCAGTCATCTAACTTTGATCCCTTCTCCCACTCATTTAACTTTCATATGTACATATATTTGTTAAAAGATCCCTTATAATATCCTTGGAATGCAGGATTGCAATTGGTATTGGTAAGCCACTTGACACACACACACACACACACCTCCTATTCACATAATACTAACTGAATATGCAATGAAGCTGAATCTGAAGCGAAACCTAAAGCCAATTGAGAAAATGGAAAGGGGAAGCCATTGGAAAGGATTGAATTTGGTTGGAATAGAGAGGTAGATGGTGAATGGTGTGTGGGTGGCTATGCGGTTGCGCCTCCTAAGTGGTGCAGTTTGTGTCTCGTTATCATTTGGTAAATAGTAAATTGCCTACAAATACGAAGCAATTACCCAACATAAAAGGCAAAAATTATTAATTATTTGTGGGCAGAGGCTGTGCCAAAGGGAAAAATAAATGTATGTACGGGTGGGAACGAGAGTATAGTGTAGTGCAGGCTGCTTTGACTCGCTTGTGTAGTGTCTAGTAATTGCCATCATTGTGTGCAATTGATTGCATCTGCCCGGGGGCGCCAATATAAACAAACCAATTAAGGTCCAAGTGCACAGCAGTTCCAATCACAGCAGCAGCAGCAGCAACAACAATGAAACATAAGGCATGGAGCATGTGTCACTTTGGGATCAAGGGGATCAAAGGGCCTCCCTGTCACGGGGACATACAGGGTGTGAGTATAGCATGGTCATCTCGCAGGTCACACAAATGGCAGGCAATGAAAATCACAGCAAATGGAGCCAATTGTTTTATGAACTTATTGCCTCGCTCTCCCTTTTTATCTTTCGCCAGCCATAATAGTTTCTGTTCAGAGTTCGAATCGGAGACGTAGCAAAAGGACCAAGACTACTACCACAGGGACAAAACAAAAAAACAAAAAAAAATAAAACACAAACCAAAACGAAAGAAAAGAAAATAAAAGAAGCTAAAGCAAAAACAAAATCTGTCGAACAAAATGCTTATGCTGCAAGAAATGGCAAATACATAAAGAGTATCCACAGCAGGGGCAGCGGTAAGAAGAAAAGTTTGCGGGGCAAAAAGTGAAGCGGAAAATGTATTGCAAACAAATTGTCAAGTATTTTTGTGGCTTACACATCTTGGCTGGCTGGCTGGCTGACTGACTGACTGGGTAGCTGTAGCTGGAGTATCGGTTGTTGTTGTTCTTGTTTTTGTTGGCTCTTTGCTGCTATTGCTCCATGGGTGTGCCAGACATTTGACTGGCTTTTCGTCGCAGCTGGGTATATGGCATACATACACATGCCACAAGAACTACAAGTAGAAGGCGCAGTCGAAGCATCCAAATGTATGTCACACATACACTCACACACTGTGGGTCCTTTTTAACATTGCTATACAAATTATAAAGGCGCTGACCCGCTGTTACACAAAAAAAAAAAATAAATAAAAAGGCCCTTTGCCTTAAGTGTGCATTTTGAAAGTGCAAGGGAATTTAACCAAACTATTCAAACCAGAAGTAAAAAGAGCACTGGATATGGAAACACTCACAATACTGGAAAGTGAAACAAATTACATTAGTTTTTTACCCATTTCCTTTTACTTTGACAGTTGAATGGTACTAAAAGGGATTGTTAAGAGGGCTACTACATATTAACTATTATGAATTATGTTATTGGTTTGGTATTGATCACATTGACGACGTCAATAATCACCTCAATGATACTGATAATGATGGGGTGACCCCGACGAGCACCACTGATATTGCTGCGGTGACTACTGCGGTGTCCAGTGATATTGCTTCGGTGGCTACTGCGGTTCCCACTGATATTATTAGGGTGCCCATTGATATTGCTTCGGTGACCACTGCAGTGGCTCCCGTTAATGCTGCGGTGACCACACCGACCTCTGCGGTGGCCACCGATATTGCTGAATATTGGTAATATAATTGATCCTTCCCACCGTTTATTTCAATTTAAATACTTTAAGGAACTAAACATAGAGCGATCTGTAAAATCCAATCAATCTGATCAGTAATGGAAAGAAACTCGCATTGTTAGCAATTTTCCATAATAGTTTATAAGTAAAATCAATAAGGTAAAAATTTAATTATGGCCTCTTTAGAGAATTTCCAAAACAACAGATAAATAATATTGGTAGACTCACACACTGGTTGTTAACTAAGTATTAATATAGGTCATCGTATGCTCTTTGGTAATCATAAATGAGTCATATATTAGTCTTAATAGACATTGATTTTCATTCCACCTACCATCTATTTACATTCAACTTCCCCTTTGCTCACAAAGTAAACTGTTCATAATTGCATTATGGCAATTAATTGCAGCGAAAACTGAAATTAATTTCGTTTATTGTAGTTGTTGTTCTTGTTTGTTGTTGTGGTAGTTATCGTTGTTTGCTTGTCCTTTGGTCTCGTTTCCTTTTTGGCATTACTTATACGACAGGTGTGCCGGGATGTGCACTATCCAACAACCACACCCTCTCCTTTTGCACTCGAGCCAGTGTGTGTGTGTCTGTGTGTAGAAATTATCTTCTGACATCGCTACCAAAGTTGTTTGTGTGTGTCTGTTTAATTATTTGTATGTGTGCGTGTGTAGCGCGGCTAATCAAACTTTAAATAGAATTTTGTTGTGCTCGACTCGCCGCCTCGCCTTATGTCTCTTCCTTTTATTTATCCCATCCCCCCATCCCACCAACCCATTCTATCCGTAAGGGCTTAGACCATTCCCATACCCCCTTCACTTAGCCATCACGTACATATCAGAAATGTTTTACAAAGTGAAAATGCACGAAACGTGTGCGAGTTTTGCCCAAGTTTTCCTAGAAATAACTTGCTTACTTGCAATTGTTGTTGCTGTTGCTGGTGTTGAAGTTGTTGCTTTTTTGTTTGTTTTCCACAAAAGAGCATTTTGTATCTCTCTTTCGGCAACAACATGTGGAGGGTGCTGACTGCCTGCCTGCCACATTGCACAGCATAAAAGTTTGTGCCACCGAAAAATGTTTTTAGTACTGCAAGTGCAACAGCAACAACAACTGCAAGTGGCGACACATTTCAGACATTTCCAACACGTTGACATATCCTTCTCGTTCTCCTTTCAGTTAGTAACTAACTATGGCACCTTTTGCTTCTTTTTTTTTCCTTTTTATTCTTTTTCGTTAATATCATCTTCTTGTTATACCCTCTTCTTCTTCTTCTTCTTCTTCAACTGTTTCATCAGACAATTTTCACTTTCACTTTATTTTAAAAAAGAGAAAAGCAAAAAGGAAACTCTTCTCATGGCGGTGTTGAAAAGCGGCTCATAAACAGTAAGCTGCTTAGAAAATGCAACCACTAGGCAGGCTTTAATACCCAACCACACACACAGATACCAAATTCCTCTCCTCCGTCCCCAAACAGACAAGCCCAGATGCCTTGGCATACTTTCTATGCTTTTATTTTCAATATATGTGTTAAAGTAAAAGGGGTTTCCATATTTTCTTTACTTTTTCCGTTTTCTTCTCCTTGTCTCTTTTATTTTTACTAACACCAAATCCCTTAAGTCCGTCCCTTTCCCTTGCTTACTAAAAGGAGACGACAATATTTATTTTAAGGCAAATAAGTTTATAAATATGTTAACTCCGTTTCGCCGTTCTAGCCATTCCTCCATTTTCAGCAGCGTGTGCATGGGCGATTAAGCGAAAGGGTTGAAAAGGGGGGGATGGGATGGTTTGAGGACTGCTGAAAAGCGCCTGTAGCATGCCACTTGTATGTATATGGGTATGTGTGTGTACTGTGTGTGTGTGTGTGTGCTGTGTACTGATATTTCAGACTGTTTCATCATTCTGCTAATTGCCTCGCTCTTATGCCTGCCCTAAAGTGTGAGTGCATTCACTTTGGCCTTGCCGCAAAGTGAATCATGACCCATAAATCATTCCATATTTATACTATAATTCCGCTTCCATATTTGTACAATATAAACATATCCAATACATATATATATATATCTATTTGTATAATGTCGCCGTTTTCTGCCAATAAAGTAATTTGTATAAACAAAATAATTCATAGTCAAGTTTCATTTATCAAAGAAGAACTTGGATTGAACCCTTCTGCCGATGGTCCTGCTGCTGCTATTGCTATTGCTGTTGCTTCGATATGGTTGTTGTTGATGTTGCTCCTGCTGATGATGATGATGATGATGATGAAGAAGACGATTGCCAACTTGACAACTGTCAACTGTCAGCAGTGGCAACAGCAAACTAAGGTCTGCTTCTGGTGGTCTGTCTCCCTCACTGAACAAACAATTGTGTCGCCAGGCGCTGAAAAATTGTTGAGCATTTGTTTTGACAGGCGCTGTTCGCGTTTTTGTTGTTGTCTTTTTTTTTTTTTTGACAATACAAAAGGCAGACAGACAACGACTACGACAAATAACAAACGTTGTAATGGCAGACTGACTACAATTCTAGGAATAGCACCAGGTGGTGGCTAGGTGGTTATACCCCATCATCTAGAAATTGGTGGTGGCGATGGGTACAAATTAATTGTGTCATGTGATGTGTGCAAAGATGAAATGACTAGACGATGAGTTGTCGTCTACAAATGAAGGAATAATACATGGTTCACATTGCGTATACTTCATTTGAAAAAGGCAATCAAAAGTAGAAGCAAGACCCAAGTTGGAAAAGGCAAAAAAAAAAAAGAACAGGAATCTTGTTTGACAAACCAAAGCAGATAACGTGACACGAAATTATTGTCTTTCTTATTTATGTAAAGTTTCTTAATAGTTTCATTTATAAAAGCAGGCAATAAATTTCCAAAATATTTCCACAAGAATACATGAAAATCTTATAAGTGAATAGTACATCGGTTCTTCATAAAGAGACACTTCTATGCACGAGAACTAATTGTCGCCGTCAAAACCTATAGCCTTAGTCTTACCTTTACTTTTAAAATATTCAGATATATTAAGATATCATAAAAAGTAAGGTTAAATAGTAACCAATTGAAAAATATACCAAATTTAAAAGAAAAAAAACAAAAGGCTTTAAATCTATTAAATCCTTTAAGCTTTCTTAACATTTAACTAAAGAAACTTCTGTTAGTACAACTTATGTCTGTTTGAAATCCCTTAACAATCTAAAAAACAATATTTTCACCCGGTTTTTGAATTTTTAATAATTTAATGAAAGAAAACGATGTTTTTTAAAAAATTTAATAATATGGCAAGTTCTGTAATGTTTTAAAATAAATGGAAAATTTGAAGAAGAGTCTCTCATGCTTACGTAGAGAAACATTTCCTCAAATAAATCTAATATACGGTTTCCGGTTTCCTATCCTAAGAAGATCCACTATCACCCGTTCAATTTGTAAATATTTTGAGAATAAAAATTAAAGAAAATATTGTTTAAGTATTTTATTGTTATATGCAAATTGAATGAGCGTACAAATTTACCCTTTCTTGAGCTTAAATCAGTTGAGAATTATAAATGCAAAAGCTTGTAAAAATAAGAAAAAATAAGCATGTTGTCTTGACACTTGATGTTCTAGTCACACTTGAAGAAATATTCTCTAAATAAAAACTATATTTTTTTAAGAATATATTTAAAAGAGTTTTGTTAGAAAACTTTAACAATGTAAACACGATGTCATCGCTAGTTTAGAGTGAAAAGTTGCAGTTCTACTGAGAGTGGCTGGCAGTCGCACGTCTTGTTTGCGCAAATTTCAATTTGTATATTACCTCATATCATATTGAGCGCATTACTTATGCACATGTAGAGAGAAGAACTTGCAACACCATGCATGATGGTATGCGTTTGTCTGTGTATGTGTGCGTGTGTGTGTATGAGTGCAGACAATGAAATTTATGGAAACACCAGGCAAAGAATAAGAAATATTGAAGCAGCCGAAGCACAAAAAGCAGAACAAGTAAAAGCAGAAGAAGAATATGCTACAAATTTGCTTTATTTAACATGCGAAAAAGTTGTAAAGTTATGTTACAATGAATTTGAGTGAATTTTTTTTTGTTGTTGGGGTAGATTGATTTTTCAAAGCAGAGAAGAAAGCAAAAGCAAAAAAGAACTTGAATTTAATCAGTGTCTGTGTGTGTGTGTGTGTGGCAGTTATACACACTCTAATTGAATTTTATTTTAGAATCATATGACTGGGTCTTAGCTCTGCAGGGTATTGCCAAAGTCGTATATTTAATTTGTTTTTGTATAACCAACTTTGTGTGTGTAATATGCCTGTATGTGATTTCATTTCCTTTTTACCACCATATGCCACCCATTTTCTACTACCATTGCATAGTTGGCAAAGTTTGCTGCCTTTTTTCCCCCCCCCCTCTTCTTTTTTTATGAGCATACACGATAGATATGTATATATGTATGTATGGGTGTGTCTGTATGTGTGTTTGTGTGTTGCAACCTTTTGAATAACTTTATATACCCAACTCGCTTACCCTTTGAGCTTGAGAAGCTTTAAAGGCCTGATCTCTGATGCCGTAAAATTGTTTTCTATCTCTATCTTTTAAGGTCTTCTGTCCCCTCTTTTTCTCTCTCTCTCTCTCTCTTACTCTTACATTTTCAATCTGCTTCCAACGTATTTGGACGATTGGCAAGTGAGTGAGATGCATTGGCTGTTGTGGCCTTCGTTCAACATTGACCAGAAGCAATTTGTTGTGCAATTTGCTACGAATTTGGCATCACATATATATGGCTAAGGGGAAATGTGAAGGAAAGTAAAAGGAAAGGAAAGGATGTGCTGTGGCTGCCACGCGTCCATGTATTGTGAACTGGCAACGCTGACAGGCAACGGGGACAATGTGTCCTTATTATTGTCGTAATTATCTCTTGAGCGTGTAGCGAGCGTGAAGCAAATGTAAATATAATAAAAATAAAAGCAGTTAAATGAACAAATTGAGTTGAGTCCGGCCAAACGACGAGATGCCACTAAAGAAAGGACAGTACACACACACACAGAGGGAAACAGAGAGAGAGAAAGGAAAGTGAAGGCTTTCATTTTACTTCCCAAACCCTTGGGGTAGGCAACATTGTTGTTGTGTCTTTCTTTTTAATTGCATTTTTTTATTTATTGTAATTTCACTTGGTTTATGTGGATGTGTATCTTTGTATATGTGTGGCTATGTGTGTGTGTATGTGTGCATTCAGCGAACCATAAACGACCCCAAACCCAAAGTATAGTTGACGCCATGTCGACTTTTTAAGGTGTCCAAGCGTCGGCCGCGTTGGCGTATACGTAATGTTTAATATCAGGCTCAAAGTTTTTAATTAACCCGACAGAAAGCATACATACATATATACAAATATCGGTCTTCAAAATGAAATGAACAATAAACGGTTATTCAATTCCAAAAAGAAAAAAGGGAAGAGAAATGGTTTCATCTCTTTACCTTTTCTCTCTCTCTCACTCTCTGACTGTCTGTCCCCAGCGGTATTACCCTTAAGCATTGCTTTTACCCAATGAATTCATGTGGGACTTGCAGCTGGATTCGACATTAATGAGTTGAAATATATGTAAATGTTATTAATTTAAATATCATATTAAAAATGAAAAGAAAAATTGAAAAGAATTCATTGCAAAAGGTGAAAGTTGTTACAGATTAAGTCCTTGTCATGGTCACTTATAAAGAGAAAGTATAACAAAAAGTGAATTTGTGAACCAAATTTTTTGTGGTGAAGAGAAGAAATAAGAGCTTACTTTACCATTTCAAATGATGTAGGATTCCTCTTATTATCTAATCAATTTCTTTTAAGAGTTTCGCCATAAGAAGGTCTTTATTATTCACAGAGGACTTTATGTATAATATTCCTTATGATTTTGGGTAAAGTACAAAGTAATTAAAGAGGTTCTCATATTTTATACGGCTTGATCTCAACTGCTGCTTCAACAACTGCCATGAGCTTCCTCAGGGTTGGCAGAGTTTGCTCGTCATCTCTATCTGGTCACATTGTTAGATCAAGCAATTGACAACGACAATGCGAAAAGGGTAGTTCCTCAACTGTATGGCAACTCCATTTCTTATATGTATATTTATATAGTAAATGTATTAGTGTAACACAATTTGTTGCTTATGTTTTAATTTTAAATATTATATATAAATGTTTGTGAATGAACTTAGGCAACTTGTCTGTAAAAGAACTTAAAGTTTATATTTGTATATATTGAGTAAAAAAACGATTAAATAAGTTTTTGAATAATCACAATATTGTAGTATTTTAGTAGTATTTTGATTCATTTTTCTTTTATCCACTTATTTCTATTCACCTTTAAAGTATCTCAAGATTAATGACTAATTTAATAGCTTGCCTAGAAATTTGTTTTATAATTATATTTCCACTACTTAACAATTGTAATAATAAATAATTGCTAATAGAATTGCTGTAAAATAATTTCTTCTCTTTTGTTTAATATTTATTTTTATTGAGACGCTTGTCTCACAGGCACTTTAAACGGACTTCTCTTCTTCTAAATGGCTACGGCCACAAATTAACACATTATAAGGTCATTGGCCAAAACATTTTGGTTTATTGACTTCTGTTTAATGAACTTGATAGCTTTCTCTTCTCATTTTCCATTCCCATTTAAACTCTTTTTAGCATTTAGTTAGTTAAGTTTATTGTTAGCCAATAAATTCTTTATAATGATATATTAATTATTTAGAAATATTCTATAAAATAATCAAATTTAATTTCTAATTGATATTTCAATTAATCAATTTAATAAACGTTTTATAAAATATTACACATACTTTTATCATTCACAGCAAATCGAAATGATTTAATGCGAGTAAATATATATATATACATCCGTATGTGGGACATATCTTTATTATTATCGGCAAAATATTGGAAATTGAGGTAAGTGTAAATTCCATAAATATTACTAAAATAATACTCTATAACATTGCACGGGAATTTTACCCTTTATCTAAGCTTTAAATCGTAAGGGAGGGGAATGCAAGAGTTTGGCTATTTATGGTCAATTTTGTGGTGATGTGACAAAATTTAATTAGAATTTCCGATACTTAACAATTGTGGAGCGGCATAATATTATAGGCCATTGGTTTGGCTTGACACCCGCATACTTGCATACAAATGGATACATACATATACACACACAAACACACACACACACACACGTAAACAGTTTATTTTATTTGTGGCATTTATCAGTTGAAACCGCAAAAGCCAAAATGCAAAGGAGAAACGGTAAAATGGAGGTGAAAACAGGTGCCACAGAATATTTTATGAATCATTTATAACTCAATAATCCTGTTGAGTTGATTTTAACCAATAATTGATTATTGTATCCGCCAGCTGTACCAACTCTCCTCACTCTCTCTCTTTTCTCTCTGTTGGCCATAAATTTTGTAAATGCATTTGAATTTTTTCCTCTTTTTTTGTACTCTTCAAACAATGAACCAAGTACTACAAATTTAATGACAAAATACAGAAAATTTAAGAGACAAATTCATGGCATACGCTTTGATAGAAGCAAATACTTTTGCCTAGACATGATGATGATGATGATGATGATGACTATGAAGGTCTCCTATAAAACCCTATGAACCTCTAGCCGAATTTATGCAAAATTTTTTGTGTATATGTGTGTGTGTTCTGTGAGGCAGTTGTTGCCTCCGTTTCTTCTCCAGGTCGTTGTGGCGTGCGCATTTCCATGAATATTAATGAGACAACACATGGAAATTAGAGAAAAAGAGATGAAGAGAGAGGGAGAGAGAGAGATGCAGAATGAGGCTATGAATGGTATAGAGTTAAAGAGAAATAGTGCAGATTTAGACCAAGACCAAAAATGATTGCCAAAAATCAAAATTCTACAAATATATGTATATATATATGCATATATACATTAAGTTTACGTGTGTAGATCTTCTAACAATAATAAGACAACTGGCAATCAGCCTCTAGCTTCTAAAGGTGTTGAACCAATGAAAATATATACATACATAAATATGCTAGGTGTGTGTCCGTGTGTGTCTGTGTGTGTGTGTGTTTGTGTGTGGCTTGATATATATTTATGGGGCAAGCTTTAGCCAGCCAGCAGGCATTTTGCGGTGTTGTATAAATTTAAAGCAGTTGCTATTAATGACACGCCCGAAAGTAGGCTACGGAAACAGATTGCCACACACACACACACACATAGATTTGCATTTGCTGCATGCAGCAGCTTTCATGCATAATTAACAACAAAAAAAAAGAAAGCAAAAAGAAAGCAAAAAGAATGAAACAACAAACAAACAAAAGCAAAATTTAATGTGCAACACAAATGAAATGAGTATTACGCCACCTACAGAGAGTAAAACAGTGCTAGAGAGATAGGAATGTAAGAGATAAAAGGTAGAGAAACACACACAAACCAAGAGACAGAGGGAGATCAAGATAAAGAGAAAGAAAGAGAGACAAAATGTTGTTGTTCATGTTCATGTTGTGTTTTCTTGTTTGTTGTAGCACATTATAAAGTTTTACCGGCACTTAAACACCGCTTACCCACACATCAATACACACACACACACACCAATACATATCTATATATATATTTGTATAGTTTTGTATAGTTTCCTCTGCAGTCAATATGCAGGCCAAAGCTGCAACAGATTCCCATTTCTTCTTACCCTCTCTTTCTTTCATTCTTTCTCTCTCATTTTCTCTAGAATGCCACGCTAGATTGCCACTGGTCAAAAGACCAAAAAAAAAAGAAATATTATAATCAAAACAAGCAAACAATAACAAAAAACATTTGCTAAACATTATGTTACCCTTTTTTATAAATATTTTAAGCAATTTTTTATAATTTTTTTACATTTTCTTAATATTTTTAAATGGTTTTCTGTTTATAATTCCTACATATAGATTTTTTTTTTTGATGATGTTAAATGGGAATTAATATTTAAGTTTAGTAATAAATTAAAAATATTAAATTATACATTTTATGAAATATAGTAAAATATATATTGAATTGGTCAATAGATAAAATGTAGTGTACCTCCAGGATAATGCGATACACGTTTTTTAACTCGCCAAAAGCTATTACAGCTTGAATGGGATGTGCTGCCACACCCACCATATTCTCCAGACTTGGCACCTTCGTACTATTACTTGTTCCGGTCTCTGCAGATTTTTTTTGAATGGTACAACCTTCACCTCAAATCAGGACGTCAAAAACCACTTATACCAATTTTTTGACAGCAAGGATCAGAAATTTTATGAGCGTGGAAGCAATCCCTTGCCCGAAAGGTGGCAAAAGGTATTAGATCAAAATGGAGAAATCATTATTTTATAAAATGTTTTATAAAATAATAGAAATCGGGTTTAAATTGCAACAAAAAAAAACGATATTACTTAGTGAACAACCTAATATACATATATAGTTGCACTAGAACGATAAAATCACTAAAGTTAAATTTTTATTTAATTTAATTTTTCTTTATTTCAATTATATACTTTATGTAAAAAGATTTCAATTTAATTGTTCATCAAGACAATAACTAAAATGTCTTGTAAAGGACACCTAAACCAGGCTTTAAGACATTTGTGATATTAGTAAAATATTATTAACAGATTCCAACAAAAAAACATACAAATTAAACAATTACTGGTACATCAAGCCCTAAGCTTAAAGTGAACTAATGCAACATAAGTGAAACATTGAAAATCTTATATCTCAGTTAAGTATCTGCCACTTACGAAAGCCACTTCACTTAAATCAATGGATTTCGATTTAATCGTTTTACAGCCCCAAGTGCCAACATGCTCTCGACTACACTAGTAAAGGTAATACCCTACCGACTAACGGACCAACCGACCGACTGACTGACTGACCAACTGTCTATAAGGGGATGTAAGTTTGTCTAGTAAAAGACAAGAGGTTGAACATCATCAGCATCAGTAACAGGAAGAGGCAACATCACTAGCCACAAGTGCAAAACTTTATAAAATGTTGTGCACATTTTTAGGGCAGGTGTTTGCCTCACCTACCAACCCACCATCACTTTCTCCCTATACACATTCGAGCAATTATGCCCACATACAAGTCGTATGGAGAAGATGAGATGGTCTAGATGAGTTTTCTGGATGGATGAAATGCAAACAAAAGGAAAACTATTTTTCTGTGCATTTTCTAGCTGCTGCTGCTGCTGCTGTTGCATTTTCCGAGCCAAAGTAAATTTCGTGTTAATTAATATGGCACTGGCACAGTGAATGAAAATGAAATGTATACGCCTCTGAGTTAGTTAAAAGGAACCCAAGAATTTTATTGATGGTAGGAAAAATGCTCAACACCCACATAACCTTATAATAGATAATGGTTGAATTTTCCCTTTGGCTTTTCACATTGTAACCAAAAAAAAAAAAAAAACTTTCACTTCAATTGTCGATAGCAAAAAGTTATTTTGGGCTAGGCGACATTTGCATAGCACTTAACTTGAGACCGACATGTGATATATTTGCCTAACAATATCTACCCAAAAAAAAAGAAAATAGGGAAAGAAGGGAGAATACGATGTTGGTGATGGGTGAGAAGGGTCCTTTTTTGAATTTGAAATTGTGAATCTCTGATAGTTGACTGAGATTAGCTAACTCTACCCAAGTCCAGCCCATTTTTGGCCCAACAAAAGGCTGAAAAACATGCAATCTTTTATTTAATGAGTGCGAGAGTCAACAGCTCAACTTCAAGCTGACACTTTTGGTCGCTGTCCCCCCGTCCGCCTACTAGCATTGCCATTGGGGCAGAAATTGAGGAATCTGGGTTGCACACACACACACACACACACTAACAACGACATACACATGGATGAGTTATTAAGCCATGTTTGTGCTTGTCTTTCTGGCTGCCACACATTTTCATTGAGAAATATTTGCAGTCGCCTAGCTTTTCAGACGTGATTTAAGAAACTTTTCAAATATGTTGCCATTGCGACTCTAAGAATAGATAAAACGTAGCAAAATGTTAGCCAGAGTTTGAGTTAGAGGCAACTAAAGTTGTGGAGGGAGGGGGGCGGGTTAAGAAAATGTCAGCGTTGGCCATTTTACACTGAGAAATACAAGTAAAATTATTTAAATGTTTCTATACAAAATAAACTTTAAAGTAAATATTAATTCATATTAATAAAGACATGTTATCAATGCTTGAATAAATTATTGAAATTTAATCTTTTAACTGGCTTAAATATATTTTGTTTAAGTAAACGTAAAAATGTAACGAAAGACAAGTTTATTAACTTGATTGTCCATTTATAAATGAAAATGTTTAAAGAAAGGTAAATAATATGAAATAAATTAAACGTAATGAATAAACTGTCTTTTTAGACAGATGGTTAAGACATTTTCATTCGGTTAAACAATGAATAAAAAGTAAAATTTAATAGCTAAAAGTTAGTCAGATAGATATCTTCTATCTCTTAAAGGTTGCCATAGATTTCGCTTATATAAATTAAGTTTCTATAAATTTTCTTATGCTCAAAAGGTTAAATAAAGAAGCATAAAGAAATTTTCTTACACTCTAAAGTAGATTTCTGGTATTTGTCATATAAAGATATATATATATATTTCAAAAGGTGAAGATAAATTAAATTTCTTTGAAGTTTTTTACTTTAATGGTTCAAAAAAGGAAAGGATAATGAAATTTTATTACATTTAAAAGCAGATTTCTTGATTTACTCAAATAAAAACGTCTCTAAAAATCGAAAACAATTTCTGACAAGATGTACGACTATTTCTTATTCTATTCTTTAAACTATTTCCATAGAGAAAATAAAAAAAAATGTGAATAAAAACTTAACTTAAAGTTAAATCAATATTCAAAAGGTATTTTCTATTAACAAATTCCATTAAGATATTGTGCTTGTGTTAAACAAATTCCATTAAGACATTGTACTTGTCTTAATGGTATTTGTTTATAGGAATAAAAATTCATAAAATTATATTGAATAAATTTGAAAATTTAATTCTATTTAAAATAGATTAAAAAGCCCTGTAAAATGTCTTCATTTTCTTTTTAAAATTTTTATATTCTTTTAAAATTTTTCTAATAAGTTTTGTACTCTTTGAGAATTTGTAAAAGCTTTACTTTATATGAAGCTTCAATGGTTCCATTTTTACTACTGAAAACTTTTGTTTTATTTCTTTTGAATTAAATGAGTTTTATTTAAATTTTATTCCCTTTGAATTCAATGTTTGAATTTACTTTAGTGTGATTTAGGTACAATATGCTATCTAATGCAATTTTTTGTAAAAAGTATATATAAAAGTAAATATTTTGTTCCTGCTTTTTGATGATCAATATCATGGAATTGTTTTATTTTATTAACTAACTAAAACAAAAACTTCATTGAAATTCTCTTCGTAATATTGAAAATTAGTAAAAATTAGTTCTAATATATTTGTATTGAAACTCATTTTACTACTAAGTTACTAAAAAAGAGTTCTAATATTTTGTATTAGAACTGTTTTTTAGTAAATTTTAATATGCTGCTAAGAGTTTGAAAATATATTTAGAAATTTCATTGAAATTCTCATTATAATATTGAAAGTTACTAAAAAGAATTCTAATATTTTTGTATTAAAGTCCTTTTTTAATAACTTTCAATATTCTGCTGAGATTTTTAGTAGAGTTCATTAGCAAAATTTATTTGTATTCAAATTAAATCATTTTTTTAAAGATATCTAGAAAAAGAGCTAATAAATTTGACTAATATAAGGAAACTTAATCGACTTAGTTTTAAAACAAATATTTTGAGTATATTGAATTTAAAAGCTACTTTGTTTTACAATTTCCAAATTAAAAACCATTTCTTTTTTACGATAAGAACCACAAAAACTTTGGGAAGAAAAAGAGTTATTACTAACCATAAATAATTCAATGATGGTAACTCAAAATTTTACAAATTGATTCATTTGATAGATAAACCTATTTTGAGTTTAATTTATTTTCAAGTGTAAGCCGTTTTCCACCTTTTCCACACACTCACACACACACACACACACACATTGTCGCACATTTCGTTGTCACAAAAATCTCTGTGTGATCTTTTTCTCGGTTCATTCAGTTATTTTTTTTCCTTATTTTTTTTTTGTCGTAGTTGGGCAGCCAATTTGATTGGAAAACTCATTGAAGCGTAAATGTCAAAAGGCGCTACAGGTTTTGGCTTTATTCTTCTTCAATACCGTGTGTGCAGGCTTGTGATTTATCTTCCAATCGCACCCCTAACGCAGTCACCTGACAATGCACCCCTCCCACCCTACCCTATCTATCTATATGTATGCTCACGGACACTTCTTGTCGCGAAACTTTTCTATCTATTTTTTTTGGTTTGCAAAAAAGTTGATGAAGTTATGTCTGGCATGGTTACTGAACTTTTTGACCCCTTGACATATATTATTTTAGATATAGATGCATATACTTTTACTTTATATATACATATATATATATATACCTATGCTTATGTCTACGTCTCGTCTTTAACCACAAATTGGTTTTCAATGTTTTTCAATTGTATATGTTGAAATATATTTACAATTATTAGAGCATCTGTGGGTAAGGCAAAGCACGAAACATTGTCCATAAATAAATTGCCTTAAATAATGATTATAATACCATTTATTTATACAACATGCATTTTGGTTAGCAATGTATTTATTTTTGTATTTAATGCAACAAAAGCAGCTGAAACCGGTAGGCAAATAAATGCTGAAACTAAAACGTTTTGTTTCAATTAAAGACTTTGGGATTATCAAAATTGTATATATATATATATCCATATATTTGGGTTTCATGCCACAATTTTTGGTTTTTGCCTTGTCTGGTTGTCAAGGTTGCCGGTATTTGGTATTCTCACAAAAAAAAAAGAATTCCATACCATTCCTGACCCTGGTCAATAGTCCAAGTGCTGGTCCTGGTCAGTCTGGCCGGCCGGTAATAGCAGTAAATTCTCCTGATGCTCTATATTTGCCTCCCTTTTTCATGCCCCGCCCATTTAGTATTTTGTTTACGTTTTTATGTTGGACGCGACGGGCCCATAATTTATATCCTCGAAGATGTCCTTGCGTGTCCTGTGTGTATATGTATGCGTGTGCGTGCTTGTATGCCCCTCATTGCTGGGCTGTCAGCGCCTCGGAGATAAGCTGACTGCGAGAAATATGCGTTCTGTCCCTTACGAATGTGCGAATAATGAGGAAATGGAAGGCGTAGCGTAGATGCTGCGGTTATAAAACCATCTCCCCACCAACCAACAGATGTATAATATGGGGGCTAGGATGGTGGTGGTGCTGTTGCCAACAACAAGACATAAATAAAACGCACAACGTCGACTTTAATTGGTCACGCCGGTCCACCAGAGAATGTAGGAACGCGAATGCCGCTAAAACTGTGACCAGCTAGAATCACATAAAAGAGCAGAGTGATGAGTTCGTGACTTGAGTTTAGAAAACACACGAAAATTTTGATTTAATTAACTAAATTCTTTAGCAAGTTTTTCAGTTTTTTGAACTATAGAGTAAAGAGGATAGTCCAGTTGCTGCATCTCACACATTTTCCTTACAATTGCTTACCTTTGGCGTTTATAAAGACAGAAGTACTGTCTTAGGCTAAGATAGTTGCTGCGTGAAGAAACTTTTTTCATTTTTCTTTTCCTATAAGCTTTTAACACCAGGAGCCTTGTCCTAAGCGCAGCCAGCTGTGGCGTATTCCTAGCTAAGATGCTACAAGTTTTGGATTCCTCTTTACTAGCAATGCTCTAAGACTAGTTGCTATGTAATTTTGTTCCACTACTTGCTTACTGTGACTCCATGTAAGCTGAAGAATTTTCTAAAGCGCAACCAGTTGCTGCGTAAACATTGTACCTCAAAAATATGTTTCATTACTTGCTACTTTCCATCTTAAATAACTAGTTCCACTACTTATTTGCTTAGATTATGCATGAAGCGCAAGAACAACTAAAGCTCAACCAGTTGCTGCTTGGGTGATTGGTCAAGACTTTATGCAACGAATGATGATTTGCCTATAAGAAAGATTCTAATAGGTTAAACTTACACTGAAACTAACCTAAAGTCATCGAATTGACCAAATCTGCATTACACAATCGTATCGAGGAGGTCTAATTTAGAATTATAAATACTCTTTGCTTTGTAGTTTAGACATTCAAATTTAGAATCTCTAGTATTCATTTCACGGTCTCCACTCTAGTCTTTTGGCCATTTTTGCTTTTGCTGGCGTTTGCTCTTGTTTTTGTTGGAGAGGTTAATATGTGCGACTGATTTATGTTGGCGGAACAGCAACAGCAAAAGGAAAACGAGTGGGAGTTGGATGGCCAAGTAAGAGAACTGTGGGAGAGTTACTAGTGCTGCTACTTCTGCTTTTGCTGCTTCATTCTCGGACACGGACATGGCCATCTTTTGTAGCCGGCGCCAGACGCACGCAGAACATCGTTCATCCTTTTGCTGCTGTTGCCTTTGCTTGGTTGCGTGGTGCTTCTCGGCATATTATAAATGATTTTAATAATTTGAAACGATTTGTTTAGTTCTGCATCAAGTCGGATAAACGTCGATGATTAATTAGCTAAAGCGGAAGCCATACTTACCACTCCACCATATCCGTTCATCCGCCAAAAAAAAAAAAAAAATCCATTGGATAAGCATTTCTATATCGCTTTGGCATTAAAGCTGAATGCCAGCCAAAGACAAAGTTAATCAAGTGAGGCCCAAAAGCGAAAATTAATTGGTAATTCGTGTTGTTGTTTACCCCTACTTTCCCTATCCCTACCCGCGTTATATACATATGCAAATTTCTGTCAGAATTTCAATTTTTTTTTTCTGGTTTTTTGACTTGCTTGTTATTCTCTTGGCCAAGATAAAGCCCGGATTGTTAACTTTATGGCTTTGTTGTTTGCTATTCGTATGTGGAAATACTGTTTTCTTTTTTTGTTCTTTGTTTTGGTTAAAGGCTTCTTGTTCGGTAATTAAATTTGCAAAAATTAATTATTTACACAATTGAACATTTAATTTGTATGAGAAGAGAACCAGGGCGATTTTGAAAAGCAATTTATGCATATGCATGTAAATATTTGCATTGAAATGTGAACAAAACCAAATTGAAATTATTATTAAACTCTCTCAGTCAGTATGTCTGTCTGTCTGTTTGTCGATTCATTTCGTCCTGTCGAGAAACCACAGCCAGCAATAGTCAGGCAGTCATCTACAACATTCAACAACTAAAATGGTCTACATATATACATAAATATATATATATATATACATATATATATATATCTATCTATCTATCTATCTGACTGAATGCCTCCGTGGTTTCTATAATACAATTCTCACCCATACCGATCGATTCTCACCATCTCGCATCAATGTCTGGCAATTTATCCTCAACTATGCCTCAAGTGGGAATACATTAATTCGAAAAATGTTAGACATTAATTAAGTGGGCCATAGCTAAAGCATTTTCATTTTATTTGGCTATATGTGATGAGTATAGACAAAGTATATAGAAAAGTATTGTTATATCTGCTGTCATATCATTCGATACCTGGCATCAATTTGTCAACACTCTCTCACTCTGACTCAATCCTTGCCATGGATTTGTCCAGTCTGTTTGGTTGGTTGGTTGTTGGGTGGGTTGTGTGAAAGTGTGGTACCATTATTGACACATTTAATCCATAATTGTCAACATCATTTGCCTGTGGATAAATTTAAAGCCATCAATTGAAATATAAAGAGTTATAAATTCGTTTGCCAGCGGCTCCGGTTCGTTATGCTATAGTACGAATCGATTTATTTAATATTTCAAATGTAATTTTACTCGCAATATTTGTTGTATATTCAATACCCTTTCGCAGCAGATGGGTACTATATAAATGTTTATGAAATTTGTCAACTGTAAGATTAAAATATTCAATTAATGATGGGTTCTTTATTATTTTAATAGTTGTTTGAATCTTTTCTAAAATAAAGGTATTGATGTGGATTATTTGTAAGAATCAGACTAAGTATATCTGATTGACCATCTACGTAATAGCAAAAGGAGCAACTATTAGTTATATAGGTAATAACAGGCCGGTAACTTTAGTGTGTATATTATTCAACTGATTTCATTTTAACATATTTGCTTAAAAAAGGAGAACTTGGTGTTTAAACAAATTGCTTATCAAAGTTAATCTTTCCTACTTCTAAAACAAAGTACCATTTGGTCTATACTGGAAAAACACAGATTCTTTAAGAGATATATCATTGGAATATGGTATTATAAAACTTGGCTATTGACTCCAGAATTTGCAATTTCTTTTCCCTACTTTAATGCTTAAACATGTTGGGAATTACAACTTTAATTACTGCAGCGAAAGAAAGCTGTCTCAGTACCACGGCTTACCTTTTTATGTGAATACCAGCCGTAAATATGTTGGGAATTATTACTAACCAAAGCGAAAGAGAGTCCACAAAGTACCAGAATTGATCTTTTTGTGAATACTAGCCCCAAGGATTATAATCCTAATTGGAAAACTACTAAAGTTGCTCCAGAAATTGATTGTCTAGATAAGTAACACAAATGCTCATTTACTGAAATTTTTTTCCAAACAATCATCCAACTATTTTGAAACCTGTAGCAACGGTACCTTTCCATATACAAATAATATATCTGAAGAATTCTTGCTTATGCTCGATTTCAGTGCTCAATTATGATTGACTTTAACTGGCAATCCCGTTAAGAGTCCTTAAAATTCAACCTTAAAACTTAAAACACTTAATGAAATGGTAAAAGAATGACCACATTTAATTCTTATGCCACCGTGCGTATACTTGATATTATCTTACCTTTATACAGTTGTCATAGTTTTTTAATTAAAAAACTGTTCGTTAGGGTATATACTCTTTGGCATATTAAGCCGAGCTTCCGGTAACAACTTTTTTTTAATCATTTTCATAAAGCCGAAGCCAAATACTTAATGTACGGATAATTCATAATTTGTATTCTTTTTTTTATTATTTTGTTCGAGCATTGTTTAATATTTTTTTAGTCTCATTGCCATGCCAATTTACAAATTTAAATTTAATTTATATTATTTATATATCTATACATATGTATATATATAAATATATATATATATATTCCACTTGATAGATATACAGCTAATTAAAATTGCTATTCATTTTCGCCGCGGCAACGCGCCTCATTAAGCAGCATCAACAGTAGCAGAAGCAACAGCAGCAGCAGCTCCTCCAAACTCTTCACACTCCTTTACCGCCCTCCCTGCCATATACTTGCTCTCCTTGCCCTGTCTGTCTTCAGTATGGTCGTGACAAAACCATTTAATTAATTGGAAAAATCAAGAGTTTCAATTACGTGGCATGCATTTGGAAACTCTGGCAAATCGAAATCTATTGGCCAATATGGCACGCATGCCGTTACCGTTAGATAAATCCAACCGCCCCCCCTCCGCCTTCCCCCTTTTATATCTTTATGCTGCAATTTCTCCTTTAACCATCTCTCTACATGATATCTAAAGAGGAATGTTCAATCTGTGCACTAGTGATGAGGGCGTGATAAAACTACATGAATTTTAAAAGGATATAAAAGGACTTTTTATGATGCAATAGATGAAATTTAAAAGAAAACAAAACTTCAAAACAATATATACCATTGCTTATTGATAATGAGTCTATTTATTAGTAGGTTCATGTTCGATAAGGCAAAATTATATTTTTATTCCTATACAAACGAACTATTATCTAGTTGGTAAGTGTGATATTGGTGTTTTTGATATTGATTAATTGATTATTACAAACGAATGAATGAAAAATGTTGAAAGAAAAAGTAAAGCTATGTAAAAGTTTATGAAAATATAATACTAAGTAAATAATTTTTTATAAAAGGTTTGTCAGGCGTTTCCCCTTTTAATATCAAAGCTTGAATTCTGAATGGAACTTATACTTGGAAAATTTTCCAGAAACAAACTTTCTTTTAGTGAAGGTTTCTACTAAAAAGTTTTCCATATATATTATATATTATTATATTATATTAAATGAATTTCAATTGATTTGAATTTGAAATTTTATTCTTAATAATATTTTTAAGTATATAGTAAATTTGATTTGCACGCTTTCATCTCTAAGAGATTTGGTTAGACCTTATTCCATATAGAAATGACTAGTCATAAAAGGGCAAATCTAATTGATATCTAGAGTGGCATCATAGTGATAAACGTTGAACAAACATAAATTTTGCATCTAGATATGTATGTATGTATTAGAGAATTTACAACATAAAATATATTGGCATATGGAAATGGGGGAGTGGTGATGGGTATATGCATTTTTGCCCCTTTTTTGTTGATAGAATAAGAGGCTTATTGTTGCACAGTCGATGTCGATTCACTTTACACATTGCATTGGCAATATTTTGTACAAGTTTCTTTTACCATAAAATGTGATCTCTTAATCACATTTGCTGCACGACTTGTTGCACTTTTCCTTTTGCTATTGCAATGCATTCAATTACTTAGGATAATTGAAAAGGACCTCACCCGCTCCCAAATGGCATATAAAATGCGCAAAAAAAAAAAAGAAAGTGTAAAAGGAAATGGGAGTAGTAAGTCGATGACAGATTGTCTTTGAGGAGCAATAAGTTAATGTGAGCGACCTGTTTTTATTTTTTTTTTTTCCAACTGGGGGGCAGGTGCATGCATCATTGTGCGTGTCATTCTTATAATATGTCAACATGTTAAGGGGTCATCATTATTATCAAATTGGTGTTAAGAGGGGGTGGGCGGTGGCAATGTCTGTCAGCAGGTGTTGATTAAATGGATGGGCAGGATTAACACGCTTTGGGCGTCTGTCTTTTACTCTTTATTTGCTTCTCTTTTTATTTTTAGTGTTTTATATCGAAAAGTGAAGTAAAGCAAATAAATCTTATTTGCTCGAAGAAAATATTCTCGGCACTTTTTTCATTATTTCTTTGCGTGTCTCCACCCCTCTCTCTCACTCTTTCTCTATGTTTATTTTCTTGCATATTTTCGCCCAACATCCTCCACAAAAATAAAAAAAAAAAGACGAAAACAAAAAAGGAGAAGCAAGCAAGCAAATGCCCGAAGCTAAGTTATAAATTTATTGCTGAACTTTGAAATGCCACGGGCCACAGCTCCATTTCCTTGGCTACCTCCCCTTACCCTTCTCTCACACTATCATTTTTGCCTCTGTCTCCGCTTGAACTAAAGTCGAAGCGATTTTAAGGCCAAAAACTTGCTGCAAGCTTAGTCCCTTCCATTTTTTTGCAATTATCCTTGAAAATGCAGCTAGCGAAAGTTACGCCAGCGTGTTGAAAACTGTAAGAACGGAAATGTGTTTCTGGTATGGGAGGGTGAAGAGATCTGCGAATAATTTATTAGCTGCGTGAAAAATAATTTATATCTCGTTTTTTTTTTGTTATTGTTGTTTATTTTTGTTTTTGTTGTTTTGCATCAAAAACATTGCAGAGAGACGAATGTGTCCAAATAAATTAAAGAACTTGCAACACAGTTTGAATATCATCAAACGTCACTCAGTTCGACAGCCATTGTAAGTGTTCGAGAGGTTTGTGTCTTGGCTACAGTTTGAAATGCTTTGAACTGTTAAGTTAAAGAGTTGTAAATTTATTAATATATTTTATAATTATTACTGGAATACGTTTTACATTTCACATTTTTAAAAATATGACGAGAATTGCAACAAATGTTAAAGTGATCGATCCTAAATAACATGACAATTATTAATGACAAATCCGAGTCCTCCCACCGAGACAAAAAAAATATTCCTCGATTTCAGCATATTTGATTAGAAAAGAAATAAATCATTTCGATTGGTTTTAGCAAATTAGCACCAACCAAGAATATGGAGGAGGTCTTCTCTCTCTCTCTCTCTCTCTCTCTCTCTCTCTATCTCTTATTTTGTCTTGGCGCTGCGTAAATTCGATGCAGAAAGCAGGGAACGGGGCGGTGGTGGACGCTCCAAGTCAATTTGATAGCCATTGACATTGCCATTGTGATGACGTCGCATTGGTGTCTGATGATTGCTCTTTCTGCCCACACGACTCATTGTGGCACTGGCACTGCTAACACCATTATGTGGTGGCGGTTTACGTGGCAGCGTTGACATCTACAAACCAATGAAAGAGAAGAATTTATAATAAAAGTTCTAGTCATAGTGTAAATTTTTCTTATTTACCCGCTTATTTTGCTCCTGTGAGTAGTTAATTTCGTAACCCTCGCTTATATGTTTTGGTTTCCAAGGTGCCAACATGGACACGGAACGGGATACAGTCCTAGTCATGGGTTGTAGTGGTTCCTGTTTACCCTTGCCACCTGTTGTGGAGGAGCCACCTTTGCGTAGATCATCACGTGACATGGAACGATGACGCAAATTATATGGCTGTGGTATATCACCAACTGTGGTGGCATGTAAATAAACCACACTCCTCTGACTGTTTAAACTGGATTCACCCTCAGTGCCGGAACTCTCAGCAGGATAACGGTCCCTATAAGCAGTAACAATCATTTATCCATCATAGTTATCCATTTCCAAACACTTACCTGCCATAGCTGGAGTCTTGTACCAAACCCCGTCTTTCTGCACTACGTGCCGGTTTTGGAGGACCTAGCAAATGTGTCGGCCTTTCATTATTCCTCTCTAGCGACATGGCACGTTGATTGGGAATACTGCTGCCCCGCTTATGACGATCCATTGTGGCTGGCTCTGGTTCGGAACCACTTTCCGAGATGTCGTGCAGCTCACGGGAACGTGAATAATGTCGCCGTTTACGGAAATCCACTTCATCGCTGCCATCATTATCCAAATGTTGCATGGAACTGGCACGTTGACGATTAGAACTGGAGTTAGATGTCTGTGCCCGTTGTCCCGAAAGTGTGTGTCGATAGTCACGCGATGGTGGTGGAGGACTACGATCCAAATTGTAGGCACTCTGAGAGTGCTTAGAAGCTAATGGTGGTCGACTCCTAAAAGCAAGAAAGACTTTGTAAGAGAAACAAAAAGTATAAAAAAGGAAAGGTTTACTTACCTGGGCATGCTGCTGGCCTTGGATATGGTGGGTGGATTTGAATCCAAATCAGTATCACCAAAGAAACGCAAATTCTTGGCCGGAGCAGTTGGAGCATTTCGTTTTGTTCTTTTCAAACTGGAAGTAGTCGCCTCGCTATGTCCATTTACAGACACATTAAGCTAGGAGACACGAGGAAAAAGTAAGAGTATAAGTATAAGAAACCAACTCGTTTTGTATAGTCGTGCAATAACTCACCTGTTCCTTGGGACTACTCTTGGCACGACGATCCAATGACTTGAACCAGCTAGTCTTGACCAGTGGAGTTGTTGACTCCTTTTGCTTTTGTTTAGCTGGTTTATCCTCTGAATTGCGTTTAATTAGCAATGGACTAGCTTTTGGTGTGGACAGACGACGTCGCATAGAGATATCGATAGTCTACACAAAGATGAAAAAGAGATGGTGATAAATATATTTAGAAAACAAATGACTATGGGTCAAAGGTTAGCCCACATTACAACAGGTTGCACCATAGACACAGACACACACACACATACTTAGACAATATGGGGCAGGTGGCCTTTTGCTGCACGAGTCGCCGTTTGCATCGTTTTGTGGTTTATTTTTTGTATTTGTTGGGGGCGGCACTCACATTGCCAAAAGCAAACTTGTTTTTGTTATTTTCTATTTTTGTTTGAAATTGAAACGTTGCCCCACTTGTGGTTGGAATTGTGAGCCCTTGTTGTTGTTGTTGCAACTAACAAACACGACTCTTGCATAGAATGGAATGTGGCACAGAGACAAATTCAAGCTAAAATAATAAAAATGAAATCTCCGTTTGCTTACGCACCCACTAAAAAAAGCAAAAAAAAAAAGAATACTAAAACTAAATAATTAAAAATTCAAATATGCCAAAGCTAATATAGTTTATGACCAAGCTGGGGCACCCCCATAAATTAACTAACAAACCAAATTGACACATTTTTTATTATATTTGATTCTTGTTTTTTTCTCCTTTTTTTCTTATTTTTTCTTTTGGTAGAATCTTTGAAATAAATGTGCTGGCAGCACTTAAAAGTTTTTATTTTTTTGATTTTTTGTTTTTGGTTAAATTCTTTGAAACACTTTGGGGCGGCTTTTCGTTTTTGGCTTTTTATGGCCAAGTTCTGACAAAGGTGCGACCACACCTTTTAGTTGAGGACAAGAGCTTTACGCGTATGTTTTTCAATAAACTGAAACACAATGCTCCTGTAGGATATACAAATTTATAGCATTCAAGAAAGGTGCCCAAATGATCTTTGGGCAATATTCAAAAGATAAGATACGCTTGAAGCGATCGCCCATAGCACATCCGTTGGCCCACCCCAAACCCATCGCATCTCCCTCTTTTAGAATGCAGTCCAAGGTCTGGCCAAGAAATTCGCTCAAGCATTTCAAATTAACTAACTAAGTTGTTGTTGCTGTTGCTGTTAGTGTTGCCGGTGTGCTTGTGCAATATGCAAGCTTTGTTGGCAGTGGCCAAAGCAAAACAGTTTACATATTTGTATAAAAAAAAAAAAATTTCTAGCTTCAAGTTGACGCGTTTGTCGTTTCGCTGTCAGCTTTCTTAATTTGTGAGCCCAGTGACAGAGTAAACAACAAACCAACTGACAAACTGACTGACTAACTGACTGACTGGCAGCTGCTGCTGCGTGGGCATTGCCATCCTCGTTGAGCTTTTTGTTCTTTTTTTGCTCACGCCTCGTCGCTGAATAGTTTTTTAGCTCGATTTGGCCAAGCGTTTATGATTTAAACCTAGAATTCTTTATGGGTCTCGGGGCGATTTGATTAGATGTGCCTGAAAGTGGACGTGACGTTGTCATGGCACCAATTTTGGCCAATGGAACGCCCACAAAAAAAAACTAAAAAAAAAAAAAAAACCATCGCTTACTATTCAGAACTAAATAGAACAGACCAGACCTCATCAGGCCAGGAAGTGAGGTAAAAAAAAACAATTGTATTTACCTAAGAGAGCAAGTCTTCATTAATTCGTTATTAATAATTTGTGGGTTAACGAACTTCTTTTGAAACATCAATTGGACATTAAGTACAGCCCAAGAAAAGCCCGAATCTCTAAGACTTTATTTTTCTATATTCTATGTTTTTGCTTTCATTAATAATTACTTTGTATCTGTGCCAAAAGTGGAAAGATTTCTTAACTCACCTTTGGTTCGCGTGAGGTCTCTTCGTTGAGGGCATGATGTTCACGATAACGCGACCGCATCTCATCTTCCCTAACCATATAGCGTTCCTTCTCCTTTTCTCTTTCACGACGACTCAACGTACTGTCATTGCCATTGGTCAGCCTTGACTGGGTGTCCTTTCGACTACTTGACACATTGCTGGCACTGCTACGACCACTTCCCCCACCACTATTGCCCGTAAATAGCTGTTTGACCTTCTCAAAGCCACCCAGTTTCTTATTGCGTTTCAAGGTGCTCGAATCATCGCGTGACTGGGATTTTTCACGACGTCGCAATGTGCTAGTAGCTATTGGATACTTATCCAAATGGGGATCAAAATGTGAGCCATCATCTATCGAACGTTCACGATAGACATAGCTGTGCTCGCGACGCAAACGCGTGGGTACTGCTTGCTGACGTTGCAATTGACGCTGTTGCTGAGCGCTCTCCCGGCGCTCTTTTCGCAAAAAAGACTCACAGACTCGTATGTCATCGAGTGTGGTGCGTTTGCGCCATCTGTAAAGAACAAGATATTTCAAATGAATGCTGACAGACAGATTTCTTTTCTTTTTCTACTTACCTTGAGGTTATGTCTCCATTGAATGATTCCTTACGAAAATCATTCTCTATGCCTGAATCTCCCTTATCAAAGCTACGCTGCTGTAATTTGTCCCTCTTCAGGCTACTCTGCCAGTAATCCGATGGCAATTGCTGGTGATGCTGCTGCTGCTGCTGAGGCAACTGCTGGTGATTTCTCAACTCTGGAGATGATCTATACTGATCTGTCAGTTGAGAGTCCAAACTTTTCGGTTCTTGTTCCAATCTCTCTGCTGAATTGTAGTCACGCTCCGGATATCTTGGCTGGGAGCCAGACACACGTTCGCGATGTCTTGACTCTCGTATTTGGCCATCTTTCTGTGTTTCTCTTACATAGGTCTCTTTAACACCTCCATGACCATCGTCATAGTACTTGGTGTGACGATAACGTGATGTCTTTTCCGCCTTGGGACTGATATCCAGGGGAACGGAACGCTCCCTTTCGGGACTGAGGTAGGCTCGTTGACGTTCCAATGTGGTTGTCTGCCCGTTTGGTTCACCAAAGCGACGAGTGAGTATACGATTCTCCAACTGAGCTCTTCTATAGCCCAAATTATCCAAATATGGAGCTGGGCTAACGCTACGTATAACAGGCACAATAGGTGGTTCACGTTCTCTTTTGCCATATTCATCCTCATAGTATACTTTTCGTGTCTCAAAACCCAAACCTTCGTCCTCGTCACTGAGATTACGTGGACTTAACTGCTGCCATGGTGAAGGTGAATGGGAGTTACCTATTCGTGTAGATATGGGATTACCATTTGGGGTTGGCGAATAGCTACCGCTGCCAGCCCTAATTTGGGATCTGTCTTGGGCTCTTGGTGGTCGCGAAGGCGAACGCTCCTGCTGTTGCTGAAACTGAGGTTGTTGCTCGTCACTGAGATCGAGCTGGGCATAGGTGATGCCCTCATTGGGCCGTATATATGAAAAGGCCGGCTGACTAATTACTGGCTGTGGTGAAAAACGTTCCATGGACAATCGCTTGACTAGGCCATCCACGGTACGCCCCTTGGTCAGGGGCAGACGCTCTGCTGGCTGTTGAGAGCTATGCATATTCTCGTTGGATTTGGCTTTTAAAATCTCAATGCGATCACGTATGCCCGCTGATATGGAGGAGGGAACTACGTTAGTAGAAATAGGTTGTGTGGGCTTGGCCTTTAAAAGAGGACCGTCTAATTCCGCTTTGGAACGACTCCGGGCAAGCAGCTCATTTAAACCGCGACCGCTTTCATCCTTCTCACGCAATGTTATAGCATCCGACTTGCGTCTTTCGCGCTCTCGAAAATAATCCTTCTCAAAGAAGTCCTCCCTCTGGGATTGCTCAATAATAGGACTAAGCTGTTGCTTTGAAGAGGCGTTCGTTGAAAGGTCTGTCTTCTTAGCAGCTACTCTTGTTGATTGAATTGGCTCTGCTGGATTTTTGCGTACACTATTACTACCCACATCACTTTTACTTCGCACTAAGCGCCTGGCTCCAACATCATCGAAGCGTGGATCTCTATCCAATTGATTAACATTTGTATCACTCTTACGACTGAATAGACCAAAGATCGAGGGTCGTTTGCTTGTTGATGGTTTTTTAGTTGCCGCGTCACTGGCACTACGGGTCACTGGCTTACCCTTCTTGCGTCGTGTGGGCAAAGAATGAAATCGCTGCGAATCGGCACTCTGTTGCCGCTTCTGTTTTGCCCGAAATGTTGGTATATTATCACCGTTTTCGGCCTTGCTTTGATGTCTGCCCGCCTGTGCTATAACCAAAGCAGCCTCCTTGCGTATATCCTCAGGATCAATATCAGGTGGTAATTGATGATAGCTCTCCAAGTCACTAGGACGTTTACCTATAGAAAAGAAAAGGACCATAAGTGTTTAGCATAAATCACAAAACAAGTTTGCATTCATGTAATGACAATTAGCACATTAGCTTGGCTGATGATGTAATACCATCTTTTCAGCCAACAGCAGCAGCAGCAGCAGCTGTTGGCCTGAAAACTGGCAGATAAAAGTGTGAATTGGCAGCAGCAGCCGTCAGCTGCCTTTGCTAAATAAGGTAGACCCCAGTAGACCCAGTTCAGTCCCCCATTCAGTCACTCAGTTTGCCAGGCAGGCAGGCAGTCAGCTAACAATGAATCTCTGAACTGGCCTGGCCCACGTCTTCGTCTACGTTTTTCGTCTTCGTTTTGATCTTTGTAGTCTGTAATCGGGCGCTGTAAGCGCTAATGGCCATAGTCTCATCGTCGATCTATCTCATAAAGATTCTTCCACTTCCTCACTTTTTTTTCATAATCATTATTATTTAATACGCCGAAAACAACAACAACAAAAAAAAAACGTGCCATAGCATCATCATGAAAACAAGATTGCTGCTGGCCCCAAACGATGCGTGATCTTCTTTTCTTTCTCTCTTTGAGCTAGAGCCTCTTGTCTTTTCTTTTCCATTTTTTTTTATAGTGTTCTGACGAAGAGATTAACCATCTCGAATGGTAAGAGGTCTTATATGCAAGTGGCTTTTGCTTTTGACCTTGTCACTGGACAATTGTATTTGTCCATTCACCTGCACAATCTGTCACATTTAACCAAGAACCACACCCACAATTCAGCAGCAAGCACAAACAATGAATAATGACATGAGGTGGGGCGTGGTCGAAAGCCAAATTGGTTAAGCTACTAATCGAAATGGTTTTAGCCATTTGAAATCAACATAAAAACAAAAAAAAGAGAACCAACTTCTTTGCCCTCTTTAAACAGCAAAAAAAAAAAAAAAACCACAAGCCATCAGAGCGATCAACTGTCAAGCCGATATGTGTCAAGGTAAGAAACAAGAAAAAAAAATGTTGCTTTCCTCAAGCCCAAGCCAGATCTTGTTGGCCTTTTTTTTCTCTCTCTCTTTTTTTTTGGTAACAGGAAAACATAAATTGCACTAAAACGACAGTTGACTGAAACTAAAAAATAAAGCTAAAAACTTCACTCAATGTCGTGTAACCGTAAACGATGCATTCCCAGAGCATTCAGGGGCTTTTTTTTTTTCTTAACTTCTCTTTATTGCCAACTTGATTTCCCGCTGAAAGCCATTCATTAATCTAATCAGTGATCCAAAAGAAACAAAAAACAGCAACTCCGCCGGGCTCTATGATTTGCTTAAAAAAAAAAAAACAAAAAACGCACAAAGAAAGCAAGGGGGAGTTAGGGGGAGGTTTACAATTACGATAAGAAATCTGAACCACTTTTCCTTCAAAGCTTGGCAACAACCAGTTGCAAGTGGTTCCGGTTTTTCTTTATGTTTCGTTGCACTTAATTTGCTTGTCGTGATAGTCAAGGTGAGTCCGAGCATCAAATCAATTTTTAAAAACATACTGACCAAGTCATATATATATATATATATATATAGTAAGATAAATAATGTTTGGGGTACAAAGAACGACTTTCACTCCAATGTATATAGAGACTCATCCTTAGTGGCATGTTTCGTCTTCATTAAGTAAGCCGCAAAAACCACAAAAATTCATGTCCAAATAGTATCGGACAAAGATGTTATTTTCAGCTGACTTTTTTTCTTCTCTCCCTCTCTGTCTTTCTCTCTGTCCCTCTTTTCTCAAGTCAAAAGAATGCTTTATAGTCAGTCGTTTCTTTAGATAAGCCAAATGGGATTTCACCCACTACTGCTTTTACCTATGCTTAAGCTCTTAGCTATTTAGTGAGCTAATGAACTGAACCAAGGATATCTTTAGGCCTAGGTCTAGGCCTTGCCTTTTTAGCTCCTGCTCTTATCCCTGCCCCTTGAGGCATTTCAATTAACCTGCGCACTTTCAATTTCATTTGTCGGCTTCTTCGGTTCGATCTTTGGAAATAATTTAATGCTTATCGTTTGTGGGTCCAGCTATGTTCCCCTCTACCTCTCTCTTCCTCTGTCTGTGTCTTGTCTTGGCCCTCACATCAAAAGCTCAAGCCGCGTCCTTGAAATGCAAATAGGCTTTCCGATTCCTTTTTAACTAGGCTTGGCCTAAACTAGACTCACAGATATGTCGACTGTACCACAAAAGCAACCAATTAAAATTGTTGAGAATGCTTGATTGTTGTGTGTGTGTGTATAGAAGTAAAGTGCTTGGGCCAAAAAACAAACAACAAAATAAACAAAAAAATTGGCAAAAACTTTCGCTAAAGAATGGCCACGGTTTATTCCATAACATAAGCGACAAACTTGTTTCTTTTTTACCTCCCTCTCTCTCTCTTTTTTATTTTTTTTTTTTTTGAAGCTGTCAACAATAAGCACAAAAGAGCTCTAAAAATAATCTGCGACTCATTTCAATACACAATTTCGATAAACAAATGACGCAATCGTCTGCAATTTCAAGTGATTTTTCTTAAAAGCGACAAACTGAAGTTTCCTCAAAATTTGATTTGCGTTCGATCAACAACTCCATTTACCCAATTCCAATTCTTTAATATTTCATCTCTTATTATTTGTTTCGCGTTTATTGTTTATATATATATTATATATATGTATGTATACACAAAATGCCACAAAACAGCCAATGCCAAGCAGGCAAAGAACCTGACTGAAGCCCAAAACAAAAAATCCACTTTGGAAACAAGATACAAATCTCCGAGTAGCAGCAAAAGCGACTGCGCGCCTACGCCAATGTCACAAAACGCAAAAATAGTGCGAAATTGTGGGTAGACATACACACACACACATTGAGAGAGAGACTGTTATATTAAGATAGAGACTTTGCCAAAATGGAGAGACTTATTAATTAAGTTTCTTCTCGACCAGTATAATATAATGAAATATGCAAATGATTAATTTATCAAACAATAAAAAAACATAAATGGCATTTTAATAGCAGTAGCAACAAGGGTCGGGTCTTTGCACAACTGTGAGAT
Source organism: Drosophila neocordata (assembly GCA_018903615.1). Taxonomy (NCBI): domain Eukaryota; kingdom Metazoa; phylum Arthropoda; class Insecta; order Diptera; family Drosophilidae; genus Drosophila; species Drosophila neocordata. The sequence goes on along the minus strand of JAEIGI010000004.1, from coordinate 11,547,584 downwards.
AGATTTTCTATAGGTAGGTCGGTTGGGGGGAGGATGATGGCACGAGAGTAAATAAAAAAACCAGTTGGTTATAATTTTCGATGGGAATAAAAGTAGAGTAGTTACCCGACCGACGACCACATAAATAAATAAATATAAATATAATAGCCATCAGGTAAACACATCAGGCAGTCAGACAACAACAAAAGAGAGTAGTAGGAAATGTAGCAAAAATTTTGCTAATTAAATTAATTAATTAAAAATGTATGAGCTCATTAAAAGCAGTAATACGTAATATTTTGTCTGCACTCAAGGGAAATTAAAGAATAATCACAATGAAGAGAAAATAACAAAAGAGACAAATAATTTAATGTTATATAAAGCCTGTTAGGGCTTAGTAAAAGTTGATCTAATGCAGCGACATCTGGCGGTAGAAAAATTACAAAACCAGAGAATGTAATAACAATTTTAAAACGTATATTTACAACTAGTCTTATCTGATATATTGTAAATGATACATACAGAAAAATTACTATCTACTATATCTACTACTATATTAAATACGACCACGTTGTTGGAATAGTGGGAAAGTTGTTGATATTTACCAAAAATTGGTGGTTAAAATACAAAGTTATTTAGCACTTTTTTTTAAGTACCACATAAAACAATGTTTGTATATAAAATTTAAGAGGCATTCGTCAAACTTTGCAGATCTTTTAAAGTAGTATACTAATTACTATTCACACATACGATTTTCTAAATAATCTCGGATACAATTCGTACTTCTAAGTTTTAAAAATATAAATGACCTTGGTATATCTCGTCCAAAATATGTATCATCTTGGTAAATGTCGTTTAAAATCTACTACAAAAAATGTCTTAAAAATTTTGAAGTTCCTAGAGGGTTGCAAATGTCATTAGCAAGAGAAGAAATACTTGCTTAATTCCTAGAAGCTGACATATAGTAGTCACAGAAAGAGAACTAGAATGATTAGGTGAGAATCTTGTAAACAAAATTCTTATTTAGGAAACTTTAATCCTAAAATGTTATATTTTTTAAAAATATATAATATGTATTATATATTTTTCAGAAATTGATCATTACATAACCGAAAAGTTATTGAAATGCTTAAAAAATTGTATAAAGAGTTTAGATACCTCATCTTAAATATCCCATATATATAGTTACATGATGTTCATAAGATCAAAGTAGAATTTCTTGAAAAAATAGATCAATTTTCGACCGAAATTCCCCAAATACATAAAAAACTGTATAAAAACGTCTGTTCTACTCGGCGACACTATAGAGCTAGACTCTAGGGATCTAGATCCCTTGTTTGCATAAATCTCATCTCAAATATTCCATTTATGTAGTTACATAACCTTCATAAGACCAAAGTAGAACTCTCAATAATTTAATGATGCCAATGTCCTTGCTAAATGACATATAAAACCTTAACATTTTGACCAAGATTGGAACACATACAGACTTTAAAAACAGATATATTATTTATTATGTACACGTACAAACATAAGTAGTGTTTCATTGAACTCGGTAAATTGAACTCGAGAGTTCTACTCGCAAACCTCTAGGCCAAGTAACATTTTAGCAGAGCTCTCTAGTTATTCTCTTAACGCTTTTTTAATAAGCCATGAAAATTATGTCATCAACAGGCAGGCAGACAGACATACACGCACCTGCAACCTGAAGTACAAGTAAATTAACAAAAGGAGGCTGCCTCACATATGATGTGTATATGTATGTATGTACATAACTCTACCCTCCCTCTCTCTCTCTCTCTGTCTTTTTCTCCCTCTGTGGTTGTTGTCTTTCGTCACTTGTCCGCCTTCAAGTGCAACATCATCATGATCGTCATCATCATCATCATTATGATGTATCTCAGCTCAGTATAGCACACAGCTGCTGAGTTGTTTTTGCCAAATTTGTCTCAACGCAAGGTTGCCCACGACAAGTTGATACGCATATGTAAGCGAGGTTTTACCTCTATGGCAAAAGTCAAAACTCTTAAATTGGCTAAAACAAAAACGAAAAGAAACAAAGACAGAAAGAGAAACAAAACAAAAAATAAGCTTCACTTTGCCTGCACTGTAATTTAGTTTTAACATATATGAGAAATGTGGCTTTTGTGCCCTAAAGGCGTATAATTTTCCTCATATAACAATATATGCGATAGTTGTGCGAAAATTAAATCATCATTAAATCTGTGTTTTACACATAATTGCTTTAATTTGCATGCAAAGACAACAACACAAACAACATTAAGAGCCAAGACACATAAATGCTTAAGTGGTGTTAAAAGACACATGAAATGTGTCTAAAAATTTAACCACTTACAATTAGTTAAGCTGTTTTCCCATTTTGCGATGGTGACCCCGACGTTTCTATAAAGTACACTCACTCAAATCACATTAAATCTGTATTCAAACAACACAACTTAAATGGCAAAAACGTTTGATTTGCTTTTCTGTTTGTTTTTGTTTTTCTTTTACGTAATAGCCACTTTAATTACAAAATAAAATTGGGTTTATAACCATTTTGGCAAAGTTGTTGGACTTTTGTTTGTTTGTTTATTTTTTTTTCATTTTTCTATTCATTAGCCACGACCAAAATGCAAGCTACCGCATGCATGCCGACGACTGTTAATTGCCAACTAGAAATCACCATAATCCATTGAGACAGAGAGTTCATAAGGAAATGCAACTTGGCAGCTGCGTAGAAATAGGAACGTATAAGATTTGCTAGGGATTCGATTCATTAGATACCCTGGAATTGGTTAAGTTGTAAAAGTGCACAGCATAAACTTTGTTGATAAAAGATTTAGTATCTTCTGAAGTATTTATTGGTCTGTTCTTCATTTTAAGATCCATTTAGGGATAATTTGGTTACTGACTAACAAATTATCTTAAAATTAAGGCAGATACAACTATCTTTTGAATTATGGATCCAAAATTTGTGTTGCATATAGAAAATTATGGTTTCTACCTAATCAAATATAATATTTTACATAGCTATATTTGATTATCAAATTTTTAATATAACAGAAAATTCCATATTAAAATGAACTGAAAGTTCTTTTGGTTAGGTATTTGTACTCTCGTTTAAAAGGAAAGAATGTTTTTGAAAAGTAAATTTCGACTATACATTGTCCCTTTAGGAGATTTATCCCTTCTGTATCCATTATGGGAGTTTTCATTGTAGAAAACGTATCTAAATATCTAACTTCAAGTGTGGAAAAAGCAAACCAAGATGGGGATTGCAGTTACAGTTTTCCTTTTGTATGTGAATCTCACTATATAACCGAATTTTACGAATTCGAGTCTCTTGGTTTCTATGTTCTTTTGTCCCTGGTAAGAAATTATCTTAACATTGATCTCCCTAAGAACAGGAAAGTAAGTTTGTTTTCTATCACCAAAACTAATAAAATATATATGATCTAAGTGTTCCCAAAGCCAAAGCTAGAAGGACCTAAGAATCAAATAAGTAAGTTTAACTGATTTTAATTAAACTAACTTTTGAAGTAAGACAGAGACCCTGGACTTAAAATTTTAAAACAAACACAGAAATATCAAAAATACTTATTTTTCTGCATCAAACCCAAGCTTAAATGATCCTGCTTATAAACAATGAAACTAATGTGTTTTTTTCTTTAATCAAATGACTATGAAAACGTTTGGAAAAACACATTTCAAAATCGATTTATGTATATATATTATAATTTATTTGTTAAATATGAACAATCTTTTATATACATAGTTATTATAATCGAATTAAACTGAAAGAAGATGCCAATGCTCTCTAGAAACCTGTTTCATACATATTATTGTATTTAATATACCTTTTAAATACTCGTTTTAATGAGTATAAAAACAAAAGACTCTGACCACAAACCTGACATGCAAGTCACATACGAAGAAGGCCTGTAAATGAGTAAAGGTTTGTGGAAGGGAGGGGAAAAGTTGTATGGAAAAATAAAGTCAAAGAGGCAAAAAAATAATTTTCATTTGTGCCGCTTTTGTCATAATCAATTTTTAATTTCTTCATTTCGCGGCGACGTCACGACACTCGCCATAAATTCCATCTAGCTATGAAATAAATCTTTCGTTGTTGTTATTGTTGTTGTTGTTGTTGTTGTTACTGCTGCCAGACATAATCATAACAATAATAATATAGTCGAAGCTGGAGACAAACAGACAGCAGCAACTTGCAGTAGATCTAAAACTGGACAGCTGGGAAGGTGATATCTCTCCAACTCAGTCCTAGAGACTCAGTCTCTGTGTGGTGTGTAGCATCATCATCATCAACATCATTATGATGATGATCATGATCATCTCTCCCTCTAGTTTGTGTGACTTGTAATGCCTTATAAAATATCTCCTACTTATATATAGATACAGATATATATATATATATTTTAGTATATATATGTACATATGCGACTTGTGTGACTGTGTGTAAGCACATTCTCAAGGTAAACTACATTTTATTGTTGAGGCGGCATTGTTTCTAGCTTTATAAATTCGCCCACTTGCCAGGCACTCGCTAAAATCACCAATCTCTCGTTCTGTTCAAGTTTTTAATTCGATTCTAGAATTGTTCCGTTTCGTTTCGATTCGTTTCGTTATGTTCACTTTGCATCAATGGGAAACTCTTGAATTATGCAATTGATGAATGAATATTGGCTAGAAGTTCAGTCAAGTTAATTATAAGTGCTGGTAGTATGTGTATGTGTATATGTGTGTTTGTGTCTGTGTGAGAGAGCGTGGGTTGTCCATCTGTTTTAGCCTTCATTGATTGACCAAAATTGGCCTAGTCAGCAGCGTCGGCAGAGGCATAGAGTAGTATCTAAGTATATAGTTAGTAATTTTACTTTTTTTTTGCTTGCTTGTTATTGATGAGGTTTTATTTTTTTTTTATTTTTTCTTGCCATAGTTTGTCATTAATGTTAATGATGAGGTGTCTTCTGTGGCTCATCTCGGCACGTTTGTGAGTGTTGGTTATATCTTTTGGGTTATATCTTCTTATTTTTTTTTTTTGGTTTTTGGTTTTATTTTGTGGTTGGGGTTACACACTGACCTATGCGCTTCACATGCACATCTCGATTGAAGCTGACACGTGGTCCGCCATTTGTTGTTGCCGTTGATCCAGGTAGTTGCTGCTGTGGCATTTTGTAATCACTCTTTCTTTCTCTCTCTTTTTCTCACTCTATATATCTCTCTCACTCTCTCTCTCTCTCTTACTGTCTCTCTCCTAAGTTATTGTTTATTTCATAGTCGGTTTTTTTATCAACTGTTTTGCCATTTAATAAAAGTAAGAAATTAAATGGCTTTTTATTTCGTCTGCAAAAAAAATTAAAAAATAATAATTCTCTAAAAAAAACAATCGGATAAATCTGTTGCTCTTATTTTTGTGGGTTATTTGTTATAGTTATTTGATATTAAATTTCAACTTGTTGTTGTAGTTGTTGTGGCTGTTACTGGTGTTTTTTTTTTTGTCTTATAGCAGTTTGAGTTATGTTTATTCGTGGCTCGTTAGAGTCGTTATCTAGTTACTCGTTAAGTTGATTTAGTTTTTATGATATTTTTTTTTTGGTTTTTTATTATTTTTGGCTTAAGGCTTTGATTTATGTTCAGTTCACATGCAAGTGTGAGAGAAAGTGTTATTAAAATTAAATCAGAGTTTCAATTGGTCAGCAGGAAGAGACTTATATATTAAAATCAAAGTCAATAAGTAACGAGTAGATAGTAAATTACTGGAATTAGTCAGAAAAATATTGTAATAATAATTATCTCTAATTCATGACTAATTTACCTTCAAATGAGAGATTTTTCTTTCCATAGTATTTATTTCGATATTTAAAAAAAGAAGAGTTTAATATTTTAATAAGTTAAACAGCGAGTTAAACTGCAGCAGCTGATAAAGAAAAACGTTATTGCTTCTGGAACTATTTAGTAAAGTACATATTTCAAAATCTATATCTAACGAGTAGCGAGTTAAACTGCAGCAACTAGTCAAGAAGTTCTTCTTTTCAAGAATTCTATTTAGCAGCAAGAAAAACTAATATTTCAATCAAATTAAATAATAAAATAGTAGCGAATAAATGAAACATTTCAAAGACTTTATCCTGAACATATTAATTAACACGTAACTAATGAAATAGCTACAACTAGACTGAAATTCAGTAACTTAAAAAACTATTGAGTTTAGCCAAATTCAGATTTAAATAAATTTTAATAACCAACGAGTAGCGATTAGAATTGCGACAGCTAGTCAAAATAATCTTGTTGTCAAAGTACAAAAAATAATCCAAAATTTATGTTACATTAATAGAATAGACAAAGAAATGGAAATCAACTATTTAGATATACTCGTAAATGTAATATTCATTCGTCTAGCCATTGTCACAAATCAGCTAGCAGCTAGCTAACCAATAATGGGCGTGTCTCTTAGAAATATTACTAGCGATTAAGCAAATGCGATAATATTCATATTTGAATACGTAGTAGGCACACCAAAACTCTATTTAAACAATGCATTATGCCCGAGGACACACTTCGGACTGCTCCACACGGCGAGAGGGACAGAGAGATAGACCAAAAGACAGACACGCACCCACCCAAAACGAGTAAACAAGAAACTAGGGAGCGCGCTGTAATGTGTAGAAAATGCATGTCTATTATGGCACCTGGACGGACAAAGCGACAGTTGGACAGACGGGCGATGAACAGTGGAGGGCGACGAGCGAGAATCATTGGCGAGGACAGTGGACGTAGGACAATGCCAAAGCCCCCGCCGTGCTCATTCACTTACTGGCTTACTTACAGAAATACGAAAACCAAAGCCATGGTCATAGCCTTTACAACAAGTCTTCTTAGCTGCTTTCCACTCTAACAAGCACACACCACACAATCGCCTCGGCTAGACATCAATGGCGACGTCTGAGGTTTAGAAGCTATGTAGTAGGATAGGTAGATAGACGAAGGAGATGGCAAGTGGGGATTTTTATAGGTAGGGATTGGGGTGGACTGTAGACTGATCATGGGCCACGATGAGGACGAAGCGCTGCAAGCTGCCAATAAAAATCCTTTACCATATAATTTGAGTGCGCATGCGTGCGCTCTGACGTTGATGGGAAGCTGACTAGTCACAGTCGGAGCTGGAGTTGGAGTTAAAGTTGGCCATCCAGGGCGCTTATGCGCATGTTATGACCAAGATGCCGATGCCCGATGCCGATTGTTGAGCGTTGATTGCGCCATGAACGTGATTTGTTTGTAAACACGCATTATTAAGGTGTAATAAACATAAAATTTGTAGCGCTTCGCGTGGACCTTGGAATTGGGAAGGGTCGCGAGTCAAAGTGTTGGTAAGAGTTAAGGTAAGAAGTTGTACAGCTTTCAATTAAAATAAAAAGTCACATTTTGTGCAATTTGGGATTCTAATTTTCAACATTCGCATAATGTGTGGAAAACTTAATTCTACACTAAATTATAACAAATTATACACAGGTAAAACAACAACAACAGCAATAACAACAACTAACGCAATCTGCTATAAAACAAAAGAACAATAATGATTTTGAACTTGAACTTTAACATGGCGATATATATATATATATTCATATGTATACTAGTATAGTAATGATAATAGACCCAACCCATGCCCCCATGCCCAAGCACAATTCCTATGGCAAAGTGAAACCAAAAGTGGGCAACAGAAAAAGCAAACAACAAGACTTTTTTGCCCACTTTGCGTGTGTTCTCAAGTAATGCCGTCGCCATGGTGCTGACCTCTGGGTTCAGGCCTCTCACAGTTTCAGCCCATTGAATATAGACGATGGAAGAGGGAGCGTAGGAAAGTTAAAAGAATTCCAGTAAAAAGTCAGAAATGGAAGTGAAAATGAAGGTGTAGTCCAATTTGTAAGTATTGACCAAGCCCCGAGGCCAAATTCAAAGTCAAAGTTATGCAAAGAGATCGGCTGACTGGCGGCGGCTCCCGATGGACTCCACTATGGAGTTCTGTCTAGCGCTTAGCATTTTTCCATGCGTGCCGTTGCCGACGTCGCCGCCACCGCCGCTTTGTTGGTGGCGCTCTCTCGATCTTTTCTGGTCGTCGCATCCTTGCCGACTTGGCAAATACTTAATTGCATTTCGATATCTATGCTTAGGCATCTGTGAGTGAATGTGCAATACCCCAGACACACACAAACACATACACACACACACACAACCAAAAGAGGACCCAGTATCCAGACAAGAAAATGCGCGCGCGAGCTGTCTTTGTCTTTCTCTACTCTCCTTCTTATTCTCCAATTCTCAAGTCGCTTGAGACATGACCAGACCAAAAGAGTAAACAGTCAGAAAGCCGCAACAGGCAGGCTGGCAAACAGGCGGCCCGCTGCGCCTCGCATTGTCAATTTTTACAACTAAATTCCCCTCGTTTCTAAGCGTTTTTACTAAGGAAATTAGTAATTGCTACTCCCCATTTAAAGTCAGTCATATATTGTTGTTTATCTAGTTCTAGACAGTTTCTAAAGATGATGATGACAATGTCTAGAGTTTCCCCCATAATGCCCTCTGTATCTAAGTTCTCTGTGCATATATACCGCCAACAAGCACCCACACTCATTCACTTCTTATTCACTGACTTATTCATACAAATGTTAATTTATTTCTATACTAAATGCTAGAGATGGAAATAAGATTTCAAAAACTTGCGAAATATAAAAGAACCTTAAGTAAAATTTGTAGAAAAATATATTTTGAAAAAGAAAACTTTTGAGATTTTTTGAACTTTTAATTAAAGTTTAATAAATTCTTAAAGAAAATTCTTTAAATCTTTTAATGCTTTTATTTAAGAGTTTTTTATATAAGTCTTTGGAATAGAAACATCTTTAAAACTATCATAGTAAGGTATGTTTATGTAATCAAAAGGAGTATCCTGAATATACAATCTAATACATATATTAGTACTTAAGGAAACCAAGTATAAAATCATCCCAGAACATCTATAAACAGAAAGCATAAACTTTTAATCGTTAATTTAAGAGTTTTTTAATTCATCGTCCCAGATCATATATTTTAACAATGATTTGAAAGATTTGAATCCAATTTTTGATCTTAATTCTCTTACCTAAGATTACGTGAATAATAACAAATAAAGTTTTGGAGTTCCTTTTTGCCTTAACAATTTTACTTGAAAGCACTGCTAACTTTATTCGTTTTTTATTTTTAAGTTGAATTATTTATATTTATAAAAAAAACTTCTACAATTTATCTTTTTATAAAGATATCAATATTATACAAGTAAATTATAGTTTAAATTATTTAAAATATTAAAAATAAAAGCTGTCTTTAGATAAAAGATTTGCTATTTCCAAATTATAAATTCTTTAACTTTTCCCAATTACTTAATTAAATAAAATCAAGAAAATTAATCTTGTTCTTTGAAGGAAAGACTTGATCTTATAATATATAAGTTTTACCTATATTTTGGTAAAATAGTTTTCCATAATTAATTGAAATAAAATCTTCAATTTTAAAATTACTATAAAATTCTATTCCAATGTTAATCTAAAGATTAACTGAATAAACCGAAGTTTATATTATTTTAAAAATAGGATAAAAATGGCTGAATTCAAAAGATAAAAGTTTAATTTTTTGTTTTTCGAAGGATAAAAGGATAAAAAATATATATATTATTCTTAAAATGTGATAAATAAGTTTACTAAGGCTAGTATAAACAAAATTTTAAGTTTTAATATTATAAAAAAATATAGTTCTAATATGTCTAACAGATTAACTGAAGCAAATAATCTAAAAAATATATTGAAAATATAGAAAATCAAAATAAATTTCAAATAAAACTAAACAACTTAAAAATCATCTCAATTTTGGTAAAAATTTAATTTAAAATGGAACAAAAATACATCAAAATTTAAAGTTTGAAATCATTAAAATTTGGGTAAAAAAAAATTTGAAATCAAGGAAAAATATAATTAAATTTAATATTTAAAATCAACACAATTTTAATTTAATTAAATAAAATAGTTTAATGAACCTTAAAGAGTAAAAAGCCTTGTTGTCTATGGATCTTTGACAAAAGATTTTAGTCCGATTAATTTTGGAATTTATTTTATTATATATTTCTATAGGTATTCTATTTAGATCTAGCTTGATTACACAATAAAAAGCCTAATTTCAGTTAGGAACTGAACAATAATAAAATTTACTCTATTGTTGTTATTATTTCCCTAATTGTATTATCTATGTCTAATTGAGGCTTTATCTTTTTTTCTTTATACATTTTTCAATGAATTTATATCTTTTCTAAAAGTTTAACAATTAAACAACAATTCACCATTTTTTTTAACTTTCCCAAATTGCAATGGTATTGGCCATCATTATACTGATTAATGGTGACGAATTAAGCCACTAATACTAAGCTTTCAAGTTGAACTGATTAGTTATTTAAGACATTTAGTAGTCTGCATGGGAGAGAAAATGTAAAACATTTGCCATTTTGTGATTTAAAGACTTTCCCAATTCACGTTCCCATCTCTACACAGACTTCTAGCTTATTGTTTGTCATCGTTTTTATTGTTATTGTTATTTTTCAGCCGCTTTAGCTGGCTATAGCTAACTGACTGACTGACTGACTGCCTGCCTGCCTGCCCAGTGTCCGGCCTTTCAATCTTTAACTTGACGTCCCTGTCCCTGCCTGTTATAGCCATTGCCGCGCACTGTCGTTTTCACGCTTTGTTAGCCAACTAAACTGTAGCTCTCTACCATTTGGCGATCAGTATGAAGTGTTTGTCTAGGAAGCAAAACACCGCCACGTTATTTGTTTTTCTGCTTTTTTTTTTTTTTCTTCTCTGGGTTTTTTTTTTGTTGTTTTGTATTTTCCGACTACACATTTTTAGTTTATTATGTATGTTAGAAGGTTAATCTCTGTGGCATTACATTGCAAAATTTACTTTTTTTTTTTTTTTTGTTTCCCTTATGCAGCGGCGGCGGTTGCGGTGCCGTTTTCAACTTATGCGGGGCAATAACAAAAATGTAAATCAATTTTTTAAAGCTCACCACAGGCAAATAGAAGAAGAAGAAGCAGAAAAAAATTCAAAATGAGAAAAAAAAATACATAAAATTTCACTTTTTCCATCATTAAATGAAGTTTAGTATTTGAAATGATGTCGAGTCTCTCTGTCTCTTTCTCTCTCTATCTAACAGAGTGTGCCATTTTTATTGTTGTTGTTGTTGTTGTTGTATGACTTTTAACCTGCGCGGAAATCAATTAGGCAGCGTATCGAATAGAAATACAAACACACACACAACAACACACACACACACACATAGTAGTTAGATCGATCGATCGATCATTATGAAATGAAATCTAGTTTTGGCGCTTTCAAGCGAATGCCGCAAAGTCGACATCGTCGTCGTCATGCACGCCTACCTGTTGTTGCTGCTATTATTGTTGTTGTTGTTAGTTTTAGCCCTTTAGCGTTCATTTCGTTTCATTTATCAATTAAATTAATCGACAATTGTGCACAATTATTATAGCCATAATACAATTTAAAAGCAAGAATCTTCCAATTTTCAGTAGACAAAATTTAATAAAACTTCCTATATACCCTAGCAAAATGGGTATTATTATATTGTTCAGAAGTTTAAAACGCTTAGAAGCAAGCATTTCTGATAAGAAGATGAATATATACTCATAAACAACACGTTCAACTGAGCTGGTTTTGCTTTCTTCTTCTATTCGTCCCACAATCAACATGATCTTCTTCATGATCACCTCCAATCTTCTTTAAGATTCTTTGAGCCCTTTAAGCTTAGCCTTTGGTTGCAAAAACTTACATGTTACATACATGTATATATACATATTTATATTATATTATATTTCGAAATTCTACAGATCCAATAACTATATAATGTAGCTGCCATAGAAACAATAAGTCGAAAATGGAGTTTAACATCAATAACTTTGTTGTTTTCCAATGGAATTTCAGGAAATTGAATATCTGCGGTTTGAATGTACTTTTATACGTATCTACCAAGTTTTTTCAGTATTGTTTGACTATATCATATAGCTCCCATAGGAACCGTCATTCCCAATTTGATACTAAAAACATTTTTTGTTTTGCTAGTAGCACTTAACTTAGTTTTTAATAATTTGGTACTTAGTTTGATATACTTCTTGATAATTATCATAAATTGGATCACAATCTGTTGACTATATCATAGCTCCCATTGAAACCACAGTCCCCAAATAAAGTTTTGATATTGAAAAGTTTTTGTTTCAGCATTAAACTTAGTTCTCAACTATTTTATATACTTTTTATTATTAAGCATAAATTTATAGCTCTTAAAAATATGATAGGTCAGCCACAAAGTCTTAGATCCATAACTTGGTTGTTCGTAAAGCGATAGTTACGAAATTTGGGATTTGTTATTTAAGTATACATAGAAAGATTTCTACTAAGTTTCAAAAGAATCAGTTGACTATATGGTATATTTATTTTAGTATACACAGAAATATTTTTACTAAGTTTCAAAAGAATCAGTTGACTATATGGTATAGATCCTATAGGAAGAATCGAACAAAAAGAAATTTTTAGTATGAGCAACTATTTTCTAAAAGCCACGGATTAACAATAAAGATTTCACTAGCTATACCCTTGAAATGAGGGTTTATAAGGAAGCATTTTCGGTATAGAAGGTACAAAAGGAAACATTGTCGACTTACATATATAGGTATATATATATATATATTCTTGGTCAGTAAGTTCAGCGAGCTAATATTTTTATATATGTACTTCTAATAATTCTTCAAATTTATATATAATTGCCAAAAAGAGGATTTCTTAGGTAGGGTATAGAAACTTTGGCCCAATCTTGTAGCTTTTCTAAAAAATTTTTCTTTTTGAGTCTAAACTCTGCACATTTCCGGCAAACGTTTTTTTTTTCTTTTGTATTCGCAATGCCAAAGGTCAAATCATTCGCAAGAAGAAGAAGCTTGAAAAAAAGGGCGCTGTAAACAACAACAACAACAAAAATGTAGACACTCTGCACGCGATGGTGGAAAAAGTCTTGAACCATCATTTTTGGGGTCTGTAGTACATGTCATAATCACTTGCGGTGCATGCAACAACAGCAGCAGCAGCAGCAACGGCAGCAACAACGGGGCAAACATCATCATCTTCCGCCTTGCATAAGATACTTTTGTCAGAGTTTCACTTTTTTTCTTTCTCTTTACCTCCCCCTCCTCATCACAATCTCTCACATATTTGTCTCTTTCTCTCACTGTTTTTGGACATTGCCATTTATTTTTATTTTTTTTTTTTCCATTGACGCTGCCGGGATAATTAATGCCAATAGCGGGTTAGCGGTAGTAAATTTATGCAAATTTTGCATTGAAATCATTTAATTAATACTGATCAATGACAGAATGATGCAGACAGACAATCCTTATTTAACCAATAGGAAGAAGTATTCATTGATATGCAGTTCAAATATATTTTTCCCCCTCAATCAAATGTTGTTGACCGCGAATCAAAGTCGAAAAGTCGTCGAGTGGCATACAAAACATACAAATATATATATATATAGCTATATATATACACTCGTTTTTTTTCCAATTTTATTGTTAGCTTTCGACATGCGTCGGCCGCATTAAGATTGTTGAGTTGAGTAATGCCTTGTCAATGGGCAATTTTTGGACATTTTCATGAATTGGGGGAACATTGCATTATGAAAGCGTTACAAAAAGATATATATATCGGTATATATATCAAACTGATGTTAATGGGCCTCATTACACAAGAGTGCAGAACGTGATAAGGTAATATAAACATTTAAGATATCATAACAAACAGTTTGTACAATTGTTCCCATCATCAACTTTCAAATAAATTTAGATTTTAACGATAGTTTTTGTTTTTGTTATACAACAAAAAAGGGTTTCAACATTGGCTTAAATTTGTTTTGACTGTTGTTGTTGTTGCTGTTCGAATATCTAACCCAATTCTTAGAAATTCGTAATTGGCTCGAGATGAAAGCTTAAGCTTGGCCCAAAGCGGCGAAACTATCGGCCAATACATCAATTTAATGACTTCATTGAAAGCATTTTCGGTTAACTCACGCCCAACCAAAAAAAAACAACAACAGCCGCAACAACAACAACAAGAACAATCAAAAATCCATTTCAATCTTTTAACCAATTTTTATTACCCCTAAAAGAGGACTTGCTCTAAGCAGAGGCAAAGAAGCATGTGAAGTTACCTGCCTAAGTTATCTGTTCCCAGGGCATCAAATTGCACCTGCCCCTTAAGATATAGGCGACACCTGATACACCTCATAAAGGTCAATTGTCAATTAACAATAAAAAAAAATAAAAAAATGTCTAAACTAAGCCAAATGAGGTTGACCAAGTCAATTGATTGATACACAATTGATCTTAAAGTACTTCCGTACCAGAAATGAGTTAAAGAGACGGCCAGACAAAGTGTCGTATGCCTTATGCCGTTAACTGTTTTCAATTGATTCCCGCGGTTCAACTTCCGCTCCAATGCCAAGCATATAAATCAAATAATTTGTTAACAACTGCGGCTTAAATCAACACTCCAACTTTAACTCTTATTTTTTTTTTTTTTTTATTATTATTTCCAGGCCGATTGCGCCACTTTGACAGGCACAGACATTGGCTTTTAAATTTAAACATTATGGTAGATCTATATACGTAAGTGTGTGTGTGTGTGTGTGTGTGTGTATGTGTGTGGATGCTCCCCATGGGCAATTAAAGCTGCACGAGCGTCAAAGTGAATGTGTGGCCAAGTCTGGCTCTATCTCTGACTCTGTTCGATCATCGATGAGCAATCTCTCGCACCTCTTTTACCAAACAAAAACTATGATTAGGTAAGGTAAGGTAAGGTAAGGGGGTAAGGTCACCTATGGGTTTGGTGGGAATTTTAATGAGTCGATTCAATAGAGAAATAAACAAAAACCTGAAATATTTTTTAACTCGAATATTTTAATGCAAAGTCAATATTTAGTTGCATTTGAAAGTTCTTTATCGGTTAACCGTTTGATCTTCTTCAATGACTAATTTGTAAGCATTTGTCTTTGTGTGTGTGGGAGTGGGAGTTCAAATAAGCAGGAAGATTGCCATAAAAATAAAGTAAGAAAAGCAACTGCAAAACGAATCATCATCCTTGACGACAACGCATCCACACCAAAAACGGCAGCAAAAACAAAAATGAAACCAGCCGTAGGACTGCATATAAGTATATTATATATGTATATACCAGGCAAGGCTATAAACCTTTTTTGGCCATATCAACAAAAAAAAAAAAAAAACTGGCTTTTGAGAATGTTTTTTTTTCTTGTTTTTTTTCGGTTTCTTGGCACAGGTTTGTGTTTAAATTGACGTTTATTTCCAGACAACTTTCGTATCTTTAATGAGCCCCAAAAAATGTGTGTGCATTGAGTTAATTTGGCCAAAAGAAAAAAAAAAAGAGCATTTGAGAGACCAGGACCCCAAGCAAAACGAGGTGTTTATCTTCCAGACAACAGCAACAACAACAAAAGTAAAAGAATAAAACACAAAACTGACGTCATTTTGACATTGGCATTGAGGGGCTCCAAGGTTAAGTTTGGTCATAAGATCAAATCAGACAATAAAACAACAACTCCCACATAATTTTTAAAAACAAAACTTTTGCAATAAACTGATTGCATATACTTAAAAAAAAAAATAAATGAATTTAACAACAACAACAACACCAACAACAGGCAGTAAAACTAATTAGTTTTCAACATTCTTCTTGGTTTTCACATGATTCTTGTTCACCTTTTGTTGCTTTTTCTTGCTCCCCTTGGTATTTGCTTGATCCTCTGCCACAAATTCATTTTCATCCCACACATGAAATGGACGCCATAAGTACAATGAATGTTGAGGCATCATATTGGCCAAAGTTAATATATCACCCACAATTACCACGGCTATAACAAGATTTTGCACAGATTGCCGATTTAAGAAATTAACTATAGATTTTTGATATTTGTTCAGCTTCATAGTGAATGTTTTTATGTTAAAAAAATATAATAAAATATTTAAATATTATATATGCTCATTAAGATATGTAAAATAGTATTAAGAACTCTAATGTTGCTTAGAGTTTTCTATTTTTATCGATCTGAATACAAATTAGTATTCAATTTGGCAAAGAAATAAACATAAATTTTATATTTTTTTGAAATGTATTAAATTTAAAAAATTAATTCGAATTCTTGGCCACTATTTAGCATTGCTAATTTGTCAAATTTAATTCTTGGAATTGATATTAGAATCGATTTGCCTGAAACTTTCACTAAACCTTTTTCCATATCATGGAAAAGTTAAAAGATATAACATCAAATCGTTCATATATGGTAGTCTCTCATATTTTTTTTTTAAAATTTATTATTAATATTTTAGTTAGACCTTCAAAATTCTATTTCCGCTCCAAAGATGGAAACAATAGCATCAACATTTGTAAAGTTATTGTTCCAAATTGAATAGATTATTAATTTGCATCTATATAAAAGTTATTCTGTTGAAGGTTAAAAAGAAGAAAAAGGCTAGAAAGAAAGTGGCAAAAGTTTATCGAGATCTTTTGAACCTATCCCCAAAAGAAATTACTCCAATTAAGAGTTCAAAATGGCAAAAAAGTTAACAAATGTTTCTTTCTATTTTTTTCGAAAAGTTAATTATATAGAAATTATTTATTAATAAACTAATTTATTAGAAACTTCTACCAAGTTTTTGTGAGTCATCAGTCATCAGAGTGCCCACCTACACACCTACGCAATTGTATATATATATATGTGTGTGTGTGTGTAAGTGTGTAACTGGGCCAAGCTTTAATATTAAATTCAAGATCAATACCAGATTAGATGAGCAAATTGAGAGAGAGGGAGAAAGATATATGAATTATTCAAGACAGCAGAAAAATGTCATTAATTTTATATGTTTGTTTAGTAGGTTTAAAAAATTAAAAAAAAAAAGAGTAAAAGCAAATTACCGCCCACTATATAACAGATATCTAATATATATGTATATACAATTATAGAATGTTTCATTTTTATTATATTAAATTTTCAATAAATTATTTAAGTACAAATTACAAGTTTTTGATGTATGAAAAAATCTCTAAAATTGTTGCAAATTTAGTTATTAAAAAATATTTAAAAAATTGTTGCTAATTTTTATAATTTTTTTATATTTTTATATAATTTTAATATTCTTAAATTTTATACATTTTAATTGTTTATCATTAGTTTTAATTGTTTAAAATGAAACATTCTATAGATATATATTTTTTTATATGTTAGATGATGCATTCTCTCAGTTAGTTGTAAGTCTTACCTCAAAACAAAGGTAACAAATTTGCGCAGTTCTAATTAGATATATACATATTTGTTCAGTATGTATATATATATATAGTATATATAATATATATAGTATCAACAACTCATTAAGGCACTCTCACAAAAAAATATCGTTCGTTTGTTATTGTTTCGTACGTTTTAAGTTGATCGAAATGAAGTTTATTTTGTTTGTTTTTTGTGATATATATATTTTTTTTTCTGGATGCAAGGCAAATTTTAATTAGATGAAAATACACGCACACACACTTGCACACACAATACACTGGCGCACACACACAAAATGGCAAATGGCCGAAATAAATCAGTTTGCACAATTGAATTTAAGCCAAAAATTTATCACGATTTGTTGTCGTTGGTTTTTATCTCTCACTCTTTCTCTCTCTATATATATATATCTTTCTCTTTCTCTAGATGTGTGTGTGTGTGTGTAGGTTAATTTGAACGTGCCATTGATTGTCGATCGTCGTTAGGAAGATTTTTTTTTTTTATATATTTTTTGTTGAAAGACAATATATATATCTATCTATAAGCCATATAAGTTATAGTTGGTAGAGGGGAGCTTAGAGTAGTGGGTGGGTGGAGGGGCTAGTTGATGTTTGTGTTTGGGCACTGGCCAGTTCGTAAATAAATTTCGCGAGATCGTACGCGGCGCACTTTCGTTTAATATGGGTCTCAGGTTTTAAGTTAGTTTCTGTTTTTGGTTAAAGCCCCAAGACCAAGTGTACACGATCACGTCTGAAAGTCGACTAAAGTCGAAGCTGTGAAACTCAACACGATTTCCGACCAAAGCTTACTAAAACGTTGTTAGCCAGAAAATAAAAAGAGAGAGAGAGAGAAACACAGGCAGCCAAAAGCAAAAGAGAGAGCGAGAGAAAGAGAAGCAGAGAACTCGTGCTTAATGAGCTAAAGTTGAGCACAACAAGTGCCTAGTGCCTGTTGGCTGGTGCCTAGTGCCAGATTGTCTTAGCCGGCTTTTGGTTAGGCTCTGGCATCGCGATATCGAGTGCAAAACAAGTGAAACCAGCTCGCCCAAACATTCTTCAGATTGTTGTTTCCTACGTATGAAAATCTTCTAACGTTGGCAGATGAGAATGAGAATAAAAATGAGAATGAGATTGTACTCGAACTTGTCAACCCAGTCGACAACACACGCACACACACGCACACACATTAACACACTGGTTTTTTGTCGTTTTTAGCTACCGTAAAATATATATAAAAACCCAACCCAACCCAACCCTAACACTAACTAACCGAACCGAATACCCCCCTCCATCCCCATTTGATGCCAATAAACAACAACAACTTAATTAATTCACAAAAAAAAATTTAATCTCTCTGCTTAAATAAACAAAGCATGAAATTATGATGAACTGAAATCCACAAGAAAGAATCAAATATTGAGAATATTTCCACACACTTGAATATTTGAATATCACAGTAATTAATCAAAAAAAATATTAAAAAAAATAAATATATATATTTTTAATTTAAATTTGGTATCAGGCTTAGAAATACCCTTTAACAAAGGCTATAAATTATAAAATAAAATTACTTTTAGTTTCTTAGTTCATATTAATATCCTAAAAAAACCATGTTCCTTACTTGCGATCCTTAATAACAGGCGTTTTTGTATCATTTTACGCTAGTTTTCGAAAGCTTTTGAAAGTATTTTTTAAAGTAAACCAACATTCAAATAAGTTATATATGTATATAGATGAATTAATAAATGTCCGAATTATTAACTAAATTAGTCATTTTTTTTAAAAACTTAGTAGATTTTATGCAATTTAAGAAATTTTTTTTTAAGATTCCTAAGTTTTCAAGATGCAAAATCATAGATACAAAAATCACTTACGATATAAGTAGAACATCTTAACGTAGAATTAAACCTAATAGTTTCTTGTTTTATTTTCTTTTCATAACAATTTTGTTAAACTTATTTCTTTATTGGATAAACTTAATATACCCTTTCACCTAGTGAGTATGAAAAAAAAAAATGTTGAAGAAAAAATGAGAAATAAGCAAAAATATACAAATAAATCATTGATTCGATCGTCATCGTCGGTCAAGAAACTATAAAGCACGTCCACTCTGATCGTTGTCCCCCGCCGCCTCTCACACCACTTTTGTTATCAAGGAGACTTTGACGACTCTTTTAGCCATTTAATTTTTGTTAATAAAGTTGTCAACGTATGGAACTGGCGGCGTGTGAAATGTTTCGCCATTAACTGTCTCTTTCCCACTTGGCTGGTCGTGTCAAGTGTCTGCACTTGTGGGTTGCCAATTCATATTTCAAGTGTTTAATTTGTATGGCTAAAAAATGTAACGGTATAACAAAAGTAAAAAGCTTTTGTGCCCTAAACTTAAGCTTTGCTTAGCTTTGAAGGAAGCCTATTAAGTTCGAGCTTTTTTCTCCCATTGTGTCAGTAAATACGGTGGACATTCAGTTGTTGTTCTTGTTAAATGACGGTTGTGTTCTTTTGTCCTTTGAGGACACAGATTTAATTTGTTTGCAAAAGCCAGCAAATATTTTATTTCGAATTAGTTAATCAAATTTTACAAATTTTATCTCGCAATATCTGTGTTCGTATGTGTGTTATTAAAGGCATAGTTGGAATTCCATGACCAAATTTGGGCCCGAAATTTGCTATTGCCATAAATGATGCCCACCCTGCTGCTGTATGTGAATATTATGTGATATAAGTTGCCTCAGCATTGGCAGCAAAAAAGCTTCAAGACACACGAAAAACAAAGCTTTGCTTTCCTTTAAAGGGCTCAACAGCTGACTTCAGACAATAACAATTTGGCGCCGAGAATCCTCTAAAAATAAACCCCTTTGCTCTCGTTCTCTTTTGAAAATTTGGAAGCATTCTAAAAATATAAACGAAAGTTCATGGTCAACAGCCTGGAGTGTTGAATAAAATGGCTCTAATACGTTGCTGCTTTGAGCCACCAGAATTACCCGAATTCTTTGACAGTTTTGTACAGAAATGTACCGATCCCAGCTGTAAGTAAACAAAAGATAATTAAAATATTTATATATATATTGTTTAAGACAAAATGGAATTAGCCACAAGTCAATTAGGTACACATATTGAGGGGTCTAGGTTGAAGCCTTTAGACCAAGGGGTTCTTACCTAACGTTGAATGTATTCCTGATTCCTCATTTTGTTTTAAATGTTAAATCGAATATAGACCGACTATACATACATTTCCTCTTTTGTTTGATTAAAATTCTACATATTACATATTATTTCAATGCTAATGAACATTGTTTTTGAATTTGTCTAAAAGACTTTTCCAATACAATTTCAAGAAGATATTTTTTTATATTTACTTACTGTTTTAATAGAAATTTAAGCTATAGATATAGGACCCTTTATATACACTTTGTTAGATATATATATTCATATTTAACAATAAAAATTGTTTTGTTTTTTTGTGGAATAACCGAAACCCCCTTCAAACGTTCTTAACTATCGCCGTGATAACTTATCGATATATTTTTCGCCAGTGATGCCCATCTCTAGGCTGCAACAAACACACAACACAACAAGTTATTTGTGATTATTTTCATCTCTAGTGGTAGCTGGTCACACTACTTCTTTATTTAACAACAACAAACGAAGACTATTTTTTATCGCAACGCTTTTGTTTTATTTATTATCTAACGCCGCGATAAAGAATAAGCTAAATTACGCCTTTGTAGCCGACTGACACCTGAACATGCCTGGTAAGCAATTAGGAGAGCATATCCGAAGGTGGCCGATGAAGGCCAATAATAATTGCCTTTTGACCTTCGGGGGAGACATCGAAGTTGAAAGCAAAGTGCAGAGAATGACGAAATCATGTGAGAATCGATGAGGGAAGTAGGCGGCTATTATGGTTGGGTTGATGGAGTGAATTGGGAAGTTAGAAGGGTTAGCTAATAGTGGTTAGATGAAACTAGGTAAACTTGCAAAAATCAGGCAAGACGCCAATGCTGAACTCAATCACTCATCGTGGCTCTCACAAATACACACAGTCATACACACTTATATGTATTGACACACGTATAGGTATAATGGGGAGTGATAAGATTATAACGGTTAAATGGTGGTCACACCTACACATAACCCAACCACCCGCTGCTTAACTCTGGCCACTAGACCAGTGGAGAAATCAACTCTCCTAGCGGTAGTCGCCTTTAGCCAACCGAAAAAATCAGACTATTATCAATGACGGCGCTGACGACGATAGCGACGGCGTCATGTTCACATATCGTTGTATACACGCCTGTCTACCAAATCCCTCACAGACATGTGCCTGTCCTTTTGCTCTTTTAGGCTGCTGTGGCTGTTGCTCGGCCCTTAGGCCGCGTTATAAACGTCTAGTGGATAACATTTTCCCAGTGAATCCCGAGGATGGCCTTGTTAAATCGAATATGGAGAAGTTGACCTTCTATTCATTAAGTTCACCGGATAAACTAGATCGCATAGGTGAGTATTTGTATCAGAAGGCCACCAAGGATATTAATCGCAAGCGTTATAAGTAAGTATTTTAAATAAATCTAAGGAACAAATAACTCATCATCTATCTTTTAATTAAAGGCTGGCTGAGATTGCCATGGAGGCCATGGACTTGCTATTGCAGGCTTGTCATGCCCAGACAACACTTAATCTCTTTGTGGAATCATTTCTGCGTATGGTGCAAAAGCTACTTGAGGATTCCAATCCGAATTTAAAGATAATGGCCACAAATTCGGTAAGTATTCGGTAGTACATGACTTTTCAAGGAAATGACTCATTAACTTTGTTTACTTTTGCAGTTTGTGAAGTTTGCCAATATCAATGAGGATACTCCATCGTACCATCGTCGGTATGATTTCTTCATTTCGAAATTCTCTTCCATGTGTCACAGTAGCGAGAGTCAGGATCTAAGGGATAGTCTTCGTTTGGCCGGGATTAAGGGTCTGCAGGGTGTTATACGTAAAACCGTTTCCGATGATCTGGTGGAAAATATTTGGGAGGCTCAGCATATGGAGAAAATAGTTCCCTCATTACTTTTCAATATGCAGGTGATTATCCTTAATGCTTAAGCCTTTTGCTATTTTTTCCTCTTTTTGCCAGTTTTTCTTCAATAAATTGGCAATTAAAAAAAAAAAAAAATATAAGTAAAAATCCTGCAAAATTCTTAAAACTTTTGTACTAATTTCGTATATATATTTTATATATGTCTTGTACCTATTTTTTGCCAAACCAAACACAAAAAAAACACACAACAACTACAACAACAACTACTAACTAACCAAACAGTTTTGTGTAAACGTTATGTTTGTGAAGAAAAATTTACTGGCGGTAATAATCGAATTAATTTATTTTTAATCTTACATAATTATAAGTATATTACCTACATACACATATATATATATAGAAATATATTTAGAACCGTATGTATGTATATATATGTAGGTATGACTATTGTTTAGATATGCCAACTAGATAAGAAATTGGTAACATAATCGACCTAGTTATGACTTATTTAACGGAAATTTATTTAACAATTTGCTGATATAGTCTGGTGATATGACACCCGTCGAGGATGCCACCAATATAACACCACCAGTATTAGCCGAGGAGGTACTCCGTGAGCTAGTGGGACGCGCCTCATTTGGACATATACGCAGTGTACTCAAACCGCTGTTGACGTAAGTGCAATGACTACAAATTGACCTTAAGCAAAGAATTTAACAAATATGCTGAAGTTTGTTTACCCTTGCAATTCATGTTTAGTCAATTAATTTTCTTGAATGTAAAAGTCAAAAAGAGACGCAATTATGTTACTTTTATTTAAACTCATCTTTTATATCTTTGACTGATACATCAGATCTTAATTCGCTAAAAAGTTTAAAAAACTAAATGTTGGTCTTTACTTTGCTTGCAACAACTAAAACACAAAAGAGTTTTAGAAACAAAGACTTAATTTGGGTACGATTGGTCCTATGATGTATAAAAGATATAGTTGTCCGATCCGGTTGTTTCAAGAACTTAGTTTACTTTTATTGATTAAGGACTTATATACCAAGACTTATTCACATAGCTTAAAAACTGAGAGAATTAGGGTGTAGAATCGCGCAGGTAGATGGAGGAACAGACGGTAATGAATAAATCTAATCAGCTAGTACTGCTGAGATCGAGAATATATATATTTTATATATTTTAGACGAAAACGCTTCCTTCTATGCGTTGCACATGTGAACAGTCTCTTTTTGCAAGGGTTTACTAAATGAACTTACATGCAATGGGAGCAGCAATCCACTTGATTTCGTTTTAGTTAATGAAATTTTAAAATAAATAAAATTCAACTCATTTAGCTACAGCCACGATTAATTCCTTTCTATTTTTTATCTCCACTCCCCAGTCATTTGGATCGCCATGAATTGTGGGTGCCCAATACCTTTGCTATACACACCTTCCGCATTGTAATGATTTCTATACAACCACAATACTCTTACACTGTGGTTGAGACTCTAATGCAACATTTGGACAGTAATTTCAAATCCTCGCCAAAGACACGCACCTCATTGGCCGTAGTATTATCTAAGATTATAGCCATAGCAGCTGGCGAAAGTGTTGGACCTTCAGCATTGGATATTATTAATAATTTATTGACCCACTTGCGTACGAGTGTTAGTACCACCACCGAAATCACACCAGAGGAATCGCAATATCAGGAGGCTTTAATAAATGCCCTAGGCGAGTTTGCCAATCATCATCCTGACTACCAGAAAATTGAGATCATGTTGTTTATTATGAACACTGTGCCGGATTTGTCTAAGAAGAGTAAAGGCGATCAAATGTTACAGAATATTTTGCTGAAATCACTTCTTAAAGTGGGAACACAATATAGTACTGTGTCCTTTGAAAAGGCTTTTCCGGCCTCGTTCCTGCAGCCATTGCTAAAGATGGCACGTGCTCCCCATGATCCTACACGCATGATTGTGATGCAAATCTTCCAAGCTCTGCTCGATCGTCACCAGAACGAACAGGTGCTTAGTAGTGTGAGTGTAAAGCCGTATCCAGCATTATCCCAAGAGCCACCATCCCGTTCGGATATTATATTTACGCACAAATATGGAGCGAATATTATGCAAGCTTTAATTGACAGCATGGCTCTGTCAGATCGAGTAGATCCATTGTCCTCTAGCTACAATACAGCCGCACTATTAATTGTGGAGATGTCCTGCAGTGAGACAGTTCAGGAGTTTCTTCTATTTATATTGGGGTAAGTCCTTATTGAATTAAAAAGAGGGAATTTTTAATTTCTAATATCTCAATTTCAATTCAGTATTCAGCAAGTAGCCAGCACTGTGGAAAGTTTAGGAGCTGTCCATAAATGTAATCTACATGCTATATCCATTTCTTTACTGGTGCTCATCTCTCGAGTAACTGGAATCAACAACCTTCTCGAATATGCACAAAAGATCATTGATGCTCGGCGGGAAGAGGCCGCCTATTATTTGCCTCCCTTGATGGAGCCAAAGAAGATGTCATCCAAGAATCTAAATCTAGCACTTCCACATCTATCTATTGATAAATTGGCACTTGGTGAGTGTCTACAAAATGCTGGAATGGATGCACAACGTTTAAATACCGGAGCACCATACACTCTTAATCAAACCGACAATCCGGGACATCGTCATTCTTGGGTAGAGTCAGTAAGCAATATGACGCAACGTAATAGTTCGGCAGATCTAACAGTATATAATGGAGATGTGGATAGTGTTAATAGTTCACCAGGTGTAACCAAAAAGATTCTATCGCCGGAGTTTAACTTCGATGCAATGAAACGAGCTTTAGCCGAACCCACAGAAATGGCCAAAAAGGAACAACGCGACCGTCAAATGCAAATTGTACAAACATTCCGGGAAGGCGAATTCGATGATCTAATGCGGCGCACAGAACCAAAGGTACAAAACAAGATACTTTTATGATCTTTAACCTTTTCCTAATACTCTTACACTCTATTTTCCAGCATGAGCTTATCCAGAATCGTCTCAACGAATTGTTCAACTCGCTGGCCGTGGAGCGACAAATTACCCAGAGTGATAACAAAGCAGCCACTAATTCCCAGGCAACTAACGAGAAACCGGTCTATGAAACAAATTTTCCCGAGCTGTTCTATTACTAAAAGCGAATTTTTTCTATTTAATATCTAGTTATATTTCAAATTCCTGTTAACTAACAATATAATTGTTAGATAAACTTATTCGTGTACTTTGAATCATACTATTTGTTATCCAAAAGAAAAACTTGGGACATTTTTAATTTCTTTTTTTTAAACAATTATGGTTCGTGCTACGCCAACAAAGAAGTGCAAGTCTAAAGGGTCATCTAGCACTTCTCGCAGTACATCAAAATTAGTTGCAAAATGTCGTGCATCTGCTCTAAAAGTATCTCCAAGTAATCTAAGAGTGTCTCAAATCAATCTTGGCCGTAATCCATTCTGGGTATTTTTATCCCACTTTCGTAAGACTCATAAGAAACTTTATGCCCATTTGCCAGCATATTATGTGGGCATGATGGCTGGTAGAGTTTGGAAAGAGATGACACCAGATCAGAAAGCACCCTTTGTTGATGCGGCGCGGCATACAAACTACGTATTTAAGTTGAAAAACCCAAAAGCCAATTGGTTGCTGGATAAATTACGCCGAAGTTTGTCGGCAGATGAATTTGATCCAGAAATGTTTTGGATGGTGGTTCAAAATATACAAAATTGGAGAAAATGTGTCTTAAAGCAGATTCTGATAAATAAGAATAATCCCCAAAACAACGAATGAACAAATACCTAATAAATTCAAAATTTAAATATTGCAATATCTAAAGGATTACCAGGATCAACTAATAAGGAATGGAAAAACTTGTCTAAATATTTAAAACCTACTGCGGTAATGGATAAATATTCAAAACTAGATTGTGAACTTTTACGCAATTTTAAAGAAATTCAAGTTATAAGAAATTTTCGGTATTGAGAATCTCTTAAATTGCCAATAAAGAATGGACCATTAAAGTAGAAATCATTTATATGGATCAAACACGAAAGAGACTTTTGGATAAGGAAATTGATAGATCCTTCTCATACACATGGCTATTTAATACTTCCGGGTTTGTAGAGTACTGAAAACTAACCCATTTCCGCTTCTATGGCATTGTGCTTAAAACGTGGCCTAATCAAGTATTTTTCGGTTTTTTGCTGTAATTAAATTTCACTGTTAAATATCCATTAAAAACAAACAATTTGCATTCGAATTTGCACACGGTTTTAATTACGAGTTTTGTTTTGGTAAAACATAATAAAGTTAATTTGTGTATAAAGTACATAAATTTGATCAAATTAGAAATGTTAGTTGACAATCATGAATGATTAAAATGACATTAACATAATTCGAAAACGTTTTAGCTAAATATGCCGCGTTTTTCTTCTTTTTTTTTATCATTTGTTTTTGTTTTTTTGATGTTTTTGCTTAATTATTTAGACTTTAAATAAACTATTAAGCCAGAGTTGTTGTGCGAGGGCACGAAATGCTTGAATCTTTAAAAACTTTTTCTTATAAACGATATACAAAAATATATATATGTATGTAGGTATGTGTTTATGTTGAAGTGTGTGTACATATGATTGTATGGTGTACTATGTGTATGACTGGGCATATCTTCCATCAATCTTCGATATGGCAGGAGTAAAACATACACTTTTCGCATAGAATCAAAAAGTACATTATCTTGATATTTTATATATATATATATATATATATATACCTATATACAACGAGCTATTTATACTTAAAAAAAATTTAAACGAATAACTATACATATTCTATTAAACGAGAATCGCTATGAAACAGCGATCCCCTGAACATAACAAAGAGTGGTGGTGGTGGTGGGTTAGTTGGTTAGATGCGTGCTCAGCACGTCAAATTGTTACACAAAGGATCTCCATCATTGGATTGAAGTTGATCGTTAAGTGACCAAGTGATTCGTCGACATGGTGATGGTGAAGATGGTGTTGAGGCCTCCGAATCACCGCCACTCACAAACACTGCAGAATCATCCGCACTGGCTGGTGTCAATGGTCGCTCACAATTGCCTCCAATCTCAGAAATGGGTATGGATACCGATGCTGTGACCGTGGCATCTTCACTTAAGGGTACAATTTCTTTAAAACTTTGACTTGGTGGCATCACTACCAATATATTAATGGATATAAGCAAAGGATGCACTAGCTGAGGGTCGAGTACCATTAAAGGTACTTCCTCATTCTTCTCTAGACTCAGTGATGTAATTTCTGATGTTTGTGTAAATATGGGCTGGCGCTGGGCATTAATGGAAGTCACTGTAGTGCGAACCATAAACTTTCGTTTAGTCTGTAGGCTCAGCACACGCTCATGCTCGTGCCGATGATGGCGACGTATATTCAGTCTACGTGAGTCCATAATAAGTATGAGATCCATGCCATAATTAAAGCCTGTCCAGCGCCACTTCTGATAACCAGGCTCGACCAACAGGCGGCCACAACGCATGCAATTTTCAAAGAATTGTTCCTTATCCAATTGCTGTGGGCAGCTGCTGAATATAAAATAAGTCATTATAAGTACTTTATTGCATATAGCTGAACTTACCCATCTTCTTGGCCATGATCAATGCGCAACAGTGCATCCCAATGGCTGTGCATGTGTCGGTATAGCCATTCTTTGGGTATAATATTATCATTGAAGATGATCTTCAAATCCATGTAATGATTTGTGAGGTACTGGGTACGTAATTTCTGAAATACCGGTATATATGGCTGTCCCTCTGGAGTGGCTAGGAATGAGCGTTCCTCTGTTCGGGTGGCAAAAAATGTCCACTGGGGTAAATCGCTACTGGACGTGTGCGTATCTACGCCAGCGTTGACCAAACGTTCCTGGGTTCTCTGAGCCTCAGCACGATGTGTTGGATCCTCAGGATCATATTCTGGATGCAAACGCAGAAACATCCAAGTGCGCAATAGTGTATATAATGAGAATTCCGTCTGCATCACATAGAGATCATGGCTGGCAGTTAATGCCATCATCAGTTCAATCGAAATGTGCCGCAGGAGATTAGGATGTTTATTATAAATGCTTAATAGATTGATTTGGAACCACTGGAAAGTTGATTTCTTTACACCTATTACACCATATTGACATGCCGCTTCGTAGTAGTGAATGGCGGTCTCCGCATTTATGTTATCCACCATTACCTCCGCACATTTGTCAATAATGCCATCCAAATGAAAAAGTGTAGCTGTGGCTAGTACTGGTATAACATCCGCCACTTCAATCTCAATTTCATCCGAGTACATGGAACCAAAAACAGCATCCAAACTCTTTACATTAATCCGATCATCCAATATGGTTATCTGTACAAAATTCTGTTGTGCTTCCTTCCATGATCCATTGAACATGGTATAGAAATATGGACTCTGACTGAGATAGACCTTATGTAGATGCCACACCTTATCCAGAGCCATTACAGCCACATCTGAATTCTTTTGCTCCTTAAAGAGAGCCTTGTATATATATTGTGTGGTAGTCAGAAGCTTCTTTCTGTTAACAAATGTAAAATGGTTAAATATTAAATGGAAAGATTAGTCTATATGTTGATCATACTTCTTGGGTGATGCGATCTCCTGCTTGGCATTCTCCTCTTGTGCTTGGGATCCTTCGGTGCTGCGTTTCCTTTTGCGTCGATTGGCAAACACCTCGGCCACATTGCTCTGCATGGAACCCATGATCTGACCCATGGCCTCCACTCCACTCACTTACCCAATGTGCGTTTGGATTTTACAAATAAAAAATGTACTAAAAAAAAACATGAAAAATGTTTATTTGTTTATTTTTCTGTATATTAAAGATAAAAAATGAAAGATTTATGTCGTCAAAGCAATAGTCACAAAACTCCCTCTACTCTACAAATATTATTGATTTTTAAGGAGAGGCGGCAAAAGTGGGAAGAAGTTTGACAGGTTGCGTGCCGATAAGGCCTAAAGTTGACCCAGTTTTTGGCCCTACGGTTTAAGTAATATTACTAAAAGTGGGCGAAGGGTCTAAGCGAATGAGAAACGCCATAATAGAGAACCAGAGAGAGAGAGAGAGAGAGAGAGGGAGCAAACGTAATGCAGTTTTGGGACTATGCTCAACAGATGATGTCATCAATTTTCCATCTCCTTTGATTCGGGGGGTAATATACAAAAATAGAATGTACAACTTTAAAGATTATTCACACATTTGTTTATTGGAACAACTTGCCAAACGGAGGTGATGATGATAATGTTGTAACCATGTCAAGGCCATTGCTTGTTGTTTCATATATAGTTTGTTGCCCATAAACAAAGATCCAACAAATTACAACACGAAACAAAACGCATTCATTGATATGGATGGCCAAACGCTAGTAATTTCGCTCTGTGCCACTCTCCGTCTCTCCGTCTAGTGGACGACAGAGAGAGAGAGAGAGAAATGCTCAACAGAGTAGGAGGAGGTTTGTTATGATGCGGCGCAGTTCAATTCCGAAAACAAAAGTTAACTTATCTCAAAACCGGTTTCAAATATACCAAAGACCACAAATTTTCTTATAAGACCAAGACCAGACCAAAACAAGAAACAAGGCAATTGCAATGCCAGCCCAATTACGTCACTACCATTAGAGAGAAGGGGTGAGATATACAAGTATATTAGACAGACAGAATGAGACAAAGAAAATTAGTGAGAGGGGAGAGGCAGGCAGGCAGACTGCAAACAATTATCGTTATTTTTGAATGATGATGATATCAGTCAACGTGGGGAAAGATGGCCTCTGAACTAACAAGTAAACACTTAATCTATAGGGGATAAATAAAACTAAGTAAAGCTGGAGATATTAGTTTAAAATTTATAATATAGCTGTTCGATCTTAAAGCACTTACTATACCAAATTTAGACAGAAATGATTAGGAACAACGTAGGTTATTTTAACGCTAATTTTGTTTAAAGTACATTAAAACAATTACTCCATTCTAATATGTATGTGTAATTGTTACTTAAAAGGAACGTGGCTCATTTTAAACTGCGTTTTCCTTTTTATAAGCGACCGGTTTTAATGACATAGAAACTAGGTCGCAGTTGGTTTCCATATGCTTTTAACATCGCCATTTATGCTCCTTTGCTCTATGCTCTATACGCAGTATTGCAATTCTACTGGATTAAAAAATTTATATTATCCACAATAAACAAATTAAACACAATATAAAAATCTTAAAAAAAAAATAAAACTTTAATAAAAAAATTAATGTTGCCCGAGGAGTTACGGCCAATGAACGTGGGAGTTGTCGTCTAAAAGCCAACAAGTTCGGGCGAAGATTTGAACCAGCGATCTTTGTGAATTAGGGAAAACAAAAACGTTTAACAGGCAGAACCACCATTATGTAGAAGACTTAGCTTGACAAATAGTGCACTTAACGATCAGCACACTGTTTCGTCTTTCTTTTATTTACTGATAAACTATTTTATGTTTTTTAAACAATTTTAGCAATCAATTTTGTTTTTACTTTCGCTACATTTTCTGTTGGGTTCAGCGAACTGAACAGCTGAGATCCGTCTGGCTAAATTAAGTTTAGAAATAAAAATCAAGTTCAGATAACCGTAAATTATTGTTGTTCAGAGCTGATAACGGACGGACTTATGATATATGGCCACCCACCTCATACGTCTGTGGCTTCTGCTGCTCCTTACACTTCACAAATGTGACAATTAGTTGTACTCTGCCTTGCGTTTGCTTGTTTCCTTTCTTCTCTTTTGAGTTTTATGCCAAGCAGATGTAAGTTTGGTAAAAATCTTCAACTATAAATAGCAAACAAAAGTGAACTACGCTTGCAGGGGAGTAGGAGACAACTAAAGCGAGGGCAATAGAAAGAGAAAAACCAACAACAATGACGCAGTAAAAGAAATAAACGAGGAAGAGAGACAACAAACAAGAGAGGGAGAGTGAACGTAAATAGCGTGTGCAAGCGAGAGCAAAAATATCAACAAAACCCAAATGCAGTGATAAAAAGAAAACCAAAACGAACGCGAAACTTACTGTAAAAATCTGCAGTTACAGTAATTTCGCAATTTTATATAACTGCAATTATTGTTGTTGGTAAACGCACTGTTTAAACACAATTTTTTTCTTTTACACAAATAAAAACTGCACTTCTTTTTTACTGATATTTATTTTTGTTTGTTTTGTTTTTCGGTTTGCTCATAGTTGTATTTGTTTGCTATGCTACTCGCGTTGTATTGTTGTTGTTTTTATGCGCAGCAGCCAAAAAAACCACCTCTTCGTGCGAAGGTGAACGGAATACAGCTGAGCAGTGACGGAAAATCAAATCAAGCTATGCTGTTTTACAACACTGGGTATTCGATGAAGTGTTTTCCTTTTTTTTTTCTGAAAAGTGCAAGTCTCTTTAGGATTTACATATACATAACAATAAACATATATATAGATATACATATTGCATAGTTAATATACATATGTATGTATATTTAATGAATAATTACAGTAATAGAAGAACAGTACTAGTAGTACTGTTTTATCATGTTAAATATTAAATGAAAATATATAATTTAGCGTTTATCATAAAAATTTAAATCTTTTTTACCAAATTTGAAAAAAAAGTAAAAAGCAAAAAATTGTTGACTTATAATTCATAATCATTGTTGATGGCAGAGTCACCGCACTTTGACCCACTATTAAAAGTGTGACCAGTTATTGCTTTAGTGTTGTAAAACGAAATCAATCAATTTGATTTTCCAAAATTGTCAAGCAGCTTCATTTTCAATTTATTTTTGCTGCGTTTTTGCTTGATACCAACAATAAAATGAAGACCCCGGTTAAAAAATCTGGACGCGGCGCAACCGAGATGTCGCTGCGGCTACGTGGCCAATCGAAGGAATCCAAGACGGAACCAACTACTTCTCAGTTGCAGGAGGACGACGACATTGAATCCGAACTGCCCATACGGGGACGCCCTTCAAAGAAATTGTTGCTTCAACAACAACAGCAACAACGTGTCCAAACCTACCAGGTGAAACTGCAACCAGAATTAAAGACAGTCCAGGCAGCTGCCGGGGCTGTGGCGTCCGCCAACACGTCTGCTAAAACCAAGCGGGCCAATGCTAAAAAGACTGCCAATACATCTGCAGCCACCGCCAAGTTGCAAAGTGAATCCTATGTGATGCGTCTATTCGAGCGTAGCCTGGATTTGTCCAAATACAATGAAAAAACTCCTCTCTATCCCATCTGTCGCGCTTGGATGGCTAATCAACCCCGAAATCCAATTGTCACAGCGTACAGTACTGAAGGATCGGAACCAGTTGTAAAGCGTGAGGACAATGCTGAAGAGATTCTGGCCAAGTTGCGAAGCGGTGAATTGAACGAATTGACCGAAATGCCTATGGCCCGTCCCACAGATCTGTCTATGATTCCACCACGCCTAGAACACAAGAACGAACAAACGCTAGAGGAGGGCACCTCGAGGGAGCAGCTGCTGGCGGCCAATAAAAAGCGCTGGAAGAGAGTACGCAATCATTGGCTAACTCATGCCAAGAAATATGACCACGAACGATATGAAATTCTCGACCTGATTATAAACACGCTTCAAAAAAAGCCAAAAAATAAGGAACCGCCTAAAGAACGATGGTAAAAAATACGACTGGCATGAAACTCCAATAATAAACATAATTTTGTCCTAAATTTACACTAATTGTAATCTGAGTCCCAAATATCATATCTTTATGAGATATGAATGGAAGCAATATAAATTTTCTAATATTAAAAATACAAAAACTCTGTTTTTATCGATTTGAATCAAATGTTTATTTTTTCTTTAGTGGGCGTAAGAAGATGCAGTTTTCCTTTAATTAAGTCTAATTCCATTTTGAGTAGATTTCAAAAATGCTGTTGGATTGTTCTGGTTTGGTTTGTTGTGTAGATTGGCTGGTCTTGGATAGGACTGCGCCTGTCTGTGTTAGTATACCTGCTTTCTCTCTCGCACGTATACACACACACACACATGCGCTCCTCTCCTCACACTTCTGTTGCTCCATCTATTCGACCTTGAGCAGCTCCACATCGAAAGTAAGGGTGGAGTTGGGTGGTATCACACCAGGATGACCACGACTGCCATAGGCATAATCGGGTGAGCAGATCAGTTTGGCGCGCTGACCAACGCTTAATTGGGCTACACCTTCATCCCAGCCACGAATGACCTCTCCCTTGCCAATAGTGAACTTGAATGGCTTATTACGATCCCGCGAGGAATCGAACTGATCATGCAAAAAAAAAAATGTCAATCAAAAATTCCCGAAAAAGAGCGAGAAACTCTTAAGAACTTACCTTGGTACCATCGTCCAAAGTTCCAGTGTAGTGCACTGAAACCTTTTGGCCGTTCTTGGGAAAGGTGCTGCCTGTGGAGCGGAAAAAATGGTTGTGTGTGAGCGAGATAGTTATACAAATGCAAGTAGAAGAAAAAATTTTGCCGCATACACCGCATATTTCAGCAAAAAAAAAATTGAAGAGGTTAGGCTTGAACAATTACACCGCATTTACGTTTATTTTGAATTAATTATTCAGTTTCTTACCATCACCGGGGGAAATTGGTACTACTTGCACGCCCATTATTATTTTAAGTGTTCTTTTTTTCCGAATGAAAAAAACCTAGCACGTTTCGTTTTGTAGCTTTGTGATGCGTGTTCTGGCCAGGGCTACGAAATCAGTGTTAGAAAATCGGGCATGCTGATATGTTTGTATTTGCTATCGACTATTAGATGTGGAATCGAATGACATGTAATCGATTTCAAAAGAAAGTAAAAGCAACTAAATAAAAAGCAGACACTAATATAAATATGTATAAACAGTGTTTTAAACAATTTTAACAAACTTTTATTATCACAACAAAGCGTGTTTATACATTTAAAAGAAAGGCACTTATCCACTCTCTGTCTCTTTGGATTTTTCTGTATCAATAAAATGGACCCCTTCGCTGTTGATTTCAATTGCCTGGCCATTTAATAGAATCCTACCATCGGATAAACTTGTTAATTGTATTTTATGTTTTATATTCGATGTAGAGGCACCTGCCACTTGCAAAAAACTACTATTCACTGTCCACAATGCACTAACATTGCCCTCCAAACAAATCGTCTCCAGACATTGTATATATTTGGTGTAGTATTTCAATTTGCTAATTTTTGGAATTCTTTGCTCTGTTTCCATCCAAAAGAATTCGGAAAGTGTATCAAAGACTACCAATTTAATATTAAGATTGGCACGTAGCATATATTTTATTATTTCGAGAGACTCATCCAATTCTTTGGGTGTAAAGCAGTTTATCATTTTGACCAATTCCAAACGTTTCTTCAGATCCTCTTCAGTTAAGGTAGATTCATGGCTTTTGATTATTTTGGCAAATCTGTGAGCTTGTACCTTATGACTGAGATTGACAAATAAAATATCCCAGTTTAGTTTACACAGGTAATATGCCATTAGTTGTTGTGCTATCAGAGTTTTTCCACTATTTGATGGACCAGAGATCTCAATCAGAGATCTAATATCAATTGTATCTTTGCCAAAAAGCCGCTTATGCAGTTCCATTTGTCAAAACCAAACCAAATTTTACACTTTGGTAAATTCAAATAAACAAATGCCGGATCTATTAGAGGTGTCGTATTTTGGTTATTTGTTACCAGTCACAGTGACAAAATAAATAATATTATTAATAATATCACGACAACTTAAAAGACAAAATCCTTTTTTTGCTTTTGTTTGTAATTATGTGTAAAGCACTTAAAAAATCATCTGAAATCCTTCTAAAGTATAAATGCATCTAAGAAACCTATTTCACTTTAAGACCAAAGTAACACTTTTTCTCATATCTAAATTAGTTATCGATAACAAGGACTGCCAGCTTATAGAACTTTCTTATTAATTATAAATTAAGTATCATTATTTAAACATTTGGGATTGTAAAAGACAAAGTCAAGTGCAATAAACAATGACAATAATAATGAATTAAAATTAATAAATATATAAGAGTGGTTCAGTTTGAGATAGTCATGAATATAAATAAACAAATGTTTGGGAGCTCTGGCAACCATGCTTAATGGGCATGGAATTGTTTTCCCAAAACGCATAGTTATCCCAACTGCATCATGCAAGATGCACTGGCTCCTTTGCCAGAACCCACAAGCAGCAGTGGAGGAGGCGGGGAAGGTGAGGAATACACAGGTGGACAGCAAGTGGAATCTACCAGTAACTGTACAATATGCAGAGTAGCTAAATTGTCTGCGTTAGACATGCGATCCAACGAGGCAATGCAAAGACGCCTTCGACGCGACTGGAAGATGGCTGTAAGTCATTTTGATAAATAAAGAATATTACCGAATTTCCTTTAGACCTCAATACCGCACTCCTTGCAGGCCGATGTCATTCAGTCAACTTTGAAGACCATTTGTGTGGAATGCGTCTGCAAGCTCAATATGCACTCGGAAGTTACTCGATCTCTAATGCAGAGAATGCAACGGCTACAACGCCAGGGAGATAGGGAAGCTGATGCAAATGCAATTGATGATGGTGAAGGAGACGCCAATGTAAGCACGACCACAACAACAATTGTGGCAGCCACTCAATCAAGTCCACCTATAGCTGATGCCGAGGTGTCCACTACCTTAATTGAAAGCCAGGATACAGTGTACCTTGCCACAGCTAGTTCCGCCAGCTCACGTTCAAGTTATTCCGTTTTAGAAGCCTATTCCTCACAACCGCCAGAATCACCCACGGCCACTGAGTCGGGAGGACTACGTAATAATAGTGGCACACAAACCTCAAACGGTTGGAAGTGGCGAACACGACTTCTCTGTCAGTATTGTGGTAGAGCATATTTTCGTAAGGATTACTTTACCCTACACTCCCGCCGTTGCTGGCGCCAAAATCCGCAGCACACGCCTGTAACCAAACCAAAGTGCCGAGTGCTCAATGAAGCTGAAGCTAGACAGGAAGTGGACGAGCCACTACAGCATTTGTGTAATTTATGCGGTGCGGAATTCGATGCCAAATATGAGTGGGAACTACATCATACAATTTGCAGTGCCAAACAAGAGGCCCTACAGGAGGCGGAGCATAATCAAGAAGACAAAAATCGAAGGTCACGCTCTTTGCGTCCAAAGTCACGAGCATGCTCTATTGCATGGGAGCAGCAAAAAGAGCCAGAAGATGAGGAAGGCGAAGAGGATGCCGAGGATGATGGAGAGGGTGACGAGGATGATGCTGCCTCAACAGTGGACACCATGTATACACATCGTATGAACTTAACCGGTGATTGGGTTGTCAATCATAGTCGGAGTAATAGTAATAGTGCTCTCAATAGATATGATGATTATGCCATAGAAGAGGAGGAGATGCATATAACCACTGACAGAGAGTATGGTGAGTTCTACGCCTAGGACTTTTCCTGACCGCTTTTAACTCAAGTTCGTTCACCTTTACAGATCTCTATTTGCTTGATTTGCTCAAGACGCAGGTGGAGAAGAGCTCTTTCACTTGCTTTGTCCATTCGTGTGGATTCCAAACCACCACATTGGAAACTCTAATGTACCATGATTATATGCATCATTGGAAAATGAGTTGGTTCTATTGCCAGAAATGTGGTGATGTCTTTACCAGCAAGTGAGTAGT
Source organism: Drosophila neocordata (assembly GCA_018903615.1). Classification (NCBI taxonomy): domain Eukaryota; kingdom Metazoa; phylum Arthropoda; class Insecta; order Diptera; family Drosophilidae; genus Drosophila; species Drosophila neocordata. The sequence continues at coordinate 11,510,406 of JAEIGI010000004.1, read as the reverse complement.
ATCATATATTCTATTCATTCTGTACTTCAATTTCTACCATCTTCATTTGCAGAGTGTTTCTCGACTATCATCTGCATCGACAGAATCAAGGTTATTACATTTGTCACAAGTGCCAGGATGAGTTTGAGTACCAGCATCAGCTGGATCGCCATCTATTGCTCCATAGTAAGGGCATCAATTATTATTGCAATTTTTGTCGCCTGGAGTTCTTGAGTGAAACGAAACTTTTAAGCCATTGCCAGGCCTGTGGCCACAGTCCCAACGATGAGCCACCTCTCATACATATCGATCGTACACTCTCATTTTGCAATAAAAATACCGAATTGCCCAAGCCAGATCAAGCCCAATTGTCGGCCTATGCCGAACGGGAACTAATCTTGCCAAATATTAAGATGCCAACAACGCGTCCAATGCATCTGCCAAGTCACAAACCATTTCGTTTTGCCATTGGCATTGTCAATTTCGACAATCGAAATCCTCCCAACTGTGTTGGTTGTCTCTAGAAAGGGAATAACTCTTTTTTTTTAAACCATTATCTCCCACATAGTCGAATCTTTGTTTTCGTATAAATGTCCTATTTGCAATATTAGCAACTAAATTACTTGATTAGTTAACAATTAACTGAATAAATGTGTTCGTCTCAAATTTTAAAACCCCAAACAGTTCAAGTCATAGCAATAATTTAGATAATTGAGAATTGTATAACCTTGTTTTAATAAAGACTTATCATGCAATAAGAGTGTAAGATAATATATATAATAATATTACAATATTTAAATAATTACCATATGCGTTTCAACCAATAGGATTAAGTCGGCATTAGTTCCAAATTCCGTTATACGCTTTGTATAGTACTCTCCTACTCGCTACTTGCATTGTAAAGTACTCGTTACTTGTTTGAACAGCTATAACAGTTTATTATAATATTTATACTCTCGTACTTTTTTTAATTTATTTGATTTTGACTTTATATATTCTAACAGTGCAATTTACTAGGTACTCGCTAGTATTTTGTAATGTTTATCTGACTTGTTGAAGTCACCGCTAGCTCTAAGCAAAGTTTTTAATATTTATAAATTGACTCATAAGTCGCTAATGCTTAGTGCAAAAACTGTAGTTTGTAGGTCTCCAGTTACTCGCTAGTAATAATTATATTTTATCATAATCTTTTTTTTTATTTGCTAAAATCAACAAATTAAAGTACAATTTGATTTTATATATTTTATTTCCTTTTTTTATTCTTCAGTCATTTTATTTTCGCATTCTTTTTCGCATTCGTCCATTTTACATTTCCAAAAAAAGAATAATTCCATATGTCTTAACAAATTAGTGATAAATTGCATTATAATTTGCATTTGCTTAACACTAACTTTAATGCGTGTTGGTTTTTTGTTGTTTTTGTTTTATTTTGTACCTATGCGTGTGTGTGTATATATGTATTTATATAGTTTATTTATATAGTTTAATGATTTTATGTACAGTAGGTTAACTCATATAACAAATTAACATTAAAGTTATGTGTTTGTTTTGTGTAAAATTAAAGAGCCTATTGCATTGCCCCCAGCGCATGTTTGTTTTTTGTTTTTGTTTTTTTTTGTTTTAGCTTAAATGCACTTAAAATTAATTAATTTGCGATTGCCTTAGGACTAATTAAGCTTAGTTGTAGTTTCTTTTTTGTGTTTCCATTTTCCATTTGTACGCTTTACTCGTTACTCGTTACATTTGATTTTTTATGTTTATTTGCGGGTCTAATTGCTGTTTTTTTTTATAGTTTTTTTTTCTTTTCTTTTTTTATAATTGTGTGGTACATTTGAGTCGGTGTCAGTCTTATAAAATTCAACCCAGGACAATTTAAAAACTAGAACATTATTTGAGGTAGTTTTCTGTATACAATATATAATATATATATATAGTAGATATATATTTATATCGAGGTATTTATAGGGAAAAATCATGATAAAACATAATCTAAGGCTAAACATAATTTTTAAAAACAAATCACTGGCATTTAACAAAGTTGTACAAAAAATATTTGCTAACTGATCCGGTTTATCCTTTCTTTTTATTTATATTTTTATTTGGGAGCCTCTCTCGCTGCTCTTCCTGGTGCCACGCCCTTATTTTCAGTCTTATGTAAATTTTTACATACAAATGATTTAAAATTTTTCATTTTTTTTTTCCTCTTTTTTGATTAGTTTGTGTTTTGTTTAGCGAGCAAATTTGACTGCTGAGCGCCAAGAACTTACAAAACTAGTTAGTTAAGATGGCCTACAAGTGTCTAGATGTATGTATGTATGTAACTAAGTTGTGTGTGTGTGTGTGGGTGTATGTAAGTAAAACCTAAGGACAAAACCTAACCGCTAAATCCTAACCTAAGTTTCTGTTTCTAGGCACAAAGTGATGAACAATTTATAATAAGTTTGTGATTGGGATTTGATTTGAATTCGTTTTTTTTTTTTATCGAAATGAAATATTAGTTTTTAGGTGCTGGTGCTAGTGCTGCCCGGCGACTAAACTGGGATTGGGTATTTTGTTTAATGTTAAAGCTTCACTACCGCTGAATCATCCGGAACCTGCTGCTCAGGTCATATTGGATGAGAGAACACACGTTGTACGCCGTATCGAACGAAAAAAATCTATTTAAATATATATATATATATATGTAAAATTATATGTATATGAATAGTTAATAGAGGATGTGGGAGTAGGATGATATAGCTGCTGGCTGACCTAGCATATGGAATCGTAGCTATCATTTGCATACTGCCAGGCCATGGTGAGCATCAATCAGTCTGTACGCGTTTGCGTTTCATCGCTCCCCATCAGTTCCCGTTTAAGGCCCAAGCCTAGACCTAAACCCACTGGTAATGGTGGTGGTGGTGGCGATGAAGCTGAGGCTGGATAATCCTCATGCTCTTTTCCATTAGTTGACGTAGAGTTCGAGGAGTGCATGATGACACTGGCTCCCTCCATGGGGGACGAGGCTCTTGGCGGTGGTGGTGAATATGGCGATTCGGGTCTTTCCTTTCGCGCCAGCGATAAATCTTCAACATGATCATGATCCTCTTCATCATCTGCATCGGCATCTTCTCGTTCATCCTGGTCCCGTTCACGCTTGATCATTCGTTCGTGCTTGGTCTCATGCATTTCCAGATCTTCGGCATAATGGCGTGGACTTGGGCTAGGACTAGGTGATCGGCCACCGTGTGGATGACCATTGGAGCCGGAACCAGGCGGACTTGTGGACATACGATTTGCAGCAGCATGTGCAGCAGCGGCCAATGCCATGGCATGTAGAGCTTCTCGTCCAGCCATGTCGCCACCACGGTTCTCCAGGGCCTGCTGGAGGAATGCATGATCTAGCAGAGCGGCTGCCGAATGGGATATTGTTGGTGGCATGCCGTGATGTGAATGATGGGATCCATGCTCCTTGGCTTGTTCACTGCGCTCCAGCAGCTCCGCCTGACCGTGGCCATAATTGTGGGCCGCAGCAGCTGCAGCAGCGGCAGAATATGGGAAAGCTGCAGACGATTCCACACCAGGTGGGCTACGCTTGGGAGTACGATGAGTACCACGACCCGTGGTAATATTCAACTTTCGCACCTTATCATAGAGAGTTCGACTTGGTAAACCATATTTCCTACTTGCCTGTAAGGCACTCATACCCTCACGCACCGCCTGAATGGCGCACATCATGTCGGCACGCGTATATTGCTTGTAGCGCTTCCACTCTGGTTTCTTGCCGCCAGGACCTCCGGTTTCCTCATCAAAAGAGCGATCTGTGTGGGGCGAAAGAGGTTCCTTATCTCCGCCATAGTCTGAGCCATTGAAACTGTGGCTACCAGTTCCACCTCCTACACCACCGCTCTGATGCGAGGGAGCCTTCTCCGCCAATGAGGATGAGGAAGAGCTCTTCAACAGCAAAGGATTGGGTTGCTGTTGTTGCGAAGAGTCTGCCGGATTGGCCTGGGCCAGTACATTACGCAGAATGGGAGTGTCACGAGTACTATTGAGCAACATGCTGGATATGGCCGAGAGTTTTTTGCGTTTCAGAGGATTCATATCGGCTGCACTCTCATAGACGGAATTTAACATGGCAGCGGCGGCAGCAGAAGGAGAAAGTGGCCATTGGCCACCCGCCTCACCGGCTGCAGCATGGGGTGTGGTATGGGTGGGGGTCAATGGGGTCTCACCAGCTGGTATATGTGGATGGCTTGGTCCGGATGGATAATTTGTATATGGCGGCTGCTGATAGGCTCCAAACGGTGGCGGTGGGGGCGAGCAGCTGCTCGAAATGGCGGCACTGGGCGAGATATGCGTGGACGTTGAGATCACGGAGGAGGAGGAATTGTGATGCGACGACTGTTGCTGCTGTTGATGATGATGGTGCCCAAAGGTATCGCCATTCTGTGACTTGCCCGAGGCACTAGAACTAGATGTTGGAATTATGCTACTTGCATGGTAATGACTCTGTATGCGTTCCTCCGCTCCTGTAGCTGCTCCCGGCTGCTTGTTGTTATTGAACTTCATTAAATTGTCATAGAGACCCTTAACCTGCAGCTCTTTGGCTGTGCGCAGGATTTCCGGCTCCTGGCTTTTAGTCACTGTTGTCTCACCCGTATACATATATTGCAAAAGTGCTGCAATTTCGAATCCCTTTACTCCGGGCAAAATAATGCTACAGTGATCCTGTGGCACATCCTGTAATATATGCTGGAAATATGGTGAATTGGCAGCCAACACAACACGATGGGCCTTGAACTGTTCATCGTCAACGACAAGAGTGCAGTCCACATAGCTGCCCACCTCATGCAAAGCATGAAGTATCTGAACTAAATTCGTCTGATGATTATTCCAGCGAAGGCAATACGTTTGCCCTTCACTACTGGCTACAGGAGTGGGTGTGGGCCCACCGCCACCACCACCCATCTCGGCACGACTCAACTCTCCTCGACTGTGACTGTGGTGACTATGATTGTGGCTATTTCCACGCTGACCTCGATGAATGTGATGTTGATGATCCGGCTCCTCGTCCGGAGCTGTATCGCTGCTGCTGTGATATACGCTATTCAAGCTTGTGAATGCGGCACTCAGCAGCGTTGGCGAGTAGGAGGAAAGATGTTTCCTGACCTTGAGCGCCAGTTTAAGGCTTATACTTCAACGGGTTCAACCTGTAAATCAAAACGGAAATAATGTTACACACAATTTGTAAAATACAAGATTCTTTGCAAAAATGAGAAATCAATCTAACTCACAGAATATCAAAAGCAGAATTCAAATTTTGCAAAGGTTGCTAAATTTTACAATAATGTTAAAGTTAACTAAAATCAAAAATTTTTTTAAAATGTTTAACTTAACAATTTTAAAATTAAGAAGACAAAATCTTAGATCTAATCCAACCTTAGATAAAAAGTTCGTGCTAAATCTGTGTGGAATTAATTCTTGAACGATCTTAGGCATGTTGTTTTTAGGACTTGCGTTTCTAATTCCTGTCCACACAGGTGTGCAAAAATCTTCTATATCACCGTGAAAAGGTGGGAGGGTCACCTTATCGCCCACACCATACCGGTCCAGGCACACTCACACACACACACAGACATACTGAAACACACATCTACCATTTCCACCATTTGCAAAAGTTGCTGTGCGGAAAATCTTGGTTCTAAAATTGAAGCGCACACAGCACTCACACCAACGCACTGAAGTTTTATGCGCCATAAAAAGTGAAAGCGCGTGATGGTGGCAGGGGTATACGAAATACAAGGAACAGAAGCATTTGGTGATGGAGTATATGGTGGAGTGTAGGAGGAGGGAGGAATATACGTGTATAAAAAATGGGGAAAAATATGCAAACATCCCTTGAAAGACGTGTGCGCGTATTTTTCCGGCTGCTTTTTCGCGCGCTTTACTTTACATACACACACATATATACATATATATATATATACATATATATCTAAATTTTTCGTTATGTTTTTTTGGTTCTCCTGGAAAGTGGAAGTGGCAGAGAGAGGATAAAAAAAAACTTGCAATAATTTCATTCATTTTCTGGCTTGTTTTTCCTGTTTTCCGTCGTTTTCGTTTTTTTTTTTTTAAGGACACGGAATGAGGGTGGTTAGAAGTGGTTGTTGTTAGTCAAATTTCAAATGAAAAAAAATTGTAATAAATTTTTGTAGACCTCAAGTGGACCTTAGACCGATACCAAGAGAGAGAGCCATATGCCGTGCCAATGTCACTCTTTTGGGCAGCATATGTTGGACACATGCAACTAATAGGCAAAGAAAACGAATGAACGAACGAACAGCATGTGTGATGGGCGTATGAGAGAGTTTGAAGGGTTTCGATTACCAACAGGTAGGCGGCCGCCACAAGGCACCAGAAGGAGGATCCACCAGATTGCAGAATAAGAAAAGAAAAGCAAAAGAGGGAAAGAAAAAAAAAAGAAAAATTGCCAAGATAATGGCAATCGAACAACAAGGGAAATGTCAAACACAGACAATCGAGCACAATAGAATGGAAAACAAACGATCGATTATTGTTTAGTAGAGTGCGGAAAATGCGCAAAAGATATCCCAGTCATTGTCCTGAAATGTGCCCATTGTCTGAGCCATCAGGACGCAAACAACTACAACGACGACGACGATGATGATGATGATGACGATGATGATAAAGGAAAACCTGCAGTTAAGGCGCTCCCTCTTTTTGCGCAACAATTTTATGTTGAGATCCTATATTGAGTGGCAAGCAGGTAGATCATGTGGAAAACTGAGGAATTGGTAAGTTAAGCGCATTATAAGGCCATAAGCGTATTGCTTTAACGCCTCTTTCTGAGTTGACTCTCTATATATCTCTCTCTCTATCACTCCCTTTCTTACTCTTATACAAAAAAATATCAAGCATACGCCACGATCGCCAAAGCTTGCCAAAGCTTTTTTGTTTTTTTAGCAGTTGGGTTGGGGGCGCTCTGCCACCATTTTGTTCAAACTTTTAATTAAACAATTTAAACAACAAAATACAAGTATATGAAACGTCATTGAAACGCAATGCACTTGGAAACCGGTTTGAGGATTTTCCAGTTTTCAAATTGTTGTTATTTTTAAGTTTGTTGTTTTTTTTTTTTTTGATATTTAATGAAGGGCAAAGTGTGACCGAAAAACAATAAAAAATAAAATAAAAACTTTGAACTTAATTTAAAATATTTTGTTAAAAAAAAAATTGGATATAAAAATTTGCAATTCTTACCACAAAAAGTATCAAAGAAAAAACGCCTTAAGCGATTTTCTTAATTATTAATTAATTAAAATTATTATTTTGGATAAATTTTTTCTTATTTTTTTTTTTGATTTTGTTTATTAAAATGTTTTTTTAAAACTCTCACATTGCTTGTCAAACAAATTTGTTTTTTATTTTTAGATTTTTGTTTGCATTTGACAGTTTGTTTTTTTATTTTAATTTTTTGTGTTTTTGTTTTGTTTTTTAATTTCTCTCTCTCTCGATTCCTTTCACACACACACACACACACTGCAATTTTTTCTGCGACACGTCGTTAGGTTTTTCTAAGTGAATAATTTGTTATATATTTCTTAAATATTTTCTTTATTAATTTTCTTGTTTTTGCTCTTGTTGTAACGTTTTGCGTGGCACGTTGTTGCAGATTCGAGCGCTCAAACTTGAATAAAACTGCCACGGCGCTCTTATGCAGCAAGTCATTGAACACAAAATTTCCCGAAATGCGAGCGAAAGGGATAGAGTACGCACGCATACACACACACACACACACACAGACACATACACAGTCAGTCGCATAGGCTAGTGCGACGAAAAGAAAAAAAAGAGGGGAAGTGTACGAAAAGGAAACGAAACGAAGGAAAACTGTGCTACAACTCTATTGCTATCTCCCCTTGCCCACAGTCTATCTCATTCTGACGAGTTGCAGTTATACTCGTTGTTGTAGTTGTGTGCGTAGTGCGTACGGTTTTGTGTCTGGCTGTGTGTGTATGTTTTTTTTTTGTTTTTTGCGTTGTTGCACTCTTTTGGCTTGCATTCGCTGCTATTGGCACCCAGAGCAGCAGGCTCGCAATGCGTGCGAGTGTGAGAGTGAGAGAACGATTGGAGGTGGAGGATAGATTGAAATGAAGTGATGTGGTAGTGTGAGTGAATGCGTGGTGCGTGTGTGCTGTTGTTGGCTTATGGGAGAGTGAAGCGAGTTGTTTTTTTTTTTTATATACACTTTTTTATTGTATTTGTGTATATATTTTTTTTTGGCGACTGCATTTTTTTTTTTTTTGTTTTTTAATTTTTTTTTAGTTTTGTCCAAACTGGCCTGCAGGTTGAAAACTGGTATTTTTTGGTGTATAATTTTCGAACCCCTTTTTGGACACATACACACATATGCATGAATGTACAAAAAGAGTGACAGAGAAGGAAAGAGGAAGAGGGGGGGAAGAGTTAGATAGACAGAAACTTCAATTTGAAGTCGGCAAGCAGCGCCATTTTGTAATTATGCAATCTGCTTAAAGGCTTGCATTTTCATTCCTCTGGTTTAGGTAAAAGAAAAAAAAAATCTATAAAATATATAAACCATTGATTCAGACAAAGGATTCATATAAATTGATTGACCTTCTGCTTCCTTATGCAAATTACGAAGGTCGTCGTCGTCAATGAAATCAATAAAGATTACAACAACAACAAGAGAAATTTGCATATTTCTTACAACGTTTCAATTTTTATGCAAATTGGCAAAAAGGAAATGTAACGGTAAAGGGTTGCTTAGAAAACCGTTAGAGTTTCAATTTCTTTAATTAGCAATGTAATTAAACATTCTTTTTTTCATTTTTTTTTTTTTGGTTGTTGTTATTGTTGTATTATACACTTGACTTTCTCTGTTGTGCAGCTTCTTTTGCTGCGGTTTTTTGCATTTTGTTGCAACTGTACTTTTACCTAATATTTGTGCATCATTAATATGGGTTTCCTCTACGCCTCCACTCCACTTTTTGGCTTGTCCAATCATTAATCATGTTGTTTTTTTTTCTACAATTTTTTTTTATATTTTTTTGTTGGTAAATTAAGGTCAACCGCATTTTACAGACAGACTGCATTTACTGTGTGGATTTTGTGTGTGTGTGTGTGTAAGTCGGTTTTTTTTTTTTGGCGTTAGTTTCTGAGATTGTGGAGGCTATCTTATTGCTAGAGTTGGAGAAGAAGAAGAAGAAGCAGAAAATAAAAAACTAGTTCGCAAGTGCATTCACCTCCCCAAAAGAAGCTGATAAAGCAAATGAAAAACAGAAATGAAAACTGAAATGAAATGAAAAAAAACTTGCGCCATAATCTAAAAAGACGACCATAAAGACATTATATACAATAAGCAACAAGTCAATTGTAAAAAGAAGGGGGTTGGCGGAGAAGGAGGAGGAGGAAAGGAAAGAAAGGCAACCGGCAATAATATTTTCTATCCCTGTCTATCATTGTAATCTTATCAACTGGAATTTTTTTTTGGTGTCCATTAGTGAAAGTCTTTAGCCATTCCTTGCTATACTCACACACACACACACATGTGCAACAAGTTCTTCTTCTTTCTAGATTTCTGAATAGAATGAAAATCCTTTACTAAATGGTTTATCCGTATGATCTTATGGGTCAGTGTTGACTTTACTGACTTTTTGACTAAAAGAAGATGTTGTATTCGCTCATTATTGAAGATTAGTCCAACAACATAATCTGCAACTAATCCAACCGCATAATCCCCTAGTCAGTCAATGAATGTTTGTCTTAATGAACTGCAATTGCAGGTATATACATATGTACCCTTGGGCACCTTAACCTTGAACCTTGCGAAAAGACAAAGAAACAAAATTGAGTTGAGAACAGAAAAAAGAATAGATAGATCGATCGATCGTTCGATCGATTGAGAGAAATGGCATTGTCGTCTTATCATTTGTTTGCAAACTGCACTAGAAATGTTTTTCAAATTATTTTTGCGATTAGTTTTTATCAGTTGAATGTTTATTTATTTATTTATACAATTATTTTCAGCATGTTAAACATATGTAAAAGGATATTTTTATGATATTTTACAATTTTCGCGAAAATGTGCAAAAAAAAAAAAAGAAGGGAAAACTAAACCAAGGAATGATTTTTAAGTGGAAATTTGCCTTGCACTTTTATGATTTTGCTTAACCCTTTCTCTCTTTTAATTTTTTTTTTTGCGCCCTTTTTGGTCATTAACATTGAGTTGGCAGATTTTCCAGGAAATTGTCTGAGCAAAATCTGTTAGTTCCTTTTTTTTTTTTTTTTTTCTTTTATTGGTTTTTGCGGCTAGGTAAGCTCATCAAAGGGGTTAGGACTCAATCAATAAAATGTGTCTGTCTACTGCAATTTCTCATTTGTCGCAAAAACCGGCAATATTTATCCATTTACCCTTTACCATTTATCCTTTTATTTTCTACTACCTGCTCATCATTTGTATTAGTATACATGATCTTCCTCAGAGGTGGTCCAGTCGTGACCAGTTCTAAGGGGTAGGAGAACTCTTCTTTTGGTCTTTGAAGTTTGCCATGCGGCACGTGAAAATTCTTTTTCAATTAGTGTTAAGGATTGTTTACTCCTGCCAAACAGAAGCCTGTACAGGGAACAATAGCAACCTGCTGAGTGCTAAAAAAGGATCAGTATTAGTTTCAAGGACTCTTTTTAACACTTTAGTGCTAATGGCTGCGAAAATGTTTACGGCAAACTTGTAAGAAAAATTGCATAAAATGAAAATGGAAAATTATCAAAAATTATATATGTATACATATAATATCATAAAATATCGTTTATTTATCAGATATTTGCCTTTGGCAAATAAAGAAGCAAAAGAAACTGGAAAAAAAAAATATTTAATAAAAATGCAACAAGAAATTACGAATACGAAACAGAGAAGAGAAAAAAAGCAAATGAAAAATGTTGAAAATTTATCGCGCGCGTCATTTGCTTTGCCTGCAACTTTGTCTCTCTCTCTCTCTGTCTCTAGCTCTAGCTCTAGCTCTGACTGTGGCTCTCCCTTTCCCTCTTTATGGTGCTCTCGTTAGCTTCTTCTCGTTCTCGCTGCATATGAGTATGGAAAGTAGCACGTAGAGCCGCGACTTTTGTGTGTTGGCGGCGGTTTTTTTTTTCGGGGGCTCTACTCATTGGGTCATTGCACTTTTGCAACGCACACACACACACTAACACACGCACAGCGGCATGCACACACAGATATAGATAGGCAGAGGCAAAAGGCAACATTTCAAATAAGTGAGAGAGAAAGAAAATTGTGTAAAAAAACGCAGAAACGAAAATGAAAAAAAAAAACAAAAAATTAGGCGAAAGCAAACAAAAATACAGAGCAAAGGGAGCAGAGGGTAGGCAAAATACAAACAAAATACAGTAAAACTTCTATTGAAACTATAAAAATACAATTTGATGTGCAGATACATTTGTATCTGTAATAGTTGCAAGTGTTCTAACTATTAAAATATTTCAGCTAAAAGAATTTAAAAAAAATTTTCTTACTTTTTTTCTTAAATACTTTTAGAAATAGGAATTCTTAAGTTTAAATAACAATTTTTAATCGTATAAATATTAAAAGCAAAATATAAAATGAGGCTTTTGGAACAAATATTGATAAAGGGTTCCATAAAATTAGAGTTTTGGTATTTAGTGCACTCAAAACATTAAAAAAATTGTTGATTTTATAACTTTTTTTAAAGAAACTTTTGGTTTTTAAAAATTATTCTTTAAGGATTGACTTTTTATTGATTTTACGATAAATTTGTGTTTTATTATTTTTATGTAGAGCTTCTGCGAAAAAGTAGAATTCAAAATATTATGAAATAAAAAAAAGCTTGAAAACTGGCTTTAAAAAAGCCAAATAAAATTTACAAGTTAATAATTAAAAATAAATATTATTAATTGAAAGAAAAAACAAATAAAAAGCAAATTTTCAATGTTTCCTTTATTTTTTAAATGAATAATGTTTTTAGTTCTATTATTTTAATAAATAAAGTTAAAGAAAAGCCACAATTTTTAATTTTTTTCTTAATTTTTTTATCCTATAATGTTTTTAATTCTATTTTTTAAATTTTTAGCTCTTTTATTGCCTTTTTATTTTATAAGATTTATATAAAATGTTGTATGTTGTTTGATTATTTTTCTCATTTTAATATTTTTATATATTATTATATTTTCAAAAAATTTTGTGTTTTTTTTTTATTCTCCACATTTAAATATTATATTTTATAAAAAATTTATCAAAAATATTGTATGTTTTTTTCTTATTATTTTTCTCAATTGAATATTATAATTTTTTTTATAATATTCATGAAATTTTGAGTATTTATTTTTTTTTTTTGATTATTTTCCACATTTGAATATTATTATATTTTATAAAAAATATTGTATGTGTTTTTTCTTATTGTTTTTCCCCTTCAAAATATTTTTCAAAAATTTCATATGTTATTATTATTTTTATTATTATTTTTCACATTTTGTATATTATTTCAATATTTGTTGTTTATTTCTGTTCTATTATTTTCTTTAATTCCTATATTATTGTTTTTATTTATATTTTATTTTTTAATTATTTTTTCTTATTTTGTTTTGTATAATTTTTTATTTGCATTTTTTTTTATATTTTAATTTTCTTTATTTGCAATTTTTTTCTTGTTTTTTTATCATTTCTGTAAAAGTTTCTATTTGTTTTATGCTACTTTTACATAAAAAACATTTAATTTTAAATATAAAAATAAATTAATTGATTAATAAATTCAAAAAAACAAAAGAAGAAATCTTAACAATGATTATCCTTATTGAATATCAAGGACCATGTAAATTTTCTCTTTAGAAATACTTTCACTTTGTTATATTTTATATTACTTAGGCAGGCTTCACTGCTTTGCAGTTACACATGTCTGTTATAGAGGGAGTAGTAGGGGGAGATAGAGATAGAAGCAGAGGCTAAAGATACCAAAAAAACTACATATATATATATATACATATATATACAGCTAGAGCTATAACAGATAGGCGATTGCATTCGCGTTGTCTGACAGCGACTTCAACTTGGCAACGCCATTTTGTTAATTTCGCTTACAGATACAACTGCACTTTCTATAAATAGGCAAAACCACGCCATGGCCATGCCCCTGCCCCTGTCCCTTGGACCTATTTGTGGCATGCCATTTGTGCCGCCAACACCACTCGAGTGTTGCACTGTTGCAGTTTGCTGCACATGCTCCTCTGCATGTGTGGAAACAACAAAAAAAAGTACAGACTATATATTATACGATCCGCCGTATGTGTATGGGGTGTGTTTTTCTTATATGTTATTTTTAGCAACATTTGTTGTAACGGAAGGGCAGGCAAGGCAAGGAAAGGGAGCTGTGGCGCATTTTGTGAATTTGACAAAATGACAAATAATTGTATCTCAAGAATTTCTTACCTTCTCCAGTGTTTCTTGTCCTTTGTTTATATCTTGATCATCTAATGGAATGATTTCTAGTTGTAAATAGTTTTAGTAACACGTTTTTTTTTTCTTTTCTTTAGTTTTTGGCAGCAAATTTGAATTTAGCTTTTGAGCTTTAATTTTTCATCACAATACATTTTGGTTTTGTGCAAATTTTTATGCCACGTTTTCCACATTTTCACAGATATTTTTTTGGTTTTTTGGTTTTTTTTTTTTTTTTTTTTGATTTCTTTGTTTTAGCGAGATCGACACGAACACTGGGCGGTCATTATGCAAAATGGCAAACCGACAGCAAAAAAAAAAAAAAAAAACGAAAAAAAATATAGAAAAAAAAAAAACAACCACAAGCTGAGAGAGCTCAATCCCTAAAGAGCTGGAGAGGCTAAATTCTATACATAAAACAACACTTACATACAAATATATACACACATATGTACATATGTATCTATGTATGTATGTATGAGCTGGTTACAAGTTTTTTTGGATTCTAGTTTACTCGTTCTTAAACGACGCTAGTTTTTTTTTGTTTTTTTGCTTGTAAGTTTTGCAACCGACCACTGACCTTGAGTCTTTATAGAAATTAAGTAAGGGCCACCAAGTAGTAGTAGAGTGCTCTTGTCCGTGTTGGTTTCTATGCTCAATTGTTGCTGATGTCTCTGATTCTGATTGTGTTTTTTTTTTTGGTTTTTTGGAGAGACCAGAGGCGGTGGCCATATTCAAAGAAATGGCAAAAAAATCTCTGACTGTACATAACTATAACTATGTATATAACATATTATATACTACTACTCACTATATACATATATACATATTTATGTATTAAAGTTTTTCTCTCTGTCTGTCTGTCTCTCTTGTTTTTGTCTCTGCCTTGCCACTGACTCACTAGAATTGAGAATCTACAAAATATATGTTGAAGGAGGTGGGGGTGACCAAAAAGCTCCACTATGTATATATATATATGTATATATAGATATTCAGCCCTTCAGACATATTTTTCATGAAAACAACATTTTGCAAATAACAAAACAGAATCGAAAACAAAAATAACAACCAGTTGGTGGGCCATTGTTGTTTATCTATCTCTCTCTTTCTCTCTCACTTTATTACTCTCTTCCCTTCCCCCATATATAGAACATATTTCAGGGTCAATTCTACTTAATTATTACACAATAAATTGTTTACAGCAAAAAAAAAAAATAGAAAAAAAAACAAGCAACAAAAACAAATGAGCAAATGCTTTGAGCAAAAAACGACAAAGAGATATTGTAAATAACAAAAACAAAAATTTCCGTAAGCTTAGAACCCTCGACGACTTTTAGAATACCCTGTAAATTTTGTAAATACAAAGGCAATTGTAAGTAAAAAACATTTTACAACTTTTCATTATTAATTTATGTCACAAATTGTATTAATATTTACCTTTTTTCCCATTTAAATACTTGACAATTTTTATTAATAAATTATTAACTAAATTCCTATAAGATGTTAATGTATTATAAACTTATCTATATAAAAAATATTTTTGGGATTTTATTTAATATTTTTTAATTTGAATTTCGAATTTTTTTATCTTTTTGTTTTTATTTAGCTTTTATTAATGTTTTATATATCATTTCTTAATGATTATTAACTTTTAAAATAATTCTTTTAATTTTTTATATTTGTTTAAAAACTTTCTTTAATGATTAATATTTATACATAACAAATTCTTATAGAATTCCAATAGGCATAATAATTCCAAAATTTTTTTTCTATATTTGCAGAATCCAAAAAGGAATCAAAATAGATCTTTGGTAAGTCCTACTTAGGATACTTATTATAATAAATAATAATTTGTTAAAGAATTCTAAATTCTTAATTCAAAAACAAAAGACAAACTATAAGAAATACTCAGACAGATAAAGCAGATCAAGATTATATATGCGATATGCAAAGAATTCAATAATAGATCCTTTATAAGAAAGAAATAAAGAACTAATTTATTAATAATCAAAGAAAGTATACTTGTAATGTCCTGCCTGAAATTAGGTCTTACATTTGAAATCTTTAAAGACTTATCCAACAAGAATTATAAATATGTTTTGTTTATAAAGATTTATAAATATTTCTTATTCATATTTCTTTATTAATATATATTTCCTAGTTCCTTTAAGAACATCAACATTTAACTGTTGCATTCTTAACCTACTTTTGTTTATACCCCATTTACATTGTGCTTACACGGTATAAAAACAATTTTGAAGGTTCTTCTCGCTTGTTTACAACGAACACAACAATTTTTTGATGGGCCAGGGCCATCATTGAAACCGTTGAATATATACATATATATATACATATATGTATGTCTGTAAGTGTGTGGAGCTTTTTGATACTACGTGTAAATACGGAAGGTCTCAAATGCTAATTAAATTAAATGTTGTAACTACATATGAAGACAATTTTTTATGCAAAAAAAAAAAAAAAAAATATTTCATTTGAAGCAACAAGTTACGTCAATAAATTCACAACTAGAATTAGAATCATAAGAAAGTCCCCATCATAGCCTACGTAAAAGTAAATGAAACAACAACAAAAGCTATATAGATACGAGAAAAAGCAACAATTTGAACGCTTTTTGCCGCGCCCCACGCTTTCTGCTTGTCTGTCCCTAAACTTGAACTTGAAATTGCGCTGCGAAAAAAAATTTCAAGAGCAAAATGCCGGCAAAAAAAAAGAAAGAAACACTAGCAAAACAACAACAAATTGCGTAAACACGCAAATACTTACTCTCTTTTTGTAGGCTACTCTCTCCCAACCGAACGTTTGCCGACTAGAGCCGATTTGCAATCGGTTAACCGAAACTCTTATGTGCAAACTTTGGATTCGCTTATCGTCATTCGCGAAAATACACGAAATTCGCAAGCCGACCAATCAGAGAGACAATTTGCAAATAACAAAAAGAGCAAAACAAAAGCTTTGACCATGAAGCTTTGACAAGCATTTACATATGTGTAGTCCATGTGTGTGTTTGTGCGTGTGTGTGTGCTAGCTTTTGCTTATTTTTGGCGCTAGATAAGTCGCCATTTTTGCGCAAAAAAATTATAAAGTCAATGTACATAAAGCTGTTCTATAGCTCGTGGTTTTTTGATTAAACTAAAGCGGGAACTAAACGACACGTGGAAACCAAATTCGGGAGAGGTGCGAAGAAGAGATAGAGAGATTGGGATATATAAGAATTAGAACTAGAAAAGCTTTCGGGAGAGTCTAAAACTACGCGTTCACAATATGAGAGTTGGCAAGATCTTTAGTCTTCGGAATTCAACTGAAAACTGAATTGTGCCAAAAGGTAAAATCAACCAAATAACAAATGAATCAGTATATTATTATTTTCTATTTTGACTGATTATATTCTAGAAAACTTTCATACTGGCGAGTAGACAACAACAACATGGACGTAGAAGGGGGATATTGTTTTTCTTAGGATTACAAAAAGTTAACAAATTTAACAAGTTAACAAATTTAGGTTAGAAAGAACTTTCATATCTTTAGAATTGATTTGGATATAAAATTTTTGGTTAATTTAAAAGATTTGCATACAAACTGTAAATTAAGTTTATCGAAATCAACGAAAAGTCTTTGAATTTTGATATTCTTATGCAAATAATTTAAATGTTAGACAGATGATGAAACATTAAAGCCAACTTTTGCATATATAAAATGCTTTTCTATCTTTTGTTAATTCTCAGATAATAATATATATAACATTAAAACATTAATTTAACTAATTTACCTTTATAAGTTGTTTTGTGATTAGTTTTTTTTACAGAAGGATTTAAAAATTTATTAAATATTTAACAAAAATATTGCTTAAGTGACATTTAATAATTCTTTATTATTCCCATTCCATATTTTTTCTATCAAAAAATCTATTTATTTATTAAAAGTGCTAAGTAATTAGTTATTCTATCTTTTTAGCGATCCATTGAAGCTTTCTGTTTGAATTTAACAGAATTTTATTTTGCGAATGAAAGCTTTCAATTTGCACAGAGTGTGGGGGCTTTTCTTCCATGGTGTTTGTCTCAGCTTTTTGGGATCTCTTATACACATAGAAGTTAAGTCACAAGAGTCCCCTCTATCAAATCCAATTCAAGTCAAACAATTAGCCAATCTTTGCCTGTTTATCCTTTTTCCAAACTGCAACCTGCTGCAATTCAGCTGTTGCATGCTCCCACGTCTGACTTGCAACATGTTCTTATTTACCTTTTTTTTTTATACCAATAACAAAACACATGCACACACTCACACACACACTAGAAAAAGAAAAGAAAACACCAACTGGCAACATAGAAGAATCTTTTTTTTTCTATTCGTGTGACTTTTTCCATTCCCCTTCTGTGTTCATTTTTACCCAATCGAATCAAAAAGTTAACTTTTCCCATGGATTTTTATACCGCATATTGTATCCTGTTGTTGTCGATCCTTCCTTTTTTCCCCTACTCCTACATCTAATACTCCTTCTCCACCTCCAAACATTGCAACAGAAGCAGCAATCAATTTAGGCATTCGCTTTGGTTTTGTGTATCCTTAGCTCTTGTCCTTGTCCTTGTCCTTGTGATCATCCTGTGTCTATGTGTGCGTGTGTGTGCCATAATTTCTCGTCATTCTCTTGGGTTACCTTTTGTTAGTGGGTTATTGAACTATTACTTCCATTGAATTCCCAGCACAGGTGATAATTTTAGTTGAAAATTCACTGTCACTGATCACTTGTCGCCATCCATGAGAGGGGAACAGAAAAAGAGTTTGGCAAGGGGAGCGGGGAGATGGAAAACCTGCAAACGTAATCGCATTAGTTAATCTATAATTTCAGTTAAAAGTAGAAGTTATTATTTTTAGTTTATTTTTTTGGTTAAATCTACCTGATCAGCTTTGGCATTAATACTTCTATACGATTTGTGAGTTTATTTAGGAAATTTTCACACATTTTTCATATTGTCTGGCACAGAGAGAAGAACAACTAAGTCAACAATTGCACGGCAGGTAAACCTCACAATGTTTCATCTTTGGCTGGAACAGAAGATGTTTAGGAACCAACACCAAGACAGGCGCAAATTATTTTGACAAGTGGCCGAAAAATTGTCTTACATTGTCTTGCCACATTGCTGCATCATTCAAACAAAAGGTTAAAAAGATACTTCTATTACTCCTCTCTTGCAGTGGCAACTTGTGAGTGGCAGCGACCATTAAATATAGAAGATCTATAGAGTCTGAAGTGGCCTGATCTTTACTGGGAGACAAAGTGTCGCTTTGCTATTAAATAAATATTGCCTACCATTAATTATAATCGAAAAATGCCACACACGCACACACACACACATGAATGCACTCAAATTGTGATGGGGTTTCCATTCCATCATCGATGTCTGAAGTCCATCAATGTCAATTGACACAAGACACAGACAATTTTGCATTCATTAGAAACATATTCATTAAATTTTCATTCCAAAACAAGACAAGAAAACTTCTTAGGCAAACTTCAATCTTTCAACCCTTGAAAATATTTTCTTATCACATTTTTGTGCAACTGCAACTATCGCATGGAGGCAAACAGAAAATGAATATATAGAAATGAAAACGTGATATGTAGACAAACACCCACGATAAAATGTATGGAAGATATATGTAAATATATGTGAGTATGTAGTTGTGCCTATACAGGGACGGATTATGACTTATGAAGTGATGAACTAATAGGTATATGTATATATAAATATCAGTAAAAAGTTGTTGGACGTTGAAGTGTACAAAGCGCAGTTCGTTAAAGTGGTCCAATCTACACCAGGACCAAGTCAATAGTTTTAACTAACTACAAACTAGTTAGTTAAGGATAAAGGCGTTTGGTCACAGAACAAAAATTTCACAGATATTTAAAGTTAGATTTACATCATTTTTAGTTAGTCTACAAGGTACATATAGATTGATCTGATTAAGTAAATTAGTGAAATCTATTTGTCCATTCAATTTTGGTTAATAAGCAGTAATAAAAGTTATAAAAAGTATTAAAAAACATTAAAAATTGTTACTTACTTTTTACTTTTATTATTGTTTATTCAATCTTAGATGATTTTAAGTTCAATTTGGAAAAATTTGTTCATTAAAAGTTGTTGTACTAACGATTTCTTTAAAATTGAAAAAAATTTCCATTATTTTCGGTAACCGCTAAAAAGCTAAAAGTATTATTTATTTTAAAACTTATAATTGCAATGTTAAAATAATTTAAAAAATTTTGATATAGTTTTTTTTTTAAATTAAGAGAAGTATATATAAAATATAATAATTTTTAAAATTTGTTATAGTTTTTTAATAATAAGAGAAATATATTAATTATAATATCAGATATAACAGAATAGTTGTCTGTTATATCTGATATAATAATTAATATATATATATATATACTTAAGTTTCCACTAGAAAGATGTTAGATAATTGGCCAACTATTTAAACTGTATATATATATATATATTATAACTAATGCAAATCCATGGAGATTCCTATATATAAAGCTTCAAATATTTCTGCTATATATACACATAACATATCCAACATATATCAATTCAAATTAGAATATATATTGTATCTATATTTCCATTTCTAATATCATATTCATATAACTCAAATTCACTTGTAAGTTTTAAAGACTCTGATATTATAAAGACCTCTATTTCTAGAACTTAAGTTTCTTAACTGTGTGGACACTACTCTCTCACTCCTCTTTTTAACTCCAATCCAGCCCTGTCTATATCATTGTTAAATTTCCCCTAGAAATGTGTTCATATTTGGCATAAATTACATGCCTTGGCCGCATCCTTAAATAAGGGCGACTCCATATGGAGGGGGGTAGTTATTTGGGGAGAGAGCCGCGGTTTCAATTTTCCCTATTTTCATTTCAGTATTTTCACATTTTTTTTGTGTTTTTTATGCGACACCACCATAAACAACAATGCGACGTGCACTCGTCGCGCTTCACACGCGCAAGGATCTTCGGCAAAAGGATCGTATTACAAGACAAAGATATATATATATATATATAGATGGCTTGGGAACTTTGACTCGAAAAATGTTTGAATTTGTCGCATTTTATTTTTTGTTTTGTCTATTTCTTTTCCAATTGTGTATCTGTATAAATGTATCTATAGGATGCGTCTGCAGTTTGTGTACAAGGAAGATTCAGTCAGTCAGCCAGCCAGCGCATTGTCTTTTGTCTATTGATCTGCTGGTCTTTTCCCTTTTGTTTCTTCTATTTTTTGGTTTGGTTTCACTTTCATTTTGGTGTCCTTTTATGTTTGTTGTGGACAAGCTATGAAAGGACGTGTGTCAGTCGGTTGCCGTTGATTCAATTCCCTTTTTTTTTTAGCTCATGATGGTCATTGTTTTGACTTATTGACCTTTGAGGGGCGTGGCATTCGCAAGGCGAATTATGCAATCCGTCAGTAGCTAGAAAAAAGGTGTGTGCGCGGGGAGGGGGAGTTGCGTTTTTGGAGGGGGTTACAAACAAAATTTAAATGCAACTCACAAAACGGTCGTGACTTGAGTTCATGTTGATGTAGGGCCAACCAAACGCCACATGAGGCATGCAACTTTATAGTCCATTTGTGTGTGTGTGTATGTGTGAGTGTGTATATTTATCTTATGTTTTTACCAATTTCCCCCTTCTGCTGCTTTATAATGCTCCAAGATGGCGACGGCCTTTAAGCACCTCTGCCCAAAGTCAAAGCCAGCGCCCACGTCTTGAGGAGCTCCTCAACAGCAACAGCAAAAGCAACAACAACAACAACAATAACAATGGCAACAGCAATAACAACATTTTCTTGTCTTGTTTTTCATTCTTCTTCTTCTTCTTATTTTATTTTTTCTTCTTGATTTTTCTTCTCTTTTCTTCTTTAGTTTTTTTTGGTTGTTGACATTTCCAAAAATGTATTATCGCTGTTTGCTTGATTGGCGGCCACGTCTGCTTCCCCTCGCTCTCCCTGTATACACACATTGCAGTGTATCAGTGTGTGTGTGTGTGTGTGCACATGTGCAACGCATTTTTTCCCCGAGAAAAATTAAATGCAACAGCAAATGTTGCGTCGTTTCTCTTCTCTTTGTTGCACTCAATTGCGTGGTTAATGCTAATTATTTGTTATTCCATCCAGCGCATTTTCAACTATCTGAAAAATTGTTGGAAAAACAGTGAAATGGAAAAACATACACACACACACAACACACATATATACTTAAACAAATGCACACGCATTTTAGAAGACACGCACAGAAGACGTGCAATTGCTAGCGATTTCCGGTTACATAGAGCAGAAACCGAAACCGAAACCGTACCGAAAATAAGAACTGACTGTACCCCCTGAACAACAAAATAGAGAAAGAAATTTGACTTTGGCAGATAAATTATGACATAGGGAAACAAATAGAATGTGCACTAACCCCTCGTTAATGAAGTCCAACCACCTGCTTGGATTGCAATACAGTGAGCTCTCTATATATAGTATTTTTCTACCTTCATTTGATCAGCTTGTCAGGCATTTAGGTATC
Organism: Drosophila neocordata; assembly: GCA_018903615.1. Taxonomy (NCBI): domain Eukaryota; kingdom Metazoa; phylum Arthropoda; class Insecta; order Diptera; family Drosophilidae; genus Drosophila; species Drosophila neocordata. Next base: position 11,488,361 of record JAEIGI010000004.1, on the reverse strand, counting down.
TCTTTTTTTTGATCAGATAAGATAAGGATTTTAGCAAGGGAAATAATTTGATTTATTTATTATGAGAGAATAATCTTTTTTTTTTCTGGTATGAAATTTGTGCCAGATGGTTTTTAAAATTATGTTAAATCTTAACCTTGAATTAAATATTAAGAAACAGGAAGGGAAGCTATTTTTTTACTTGTTAGTTGTAGTTTTCTTAAATTTGATTTAATATTTGTAAAATCATTTTTTTACTATATTTGAAAAGATTTCTACAAGATTTCTTTAGGTTTATTAATCGTTTTAAGTCTTCTTTTTGAAATATTCAAATTAAAATTAATTTGAGAATAAATTTCAATAAATTAATTGCCCAATTAGGGGAAAGTCTTTCGTCTGTTCATAGTAAAAAGTGAAAATGTGTCTAATCGAATAATTAATCTAACTTTTCAATAAAATTTGAGTTGTATTTTATGAAGAATTCTTTTCAATTTAAGTTCTGCCTAAAGGAAATATTCAAAGTAATTAAATTATATATTTAATATAATAAAAATATTAATTCTATTTTTAGAAAATTTATATAGGCAAAGCAAAAGTAAATTAGTTTTGTCTTTATTAATTTTCGAATAATAGAATTAATATTTTTACTTTATTAAATGTAATTAAATTACTTTGAATATTTTTATATAAATTGTATATTTTAAAATTAAATTGATAATTAAATTGCTTTCATTTAAAGTTAACAAATAAAACATATTTAATTTACAAACTTTATCTACAAAGAAAGGTAAAAAAATATCCATTTTTTTATATATTTTTTTGATATATATATTTATTCATGCTTATAAAAACAAATAAAAATCAAGAATAAATATAATAGATAATAAATATAAATAATAAAATGTATAACTTATTGCATTCGTTTTAAACATTAACATCTCATTTGTATTTTTAGAGTAAAAATATGGTTAAAATAGTTATTTAATCATTATCATTATTAACTAGAATGTCTCATTTGTTGTTTTGAAAAGATTCATTAAATATTTTTCAGAGTATCAGATATAATAGGTATCTCTAAATTTAGTTGCCAGTATCAAGAATCATATAATAAATATATACATAGATACATCAAAAGAAACAAAGCAAAAAATTTGGAAACGATGTAGGTATCAATGTTAAAAGTGTCCTTGATTCAAGTTTTTCTTAAAAAATATTAATAATATATATTTAAGAATTTAGAAAGGACGTTGTCCCAAACTAAGATCTTATTAAAAGATATTAAAGTATATCTTATATACTTTATATGTATATCTTTTCTATCTAGAATTAAGTTATTAAAAGAAAACCTTAAATTTGTTCTAGCTAGTTCTCCGATTAAGCGTAATTTCATAATTACTTATTGATCATAGTATAAATAAATAGATAAATATATATAATATACAACAAAAGATTTAAATTTCTAATATTATTTATCAAGAATTTGAGTCTCTTATAATAAATAAATTAATATAATTAAAAGCAGATGAAAATTATATTTTTTTTATAATTTCTAAAAAGGAATAAAGTGCCAATGAAAGAAATGTTCAAAATACAAAAAATTTAAAACGAAAATAAATAAATAAATTATTAAGAAATTCTAAAAATTTCTCAAACAGTTGGCATATGACTCAAGATTAAAAAATATTTGGAAATGTTTTAAAATAAAAAACCGAAATCGAATCTCATTATTGGATATTATCGATATATAACTTCTGAAAAATAGTCCTAGTAGGCTTGGAATATATTAAATTTTATATAAATTGCTTCTACCAAATTTATTTTATTTTATAAATAAAATTTAAAAAAGCATTTTGCAAATGTTATTCAAATATATTTCCAAAAAAATATCTAAATTATATTTCTTACTCCTTTTTTTTAACCATCAATTTTGCATTCCATTTTGTTGTATATCTGCAATAAACCAGTTTTGCTTTTTTTTTCTTCTTTTTCATAAACAAACTTGTTTCTGGCAAAAAAAAAAAATTTTCATCTAATTTACATTTCACCCCAGAATGTGTGTGTGTGTGTGCATGTTTTACTGTGTCGCAGCAGCCAAAAGGAAAAGCTAAGCTAAAATATGGAAAATGTCCGAATTTCCTGCTGATTATTTTGGACGGCTTTTTAGCATAAACACAACAAATACACACACACACACATACACACACCGGAACAATGTTGAAGGGGCGCAAATATTAAGCCGGGGTTGCTACGGTTACTTCTACAAAAAAAAAAAAAAAAAACCATGTGTCTGCTCGTCGTCTGGATTTTTCTTCCTTCTGAAATTCTTATTTTTCCTTTTTTTTTAATTTGATTCTATTCCACAACCAACCCCCCTGGCAAGGATGGAAAAAAAAAACGTAAAAAATTTGCATGTTATCGCTGCATTGCCAATTGCTAGATACAGTGAAGCACACGCACTCTTATTTCTAAATAAACTAGAGCAAGCGAGAGGTCGAGTAGATCAGAGAGGGATAGAGAGACAAAGGGAGGGTCGTTGTATTTGGGGTGTTTCTATGATAAGTGCTTTACGAGAGACATACAACCACAACCCTCGTTTTGCGGATTTTTTTCATGTTGTTGTAGTTTTTTTTTTTTACGAGTCCTTAGTCCTTGGTCTGGCAACATTAAAGTTCATACTTTTGGCTTAGGATTGCTGCATACAGGGTGGAGCGAGCAATGACTAACATAATAATGATGATGATGATGATGATCATAATGATGACTAACCGAATGGTGGTGGTGAGTTTTCCTCCTTATGGCATTGGCTAGAATTGCAATTCCTGTTCGATTGAATTTCATTTTTGGCAAATTCGTATTGGCGATTTTGCAAAATACAAAAGAAAAAAGTTTCTCCTTGGTTATAGATGTTAGGCTTAAGGGTTGCTTTGTTTAGGGGGTGGTACAAAGGGCAAAAATGGCGATATTTGAGGGGAAAAGAGTACTAAAAACTTAAGGAATAGAATCCTATATAAATAGGATAAATATATTGATTAATATTTCCTAAATTGGCGGGACATTTCTTTTTAAAAAGAAAAGAATGGCCAAGACAAGTTGCTTACCCTTTTTGAAAGTTGGCCTACTTTGTTCTTTCACTTTTAATTTTGAAAAGGAAATCCTTTTCAATCTTTCTTGAAAAAATTTGCATAATTTTATTTTTTGCGTCCTGTCGTTTAATCGTGTTTGTATTCCTTCGATTTTTTTATGCAAATTAACTGCAACGATCGAGAGCTAAATGAAAATCGATCAAAATTGATTTGTAGCCTGTTGTGTATAAACCCAAACACACACACACACACACTTGCATACAAAGTGAGAGAGGAAACCCCTTAAAAATGAGCAGCAAAATATCCTATATCCTTTAAGAAGTCCTGACCGTGAGAAAGAGTTTTTCCTTCCAGGCCTTTTTTGCACGCATAATTTACATAATTTTGCCTAAAAGTAAATTGCATCACATCCACACACACGCACACACACACACACACACGCATACTCATTGTGGACTCAATAATATGCAAATTAATGTTAGTGCTATCCTTTTTCAACCCTCCTGCCAGCAGGCAAAAGGACCTCAGGTGTGCGAGCGTGTCGGCATGCTGCTGTGTTTGGCCGCATGAAGAGGCGCCGCTGTCGTCCACTGTGCGTTGCATAATTAACCCCTGTGTCTCTGTGTGCGTGTGTGTGGATAGCAATTTCCTTTTTCACATTTTCACTTTCATTTGGTTGCATTTTGGCAAGCCCTCTCTTTGAGGTCCCCTTTGGTCCTTTTGGTTTCTTATGCAAATCAGTTGACTGATCTGCTCTTCCTTACCTTACCCTTTTCTTTTTTTTTTTTTTTGTTTTTTCCTTTTCTTTCAGTTTTCGCCAAGTGAAAATCAGTTTTGCTCGTTTTCCTCATAAATTATGCAAATTTTTGTTCGTGGCCCTTTGGAAAAACTACTTTTGCATTTTATGGATCTTCATTTGGTTTTGCTCTGGGTGTCAGGTACATCTCATCAAGATTTTCCCCTCTCTCTCTCTCTGCCGAATCGTGAGAACTTTTCACAATTTGCATAATTTTTTCGACTGTCTACGTGATCACTGCAAAGACAACAAAGATACAGAGATGTTTTCAGATACTTATTATTATTTTTTTTCTGTTTGAGATTGAATGCAGATTTTCTATTTGGAATGCGCATTGTCCTTGGGACATTTATTCTCAAAGTTAGGGGGGGTGGGAAAAGTCATTGGCAATTTAAAATTATTCCTCGCCAGAGGAATCACTGCTAGATGATGAAGAGCTGCTACTAGAACCGCTGCTAGAGCTACTGTCGCTACTATCGCTACTTGAGCTGCTGCTGTTAGAGCTAGTTTCCTTATTATTAGTATTGGTATTACGTTGATTATCGCAAAGACGCTTGTTCTTCTGGGAAGGACTTGACTTCATTGAGGGACGCTTCATTTGGGGCTTACCACCCGAAGTGGTTGGATGATTGCTCTCCTCGTCGTCACTGGTATCGGAGAGTCGTTGACATATATTCTTTGGAAACTCGTTAGCTGGACGATTCTGTGAACGTCGTGGAGCATTTGTACGTTTACGGGACACTGCCATAGCCTTGGCAGTAAAGCAAGTATTACGACGACGACTGCTATTTAACATACGTGTTATATTATCCAATTGAGACTCTAGGCTACGCTGTAGTCCTTCCTTTTCCTCAGCCGGCATATCACGCAAATTGAGTTTGCTATGGGCACGCATGGCCCTAACGACAGCGCGTTTCATTAGGAATACTGTATCAGCGCCAAAGTTCTTAACATCGAAGCTTACAACTTGACGATTATCGGTAGATAATCCTTCAGTTTGTTGCACAAGATGCACTATATCACGCATAGCAGGTGCCGGCAATTTGGCAAAAAGTTTCTGTATAGCACGACGTTCATGCTCATTTGTGGCTCCACTTAATGGTAGATGACTGCCATCTTCATCGGAGGAATAGGGTAAGTCTACAGCTGTTAAGGCTTCCAATTCATTGGGATCGATCATCATATGTGCCTCCTTTAGCTCAAATTTGATTAACTCCTCAGGATTCTTACCTTGGTTGGTATTATCAATAAAAGTCTGCTCTGTGGTCTGTTGGGAAGATAGATCAGTGCATGTGGCATCCAATTTTTGTTTCACCTTCGTAATTGTGGCACGAAAATTATGTATTATCTCCCTGGATTTCATATTATCACCATCCAATTGAAGGCCATTATCTGCCTGCTTAGCTGCTTCGAGTAATTCATAGAGATCTTGTATAATCATTGGATTTGCTCCACTTCCAATAGTAAATCCCGGTGGGCAGTATTGGGCCGGCACCCCAAAAGAATTTTCATAGATCATCCTGGCTGGATCATGATATTTCTTGAATATACCATCAACATGATGGCGAAACTCTTCGACAGATTTAAAAAAATGCTTATCCACCTTCTTGATAAGAGATTCCCATTTGGTACTAAAGAAATTACGAGCATTTGTATCAGCTTGATTGGTAAAGTTCTGCAACTTTTTTAACTGTTCGCGACACTGACGCTCTATGTGGACCAATGAAATTGTGGTTTTTGGTCCAATTGCACGAGTTTTGGTTATAACCTTGGGATCTTTTTTACAAAGAATTTCTGCTCCTTTGGGTAAACCTTTGATTTTCTTTAAAAAGAATTTCTCTAACATTTTACCCTTACGATATACCACATCGCCAGGACGATTGAATACAAAACAATTACGTAAGACAAGACGAAAATCAGCTATAGCATCATCAACTGTACTATAATAATTATTTTGAACACGTTTTGTTATTGTCCCCAGATCCATGGGACGATCAATGATTGTATAGTATGTGGGCACCTGTAATATTTCGGTATCCACTGGTTCCATAAAATCAATAGCAAACTTCTTCTTGCATACTTCATCCAACAGGTGTTTCTTGAAGTAATGTAATTTATTTGTATATTGACCAACCTGCCCAGGTGCCGGATTAAACTCCGGCTGCACACGATTCGGTATCTTTAGTTTCACCGACAGCGATTTCGGTACAAATGCCTAACAAAAAAGTATTATACAAGTTGGAAGAAATCAAAAAATATTAGCTAGATACCATATCGCTGTTACAACAGGTCGGAACGAGTTGTCTTCACGTTATGCAATGGAATATCTGTCGAGTTAATGTTCTATATCAATTTTGTATACAATTGGCCCTAAAGAAAGGTCAAAAGCGCGTTTTTATTGTTTTCGACAAATTTTTAGTTGAATATTTTGCAAAAACATTTATGGATTTCCAGTCTGTCATTTTGACTTACTTCCCTTGATACATTTACCAACACAGGCTAGATGTGAATGATGTGTTACTACACACAAAAAAAACAATAACTGAAGTATAAAGTTGATGGTATAGAATTTTCATTACAAATTGGAGCTATATCGCCATTTTGTTGTTCATTTTATACACTTTGAGTGGGTATTATGAAATTTGTTAGTTGTTTGTAACACTTAGAAATAAGCATAAAGTTTACATACTCTTCAACAGGATTAGTAGCCGAGTCGATATAGACATATCTGTCCCTCTGTATGTTTCTTTGCGTCTTTTAGACCTTAATTTTCAAGCTAAGTGAACAAAACTTGGTAAGTAAGCTTTTTTCATACGTACGCTTAGCATGTTTCAAAATCGCTAGAATTGGACTACTATAAGGTTTAGTTAGTATTAGAATTATTGGTGTAAAATTTATAAAATTCTCTCTCATTGAGTTTAAATGGTAAATGGACAGATTCTTGGTCTCTAAGTGAGGTCTTTTGTTATACTTTTTGCTTTTAAATGTAATTGTAGGGAAAAATTTTAGTTGACACTCTAAAACTGTAAGAGTATACAAATTTCGGCAAGTTCGAATTTAGTTTCTTTGATATTTTTCCATTATTCAAGTTCAAGTATTTATAAATATAATAGGATGGAAGAAAAAAGAACTACAATAACAACAAAAGGTACATCAAAGCCTAGTGAACTCATGCCACCATCGTCAATTCCAATTCCCATATCTACTACCCACACCCACAACTACCATTTCCCTTTCTACCATTTTGAACCACAAGCAACCGCCCTTGTCTAATATTTTGCACCACTTCACAGGCTTTATGCCTCCTCCTGCCCAACCATTCAAGCATAGAGAGTGACTGTGTGTGTGTGATGAGGCAACGGGACATAAAAACTGCTTTTTGCAATTTACATCAACATTTTTATAACCCACACCCCGCCAACAGTTACCCACCCGAAAGAAAAGCCAACCAGGAGGACGACAAACAAGCTTTTCCTATTTACATACATATGTAAGCCGCCTGCCCCCTTCTCTCTTCCTCTCTCTCTCTCTCTTTCTGACATATTTTCACTTGCACCCCCATACTTATCCCCCTCCTCCCCAACAACACAGTTTCATTCTCAGTGGCAGCCTCCTGCGTCTTTTTGCGACACTTAATTACACACGCATACGCTTCGTTCCACTTCTCTCATACCAGAGCCCAAAAAAAACCGTCTCCCCCCCACTACTCTCCTCTTGAGTATAAACCAGAAATAGACTATAATATTTAGTGTACAGTCCTTGGCCATCTTCATGTCTCCGTTCTATATAATATCCTTGGACTTGCTGCGAATTTGTTAGTCGTTAGAGCACAGCAGGTAGAAGAAAATGTTACCCTGTTGTAAGGTGTCAATGTTGCCTTATCATGCCGTTTCCCCTAACCCCCGCCACTCAGACATCCCTTGGCTGTCCATGTCTGAATTGTATCTATTCCTATTCTTACCTTAATTTTTATCTTTGACGGCGATTAATGCGAATAAATTTTATAGACGAAAATGTGCACTCAGTTTCAAGTCCGAGTCGGAGTCCTTTTTTTTTTTTTTGTAAATTTTTTGTTTTCGTTTTGACCTTTTTTTATGTGTGTGTGTGTGTGTTTCTTATTTCTGTTTTCTCTAGTTCTTTTTGGCTAATGTTTTTCTTTCTGTATGTGACTTTTTATGTTTGTCGATGGCACCTGCAAGTCCCCTTTTTCCCCCATCCCCTGCAACATTCATTACGCGATCTTGCGATGAGAATAGAGGATGCGTGTTTTTTTCCTTCTTTTTTTTTTTTTGGCCAATTGCTGCTGACTCAGCATCCCGAAAGAAATAGTGTTTTTCCCCCTTCCCCACCAATAAGACAATATTAAACGTGGGCTAGGAAAGAAGTAGAAGAAGAAAATAATGCAGCAGGTACAGGTACAGACAGGGAACAGGCATTGGCATTGGCATCGTCATTCGGCACAGGCTGAGATATATGGAAACAGGTTTCAGATTGAGTAGGAGATTGTGATTGAGGCAACCCTCATCGCGGCCGCGATATACACACACACACACACACATACACACATATGGTTCATTTGCACGGTCTTGGCTCTTGGCCCTTTTGTTTGCGATGTGTTAACCTTAAGCGATTTCTGCTTTCTGACTTTTTCTGTTGTTATTGTTGTTATACCCGGGGCCAGATAGAAAAACCAGAAAGCCAGCCTAGGGCCAGTAAAATCTATCGTTGCCATATTCCCCCCCTACTCTAACCGCCAACTCTAACTCTAAAACTATTTTTTTGATTCTATTCCATTGTTGTGCGTCTGACTTTTTAGGGTTTTCTTTCTTTTTTTTCTGATTTTGATATAAAAAAAATTTGAAGAGACAATGGTTTTTCTTCTACTTCTTCGTGTTCTCTTCTTCTGCTGTTTTTGTTTGTGGTTTACTGTGGGAATGATGGAGGCCGCGAATCCTGGGCGTTTTAGGGACAATAAGATATTGAGAATTCGATTTATGCGTTTTCCTTTCTCTACGTTTTGATAGCAATCGACAAAACAGCATGACAGCGAAAAAAAATTAAATGCAAAGATGCAGGTTGCCATTGCGCATGGGAAAGAATATTTCTTAAAATTGAATGGTTGCAGTTGTAGAAGGTGGAAGAACCTCTATAGAGAGATTCAAATGCATGAAAAGTAAACAAATATTATGTACTTAGATCAGGTAAATCTGTTAAAGAAAGATTACAGCTTCTTTAAGCGCAAAGTTTTCGCTATAACTGTACACTGTTGTAGCGGTTTGATTACCCAGGAAAGTCTTAAGTGTAGGAGCATAGCTAGGATATGAAAGGAATATCAGATTGTACCACAATTATAGAACTGTTAAATCATTTTTATACAGTATAAAATTTAAATTCTAGACAGCTGTTTAACCCATCTCCTTACGAAGCCTATGCCAAAGAGTAACAATGATTTCGGCCTGTTCCGTTTTCAATTTTTCAAGCTAATTGAAACTTTTGCTAATCAAAGTGATCCATTTTGTTCCATGGTTTAAGCATGAGTAAGGGCTACCAAAGAACTTAGGCGTTCCTATGTTCATCTGTTCCTCTAAAGAAGGCTAAATCATTTCTAGTCTTCATTTGTTGTTTCATTCTCGTGTTCTTTATATTTTAATTTGCTCTCTCTAGTGATAACAGTTTTCCCCAAAAGACAAATCTGGATCTGCAGCTAAAGCAAACAAAATAGTTCCATTTTCCATAGAACGTTCCATTTCCAGTTGTCTCTCCGTTACTTAACGAGCCGTGTTCTAGTCCTAACCAAGTGGCTTATAATTTAGATGGGGGTTCCATTTTTTAGATTTTGCGTAACGAATCAAAACTTAAGGCAAACAATACAGTTCTATTCTTAGTTGTCCCCCTTTACCTATTAAACAGTCTAAACAATTCACTTTGTATTTAATTGTTTTAAACAAGAAATATATCTTTTAAGACTCTGCTTTTATCTTTATATTTCAATGTTATCCGATGGAAATTAAAACATTTATAGTAGGTAGAGTCAGTTCCATTTCCATTTTGTTTCCTCTTCGAAATCGTATACTTTTCTATTCAAGACAAAAGTCTTGTTGCCCAATGAAAATTGAATTGATTCCAAGTCCTTTCCAATATTTTGTATAAAAAGCAAATTCTGTTGGATTTCCAATTGTTCCTCCATAGAAATTGTAATAAAAAGTAAAGGCTGGTCTATTAATCGTATTTTTGCCCAATGCAAATTGAACTATTTCCTGGTCAATCCCAATAGTAAAAAGGAGATTCTATTAGATTTTCAATTGTACCACAATAAAAATTCCAATTTCATTATCGTGCCGTATGCCAAATTGGAATTGGAACTAATTTAGGCTTTAATTTAGGACACATTTTTCATCACTTAAAACAAAAGCATAGTAAGCATTTTCTCTTTCTTTTAAAATATATTTTCTTCTCCTAATATCTGTTTCCAATTCTGCATTTCTTAAAATTTATAGGAGAGACAATCAAACTTGTTCTAAATTAAAACCACAAATAAAAACCATAAAAAGAAAACAATATAAAACTTTATATTTATATTGCTGTCATAGTCATAAAATCTTTAACATGGACCACACTCAGTTAACAGAGTAATTATAGATTATAGACTCTACTACTGATCAGTTCTGGAATAAAAAATTTATGTTAAGAAAATTGCAATAGAAAATTTTCCATTCCGGAAATGTTGCATAGAGAAATATCGAGGTTCTTCCAGTTCTTCATTTACATTTTTTTCAGAGGTCTAGAGTCTAGACTTTTAGCTCGTCTTTTGATTAGGAGACGCACCCACACTTACTCACACCCACACACACATACACACACAATAACTATACACACACGCACAAACACAATTTATGGGCTTCCGTTTATTTTGGGTTGGCGGAAAAGCTACGCAACTTTATTTTATTCGCGCCGCATAGTTTGCCTCCTCTTCCCTTCCCCCTGGTTTGTTGCATAAACAACATAGAACGCAGGGAGAAAGTCAATGACCCATACCCGGACCCCAGAACCGAATCCGGGTCTGCTACACTGATAAACATAAAAGTGGGCACAGTTTGTGGAGAGATAGAGAGCGAGAGAGAGGGAGAGAGGGGTGTGCCGCATATCTATAGAAAAATTGTAAACGAAAATGTTGCAATTGCATTTGCAAGATACACAAATTTTTAGCTGACCCGCATCATGGTCAATCAAGGGAAAATTGATTGAGAAATTGTGAAAATGAAATGAAAATTGGTCTCATGAAATTATAGAGTAAAAAGGGCAGGGAGGGTTTTGGGGGGACAGTGAAAGATTACAACAATTAAATAGCAAACAAATTTCTGCCAATTATTTGACATTAATTATGAGCCACAAGCATCCCATTAAGTTAAGGCAACTGGCGGGGGATGAGGGTCATGTAAGATTCTTCTTGATGGGGGAAAAGGGTGAAAAGTAAAATTAAAGCGGAAAAGCGAAAGGGTTTTCTCATTCTAACTTGTTTACCTACCACTTTGCTTTGATTGTCAACACCACAAAAAAAAAAAAGAAAAGAGAAAAAGAAAAAAAGAAAAAGGATAAAGGATAAAAATGCTGGTGCTATCGCATATCTATTGCATTTATTTATGAATCTTAGATAGAATTTTTTTTTTGTTTTTAAGTTTTTATGCCATGGCGGTTTTCCCAAGCCAAACCCTAAACAACAACAACAGCAAGAAGAGCACTGAAAATCTGTCAAGCTTGCCCAATCTTTTTTGGGTGCCTCCCCTCCCCTCGAGAAAATGCTTTACAAGTCATTGACTCTGGGAACAACAGAAAAAAAAGAAGGTATCTGCATCTTGCAGAAGAGCAATGGCCGGTGACGCCAATCGACCAAGACGATGCAGTGTGTGTGTGTGTGTGTGTGTGTGTGTGTTACCCCTCTCATACCTTTCCCCCCACCATGTTTAACCAATTAAGCCATGAGCTAGAGTTGGAATCAGAGTTTTTGGGGTTACGGGAAGGGGGGCGCAGTCTGAGGCGCGGCCACAAAATGCAATCAAAGAAGGTTAGAGGAAAGCAAAAACCTCAAAATGAAACATTTATTCCAAAAAAAAAAAAAGAGATGATGTGGAAAATCGGGTTTAGAAAACGTCGACGGCTAGCGGCTACCTGTGACCATTTTCCTCTTGTTGTTGTTGCTTTTAACCATTTTTTTTACCATTTTGGCTTGGAGTCTGCGCAGCCGCAAAAAGATTTCTCGTCTTATGTTCGAGCCAGAAAGTCGTGAAAATGTCCAAAAGATTTCATATCAGAGGATTACACATTTTATGCATTTGCCTGTTAGACGAACCCTTACTTACCCTTACCCCTCGATTAAGGCACTGCAATTGATAGAGGGACAACATTGTCAACGTTTACCAAATGTTGTGGGGGTGGGGATATACATCTCTCTCCCTCTCTTTCGCTGGACCGATCTGCAGCGCGAGATAAAAAAAAAACACACACACACACACAAATGAAAAAAAAATAAAGTAAAGTCGAATCGAGAGGTTTAACCTGTTTTTATGGCAAAAGAAATAACGACAAAATGAAAATGCATAAACGTAAATCTCACAGCAGGTAACAAAAGATGGCGATGTCCGATCGATCGCTGTTGGCTTTGTCGCCGTGCAACATTATGACTCTTCGACAATCGAATTTCTTAATTCGGCATCTCGTATTTCTTGGCGTATCCTTTTTTTTGTACAATGTACAAAGGATGAACATGATGCACTGCCTTTGATTAGCCTGTCTGCACTTGGGTTTTTATGCTCGACTGATTTACTGCACTTGCACAATTTTGAGTGACACGGAGAAGGTGGAGGTATGTATAAGTCTGTAGGTAAGATCATTTATTCCCATGCGTTTGGAAAAGGGTTGATTTTTTGGTGAAAGTGTGTGAAAATTGTAATTTTCGCCAACAACCAGCAGAATGTGCCAATTGATTCTGATTTTCTCTCGCTTTTTATGACCAATTGCCAAAACTGCGGGTCAAAGGTCTTAGTCTCTTATCGATCAGGGAAAACAAAAAAAAAAAACAATTGGCAAAAGCGGGTGTTGATTGAATATGATTTTTCTCTTCTTTGTAAGTCTTTTTGCTACAAGATTTGCAGATAGCAACATCAAAATGCTTAATTTACCCTTTTTTTCAAGCGGAAAAACCAAAAATACTAAAAATATGTGTATGATCCCAGGTTAACCGACTTAAGTATACCCTATATGGCCTAGAAAAATACTGAAAAGATGATAACAAATTGAGTTGGTTGATATTAGTGTAATCTATTAGGGCATAAAAACCTTTTTTTTTTTAAGTTATTCTAAAGGTTGTCTAAGTTTTAATGGAACATTTCTTATATTGGAATTATATAGATTTTGAAATAAGCTTCTTGGGATCATTTTTCTATATTCTAGATGGATATATATATAGTTCCTTATATATGTATATAGCTTGTGTATAAAAAACTTATACATTAGCTAATATTATCCATGCTAAGTTGAAAGACGCAATAGTACTCTATTTCTTATCCAGAACTTTTTAGCATTACCGAATGTTGTACAAAATAAGACATCTATAGTATATAGAATCTAAACTATATGGAAACTATACTATATGGAATCTACACTTTAAAGAATCTAAACTATATAGAAACTATACTTTATGGAATCTAAACTACATAGATACTATTTTATAGGGAATCTATACTACATAGAATGTATCCTACAATGAATCTATACCATCTGGAATAAATACTATATTGATACTATTTTATTTGGAATCTACACTACATAGAATATAAAGAATCTATACTATATACAATATATACTATATAGAATCTAAACTATATAGAAACTATACTATATGGAATCTGCACTATATAGAATCTATACCATAAAGAATCTTTACTATACAGAATCATTACTATATAGAATATAAACTATATAGAAACTAAGTATAGTTTCTATATAGTAAGTAAGTATAGTTTCTATATAGTAATATGAAATCTACACTATATATAATCTATACGAAAAAGAATCTATACTATATAGAATCTAAACTACATAGATACTATTCTATAGGAAATCTAAACTATATAGAATGTATCCTACAGAGAATCTAAACCATACAGATGCTATTCTATGTAGAATCAATACTATATAAATACTATCTATTTGAAATCTGTACTATATATAATCTTTTCTACCATGATCATGTGGCAAACATATATTGTATTTTGTAAGCATTTATGACTAGTATCCGTATATTACATAGAATTATGATCTTCATAAAAAATCAATAAAGTCTTTTTATAAAAGTTTTATTATCGTTCCCATTGTAAAAATTAAAATTGGTTTTTGAATTTTCTAATATTAATGTTAAAAAATAAATCAATTTATGGTTTTATAATTAAATTAATAAAGAAGTATTATAAGATAAAATATAAAAATATTGAACTTATTTTTTAAAGACTTATAAAACTTGTTGCTTATAAAAAGGATTTAGGTAATTTAATTATATTTGAATATTTTTAATTATATATGAAATATTTTCAGTGTTGATTAGCCTAATTTCTCATACTAATTACAAATATAGATTATCATTTTAATAATATTTCTTTCTATTAAGCAAAATCTTTTCTCTTAATTGTTACATAATTGCATACAATTTGTGCAAATGAAATATACCCGTTCATATGATCAACTGAAGGGTATCCATCTATGTATATGAATTTGTCCATTCGAATGCGCCCAAAAATAGTTATCGCAAACAACAATTTAGGCAGCCCAGCACCGAAAAAGTTCATTGACTTTCGCATACACAAACAATTTTTAGTGCGTTTATTGCTTTAGTGCTGGTGCTGCTGCAACAACACGAAAATAAATATGGCGGCTGGTGCCCTCTCCTCCCACCGCATACCCCATACAACCATTTACGAAAAAAAAAAACAGCGTGCACAAAAGAGCAAACTCACAAAAAACAACAACAACGAAATATCATACTTATTAAAGTGAAAATGAGCGATAACAACGCAAACACAACTACAACTACAAACACATGGACAGCAAAAGCAACAACAATAACATCAATGGCAGCAGCAGCAGCAGCATAAGCACCAGCAGCACAGCAATATGCTACTCCCCCTCTGCTTCACCACCCCTCACTTTATCAACACGCCATGCGATCGAGCGACCATTCGAGAAAACTGCAAGCTAAACTGCGGCCATATTTCTATTTCATTTTTTTGCTTTGCCAGTTCTTCTCTCACTCTCTTTTGGTCTTTTTATGCTCTCGCTCGCACAATTGGGGAGCCCTCTCACACATACACACAACAAGAATTGCATTTGTATGCATATTTCTGGTGGAGAAAAAAGAGAAGCATTCAGCACTCATTTAGAAGTGATTACCCGTTCGTGATCACTAGTCACATTCAGCATACACTTTGCAACATATAGCAAAAGACCAAAGATCACTGTTTTATTTGTATTCTTAAAAATATTTTTAACATAATTTTTTATAATAATAAAATTCAACGTTGTTATTTATTAATTTGCCTTTAAATTGTATAATGACATAATATAATGTATAACATGTATTTTGGCAACCTTAAAAAGCCTTTCAGCTTAATATATGTATAAGTAATAGTCTGTTCATATTTAATGCATATATATGAAGATATATGATATAGATTAGCTTAGTGATCTCGATCACATATATATAGTTCACAAGTGATAGGTCACACGCTTTAATTTTCACATCGATAAATTATCGCAACACGATAAGAGTTAAATCGATAAAAGAACAGTTAAAAGTAGCCGCCGCGAGAGAATTTTGCGCTTATTGCTTGCCAATAGAAAATCCTAATAAAGTGTGCAAACAAAGAGATCGGCTTTTTGTTTTGCTTTTTATTATTTGCCGTGAATAATAGTGAATGCATATAAAGTAGTTTAACAGAGCCAAAGTGTGGTTAAATTAATAATAAAAGTGTGCCAAAATCAAGAACCACCGCTTTCGCGAGGGTGCTGCCGTAGACATAACGGTATCGTAAGGTAAGTGTAATTATTGCCGGCCATTTGCAGACATTCGTGTGTGTGAATATATATGTAAATGCATGCACAAAGCCAAATAATTAAATCAGCAATTGTGCGCAACAAGTGATTGATCCTGTTTAATTTTTTTTGTCATAGTCTTTCTGTTATACGTAAAATTTTTAACAAACGAACGTACGTTAAACCGAACCACAGATGGCGCCAGTAAAAACAAAAAGTATTGTCTGCATTTGGGCGCATGCAAAAAAACCAAATATGCTTTATTAGTTTTGTTGTTGTGTGCCATGAGGGGCAGACATGTCAATTTTTGGCAACTCATTTTGCCTTTTTAGAGATATGAAAATATAGACGATCCTTTTACCATTACAGTCTTTACTGACTTTTATTCTTAAACGAAAAATACATAAATTGTTTTTAGAAAGTAGTTTTTAAAAACCAGCTAAAATGTTTTAAGCCCTTGTAAAGCTGATATTATGAAACATTGGAAGTTAAAGTTATGGGTCATCAGGTGCATATGTCTGCCAGGCAGTAAAATTTTCTTTCGTCCATAGAAGTATCTTTTTTTACGCCCACAATTTTTTAAAAGATTTCTTAAACTCATCAGTTAGCATAGCAGATGGAAAACTATAAACAAAAACCTTGGAAAATTTTGTTGTTTTTACTATCTATTTAATAATTATGACTACATTTATGGAGGTTTTGGTTATTTTTTTTTTATGCTCTAGAGGAATATCTTAGAGTTCCTTCTTTGGTGGCGCCGCTTCACTTTTAACCTTGGTTACTTTGTGGACACGAAAGGCTTCCAGAATGTTAAGTTTATGCTGCAGTTCCACTTTTTTGGCGGCTGTCACTTTACCAGCTTTGAGACGGAGTAAACGTTTTGTCTCTTCCTCAAGGAATCCATAGCCATGCTCATTAAGTTTCCTCATATACACTAAGTAGACCTTGGCATTCAGTTGTTCTTCTGGCTTGGTTAATTTCTCCTGTTCCAGTTGAAGTTGTTCTATCAATGCCAATTGTTCAGTGTCCTCCTTGTTGGCAAAGTTTCTGATGGCATCATTGAAATGCTTGAGGCAACCATCACGTCCAATATAAAGTACGGTATTACTGCTCACAAATGCCTTGAGATTGTCCAGCGTGATATCCAGATGATCGGGAAATTTGACATATTCATTGATATTACCCTTAAAAAGATATATAGCCGGGAACTTCTTTTGATCCACTTCGAAACGATCACCCAATTCCTTGTTCTCCATTTCTCCGTAATCCTTAATACCAACAGTGGCAATTAGCAAATCCGTAGTTACCTTATGAGCTGCCGTCGAAAAGGCAGCGAACGCCTCGTGCTTATCGCCATAAGGAAATGCAATATCAAATTTACAGATTGTATAATTGAAACGTTCAATTGTCTTTTGGAAACTTAATTCATCCAAATCCACACAACCTGGACACGAAATGGCCCACGTAGCATGATAGCCAAGATGATTTAAACCAGTTAGAAGAACCAACAACAATAAACGTAACATTTTTAAAAGACTTCTTGACCTTACTCTTGCCGGTCTACGACTGAGCGCGGGAGAGTAATGTTAATTGTGGTGTAAAGTTGATTTTCTGTTTAGCTTATTTTTCTTCTTTTTTTCAATTTTTCTTCTCTTATTTTTCTTAATTTTTTCTTCTTTTTTTTATAAATATTTTTTTTTTGCTACGCTTAGCAGAATTTTTAGTTAAGTGGTTGCTATAGCCACGCAGTTTACTCTGCGCTCACCTGTGCCAATGCAATGGGTTCTTATTCTCGATCGAGTTGAATGACACGTCAGTTTCTCTTCTAAATTGAAAGAGTGTCTCACTCTCTCCCTCTCTCTCTTTTTATTATTCCCGCACTCTCACGCTCTCTCCCTCTTTCTCTTTGTTCTCTCTCAAAACCGGCTTGGGTTTTCTTCTATTGGTTCAGCTGTTTCGATCTCTGTCTTTTTTTGATGCTGCTTAATATTATGTAATGTGAATTGGTTGTTATTGTTTTTGTTTAATTTTAATTGCTGTTTTTTATTTTAAATATTTAATACACAAATTTCAAATCGAAATCTATAAATAATTGTTAAATGATGGAAAAACTCATTTGGCAAATGGTTCAAGGCTTTAGTTAATCAAGCGTTTCTATCTTGTTTAAGGCCTAATGACAATAGTCCCTAAAACCGGAAGTTGTAATTTGCAATTGCAATAGAGAGGGGGAGGTGTGTACTGTGCGGGGGGGTAGGTTAACCGAAATGAAAACACCTGTATTAATGGTTAGAGAAAAGGGACCGCATGGTTGAATGAAAACTAACCCCAATTTTCATTTCATTTGCTGGTAAAAAAGAAAATTGAAATTTTTCCGTTGGACATTTTCGGCAATTGTCAATTAATAATTCATGTGCGCGGCACATACACACATACACTCACACACATATCCTATTGCCCTTCATTTAACGAAACTCTAGCTCCGCCTATCCAAATAGTAGTTGGAGAGAAAATTGACCATCACAGGCTGGCCAAAAGAAGGAAAAAAAGCCTTCACACAATCGATATGGTTAGACTATTAAATTATCTTTTGATGGGTGGGCGTAACCACCACAAAAATGGGAGTTGGAGTAGAAGTTTTAGGTTTTTTTTTTTTTGTCGTTCAGGTGCAAAGAAATGCGCAATTTCATCAAGGTTTGGGAAAGGTGGAAGGGAAAGCGGCATGGCCATGGGACAGTAACTTAGGATTTAGGAGTAGGGGTAATGTTCATGTCCTGACATGGACATGCGTGTGTGTCACTTGCACAAAAGAACCGAAATTACCATTCTGTTTATGTCGAAATTGGGTTTTTTGGAAATGGTAAGAGAAATGGTAGAGAGGGAGGGGGATAGGTTTACTATTGACCCACTAGCCCTGTTTGATTTGGCCACGCGAAAAGTGGAATTCGGACAGTAACAATGAGTGTTGATATTTGTATTTGCATTTCATACATAATGCAAGCAATTTGTTAAGTACACCAAAAAGAAAAAAGTTAAGAACAAAATATATATGAATAAAAGGACACCACCAACAAAGAAGACGAACCTTTTGGCCCTAAGCATAGCCACGACATTCACACGTCATTGTTATCCTTCGTTTTTAATTGACGAGAATAATGAAGAAAGTTGATTTCCGTTTTTCGTTTTTGTTTTAAAAATAAATGTTTTATATTTAGTTTTAATGTTGGCTTTATTTAGATACACCCAATCACCCAACCTTTCATCCAACTAGGAAGTGATTGGACTTCACCTAAGGGAAAAGGACCTTCTTAAGACCTTTTCACGTTTCTTATGCAAATAGCTTAAACCAAAAGATACACTAAACCAACAACTAAGAAAGAACTTTATCTAATCAAACGTTTATATAATAATTTCATTTAGATTTCTTTCAGTGTACTTCCACTCACATGAAGCATTAATAATATAAATTGTGCGGCTATTACCAGTCATTGATGGGGTTAGACGTAAGGGAAAGAAATGAGGTTTAGTATGTAATAACACAATGACCTTTATTACGCGAAACAGAATAGAATATGCGGTCAGACCTTTGCTTAAGGGTAAGAGTAAAGTATAAAGGGTGGGAGAGTTGGACATTAAAGTGATAAGCGCGCAAATTTCAGGCCATTGCCGTAGCTAACATAGCAATCTTATAGGTAAAATCTAATGATTGAACTACATTGGTTCAGTTTTATATATACATATGTCCTTTATATATTGGACTAATCGTTGGTCTTCGACATGTGCTCCATTTTCATTTTCCTTCTGTTTTTTTTTTTCTCCTTTCCTATTTTTTTTTTTTTTTGGCAGCCCCCTTTACTACTTAAACCCCCTAATTATGTGTGTGTGGGACAATGGCCATGAATTTTTCATGGAACGGCACACACGTCGTTGCTTTTCTATGCCAAAGACATGCAATGACAATTTGGTTAAAAAAATAAAGGAAAAATTAGATCGAGTTTTTTAGGTACTTGCGTAAGCACTCACGCAATTGCAAACTACATATGGATAGTAAATATATATAATATCCATCTATATATATATAATATCGTGTGTGTGTGTGTGTGTGTGTGAGAACATTGTAAAAGTCGAACCACTTGTAAAAGTTGAAAGCTTATCAAATTTTTATGCCACTGGCATAATTCGTTAAATGGGCCATCGAAATGAAAGGACCAATCGAGCAGGCAGCACCTGATATAAAGGACATATGTTCCCATAATTCGCATGCCCATCCAATAACAAAAAATGCCAAAGTCAAATTGGGTTTTGCGGCTTCATCATAATTGGTATTTATTGAAAATTGCGTTTTTGTTAACCCATTCAAGTCAATCCTTTGCTACGCCTTCCCACCAACTCCAGTTTCATCTGACCAAATTGACCCAAAGGGTTGCTAGTGGTTTTCTTTCTCTTTTTTCTTCGTTTATCTTTATTTCTGTTGTTCTTTCTTTTGTTGTTGTTGTTGTTGTTTGTCCGTTTATCGCTTTTCATTTGCATTTATTGCCATTTTTATGCCTCTATGTTTGGGTTTTGGATATATGTTTGTGTGTGTGTGTGGCAATTGAAGGCATTTAGCGCAAATTTGTTTTCAATATTGCACTCAATAAACCCGAAAAATATTAAATCCACCTTCTCATCCCTTATTTAACCCCCTTTACTGCCATCTAAGAATTAAGCCTATGGTCAGTTTTAGAAACTTTTATGATGCTCTCACGAATTTGATTGCAAATTCTCTTTCATTTCTCTTTTATTTTTTGCTGGACGTGATGGGAATTTTTTGTATGCAATTGGAATAAAATGAAATTATTATATTTCTTCTGCTTTGGTGATCGAGAAAATGCCATATAGAGATAGAGTAAGTGCTAGCAGAGGGGTGGGTTGAGGTGTTCAAGTTTGGTCTATAGGTCTAATTAATGGCTCTAACGCTAATTACGCTAGTTCAATATTTGTTTAATGGGATAAGGAATTGTCCCTGCATGTGTCCCAAACCTCAAATCAAATATTCCCTATATACGAATAGGTATGAATATATATTTCTATGTATGTACATGTGTGTGTGTGTGTGCCTCAACTTGTTTCGTTGACAAATTTCACTTGTCAATCAGTTGGTTGTTTGTCATATGAAGAGGGGGAAGTGAGAGAAGGAGGTGGGGTATTAGTGGCATTATATAGGCCTAATGATGATTTCTTGAGTTAAGGCAGTTGGCCAATAAGACCATTTACTTTTGCTATCTCATGGAAAATTCCATTAGCATATGGTCGATTAATTAGCCAAAAACCAAAAAAAAAACGAAAACTAAAGTGGTTTGTTGGAAAATGGTTGAGGGGGACGGGGAGTTGCAAGTAAATAATTAGTTTGCCCCAAAAAAAAAAAAAAAAAAGTAAAGTACTATCTAAACTATATTAAAGGGCTATTTAGTGATGAACTACGATATTTTTTTTTGTTGTTTTTTTAAGC
This sequence comes from Drosophila neocordata, assembly GCA_018903615.1. NCBI lineage: Eukaryota > Metazoa > Arthropoda > Insecta > Diptera > Drosophilidae > Drosophila > Drosophila neocordata. The sequence continues at coordinate 11,466,934 of JAEIGI010000004.1, read as the reverse complement.
AAATTAAATAAATATGTTAAAAATTGAAATTTTAGGTAAATTTTGTTTAAATAGTTTCTTGAAAATCTTTATAAATAGATAAGTAAAGGTTTTTTGGTGTATAACGGATTGGTTTTTATGTAAACTTTGTTTAAAAAATTCCAATTTGTAAAATATTAATATTACTTATAAGATTAAGCTAAACTGGTGGTCCCTCAGGGAAAGATATCAGCTATAATCGACTATTAAATTATGAAAAATATAAAAATAAGTCTACGCGGTCGATGTAATAGTAAAGTAGACAATTTATATGCCAATGGTTAAATATACAAGTTCTATATATTAAATTCTTATTTAGAAACTTGAAAGATACTTTTAATGGCATTTCTATATAATTTTATTTTTATACAATTCTGTCAAAGATGACTCAAACATTTAAATTTTCGTTGTATAACTACAAACGTTTCAATTGGCAAAACAAAATTTGTTTGATTCAAATTTATTTTTCTATTGAGAAAATTATTTTTGAAATCAGGAAAATTATGGAACAGCTAAGAAACTGGACGCTAACATTGGATATTTCTTGATCATTTGAGAGGCATATACATTTTATAATCTAGATTAATACTCGGTAAAACAAGTTGACTAAACTGCTAACTGATTTTGCTCCAATAAGATTCCTTAATTGTTTTGCCCTGTAAGTTCACCAACACATGCATCAAGTCTCGTTTCTTGGTCGATTTTTTGGTCGTAAATTCCAACGAAGCTAAGATAAAAGACAATTAAAAATGAGAGGGAGCTAAAGTTTTTTCAACTTTCTTTCTTTATTTGATTATTTATTTCGTTATTTTACTTAACAAATAGGAATAGGAATTAAAAATGAAGTAACGCATCATCCGAGGCGCGTATCAAAGGTGGGAACTTGAGGAGCTCGAAACAAATTCTCTTATGATATCTTTTTAGAGCTTAAAGTAGCAGATTTTATTATTGCTGTTAATAGTTTTTTAAATGGTTATTGGTCTCAAACATTTCTATATAAAATTTTTAGAGCACTTGACAATAACTTTCAGATCTTAAAAGAATTTTCAACTAACTAAGTAATACAAGAACAACTTTCAGATTTTAAAAGAATTTTAAACTAACTTACTAATAGTTACTAAAATGAGTGTCGTCGACAAATAATTTGTTTAACATTTCATTTCATTGTAAGCTACTTACTTGGTAAAGGGAATATTGTTACCTGCCTATATAAAATTTTAATTCGTATTACTATTATTATTTGAATCACTTTTTAAAGGTTTTAAACTGACTTCAAGTACTTAAAACAACTTAGGACGGTATCCTATATATATATAAAGAAACTAACAAGGTTTATAGAATATTATGTCATGTCTTTATAGTATTTCGATTCTAATATGAAATCAGAGAGTTAGCACTTTTATTTAGAATATATTCGATAGCTATTTACCTGTATATTGCATAGTAGCTACACCAAGACAATTATCCAAATCACGTTCTCAGTATTACCTACGTAAGTAGTCACCAATTAATAAACTAAGAAATAGATCATCCCTATATTGGGATTCACATGTCATTCAATATAGATGATGGGCTCATCTTGTTGCAATGTCAGTGCCACCTTCCTTTTTAAGTGGGGAAATTCTCCTGTATAACAGTTTGAATTGAATTCAGCGCATGCGTGAGAGTAAAGACTTCCAATGTGGTAAGGACTTTGGCTCAAAATTGAAGGTTTGAGAATTTGTTTACAAACAATTGCAGTAGCAGTAGGAGAGAACTCGTTCTCTCTCTCTTTTACTAGGATTTTTTGTCCTGCTTACACTCTTTTTAACCACTTTGCCCCGTGTTGCACTTTCATGCAAATATTTTCTATAATTACCTCCACTTGTTGCTTGCCAATCGGCCAAATACAATACAAAACAACAAAAAAAGGAAACGGACTTGTCCATTTCAGAGGCAATTACTTAACTGCCAGGAGTCGGTGTTTCTGTGGGAATAGATGAAGAGAAAGAGAGGAGGAGAAGAAGGTGCACAGACAGACAGACATGCAAATTGCTGTTTCATGGAACCGAATTGGTCTCCGGGACAATTTTCGCATGACATTTTGCAGTGGACTTAACATTCTTTTTCGCTTTGAATGGTTAACGCCCCCCACTTTTTGATATCGTATATGGTATGGTCTAATCCTGGTCTAGGGTCCTGGGCTTTCGACTCCTACATAACATTTTAGCGCAAATGGTCATCAAATCTAATTGGTGACTTGGCGTCGGTCGCCAGATGGGGAGGTGGGTTAGTTGGAGCATTAGTTTTGATTTTTTGCACTGATTTGTATGGCTATGGAGAATGATTATTTCATGTCTTTAAAGGATTATACGTACATATTATAGGTAATTTTATATTCCATTATTTTCTGCAGGACCTTTTAACCCATAACCTGCTGAGGGGAGTTGGGTTTGGGGGAGGATAGAAGGTTTATGAACAAAAAACTAAGTGGAAGAACAACATTGAAACTAAAACAGTAAAAAAAAAGTTGATGCAATAATTTGCCACAAGTTTGATGTATATATGTGTTTATAGGTGGTGTGTGTGTGTGTGTGTCCAAGTGTGTGTGCGGTCTGACCACAACAACATGCAATATGCATGGACATGGACGAGTTTCGGAAAACAATATTCGCAAGAGGATTTTTTCCACGCGCATTTAAAAATGCATGAGCCGAAAGCACTCAATGGGGGTTAGGTTATCGTACTCAGAAGAGGGCAGAGAGTATTCCACTTCCCTCCCAATGGGGTTACTGGTGAGGTGCTCCTTTTGCTCTTTGCTTGCTGGCGGACATGAACATGGACATAGCAGGTGGTCACTGGCATTGCAATTCTTGCTTGACTGACTGACTGACGGATGGATTTGACCGCATGGTTCAGAATTTCAACGCCTTTCGTTTGGCATTTTATCGGCACTGAACTGCACTCCCAAAGAGGGGATAAAGAGGGATTGGTGGGCAATGTCGTCTCCCCTAACTTTATATCTAAACTATGAATCAATGCATTAGTCAGTCACCTTGTACGCTCTACTTTAATTACGGCCTTTTTTTTTGTGGCCAAGTTGGACATTTTTTTTTTGTTTCTGTTTTTTTTGCATGTTGCGGTTGCAATTTAAAAATTGCATAGAGTAAAACCTCTAGCGAAATTCCAACCATATAACGTAATATTATTACCCATGGGTGGTAGGTAGGTAGGTAGGTAAGAGTAGGTGGGGTAGAGGCAACTAGACTTTTGCTGCATAAATATTGCATTACAATCATTTTACCTCGACGAGTTGTCGCCCATTTTTCATCGTCTTTGCCTTCATGTCCTGCAATTGCGAATTAGATTTCATGTTAATGCAAAGTCCTTATCGCTTCGTCATGCGGTTGGTTGCTCTCTTGTTTTCTATTTGCCGTTGGTAATTCCATTTAATTGCAAAATTTTTTAATCGATTTCATTATCTTTCTCAATCTCTTTCTCTATCTAGACCAGACTGGCTAACAGGAGAACTGTTTGACAAAATGTCAAGCACCTTAATGAGTCACATGGAATAAAGTGTTCAAAATAAATGTTTTATCTAGTGAAGATTAGGTATATGGATTTATGAATCGGAAGGTAAGTCAATATTGATTTCATATTTCTTCTCGAAATACTGAATGAAATTGGTTTTCCATTCAATTTACTTCCACTTCTCTACCTCTTTTAAAATATAGATAAATATTATCAAATATATAAATAGCTTTTTATATAGAGTTTGATTTAATTTAGAATAATAATTTTAATCTTTGTTGGAATTGAAATCCTTAATGGGAGGTGCTTGATTTCTGGTCAAGGGTTTGATTGTCTGGTAAGAGACTCTACAGAAAATTAAATCAAAGTTTCTCCTTTTGGTTTAGATATTAAACCTAAACCTGCTTTCTTAAAGTTAATTCTGAAGTTGCAAAGAATTTGATTGTGTTTTGGTATCTTGGTTTATTGTGAAGAACCTAATATGGGATAACATAGCATTTGTTTAAGAACAGTTTAAGAAGTTGTTTGGCCATCCTTCAGTCAACCATAGTATCTGTAGTAGTAAACATAAAAATTTCCAAAACTTGAATATGAAAACTTCGACCAGCTTCTTTTCGTATTGCTAATCGGAATAAGGCAAAACAAATAGTTTACCAGATTTTCTAGCCAATTATTTAGAATTATTCTAAAAAGCTACCAAAGCTGTAGTTTTTCAAAATCAGTCCACATGAAACTGACTTAAAGTCTCGTAAAGTTGAGGTTCCTTCGAATTTAGCAATGTTTTCATTTGCCAGTTCCTTTCAAGGATTTGTCAAGTATTCCTTAGAATGTTTATTTCTTCTCCTTCAGCTAATTTTAAAAAGTCTTTTAGAAATTTTAATTTTCCGACGTTAAAAACTGTTTTACAAGTTTCAGAAGTTAAAAAAATTACTGCAAGATTTTTAAAAATTATTTTACAACTAAAAATTGCAAAAATTAATTTTAAAATTAGTTTTCTCGAATTACAAGAAGCGATTCTAAGAGGAATGTAAGCATAATCCCAAAAAACTCTATGACATTAATGTAATCTTTTTGTTTGTCGATTCGTATAAGATATAGTCAAAGTCTTTTATAAGTATTCAACCTTAAGCGAAGTCTTAGGGGTCAGAAGTGAGTCCCATATATCTAAGACAATCCTTATAAGTTTAAAGTTGACTTCCAAGTATTTCAGAGAGGGTTTCATTCCATAGATTGATTCTCTGTTAAATTTCTCGTTTTCCTTTCTTATCTTTTTTCTCCTTATCCTTTTAAATAAAGTAAAATCAAGAATTATTTTTTTTTTGATTCTGTGTACATTTAGGTTTTTATTCTTGTCGTAATTGTAATGCAATTGTGGTTTTACAGATAATATAGAACTTTCATTTCATTTTGCACATTCAATATATATCGATATATATTTAGATATATATATACAAATATATATATATATCTTTATATATACTTTATATGGTAATAATAAAAAGTAAGTATTATAAACAACAGTTTTTTTTTTTTTTTTTTTTTCTTTTTTGTAAATATAAAAAATAATAAAACACATTCAATGTTTATATATGGATGCAGAAGAATATTTTGTTTTAAGCATTATTTGTTTTAGCAATATTTGAATTTGTCAGTTTGTCATGTGGGTTTGTCTCTTCCTTAGTAGCTCAATTTGTATGTATGTATATATATGTATGTATGTATAAAAATGTGTATTTGTATGTGCTGATCTTATTGTTGCGTAGGTGTGTGAGTGTCAGTGTGTGTGTTTGTGTAGGTGTATTTATTCGTATGGATGCGCTTGTGCTGGTTGTTTTGGATACTTCTTCTTTTCTTTTTTAGATAGCTTTTTCTGCATTTTTTCTTTCTTGTATTAAATAATTAAAAAAAAAAGAACTTCTACTGCGTTTGCTGTTGAATTTCAATCTTCTCGACTGTCATGTCTGGATTCATGGCCGTCGCTTCCTGCAGAGTGAAGAAATAGAACATATATTAGTAACCCCTTTTGAACATTTTGTATAAAGAAACTTACTTGTATTGCCTCAGCCAAAGCTTTGTCATGATCAATTGGATCGCCATCAGATTGAATTGTAATCTTTTGTTCCACACGGGTCTCAACAATGCCATCGCGTTCGGTTTTGTACTAAGTGAAGGAGAGGAAAGGTAAAATTAAAAATATGTATTACTTCTCCTTTTTCTTTTTCTTTCACTATTTTATTTGTTCAAACAAAGGACCAATGTATAAAATTTACAGTGTGGCGCTCACGTATATATACAGGACAGTAAAAACTCTAAGAAAAAAATCCTACCTCTGCATACTTACGTATTCACTCAGTTTTGTTAAGGGACTTACGGTTATGGTTTCCACAGTGCGCGTTTTACTGCTAACGGTTTGTGTCGAGATAATTTCGCCTTGTCCCGAATAGCCAGGTGCATCTTCGCCAAGAACCACTCGAGTGCTTTCAACATGAGGTCCAGTTGATGCAGTAGTAGCACCAGTGGAGCTTGTATATAGCGGAGATTTCTATTTTAATAGAGAGAGCAAAACTCATTTAGATTAAATCAAATTGAAAATCCAATGGTAATCAAAGAGAAATATTAAAATACCAGTTTAGTTAGTTAACTTGAACAAACCTGATTGTCTGTGCGCACCACAGTGGAACCAATGTATGGTCCATCGATTGGTGTTCCCGAATCGCCCGAACTGGTCGATGAAACACTATCCCGTCTCTGATACTACGCCATAAAACAAAAATAACAACGACAACAAACATACAAACAGAGGGGCAAGGCAAAAAATAAAGAAAATGGGAAATTAAAAAATGTAATCATGCAAAACGATATGATTGAGCCATGCCATGAGGCTACTGTAATCAACTTACCTGATCACCACTCGTAACAGTTGCCGTGGTCTTCACCTCCTGGGTGACTACACGCTGTTGCTGCTTGGTGGGATCATGAGTGCGGGTTGTGGCTACGGTTTTCTCTTCCAACTGTTCCGTCTTGGCATTCTTGCCCAGATCCTCGTGCGTTGTGGCTGTGCGGGTGGTAACAGCGGTGGCTGTGACATAAGCGCCGCTCAAATCGGTGGGTGTTGGATCAGCCTAAGTGGTGTTCATATGGAGTGGATTGGAGTGGAGTTAGTGCGCAAATTACAAACAACAATTTATTTAAAAGAAAAGCAATCAAAGCAAAAGAAATTTAATTGTTTATTAAATTAGTTTTTCTTTCTTTTTTGCTTTGATAGCTGCCATGTAAAAGAACAACATTGATAGCAAAACTAGAAACACTTTTGGTTAGGAAAAATTAAGAGCTTATGAATTGGAAATATGATAATAGAGTTATTTCAATTTTAAGTACAGATAGACAAAGATGAATAGATTAAAACAGAGATAGAGTTACAGAGTTAGAAGCGAGAGCGAGAGATGTAGCTAAGCTGGTGATTAGTTTTATTTTTTAGATATAACCTTAATTCCCTTATTTGTGCTAACCTTGTGTTCCTGCGTTGAATATGTCACCTCTCCGGTGCCCAGATTTCGTACTTCTTCCTCTACATTATGGGTGACGCCATCGTTATTCTTGGTAAGCACCTGTTTGGTAGTCGTCTTAACCACTGTTGGTGTGCCAGTCTTACTGCCGCCCGGTTTAGATGATTGACTTATATTCGCTTGATTCGCACTGTTCAAGACAATATCCTTAATCTGATCACTGTCATACTGTTGGGCCATGTCATCCTCGGAGCTGGCATCGGAATCACGTCTTAATGCACCCTTGCCGATGTGTTTAACGCCGTCGAAGAACTGTTGCCGGGTAATTGGCACCGTTTCCGTTGTCGTTTGCACCTGGGACTGTTTGCCGAAATGGGACGGATCTATCTGGGCATAGTTCAGTATAAGTTTGCCGGTTACTGGATCAGTTACTGCAGTGGCTGGATCAATATCTCCCGTATTTGGATCAATGTCGCCATATTCGCTCTTAATACGTCCCGTCACTGGATCAATCTCACCGGTAAGCGTCATTGTGTGGGTGACTGTGGTGCGGGCTCCCGCGAAGCGTGGATCATTGGGATCAACCTGAATAGTTTCACCAGTCACAGGATCAATCATATTGTAAACATAAACCGTTTTATTGAAGAACTTAAGCACACGACCAGAGGCGGGATCGATTTCACAGGACTCTGGATCGATCTCCTCTGGGCGGCCACGTTCATCGGTCTTAGAGATAAGCAAAATGCGAACAATAACAATTTTGCCAGTTTTGGGATCAACGCGCGCCAATTTTGTGTACACTTCACCCGATTCGGGATCCACATGTGTAGTGGCATACAGTGGCTCACCCTTCTCCACTTCGCCGGTGGCGGTATAGATTTTGCCTGATGTGGGATCGATTTTGATTGTATTGGGATCTAGCTTGGTCTGTTTCTTGATCTCGTTTGTCTTGGGGTCCAGGTAGCCATAAATGGTGATAACATAACCCGTTTTCGGGTCCACGCTGCTGGAAATGAATTGCTGTTCTTTTGTAGCGGGATCGGTAGCTCCAGTAGGTACCCAAATTTGGTTGGATTTGGGATCCACAATAATATCCTTATCCTTGGCGGCGCTGACCTGTGAAATGGGTGACTTTGTGGTCGGATCGACACGTTGTTGTACAATACGTAACGATATAATACGAGCATAATCCTTATCTGGCTTGTTATTCTTGGGATTGATTTGATTCTTAAGCAGAATCTGGCCAGTTGTTGGCTCAATCTTAATGTCCCGTGTCACTGTCTTACCCGACTTGGGATCATTGAAGGTGATTGTGTGCTTAACCAAATCAATTTGTCCATATTTGGTATCAATCTTGCCTCCCTTTGGATCAAATTGTCCTCCAGAGGTCTCCACCTGGGCTGTCTTGGCATCTATAATGTTCTTCTTTGAATCATATTTGCCAGCCAGTGAGGTAACTTCCACAATTGGATCGATCTGTTGACCCACCTCAATTAGGCGACCTTGATTGGGATCCAGTTTATTGGTCTTAGGATCGACTACGCCCAAAATAGTAATTTGGCCAGTGCTTGGATTGACCTTGACATTTTTGCTGACCACAATTTTACCTGATTTTGGATCAATTGCCTTCAGTTCGCCAGTACGTGTATTAATCTCACCATATTTCGTATCCAGCAGACCAGTATCCAAATTCAAAACGCCCAGAGAGCGCTCTACTTCGCCATTAACGGTATCAATTTTGCCAGTGGCCGGATCAATTCGACTGGTAATCACTGTTAGCTCAACTACTGGATTATCCTGCGGTGTAATGCACACAATCTGACCCAAAGAGTCATCAAGGCGTCCCGTCTTGGGATCGGCTACACCAGAAACTAAATGGATATTACCAGTTTTAGTATCTACATCGCCTTGATAGAGCTCCTTCTTGCCCGTTTTGGTGTTGAGAGCTTCCAGAGTACCCTTCTTGGGATCAATAACCCCATATTTAGTATCAATTTGGCCAGTAGCTGGATCCAAAATACCGGTGGAATGCTCAATGCTTCCATTTTCCGCATCAATACGTTTAGTAGAAGGATCGTATTTTGAGGTGATAACCATGATCTTGACACGCTTCTTCTTGGGCTTGGCAGCGGCAGCAGCTGCGGCTGCCGCAGCAGCAGCTCCAGGACCGGCAGCAGCTCCAGTGCCAGCGCCAGCAGGTGTTTTGGTCGGTGAACCAGGTTTGGCAGCACCAGCACCAGCGGCTGCTACTCCAGCACCAACTTTAACTGGTCCCACATAGGCCGGCTCCTTATTGTATCTCTGAGACTCTAGGAAATCGGCAGTGGGATCTGCTAGGGGTTTGTAGCTGCCCGGAGCACCTGAGGCATAACCCTGAGGTCCCTTGGTAGGTGAATAGGATCGCTTATCGGTCACTGGAACTGCAGCTGCATCCACAGCACTGCCCTGGAGAAGTTTAGCTCTGGTGGTGGGCGATAATTGACCATCTTGCAATAGTTTTGCCCTCGATTTGGGAGATAATTGGCCACGGTTCAGTTTATCCTGAGTGCGAGGCGACAATTGGCCTGCCTTTAATTTCTCTGCCGTTTCCTTCAAAGCATTTTCATTGCCCGGAGCATAATTGAAGGCCAAACCGATCTTCTTTTGCTGAGATGTTGGTGACAATTGCTCTTGACCATCGGGACCCAATTGCTTGGCATTTGGATCCTGATCATATCGGAAGCCTCCAGGTGTATACGACTTGCGTGTGGGACTGGCATTGCCATCGGCATCCACAGCATACTCATAGGGACGGGTTACACCCGGTGTGGTTGAGCCACGATTCTTGTTCTTATTGGCTTCATCCTGTTCTTGATCACCCAGACCCGATGTAACAACGAGACCAAGACGACCAATTTCCTTATCCTTATCCTTGTCCTTGCCGGACTTATCTTTGCCATCCTTGGATGGTGAACCGCTCTTGCTCTTGCGACCCGACGAGAATATACCAACGCCCTTTTTTTTATATCAAATCATAAAACGAAAAAATAAGAATAATTGTTGGAGGGGAGAATACGAAATGAAAATAAATAAATATAAATCAAAAATTTGGTATCACTACAAACTATTTATAACTTACGGGTGAAACTTAAGAGTGAATGTGATTGGGATTGGGTTTGTTTTGGGTTTAGAATTTACAAGGGGGGTTTACTGTATTTACACGAGGGTCGAGCAAATTTAATCATTCAGTGCGTTTTATCTTAGCTTAGCTCAGACTTAAAGAACTTAAACTAGAAATATTTGAGGAATCTTTCTTTAACTCTCTATATACTTACACGTCTGCCCGATTTGTCCGACTTATTCGAGTCATTAAGGTCATCATTGCCTGGCGAAAGAAAAAATTCATTAATCATTTGATTTTAATCCTTTTTAAACTCAAAGGACTTACCATTGACACCAGCGGCTGATGCTGCAGCGGCGGCAGCTGCTGCTGCTGCCTTAGCTGCCTTTTCGGCCTTCTTCTTCTCTTCCAATTCACGTTTCTCCCTCTCTTTGCGCTCCTTTTCCTCCTTCTCCTTTAGTTTCTTTTCACGCAACTTGGCCTCCTTCTCCTCATCCTAAACAATGACAAAATTATTTATTAATAATATTCATAAAATTAGTTATAGAATATAGATCAGGATTACGAAACATGCAAACAAAAAATAAGCCAAATATTTACACAATACAAAAAAATTATTTTACAAGCAATTATTTGATGAACAAGTTTGTTAAATATGTTAATTTTTTGGTTTAAATGCAATGCTTAGCCAATGGATGTTTTGTGTAAACTGTACTTGGATGTGTAAATATACAGGGAAGATATAGAGAGACAGTGACAGGAAGAGACATTGAGACCACATTTAATCGAAAATAAGAAAAATTAAATCAAAATAATATTAAGAACTAAACAAACTTAGATAGTAAAGATGAAATCAGACAGAAAATATATATAAAAATAAGGACGGCACAGTTTATAGGTCTCAGATAGTTTTCATTTCGTTTGGTTTTATATTACAAAAAATTTACCATATCAAAAAGGAACTGCGCATTCAGAGGTTACCAGGTAGGGAAATACATAAATTATGAAATTAAAACAAAAGAATAAAATAAATATATATATATAATATATTTATATTAAGATTAAATAATTGATAATCATATATTTTATCCTTAGAATTTCTTTTGCACAACCATCGACAAAGCAGAGAATCAAAGCGGAATCAAAATTATATAGAAGTATATATATATTGGGTACAAAAAAAAGAAGAGATAGAGAGAGCAAACGGAATGTTTTTTTTTTGTTTTTTCTTTTGAAATAATGGTTAACCTGAGCTTCATTCGAAAGATCGACCACATCGGAAGCCACTTCGGCAACGATATTGGTCTCATAGTCACCCTCAAGGGAGCTCTGCGAGGAGGCCGAGGCAGTGCCAGTGCTCGATTCGCGTATCAACTGGTTAGTGTGTGTGTGTGTGTTTATCGGATATGGAATTAGTGTTAATATTTTAGGGTTTATTTTGATTTTGTAACGGGCACACATCATTATCATGGTCATCACGTTGTGTTGTAAGGTGCGTGTGGGAGTATATGTATTTTAATTCATGTTGGGTTTGTTTTTTTTTTTTTTTTTTTTTGTGAATGAGTTAGTAACAAACCGAGAAGAAAGTAAATAAAAAATTAGATATATATAGTAATATATATATGTATAAATGTATGATTGTTAAGTCCAAAAAACTCGGTTAAACATATCAAGACGAAGTGGTGCACAATTTCATTTCATTCTCTCAATCGAAATGGTAAACTTACCTTATCCTTTTTATCTTTCTTAATGGGACTGCGACTATGGGCATCGGCATCATTACCACGATCGCCCCTATGATCCAAAGTGCTACTCTTGCGTGCTACCTTCTCCTTTTCGGCCATGGCCAAAGCTATAAAAGACAAAAGAACATATGATTAGTTAAATCTCATTAATGTAGTGTTCTTTAAAGGACTTACCATCCATGCTACGTGATGATAAGCGTGCCCCAGATAAAGTACGATCAAATTTGGGTGCTGTACGATCCACTGGAGTGGCTCGACTCTCGTATTGAGTACGTCCCTTATAACGATATTTAGAACCAAATCGTGGAAATAGCGTCGATTTGGTATCCGGTTCTGGGGTCATCAAACGGAAGAAGGTGTGATGCTCTACACATGATTTCCATAACTTCTTGGCCGCTCGATGATTGGCAAGTTTAAAACCAATGGTGGATTCGTATTGTTCGAATTCTCCTGGTCTTATCTTGATATAGAAATGATGACGCTTGTACGAGATCTTTAAGATCTTGGGCCAAGCGAAACGATTGATGCGCAATCTACAAAAAAGAAGGATATTAGAATAGTCCACGGATTACGTATTGCTACTTACTTATCGCGATATACAAGCAGACCCGAAGCACAAACGCCCAGCATAATGTCTACACCTTCAGAATCCTTAGCAGGATGCAAATCCACACCATACATGGCCAATTTCTTGGCATTCTCCAGGTAGTGTAGTTCAGCCTCGGCTGGCGATTGGCCCCTGAAAGAGATAAAAAGGGATAACAATTATTAGGAAGGATTTTCTTTGCCTCCAATGCTATTTTACTCACTTGTGGGTCTTGTGTAGATCCATGACTTTATCTTCCAATTCTGGTGCTTGATTTGGGGCAATCTTAAAGTCCTTCAAATAGCTGCGATTGGGCATCTCCTTGGGATCATAGTCTCCCATTTCGGATTGCACCAAGTAGGAGCCCAACAGTGCATGGGTAACAAAGGTACAGGGCAAACGTCCCTCGAGGATATCATTGCGCACCTGCAGACACAGATGATAGCGTGTTATATCCTCCTGCAATTGAGATGGCTCGGGCGGATAGAATTTCACAGCAAATGCCAAAGGCCAGGGATCTGTGCGAAAGAACTTGGCCACTGGCTTATCCAAATCCAACCAGGTACGTAGATCTGTTGGCGTCTCATATGTCAAGCCAAAGTAATCCTTTTCAATAATATTTAAACCGGCACAAATTGAATTGACCAGATCACGACCCTTGGCCTTGCGCTAGAAATAAGGAAAAGGAGAACAAAATTTTCAGGAAACAGTTTAAGAGAAAAAGAAGACAAATTACTTACATCAATAGTCACATCCAATATGGAACCATCTAGCAAAGTAACACGGGCCAAGGCAGCCTTTGAGAAGGTCGATGAGCTGGTTTTCGATTTACTCTTGGTTGGCGTTTCCGGCTCAGCTGGCGCGGATGGTTTAACTTCCGCCGGCATCTTCGTCGTTGTCAACTAAGTCAACAGTTTGAAGGAGGAGTTGCTGCAAAATGCACAAGAAAGAAAAAAGAAGGCAAGAAATTAGCAAAAGTAATTTCCAGAGATGATGTTCATTGCCCGGATATGTTCACTTGTTTGTCCAGCCCCCTCTTTCCTCTCTCTCTCTGTCTCTCTTTTCTCTATCATATGCGTATGGGGTGGGCGACAATCAGGCGCTCTTATTTTATGTTCGCCTGGCGCCTAAACTCGCAAACAAATTGGAAATGCTGACATAGCATGGCAGACCAAGACAACAGGGCATGATGTCATGGCATTCATTACCTCCACTTCAAATCAAATTGAAATTTTTTCTGCAGCAGCAAATTTCAATCTTCAATGTACTCAAAGTTGTAAAACTTAAGAAAAAATCCATAAAAACAAAATTAGGAGAAAACTTTTTATTAAACATTTTGTTTAACTAGCGAAAGCGGCAACTACAAAAGGAAAACCAAAATCAACAGCAGAAGAAGTAAAAACTATAAACCCTTTTTCGAAAAACAAAAAAACAAATAAAATATTTATAATTCAGTTGTAATTATGCAAAAGTCTGTAATAATTTAAGTACAGTCTTGGGAAACTTAACAAATGTGTGTGGCCAACAACAATTAAAACATTTCCTAAGCGAACGGACATCCATGAATATGTAGATATATAACTACTTATATATGTATCACAGCATGACATAAGTTCTATATAAAATATATATATATATATATATAATATTGTATAAGCCGGCAAGGGAGGGCAATGTCATGCCTGCCTCTCCATATGCTTGCTTACTTATCCCCCAAACGATAGCTTGAAGGAAATGACGGTATTTTTTTTTTTCCTTGCTTTTGAAATGGGGTGGGGCATCATCATATCATCTGGAATTTCGTTAAAGTAGAGAAGAAATGCCAGGCAATTGAGTTGAAGATGCAATAAAAGAGAGAAATGATGAAGACATGCAATCAATTTATATATTTTCTTTTAATTGATTTTAAATTCTTTTTTCTATATCACATATAATGTAAATGAAAAAGAGAGCAAAAGATGTTGCCGCGATCTATCTATACGCACGGGTTGAACCAGTTTTTAGTTTGCCGTTTTATTGAAGACACTCCAACAACAGCAACAACAACAACACTAACAACAACAATGTATCTTGATATAAAAAATTTTGTGTCTATTGACCATCGTTGGATGGAACGTGGAGAACACAGAGTTTGCTTTTGGCGTTTTGTGTCTCGTTCTGGTGGCGTCATCGTGTGTTGAAAAAAAAAAAAAAACAAATTATATAGACGAGAATGTTGAATGATGATAGCCCAAAAAGTCCGACAAACATTTAATTTATATTTTATTTTTTTTCGGTGTTAATTTTTCTTTCTTTTTTTTTGTTTTGTTTTTGTAGTTGAAGGTTGCGCATACGCAATGTGACCCCTTCTAACATGTAGTTGACATCATCTTTGCTATTGCTCAACATGTAATTAGTTTTCGAATTATTGCAGTTCGTGTTAAAAACAAAACTTATATATATATAGAAGAGATGTGAAATGTTTCACGCCTGATAGACGATCATTTGCTTGATGAATCACAGTAATATTATCTCTGATTGTATGAATACTTGCATTCAGTTACAATTATATATTAGCAATTTGATTTATTAACAAAACAAAGTATGCTGATATATATATGTATATAGGTATATATAATTTAATTCTCGTCTCACTGATGATGACGATGATGTTGATAATGATGTTGATGATGTCATGATTGAGTTGCCGGTTTTAGCTTTTTTTTTTTTTCTTTTTTTGTATGTATTTTGTTCTTATTTTTTGTTTTTTTTGGTTTGTATTTCTATTGCAACAAACAAAATTTTCGCAAGATATGCCGAAATGTATATAGAGAATAACATATTCGCTTCAATTCAATTGAAGGAGGTCGAGGTGAAATTCATCATGGGTGAGCCTACTATACAAATATATATATATATACATATATACATTGGGGGGCTACTGTTTCTTCTCTAATCAACAACAAGGCAGACGTGAGGAAATTCTTATAAAAAGACACAGAACAATGCCTTATACAAAATATCTATATATATATATAAATACATAAACCATATGTATGTTCCATGTCTATCTTATATATACATACATATATATACTATATATTCTATATGTAGACAAAATATATTGTGCAAGTGAGACAAAGTTGCTTCTCTGTTGGGCCAATTGGGGTGTTGTCTGGCTGGCAGTTGCTTAACTTAATTAAATTGAATTTAATACAACTTAAATCAAATTCAATTTACTACTCTGCTACTCTGGGGGTCAAGTAAAAAACACATGGCCAAAGTTAATGAAAGAGTATATACCGTTACTATATACTATATACTTATATATAGAGATGTATGTAAAAATGTTTCATTATGATGGATGTTTTACTATTTATATTACTCCTGTCACATTGTTATATTAACTTTCCCTTTAATGTCCATTAGCATGAAAGTTTTAACCTCCCTCTCACCAACATCCTCCCTCCAATCGTATACTTTTTATTTGGCCAAAAGCTGGAATCAACGAAGCGTGGCCAATAAATTTAATTTAAAATGTAGACAAAAGGAAAAGTTTTCGAGTCGGTAGCCGAGAGTGAATGACTCTTACAACTGTTTATAACATCCGCGAGAATAAAAAAAAGTGTTTGCATATTTTGCGTAAATATTTAGATACACTTTGCCATTTGGGTTAATCAATAAACACACTGAGTAGTGTGTGCGTGTGTGTTTGTGTATTTGCAGTTTCCTTTTCCTTATCGTCGTCGGCTAGCCTTTAATTTGCCTTGATTTTTCTTGCTGTCGATAAGCGAGATCCGTTCCATTTTATACCAAGAACTAACTTACTGAATCACAGAGTAATAAAAAGTCCAACAACCACTTGACAATGACAATTTCTAGACAGCTCCCAAAACTAAGACTAATCACTCATCAAAGCAACACATGCAACAACATAACCGCAAGGGGAATGAACTGCTATACCAAACAAAAAGAAAATGCAGCCAAAGTATACTCTATAAGCCACACCCACACAATTTGATTTTTCTGCTCATCCAAGTCATAAATATATAGCTAATAGCTATAGGACAGGGCCACACAATTAATAGATACGATAGACTCCAGTGCCCCGTTTGTATATACATATATATATATGTATAAATATAGTAAATCATAGACTCATATAGACTAGATTCATAAAGGCAAAGTAAGTAAAAATCGATGCGACAAACAAATAAAAATAGAATGCGAAAATTGTGTTGACTAGGGGGAAAGTCATATGCTGTTGGTGTGGTGTCTGATTGAATTTTGTTGACAGTTTTTCCAAAGGATGGGGGGAGTGAAAAACTCAAAAGAGGGGAGAGTCAAAAATAGCCTGGGTCTTCTGTCGTGTCTAGTTAATGTGGCACAAGCGTACATACCACACTTACACACACACACACACACATACAATTCAGTGCCAAGATCTGGCAGCACATTTCAAGCAAGTCAAAGCCTGGCTTAGACTTTCAATTTATTCTCTCATTCGTTTGTCTCTCTTTCTTTCTGCTCTGTAGCTTCTAATGTTCACAGACACACCTTGTTGGTTCCCTCTCTCTCTCTCTCTCATTCTCTCGCGCTCCCTCTCTTTTTCTCTCTTTTTTCTGTTTAATCTATCTCTTTCGCTGTTGCTCTCAGTTTGAATTCAGGTTTTGTTATTTCCATTTGGAATCAGACCAAACACTGTTTTGGCCGTGTTTGCGTGCTGTCAAGTCGTTAACTCTATGATAATTTTTTTTTTCTCTTTCTACTTGCTTGTTTGCTGCTTTTGGTTGGTTGGTTGTTGTTGTTGCTGTTGGTAGTAAAGTTTTTCATTTTGTTTTGTTGTACAGTTATTAGCATTAAGCTGAAGTTGTGAGGAGTGGCTCAGGCAGAGGCAAGCTTGTCGGCATTTGCTTTGCTCATTTGGTTTATCTGTTTGTCTGCCATTGTAGCCAATTTCTTTGGCTAACCCATAACAACAACCGGTTTCTTTTTCCTAATGCAGTTTACCTACCATACCTGATGTGGAAAACGAATAAGTTTTTTTTTTTTTTCGTTTTTGTTTCTTTTATAAATTTAGGTCAAAGTCTCACTCCCACTTTTTTATTTTGTTTCTTGTATTAGTTACTTTGTATGTTGCCAGGGGGGGCCACGTCTTTATTAAAAGTTTTTCCGGGACACTAATGTTACATGATGACGCATATGGCTAACATCGAGGGTTAAAGACTTGTTGTAAGTGGGTGGCTAACTGGCTAGCTCTCATTTAGGGGCACAGTCACCTGCCATTCATAAAGTACATATATTAACACATGGCCTTTGTTTTGGGCTATGCTTATCTTATCACAGGAGTTGGCATTCTAAACATGTTTCATACTATGGTTAAAAGCACTGTGCGCTTGCCAATGCAGAAATCGCAGATTGATAAGAGGGTTGGCTTGTTTTAACCGATCGAGTTGCTTGCCTTGTTCTGTTCAAGGGAAGGCAAGGCAAGGCATCGGTGATTTATTTTTGTCCCAGTGACGTCGTCAATTTTATAAAAGACTTTGTTTTGCCCCGTTATCCACCCCAGGAAATGTGTCACAAACCGACCGCATCGAATTCCAGCAACAACAACAACAAAAACAACTCGTAAAAATCAACCATGCAGTAGCTGTAACTGGTGTGTGTGTGTGTGTGTGTGTAGAAACATTTTCTCACTAGATCATGTTGTGGAACGTTTCCTTGACTACAAAAACTAATAAGAATTTCTCACTCTCTCCTCACTACTTCCCCCTGCTACCCTTTTGTGGCTAGCATAACCCGCTCCTGTGTTGCTCTAGCATTAAAATGCGAAACAACTGAGAAAAACAGAGAATACGGTAAAAGAAATATAGAGTAAAATGAGGCAAGAAAAAGATACACGAAAAGCTTGACAGTCACACAGATACAAAAGTAACTCACACACACACACACACACACACACACACACACTCTCTTCTCTTCGAGTGTAGCTTTTTATTCTCTCACTCTCTCTCTCTCTCTCTCTCTCTCTCTCTGTCTGTTGTCTGTTGCTATGTGTGTGAGAGCTATGAAGTCATATCTACGTTTGTAGTTGTATGCGAAGCCACCGAAAAACTCTGACCACAGCCCAAAAAAAAAAAAAAATGAAAAAAGTCAAAGAATTATACTAAGCTGAATTTGTCAAGCGAATGGCGCGATTTATCATATTTTATCTTAATAAGATATTGTTTACTTACCAGAATATGTAAATTGTATCCTTATGGCCTTGCCAAATAATGTGTGGAATACTTTAGGGCGCTGCACCGTTACGTTTTCCTTTCGATTTTCAAACGCCTTGCTTTTTATTTTTTTTTGATTATTATATTATAATTTTTGTTGTTGTTGTTGTATTTTACACTCACGCACACATACAAATTATAAACAAATTCTTGGCAACTTTTTTCTAATTTGAAAGCGAAAAAAGACAATTTGTTATTGTTGTTGTTGTTGATGTTGTTGTTGTCGGTGTTGTCGTGGTCGTCGTCGTTGAATACCTGTTGAAAATTCTTGGTCGTGAGTAATAGACAATTGAGCGGGAAGAGAGAGAATAATTGAGGGGGGGCGGGATAGAGGACAGAGGAGAGTGTGTGTACAATTGTTACAAGGGGGCGGCGGTGGTTAAAGTAGAGGAGGGTGAGTGTGTGTGTTTTTTTTTTCTTTTGGCCAAATACGCGGCGTGGGCGTAGGCGTAAATCGAAAAACTAAAGATATTATTGCACTTGATAAGTATCTAATAAATTATAAATATTTTGAATTTTCATTCAATTTATTTTTAAACACAGAGTAAGATTATTGCGCGCTTTTGCACAAGAATATATCCGAACTAGCGAAAAATTTTCTTTTCTCTGCACTCTTTTGGCACTCACACACACACACACACTCATACACACTCACTTTAAAACTGAAGACGTACCGTGTTTTAAGAATTTATTCGAAATGCTACGCACGAAGAGCAAACTGGTACTGAGAGATACATTTCAAAACGGCACAAAAAAAAACCACCACCAAAACTTTCGATTCGAGATTCTCAACAGTTGTGTGCCACGAACTGTTAAATTAACAGTCCTCGAAAATGTTAATGTTAAACTTCGCCTCTAGTATTGACTAACGTATAACGGAAAATTCAAATTTTTTATTTTAGATCAAATTTATTTAAATTTTCTAGTTTTTCTAGACTTTTGCCTAACGTTTTCTATATAGACAAGGTTTCAGCGAGAATGGTGTCAATTTTACAGATTTTGCCACATGACGCATTTTTCGAAAATGAAAAAAATAGAAATAATTAACAGCCACATCCTTTTTGATGAGATCAAAACCGCAGGCATTTAGACAGCGCACGAATTCCCTTACATCCTCAAAACGTGATTGAATTTCAGCTATATAGAGATTGCCGTGCAACTTCAACAGGCGATTGGCTTCGAGTAAAAAGTCATTCAAGTTGGTGCCCATAAGGGAGAGACAATAGACAGCCGCGTCCAGGGATTGATCTTTCAGAGGTGTTTCTGTTATATTGCATGCTATAATATCATCCCGACTGGACACCAAATCCATGGAGTAAACTTTGTTAGGTACCGATTGGGCCAATTTGCCTTCTCCGCAACCAAAATCGCCAATGATGGCTGTTTTAGGCAGCCTTTTGACGGTCTTGATGATACGTGTTAGAGGATTTGTGGGCCACTTTTCCACTTGCTGTCTGTAGCCAGCATGATAAGCCCCAAAGGCAGCTGCATCTGAACGGAACAGGGATTCGGCCTTGCGACTGTTCATGGTGTAGAGCTGCTCATTGATGTAACGAAAGCGTCCACCTAATAGTTGTGATTGATATTTACTGGCTAAACCTCCACCAGCTGTGGATGCTTGCGCAGGAGTAGGTGTGGTATCCATTGCCTCGACTGCTGCGATAGCCAGAGCTGGTTTCAGTGTTAGCTGCTTTTTTGCTCCCTTGGTCACTTGGGCAGAAGGGCGCGCCTTTTCTATACGGCCCTGGCGAATTTTGTGCATGGCCCTAATGCCATCCTCTACGTCATCATCTTCATCTGAAGAAGAGTATCTGGGAGGGGCCAAGGGTCCTTTTCCTGTTTGGTAACTAAATTGAAATTGCTACGTTAATGCCGCGAAATCGTTTGATATGAAAAGTTACTAACGTGAAGTTCTTCTCCGGCTTCTTTTTCTCCTTTGGTTTCTTCTTCTTTTTGGGTTTCTTCTTTTTGGCAGCTCCATTGGCGGCTCCATTGGCTGTTGTTGTCACCGAGGGAAATTCTATAATTTCAGCTCCTTTTTCCCATGGCGGTACCGCAAAAGGTTTCATTTTAATTATTTTGTTGGTTGTTTTTGTTTATTTCAACACGTGAAAGCAATTCAGTGTTGCCATTCGACAGCTGTTGCTATCGATAATTGAAACGACACTTGCCCAAACTCGATAATAATTATAAGAGCGCGCCAAATTCGATTTTTCTTAATACTTTTTATTGTTTTTTTGTTTTGTTTTTCATTTTTTTTTGTTTGCTCTAAACTAAGGATCAACAAGTTATTTTATAGTTTTGGGTTTTATGCTTTTGTTTCTCATAAGAACTAATTAACTTAAAGTCTAGTAAAATATTTGATTTTTCATTCTTTTACTTTTGTTTTTCTGTTCTTTTTTTTTTTTTTTTACAACTGAAGACCATAAAACGTGCTGCATGGAAAGTTTTATTATTATTTTTTGTTGGTTTTCTTCTTTTTTTTTTCTCCTTAGCCTAAAAATCGTTTACAATTTGAAATTTAATTATTGATTTGAATCATTTGCGTTTTCTCTTGTTGTTTATTAGTTTTAGAAAAGTCTTAGTCTTAGTGTCTATTTTGCTTCCCAACAAACCTTCTAAATTGTTTTCTATTCTTTATTTTCTTTTTATTAAAGTTTTCGTTTCCTTCCAATTATTGAGCCAATTTCGTTTTGAAAGCAAAATCAATTTCTTAATGTTGGAATTCTAGAATATAAATTTATAGTTTTTGTTCTTGTTGCTGACTATATAGAAACATTGTTTTTATTGGTATTTCTTTTTGTTTGTGTTTTTTTTTTTTTTTTTTTTTTTTTTGTGATCGGTGACACACAAATCGCTTAAATTAAATTTAATTAGAATTAATTGAATAAATTAAAGCATTTTTCTTTATACGAGTAATTTTAAAATAATTTGTAATACAAAAATATAACTATAACGGAATTTTGAAGAGTAGCAGCAAAGGGGGAAACAATTTTAAGGGGGTTGGGTATTCTCTGTGTGTGTGTGTGTGTGTGAGTGCAGTGACTTATCGAGAAGTTTTGGCAAAGAAATAGCAAATATTTATTCATTTATTTATATTTTTTGTTTTTGTTTTTGGATATAAGACTCTCGCTCTCTCTAACTGGGGGAAGTGGGGTTAGGTGGTGGTGGTATACTTTATTATCCGCCCAGTGATGTTGTTGTCGGTATTGATACTAGAAACTAATTCTGCTCGGCTGCCCTTTACTAACACGGTACACGATAAAATTGCGCTAAGTAGCTCTTTGCGAATTTCTCGCTTGATTTGTAAATATCTATAATTTAGTAATTTAGTGCTTAGGCCTACGAGTAATTGTAATTAAATTACAGTTAGTAGTTGACGACGACGATGATGACGACGTTGCTTGCCTTTAAAATTTATTGTGTATCGAACAATTGTGTAAATAATAACAATCGGATTACGTGGGGGAGGGAGGGAATAGTGGTGGTAGTGTATACGATGTGGAAGTTCATTTATTTAGTAACTGGCCTCATGACCCGCTAAAATGTACAGATCGTGTCCTTCTTCGCTACCAAGCGAACCGGTGCGCAGCAATTGACTTTCCAAGGCAACAACCCTGCAAAAAGAATGTAAAATAAGTTAGAGATGAAACAAACAAAGAGAAGACAAGTTGACCAGAGATTTTATTTCATCTAGGTAACCTCTTCTTGACGTATATTTACTTATCACTGCCCAGCAGCCTGTAGGTACGACTCATATCCTTGATCTCTTGCGTTATTTCACCATTGCGCAACGACTTGCCCTGCATGCCGTGCTTATGGAATGCTAAAACACTGTCTGGCAAACAAACTAGAAAAAATGGATAATCAAATTAGTATAAATCCAATGGGGGATTAGCTATCGACTAGATTGCCTTACCAATACTGTCCACATTGAAATCAAAATTAAGCTGTGATACCATTTTCTTGTGCTGCTTGGGATTGCCTTGGAGTGTTACCACCTGTATTAAATTGCCAAAGCAAACGAGAATGGCGTCCTTTTCCACCTGGTGCACACGCACCACCTTAAGCAGGTCGCGACGCGGCACCATCGTGGCCATGGCGTCATACTCCAGATCCTCCGAATGGAACCAGCTGGCACCTGGCAAAACAAAACAAAAATTCAAAAAATGAAATGAAGAATCTTCCGCCAACCTCTCCACTTACTGTTCATATTGATCAACTCCAGCTTGAGGCAACCATTGAGAGCCTTACGCACACCTGTACACACTATTGGATACTCTAGCTCTGGTGTTATGATCATCTCAAAGACCGGTGTATGTCCATTTTGGACACATCCATGCCCTCCACCCAATATACTAATAGCTGGCCATTCGCACTGTTTGAGCAGCATAAACTTATTGAGAGGATCATACCATTGCATTAGGAAAATGCCGCTAGGTGTCGCTCCGCACAGATATTTATAGCCATTGTAGGGATTGCGAGTGACGCAGCATTGTGTGCAACCTTTTGTATCCGGCACCTTGGTGGTAAGGGCAAATTTACGTGGCACTAGACGTTCCGGGATCTTATTCATGTGCAGAGAGAACCGTACTGTCTGCTTGGAATGCAGGGCAACGAGATCGTGCCTGTACAATTGGCAGGATTTGCCTACAACAGGAAGAAATGAAATTAAGAATTCAGTTGGAAGATGATGTTATCGATAGCCTTACCTGACAGACTCATGAGCACATCCTTAATCACATATAGCCAGGTAGTGCGACGGGGAAAGAGCTGATCAATTGCAGCATCATGGAGCTCATTCATGTTTAGGTTATAGATACCCTCCTCGGCACCAATCAGCAAATGCTGATCCCGTGTCTCCGGATGTATCCATGAGGCAGTGCAATGCACTCTCAGTGGACAACCATTGAAGATCTTTGAGAAACAGGCACCCATATGCACCTTTGGCGTGGGTGGCAATCCATTTGAAATGGGTCGAGGTGGTGTATGGCGACGTCGATGGGAACGTTTTGGTGGCACCGGTGGTGTATTGTTCAACAGATCCGGTTGGGCCTCCTTTTCAACTAAAAAATGGAGGGAAGAATGAAAAGTTATGGGAATTAGGTTCTCTTTTATTGCTACCCTGCTTACCATCATCATCATCCTGGGTACCACCGTCGCTAAGACTGCGCGGCCTTCCCATATCATTGAGGAGTCCAATCAATTGATCCATGGAGCTATGGCGTCTTGGTGAGTCCTCCAGTCCATTCTAGAGTTATGAGAAATGCCAAAAAGAATTGTAAATGTGGCAATTTGTTAAAAGATTATTCTCTTACCTGGTTGCTTTCAAGCCGATAATCACAGTTATTGCTCACTGAGGTGGTAGCAGCACCTGCTGTTGGTGTTTCCCCTCCCGTGCTGCTGCTTCTCAACAGATTTTGATAGAGATGCGTAGAACTGCTGGCCACCTCAGTCGATCCAGATGCTGCCGATGCTGCTGCTGAACTTGTTGATGCATGGGAATGCAATTGAAATCCATCGCCAGCTGATTGTGGTACAGCCGGTGGTGTGGCAGCCGATTCATGCTTATCCAGGATGCCATTGCTGGTGGTAGTGGCTGTTGGACCTCCACCTCCTCCATTTCCACCACCTCCACCGCCATTTGCATCACCGCTAGAATTATCGAGGAGTAGTAGGCGATTATAAAACGAAGCTGATGACGCGGACGAAGTGCTGGATGATGAGATTAAACCATGACCATTCGCTGAAGCCATTGCCGAGGGATTTGCCTGGGATGATGCCTGTGCGGCTGCTGCCGAACGATAATTGCTGCTATGTCTAAGATAATGGGCAGCAGAGGCGGAGCAACCGGAGCCGGAGCCAGAACCAGGACCAGAGCCAGTACCAGAGCCAGCGGCAGCAGCCGATGTCGATGGACCGGTAGTTGAATTATTCATGGCAATATCCACATCGTCGTCATCATCCCCAATGCTGGTCGTACGCAAATTCGATAAACCCATACCCAAATAGGCACTCAGACCCGGCATGGCGGCCAGCGATGCGGATGTGGTCAAAGGAGTTGAATTTGTAATCGAATTCGAATTGCAATTGGTATTTAAGGATGAGAACAAGGCGCTGCTGGTGCTGGACGAAGTCAATGCTGTGATCGTGCTTGGCTGATGATGATGTATATGATGTTGTTGTTGTTGCTGTTGCAGCATTGGTTGCTGTTGTTGTTGCTGCTGTTGCTGATGTAAATGTTGTTGCTGTTGATGTTGCTGATGTTGTTGCTGCTGATGATGGTGATGATGATGATGGTGGTGATGATGACCGCCGATGCCAATGCCACCGGCGCCGCTGCAATGGCCGCCGACTCCAATGCTGCTTCCGTTTGCTCCGCTCCCTACTCCTCCTCCTCCGCCACCGCTGCCGCCTGCACCATTGTAGGAACAGCTGCATTCACCGAGGTTGCCGCCTCCCAGCGAAGAGGAATCTTTGGTGTCGTTCAATGGCAATGTTGCTCTGCAGAATCAGCAGAAGGACAACAACAATTGGATGATGGGGTAGAATGAAGAATAGGAGTGGGGAAAAGAGAGAGAGAGAGGAATATGGTGTATGCGGGTGTGTATGTGTGGGAAGAGAGAGCGAAAGAGAAGAGAAAGCCAAAAGTGTTTGAGAATCATTTACTTCAACAAACATTTCGAATGGTCATTTCATACAAAGTTTTTGTTTGTGGTTCAGTGTTGAGAAGTTTCTTTGGCGTGGAAGTGTTTTTGACTAAAGGGGGGGTTTCTGGTGGTGGTGGTAGTAGTAGTTGTGGTGGCTATGTGGTTGCTGTTATATGACACATTCTTAGATTGGTCGCACACACAGAGACAGAGACAGACACACGCATGCAATCGAAATGATAAACTCTTTGTGGCAAACCGCAATAAGCTCTCATCTTAACTCGCTGCCACTGGACCAGGACTAGGACCAGGGGCTAGCGGCTGGTGCCGGCTTCAATACTGTTTGGTTTTGGTAAGCGGATTATGCTTTTAATTAAATTATGAGCAAAATGGGGCGGCTCTGATTCTATATATATGTGTATGGGATTGTGTCGCCACGCCCACTATATCTAGTAAGTGTGTGTGTCTGTATGATTGCTTATTTTCTTTTTTGTTGTTGGTGCAAAAAAAAATATATATATATAAATAAACTAATATATGAAGCCATAAATTATGCATGAGATGCAAATACAAATGCTCAACAGATACAGACATACAAACAAAAAAAATACATACACACACATACATATATAAATATATATTTTTATACATATACCGACATAAAGACACACACAAACTATAGACAGACACTCACACTAACGTAGGAAAAATAAAAAAAAAAAACAAGCACACAAAATGCCTGAATAGAAAATTGCCTCGCACATGAATGCACATAACTAAAAGAGAAACACAGACAAATATACACACACACACACATACACATACTTTTACTTACACACAACAAACAAACAAAAAAGAAAATGTATAAAACAAAAAAAAAAAAAAAATCTTGGCAAATTAATTCAGCAAAAAATAAAATGCTAACAACTTTTTTTTTTCTCTCAAAATACCATAGCATAGGGTCGTCCAGGGAGATCGGGTCATGCTTACTTCTGTTTAGACAAACTTCTTTCATACCCTTAAGGAATGTTTTCTACTAGTCACTTGTTATCATTATATAACCTGTTTATACTTTAAACAAAACTTTTTAATACTTTTTATCAATTTTTTGACAAAATATTTCACACTGAAATTTTTTTATTTAGATATCGATCTGTTATAGCAATATTAAAGAAATTATCCTTATGATTGGATATGTTTAATAAATAAACGCATTGTCCTTAAGGCTCTTTCAATGCTAATCAGAAATATAGTAGTTTAAACTAAATATATTTCAATTCTTTAATTCCTGCAAACTTCATGCCAAATAAGGTTATGCCCATTTAACAAGGGTATAACAAAAACAGAGAGTGGGAGAGAATATAGAAAGAAGAAATATAAATAAAGGAAAACAAAAATGTTGTGGAAAAATCTTTCGTTTGCTTGCCAATTTTCTGAATTAGTTTTATAACATAATTGCAATTTGTTCTTTTCCCTTTATTTTCTGACCCAAAAAATTCCTTAAAAATTCATCAATGCCCCTGGAATTATTTGCACTTTGGTTACATAAAATATAATAACTATAAAAGAAACACACGCACTCATATAAACATACACACACACATACACACAAAGAAAGACACATCCCATGACAATAAATAAACAATAAAAGAAAAAGGGTAAAACAAATCGAGCAAATTTCAAACGCACTGAATGAACTTTCATTGAGGCATATGGTAAGGGTCGAAATTCTGTATAAATTAGTTGAGAATTGTTTTTTTTTTGTATTTTTTGGCCAAAAGAATTGAGCCATATACCATCGTTCCTTCATATTTTCTTTCTGCTTATACACATTTACACTAGACAATGGTCCAAAGAAAAAGAAGCTGGCAGAAGACTCTTTTGTTCTAGTCCAAACAATGAGCCACAGAGAAGAAGCAAAACTAAATTATAAAGAAAATCAGAAAGGTAAGGTAAAAACGTAACTTAATATAAAGGAAAAACAACAATGAAACAGAATGAACAATCTGAAAAATTAATTTTATAAA
The DNA here is from genome assembly GCA_018903615.1 of Drosophila neocordata. Lineage (NCBI taxonomy): Eukaryota > Metazoa > Arthropoda > Insecta > Diptera > Drosophilidae > Drosophila > Drosophila neocordata. Next base: position 11,439,535 of record JAEIGI010000004.1, on the reverse strand, counting down.
ATAGTCATATTTGAATACCCTTGCAATTGGTTGATTTTTGAAAAACGTTTTCTATTGCTTTATCTCTATTGGAAAAACGTTTTAAATGAAATTTTGGGTTTTAAAAATGGAATAAAATATTAATAAAATAAAATTCATAATGTTTAGAAACCTTTTTATGAGTTCTTTGAAATTTGGGCTAGTTTTAAACTTATTAAAGCTTTTACTTAGATAGATCATACAAGCTTCTGTCAAACTTTCCTAAAAAAGAAACTTCTTTATAAAGAAAATATGATATATATATATACTGAAAATATAATGGGTGATTCTTTCAAATTGAATTATTTTAAGGAGAACTTCATTATATAGAAGTTTACTATAGGTAACAGTATAAGTAACTTCACTGTAGTTGTAACTTGAGACGATTGCCCTAATTAGGTAAACTTAAAGCTGCTTAAATTTCGAAGCAAAACCATTGAAACGGACTTCTTATGCTAATTAATATAATATAAATAAATATCCTTACTAAACTCTCAGTTATTGGATCTTTTGAAACATTTTCCAATTGATTAACCTCTCTCAGTTAGATAGATCTTTTGGAATCACTTATCTATTTACTATATAAATAAAACTATTTAACTGTAGCATACTTATTTGGGTCAAAGATAACTTCCTATTCTGCAAGTAACAAAAGCTAAGAGAAAAACATTCAAACCTTTGCAAGGGTATCACAAAGAGAAAAAAAATAAAAATGTTGCTAGTGGTGCTGTCGTTCTTGGTTGTCGTTGTTGTTGTTGTTTAAGGATAATAAACTGGCATGGTCACGAGATGATGAGGCTAGTGTATGCGTGAGTTTGTGTGTGTAGGTGATGTAAGTGTAAGGTGTAGGTGTAGGTGTGTGAGTGGTTTTCACTTGATAAATGCCAGCTGAGTATTCAGACAGGACTTTATGCCATATACTATAATATGTAGGCGGTATATGTGTAGGTGTGTGCACGTAACAACAAAAGGTGGATGGAAAACTTTGCTCGGTAAAATGAACTTAACGCTAAATCAAAGTCAAGTGGTGTTGGTTAGTGTTGTGCGAATAAGTGAATAAGTGAATGAATGAAGAGTTCAAGTGTATTGGTGAATGTTTAGGATAAATGTGCTTATATATATGTATATAAATAGATATCTACAAGTGAATATTGGAGCCTAGCTCAAAATATTAAAAGAAAACAAATAATATTTGGTTGATTTTGGTGAAATTTTGGTTTTTGGTTTTGATTTCATTTCATTTGATTTGTAATTGTAGTTTTTGGGTTTTGTTGTTGTTTTGTTTTTATTTGGGTGTATTTACCTTAGCTTTAGCTCCTCATCAATATATTGTAAGAGGCTCCTACAAAAAATTAAATGCAAAAACAAATACGAGAAGAAAAGAAAAACAAAAAAGAATAGAAGAAATATACGGAAAAAAGATTTTTAAAGAAAAAATCAAAAATTCGAAAAAACAATTTCAAGTTGTGTGTTTGTGTGTGTGTGTGTGTGAGAAAACTTTTTTAACTCAATGTTAAGTGTTATTAGTATTGTACCCCTAAGGAAATTAGAAACTAAAACTACGTTCGTAATATATTTAAATCAAATATCGATCAAAGACTTAAAGACTTGTATAAATATATATATAAATATTTATATATGCATAGATATAAATATATATATAGATAGAGGGAGAGAGAGAGAGAGAGAGTGTATTGAGAGATAGATAGGGAGGGAGCAACCCAAAGACCAAATCCAATTTGTTAATATCAATGAAAAGGAAAACAAAATTCAAAAATTCATTCATGCAAAGTCAGTGAGTGGTGAGACAAAGAGGAGAAAGAAAGAGGCAAGAAAGGAAAGAAATGAAAGCGGCCCAGTAGGTCTTATGCCTAATTAAACGCATCATCCAATTTTCATGAACATAATTTTCTTTTCCTTTTTTATTTTTACATTCAATGCGATTTATTCCAGCACATTTTCCTAACCGAAAAAGTGGAAAATATTGCCCAGATTTTGTTTCACTTTTCTTTAACGTTTTCTTTTCATTTTTTTTTGTGTTTTTTCTGCTGTTTTTCTTGTCTGTGAAAGCAATTAATAATGTTTTTCTTTTAGGCCGCAAAAAGGAAACAAATATTTTCATTTTTTTCTCTTGCTGTCGGTGCTGCTCTTGCTATGGCTGTTATTCTTGTTGTATTTTCTGTTTATGAAGGTTTAAATGAAATTAAGCATGACGCCGGGAAAACTTTTTGGTCGCCGCCATCATCATCATCATCAACTGAAGGAGTTAAGCGCTCCCCAAAAAAAGAAAAAAGGAAAAGTCAAAGGAAGAAGCTGCCATATCTTGTATATGTCAAACGATATCCTTTACTCATCCTTTTGTTTCCGCTGACACTCACACCCTGCACAAATATTATTATTAACCTCTGACATACAATGTGTAATACTTTGAGAGAACAAATAACTTCATATCTCTCTTTCTTACTTTTCTCTCTCTCTCTTGGTTCGTTTTTCTTTCTCATTTTGCTTGCAGCTGCAGCATCATTCCATCTCTCAGTTGCAGCAGTCGCGCACAACTTGGCGTATACTTGATGCCCCCTAATTAATTTCTTTAGAAAAGTTTCCCATTCTCATTTTGTTTTTAATAACTTGCAGTTTAGTTTCACAACTAAAAACTTATCCGAGCAACAGAAGAGAAAAAGCAACAACTACAAGCAACTACACCACTGTTGCTTATTATTACACTGTATAAGAAATTGAAGTTTCTTGAATAAAACAAAGTTTGTTTGAAATTTATAACAATTGATTATCATTGATATATCTCTGCATAGGCTAGAATAAAATTGGTTTTTATCCCTCTCACTGGTCAGGCGAGTCTACTTGACTTTTTTTTGTACCAAGGTTTTGAGTTAACTGTTAATAAAAACTTATTAATTTTCTTTTAGATAGTTTTCAAGTTCTCTAATTGGTATTTCTTATCTATAGTAGTTGATCCCGAGATTTGGAGCTTATTGAAAGTAAATTGATTTAAATTAACCTTTGGCCTAGAAATATTAGCAAGATTAGCAAGCCACTAAGTATTAGCTACATTTAATCCTAACTTACGCTCTTTTACCTGAACTATTAAACAATAGAAATGTAGTTTTGAAAACATTAAACATTGTTTGCCAATTTCTCGACCCGTTTCGTATAGCTTTAAATTTGCACTTGGCTAATTAGTGAAGAAAACACAAAACTTGAATAATTGGAAAATTGTTTTGAGCCTTAAATAACTGGCCCAATTAGGGGTCTTTTCCCTCAGCTGCCAGAAAATTGTACACACATATATACATATGTATGTGAAAATCATTACCTCACCTCAAACCTAAATTTACATTCATTTGTCTCAAGTTTTATTCATGAGTACAAAATGTGTGTTGCACAGTGTGCACACTGTCTATTGTTATTAGTATTATTTCGTAGCATACTTTGCAGAGTTTTCTCTCATTTTGCTGTTGTTTAGAAGTAATTACATTCTCTTCTATATGTATAGTAGGATCTCATATATACATATAGGTATAGCTAGCTCGCTGACTGGCAGCTAAATATTCCAGTCCAGGCACATCCATCAGCCCAGCGAAGTGATGCCCACTCAGGCAGGTGGTAATTACACTTATACCAGGAATGCCAGAATTGGGAGAGAGGATTGGATGTGGAAGTAAGCAAAAATGTGATGCATAGGTACACATTTGTATGAATGTATAGTACACACGCATACTCCCACACAAATACACACACACACACACACACATGCAAGCATAAGCTTAATGAAAAATGCACAACCTGTACATATTATTGCTGCTATTTTTTTTTTTTTTTTGTTTTTTGGGCACGTAAAACCAACTAAGCGCAAGCAAGTGTAACTGCAGCAGCAATGCGAAAGCAAAACACACACAGAGAGATCTCCATCTCTCTTTCTCTCTCTCATTCACTCTCTTTTGGATGGAGAATGGTATACGTGCTCAACTAACTAACGAAAAATTGACTGTGGCAAGTTGTAAACTGGGCAAATTACATGAAGTGCCAGCAACAGTAAGCAGCATGGCATAGTTTTCTTCATTTTGCTTTCTTTTCTTATCCCATGACCATATAAAAAGGAAAGGGCAAAGCGCGAGTGAAGAGAAAGGAGTGAGAAACAATGTTAACAGAAAGCGCAACACGCGATTTAGATAAAGGATAGATTGTTAGGCGTGGCATTACAAGCGGGCTGTGTAAATCACATTAACTCAAAAATAGAAACTTTTCTTCTCCCCCCTTTTTTTTTTTGGTTTACAACTTTAAATTGTGAATTTCAAAGCCTTTGGGCTAACCTTAAGGACATGTTCATTATCAAAGTGCCGCTTAGTTTCGGTCGTTCTCTAGTTGAACTATAAAGAGACATAAGAGAGAAAACAAAAAAAAAAAAAAAGAACAAAAACAGAAAAATATCGGCAAAATCAAAACGGATTGAGTATAAATTTGAAGAATGAAAATCGATAAAGAAAAAACCATGACTAGAGCAGAGCAAGAGAATAATAATCCCTTACATGCCTTGGGATAACAGCAGAAGCACAGATTTTATATAATATATATATATGTATATATAGTAGAGTACAATTTCTGATAAATGAGTGTGATTTGTAGATTAATTAAACTAAATTGGAATGAAAGCAAATATTAAAAGCAGAGAATTTTTTTGTTTTGTTTTTTTTTACAAATTGTAGAGAAGAAACCCAGATCAAACACCATAGCATACTTTCAGGCAATAGAATACAAAATAAGAAATGTGTTGACTAAAACAACACACAGAAAGAAGCACACTTACATGTCACTTGGTAACGTCTCAGGACTAGAAGAACGCTCGTACCACGTAGAATTTGTTGTTGCTGTCGTTAGGCCTGTACCGAGAGAAAGAGAGAGACCAAGAGAAAGCAATCTTATTAGCCAACAGTTCAGACAACGAAAAGTTTTGGTTACTTACCTGTTTTGAGCGTATGATTTTGGGCTGGAACGCCATTGGCACGCGACGTCATCTTACTGGCAATGCGTTGCGGCACACTGGCCACCGTCTGAGAGGTAAGAGAGAGAGAGAGAGAGACAGAAAAGTGGATTTTTGTTATAAGTTAAAGTCAAGATTTGATCCTAAATGCTAAACTGTGAATGGCAGGCGGTGACAAAGTTTTTTACACTCTCCCAGCTCTCACATCTCGACAAAAATCTCATAAATCAAAATCATATTCGGATGGGCCTGGCCTCCGCTTTATGCTAGTAAAATTTTCTTTTCTTTTTCCGAAAGTCATGCATGTCACTTTACGTATCCGTACGGAAAAGTTGACGACGTTGCTGTTGCTGCTTAAGTATAATTTGAATATCTTAGAGTAGCGCAGCAGAAAAACTTTTCATTTCGTCGTATTTTTCGAGGGGACCAAAACAAATTGAAGATTTATGACTTGACATGGCCCCTACTCCACACTTACGCATAAAACTCACACTTTGGTTTCTTTTTGGAAATTGTCTTTAAAATAGAAGGACAGTCCCCTTTAGGGCACAAAAGCAAATCATTAAATTTACATTAAGTGCCAAGGACTTTAGAGTCTAGACAGCTGCTGCAGCTGCTGATTCGTGGTAAAAATTAATTAGGCCAGGTTTTCAAGAAGAAGTTTGAACCATTACAACAAAAAAAAAAAAAAAAAGGAAAAGAACCAAACTCAATTGGAAAGTTCAAGTCTTTGCCCAAGGTGTTTCTTTTCTAATGGCCTCACTAAATCCTTGAGCCAGGAGCCAACAACTACTAAAGTAAACTCTGTGCAAACTCCCAAAGAACTTGAAGAGAACTCTTACAAAGAGCAAAGTCAACGAGCCAACACTAAAAGCGCAAATAAATTACATAAAAAAGGCAGAAAAAAAAAAAAAAAAAATAGAGGCTTAAGAAGGTGAGCTGTGTGGGTGGATGCCGCCTATCTTTCTCAACCTTTTTCCCTCTTCAAGTTACACCCAATTGTCCGTTTACCTCCTCATCGCCATCGAGATAATAATAGAATTGCTGATTGGGACTCTGGTACTTTTGCAGCAATTCCTTGGCCACACGCAGCGACATCTCGCATTGGACAAAAGGATGCTGCAATAGACGTTCAGCTGTGGGCCGTTTCTTTGGATTCTTGGTGAGAGCCGTCTTAATGAAATTGTGAAATGTTGGACTCCACTTGTCTTTGTTGCTCAATGTTGGTGGCTTAAAGCCGCTCTTTGACATCAGGAATAGGGCACGCATTGGATGCAGATCGAACATGGGTGGCTGTAATTCAGCCAGTTCTAAATCAGACAACATATATTAGAAATTATATATATATATCTATATATATCTTTGCTATATCTTACCAATTGCGGTTATGCCGCAGGCCCAAATATCACATAATTGATTGTAGCCGCCTTTACGCTCCACAGCGGCCACCTCCGGTGCCATCCAATAGGGTGTACCTAAAACAGAACACAAAAAGCAAGTGTAAAATGATTTATTGATATTGTTTTGGGTAAAAATCTCAAATAGCTTTTAATGGGATCTATTAAAAGGTTCATTTGCAGACCCCCAAAAGGTATTAGCAATTTATACACTTGGCGTTAAATTGGCTTTAAGGATTGTTCTTGGATTTAATTAAAATAGAATAAAAAGTTATTTTAGTTGGGGTGTTTCGTTAATTTAAATAAAGCAAGCAAGTCGTCCCTGCCGACTTTGACTATACCCTGTACCAAGTAGAGTAACTGTATTAAATCAAACTCCTTAAAATTTGCCATCAGTTCAAACTAAAATTCTCCTCACAAGCGGCAGCAACGAAAGCATGCTATCTCGCTCACACTTACTACGCAGTGTAGCACTAGGCATTTCAGTGCAAATCGTACATTGATATATCTTCGCTAATTCTTGTCCGATTTTAACGAAATTCAGTCAGCTGATATCTTTTGGCCATATTATTAGGTGTGCCAAATAAGAATACGCTATCTTTAATTTTACTCTAGTTATTCGTTTTTCCTAAATTGCGGGAGCGGAAGTGGGCGTGGCAAAAATTTGAAACAAACTTGATCTGCGTAGACACTACACGAATGCTGCCACCAAATTTGGTTGCTCTAGCTCTTGTAGTCTCTGAGATCCACGTGTTCATACGGACGGACAGACGGACGGACAGACGGACATGTCTCAATCGACTCGGCTGTTGATGCTGATCAAGAATATATACTTTATGGGGTCGGAAATGCTTCTTTCTGCCTGTTACATACATTTAGCGACTTTAATATACCCTTTTACCCTATGTGTACAGGGTATAAAAACAAAAACCATTTAGTTTGCTTTTGGAGAAGGAAATTTCTTGTAGTAGAATTCTTCTAAAACTAGAAATATGTGTAGAAGGAAACTTATATAAGTAGATATAACAAGAAATATATAAAGAAAGCAGTTTCTTAGATTGGTTAATGTTCTTTCGTAGAGCTTGTCTTACAATTAAGAAATATTAAAGATATTTTTAAATAGATGAGTTAGAAGAATATATTCTCTTAAATAGAAGTAACCAAATCATTATAGCTATATTGTTTCGGCTTATCGAATTTTGCTTTTTTTTTTTTTTTTTTTTATTTTAGCAGTCTGATTAGATGTGATATCAGATTATCCTTTTTGTTAATTAAGTGATACAATTTAAATGCAGTCTTTTCTATCCACTGTTCTCTTACAGAGAAAACAAAATAAACATTTGAAATTTAGTTTGAATAAGAAAATATTTATTTTAATTAATTTTTAGTTCCCTTGGATGTATGCAATGCATAGAAATATTTCCTCTTTTCCTTTTTTGGATTCTCCAAAATCTCTAACAATAGTTAAAGACTAGATTTATACTATATAAAATATTTAGCTAGCGTTCAACATTGAACATTTTTTTTATTATATTTAGTTATATGATATTCTAATGACTTTGACGTAGATTATCCTGTCGTTAAATAAATCATTTTTGGCGTCGAAAAGTTGTTTCATAAATTCTAAAAAAACAAAGAGCTCATTATAAATTTATTAGACTATTGAAATTCAAGAAATTTTTTGTATGAATATTTTAACCGTTTAACTGTTTGTTATTGCGGCCAATCGAAAAGTGACATTTGGTTTCTTTGATAATTTATTTCATTCTATATATATATATATATATATATATATATATATATATATATATATATCTTTTCCTTTCATCAATGATTTACTGCATAACTGATAAACACTTTTTGTTTTTTTTTTTTTTTTTTTTCGGCATTTAATTGGCTATTTAAATCTGGCTAGTTTTAAATGGCCCTCAAATGTATTCTATGCTAATTAAGCAGAAATTTAATACATTTTATTTTCATTGTTGTCAATTATGTTTATGTCATTTATTCATTTACTTTTTTGTTTTTAATTTAATTAGGTTTTTTTTCTCTTTTCGTTTTTGGCATTGTTATTGTTGTTGGCGTGCGAAAATAAACAAATTGCTAAATTATGCAAAGTGAATGGAACACCATCAAAGTGAGAGTGTGTGTGTGTGTGCGTGCCAGCGATTGTATATATTAAAGAGAGTGAGAAAAAGAACATTGGTAAGAGGAAAGAGAGAGAGAGAGAGAGAGAGGCGGAACGAGAATGGAAATTTGCGACACATTTGGCGCTTCATTATGAGCGCACGTTTTATGGCAGTCGGCTAATACGGCAGCCATTACTCATACGCCACGTTGCAGCAGCCAACAAAAGCAGCAAACAGCAGCAACAGCAGCATCAGTTGTAAAGTAGCATCTGTTGAAGTAGTTTTGGGCCGTCACTCAGTCTGTCAGACAGTCAGTTAGTGAGTGAGACAGCCGAACCGATGAAGCGGGCAAAAATTAATTTCAACTTCAGTTGATGGGTGTGCGCGTGCACTTGCTCTTACTCAAAAGTTAATTGTATTTTCAATTTAATTAAACCACAATGAAGGTGGAAAATCAAATTTCAGATCGTCCCTGGCCTGGCCCTTTTGAATTGAAGCTGTTCATTGACATCGACAAAGTGAAACGAAACGAAAATGACAAGCAGCACACTCACAGAGAGAGAGAATACATACAAACAGACTTACATTTTAATTAAAAGGTAGCACAACACAAACAAATACAGAGAAAGAAGAGAAAGGAGGGGAAAAAAAGGTGGCAGCTCAAGTATCATTTTGTTAATTGCTGAAGAAAAAAAAACAAAATGGCAGACGCTAGAGTACCGGAGGCAAAAATCATTGCCTGCTTTTAGGCTGCAGCTATTTAAGGCTAAAACGCATTTCCGGCAACAGGCGGCAAAGACATTATGAACACACAGACACACAAGCACACACACACACTCATACACATACTCATACGCATTCATCTTTATGTTAGGCGTGGCACATGTCAAAGCCAAACCATGTGGAAGTTTTTGCTCATCCCAGTCCTCCTCTCTCCACTATCTTCCCATCACCATTTTGTGTCTCGTCGTCGTCGTCGTTTCTTTTGCCATTGACTCGTTAATGACACTAAACACAAACGTAAGCACCTTTTTTATTGAATAATAAAAGCGTCAGTCAGGCTGTCGTCACATTTCTCTATCTCATATTGTCTCTCTCCCTCTCTCTTTCTATCACTGTGACTCTTGGTATGTATGTATTTGTTTCTGTCTTTTTTTTTTTTTGCTTTTTCTGTTGTCCCTGAGCTTTATTTGTCTTATTTGCGGTTTCATATGCAACATAGACAGACAGAGAAATGTTGAGTCTTGTCTGATTGTCTGTCTTATTCTCTCTCTCTCACTCTCTATGTTTGTCTGTCTCTATGTCTGTGTGCTTATCACCACATTTGTCACATCAACGGCAGCAACAACAATGAAGAACAGCTCTCAAAAATGATAACAGTAAGCGATGTCACATTGTTTGACAACTGCACACAGCAGACAGAGGGACACCGTGAGAGACAGAGCAGAGAAAAGAGGAATAGTCTAACGCCCCACCTAAAAGTCGTAGGTCGTCGTCATCGTCATCGTTGTCGCTTGTCATTTGCACTTGCATACTTTGAGGCTTCTCAAATTGGGATTCGGGTTCCTTCACACTTTAGTTTACTATGTTGTACATATGTATGTATGTATGTATATACGTATGTACATATTGACATGACTACGCCAACTGTCAGATTTATGGTTAAAAAGAGAAAACCTCACTTATTTTGTTGACTCTGCTCTCCTAACATAAAGTGCAGTCAAAAGTGGCTAAAATAAAATACAGAGAACATACAATAATACAATGAAGCAGAAGTTCAGGACCTTTTACCAGTCACATAGCAGACAGAGCTCTCTGCTTTTATTTGCAATCTATGAAAGAAAGTTAAACCGTAGAAAACAATGAATTTTCGCTCCTAGAAGTTTAAAGGACATTGCTTAAGGCAGTTTTTTCTTAAACCATGAATAGACTTATGCTCCAAATTGTTTAGGGGAAACAAAAACTGCTTTGTCATCAAACAAAACATAAGTGAATGATTTAGCCTTATTCAGATGAAATCGTGAAGACTTTTTGAATGATTTGCGACTTTTTCGAGTTTTTTTCTTTGGTTAACTGTTTATAGGAGCCTACAAAATCCGATTGACAAGCAAAAGCGTGTACTTCCTAGAAAAAGCTTTTGCCTAGAATGAAGAGTAAAGACAAAAATGGGTCCTTTGGTTAAGAAAATATTTTTTTAATTCCACATTAAGGACCATTATCCTTATTATTATTATTATGGTTATTATACAACAGAAAAAGTCCTTCTTAAGGAAAGGAATTCAAATAACAATAATAATAAGTTTGGAAACTAGAAGCTCAAAGTTTGCATACCCTTAAAATTTCCATTCGATAATTTAGGGATACTTACAATACAAAAAGAAGCTAGATTAGACCGTTAGGGTGTACAAAATTGACTTTGTGGACTTGCTCCACTATTACCACTCAATTTTTTCAATGTTTGCATGACAGAAGTATGAAAATTTTAGCCAAATTTCTTCAAATTTTAAGTTTATTCACACAAAACTAGTTTATGTTCTTTGTTGGTCATGCATTAACCGATTTAAAAAAGACTTGCATTAATTTCAGCGCTAGTTTCGGTTTACAAAATTTACTTAGAATTTAAAAAGTTAAAAAACAAAACAATTTTACCCAATTTTTTTTAAAAATTCATAAGAAATGGGTTCCAGGTTTTCAAACTTTAACTCTATTCAAAAAATATAAATATAAATAACTAGAAATCATATTAATGTTTAGTATTTCAAAATCGACCAAAGTTAGTCAGAGTTAGCGCCATGAGCAGTGTAGGTTTTTAGGTTAGTTCTTTCGAAGAGCTTGTAGAAAGTCCCTTAGGCTTTAAGCAGGGAATCTTTGAGATTTGCAATAAAGAACTTCATTAACGGGCAGAAGAACGTAATTCAACTCCTCATGCAAATCCCTAATATATACATATATAAAGTTAATACAATCGGGAATGCTTTCATACCAAAGAATACACTTTTTTACAACGCTATTTAAATGGCATCCCAAAATATAGGCCAAAATTTTAAAAATATATTTAATATTTAAAAATATTAATCATTTTCTTAGTCATTTATTTAATTCTCGACAAATGTTTTTAGGTTATATATATAAATATATTATATATATGTAGATGTGTGTGATTTGTAGAAAAGGGTTCCAAATTTATCTAGATAAACTGTCATTTGCAAAATTTTGTAATAAAACAATATGAGGTTTTCAACTCTCTCTCTCGTTGTCTCTCTCCCTCTTTGTCTCTCCGTTTCTCTCTCACTCTCTGCCTTTGTGTCTCTGTTGAGGGATTTCCTTGTATAGTTTTTTTTTTTGTGGTTCGCAGTTACACAAATTGCATTGCACATTAATCACAAATAATTGCTGTCGGTTGCCTCTGTTGGTGCTGCTGTTGCTCCTCTGTTCCATTTTCCACCATTTTCATATATTTTCATCCGTACATCATTGAAAGCATAAATCAAATTTATGCGTACAATTAGCGTACAAATGAAATTGTCTTTTCTTTTTTCACGACTACTAACAACAGGCAGTGAAAAATTTATGACCAAGTATTAAAAATGCCAAAAGGAAACTAAACTGCTTAAGCAATTTGATGATAAGTGAAGAGTAAAGGACAGACGAAGGACGGACAAAGGACGATAGACAGACACAAATCCAATCTGGGTTGACTCTAAAAGTTAAAGTAAATCTGGTAAATTCCACTTTTATGTCAACCAAAGCTCAAATGTCTGAGAACATAAAAACGCAAGTAGCATCCTTAAACTTGACTAATTTTATGGGCGTGGCTGTGATTAACCAACTCAACCCCTTGATGATGGCTAGAAAATGAAAATAATGAAATGAACGTGAGGCATGAAGACGGAAGGCTTGGCAAGTGTGGGCGAAAAAGGGGTCGTGAACAGTGGTGGGGTTTCAGCTGTCATAACTTAATTAGCCCAATCCAAAAGGTCGACGCTTCAAAGCAAACGAAAGAGAAAGACATTTTTAATTAAGTGCAAAGGCAATTTGAAATAATTAATTGTGAGTTAGGACGACGCGCGACAAGCCCCAATGGAACCGCAAAATCTCATTTGCAAAAAGTCTAAACCCAAAAAAATAAAAAAAAGAAAAAACTAAGAAAAAGTCGAGTAAAAACCAAAAAATTAAAGCAAAAGTCAGGGAGAAGAAGACTCAACGAGTTAACGGCAAATGCAAATCATCATTCCTTTGCTCACACTTCAAAACTACGATGCCTGCATGTCATGAGATTGCAAGTTGTCATGACTCTAAACGTGGCCTGCTGCTGCCTCCTTCTATGATGATAAGTTAGTCCTTTTACATTTAAATTGCCTGCCACACGTTGCTCCCACTCTCTCTTTCTCTCTCTCTCTCTCTCTCTCTGCTTTAAAGCCTGTGTCTGTTGGTGGCGCAAATACACTTTTCTTACTTGCCATTTTATTTTCTTTTTAAAGCAAAATTTCTACAGTGGTCCACAATTTGTCTAAGTAGTTGAGAATGTTTGGATTTCGAAAGCTTCTTAACGCAACTTAGGGCAACAACAAAAACAACAACAGGAGCAGAAGAAACAGAAATCTATTAGTGTTAAAAATAAGCAGCTAGCAATGTAAAAGAAAGGGAACAGGCAGTAAAAGAGAATGTGAGGGGGGGGGGGGCTATCAAACTCTCAGAACAGAATCTCTGGAGTGGTACTTAAAAAAAAAAAGTAAAATAGGAACTGGCAAACCAAAAGAGCTTGGCCAACTAAAGTTGGTCTAAAGTTTCTGTACCCTAAAGTTGCATGTGATATTTGTCATTTTACAGTTGTTCTTATGGCAGAACTTTATGTCACTGAGCAGTGTTGCAATTATGTTAGTGTTGGAAAACATTTTGTTTTGTGTATTATTTCTATACAATATTTTTGAATAACATCACACAAAAGGAAGCAGCAAAAAAAAAAAAAAAAAAAAAAAAAAATATATAAAATAAACAACAAATGTTTAAAAAAAAAAGTGAACCATTGTCTTTTGATTTGTAAGTAATAGAAGAAAAAAATTGTTTAAAAATAAAAATAATTGTTAACATTCCTACATTTAGTATAAAAACGTTTTTTGTGCTTTCAATCTTAATAAAGAACAAAGGACAACAAATAAAAAGTTAAATATTTTCCAATTTTCTCTTCTTTAAGTTCTTAGATATTTATTTCAAATAAATTGCAAAAAAAAGGATTTCGTTTAAAGCTCTCAAAAGGATCTATTGGATAGGGTAAAAGTTAGCACATTCACTCTCAAGAAGGGCAAGCTTTGGGTCAGTTACCGCCAGTTAATTTGGTAGTAAACCCCTTTAATACCTTACAATTTATATACCCTTGCTAAATTAAAGGGTATCACAAGAAAGTAGAAAACATTATTTGCTTTTGTGTTCCACTTTGGTCTGCTGGGCGACAACAAAGCACAACAGAGAGAGAGCAAAAAAAAAAATACAAGGATGGCAGGAAGATTGCTTCAACAGGATCCAACATCCATCGCACAATAAGTCTGTGGACATGGACGGACAATATGCTACCTGCCAACTTCTGGTTTGGTTACATTTTTTTCTCCTATTTTTTTTTTTTTTATTATTTTGTTTTGTTTTGTTGTTGCTGCAATTGGTAAATTTTCTACTCAGCGGGTGAGTATTTGTACTGTGTCCCCTTCCTGTTCACTCCCTTTTCCACTGTCTGCATTTGATTATATTTCACAAATTGAATTGTTTGGCTTTATGCTGATGACATTTTAGATTTTCAACAAAATTTCTAATGGATTACTCAAAGTTGTAGCTGTTGATATAAGAATTTCATATATATATATATATATATATATATATATATATAAATATAAAAAAAATTGATTTAAACACAATTCAGATTGCAGTCGCTATCTTATTGAATAGACGAGCAAGAGAACCTTTTCAATTTCTTGGATATGTCTTATTCAAGATTTATATCTTGGTTGAAATCTCTTTTATTTTATTTTATGTTTTTTTTTTTTTTTTTGCTATCTTTTCTGCTATATGTGGAAATGATGTTTTGTCCGTTTTGACAGCAACTGCTCTTTGGTTTTGATTGGGTAAGGAGGCAGGCAAGCCAAGGCAAGGCTGTTGGCTGTCGAGAGGCTGTCAGTATGGGGGTTTAAGCACATAATGATAAACATTTCATTTCTATACACATACACATATATAAATGAAACCTACTCAATGCAGGTAGAGAATTCCACTGCCAACTTGTTATCCTTGAAGTGAAGAGACAGATACAGAACGAGTGGGAGATAGCAGGGTGTTTGTATGTGTGTGGAAAAAGAGTGTGAAACAGCTTTTCACAGCTCTTTTTGGCCGTCGTCTGAGCTTCATGCTTATTTCTTTCTACATCTGTTTGTTTGTTGGCCAAAAAAAAAAAAAGAAACAAAATTATATATAAAAATATATATGTATATGAAAATGTTGAACAAGCTACCATTTGCCATCCCCTCGCTCCCACTTGGCCATAAAAATTGCTCTATTAAATTTGCATAAATCGAGTGTCGGAATGCGAGAAGAGGAGCAGCTGCAGCAGACCAAAAATGTTTGCGCATTTGTTACAAACAAATAAGTACAACAACTACACTGACACAGATATATATATATATATAAATATGTATATATAAAAAATATATATTATATATATATAAATATGTGCAAATGTTTGTCAGGTAAGCAAAGGGGGTCGGGTTTTGTATCCTGGGATTGGCAGTTTCGGTTTAAGCATAAATTCAATTTAAATACATAAATAAATAAAACGAATTGGGCGACAAGTGGCTTAAAACTAATTGCCTGTGAGCCGGCACAAAGCTTGGACAAAGTTTATTTTGATGCTAAAGTGATGAAATGATAAATGTTGTTTCTCCAACTATCTATATATATATAAATGATATATATACCTATATATATTATAAAGTAAATCTTAACTCACCTATAAAACTCTTTCGCTTGTTAATCGTGGCTGTTATTTGTGCCGAGACACCAAAATCGGCCAGTTTAACATCACCATATTCGGTTAATAGAATATTTGCACCTTTAATGTCCCGATGCATTTTACCCATTGAATGCAAATATTCAAGTCCCTTAAGGGTCTCACGACACATATAGGCTATTTGGACTTCAGTTAATGGACCTGTGACCTGATAAATATCCTGAAGACTTCCACCACCACAGAATTCCATGCATATCCATAATTTATCTCGCCGCAAATATGATCCAAAATATGCAATTATATTTGGATGACGGCAATCACGCATCATTATTATCTCCTGCTGAATGATTTGTATATCATCGGAGGGTTCCAATTTGATAACTTTGATGGCAGCCAGATCATTGCTTTGAATCCGTTTTGCCTGCAAGCACAAAAGAGAATATATGGAATAAATTTTATAGCAAAAGATTATGGTGTAAAGGTATATAGGGTATGACATTAATCGAAATCTGCATTTGGAATATCAATGAAACATTGCCAAAGGGCATCACCAGCAACAGGAATGGATATATATTTTTGGTATGATGGCAGGAGGCAATCGCTGTTCATTGGCTTGTAACATTGCTACTGCAGCACACCTGCAGATGCTCTTCTCTACCCTGCCATCATGCCCTTATCGTATCGTATTCTCTGCTCTGCTGCTGTTCACCTTCATTCATGCAAATATTTTGTTCGTTTTCAATAAATTTTTGCGTACGCTTGCACATAAAAATGCCCGTGTAACCACTCGATGATGCATCAGCTCCCTACTCCCACCAGCCCACCTATTCAACAAAACCTCAACCCAAACCCCACACCATCACCTCAATTCATGCTATTTGCATAGAACAATAAAAAAAAGAGGCGGTTGGTAGGTGTAGACAGAGAGAGAGAGAGGTTCCATTGCATCATCATCATCATCCGGAAAACCTGTGAATGCCCGTGAAGAATATTAAAACGCACTGCAAAAGACCTTCGAAAAGCGAAAAAAAATATATATATATATAAATGTTAACTAAATTGGTTTCTACTGTACCCACTAGAAACAGGAAGTGGATAAAGAGCAGGAGTGGGGCTGTGGCAGGTGAAAGTCAGTCAGTGTAAGAGGAGAAGGTCCTTTCGTCAATAAATAATGGCATTTCTTGATGAGGCAAACTACTTGAAAAATATATTACAAGTGGTGTGTATGTAAGTATGTATGTGTGTGTGTATGTGTTTGTGGGGGTGGCAAAAATAATGAGAGAATACGCTTCTTAATGAAGGTCTTGTAAATCAAGCATACCTTAAGACGTAATTACATATATATTTATATATATGTGCTTTTCCATGCTTGAACTTTCATAAGATAAGATGTTTGAGATTTCAAATTTCAACTTCAAATATTTCTTAGAATTGTGCTGGTAAGAATTTTAATTTTAAGATAGAAGTTGGTTTTTAGAAGCATTTACAATTATTTTTATTATTTTATAAAATTTTGAATGAAGTTTTTCACTTTAAACTTGTTTTTAAGCAATAACTATTTAGCAAGTTCATGACGCGCACTCATTCCGGTTTTCTTGTCTTATTTCTTGCCTTATTCAATTGTAATTCTCAACTAGTTTAGGTCATGAAAATGTAATGCCTGCTGATGAGAGAACTAGAAACTTCCAAAGCACATATCAATTTTATATATTAAGCTGCCTATGCAAACAATAATATATGACGTCGATTCAGATAATGTCGCAAATTATACAGATTAAGTACTAGTTTATTTTATTATAAATAGAATTGTTTTTTTTTTCTTTCTCATTTCCGCTAAGATTCGCTTCTAAGCTTTTTTTTATCATAGACAATAAAAAATTGTAGAGTAAATGTTTATAGCCGGAAAACTCTTTTATACATCTAAACTAATAAAGATTTTTTTAGAGACATTTCAAATAACTTAGTTATATTATCTTTATGTATGATAGCTTTTTGTTTATGGCTTTTCATATGCATAATTTTTAGTTATTATACCATAAAAAATATCTACATAATCACTTTTTCACCCTATTTTCTTTTGACATCATAACAAGCAGCAAATCAAATGAGATATCTTTATCCATTGCTTATTATACACCTTTCAATTCCAAGTTCAATTTGCCATTAGTTGCGCCTCATTAGGGACCTCTAAAATTGAAATTTTCATTGGCATTGTCGTCTTTGCTAACCCCACTATCCTTGTGTTTCTCTCTTTCTCTGTCTCTCTCTCTTTTGGTCTCTCTCTAATTGCACTCAATTGTCGCATTGAATGGGTGATGAGAAAGAGCGGGGGAGGTCTGACCTGACCTTTAGCTTTTGCGTGGATTCGTATAGAGGTGCGTGCCAAAAAGGTTTGACTAGTTGAACCGCCAACATCATTTGCAATTGTAATCAGCAACCGAGCCGGGGATTTTCTCCCCATCTTTCTCCTTCCCAATCCTCCCCTACCCTGCGTTAATGATCATCATTACCTTTAAATGCAATTTGATGTTTCGAATGTTTGGTCATAAAATCTGCCATTTTGGAGTAGCACCACCAATGCTATTGCAATTCACTACTATGACCATTGGATTTCTTTTAAGGGCCAAGTGAAGCAGCGGCTTTCCACTTCAGAGAGCTCTGTGCAATAAAGAGTCAAAGAGAGTGAGAGGGAACAAAGAGAGATGGAAAGAGAGAGAGGAAAATATTCTTCTCATTTTTATTTGAGTCTTCAGTCTTCAAGGTCTGCAAAGTGCATTGGGGGAATGGAAAGGGGAAGGACTAAAGTAAACTCTCACGCTCTCCCACTACTCCTGCTCCCCCAATTTGCCACTCCCATACGATATGACAACAATGAATGTATCCACTTGGTAGAGGTTGTTCGTACGTTGGTTCGTTTCGTATGGTTGGTTGGTTGGTCCTCTCCTTTGGGTCGGTCGGTTGTTCAGCGTTGGTCTGTTTATCCTTGAGGTGTGCGGGTGTGTATGTATGTATGTGCGTGTATATACTTATATGTTTGTGTGTGCTTGTACGTGTACATGATTCTACCATTTATCCCTGCGTCATGTACTTTACAGTATCTCTTCCCCTCGGCCTCATCCTACAGCTTCTCCTCCTTTGGCTATACTCTGCTCCTCTTCTTATCCTTCACTGCATCACTTTTTTTTGTTGGATGTTGCTGCTTGAATTTTTGTTTTCTGTTTTCTTTTTTTGTTTCTTTCTTTCTCTTTTTTTCTGAGCTTTTATTTTTATTTTTGTTGCATTTATTATTCAATGCGGTAGGTAGCAGCAGGCTGGGACTACGTTTACCTGATGTATCGGTATATATATATATATATAAATGTACATACATGTGTGTATTTGTGTGTGTGTTTTTTCTGCAATGATATCTTGCTTGCCTTAATGAAGATAAAGCGATTTATATTACGGCTGCGCTTCAATCGGGTTTCTATTTCGACTCTTCTTCCCTCTTTACCCTGCTGCATTTTGGTTGCTTCTTTCACTTTTTAGGAGACAGCAGCAGCGGCGTTTGGTTGGTTCGTTGGTTGGTAGTCACCGACTTGTCAAGGCTTTTCTTGTTCTGGGTAAATAAATTATGCTTGATTTTTCCGACAAGTTCCCTGTGGCTTGGGCAACAAGATGAAAATGAAATGCTGATGGCAAGGATGACTCCTGCTATATCTCCTGCTGTTGCTGTTGTAAGCATAAAAAAAAAAAAAAAAAAAAAAAGATGCTGCTGCTGTTACTGATGCCTGGCAGGAAGCGTGCACAGCACATCCTGGCCCTGAGATATGCAGCATCAACAAATTTATAATGAGCTGTGCCAACGTTAACGTAATATATCTATCCTTCTCCCGCTCTCTCTCTCTCTCTCTCTCTTGGTCTTTCTCTTTGTTGAGCCGGTTGAAAAGTTATTGCCAAGTTTCCTATTACCAAATGCAATTGCAAAAGTCAGACCATGAGTGAATTAAGTCACTCAGTTAGTCAGTCAGCACTGATAACATTAACAAAAACTTTTAATGACTTTTTTTTTTTTGGTTTGAATTTCAAGAGTCCAATTGATTTACATATTTCCCCCCCCCTATGGCATACTCTCTTCTCTCTCTCTCCTTTCATTGCTCAACTACTTCTTCTCTTTGTTGTCGCCTTATTTATTGTTAGTATGTTGATTTTAATTAAAAATGTATTAAAATCATGGCCATTAAGTGCCAAATAAATTAAAAAGCCATTAACGTAAACAATATTGAGAAAATAAACAACACATCAAATGTGATGAATTTTTTAATGCCCTTTTTAATTTCTTTTGTAAACTTTCATAAGTTGCTTAAATGTAACTGAAGGTAGAAGAAAGTGTTTAAGTAAACACGAATTGTAAGAATTAAAACGTTTCATTTCTATTTATACAACTTCTTGTTAATAAAATTGGCTAAAACATCTCTCTGCATTTAAACAAGAGATTCTGAATTCTAATAATACAATTTTAACCCTTTTGAAATTGTTTCTTTATTTAAATAAGCAACTAAAATCATTATCTATCATCTTATATAAGCGAAAAGGATATAGTATTCTGATCGTGCTAGGATGTATAAATTGATCTGTTTAAGTCTAAATTATTCTAAACGCAAAGCTTCAAAAACTGAAAGACCAGA
This sequence comes from Drosophila neocordata, assembly GCA_018903615.1. Taxonomy (NCBI): domain Eukaryota; kingdom Metazoa; phylum Arthropoda; class Insecta; order Diptera; family Drosophilidae; genus Drosophila; species Drosophila neocordata. The sequence continues at coordinate 11,419,337 of JAEIGI010000004.1, read as the reverse complement.
AATGATGGATGGAATTGTTTACATAAAATCATTCTTTGATTAATAAACTATATACCTATATATATATATATATATAATTTCCATTATATATATAAATATCTCAACTGTTAGTATTGATTGATAATCACTTCATTTATATTTACACCTGTTTTGCTAGGGTATTTTGAAAAATATATTAATATATATATAAAATTTCATTAACAAAAAAATATGCCGCTTAAATGTATGCTATAGACATTTTGCTTCAATCAATGAAGTGCCATGCGGGTTAAGGGGGTTCAATTGTAAAACTGGGCGTGGCATGGCATGACGGTTATGCGGCTTGACTATACTGTTTCCTGTGTTAATATGTCTGTTGTATAATCGTTACAATATCCGACATATGCAAAGCATATATATATATCTGTGTGTGTGTGTATGTATGCATGAGTAAACAACAACAGGATATAAAAGGAAAGAGCTTCTCACCTCTCTACCTATCATCAAGTTATTGTGTGGGTTTTCCTCATTTTCCACACACACACACACATAAACACAATTTTTTATTGTTATTGTAGATGTTACTGTTGCTGGTGCTACTGTTGTTGTTGTTGTTGTTGTGTTTTCCATAATGCATTTCATGCGTTAAACACAATTTTCAGTCCTTTATTGTTATGCTAATTGCTTGGACAGGACATCATGCAGATAGCTTAATTTCATTTTACAGGCATTCGCAACGTTTCTGATCAAAATTTTTAACGAAAATTGAGACACGATTTTTCTTTCTCTCTTTCATTGCCCACAACAAATTATTGATGAATTTTCTCTCTCTCTTGCTCTCTTTACGTTTGTTTTTGCCACCGTTTCTTTTTTTTTGTTCGGTGTAAAACTTAATTTAATTTGGTATGACATTTAAATGCAAAAGGTTCGCTTTGGTTTTCTTTTTTGATTCTTTTTTTTTTTTTTTGATATGCCCCATTTTCAATTGAATTGAAAATCGAATTACAAGAACAGCAGCGGACAGCAACAAATCGATGGCAAGCCACTTTCGATTTGACTGGGTCATAAAGTATCTCAAGTATTCATATTACCCACTCGAGAAATCCAAATTGAGTCCATTGATGAGCTCGCAATTTTCAAGCAATTTTTCACACAAATCGTTGATGAACACAAGAAGAACAAACATCGACAATAGAGAGAGAGAGAGAGAGAGAGAGAGAGAGAGAGAGAGAGAGAGAGAGAGAGAGAGAGAGAGAGAGAGGGAAGAGTCAATTTTTTTTTTTATATTAATTTTATCGTTTACTGGCACGAGCCATCCAAAGAGAAGAAAAAGCGTTGGCGCATCGCTACCAAATTCAAGTGGTGCTGGCCAGATCGTACAGACTGTGCCACCAAGCAGCAATTGGGGTCTGGGTCATTGCCAAGACAACAACAACATAGACTTTTGGCAGTTTGTTGAGCATTTTTGTCGTTGGACCCGGTTTTTTTTGCTTTTTCTTTATGATTCTCCTCCGTCGTATCATTATTTGCCGCGTAATCTTGGACAGACCAAGTCGTACGAAGTGATATACAAAAGCGGGAGGGAGAGAGGTGTAGCATTTGGTGGCTGTTGACACCATAGATGAGCAGGAAATTTATCAAATTTGTCACTGAGACACTGTGATAAAAAGGCTAATGGACAATGCGTATGCTTCAATAAATGAATGAATGAATGAGTGGATAGATGGTTGAATGGTTAGATGGATGGAAATCAACGATAATCAATCAAAATGACCAATCAATATATGTATGTAATATTGATGTGGCACATTAGAGTGAGAGCGAGAGAGAGGGAGAATATGTAATCAAATTGTAATCAATGAAAACTACTAACATTCTACTAAACTAAAGAATTGTTCTAGTAAAATTAAACAAATTTATTTAAGAACATTTAAGAAAGAGAGTATTTAGTTCTAAATCGTTTTCAGTTCTACCTACAACTTTGTTACCTTTTAAACTTGTAAATTATTTAGATTAATATTTATAGTTTTCTTTATATGGAAACCACTTAACTTACGACTTAAAACTAAATTGGTTGTCTAAACCCAAATATGTAAACATTTGCAAAAAGTTTCCAAATGAAATATTTGCATTTATAGAATATTTTCAATGGGGTCAAAGTCCCTGCTATTTTGTTTACAATCAAAAGAATTGATAAGGTTTATCCTCACTGTATTATATACTTAAAAGTAAACATGTAAATAGACTTTCTTAGGTAAGAAACATTACGTTATAAGAATAAGAAATGATTAAAATTTAGGATTCAAAGGACTTTATCTAACTTATAATTAGTAAAAATTAAATAAAAAGAGAATATTTAATAGATTTTCCTATGTAAGTCACTTTTAGTTATTAGATTAGCTCTAATAACATTTATAAATTCTTTTTTAAATTAAATTGTAACGAAATAATTGCAATTTGAGATTCAATAGCGCTTAAAGACTTTATCTCTCTCTCTTATAATTAATAAACAACAAACTCAAAATACAGAATGTTTTAGATTATTACACAAAACTTAACATTTCTATTATTTTATCTAAAGATAACATAACTAACATATAGATAAGTTTTATTGTTACAACCTTTGTATATAGCAAAAACCTATTGAAGTTCTATAGAAGCTATCAATTGATTATTTTGTGACTTGCCAACAGACAACTGTTTCTATACAAAAATTCTAGAACTTATTCCTAACAGTATCTTATTTACACTTTTGAAGATAAATATATTAATTTAGAACCCATTTTTCCATTTTCCAGTTTGAACTTAAGAGTTTTTTAATTGATTCCGATTTTGTTAATAATACTCATCTATTAAATAGATTTTTATTTTAATTAGGAAACTGAACTTCACAAGTAGCTATCTATCTTTAGTTTTAATGTTTGGCCAATTTTTACAATCTATATATCTTCATTTGGTCAGTTAAAAGTCTGAAAAAGATATATTTAGCTAAAGTTAAGGATTTTTTTCCCCATTTTTGAAAGTTTTGGGAGACTTTTATTAAAAAGACAATAAAATTGTTGTGAATCTTTTTGAAAACGAATCAACGAAAAACCTTAACAAGTAACCACAGACAAATCCTTAAGGATAGAGCAAATAGAACGAACATTTTGCTGAATTTAATTAATATAATAATATTAATTTAATATTTAACTTTTTAAAATACTAAACTAAAACCATGAGAAGCTAGTATACATATATATATATGTACATCGACTAACTATGTTAAACTATGTAGTAATTTTCATACTAATTTCTAGCTTCACATAAAAATAATTAAACTAAACAATTAAAAAACAGAATATATGCAACTTTCTATTGGAAAAAGTTTTAAATTTGTTGAATGATTTATTAAAACATTTTCACTTAAGAATAGTTCATCTAAAACACATTTTGATTTTGTATAAATTTAATAAAAATTAATTCTATTCCATTTATATTTTGCTTACTATCTACAATCGTTTCAAGTCTATTAAGATAAAATTTTATAAAAGCAAAATGCCTAATTCTTCAATTAATTATTTTGCCAAAAAATCTTTTAAGCTATAAATAGTTGAAATGGCTTAAAAGATATGTCAATTAGCAATTGAATTGAACTAAATAATTAAATGAAAGCCTGGCTTTAACTGCAGACAATTGCCTGACCTCCATTAACCTGCTGACCTGCTGCTGCTACTTGTCTGCTCAACTCAACTATTTCTATCATATCAACTGTCCTATAAATTCCACAGGTTTTTATTTTTATTATTTTTTCTAGCTGTCAATTAACTGAATTTCAATTATTTCAATGCCACTTTTCTCTCTTACCCAAATTTCTTCAGCCTATCCCAACAAAAAGACTATTGTGAAACAAAAAAGGGGTGGGGGAGAAAATCTCATATTTTGCATTGACAAGTTGCACATAAATGATGTACGGAGCAGCAGGGGAGGTGGAGGTGGTGAGGGGCAAGGGCATTATTTACGACAAACCAAAGAAAAATGAAAACCAAAATGTTTTTGTCATTGTCAATTTAATATATCAAACTGGCCACGCCCACTCACAAAACACGGAAAATTTGTCAAAAAAAAAAAAGAAAAAAACGAAAGAGAAAAAGAAAAGGAAAGAAAAAAAACAAAATTATTTGTATGTGAGGAAAATGTTGTTGTCATTTATTCTGTCTGGTTTATTTCGGTTTTGTTTCGTTTCAATTTTTATTGTTCACTTCATTGTTGTGTGTGTGTCTGTGTAAATGTATATGTATGTGTGCATATTTTCCACAACAAATATTTGCCATTTTTCGCTGTCGCTTATTTTTGCTTATTTTCTTTTTGTTATTGTTGTTGTCGGTTAATGCGGGCATTATGTCAGCTTTTCAAATTGTTTATTCGTGTACAAAGTTAGAGAGAGAAAGGTGGTGTATGAGTTATGGGGGAAGACCCCCCTAAATGATAATGGAAATCGTTTGTTATCACCAGGCGACCTTATAAGCCAAACCCTCAACCCAAACCAAACCCCCTTTTGTTTTACACTCTTTTTTTTTTTTCATTTTTGAATGAACTTTGCATGAACTTTGTGCAAAAATTTCAATAATTAAGAGATAACAGCAATTGGGAAATGCCCCTGAACTATAATTATGTCTATTTTACCGTTAATTACACACACACATACACACTGATTGCGAATCTGTTTGTGTGTATGTATGTGGGTGTGTGTGTAAGCAATTCGTTTATTTCCACACCGTTAAGCAATTAAAAATGATATAAAGCAAACAGAGAAAGAGAGGGAAAGAGAGATAGACAGAGAGAGAGAGGGAAGAAGAGAGGAAAAGAGAACATTTTTATCGTTGACACTCAATAAACAGTCATCAAATAATATGAAAAAATAAAAATTAAAAGAAAATATAAACCAAGAGCAAAAAATTAAGATGAACACAAAACGAAAGCAAAGGAAAGACGAAAGAGGAAGGCAGGGGGGGGCGTTGCCAACCAGCACAGCACCACATTATTATCCACATTCTCAATGAATTCTCCACTCACTGTCGTTTCTTTCCCCTCCTCTCTTTCACTGCCTGCCATGTGATAATATTCATAATGAGCGTGCACTTGAACGCGGCGCCCAGATAAAACGAGTTAAATATGGCGCAAAAAAAAGAAGAAAAAAAAAGTTGTCAAAGGGCGGAAGAGGGGGCCAGCCAAAAGGTTGGTAGTACTTTAAGCCACAATGGAGACTGTCAGACAGACAACAAAGATGGAACACAAAGCATCAAACGGAAATAACAGTCCAGTTGCTTAAAATGAGACAAAGGGGAGGCCAGTGGCCCAGGACAAAACAGAGTCAGAGACAGAGACAGGAACAGAGTTAGAGTCGGGAGTAAGAGTGGCAGCAGCAGGAGGCAGACAACTAAGAGAGAGCTTTGAACTCATCGCGGGGTCATTATCAAAACCCATGTGTGTTCTTTATATACCCTGTAAACCAACTATGGAAGTTAAGAAGGTATATGAAAGCGATTTGTACGAAAAATATTAATAAAATTCTCAAAGGTTGTTATCTACTCTTTAAGTATTTATATTCTATATAACAATCGATAGCTAAGTTGATTGGTGCTTGTTTGAATGACTTAGAATTTGGCATGTAGATAGCTTGTTTATTATTATTATGAAGTGGTAAGAGATTTTCCAGGCTGGAAAGAGAACATCTTTATAACGCCTTCTCAATACCTTTTACTTCAATGGGCTTGAAATTTCAAATAGTAATTATGTTACTAAGCTTTAATGTTGTAAAGAAAATTCAAGAATTATTTATACTGTTTTATATTTTTATATTTATTTCTATATTATTATTAATATTTTATATATTAGATATTTCTATCTATTGAGTTGATTACACCAGAAAAAGCAGATAAGATGTCTCTAAAGAAAGGTTTTTTTTATTTTGTTATCTACAAATTGCATTTTCAAGTATTTCTAAAACTTATATAAAAACTTGATTAACTGTCTACTTAAGCAAATTTCTTAGAAATGATAAAGACCAAGAGGAGATCCTTTGAAGTTTAACTTTTATTACTGTTCAGTCATATATATAAAGCTAAATCCCAAATGTTGTTTGTTTGTTTATTATTTTTGGGAAAAAATTAAGACGTTACATTTCGAAGAAAAAGAATTATTGATCGTTTAATAAATATATTATTATAATATTGAAATAAGATAAGTAAAGATAAATATATAAATAAATAAAGTAAAAATATATACAGTTTATACAGATTAGATACGCAATGTATCTACCTCAATTTGGAATTCAAATACTTTGAAAAACTTCAGCAATTGTTAAACCTTAGAAGCAAATGATAAAAATCAAAACATTTTTTAGCTTAAGCAGCATTAACTTTAAGTTTATGTGTATAAGGATTAAGGGTTAAGTTTTATTAACCCTTCGAAACATATCCACATATTAAAGGGTACACTTCAGTCAGTATATAAAGAGAGAGAGAGAGAAAGAGAGGGTTGAAAAGTAATTTCATTCTAATTGCAAAACCATTATCATTGCAAGCAGCTGCAGTTTCACATTAATTTTAGTTTTTTTTTTTTCCAGATAAAAAGCTAGAGTGTGTATGTGTGTGTGTGGATTGAAAAAGTCCTTCAAATTGGCATGCCCTGGCTGATCTACTTGAAAGTACCTGTGACCCTTTTGCTTGCTACTTCTCTTACCCTTCCTTTCGTCGTATCTCTTTCTCTCTGTTTTGTCCCATCCATGTTCATATTTATTAATCATTTCATTTTTTCTATCTTTCTTTTATTTTCGCCTATCACCTAAAGCCCATTTACGGTTTATTTTTTTTTTTTGTACATATTTAGTATTTATGTGTCACATGGGGCATCACTTTCTGAGCTCAGTTTGCTCCAGTTCAAACACATACAAAAAATAAAATAAAAAAAAAAAAAAATAAGAAAAAAAAGGCTTTACAGCTACTTAAAACGGGGGTTTCATGCCTAACCTAAACCTTTTCCTCTCCTTTCCTCTCGTCTCTTTCAACCTGTATTTGTCTGTGTGCCCTGCCTGATGACCACCGTAAGCGTTTTCCGCTTCTTTTGAGCTACTTTAGCTACTTCTCTTACTATTTGCTTTTAATTTTGCCAGTTCTTTCTTTCTCCTCTCTCTCTCTCTCCCTCTCTCTTATTCTTTTCTTTTTCGTTTTTTTTTTTTGCACATCATTTAGTTGCCACATCGTCATCGTGTCGTCGTCTATGTTGCTCTGGGCTAATTTCTGTGTGGGCGTCTCTAGTGCGCCATCTATCTCTATCACCCTCTCTCTCTTTCTATCACTCTCTCCCTCTCCCTCTCTCTCTCTCTCTTTATCTGCTGCTTTATCTATTAGTGCGCTGTATTTTGCAGTCAGCGGTCAACAGGTTCAAAATTAGCGTTTGAATTTCATTTCGCTAGGTTGCCTCATCAATTTTAATAAACTAAACTAAAGCGCAGAGCTACCATTTAAGGGCACTAAATGACAGCAGTTAAAAACACATTTACTTAGTTAGCTAATGAACTAGTTCAATTGAACATATATCAATCAATTTCAAGTATGTAATGGAATTTCGAAATGAAATTGTGTTTAGAATAGTTGTAGAAAAAGAAAAAGTGAAAAAATATCAAAAGAAATCAAATCAATTATAGTTTCTGTTCAAGTTTTGATGGACTGAGAAGTAAGATTGTGTTCTTGGTTTTAATTTCCGAAGTTTTCTATTTCCTTTACGGCTAATACAGGTTTCTACAGTTGTACTAATAGTCCATGGTATAATGGTTTCATAAAGAAGTTGTTTGAGAGTTTATTGAAAGTTTAGAGAATTTAACCCAAAAAGTAAGGTTAACTTAAAATGAACTAGTTCATATTTAAAATATATGTAATGTCCTATTTCATATAATAAGATATTTTATATAATTAAGAAACCTCTTCCTGTTTTTAGTTCTGATTAAAACTTGAGAGACCTTATGTTTAAACATAGAAAATTAGAGGTTATTTAGGAATGATCTAGTTCTTTTGCTCTTAAATATAGAAAATTGGATGTTATTAAGGAAAGAACTAATTTTCATTCTCTTAAATAAACAAACCTTTAAGCCTTTCCTTTCTTTCTCCGTCTCTAAACTTATAAATCAACTTTCTAACTTAAAGCTACATTCTTTTTTCAACTTGGAACTAGTTCTTTAAATACTTAAAAGATTAAATGCAAGAATTTTTGCCTTTTCTCTCTATTTGTATATGTAATTTTAATTGTTATTTGTTTGCCGTTAATGTTAATTGTTGTCTTGACAATATTTTGCCTTGACTTGGGCATGGTCAATGGAGGTTAACAACAGAAAACAACGACAAGCAGAAAATGCTAATTGAAAATACAATATCATTTAAATTTAAATTAGGCCCGAAATGCAAATGTGTTGTTTTGGCCCAACTGAGAACAAGAACAAGAGAATGAAAGAGATAGAAAAAAAGAAAAAGTTTCATTGGCTTTCAGCAGCAGGTGAAGGTCACAAATGGAAGGCAAGTGGAGGAGGGAGCTAGCTAACTCATCATGTTCATCTACCGACATAACACAAGCAAATCACGTACCGCCTACGATATGGTTATAGATACATATATATGCATGAAAGACGAAAAAGATGGAGTGGGGAAAGAAGTACTCCTTTAGCCTTTTTACGCCCACTTGCACCTGCCGTTAGTTATCAGTGTAAAAAAAAAAAAAGTTTATCGCCCGACTCGGCACTCTGTTTTTACCCTCTCTCCGATTCCCTCGCTCTCTCACTCTTTACTCGAGGGGCCAACTAAATTTTTAACGAACTTGGTTTATGCATGAGCTACTTTAACCTGGCCCACAAAACATTATGCATTGACAGTAACCACCAAATGATGATGATGATGGAGGAGTTGGTCGCCTAACCTTCACCCAAAAATATATCCTTGTTATAACCTTGACAATTTGGCCAAAAACGTGTCAAAAATATATGTTTTTAGATGCTGGTCAAATGCAGCAATAAAAACGAAAAAAAAAATTGTGTTTTAGGACCCAAAAACTTGTCCAAAAACGAACTTAATTTGTACCACACACGAGAGAACAAAGGGGCAAAAAAAAAGGTAGTGAAAGGGGGGGCTGGCTAGCTAGGGCAACAGCCGGTTGAGAGTCTCAGAGATCGTTTGCTCTCCCCTTCTCTTTTTCATTCTCTTACTCTTTCTTCTTGTGCTTGTGTGTGTGTGTGTTCAGTCACCTTTCAACTTAACGTTGCATAAATGCATGAGAAGAGAAGAACTAAACCATTCTGGCCCTAAAACCCATACAATAACGCCCAACCTCATTAAGTCAGTCATCACATAAAGTTTTTCCTTATACACACACACACACACTCGCACACACACATTTTGCATGATGCTGTTGTTAAACTAATTTGCTTTTGGTCGAGTGCCCTTCTTCGTCCTTCGTTCCTACTTGGTGTGACACCTCAGGCAGGCAAGCATTATAAAGTAGACGACAGACAGTAGCACCAGAAACAGGACCTAAAGCAAAAGGAGAAGGCAGCAAAATTTCTCAACGCGTGACAAAGATTTTTAAGTGTTGTTGCATGAATTAAAGTTGTGACGGGTGCTGCTGCCGTTTCTATTCCTGCCACTTCTACTCAGCTGCTGCTTTTAGGCAACATCCTTCCTTCTCTAACGTAAGTGGAAAGTGCGAAATGTATTTTAATATATATATATATATATATCTTGAGCTTAGTTTTACTTTTTATTGTCCAACAGCTGGTTGGCTGGCTGGTGCTTAAATAAAATTTTAGTAGATGGTTTTTCCACTTTAATTTTCCTTTCAGCTAAGCAATTATGTATATCAATTATGAGTCTAAAGGAAAATCAATCGATGGTCAGGGAAAATTCTTGTGAAATTATTATTTTCAATCTAAACAATAACATTGAAGGCTAAACTAAGCAAATATGTTGTTATAGAGCGAGCGAGAGAGAGGGATAGAAAATGTTTAAATTGTTTATTTCAAAATTGCTCAACATGGAATTTGTTGTTAAAGCAAAACAATTTGCCCAAAGCTATTGTAAAAACAAAAACCATATACAGATACGGCCAATGGCCAGCCAAATATCTGTATATATATATATATAGATAAATTTTCCATCTTAACTCTTCTTCTACTAAATTGGGAAAAACTTTTTTTTGTTTTTTTCCCTCTTATTGAAAATTCATTTGATGGCAAATAAAATACAGAGACAAGAGAGAGAAAAAAAAACTCTTTTCTCAATTGGGATGCACATTTCGTAGCCGAAAAAAGCAATTTCCTTTAAGGCAAAATCTCTTGCATTATCATCTTAACATTCCTTTTGGATTTAACCTTTCTCATGGGCCATTTACCAGTAGTATGTATGTATGTATATCCTGAGGGATTGCTATAAGGGGAGGCTCAAAAAGGAACGACTGACTAGTAGGCATAGCATAGCGCGTGTTGTCCGTGTCCAACTTCAATTAGACGGCAAATTAAGCTAACAAGGGACAACAATGACTTGACCCGAAATCCTAGCTAAACACGCAAAAATATATGTATAATATATATATATATATATGTCTTCTTATTCTTGGGGTGCTATTCTTATCCCACTAACTAGGCTAAGGATTTACCTGCTAAGACATGCGTGTATATGTGTATGTGCGTGTGTTTGTGTGTCTGTTTGTATTTGTTTTTGGTTGTCCCTTAGGCTAATCATGTAAATTAAATTATGTTTTTCCCATGCATATTAAACTATGTAGCAAATTGTAACAAAAAAAATAAAGAACAAAAACAACAACAACAATTGACAAGTGCTAAGAAATTTATTGTTGTTGTTGTTCTTGTTGTTGCCTCTACAAGGTCAACACAAACTGAAGGATTTCCCTTTTGGCCTTCCAAGAATGAAATATTCTTTTTACGTTTTTTTTTTTTTTTTTTGTTTTTGTTTGTTCATTTTGGCTGTTTTATAATTTTGCTTTTGACCATTTGCTTAAGTATTTCACTTGAGTTAAACATTTGGCCATTAATTCCCTTATCGTTGCCTCCGTTTGTCTGTCTGTCTGTCTGTCCGTCTGTCTATCCATCTGTCTATCTATTTGTTTGCCTAATGACGTGCCTAGGCATTTTTTCACGCTCTATATTCGACAATAGAATCAAGTGAGCAAAAATCTCAAAATAGATGGGGGAAATGGCCAACCGACCGACCGTACGACCGACCAAAACTGATCCGAAACGGGACCAGAGGGAACGTTCATATACTATGTGGTCAGCTATAAAAATAGACCCCAATAACAACAACAACAAAAGCAAAACTATCCTGGGCAACAAAACAAAAAAAAAAAATGAAGCAAGCAAGTCGTCCCTGCCGACTTTGAGTATACCCTGTACCAATTTAAAGGAACTTTATAAAATCAAACTCCTTCGACTTCGCCATTAATTCAAACAAAAATTCACCTCACAAGCGGCAGCAACGAACGCATGCTATCTCGCTCACACTTACTACGCAATGTCGCACTGGGCATTTCAGTACAAAATGTATATAGATATATCTCCGATATTTCTTGTCCGATTTTAACCAAATTTGGTCAGCTGATACCTTTTGGCCATATTATTGGGTGTGCCAAATAAGAATACGCCACCTTCAATATAACACTAGTTATTCGTTTTTCCTAAATTGCGGGGGCGGAAGTGGGCGTGGCAAAAATTTGAAACAAACTTGATCTGCGTAGACACTACACGAATGCTGACACCAAATTTGGTTGCTCTAGCTCTTGTAGTCTCTGAGATCCACGTGTTCATACGGACGGACAGACGGACGGACAGACGGACATGTCTCAATCGACTCGGCTGTTGATGCTGATCAAGAATATATATACTTTATAGGGTCGGAAATGCTTCCTTCTGCCTGTTACATACATTTTAGCGACTTTAATATACCCTTTTACCCTATGGGTACAGGGTATAAAAAAACAACAACATCAGCTAAAAACCAAACAAGAAAATGGGTCAAACCGCGTTGGGGATGCAACAGAAGCAGCAGCAGTAGCAGCTGTTACTTTTGTTTATAACCTTTCTTTAGTTTCCCTTCTTTTTTTTTTATTTTGCCCTTCCCGGTTTCTGATATCACGACCCGCTACCATCCATAATAATAAACACGAGCAACAAGAACAATAACATAAAGTATATATACTAGAAATTTATCACCTCCGTTGCATAAATTGATAAGCAATTTTTAGCAGCTGCTGTTTAGCCCAGCTCGACATTGGCCCGTATAAGGCCGAACGCCCGGTCGCCCGAGTGGGCGGTTTTTGGTGGCAACTTCAATGCAATTGCTGCCGCACGGGAAATGGCGCAAAATACGCCATAAATTTCCAGCTAATAAAGCAAAGTGCAGAAAGCTGAAGCTGGAACCAAGGTCTATGAAATATTCATGAAGAAGAAGAAAATTTTTGCTACCTTTCGTCCAGGGTTGCACCACCTGGCGGCGGCGGCGGCAGCATCACAAGCGAAGACGGAAATTTAATTTATTTACAGGCCAACGACGACGACGATGACTGAGTGACTGACCAATCGAAAAACAACATCACTGACAACTGAGAAGAGTTGGGGGAGTGTTAGGGGGGGGGGAAGGAAAACAGACAACACTTCATTGAGCTCATTTCGCACAGATCTATCTCAATTTTATTGGTTTGGTTGAACCAATTTGTACGTGTTGTAATCACATCAATCGCCAGCTCAACTCAGGGTCATAATCATAAGTGACTTATCAATAATAAGTACCTACACATACACACACACACACATACTTAAATATATACCAACACATTCAAAGAAGGAACTCATACATATATATAGTTCATATATAGTCATAATACATTGCAGATAAGGAGAGAAAAGAAAATGCCTAACATTACGCATATATTTGAAGTCAAGGAATGAATGACCTGGGCCAATCGAAGGGGTGTAGGATATTTGTGGGGGAAGAAGGTATGTATGTATGTATTGGGGATGATGATGGGGTGTAGATTTAGTTCTTGGAATTGCCCCAAAGCGATTTAAGCCACAACGAAACTGTTTCAAGCAAATAGATGATGACGAAGACAAAAAAAAAAAGAGCAAAAATCTCCATCAAAGTGGTTGGCATGACTAGGATGGTGTTATGACATTCTACACTGAAAGAAATACAATTGAAATAAAACAAAAGCAACTAAAAGGGAAAGCCAATGAATACACAAAGAAACAGATGACATATAAACAGAAGGAAAGTGTTAAGGCCAAAGGCAATAAAAGACAGAACAAATATGGGAAATAAAGGGCAAATTGTTTTAGCAGAAAGCAAAACATAGAAAAGAAGAGGCGGCAAGTGGGGCAAATTAAAGCTAACAAAATTATACAGTTTTTTTTAATTAAGTGAACTCTGAACACTCTTTTCATTATTTCTCACATTAGAGATAAATTTTCTAATCAATATCTAAATCAAGTTGATATTTCTTGATTTTTGTTTAATTTGCATATCTCATCCTCTTTGAATGACTATATACATAGGTATATACTTATACCATAATATAGTATACAATTCTCCTTTAGCTCCTATAATAATAGTCGACCCATAATAATAATAGAGTTTAAGCTCCAAAATTTGTTTGTTTTTTAAACGATTCCAAGGAAATGTGGTAGTTTGTAAGTTATTTGTTTTTTAAGTTTCAATGGAATCGGCTAACTATATCTTATATATGAAAAAATAGTAAACCTTATGAAAGTTAATTAATTTTTAATTGTTTTAAAAAGAAAAAGGAATACTTTGCAATTGTAGTTCAATGAATCCTAACAGAAAATCTCCATTCCTCTTTATTAAAATAAAGAAAACCAAGAATTTTCCATAAAAATCTTTATAAAATTAATACTAGACCCTAGAAACATAAGGTAAAACTTTCTGCAAAATCTTCAATTTAATTTAATTTTTTGATCAAAGTCACAATACCAGTTGAGTGACAATGATTTTATACGATTTGCTAAATAAAATTATTGATAAATAATTTTGCTAAAATAAAATCATCTAACAGTTGCTTCAACAACAAATTTTATATTTGTTTATTTGTATATTTTATGCTAAGAGATGATATAAAAAGTATTTATTTCACAAACGTTACACGTGCTGTCAAGTGTGATGTTTTTTATTTAAATTTTTCAATGTATTTATTTTCACTAATCAAACGAAAGGTAAAGAAAATTTTTCTTGTTGAATAGTATCTGAAAAGAAAAGCCCAAACATATTATAAGCTTATATCTATTTGGAAAAACTTATAATATAATTGGAAAATTTGAAAAATTGGAAATTTAACTAATAAAATTAAAAACTAATAAGTCTGAAATCAAATCGTAGTTTATAGGAAAAAAAAGTGGACTTTAAACAATCGAACTTTTTCTTGTATTAACAAAAACTTCCAATAAAAATTTACAACTAAATAAAATTGTTCTAAACATTTTAAATTTGAGTAAAAACAATCCCTTCAACAAAGTTTTTTGGTCAAATTTAAATAAATTAGACCTCTAACTACCTCCTAATCATCTAAGAATCAGTCAATTGCTAGTGTATTAGTTACACCTACAATACATGATACGAAGTATTGGTTTTAAATGGATGATTCCAAGTTGCAACACAGTGAGAAGAGAGGAGAACCAACTTGGATTGCAATCAACGAGAGAAGCCTTGATTACACATACTTTATCATCATATATAAATCCCAACTATTATGCATATATGTATACATCCTTTAGTTGGGCACAAAAAAAGTTTCTTTTACTTTATTATTTTCCATTAAAAAGAAAGGGAACAAAGAATTTTCTTATTATTTGTCTTTTGGCCTTCTCTTTCACATTTTTTTCCCCGTGTAGCTTAGGATTTTGCCTTAAGCGCAATCAGTTTGAAATTTTGCGTAGTTTACTTTTTACATTTCAAGCTGAAAATTGAACAAGCACAAGCTAAGAAGATGGAAGCCCAACATAAGAATAAGTAGGGCCAAAAGCAAAAAGGGTGGTGGAAACTGCTCTAAAAGAAACGAAAAGAGGAAAACTATATGCAACAATAATCGATGGGTAAAGAGTGAAACTTCCTTTGCTCCTTCTTCATGTCTCTTGTGGGTGGAATGGAATTGATGCTGCCTTGTCTTGTTTTTTCCTGCTCCAACGTTGCACTTGCAAATCGAATTTATTGAGCCGGGGGAATGAAATTGATGTGGGTTCTCTCTTTCTAATCTCGGAGGTGTAGGCATTAGTAGCTGTAGTAGTAGTAGTAGTAGTAGTAGGAAACATATACTCTGACTGCGCTGCAGCTGCTCTGGCTTTGGCTACTGCAGATGCTGGTTCAATTCCCCCGTTATTCTTCGACATTCGAGAGACATCCGCATTGATGTTTTTTAAACTTTCGCTAAATTGAATTTTTTATTACGTAAATATTGGAGTAGCTGGTATCCCTCTCTCTCTCTCTCTCTGCCCCTTACTCACCGTTCGAGAGACAGACAGATGGGACAGACATATTTGCCTTTAGCTCTTTGCTCTTTACTCTTTGGTCTTTGGTCTTTTACGCTACTCTCTATCTCTCTCTTCTTTGCTCTTCCTTTTAGATTTTCGCGCACGAACGCCAAAAAGCATGCTATAATATTTAAAGCGCACGCAAGCAAACGAAAATTTGTTCTTGTCTTTGTGCAAGAATTTATGTGGCACGCGTTTTATTGGTTTTTCACACCGAACGCAGCAGGACAAAAGAAAAAGAAGAAGGATATTCGAGGCTTACAAAAAGCAAACATTATATATAGAAGGATTGTAGGTCGGTGGTTGGTTAAAGAAAAAGGAGAAAAAGAACACACACACAAATAAAAAGAAGAGAGATAAGTAAAGTAGCAAAAGGGGTAGAAGAAGACATTCCTATCCAACTCTTTTCTTTTTTTTTTCTTTTTTTTTGTTTTCTTTCGCTGGTCTGCCAATTCAATTAAATGGGGAAGCAAAAACTGATTTGCTTATGGAAAAATGCTTATCTACCAATTGTGATTTATGTGCAGCTCTAAAGCAAAGGGTTTTCCCTTTTACGGTTCATCTCTCACACTCATCTACTTATCATACTTACATATTTCCATTATGCTGATGTCGATGATGAGGTCAGCAAATGGGAACATAACTTTATGATTCTGCTTCTACAATTTTTCACACATTCTCCTCTTTCTTTGCTTCCATCCAAAGTAGCAATTGAGCCAATATTCTAATTATTTTTCAGCTTTTTTTTTTTGTTTCAGAAAGATGGAGCGATAAAACGCGTCTCAACGAGTGAGATTGATGGAGGAGCAGCAGCAACAGAAGCAGAAGAAGCGGAAGAAGGAGGCAAGCAAAAATGTAAAGTGAACAAAAGCAAACGAGTGAAAATTAGTTGTCGACAAGAGGTTTTCTTTTTGATTGAAGCTTTAAAACTGAGAGAGGCAATAGAGAGAGAGAGAGAGAGAGAGGGGGGGGAGAGAGAGAGAGAGAGGGGGGGAGAGCGATGATGTTGCAAGTTTTTCCATTTTTGATTTTCAGGGTTTCAAGATTACAACAGTTGCAATATTGTTGCTAGTTTGTTGATGTTGTTGGAATTTTCATTCATTCAAGTGGCTCTCCCTAAGGGTGAATAATGAATTTTCACGCTTCCTCTGGTTGCAGTTGTTGTTTTAGTTATTGTTGTTGCTGTTGTTCATTGTCGCTTTTCGGGCACTTTTCGTGTTTTTTACCCCTAACCTTCTCCTGCACTGCTGATACTCTCTTCTCTCTCTCACTTCTTAGCTAGGTCTGGTCTGGTTTGGTCTGGTCTGGTTCTGGATATTGTCGTGTTAGGCCCCAAGCGACATGAACTTTTCTCTTTACCGCTTCTACCAAATTCCCTCAGCTGCAACAGTCTAAATGTTGTTGTTGTTGTTGTTATAGTTGTTGCTGCCGGAGTCTGATGACATTGTCATTGTCCAGTTGGCAGTTTCCTGCTGACTTTGCTGACTGGCTGGCGGCTAAATTGCAATTTAATTAAGCTGCTTCCCCTTTTTACAAATAGTTTTTTTTTCCTGCCTTTTGGTGTATCTCCCCCACCTCTTTACCCCCTTTCAATATCTAGGTTTCAATATCAAATGATTATCGCGTGGATATCGCTCGATAGCTGGTAATTAAAAATTTTTTAAATTTACTCACAGAAGAGAAGAGAAATTAACTTTGCTTTTGGGAGGATAAAGCTTTGCTTTGATGTTTCGATTGCTTACCTGTAAAGAGAAAGACAGAGAGAGAGAAAAAGGTAAAAATTGAGATAAAATTATTTTGTATTTACCTAAAGTAAACAAATTTTTAAAGCATATTGTTGAACATTTTTGAAATTTTTACTTGATTAGGCAAAAAACAAACTTTTTACCCACACACACACACAGCCTCATACACCCACTCACACACACATATATATAATGTATATATATATATATATATATATATATATATATCGATCGTCCCTAAAGGGCACCACTTAAACCACTTAAAAACTTTAAATTATCTTATCTAACCACAATTTTCCCCCTTATAGCCCATTTGCAAGGGAATAAAATTGCCAAAAATATGTGTGTGTATAGTATGCAGGGTGCGGGTATGGGTGGGTGTGTGTGTGTGTGTGTGGTAACTATGTGGCCATTGTGGTACGATTCGAAATGAATGAATGAATAAAGTGAAAAACAAAGTTTCAGTTTAAAAATAGCGAGAAAAACTACGCAAAAATGGTCAGTTTAGAATGGAAAACAGAGAGGAAAAACTAACACACAGACACACACACACATATGTAATATGTATATGGTGTTCAAATAGAGGCGTGGCAAAAACGTTTAACTGTCTCACTTAATTACAGTAAAAACCACCACAAAAGTGGTGGAAATTAAATCGAAAAGAAAAAACACCAACAACAACAATAACGGATTGCAAAGAGTAAAAAGTTTTCTCGCTTTGGCTTTTCCGTTCAAAGAAAAGTCAAAGACAAAGTGTTGCCACACATTTGTTGTTGGTTGGGAAAGTTCATCAACGTCGTTCAGCAGTAGCAGAAATCAGTTTTAAAATACTTTTTGGCCAAAGGACTCTCAGTCAAAAGCAGAAGCTAAATAAAAGCAAAAAGGAAAAAATGAGGTAAAGAAAAAAGAGAGAGAGAGAGAAAAGAATGAGAATGATGGTGAGCAGATGTAAGTGGAGCAGCAGGCAGTTCCGCTAACCTATCCAATTTATAACCATTCCAATAACTCTCTTCTCAACGCTCCCGTTCCCGCAACGTAATCTCTTCTTCTAGCTCTTCCTGTGTGTTGTTGTGCCTGTTGTTTCAGTTGTGGCTGGGTATGGTTTTTTTTTTTTTTTGCTATTTTGTTCTAAACTCGCCTGACGTGCAAAATTACTTTCCTGGGCCTGGTCCTGGGCAACGGCATATCCTGTTCCCATTTTATGCCCTGGCCCCCCTTTATTAATTCCCCTTTCTCTAACCCCCTCTCTCTTTGTCTTTGTCTTTGTATTGTATGGTTTTTTTCTTCTTATTCTTTCTAGTTTATGGCGTTGTTTAGTTTTATTGATTTTCAATTTTCCAGGTAAATGTTGCAATTTGCTCTGTTTGTTTTTAAAAGCTTTGATTTATTAGCCAACGGACCCTTTTATGTCCTTTCCTGTATCCTCTACTATACGCGAGGGCAATTAAAATTTCTTTTTTTTGTTTTGATTGTTTTTGTAAAAGCATCTCACATCAATCAAAACTTTATTTTTTTTCTTCCTCAATTAGAAAGTTGAAATTTAATTAAAATTAATTTCAAATTCGTTAGAAACTTTTAAACATCAACGGGAAGGGAAGGGAAGGGAGAGAGGATGAGATAGCGTGCGAAAGAGAGCAAGAGACCTGGCGAACTTTTTTTCTTTTTTTTTTTTTTTTTTTTTTGCCTGGAAATGCAATCAACTTGAGAGTGGCCCTGGGACCAGAACCGCTGCTCTTTTGCCTTGGGACTGACTGCCTGACTAACTGACTGTCGACTGTCTGCCCTGGCCCCTGTACTGCCTTGTGATATATGCTGCACAATTTTACAAGTTAATTTCAGCATAAACATGAAACATTTTTAGCAATTAAACAAACTTGAAAATGTTGAAAAGGCCAAAAGGAAAATTCACTGTGAGAAATTCAACTTTTTAGTTTTCTAACAAAGTCAGTCAGATTTAATATTATAAATAAATAAAGAAAAAAAAGAATGAAATTTTCTTTGGTCTCAAGATTTTTTCATTTAAGGTTTTCGAAATTTACTTTTAGCCTAGCCACAAGGACCTTTCTTCTGCTCTCCTTCTCTCTCTAATCGTAAGCCAAATTACACACACAACGGAAATGGGAAACTGCAGCCAAAATGTAGGTAAAGGCAACAACGGAAACTTTAGCCCTAATGAGTTTTGAAAGAACAAACGATGAAGGGAAAGAAAAGGCAGAGAAAATGAGGGAGAAGAAAAGAGGCAAGGCAAGAAATCCGCGAAGCCAAGTCTTTAATTGAAAGTCCTCTGCATGTGCCCCTAAATATGCTCTCTCCTCTCTCACTCTTTTTCCATTTACGCTTTCATCTAATTTTTTTTTTTTTTTTCTGTGCAATTTGTCAACGTAATTCGACCGGTTTGGCCTTTTTTTTCGATCTAACGTTTTGAGCCTTTTAAACTAATTGAGTTTATGTTTTATTAATTGGCATCAGGGCAAGCTCGGCCTTCCTTCCGGTTACGGTTCGTAAATAAACGATTAGTGTTAGGACACACCAAAAACATACGCAGACTCACACACACACACACAGAGAGAGAGAAAGCGTATCCCGAAAATTGTTATGCCAAGGCATCAAAAATTGAAGACCAAAGCATACACACACACACACACATAGACAACGTAATCCAGGACATATGTATACAAGTCTAGCATACTATATCCATTGCCTATAGATTTTGTGTTCTACATACAATTCATTTTCTCTTCTCCTCGTTACCACGCAACCTACAATTCAATTAGCAAAAACTAATCCCAGTTCTCTACTCCATTTTAGGCTCTAGATTGGAGCTTCATCTATCATCTTCTTCTTCTCTTCCTTATATATATGTAGTCTCCCCTTTCCAACCATTTTCACTTAAACATATAAAAATAAAAAAAAAACACACACACTAAGGGATACAACAACAACAACTAACACAAGTATCAACTGGCCTCGCACACTTAACCAAATTGCATTCATTGGCCTCTCTCTCTCTCTCTTTCTAGTAAAAGTTGACCAAAAACAAATTTCGAGAAAAAGTTTTTCTTTTTCTTTGCTGCCCGCCCACAAAATGAAAGTTTTAGCTTTTTAGCATGTTTAGCTCCATTGGCTTTATGCATATTATATTCTCTTTTTATTATTCTTTCTCTCTCTCTCCCTCTCTCTTATATTTTTTTGTCTAGCCTAGTTCGATTTCCCTATAACATTTCCCTACAAATTGAATATCATTTGTAGCAGCTGCTTGCCCCCCTTTTTCCTTGACTAAAAAACGAAAACGAAAAAGGAAAAAAAAAACCAAGCATTGACCTGAACGAAATACTTTAATTACTTTTAGTTTAGTTAACAAAGTGTTCCACCCATCCCCCCCCCACACACACACACACAAGTCTGCCGGGATGAGAACACCGCTCTGTAAATTGAAAATTTCAGCTTCAAACAGCTTCAATATAAGAAAAAAGAGGGGGAAACCAGTATGAGAGAGGGGCAGGGGCAGTTCTACCTACCATTTTGGACGCCTGGCTGTTGTCGAAAATATTAACAACTTGACTGCCTGCAAATATTTACACCACAAAGACCAAAAACCCTAAAATGGTTTACTTAATAAACGTATTAAATGAACTTTTGTATACCCTAACAAAAAAAAAAAAATAAAAATATTTTAAATATTTTAAGAATTTTTCTTAAAAGATCAAACATGTTAAAAAAAGAGATTCTTAGAAAAACTTTGTCAGGAAAAACACTCTGAAAATATTTTACTTTATCTCTCTTCCTTTTTAGGAAAAAAATTTGGTTTTATTCTGGAAAACTATTGCGGATTGAGGAACAGGAAGTCATTTTAGAGATCTTGTGGAC
This sequence comes from Drosophila neocordata, assembly GCA_018903615.1. Classification (NCBI taxonomy): domain Eukaryota; kingdom Metazoa; phylum Arthropoda; class Insecta; order Diptera; family Drosophilidae; genus Drosophila; species Drosophila neocordata. Next base: position 11,398,169 of record JAEIGI010000004.1, on the reverse strand, counting down.
TTTTATAGAAAAAGAAAAAGGGATTGTATTTCCTCTTCCTTTTTTTAAAAGTTTCGGAATTCCTTTGCCACTAATCATATGTAACTTAATGCAATATAGTCCAAGTCTATCAATTTAATTTCAATGGCGATTGATTTCAAAAGAAAGTTTTAATATTGAACTAGAAAATTTTATTTGTAAACCATGCAACAGATGGAGAAAACATATGGAGTAGTTTCAAAGGAAAACTTCACTTGGTAATAACAGACGTCGGACTATAAGTAATAGTCGTATTGCCAGTAGAGCTATAACTAATTATGTAAACATAAACACAGATATAACGTTATTCATAGATAAAACAAAGCTCATTCATAACTTTTGAGTTCCTATAATCCATTTGAGGGAAATGATTTTAACACAGATTTTCGAACTTCTAAAAAATGAAAATAATATAATATATGAGCTTTTGTAAAGAGTAAATTAATGTTCTTATAAAATCTTAATATAATTATATATTTTAAGTAATATTAAAAGTAAATTTTTCTTTGCCTTTTTTAAGCTAAGAATTCATCTTATGTAGATTCATTTATAATTTCATTTCTTATAATTTAAAATCCTAACTTAATAATATTTGGAAAGAAAACAAATTCTCGATTTCAAAGGAAACTAAGCTTTTTCACAAATATTAAAGTCAAAAAAATATAAAAAAAAAAATAAATTGACTTTGCTATCAAAGTAAATACTTTTTACCTTTTGTTAGGGTATTAAATATGGCAAAAGAGGATTGAATTTTATTTCTGGTTGCTGTCTCTCGAGTTTCTCTTTGCTCGACACTTGACAAGAGGCACATGTAGAATAAAAAAATAAAAAAAAAGGTAACCCTATATGTAAAAAGGGGCGTAGAGGGGGGGGGTATGGTAAGCGGTGACAAGAGTATAGCAGCATATATGAGACATTAGTAGTATATGTCTATGTCAATGTGGGTGCCACTTGGCCTGGGGCAAAGTTGCACGCAAAAAGGTGAAAGGTCCTTGTCCACATATACCGCATATCCACACACACACATACACACACAAACCTAACCAAATACACATACATTCGTACAAGCAGACAATTTTCAAATGCCTTTTTACAGTAAAATGCACACAACGAAGTTTGTCACGCAGAATAAGCTGAACCATCTACCATGGGTAGGGTATATATACCACCCACTCCACCCCCTTGTTCCATCCCTTCGTAAACCCCGTGCGTGCCTCATGCGACAGGTTTGTGTTTTAGGTTGGCAAATGCATTTCAGGATTTTGCTTTTAATTTCTTATGTTTTTTTTCCCTATCTGCTCTGCTATCTATATCTATGTTTTTTGTTGTGACAGTATCTGTCTGTTACTGTGTGTATGTGTGTGTGATATATACACAGGTTTTTCTTTTTACTTTTTTTCTTTTTTTATTCGGTTGAGCCTGTTACCTAAAAGCTTTTGTCCATGCGAACAACAAATCCCATCCGCTAGCCCTAATAAATGTTGTTCTTGTTGTTGCTTGCTATTTTGCCGACCTACATCTATACAAATACATAGAAATATATATATATATATGTAGTTAAAGCTACAACTTTAGAAATGTTAGAAAATCGGGTCGGAAGTCAGGTCAAAGGGAATCAAGTCTCTTAAATTTATCAACAATAAACAAGAACAATTGAAGCTTAAGCCATTGACAATTAGTTAAATTTACAAGAATATATATCTACAGATAGATATAAATATATAGAAAACAATGGTTTTGTTTCATTTTCATACTCATTAAGCTGGTTGTCATGGTTGCAAAAAGCAAATGCAACTTAAGTTGCGTATACGCCATGTGTGTCAGTGTATGAGAATGGCAACTCAATTAAAGCATCTCCATGTCTGGCTCTTAGCTTATAAGTACAAAAGGCAAACGTTGTGTTTTGTCAACAACAAAAACAACAACAACAACGTAATTTCCATCATCATCATCATCATTATCCCCTCCTTCGTCATTATCATCATCATCATCATTACCATTGTCAACGTCATCATGATCATTATGCTCATCATATGCTAATTTCCGTGTTTGATGTATGCCACTTCACTCCAAGTTGAATGAATGGGTAACTGAATGAATGGTTAACGTTCTCTGCTTGCATAAGATTCTTCTATATACCTCACTTTTTCTCTCTCTCTCTCTCTCTCTCTAGCGCATTCTCTGTTTCTCTTTTTGGTGCGTCTCATGTTTTAATATGCCAAGGCGATAACATTTGACGGTAGCTAATGTGGCGGCCCATTATCGTCAAGTGTGTATATATATATGTATATATTTGCTTGTATGTTGCACAGTGTAGAGTAGGCGTAAGGCGTAAGGGCAATGCCAGTAGATGGGGCATTCCATCACAGGAACATTGGCACACTTTCCAAGCAGCGGCTTTGCTTTAACCATGGCAACCACCATATTCCACACAGATAATATCAATGTTTTTAGACATTTCGATGGCTTTGTTTGTTCTTTTAGGGATGGGCGTGTGAATTCATCAATATGTCAATATTTATAGATTGTAATTAATATTATCATTAACTGATTTGATTACAATAAGGGGTAAAAAAAAGGGCGAACGCATTTAAATGAAATTTAGCTAAATTAAACAAAAATCTAATAAATACTATAATTAGTTTTGTTCATCTGTTTATATATATGGAACTTAAGCCGTTTGATAAAAAAAGGTTTATTGTAATGGAACTGATAACAGAAAGGTTTACCCTTAACTATGTATGTATGTATAAGGGACTCTGGTTTTGGGTGGGTAGAAATTGGAAATTGAGGCAGAACTTTAATGGAAAATCAACCTAAGTAACTCAGACTGATGATCAACAATATATAATATGATTATTGATTGATTGAACAGAACCTTTTTTTATTACTATACTCTTTCCCATATATGTAAAAAATGTTTCCCTATAAAAACTTAGTTCAAAAGCTTTTTTCATTTGATTTAAAAAAATAATATAAGAGAAATCTTTCACATTTCTTAGTCATCATAAGAAAATGTATTCAAACTTTGTGTTTTAGTGACTCTTAGTCTACTCGAAATTACAATCTCTGTGGTTTGTTTTTTTTAGTTATTTGTGCCTTCATATGAGTTAGTCTCTAGGGACTACACATATATATAATATAATTTAACGAGTGCCACAACTTATTTGTATATTTTAAAGCCACAAAGTTCTACATATATAAAATTCTGTAAAAATACTTTTTATAATGGTATGATGATTAATTTAAACCGTAATGATTATTGTAGACAACTCATGTAAATGACTAACACTAATTTTCGAACATATTTGAAAGTGACCTTTAAGAGAGAGATACAACAGGAAGAGACTTTAAGAGACATTCTATCTATGTACACATTCTTAAGTAAGTAAAATGTGAATTAAAGTACTACAATATTAATTCGTATTCGTACTTTTATTTGTTGTTCTACGAGAAAAAGAACATCTCAGTAATGTCTATCACTATCTAATATAAAATATTTCAATCTATTTCATTACTAAATTTGTTTTAAAAGTGTCAAAAGTTATACATATATAACATCTATCGCTTTAAAATAGTAAAAGAAGTTTTCGTAGACCCCATTTTAGATACAAATTTATTCAACAGAATAATAAACTATGGTAGTATTGTTTCCCAAATTCAATAAAATATCATCTAAAGTACAACTAAATCACTTTTATCATATTTTCAATGAAAATAAGTATAAAGATTTCTAAAAGTAGAAAATTAAAATATATGAAAATAAGACTTTTATTTACTTTATTTGTTACTACAAATTCACTTATATTTTAATAATTGCCATAAATCCAATGGAAACCAGTATTAAAGAATGGTACTGAGTACTTAATAAACCTCTTAACTCAGGTTAAATTAAAGCACTTATTAACGAGTTCTCTAACTCACAGACCATAATCAAAGTCTTTAATTTTGGTAATATATTTCCCCTTTTTATCTTCTTCAATTATTATTCATTTATGATCTCATCCTTTTCTTTCAATAATCGTGTGTCACTTGTTGGGCAGTTGTCATCTCTAACATTAATATTCCATGTGTTACCTATTGGTTGCCTCAGTCTCTTAACATACGCTTTTCAACTTACATACAAATGTCAATATATTTTCCTCAAACATATTCTTTTTAGCGCTGACTTGGCATTACACCTGTCGAATGTCATGAAGGTATCACTAACTGCTATCTCTCTCTCTCCCGTTCTTCTTTCTTTGAGTCTTGTCTTTTTTTGTTTTTTTTGTTTTTTTCATTCCCATACTTGTACTTTTTCATTAATCATATTCAAAGTGAGCAACGTATACATACGTACCTCACTTACAGCCCTCTTCCCTTTTCCCTGCAATGCCCATTTGAATGAAAACGTGACCATTTGCCCAACGTGCCTGTGCTCTAGCCAAAGTCAGCTTAGCTTAGCCAAAGCTTGGTTAACTAAATACAGAAGAGAGTAAGAGAGGGAGAGGAAAGAAGAGACTATATGGCAGGGTGTGTAGGAGGAGCTAAGGAACATTCTTAACGGTTATTGCGTTTTAAGACTATGAAGAGAGAAAGAAAAAAAAAAAGAGAAAGAGAACCACTTGCCATAAATTCATTGAAAAATTCCTGTCTCCCGGTCATAATTTAAGATTAGAGGCAAACTCTCCTTCCGGCCAAAAAATGGAAAACTTTTCATTTACTTAGTGCTAGCTAGGGCTAAAGTTCTTTTTACTGTTAGGAGGTAGTGGTGATAGGAGGAGGGGCTCGCCCCAAAAACTATTTGCCGAGCATTTATCACACAATTCTTGGTGTATATACTTTGATTTCCATAAACGAGTCGGAAATGGAGGAGGAGAAGGAGAATGCTTAGGCGCCAATCGGAATTTCCATCGTCTTCTCCTTCAACCCCTCCCTGCCCTCCCCCCCACCCTCTTATCATTTCTAAAGGCTGCCATTTCCATTTGTATAAATTTGCCAAAGAGCAACAACAAACAAGTAGAGTAAATGATGCTACATAAGACAGAGAATTTTATTGTTTGCTTTTAGCGTCACTTCAAAATTAATAACAAGCTGAGTAAAAAGGGGGGAACCAAAAATGCTTGGGGGGGGGAGAAAAGAAAGAGAAATGGGACTGGTGGTTTAGACCCACAATCATAACTAGTCAACAATTGGGTGTTGGAAAACAATTTGCATATATCGATCCATTAGCGTGTTGAAATTAATGTTTCTCCCTACCAACACATCATCTCACCGCTCCTCCTCCTTCTTTTCCTCTCTTTTATATATGTATATACACAAATTGGTCAGGGGGAGGCAATTATTTCACATTTCAAATATGTTTCAGCCAGAATCGGGAATAGAAAAAAAGGAAAACCCTACGATAAGAGGAAATTGATTTGCCAGACACGCGACATACTTACACACACACAAACAGAGAGAGAGAGGGAGAGAGGAGTGGGAGATTGGGGTAGGCGTTTTGTCAGCAGGTAAGATATAGATTTTTTGCAGCTTATTAGATTCGTTAGGTGGTTGGGTGGCATTCATATATATATAAGATTAAGATTCAAGATTGAGGCAAAATCACAATAACAACAATTTCAATAGAAGACCTAGAATTATTTTGTTACCAAAATTGTAGTGGGAGTAGGAGGCTAACCACCTTATCCCAGGGAAAAAACCCATTGTGAAGCACTCAAAATGGAAATGACAGAAGCGGTAAGGCACATTATGCCATAGAGATGGAAGCAAAATAAGGTAAAGCAAAGGACATAATTATAAGGAATACAATCGGAATACAAAGGGGGAAAAAAGTAAGGAATATATTAGTTCAGAAGACACTCTAAAACCAATCTTTCGATAAACTAGTGATCAATTTTCATTCAAGTAGAAACTGTTTATCTTACCCAAGACTCACGCTGTCAACTCATCTCTAGTTGGTAAAAGGAAACCCCCAATGGAAATGTCGCTGGTTTTTGTGAGGACAAAGAACCTAATCAAAAGCATTTCAAATGCAGGCAAAAATCCATTGGTACACATACATATATCAATGGGCTGGAATCATAGATGCACACAAACACACAAACCCACCTAAACTATGACTATAAAGTGAAAAAAAAAGAATGGAAAATTGCATAATTGAAGGATCTGCTCCATGGGAATGACTCCAAACTTTTGCTAGCTCATCCTCATTCTCATTTTCATACTCATTCTCATTCTGTGGCTGTGGTTGCTGCGGTTGGTTGTTTCAGCCTGTCGGCCGTTTGATGGAAATTCTCTTTTTCACCCAAAAAAAAAAAACAAAAACAAAAAAGGGAAAAGAGACAGGGAGAGAGAGAGGGATAACTTGCTGCAACTTCCGCCAACGCTGCCACATTCTGGCATTGTTTGTGAAATATTGGTCAGTTGGTTGTTTGTTTTCCTTTTTTTTTTTTTTCTCTGTTCCTCTCTGAAGTTGCATTTTGCATTAAATTTACGTAATGTTTTGGAAACATTTTTCCAGCAGAACAACTTTTCCACAGCCAAAAACAAAAAAAAAAAAAAAAAAAAAGAAGCAAACATAAATCAGCAGCAGGCGAGAAAAGCCGTCAGGAGAAAGAGAGATATACAGAGTGAGTAAGCGAGAGAGGCTTGAGCTCCTATGCTTCATCATCATTTGCTCGACAATTTGAAACGGTCAGGGGGGGTTACGGTGGGGGTAACATTGGTCTGAAGTGTTCAGTTCACACATTTGTCTTGATTTTTTTTTTTTGCCCCGTTTTCTTTTCTTTTGGCCTGGCTCAAGGTCATTACAGAGAAAAAGGTGGCAAAGCGTTGTGAGAATTTCTTTCTCTCTTTCTCGCTAATGAAGCAAACTTTTGCCGTACATTCAACTTGAATGAAAAGGGAGGGAATTGGTGGGGGGGTGAATAGGGAGTTGGGGGAATAGAGCATACCGTACTACAAAGACACATAGACAATGGCACATAAATTATTAGAACAAGAAGGCAAAAGCGTTGCTAAAAGACTTTTTATTTGACTTTGGTCCATTGTTGTAGTTGTTGTTGTTGCTATTCCTGCTGATTTTTGCCTTTGTGCTGCCCATTGTTGAGTGAAGGGTGGGGGGTGTGTGTGTGCTAAGTTGGTACTTCTCTTTTCTTTTTTTCTTTGGTTTTCCTCTTCATTTCTTTATCATATTTTTCACATTTTCATATAACTTCTGGTATTATTATTTTTTTTTTTTTTGTGTCTTCTTGTTATTATTATTATTATTGTTGACTTGTTTGTCTTTATTCTACTATTGCTGGGGCTGGCCCAGCTTCTTCTTTAATGGGTAATTTTTTTTTTCTTTTCTTTTCTGCTTACCCATTGAAAGAAGGAAAAATGAAGAAATTTTCTCATTTTTATATGATTTTTCATGGTCATAAATAATAATTGAAGACATGTGGAGACTTCATTGGCATTATACAACTATTTTATAATCATGTTTAAGTCTTATGGTTGAGCTATCAATTTTATTTGCTATCATGTGTAGAGTATGTAGACTTAAAAAATGAGTTTTAAAAATTATTGGTGACATTTTATTTTCTACCAATCTTTTCAGCTGAACGAATTTTGTGGGACAGCAAATGCATATTTTTGGTTACTTGGGGAGTTTTTGAAAAATAATATACAAATTGCTGGCGTGATGTAGAGTTTGTAGATTTTTTCAATCTTTGGAGATTTTAGGTCTTAAAAAACTTTATTTTGGCAAGAAGTCTGTAGCTTAGTGTAAGCTTGCCAAAAGTTTTTTTTTATGGTTTGGAGACTTTTACCGAATACTAATAATGTTTAGTATTTTTTAAAGTTAATGTAGACTTTGGAGATTTTAAAACAACGTATAAAGCAAATGTTCTGTAACTTTGTAGAGTTTGGAGACTTTCCTGAATTAAATAATACATGCTTACGAACTGTTTAGCCAAATGTACAGTTTGGAGAGTTTCTTAGAAAGAAAAATTGAAGTGTTAAAGACTTTGGAGACTTGCTGAAAAGAATGACATAAATGTTTAGAAGCTTTTTAGAGTTTGGAGACTTTAAGTCAGAATTTTATTGTTAATCTTCAGCAGTGTAAAGGCTTTGAAGATTATTTCTTAGATTAAAAGCTCTTTGTAGACTTTGTAGAGTTTTAAAAAACAGACAGTAGATCATGTCTTAGGCTAAAAGCTGTTTGTACACCTTTAAGAGTTCTATAAAACATTATCCTCTTGTTTTTTATGCAGTATTTTGTTTAATGGAGACTTTTTTACAAAAATTTGTATGTTATTATAATTTTTGTAGATTGGTGTAGCATTTAGGAATATATATTGGATATTCTGTATATAATTTAATATTTATAGAAATGATTAAATTTATTATATATTCAAGTCTGAGTTTTACATCTTGCAGAAAGTTTGCCATTAACATTTCAGTTTGTAGAATTGAAGTTTAGTTTTGAGCCATTGATTTTCTTTGAACGTGTTGATAATAGATTATACAGTTTAAACTCAATGTACAGTTTCTATTGGTAGCATTTAAGCCTTCATAAGACTACAAGTGTATGCTTAGTTTGTTATGGCAAATTTAACTCCTTTAACATTTTTCTTTTCTATTGGAAGATGACACAACATTTTCTATAGAGTCTGTGTATATCGAAGCAGTTTTCCCTCCACTTGTCTTTTATCTTTTTAGCACAGTAAACTCCATTAGCTAATTGCTTTTGCTGGCACACACACACACACTCGCACACAAAATGAGTATGTGTAAATACAGATAGATAGTAAAAGATAGTTCATCCACAACTTAAGCTAGAAGTTTGCTTGTCTCAATTTTACTTCAAGCACAATTATATCATTTAATTGTATTTTTGTGTCTTTTCGAAAAGAAAATCATAAAAAAGAAATATATATATATATTTATCAAGAAGAAGTATTTTCGTCACGCTTTTTCACCCTCTCGCTCTCTTTCTCTGTCACTTTACCAACTCCCTTTGGGAACTTGCCTCTTGTCATAATAATTTTAATAATTCCATCATATCTCCCTCAATTAAAGTCAGTTTAGTGTTTTGCGGTTATTTTTCCCAAACCCTTCGCTCTCTTTTTGTCTCGACCCAATTCTTTCTCCATCCATCCACCCACACACACACACACACACACACGCAGGCATACTTATATAGCTATCTCTGTTGCTCATTAATTATGCACAGTGGTGTGGGAGTTTAACGAAAAACAAGAACAAAACAAGAAAAGAAGGCCTGCAGATATTTCACAGTTTATGCAAATTACTTAAAGGTTAATCATTGTCTTTTTTTTTCCTTGCTTTTATTTTCTGGTACCAAAAGCACGTGCCCTTCCTTATAAGCCTGGCTTATTTGGAGAGTTATGAGTGCTGAGCCAGAGATGATGATGTTGCTGCTGCTGCTGTTGTTTTTCGCGGTTTCTAATTGGATTTAGATGGAAACATTTTACTCGAATCGATTGAAATTCTCAACTGGAATCATATAATTCAAGTTGAATTATATACTTGGCAAACTTTTTGAACTAAGCCACAACAACTTTGTTGCAGACGCCCACTTCTGGCCTCCACCCCTTCTTGGCTTATACTTAAGTTTCAGTTGGCTGATTCAAGGATCTCATTCTCATCTGCATTATGTAGAGAGAATAATTTTGTAAGTATGTTTGTTGGATAATGTTATTTTCCTTTAATATGGCAAATTCTTAACTTTTTTCAACTTTTCTCTTTTACTCCATAAGTTCTTCCCATAGATATGGCTAATATCCAATATAACCTTCAGTATAAAAAGTGTAGTTGCTTCTCAATATTCAAAAGGAAAAATGTCAAATAAGGAAATGGGCAAAGGAAATGGAAAAAACTAAAGCACAGCAACAACCACAGACACACAGACAGAGAGAAAGAAACCGAGAATGTGAGTGCGAGTGAGACAGTAAAAATGGGCAAAAGGACGACAGTTTGGACCAAGATGAATGTGACATTTAGACGTTGACTAGGCTGCAGGGTCAAAGGCAACAGCAGCAGCACCACCACCACCACTAGTATCCAGAAGACAACAATCCTGTGTATCAGCAGATGGGGAGAAGAAGACAAATTAGCCCACAGCAATGGAAGTGGCGGCTATTTCCTGGCCCTGTGCCAGAACCTACAGCAGCAACAACAACAACTTGCTGTCCACTCTTTGGTCCTATGGTCCTTGGTTTAAAAACACGTGACAAGCCATTCTCCAACGTCGAGAACAAGTAAAAGAAAATCATACCCAAAATGTGATATCAAAGTAAGCGACACACTGGACACGCCTACAGCAGACAACTCTAGCGCAATCCCAGAAAAGGGTTGACTTAACTCACACATACACACCATAAACACACATGTACACCCATTCAACCGTCAGACCCATCCCCGCCCTTTATCTTTTCGCCTACGCCCTTTTTTTTATACCCTACTAAACACAACTTTAAACATGTTAAGCGAATAGAAAAAAAAGAATTAAATCAGAGGAGGAAAAAAAATAATAAAAAAAATAATGATAAAAAAAAATTTTTTTATACAATTTTGATGTACGACTTCCTCATACCTGTTATATTATATATATTTGAAAAAAAGTTAAGCTAAAAGTTAAACTACTTAACTTGCTGCAATCTGATGCTGAACCAAAAGAAATACACTGAAGCTTATATTATAGCCAAGAAAATTGGATCAAAACGAGAATTTAACTAATTTTTTTAGCTTCATTCTGACTATTTTCTATATCCATTAAAACTAATACTTGACGACCAAAAGGTTTATAAATAGTCTTGGAAACTGAAACATTATTTAGTTGCAATTATATATGCTTTAATTTCGATATGGCAAATGTTTGCCGACATAGAAAAGAATGAGGGATAAAGAATATTAAAGCAAAGCGATACTATAATATATATAATAATGCTATCTATTAAAATATCATATAATATAAAATATATTCGATAATAAAGTTCTATTTGATTTTGTAAATTTAGTTGAATATGATTAAGACACCTTTTTTTATAAGAAAACTGATTTCATCAAAGTTTACCTTTTTTGGTAATTTCTAAGGAAATTGTTTCAGAAATGAAACAATTTTTTCAAGATTGGCAAAGGTAATCGTAGTCGATTGAACTAGAAAAGTTCTAAAAAAGTTTTAATACCTAACTAGTTACATAATGATTTTAAATCGAAAGGAGTCCTCCTTAACCAAATTGCAAATTATTGTCTCTTATTAGCAACCAAGGCATTTGCTGCCTCTTACTTAAGCCTTCTAGAAACCTAATATACTCTTTCTATTGTATGTATAATGGGTATCAGAAAAAAGGATTCCCTTATTTTTTATTTGACTTTGGGGACGACTGTCTGGCTGATATGCTTTAAAGCGTAAGGAAATGAAATGTTGGGTGAGGTAAGTGTGGGGCAACAAAGAAAAAAAAAAAAAAATGAGGAAAAGAAAGGGCAAAACCCAATATTTGCACAACTGGGTTTTCTTTTATTTCTTTTTTTTATTTCCTGTTTTCTTTTTTTTTTCTTTGCGTCGGTTTTGGTCCCTCATGTTTGGTTGGGATTTCTTTTCATTATTTAAATTTTTGTGCATTTAGAGTTGATTTGGCTAAAACAGTGGATTAGGATTAGTTTTGGGTCTAAGGGGAGTCATAGACATCGTCATAGTCGTCGAAAGGAAGCCGTCGGCTAATTGCGGCAAATTCCCTAATGGGCCACATCCATGTCCGTTCCATTCACATTCTGTTGTCGGCCCTCTCGTGCCTTAAATTTTGTATCAACTTAATTGGAATTGTTGTTAGTGTTGGTTGGCTGGCTGACTGGCAACTGCATCAGACAGGAAAATGGGAGGGAGTATAGGAGTAATAGTTGTAGTTGTAGGTGGCGACCACAAAACCTGCCACATAAAAGCATTCTGCAACAGTCAGCGACCTAACAGAACCCACCTCTTGTTACCAGCTCCAGCTTCTACTCCTATTCCTGTTCCTGCTCCTTCCAAGCGTGTTGAAGACGTGCAAATTATTGCCACGCCGGGAATTAGGTCAACATGGCCACATTTCCCTGCTCCCAGTCCCGGTTGCGTTGCTTCAATCGTCACTTGTTATTGTTATGGCTCTTTGTTGTTGCTAAATTAAGGGTTGCCATCCCACAACCCGCACCTTTCTCTCTCTCTCTCTCTCTCTCTCTCTCTAACCAACCCTTTTTACCCCTTGCTGTCGCTCCCCCCAAAACTGTAGCAATTTTTCATTAAACATTTAAATATGGCGAAAAAAAAGGCGTTTGCTTGATGGGCGTGTCGCAAAGCCATTTGCATATTTTGTTTGCAGAAATTTCTGTGTGCGTGAGGGAGACAAAGATAGAAGAAAAGAGAGATGGAGATGAAAATGAACAGATTTCTTTCACTGAATGCGTTTCGTTTTGTTTACTTGATGGAAATTTTTATAAATGGCAAAAGAGCCGACCGAAAAAAGGAAAAAAAAAAACCTTTTTGTTTTTTTCTTCTTCTCTGTAGATGGCGCCACCTAGTTCAAGGCGAACATTGGTATTTCCCAACCCTTTTAGTTTCTGTTTTTATCTTTATCTTTGTAAATGTGGCTCTATGTTGTCTAGTCTAACAAAGTTGTTTGCGGTTTTAAAAGAAAAAAAAACGACATTGGAAATGTCAGAAATTGGTATAAAACCATTCACAAATATGCTGGGGTTACGGTTTATTAGATTATCGGTTATGGCTTTCAACAAAAGCATTATACATAGATATGAAAGATATACAAAAAAAAATTCGTTTGTTTTAAGATTAAAGTAAAGATTTTGGTTTTCAATTGTAATTGTTCTTTATAGGTTATAAAAAGTTATGGTTCTATAGAATCCTGTGTGCAGGATATACGCAGGATGCTTTTGAAACTTGGAATCACTAATCTCTGAACTATTAGCGTATATATATTCCTGATTTGTATTAGTTTTAATGATTTGAAGTATGAAATTCGGCGTCGTTTATGTATGTTAACATACAATAGATCATATAGAAGATGCTTAAGAAACTTGCGGTTTCAACTGAAATGGGTCACTATATAGATCAAATACGTTTGCTCGCAATCGGTCAGAAATCTTCTGAAGTTAGGAACAAAAAAGCTAAACTTTTCAACAGTTTGAAAACAAAAAAACCCAGTCGGCTCTCTAAAAACTATTTCTACTATGCCTAATTAGATAGAAAATAAAAATTACTTAAGCCAATTACTAGATTCATGATCAAAGCTAAAAACCTTTACCAACTGTTTTAAGAAACTTAAGAGAAGAATAAAAAACAGCTGCGATTCTGTATTATACAGTCATAGTTAAAGAAAATGATTCATTTGACTTTTGATATATGCAAATATGCGTTTTTTTCACACACACCCACACACACACTCACACACTTTTTATCAATATTCAGTTATACAAGAAGTATGAAAGAAATTCGAAATGAAAGAAAAGAAGAATGAATAAAAAGTGAATATAAGACAAAACAACGAACCAGCAGCAAACAAGCATCAAATCAACAAACAAACAAACAACATATGAATGTCTGCTGTCCATGGCCCCTAGCCACCACCCTTACCCCACTATGCGTTCACTTTGCTACGTGACCCACTCCCACGAACCACCCAACTACCACCTACTCATTCTCCCCTTTTCAGTGGCAGGCCACTTCACTGCGCTGCTTCAATTCACTTCACTTCGTTCTTTTCTCTAGTAATTTTCTCTAGCTTCCTTTACCTCACATTTCCCCCCAAACCCCACCACCGTACTTCACGTAGAGAAGAAAAACGCCCAAGCAACCGCCACTCTACCGCTTGGGCCGAGTGCTTTGCGCCAATTTTTTCATGTTTTCATGCGTGTTGCGTGTGCACAACAAAAGCGAAAACAAAAACAACGATGACGATGACGAGGACGAGGATGAGGATGATTGTTAAAGTGTGGCAGCAACAACAGGAACAATGGAGCAACATTGTAAATGTGTAAATGTATAGATGTATGTGTGTAGATTTGTAAGTGTGTGTGTGTGTGTGGGAGAGAAGTCAAGTGCCTGGCAAAGGCAATCACACATACATAGACAAACATACATCAAATATGTATTTATCTAGCTTTCTCTTTTGCGCTTACAAAACGTGTCTGGTCTGTCTTTCTATGTGTGTGTGTGTGTGCCAGTTTCTATTGCATAACTGGTAACTTGGCACTTTGGCTTGGCGCGCCTTAAAGTAGACTCTACTTTTTCTTCTCATCTTTCCCCTATTTTCTATTATTTGTTGCTATTGTACTCGAATTTCCGTTAATAAAAACCTACCCCCAACATATCCCCCCCCTGTACCATACACTTTTACCTTTTTTTTTTGGCATGTGAAATTTATTTGCCATTTTCATTTGGACTAATTTTTGTGTGTTTTGGTAGGTAATCCAAATTTATGGCAAGGTGTAAGACTAAAAACTGGAACAGCTGCTAATATAATAATCTGTCAACAATTGTTGATTGCTGGGCAAATCGACAATAAGAGAGAGAGAGAGAGAAGGGAGAGAGGGGAGGGCATTACCAATTCATACATATATAATCAAACATAACATAAACAAACCTTCATCTGAAAACAAAATAGAAACAACAAAAACTTTTTTCTCTCCATCTTCTGTAAACATTTTTATAAAAAAAAAAGCAAAATATAAACGAAATCTGGGCACGGGATATATAGAGAATATAGAGACGTACGACTGGCCATCATAAATTCCGTCCATGTGAAAATAAATATAAACGAAACAAACAACCAAAAGGGTCGATAGCTAATTTACATTATTAAAAAGTTTTTCTACCCTTTCAATATAAAATTATCTAAAGGTAATAAAGTTTATATATGTATACACATATAATATATATTATGTATAGTTTATATATGTATATAAATATTGTTTGTATAGTTCATATTACATGACTTTATAACATAAATTGAAAATTTTTAAAACTGGTAAACATTATTCTAGAGGTGAAAAAAGTAATGGCTTTTTTTTATGTGACAAATTTCGTCTTAAATATTTAGTAAAAATTGAAACGTTTCAATTAGTTTAAATATATAAATAAATATATGAATCTTTAACTGAAACTCTAAATTTATATATATAAATTAAGATTTACATATATAAGATATTTCCATTATCATATACATAGATGGAAAATATCAAAATCAAAACTAAATATTAAAAAAAATTATTTAACTTCTTCTGTAACTTTTTGGACCTTAAACGAAATATGGGAATAAATATCATTGATTTACTTTCTTAAAATATTATTAGAAATCTTATCTTATATATCTCATTGATATTGGAAATATTATCTGTTCATATTATTAATTTTTTGCCATTAAAAATCAAAACTAAATATTAAAAAAATTATTTAACTTCTTCTGTAAATTTTTGGACCTTAAACGGAATATTGGAATAAATATTCATTCATTTCCTATCTTAAAATATTATTAGCAATCTTAGATTATATATCTCATTGATATTGGCAATATTATCTATTCATATCATTAATTTTTTGCCATGAAAAATGTGCAAATTTTTGTTCAAAATTAATTTTATAAAAAAACAAATTTGAACACGCCAATTCTTTTTTATTTATCATTCCTTTAACACATACATATATATATACATATATATATATAATATAGCTTCTGATAATGCATATATATGTATGTGTATAGGGTAAGCTTATATATCTGCATGATTTTTATCAAATTGGCCAATATATAAAAACCTTATTTAAAGATAAAGTATCTCCAAGCTGATTAAAAAGTTCTGCTGACTAATTTTTATAGAAATTAGTGCAAGTTATTAAAAAATTGTGTCAATAATATTTAGAAAAAGAACTAATAATTCCTTAATTTACATTAATAAATTCTATGTTTAGTATATAAACTATATTTCAATTCATAAGAAATAGTTAAAATGGAACTTAATTTGAGCAGACTTTAAAATAATAAAAATAAAACAAAAACAAATAATTTATGACAGATGGACTTGGTTACATAATATCAAATGTCTAGCTATATATCTATGTACAAATATACATACATACATGTATATATACATATATATACCCAAAGTAATCCCCCAAACCAACACAACCCATTTTGCAAGAGCATTAACAAAAAAAAAATACAAAAATGAAGAGCTGGAAAAGTGAAAGAATTTGAAATTGAAACTTGGTTGATGACGCATTCCAACAATAATGAGACAAACGCCAGCGACAGAGAACCGCAGCCAAGCAGCAAAACCAAACCAAAATGAATTCGCAAATGCAACACAGTTGTGGGTAAACATAATAAACACACACACACACGTACACACACACACACACTAAGCACCAGTTTAGAAGAGAACAATTGATCAAATTAATCCACAGAATCAATGCAGAAGCAACGCATAAACAGAATAAAGAATTGTCAAGATAAACAACACAAAATATATCTAGACTTCAATTTGGATTGAATAATAAAGAGGAATGAGTAATGAATTAGAGAAGAGGGACTAGGTAACAAAGAAAGGGGGGACTCGGGAAGAATGTTTCAACAAAAATGGTTAAAATTTTGGGTTAATCAGCTATACAAATATCATAAGTTTTTAATGTTACGGCAGATGGGTTAATGTACAAACGATTTTCGATACGTGACTGTCTATTTATATCGGTTAGGCTTGTTGTAATATCGGTAAAATTAGTCTATTGGTTATTTAAGGGTTTAATAATATTAAGAATGGTTCTAAATTCGTTTCACTAATGCTTAAAATATTCGTTTTGGTTATTTGTTTAAAGGGTTTCGCTTGTGAAACAATTTCTAGAGGAATAAAATAAGATCAAAGTTGAATTTACTTTAATTTATACGAAATAGTTGTATAATTGTTTAACTAGATAATTTTGTCTTTATTTACATTATATACTCTTTTGTAATACATATAAGAACAAAACTATAGCATAAACCCATAGATCCAATAAGAAAACTTTTGAAATATAAGCCTTGGATTAAGATCTTTTCAGTTACAGATCCAATAAGAAAACGTTTGATAGTAGATAGATAGATTTTCAGTTACATGAACTAGAAGATCATATAAGCCATATAAATTTCCAGTTTTAGCTTATATTAAAAACTTTTACGGTACCTAAAGTTGACCTATTCCATAAGCTATCAGGTCTTGTATCAAGTACAAATTTTTTTGTTAGTAAAATATTTTTATATTTTGGTTGAACATTTGCTAAAACTCAAATCAAAATGCCACGAGACTGAGTTAAAAGTATTTGATGAAACATTTGACAAATAATTTCGTTAAAGAATTTTTTAAATATTTTTTGTTTTTTCGAAATTACTTTGGTTTTTTTTCTCTTTTTGTTTTTTTAATCCAAACATTCATTCATACATATTTACTCGCAGTGCTATATAATAACTGACTCCCCAACAAAATGGAAACAAAAAAAAAAAAAAAAAAACAAACAGATGTACAAATAAGTGCGCGAGCCAAAAGGAAGCAAGAGGTCATAAAGGGGGGCGGGTAAGAATGATGATGAAGAAGAAGAGAAGGAGGGGAAAAAGATCTGCAGTAGTACTCATGCCATGCCAAAGGAATGCAACGCAATACAAAAGTCAATGGGAAGCAATGGCTATGGAAGTGGTGGTGGTGGTTGGTTGTTGGTGGCACGTGTAGGGTAAGAGTGGAGGGGGTGGGGCCTGGGCGGGTACCAGCAACATTCTAAATTACAAACATGCTATTTATTCGGACGAGTCTTGTGTGTTAGTAGCGTGTGTATGTGTGTGTGGAGCAGGCGAAGAATGCTTCCCATAGCTATCCCATTGGATAGGGCCAGAGAGTTACAACATCGAGAATATATACCATATATATGTATGTATATATATACAAAATGGTATATTTATTTCAAAAACTAAAATTTATTACATTTATTTTGTTATTTTGATAACAAATTGAATTAAAACATTCTATTTTTGTTATCACAGAGATTAAAAACCAAATTTCAAATTGAATTTATTAGTTTATGTATAACCAATTCTTTTTAGCGGTTTTTGATTGAATTGTCAATAAAAAGTAACTGTTAAATACAAATGGAAACAACCAAAAAAGGTTTAAAATAGTCAATTTTATTTTTAAAAAAAGTTTTTTGATTCAAAAACTAGCAAATATAAGAAAACATTTCTTTCAAAATTTTGCAAGAAATTCTTAATAAACTCCTAAACCTGAAACAAAACTGTTATTTTCTTATTTTATTGGATAGAATAACAGTTAAACGCGATAGAAAACCACTTTTGGAATGTAAAAAAACTAGAATTCAAAATTCAAAGTTAATTTTGTCCTTCTAAACCTAACAATTTTTAAAACTAACTTACTTTCTGAGCTTTGTATGCCCTTCCAACTTCTTATTTTCGTAATTTGTAACTGTTATTTAAAAGCCAAATATATTTAAGACCAAAGAAGTCGAACCCACACGTACTGCACCACACTAGAAACCCAATTTTATCTTCTCACAGGTAAATAATATAGTCCATATAATCAACCGATTTTAATGATATTTGATAAACTTTGTTAGAAGTCGAATGAATTATTAAAAGTTTCACAAAACTAATAAAAAGAATCGTTTTAGTGTCCCTAGCTTAAGAAACAAAAAGCTTTTCATACTAAAAATATTATTTTAACTGATTCTTCCAATGTTAGCTATATGATATAGACAATCGATATCGTTAAAAATGGTGGTGGTAGTATTTATATATAAACCAAACTTGAAAATAACAAATTGCATGGTAATCACTTCAAATATCAATAAAGCTTTTGACCTATAACTCAATTTTCAACCTATTATACCTATACCAGCTATATAATATTGTGCGGTATGTTTCGTAGATAGAAAAAAAGCTTTTGTAAAAAACTTTTAGATCTATAGATAGTTTTTCCTTCCTTCTAAAAAATATAATAATATTTCTTTGAAGGGGAAATGAAATTCTCCTAATCACTTTGAAGGACCTGACAGTAAAGTAAAAAATTACCTCACTTATCAAACAAATATCATAGATAAGTGAAAACAAAGAGTCCAATGAATTTTATGTTTTATAGAAACAAACAAAGAAAATTGTAAAATAATTTCTAATATTGAATCACTTTCTAACATTTGTTTATATTTTTATATTTGTTTTTTTTAATTTCACTTACCTTGTAGACATCACCATAGGTGCCGGAGCCAATTTTCTGGATGAGCTCGTATTCATCTTGAGGATTTCGTCTGGATATATCGGAACTGAGCAAATTGGCATTATGATGACTATGAGCGGAGGCCATGATTTGTGTGTTTGTGTGTGTGTGTTTGAGGTTTTTTTTAATAAAAGTCCTCCTTCCTTCCGCTTTCCTATGTGTATGTGAGTGTGTGTGTGTTTAACCGCTGCTGCGGCTGCTGCTGCCTGCTCCTGCTGTGGTTGTTGTTGTTATTATTATTTTTATTATCGGTAATTCAAACGGTAATCAAATGCATTTTGCAAACACGCACGCACTCGCACACTAACACTGGCACACAGAGTTGCGTAACGTTAACACGATATTCTATATATAATATTATCAGATATATATGTATTTATATATTTATATATATAAATGTAGATTGAAATATTAGCTCACACTGGAATTGAATGGCAAAATAGATGACGCAGAGAAATCATTAAATGAACAAGCAAAAACAACAACAAACAAGCCAGCAAAAAGAACAAATAACAAAAAAAAAACTGGAATCAAAAGCTAGCAGCAGCAGCAAACACAACAACAACAACAACAACGGCAGCAGCAAGAACAATATCAGAAGAGCAAAAATAATGATAAACGCGACGCACCGCAACGTTGCAGCCAGTGAAAGCGGCGCCGTACAAAACTGACAAGGGGGGAACACCGAGAGAGTGAGAGAGGAGAGCAACCCGCGTGGGCTAAAAGGGGAGCTCCACGCGTGGGCGTGGGGGAAACGATTGCAAAAATTCTTAACAATAGAGAGCGAGAAGAACGGCTTGACAACTCTTTAATATAAGTTTGATTTTCATTATTCTTCTTTTTTTTTGGTTAATAATTATTTTTTTATTGGAATTAAAAAACACAACGCGGACAGAAAGAAACAGGGAGACAGAAAGAGAGAAAGAGATACACGCGCGACGACGACGACAACAAAAAACAAGGGCGACAAGGCGTGTCGCTTTGTAGCTCAGGCCTTCGCCTGTCTTGCTGTTGTTGTTATTTTGTTGGCTGCTGCTGAAACTGTGCCTGCTAATTGTTAATAAAGAACACAACGCACACCACACGCGCTTAAAAATTAAAACAAAGGTGAAATTCTTATTTAGAGTTGTAGCCAGCGATTCATAGAAACGAAATAATCGAATATTCACCGACCGCACAACCGCCTACCTCGAAAACAAAAACAACACTGAGAAAAAAAAACGAAAACAACAGTAATGGCACATCGTTTTTTCCCTACTTCCCGACCAGTATTTTAAAATCGAAGTGGCGCCACTGTGTATCGTTTAACGTACTACGTTTTACCAAGTGTCCCACTCTAGGAAGGTAAGACATCTGGCATCACTTTAAAAGTACGCAACAATTTCAAATAAGTCGAAATATTTTAAATAAACACGCTTTAAATTATAAGATATTCGAACTAGTAACGAAATTGGCATAAGGCTAAAAGAATATTTATATGTTTTTTTTTAATTAACACGGTTGTTCTCTTATGGCATAAAAGAATTCTGCAACTTTTTTTAGTCAACTTACAATGCTTATATAGTATGGCGAAAAATATTCGATTTAGTTTTCCTCTTTAATTTGCCATTTCGTTTTTATTTATAATTTGATTCGTTGATTTCAATTGAAATTCCAAGCCGCTCCTAACAACTGCAAAACAGAGCCTGCCAAGTCGCTGTTAGTTAACCTGTTTCAAAAAGTCTCTGTTAAGGCTCCCAGTATTTAAATCAGTATTTATCTGGCAGCCCTGTCAGTATGGTCAAACCTGTTGCCAATTTTTTTTACCTGTGATTGGCTTTCTTCTGAGTTTCTTTTAGGCCTGGCTTAAAGAATTAACTCTTAAAAACAAACAAGAAAAATAGTGCAAAAAAAAGAAAAGAAATTTACCACGAATCATTTGGAAATTATGTAACAAAGAAAATGTAAAACTAAAAGGCGCTTAATTTGAAAAATTCAAATTAAAAGTAAGTAAAATGGGAGTAAACTCACATAGATGGTAATTACTACGTGTACACCCATACAAATACATACAGATTCAGGCCTAGAGTCGCACACACACTCTCAAGCGTAACTGTAATTGAAGCCAACAAATGATTTGTAAGACAATTTTTTTGTTTAATTTGTATTTTTTATTTTTTTTTGGGTAGAAAATGCAGCATGGATCCATAGCCATTCGCCTACAGAAACAGGAAGCCCTGCCAAATGCAATTTCTGGGGTAGGTATTCCAACCACTTCCTTCGCCATCTGCCCACTCAACCAATAAAACTTGCTTATTGACTTTTGCTCTTCTTCGTTTCTTCCATTACATTGATCTTCAGCCTGATTCCGTCAATTGGACGCCGTTGCATGAAGCCGTTGCCGCTGGTGATGATAAGCGCGTGGAAGTTCTCCTCTCTTCTAGTTCCAGTCATACGGATCGCTTGGCAAAAGAATCAAATCATGGCAATACTGCATTACATGAAGCAGCCAGTCGTGGTTATAGCCGTTGTGTGAAATTAATTTGCGCCAAGCCACCGCAACAAACCAAGGAAAAGCCTTCAGGTAGTGGTGGTTCTAAGGTCAAGGCAAGAGTGGCAGCTACCACCATAGAAGCCCTACATAACAGTACACTGAGCATTATCAATAATGAGGGATTATCCGCTCTCCATTTGGCCGCCCAAAATGGTCATAATCAAAGCTCGAGAGAGCTTTTGTTAGCTGGTGCTGATCCCGATGTACAAAATAATGTAAGTTTGCGATATTAGGGCTAAATCTTAAGTGAAAAGAAAGGGTATATGTATTTCCAACATTTATCTTTAAGAGATCGTTTCAGTTTGTCGTGTAGTTTTAAAGAAAAACGTAAAAACCTTAAAGCCGATGTTTTTAAAAGGGAAGAAATTTCTTTTAAAAACTCTTTAAAAGAGAAGGCAGGCTTGGTTACTTTTTTCTAAGAGAATCGGTTAATAAAACTATAAATGGTTTAATACTATTATAATAACTTGCCTAAAGTTTATGGTTTATAAATATATAACTAAATTCTTCTTTGCTTCATTCCAGTATGGGGATACTCCTTTACACACGGCCTGCCGATACGGACATGCTGGCGTTACCCGTATTCTGCTGTCCGCCTTATGTGATCCTAATAAAACCAATCTAAATGGCGACACCGCCTTACATATAACATCTGCCATGGGTAGACGAAAACTAACACGAATTCTTTTGGAAGCCGATGCCCGTTTGAGTATAAAGAATGCCCAAGGTGATTGTCCAATGCATATAGCTATCAGGAAGAACTATCGTGAGATTATAGAAATACTCAACACACCAAGGCGTATACGTAATCGCAAAGAGAAGCATTCTAAGGAAGAGAAGGATAGAAATGGAGATCGTGAAAAGGATAGAGATACTGTGGATAAAGGTATCAATTGGTCACCATATGGTTGTCATTACTTTCCCGATCCTCGTGCATTTCCCTCACCCAAATTGGAAACGCTACCCAAAGAGCCTTTGCGACCGGGCGAACAATACTATCTGGATTTGGCAGGGCACATCCACAAAGGGCAAGTGAGTGTGGGTAACACATGCTATTGTGGTCCCTTTTTCCGGCATATTGAAAACAAATTGAATTGCAATCGCAAGAGTTTAAAGAAATACGTACATAAGACCAAAGAGCGATTGGGTCACAAGGTGCAGGCACTGGCCATCAAAACGAACGATCAAATCGAGCAACTGACACGGACAATGATCGAAGATCGTTTGAGATGTGAAAGTAAAAGGCAATATTTGAATGAGTTTTTACTTCGTGGCAATCCTGAAAGGCATTCTACTTCATTCCATCATAATAGAGCCACACTGGAGAGGTCATTATCTCGATGTCGTAGTTTGGAGCTATTGGAGAAGCACATGGAAAACCGTACAATGAAAAATTCCAGGTCGGTGGATGGTCTCGAGGAAGATGATGAAGATGAACAGGATGGTCTGGAAATTGAAGCAGCAGTAGAAGCTATTGTACATCGCACCGAAGAGAGTGACGACAACGAAACGGAGGAAGAAGAGGAGGCATCCCCAGAGAATCCGGCTCCCACATCTTCACAAGATCTCACCAATGAAGATCACTCAAAATTGGACGAATTAAAATTGGATTTCCTTAAAGTCTCTGAAAGATTGGGCGTTTTGCTAGAGAAGACTACATTAATAATGGAAAGAGATAGCGAACAAGAGCAAAAACTTCCAATATCCTCACCTCTATCATCCTTATCGCCGCCTTTTAAGCCCAGTCCGGAAAGACCAGAGTCCCTTAACCTGAGGGAAGACAAGGAGAGTGACGAATACACACATGTTCTGCGACGGTATCCCAACTCTAGTGAAACATCAAATCCCTCGCAAAACAGTTGGGAGACTTGCACACCTTCGCCCAGATATTATCCTCGTTTCGGTCGCGGAGAGAATATGTTAAATTCGGTTATAAAAGCATTGCGCAAGGATGCGGAACTCAATCAGGAAGAGGATGCCGTCAAGAGTGCTGCACGCAATGAGAGTCTTGGTGAACGCTTGGGTAACGACAAATTACTCTACAAAGAGGAGGCCAATCTGAAAAGGCAACCACTTTGCCTAGAGCAAGAGAATCTCCGGCATTTGCCCATTATGTCTAACCTTTTCTATTCAAATCCCATAAGGGAATATAACGAGGAATACGGCGAACAAATGGAAATCCATGGAAATGGCATGATTGAAAATAAAGTGGAAATCCGCAATAGTGAAATAAAATGTTTAAAGAAGGCCAACAATTTTCATCCCATGGAGGCAACGGCTAGTACACCATCACCCACTTATAGTATACCCCATAGGAATACAATGTCTGGCCTTGCCCAACAGCCGCAATTCGGTTTACCTGTGCAACGATCCCAGAACTTTGTACCCAAAGATGCCTATTTTCACGAGTTGCCTCATCGACGTAAAATCATTTCAAATTCGGGCTATTTACCAAATCCACCACATCCGCATCCAAATCCAAATATCTTTAATCATCCGCATCCACATCCCCATACGCAGGCGCAGCCGCAGGCACTGCCAATCCAACGACCAAACGAATATGTTAGCCTTAGTCGTAGTGCACAACATTTGGCGGGATTTTCGAGTCCTTCGATTGCTTCACAAAACGCCGCTTCATCAATGGCCTGGCAAAATCGTCCAGTTATTGGCGATTTGGATTTAGATGATATTGGTCTATATAGTAATAATGTATCCAGTCTGGTTTAAAATCGGTTCTCTATACTTTGTAAATATTTTCAATCTAATTTATTTAATATTGATTCAAATTATAAACGAAATTTTAAATTTAAATTCCTAAACAAAAAGAGGTGAAATTTTTTGTAAAATTTGAAAAAAGATTATTTTAAAAATTTAAATTTTTATATAAAAAATGTTCTATTTATTGGACAACCACAAAATAACAAAAGCATTTACTTTGCATTTTGTAAATAATTTACTATATAATTTATTTAACATTATCTTTAAGCGATCAGACAATATAAGCAATATTGAAATTTTAAAAATTGAAATTGAAAATTTGCAAAATGCTGCAATAATTCTTAAAAAAAACAAAAGATTAAAATTGTAAAATTTCAATCTTAATTTTGAAAAATTTTAAGAGAAATCTAAGTCCATTTCAAAATTGTTAAAATACTCACTTTAAAAAATCTTAAATTATGTTAAAATTAAAAACTATATCTAACTAATTGATCCCATTTTGAATAATTTTCAAAAATTAATTTACTTAAATAACGCAAGACTTGACGATTTTTAAGTTATAGAGACTATATCAACGAATTTGTATTATTCAGTTTCCTGATCTAAACCATATCAAAACTAAAGACCTAAACCCTTGAAAGAAAAACAACTCGGTTAACTTTTGTTTTAACAGACTAAATGCAAATCGAAATAGATTTTCGATCAAAATATATTTATATATACAGATATATATATATATATTTGTATCTTTAAAAATTGTTTTAATAATTATAATTAATGTTAATTTATGTGTAAATATCAGAATGTCAAATACATATACATAATAATATATATATATATATATTTATTGATAACAGATCCGTGTAATTTGGTGTTTATTTTTGTTAAATAATGCGACTATAACTGAACAGTAAGTAGAATATAACATAAAATTGATTTATAAATATTCGACATGGACAAAAAGATATATAGAGTAGATATAGTGAATTTTGAAAAAAGAGCATTAATTAATTAATCAATCTAGCAGCAATGATATCGATATCAATATGTAATTGTTTGTTGTTGTTCTTGTTTTTGTTTACTCGATGTGTATGTGTATGTGTTTCTGTTAGTTGGATATAGCTTTAAAATCATCTGATCGATCTCATCTGCTACTTAAATTATTGCATCTTAATTATAATTCTTAAATTCTGAATAGTCATTATACAAATTACATAGAGCCAATTCATGATCCATTAATCATAAAGAGTTTTTTTAGACCGATTTACGATTTTTTTTTCCTCCCTTTAGTTTTTGTTTTTTTCTCTTTGTTGCACCGCATCGCTTATGCTAGTATTTAAATCTATATATATTTTCCGGTTTCTTGGCTGGTTTTATCTTCGTTTTTGCTTTTTATCAAATTTTTTGTTATTTGTTTGTTGTAACTAAACAAATTGTTGTAATAGAGTTTTTAAGAGTTAGAGGAGGAAGTTGTAGGATAATATGAACTAATGCTTTCTTTTTCTTATGTTTCGTTTTTGGGGGATAATTCAGGTAATATTTCAAAGGGGATTGGTATCGGAGTCTTCGCGCTCTTGGATTGTGCTTATGCTTTGTTGCAAGGCATTCGGTGTTAGCCATTCTCTGTAAATATAATATAATAAAATAGATTATATAAATATAAACAATAAAGAAAAGTCATTCACTCACTTTGGCAAACATCTTTGTAGAAATGGCACACAGGAGCTAAAATGCGCTAAACGATTGACCCAGCTGGGTATTTCTTGGCCGCAAAGTATCTAATGAAACATACAAACAAATTTAATAGGTTTTAAATTTTAATCTTTTGATATTTGTTTTTGTTTTACCTGTGTTAAATTGCCCGAAAAATGATTGCAATTATTGTTCATCAGGTGATAGCGATCGCCACGAAATTGATTACCCAATTCCTCGACAATTCTTCGCACTTCCTCATAGGTGAAATCGGTACAACCGATTTGTATACTTTGTCGAAATTGAAATTGGTCACCTAATTCATCGTGATCACGTGGTGAGATTTCAAAAACGCCCGTAAATGGAAATGGATGGCCACCATAGGCAAATTCGGTGCCAAATGCCTCAACGCCGGAATGGAATACGCCCAGACCAATGGAAGTGGTGTACTCATTGATCCAGTACTATTTAAAAAGAGAAAAAATTATTTAATTAATTAAGTTAACTGTATTTTATATTGAGATTTGATTTTGAATAGAAAAAACTGAAAATTATAATTCCAAAGAAATATTAAAAAACCGAAATGTATTCATATGGAACCATATTAAAGTAATTTGTTTTTGGTAATATTTTAATCTTACCATATCATAGACATTCAATATAACTGGCTCTCGAGTACCCATATTTGCTGGCAATAGCTCTTCATTACCAATTTCGTCTTTTGGTACACTCAGACAGCTTGGAAATGAAAGATTGCACGGCAATCCGTTGGAGAACATTGAATTAAATGCGTTGTTTTGTGGGTGTTTAGGGTTGCCACCTCGATTGCTTCAACACCGCCGCCTTCCTTCAAATGTGTCTACAACAAAAACAACAATCTGCGACAAAAGAAATTGGAGATGTGAATGAGATGATAAACAAATTTAGAAACCACAATTATTGATACATATAGAAAAACAAAATCATTTATATCGAGTATATATGTAACAACAAACACACATGTGCCTGCATATGTACATAGATTTGTATATAAGGCTTATGCAGTTACATATACACACACACACGCACGCACACATGTGTACATTACATCCGTATGTTTGTATGCTCCCACATATGCATGTGTCATAGGGCTTTAAAAAAAAGAAAACAAGGAAGTCAACTTACACTTCTTTTATTATTTCCTGTCTGTTAATAAGCCATACTCTTTGTCTTCTGTCTCGCTTTCTCAATCTGCGTTGGTGTAAACAAAACAAATTTTATAAACAATAAAAGCTGCAAAATTCTCGGCCAAACACCAGTGTTGTAAAGTTAATAAATCATCGATAGTAACGATTGTTTTGCCTTGTCTAATACCGATTGCTTTGTATTTTTTTACGATTTTATAGTCGATTTTTTTGTTTTGAGCGCTATAATTATTATATAGTGATTCGATCTTTATAAACTTTAATGAAAGTTGTGTTAGTCGGTCTAAAATTAGTGTAAGTTAATCTTAATCAGTGTATTCGCGCAAAAAATTAAGTGAAACTAACAAAATGTGTGAAATGTGGAGCGGATTTCTATTGTACGTCTTATGACATTTATTTGTCCAGTTTAGAATTAGGTAAGTTAATTATCTTTTTTTTAAAGTCAGCTTTGTCTTTATTATGAGATAGCTTTCTTTTTCTTACAAAATAAATCTTAAGCTATCAATCCATCTCCTACGCCTCAGCACACTAGGCGATAGGAAATATATCTGCCAGCTGTCTCTGAGGCTCGTATAATTTTAACTACTTGTCCGCGTTTTAGGCCAAAATAACGGGCCACCGGATCACCTGCCTGAATTCGCATCAACATGTTCTCCTTAAGTTTATAACGACTCAGCAGTTCTTGTTTCTCTTCCGCTGTCATTACCACATGCTCAGGCACCAAGTCATGTTCCGTGATATTTATCAATAGTTCCGATTCCAGAAATTGTTCCAATATGTACTTGGGTGCCATATCCACAAGAGATTGTTTGGCCGACGGCGTCATGCCGCCCTGAACCACAACAATTGCTCGATGAATATTCTCCTCCTGCATGCGGGTGCAATAGGTTTTAATTGTCTTGATGCCAATTTTGGGCTCCTCGGGGAAAAAGACAAACATCTGATCGGTGGGATCATCGTTGTGGGCAACCAGCACAATTAAGTCCGAACGACCCGGTCTCTTCTCGCTTGGCTTGTCACCAAACATTTCCTTAAACTGCTCCAGCGTTTGGTCCAATTCATCCTGGGTAACCAAATAGCCGCGGTCGTGGCTCAGCTGCATTATGGTCTTTCGTATGCGCCATAGTTTATAGGTTTCCGCTTCATCATCCATGGTTTTTTTAGGAAAATTTCTAGAGCACGCGGAAAATTCAGACTACTCAGGGTGAGCTCTTGCCACGCAATAACGAGATTCATCGATTGCATTGTGTTCATACACTATCGACTATCGCATATGAGATGGCAATTGTGCTTACGATAGTTGCGATTGCATTTATTTCACAATTTTGATAAATTAAATTGGATGAAATTAGTTGAAGCGTTTGGAAATAGGTATATCATGAACAATTTAGATATTTACTGACTCGTAGTTGAGTTAAATAATAAAAAGCCATAAGCTTAGAATAGTTAGCCTAAAATATGCTTTAAAATAGCCAATAACTTTAGCAAAAATGTGGAATATATTATAAAAACAGTTTATCAATTTATTAGTTATTATCATGAAATTTATTTAAGCTTTAATAACTGTTATAATGTTTAAATCTTATTTTTATATACATAAAACAGCCTTAAATTTCAACCAGTCGATTACAGCTCGCTGTCGACAAATTCCAGCTGTAGTTTTAACATGTTTCTAGTATTTAAGAAAATGCTTAAATAGTTTGTTGTTATCTTTCTAGTTTTTAATTTAAAAACTTTTAAAATTACACAATTTTGAATTTTGTTCAGTTTATAAAAAAAGGAAGTCACTGTGGCTTTTCTTTTTTTGACTCCATCTGGCGTTACAAATGTGAATTATCATCATTTGCTCACTAGCGCTCCCAGCGCTTTGCCTGCCCAGCACTCAGCTTTTGTCAGTGTGTGCCACAACGGTTATTATTTCAATTTAAATATTTCTGTTCAAAATGATATTTCACCGCATATATTTTCGTTTGGTTGGAGATGAAATGGGTCTACTCTCACGTTTTCTTTTTGTTTATATGACCGCATAATGAACTCGTTGCCTGCCACTCATGTTGTATATTCTTTTTTTTTTTAGTTTTTGTTGTTTTTCCTAATATTTTACGTGTAACATTCAATTATTGGCAAAATGCAGACATTTGACGCACAAAAAAAATAATGTTAATATTCTTGTGTATATCCTTTGTCTGCATGCCTGAAACTAAAAATGTCGTTAATATTTTTTCACCCCCCTCCCCATTACTATGTATGGAGGAGGGGTGCCTCCTCTAAGCACAATTATTTGAAACATCATCGTCTATGACTTTCCATTTGAGAAGCGGCGGCATCTCACGTAGCAGCGCGTCAATGACTTGACTGACAGTTTATTTAATAGAAAATTTTGCGAGGGCAAAAAAAAAAAAAAAAAAAATACATTTTCCCTTTTTTTTTCTCCCTTTGCCTTTTTTTTTTTTTTTTTTTGCTCAACTAGTTTTTACCACAATTTGACAAAACATAATAAATGGAAACCAAACCATATGCTGGCTTAAAAAACTAGCAAGGGAGGGGGAGAAGGTAGGGAATAATAATAATAAAAAAAGAAATTGTAAATCTAATAAAAATCCACTTTGTGCAAGTATGAAAAATGAACGATGAATTTCATTATAAATGCAAAAATATTGCAGCTAAAAGAGAGATAAAAGCGAATGCTGGACATCAAACCCCCCCAACCCCCTACCACCATTCTTAAACGACCCCATCCCCCTCTTTCTCTCTTCGCAACGCGCATTTTTCATTCTCCTAGTAAATCTGATCAAAATCATCGAAGCGCATAGCAAGTGGTAGATAAAGCAAAAGGAAAAATGGAGTAACGGTAAATGGTGGTATGACAGTATGAGTAAGGGGAGAGGGCGGGTGTATGGTGCAGCGAAAAGTTTTAGTTTAGTTTTAACGCTAAGCTGTTGATAACATTTCACCATGATGCCAATGATGATGATGATGACGATGATAATGAAGATGCTAATGATGATGATGATGAAGATGATGATGCTTCTGGTTGATGCCGCCGCATTAACCGCTGTGATAATGTTTGGTATGCCATGTCCTGCGCTCAGGTAAACGCCAATTGCCAAGGACAAAGGCATAGCGCATCATCATCACCCTTCAACTCTTCCCAACGACATCCTTCTGTGCGTGCGCTGCATTTTCTTTGGATAAATTTTTACCTAGCAAATGGAATTTATATGCTTCTTGCCTCATTTCTTATATATATATATATATACTTTTTTTCCGCCGACCTTTCTTTTCTTTTTGGTTTTGGTTAGGAATTTTTATAATTATTTGCATAATGACTTTCTTGACGTGAAGATGAAGGCCAATGACATATAAAGTTCAATGCTGATAAAAAAAAAATTTTTGCATATGGAAATTGCCTTGTCTACCAAATCATCTGTAAAGTCATTGTCTAACAATTTTAAAAAGTTTTTTGTTTTTAAGAAAGTTTTTTAAATTGCATTCTATATATTTGTAACTTTTTAAAGGCAAAGAGTTTAGTTAAGTTTTTTGAGTTTGGTTAGTTGGAAAATCTTAAAAATTGCCAAGCTAAGAATTTAAATAGTTCAGTTATCTTCATAACAGAAACCGATATAACCGATATATATCTAATATACCTAATATCTTATATATATAAGTATAATTTTTCTGGATCACTAGATAAGTTGATTCATGAAAGATAGTTAAATATCCTTCATATATAAACTGGTGATAATTCTCTCATTTTAGTAATCAGTCCAAAAATGAAGCAAGCAATTCGTCCCTGCCGACTTTGAGTATACCCTGTACCAATGATGCTGATCAAGAATATATACTTTATGGGGTCGGAAACGCCAACTTCTGCCTGTTAAATACATTTTAGCGACTTTAAAATACCCTTTTACCCTATGGGTACAGGGTATAATAAGTCTACTTTCAGGTAGTAGTAATTCAGTTAAAAACAAAAACTAAACTAATTTTTATTTGGCTGATTTAATAGAATGATCTTTATTCGATGTTTTTCAAATAAAGCCATATAAATCCGTACTAAAGCAGATATAGTAAATCTATTTACAATCCTTTACCCTACTCATTAACAATCATCATTAGCCTTCATCTCCAAAGTTTTTGATATATCATGAGTCCTTCAGTCGATGGCAACAGGCATTACTATGTGACCTGTTCTAAGGTTTACCTTTTTAAAACTAAGATGTTCCCTTTTACATCGTAGTGTGACCAGTCAGGATCACTCACAGAGCTTTAATTGATCGAAACAGCTAAGCGCCAGTTAACAGTCTACTTTTATAAGAAACATGTTTATCATTCATTAAAGCCAAGACTAATCGTTTCGTAAGAAAAACTATCATCAATTTTCTTGTCTAATACAAAAAATTAACGTACTCTTCATATGCCAGTTGACTCGATTTGATTTCAAGCCGATAACTTGCATATGCCACACTGATAAATTGAGTGCTTTTAAATGGAAAAGCTTTTGGTACAGTCTAGAGCAATGCAATGATTCAGCACTAAAAAGGACTTCTTTAGCTATACGATTAGGCCGTTCTATATTTAGTTTGTACAAAGAACAGAACCCCATCTGAATACCATTATTTTTAATGCTCAATGCTTTGTAGATGTATTGCAAAAGGATGAGGTTAGTTCCAATATGTTACATTGTGACATTAGTGGAAGCTCTAAACATTGTAAAAGTCTGATTATAGCTATGGAACCCAAAACGTTAACAAAGATAAAGCTCATTAAATAACAGCAGCTTGGAGACTCTGTTTAAGGATCCAGCCTGATGACAGTCCATATCAAAAGGGAAAGGGTGAAAGTTCTTTGAGTGTGAGATGGTGACCCCGATGTTTTATACGTTGAATCTAATTACAAACTAAAGGCTACTAATTCAGAAGGTCATAAAAACTTTTATAATTATATTAAAAAGATTTCAAACACGATACAGAAATAACTTTGGATTGCTCTAGTAAAACTTATCAAGAGATAAAGAAAGACAAAAGGATACATATGTTTCTTAGCTATATGAACCTCATTTCCTTGCGATTAAAAGTAATTAGTAATGAAATCTGTTGGAAATCATAACAATATATACGATTTTTAGATTTATCTGATAGAAATATGGATTCAGAGATTAAAGTTTTTGAAAGATTTCAATTGTATCCTTTTGGTCTTTGGACTTACTTTAAAATGACAAGACTTTCAATGTGCTAACAAGGAGTTGAATAAGTTCTTGGAGAGTTTCTTTCTTTTGTTTCCATTGAAGTTGTTCATGACTATTTTATCTTTTTACCAATGATGCCCGGCCTGGTTTCTTACTTTAACATTTTACGTTGTCATCCATCGTCTTGTACTTTTTCTACATCTTGGCTTTTTTGCCTACAAATAATTGTATTAAAATTGGAATTTTTCAATTTGAGAAACGTCTTGGCAGTGCCAGACGACAGCAGGAGCAGGACATGTGACAGCCAACCAACCAACCGACATAGTGGAGTTTCTTCGGAGTTGGTTAAATGCAATACCAAAAAAAAAAAAAAATAAGAAAAGCCCAGAGAAAAGAGAGGGAGAGGGAGAGAGAGAGATAGAGAGGGAGATGTAGAGGGACAGAGAGTGAATGAAGTTGTGTGGCATACGCATTGTTTGGACTGTGGAGACAAACCAGCCAACAGCGACACGATGACTTCCCATGTGTATGTCTGAGCTGGTACCTCTCTCTCACTGTTTGCCCCCCCTCTTCTCTGGACTTCTTGACATTCTTCTAGCTTTGCGCAATTGTTTGATAATGACACTGACATGATGCTGTGGCTCTGTCTGCACTGACAACTAGGCAAGAGAGGCAAAAACCGCCAAGTCCAACGGAATTATATACATATTTACTTACATATACCTATCTCAATATATATATATATATATAAGAATTATTTGTAATGTCTGTGCCTTTGGCAAATTTTGTGTCTACTTCCTGGTCTTGGTTGTTGTTCCTCGGTCTCGTCTTGATCTCATTTCTCTCTGTTAGTTTTTTTTCTTCTTTTTTTTTTTTTGGTGGTCTCTAAATTAAGTTTTAAGCAACATGTCTGCAAAAATCATGCCCCAGGACAACGGCCTAAGCAAAACCAAACCTAAAGAAAAAAAATAAACTTACCTACCTACCGTCATTTCTCTCCCTTGTCCTCCATCTTCTTCCTACTTTTACCCATCCCCTTATGCCATGCAACTCTAACCAATTGTTGTACTTCCCCCCCTCTATTCACCAATTGCTGTTAGTGGCAGTTGCTGGGCCTTGTTTTCTTCTTTTTTTAAATACTCTTTAATAAGGCAGCAGTTGTGACTATTTGATATATAAAGTAAAATATATAGATTTTACTATATAATCGATAACAAAATTGTAAATCGGAGGGGAAGATGTAGCATATTGGTCAGTTGTTGGCCTAAGTTAAAAGTTTGAAAATAGTCGAAAATATTTGTAAGGTTTAAAGTATGATTTATGAAATTTTTAAAGGATTTGCATTATAATCTCGTTTTATTAAGGCTAAAAGTGTTTTTAGGCTTGAAAGTTATGGGATACAATACGTAAATGTAAAAGGACCTTTTATTTCTTTGATCAATAGGTCTATATAATAACATATATATTATATTCTTTGACCTTTAGGTTTATATAATAACATCATCTATAATCTTTTATATAGAGTTCAGTTGAATAACTTATTTATATATTTTTTAAACAGGTATCTTTCAAGAGTTTATAATGATATAAAAAGATTTATAAATCTGATGATACGATCTTGTGTTTAATCTTCTAACTTTCGAACTATTAGAATATTGTTTTATACGTTTAAACTATTAGAACATTTTTTTATAATGTCAATACTCTTCGATTATAAAAAATATATTGATTTGGGAACTTTTTGTTTATAGACAAATATTCTTAAATTATGAAAGAAATTTCTACAACAAACTCGAAAAGAAAGGGCAACCGAAACATATTTGATTATACTATAGTAATTTTAGCTAATCTCATATATCAATCTAATAAAAAACATAAAAAGTAAAGAGGCTATATAACCTTCTGATTCGAGGCTATAAAACCTTTAAATTCAAGGCTATAAATCCTTTCAATTCAAGGCTATAAATCCTTTCCCTTCATTAAACTTAAAGGATAATGTTTCTCTTCTAGAATTGTAAACTTGTAAAGAAAATAGTAACATATAAAAGTTCTTAATGTATGGATTATGTTTGAGAAAATATAAGATATATGAAACATAAGATTCTTCTGTTTTTGATTCGGTATTTTTAATAGTTTTAACATAAATTTAACTACAAAATTATAAAAATATATAAAAGATATCTCTAGTTTCTATATAGAGACAAGTCATTATACAACTTCTCATTACCCCAAAGAGGTCTCCCAGTTTTTCATCTCCTATAAGTAATAGTTAGTCAAAAGTACTTAGGTTAAGTAATATTACATTCAGGGAACAGATACTTAACAATAAACCTGATTTCGATTCCCATCATATGGAAACTGGAATCTCTTCTCTTTATTCTATGATCTCCTGATCATAATGACCTTGCAAGAGGGAGAGAGCAAGTCCTTAGCTCGATCTCACCAAGCTTTCACAGTAAAACTAATACACCTAAACTAATACACCTAATACACCTACTACTACTACTAATATTTGTTACTATGGATATACAGTTACAAATCCATTATATTTATAGGGTATTTAAGTTTCGTTTACTACTCTTAATATGGAGTTGTTCCTGTTGTATTTTTCTTCCTGTTTTTTGTATTTCTATTTGAAGAATGGAAATTGTGTTTTGTGTGTGTTTGCTGCAGTGGTCTTTTCTTATACTCGCTAGCCATGCAGCAGGAGCAGGAGAAACAGCAGTTCCCAACAGTTCCTTGAGTAGTTGCTCCCAACTTCCTATCTACTCTCCCTCTCTCTCTCTTTCTCTTATTCTCTCCTCCCTTCTCCTGTTTGCTGGTGATTTCGTTTTATTGTATTTCACTTGCCGTGGCTGCTATTTACACTGGCTGGCAGTCAACAGTCGTCGCCGTCGTCCTCGTCGGCAGTTGCTTTTCTGCTTTAGCCTATGCCTATTTATATAAGGACTTCTCAGGACTCTGGCATAGGGCATATCGGTAGTTGGAGACTAGGTAGTCGGAACTCGGTAGGACTCGCTCTCCCTCTGAATCTCTGTTTGTATGTGTATTTGTC
This sequence comes from Drosophila neocordata, assembly GCA_018903615.1. Classification (NCBI taxonomy): domain Eukaryota; kingdom Metazoa; phylum Arthropoda; class Insecta; order Diptera; family Drosophilidae; genus Drosophila; species Drosophila neocordata. The sequence continues at coordinate 11,362,497 of JAEIGI010000004.1, read as the reverse complement.
TTTTAGTTTATTGTGATGCTGCTGCAACTTGCTTTTGTATTTGCGCTTCATTGAGGCAAGAGAATTCAATTTTCAAAAAAAAAAAAAAAAAAATAAGTAGAGAAACGAAAAATGTAAAAAAAAAGTATGCCTGAAAAGAAAGAAAAGCCAAATCCAACTATCCTTAGCCCAATCCAATCCCCCCTCTCATCCACTCTACCTTATATATGCAGTTGATCGACTAATGCCAACTAATTAATGTTAAGTATACGCCACGTTGGGCAAACAGCAGCCAAAGACTTAATAGAGGATACAAGGCAGTTAATTAAAATCGTTTCCCTCTGCTTTTACCCTACCTTTCCATCCGTTCTATAGCCAGACAATTCAAATATTTAGCTATTAAGTTTAGAAGCTATGAATTAAGAGAAGAAAAAAAAAAAAAAACTCTTTCACTTGCAATTCTTTGGGTTGTTTTTGTTGTTCTTTGTTTAAATATTCTTTATTGTCTGCCGAAAATCATCAAATAGCTGCTTCATAGCCACCCCACAGCCCACAATTCCAAATATAAGTCCAATCAATATAAGAAATATATCGCGTATCAATTTCCATCTAAATTTGCCATAACCAATATCATAATTTAGAAACATATCGATGAGAGCCGGACAAAGTAAATTCAGATTACTTAACGAGAAGGCTCCCTCCAGTTCAGTCAAAGCAGCTAAATTGGGCACACCCACAGCCACCAGGCCTAAATGAACAATTATGAATCAAATTATATATACAAAATTTATATTGTAAACTTACCCGTTAGACATAAAAAACAAATTCGCACAATATACTCGCGAAGATGATATGATTCACCGTTTTCACTTTTTATACCATAATCGTTGAATATTACAGTCATTACCACAAATCCATTTAAAGGATAACTCAGAAATATTCCCAAAGCTATGGCAACTTTTACAATCTGGGAGAGGCTAAAACAAAGAAAGAAGAGAGGGTTAACCAACAGGGAATAAAATATATTAGGGAAATTAATATAAAACTTGAAAAAGGAATGAACACTGGCAAAAGTAGATACTGGCTATAGATGTCCCTTTATATGATAAAAGGTAACTTAAATATATGAAAAGTCTGATCTGCTTAAAGCTTGGTGGCTAAAGTTGTGTAAGGGTATGCATAAGAACATATATTTATTATTTTGCACCTATCGCTCCAATAGTAACTATACCTTAAATTCGTCCGATCCAACTAATTCTTAAACTTGCAATGCGTACTTATCTTAAAAGCGTATCTACCAAGTTTTACCTAGTTAGCTTAAGAATTGATGCCTAAAAGTGGCAAAGAAACAGACAGACGGACACACAAACATGCCTAGATCGATTTGCCTAATGATGGTGATCAAGAACTTGTAATTTTTAGTGACGGAAACGCTTAGTTCTATTCATTGCCACCAATTATTTAATAAAATGAGAATAAGATGTAAGTATCCAAAAGTATTTCTTCTTTTGGATACTTGCACCCTTATAAAGAAAAGTTTTTAAGGATATAAGTCAAGGTCTTCTTTTGCTCTAGTGGCCCAAATATTATAATGCATATAAGCATAATCTCAAAGTATAACTGATGAATTCTTATACTTCTTTAGAAAAACTATGTGGAAGTTAGAGAAATCTTTTAAGATAACTTTTGATCAACTTACATTTCATTCTTGGGTATATTCAAGGTAATACTAGCCTCGACTTTGTCCCCATAACGCCAGTAGCCCATTATACCAAAAAATGTATTCGATAGTAATATAAAAATTACAGCCAGATTGAGGACACCACAGAAACCCAAATAGCTCTGTGGATGAGCCATATTTGCCTCTACGACAATCATCTGAAAAGGAAAAATAAAAATTCTTATTTTAAGATATATCCTTATATAGATAAACTTACCGATCCCACAGCTGTTAAAGAAAATGCAGCAATACCAAAGAATATAATCCAATTTTCTGGACTTTTTGCTAATTCTCTTGTATTTGGATCGGGTAAACCACGAAATATATAGTACATAATGGCAGCAAAACCCACATAGAGTAGACAATTCGATGCCAAATTTAGTGGGACCAAATATTTCAATCGTCGTATCATAAAGATGGGTAACATTAAAATGCATGCTGCCAGTACATAAAAACGTTCATTATATTCCTCCCAATAGTAATCACCGATCTCCTTAAAATTCTTGGCCACAAATACCAAATATATGGTACACAAACCAAATTGTCCAACAACCAAAATACAACTGGTTAATAAACCCGCTGTATAGGCCAAGCAATGGACACAATTGGGTCCCACTTCATAGGCAATTTGTACGGCTTCCGGCATAGAGACTTGTGGTACTTTACGACGACGACAACATTCTGTCATGCCTGTGATCTAAATGGATAAATGTAAAATAGAAAGATTTACAAATAACTGAACAATTGTCCTTGTCAGAAACTGAGAGACTTACAGACCAGCAAATCAATGGAGTAGGTCAACAGCATCATCAGCAATATGGACATGATGGTACCCACAGCAATGCCAGAATGCCGATATGCCAATGGCATGGCCAATATACCGGTGCCAATTACACACTTTAATAACGATATGAAGGCATCGAAATTACTATTTAAACAAAAGGATAAATTAATATTAATAATAATTTGACATCTCTCTCTCAACTTACGTTAATGGCACCTCTATGGTACGTTTCTCATAAGGATTGTATATATAAAGCGAATGTTTTGACGCCTGCCTGAAAATAAAACAAGGGAGGAGGGTATAAAATGGTACAGTGTTTATCCGTATTTAGTTTAGTTTACTGTACTCACGCCTCATTCGATAGCGTTTCACGTTGCTCATTCTCCTGCGGACCAGGGGATGCCATGCCCATTCGCCTAAAAACAAACCCACAATTGTTTTTCTACCAATTTTGACATTAATTTCAACTAAGTCTCGAATCACTGCAAATGTGTGTGTTTGTCTCTGTATGTAAGTATCTTAGTGTGTCTGTGCTATCTTTATCTTTTATCATTTTGCAGCTGCGCACATTCAATTCACTTAAAACTAAATCGCCGGAACGGGGCACATGCGCGTTCCCATTATCATAATAAGTGAAACTTATTGCCTATTTTGCAAGTGCTTCGCATAAAATGTAAAAACTACGATAGACAAAAGGAACTTTGGCCACTAACGTTTTCTGTTGGAGACAGTTTACCAAAGCCTTTATACAGTAAGCACTTGTTAAGGTGGAAAATATTTAAAATGGAATTTCTAGGAATAAAGTTATATATTAGATTTGACACCCAATTTGAGTCAGTTTATAGACTTCGAAACTAACATAGATCTGTAGGAAAGACTTAAAAAAACTCTATTGAATGACTGATTCATATAGCTCTTATGAAGAACTGTCATCCTTAGCCTCGTTTTCTAGCAACTATTAAAAATATTAGTATACATGGTTTAAAAATATAGCTAAAGATCTCCAGCAAGTTTCAGTACAATTGTTTGACTATGTACTATAGGACCCATGGATAATTCGGATCCTTAATAAGCTTCTATTTTTTATTATTTATTTTTTTATTTTTAAATTTAGTATATATGATTCTAAACTATATCCAAATAAGTTAAACAAGTTTCATTAAAATTAAAAGACTGTATCATATAGATTCTATGCAAAATTAAGACCCATAACCAGGTTGTTCTTTGATAGATCATTATTAAATTTAGTATATATGATTTAAAAAGATATTCTAATAACTCGACTAAGTTTCATAAGAGTTGGAGGACTATTTGATAAAGATCAATGGGAAAAAAGATTAAAAGCTTTCTTATTTCCTCAGGCATTTATACCAAATTTTGTATACTTTAAAACTAATTTCCCAAATTTGATTAAAATTGCTTGATTTTTATATAAAATGATTGCCAGAAATATTAGATAAAAGTTAATTTTACATAGTAAAGATTTTCTTGAGTACTTTCATGCTAAGGTAGTCCCCACTGTACATAGGCAAATCTCAAACTGCAAATGTATCCTCAAAAAAAAAAAAAAAACTAAAGGGAACAGAAAGGATACGATTCAGTTGGCTGCATTTCCTTTTTGCGTTTAGTTAGTCTTCTGTGTGAATTTAGCAGTAAATTGAATTAAAATTTATTGTGAAAATTGCAAAAAGAAAAGGCGAAGAAAAAAGAAAAATAGAATATAACACAAGATGGCAAATGATGAAGAGAAAAGAGAGGAGGGAAAGAGACTGCAAGAAATTCCAAAATGCAAGAACTGAGAATTGCAATGTCGCTGCTTCTGTCGCTGGCTGGCAAATCCAATACAAATAAAATTAAGTAAAAATGCAAACACACATTCACACACACACACACACATATACACATAGCTTTCACTACACCTTCCCCCCCTGTAGATATGGTGGGGGGGCTACTGTTCAGTGTGTTTGCATAGAAATATGCAAATGTGATATTGTCGCTGGGCGACATTTACAACAATTACAATAACAACAAACCTATAGTAAGAGAGGGGAGGGTGGGAGATGGGAAGAGAGGCCACCTCTCTAACTGCGTGCGACATGTGACACGATATTCAAATAAAGGCGGGGGCGTGGCATACATATATTTTGCATAAAAAGGGAAATATGCAGAAGCACCAGCAGCGGAAGAAGAAAGAAAACGAGCGAAAGCAGCGCAGAAATCAAATAAAACAAATTTGGAATTTTACAGCAGTACCAGTAGACGCATATTGAGAGAGAGAGAGAGAGAGCGGGAGGGAGAGGGAGAGGGTGGGGAAAGGACCAAGTCAAAGATGGGCTGAAGGAGCCAGTAGCCTGGTTTTGGTCTGTTGGACCTGCCCGCTTCTACATGTTCCTTAAACTGTCAGCTATGTATATGTGAGCCACTGAGTGTCTATGTGTGCCTAGACTCTGTATATATATAAATATGTGTGTGTGTGTGTGTTGGGGTGTAGTTATGGTTGTATGTGTGTGTATGTGTGTGTTATGGAAACAAACAGACTGACATTCAATTTAAATTCCTATACAAATAATTGTATGAGGATCCCATTGAGAGAGCAAGAGAGATACTGAGTGAAGGAATGAAATGGGGAGAAGGGGGCGGGTATACAAGATTCTATTCCTGTCGATGGGCGCCATTACAATGCCTTCGATTATGCTGATTTCTCTAAAGACCTACATCGGTATGTAGATATATTAATGTGTGTGTGTATTAGTATGGAGAAATTCACCTGATTACAATAGTTGTTAATAATAATAGATGAACTTTTCGATGGGCTAATACGTTGTCATTTTAACAGTATATAGGATAGGTTTTATGTCTATCAATCTTAGTTAAACCTAATTGATGTCTGAGTAGTATTTGAGGAAATCATATGACAGTTCTGTAATATATATCTTATTTTGTTGTCCTTCAGTTATGTAGTAAATTTTTGTGCTTTTTTGGGGCTAAAGTCAATTTACTATATCTTATAGTCGTCCGATCCAAATGATTTTTTTACTTCATCTACTTAGAGATCTAAAAAGCTTATCTACCAAGTTTCAACCATATAGCTTAAAATTTAAGGTCTAAAAAAGATCAAGAAACAGACAGACAGGCAGACGGACATTGGTTTTTAGTGCTTATTGGGGCTAAAGTCAAATTACTATATCTTATAGTCGTCCGATCCGACTAATTTTTATACTTCATTTATTTAGAGATCTATAAAGCTTATCTGCCAAGTTTCAACCATATAGCTTAAATTTTAAGGTCTAAAAAAGATAAAGAAACAGACAGACATGGCTATATTGACTGGTCTATTGATTGATAAGATTGAAATATGTAAATGAATCAGTCTTTGAACTAGTTTCAATATTCAATCTAAATCTCTAAATCTTTGTGAATAAAATCTGATTGGTTTTGAATCAAACATATCTATTTATTATTCAACTAATAAAATAAATTGATATTAATTTATATTACTTAAATTACTTATCCTATAATTTCCTTTAAACATTACAATGGCTTTAAGATACATTTGAAATGAAATATACTGCAAATTCATGTCTGTTTTCCTTAAGATGAATATGGAATTGATGATAAGGTAAAATGGGAATGGAAATGGGAATGGTATGGCCTCGAGCTGGTACCACGTTTCTCTACCCGACTCGGTAGTTTGTCAAGCGGCTTTGGCACGTTTCAATTGTGCCAGCCTAACATTTATTTACTTGATGCCTCAAAATGTCATATTTGCTTTGTGTTCCCTGTAACCCCCCCCCCACCTACAAGCCTCTCTTCCATTGAGAAATGTTCTCCTACAACTCTCAACCAGAAGTCTCTTTGTTTCGTATGTTCCTTCGTTTACTTCAGCCTTATGTGAATGTGATTTGCATGTTGAAAGGCTTTTGGGCCAAGAAAGGCAAAATGAAGAAAAAAAAAAGAAAAAATTAAACCACCAACCACCTCGAGAATGTTTTTTGTCACAGTGAAGTTCCTTTCTCTTCTTTTTTATCTTGTTCTTTTTTTGTTCCTCATTTTATATATATATTTTTTTTTTTTTATTTTTGTTGTTTCTTTCTCTTTTTTTTTTTATTATTTTTATTTTCTCTTTTTGGGTATCTCAAGTATTTACTTATTTATTTCTTATTGAATGAAATTTGCTAGAGAATTTTCCCAGAGAGTTGTATGCATAGTTGTAGCTTTCTTTTTCTATTTGCCGCTTTCTTCTTCATTTTAATACCCTATAATCAGAGAATACAATGGTTATATTAAAGCTGTGAAAGTGCATAGAAATAAACATTTTTTTTGAAGCCTTTTTATTATTTTGAATTGAGCAAATTTTATATAAAAGAATTGGTGACTACATTTAGTATAGAAAACTGTTTAATAATTACTTCAATTAAGTTCTTTGAAAACTTTTAGTTCTTTAATGAAACAAGGAACAGAAAAGAGGCAAGAGACCTGGATTAAGTGTTGTGTTCGAAGAGGATACAAAATTATATCAAGAAAAAACAATGTAACAAACAATTTTCAATCTCAAAGATACTTTTAAATGCCAAGCTTTTAACTTTTTGTAACAGAAATATTACCAGAGAAACAAAAGGAAAGGTTTATCTCAAAGATACTTTCAAATGCCAAACTTTACATTTTTCTTAACAAAAATGTTACCAGAGAATCTTTAGTTCTTATAGGAAGTAAAGAACAAATATCAAAAATAAAGATTTATGAAATTTCTGATTTCCAGATTCGATAGAAGGACAAAGTGCCAGACGGTTCAGCATCCCATTACAGGGTACCAAAAGACTCGTAGCCTTAACTTAACCCTGGTTTCTTTTTTTTGTTTTTTTTTTTTTCTGTGTGTTAGCCTGGCCCATGTGCAATTTGAAATGTGCAGGCAGTGACGTGGAATAATGCTGGTATGCAAGCCGGGATTCTCCTCTAACAGTCATCCATCTGCAAGGGTTTCTCTTCTACATTATTCGTTTCACTCTTTCACTCTGGCATTTGCTTTTGTTTTGCGGCATGCGATTTGTAGATTTTTCTACCCCCAAAACGCTTTGGCATTAGATGCAAATAGAACTGACTTCAAGATGAGAAGGCAAGGCGTATGCGAGGGTTACATAAATGGGATGGGTGAGGGGGGGTCGGAGGGGGTCAGATGCCGGACAACTGGTCAACAATGTGCTAGTGCATAAGTTGGCATTATGCAACAAATATGCAGCAGGGATATGTGATATAGCATATAACCCAGTGTATGTATGTATGTGTGTGTGTGTGTGTTTGTGCACAAGTTGTGTATGCAAAATCCTTGTGGCTAAAGAATGGATATGGTTTAGGATATATATACATATATACATACATATATGGTATATATTGGCATAGAAAAATGATTGCTACGCCAAAACAGTCTCCAGGCAAATCACTCAACATGAGCCAAACATTTTAACCATGTCCATGGCAAAAGGCAAAAAGAAAGAATCTAAAGAGAATAGTAAATTCTACTTTGTCTTAGATTTGAATATAGTCTGATTGTATTTGAACTTTCAATTACAGTTTCTTTTTTGATCAATTTAAATTGAAAGGGAAACTATAGATAGTTTTGGTCAATTGATTGTCTTAAAATATTTGGTTTCAATTTGAATTTTTCTTTTGGGTTTTTTTTCCTTTTCTTAGTTTGGGTTTTTTTTAATTGTGAATATGAGTTTATATAAAGGCTAAAATGAAGCATTTTATATCCAAGAGAGGATTACTTTTAGACAGATCGAAAGACAGAGAGCAGGCAGTTTACCTCTCAAATAGAGAGGCAGTCTACATCTCTTCTGGTCTTACTCCACTTAGACTATGTCCTGGGCTGTTTTACAAAAAACTCATATGTCCTTTTATCTTTTAAGTTGCACTTATGATATATTTTTATATATATTTCTCCTTTCTCTTTAACTTTAATTAAAATTTAATGTATTTACCCTCATTCTAATGCCACATTTTAATCAATCAATGGCAATGAGTAACTTTTAAGCCATTAAGAAAGCAATTCTCAATTAAATTTAACCATTTTCATATTATTCTATTACTATTGATTTAAAGAAGAACATTTTTAAATGCAATTTTCTTCTATTTACCATATTTCAATTAACAAGAGCTTCAGATTTAATGTATATTCTCTGACATAGATATTCCAATAAATGCAACTTAAAACAGAATAAAAGCAATCCAAGAAAATGGCTCTCTGACAGCCCAGGATGGCAGGCAGTCAGGCAAATTAACTGTCCAAACTAATTAAGTGTGTGAATTCCAATCCAAGTCCAAATACTACACCATACCCATTCCAATTCCTATTCTCCTCATCATCATCATCATCATGAGTTTTGGCCATTTTGTTGTTTTCTAATGAACAAACTAATTGCACTAGCAAAACTGCAAAAGTAATCAAAGTGGCAGCCAACACACAGTGGAGACTAAAATGAAGCTAAAAAGGGGGGAAGGGAGTTAGAAGAGTGAGTGTGGAGGAAGTGGTTGAAAAAAGAGGTAAGCAGAAGGCAGAGTGGAAAAACGGCAATAATAACAAAACTTTGTTCAAGAAATTTTGAGAATGTTGCACAAATATGCGCAAAATGCAAGAAAATATGCTTGGACCAATACAAACAGAGAGGCAGAGAGAGAGAGAGGGACATGTAGAGGGACAGAAAGTTAGGCTAAGGGAGTTATGGAAAAGAGATGGGGAGAGAGGAGAGAGTTGAAGTGTTGTTGCTGCTGCCTGTTTGGGCTTATATCAATAATTGCCAAAAGCAAATTGGAAAAGTTATGCGCCTGCAGTTAATGCGCCCAGCGGAAATAGTCGCAGTGAAGAGCCCAAAGAGAAAAGAGACGGGGTCTACATAAAGGCGGCGGCGGGGGGATATATTTAGAGTTTGAAGAAGTAGTCAAAATAGTACAGTGCAGTTGCCGCATCCACAGCCACATCCGCATCCGCATCCATATCCATATCGGAAGTGCCCAGTCTACACACTCCCAGAGGACATACTTGTCGATATATATATAGATCTAAATATATATATATATATACATATACATAAAGTTGTTGCACTTTTCCTTCTGCTACTGATTTTGGTTTCTGTACTCCTTTGGGGTATATTGAATATTCTGATAAAGTTGATTGAGCTTATTGATTAAAGGATCAATTAAATTTAAGTCAATTTAATTAAAATATATAGAAAAAGTATAAATTTTTTTGAAATAAAAGGATAAAACATATGTATAAATTATTCACAATAAAAGAATAAAAAAAAGTGATTTAAAATGATTTAAAAAATATATAAAATATTAATAAATAAGGTATATATATAATTAAATATATTATATATAGTATATATATTAATTAAACATAAAGTATATAAAAAATATTAAAAGAAAAAACAAAATTGATAATAGAAAAATGTATAAATAAAAAATTAAAAAATATATTTAAACCATTTAGGTAAAATGAACATATAAAAAATATCTAACAAATATATAAAAAATATACATAAAATATTTAAAAATTTTATAAAAAATCATATATTAGAAATATTTTTCTAAAACATATAGAAATTAAAAAAGTACTTAAAAAATATATTAATAATTTTTTAAAATTATACAAAAAACAAAAATATCTAAAAAATGTATATAAAAAATATACAACAAAATATTTATAAAAAATATATATATTTATAATAAAAAAATATATATTTATACATTTTTATTTATAAAAAATAGTATATTAAAAATATATTTATAAATTATATATTACAGATATAAAAATAAATTAAAAAAAAAAATGTTCAAAAATTGACAAAAAATTCATCAAGATTTCCTAAAAAAAAAAAATGAAAAAAATTTTATAAAAATATAGAAAAAAATGTAGAATAATTGTTTATAAAAATATTTAAAAAATATATTACAAATAAAAAATTATTTAAATATTTTTAAATGTTTATAAATATTTACAAATAAAAAATGTGCATATATAAAATATTTAAAACTAATTAAAAAAAAATCAGTTAGATTTTTACATCAATTAAAGTTTAAATTTTATTTTAATAAACTTAATAAGGATGAGATCTTCTCACTCCCGCTCTCACACACTCTCTCTCTCTCTCTCTCTTTAATTCTTTTTAATTTTTTCTAAAATCTTTGTAAGAAGAAACTAAAAATTTTTTGTTTTGTTTTTTGCTATTTAAAAAAGTTTAATATAATATTTTTTTAATATATTTTAATATTTTAGAATTATTAAAAATAAAAATTACATTTCTAAATATTTGCAATCGCTAACAATTTTGAATCAATTTAAATAAAGATTTTCGATCTCTTTAAGTTTAATCTCTCTGATGAAATTTTCTCCTATCACTGATAAAATTCCATATATAATTTTCATTTAAAGAGTATATGAAATTCGTTTTCTTTATTTGCATTTTAAATTTTGTTTTGTTTTTGATTTTCTTTTTTGGTTTTAATTTTGTTTTTTTCCCGCAAAACTTGAGACTTGAGTTGAAAATTTTGAAGCAGTTCTCAAGATATTTGCCATTGGCATAGAATCGATTTGAATTTTGTTACTTTTTGGGCATTATTAAAACTGCGGCTAAAACTTTTGCAAAAGCAAAAAAAAAAAAAAAAAAAAAAAATAAAACAAAAACAAACAGAAATTTCATTATTTTGGCATTGGTAGCAAAATTTTGTTATTTTAGATTTTACGAATCATTGAATTGATATAATTTGTTAATTAATACTTCAAATAATGATAATTGCTTCAATGTGAAATATATATAAAAGCTGATGTTTTGACCAAGTTAACAGACAGTACAAAGTGTAAAATAAAATATACAATATGGCTAAAAGATTGATGGTCTCAATAGTACTAAGCCTAATGCTAGCCACAATAGAGGTAAGTTAGTTGTCTAAGTCAATGTTTAAGCCATTTTACGGATTGTCCTTTTTTTTGTGGTTTTTGGTAGTGTCGCTATGCCAAAATCAATGTGAATTTGGGACTAACTGTATCCGATGATGGCCCACGTCAGCTTAGCGAGGACATGATACACATTTGTGCCCAAGAAATGGAACTATCTCTGGAGGAATTGCAAAAATTCCAGCAAAACGATGTCAAGGTCAATGCCTCAGAGGCCACACAATGTTTTACCCATTGCCTGTATGAGCAAATGGGTCTTATGCATGATGGAGTTTTTGTTGAAAAGGATTTCATTGGTCTACTCTCGGATGCCACTAATCCAAACATTTGGCCACAACGGCAATGCCATGAACTTAAGGGTGCCAACAAATGTGAGACGGCCTATAAGATACATCAATGTAAATTGCTATTGAAACAGCAAAGGAATTCCGATCAGGATAATGCCGATGATATTGAATCGTCTACCCAAACACCAAAAGAGGAACTAAATTTACCCTAAATGTGTCTTGTAATCCATATTATGTTCTAGTAATCTATTTTTTGGGCAAAGGTTTACTTAGTTAATATACTTTTTGGGTTATATATATTGCACATAAAATTTGGTAACAAATATATATTTTTGTTTAAAATTTTTTTTTAATATTATTCAAATGGTGAAATTTTATTGTATTGAGCTAGATTTGAATTTTATATTGAATTTAAAACAAGATTTATGTTTCGTATTTGTGTTTCAAAAATTAAATATTCAAGATAGTTTTTCCTTTTCTTGTATGGTTTATAAAACCGATTTTCAATTGAAATTTAAGATAGTTCTTTCATATCCTGGATCTAATTTGAATTTCTTTACGATTTGTGAGGACATATTTTCCTTTAAATTGATGGCATTCAAAGGAGTTTGATTTTATAGAGTTCTTCTACTTGGCAAGTCGTCAAGGATGACTTACTTGCTTCATTTTTATACCTTTGCAAAAAAGCAATTTTGGTCAAAAGTTTGCAACGCATAGAAGGAAGCAACTCCGACTATATAAAGTATATATATTCTTGATCAGCACGATGAGCTGAGTTGAGTTGTCTGTCTGTCTGTCCGTCTGTCTGGATCAACGCAATCTTCTCCGAGACCCTTAAAGTTACAAAGCTGAAATTTTGTACCTAGGCTTCTTTTAGCTTCAGGCATTGTATATCTCGGAATCATCCCGATCGGATGACTATATCATATAGCTCCCATAAGAACGATCAGTCGTGAAAAGGCTTTAACCTCAATACCTTTGTTGTTTTCCAATGAAATATCTCAAAAGCCAGTATTTGTATGTTTTATATACTTGCTAACATATCCACCAAGTTTCATTTAAATCGGTTCACTATATCATATAGCTTCCATTGGAACGATCGGTCATGAATATTTTGTAAATTCTTTGTTTTAAAAGCGATTATCACTAAATTTTGTATTTATAAGTTTTATATACTTTCTAACAAATCTGGAAAGTTTAATCAGAATCGGTTCACTATATCATATAGCTCCCATAGGAACGATCGGCCAGAAAAATAGTTTTAGATAAATAACGTGGTTATTTTAAGAGCTATTCTCAAGAAATTTGGTATTTGTAAGTTTAGTATATATAGAAATGTGTTTACTGAGTTTCCCTAGAATCAGCCGACTATATACTAAAATATATATTTTTATAAATATTTTTATTAAAAAGTTTGCAAAAATATTCAAATTTAGGCATGGCCAAAGTTAGCACATCCTTCTAGTTATATTCCATTGAGTTGGTTCAGTGTTAAAATATGTTTATAAACTTTAGTCTTTCCCAACCTGAACACATACATATGTCTGCAATTCAACAAAGAATCTAGATTTATATTCGATTTCTATATTTACTTGATAAAATTGTATCTCAAAGTTTCCATTGATTAATTTTCCCTATATGTAAATATCTGTATTTATATTTTTAAATAAAAAACTACTTCAAATCTTGGTCTTTGGTCTGTAAAATTCATTAGCTTTGTTAGTCGTTTGTTACTGGCCACCGTTAGACCGCATATTCAATTTGATTTTCCTATGCGCGTTTTTCATGGAAATTTTGCCACTTAGCCACTTGTTAACCTCTAAGCATCAGAGTTATAGGCAATACGTTGATTTCTGTAAATGGCGCTAATGTTCAGAGAGTAACGGAGAGAAATAGAGACTGATGGCGATAGAGAGTGAGATCGAAGTCCAACAAACTCCCAAGAATTTCGAGTGGAATTTTTCTTCCTCTTTTTTCCTCTTTCTTTTTTTTTTTTTGCAATTATTTTGCTGCCCCACTTGACTTTAAATTGTCGCCATTTGTGTTGTGACCACCTGAACCTGGTCAGGACTGACTTCCTTTCGCTCTATCTGGCTTCCTCACTTAATCCCTCTCACTCTCTTTCTCTTCTTGTCTCTGTGCCTTTCTCTGTGGCTCATTCTGGCTGCATTTTAATTTGCGGGGCTTGCGCCAGAAACGACAATTGTTAAGCAAAAGTGGCTAATTTGAAATTCTTTTGAGCCAAAAAGTGTGCGCAAAATTTTTTGAATGTCAACTTGACATGGCGACGCGTCTTAACGGCAACTGCAGCTGCAGCTGCTGCTGCTTTAGCTCTCTCTTTCTCTCTCTCTGTATCCCTCTGCTCTTTTACCCGTCTACGTCTGCCCTTTTTTGGAGCCCTTTGTCTTTGTGTCACGCGGCATGAAATTGAATTTCGGTCTGCAGCAGGCGACAAAAACCCAGCCAATTGGCCCCTCCGCTTCCTGCCTCCCTTCCCTTCCCTTTTTTTTTTCTCTTTTTTTATCCCCAATCCCCCCTCCTCTCACCCATCAGTTGCCTTTAGCCTGGGTAAGTCTTCAATTATGGGCCACCATTTTGACACTCATACAGCGTAATTCGAAATGAATGAGAAATTCTTTTCTTCATGAGTTCCAGTTGTTATTTTTGTTATTGTTGTTGTTGTTGTTGTTTTGGTGAGCTTGAATTTCAATTTACACAAAACTCAACTCTCTTTTCTCTTTGTCTCTCTGTGTGTGTGTGTGTCTGTATCTCTCTGTCTCTGTGTCTCCCAATCTCTTACTCTTTCTCTCTCTCTCTCTTGTCTCCCTTTGGCCTTTTGTTAAACTTTCATCTTAAGTTGGGTTTTTTACTATACTCTAAATCAAATGTAGAGTATATTGGCTTATTAAATCAAATGATTTGCTTAATATAGGAAGTATAAGTAGCTAATCTATATACTAATATAAATATTTAATCTATTATAAAGTTAATAATATTATTTATTCATGGAAGTAATATTTGACTTCCAAGTTTCCTAAGGCAAATATTTCTCTTACAAAAGATTTGCATATTTAGTAGGACAGATCGTTCCTTTTAGTAAGCTATATAACTATAGCAATATCGGCTAAGTTTTGATTATATTCTAGTTAAATCTTAAATATTGATATTGATATAGAACGATTTCGATTTCGGAGGAAAAAAACCCTTTTCTTTCATATTGCCTATATTTAGTTTCTTAATACAATTATCTAACTAATATTTCCCCTTTAGCTTAGCTTTCTTTTAATATTTTAATATTTATATTATAATATTTTAATCTATAGTATATAAACTATAGAGTTTATAATATAGTTGAATATTTTCCATTTTCATATAATTTCATATAATATTGCTTTTGAATTTCCATTTTACATATTTCACTTTTTCTTAACAATTCATTTTCATTATAAAGTAAAGTTGAGAAATATAATTTAATAACTTATTTATTTTTTCAATAAAGAAAACTTTTATTATATTAATATTTACTTTTAATGTATAATTAATATATTTTGAATATTTAATCTATAAATTATAAATTAATTAAATGGCTAACCCTTCTTTTTTTATCTATCTACCTATCTATCTATAATTAAAGTTTGTCTGCTGTTTTCATTATTATTTTTCCTATTCCTGCCTAATTGAATGTCCTTATGAATATGATTGATTAATAACCATTTACTGATATATCTCACAGTAATTAATAAACAAATAAAACTTTATTTGGGTCACATTTTTTATACCTAAACTAACTTTAAGCTTCTTTTTCCAACAAGAAAATCGATTTTCTTTTATTAGTTAGCTTATTTGTTAACAGATACAGATAGAGTATTTAAGTATTTGTTTCAAACAAAATAATTTATATATTTATATATATATATCTTTAGTGTTTTATTTGTTCGTTTTGTTGGTTGGTTTGGTTCGGTTGGTTTCGTCTGCATCTTTAGCTCTTCAGTTCTTCAGCTGAGCCGTTCAGTTCAGTTGTTTTTGTGGTTAAATGTAAATTTTATTGAATTCAACTCTTTTTGTGTGTGTCTGTCTGAGCGTTAAAGAGGAAATTGCATAATTATGCAACACTCCCCACCTCCTCCATCCGATTTCCATACCTCCCGCACCGATAACCAACCATTCAAGCTAATCTTAAGAGATACCAAATGCAAATGTCTCTTCCTCTTGTTAACAAAAGGAAAGGGATCACAAGTAACTTATTGGACAAAGTCCTCCAGTTAACCAGATGGTTGGGGTCGAGGGGAGAAGAGTTTGGGAAGAGAAATATGTAAAAGGTTTTTCCTTATCTAACCAGACAGATACTGAGTCAGAATCAGAGATAAAAAAAAAAATAACGTTCATTCAAATTGGTCATTTATATTGTATACATTTATGCAACATTTCAATCATTAATAAATCAATTAAAATAAATTGGAATTTTGTGCGCTGATGTTGAACGCGTAAAATGGTTCTCTCTTGTATTTCTTTTTTTTTTTTTTTATATTTGTATTATTCTCTCTGAGTTTTCTGGTGATGGATTCGCGTTCCATGCCATTTAATGCAATTACGCAAAGTCCGCGATATAAATCAAAAAAAAAAAAAAAAAAAAAAAATTGTATAATTCCACCTCCGCCAACCTTACCCTGACCCGGTTCACCCGATGCACGACTTCTGGTTCGTCAATGCAGAGAACTTAAATTATTCATTTGATTTACTACAAACAGACAGTAATAAATTTGTTGGTGTATATACTTTTAAATGCATTTTCATTGGCGGAAAATTATGTGTGTTTTAGTTAGGACAAGGACATGAAACTCTACTCTCAGGCCTCTATGATGATGGGTTGGTATAATGGGAGAATGGAGTGCGGGTGACGGAATGAAACATGTCAAAACTTATGCGACGCCTGTCGATTTGCAGTTAGCTAAAAGGAAAAATGTTTGGGTTAAGATGTAGGCGACACACGACAGATACGACAGACACCAAACAGGAGGAGACAAATCCTTGGCGGACAAAAAAAAAAAAAAAAAAATGATATAAAATAAAGGGGAAAGAACTGATTTGGGAAAGGCTAAGGGTCGACTGGGGAATACCCATTTAAAGTTACTTATTGAAGTTATGTTGTATTAGAACAGCAAACAAAAAACTCTTTTACATAACACCTGTTGGTATTTATTGTATTTGCTTGGCGGTTAAAGTCAATTTACCATATCTTATAGTTATCCGATCCGTCTGATTTTCATACTTTATCTGCCTGAATAATTAAAGAGCTTATATACCAAGTTTCAACCATATAGCTTTAAATTTAAAGTCTATTTCTGGCAAAGAAGTAGACAGATGGACAGAAATCTCTGCAATTTTATAATACCCTCTGAAAGGTATAAGTATTAGTACAGGATTATAAAAAATTCTTTTTTCACATCTTTTCTTGTTACATCAATTAAAATTAATCAACATTTTAAATGTTTTTAAGTCTTTCTCATTAGTTGATACTAGTTAGTAGATCAATCTACTACTTAATCTTACTCTTGCTCAGCTTGCTCTTTTCCTTATCTGCGTATTCAATATGTGCTTTTTAATTTCTGTAATTGATTCAATAGTCAACCAATTTTCAATACATTTTCAGCTTTTCATATACGATTGAAACCTAGGGTCTATATTTTTCTTTGAAAACACAGCAATGTTATATCTGATTTGAAAGATATAGTTTGTTTAAAAATTATTCTACAAATCTTAGCATCTCTTGCTTCGAGGCGGTCTTAGGCACTAATCGGTTCATTTGGAGTATTCTAGTATACATTTTTGTAGAAGTAACTTTTAGAATTTGAAAGTCTTCATAATAAAGAAGTTAAAATAGATTTTTTATACAAATTAAATGTATCTCTATGTTTATTCCACTTTAATCCAATATTTTTAAACATAATTTAAAAGTTTTTACAATGTTTTTTAGATGAATTTCGTATTATTTTCTTATAAATTTTAAATATAAATAATTAAATAATATTAAATATAACGATTTTTAAAATTTCTTTAATATTTTACAAAATATTTTCAAAGTATTCCCTTTTAATAAATAAAAAAAGTTAATTAACTTTACTTAATCTTAATGAAATTGGATGAAGGACGACACTAAGTTTCCTTAATTATGTCTCAGTCTATATATATAAGTATAATTTTTCCCTTGAAAAGGGAGTAAGGAAAACTTAAGAAAGATTTTTCTATATAAGATACTATATTATATATACTTTATATGCTAATTTTAAATCCAATAGTATTTTTACAGATTATTTTAATATTCCACATCTTCTATCATTCATTACCTTTACCCCATCGCCTCTATATACCCTCTTTCATTTATAAGTCTAGGGTACAAAAAGAATGAGAAGAGAGAGCGAAAAACATATAGCGACATAAGCGTTAAGAGCATTAGAACTTTTGCCTGAAAGTATGCAATCCTTACTATACTCATTCCCCCCCTCCTTAAATAGTTACAAAAACGGGGAAAAGCAGAAAGGAAAATGGTCGCCGTGGCAGAGTGTTAGTAAAGGGGAGGAACTCAGTGAATAAGAAGAGGGAGCAACTACAGGACTAAAGTGCAATGCATTTAGAGTTCCGACAGTGATGATAAATAAATCACATATCTCCCAGCTCAAAAGATATGACAGAAAGTAAGCTGGCAAATGCATGTGGAATAATCAAAATCAAAAAATGTAATTAGCTTATAAAAATTCCATTAACTATATTAAATATAGTAAGGTGAATTTTAAGAGTTATCATTAAGTTAAAGTGATTTCATTTCCAGTGGATGACAAATTAGTTAAGAATCTCTAAACTCAACAGCTGCTTTTTAGTACGTTCCTAGAGTTAAACGTAATGTATATCCTTAGCGGATTGTCCTTATTATAATGTACTTAGTACGAATGTTCGTTAGATGGATTCTTTAAACGATTTCAGAGAATCGATTTGTAGACATATTTTCTATAGACAAATTTCAAGCAATTGCCATCACTGAGAATGTCTTTTTGCCTCATCATAGACTTGCCAGACAGCACATTTGTTATTTATAATATTTTTTCTTCTCCTCTTTTTTTTTTTATTTTCAATCTTTTCTTTTTCGTTTTTACTTGGTTTTTGACTGCCAAAAAGTTTTGCGCCTCTCGGCAGCTGGCAGCTGTTGCGTTAACAAATAACAACAATAACAACAACAACAACAACAAAAAGAAGTAGGAAAAAGTAGAAAAATCAAACCACATTTGATGGAGGCGTAGATTTTGGCAAAAGCCAAAGATCGATATGCGAAAGCCAAAAAACAACAACAACAAAAACAAGAAAAAAAAAGTAAGAGAGGAAGAAAAAATGTAAATAAAGTGTTTTTTTTTTTTTTTTGATGGTAAGCAAAAAGAGGGAGAGGTATGAAAACGGGGGAGGAAGTAGAGAGTAACCACAAAATCTCATCACGTTGAGCAAATACACGGACCATGGTGGTCCTGGCCAAGGCGTTCAAGTGTAGATTAAAAAATGGCCGCAAATAACTTTGGGGCAAAGCAACAAAAAAAGAAAAAAAATCCAACCAAAAAATAACAACCAAAAATGGGCATTGGCTGCTTGAAAATCGATTAAGCAGCTGTGACAATGCCACTCCCCCTTATACGCCTTGTTCACAGTTTTTTTTTTCTTTTTTGTGCTCACCATTTTGTTTTTTGGCAATTCATCTATAACCAATTGCTGGCCCAATTAAGTATGAAACTAGTTTTCTGCTTTATCATTCAAGTCAAATCATTTCAGTTTTCCATATGTTTTGGCTGAACGAATATTTTCTTCTTATCATTTGACAGGGTCGGTTTTGAGGGTTGGACCAAAATGGGGCAGCCAATTCAATTTGTACACTTATGAGTGAGATTAGGTATAAGCTTAATTATGAAATCTTTTCAATTGTTTTCTTAAAATTTTTGTAAAAATATTATTTAAATTTTTCTAGTTATAAAATATAATATCAAGGTCTTAGTCTAACATTTAGCATATAGAATAAAACCGTTTTACTGTATTAAAGAGGAATTTGTTATTGAAGATCTTTATGGAGGTAAAACCAGATATAAAAGCTTTAGAAGATAAAAGCGAGTGGTTCAGTATTTAAAAAAAACAAACAGTAAATAATAAAAATTTTAGTTTAAAAGAGAGCTAAGATCATTAAAGAAACAATATCTTATATAAATTTTAGCTTAAAAGAGAGCTGAAACCATTTAAGAAACTTAAAAAATCTATATCAAAAATTTGTTTGTTTTTGTTTTAACATAATTACCAGTTAAAAAGATAAAACATTTATTAATTTTCTTTTTAAAATTGTTAAAAAACATTTAAATTTGTTTAACATGATCCTTAACTGTTAAACGTTAACAGTTTTCTAAGTATTTAAAGTAATCAAGGTAGAAATAGAATGATAGATTCTGATAATCTTAAATAGAATGTAGGATTCTAAAATTCTTTAACCAATCAAGGTCAAAATATAATAGAAGATGATATACTTAAGGATCATGTTTTTTTTACCCATAATTTCCATTTCAAAGTAAAGTAACGTCAAAAATAAATAAACTAAAATGAAACGATAAAAAGAAAATATAAATTTGGAATTACTTTAACCATTTGTCTACTTTCTTTGATTTACTTTTGTATACTTAAATCTGCTTAAGGTTAAATTTTGAGATTGTTTCAAAGTAGTATTCTGTTTTTTATACCAAATAGTTCACTTAAATACAAATTTATCTAAAATGTTTCACCGAAATATTAAACTATATATTATAATATAAATTTCATATTGAAATGTATTAATCTAACATATTAAGTTTCAATTTATTGTTTTATCTATCTGGCAACCTTAGTGAACTTCATCCAATTTTGCAACATTGTAAGTAAGTTCACTAAGTACAGTCGTAAAGATAATATCGACAAGTTATAATAAGAAATTCAATAACTTAAGCATTAACTAAAGTCTCTTAATTATTTTTCTCAGATGCTTTTTGTATATTTGATCAAGCAGCATATTACACTACAAAGAATAGGGACAAAATCATATTCATTAGGAACAAATTTTTTTTTGAGAATAAGAAACCAAACTTAGTATTGTGGCATGCAATCCGCTCCTGTGACTAGACAGAATGTTGGCTGGGAGGACATGATTGAGTGACAGGCGCGACTAGAAACTAGGAATTTCTTCATTTACCCAGCAAAGAAAAAAAAAAAAGAAGAAAATACGGTAAAGGTTTTCCTTTTTGCTTTTCCTGCGACTTAGTTGACGGCATGTTGCGGTTGCGGTCGCGATTTGCAATGCCTGTGGATAGATTTGCCAACAGCTGCTGTTCCTGCTGGTGTTGCTGTTGTTGTTCCTGTTATTGTTGTTGTTTTTGTTGTTGTTGTTGTAGCTGTCATGCAAAATAATTGCAGACATTTGTGGCTGCTGTTTGTGTGTGTCTTCTGCTTTCCCCCTCTTATTGTTTTAATTAAGAAATTTTCAGTTTTTCGGGTCTATTAAAATGTGCAACAGCTTAGAGAGAAAGAGATAGTTATAGAAATACAGCCATGGAATAAGAGAGAGAGAGGGAAACAGTAAGAGTGAATAAGGGCAACACCAAATGATGGCCATTTTCTTCGACTTCATCATCTTCAAACATTGTGAATGACAGCAGAGAGCATTCATTGCCAGAGATTCCTAAAAAATTCAGAGGCGTCAGCACTAACCCCCATTAAGTGAGGGCTTATGTATAAGAATATATATAAATCACTAGATATTTGAAAGGAATAGGAACTTAAAACTTGCAATATGAAAACCTTTTAGTTTTTCCATTAGTTTTTTAATAGTATTATTATTTTATCATCTTAGTCATAGTAATTTTTTACTTTTACACCAAACGTTTTAAAAGTTGCTCTTTAATCTGTTTAAATTAGTATAACAATTTTTTTTTCTTTAAAAGGATTTTGAAAATCTGATAAATTAGGTTTCAAGATTTCTAAATTTTATATAAAAAAATGTATATATTATGACTTTGCGATTCCTTAAATTTTTTCATAATTTTCATCATCTTAGTCATAGTCACTTTTTAGTTTTCCCCCAAACATTTTTGAAATGTTATGTTAACCTCTTAAAATTATTTTAACACCTTGCTTTCTTTGAAAGTTTTTAGTGAATTTTTAAAATGATAAAATTATAAATCTATAAATTATATATATAATGTTATATATAATGATTCCGCAAGGTCTTTATTCGGCTAAAAGGTTAAATCTCCTAAAATTTCATTTATTAAATTTAGTTTGATTTCTTTAATTTATGCAGTTGCAAGTACCTAACCAAATTAAACTGTTTAGACAATTGAAATTAGCTAAGTTAATAACTAAAACAATTCAAATCAATTAAGATTAGATGGATACATATGTAACTTACCTATAAACCTATTAAAATTTACTGATGTAAATAACTGTCTTACCTCAACTGTAACTATCAGAAGTAGGTTTTTGTGTGATAACTTTAAATGTAGCTTTTGAGATTAAATTTGTTATAATTTAAGTTAAAAGAAGTACTAAAAATGTGTTTAAAGTCTTGTTTAAAAAATTAATATATTTTTCTTAAATGAAATTAAGTTTTTTTTTATAATTTAGTCATTTGTATTAAAGAATTTAGTCTTGAATTATATTTTTTACTATAAAGACTTTCTAAAAAGCTCATAGCTATAGCTTAGCTTCTTTCTAGTTCTCTCTAGTTCGGATAGTTTGAGAGTATTTTTAATAAGCACATATATAGTTATATATTATACTATATTCTAACGAAATATCGCTCCTCTTTGCCTAAAGTGTCCGGTTGGTTGCTTTGTATGGCGCAGATCGATGGTAGGTGCTTGTGGTGGTGCAAGAACGAAGGATTTCTTCTTCGGATGGCTCAAATATATTCTTCAATGTTTCTCACGATTGTTATACAAGGCTTGCTTACTAGCTAGTGGAATCTTATCACTAAGTTTGCTGCAAGCAAAGATTTTGGTACCGGATCGGTGCGTTTTAGCACAGCGTTGCCAGACATAATGGCGGTGCAAACAGCTTTTAAACGTATTGGGCAATGACACTTAGGAAGTCGACCTTACAATATGTTGACATTACGATAATATATTTTGATATCATAAAATTCATAAGATTTTCCATCTAAGAAACAATATTCAATCAAGTTAAATCTAACACTTAATGTTTAGTTAAAACTAGCTTACATATCATTCTCTTTATTTCATCCCCTTTTCAGGTCTCTTTTCCATGTCTGTGACTTTGATTCTTCTTGGCTTTTTCTGCCTTTTTTTGCAGCAGCAGCAGCTTTCGCATTTGTCTTCACTTTCAGCTGCTGGCCTTCTGCTGGTTAATGAGTTATGTCAAAGGAAAACAATGTTTGTTACTTCATTTATATGCCATTATTATTTCTGTTGTGGTTGTCCTGCTCCTTCTTCTGCTCAATCTTCGTCTCTCGGTTTCAACTTCAATTTTTTTTTTTCATCTCCTAAAATTATAGTTTTCTTTCCTCTTTTTTTTTGTCTTTGCTGTGTTTTGTTTTCTGTTCGTTGGTTCGTTGCTTTTTTTTCCTTTTTTTTTTGTCTTCTTCTCTTACTCTGGGAAAAGCTGCTATTATTCAGCTTGTTATTTGCTCGTCCTTTTTGTTACTCCTGCTCTGTTGTTTATGGCAAAAGTTTCTTCTGTTATGCTTTGCTCTTTTACTTGCCGGCAATTCCTTTCCCTTTCCCACCCCTTGTCTGTTTACCCATTTTATGTGGTTATGATTGTATTTCGTCATGTCACTATTATTTGCTATTTTTCGCTTTTCACAAGTTTTGCAATTGGATTTTAACTTTAATTCGTTTCAATTCACAGCAATTTGAATTTGTTGCAAAACAAAATATAAAAAAAATATATATATATAAAAAACTAAAATAAAATAAAAGGCTTGGCTTAAATTTAATTATAAATTATATACTTCTATATATCACGTATACGCCACCGACTCGGGGGCAAACTGGCTTGTAATTAAAACTAATTAATTGCACAAATATTTGCCTTGCTAATGAGTTTAATGAAATGTTATTGTTAATTTTAGAGAGAAACCAGTAGCAGCCAGTTTCCTCCTTTTACACACACACACATACACATGGAGATAAATACATCCACAAGATGAATTGGCTTGGAAAATTATGAGCCATATAATAGTGTTTATCATATATATTCAGTCATAGAAACTATCTTTTTTATTCTTTTTCTACCTCTCTCTCTCTTTCTCTCTCTCTCTCTCTTTTTCTCTCTCTATCTATGTATATATATATCCATTTATAGACATATGTTCTGTATTTACAATTTAGCTGCAAATTGATTAGCTTTAAATATAATTGAAAATATATTAAACTTTTTGCCAATTCTAATTAGAATATGAAAAACTTCTCCACACTAATTTAAATTGTTTTTATTCAAAAAAAAAGAAAAAAATAATAGTGTAAAGTAGCAATTAATTGCTTTTGGTATTATTTGTGTGGGTAAGGCTTGAAAATACCCAGGAATAGATATTTATTTATTTATTTATACTAAGTCTAATAGGTAATTTTATATAACCTTTAATTGGAAAACCAGTTATTATTACTAAGGAGAAAGAGGTTAAAAAAATTGATATAAATAAGGACTTTATTTTTTGTTTTTAAGACAGGATCTTCTCTGTAGCTTAATGAATGAACTTGTTAATAGTTAAGACCATTAAAGTATTCTATAATATTTCTTGAATCATCAAAGTAAACTTTTTTATAAGTTTCCTTTTTCAACTTATATTTTAGATGCTCTTTCTCTGACTTTAAGTTTCGTAGTTTAATTCATATTTTAGATGGTCTTTCTCCGATTTGAAGTATCCTTTTTTAACTCATATTTTAGATGCTCTTCTTTCTTTGATTTTAAGTTTCTTTTTTTAATTCATATTTAGATGCTCTTTCTCTGATTTTAAAGGGTTTTAATCGTTTATATAGATCTTTTATATATTAAATATTGTTCACGCCACAACGGCTGATCAGCTGGGAGCAAAAAGGATACAAATAGAAAGAATGGAAAGAAGCAGGATCCTCAAAGATACCTAAACTCATAGCTTCAGCTAGTTTTCTTCAGAAAATGTTTCATTAATCATTTGAGAAACTGTTTTTAATGCTTCAAATTCATTAATTGATTAAAATATATAATATATTAAGCTTTAATAAACAATTTTTAAAGCAACAAATATTTATACTATTTTTTGTTGTATATTTATCTTTAATAAACAGATACAACTCTTCTCTTCAGATTTCTGTAGTTTATCTTATTGATAAGGTATTAGAAAAGAAAGTTTTGAGACTACAGAATTGAGTTAAGACTTTATCTTGATTAAGTTAACTTTATATATCAAATTTAATTTTAAGTAGTATCTAAAGAAAACTTAACATTCTCTTCTAAAATCATTTTCAATTGGCTTTTATTGAGAATATGATAAGTAAAAACATATAAGTCTTGAAGTATAAAGAAGTATCCTGAAATTAAAGACTTCAATTAACATCTTACAAAGTTTATATAAACCATCAACATTATGTTCAAACTTTCTTATTTTTAAGTCCTGCTTATTTCTTTTCTCTATTATCCATATTTCATTTACAACTTCTTTATCACTTTTTATAAAAGTATTTGGTTCCCTACATTAAACACAGACTTTATAACATAATTAACTAAAAATTCTAACAAATTAGTTTACCTACATTTGTTTACTTCCAAAATCTCTAGAAATATGTTTTTGAAATTGCCCAAAAAAAAAAAGATATTTATCTTGTCTCATATATATATAAAGCCACCATATGTTTTCTTTCAGAAAATGAAATAACAACTAAACAAATTACCTAATAAACTTACCTCACCAACAGTAGTAGGTAGTAGTAGGACTTTATCTACCTGTTTGCCTATATACTTATTATCTTATGCCTCACTCAACTCACGACTACTGAATTATATGACTTCCTCTCATGCTACCTCTCTCTCTCTCTCTCTGTTCCATACGGTTTCTTGTTCGTTCATCTTAATTGTGATAAAGCTTGTGGCAACTACTGCGACATGTTTGTAGTATAAGAAACAAGAACAACAACAACAACAAGAAATACTTAAAATGGGGAAAAATAAGAAAAAGCTGGGAAAGAGCTTGGGTAGGAGTTAATAGCGGGAAGAGCAGTTTATCAACTTAACATTTATGAAAACCGTTTCGGGTAGAACCACACACACATAGACACACCTACCAGGGAAAGTAGGGGAGGGGTTAAGAAGAGGTAACGAGTTGTATGTCTGTTGAGCGTGCGTGCGTTCAATGATTAATTGCAATAAAACACTCATGATCCCATTGAAAGAATGGAACAAGGGGCCAAAGAATAGCAATGGTGAGACAGAGGGGAGGGAGAAGGTAGCATTGGAGGGTAGCGAATATGATAAATGGCATTTTGTATGGGCTAAAGTCCTAGACAACAGACTCTACGACAGAATCTCCTCGGCTTTTTGGCATGGCCATGGATCCATCTATCTCTCTCTCTCTCTTTCTCACACACAAACACAGAGTACTCAATGCTGTCTCTGACTTGGTTCTGGCCGCATAACCGCGAGCATCTTTGGCAACAGTTTCTATTTCTGCATGCTTGGCGAAAAATTTTTATATATATATATTTATTCTATTTTTTTTTTACTTTTTCGTTCTTACAATGGAAACACGTACAATTCGTACAGTATGTACGTGATGTCGAGTATTCATCAACCCCTAGCCATAGAACAGGGTCTTGGATGGGGGGAGGGGAAAGGGAAAGCTGGCAAAGTGTAAGTGTTTGTTGCTGATTATTATTTCCGGTACGCACAGCAAAAACGTTACGTTCCTGCTAAGATCCTTAAAGCTAGTTCCAAACCAAAGAAAAAAAAAAAGAAAGGAAAAGAAAAGAAAAGAAAAACAAACAAATCAAAATCAAGCAAAAAAGTTCAAACAATCTTTTCAATTAACATTCACTATGGAAATTTTAACGTTCAAAATATATATAAACGAAATCGTAAAAGTTCAATTCAAAGGACTTAGCAGTGACTGTTAAAAGGAACTGTTATACATTTAACGGTATTTTATCGTAAGCTTTAACAGTAGAAAAGTTTATGGTAGAAATATAAGTTCTCTTTTTTACAGGAAATGAGAGAGAAAGAGAGTTTACTCTTATACCAGTTAGGTTATATTCTTCGAATATTTAGTTCCTCTCTCTCTCTCTCTGTGTCGTGAATTTTTCGAAGATGTTTACGAACTTTTAGATGAATTTTTCGAAATGACTTCGTATCGTTTTTATGACGATTAATTTTAAGCCGGGTCCCCATTGAAACCAAAATTTCAAACTATATGTTGTTTCTCTAACAAACAAAAACAAAAACATACAAAAATACAAACAACAGATAGATTGCCTAACGTCGGGTTCACCATATTTTGTTGAAAACATCATGGCAGATTTTAATTTAATGCAATTGTCTCTCATTAGCATTGGACATACATAAATTTTATACGGACTAATGTGTCCTTAATAGCCACAAAGTGCAATGCAGTCTCCATGTTGGTGAAAAGTAAAGAAAATTAACGCACGACCATGGTCCATTAAAATATTCCAAGAGGTTTTTGCTCGTTCACAATATGCAAATGTGCTTGCATTAAGAGAAAGGGTTAGTAGACAAAACTAGAAAAAAAGAAGAAGAAAAAAAAACATGAAAATAAATCTAACACTCTGTATAAGTGTGCGAGTGTGTGTGTCTGTATGTAAGTGTTTGTGTTTTTCGCCATTAATTTCGCACACTATGTTTCAGTGCGTAGATGGGATGATTGTATGTATGTATGTCAGCGTTTTATGGCGCAACAGTAGCACGAAAAAGTGACTTTAGTGAAATTTACAAGCTGTCAATAATTTATATGTGAAAGTTGCTACGACCAAAAGTGCCGTAAATTGGCAAAAGTTGCCATTACCCCCAAAAGCCAACTTACCCACTAACCCTCTCCCCCTTCATACACACACACACACTTTGTGTGCGTCTGTCTGTCTGTGTAGTTAGCGGTAACGGTAATTGTAGCAGCATCAATTCCATATACATATATACATATGAGGCAACACTTTATCAGGCACCAAGCAGAAGGTTTCCTCCTCTTCTCATCCTGCCAGTTCCTTAGCATCTCTCTGTATATTAATTTGACAGTATATGCTGGAAAAGATGGGGCCGGAAGGCCAAAAGGATTTATTTAATTTTTGGTTTTTAGTCGGCCTAGGCAACGTCGTCTATTGTGTTAACTTGTATCTATCTATCTTTATGTATATATACATATATCTTTGTATGTCTGCGGCCAATTTATTAAAATTAATTAGCTGCCGTCTCAGTTCTCTATCTTTCTCTTCTACTTTCTCTCTCTCTTGCTCTCTTGTGGGCTTTCTGCTTGCGTGCTTTCTGCGGTTTCCCTACCACAAGTAAGTCTAATATCAAATTTTTCTTCCTTTTTTGCAAAATTGAAGAATATATAAATATGTAATGATAAATATTTGTGCCTTGAGTGCAAACAAAAGAAAACCAAATGTAACCAATATTAGCATGAATATTATATAATAACATTTTTGTTTAAGTATATATTGGAATTTGTTAGTCTATGGAATTGGAAAAGATATATATATATTGGTTATAGATTTTTCTTTATGTATTGGCTAAAGAAATTATTTTATAGGAATACAGTTTCTAGGAATATAGTTAATGTAATAAATGTATGTGAAGAAATGATTTCTAGGAACTGTATTATATATTTAGTATAATAAATGTATATAGTTAATATACTAAATGTATGTAACATCATATAATGAACTAGGTAGAGCAGATTGTGGCAATACACATCGAAGAAGAAGCAATATACCTATATCAGGGAAGATTTATCACCATATTTCTAAAAGCGCTTTGAAAGAAACTATTTAGAGAAAACAATTCTATTGGGGATATATTCTATTATTATAAGAAAATATATAAAGACAGGGTATAAATTAAGTTACCTACAATTTGAATGAAGTCTTGCTCACATGTATATATTTATGTGTATATATTTATAACTAGCCGCTGCCATAGCTTGTCTTTTAGAGTCTAACACAAACTCTGTTAAATATATATCTTTAGGAAAGTCTTCTGATTGGTGGTAGTGTATCTTAACCTAGACCTAAAGTCCTTATCGACTCGCAGACTTCATTCATACAACTAATTTCTTCATAAATTCAGTCCACACTTTGAATACAACAAATGAAGATTGGTTTATAATTTCCTGGAAGTCCCATTCACCTACAATAAGAAGACTTGCTCGAGTTATGTTAAAAGTTGTAAAAGATCAATCAAGTTACCAAAGTTGTTTTTAATCAATTTTGATTTCTATTTTATTAATTTATCTTATATTCAAGAAATAAACATTCAATCATTGTGATATATACAACAATTGCTACATATATTCATTGCTCTATATATAATCTAAGGTCATAATGCATTCTAGACTTGTAAATTCTTGTAAATAGACTCACCCTTTTTCTTTATAAACTATTGCAATAAGTTACCATTTTAACATTAAACAATCGTCATTAGTTTTCAGATCTTTTAAAAACTAAATTCTCAAAACTTTTCTTTGCATGACCCCTATCAAGTCCTGTCAGCTGATTATAATCGTTTTTACGGTGTGATCAGTCGAGAGATCTCTTTTCCTTTACTAATAACTACTGATCTGTCCTATCAAACTAGGAGGTTGTGGGTACCTAGGGCACCCGTTGGGATGGGAAAAGTCTAAACATTATTAGTTAGCAGGTTATAAAAAGGTTTCTTTGAAAAAACTTAGGAAAGAAAAACTTTTTTCTTAACATTGTTAATAACAATTGTTCCAATTAAGAACAATTGCTTAAAAGAGATTTAGCTTTCTCTTCTATTGCCAATTATTTTAAAAATTAAATCTATTAATAAATAGTTCTTAGACTTAAATATATACTTTATATATTTAGAGATGCTTTTTTCTCTAGAAGAAATGAAGGATGTTTTTTCTTTTAGAAGTTTCTGACCAAAATTATAAAACTCTTTTTGCAAGAGTATAAAAAGATGGCAGAATAAATAATATTTGAATAAATAATAAGTCAATTTATAGTAATTATAATTAACTCACTAATTTATTTATAATTATCATTTTATATATTATACCTAAAAGAATAACAAAAGATATTTTACTTTACTGCATTGCTTATGGACAATAAAATTGACCAAAATTAAATGCAGTTTATATTATTCCACACAAATTTTCTTCTCTTTATTTAAATGAATTGAATTTCCCCAAAACATTTAGGAAACCAAAAAACTCACTTGTTGGCTCAAAATATTGTTGTCTGGCCATAAAGTTGGGCCCAATCCTTACACATCCTTGGCCTGACTTCCACTTGGGGCATTTGTTTAAGTAATTTGAGGAAAAATGTTGCACAAAATGTTGTTTTGGCAAACTTGGAATGAGATTGAGAGAGTGTGAGAATGAAAGAGAAGTAGTGTCATAGTACTTTTTGGACATGATTCAGAGGCCAATGGGGATGGAGTTGAGGTCATGTTCTGGGTAGCTTAACACTGGACAACAAAGGTCATTTGCCAAATGAAAATAATTACAATAGTGTTGTGCAGGGGTGAAGGGGGGTACAAAAAGCATGTTTTAATAATTTCAATAATGCATACAGTTGATAAAAGTGGGAGGAATGATGGGGGTGTACAAACCCCCTCTGGAAAATCAGGAAAAAGCTGAAAAAGCATTGTCTTGTTTGACTTTAATTTGCTTTGACAACGCCAACAACGACAAATTTTTTCCACCTGTAATCAATGAGTCGACTTTATGTTTATCCTTTAGATTTTTTATATAGAATTGGATGTAATTTAGAGTGGTGTAAAGTAAGTAAGTTTTAGTAAAGTTTAGTAAAGTTTAGTAAAGTTTAGTAAAGTTTTCTTAAGGCCTTAGTTTAGTTTGTTTTGGTTCAGGGATCTTTCCCTTTTAATCATGGAGTTTGGTTTTATTGAAGGACAAAGAATATAAAAACTTTGAAGATGTGATAAATTATACAACAAAGTGTGAGGATCTTTTGTAATTATAATTATTCAAGAAAAGGATACATTATTATAAATTTCATTTGATTTATTATACTTTCAAGAACAGAATGTGTTCCTACCTTTGCCTCTTTTCTAAACCAAATATAAAAATAATATATCAAATGTAATATCAAATACTTAACTTTACTTTACCTTTAACATACATTCTAACTGTCTTGATATACTCCCTTTAAAGACCCTAAATAAAGGGTATATTCTTGTACAAAATGTCCAAGCTCTCTCACTCTGTCTCTTACTCTCTCAGGTTGCTGGTTTTCTGGGAGTACGACAAACGCATTGCTATAATTACAAAACTTTTTTAATAAATAGACAACTGGGAGACAATAAAAGGGAAAGAGAAAGAGGCAGAGAAAAAGCAAAAGAGAGAGAGAGAGAGAGAGGAAAGCGTACATACAGCTAAAAAGAAACTAGAGTGAGAAAGCGAGAAAAGAAAATCAACATGATGGAGAAGTTTTTCCTTTTCTTCTTGTGCCTTGTGTTTGTGTTGTCAGGGACAATAACAACAACAATAATACCAACAACAACAGCAACAAATATCAGCAGTAACAATGCCAATGCCAAGAAGCTGTGTTGTCATTTTGATTTGCCAAGGACTTGAGGTCCTTTAGCATCATTCTCGGACTTGCAGACATGACTTGACATTTCCTGTAATAAACAATTTGTGACAAGCCATTGTCAATATGGCCGATCATTTTCCATTGGTTTTGGTTAAGTTTTCCCCCCTCCCCTCTTTCCCCAACCATCACACAATTTCACCCACTTCTCATCTGTTTGGCTTGTTTTCTATACTTTCAGTTAATAAGAAGTAATGTATTCCGACTGCATTTTTGCATGTTAAATAAATGGGAGTGGGTTGTATTTTAGGGGGTGTGGCTGACGCTCCTTTACCAACATTTGTCAAATGTCAGTGCTCATGAGCTGTTATTATTATTAGCCAGGACGACGATGTCGACGATGCAGACGACTGCATCGGTGACGATGATGATGATGTTGCAGCTGACGCTGGCCATTTTGTTACTCCCCAAGGAAAAGGGGAATATATATCCCATTCTCCATCCCCCATCCCCTCTCAACATAATTGCGTTTTGAAAAATGTTTTCCCATTTTTTATGCAGCGCTTTGCATTTTCTATTACTTCATTAGAGCAGCAAACAGAACACAGTTGCATTTCAAATGCGGGCGAACATTTTCTCCCATTCGTTCTCCTTTCTTTCTTTTTTGTTATTTTTATTCACATTCGTTCTTTTGCTGAAACTATTATGTGTGTGTGTGTGTGTGTGTGTATGTTTGGCAATCAGTTTTGGGTTACTAACTCTATTTGTTAAAACTGTTCAAATCTGCTTTTTGGCAGACTTTATTTAATCTTCTTAATATATATTTATGTATGTTAAATTTTTATATTTATGTTAAATGGAAAACTTATATAGAAAGTTGTGTAATTATATTAATTGATCAAATTATATGGTTTGATATCTTAGTTGCAATGAGTTGACTTCCCTTATGTCAAGGGAAGACGCTTTAGCCAGTCTAAACAAATCTAGGCTAGTGACTACTGAAATTAGTTTTACTATATATTCTTGTGTCTACTTTTATCTGCATAAGTAACAGAAACAAATTAGATATCTGTTCTATAAAGCTTAGATAAATAGCTTCAATTCTGCTCACTTAATATATAATTTCTTTGTAATAAGTTTCTTCCAAGCTAAGAAGATTTCTCCTAAACTCAGGCGGGTTAACACTCCTTCCAATGTATGCAGCTTAAATATTTTGTATCATAACTTGTACATTATTTGACAGGTCTTAAACATATTTATCTAGTTTTCAATCAAAATTTATACAAAACGTTTGTCATTGTACTAAAATTTCATTGGGAATAATATTTCTGGGAGAAAGTTAATAAAGAAGTCGCTTTAGTAATTACCTAAGATAAGAAACTATTTCAAGGATAAGAAGATCTTGTACGTTACAAGTTGATTATGGTATGTATATTATGTATACATTATGTTATATCTTCTACATACATATATCTTTCATTCTTTACCAAATCAAATACAAGTAACACCTATTAGAATCTCATTCTATGGAAGAACTTTCTTATAAAACATTATTTTCAAGTGGCTAGTATTCAGTTCTGATTCGGATTTACTTTTCAATGAGTTAATGCATTTATCTTTCATTCTTTACCAAACAGACTAGAAAAACTATCTATTAGGGTTCCATTCCATGGATAAACTTTCTCATTAAAGATGATTTCAAGTGACTAAAATTCACTTAGAATTTAGATTCACTTTTAAATCAGTTTACAAAACTAAAGACAAGCTAAAGGCTTGTTGATCCAAGAATACCGACTCAAAGTTTAGTTTTTAGTCACATAAAACTTAAGTTTACAGTACAAAGCAAATTATTGCTTAAAAAACCGACTAAAAATAAAAAAAAATTTAGAAAATTTTAGCTTTAAATTAATTTACTTTTAAAATTCAATTTATTGCTTAGCATACCAAGCAAACTAAGCAAATTTTTAATATTTCTACATTTTTGTATAAAATTTTTCATTGAAATTTATAATTCTCAAATGGTGTAGCATACTTATCCATACAATAAGCTAAATTCTAACATTCACTTTTTAGGCTAATAAATGTCAAATACCTAACGAAACAGAAGAAGAAGAAGCTGCCGAGGCATGTTATTTGCAATTGAAACTCATCATTTGCCAGTTAATTTCAAGCGTAAACAAGAAGGCTACAGCAGGAAAAAAAAAAGTCCTTTGGAAACAAAGTTTCACTGCATGGCTGAGCAACTCTTTTTTGTCGCTACTCTTTCTTTTACTCTCTCTCTCTCTCTTTTTTTTTTTCTTCTTTTCCCTTTACTAGTTTTTTGCGGGTTTTTTTTTTACGGTAAATTTTTGTTTTTTTCATAATTCATGAGCAACCTATTCCTGCTGGTAGTGACGTTTGTTTGCCACACATACACACTTATACATATGCATACACATACATATAAAACCGCGTTCAACTTTTTTGAGAGCACAAACAAAAAAAATGTAGAAAAAATATCTGAGATTTTGCGCTCTTTGCCACTGCGTTTCTAATGCCGCAAAGAGTTTATAGTTTAGACTGGCTGAGGCTAGCCGAGGTAGTGGTTGTGCGTGTGTGTGTGTATGTGAGTGAGCGAGTGTGTGTAAAGCTTTTGTAGGCGTTAAAGTTGTTGCTGCTGCTGCTGATGCTGCTGCCGCTGAAAGTTGAGTAAAAACTTTTGTTTTATGGTCTTTTATATGCGCTGTCAAAACTCCAGTTTAACGGAAGGGGAATACAGACAGAGAGAACGGGAGAGCCAGAGACATAGAGCACCCATACAGATAAATAGTCTCTGTCTCAGTCGCAGTCGCAGTCTCAACGTCCAAATAGTCGCCAATGTAAGCTTCTTTATGCTTCCCTTCCTTCACTTCTTTTCCCTTAGCTGGATGAGCGAAAGTTTTCGCCACAAAGTTATGAGTTATGTGTGAAAGTGCCAACTTTACACGCTGTCACACAATTTGCGCAATTTTCTTTTTCTTATTCACACACAAAAACCCAAACACACACACATAAACTAGATAGACAAAAAAACAATTGGCAAAACATCATTGACTTAAAGTGCTAGTAAAAATCACTTAAAATTTTTATTGTAAAAGAGCAACAACAATAACAGGAAAAAAAAAAACTAATTGACAGTCAAAGTAGCCTTAGAATGCTCTCACCATCTCTTTCTCCTCTCTATCTCTTTCTCTCAGAACACGCTTTTTGCTTTCTCTGTCTGACCAGCAGCGATGACATGCCGTTAAGTACTTAACACTGAAAGCAAACAACAACAAAAGCAATTACAACAACAAGAAAAAAAGTACAACAAAAAATTGTTATGCAAAAGCAAACAGCAGCTGAAAATTGAGAGAGCCACTCTCAAAGGCAGAGTCACACACACACACAGACGCCATAGCACATACACATATATATATAAACTAAAAAAATGAAAGAAATTTTAGAGATGAGTTGAAATTCAAAATTCATCGATACTACTATGCACTTTTTTGCTTTTTTATCCAAATAAATAATTTCTTTAGATTCTGTAGTAGTACAATTTAAATACGAATTTCAGAAAACTATTAATCGAATTAAATTTAAAAAAAGGATATAAATTTATAATTTATAATCTGAAAAAGAATTCCTTTTGGGCAGATTTAACATCGAAATATCATAAAGTTTACTAAAACAGTTATTCAATATTTTTCTTTAAGGTGAAACAAATATGAATAATAGTTACCATATCGTACTAAGCTATTCTTATGTTAGTATCGGATAAATTTTCAATAATATCTTAGTATTGACTGATACTAAAACTGATATTGACTGATCTCTAACATAATGTGCGTTGCTCTAATTTTCAGTTAAAAAGAAGAAATACTATATTCTACGAATATATTCTTTTAGATTTTAAACAGATCTTAAGATTTAAAATTTGAAAACAAATTACTAACATGAGATAAGATCTATGTCTATTTATCTCCTAGAAGTATTTCCTTTTCAAATTAAATCCTTCTAATTTTGATTGTTTAGCAAAAATATTCTTCACACTATTAAAAAAAATCAATTATTATTAGTTTAAAAATAATTTTCAAACTAAATATGTATTAAAATATGTTTACAATATTGTCTTATCCCTCAATACTTTCGCTAAATCTTCCATAACATTTGTTTCACTTGTTTCCTCAACTTCTTAAAATTTCATAAAGTTCAAGGTTAAGAAAAACTTTGTGTTTCTAAAAACGTTTCAAAGTTTCCGCTTTGATTTTGTTCGATTTATTTCCACTTGCTATCATTCCACTAAAACGTTTCAATTGCTCTACATTTCTTTTTTTTTTGTGTGTAGCCCTGGCAAGTAGCTGTTGCTATTGTGTAGGTGTATGTGTTTTTCGCTGTGTGTGTCAGTGGTTGTTGTTGCCTGCCACGTTGTTTGGTATTTTTAATACCGCACGCTTTGTCGTGTTTGACATTTTAATCGCCTTAAATTTTATGTTGAGGTGCGGACCAGAGACCCATCTCCATATACCCCACCAAAATGTTCCTCTATCAAACAGCAACACCCACGCACACACAGTGAGAGATAGACAGAGAGAGAGAGAGAGAGAGAGATCACCCTAACGGTATTTTTTAGCAGAACGGTGCACACAACGTTCCATTTGCCGCAAGTAAAATTTCCGTTCGAATTACTTTCTAATTCTATAATGAATTGTTTTTAAGACCAAACAGGAGGAGTGCTGTTAAAGGTTGTTAAAAGGGAGACGAAGAGTATAGGGGATGACGCTAACGAGAGAAAATTTACGTTGAGCGGCATCAAAAGTTGCCTCTATGCGCCATAGATCAGCATCACGGGTAAGGTCTGTCTGTATGTATATATACAAATATATATATATATATTTATATATATATATGTATATCGAAAAGTTTTATAAGCTCTTCATATAATTTTTGTTTTTGTTGTTGTTGTTGTTGCGCTCATCGTCCCTTTGTTGTTGGCATAATTGGGCATCTTTTCAGCCATGTCCATGGACATGGCTCCATGGATCTGAGCTTTTCTACATCCCCCACACCCACCCTCTATCCCTCTACCATTGTATTTTTGTCGCACAATTTTGTTGATACTGTTGGGGGGGGGATATAGCGGAGGGAGCGTACTGGATATTTTGTAGTAGTTTTTGCGCCCCCAAGCCACTAAGTTTGTTTAAGCAGCTGTGGTCCAGCTGCTGCTGCTGCTGTTGCTATAGGTGGGGTGCGGGTGGGTATGCTGTTTTTTTTTTTTTTTTTGCTGCTGTTGAAATCCCCTGCATAAATTGCCGGATTAGTATTGTTAACCGAAAAGTTTTGTTTTGCATTTTAAAAAGGTGGCCCCGGCCATATGGCTAAAAATGAAGTAACCAGCTGTACCGATTATAAATACTATTCTACAGACATACATACATATATATATATACATATGATTCAATTCAAAGATATAGAGTAGATAAATGCAGGTAAATTTAGTATGGTTTGGTTTTTACCATATTGCAATTTGTTTGTGACTCTTTGCTTTTTTGCCTTGAAGCTAAATAATCTGTCAGCATTTCAATATGCTAAATATATGTATGTATATGTATATGTATGTATGTATATATATGTATGTATGTATATGGCTGTATAACTTTTTGATTGCAGTAGTGCCCTCTGACAGGTAGCACAAAACAGCCAGAAGCAACATTTATGACGTTGCGATTGCAACTCAATCTACTTCTCCATTCACATAGCTCCCTCTCTCTGTCTCCTTCTCTATATATCCTTCTCTATTGCACACTCTGCTTCTTAGCTTCTTGTTGGCAACAATGAGGCAGCGGAAGTACTTAAGCGCAACGCAGAGCACTTCCTGTTTTTGTTTTGCCAATACAGAAGGAGATGCAACTTAACTGAGCGCAACTCAACTCAACGTTGAAGAGGACTACGCGGCGAGCACCTTCGACTGACTATGTTGTCGAGTTGAATTTCGCAATACTTCAACTTGGTTTTTAGCACACCAATGCAAATATTAACAAGGTATATTAGGCTCTACATGCAAATGGTGAAGGATTTGAAAGTGTTTTGGGTTTTTTTTTATTGAGAAATAAAATTGATGAGAAATATTTGTTATTCCTTTTAGAAATTGCTGTCAGAGTTAGAGAAAGACATATACAATAGAACGAATATGCAATTTCAGTGTTGGAAATGAGCTTGAAGTACATTTTGGAATAGAAAAGAACCTAGTTGGAGTCAACACTGAGCATTCCTTAATGGATCCTTTTAAACATTAAGCTTATAAAACATTAAAAAAATAGTTGAACCTTAAAAGTACAGTCGTCTAATTTCGACTTTTTTGGAGCTTGACTTTTATATATTTAAAATTTATATATATTAATACTCTTATACGAATATCGATGCTTCTTTTTATTAACTTATAAAAGAATTCTATATATTTACCCTCAATTAGCTATGTTTTTTGTGTATTCCTATTTTAAAGGGTATTAAACGTTTCGATAGCACTGGCAAATAAGTAGGGATTGTTTTTCAAAATGCTTTTGCACCTGTATATATTTTTTTTGTGCTTTATGCAGGCATTTTGTGTATTTCTCTCTTGCCCCCTTCCACATTTTACTCTATGCCTCTTGTCTTGGTTACCTACCTGAAGTCCTTGTTTGGCTATCTTTCTTCCTTCTCATTGAGAACAAGAAACGACTTTAATGTGCATTTCTGGCATTCATTGCATGGTGTGGCTACGTCTTTGGTTTGGTGTGTGGAAAGTGGCACATCATGACTGCCAGTGGCAGGAGCTGAACCTCATACCCATACCTACACCCACAGACACACACAAAGCATTTTAATTTCTTTTATCCTTCATTACAGCTGTTTCCTTTTGGCTATTTCATCGTCGTCGTCGTCGTCGTCATCGTAGTCTAGGACTCCTCTAGCAGCTCCAGTTTTCTGCTGTGTCAGATTACATACACTCCATTAACATTTTATGCGCTTGTATTATCGCAATTAAATTTTTAATGTTTTCATTTCGAGAAGCACATTGCATTTTCATGTAGCCTCTTCCACCACCACCGCCCTCACTTTTCCTTCTCCACCATGCAACCCTTTCCACTACCGTTTTCGTAACTGAAGCAATCAGCACACGCGGCACCGCAGACAAACACCTCCAACTGCTGCTGCTGCTGTTGATGCAACTCCAACAGTTTTGCCGCCTTTGGGCTAACAGCAAATATCAGCAGCAGCAGCAGCAGCAGCAACAGAAGCACCGACAACAACAACAACACCAGCAACGCTGGAAAAACGCATGTAAATAGAGGGAATGGATAGGGTAGATGTATGGGTAGTCAGTGTGGGGAACTTGCTAGGGTGCGTTCATGTGGGTACAACTTCAGGTTCAGTGGAAACAATTGCAACCAAGCAAAAAGCATTTTCTGCCATAATAATTTTAATGAAAGTGTTTGCAGTAATCATGCTACCCTTAACACCCTCACCATGATCCTTTGCCCCTCTTAGCAGCCACATACAACTTTTTTCACTCCTCTCATCCCTTTTCTGACCACAAAACTTTTGTTGCTACTGTTAATGTTTACGTGCCGAGGTGACGAGTCTTTTAATTAATTTAAATTCGCTTTAAAATCCAAAAAAAAAAAGTAAAAGATAAGACCTAACGGCACACACAATGGCTACTCATCAGAGGAATCTTCAACCGATGCTGACTTTCCCATTTAACCACTGGACCCCACCCACCATGAATGCCCAATCCCATCAACACCAGTTTGCCCGTTCCTTGTCATTTTTTTCTTTCCTTTTTTTTTTTATTCCAACTGGTCAATGGCTGGTTACATGCATGGCTGCGCTGGAAATGAAGCTTTAACGACTTTGGCCAGGCCCCAATGTGCACACAACTTCCGGAACGGAAGAGTCTACCCGTTTCCAGACCCACCACTACCATTCCCTCCAACTTTTGTTCGAAACGTAATCAGCAAAAGACTAAAAATTGGTAAAGAAAAAATTAACAAGAATTTGATAGGCACTTTAAAAAAAAAAAAATAAAAAAAATTGTTTAAAAACAATTGAATTTGAACTTCAGGGAGTTCGTACGTATGCATATGAGTAGGAAGGAAGGCAGGAAGTGTGCACGATGTATTCTTTGCTTCCATTGAACACAAATTTAAGTTTTATTGTTCGACATAACCTAACAAATTCATCAAATCAAGTCATTTGGTTCCTATACATACATAGTTGCTGATGTATTCAGTAATCATTTATGATTACTATATAAAATAGTAATTTATAATTATACTTTTAAAATTTCATTACGATAATTTCTCATATTAAGTCGCACACTTCACATTAAAATTGTATTCATGTTTTGTTCTAAAATTTAAAAGTTATTTATTATATAGTATAATAAAGCTACAATTGTTGCTAACAAAGTTTATATAAATCCTTTTAAGTCTAATTACTAATTTTTTCAGATATTGATTATATTTAAACAAAGAATATCATCATAGAACATTAAGACCAACAGTATTATGTATTAACAGTTAAATATTAGTATTTTGAAAATAGGGTTAAAACCAATGTATTAGTCAACACTAGTCACCTAACTAAACTAATTCAAACTAATTCCGTTATCTTCACAGCAAAAAAAATTCCTTAATCAACGCTCAGTTTGCCAATAAACTGCTTATTTGTGAGTCGTCTCTTATGTATTTTTATGTATGTATGTATGTGTGTTTAACACAATGTATGTTTCTGCATACATACATACGTACATATATATAAATATGTATGTAAGTATAAAAGATAAATAAAAGTGCAACAGATATTAGATGACTCGGTTGACTGAAAATACGAAAAGACAATATGCAAAAAAAAAACAACAAAAATATTTGTGATTTCGCTTCTGGCCAATATAAATCAACAAGTCATATTAACGGTTGTCTGTTCTCTCATCCATCCTTCTTATTAGATCACAGTGAGTGCCTCTCACGCAGAGTTTGCTCTCATTTGCTCTCTCGTGTGATCTCTTTGTTTCGGCAATTCTTGCGAAATTATTCTTTTGTTTCACAGTTTACAGTTGCCCGTTGCCGCGTTCAATTGCTAGAAAGTTTGTCTATATTAAGTTTACTTATGCATGTGTGTCCAAATCGTATATTGCTTAAAATAATATTTCACGATATTAAGCTAATGTAATTGTCTTTTACTTGGTGTTAATAATGTCAGAATTGGTTAAGTGGTTGTCGTAACACGTGATAAAATTGAAATTTGCCTTCTTTTTTTTCTTTTTTTTTACATAGGCAGTGAAAAAAAGTGATAAAGCGTCCACGAAGCAGTCGACGCAGCTTGAGCAATTTTATTTGTGTGTGTTTGCGTGAGTGAGTAAATTGCAGGCAAAGAGTGTTAGTGCATTTTGTTATTGTTGCTGGCAGTACCGAGAGATGAAGAGACAAAAAAGATCGTATGCTACTTCTACATAACAAATGTTAACGGGTTAAACGGTAAGGTAAGCACATTTTTTTTTAAAAGAGAAATCGTGAGATTCATTAACGTCCATATTTCACCCCCTCAATCATTGAGTGCAATGTTAGGGAATTCCTTAGGTGGACGGGAAGGGGGACGTTCTCGGTTTTGACTAGCACTCCCTTACAGCGTCACAATTATATTTTAAGCCGATGTTGGTGTTGTTTTAAAAGAGAACACCCCAATATCCTCTCTCTTTGAATGAGTTGGAGAAGCAAACAAGATATGTACATATCTCTTTCACTCTAAATAAGTTTAGAATTGCTTATCAATTAAAGAGAGTAA
Source organism: Drosophila neocordata (assembly GCA_018903615.1). Classification (NCBI taxonomy): domain Eukaryota; kingdom Metazoa; phylum Arthropoda; class Insecta; order Diptera; family Drosophilidae; genus Drosophila; species Drosophila neocordata. Next base: position 11,321,159 of record JAEIGI010000004.1, on the reverse strand, counting down.
GTAAACAAATGTGGAACAAAAATGACTTGGTCCAAGTTTTCAATATTTTGAGAAATTTTCATTGTACGGTCCAGTGAATTAGTCGATAGCATTACAATACTTTCTTTTTCAATATAAATCAAAGTCAGTGACAGAAGATGGTTGTAAATTGTGACATTGTGAGTGGAACTTATTAGAGAAGTTGCTGCTGGCTTCTGCTTAGTACTGGTCCTGGTGATGGTGCTGATGTTGCTGATGCTGCTGTTCGCAATCAATTCCAATGATAATAAATTCAATTTTTGCTGTGCACGCGACCAAGTGAAGCAGCCAAAAGGATACCAAGGAGCGCAAGGCAAGTAGCCAGATCCGAGAGCTAAATTGAAACGTTCCACACGTACGCCTAAAACTATCACTAGCCGAGTGTGACTCTATGACTATGGATTAGCAAGAAGGAAGTGACGATGCATCAGCACCAGCCTTCTATCTTCCTGTACCCCTCCTTCTATATCAACTTCTGCCACTCTTTATCCGCCTCTGTTCTCTTTTTTTTTCCCTCTCTGTGGCTTTTGTATGGCGACTAAACACAATTCTCGTTGCGGTGTCGATGAAGGCAAAAACTTTTGCTTTTTCCGTTATACAAAAAAGTTTTTCTTTAGAAAATTGTAAGCTTTTGTATGGGAATGAAGTAGGATCTATCCTCTCCCTCAATTTCTATCCATCCATCCATCCTGCTGCTGGTGGTAGTGGTACTGTTGCTGCTACTCATGAGCCCTGAAACGTGTTTGACATTTGCAACTAGTTTAGTTTGATTTGCCGGCGATTCTATCCCCTAGGTCAATGGCTAAACTAACCTCAATTATTTGTCATTCAATATGATTATGGTTGATTCTTTCGCCCCCTTTTTCTCTCTATCTCTCTCTCTTAAACTTTTCTCTTTTGCTTTGACTTATTCATTCTCGCAGTCTCCCTTTTGCGACATTTGACAATTGCATTTGAGCCATTGTCAGCCGCGACCCTAAAGGCAACCCAGCACAAAGACTAAGAAAACAAACTTGCCACCGCCTTCATCTTTATCTTCATCTTGTTCTTACCTTGGCTTTTGTGTCGAGGCCAAGCAAACATGCTTAATTATTCCATTAAAGTAATATTGCCCAGGTATACATCTTTCTCTATACTATATACATATATTTTTATATATAGTATAGGAGGAACCCTCTGTAGTAGTAGCTTTTCATTTTCATCTTTTTTTTTTTTGCCACGCTTTTTCAACTTTTCTTTCTCTTTTTATGCTACACTGAAAAAATTAACTGAGTAGCTTTGACATTAAAAAAGAAGTGTAATGTTTAATGAAATAAAAATTATTAATCTATTAAAAATAATATGATAATAATTGTAACTAAAATTCAAATAACATAAATCATAAAATATGTTTAAATATTAAGAACTCCAAAAAAATAATAAAAAAGTTTTTTAGCTTAGTTGCTATCAGCAGTTCTTTGGAAGCTGGAATAATATATTCTATTATATATATATTATATTTTTTTAAGTGTACAAGACTCAGTAAAGTTCAATTAAAACTTAGTCAGACTTGGGTTATTTGAACTGAAAACCGAACCAAACTGAACAGAACAGAATAAACTGCCAGGGACAGGACATGTTTGCCTTTGTAGAAGAGTGTGTGAGAGCATTGACCATTAAATGAATTTTAATGTGAGCTTTATTGGCTTTTGATGCCAAGTCTGGGCAAGAGATTCTCTCTAGCACTTGACACGTTTTGGAGTTTTGCGTATGTGTGTGTGTGTGTGTAGAAAAGTTTACGCGAAAATGTCTTCATTATGCCAAAAAGCTGGTGACAGGACAGGACAGACAGATATACAGACAGCAAGAGCTACAAAATTAACAACACTAACAACAACTGAGTAAACTTTAAGCACAACTTAATCAACATCAACGTGAGAGAATTATGATTACTATATATATATATATATATATATATATTTATATGTATGAAGTATATAGTTAAAACTAGGATGGATATAATAAGGATGTGTGAAATTATAGCAAAACGAAAACTTTTTGCCCGAGACAAACAAGCTGAAATGATGACAACGTGACGAAGCTGCAGCTCTACCTGAGAAATTAATGCCATAAAAAATGCATACACAGGACTGGAACTTTTCTCCATACACACACACACACACACACACACATACGCTGAAATACTCATACTAAGAGAGGACTTGAGTTATTCTCCATCTCACTCGTTTTGTGGATGTGTCTAAGTGCAGGTTAAGGCAACAAACTCGACAAATTTTGACAGCCATTAATGTTGGAAGCCATCATCAAATGTGCAGGAAAGAGATGAGGAACGAGAGTGAAAGGGAGACAGCGTGTGAGTGAGCAAGATAGATAGCATAAAAGATCCTTGACTTGGCTTGACTTGCCGAATTTGATGGCTTTTGATTCATTAGAAAATCACTTCATGGCATTTAATATGCAAATTATAAGCACCTTAAGAGGAGAGAGAGAGGCAGAGCCGGATATATAGTATGAGCAATAAATGAAGAGAGGTAAATGGAGGCAATACAGTGTGAGGATGGTCTTAAGGTTCGGGTTGGTACGGAGGGGGGAGTGCATCTCTAATGCTGCCTTTTTGAAGTTGCGCGCATAATTTTCTAATTAAGTTTCATTTTTTTCCTTTTTCTTTCCTTTTTTTTTTTTTTTTTTGGCTTGCACTTTGTGCTTTCTCTGTTCCTGTTGTTGCAATGACTTTTAAGTAGCTTCCCAGGATTAACTGACTGTAGAAGTCAAGTGCAGCCAGAAAGAAAGAAACAGTGATAGTGGAAGAGGTAGAGGCAAATGCCAAGGCAGGGGAGTTCTGTAGAATCAGGCAAATGTCATTTTTCTTATGCTTTTCAATACTCTTGCCATAAAGTAAAGTATTCGTATCTAATGATAAGCCATTTGAAGCGAGTAAAGTGCTTTTATATATATATATATACTTATGAAAGAATTGGTCACCAGTTTAGTTTACAGTTATGTGCTTACCTCTTAGGCGACTGGAACTTTCATTAATTGAATCTTTTTAAATACTTTCTATCGTTTAAATTTACTATAATTTTACTTCATTAATGTGACTTTTCTTAATAAAAGTCTAAATGGCTTTATATATATATAGATGATATTTAAGTTGACCAAGTTCATGCTCTTAATAAGTCTAAATAGTTAGTCCTTTCTTATCAGCTGAGATTTTCAAGTGGAAGAACTCCTTTTATACTGGATTTCTTTTGTTCTTTTGTATATTACAAAATTATTTAAACAAATGAACAAAGTGTATTTAATATATTTATGTATATGATCTCTTATCCCAAATGATCTTTAATCTAATATCAACTATTTCATCGGTATATATCTAATAATAAACCAAATGAAATCCTGGTCTTCTTTATCGGTATTTCGACCAAGTCGCTATGAAAGTATTTCTTTTTTCGTATTATCAATTATGAGATATCGATAAATTTCCATAAATTATTTTAATAATTTTAGAAAATTTGTTAAATTATAATTTTTAATTTTTAAGGGTATAACTTAGTTGGAACTAGCTTTAAAATCTCTTTCCATCTCTTTCTCGCTGTCTCTGACTTTTTTCCTCCTTATATATATATTTTTTTATGCCTGCGCCTCTTGCACTCTTAACAAGATTTTAATTTGAGCTCATTATGCTCTGGCAAAAGGCAAATGAACTTAAGACAAAAAGCTTAGCCAGATTTCTCTCTGCCTCCCTGCTCTTCCCTCTTTCGCTCGCACTTCTTCTCCTTCCTCTTGCCATACTCACATCCACTTTTCATTTTCTGCATCTCTTTTTGTGAAAGGAATGAAAAAACAAAAAAAAATTTCAATTAGTTTACACTTTATAGAGAGCTCTGTCCATATAAGTTGATATTTATGTCACTGGCCACGCCTCCCTTTAAAGTTTTACCCACAGCACATTCTCCTATTTTTTTTTTCTTTTTACCGTTTTTTTTTTCTACGCTCTCATTAATTGCAAACCATTTGAGCAATGTTCACACACAGCTACGCTCTCAACTGCAGCAGCAGCAGCAGTAGCGGCAACTAACGAATTCATTTCATTTCCGCTGCATTCATTTGCACGTCACAAAATGAAACGAGTGAGCGGGACAGTAGAAGAGAGAGAGAGAGAAAGAGAGAAAAGAGACAGTGGAAAAGGAGAGGGAAAGAGCAAGCGTCAGAGAGATGGTGAGCGAGTGACTGCGGTAGCAATTTCATTGCATTGCGGCCACAAAGTTCTGGCCCATGGCTACATTGTGCACATACATACATAAACATACACACACACACACACACACAGAGTTGATGATGACATACCAAAACGCACACACACAGAGTGAGAAAGTGAGAAGTAGGAGAAGACCAGAGGAGGGGACCTGAAGAGATCGGTGAGCGAAGCAAAGCAAAGCAAAAGTCCAGTCCGTTGCCAGCATTTCCGTGTGCCGTTCCATTTCGCTGCGCGTTGTTAACCAAGCAACTTCCGAGGGTAATTAATTCGAGTTCTCGACATTCTCTCTAGTTGTGTCCTGCATGTCCTGTTCTGTTCTGTTTTACACTGTCCTGTTCCCACCATACTCATTGTCGTCTGTTTTAAACGACTTACAACTCGGATTACAATTAGACAAGCTGTTCGTTTCAGTGTTCTTTTTTCCACCATTTCGCAACTTTTTTTGTTTTTTTTTTTAGTATTTTCCGAAAATTTGCATGTTACATTTGTTCCACACACTCGACGTTGCGCTTCGCTTTGCGGTTTGCCATTGGTAAATTTGCTAAAAACTATTCACACTCTCTGTTTCTCGCTGCCTCTTTCTCTCTTTCCTTTTTATTTTTTGCCGTGTTTCCTCTTGCGATCCTTCTTTTTGTTTGTCGACCACCTATTGCTAATTGTCTCTAAAATTAACCTCCTTCACGTACACCCGAAAAAACGATATTGATTTCAGTATAATAGGCAATAAGCCGATAAAGGATACGAAATCTATATCACAGTATCCGTTTAAGATAATTGTTCACATTGCTATGATATATAGAACATGTTTAAATGGTTTTTATATTTTTAAATAATAGCATTTCCAGCAGGCACTGTATTTTTCCAAATGGGAGGACTATATCTATATATAGTTTCCATAAGAACGATCGGTCAAGCATTTAGTCTTTAATCACTTTTAATTTTTTGCTATAAATATAATTCAATCAATGGTTTATTAAATCTTTTGGCTTTGCCCTTATACCAAATACAGTTTAAGTCTTTGTAGTACTCAAAATTTGACTTCCGGTTATATTCTGTTAAAAAGTTTTGGTTGCATTTACATGTTACTGTTCCGTTCCTCTCCCTCTCTATTTTCCTCCACCTATGACTTATCACAGTGAAAAGAAAATCCTCAATCAAAAGCAAATCACAGGCCATCAAACTTCTGGCATTATAACAAAATGGGCCTAAAGTTTTCGCTTAGCAAATCTCATCAACAACAACCACAAAAACAAAAAAAACCAAGAAAATATAACGCAACTGAAGAGGAAGATGAGAATCATAAAAATATATTACCCACTTTAAAGCCATGGGCCAGCCACTTCATCAACTCATGTAACTAAACACCAGAAGCAAAAAAAAAAAAAAAAAAAAAAATCAGAAGAAAAAAAGAAAAAAAAAACCTCAATTTGGTGCCCTCGGGCAAATGAAACAAAACAGAAAAACAACTTTAAATCATTTCATACCTCTCATGCGACGGCATGGATGAAGCTCCCTTCTTGCCACTTTCCCCATCACTTGTCTCTACCATTCCCATTTCTTTTTAGAAAGTAGCCAAAAGCTTCGAGTGTCATAAAAAATTGTCCTGAGTATTAGTTTTCCTCTGTGTGACAAGCTGCCAGTTGCTTGGCTGACATTCATTCAGTGAGTGCAACATTTGCTGGCAACAACAACAACTACAACAACAATAAAGAAGCAAAGACTTTTCTTCGTCGTCATCTTCGTTGGCGTCGTCTTCGTCTTATCTACAAGTCCAGAAGCAACTCCCACAGCTCGTCTGTCAGCAGACCCACAAAAATCAACAGTGTTCTCTAAAGGTGGACGCTTGTTTGGAAATCTGTGAAAATGCAAATCCGCCTTTTTATTTCATGCAATTATTCTTGCCCATTGTTTTTCTTGAGAGACACAAAGAAAAACGTAAACGTATATAAAACAAAAATAATGAATATTTCTTACAAACTGACAACCGAAGATAAAAATACACTAACTATTAATTATTTGTAATAAAATAAAGAATTTTTGAAATAATAATTTAAATTTAAATAAGTTTAAAGCAGGATAAACTTTATTATTAGAATGCAATCAGAATAAGCATTTCTTTGGATTTGATTGGATTATAGTATAGATTTCTATAGCTAATATTATAGAATCTAGATAGTTTATGATTTTGGTAAATTTCTTTACATTACATAAAATGTTGAAAATGTAAAACATTTTCTTTTCGAAATTTAGAAGATATTAAATGAAGAATTGTTAAATTTTATGGAAATTTTGGAGAATGGTTTTTCTTGTCCTTAATTTAAAAGCTAAAATCTTTAAAACTAAAATGAAAATTTCGTTTTACTAAAGAACTTCTTCAAACATAAAGAAGAAGAATTCATAATAGTGTTGCAACTTTTCTGGCTAATAGAGTATGAATGAATAAAATAAATTTCTGTGGTCATTTGTCTGTTGTGCTTTGACTTTCTTGTATTTTTTCTGCCTCCTCAAAATTGTCAGAGAAAAAGACAAACAACAAAAAAGATAAAAAAAAAGAAACAAAAGTAAGGAAAATAAGGTGCTTGACTCCAATGAGCGTAGATATTGGTGAGAGCCTTAACGTGGGCGGGGAGAGGCAGTGTCGGTGGCATTCATCATCTGTGTGCGCCGTGCCGCTCGTCGCTTCTAGTGACATTTGCAAATGTCAAAATTTTAGTTGTCGCAAACGACGAACTTGCAACATAGCAGACACAACACACAAACTGATTGACACTGAGTGCGATGTTGGAGCATATGTTGCCCTAGAATGTTATGTTAATGAGTTATTGTTTCTCCCGCTAGCTTAACCCCAACCATCTCCTATCCCTATAGTTTTTACCCAAAAAGTATGCTATGGGAAATTGACAAAATGCAGTCAAGCATTTAATTTTCTCTCTTTGAAAATTTTTGTGTCGAGAAATGCAAACAAAAGAAGTGGGTAAAGAGTCCTCCGCCTGCCTCCCAAAAAAAAAGAAGCCCGACAACCACTTGTCATAACAAATGCCAGCCGGACATGACACTTTGCATATACACACACACAGTTTTCTATATATATATATGATAAATATGTATACATGTACTCTATATGTTTTTTAGTAATTTCCATAGACACACACAAGGAAAAACACACATGCTGCCTTTACCACTCCTTTTCAATTAAGGTCCTAGAAATGTATATTTACATTCTGTTTTGTTATCAAATTTGACAGTTAATTGCTTTTGTCTGGTTTATCGATCGAAGTTATTTCAATTGTTGCAATATTTTTTCAATATGTAGCTTTAACTTATGGCTAATCGAATTTATAGGGGGGAAGGAAAAAGATTTAGAGGTTGAGGTTAGTTAAGGCAATTTAGTTCTCTTGCTATCCTGCTGTGCATTGTGTTATTAATCAATAGCCTAAAATGAGAGAGACTTTGCTTGGGGTTTGAGTTGATTAAATAGGCGCGTTAAAGGCAGCTGCCAGGCGCACACAGACACACACACACACACACACTTATACATGTGCTAACACCACACAATTCTATATTAGTGCATGTGTGTGAGTCTAATCAATGAATCATATTATTTGATTTATGATTGCCTTTGATTCAAAAGATTTCCCGCTGCTTAATGAATTATGTGTAGGGATTTGTAGCCAAAGGAGAACAGAGAACTAGAAATCAAGAACAACAGAAAGAAAAAAAGATGAAGAAAAATGTGCCAAAAATTAAACTGTAATGATAAGATTTGATAAATAGTTTCGTTTTAGGAAAATCATATTTTTAAATTTTACAAAAGAAAGGTAAAAGATCTTTTTTCATAGAATTTGATGTTTATTGTTCCTTTATCTACATTTATTTGCATATAAATTTTATTAATTTAGATCGCTCAAACTTTTTTTTACAGGTATTTCTTTCCTTTTTTATTAAATTTAATACTGCCTCTTTAAATAATATAATCTAAGTACTATAACAGATTTGTCTGCATAAAGTTTACCTTAGTTTTTCCCAAAGGAATTTCTCATTTCTATAAATTCTTTTTTCTTTTTCGATTATTTTCTATATATTTTTTTTTCTTTAGCCTTGAGCTATGTTAATGAAATTGATTTTCATAGGTATATCATCAGGGGCCTTTCCCCCTCAATTTCTCCCTTTGTGAGTTAAGCTGTTTGGCTCCTCTGACTGTCTCTTTGTCTCTATATATGTATTTCTCTATGTTTCTCTGTCAGTCAGTCTGCCCAGCAGCTGCTGTCTGCATTTCGGTGACATTTTTGCCATTAGCCAAATGTCAATGCTCGTCGCCAAGTGGTAAGCACTTATAATAGATGGGATTTTCAGTTGTCGTCGACAACAACAGCAGCAGCAGTAACACCAGCAACAACATGAACAGCAGCAGCAACAACAAGAACTAAGCAGGCTGTTGGCTGTCATTTGCCGATGTCATCGTCATCGTCGTTGTCCTTGTCGTCTTCTATTTGCCAGGGTGAAGATGCCTTGCCCTGCCATGCCTTGCCTTGCCTTGCCTTACCGTTTCTTTTCTTGCCATGCCTTGGCTTGGTTTTCCTGTTCGTTTCTTTACTCTGTTCCTGTTCCTGTTTTGGTTTCGGAATGCGCGATAAAAGAAAAGAACTAAAACCATTTGATTGCTAGCCAGCGGCAGCAACTTGACTGCTGATGCTGCAGTTGGAAATCTTCTTCAAGATAATTTGAATAATATCACTGACCCCAGCCAATCAGCCAAAAACCCCCATTGCTCATTCTTGAAAGGGCTGACAAATGGCTTTTAAATCACCTGTCCACCCTACCCTCTACCTGTCGCTCTCTCTCTCTCTCTCTCTTCTTTTGTGATGAGTTTTCTTTGTTTTTTACTCTACTACCCTTTTTTAGGGTAAATGTTTGGATATGTATAGTTTTTTAAACAGGAATAAAATTAAGTGTTTATTGTGGAACCAATTTTTTAGTTGAAAAGATATATGTATAAATATACTGCCAAATGATTTGCAGAATACGAACGATTAAAAAAAAAATATACAAAAATTGGCAGGCTGCAACTCTGGACACAGCACACTACATCAAGCCTTAAACTAGTTGAGAATTACAACTAAATAAAGCGAAAAGAAGCATGCAATGCCAGAGTAAACCTTGAATATTTTCCATCGTATCCTATAATGTAAATAATTGATTATTAAGATTTTTAATAAAACACAAAATATAAAAAAATTATTTAATATCATAATTAACATAATATTAAAATGTAATAATTAAATTATTAAATTACAAAATATAAAAAAAACATTAAAATAATGCCAAATATTATTAATAATTGAAAAAACATAGACCTAATTTTAACTTAAATCTTTTTTCTTATTTCTTTAATTTTTAGTTCTCTACTATTTAAACTAAAGAATATCCACAAGTCGGTTTTTAGATTATTAACAGTTTTATTTGGCCTTTTTCTTTTGTTTTTTTTTGTTTTGCATACTTAAGACACTTAAAGTTGATTTGCAATTTGCAACACGAAACATTGTTATTGCTGTGTTTGTTTTTGTTTCTTTTGTTTTTTTAACCGCAATGAAAAGCTGCTGTCCCAGGTCAGACAATGAAGGAGCTGAGCTCAGTTCAGCGCTGCATGACGGCGTATTATCAGGCCGGCCTGACATGCCACACGCACGCACATAGGTCAGAAAGGGATGAAGATGTGTTGAAGCATTGCACTCGTGTTTGGTTTTTCCATTTTTTTTTTCTTTTTGGGAAAGTGATGGATTAAATGGTTGTTTAAGCTGCAGTTGGAGCGATAAGTGGCAAGGCTCATGGCAGGCCAGGATGAAAGGAAGCGAGCAAATTGAAATGTAATTTCCTGACAGCAATCATGCAACTCATATGAATATCTTTTTGCAGGCAAAGGTAAAACTTTATTAGACATCGTAGCTGTATATATAAAAAGAGAAATAGATAGAGAGAAAAAATTTGTTTAAAAAAAAAACGCTAAAGTGGAAAAATTTAATCAGCTTTTGATTTAAAATTAAGTAAAATTGTTTAACGTTTAGAAGCTCTTTGTATGTCCTCTATATAGGTATAAATGGATATTCTCCTTTCATCATAAATAAATCCGATTCCCATTTTCATGCCGATTTTCGTTATTTTGATGATGATAATGATTATGATGATGATGGGGAGATGATGTCGTTTTTATTGTTCCCACATTTGTTTGTTTATACAAATTTATGAGCCTGGCAAATGTATGATAACCATAACAACACTGACCTCCTCCACCTATATTATCCATCCCCCATTCCTGGTACCATTGCAATGGCAATCACTTTTGTGTTGTTTGAGTTCTGGCCCAAAATGAAGATGCTTAATGCATTTTGTTGACCGTCGGGCATTTGTCGCTCGTTGTTGCATGTGAATGCATTTGATTGGTTTTAAATTACATTTTCCACAAAGAGAGAAAGAGAGAGAGACTGATAGAGAGAAGGCAGAGACAAAGAGACAGAGGAAAGTGCGTTGCAACTTGTGATTTATTATGTTGCAATTGTAATTGCAATTAAACACAAAGTTCTGCAATATACTAAATATATATATATATCTATGTATATATTTGTATTCATATAAATTTGCATTATGTCCAGAAATTTGAATATATAATTTTTTTTATTGCATAATTTTTGGGGCAATGCCACAAAACAATAAAACATTAAAAAAAATTGAAAGCAAAACGATAATTTTCTATTTTCGGTTAAGTGAACTGCATTTAAATTGAACTAGTTGAATTGTCATTTCGTTAAAATATTGCAAATTTAGATAACAATTGTTTTATCTTGGGTAATTTCATCAATGTTTAAGATTGCAACAACTTACTTATTCGTTTCAATAACTATTCACATGTCATTATCCTTTCCTATCCTATAAGTCATAAATTTAATCGTTATCATGATTATAATTAAGTTAAAGTTGAATTGATTTTTATTTGATCCTGAAAGTCCCGAGGGATACACATTTCTTAGCATTTCTCACCCACTTTAAAAGTGAATATTTATTAGTTTTCCAAGGTTGATGTTTGGTACTGATATTTCTAAACAGATATGGGTTTAGAAAGGCCTTCTTAGTAAACGACATAAAATTTATTCAGGAAAAGCTGATCTTTTATTTCTGTTTATGTATAAGATTCATTTCCTTGTTTTCTTACTACAGACAAGTTTCTTCTTTTATAAGCATTTTGCTCTAGCAGGTACCAAAGATATCTAGATTTGGTATTCAGATTTATAAAACCTTTAACCTTTCACTTTGTTCTAGTTGCATTGTAATCTATAGATTGTTACTATAATTATATGAATTACAAAACCAAACTTACTTGAGCTTCCATAAATTATTATTAAATTTAACTAGTTTTTCAGCATTTATTTATTGCATTTCTTTAAAACTGGAAAACAATCAAAAACAAAAAAGAACTGTCAGTCGTTTTAAATTAGAATTTTTATTTTCTTGTTTAACAATTTAAATAGTCGATCAATGCCATGTTTTGTTGTTATCTACGACTTGTATTCTGGGTTGTGTTTAGGGAGGAGGAATGAACAAGGATTTCAGTAATTTCATTTTCTAACGACATTACATTAGCATTTATTTTTTTCTTCTTTAAAATGGTCGAAAGACAGAACCCTTGGGGGCGGTTTGGCTGGATGCTGAGTCAAAGTTTATGCAGCTGCACTTCCGTTTTGATGACAGAGTGGAATAACTAAAATCAGTTGAGAATAGGACGCGACGACGAGCAGTTACAAACCAAAAGATAAACATTTGCCACAAAATTCAGTAGTGGGCACTAACTGTGGCAATGGCAGCGGCAGTTGCCCCATCAATAGCAGACGGCGCTGCTGCCAAAGTCCACGACAATCATCGATGAATTGGACGGGCAAAGTTTGCAACCGGACGCGAACTGGCCATGGGAATGGCTACCCAGCAACAGCTATAGCTTCTCCAGTTCAAGTCTCAGCTGCTGTTGCTGTTGGAGTTGCAAGTTCACTACAAATACACACACACACACACACAGATATACTACACACAAACATTTCACAACAGTTCAACACAAGAGGCAGAGAGAGAAATTACTTATTTTTCAATTGTTGGAGGCCCCCGCCGAATGGCATTTGGCATTGTTGTAGCTGCCGCCGCCGCCGCCGTGCAATCTTGATTACTGTCAGTGGCAGCAGTTGTATTTAAAATTGGCTAACAAGTTGGGGAGCAGTAGGAAAAGCAGGAAAAGAAAAGCAACCCAAGCCACCGCCGCCCTCTCATCCTGCACTACACTACCATAGCGCCCATACCATCATCTCATCACATTCAAGTCCAAGCCCAATGGGAAGCTGCTTTTAACTTTTCATTTAGTTTTGGGCCACCCCAAGCCAACCATATACGCCATCATCCCCTCCTCTTTTTCCTGTGCCGCGTCCCCCCTTCTCTGATTCCTTTGTTCTCTTTCTCTTTCCACTCTCTTTTCATATCAGCGAAATTTTCGCAATGATCTGTCCTCCATCTGTCCTACTCCTACTCTTACCCATCTTTCTCTCTTTTTCTCGCTATTCTCCCTCGTCCATTGAAGCAGCCATTTTGCTATTTGTTTTGGTCCCTACCGCTCTTCTCTCCAGCCATCTGTCTCCTCTTTTTGCCGTGCTGCTGCTGTGTGCATTGTGTTAGACATTTGTTCGGCAATAATTTGATGTTCATGGGATATTGTCATTTGTTGCAATTGCCGTTTTTATTTTTGTTTTTGTTTTTTTTTGTTTCTTTTCTCTTTTTACTTTTATTTATTTTAGTTGTAATAAGAAAAGAAAGAAATATAGTAATGGAGAGCAGAAATTTACAATTTGCCTTTTGGCATTGTTGATTAGGGTTTAATGAAATGACCAACAAAATAAACGGTTTGATTATTTCGTATAGCAAAAATAAATGGACGATTTGCCTTAAAGATCTTTCTCTGTGCATCTGGTATAATGGGAATAGTGGGACCAGGTTCTATATATATAAATAAAAAAGAAAGAAATGATAAAAAACAACAATAGTCAAAAGTTATAAATAAAAAGCAAATTAATACCACGTTATTGTTTAAGGGCAATTTGTAGTACAAGAGAAAGAACCATCACCAATTAATTACTTAATTAAAACACTCACTTTGATTTGAATCGGTTTCACAGCCATTTTCATTAACACCCAAATAAAGTTTGTGTCGTGCCTCCGATATTACCTGCTTCGATTGTTTGGCAAACAGACCAGATAAATCGGCTTGATTGGCGTCAAAAATGCGAGAGATGCCCATCTAATGAAAGAGATATAGAGATAAGAGATGACAATGATCATATAATTGTATCCTACCTTTTGTAACGGCACTTTAAGATCAACATCACATTCAATTTTAAATTTTGGTATTTGTAAATCAATATCTTGTATTATTGTTTTAGCTGCAACCTCATTCAAATCCATATGCTCCAATTTGGCCTCCAATTCAGCCAGACCATTAATATCTTTTGGTAATATAATCAGCATACTAATGTCCGATTCTTGGAAAGGCAATTGCAATATTTTTGATTTCAATTTTCTCGATTCACCATAACGAAATGATCCAATTTGCCGCATCATTGGCATTTCCATGCGTTGCTTTAAATTAATCCAAAAATCATCGAGTACTGTTCGTTCCATGGGAAAACTTTTTGCCCATTTGGCCCGAAAGTATAATGAATTGACCAAAATGACACTCGATTCTGGATTGAAGGCAGCTGGCGATAATAAATTCCGTACTGTGTGAAATGTTTGCTTTTCCAACCATTTATTGACCTCTTGCATAGACTCAATGGCATTGGTGAAATTCAATGGATCAGCTTGTGCATTAAAGAATTCAACGGCCGTTAAATTGAAATCCGGTCGCAATGTTTGATCATCTTTAACATACAAACGAGTGACTAGACGTAATGCCACACCATGATCACTGCAAGTGCATTCTTTACTCCAGAAATCTGCATTTTCTTTGGCAATATCCTCCTTTTGAGCCGCACCCAAAATAAGTCCCGAACGCAATTCCTCCGCACTCTTACCATTAGCAGCCATAAATACCAATGTCATGGCACTTCTTGCCGATGCCGGTGAAATTAATATATTAATCATAGGTGACTCAGCATTGAGGGCTCGAAATAGATTACGGGCAAAGACAATTGGACTTGCGGCCAAAGAGGGAGCTATAGTACCACTAGAAGCCATATTTATGCAAATAGCCAAAGCGATGCTCCAGGCCAATACTTCATATTCCAAAATAAAGAAATAGAAAATGATAGAAATTTATTTTTAAAGAATTTATAAATTTGAAATATTTGTTTACTTGATTTGGCAGAAAGTGTCATATTGTTAATGCCGTTCTTGTTGTTGTTGCTGCAAGTGCGATAATGTGACTGATCTCATCTGAATACAAGTAAGGGGAATTGTGTTCACTATTTTTATTGAGTCGCCCTCAAACCGGTTTCGATAGGTGGCAACAGACAATTACTCATATATTCATTCATATATATTGAGATATATAAAAATAACAATGGAAGATAATTACACAAAGGCAATTCAAACAGGTTAAAGTCGAGATAAAGTTAAGTTTACTCTGTAAAGTTCTTGGAAAATGAACTCTCGTAGGTTGGATAATGATTGGTTTATGACCTCAGAAGGTTATTTGGTAGCCTTTATCGATTTTTAGTTGATAAGAATGTATTTTAAACGTTGAACTTGTAGATTCTTTTGTAGTGGCTTATATATTCCTCATAGATCTTTTGTGATGAGTAATTGTCTTGCTTTAACTTAAATGGAGAAAAAATTTGAGGGTATAAGGGGCCATGTTGAGCTATCTGTTAGATTTCCATGTTTGTTTTAATGTTCTCTTCCAGGTATTTAGGGGAGATTAGGTAATGTGTATTAGAGTTAAGTAAAGGTTTTTTAGCATTTTTACTTGTTAATATTACAAAATATTTCATCTGTGAATACTTGAATGCATTTTGTTGTTAAATAACAACAAAGTAGTAAAATTGCCATTAAAAATTCGTCATTCGATTATTAGTTTCTTAAACATGGTAAGAGGCAACTCTTCTAAATTCTATTAAAAGAATTTCATTTCAGAACTTTTATTTTCTTTGAAACTAATGTAAGAGCTAAACAATTGTAATCATAATGTCAACAAATCTCTTAAACTAACCAAAAGATATATATGTGTGCATAGAGAAGAACAAGAACTAGTAAAAGTCTTTTGCCAAATTGGCCAAAATTTATATTTCTTCATCTCTTCTTGAATCACAATCTTTAATTATAATTAAAGACAACAAAAGGAGAACATACACTACATTAAAAGCTAAACCAAGGATGAAATCTCTTTTGTTTACAAATAATTCTTAGCCCTCAAAACTAAATTGAATTGAACTGTATAAATTGTTACATTTTTAAAGTCAATTGGCAAATTTGTTATCCTTTCAAATATTCTAAATGTATAAATTTCATAAATTCCGTTTTCATCAATGAGTTGTAATTTGAATATTTTAAAATGGAAAATTTACAAACGAACAGTTGATTCTCCAATTTGATTTGTGGAAATGAAGGTTGATTTCATTTTCCTGGAATTTGTCAATTGAGTGATTAGTTTTCATGCAATGGAAAAATCGCATAAACATATTAGTTTGTTCAGTTTTCTATCGGTGTTGGTTTGCTTTTTATTGTTGTTATTGTTGTTTGGCTTGGCATGGGAAATCAATTTGTGGGTTGGTTGGGTTTTTGCGTCTGTTAGTCAAATTAAATAGATGACAAAATGTGAGTATTGTTGTTCCCAACAGTTTCTGTCGTTGTTGTTGTTGCTGACATTATTGTTATGCCAAAAGTCGGTTGTTTTGCTGTTGTGTTGTGTTGTTGGTTTGTTGCTTTGTTTTTGTTTGCTGGCTCGCATCGCTGCCAATTTTTGTCTCGACTGGCAAATATTTTTGCAGCTTGCCGTTTCGTTTCGGTGGGGCATTGTTGTATTTGCATTTGGATGCTGCCACAGCCACAACAGCGATGACTACGACGATGCCGACAGTAAGTCAATAACGTCAATGCATTTGGCAGAGGGAGAGCCTTAGTGAAACCGCCAGTACTAACTTTCCTGTCTCTGTTCCTCTATTTCACTCTGTCTACCTCCCTTTCTCTTTCTCTCTCTCTCTCTCTTTCTCTTTCTCTGCTTTTTCTCTATTTGTCTTTGTGTGCTTTGCGGCATGATTGAAAATGAAGGTTGTGGTGGGTGAACAGAATAAAGAGAGTTTTGGTGTAGGAGGAGGGGGGGCAGCGAGTCTTAATGTTCCATTACCACTTTGCCTTTGCCCGCTGACGAGCTCTGTGTCGCCCTCCTTTGCTCAAATTTCGCACTTGATTGCGCTGCTTATGCGCCCAATGCGTTTTGTATTTTATATTTCAATTTCATTTCGCTCACCTTTTGACATGTCTTTCTCTTCAGCGTTGTGTATGGGTATGTTTAATGTGTGTATATGGTGTGCGTGTGTGTGTCACAGTCAGCGCACTCAATCATGCATTTTGTTCATGCACTCGGCTGGCGCAAATGAACAAATTTCACATCTGATTGAATCGTTTAAGTGCAATTCGATTATGAAGCCCAAAGCATGCCTCAGCCTATCAGATCTTTGAATACCCTCCAAGTAAAAGCAAAATGTTGGAGGAATGCACATGAGCATTTAAAGATCTCAGTGTGATTATGTTAAAGTAAATTAATATTTTAATCTAAAGACTATTTTATTTTAAAGCCACTTTTTTCCTTTGTTTTTATAATTGAGCTATAATTCTCAACTAGTTAAATCATTGAGAGTGTGGGTTGAAAAATAAGAAACATTTTATCACAATTCAAAATTCTACTTCATTACATGTGGGTAAAAATCATCTTTGAATCAATTTGATATACTTTTGGTTTTAAGAGTTTAACACTTCAGGCTAAGACCAAAACAATTGGTAACTTGTGAACACTTTATACCATCTCAATTTGTATCTACTTAGACACGACCGAAAGCGTTTCAAAAGGATTTCTGATAGTTTTGCTTAAATGCTTTTAATAATGCATTTAATATCTTTAATCATAAAAGGCGGAAACTTGATGGAGTATCATCACTAATTGCATTTTCGTGGAGTAGCCAACTTGGAAAAGCGCCTTAAGGTAGGCAATATAAACGAAAATTTGCACATACCTATCAAATAGGGAATAGTGGAGTGAACTGAAGAATGTTGGTGGGGTAGGACAAAGAGGAGGTATAGAAAGACTGTATTATGCGGCTTTGATGGCTTAGAAACAATTCATGAGAAAGTAAGGGAAGTGGCTGCAGCAGTTCGCAAATTTCTTAGTCCTTAGGCTATCATTTTCGATTGTGAAACTTTCTGCTTGTGCTGCTGCTGCTGCTGTTGCCGCTGCGGCTCAGCCAACTAGTTTGTGGTTGGCCTCCCCACACCATTTGGCAAATGTCTTGGGTTCTCCTACTACGTTGCCTCAATTTGACAACCGCAATAAATACGAAATTTGAGCAAAATGCGGGCTACAAGGCAAAATACGAGCATGTTGTAAAATTTAGCAAAGAAAAGAAAAAAAAAAAAAAAAAAGAAATAGGAAAAGGAAATTCAAATGGCATTTGTAGAGAATTTGAAATTAGTCTCCTTTGTGATGGGCTCTTACAAAACGAGGTGTTCTCTAAATGTTTACAAAAACAAAAAATGAAGAGTAGACACATCAATTAAAAATTGTGTCTTAGAAAAAAAGGAGGTAACTAAACATTTTTTGTTAAATACCATTTTTCAGGTAAAGTATGTATAGTAAGGTCAGCATTAATAGACAAGTTAATTTAGCCATCTGTCTGTTTATATCTATACGTTTTTATAGTAGTAGTTTTTAAGCTTTATTTACGAATCTTGGTATCTAAGCTGTTAAGGCATGTAGGTAAGTCAAGTTCTTGAATGGACTGTTGCAGTTTTTTCCATCACAGGTTATCAAACGCTTTTCCTTTTGAAGAGTATAAATTTCGTCGTGACTTTCCTCGCTAAGGCAACCCAGGGATGTCACCGAACGTTTTTCATCAAACTGTATGTAACATTGATCATTCTCACCTCTATATAAGATGTAGGTATCACAGAATTGATAAAATTTATATTACAAAGACTCTTTTATTTTTTCAAGCTTTTGCAGACTTGGTGTCGTAAATTTTTTTTTTCCAGATTTTTTGCCAAAACCATTCAGATTGACTATTCAGCTTAGTAAACTTTTGACTGTACCCTCGCATGTGTGTGATGGGAGTATAGATATGGTAATTTGATTTTATAGTTTCTTACTTCTTACAAATTGCCAATATTCAAGACCACAAGTAATTCAATTTTTCTGCTGGTAGCAAAGAAAATGTAGTACAGAAACCAAAAAAAAAAGGAAGGAAAAATGAAATTGAGAATCTTTTGGTTTTTTTTTTGGGGTTTACAAACTTCCGGCTGTGACTTGAGACCAAGAGTTGTCATCAACCTGTAACTAAATTCTATTTGCTCTGAATCCCCTTACTTTTTCTCTCTCTCTCTATCTTTATCTCCGGTTGACTTTGTAGCTTTGTCCATTTGATTTGTGGTCCGTTTGTAAGTTGAAAATCAAACAAACCAGCAACAACGACATTTGCCAGAACTAAGCAAGTGGCATGTGTGGCATGTAGTAGTAGTAGTAGTAGCAACGTCTACATCAAGTGTTGCAAGTGTTACAACACGTTTTGTCACGCATACGCACTGTTGCTTCAGTCACAGAGCTCAATAATTAATTGTTTGCCACACTTGTGCATTGGCAATTGCATGTTACCCCATAGACCTATACCATTTACAATCATTTCCCCTCTCTCGCATCTCTCTAACATTTCCTTATGCTCTATCTTAGACTTACTTATTTATTTATTAATTAAATCATTCATTGTTCAATCAAACTTCTTGGGAATTGCCACATCTGCTATTGCAACTACACAACTCATCGACATTGGCATTTCCCTGAGTTGCATTCATCATTTAATTAGTTAGTTAGTTAGTTAGTTAGTAGATGTGTATGTGTTTGTGTGTGCGTGAGTGTGTGGTAAATGATTTCAATAAATTAGTGCAACAGTTTGCTCTTTTACCTGCTGAGTCTTCTCTATTGCTATTGGTATACCATCTTATATGGTCTTTTTGAGCTGTCTGAGCTGAAATCAATTCGATTTGATTTCTGTTTCTGTGTATTTGTCTTTCCTTTTCTTTCTTTTTTTTTTTTTTACTTGCAACATTTGCCATTTCTACTTGCCGCCTGTTTGGTTTTCTTATTGCTGTTGTTGTTCTTGTTGTTTCTGTTTCGTTTCTTCATTGCTGCTTCTATTTCACTTTTTTTTTTTTATCGAGACAAAAATTGTTTGTATTTGTTTAGGCTTATGGCCAAGACAATAAAAACCATTTCAAGTGCAGACAGCAAAAATAATGCTTGAACAAATTGCCGTCGGCAATACAACGAATTTGCAATACTCTTTATCATAGCAAGTTATGAAATTTCTTATTTAAAGAATTTATTTAATATATTTTATATAGAAAGATAGATCAGTCAGTTTCTTGAAATGGTAAAGTTATTTTTAATAGAAATTCTTTGAAAAAATGTTTTTAAAGTTTTCAAAAATATTCACAATTAAGTTTGAGAACAATTCAAATTTGTAAAAGGTAAATTTGGAATAGTGTGTTATTTTTCGAAACTTTCTAGATAGTATCTGGGTTAACTCGTAATTTAAGAGTCTTAAATAGATGTTATATTTAAGATATATCTGTACAATTCATTGATCAACAAAAACTAGATATTCATTTCGAAAACTCGTAAGAGCTAAAGCAAAGTCCAATAATTATCATTTCAGTTTCAGTCTCACCTTAAGTCTTCCATTAAAGGTAAAGACTACAAATCCTTGGCTAATCTTAACCTAATTTCGTTAAACTGTAAATATGTATATTATATAAACTAAATAAAATCTTACAATGACTAAACTATTTGCAACACTTACAGACAGATAAAATGATAGAGTATTTAAGAAGCATTATGATGGGTGAAAACAATAAAAATACAATTTCATGTCTATGACAGATTTTTTCCAAAGAAAGTTGTAGGTAAGATATAAGAAGAATAAGGAGAATAAGAGAAACAAGTAAAGGGGAAGTAAAATAGGGAGAAAAAAAGACCAGGAAAAAGAGAGACAACACATTGTGAGCGGAGAGGGGGGAAGTACAGTTCTGCTGAATTCGGATACGAAGTTTGTAGTAGACAGAATAAAGAGCTCTTAGACATTGGCTAAATTTAAACCATACACACACACACAGAGATACTTGTACATACATATACACTCGCTTACTCACATACACTTGGGATTTTTGAAGAAGAAGAAGAAGAAGAGCTACATTTCCTGTGCCTTTCTTCGATTTGATTTTTCATTTCCGCTGCAAATGGTGACAAAGTTGAGAACGGAGAACGAAAATCTTGACTATTTGTTGTCAATGTGTGTTGGACATACATACACACATATGTGCACATACCATATGTGTGTGTGTGTGTGTTTGTGCGCGTGTGTACTGATTTCTTGTAGAATATCAAATACAGTCAAGGACTAAGGCAAACATCAAGTTACCTAAGGAAGGATGACTGAATGGCAGGTCCACTTGAGGCATTTGGAATGTAGGTGGTTAAAGCATCCAGATATAGAAGAGATAAAGATGAAAAGAAGTTTTTGCACTAAATTTAAACAAAGCAACGAAATGAGATTTTCGTAGTAGCAGCTGTAAACTGTCAGAAAATACAAAATACACATAAACACTATAAACCGAAACCAAAAACCGAAACTGCCCCTGTCAACAGTGTCAATGACAATCATTAACACAAATCAATGGGATTAACAATATTTGACTCACACATGCAATGAAAGAGTGACGAGAAGAGCGGTTTACACAGGGAAAAGGAGTGGCAGAGGCTGGAGAAGGTGGTCATCATTCAACTTTATGCCCAACACCCAAATACAAAACGCCAACGGAGCTGCAACCGCAAAAACACACAAACACACACACACACAAACAAAGAGAAAAGAGGTGTAGAGGAGTAAAAGGGAGAGAAAGGCAGACAAACAGAAAATACAAATCAACATGACAGGCGCAGGACTTAATCCGAAAATAGTGCAAAGTGTAAACGAATGCAGGAATGAAGGGGAAACGGACGAAAGCATGGAAATCGAGGTCGAAAAATGGTCAGCACTTAATTTCCTCTTTTGTTCCTATCCCGAATTTTCCTAAGAGGCAACACATTTAAGTTGAGCTTTCTTTAAAAAACACAGAAACCAGGAAAGAGAAAAGGAAAAAGGAAAGGAAACTGCTTTTGTGGCAGCTGGTAAATGCTGCCTTAGTTTCTGCTTGAGCCTGATGTTATTGCTCATATTGTCAACGGTCATTAGAAGCTCACATCGGTAAACAATAATGGCCAAGACAAGACAAGGGTGACAAGTGAGTTCGATTCAGGCTGTAGCATCAGCAGCAGTAGCAGCAGCAGCAACAGCAGTCAACCGCAGTAGCAGGACCCGGACTTAACCATACCAAAACCAACTGACCCTAAGCCTCTGCTGTCTACATTTACAAGCTTCAGCTCCTTCATACCCTCACTCACACTCTCGTCTGTATGCTTGTCTTTGTCTCCATATATGTTACCAATATCTTTGGCTGACCACGTCCTCAGCAGCTGCTGTATGGCCATGGCAAAGGACGAAGGTTGCTGAAAGAGTTTAAGAACAATAAAATTGAAGAATAGAAAAGAGTACTAAAAGGTGGCATCGAAATTAAAGTGAAATAATATCTAATTTTACAGCTTCTACTGTTAATAAACCGATTATTAGTTATTTTTGCTTAACATATAGATCGATATAGTGGTAACTGGTGGTATAGTGGTAACTGGTGGTATAGTGGTAAACTGGTTTTGTACTAAAACCAAAGTTCAGAAACTAAACCTTAAGAAAATCATTAATTCTCAAAATTAAAAGGAAACCCTTCTGAAACTTAGACCATTTTTAGAAACATATGTCAGGGCATATCATATATAGCAACAACATTAGAATTACATCTTTGATCTTTAAGACGCATAAATGTTGTCTAAGGAAAACCAATGGTAGTAAACTTATTACATCTAAATCTTACAAATCAAAGAAACAATAATCTTAGTTCTATTGATTCAATATATTCTAGGGTAGTCCTCTTACTAAATTGCTTGTTATAGGAAAGCAAATCGATATTTCCTCTTTCTTTCCCTTTCTCAATCCATGTGTCTTTCTCTTTGTCTTCTTCTCTGTGCATTTTCATCACGATTTTTTGGTAGAGGAGAGAAGTGTTTAAGACAGGGGTAGAGTTCGATGGTGTTAACCACATGGCGCTGACACTGGCACTAGTTCTGATTCTGATTCTGGCAGTGAGTTTGGGTTTGGGTTTGAGTTTCGGGTTCCTAGTTGGTATTGTTGAGCGGCTTAGTTGTTCATATCCCCTTGTCAATTGAGTTATTTTCCAGTGTGGATTTATGAACAACATTTGTGATGTCATAAGCAAACATTCCTTTTCTGTACTTCAGTTAGTTAGAAAATGCTTTTTAATTAATTTACTTAGCATCTCTAAACAAATTGTTGTTGCGGCTGTGTGCAGTTTTCCCCACCTTTTTGACAGGTGCAAACCATGCACGAATGCTTCACTTAATTTTGTCACCTGTACCAGTGGAAGGGAAAACTTTTTGCCCAACCGAAAAATTTGTTAACTGTCAAAATTTGGTCGTTTCCTCAATTTTCTGTATATATGGAGTGAGTGTCTGTCTCTCTCTATGTGTGTGTGTGTGTGTGTGTGTGTTTTAGCCATGTGTTTGGCATGATTTTAACTTTTCAACTGTAAAACTATAGAAGGGAAAACTGAAAGGTAAATGTGGGAAAGTGTGAAAACTGTAAACTGTTTATGCGTATATTTTTGTGTTTGAAGTTTAAGTCACTTTTTGCCATTTAATAAGTTTGAAATTGTCATGACAACAACAAAACCAGGTATAATTAAGAGCGAGAGAACAAATGAGGGTGCAAGAGGCAAACAGATAAAGAGAGAGAGAGGGAGCAGTTTTGTTGAGAGGAAGGACATAATTGATTTGTCTCTGGCTGAGAATTTGAATCCAACAATTGGTCTAGGCACGTCCTGGCACTGGGACTTGGACTACTTCATTAGTGCTGAAGTCCAGAATGTGAACGTGGCATAGAGTTTGCCTTCCTTTTTCGTTTTTTTTTTTTTGTCAATGCTCTAGCAAAAAAGTCTACTAATTTAAGCTAGAAGTTTGCCACAGAAACTCTGGCTAATAAGTGAGTTGAGTGCACATAGGCAAAACCGGACTTTCTATTTTTATACAACTTAATATCTCTTACATCATTTTTAGAAATATTTTCATGCAATTTGACTTCAAATAGAGTATAGAAAGTGCGGTGCAGTATATATATTTGTTTTTTTTTTCTTTGGTGTGTTGGTGTTCTATTCCATTTCTACTGCGTTCTTTTGGCATTGGTTAACGATGTTGATTTATTCATTAGACCAAAATTGGCTGACTCATGTGGGCAAAAACTTGGCCAAGTAATTGACAAAAGGCAACAGAAACAGCAACGGCTGATGGACGAGGACAACTTTGCGTATGACTAAAGTCAAATATTTAGCTTAAATATTTAAAAAACGAACGAAGAAGAAAAAGAAAAAACATGTAGCTAAACGAAGTGTAAACACTTCAATGCAAAAAATGACAGTTAGTGAGGGGGAGTGAGAGAGTATGATTATATTTTTTTTGCTTTTTTTGAGAGTGAGAAAGAACTTTACTTTGCTTTACTGGCTGTGGACATGACCATGTTCTCTGTTCCATGTTAAACGACGGAAGCTCTCTGGGCTCTAAATCCGGAAATGTGGTTAACTGTAAATGTTGGCGCGACAAAATGTGCACCTAGCCGGAGACATTGCCGGCGCCCAATCTAACCTACTCCTACTCTTCATTCTCCCTCTCTCTCTTTCTCTCTCTTTCTCTCTGTATATCTCTCTCTTTCCCCATCAACACTCGGAAGTGTCGTTTGACTTGACGTTAGCTAAATACTAAAGCAAAATGCACACGACAACTGAAACACAGAAACACAGGCAGGTGAAAAGCAGTTGAAAGGCAACTGAAGTAGGCGGCAAAAGTGGCCGCAATATCTGGGTATACCCCGTTGTCCACACCTACCTTTATCCTGTAACTACACCATCATCCAGCTCCTACTATGCCGTCTCATTCAGTTGCTCTTGCTACTGCTCTTATTGTTGCCGTTGTTGTTTTTGTTGTTGTTGTTGTTGTTGTCAACCAGTTAATGGTCCATTGTGGTTTGTTTTTGAGTTGAGCTTATGGCACGCTGTGCAGACACCGCTGCGATGCCTTTCGCGCCCTTCGCTACAACTTGCGGCCAACGCGGCGTATGATTAACGCCGCCACAGTTGTAGTGAGAGCGAGAGAGATATTCTTGGGCCAGCAAAAATTGGATAGGGGAAGAGGCGGTTGGAACGTAGAACGGGCCCAGATTTTTGTGTGTTTTTAATTGTTGTTGATGAAGTACGTTAAAAGTAGACAACGACCACCGAAGGAGCGATATTGCGGTCAGTTGGCTGTGTGAAGTGACTTCCTTTTTGATTAAGGGTAATATTCTTAGCACGGAAAATGGCAAACAACAGGTAAATCACTTGAAAATACACTTTTCATTGATGAAAGGAAAAAATAAATGGAATTTATTGTTACACCTAGAGTGTTGCCAGATTGTTTGATAAGTTGGTCAAAAATGAATGTGAGACATTTTGTAAAATGTTCCATCAATCTATTAAATAGCTACACTTTTCAAATTCTAAATAATTTACATTATTTTACTCTTTGTTTTTTGCCTTTAAATAAATGTGATAGTGTTGCCAGATAGCAAGTGAAACAACTTCACTTTCAATCTAAAAGTTATATTTAATATACAAATATTAAAAGTTTTCATAAATCTTTTTGATAGACTTAAAATGGAACTTTTGCAAAATTTTCCTCTATCGTTTCCTTTAACTAATAAATATTTAAGCAGATTTCCGTCAAACTGCCGCTGCTGTTCCTTCTAATTAACCATTAAAAAGTGAGAATATACTGAAGCAATGCCAAAGGGCTGTCGAGGGGGAGCAAAAAATAAAAAAAAAGAGGTTATGATGATAAAGTTGAACTTTGTTGCTAGTTTGGGTAACTTTTAAGCGGCTTGGTTCAACTTATTGCTATTTATTTTGCATCGTTTTCCATTTTCATAGAGACAGAGGCAGCGACAGAAAGCGAGCCAAAGCCAAAGCGTGTCAATGTAAAGTGACTCCATAATTAAGCAAGCAATAAAAATGAGACGAAAAGAAGGGGGTCGAAGCAAGCAAAAAAAAATAAAAAGTGTAGAAAACAGAGAGACAGGCATTGCACAAAAAAAAAAGAGGAGGAGGAAACAAAGTGAACGAACGAACGAACGAGAAAAACTAAACAGAACAAAGTTATGAATCTCATAAAACTTTTGCCATGACCGGAAAGGCAAAGCCATGGGTAGTGCATGATGGAAACGGGGCGAATGCTTTTCATACAGAGAAGAGAGGAGAAAGATAGGGGCTACTCGGTGGTAGCTGGCAAAATGTCGCCGCTAATGACCGGCTGGCTGCATAGCCATGCAGATACTTATTTCATTTCTAGTTTTTTGGACAGGAAGAAGTTGCAGCCTGCCGTTTTGCCTGTCAGTTTTTTTTTCTATTCATTCTTTTTCTTTTCTTTTATTTTTTTTTTGCTTCCAACATTTTTTTTTTGGCTATGATTGGCGCCAATTATGCAGTGGCTAAAAAAAGTAGGCGTGGTTCCAAAAAAAAAGAAAGAGAGAAGAATGCAAAGTCAGCAATAAAAATTGAAAACCTCGACCAAGAGATATCCTACCTCGAAATTAAAAATATAATTTAAACATTAAGTGATCTCTAAAATAATAATTTGAGATATAAAAAGCAAATCGTTTAATATTTATTAAATTATTAATAATAATTTTAAAATATTTGAAAAACAAAGTGCTTCCGCAATGTTAGTTTTAGGAACTTCCAAAGGACAATCAATTATTTTAGAAAAAGCTAAAAAGAGTTAAACAAAAACAGGTTCATAAAAAAAATATTTTAAAATATTAGAAAGCTGAAAAACTGACAAATCAGATGAAACGTCGCTAAAATATAGAACAAAATTAAGTAAAAAAAATATAAAAAATTTTAATACTAAAAAAATAAGTAAAATTTTCTATAAAGTATAAGAAAACTAATAAAAATACTTAAAAAAAAAATATGAAAACCTAAAAAAAATTGAAACTTATCTTCTACAACATAGTAAACCATTTATCGTATGTACTTAGAGGGTATCAAATTGAATGGCGTTTTTCCCATGCATGCTCTGTTTGTGAATTTATAAGTGGCCAAGGAATAAGATTTTCACGTGGAATACATTCACATGTAAGGATCGCTTCCATCTCATCTACTTTGTTTTTTTTTTTCTCGATTTTCTCTTAATTTTTGGGTAGCAAATTGTGACCTTTTGCAATTGACATTTCGCTTAAAGTCGGGATAATTAAACGGCAAGTCGGTAACCTCTGGTAACTCCCCAAGTGGCCACAACTCATTGACACCCACCAGCCACGCCCATTTTCATGACTGCTACAGCTGCTGGCTATTGGCGGGGAACTTTCAATCACGTAGCATTTAATTTCCCAAAGAGAATTTGTTGGCACACACATACACCCACGCACACACACACACACACGACTACAAATCGAATGTGTTTATCCCCTGCACTACCCTTTCCCAACTCTATTCATTTCCTCCCCCCCTCTCAATTGCCATAAAATTTAAAAATTGATGACCATTTGCTGTTGTGGATTTTCTCTGCTTTTCCTTTTCACCCAAAAAATTTGTTCTTGTTTGTTTCGATTTTTGGTTTCGGTTTCTACATGTTGTTTTGTATTGTTTCGGTTTTGTTTGGTTGTATTTCGATTTATTTTGCTTACGGCCATGAGTGGGAATAGAATTTTTGAGTGGGCGTTGAGCAGGAGTTCTCAATAGGAATAATGTAGGGTATGTGTATAGAGTGAGAGGTGGATAAAGGGTAAACATCTGCATGAATGCATTCATTCTGTTGACATTTTCACAATTTCAAGTATTCATTTTTTCGTAAATGAAAGCGAAACGACTATCTGCCCAGAGAATCTTCTCTTTTATCTCTGCAGATTGATTTCATATTAAGAAAATGTTATCTTAAGAAGAGTTTCAATTATCAGTTACTAGTTGTTGAGTTTAAGCTAGTAAATTGCTACTGGCAGAAGAAGATTTCTTAAATTTTCAAGTTAAAGAAATTTATAAAATGTGCAAAGGGTTATTGTATATAAAGGATAAAAGTAATATGTGTGGGATTTTTATTTACCACATAAGTATTTTTATATTTAAAATAAGTTTAATTAGGTAACTGTGTTATTATGCTAAAATACAATACAAAGATTTAAATTCTTCTTCTTTTAGTTTTGTGTCGTTCATCGTTTTATTTTAATTTTAATTTACTCTGTCGTACTCCTCAAACTTCTCTTGTTCCCGTCGTTGCCACTTCTCTCCGTCGTTGCCACTTCTCTCCGTCATTGCCAATCGTATCTTCGACCATCGTTGCCACTTCAACAGAAATGGTTCTGAGCCACGACTGCCAGATCCCATCCCACATATATTATATATATCAAGAAATGGTATTTTATCTTCATTGTCTTAAGATCTATTTGTAGGGAAGAACAGCAAAAAATGTTGAGAATTTTAATATTATTAGAATACACAATCAAATGAATACTTTTAGATAAATTTTTTACGTTTTTCTTGTTTAAAATTTATTTCTTTTCTTTAAATATAAAGTTAAAATTAAACATCATCTTCTGGGAAATTGAAAATACTATAAAAAGAGTTTTATTTATTTATGTATTATTTAGTTTTATTATGAGTGAGTCTATTATAAATAAATAGAAAAAAAGGTCTACTTTGCCCTAAGTTTCTGTATTCCTAAAATACTCTTGAACATGTTTGTGGATGGCCAATAAATGGGTTTAAGCCTTTGATGTGGTTTCTTGACCTTTGAGTTGTCTGTTTATATTGTGCACATTTCAATGTGGCAGTGACCCGCCCCCATGTGGTAAATTAAACATGGTTGTTATGTAGCAACAATTAATTGCGTTAATAAGGCGTAAAACTAATGCATTTGAGCCGGGTTAAAAGCCACTGTTGTGTGCGGTTTTGAACTAATGAGATAGGATTGCCATATGCTACGGTTTAATTGCTTGATCAGGGAAGAAAGAAATTTTTTATGAATCAAAAACGAATCGAATGTCCTTGAAACTCATTTGAATATTCCAACGTTGTGAAAAGTTTTTTTTTTTTTTTTTTACTGGTTTTCCTTTTTTTTGATCCAATTATTTGTAATATTTTGTTTTTTTTTCCATCTTTTTCTTTCATTCATTTGCAAAATCAATCAACATTTATTTACACCTCTTGAAAAAGAAGAAAACCTTTACAGAAACTGTGAAAAACATCTGCATATTCAAAAGCAAAGCACAATAACGGGAGAAATATGAAAAGCTCTTGAGTTTTGTGGCCTATATGGTCGAATGAATTGTTGAGTGAGTCTGACCGAGGAACCAACCTGTCAGGGAGCACTAACAAGCACCTAACGAAATCGAGGAAAAATGAAAAAGTTTTGAGCGAATAAAACTCTACTCCTTTTTCTCCTCTTCAATGTTCTCTGTTTCTCATTCTCTGTACGTTTCTCATATTCCTTCCTTTCCTTTTTTTTTTCCATCTGTTTTCTGTCTTTTTGGAGCTAGCGAAAATTGCAACTGTTGTGTCAAGCGCTAAAATTACAGCACAAAGAATGGCGCAAAGGCAACAAAGCAGAAGATGCCTAAGGGATGGAAAGAAATAGAAGCAATGGCATGGGAGTATGGGATAAGGGTAAGGGGCAATACGGACGGTTGATGGGGGGAGCAGTGCAGGGAATGAAGTTTAGGTCCACAGTCCAGCTTTAAAAGCTGTCATCTTGTGTGTTTTTGTTGCCACTGTGCGTTTGAAATTACACCCAAAAGGACAATTAAGCATGAAGTATTTATGTGCCGAAGCGCTTTTTCAACAGCAGCAGCAGCAGCAGCAATAGTAACAACAACAGCAGCAACAGCAACACCAGCAACTGGCAGCAATGCGTTGCCATCATCATCCTCTACATCGCCGTTGTCGTCGTCGTCGGAGAAATAATTTCATTATGCTTGCAACTTAATGCCAACTTACAGTTTTACAGCCTGACAGCTGTTGCTGTTGTTGTTATTGCTGTTGCTGTTGCTGATGCTATTGTTGCTGTTGCTCTCGGCACGCTTTTCATTACTGCCGGCCGCATGACTTTGCTTTTAAGTTTTAGCCCTTTGCAACAGCAGCAACAACAACAAATACAAGACGCAGCAGCAACAGGACCTGTTCTTGACTCCACGGCCGACTTTATTATGCAAGCTCAGCACTAAATTTTATTGTCAGTTCATGTCCTAGTGAATTATGTAGCGCGGCAGCAACAGCCACAGCTTCAGCATCTACAGCAGCAACATTATCATTGTAATGCATTTTTAGTCTTGGACATCGTCTCAGACTTTTATGCATTCGCGAGCAGTCAACAAGCCAAAGAGAAAAAGAACCTTATTAAATCTATCAAAGATGCAACTAAAAAGCAACTGGCAAATAGCATACAAGAAAAGAAAGGAGAACAAGATGAAAGACGAAATAAAAGCGGCAACTTGCAATCTAAGAATAGAGAGAGAGAGAGAAAGGGAGCTAGAGGCAAAAGTCATGCCTTAATTAACATTTGTCACTCTGGTTACAAAGCAGATTTTGAAATTTTAGCACAGATTTTACCGAGCGCTTTTCTGCATTGATTTCACGCACACACATACAAACACACAATTATATGGGGACAAAGAGCTAGAGGGAGATAGAGACAAAGTGTAAGTGAGATAGAGGGAAATGCGTAAATTGAATTGTGCATTGACCTGATTTTAGTGTAAAAGGCAAAATGTGGGTATATGGCAGGAGTCAAAGTCGAGATGGTGAACGATGAGTAGGGGTTTTGCCACAAATTCAAGCATATTTAGTAAACAATTTTAATTAAAAGCCACCAGCAACAGCTACACCAACAACAACAACAACAACAACAGTAGCAGCAACACCAGCAACAAAAACTATGCACATTAATTTGCGGCATTTTTCGCGCTGGGCCTCAGCCTCAACTTTTTAATTCAATCCTCAAGAAGGAAAGTTAAGGATGACAGCCAGAGTATGAGGCCAAGAGAGTGTTTGGGGGGTGGGTTTTGGGGATGTCGCAAAGGGTAAAAGCGACAGGCCTTGGGTTGACAGTCAGCAACAGCAGCGGCAGCAACAGCAGCATCAAGGCGGCCTCTTCTTGTACATGCAATTTAATTTGACAAATTTGCTGAAAATAGTTTTGGCCAACACAGCAAAAATAAAAAAATACAAAAAAAAAAACAACAACAAAACAAAAAAGATACCAAAAATATTTCTTTGACTTGTCTAAAGTTTAAATACTCTTTCAAATTGATTTATTTGGAATTAAAAGATGTTTCTTGTTATTAAACAAATGATTTAAGATAAAAAGTAAAAATTTCTGACTAAGTTGTAACTATTGCAAAAATAAAATTAGTATATTAATTTATTAAAATGCATAATTTATAGAATTAAATTTATTATTAAATATATATATATATATATCTTTTTTAAATAAATAATATTACTGATCAAACAAATAGGTTTGGTCAAGACAATATAAAACATTATTTTTAAGTTAACTCAAAAAATATATTAAAATTTATATAAATTGTTTCTACAAACATTTTATTCCTATTAAATTCTTACATGATTAATTTCTTTCTATATTGTTTCTTCTTCTTTTGAGAATATATATTACTTATGTAACAGGTATAGAGTATTTTAATCGATATCTCTCAAATTCAGATACATTTTTATCGCATTTGTTTTAATTGAAGCGTATTCTATTCCTTTTAGCATTAGTCAAAAAAAGCTTTTTACTAAAAGTTTATTTATTTTAATACTAAAAATTAAATACAAATGAAAGGGATATATATCCCAAATCTCTACATTTGTTTTAAAATAACCAAAATGATCCAAAGTGCATTGATATATTACATATATAAAAGGTTTAAAAGAAATTAGTAGAAATTAATCTACCCCATTTTTGGGCAAGGGTAACAAAAAGGAAGTTGTAAAAGCAACAAAAAAAAAAACAAAGAACGCTTGCCCATCTCCCCCATCCCGTTTCTAGTGCTGAAATGAGGTGGGTTACTGTAGTAGTGGGTGGGGTGACTAAAGTGAAGTGGAGTGAAGAGACCGTGGTCTGTGGTGAATGCTTGGCAAGCTCATTAAATGGTTTTTTTTTTCCTTTCTCCATCTAGTCCCAGTAGAGTAGAAGAGCAGGCTGAGAAGAGGGTAAAGAGGGGAGGCAGTCCCATAGCAAAAGCTGAAGACCAAAAAGCAATCAAAAGTCAATGGGCAACACTTAAAATGTCGATGCTGCTGCTGCGGATTTTGCAACATTTTGTATGTGTATGTGTGTGTGTGTGTTGCAGTTTGATTTATTTTACTAAAATTTTGCTGCATTTTCTTTTTTTCTTTCCATTTATATATATATATATTTTTTTTTATATTTTTTTGTTAACTTTTTCTTCCATAATTTCGTTGAGCTCTTTAAGGTTTTACCTATCACTTGCTCTTGCTGGTCACGATTTGTTAGAATTTTTTTATATTAGGCTTGCGTTTATGTGAAAATTATGTGCAACATACGCGGGGGCAAGAGAACTAGAAGAAGAAGAAGAAACTGCAACACAAGTGACAAACCTGGCTGTGTCAGCTTACTTGGCCACGTAGTCTAGCGCTCAATAACAACCGACCAGGAAGCGGCCACAGGACACACACATACATACATAGTGGCCAAGGGTGGAGGGTGGAAATGTCCTGAGTTTGGGGTAGAGAGAAATCCAAGCACGTAATTTTAAATGGCTTTTACTGGCAGTCAACTTAAACTTTACGCGGCGAACATTAGCTGCTGCTGCCTTTGGTCCTGTGCTCAAAGTGAAGGAGTTGAAGGAGGTAAAATCAGCAGCAGTAGCAACATATAGCTTGATAAGGGAGGGAGGTAGGTAAGGGGTAGAGCAAAAGCAGGACAAGTGTGTGACAGCAAGGAAACAGTTGCTGGCCGCCATCGTCGTTGAGAGTGTTAAATGCAACTGCCACAGCTGCCACAGAAGCTTCACCGTCAGAAAGTCAGGCCACGACCACGCCCCATTTTGATGGCTTTCGGGGCGACACTAACCGCAATGTTAACGGGCATATTAATGCCCATTTTTTTCCCCTTCTCTGCTTCGCATTCCTTCTCCTTCCACTATCGAAGCAAGTTTATCCTTCACCCTCTGACAAAATGACTTATGTTGACAGTTGCGGCTCCTTGGTCCAACATTTTGATTGTCAGGCATCAGTAGCAGAATCCAAATCGAAATCGGAATGAGGTATCAACATTGAAAACTGATTTACTGATGATTTAGTGCGTGTTACTTAAATCTTTGTTCACATAAACGATTGATGGAAAGAATGTAATAAATACACTTGAAGAAAATGGAGCTATAAGAAAGGTTTCTCTTTGATTGGCATAATGAATTGATTATGTATATTGAAATCGAGGTGGATATTGGTAACTATAGCTATATATTCAAAGATTAACATTAAATATATATATATAGATAAAATTAGTAAGAGAAATTAACTCTTCATTTCAAATTGTATTAGTAAATCAGATTAGACTTAGTTTTAATTCTTTGTCTAAGAACATAAACAAGCAAATAAATAATCATTAACGAGAACATAAACATTCTGTTTAAGTAAAAGAAGGGTATCAAATATTCGTCATTATGATGCCAAGTTTAATGTAGAAATGTTTATTGGTATTTGCACTCTACATTCTCTCTTACTTTTTATACTTTTTTGCAGTTGTATCAAACGCTCATTATGTTGGCCGAAATCAGGCCTGGAGGCCACGTGGTTTAATTGCCGATTTTAGCCGTCAGGTAGGTAAATGAAGAGAAGTGAGGTTGAGAAAAGTGGGTGGGCATACCAGTTCATTGAACAGGGAAATCACATTCAAATGCATTTGTCGGTTGGTTGCTCATCAACCTGGGCAACCTCTGCACTCTAGAACTGCCATTCTACTATACCATTTCAATTCATTCCATATTCTCCACTCTTGTTCCTATGGCAGTGGGCTTATCACACTCTTATTCACATTCACATTCGCAATTCGCAACTCGCAATTCGTATTCACATTGAATTCACCTTGGCCGCGTTGCTCATATTGGCTGGTTGGGCTTTTGGTATCTCTGACTAATGTACACTTGGCCCCGCGTGTCGAGTGCATCATTTGTTATGGCCCAAACGTGGCCAGACAAGACAATGCACATTTGGCAAGCAGGCAGTATGGAGCATGCAGCAGGATTCTTTCTACGTGCCGCTTTACCGCTTTAGGGGGCATGCAAAGTAGGCGCCATGAATTATGAATTTGAATCTGAAACTGTGAATCACGGGGCAAAAAAAAACGAGACAATAAGAAAGGAAGATGCAACCAAATCGAAGTGCCAGCTGCTGCCAATAATAGTAGCAGACACTACAAGTGATGGGAAGGGAGGGGATTGGAAAAGAGGATGGTGTAGGGCGTGTAGGGACTATAATTTGAGGAAAATGATAGCCCGCCCGGCTAGAGTCTTGGGCCAATGTCTGAGCAACATATGCTCCATCAAAAAGAAGTTAATTTCTGTGTTTTCTCTCTCTCTCTCTCTCTCTTTGTGTGTGTGTGTTGTTGGTTTGTTCGTGTGTGTGTTCATTGTGTGTGTCTTTCTCTTTCTCAGCGTGTGTTTGTCTTGTGTCGACTGACATTAAGCTGCTTGTTTGCACAACATCTCAAAGGACAACGGCAAGGCACAGCCAGTCAGTCAGTCAGTCCTTCTCTGTCATTGTGTATGTGTGCGTGTGTGTGTAATCCCAGTGCAACTTGAAGCCAAAGATGGAGGAGACACCGTAGCTGCTGCCATTGGAGTTTCGCTTGGGTTTTTGTCCTTTTCTTTTCTGTTATTTTTTTTTTGTTTTTTTGTGACGTGCTTTTATTATATGTTGCATGTATCCTTAAGGGAAGTTAATTAAATTTACTGACCATGCTATTAAACAAACAGAGCTGCTGTTTGCAGACATGCTCCATACCAACCCGCACATCCAGCATCAACGTCTTCTCACCATTCATGAACTGACTTTATGTGTGCAACAAGGATAATACTCAATTAAGCATAAAGCAGTTTCTCTGAAATCGCTCTATCTCGCTCTATGTCTCTCTCTCGCTCTCTCTCTGTCTCTTGCGATCTTTGTCACTCTGTCCCGCATATGTTTTTAAGTGTCACGAGCAAATACAACAAGTAAACTGCATCCCTTGGTTGCATCTCTCCATATCATCGTCATCATCCTACTCCATATGTTGCAATATGTGGCCAGGTTAAGTCAAGTTAATCGAATTGGACTTGAACATTCGCCGTGAATTTAATTAACTTGCCCTATAAATTGCATTTACTTCACATTCAATGGCAGAGCATAATAAAATGTCCATCATTGGCCTGAAAATGTAGATTCCTTGTGAGCCTTGATTTCGACTCTTAACAATCTAATCAATTTTAGCTAATTCCGTGTGTCGAAAAATTTTCTCTCAATGCTTAGATAGGGGCTACTTAGCTTTAGCTAGTTTCCGGCAATGAAAAGCTTCACTCATTTTCCCCCCCTCAACTTTTTATTTGTTATTCTACTAGAAGGGAAAAGTTTTTTGTTGCGATTTGATGTTGCATGTGTAAAACATTCAAAGGCCAATGTTTCAGGGCTACATCGAAATTTTATGTAAAATATGTTTTCTAGAGGATAGTGAATGAAAATTGATCTCAGAGGTTGATAGATTGATAAAACTTTCTAAGTTATTATTTTGCTATAATTAAATATAAGTCTGCTTTAAATTACAGAAGTCTTCTTTTGGTTTGGGCATAGGATATACATTCAATGTCTTCTTCTTTGTGAATCTTATTTGTTTTTATAAGAATCATAAATTAATCAATTTAAACTTTAAGTTATAATGAGCAATATCACTCTTTGTGGTAACTTTACCAAAATAAATGAGAGTTAAATATTTGCAATTTGTTGAAAATGATTTTGGGGTTTAGTTTTTTCCAGCCCTGAAGTGGGAAACTTCAAGTCTTTCTGTATCAAGTTAAATGCAATCAGTTGGCATTGCAAGCAAAACATAGAGATAGAAAGGGACAGCTACAGTGGAGAGAGAGGAAGAGAGTGAGAGAGAGAAAAGGAAAAACTTTTTTTTTTTATATTTTATTTTATTTTCATTTTTTCTTAGCACTTTAAACTTTGGCTATGCCAGCGTACATATTTATTTGTGTTTTGTTTATTTTATCTATGCTTCGTTACACACCAACTCACACACACACACACACATGGGAGTTACTCCCTCGCATGTTGGATAGTTGCAGTGTTTTAGCCAGTTTTCGCCAGCCCTTTTCCTCTTCTTTTATTTTTTTTTTTGCCAACTCTTTAGTTGAACCCGCTCAACGAAACGAACAAAATTCTACTTACGAGGAGAATTGGCCATTTGTGCAATTGCTTTGCCTGAGTGAACTTGCCTATTTTGGCATGACGACTACGATGACGACAACGACGACTACGACGACTGTGCGAAGGACACACACAAAAGCTCTGACAAATAAAAAAAAAAGAAACAGAATAAAAGGACAGTAAAAGGGGTTCAGCGCGTTATCATAGCTCTGGCCTAGGTCCTAAAGAAAAAGTTAACTCGCTGCGCATCGAAAAACCGGGCAAAAATAGCAAAAGGGAGTTGGCAATGGGAACTGCAACTGAATCTGACGCTGACTGCTGTTTATTTAAATGTATGCACACATACCCATGCAAACACACACACACACACATCCACATACACAAACAAACAAAATCACGTGTGTTTGTGTGTGTGTGCTGAAGCACCTGCTGGGCACACCCACTCTTCCTGCTTCTTCTGGTGCTGCTATCATGAATTATTTAGTTTGCTTTGCGCTTGAGTGAAAGTTACTTGAAAATTTAATTTCAAGAATTCCCTTTTTTACCATTTTCATCTCAACTTACTACAATTTTCTTCTTTTTACAAAATAAATAAATAACATTAAATTAAGATGAAAGAGAGAAAGATAAAAATAAAAAAGAGAAGAGATCAAATGAGATGTTTTTATTTTTTGAAAAAGTCAGTCAAACTGCATCTACATTTGAGAAAAGGCAAGAAAATTTATTTACAAAATCAATGAAAATGGCATCAAGAGCAAGTTGAGTTTTTGGGCAATACTAAAACACACATTCACACACACACACACCCAAATAGAACACACACACATTAAAGATAATTTTGGCCAAATACCTAAAAATTGTAAATAGAAGCGGAAATAGAGAAAGATACTTGGAGAAAGAGAGAAGTAGTCAAGTAATGCAATTGCTCGGTGGGGTTAAAGTGTTCTTGTGCAGCGGCAACTAAGCCAAATTAGAGCGAGAGACTTAACGAGGAGAGACTGAGTAGTTGCAATTGATTTTGCATTGGTCATCTGAAGTAATTCAATATAAGCAAAGGAATCTTTAACATATTAAGATCAATATAATATAGAGGGATATAATTCTGAAATGATCTTAAATACCGAAGTCCAAAATGAAAACGCTTAAGTTGATATATCAATGACACAATAGAAGGTCTAACATATTGAAAGGATGTATGAAAGATGGATAAGTGTTAAACAAAAAACTAATTGTAAGGATCTGCTGTTAATAGCTCAAAACCAAACCACATGCAGGTTGCACAATGAACTTTGCCAAATGTTTTGGCTAAGCCAATCTGGTTCAAAGACCTGGCAAAAGGTCAGCGTTGTCCAGGATTCTTTGCTGCCTAGTCAGTCCAACAACTTATCTTGTTCTAGTTTATAATATTGTCTACTTTATCTATTAATAATATGAAATATTCTTGTCACAAAAGTATTTAATCTTTTGAATTAAAAAAAGGGAAACATTTTGTTTCTTCATTCCTTCAAAAAAGATGGCTTTGTCCAGTTGTAAAGATTAGAAACTAAAGTAAAAACATTTGGTACAAATATTTATGCTATCCTTTGTCTACTACAAATGTAATCTGTAGATCTATTAATACAAACAATTATATTTCAAACACAAGGGATTATCAATTATATATATGTATATATATACATATATAATCAGAAGGAGGAGGAGTTATGTTTGCCGTTGTCAATAACATTTCTGTCTTACCTCGTTGCTTTGAGCGAAAACTAGGAAAAACCCAAATGAGGTAGAGCTTGAGAGTCTGGAGGCCTCATTTCATTGTCTAGGCATGTGTGTGTAAAGATTTTTGTGTGATTGGATGTATGTGTGTGTGTGTGTGTGTGTTGTGTGTACTTTTGGGCTACGACAAAACGTGGCTGCTTTTGTGTATTAAAATTCAATTTTCAAACGGCGGTGTGTGTTTTTGTTTGCCTTTCGCCAAGCAACCAACCAACCAACAAACACACGCATACACACACACAAACACTGTGTATACAAACAACACGCATACACACCCGCACACACATAGAAGAGACCATGCAACAAACTCAACACCAAAGTCAATTGGAAAACTGTGTCCTGGCAGGAGGATTCCTTAGGCTCTTCCAATAAGCAGAAGCAGCAGAACAGCAGTAGGAACCGGAGCAGCAGCCTTAGCGGCAGAATGACGATGACGACAACATGGGAAAAAGATGGCGTGGCTGGTCCGAAATCAATTTTGTGATGATATGTGCAAATGGCAAATATTGAAGGAGCAGCAGCAGCAGCAGCGTAAGCAGCAGAACTGATGTGATGTAGAGAGGTTGGTGGAAAGGGATGAACCGTATTCATATTAAGCATACGCCCTGTTAAAATCATGCAACTGATGCTGCGTTTTGAATTGAATTAAAAGCTGAAAGCGAACGAGCAAGCAAACGAGGCACTAAGCATAATGAGTTGCCATTGGTATGAAGTTGTTTAGTGGGCTGTGTGAGTTGGAGTTGAAGCACTTTGCCATCGGCATTATCCACATAACATCAAAGGCATAGTTAAACAGTTTTTGCTAAGCTGAATATATATCCTAATCCCTTTGCCTGCCAGACTCATAGACAGAGAGAGAGACAGAGAGAGATTCCCAAACAGACAGGCAGACTAACTGACTGACTGACTCTGTATCATTCTCTCTCTCTCCCTCTCTATGCATGCCACTAATTTGTGTGCCTTGAGACTTTGTGTGGCCGCAAATAATTTGCCTGGAGGAGCAGAAAGAGCCAAAGCGGATTCTCAGCTTGCTCATATTTCATAAGTCGTCGTCGTCGTCGTCGTCGACGTTTCTGCTACTCCTGCTGCTGCTGCAACATCATGACTTTTGACATCAAAGCTAGCTCATGTTTTTAGGATGGTTTTTTTTTCTTCTCTTTTTGTTGCCTTTATATATTTGGATGTTTTTGTTGTTGTTGTTGTTGTTCTTGTAGTTATTTTGGTTGATGCGCTCAAAATTGGTTTCGCATTACTCAACACTAAAAACATGCCAAAACAGCTTCGGCAACGGCTTGGAATATTTTGCCAGCACAAGTTCCCTACAGCTCAGTTCAAAGAGAAGGAAGGACACACACACACACAAGCTTGCAAATATGTGTGTGTGTGTGTATGAGTATGTTAAATTATTAAAAATGTGTTTTTTGGCATAATATATATGCTGTTAGAGAACATCAGGTAACTTAAGCTATTCCTCTGTCACTGGCAACATAAATATTTTTCGAATAAATTTTTCAAATTTTTTACTCACAGAGCATGGTAAAGGTATCTTTACAACGTTCTCATCCGTTGGTCCCTTTTGGCATTCCAGGTGAAGGTCAAGCTGCATTCCTCTCACTTTATATATACCAGCTAAGTACTTCTGTTAGAGGGGAGGGAAGTCGTGTAGAGAGAAAAGTGGTGGAACAAAGTGCCATCTGGTTGAGGTAAAAGTTGCACATTTTTATGCCGCTTAAACATTTTGCGACCATTTGGCTAATTTTCTCTAGCTAAAATGCTTCTCTAGCAATGTTCCCCACAAAATAATATTAGAGATGAGCTAGAAATAGAGGGAGAAAATAATCATTTAAAATATTAAAAGAAAGGTTGAAATTTCGTAGAATATCTTTAGATTTTTCAATCAAAGCTTAAAAGTAGGCAATGGAATTTGCAACATTTTTCAAATGAATTTTCGTGGAAAATTTTTGGTTACTTTCTAGCTAAGTTTGTTTATATTTCTTAGTTTTCTTTGAAATTTTGCTAAATGAAAATTTAATTTTTGTTAAATATTATCAGAGTAAGGAGTAAAACTGTGTTCGGAGTTTTGTTTTCTTATAAATTTCCTTTTTCTCAGTCCTCAAATTCTTTATATTTAGTTTAATTTTCATAACAAAATTGCATTTTATCTTTGAAAGTTGCTTCGGAGTATGCTTACCAAGTTGCTTAAACCTTTAAAACAATAATTGAATTGGGCTTAATTCATTTTGAAAACTATTTAAACTAACGAGTAATATATAAAAGCCTTTAAATGGTTTAACGAAACAAAAAATGTTTTTTATTAAGATATAAAATTGATGGAATGCAAGTATTTTAAAGTTTTCAGTCCTTTGAGATATTGGTTTTGCTTTTGCAAAGATTTTACCTTGTGGCATCTCTAGCGTCGTGTCCTGGCCATTCCAACGGGAAATTGTTTTGGGGAAAAGTCGTAAGTAACAAGTTGACCTTAAAGTTTCCGTTTTTGCATAAGCCAAACAGTGCTGCAACATGGAAAAAGTTTTTTTAGCCAAAGCATAAAATTTACGTGGCAAGTGGGGGCACCTGCCCCCCAAAAAACACCACCAACATATATATATATGTATATATAATATAAAGAGGGAGAGGAAAAAAAGAACGGAAACATGTTTTATTTTTGGCTGCACTTTTCAATTAGAGACGCCCACTTAAAGGCTCGTGTGTCGCAGCCATTCCCATGCCCTGAACTTAGCCAGGATATGTTGTCGTTGGCAACCGCAGGAACAACTGTAACTGCAGGTTACAAACAGAGATACAAAGTGAGAAAGAGAGATTGCTAGTGTGGAGTGGGATGGTAGAATGGGATTTTGGAAGCGAGTGTGAGTCTTTGGCAAAGCATCAAATTGTTAATTGTGTGTAACAAAGTTATGAGCTCAAAAGCTGACTTCCCCTCCGCCATTTCGTTGTGCCCCTTGTCAAAGAAACGTTTTGCCTAGGCCAGCTGCCAAGAAATTTTAAACCAGTTCAAACAAGGTTCAAAACAAGCAATAAACAAAAAAACAAAAAAAAAAACAAAGAAAAGAAACCAACAAGATGAAAATAAAAACCCGGTAGAAAGAAGAGACATAAACAAGCAGCATAGTCTGCTTGTTAATTTACTCAATGGCGATTTTAAAATACCCTTTAAAAGGTTTAGTTAAAGAAAAGAATTGCAAATAAATTAATTTTCTTAAATGAACCAAAAATTTTATATATTATTATATAAATTTTTTTTTTTTTATGGTTTCTAAAATGACAGCATTTCCCCTTACTCACTAATTTTTGGGGAAATAGCATTCCATATTCTAATTTTATCTTATAGAGTTGTTTTTCTCACCTTGTTGCAAACACTTGCAAGATTTTAATATACCCTTCTATATGATAAGCACAGGATATAAAAAGAACAAAAGAACTGCAAAGATAGAGAGAAAACGTAAAAGAAAAACGAGAAGTTGAAGGCAAAAAAGAAAAAAAACGAAAGAGAAGAAAAATCCCAAACTAGGTGTGTACTTAAATGGCAAAAGAAATGCGAGCGGAAACACATAAAGCACCAAGCAGCAAACTGGAGACGGTTACTGGTGACGGTGACGGTGACGGAGCTGCAGACAAACTTCCGCAGAATGAAATTTTATGCAAGGCACGGCAAAAGGATGCGCAATGCTTAAATAATACATGGTACCGTCTCTCCTGCCCATATCGTATCCTGGCCAGATTCCACTTGGTTAAGGTGTGGTCCAACTATAGTCCGTTACGATAGAGTCCGGTACGTTAAATGTCTTATAAGGTAAGACACAGAGCTTGAGTTGGTGGAGTTGAGTGGAGTTTAGGTGGCTCGTTGGTTGGTTGGCTGGTTAGTTGCTGTTGTATTCGTTTGTTTGTTTGTTTGTTTGCAACGCCCCACATCTAAACAATCTGCAGAAAAGAGTTAAAGGACCCAACATTGGTCTACTGGTGTGGTCTGGGATTCCCAGTTAATTGCTGGCTTCTCTCTTTCTATTGTGTCTGGCTTTTGATTAAAACTATGTATATCTATGTATGTCTACTTAACTACTTAATTCTTTATAAATTGAGGGTTTCCTTCTTATTCTTTTTATCTATTAACTTTTTTTTTTTTTTTTCTTAATTAACTGATAAAAGCATTTGGCTCTCTTTTACACATTTTTTTCCCCATGATGATTATACTTTTTACACTTTTTATCAGCGTTTTAGTTAATGTAAGGCGTTTACTATGTTTATCTTAACTTTGATAAGTTTATTAAGTAGAGAGGATTATATTGAATAAAATTCTTTTACTATAGGTTTAAATTAATTATGTTTTAAAGAGCGATAGAGAGAGGGAGATAGTTTTTAAAAAAAATTTCATGCTTTCTTCTATGAGATTTTAAAAAATTCTTGAAATAGTTTTATAAAATTTCTATAATAAGCAAGTAAAGAATGAAATGGCAGCACTATTTTTAGCTCTTTGGATTTCTGTCATGCAGCCCTTCTTTCCTTCCTTCGTCCTTTTTTTTGTTATCAGAAATAAAGGCACAAATGTTGTTCTCCTTAACAAATGTTCATGCAGTTTTGCCGCCTTAAGCATTATTTCTGATATGACAATTCAAAGTTTTTACCTTATTGAAACCTAAAAAGAAGTTCACTTATTTAAACTAAATAATTTACTCCACTTAAAAACAATCAAATACTATTTATATTAGTTTATAATAATTTGTTTATTCATTTTGCTATCTAATTTATATATTTTTCTGTTCTAAAAATAGAAATACAGTTTAATATAATATAATATTAAACAATCAAACATATAAGATAACATTTTTTAAATTCTTGAAAATAATAAGAAAATTTTAAATCATTTTAATAACTTTAACATATTTTTTAACAAAAGAAAGGTAGACAATCAGAAAGAGACGATATGAAATTAAATTACCCACAATCAGTGGGCTCTTTAGACCGTTATCAAGAAACATTTATTATACTTATAAAGCAAATAAAATTTGCAAGCCAAAAATATCTGCCCATTGTGGATCCCCGCAACCCAAATACATTTACCACACGTTAAACGTTATCTTAACATTTAATCAGTAAGCCCCCACACCTTTCCCCTGTTAACTAAAAGCGTACTAAAATAGAGTATTTAAACTAATGACCCTGACCATAGTCAGAGGGAGAATGAGTCACGCGCAATAATCGGCAGAGCGATAAACAGGCGGTGCGTGCTGCCGTTGGTGCTTTTCCAATCAAAATCGATGTCTACATTTGGGTTAATTAGTTAGTTCAGGTTTGACTGGGTATAAATACAGTAACGCAACTAACTATATACCATTTAACACAAATTTTCGCGTGTGGGTGAAATGACACAATTTGAGAGTAAAATGCCTCCACCAGCATATGAAAATACAACGCCAATGGCAACTGTCCAGCAACAGCCACAGCAGCAGCAGCAACAGCAACAACCACAGCAGCGCCAGCAACCAGTTGTAACATCTTCACCAACAGAACCTTCTTATCCACCACAACCCTGTTGCGTTTGCACCTTGTGCACAATTATGTAAGGATATACAACTGGAGGTCGAATTGTTGGACCTGCAACACATCAAATGTCAAACACAGGAGAAATCAATCAAATGCAGCACAGCAACAGCAGCACAAGTGATGAAATTATCCCTTAAGCAAATTAAAAGACAATTTATGCCAATGCTTTGGCAATTTACTTGTTTGTAATTAATTAAGGACCTCGCTTACACAGTCCGCCTACCTACCTGCCTCCCCACCTTTTGATATATGCATGAAAAATGATATCGTTTAGATATGTGACGCCTCTTTTTTTTTTCTCGTTCTTCCTTGCCCACGCTCTCATTTTTGTTCTAATTGTGGTTAAGGTAAATGCGTGTGTATGTCCACTTTGAGGCTAAATTAATGTCCTGGCAAGGATATGTCCATAGAGTCCACCAGAATGACAAGTGCGAAAGGTGCGGAAGGGTCACGCACGGCCCGAACCTTTTATTATTTCCCTGTTTTCGTTTTTTATTTTGTTCTTCTCTTTTTTCTTTTTTTTTTTGGGCAGGTCCGCGGTAATTTGTATTATAATCATATGAAAAATGTAGAACTTGAAATAAAACAAAAATTTATAAAGACTTTGGCATGCTCTTTTAAGTTTATGGTATATAGACAAAAGCATTTTAAAACGCTAAGATGGTTACCTTCAAAAACGCTTCTAAAGTTAAAAACGCTTTCTTGGTTATTGAAGAAATAAACAAACAGAAATTTTGGCCAATTAATAGATTAAATATCTTATAAAAGCCAAATATCGACTTCTCAATTGTTTAAAAAATGTTCTTATAAATTTCGTTTCAATATGTTTAAAAACGCTTATAAGTGAGATTGAAAAAAACGCTAAAAAAAAAGCCTTTTATATGAAAACGCAAAAAAAAACTGTTTTAAAACGCTTTAAAAACTCTTTAAATGGTTTGAAGGCGTTTTAAAACGCAGAAAACAACCTAAAAAACGCCTTTAAAGCGATT
This sequence comes from Drosophila neocordata, assembly GCA_018903615.1. Taxonomy (NCBI): domain Eukaryota; kingdom Metazoa; phylum Arthropoda; class Insecta; order Diptera; family Drosophilidae; genus Drosophila; species Drosophila neocordata. The sequence continues at coordinate 11,276,666 of JAEIGI010000004.1, read as the reverse complement.
AATTAATACTGTAAATGAACAGTAAAAGAAGCGTTTTAAAACGCGTGTGTTCAATTAATCTTACCAAAAACGCTTTAAATAATCCAATCGCATATATTGGGAATTAATGATAAGATTATTCTATGTATTAATAATAAATTTAGTTAAGAGCAGAAATATATAAACTAAAAATTATTTTGCAATTAATTTGAAATGTAAAATTGTTCAAAAGTGCGAAATTCATCACAGTAAGAGTATACAATTTTCTCATATACGTTTTCTTAATAAAAGGAAATTTTGAAACACTTAGTTAATCGTTGGCTTAATTAAAAAATTATCGTATATTAGCCACAAGTGAGTGTTTTATATTGAGGTTAATTGTGAGCGGAATTAAAAAGAAAACAAAATTTTTGGTATGATGGCAAAATGCTTTAATTAATTTCAAGCCTGTGTGACAATGTTGCTGTTCATTTAGACGGATTGCTGTTAATTTTAACCAAAACCAAATTGAACAAGGAAAAAGGACAAAAAAGATACCGAGATAGAGGGAGAGAGAGAGAAGAGGGACAGACAGATAGTGGGTGGGAGATGGAGGGAAAAGATGTCACATCATTAACAAGCGCATTGACAAAATGACGGCCTGTAGGCCATTTTGTATGTGGAAGGACGTAGTGCAAACAACGGGCAAGCCAATGGATGTCAACAGCAACAACAGAGAACAGTGAACAGTGAGCCAGGGTACAAGGCAGGGAACAACAACAACAACAATCAGTAAAAGGAGTACGTAGCTAAAGGAAGGATTGATGGGTGGTAGACAGTGGGCAGGCGACAGGCAGGCAGGCAGTCAGCATTAACATTTAAATTACCGTTAAGTTGGGCACACGTTTGGCTGCATTGCAATTCATTTGCAGTCTCTATACGCAATCTACCCACCCACGAGGGGTGCAACTCACCCCTCCTCCCATCCCTCCAATCTCGTTCTCTTGCTGGCTTTCCAACCATTTTATTTGCTCGATTCTTTTCTTCCTTTTTTGCACCGTGTTTGTGCCTGTTTATATTTATGCCGCTTTTAGTGCAAATGAGTGTACGCCTGACTTCGGTCAGACATTGTTCTTGTTGTTGCTGTTGTTGCTGTTGCTGTTGTTGCTGTTGCTGCTGTCGCTTGTCGCCTGTGTTGTTGATTTTAAATCTGTGCACTGACAACGAGCAATAACAGCAACAGCAACAGCAGGAAAACCAAAAGTCGAGGAGTTGGAAGTTACCAGTTGCCGATGCCTGCACAGTGCTTAAAGTTTCGCTATAAAAAAGTATAATAGCAATTTCATAGAGATTGCCCTGTTCGGAGAAATCATTTGTGGTTAATATTAAAGACATTTTTGTTATAGTTTTTAAATAAAATATTAGATTTATCGTTAAAGTTGGAAATCGATCTAAAAATTTGAGTCTTGTCTTAATATTATTTTGAAATTTAATCGCTTTTGTATATTTAATTTTTTTTCTTTTTTTTGTAACAGTTTTTCTTAGTATTTATATAAAACTTTGATTATATGTAATGACAATTGAAAATCTTCTGGAAAAGACTTCAAGAAACTTTTGATATAGAGTAGAAATAATCAAAAAGTAAAAGCTTTATTTTACCAAATTTTTATATAATATTTTTAGAGGCCTAACGTCTCGCTGGGCTTAGTAAGAATCCATTTTAAGGCAATGTTTACAATTCAAATAAGTTTAACAACAAATCGATCCCGTCTTAGAAGAAAAGATAATATATATTGGCTTGTTAAAAGATTTTTAATTAATATAAATTAAATAAAATAGGGGCTCAGAATGAATATAAGATTATTATTTGTTTTATCCAATTCAACATCAGAAAGTTTTTACAATGAAATGATTTTATATGTCTTAAGTGAAAAGTGTATTAAAGTTAAACCAAGTCCAGTCTTTTCATTTAGATGCTTGATATTGATGTTTAATTGTACGAATCACGCTTCAGGCTATAACCTGTTGCCAGCAATCTTCAGTCTTTTACAGAGTATTAAAACTAAATATTGAAACTGAGTATATATCGTCCAAGTACTTGCATCGATTAACAATACCTTGTAATATGGAATAGGCAAATCAACCCATCCACTTGGAATCTGTTTAAATTTCTAAAACTTTGTCTCTGGGTACTTCCTAGTCTTTGATCTTTTATAAAAGCTGTTTAATAGTAAGTTAATTTGGCAACCATTTAGTTTTATTTCTAATGACCTAATATCGAAAGTCTGAATAGAATATGAATCCAGTATTATTATGCTACTCTTTTGAGGCTAAAGATTTCGCTTGGTAAAACATTTCCAATTGAAAGATCTATCAACTACAAGTAACTTGTTACGTTTTTTGCTTTCTTTTATTTAAATTTTAGTAATTCGAAAAAAAGTTTAACTTTTACTATGATTTTAAACCACTGTATTTTGTATACTGTATTGGTCTGGGCAACTTCACTTAGGCACTTTAGCAAATTGGCTGGCCAATTGAATGCATTATCAATTACGCTTCGCCAAACAGAACATTTAGGCTGAGAAATTATGAGCACAACAACCCGCAATTTCTAACCAAAGGCAAATACCAACTAAACAACAAACAGCAAAATAGGAAATAAACAAAATGCATTTGCAAAAAGTCTAGTTAAAATGGAGAAGAAATAAAGAAAAAAAAAAAAAATAATGTTGTAGAATGGTAAGGGGAAAACTTTAATGAACTGCGACAAAGTCGAATTAAGGCCAAGGCAAGTTTCCTTTTGGTTTGTTTTTTTTTGCTATTGCCAGAAGAAGTGCTAAGCCTTACACATACTCACATATGAAGAAGAAAGAACGGGGACCTGTTTCTACACTTTCGCCCCCCCACCTATATATCACCTACCCCTCATGTTAAGCAGACTTTACTCAGGCCACAGGAGTCGTAAAAAAAGTTTTATGTTATTTTTATGGTGATGACAATTGCGTTTGCGTTTGTTCGTCTGTTTGTTGGGCTTGGTTTGGTTTGGTTTGGGTTCGGTTTGTTGCTTACTCAACATGCATTTATGCACACACACACACACATATATATATATATATATATATATATATACCCAGACGAAAAAGACGTACAATCTTTGCACTTGCTCTTGTCTTTTTACCCTCTCACTTGATGTCCTACCCATGCAGAGAACTTTATTCAAGATTTTACTTTAAGTGTGTTTCTCTCTCGCTCTGTTCCTCTCGTTTTCTTCCCATTTTTAAGTCGTTTTTCTTTTTGCCAAGTGTCAAATTATTGGCTGCAACTGAAATCCATTCGGAACAAAAAATTCGATACACTTCAACTGCACTTGACGCCCAGTGTAGAAGAGAACGAGAGAGTCCTAGATATATGTATGTATATGTATATATCTATATATTTATATAAGTTACTTTACCTTTTGGCACGTTTTGCACCTGCGGTTCGTTTCGTAAACGATACGATGTTTTCCAGTCTAGGGAAATCTTAACATTTAAACGTGCCGCATTTGTCTGACATTTTCATCTTTACCTTTCCATTTCCATTGGCATTGCCATTCTTATCCTTAGACTACTCTAGTCTTTGGCTCTACTCTGACACTTGTCATCTCAGGCCCAAAGTTTGCCATCAGATTTTGCGATTTCTGAATTGCATTGAGAGAAGAAGAAAAGAAAAAAAGAAAAAAATGCTAGCAAGCAGCTTAACTGGCCTAAAGGCTAAGATAAGGTTAAAATTTCAAGTCAATTGACACTTCAAATGGCAAATCTTACAACTCATAAAATTCATGCAAAGAGAATAAATTGAAATCTTTAGAATTTTCAAACACGTAGCATGTGATTATTTCCGGTAACTAACTAAAGTGCATTAGATATTAGTATGGAGATTAATATAATACATATATATATAACCTTTTTTCTTTGCCAATTTCAAGAGAGGAAACGGTGATTTAGAATAAAACTAACTGATCCAAGTCAAAGGAATATTTTAGAAAATAAGACAGGAATTTCAAAAGCGATATTAAAACATGAAGTCTAAATGTTAGTAATAAAATATATATAATATAATAAAACCTGATTTAAATTAACTAAAAATCTTGAAACGAAACACTTTATAAATCCATTTATTATGCTAATTATACATGAAAGATAATGCAACACTCAAAATTATCTTTCTAAGCTTACTTTCTTTGTTCTATACTTTAAATTCCATTATTAGATTCTACAAGTATATTTGTATGGGTGTAAGCATACTTTTTGCTCTCAGTGTGTCTGTGTCTGTGTGTGTGTGTATGTGCTTTGGACATTTAACAAGTGACATTGTACCAGGTTCGGAAACGTTCTTATCCTATCTGTAGACGCAGTGCAATTCTCGCTTAGTTTCCACCATTTCCATGTGGGCTTGTCTGCAAGTGATGTCATTGTCATTGGCAGTCGTTCCGGGCTACAACTCCACCCCTTCCATTTACTTCATTCCCCCGACATTTACCCCATTCTATTTAGCATCATGGCAGCACTTTATTATTATCCATTTTGCTTGTGACTCGTGACTAAAGCTTTATCCATAATAATCGTTATGCTGCTATATGCATACATACATACATATACACATACATACATACATACATACATGCATACGTACATAAACGTTTTCATATTATGGCAAATGACAGTCTCTGCTTGTAATCATAATTTTCATTGTCGCCACGCCCACATATTTGCGTATGTAAGAATTCATGTTGATATTTCATATTCTTTGGTTAAATATTTTCTTTATTTTTCTTTTTTTTTGTGCATTTTTCTTGGCTTTTCTTGTTGAATCACATTGATTTGGCATTTCCAGTATATTGTTAAACCTTTTAAATTCTGCGCTCTGAGTGTTAAAATCGCCTGCAGTACAAACATGCTGACTTTAAGGATGCCAAAAATACACACGCTCTCTTTCATACACACACACACACACACACACACATCTGTGGATGTATATGAGAGCCGGGCCATCCTGACTGTTTTTGGCTTGAATGTCTGGCTGTAATTTATACAAAAAGCCAGCACAGAGCTTTGTTACCAAATGAACTTGCTGCACACACAACATAGCAAAACAACAGTCACGAATTGAAGGTGCAGAGCATCGACTAGTTTGATACCTTGTAAACTGAATAGCTTATATTATTTTTCATAAGAACTTTCATTGAAGGGCTAAGAAACTAAAAAAGGACAATTAAATTACTTCTTTAAATTATTTCTTTTAAATTGACTCACCAAGTTTAGTTTAGGAAAGTTTTCCTTGATAAATTTGTTTACTAAACTATTGAACTATATTTGGCAAAAGATGTGGCCAAAACTAAGAGACTAAGCCAATATTTAATTTGACTTCTCTTTAAATATTTATATAAATTTCTACTATATTACAAGTTCAATCAGTTTGTTGTTGTACAAAATATTAACACTTAATTTCTAGTCTTATATACTCTAGTTAACCTGTGATGTCCTGTCGGTTGCTTCTGGGTTGTGTTTACCTTGCATGTTGGACCTCGCCTTCTCTGCGTTTTGCCTACTATCCCTTGTTCTTTTTTTATTTCTTCTTTTTCTTCGTTGCCTTCTTCATGTGCTGCTGCCGCTAGTTAGCTGCAAGTTAGCTGCGGCAGCAAAGCAGCAAAATAAGTTAACATGCCGGGCGTGTTGAGCCACTTTGACAAGCTACAAATGTTGTGTTGCAGCACCAGCAACAGCAGCAGCAACCAAGAGCCAAGAGCAGGAGCATAACGGGCTACACATATCAGCCGCAACACAACATGTCTTCTCCTATATATGGGTGTATGTGTGTGTGTAGAAGAGTGAGAGAGTGGAAAACTTGTGGGGTAAAATGAAAACTTTTTAAAAGTCATATTCCCTCTGCGCCGCTCGCAAAGTGGTTTGAACTTTAGAAACAATTTTGATAAAGATGCAGCCGGGCTGAGAAAGAAGTTGGCTTGTTTGGGCCTGCCCTGTAAAAAGATTTCCCAGACCCACGTGAGCATGTATGCATCTATATATATATATATGTGTGTGTGTATGTATTAGTGTGTTTGATGCATGTATGTGTGTGATGCTGGTCATGTACGTAATTAGAAGTTTCGCTGGCTGAAAAGATGCAGCAGCAACAGCAGCAACACAACAAAATCAAGAAAATGAAAAGTTTTAGATGCTACCCGTTCGTTTGGATTTTCCTTTTCACATTTTATTTTTCATTTTCCCTTGCATCCCTTGAAAAAAGTCTTTAGAAATGTTTAAATATAAAATAAAAATGCAAAAAAAAAGAAAAGAAAAAGAACTACCCAAAATGAAAAGAAAAAGGCCAAAACGAGTGTTACGTCTGCGGGCCAAAATTAAAAGGGAACAACTTTGAGGTCTGGAGGAAGGAAACTTGTGTTGTCCATCTTCAGGCCACTTTCATTAGCCAAAAGAAAATGGAAATGCAAAACAATTTCATTTCATTTCGTTCACCATTTTATTTTATTTTTTTTTCTTTGCAGTTTCTGCATCAGGAAATTGACTTTAGTCTTTGGTCAATTTAATTTTGTTGCTTACTACTTTACTTACAATTAAATTTGATTTAATGTAATTTACCTACCTGAATTTACCTACAAGCAGTGTGTGTTGTTTGCCAAAGTGTGTAAATGCTTGTTTTCGTGGCAAGGCCAGCCTGAAAGTATGCCACATATATTTATGACAATTGCCCTTGCTATATGAATGTATATGTGGCACATATGTCGGTGTCTCTGTCCGTCTCATAATGGCAAGCACTCGAAAGTCATTCACTATAAAAGCAATGTAAAGTCCAAGGTCCATAAAAAGTATATATATATATATATTAACACTGAGGAAAACATTCTCAATAATTGGATATTAAGGATAAAATATAGTTTAAAAAAGGATCTTCTACTGTAATAAAGTTTACTTTAAAAGAAACCAATAACAAAAACATTTCTTTTGTGCAATTTAAATTTGTTGTTCAATTCGTTATATCTATATATTTCTTGCAGTGTTTATTTGTTTGTTTGAAATCAGAGTTAATGACATTTTGCATATATGCACGCACACATATTTATACATACATATATATAGTCTATATATATTCGTATTCCATATTCCGTATGGCATATGCATGACTCTGTGAGAATCTGTGTGCGTATGTGTGAGCCATAAAATATAATTAAAAATGAATGGCTGAAAACTTATGCCACAGGAACTTTAATGTTATTTCAACTTTGCCGCCATTACAAAAATTTAACCTTATCATTTTGCCTGATCCGGATGTAAATGTTAATGCTTCTGTTCATGTTGTTGCAGTTGTTTTTGTTATTATTATTATTGTTGTTGTTGTTCCTTCGGGGCTAATGATGTGAAACTCATTCACTGAAATTACAAACAGTTGAAAGTCATTATACTCTTACAAAAGGGCTTATTAATTTTAGTCAGATGTTCGGAAACTTTGGTAGAAACGCTGTAAAAAATAAACGATCTATATGTTTATAATAGGTAGCAGAACAAGTTGAGATATAGAAATTCCTGCTAAGCTCGATTTTGGTTTAAAAATGTTGATGATCCAATAGAGTTAATGGCATTTGTGCATATCATCTTAAATTGTTTGTATTAGTAGAATAAAAAAGAGGATCCATAGGATCTCGATCCTTAACCTTACCATTGAATAAATAAATGTATAATTCCTGGGCCTTGATTTAAATTACTTTTGTTTTTTGCAATTAAAATCTGAAAAATTCTTAAATAAATTAATTAAAATGCTTTTTTTTTTGTTGTTGACTTTTTTTTTATATTTTTCTATATTTTTTCTCGTTTTGTTGTTTTTTTTTTTTTTTGTTTTTGGTTTTTCGTTTTTTGTTCACAGAAATTCATTCATCAAAATATCAAGTTTACGTACAATTAAAGTTTGTCATACGTGAAAATGCCTTCGGTTTTTCCTTTGTTGTTGTTTTGTTTTGTTTGTTTTGTTGTTGTTGTTGTTTGCTATACTTATACAAGAATAAAAATAACATTTCTAATCCTTATGTTTTTGTTGTCGTTTTTATGCTGCTGCTGTTGTTGTTGTTCTTGTTGTTCTCGTTTCTTTTTTTGTTTTGTTTTTAGTTTGCCATGATTTTTATTACTCACTAAATATGTTTTTTTTTTTTGGGTTTTTTGTTTTGTTTTTGATGATTTTCTTAGACCGAAAAAAATGCACAAAAAGCTGCAACAAACAAGCCATAATAATAATAATAATAATTATAATATAATATAATAATAATAATATAAAATATGCTAAATTGAATTAAATTCTATAACTAAGAAATTAGGCAAACATTTATATTTCCACATTTCCCACACTAATTTTTTTATGGTGTGTTTGTTTTTTTTTGTTCTTTTGCAAGCTGTTAAACAAATGAAGGAAAATTCCATAAATATGCAATGCATTTTGTTTGTATCATATTTTTTTTTTTTTTTTTTTTTAGCTTTTTGTTATTGGTTTTTTTTTTTTACACATTGAATAATAATTCATATAATAATATAAACACTGACAATTAGATTTTTGCTATTTGCTATTAGCTAAGGATTTTTATTTTTCTTTCTTTTCTTTTCGTACGTTTTATGGTTTTTCCTTTTTTCATCTTCTTCTTGCACTTAAGCCTTAAAAAGTAGCCACTTTTTTTTTGTTTTTGTTTTTAATTTACTTATGAGTAAAATGTATTCATTTTTTTTTTTGGTTTTGTGCCGAAACTTGTGAATTTTTCTTTTGCTTTTCTTGTTTTGTTTTTTTAAATTATTATTTTTTCTCTTGATATCAATTTTTAGTTTCTTTCGTTTAGGCTTCTTAAGTGTAAGAATTTTCATTTTAATTTTATTATGCCAAGCTAAATTAAGATAATTTCCATTTTATATATATTTTTATATATATATATATATATAAAATCTATGTAAATCACCAGTTGCTGCCGACAAAAAATAAATTAAATTACATTCAACTCTCTTTCTCCTTCTCTCATAAGCACAAAGATAAAAGATAGCGCGGTAGTGTCTAAAATGGCCGATCAGAGTTTCTTTATATATTTCTAGCCCGATTTTTGTATATACTCTGAAACTTTTATAACTTTTAGTCTGTGAAATTTACAATAAAGTCCAGGTAAGATTTACATATGTTGAGGCATGGCATAGAAATTTTAAAAGGAAAGTTTTTATATTAAAAGTTGTCAATAAAAATAGAACTTTCCAAGGATTTCTTTTTGATTTAGAGTTAAACATGTTGCTCAAGTGTTTCTATGAAAGTAAATTACAATGATAAGAGCTAAATAATTGAAAGCTGAATGAAATTGCTTAATAGAATTGGTAAGTTCATAATAAAATCCTTAGATGAACAAGAAAAGTAGACTGAAAAGACTTTATTAAGCTAAAAAATCATTCAATAAAATATGCCAACCAAACTTTGTAATACTTAAAGGATATCTTTTGAGGGTAATAAAAAAGTTTTTGTTTGATTAGTTTTCCTTTTAGTATTTTGCTTTCAATGAAATTTAAATTGGCTATGATCGGACTTATCTATAGCATATATATTATTTGCATAGGAACACTTACTTTAAAGACAACAAAACCTTGCAGCTATCTTCTATCTTTGACTCATGTTTGTTATTCAATTCTTTAGCTTGTGCTCCAACTTATGAATCTCTTTAATATCATCTCCTTTTTCTCATTTTAGTAACCTTTTTTTTTTTGTTTTTGTTTTTGTTTTGTTTTGAGACAAATATTTAATAATATTACGTTTACTGTGTGTTTACATTAAGATGCTTTGCATTCTCTTTCTATCTTTCGCTTTTCTTATTTTTCTCTTTCATTCTAAACCTCTCGTTTCTTATGCTTTCTATAACTTGATTTTGTAACTCTTTTTCTTTATGGGAATCTTATTACCTTAAGACATTTAAATTTAATTTTAATTTACTTGCATTTTTTTTTCTTAATTTTTTTTTTTTTTTTTTTTTTTTTTTTTTTTTATATATAATTTTTGTATTGTAATTACACACAACTTTTCACATAAATAGGTTTGTTGTTGTTGTTTGCCATACAATATTTATAGACTTAATTAATTTTATAGACCTTTTTTTTTGTTGTTGTTTTAGTTAATGTAGGTTTCTTTTTTTCTCTTGCTTTTTGTTTTGTTTTGTTTGTGTTTTGTTTTTTTTTTTAATTTTAACATTAAACTAATTCATTTCACTAAACTATACACAAAATCTGTATTTATAATGCTTATTTTTCTCTACCATAAAACTTGCTAAACTTTTTCTGGTGATTCATATATATATATATATATATATATATATATTTAGTATATATATATAATTTGTTTTTACTACACTTTCTTTTTTGTTTTGTTGTTGTTTTGCTAAGCTTTTTTGCAACTAAAAATATTAAATTCTAAATGTGTGTCAAACTCTGTCGATCTCAAACTGTAAATCTGTTAGAAAATTTGGCCTAAACCAAAGATTTGTCTGACCTCTTGGTATATCATGTTACTCATCCCTATGCTCCTCCCTGCTCTGCTCACTAACCCCCTCAAAAAAATGTATGTGTATGTGGTGTGTGTGTGTGTGTGTGTGTGTGTGAGTGTATTTTTTGTGTTTAGTTTTACAATTTAAGTTTTAAGTTTATAGTTTTTTTAGTACTCTCTAGACTCACATTCAGCGTTTCCTTAAAATTCGTACTGGTTTTTCTTTTTTTTTTATTTATTTATAATTATTAACTTTAATTACGGTCTTACGTATGCATGGGAATCGGGGGATGATGGTGTGAAAGGGGGAACGCAGAAGAGAGACGAGTTGAAAAGTCAGAGTCATCATGACCCTTTTGTTTTGCAGGACATTTTCTTTATATCATGATTTGATTTTGATTAAACTTATGCTATTTTTTTATAGTGTGTAAATGTGTAGTTATGTATGTGTGTGTGTAAGTGTACAATGTAAGATTTTGTTTAAATTATATATATGTTTGTATATATATATATTATTTTTATTTCCTTATATTTTCTTTTATTTTTTTTTTTTTTTTTTGTTGCAATTGTTGCATAAACGCGGAACACCTCGTTGACCAGTCTTTCATTTTTTTACTTGTTTTCTTTTTTTTTTTACATTTTATTGAATTTTTAAAATAAACATTTCCATTTTAATTTTGTATGTTTTAGGGATTTTTTTTTGTAAAATACATATATCCATATACATATATATATTTCTATATATCATTATACATATATATATATATATATATATATATATATATATAAGTGTGACGACCACTAAATATTTAGGTTCTTAAAGGATTTCTATACAAAATATTTCTCGGTTTTGTTTTTATTCTTTTGGGATTTTCATTTATTTTAGTTTTTGTTTTCTGAAAAGTTAGACTAAACTGATTGAAGCATTTTTGACACATCGTACACATTTTTGTTCTGGTTTTCACTATAATTTTAGGTATATCATTTTTTTTTTTTTATTTATTTTTTATTTCTGCTCAGTGCATTTTAGTTTTAGCCGTTTGGAAGCCAAAAGATTCTTTCTTCATTTTTTGAGTTTTCTTTTGCCTTTATATATATATATTTCGAACTGGAAGCCGATATAGACTGCTCACTCTCTTTGGGAGGGGGGGTGGTGGTGGTGTTAGTGGCGCCAGTTTTGATTTTACAATATTAGAATGCTACTTACTTACACATTTGCATTGTTACATACAAACAACATTTACCAAACGGAAATAAAAACGCACACAGGATACGGGACATTGGACACAGGACACAGGACACACAGAAAGCCTAAGCCTTAACCAACCACATTTAGACATAGAAAACAACAAAAAATACATTCTATTTATGATTAATGAATAAAGAATTAAGCTATAAAATGCAAAATCATGCTGTGTTTTAGTGTGTGTGTGTGTGTGTGTGTGTATATATATAGATGTAAAAATCTTTTTCTTTCATCATCTTTTTATCATTTTCTTATTCAAATTGAGTAAGTACAAAAAGCTTTCATGGCTTATTGAAGACGTTTCTATTTTGAGTCAATGATCGGTATAAATCAAAGAAATCTTAATTTTTCGTTTAAATTTGATTTCAGTTAATCTAGAGTTAATGATAGTGAATCAAATATTCTGTATCTCTTTAGCTAAGGTTTGTCCCATTCCTTTCAAAATGTCATATACAACCAGTTTATCAAAAGGAAACATGAAATAACTGTTATAATATCACCATTGTGATCTACTAAAAGATCTAACAAGTGCTCCATTTGACTCTTTCGAACATAAAAGTTAAGTAAACTAAAAATGAAAATTAAATTGTGATTTAAACTGGCAAGATTAATTTATATGATACTTTTTAATCAAATAAACTCATATAAATTATTACCAAAAGCTTAACTTTATCTATCTTTGTTTTTTCGTTTTTTTCTAACTTTCTTCATCTGTTTTTGTATGTTTTTTTTTTTGGTTGTTATCTCGGGAATCACAGAATTTGCTCATCACACAAACCATTTAATAAATATTTGATCGATTGATCACAAATTGTATACCTTGATGTTCTGTTTGGGTTAGAAATTCAATGAAAATATATAATTAAATCGTTTACAGATTATTCATTTTCTTTTTATTCAATTTTAAAAATAATTAAAAATTAAAACAAAACATAAAATTTAAATCAAATGAAATGTTTACACTACAATTTATATATATATATATTTAAAAAAGGAAAAAAATATCTAAGCAGCATTTAACAAAATTATGTATAAGAGGTTGATAAATGGATAATGAAATGAACATACAAACAATAAATGGAATGAAATGGAAATGGAATTTAGTAGCTCAAAGAACTAGATCCGACATTTGTTACTCCAAACAATTGTAATTCATACGTTTATTGAATCTATTGCAGTTCATTCTTTTTAGCTACTGAACCAGTTCTTTAAGGATTCGGTGTACAGTTTCACATTTCCATTTCATTTCTTGATGAAAAACAGAAAATATTTCCAAATTTTGTTTTCGACTTAAAATAGTTTTTTTATAAAAAGTATATTCTTTTCTTTTTTTTTAATTTTTGATTAAAAATTAATGAGGCACATAAAGAAGAATTTTTATGCAAATAAAATTTTTAATTTTTAATTTTTTTTTTTTTGTTCCACAATAAAATTTTAAGATGAATCATTTTATATTTGTAATACTTTTTCATCACTAAAAGCAAAAAGGTATTAAAAAAAAAGTTGATTTGAATTTTTAACTCTATAGTATACAAATATCTATAGATCTATATATCTATATATGTATATATATATAAATATATATATATAATTAAAAACATAGCAACAAAATTGCTGTACCAAAAATATATAAAAGATATAGAAATGAAAAGTAGCAAATTTGTTTTTAGCGCCAAAATGAATATGAAATAATTTTAAGTTTAATTTTAATATGCAATTGAATTATACATGTATAAAAAATTTAGATCTATACAACAATTAAATTACAATTATAATTAAAATTAATTTAAGAAAAATAAGCATTATTCTCTTTAAATATTTTAAATGTGTTTTCTTTTTGTTGTAGTTGTTTTTTTTTAAATGTTTGTTTTAAACATATTTTGCACTTGTTTCACTTTTTGTTTCTCTTTTTTCTTTTATTACGTACAATGTATGGATGAGGCGTGACAAGGGGGGACGTGGATGGTTGAGGCGTGAGGGGGTATGTTAAACTTAATTTAACTTTTTCTTTAATTAATTTGTTGTTGTTTTTTTGTTTTAATTTTTGTTTTGGCAGTGTTTACTTTAAGAAAACAAAAATTGAATTTTTTTGTCAGGTTTTTGATTTTTTTTTGTAGTTTTTTTTTTGTTTGTTTTGTTTTTGTTGCTTAGCTTTGGTAAATTGTACAATAATTTGTTTTTGTTCTGCTAAAAATAAAATTATATAAAAAGGCAACAAATTGGAAACGATAAATGACAATTAATTATTAATTAATTAATTTTTAACGGAATTGCTAGAGAACTTGCTCTCCAGTTACTATTTACTTTTCTCTTTCTTTGTTTGTGCTTGTGATGTGATTTTTGATTTTGCGTTACTCAAGTTGTTGTTGTTGTTGTTACTGGTGTTGGTGTTTGTTCCAATTTCATCGTTCCGTTTGCTTTCTTGAAAAGTTGTTTTATTTTGATGGCACACAGTTTTCGCTAATATGAACTTCCCATTAGGTGGTTGGTGGTGGCTTCTCTACTTTTCTATACTCTATCAATTGCTCCTCCACACGTTCTAGTTAAATATTCTTAGATCTCTCCTCACATATGACGCTTCATGTGCAAGGCCAAATGATCGGAACGTGAGAAACAGCGATCACAGTTACGGCACTTGAAGGGTTTGGCTCCCGTGTGCTTGCGATAGTGTCGAGTCAATTCATCACTACGAGCGAAACGCCATTCGCAGCCTTCCCAAGAGCATTTGTACGGCTTCTCACCTGCAAACAGAAAGAGTGAAACAAAATAAAATGAGTGAAATTCAGAGAGAGAAAAAAACCTGAGAAGAATTCTTATTAAATAAGTTGCTACAAGAACAAAAATTTGTTAGTTTGTTGCAATTTACGCTACTATAAATATGCGCAACAACGAGAGATGGTAAGGATGGCCAACAATACCCTTTAAATGTAAGACAAAAAAGTGGTTGAGTATAAAACAAAGCTAAAATAGAATCTCTTAGTGATTTGATAAAGCATGAAAATTCCATTCCAAATATATCTAAACTTTTACTACTGCTCGCTAGATAATTTTTAAATGTTCCAGGAAGGATTTTATCCTGCACTTCAAGTCCTTTCTTTCACTTTTTTTTGGATACGAGTTCGTTTTATTTGATTATTTTATTCAATTCTAAAGGGTAACACAAAGTCGATAGCGTAGACTAATTGGGGGGCATTTTTTATTTAGCACTTTTGTGCCTCAGAAATGGCAACCATGAAATGAAAAAAGTTTTTTGCTCAAATATGCATAAAGTAAAACACAAGTAAACAAAACATAAAACAGAGAACAGAGAAAAAGGGGGTAACAAAAAAACGGCAGGAATTTAAGACAATTAAAAATGAAAAACTGAAAAATGAAAACCCAAAACGAATGGCGGCAGGCAACAACAAGAGCAACATCAACAACAACAAAAACAACCGCATCAACAGCAACAACAATAACACCAAAGTCGTCGGTACGGTGTGCCAAACGCGCTGCTTTGCCAACATTTTTCATGCGTGCCAAAAGCCTCAAAGGATACAAGGATACAAGGCAAGCGGCTGGCAGCCAAAGCGCCGAAAGCCAACCAGTATAAAGTGAGAAGAGTGAGAGAAAAGAGGACGAGAGCCAAAAAGGAAAAGGAAATGCAGAAGTTGTAATTTCACACAAAAGCATAAAACCTAAAAATTGTATAAAAGAGGAACCCAGAAACAGAACAGAACAGAGCAGAAACAGAGCGAGAACCAGAAACAGAACCAGTACCAGAGTTGGACTCACAGATCCCAATGTGTAAAGCCGGGCAATGCCAGTAACAAAAACACAAAAAAAAAAAAAAAAACAAGAAAGGGGAAAAACGTAGAAAAAAATGGCAAAATTATTTGAGTTTAAAAGACAAACAGCAGCCCAGGCAGGAAATTGCCGCCGTTGCTTCCCTATCCAAAAAAAAGAAGAAAAGCAAAGGGCACTGAAAAAAAAGACTAAGACTTCTAAACTAAATTTAAACGATGCTTGAATACCCTAAATATGGGTAAATATCTATCTTCTAGCATGGTAGAAGGTTTATTGAATTGTGAAAGTAAATTTATAGATCCATTTTTTAAAACCATATCACATTTATCCAAAGAGGTTTAACCAGATTTATCCAAAACCAATCTAAGAAGTTTCGAATCGAAAATTGGTTTTAAACTAAATACTACTAGGAACTGAAAGAATCCTATATAAAAATCATTTGGTATATAGATAATTAACATTGACTAATACTCTCGATAAAGATTTAGTTAATCATTGAGTTGAATTTAATATCTCATAAGATCGAAAATGTTTATATATACCTATATATATATTATGAAGTAAAGATCTAAAAACTTTCTTTACATCTTGCTCAAACATTGTTGTTGAAACTTTGAGAGTGAAGATTCCATTGAAGAGAAGAATAAACTGAGCAAACTAATCAAATATAAATATTAAGTAATATTTTATATGAATATAGCAGACAGATAAACTCCGATTTTTCCTTTCTTGATATACCCACTCTTCTTACAGGGTATGTGAGGAAGAAAAAAAAATGGAACAAGATAACCGGCAAGTAGACGACGACGACAGCCAAGAAAAATGCATAAAGCTGAGTGGAAAACTTTGTAACGCGCGCACACATACATGCTTACACACATATATATATATATATATACAAGCACACACACACACATACAAGCACATACACTTGGCTTGGCTTAAAACTTAATGCATGCGGAAATGTGTGATATTTCCGTGCTCAATTTCACATTATGCACTTGCGGCCTCCGTTGCTTTTCCTCTGCCACTTTTCAGGCTCTTCTTCTTTAGCTGCTGCTGCCTGTTTTCGTAGCTGCTTCTGCTTCTTCTTTATCTTCGTCTCCGTCTTTTACCCTTCTTGTTGTCTTCTGTTGGACTTGCTCTCTTAATTTCCATTTGTGTTTTGTCCCTATCTACGAATCTATGTGATGCTGTATGTATATGTATGCGTGTGTTTGTTCTGGTTGTGTGGGTGTATGTGTGTGTGTGTGTGTGGGCCGTCTGCCACTTGCACTTTGGCATGTTGTCAGAACTGTTTGAAAATCGAAGCATTGGCCATAAATAAACCAGCTGCCCAAAAACTCAAGGGATGCACTGCTTCTGTTCTGCAATTGCTCCTGCTGCTGCTGAATCTCCTTCTTGGCCATGGCAGTTTTTTTTCCTGTTCTTTTTTTTTTTCTGGCCTGGTTGTGCTTGCTTTGCTTGGTTGTGTGTGTGTCTATGTGTGTGTGTAAATCAGCGTCAAATGCACAAAGTGCAAACGGTTGGCTTGATTCACATACCTCCCCCTAGTTGGTCCTCCCCAGGAGTCTCGCATTTGGTATTGGCGATAAAGCAGTAGCAACCGAAAAATGGTCATGTTATCTGGCTATTGAGAAAGGCCAGAAATGAAAACGAAACGTAGCCAAAAAAGAAAAAAAAAAAAAACCGAAATGAAATGAAAATCGAAATGTAGTCAAAGATACTTAAAGGCTAAAATCAATCCAAAACTGATTCCCATACTCCATAACAATATTACCAATCAAGTCTAAGTAGAACGCAAACTTTCAAGTAAAAGTTTGCAAATTTTGTAATATTGTTGCACAAATTTTAAACTTTGTTTTGGTTTTTTTAAATATATATTTTTAGCACGTTTTCGATTTTGTGTGTGGCCTACAGTGAGAGCAAGATGTATCTCTACATGTCCTGTTTAAACATTTCGTTCACGTTGTGGTGAAATTTTTTTAATTACTTTTCTCAGGCCAATGCAAGGCTGGCCAAAAAGCCAATCAATTCACCAAAATACTAGGTTAAGCACATATACGATATATATATCTATATATATATAGATAAATACTATATATATCGCGTTGCTGTGGCAGGACGATGGCAATGTTAATTTATTGAACCAAAGGCAGTTAAAACTTAACCTCAGCCGTTTGTCTAGTGCCTTTGATATTGATAGTTTTTAGTTGCAGTTGAGGCCATAAAATGAACCCAGTAAGACTTGTAAATTGTTTAAAGGCAATAAGGAAGAAGCAAAGGATGAAAAGCAAGTAGAAATATATAAAAGAAGAAGGAGAGAGAAACAACGACAGCCGCTTAACAGCAGCCAACAGCCAGTTAATATTTTATAAATTTCGCTGGGGTTTTAATTTCAGGCCAATAGAAAAGAATTTTCTTCGGGCCAAGACATGCAACTAGCTATAAGAGAGAGAGAGAGAGAGAGAGAGGAGGTGAGAATATGCTGCACTAGTGGGTGGAAATGGAAGTTGGAATTTTCTTTCTTTCGTTGCATGCCTTTCCTTTTCTTTTATTTTCTTTTTTCTTACTTTTTTTTTGCCTTCTCGGCTTTTTGCACTCAACACAATTTTTATGGTCTGTTTGCGTCTTTTCACTTGATTGCACTTGTAATCTTTTCTTAACGGTTTCCCTTCCCTTTTCTCTTGCTGTTTTCCTTCCATATTCGATGTTCCCCCCCTCTCCCCTTGGAGTCCCCACAACTTAACTGGTTTGGGCTGCAACTCTGGCATTTTTATAGCCGCCTGCGTTTAACTAATTGAAATCTTTCTCTTTCTCTATTTATCTCTCACTTTGTGGCAAAATTTATTTAGCTCTTTAATTGTTCGTTGAATTTGTTGCGAATTTGAATGGATTTCTAATTAATTTTCGGTTGGCCGGAAACTCCCAAATCAAATTAATTTGTCTAACCCCAGGGATTGGCTCCTATATACATTCATTCATATATATCCGTCGACTCTCTCTAAAGCTCTCTCAGATCTCCTCATGCCCCTCTAGACCAACTGAATAATAGGTCATCATCAATTATTTTGTGTGTGTGTGCGTGTGTGTGTGTGTGTGTGTGTGTATGTACGTGTATTTGGTGGAATAAAAACGACAACATTAAAAGAAAATTTAATGAAAATTTTCGAGCTTAATTTTTGTATGCAAAAAACGTAATTCATTAAATTTTTCCTACTTTAATATTGCCATAGACATTTCCCAAATGGTCTCAGGGTCCGAAGGTCTCGAAAGGTCTCCATGGTGTCATTAAAATAATTACGTTTTCTTTTAAGCAAAAAAAAAAAGGAAGAAAAAAAAGAAAAATGAGACAAAAAGAAAGCCACCAAGCAGGTTGTTTGTGTACGGCTTTGAAATACTCTCTAGGTAAGAGCGGGCTTAAATCTACTTCATTAGCAAATATTTTTTGATTTTTGAGTTTTTTAGTTAACAACACACTAGCGCCACTAGCGGATAAGAGTAATAACTTTCCACAAGAAAGTTGTATCTATAAATTTTTCATACTCAATTATAAACAATCTATAAAATGAATCATGAGTGATTCAACTTTATCTTAAAATACAAAAAATGTTTCTAAATATTCTTTTTATATATTATATTTTTCTTAAGTTTTATTAAATTTTGTCTAAGCTTCTTTTAATAGGGTATTATAGTCAGAAAAAAGGTAATTTTTTTCCATTTCTTTTCACTTTTCACATTTGAAATCAAATGTTTCAATCTTATCGCACTAACACCTTGGCTTTTGATTTATTTTCCTGCCACGTGGAACATGTGTAATTAATTATAGCCAAAAAAGAGAAGAAACAAATTAACACCCGCTAGTAAAGCCTATTTCCCCTACTCTCCCAACCATTGACTCTCTCTCTCTCTCTCTCTCTCTCTCTTTTGTCGCACCACAAACTCTGTGAAACAAAAATTGTTTGTTAAAGATAAACTGAAGATTTTATTAAGCTTGGCCAAAAAAAAAACTTTTTGACTGTTATGGATTTTTATTAAACAAAAGTTTTGCCGCCTTCCGTTCTTGTTAATGTTTTTATTGCTTTTGCTCTTATTGAATGTTAATTAAAATCTTAACTCCTTAAGAAGGAGGAAAATGTCCTCGAGGCTATGTTGATTTTTGCCTCAATGAAAATGTGAATAATCAGTTGGATAATTATTATAACGACTTCCTTTAAGCCATTTAAAAAGGCAAATAATTTTAACTGTTAAATGGCCTAAATTTAGAATAGTTTACCACTTTCAATTAGGACGGGAAGTGACTATTCAAATGGGCCAGGCCAACAAAAGTCTAAAGTTAAGGAGTAAATCGATTGTAAACAGAAAATTCATAATGTTCTTTTCTTATTTACATTTATTTGAATTAATTCTATTAATTATTTAATGAATTTTAATTATTGACTATTAACTCTTAATATATTTAGACCAAAGGACCAAAAATAGTTTTTAGTTCAAGGTTTTAGATGAATATTCCATGTAAGAAGATAAAAGCTTTAAGCTATTATAGCTATAATCTAGAAATTTTAAATATATTTAGATTATATATGTATTATTTTAGAATATAAAAAGATTTTTAAAATCGGATTCCTGCAAATTGAAAGTTTTTTTCCCACCTGACAAAATTTCTCTTAAATTCTATTAAATTTCTTGCATTTATATAAATCAACATAAATAGAACCTTTAAGCTAATTTAAGTTCTTGTTTAGTGCTGATTCTATCTTTTTTACAAGAACTATTTAAATTGGTCTTTTATTTTGTTCCTTGTCCTTTTTGGTATGACATAATCTATTCCTGATTTTGGCCATAATCTAAACACCCAAAAATTTTTTGTTGATTGCTTGCCAAAAACGACAATTTAAATGAAATCTCTGGTCATATTTCTTTCAAGTATTTCTTTCCCTTTTTTTTTTATTTTTGAAAATTTATGGGTTAAGTGTTGTTGTTGCTTTTGGTTGTTTTAGTTTTTGTTTTTGGTTTGGCAATTGCTCACGCATGCAAAAAACTTTTCAACAGCATCGAGTGGAAATCAATAGATTTGCCTACCATGTAATAAAATTACAATTCAATTCTAGGTTTGTCTTCCTCTCTGACAGCCTCACTCTCTCCCCTCTCTCTCTATATATATCTGTCTCTTTCTCTGTGTGTGTGTGTGACCAATATTTCATTTTTGAGTTATGCGATTTTTATTGAAATTTCAAGCATGGCCTTCTGTCACCCTCCCACTCATTCTCTCTCTCTCTCTCTTCTTTCATCTTGCTGTCATACGATGAGGTTTCCACTCCAATTGCGGAACCTACCTGTGTTTTACCCCTAATAACCCCCTCATACTCATACTCTCTCTGTCTGTTTGCAGGGTCTACCACTTGAGTTGACTTTTGCCTGTTGTTTTTTTCCCTTTTTTTTTTTTGGGCGTCATCGCTGGCTCCAGTGGACAGTGTCAGGGCAAACACAATGCAACATGTCACTTGTGTCACAGGGGCCTGTCTCGAACATTGTTTGTTTGCTGTTTGTTGTTGTTGTTGTTGCTGCTGTTGTCGCTGGTCTCTGATTTATTAAGGGATCCAGCATAGACCAGCTGAAATTTTATCGGATGAAGGCATAGACGAATTGTCAGGCTCTTAGACATGGAAACTTAAATACTACTAAAAATGGATATATATAAAAGATATTGGAGTTCTTTTTTCATCATTTTGTCTAGTTAAGTAGATTTTTATTATATAATAAGTTGATTTGAATTGAAAAGGATTTCTTCTATATAATTAGATGATCAAGATTTCTCTCCCGAACTATATTCATATTTTTTCAAATTTTATTTATTTGGCTTTAATTATTTACTACTTTTATTCTTTTTGGTTTTTCTCTACCAACTTTATAAGCCAGTCGCATATTTTGATTGGTTGAGATTTTCCATATTCAGCGTTTCGTAATAAACAAAAAAAGTGTCAGTTGCAGAGGCAGAAACCGAGAATTCCCTTCATCAAGCCAAGCGTATGACCTCCAAAAATACAAAAAAAAAAGTCCACTCCTCTAACACTTAACCCTTTTCCCTGATTCAACCACTCTCACTCACTCTCTCATCTTGTCGTGCACTCACCTGTGTGCGTTCTTTGGTGGGCCTTCAGATGTGAACTTTTCGTATAGACTTTTTTACAGCCCAGAAATTGGCACTTGTGTATCCGACGTTTGGCATCCGGGCTATGATCACTGCTGCTGCTGCTATTGCTGCTGTGATGTTGGCGCGGGTGATGACTTTTGGCAGAAGCTATAAAAAGCGAAAAAAAGAAAATGTAGAATAGAGAAATGTAGGTTGAGTATATGTTTTATAGTGGGTCAAGTGTGTATACGAACCATTTGTGGATTTGTCACTACGCGGCGAATTAACAACTTGTTGCTGTCCATTATTGCTTGTGCTGGTGGCAGCTGCTGTTAGTACGGCAGCAACATTCGATTGGCCATTATTTTGCATTTGTATGACACGTGCTAGACTAATGCCAGCAGCTCCTGGCTTACCATTGGCCGTAGTTAAACGTACAATGGTGCTGCGGGGAATGTTGGTGGTGTTGCTGTGGTGACTTGCCTGATCGCTGCCGTTGGTGCTGCTGTTGCTGCTGCTGTTGGAAGTGGTGCTGCTGCTGCTAGCGCTAGTGCTAATGTTGCTGTTGTTGTCGCTGGGTGAATTGCTAGGAGAGTTAATGCTGCTGTTGGTATTGCTGATGCTATTGCTGGTTGTGCTAGTACTACTGCTAGTTAGAGCCTGCGGCGATATGCTCAAATGCTGTACAGCCAATTGTTGTTGCTGCTGTTGCAATTGCGTCATCGTTGGCTGTTGACCTTTAACTGGCATTTGTTGGCTGGTGAAGCGTAAAATGGCTGTTGGGGGGGTGGAGTTTGATTGCTGTTGCTGCTGCTGCTGCTGTTGAATCAATGCAGCCAACTCACAGGCATCAATCTGTTTTGATCTTTGTGTTTGCTGTTGCTGCGGTTGCGCAGCATAGTTATGTGTACGCAGGCTGGACTCTGGCGATGAGGGCGGCGTCAATGTGGGTAAAACAAAATCCTGCACATGTCCCAATTGATGCTGATGATGCTGACCTTTGGCTTGCAAGACGCGCACCTTAATGCCCGGCGCTGAGCTACTGGAAGAGCTCAATGTGATGGTATTGCAATTGCTCATTTGATTGCTATTGCTGTTGTTAGTGTTGCTGTTGCTACTGTTGCTGTTGCTGCTGCTGCTGCTGCTGGTGGGCGTCATATTTCCTGCACTACTAATGCTTGGATTTGGCGATATAGCCGATGGCGGCGCTGCAAACAGTACACCCATTTTATCATCCACCACACCTCCCTCATCCTCCTCATCGATACGTTCCTGTTTAACTAAAACAGAACAACTTAATGTCTGTGCCGATCCATTGCTATCCCATGAGATACCAGAACAATTTGATGACACCGATGATGTTGTCGATATCGTATCCAAATTTTGGTCTTTAATTTTCAATTCTTCGAATAGGCGGGCAGGTGTCGAAAATATGCCCCATGCTGTATCCAATTCACTGTGAATTTTTTGCAGCTTGGGCTCATCGTGCAGATAGCGCTCCAATTCATAGCAGGTCTGCAAATATAACAGAAAGCAAAGGATAGAGTTAAAATAAATTTCAGTTAAAACTTTGTCCATTAACGCAAAAGCAATTCAATTTGCCAAAAATATATCAGCACACATTAAGCACCAAAAAAAAAAAAAAAAAAAAAAATAACATAAATATTCCAGCCAACAAGGCAACCAAATTGAGAATATCAAATGAGGGCGACTGTTTTATATCCTAGAAAGAAATGTTTAGGAAAATCTTGTGTTTTACTGTAAAGAAACTAAATTCCAAAGCCTTTTTGCCATATCACAAAGAAATAATTTTAAAAACAGCTATATGATATAAGTAAATGATCCCTAATATATCAGGCTAAATGATTACAGACAAGTTTAGTCATTAGAAGATTTCATTATCTACAAATAGAAGTCCAAATGGACTAAAGTCAGCTTTTAAGCATATATAGATTAACTTTCCTTTCTAAATCGTACCAATTTAATAAAGATTGTTTATAATATTTATATAAAGTCCTTCAAAATAGTATATACTTTTTTGTTTTGTAGGGTATTAAAATTATGTTTTATGCCTGGCGCAATTACAGGTAATAATTTTGCACACATTGCATACTTTTAGGCATTGGCCTTAATGGAGCCGACAATTAAGTGCACCATAAAAGCCGAAAAACGAGCTGGTCCCTCATCCGCTCATCCTTTCACCTTACCCCTCATCCCACTCTTCAACCCCTGGATCCTTTACCCTCCCTCCCCAACCCTCATTGTGCCATCAGATTCTGTGTCATTGTGTAAACAACATGGGACCGGCCATGGACGAGTGAGCAAACAAGCAAAATTCTGTTGCTATTGCTGTGTTGCTGCAGGGTTTTTGGCCACGCCTCTTTGTTGCAACAATTTCAATATATGAAAAGTATACATTTTTGGGTAGCAAAGTAAGTTGGTCTGAGGTGGCTACTGTCTGGCTTAAAGTTGTCTGTTCCCCGCAACATCAAAAAAAAAAAAAAAAATAAAAGGGGACTAAAAAAAATTCCACAAATTTCGTAACTCATTTGTATTCTTCGTTTTGGGGCAAACTCAATGAGGCGGAATAAGCAGCAAGCAATAATAACAATAGTATTAGAGAAATGACAGTGGTAGGAGGGGTATGGTGAGAAGAGCAAAGGGGTCGTCTCTGACCATTTGGCTTTGCTTTCTCCACTCTCTGAGAGTGTGTGTGTGTAAATCACTTTAAGTGTTATTTCCTCCAAGGCAAAATAATTGCAACACATAAATTTCTTAACCCTTTTTTTTTTTTTTGCTTTCTCTTGCGTATGCGAATAGAAAGGATAAAAAGGAAGAAAAAAAAAACTATGCTATAATGTGTTATGAATCAGTAGAGAGAATGAGTGAGAAAGGGGCAAAAGGAGGATGAGGGTAACAAAGGCAAAGTCTCAACAACAACACGTTAGTCATGATTAATGTGCGGAGTAGAGCGGAGTTGCTGCTGCTGCTACTTCTCCGGCTGCTGCTGCTGCTGGTATTGCACTTATTTTCCATTTCCTGGACAGACAATGCAGCAAAAGTCTGGCAATCTTAGTGGAAAAATCTAAATAAAATGTACGAGTAACATGCGCGGAATGCAAAAGCAATTTGATATATTGTTTAAACAGACACCACACACACACACACATACCCATACACACAGAAACACTACCAAAAACGATTCTCAAGGGAAGGAGGTGGTTCTATGTTAGCCATTCTAGTAGCTAGTGCTATCAAAAATGGCATTTTGATTTATGCCACGCTGCTGCCTGCCTGCCTGCTGCCTGGCAAACAAATCACATGAGAGCCAACAGGCCAAAGATTAGACGCGACTTTCAAATTGCTCCTGGCAGGACATAGCCAGGCCAGGTGAGCATACCATTCCACTAGCTTTAAAAGTACCTCCTTCTACCTGATTGATGGTCAGTTGGTTGTTTGGTTCAAGCTCAAAGCCATCTATAAACATGCCAAGCCAAAAAAAAGCCAAAAACGAAACGTTTAAAGTTAATTAGTTTTACCAACAGTTAAAAATTTGAAATTTCAATGTAGAATAGGAGAATAGGAGAATAGGAGGTTATTTGCTGCTATCTCTCATATTCTGTAATTAGTCTAATTGTTGCGGTCCTTTCAATTGTTTGCATTCATTTGTTGCTAATAATTAATTTTGGTGGCAAAACATTTTTAATTAAACTTTAACATGGGCAAACAGTGAAAATTGCATAAAATATGGCAAACTTGTTCAGGGCACATAAATTATGGATATATAGTCTAAAAACAAGGCACTTTGAATAATCAATAGAGAGAGAGAGAGAGAGAGAGGGAGAGAGATAAAGAGAGAGAAGTAAATTTAGTAAAATCGTATATCTAATTTGTTGGCCCTTAGTTACAATGTGGTTTCAAAAATTTTACATAGATTATTCATTGCTAGACTGTTCCACTAAATATTTATGCTCAAGTTATTACTAAATGATTTGTGGCTAAGTAATTAGAGAGACCTCTTAACAATAAGATAATTTATATATGAACTAGTTAAGAAGTCCTTATAAATCTCTCTCTAAAAGTCAAAAAGTTAAAAGATCTTAGATTCTATTCCCTTATTTCATTTGGTATTATATTAAAGACATTTAGCTAGAGCATATGCCTTAAACTACTAATTTCTGATGTGCTTCTTTTTTTGTTGCACGTATTAACATATAATTTAAGCCCTTTTTAAACACAAATAACAACAAGAACAAGAACACTTAGCACAGTCATTGATGAGGCTCGATAAAAAGAGTGGGAGTAGAGTATGAAAGAAAGTTTTCCCTCTTTGCTTTCTCTTTTTTTTTTTGCTTTTGCTTTTACTTGTTGTAATCAACATAATTATTGTTGGCACAAAAGTTATCAAAGAAAGTGAGGAATAAGGGTAAGAGCAGGGTAAGCAAAAGATATCTAGAAATGTTTGTCAATCTTCTAAGCACACGCGCTTTTTTTTTGGGGCGGGGGGATATGTGGCCAAAGAAACTTTTCCAAGAACTTTTTCCTTTTTTCCGTTTTTTTTTCTTCTCTTTTTTTTTTTTTTGCCTTGCTCATTTGTGTTTAATAGAAATTTATTTGGGGAAAACACTTTTCCACACACTTTTTGCCAGCAATTTATGTTTGTTTTGTTTTGGCTTTTTCGCCAGCTATCTTTCTCTGTCTATCTCTTAGTCATGCCCCTTCCTCTTGTGTCTGTCTTTGGTGGTAGATGTATGGCTAAAAGTCTTTTATTTTACTTCTGTTTCAGTTTCATTCATTTCCTTTTGCTCTCTAAATACTTTTGGCTAAAGCATTTTATATAATATATATATTTTTTTTCAGTTTTTTGTTTTTTTTCTTTTTATTGTTTTGTTTTGCCATCTTAAATTGTGGTTTTCATTTCCGTTTGCAACTTTTTTTTCCTTTTCGTTTCAGTTTTCTTTCTGCTTAAGGTAAGTTTTATGGCCTGCACTTAGCCAGAAAAAGTGTCAGCTGCGGTTATTAAAATCTAGCAAATTGTATTTTATAACAAAAATAGAAAAAAGAAAAAGAAAAGAGCTAAATTACGTTAACAAATAAATATGGGATGAAAACGAAAGAAGCTTTATCTTTTTTTTTATTTCTGTTTTATTTTTTTTTTACGTTTTTTTTGGTTTTTCATTTCGTTTTTTTTTTTTTGCAATTATCTAACCACAAATTTTGTTTGCCTAGTCGAGAGTGGAAGAAGATGAACACAATTGAGCCTATGCAAATAAATTTAAGCAAACTAAGAGATGGAAATGTTTGTCCACATATACCGACACACACACACACCCTTGTATCCCCCCCTCTACAAGTCTTTCTAACAATCATTGCTCTTCTTTTCTATTTCTATTCTCTGTCCCCCTTTTTTCTGCATTCCTCTTCATTTTGTTGCCTCGAAACTTTGGTGGCAAATTGAATTTTGGCCAAGGCAAATAAAATTTGCCATTTAGATGGAAAGTGGCAAAAGGGAGAAAATAGAGTGGTACATATGAGGAGAGAGTGAGAGAGAGAGAGGGGGTACACATATGTGTCCCTCTTTATATGCTTTGTGCTAATGTAAAATAAAAGCCTGCGATTAAATTTAATTATCTAAATGTTTATTAAAATCTACAAAATGGGAAAGGAAAAAGAATATCGCACAATTGGGAGAGATTTGGTAAGAGATTTGCCTGGCATCATCACACACACACACAGACACACTCCCACTCACACATATAGAAAAAGAGAAAAATTGTTTGGCTAGGCTTAAACCCCGCGGGATACCACGCCCCCATACAGACACACACACACACGGGCATAGGCACACTAAGGGGCGGTAGCATATTTAATTATGTGTGTAATTGAAAAAGACGCAATGGCAGTTAAGAGAAAGACACAGAGAGAGAGAAGGAGAGGGAGAAAAATGGTGGGAAAAGAAATCTCGCTAAGACTATATTATGCCACGCATGTCCTGGGGTGTCCTGCGTGGCATATTTTTGCGTGTCTGTGTATTAGAAAGACATTAGCAGCCTGCCAGGAGGTTTGAGGCACTTAAAGCAACAGAAAAAAATTAACGAGAAGGAGTGAAAGCAGCTGCCAAATATCAGCATATATAACATTCTATATATATACATATATTTCTCAATTTCTCCCCCTAGCATTATGTCATTTAATGAGCCATAATTCCCTCTCTCTACCATACCCATACCCCCACCCCCTTGGGAATGGTGAAATGTAAAGCTTTGGCTTTTATTTTTACACAAGTTTCTTCTTTTTTTTTGTCCTTTATTGTTGTCATCTTTTGTCCTTTTAAAAAAAAAAGAAAACAAAAAAACTTTTAATGAATGAAACGTAATGAAATAATGCTGACAATTAATGTCGGTATCTGTCACACCTCCCCCCGCTCACTCACACTACCACATTATTCTATCAGTGTCTCTGTGATATTGCCATAGCACTTTAATCTCCGAAACTGTCTTCCATTAAATATTCGTGTAAGCCATTATTATCATCAGTAAGATAAACAAATAGCAAAGGAGAGGAGAATCAAAAGCGATAAAGGAGAAGCTGGGAGGTTAGGGTATGGAGTGTAGGACTAAAGGACTTGGTCATGTAAATTTCATATCAATTTCAAAAGGCCATTTCATTGAAAATACAGGGTGTTCTAGTCTAATAAGGAATACTATGAGTATGGAATAGAAAAAATGAACTTATAAAAATGGAATAGAAGAAGGTGAAGAAGAGAAGATAAACAAGGTGTTAGGGAGAAGATAAAACATATTAATATGAAATAAATATAATATTTTCTCTATACTTGTTAGATCTTGGGATTAAATAGATTGAAATTTTAACAAATGTTTAACCTACTCTAATTTACTTTACCCATCAATTTTCTGATTAAATTATAGCAAAGTTTTCTTCTACACCCTGTATATAGGGCTTACACAGACAATTTTGTACTCATTTTATTTGTATTTATAACACACGCAGATAAGAAAGAAGAGACAAACAGATACAGGAGAAAGAGACAGAGTAAGAGGGAGAAAGCAAGAAATAAATATAAAGAGAAGTAAGAGAGATAGAGAGTAACATAGACAGAGACAGAGACTTTAGCACTTTCAGATTGATACGTTTCGTATGTCGTTTTGGATTGCAACTATTGTTTTCAATTTACACCCTGCTGTGGCTGCTGTTGCTACTATTGGTGTTGTTACTGTTGCTAGTGTGCTATGTTGGTGTTGCTACAGTTGTCTTGTTATCTGGCTGTCAGTTAAGTGACTTCTTAATACATATCTCGCAGCAAGGAGCTACTAGTATCTGGTAGCTGTAAGTGCATCCATAACAACATCAACAGCAAAGTCACTTGGTTTGGCAATAACAATAAGAGAAAGAGACATGAAACGACAGACAGATAGATAGATAGACAGCAGTTGAAATATAGAGAGAGAGAGATAGAGAGAGAAAAGCGCAGCAGGATAATTGAATTATTGGCATTATCAGAGCTATTGCACTTAGTGTAGTCTATCCACTGTTTCTACTGGTCTTCTTCTTCTCTCTATCTCTCTCGCTCTCGCTTTACCCCCCGCATACGAAGTAACTCTGTCACATTACCAAGTGTAATGCGTTGATTTACTTGACCGGGGGCCATTGTCTTACCAACCCCCCCTGCAGCCTGAGCAGCTCTTCATGTGCAACACCTCCAGCTGTTAATGTTGTTGTTCTTGGTATTGTTGTTGCTGCTTGCTGCATTTGGGTTGTTTGTTTTTCTCGAGCTCAAAGTGCACTTAAAGTGCCACACAATGTGGCAACAACAGCAACAGTAAACTGTAACTCAAGTGGCAAAAGCGTTGCATAATTTCAGGCATTATGCTAATTTCAGAAGAAAGGAAAGCGAAAAAAAAAGAAAAAGGAAAAGAAAAGAAAAGGGAGCAAAAGGAACTTGCCTCAAATAAGTAGTTTTCAAGCGAAAAACTTGCTAGGGAATGGAAAGTGAAGTACAAGGGAAAAGAGTTAGGAGGAAAAGGGAAACAAATGCTGATCACTTTCGCTTAGGCGGGAAATTTTGCTTTTAAGGCAATCGAAAAACACTTGAAAACAAACAAAAAAAAAAAAAAAGAGAGAAAAAGAAGCAAGGAACAATAACAACACGAAGGCAACAAAAAAAGTAGTAGTAAGACAGCATTAGCAAGACACAGACACAGTGGGAGTAAAAAGATGGTTGACACTGTCAGGGGGGAAAGATGGTGGCATAAAAGGAAGACAGAGAGGCGAATGGTGGTAAAGAGGAGGGTTGCCGAACGAGTGGCAACAACTAATGCGTTGTACGCGCCGCTGAATTTAAATGAGGAATTAATGCGTACATTATTTGCCACCACTCCACCCAAAAATACCCAGACCCACACGCCGCCTCACCACCACCACCACCTTTACACTTGCTTGGCAGCATTTTCCTTTTGCTTTTCGCTTTCGTTCTTGACTATACAAACAGTTTTGCCACTTGCTACATGCCACATGCCGCATGCATTGTCTGTGTATGCCGTATGCGTGGGTGTATGTCTGTGTGTATCTGTCGTTTTCGTCTGTTCGATTATGTCGCAGCAAGTAGAGAAAGAGAAAAAGAGTGAGAGAGAGAGAGAGAGAGAGGATGAGAGAGAAAAGCAGAAGGTCCTTTAGTCCTCCTTCTCTTTAGCCCATTAGCTTTGAACTTGATGTTATTTGTGCGGTACTTTTTCTTTATGCTTCGTTTTCTTTGTCAATTTTGTGGCATGTTTCGGCTGCTGCCTCTGCTTGCCTAAATGACACTTTGCCCCAAATGATGACGCTGTGCTGACAATGATAATAAATAAATTTAACGCACTTGGGGCTCAACGAGAATGCGGTGCGAGTAGAAACACTCGCGCCCCCAAAGTCAATGTCATTTGCATTTTTTCTTTTTTTTTTCTACATACCTCTATCCCTCCCTTGCTTTACCATTCTATCATTTACTTCTTTTTTTAACCTAACCAACCAAAATTGAACTTTATTAAGAAGAGAATTTTGTTAGACTTTAAGAGCCAAATTACATAGGTGAAAGCAGACAAATTTAAATAAGGGAAATTTTCTAGCATTTTTGGCAGTCAAACCATTATGCTTAAAATCATGAGTATATAGAAATATTGATTTATATTTGTATGTTATTTTACTTGGGTTTTCTACACTAATTTTTGATAACAGTTTGCATGTAAATGACAGTTTTGGTAATAGAAAATGATTTGTTATTGAATGTATTTGTTTTGAGCAACGAAAACGTTTGCTTTGGCTAATTAAAGTCTTAAAGAGTTTCTTTTAACAGTTTCCAGGAAGAAAATGTCAGTTTATCCCTATTGGTCTTTGACTATATAATAATATACCCTTATATAATACAAGAGAGAGAGTATTAAAAAACTTTCTTTAACACATTTTTCTTCTAATAGTAGAGGTTAGTCAGGATGGTGTTTCTACTAAATTGAACAGCCTCTTAGCTAGTTTAATGTTTCATTTATAATAATTTGTGTTATATTAGTAAAATTTACACAGTTTACCTTTGAAAAAGAAACTACTAATAGTAAGTCTTTTGAAAACGGTAGAAAAAGCGTGGACAAAGCTTCTTTTTATGAATTAAAATTTATTTTCTTTTAAATTCATTTAATGATCAAACATTTAAGCTGAAAAGTTAACACAATTTATACTGAGAGTTTCTAAAAATTATTAAAATCTGTTAAACTGTTCCTAAAACAAGTTGGTATCTATTTAAGTTTTGTCCAGAAAGTTATCTGAGGAAAGTTGCCCGACTTGCTTAGTTTTAGTTAATATACTTAATATAAGGTTCCTTTTACCTTATTAATTGTAGTTTTCCCCCATTAAGCAGTTTGTTAATTAAAGGCAACAGCAGAAACAGAAATATTTTTTAATAATTTATAGAGAACTAATGTTAATTAGTACAATCTTCTGCTACCTCAATAAGTTATTAGTTAGTCAAGCTGTCTGACTAAGCTTAAATATTATTAAAGGAATTTATATTGTAAGAGAGAATTTACAAAATATTACAAAAACCCTTTGCTGTGGTTTATTTGACTAGTTAATTTCACTTAATCAAGAATTTATTGAAATTGAACATTTGCTTGATATTTTGAGGGGTTGAAATTTTATTGAACCACTTAATGGGCAATTAAAATTTTTACGGGGGCCAAAGGAACAAACTAATAAATAGTTAGATGTGGATACAAGCTGAAGCCAAAATGTAATCTAAAGCTTAACATTTAAAGAGGCAGGCCAAAACTGCACATACGCACACACAAAAACCACATACACACACACACACATATACACATACAGCAAGGAGAAACCACAAAAAGCCGCCGCACACATTCAATTCGTTGTGGGTCCTTTTTGGATGATGACTCCAAATGTCATCAACGTAACGTAGAGATTGTAAAACATATAAAATAAAGACAAAGGCTTAATAACTGAAATGGAGATGGAGCAAAATAAATGAAAGAGACAGAGAGAGAGCACAAGGAAAAAGTAAGCATGTCTGCTGTGTGTGTCTCTTACTCTCTTCCCTTCTCTCCCTCTCTCTCTCGTGTGTGACAATAAAAACTAATTTTTTGGGTCGCATTAAAAGGGATACAAGTAAATGACAAAATAAGCACATATACATATACAGTAAAACACACACGCTCTTACACATATTGCCCAGACAGACAGACACACACACACACACACACAGAGACAGACAGACAGATATAAGCAGGACATTCCCAGGACATGAAGCCCCCGACACGAAAAATGCAATTTCTGTGGTTTTCATTTTTATGGTCCGAACCCTCACTGATATCCTTGCAAGGTGGTCGATTTTCTCACCCTTCTTTTTGTCTCCTTTTTATTCTCTCTCTTTTCCTCTCACTCCCTGTCTCTTTTTCTCTCGTATATACATGATAGCTTTTTGTTATACTCTATCCCCAACCAATCTCTTTATACCTACATATACCTACCACTCTGTCTGCTTTAAGTGTTTGTCTAACATTTTGTGGCTTATAACTATCATGGCTTATGATATTGACCCAAAACATGTTTAACAACGCATTTTGTCTGCGACATACAAAAATGTTTCATTTTATGTCCCTGGATATAGGTTTTGGTGTGACTAAGGGGATGGGGATGGGGGAGGGGTAGAGCTTTATCGGTTGTTGCTGTTGTCCATCGATAAATAGGAAATTTGTACACAAAGCAGGTCGAACGATAAAAATAATAATTGAGGCAGCTAGGATAAGAGAAAGTTGGGGAAGTAGGACCGAAAAAAAAAAAACATTCTTACATCATTTTTTGCCCTAATTTTTAAGCAAAAAAAGAAAAAAAGAAGAAGAAGAAAAGAGAGATAGAAGAAAATTTAAGTTCAAGGCAATAAAATAATGACACCAACTATAATCGGAGCAGTAGTAGCAACAGCAGCAGCAACACGACTGCTAACAAAAGAGAACAGAAAAACAAAAACATAAAACCCAATGGGCATAAAAGATTACGCAGGGCCAAGGGCCAAGGATTTCAGGAGCAACAACAGCAGCAACAGCAGCAACAGCAGCAACATGGCCATAAAGTTGCTTTTATGTTGCAGCTAGTCGGACCACACTGATACAGTGGTCAGTTACCCACCCACCCACGCAACCATTTTACCTCCCACCCACATTTGCATACATCCCAAGAGACAGACAGACAGACAGAGAGAGAGAGAGAGAGAGGGGAGAGAAAGTAAGGGCAACATTGCTTGTTCGTTAACTAAAATACGATTGTACTTTATGCAGCGTGTCATGAAATATGCGACACTCTGCTTACATTTCATTTACACGCAGCACCAAAAGATAGAGATAGACCGAGAGAGAGAGAGAGAGAGACAGAGACAGCACAACAGACTGTGGGTGTGGGCGAGTGTGTGTGTGCTGAAAGAGATGCAGATAGAGATTTGCATAGAGCAAAGAAAATTTATGCGGCATAGCTGTAGATGACAAACCTAAAAAAATAAAGAAGAAAAAAAATTGGCAAATATTTGACCATCTAATTTTTTTTATTTTTCGTTCTCCTTTAACTTTTTTTCTGTTTGCATTTGGTGTCTTTAAGCCGCTTCAACAAAAGCATAAAAATGCCATTAGCCGCACTCCATTACACACATTTAACACACACACAGCCAGAGAGAGGGAGAAAGGGATAAGGTAGTAAATTGTAAAACTCTTTTGCCCCCACCTCATAGATGCTGCATTTTAATCCATTATGCCCGAGCGACATAAAGATTTAATGAATCGTAAAACTGAGTAATTGCTGCACAAAAAAGGGAACGACCCAGCAACACCGGCAGCAACATTCCCAATAGCAACAGGTTGGTTGGAGATTTACCTGAATGATTTCCACTTATTGATTTTACTTGAGATTTATAGCAAAACGGTGATTGAACAATTAAACAATTGATAACCAATTTAAAAAAAAAAAAAATCAATTGAAAAAAGCAGCTTAACAGCTTTAACTTGGCTTCCACCATTTTTTTTTTTTTTTTTTTTTTGGGGTCGACAGTTGGACAGGAGGCAACAATAGTAATAGCACCAGGAGCAACAGCAGCAACAACTTGCCTAAGCCGCTTAGTTGCACTAGATTTGTCTGCTGGCTGTTGCTGTTGCTCCTGTGTATGTGTCTGTGTGTGTGTTGCTTGCTCTCCTTGTTGGCCATTAAACTCGAAATTGCCCAAAATACAATTGAGCCCACTTTCTAGCGCTTACATAATACTCTCTTTTACTGTCTTTCTCTTTCACTCTTTCTATCTATCTTCCTTACTCAGTCTGTTTGTGTGCCAAATGTGGTGACATTTTTGGCCCAAGTCAAGCTTAATTAATGCATGCCATGACAGGACATGCCATGACTCCTTTTTGTTGCATCTCGCTCCTCGTTGACATCAAACAATTTGAAAATTTATTTACAACAGGTCAATTGCAATAACAACAAAACATTTACAAAAAAACACTCGACCAAAAAATATAGTAAATAAGGAAAATGAAAATTCCAAATTAAGATATTAATAAAGAGGAATCCTAAGGGAAGTAAAGTGATAAATATTTATTTTGAACCTAAAACAGAAAGAGATTTCCAAGGGATTTGAATAGAGGAATCAGGTTTTATGACTTTTCTTTCAAACAAATTATTATTAAACGTCGTTTCACATAATCTGAAATGCTAGCTAAATTTTCTTAGTTAGGATTATGTGGTAGAATTCTAACTCTCCTCTGCTCTAAAATCCTTTTATTTATAACATATTTTCATACAAATTATATATCTTTTATAGTATAGAGTATTTATGTTATCAATATTGGTTCCAATATCAAATAACTACAAAAAGAATCTTAAATTTTATCTTAGGACAAACTTCGTTTGTTTCAACTTCAACTTAATAACAAAAAACCAAATCCATATCCAAACTGATGTTCTACTTCTACAATCGGTAATTATTCAACTTTTCTTTATCTACTCAAAATCATAGCCAATCTCTGAGAGCAAAAAATACTTTCCTATTTTTTTCCTTACTTATATTTTCTGCAAGTGTAGGAAAATGTGTTGGAGAAGAGTTTTACAACGTGGTGCCTAACGGCTTGTGGCCACCTCTTTGTATTTTTTTGTAGTTTCTCTAGGTTTTTTTTTTATGGCAATTTTCACCTGTCTCTGCGAAGCCTCCAAACCCATTTTCATGTTCAATTTTTAACCACAAATGCTGCAGGCTGTTACCCCAGAACAACTCCTCCCCTGCTTCTGTTTCGTATCCTCAACAAGAACCCCTACAGATGCAGCAACCGGAGCCGCAGAAGCACCAGCTGCCTGTTTGCACTTGGCCTGTAGTGAATATTGAACAAAACCAAAAGCAAAAATTGTACATGAAGAGAGAGAGAGAGAGAGGTAGCAAGAGCTACAAAATGGTGGAGGTGCTGGCCATGCCCAGTGGCTGGCTACCCATGTTGATTTGACCCCAATCAAGCTTGTTTCTTCTCTGTTATTTTTGTTGTTACTGTTGTTTGGGTCTCATCGTTTTACACATACAAAACAAAACACAAAAACACAAAAAGAAGAAAAATAGAAGAAAAAAAAAAGCAGCGAAAAAACCATTGCATACGTTGAGGGGCAATTGATATGCTTCGTGAAACTTTATTGCCATACAAGAGGGTGAGAGAAATAGAAGGAGATGAGACATGAGAGGGGCAGGAGGAGGAGCAGGAGAAGGACCAAGGACCAATAGATGGTTTCTGCATGTAAGCTTCAAGCATGGCCCATTGAATGCGTTTATTTTAGATAAAAGTGCCAGGAAAATTAGAAAACACTGTATAGGAAAAAATGCGTAGGACTAATTGAAGTTGTATTTTTCAACTCGCTTTTGGAAACGAGAGTTCTATGAATTATATACTAGGTTTTCGGGTCATACACAAAAAAACGAGAAAATAAAAGAAGGAAAATAAATGGAAAGGGAAATATAAATAAAAACTGAACTGAACAAAACTGAAAGCCAGTACAGAATATACATACATACACAGAGAGAGAGAGAGAGAGAGAGAAAGAATGAACCGAACCACAATGCGGACTGAAAAGGAAGTTGCTTAATTAAAAGCGGATATTAGCAATTACAAGCCACAGAGCAAAAAGGACCCCAAAATAAAAAAAAAGAAAGCAAAAAGGAAAACGAGTGAGACAGTAATAGTAAGTGGCAGAAAGAGAGAGCAAGTGAGAGAAAGCGATCCAATGAAACGGAAGTAAATGAAATGGCATTGAATGGCAGCCGAGTAGCCAGCAGTCAGTAGACTCGCTTGGTCCTTTTGGGGCCTCAAATGAAAAGGAAGCAGCGATAAACTGTGGGGAAATTAAAAACGCGTATGAAGTCAAAGAGAAGTAAAGAGAAAGAGCAGCAGACAAGTATTGAGACCAAAAACAGAAAGAAAAAACAAAAAAAAAACCAAAAAGGAGCAGAAAACAGAAAGGCAAATAAGCATAGGAAAAACGAAGAAACAGCCCCCCAGATAAAAATGAAACTTTAATGCCCATTTTGTTGGCTAAATTTTTGTTGGCCTGATTTCTTCTTCAACTTTTGTCTCTACCCCACTTATTTCTCCTTTTATTCACTCTCTCTCTCTCTATCTCTTTCTCTCTTATTTGGTTGGCATGTATAATCACAACGAGGCCATCGACAGTCGGAATGTTTGACATTTTCTTCTTGTAATTCGCCTTGTAATGGCAGCTGCTAGGCCCAAAGAGGAAACGGCGACGAACAGTGGGAAAACACACACAAAAAAGGAAACATTGTCAGGCATAAAAATTTCCCCTCCAAAACAAAATAAAAAAAAAAAAGAAAAGGTGAGCCCCAGCTTAATTAGGTTATCATTTCTGGTTGCCTTTTTTTTGTACATTTCTTTGCTGCTTTTTTTTATGGTTGTCAACCATTAACAAAAAAAAAAAAAGAAGAAAAGAAAGAAAGAAAGTAAATAAAATGCTCTGTGTAATTGTTAATGGGTTTTACAGCTCCTTTTTAGCCTTTAGGTTTTCTTCATTTAGTATTTTTGTTGTATGTTTCTGGCTTTGATTTATACATGCTAAAATAAATTATGCATTAAGGGTTCAGGTGAATTCGAAATGAAATGCTAATTGGCAAAAATTGAACTGAAAGTAGCTAAACTAAGCTCCCAATGGAAACCAATAAAAAAAAAAGGATTTATTCTTACGTATATTTCATGGAAAATTAAGAAAAAGGTTAATAGAAAAAATTCAATAAAATTGTTTTAAATGTAAGTTAAAAATGAAATTCAATGTTTGTATTGAAAATTGTTCATTTTGTTTACTGTTTTGTCGAAGGATTTCTTTAGAATGTGTCAACATTTGAATTAAAGTTATTAAGTTGTATATATTTGTTAAAAGCGACAGTCAGAAAGTTGAGAATTGTTAGATAGTTCCAAAGACATCTTATAAATAAGTGTTAAAGTCTTAATAAGTCTTCCTTACTTTGATTGGTTTATGATAAATTGATAGAAGTAGGGAACAGAAATTGTTTGTTGTATTTATCCAAGTAATCCTTTTCATTATCCGTCTTTTGATAGCTCATTTAGTAGAATATTATTCTAACATTTAAATTCAAATTTAACTAAAACCTCAGTTAATTGTTTATTAATGTATTTGTTGATAAATGTTAGTCAACTTTGTAGATTTAATAATGAGATTCTTATATAAATATAGAAGAAAAGTTTCAATATTTTCTAAATCTGTCTTCATTATTGAAGTTACAGAAGTCTTTTTAGGCTCTGTTAGGCTGACAGTTTCTTCTAATGAATTATTGGATGAACTTCTTCCTATAAAACTGAGTTTTCCTGTAGTTTCTTTATGGCAAAATGCTTAGCCAAGTTTACCTACTTCTTTTAAGTTCACTTATGCAACTTTTATCTTTCTTCTTTTAGACCAAATTTGATTCCAACTTTCTTAACTGAGATAACATCTGAGATGATTTTTTTATAATATAAAATCTAGCCAAATATTAAAAACAAAACAAACATTTGTCCTTATACATACAAGCCTTATATATATATATCCTTGAATAGTATTAATAACCATGCCAATTTAGCATATGTAAGCTAGTGTCTATAGCAGGTAAAGCCAAACAAATCTGGCATACTAAAAAAAATCACCCAAAATATAATACTTGTCAATTTCAGGTCCTTTTATATAAGCTCTTTGTCTTTGTCTCTCTTTCCCTCTTTCAATTTGCTGCCTTTTCTGTCGTTTTCGGGCAATTTGTCTTTCGTTTAACAATTTTTATTTTCTTTTTTTTTTTGCGTTCATTCGAATTTTGTTGATTCCGTTAGTCGAAGCCTTTTAATACCTTTAAATTTGCAACAAATCGCTGACAATAATTCGCACATGGCACTCAACAAGAATAAATTACCAAGGACACATGGCAACAGAGTGCACATATAGACACACACACACACAGACACGCGCACACATACATTCACACAACCAAAGAGGAGATGGGTAAAACAAAAGCTGCAGGAAGTGGTTGGGCAAAAAAAAAAAGAAAAAAAGACCAAAAGGAAGAAAACGTAAAAATGAAAAGAGCTGCTGCTGCTGCTGTTACTGCTGCCTGCAGCTGCTGGCGCCAACTCAGCCATTTCAGGCAACTATACCAACTACAACAACAACAACATCACCAACTATAAAAAAAAAGAAACAACAATTGATGCATGTCACCAGACTGTTGGAAAAGAATTATTAAATTGATCGATGGCCATATGAAAAACAACAACATAAAAAGTATAAAGGTAAAAGGACACTTCTACCTTTGCCCAGGTGTTGACACTCATGGAATGGAAACGCCAAAAAAAAAAAAAAAAAAAAAAAAAAAAAGAGAAGAAACGATGGCAAAATGGAGAAATGGCAGCCAGTTGAAAAGAGCAATTTCATTTTGATATCTTTATGCAATTTACATGACACACGATCGAATAACATACAAATATAGATATATATATATCTATAGCTATAGTTTTATGCACGTTTTCAGCATAAATTCAAAACATGTCGCACTCATACAGAGAGATATCTTTATATATACTATATGTATATATATAGGAAAGTTGGCAAAGCTTTTGCAGCAAGTAATGTTGGAACGTGCGGCAAGTTAATGTGGGGCAACATTCATTGAAATGAAAATTATGTGGCTCGTTACTTATGCGTGACTAGCCAGGCACTATCCCAAAAACCGGCGACAACAAAACGAAGAACAACAAAATGGAGACAGAGACAAAGACGAAGAGAGAGAGAGAGAGATAGAGTGAGAGAAAACAAGGACATGGAATGTGGATGAAGGAGGATCAAGAAGGAAAACCCAAAACGAAGTGTGTAATTGCACATTATGGTTGTCATTCCCCGTTATACCCACAGTGAAATTCACATTGAAATCCATGCCCAAACCTAAACCCAAACCCAAACTCATACCCGAAACCATTTGCCAACCTCATTTTAGTTGGCTTTGTTGGCTTTAATTTCCAGTTAACAAATATTACGTATACGCAATGGCAGCAACTACAGCAGCATCAGCAGCAGCAGCAGCAACATCAGCGGCAGCGAAAGCAATTTGGCAAAGCAAAGTTCTCACAACTTTTACTCGCTCTATCTCTTTCCCCCCTATATCTATGTCTGTCTCTGTTCTATGCATATGTGGCATATGCGGGCGGTATAACTCCAAAATGCAGAGTATTTGAGTTGATGAAATTGGAATACATCCAAAATGAAAATTAAATTCAACAATTTGTGGTTGTAGTTCTCTGTTTTTCTCGTCCTCTAAAATACAAAAAAAAAAATAAGTTTGCTGTTGGCTCTGCTGGCCACGTAATAAACATGATGAGCTGAATCCTGCCACACACACACACACACACACACACATTTATTCACTCTCTCTTTAGTCCCCACCACCTACTTCTCTTCTTTCTCTCTATAGTTCTCTCTTTTTTCTGTATGTGTTTTTGTGTCTGTCCATTTGCATGCGGAAATGTGCAATTTGCCATTTCACTGATTGTTTTTGAAACTGTTTCTCACATTTCTCCAGCTGCAAAGTGAAAGTTTTGTGTTCATCACAAAAAAAAAAGAAATAACAGTAGAACAAAAGTTTCTGTTGCAACACTTGCCAAAATTAATTGAGTGCACATTTTTATCCTTTTGCTTTGCTACGCTTTAATTTCAATTCGGTTTTCAAATGATATAAAGAATTTAATTGAAGCAAACAATTTGATTGAAACAAAGAAAACTCAAAAGAAGAAATATCCAAGTAAATGAAATATTTAAAGAAATTTTTATATTTAAGAGGAAATTTTACTTTATATATCATCGAAAATTGATTTAATTGCTAAGTAGATTAAATCTTCTTCAATAGAAAGTTTCTATTTAGACAAATTTATAATAATTTAATAAGAATTGAAGAGAAAACTGCCTAATTGAAAAAAAAAAATAAACAAATCTTGTGTAAAACTTTAATAAAGATATTAAAAAAATGAATTGAAAATATATTCCACACAAGTTATTTGAGTTTTTAAGATAATAAGAATTACATCTGGAAAGCTTATTCCTTTTCTTGCCACAAATTTCGATTTGTAAACGATAATTGTTGCTATATTTCCTTTTGGCAGATAAGAGCAGAAAAATCTGGGCAAAAAAGAGGCGTACCAAAGGTGACAAAGATAATTTTATGGTAATTACCTTAAGCTTATTGCTAGTTGTTTACTCTGACCCGCATATGCACTCTCTTCTCTCTCTTTCTTTCGTTACCCTACTCTATTTCTTTTTCGCTCTGATTTTCTGTCGCACTTTAGCCACCTGACTGTTGTGGCAAAACAAACCGCAGGGGCAATTGCCATTTGCCGTTGTTGCCAAAAATGTGTAAAATTTCATGTGTGTGTGTTTGTGTGTGTGAGTGTGTGCAGTAGCAACAGCGAATGCCATAAATTAAGTGCGGCGACAACAACAACAGCAAGTACAATAGCAACATTACCAACAGCAATTGGTGTTGCTGGCGTGCAATTGCTGCTACTGCTGCTGCTGCACGGTGACAACGCCAGCCAACCAACAACAACAAGAAGAACAACCACATGACAGCGGTTGAACACAAAAAGGTAATTTTGCAAGTGGCGGAAAATACCAAAGGGGAATTGAGAGGGAAAAAAGAGGGGGAGGGGAGATGGTTTTGGTATTAGGTAGAAGAGCCAAACCGAAAAACCAAAGTAAAATTGCAAAACATTTGCATTTGACAATTGCTGAAAGTGAAGTTTCAACTAAAAATATAAATTAAAAAGTGGAATTATATATATGCATATGCAAATATATGTATATGTATCTATATATATATATATATCTATATATATTTATTCAAAATGAACACAAAAATGCTGAAGCATATTTAATTCATGTGATATGAAGAATTTCAAATATTTATAGGTCAAATGCAGATAGATAGATACAAACGAGCATATTCATATAAATGTTTATACATTTATATATAGATATATATATATATTCTTATATATATGCAGATAGATACATGGATATGAGATGAGTTTGGTTTTTTTTTGTATCTTTTGGTTGAGGGCAATTTAGATTTTCATTTAGTTTGTTGTGGATTTTGTTTACTAACTGCATATTAGACCACAGATGGAACTGAAGTTCAACAAAAATAAAGGGTAAGGGAAAATGTAAAAATTAAATTGCATTTGCCTAGTGCCTGTTGCCTTTGCCTTTGCCTTTGCATTTTGCCTCATGTATGTGGCATCTAGGCAATTTGTTGCATGGCATCAAATATGCAATAAATCTAACTGCTAAATCAACAACAGCAACAACAACCAACATGCCAGCAAACCATATAAAACAATGTGCCATTTTTACAATTGAAATTGTAACTGAGCTGAGAGCTAAGCTTCTGTCTGTCTGTGTGTTCAGTGTGTGTGTGTGTGGGTCAGCCCTAATCTGATTTACCCATAAAGTCGAAAATGCATAACAATGTATAGCATATGCCAGGGCTCAACCAAATGCTGACAAACTGACAAACCATATAAAACATAGTACCAACCAACCAGCAAAGAGAAGAGGAGCCAAGGGAAACTATAAGGGAGAGGTAGCGACTGACAAACCACCTCCAAAACCCTCTTTTCGCTTTATTTGTAAATGTATATATATATATATATATATAGAGATTTTTTTTTTTATTTAGTTATATTTGTATTTGTTACTAGCTGCAATTTGTTGATGCTGTTCATGCATAAAACATTTTGTACAGAGGTGCCGCAAGTAAAAATTTTTAACATCAAAAGGGAGAGAACTTTAAGGGAAATCTATATATAAAGATAGATCTGAGACTCAATTGAAGCTGTGAAGTTTTCGTTATAGACTTTAGAAACTGTTTAGGAGAAAGTTAAGAAACTGAACAATTTCTTCAACGACTGCCTAATGGAAATGGTGTAAAGTAATTTCCATCTTTAAAACAAAATTAAGTAGAGCCAATGAAATCTGTTAACTTTATATGAAATTTAACAATTTTTGGTTTATTTTTACTTATAGAAAGTAGGAATTAATATGAGAAAATAAAACTTTTTGCAGGCGTGAAATTGTTTTATAAAGTAATATAGGACTTGAGGCTAAACCAAAGTCAAGTGATATAGGACTTGGTACTAAACCACAGTCAGTTTTTGGTTATCTAATAAGAGTTGTTATAAGGTATCTAATAAAAATATTTTCTAGATACATTCGCTTCTTAGTAAGCTTACACTACAATATCTATCTATCTGTCTATCTATCTATCTATCCTTTAATTTTAAAGGATATTTGATATAGTATTCTTAATAGACATCCTGGACGTTGACGCGTACAATGCGAAGTACGTTCAAGTGGTCCAAGGGACACCAGGACAATGCCTGTTACGCGCGAACCCTATCAGACAGCATGCAAAAGACGAAATCGCGAGGACAACGGACGACAATTACAGTTATAATTAGAACTAACTACGAGCTAGATAGTTAAGAATAAAAGTTTTTAGTTGAGAAATAGAAAGTTCTGAACCGATTACAGGATAAAGGCGATTGTAATCGGAACAAAGAACTCGAAAGGGTTCATGTAAAGTATAGTTAGAGGTACAGCGAGTTAAAGTTAGAGGGATATAATTTCTAGTTAGTCTACAAGGTACAGATAGATTAACCAGATTCAGTAAATTAGAGGAATCAATTTGTCCATTCACAAGCTTGTGTATAAACAAAGTACCCAGCATTACTCTACGGTGAAGTAACGACGAAAGATTAATAAGAAGAAGTCTATCAGAATACGAGGGTAGGTTAACATTTCTGTCCCAGTTTAAGCCACGAAGCGCAAAAATTAGAAATTGCTTCTGGACAGATTCAATTTTTATTTGGTGTGATTCATATTGAGGAGACCAAACGCATGATCCATACTCCAGAATAGGACGGACCAGTGAAATAAAAAGGGTTTTAGTTGTGTAAGGATCATCGAATTCTTTCGACCATCGTTTGACAAAACCCAGAACACTCATGGCTTTACTGACTGTGATGGAAATGTGACGAGAGAAACTTAATTTGTGGTCCATGAGTACACCCAAATCATTCATCTCGTTCAGACGTTTTAAAGATAATTACTTTTTATTAAGATAATACGTAACTGATTGAAAGTTAGTTCTATGAAATGACATGACATTGCATTTCGAAACGTTTAGATTTAATATGTTAATTTCACACCAGGTCTGCAAGTTATTCAGATCTGCCTGGAGCAAGAGGGGAGACTCTGAGTCTTTAAGACTAAGACAAAGTTTAACATCATCAGCGTACATAAGGACACGAGAATGAGTTACTACTGAAGGTAGGTCATTTATAAATAGTGTAAAAAGTAATGGTCCTAGATGGCTACCTTGTGTCACCCCCGAGGTTACTTTGATGGTTTTCGAAAGAGAGGTTTTAAATAGAACTTTTTGAGTACGGTCAGTCAGATATTGGGAAATCCAACTCAGCAAAAGGCTTGGAAGCCCAAGTTTGTTTAGTTTGTACAGAAGCAGTGAATGGTTTACAGAATCAAAGGCCTTACTGAAGTCGGTATAAACGACATCAGTTTGTAGTTTAACATATACTATATCATTTTAAAGGTTAAAGAGACATTGTAGTAGTACTTCATACACGTCTAAGTTTGAGCAGTTTTGCAAAAGTTAAACAAAACTGAATGATTATTGATCTTTACAGTTCTCAAAACTACCTTAAATGATTCCTATCGATTCATTTCATTTAAAAACTCTATTATCCTTCCATTATTGTATATGAAATCCTTTAATAAATCTTCTGTATTGCTATATATACCCCTAAAATATCATTTTTATAAATATAATTCCCTACCATTTCCATAGAAAGTTATTGACAGCTTTCACTTTAGTTTTTATTGCCATTTATGTTAAACTAAAAAACCCCCCTTTGATTTTTGTGGTTTTATTTGAAACTTTTTGTTG
This sequence comes from Drosophila neocordata, assembly GCA_018903615.1. Taxonomy (NCBI): domain Eukaryota; kingdom Metazoa; phylum Arthropoda; class Insecta; order Diptera; family Drosophilidae; genus Drosophila; species Drosophila neocordata. The sequence goes on along the minus strand of JAEIGI010000004.1, from coordinate 11,231,915 downwards.
TTGTTATAATATAGCTCCATCTCCCACCTTTCTTCATGACCATTTTCTATCCCTTTTTATCGACATCTCTGTGCATTGTTATGACTGGTTTATTTTAGTTTCGTTTTACAAAGTAAACCAACGTAGAGATTTTATGTAAATTCGCTTATTGCATTTGCTTTTCTGCTCCAACAACACAAGCAATAGCAACATAAACAACAAGAAGAATAACAACAACATTTATTGCAAATATTCCAGGCCCCTGATATAGCTAGCTTTGGTTATAGAGTAGAGATGCGACCGACCCTGGCATTTAGTGTTATGGCCTCAAATTACATGGCAACAAATAACAGCAAATTTCGCATAGACAGAAAATTGGGTGGGGTGGGGTGGGGGAGGGATTGGAACGGAAAGGTGTAAAATTAAGGGGGGGTGGGACCGGAAGAGACAAGAATGGGAATGCGTACTTATAGTCAATAAGGGTATAATAGTTGTTGTTGTTGCTATTGCTGTTGCTGCTGTGATTCTTGTTGTTGCTTGTCTCTCACTTTCTCAGTTGCCAATCGAAGGCAATTGGCAGTCCCATCAAGATTAAGAGGCAACCAAAACCCAAGTCCAACTCGAGACAAAACAAGAGTGAATGGCAGCACTTTCTTTCACTACATCTCCTCCTCCATCTACTCTCTCTGTCTCTGTCTCTCTCTCTCTCTATCTGTTTCTGTGTGTTGCCTCTTATCCTAGTTGCCTGCATGTGCGCCAAACAAAAGCCAAACAGACAACAGCCAAATGGAGGGGTTTATGGAGGTGGCACGTTGGGTAGAAGTATATCAGCTTGACATGCAATTGTTGTTGCTGTAGTTGTTGTTGTTACTGTTGCTGCTATTACTGTTGCCATGTGGCTCATGTTTGTCTTAAGTGTTGCCGGCGATTAACAGTTTAGCCTGGGCTTTGTTTGCCTTAAGTGAGTTGCACTAATAAGCTGAGTGTGCAACACGGAAAAGCAACCCAAAAGCAAATTGACTGACTCACAGAGACTAAGAACGTGGCACGGCATGGCTAGGCAGCAAAAAGAGAGGGAGGTTGTCTAAGCAAACAAAAGTGGCTACCGCCTGGTCAATTATTTGCCCAAAGGCCAAAGTCACAAAAAAAAAGGAGTAAAGGAAATTGAAGTAAGGTAACAAAACTTATGCAAATACCAAGGACTTAAAAAAAGAAGAAACTAAATAAACGAACCTTCGCCTACTCTACTCTCTCTCTCTCTCTCTCTCTCTCTCTCTCTCTTTTGCTCATTTCTCTCACTCTCTTGCGTAGGTTTTTTTTTTGTTCCCTTAAAAAATGTAGACAGACATTTATACATAATTAAAATGGACACCATGCATGACTATGTTTTGCTTTCTATATGTGTATTGTATGTACATGTGTGTGTGTGACTGTGTGTGTGTTTGCAAGCCAAAAATTAATTTGCTTGTGGTAGTTTTGATGCCCTTTTAAAATTAAATAGCAAAAATGGGCATATGCGAATTTGAATGCTAGTGGAGGTAATGGGAAAAAAGGGAATAATCAATGAATGAATAGAAAATCTGTAGTTTCAGTCGAAGATTATAATGATAAATAATATATCGTACATTATAAAAAGATCGAAAATTTTAGAATATATATAATATTTGTTGTAATTGTTAATTGTTCAAAAGTTTTTAACGATTTTGCTTAGTTTTTTTTGCCGAAAGGTAAGTCCTTTGTTTACTCATGACATCAATATTTTCTCAATCCAATTCTAATGATAAACGATAATAATTTATAAACAAAAATAATAATTAAATATAGAAAATTAACCTTTTGATATATAAAACAATCGTATTCCATTTGATTTTGTAGAAGAAGAATCAGAATTGCTTTCGGGACTTAATGTAGAATATAGAAGAGGTGGATTTGCTGATGAGAATATTATATTGAGTTATTTTTTTTTAGTGAGAAGTTGTAAAACATATTTAAAAAGTAATTCTCGTATTAGCATATTGAATTCTATAATCTAATTCGTTTCGACTCAAATTCAAAAAATAATCGTAGACCCTTTAAGAAAGTTTCCTTATCATAGTCCAAATGAGAGCCTAAATAAAGTGTCTGATTCTTTCTCTTTATTGATCTACTTTTCATACCTGTAAGAATTCCATTACAATATGTTTTATATAAAGATCATTTGAATCTCTGTCAATATTTAATTAAGGTTTTCAATACGTGTTTTACTGTCACTTATTATAATTATATCAAACAAGTCTCTTATCAATTTTTGTTTAAAAATATCAAATAGAAAACAATTTGAATCCAATTTTGAAACCTTTGTTGTAGCCTTTTCTATTAATAATTTTCACATTACTTACTTACAATATTCCATACCTGTGGCAAAGGGTCTATAATCTGCGACTGTAGGGAAACTTGACTCTTTGATAATATTTTAGTAAGTTTTGTTTACCATTTTTGCATGAGAACTATTAAAATTTAATTTTCATTAAAAATTGGAATGAATATTGTATGAAAGTTTCGTTTTTTTTTTTCTGCTCAGACCTTAATGCATAATGCATATTACCCACACCCTTACATGAACTGGAGGTCAGAACCCGACGGGTTTTGGGGGGAGCTGAATGCCTAAGAATCTTCGCCGATTCATAATCATTATATGGAAAGTTTTTGTGTTCACTGTTGCGCGGCAGGAAGCTATTGCGGCTGCTGCTGTTGTTGTTGCTACTGTTACTGTTAGTGGCCTCCATCTTGGTTTCTTTCTCAATATGTGTGTGTCTGTGTGTGTATGTGTTTATGGCTTGTTTAATGAAAATCAAAGTTAATTAAAAGTAACGGCACGACTGGAAAATGTTTCTACAGTCATTGCCAGCCATTTGCAGGGCCATTCAGAAACAGCCACATAAAAGCCAAGGAGCACACAAGAAAGTAAAATGCAGTTTGGCCACAGTCTGTGCGAAAAAACAGGAGCGGTTTAAGTAATATTGAAATGATAGTGGCACTTTCAGATATTAAAAGAAAGAACTTTTTTTAAATTTACTAAGAAACTTTGTTCCTTATATATTTTTGCGGTTGATATCTAAATCCAGCCCTGATTAAACTGGTCTGGTCAATAACCGCAAACTGTTCCAGTTCCACTTTCACGAAATGTGTACAGTTAATGCCAAAAATGAGGCGGTAAATCACCAGCAAAATGAATGGAAAGGGTGAGTGGCCAAAACATAAAGGAAAGAGATAGAAAAGCAACTGTGGCGTATCCTTTTTCCTGGTCCCGCCATCTCACAATTTGACCTTTGTCAAAAAAGTCTATGGGTTCTATGATTACATAATTATTGGCTTTTCCGCGTAATCAGTTTAGCGTGTAAATTTTTTCGGGGGAGGTTTTGATTAAATGCTTGAGCGATTCTTTTGACCCAACCAAAAGCAGCAGCAGCAGCAGCAACCATTTGAGCGAGGGTTGGTCCCATAATTGGTTTATGTTTTGCATACTTTTAGGCATAATATGCTTTTGATTTTTGCACACAGACGAAGACCAAAGAGAGAGAGAGAGAGAGTGAGAGAGAGAGAGAGACGGACAAACGGACGTGACCCCCAGGGGAGCAAAGGATCCGCATAGCATCCGAAACGACGAGGCATAACTTTTTGCAGCCTACTTGCTAATGATTTATGAAAGTCAAGTGATTTATTTCTGCTCAGCGAAGTTTGTAATCCAATTTCCAAGCCTCCGTTTTTCCTCAGCGAATGAAAAGCTTCATCGTTGTGTCGTAGTCGTTCTCTTACCTGCAATGGCAAACAGAAACAGAAAATGTGGAAAATGTGAAAATTGTGCAAAATGTTGAAAGTTGGCAAAAAAAAAATAAAACAAATAGCAAATGAAATGTTCACATTCTATATAAAATTTTACACACATGGCCAAAAAGCAAAAAAAAAAAAAAATAAGGAAAGAAGTAGAATAAGCAATGGTTATTGCTTAAACTTGGCTAAAAATCGATTTGCCATTGCCAATTGAATTTACTTAGCTTGATATAACTAAGCTCTCCTTCTCTCGTCCCCTTCTTCTGCTTCTGTATCTCTCTCTCTCTCTCTCTCTCATGCTATATCCTCCCTCTCTTAAGTGATATTTGGCCAAAATTAATTGGTTTAGTTCTGTTTGATATTTACTTGACTTAAATACATTTACCGGATACGAAAATTGCAATTGGATTTGTCTTTAAATTGTAATCACCGAAATTGACATTAATAATTCAAACTCTGTCAGGTCAATAAATCAAAATCAAAATCATCTTAGCCAAGTTAAGTCAACTGAAACCAGGGGCAATGTTTTTTAATGAAAACGATTTTTGTTTTATATTTTGGCTTTTTTTTTTTTTGTTGGTTTCTTGTCATTTTGTTTTTGTTTTGTCATTTTTGAGAAATTTATTACTAGACAAGATAAATAAATCCACGAGTTACGATATCGAAAGGAAAACGAGCCAAACGGTGCGTGGTAACGGTGAGCCGGATATAGGGGAGGCTGTCTGCCAAAAAGCTGTCAAAAGTCTCAGTCTGATTTGATAAGAGACAAACAAACAGTCATAGGCAGGCAACAAAATTTCGCAAGTTTCAGCCAGATGTTCTTATTTGGCATGACAACCAACTTGGTAAGAAAACGCAAAAAAAAAAAAAAAAAAAAAAAAAAAGAGAAACCCAAAAACCGAACCGGAGGCTGTCTTCGTCAAGGTTAACTTTGGCAGCATCTTTAAACGGGGTTGGCCAACAAATGAATCAAATGAAATGAAATAGAATGAAATCTTGTAAATGACGTCACACACTTGGCTTTCATTTTGTTGTTTTGGCTTCAATTAGTTTGGTGTTGAGACAGCACCCATCTCTCTCGCCAACAAACACAAATACGTAAAAAAGGCAAACAAGATAGTAGATTCATAGATAAAACACTGAGAGAAAGAAAAGAATAGTAAAAATTTCAATGGCTAAATCAAGAAAACAATAAATCACCTAACAGGATACGCATAAGGAAATGAAAGGTTTAATAAGAACATGTCGAAGTTTTAAGAAAAAAACCAAGATGGAAATAAATAGGTTTAAAGGATAAAGGAAGTTAAACTAAAATGGTTTGAGATTTAGGTAAACTAATAAGAAAATCCTTGAACTAGTTAATAAAGTAATGAAAAGTTGAGCTAGAAAACAATTTCTAGTTAAAAAGTTTCTAAATGAACTAAAAAATATTTAAGTAAAAGAAAACCTGAATGTAAATATGATGCCTAGTAATTTAAGAATGTGTTGTTTAATTGTCAAAATAAAAAGAATTAATATATCCTTTTTGCAAAGTTATAAAAATGAAATGTATTTTAAGAGTCATAAGGAGAAACTGGAACAGTCTGATAAATCTGTCATTTTCAGTATTGTATAACGAATAAAAGGAGTTGCTTGTTATTTTTTTCTTTTTTTTTTTTTTTTTTTTTTTTGAAACTATGCCAATGCAAGTCTTCTTAAATATAAAAGCTTCATATGTAGGTTAATTATTTTCGTTCAGTGCATATTCACATTTATGGCAAGTTTTTGTAGTATATTTATGGGAGCAAAATGGCGACAGAGTCAGAGAGCGAGTGTGGCAGTCAGACAGACAGAAAAGATATAAACAAATATATACGCAGCAGCCTCAGTCGACAAAAAAAAAAAGGAAGAACAACAACCAAAAACAAAAAAAAAAAAAAGAAGAACGAACGAAATTTAATATGGCGCCACGTTGATTTCGTTTCGTTTGCGTCTAAGAGGCTTTGCCCAAGACCAAAACAAAAGACCAACCACACACAGGCACAGACAAGCACACACACACACATATGCACAGCCGCCACATATGAGTCCTGCGTCGTCCTGTATATATATATATATATATATATATATATATATGAAGAATTGCCTTGCGGCTTTTAAGCAGCTTTGGCAAATTGTTCTTGGGCCTTAAATATTTTCATATGGCAAGCGGCAGCTTTTCGCGCCTACAAAATATGCCATAAAAAAGTTCCTTTTACAATGCCTCGTGAATTCTTTGCCTTTTACGCTATTCGCGCCGCTTATCGTTATACAGGTCCTGCCTGGTCCGTTCTTCCTTCTTTCTAGGTAAGTAAAAGTGAGCCGTGGCATTTAAATTTATAGACGTGGCGTTTGAACATAATTTAGCATTTTAAGCGACGGCAATCCAATAGAAATTCCATAAAAAACAAAAAAAAAAAAATAAGAACCAGGAAAAACCATTTCCAAAAAAAGGTATCATAGAGAGCAAATGGGTGGGTCCTGGATAATTGAATTAAATTATAGCCCACAAAATAGCGCCAGTGGTTATTGGTTTTTCATGGCCAAAAAAACCAAATGGAGAGAGCCAAAGATATAGAATGAAGAAGAGGGAAGAAGGTTTTAGCTAAAAGTCGGGTATAGGCTAATCCTGGCTCGGTGTTCGCCGCCTCCCTTCAAAATCAAACTTAAAATACTTTGGGCAAACTTTTTGCTCACAAATTTACATAGCAGATAATAAAATTGCTGTCGAATGAAGCAAGTTTTTCCCCCTTTCTTTTTACACTCTTCTCCATCCTTTTTCTTTGTTTGAGAAGGGGGTAGAATGGAACGGACAAACGGACGCACGGTGTATTCCAGAGGCATCATCGCTGGCTCAGCGTCAACATTTTGAAAGCACTTAAACCGTTTGTTCGTACATGCAAAAAAAATAAAAAAAAAAAAAAAAAAGTGAAGAGAGGGAGAGAAAAAAAAACACAGAGGAGGGACGCCGCCCAAAGCGACTGCATTCATGCATAGACAACATTTCATTTTTCTTCTTAAAAACGCTAGCGGCGATTTTTCTGCGTTGAAAGAAGACGCACGCTCCGCTTGATGGTTGGAACACTAAGTAACTGAAGAGAAGGAGGAGATGGAGACAAGCAAAGCAAATCTGGGCAGGAAAATTTACGCAGCTACTTAACAAAACTATCTGCAAGCACAGGAGCGGATTAGCTCATGCTTAAAAGCAAAGGAGAAGAATAATTTCTAGGATAAACTTCCAAAAAAAAACTTCAAAGATGAGTGATTAATTTGCGAATTGAAAACTTTACGAAAATTATGTAAATTGTTTGGGTAAAGAGAAAATATAAAAAAAAAAAAAAATACAAAGGATTATTTAGTTTATTTGATATGGATTTTGGCAACTTCTGTTGCATACTTTTGGGTGCTAAAAGAAGTTAATTCTTGAAGTCATCTATCCTTTACAAAGCCAGATTTAAGCCATAAATCAAACCATTTCTACCAATTGTTAAAGGCTTTTTCTTTGCATTTTTTTCCATAATTGAGATTGAGAAATTTGCAGCCGACCCTGGCATTAGCAGCGCTGGCAGCAGCAGCAGCATTGTAGCCAAATAATGCCAACGGCAGTTAAAACATGGCCCCAACTCCAATCTCTTCCCCCTTTTTTTTACTTCCTTCTTTCCTCCCTTCCCTTTTCTACACTTCTTTGGCATAATCCAATTCATGAAGTTGAGAAAACGCAGCCAGCTGTCTGAGCAAATTTGGCGTAAATTTAATTTTCAAATAAACTGCAATGCGCCCTCAAGGCGTAAGCCACAGACTACCAAAACCGAAAAGAAATTTTCTGGGTACAGAACCAAAAAAAAAAAGAGAGCCAAGGGGGTGTGCAGCAAAAAAAAATAGAATAAAATTATAATGCACAAGGGCAAAAGAGATGGAGAGAAGGGGAAGTCTTAGTTGAGCTTGTGCTAAGGGCTAAGAAATATTCAATGCATTGCATTTACATCTTGTTATCGCTTGATTAATTGTCATTGTCAGTGTCAGTGGCTGGCAACATGAAGCAGGGGGAAAGTAAGTAAGAATACAAGGGTAAGAGTAATAATGAACGAATTGAAGTGTCAGAGGGGTGAAGCAAGAGAGAGAGATATGTCAGAGTGTCTGGCTGCATGAAAATGACATGGCCCGAACTTCAAAGGCAAAAGTTTTTACTCTGCTGCTGATTGGCAGCCTTATGCTTCAGATGCTGCTGATGCTGACTGATTAATTTCCGCCTGGCTTAATGCTAATTGAATGCCGCTGCTGCTGCTACCACTACTACCAACATCTTGATCTATATATATATATATACAGAATAATATATATACATTTATATTTATATTATTTAACACCTAATTATCCAGAAACCAAGGGCAACCATAGGCCATGCATGCCTGAACATTTGTACAAATTGGCAAACAATTTGCTCACGGCTCTCGTTTTTCTTCTCTTTCTCATTCTTTTTGCTTGTTTTCTTTTTTCTTCTACACTTGTTGTTGTTCTCTGGCAAATTTGTTAGTCATTTTCAAGAGCAAATTACCACAGGTAAGAGTAGAGCCCTTTAATGTTAGGCATTTAGGCATAAATTTTCTAATTTATTTACAGGGCGGCCATTAAAGCCAGGAAAAAACATGGCAGACGGGGCGGCCTATAAGTATATATATAAATATATATAATATATATATATATATATGTAAAAGTAAGAAGCGGCAAAAGTAGCATATAAACGCAGTAAATTAGCATTAGACGCGGTGGTAATTTTATTGCAGAGGACACACCCCCCGTCGGGTCCGACTGTCTGCCTAGTTGGTGGTGGCTTTTTGTGTTTGCCACAGCAACAGCAACAGCGGCAACATTAGCCAGAAACATTGTGTGATAGCAGGCAACTAACAAAGTTTAATGACTTGAATTATGGCACAAATTTTCCTGCCGCTCTTTCTTTCTGTTTTTTTTTTCATATTTTAATTGCCTAAATGATAAGATAAAAGATTTATATGGCTACACTATAGTATATATACTAACTTTCTATATAGAATTATATATTTGTACAATATCTTTCCCTCAAGGACTAATCAAATGTAATTTTCTTTCAACCAAAAGCGTGACTTGCATTTTCCTCACTCGACCTTCTGGAATTTCAATTAAAATTCCATTCGATGGCTGCTGCTGCTTTTGCTTTTGCTGGTGTTTCCATTGCAATGTGTTTTCTTTTTGTCTCTTAACTTTTAATTGGCAGTAACAAAATTGTTCGGTTTTTTTTTTCTTCCTCACTTTCTTTTCTGTTTTGTTTTTCCTATATTTTTTTATTTTTTTTTACAAAGTTTTCCACACATTGCAATGGGTGAAAGTGTGAAACAAATTCTATTTAATTAGCTCATTTAAAAGTTTGACAGTCATATGTGCATTTCAAACTTTTCTATGAAATTTATAGCCTACTTTTTGAGGCAAGCATACTCCAAAAGTAGAAAAATAAAAACACATAAAACGGCAGACGAAAAGGAAATTTGTTTATATGTGTATGTATGTGGTGTGTGTGTGTATATATGTTTTCCTTTTCTGGTTTAAAGCCCTTTTGTTCTGTTTATTGTTTTTACAACTTGACCATGCCCAACGAAGGGAAGCCAAGTATAACAATGCAGCTTTCTTCTTCTCATTTTCCTGTTTCTCTCTGCTTCTGCTTGTTATCAAGAGTGTGAAGAAAAACACCAAAGCAAAAGTAAAAACAACAAAAAAAAAAAGAGAAAACGAGGAAAAAAAAAAGAAAATAAAAATGAAAAGAAAAGGAATAAAAAGAATGAAAATCGATTATAAGGGGATTGTAGCACAACGACAAGAACAACAAAGGCAAAACATTGTCAAGGGGCAAAAACAAGAAGAGGGGGGACAACACAAGAAGGAATAAAGTAGGAGACGGCAAGAGGAACAGAAAACAGCAGGCCAAGTCCAAAGTCGAGAGTCTTCTCGAGTCTCGAGTCACGAGTCTCTCAAGTGGGCGATGCTGAAGGTGGCAAAAAGTGTGAAAATATTTCTCTAGCTTGTTATAAACATATAAAAAAGATGTCCACCAAGTGGGTAAAAGTAGAAAAAGGGGGGACACCACAACAATCCACTCATAAACTTTGTCTACAAATACCCTTTGCTATAAAGGAGCAGCACAAAAAAAAAAAAAAAGAAAAACATACAAGAAAAGAAAAAAACAATGAGAATTATACACTTGAGTTTTCTCCTTAAAGTTTACCTTTTACTAAATGCCAAATATTGAGATAGATTTCTATCAACATTGGTTTTGTTATGAAAATCTCTTAAGTGCACTTTAAAAATTGATAAGGAAATACAAATTATTGATAAATTTCTGAATTTTTTTATTTAAATTTCCTTATAATTTATCTATTTTATTTTTAAGAAAGAGTATTAAAGTTGTTACTTTATAACAAGTACATTTTTCTTTATCCTTTGCTTTCTTTATTTTGTTTTTTATTTTCATTTTACTGTGGTTGTGTTTTTGTTGTTGTCTAGCTAGGCAAGTCTGACATGCATATTAATGACATCAGTCGAAAAATCTATGTCTTGAAGCATGTCCGATTCGTATTCCCATTTCAAGTGCGTAATGTCTGCACAAATATTTTCATTAAAATTGGAAAAGTTTCAGTCAGTTGGCAAAAGTTTGCCTTGACTGGACGAAAACTGGCTAAGGGGTAAAGAGTAAAAAGTGTTTGGGAAGGAATGGAAACGAAAGGAAACGCTTAAAGTTTTCTTCTGGAAAAACTTTAGAGACTTGTCAATCGACTTAGCTTTGTGCCAAAAATTGGGCATTATCAGGCATTAGCTCTCGACTGGCAATCTGATTAAGCTGCGCTAATTGTTTGCAGCAAAAGCAAAAGAGGAGAGCAACAGCAAAAGGAGCAGCAGCGGCAGCAACTGTGACTGACAAATGCTTAAAGAAAAAAAAATAACAGAAAAGAGGACATTTCTCTCCACTGATGAATGGCCGTGTGTCTGCCAAGTAAAAGAAGACATGAGAGACAAGAAGTGGGTGATGGCAGAGAGGAGAAAAGAAGCAAAAGAAAAAAAAATGCACAATCCAGGCAAATAAAAGAGCAGCCCTTATGAGAATGTGGAGCTGAAGCCTCTTCCTTCTAATGTACATAAATTCCAACATTTGCTCATTTTAATGGGCATATTTTTGTCATTTTACAAAAGTTTTTTTTTTTGCTCTCTCTGTGCCTTGGCAAAAGAGGAAATAGCAGCAGCAGCAGCATTAGGAAAGTGGTGGGGAAAAGAGACAAATGTGGCGTGTGTATGTGTGTGTGTGGCGCACTTATAAATTTTTTAGAGCGCAGGGATTTTCCATAAGCACAAACATGCAGCAGCAGAGCCAACAGCAGCAGCATGTGTGCCAAAAGAAGGGGGGGAGGAAGCTGCCAACTAAGGGTGAGTGAAGGCAGAAGGAAAACACTGGAAAACTCTTCAAGGCATAGTAGCAGCAGCAACATCAACAGCAGAGACGACAACCAACAAGCAAGCAACCAGCCAGATAGACAGGCAGACAGACTGTCCGACCGACATACAAACAGACAAATAGATAGGCAAAAGCAGCAGCAGCAGCAGGCAGCGAATGCCAGTTGGTTGTTTTCATCTCTCTTCCCTTACTTCTCTCTGTCTGTCTGGGTTTGGGTGCTGAAAAGCTGCGGCAATGCCTTTATATCAAAATGCGGTTTTTATTTCACTGCAGCAGGGTCCGGGCTAGGCTAGGCATTTAAATCACTCTGTTCTTGTCGTCGCTCACTCTTTGTCTTTCCCTTTCCCTTTTGGCTTTAACTAGGCTTTAAAGTTTATTTGCCATATCAGAGAGAGAGAGTGAGAGAGAGACGCCTGGCAAAAGCATTAATGAGTAGAGTTTTTCCCTCATTTTTAATATCCTGCATTACACCAACGAAACAAAAAACAGCAAAAATAAAAAAAAAAAGAAAAAATGACAAAGACTGCAGCTGCAGTTACCATTGCGAATGCCATTACAGTTACAGCTACAGTTACAGTTACAGCTACAGTTACAGCTACAGTTAGAGTTACAGTTACAGTTCCATTTGCACTCTTAGTCACAGTCATGGGTGCAATGAACGCACAATCGGCCACACAATGGTTAGTCGCCAAGGGAGGCATCAGCGAATGCAACAGTGCACGGAGCAGTACGTTAGTTAGGATAGAGGGGGTGGAATTGGGGACGTTGACGGGGGCGTAAAAACAGACATTTTACAAGCCTTTGCCGCAGATCAGTCAGTCAGTGCAAAGTTTATTTGAAAAGTTGGCAACCGCCGTTGAGTTTCAGTTTCAGAGTTTTGAGAGTTTGAGGCGTAATCATTGTAAAGGCATTACTACAACCATCACCATTACCACAATACACACACCCGCATATATACACACACACACATACATATGTACAACATACAACATAGACAACTTTTCATTCACTTCCTTTTTTTTACGCCACAAACAAGGCAATGCTAGTGGTTAGAAAGAGAGAAAATGAGTCAAAGGGGAGTGGGAATAAAGAGAAGAGGAATTTGAAGAGTATAAGGGAGAGGGGGCGTAAATATAGCATTATATATCCACAACTACAACTTATGAGTGGCAACAACTTCTTCCCATTGCATTTCATTTCATTCATAATGCTGAAAAGTATGCAACAGAAACCGTTGATGGAGAGAAAGTGCTCTCTATAGTAGAGTCTGCAACTACAGAAAAAAAAAAATTAAGCGCACAAAAATTATATAAAAATTGTGTAATCGTTAGTCATCAACATATCATCCAGCACAGGATACGAAGCAGCAGCAGAAGCAGCAACAGAAAAATAAAGTCAAATAAAATAAAACCATTTCTAAGGCCGCAGCAAGAGCAATTTCGTTGCTCTCATAATAAACATAAAAGTTAAATGCGCATAAAGGCGTCAAATGTTCGCCATAATGTTCACACACACACACACATACAAACGCACACTTCCCCACTAACACCACGCTTATTTTTTGCTTAACGAAATTTTAGCTTTTTTTTTATTTTGGTTTGATGTTGCATTTACATGGTTGTAGAGCAAAAGGATAAAAGTAATATAAGATAACAAGAAGGAAACTTTAAAGCATAATTTCTATATTTGTGACGTCACTCGGTAGTTATTTACATAAGAGTTTGCAAAAGCTTATAAATTTTGCCAATTATATTAAGATTATAGCTACGTAAAGTAAAGCTTTCTCAGTTATTTGTTTTGTTTATGGGCAAAATGTGTAAAGACAAGCCAAGAGGTATTTAAAGAAGATTAGTATTAAGCCCACTTTATATAATACTTAAAAAATATCTACAGTTTCAGGAAATATTTCAATGAAAACATCTTCCGATTTCTCTTCTTACAAATTTAGCTTTAATTTTGTGGGTTCCTCTTCTTGTAAGTTGGCATGCCAATAAGTCGATTGATTTTAGGAAATTTATTTGAGATAAGGCTTTTCGGGTGAAAAGTGTTTTCGAAGAAGTGAAATTCGAGATAAGAAATAGACAGAGAGAGTTTATGAAATTTGAGAATATAAACAAGGAAAGAGTTAATGAACTTTTTAAAGAGCTGTGGAAGAAGGAGTTAATGAACTTTGTGTGTTTTAAATTTAAATTTTAATTCTAGAAAAAATTCAAGGGTAGAAGAAAGTAAAGTATAGAAATAAGTAACAAGTACAATAAAAATCCCTTTCAATGGAAGTATACACTCAAAATAAAGTTCCAAATCATGGTAGATATAACTCTATATAGTTAATACATACATTTTAGATATAAAACTCAATAAAAATTGCTTTAGCATATGTAAAATATAAATTTTTGATATCTTTAGAAACCTTTTTTTGACTCTTTCAAAAACAACTCCTCAAGTACTTTGATATTAATAACTTCAAATAAAATATATTATTCATATATTCAAATATATAAAATCAATAAAAATAAATCCAAATTTATCAAAATGTATCTGTTTATATGTTTTCTATCCTTCAATCTCTTTTATTTACTCATATGTTTCCTATATTTCAATCCCCTTTTGTGCTCTGTCTCTGGTTGAATGTTACTATATAAAAATGAAATTCGCTTCATAAAGTTGATTGTTGTTGCTCTTTTGGTTACAGTTTTCGCGCGCTGCTCTCTCTCTCTCTCTCTCACTCCCTCTCTTTCTCTCTCTCTTTTGTTCTCGCCGCCGTTTTTCTTTTTGACAAATTACATAGATTACTTACAAGTGAATTATTTTATAAGCCCTCAAAAAAAAGAACGACAGAAAAGTGTTGAAATTACCTGCAAAAAAAAAAAGAGAAAAGAGAGAATGAAAAAATGCGTTTAGTAAGTAAGGCATAAAATTGGATAAAAATGCAAAAAAAAAAGAAAAAAGAAAAAAAAAAGAAAAAAAGTGGTAAAAATGTTTAACAAATTTTCCAAACATTGATTGTAAAAGAGATGCTTAAAGTGGTGGTAAGGGGGCTATAGTAATGGGCGGAGAATGTGAGTTAAAATTTATGGTCATGTGTGCTTTTAGTTCTTTTTGCTGTTGTTGTTTTAGTTATTGTTTATTGTTGTTGCTGGTGTCGTTTTCTGCTGTTGCATTTTTGGTTGACAAATTTCTATTGTTTTTTTGGTCGAGAGCGAGATGAAAGTATTTTGTACATTTTTGGCCTGTTCTGTTGGCCAATGGAACGCATTTCTATGCATACACACAAACATACATAAACCTATACACACACACACACACCCTCTTCGTCTCTTCATATTCCACCAACTCTCTTTCTCTTTATTCTCTTCATTCATTTTTGGTTTCTTTTATACATATTTTTTTTTTCTATGGCTTGCACGCTTCAACAATTGAACAAAGCGACAACGACGAGAGGCAGACAACAAACAAATAAAGTAAGAGAGAGAGGGAGATGGAAAAAAATGCCAACATGCAGAGGGAATTGATGTTGTTGTTGTATGTTTTGTTGTTGTTAGCCATAAAATGCGGTCATAATTGAAAGCCTGGCCATAATTAAAAGCCATAGTAGAAAATGCGGGATGCCCAGTAATAAATATGCAAAACGCATTTGAATATCACCAGGGGAAAAAAAAATGACAAACAAACAAAGCAACAACAACAACAACAGAGAATACAACAACAACAAATGACATACAATTGTTTGATGAATTGAATTGAAATGAAATGAAATGCCTGAGGTTCATTAAACCTTTCAGGTTGAAGACGTTGAAGAAGACGCCTACGCATTTGCCCCCCCGCATACGCACCCACACACACTCACACACACTTGCCACACCACTTGACTTGACTCACGACGAGGCACTTAAGCATTCTAGACATGATTTCTAGCTCGCGGCAAGTTCTACTCGCTCTCTCTCTCTCTCTCTCTCTTTTTCTTCGCAGTAAATTTCTCCTTATATCTCTCTGATTGTGAGTGACTGACAGTCAGACAGACCGACAGACAGACAGACAGACAGACACTACATAGAGCCAATAGGTGTAAGCCTTAGGTACGTCCAGGCACGTACTTAAACATAAGCTGCCATATCGAAAAGGGTCCCCCCCCCCCTTCCATTCTTTAGCACACACCCACTGTTACTCCCATCTCCACTACTCCACACTTTGCCATCCACTTTATATAAATTGAGAACATTTAAATTAAACAGAGTTCCAGCTTATTTCATTTCCATATAAGTCTCCTCCCATCTATTGCTATCCTTATTCTTCTAACTTTTATGTAGGCGATCAGAATTTTAATACTTTCTCTCTCTCTTTGGTTACAGTTTTAAAGCCATTGTTGTTTATTCGTTTCATACTTTAATTTTGTTGTAACATTATTGGTAAAAAAAAAAAAGTATATATGTTTGTATGTATTATTTATTTACATTTCCGCTTTGGCCATTATGCAAAAATTTGTGCTTATTAATAATGCGTTGAGTTTACAAATAGGATTACATTCCCCATGCTCTCTACCCAAACCAAAAGTATCCATCCAACCATCCGCTCTCCATCCGCACTCCCATCCGCTTCATCTTCAGTTGCGAGAGTCATGAAAATGCCAATGCAATTGCAATTTTAATTATTAATTATGCAATAAACAGCACAAACTGAAATACAGATGCTGAGAGAACTTTAAAGACCTATTTAATAGATTTCAGGCTCATTGAATCTCACATAAAGCTATAGAGAAAGAGAGAAATGTATATATATATATCTATATCTCTATATATGTATATAGTGAGAGAATGGTTGAGAATGATATTTGCAGGGCAAATCGAAAAGCACTTAAGATGCCAAACGAAGCATGTCTAGGCTGCAGCTTCAGTCAGGAACTCCACAATATAAACACAACATCATATACTAAAAAGAGACAGAGTAAATGGATAAAAAGGGTGAAGGGGAGGTAGATGAATGAAAGAAAGCAGAGAGTAGAATCGGTTAGCACGAGCGTTGCCTGAAAGATAAAATATGCGCTTACTGAATGCTTTTGCTTTTGCTTCTGCATCAGGTTCAGCATCTGCTTCTACATTACTCTGCTCTGCTCTACTCCAACTCCGTTTTCATGCTAGATGGATGAATGGCTGGCGTCAAAGCGTTTATGGCATTCAACATTCTCCACCCACATGCAGTTACTACCTCTCACTCTCTCTCACACTCTTACTGAGTCTCCACTGTCAGAATGCAACCCAATGCCAAGTCTCGAATGCATTCAAGTGCAGCGATGTGTGTTCAATATATACATATATACAATATATATATATATATATAGATAAAAAAGTGCGTTCACCCAATATCATACAATATTACACTGCGAGAGACTTTAAGCAAATTGTTAAGCAAATGTTGTTATAATATTTGTTCTATTTTAAATTTTGCCTATATTCAAATGAAGTCTTTTGTATTTCATTATAAACTTAAAACAATCTTACGATGATTAGGAAACAATGTCCTTGTTTAATAACATAAACATATTGTTACTTGATTTGAGACTTGATGATAGAAACATACATTATCTATTATCATAGAAAGATACATTATCTTTAACTAGAAAAAGTTCTACAGTTCTACAATTATCAATTATAGATTAAGTCTCTTAAAATTCTTCTATACCTTTTTATTCCCACTTTCACAAAGAATTCTGTTGACAAAACCAACAAATTAGATTGATTTAGCAGAAATTTAAAATAATTTAAAATTTTCATTATTTGACTTGATACTTGATGAGAGAAACAATGTATCTTTAACTTGGCAAAGTTCTACAATTATCAATCATAGATTAAATCATTTTAAAAGTTTTTTTTTTGTTATTTCTTTACTCATTTATTTCACTTTCACAAAGAATTGTCAAAGTTCTGAAGATCTACAATTATCAATCCATTAAAAAGTTTTTTAGTTATTTCTTTATACATTTTTTCCTACTTGTCTATGGAATTTTTTCTACTTATCTATGAAATTCTATGACCAATAACTAAGATATATCTAGCAGATTTTTCAAAATATATTCCAAATTAAAAAGTTCTTCCTTTTGAAGCTAAAAAAAAATAATCAGTTCGAGAACATGATTATATACAGCAATATATATAGGCAATAGAAAAAGTGAATAGGTCATTTTTATACCTTGTATCCAGCTTCATTTCCTCTATTATTATATAGAGAGAAGTCTTATAATAATTTTTAAATTGGTTTTAGTTATAGTAGAGTCTTCATTTATTTTTTATGTACATATTACACACAGCTTTATATTGACTTTTCGTTTCGAATATCTTCACATAAGATCGAAATGGTTTAGAAAACCTTTTGCTCAAGTTCCATTTTAAGGATTCAAATTCGCATTCATAGAAAAAGTAAGTAAATTTCAAACCAGTTCCAAGGACCTTGTATTCTATTATGAAACCACTTGTGTTAAGTTATATCTATTCAACTAACAGATCAGATTCAGTTTTCCTTTCTCTACTTTTTATACATTACAAATATGATCTCCTATAAATTTATTTAATTAAATTTATTTTCAAATAAAATTTAATATTATTTACAATTAAATTGCTAAACAGTTTCAACAGTCTTTTCAATATCAATTTCATATTTTATTTTTATTTTGAACTTTCTATCAGTGTAGGTCGTAAGGTTGGTATTTCTCCCCCTTCTCCCCTTTTGTGGCACTCCTATGAGTTAACTACTCCCTGAACCATTTGCCAATCCATCGACAAATATATAGTTCAAAAATGTATTTGCATTGCTGCCTTTTACCTTGACTGGCGGTTACTGACTATGTATGTGAGTATATGTGTGTGTTTGTGTGAAGGGGTGTAACATGCAACACACCTGGAAAATATTTGCGGTAAATGCGGAAAAATATAAATACACAAACTCAAATTGCTGATGGATTTTTACGAAATGCAGTTTTACTGTTGGCTCAAATTTAATGTAAAATGTGGCAAATTCATTGCAAGGCCTCTTACAACACACTCTCTCTCTTTCCCTCTGTTAGTCTGGTTCTTGCTTTCTTTATTTTTTAATAAACTTTTCAACAAGGCAGAAAGAATAAAAACCCAACGAAATGAAAGAAAAGAAGCAACACTTGAGACAGTCAGTTAGGTATGAGGAAGAAGACAAGAAAAGGGGGGGTACAGGGTAGCGGTAGGAGGACGACACATAAATTGAAAATGAAATTTTGTAGCGTATTGTAATTATAATGATGATGATGTCAGTCAGTCAGTCACTCAGTCAGAGAAAGGAATGTGCCGCAATAAGGCAAAACAGATAAAGATTGAATGAGTGAGAGAGAGGGGGGAAGCGGCGTTCGACAAGAGGTTCATAAGGGAGGGCAAGCGGATATCCTTCTTAAAGTTCAAGAAAAAAAAAAACATGAACTGCAAATCAAAGTGGATGGATGTTGGATCCAATGTGAACATTGCGTGACAACAATTCCAAGGGGTCCAGATCGGCAACACAAGAGATCGGATCAGATTATTATAGGTGGACGACAGTCAAATTGCCTACACAATGGGAGGGCCAAGCCAGAAAAAAAAAGAAAAAAGAAATACTTTTTGCTGCAATTATTATGGCAATTTTTGTTGCTGTTGTTGCTGCTGCTGCTGTTGCTGTTGCTGGCGCTGCGTGTGAAACATCAGCAACGGGCAACAACTAGGCGGAAATTTTAATTTCACTTTGGTTCTTTTGCTCTTCTCTCATGCTCTCGATTCGCTTGGGCTCGTAATGAGCGTGGAATGATGTGGCATGTGGCATGTGTGGATGTGAATGTGGATGCAGCTGGTGGCAATGGCATGGGGATTTAATGCAATTATACAACTCTCCAGACATGCCATTGCACTTGAAATGGGTTTG
Organism: Drosophila neocordata; assembly: GCA_018903615.1. Lineage (NCBI taxonomy): Eukaryota > Metazoa > Arthropoda > Insecta > Diptera > Drosophilidae > Drosophila > Drosophila neocordata. The sequence goes on along the minus strand of JAEIGI010000004.1, from coordinate 11,212,723 downwards.
TGGGGCAAGTAACCACTACACCTAATGCTGCAGCTTATTCTATCTATCTCTCTCTCTCTTTCTCGCTCTCACACTCCTTAGCTCATCTTAGTGCCTCAATAACATCTTGTATGTTGCCTTCGCCTTAATCGAATCAACACACTTGACAATGTGGCGTGAAAAATCTCGCTAAGGCATCAATTTTCATTTTCATCTCCCTTCTTAAGCAAATCCATCATCTGGTGGCAAGAGACAGTGCAGGAGGAGGGGATGTTAAAGAAGGTACAAGGACATGATGTTCATGTGGGGGCGAACATTATCTCACATAAAATATGCAGCAACTAATTTGTGTATGTCAGTAGAAGAGGAAGCAGCAGCAAGAATAACAACAACAACAGGAACAGCAACAGCAGCCTGGGGAGTCTAATTTTATGACAAACGACAACAGACGGAAAATAGCTTCCCTTTATGCTCTCAACTCTCCCCACATTTCACCTCACATTGTCTGTGCTTTCCACCTCACTTCACCACGTCGGCAGGTAAGGACATGCCTCATAATTCTTAACTAGCCCCAAAGATAAATGGCCAAAAATGGCTAAACAAATGACACAACATGAGACCGACAATGACATCTCTCCCCTTTCTCCATTGCCATCTCTCTCATCTCCCCTACCTACCCCCCTTACAACTCTCTTATATGTATGTTTGCTTAAAATTCGAACTGGGGATGTGAAAGCAAGAAAAAAAAAAAAATTTACATTTAAATGAAATATTTTTATACTTATTTTAAATATATTTTATTTTCTCATGCATAAAATTGGCATTTTTGCACTTCTGATGGAAATCCTGCTAGCCTGCTCTAACCCCTGACCCCAAAAAAAAAACCAACTTTACCTTGTACAAAAAAACCGACTCAAAAAATAAAAAAAAAAGAAGGTAGAAAATTTTTGCTTTTTGTCGAACAAATTTTTACAGCTGCCGTTTTCATGCTGCTGCGGCTTGGCTTCTGTTTGTTGTGCCCCCAAAAATATGCTTTATTATTTGAAAGTCAAATGGAGAAACGACCCAACAACAAGCAACAACAACAACAACAACAAAAACAACAATAATAATAAGTCAAGGACGCAAAAAAAAAGAGGGTGAAAAACACAAACACCAAAAAATTGGAGAAAGAGGGAAAAGTAGAAAATAAAATATATATAAGACAAGCCTAAGCAGCCGCCATACTGGCTGGCCCTTCTCCTTCCTATAACTTTCTCCCACCACCTACCTTAGAGCCAGAGGGGAGGAGAAGAGAATTCTTATCAAAAAGAAAAAAAAAAGCGAAAAAAAAAAAATGCTTTCATAATACGCACGACTGCTTGAAGCAAGTAGAAACATGACGGTAAATGAGGAGACTGAGTAGAAGAAGAAGGTGAAGCTGTTGTAGCTATTGCTTCGTCCATCCTGGACAATTCCTTTGGCCAGCCCACACTCCCGCCCCGTTAACAATATTCAAAGATGCCCTCAATGTGGCTGCTGATGCTGATGCTGCTCCTGTTGTTGGTTATCATGCAAGATGGGTAATTTGCAAACATTTTTGAATAGTTAATTAAGTGAGACGTGTTCTACTTAAATTTCACAGACCGAGAAAAAAAAAATGAAGAATTTTAACCATTTAAGTTATAACGAATGCAGTGATACCCTGTTTCTAGAAGAATTGGGGAATTGTATAAATAAAACAGTTAGCAAATCAGATCTAAGGTAATAAACTTTTAGTTTTTGTTTTAAACAAGTTAAAAGACCTATAAAATAGCCTAAAAGTTTTGAAACCAATGCAGAAAAACTTACTGAAACATAATTAATTACTTAATATAAACTACTAAATCTAAAACTTTACAAAATCTGACAATTATAAAGCTAAAACAAAGCTAAAAAACTACTTAAAAATGAAAAAATTTAGAAGAAATTCTTAAAACAAAAGGCAAGAATACAATTTTCTAAAATTCCAAAAAACTATCAAAATTATTTCGATCGAAAACTAATGTAAATAATTGTTAAGACAAAATGTGGAAGGAATCTTTGTTTTTGTTTTCCGTTTCCTTTATCCATTTTAAGCATTTTCTTTGTCGCACGAAAACTCTCAGCCTGAACGCGCAGCAGCAGCATTATGAGTAAAAATTTAAATTTTCTGGCTCAGACAAACTAAATTGCCACACGAAAAGCCCTGACAAGGATGAGGACAACAAGAATGGGGAGGGGAGGGCGAATTTTCCTTCTCATCTCATCATTTGTGTGGCGCCACCCATTATTTTTGCTTAAGGGCAGGCGTGGCACCACCGCCTTAAGTACTTACAAAAAGCGTCTGGTTTAAGTGCCTGAAATTATGCACAAATTTCCAAGGTATTAGCCAAAAAAAAAAAAAAAAGGTACAGCAGCACAACAACAAAAACAACAATAGAAGAAAGTTTAATAATGGCATCAGCAAAAGGTGTCTGACTGAGTGACTGACTAGCTGACTGACTGACTGACTGACAGTCTGTCGATTTTGCCTGCCGGAAAATGTTTTTAATTTTTCTATTATTTCAGCTGTTTTCTCAATGGCAATGGGTAAATGGGTGATGGAGGGGGGGGTTAAACTCATCAAATTAGCAATTGTTATATAATTTTCAAGCAGGCCAACATCTTTTTGTTGGTAATTAGAAACGCCATGGGAGGGCACATTATGACACAAGGGGAGGCGTGCCGAAGGGCAGGTCGGTTAAAGTTTCAAAGTGCGCGATAAAGGTAAAAAGTTTAAGGGGCCAAAAGTGAAAAAGTCTAGACTGGGTGAGTTGCTAAGGACACGCAACAACAACAACAAAATGTAAGGAAAAATGAAAAGAAAAAGAAGAAGAAGAAGGAAAAAAAGTCCAGCCTATAAATAATTTAATTGCCTTGGCCACAAAAGGACACCAAATTTTCTCTGGAATATATCAGTACAAGCCCACTCGATAACGCCCCCCCCCTTCCCCTTCCTAAAACCTATTCCCTTATTCATCAGCATCAACCCCCCTCCCCCCTCCAATCTCTCCCAAGCCATCATTGATTATTTACACAAATTATTGCTGCGTTGCCTAGGCACGAGTGGAAATCAGTGAACCATCGCAACCAAAGATGGCGACACGAGCCGCCAGTTGGGAGAAAGAAAAGCTAAGCCTCCCTCTGACACTCCTCCCCTCCCCACCCCCATACCAATCTACAGCTAGCTTTGTCAACTGTGTCTTGGTATATTCTATTTAATTTTCAGATTTAACGCAATGAAAAGCGCCAAATGAAAATCCTTTGCTAAAGAAGACAACTTTTCAAAATCCTTAGCAATTTTTCAGTGATTTTGTTTCGTTTCTTCTATTTTTTTTTTTTGGCTTTGATCTGTCTTTGGATTTGGCAAGAGATTCAAGCTGTAATTAAGTGTGGCTTTAATGGAAGACATTCCATTTTCTATTTCTCTCTCTCTTTCTCTCTCTCTCTGTTAAATAAAATGTTGCATAATTTTATTTTGTTTGCTTATTCTAATGTGAAGTAATTTTTGTTTTTTTTTTTCTCTCTCTTATTTTGTTTGTTTTATTGATTTAAATTTTATTTGCCATTTGCAATCAATTTTTTCAGCATCGCTGAGCAAATGCAAATAAAAATAAACTGTGTAAATTTTATACACAAAAGATAAGCAAATAAAATGTTAAATAAAATAAAATAAAATAAAAAAAAACAAATTAATGATTTTGCTTTAGAGAGGGGAAATCTATTGAAATAAGTTGGCTTATTCAATTATTTTAAAATAACAAAAATAGTTTTTGTAGAAAACTATTTACTTTAGTAATTTTTATTAATAAATTTAGTTTTTACTGTGATTTATATGGAGGAAATACTTTTTTAAAGATAATCCTTAACAGATTTAAAGTTCTGTAAACCAATTATTAACTTTCCCCTTCGTCTTGTAAGAATTCAACTGATGATTATCAACAGTCCTGGAAGAACTTCAATGCCTTAGAATTCACCTGATGATTATTAATATTCCTAGAAATATTTCATTTCATTCTGAAATAAATCAATTGATAATTAGCAATATTCCTAGAAGAACTTCAGAACTTTATCTGGAAAGAATTCAACTGATGATTGCCTTTTAATTTTAGCTTGAATTGCTTGATATAATATAAAATATAAATATAAAAATTATAAAATATAATATAAAATTTATCTTTACATTATGATTTAACTATTTGTTATTAAAGAAATTGCTTAATCTATTTAAAAAATTTGCTTAGTATAACAAAAAGAAAGTTTTAGAAAGAAGCAATAATATAACATTTCCTCTTATAGGAACTGTTGGATAAAATATAGCCAAGAGTTAATAGCTATCAGCTAAAAAATATGGCAATATATAAGAATCTAACATACCTTTTCCAACAATTTATAGAATTTTTTGTAAAAATTGAAAATGAGAATTATTTATTGCAATAAATTTAACCAATATTTTTATTTTAATTTTTTTTATTTTGTAATTTTTTATATATTTAAAGTCCGGACATAATAAATCGTTTGTCCTTTAAACTTTAAACACTTATTATAATAATTTAACTTCTACTTTAACTTTTGTTTTTTATTATTCAAAATTTATATACAATATCTAAAGTCAGGACATAATAAATCGTTTGTCCTTTAAACCTTTTCTTTTTCTAGCTTTCTAATCAAAATAGGGTATCTAAAAGTTGTGAACGTATGCTATTAATTTTGCTGGCATTGCATTTATTTAAATTGGAAACATGAACAAAAAATAAGCTAACCATTAAATGTCACTTTATCGGCCAGAAACACTGACAAAAGAGAGAGAGAGAGATAGAGAGAGAGAGAAATGGAGAGGGGCAGCAAGCGAGAAAGCAAGGAAAAACTGAGAGGTGTTGATAAAACGATGAATAATATGGTATAGACTTGTTGTTGTTGTTGATGCTGCTGCTCCGTTTGTTGTTGTTGTTGCTGGTGTCATGTTCAAACAGTTTGGCTGAAATGTTGAAGTGTTTACCCAAAAAGTGAGGGAGGACAAGAGCGTAAATCCTGACAGACATTTGTGCCAAAAAATTTGCACAAGGTAGATGAATGATTTTTTTTTTTTGTTGTTGTTTTTTGTTTTTCATTGTTGTTGTGTCTGTCGGCAGTTGTCTGCTTTGACATACGATATATCACATATAATATGATACGATATGATATGATATCATACATTATATTACACACAGGTTAAACATTTAGCAATTAACTCACTTTTCAAGGTGCCGCAACAACCACAAAATACAAAACAAAAGGAAGAGAAGAAACAAAAAAAAACAATACAAACCAAATTACATTTTATTTACTTACATTTTCTTCTTTTTTTTTTTTTTTTTGGTCTGTTGTTCATCTTTTATTTTTTTTTTTCGAGTTTGAGAGAAAATCTACATAATTGCTGTTGCCGCCGCTGTCATAGACAAACAAGCCATAAAATGAGAGAAGAACAAAAGGCCAGACAAAGATGAGCATGGCGGGGGAAAGAGGGTATAAAAAGTGGGTGAGAGGAGATGGGGGGAATGGCATATAATAAGACTTGGCCAGGAATAACAATGGCAATAGCAGCAGCAGCAGCAGCAGCGGCGACAGCGACGTCAGGGGAAAAAAAAAAGCGTATAAAAAGGAAAAGTAAGTAAATAAAAAACGCGTAAAGTGGGTCAGAAGTAACAACACAAGCGTGCAACAGTCAAGAGCGAGCGAGATTCACAGGAAAAACAGTGTGTAAGAGTGATAGAGTGCGAATGAGTAAGGGGGGATATGGAGTGGTAAAGGCAAGAAGTTGCTGCATACTTCAGGGCTGTAGCAATAAAAGGCAACGAGCAATGGCTGGGAAATGGGATTGAATGGAAATGTCTCTGGCAAATATATAGGGTGAGTCCCCAGTCAATGTTTTGGTGTGAACAACAACACAGCAACAACAACAACAACAATAGCAACACTTTTTATGGCCACAAATAGAGTTTTTTTGAATTTGGTCACACTTCTACGGTCAACCAATAAGTCAAAAGAAAGCTAAGTAAATGTTGCCACATCATTTACAGTTTTAAAAGCCTAATGTAAGGATATTTCAAATGAACCTTTTTCCCATAGATTTTTTTTAAAGGCAAGGAAATTGTTTTCCCAGAAAAAAGAAAAGTTTTACTTGATGTTGTTACAGTTGAAGAGAATTAATGCAATTTTATTGAATTTTATAGACGAAAAACAAATAAAAAAAGGAAGCCAAAAGGATTACAACAGTGATGGTGGTGGATCCTTTTTGACTAGAACATAAAAATTCAAGGACTTCGGTTTTGTATACATAAACGAAATAACTTGATATTGTTTAAAAATTCCTTAACAAATTTAAAAATCAATTTTTTCTATTTTAAAATTTATGCAAAAGTAGAAAATATTCTTTTGGCATCTGAATTTTCTTAATTATATTATTGATAGGCAAATTATAAACAAAATTTTATTCTTAATCTTTATAGAGGATGCCAATTGAGGCTAACTCTTGCCATCTTCTTGGCTAACTTAATTGTTGCTACTTCAAACTGCTAACATGTTGCTAACTGTTTTATTCTTAAGTGGCAATCAGCAAGTCAAAGAATTTGCATGGCCCTAACCCTTTTGGCTTTGTGAAACTTTTGTAATGTAGAAAAAAAAACTTTGAAATTTTTTTTTTTAGTTTTTTAGCAAAAACCGAAAACTTTAGTTGTAATTTTCTCATTTAAATGCATTAAGCTGCGCCTAAATGCCGGCAACAACAACAATTTGTATGCCAAAGACCAGGAACAACACACACAAATATTGTGTGAGTGTGTGTGTGTGTGTGGGTGTATATGTTTACTTTCATTTTGCATAACATTAGCGACAGGTAAGCCTGTTAGACAGCAGGTAGCAAAAGTTGAACCTTTGCCTCACCTTTTTTTCAAGTATTTCTTTCTTTTTTTTTATATATTTTTTTGGGGCATTTTTCACTTTCATCAGAGAGAAAGAAAAACGAATGAAACGAAACCGCATAAAAATTGATGAGTTTCGTGTCACAGACACACATACACTCACACATACACACACATGTGATTCTACGCCCACTTTACCCTCTCTTACCAGTCACCTGTGCTGCATGCATTAGGCATGCTCTACTTAATCGCAGCCCGAGCTCTGCTCTGCTCTGTTCTGTTCTGTTCTGTTCTGCTCCTCTCATCAATATGTAAGAGTGCCAAGAACAAACAGCAGTAACAGCAACAACAACACTAAAGAAAAAGCAAAAGGAAAAATCCTTGTATACAAATTAGAAAAGCAAATTGACAGGCAAAGGGAAACCCAGAAACAAAAACGATAAAGTGACGGCAGAGTATACAAAGTGGAGTGAGTGAACCGAGAAAGAGAGAGAGAGAGGTGTACGGAATGGGTTTACGAATGGGCTAGGAAAGCAGCAATGTTAGGAGACAGAACATAAATATTTATTAAAGCTGAACAAGGACATGTGTGTGCGAGAGTGTGTGTGTTTGAGTTAAGGGAGATAAAAAGGCAGTTAAAATTAGTTGACGACATGTGTAAACTTTTTGGAGATAAAGTTTTCCAGTGCTTAAACCGACCTTAAATCCCTTACCACTCCTTTGGACAAAAAAAAAAAAAAAACTATTTAGCATATGTTTGACCCAAAACAAATTTAGCATAATTTAAAAGATACTTTTCTCTATAGCTTCTTTAGTATAAACAGTTTTACTCTAACCGGGTAGACAGGGTAGAATATATATATAAAGAGAGAGGAAGAGTATTCCTTAAGCATAAAGTTAAATAAAAATAAATTTTCATCTTTTTCTTTTACAGAAAACATTTATAAACGTTTGAATTATCAACTACTGTAAGTACACTTTTATTAACAACTGTTTAGGATAATTAAATAACCGAATACTATATTCCTTTCCTCCTTTTTTCACTTTCAATGTATATTTATTCTTACTGTGAACTCAATTAATTATCTTCCTCCTAATCAGTTCTCTAAAATTATAGGGTATTAGAAATATTTAATTTCATGTTTAGCCTACTTTACCTACAGAGTAAAAAAAAAATCAATATTTTATGCTCTAAATCACAACAAATTGCGCGCCTCTTTAAAAAGAAAAAAAATGAAGAAGGTAAACCGCAGAAATGTGGAGAGCAAAAAATAAAAAAGCAAAAAAAAAAAAAAGTAAAAAAGGATGCGGAAACTTGACATGAACTGACATTACAGGCATTAGAAGCTATTAGATAGATAGAAAGCGAAAGAGAGAGAGAGAGAGAGAGGGAGAGAAGGGTGAAGAGGAAAGAGTAAACGAGAGGTAGAACGTTTCGTAAAAAGGATGCGCAAAATGCCGCTGCTCCTCGCATGGTGGCTCTATCAAAAGGCACCTGGCGGGAGGTCCATGGGTCCTTTACCGCTGATGGCTGGTGTAATCATTGGGGCATAGATAGCGGCAACAGCATGAGCATGAGCAGGAGCAGGAGCAAGAGCTCCAGTCAGCCGGTAAGAGACAACGACAGGAAAAGTTGCCATGGCTCACACTTTGCCGTGTCATTGAACGTTGTAATGGCTTTTCCATGCCAGCACAGACACCCATAAAGAGACAACAAGAGAGAGAGAGAGAGAGACAGAGAGCAAGGGGGAAGAGAGAAACTGATGGAAAGTTAGATGATAGAGGTGAGGAAGCATCAGCAGTAAAGGTAAGCATATGTGGCATCCTCCTTGTGTCTAGGTGGAATTTAAATAAATTAATACGCTGTATTAGACACATATTAGCAGAGCGAGCAAAAAGGAAAAAAAAACGAGGAAGCTTTCCGCACTAAAAATCAGCTAAAGTTAAAGGTGAAAGTGCATGTGGCAGGCAACACACACACAGACACAGTGTGTGTTAGTTACACCTGAGTGAGTTTCACGTTTTTGCAGCTGCTACTACTACAACTACAAGAGGAATTCAATAGCAAATGCATATTTAAAAAGTTCCCTCAAATGTATGCTATGGTAAATTTCTAGATAATAACAGCTGAAGAAACGAGAAATTATTTAATAGAGCTATAAATCAGAGACAGAGAGAAAAAGAGAGAGAGAGAGAGGGAGAGAGATAGAGAGTAGAAAGGTAGACCGCAATAATAGTATGGTTTCTCTCATTCCTCAGAGACGAATACCTCTCGATCTACTCAAAAGTTTTTAATGAAGGCAAATATGGGTAATTTTTTTTTTTCTTTTTGGGATTCTCCCTCAAAAAGAAAAGCAAAACAAAACGAAGACACAAAACTTTTGTCAACCTTTTTCGCCTGAAATCTAACAAAATGAACGTAGGGAGAGACTTTTTTTGTTGTTGTTGTTGTTGTGCCATTGTTCTCGGGTTTATTGAAATAAGAAACGAAAAACTTCTAAGAGATAATCTCAGTTTTATGAGGTTTTTCTTACTGCTTGCAGGTATGCAAAAAAAAAAAAAAAAACAATTTGCCTCAATGATCTCATCTCATCTTCGTCCCTTTCTCTCTCTCTCTCATTCCCTATCTCTTATCTCAGCAATTTTCTTCTCTTTCGAATGTAAAGAAAAAGTTTATTATGCCATATATTATGAGCCTTCCACTTTTATTTATATGCAAGCAAAGTGCAATTATTTTCCTCACTACCAAACCCTCCCCACATCTCCCACCTCATTGAGATAAATATGCGCAAAGAGCAAACCAATCATCGATAAATTCTCTGTGACAACAGAGTCAAAAAAAAAGTAAAGAAGGAAAAGGAAGAGGCATCAGCAACCTAAAAAGCCACGAAAAGAAATCAATTTCCTGTGCTGGCGACTTCTTCGACTTCGACTCCATTTTCCTCGTCGTTTTGTTGTTGGGCAAATAAACTTGCCAGGGCTAAAACCACTCAAGGCTACTACGACAACCTCGACAACAGAAGAGAAATGTAGGAATAAGGGGAGCTTACTCTATACAATATATTCAAATATATGTATGTATATAATATATATATATATATGTGTGTGTGTGTATATTAAGCGTGTGTCTATGTTTGTGTGTGTGTGTGTGTGTATGTGTATATGTGAGTGCTATTCACTTCCTATTACCAAGGTAAACAAAAAATTTTATTACCTTTTTATAGGCAAAACGGAGTCACAATGTCGCAGGAACTGAACAAGTATTGCAAAGAGAGGGGGAGGTGAACGAGCAATGGTACGGGGTGGATAAAGTGAGTCAAATAGAGGAAGATACAACAAACTATATGCATAAGCCATATAAAAAAATCAAAGAACTAAAAAAAAAAAAACAGTTATAGGAATGACAAGACGAAGAATTTAATACTCTAAAATAGTTTATAGTTCTATCGAACTGAATAATATTTGTAACCTAGTTCCTTAGTATTTGAAAGTTTCAGGAAATAGAGGGGATTTAAGCAAGGTCTTAAAAGGTTTTAACGATCTTATATGAAAATGTGTTGACAAATATGATATGACAAATAGTATAGAAAGATCTTTTCTTATATTTTTGGAAAAAATAAGAGATATTTTAAATTTTAAAACAAATTTGTTTATATCTTTAAATATGGCATATTAAGTAAAAGATTTTTGTTTTTGAGATTATTTATGTGTTCTTTCTTAGATTGTTAGCTGATTCTAAAATTATTAGCTTATATTTTATATATAATTATATTATTTTATATATTTATATATAATCGTTCTTCAAGCTGATCTTTCTCCTATACCATTTTTGAACCATTTCATATACCGATATTTAGTTTTCTTATATCTTTCTATATAGCATTTATCAACTAATCGGTTCTTAAATTATTTATGCCATATCTTCAAAAGATTTTAAATAAATTTACATAAATATATGTGGATAAAGTCCTCTTTGGAAAGAATTACTAAACAAAGAAATGCTTTTATCTTCTACTTTGAGTCATGATATAATGATACAATAAATTGTTTATATTATTATTATTATTATAATAATTAAGATTGTGGTCTTATAGATAAATCTAAAGCGGAGGTAGCCATACCTATAAGAGTTTTCGGTTATTGTTTATAGCCGATCAATTATCTTTTCAAATATTATATAATAAAGACAGAAAATATATATCTCCTTTTCTGAAAATATATAATCTTTAACATAAAAACCAGAAACTTTATAACATATATCTTTATATATCTTTAGTTAAAACATATGCTTGCCTACACCGTATTATCTTATTTTTAAAAGGATATATATAGTAAATCGTAGCTATATTATTCCTGTTTCAAGAAAGTACATAAAACTAGTCACTTAATAGCTTAGGTCCTCAAACATATTAATAACTCAAACCATAAAAATCTTAAAAATTTCATTTCTATTTATATTTTATACAACAAATGCTTCAAAAGTGTTAATATACCCCTTGGTATACTGCATATTATAGTGTATATCAAGTAAAAGATGGCGGGTACATAATTTTTGGTAGTAAAAACGCAACGACGCGGCTCAGCTCAGCTTGTAGAAATAAATTCCATTTGAACTGAAGTGAACTAAATTGAATTTGCAATGACATCACTCGACATGGAGATACAAAGACAGAGATAGACAAACAGATTGACTTAGCGACAGACAGAGAGAGAGAGAGATAGAGATATGTAGTTATATAGAGCTAAGTTCTATAGTCTCTCTCTCTACTGTTGCTGATAGATGCAGATTAATCGGTTTAAATCATGATGTGTTTGAATGCCTTTCATGTTGATGATGATACTGATGAAGAAAGCAATGTGGGGAGAGGTGGGACGGGACGGGGACCCTGTGGCTACTGTGTCTGCTGATGTTGATACTGATGATGCCTCAAAATGTGGCCATGTGTGCCAAGCTAAAGCCATATAAATGGTCTCTCCCACTCTCTATAGATCTCTGCCTCTCTTTCCTGCTCTGCCTGCCTCTCTGTTTCTCTCTCAGTGTTATTATCTATATCTTTCTCTGTCTTGCTTTGGCATCTTTTAATTTTTGGATTTATCAAGGCTAAATAAATTTGCACATTTTTCGTGCTTTTTTTCTATATGTGTATATTTATACTTTAGCCATCATCAGCAGCGGCGAGTGAAAATAATTTACTTACTATGCCAAAAAGTTTTTTTTTTTTTTATTATTTTTTATATCGCTTCTAGCTCTTGAGAGTTCAAAAGCCACACACACTTACACACAAAGGCAATACACACATTGTGTCTATATAATTATATATATCTAGATACATATTAGTAGAACTCAAGGTTGATTAAACAAAAATAATTATTAGATAGCAACCGCACTTATTTAAGAATTAATGAATATGAAAACTATTGAAGAAGTTCCCATACAATTCAAAAGATAATTTTAACTAACAAATCTAAAAGAATTGTATTATATATAGTTATACCATAAGTAAACTTTCTTTTTTTACTATTTCAACAAACATCTACAGAAAGATTTATCTTTCTTGTCCTTATCTTCAATACTAAAAATGTTTATTATAAATTAAGAGAATTTTAATTAAATTTGTGTAAATCTTTTTCTGCTTAAATAAAAGTTAACACTTGAATAAATTTCATGTAAAAACTTGTTAAAATTTACTCCAGCATTAAATTTTAAAACAATTTGCACATTTGTTTTCTTAGTATCGATATTATTATTATTTGCTCGATCTGGTCAAGTGTGGCAAATATCTTGATAATTGGACAGCATCAATAAACAAGAACAATATATATATATATATATACATAGATTTCTGTAAACATATACAAAATTCATTCAGACGATAGTAAAATAGATAAAATGGCAGCTTAAATTCATATTTATGTTGCAAAATGCAGTTGCAACAAATGACAAACAAATTGAAAACAAGTCAGCAGTGTAAGGGGAGGAAAAAAAGTGAAGAAGAAGAGGAGACCTTGAGCCACAAAAATTCTGAGAGCTAAATGTGGCAGAAAAATATTTTCATATATATTTTTTTTTCTCCTTGCGGTTGAATAAATAAACCAAAGCCACGAAGTAAGAGAAAGAGACTGGGAGGGATACTCTTTAAAAGATTGAGTGGTAATGAGGAGAAGCTGCAGCTGCTGTGGAGTAAAAAGGAAGAAGGTTGCCGCTTGGGGCACGAGTCTTGGTGGCAGATTGCTGCAATTAATCAAAAACTCAAAATTCTGCAGAATTTGCAGTCAGCAACAAGACACAGAAAATGTCAGTCAAGTGTTTTGGAAAAAAAAAGAAAGGGTGCTGAAAGCGTAAGGGAAAAGTCAAAAAGGCAGGCAGGCAGGCAGCCAGTTGAAAGCTAAGAGAGAGGAAAGAAAGGAGAGAGGGGGGTAAGGCTGACTAACATATGTTTGCAGTTTGACTTTGACTGCTGTTGCTGCTGCTGCTTTTGCTGTTTTCCTTTGTTTAAGTTTCATTTCAACGCGCCTATTAAACATTTTCTTGACGCCTCTTATGGGTAGTTCCTCTCTGCTTATATCCCCCCATTCCATCTCTCTTCCGCATGCTTTAAACAACTTTTTCTCTTTCCACCCCCCCCTCCCCACCCTTATCACATCTTTTTTCAAAAGATGGTTCATATTTTTGTGTTTATTTTCGAGCATTGCTCGGGCATTTTTTTTTATGTTTTAGCTTAATTAAAAAAAATAATTAAACAATGCTTGCGAGAATGCTGAATAAAAAATGAAGAATTCCTTTTCAGTAACTTAAACAACGACTATTAAGTACCCTATTTTAGGATTAAATAGAATTTATAATATCTTGTTTTTAAGTGAAAGTTTATAGAATATAGAATATATAGTAAAACATTCTTAAGTTTTAGTTTTATAATCAGAATTCCTTTGCCAAACCCTTTCAGTTTCTTCTATATAATGAATCTTAGTCACCTGCAGTCTACTTAAAGTGAACTTGGATAAAAAATTTCTCCAAAAATAAATATTTAATCATTAACCACAAATTTTTTCTCTATTGACTAAACTTTTTCTCATGTCTTTATAACCCTTTAGAACATATCTCCAAAAGGGTATAAAAAAGATGTTGAAATTTTGCACAATTTTTTTTTTGGGCAAACTTTTTGTTTTTGCCGTTTTTTTGTTGTTTTTTGTTGTTGTTTTTGTTATGTTATTATGACTGTGAGAATTTAATTTGCATAGTTGCTCACATGCTAAATGTAAATTATATACAAAATTACTTTTGCTTTCAATCAACAGTCTCTATCTAATCTCATCTCTTAGTTCTTTTGAAAACGGCTTCGATTCTTTTGAACTGTTTTCTCAATTAATGTTAGTCATTCTTAAGTCTATAAACTTTGGCGAGATATCTCCAGTTTGTTTTTTTTTACTACAAGTACACTTCGATTTAGTCATCAACTGCATCATCATCATCAGCAGCAGCAGCAACAACAACAACCACAAGTACAATAATATAAATATAAGGCCTTGCCTTGGCTTTCAATTGCTGTGTGAACTCACAGAACAGAATTGAATGACTCAACTGACTCATTTCCCAACATTCACATACTCACCACACACACTCTCTCTCTCCCTCTCTTCTTGTCGTAAGGCACATGTTCTCTATGTGTTTTTAACTCGCACGCGTTTTATATGCAAATTTAATTAGTAAAAAGAAATGACGATGATGAGGGGCAGAGCGGAAAGCGGAAAGAGAGCGGTATCAGTAGAGTAGGTGGTGGCAAGGGAGGGGGCTTGTATCACTGATCAAATATCTGCCGCATTGGCAAGTACTTTACTCTATCAATTCAATTCATTCCAATCGCATTCCAAACAAGTCAACATTAAGTTGATAACCTAAAAGAATGCTTTAATAGAATACGAGTAAATATATATATTATTTCAATTTTTTGTTTTTGTTTTTGTTGTTGTTTTTGTTTTCGGCCATCAGGTTCATATGACATCATCATAACGTATCAATAGAAGAAAAGAAACTAAATAAACGCCAAACGTTTTGTTTAACAGTTAAAGCCATTCATAAACCAGTCCGAATGTTTATCAAAAAAAAACAAAAATAAAATCCAAAAAAAAATAAAAAAAAATATGCATAACCAAACCAACAAAATTATATAATATATATAGGTATATATACAAAAGCGCAGCTAAAACTTTAGAGTAGTTTTACCTAAATGCCAGAGGCGTTAGCCCAAAAGGGTTTTAAATTCTATACGTGAAAAGTAATTGATAGGTTTTTGAAAATTGATATTGGGTTGAAAATATTTCGTTTGGAATTTTCAAATGTTATATTAAAATATTTTAATCTGTTTTAGTGCTAGCCATATTAGTTTACCAAAGATTGTTCACTCTATAGAATTGTTTAATAAATCCAAACTTTGTAATCACTTAATATTTATTAAATTTTTTAAGTAAATTATTTGCTTAAGTCACATTTGATGTCTTTTATTTAAAAGCTAATGCTCAAAAGTTTACTTTAATAAATAATAGATTGTTAAATTTAATAGAATATTAAATTTAGACTTATTCTTCATACAACTTTTACGAACTTGGCTCAAAGATCGCTTCACTTAACTAAAATAATAGTTTGGTTTGGCAAACTAGTAAAACTTTTACTAAGAAATATTATAAACTAGTTAAAATTTAAATATTGAATCTTTTTACTAATTTTTACTAATAAATTATTCTAATAAACTAATAATAAAATATAGTTTTTCATACTTTGATATGATACTCAATACTTAATAAGTTTCGTTGTAAGTAAATATTATATTTGAGGAATATATTAATTAATTTTATTTATTTACATTATAAAAGTTTCATATTTAAGGAATATATTAATTAATTTATTTAATTAATTTATTAATTTATTTGCCATATGCAATTGCATACACCCGCCGCTAGTTATAGCCACTAAAAAATATATATTAGAATATAAATTAAATAAGAATTTGATTTGAAAAGTTAAAAAGTTTGAAACTTAGCAATTGACAAATGTTAAATATGAAATAGAAAATTGGTATTATATATAATGTATAGTAATTTATAGTAAACAATTCCTGGTAAAGAAATGAAATATTATATTCAAATCAAAAAACTCAAGCTTTGCTGCTTTTTTCTGATTTTAACTAATTAAAGTATTTTTAAATTCTTTTTTTTTTAAAGTAATCGAATTTTAATTGGTTTAAGCTAATTTTTATTAGTTTAAACTTAAACAAAGTTATAAATGTTGTTTAGACTTGGTACTAAAAAGTAATATAAAGCTGTGATAATAAACATTTTTATTCATATCTGTTCCCAGCTTAAGGAAAAACTACTTTTTAAATTAAAATTAGATTTTCAAAGATGAGAAAAAAATATCCAAATTAAGCTTAAACAATAGAACATTTGTATAGTAGTCAACGTAGATCTTTAATTGTAAAAGTATACAACAATTTGTTGACAATTTAATAATTATATTTGTTATACAACTCAATTGTATATATAAAAATAGACTATAAGTGGGTTAATAGGACCCAAAAGTGAAAATCTGTTTAAATTAAAGTAATTTTAAAGTTTTTTCGGAATGGTAAAGAAATGCAAAAGTCATTTAGTTGCCTTTGTTAAGGCAAACAGTCGAATGAGTCTGATATCTACTATCAGATACTATATTATTATATATCTATATAGTTAGATTTTTATGGATAAAGTCCGTTTTTATTTAGTATAGTTAATCTGAAAATATTTTAATTCTCCTTTTTAATAATTTTTTAACTACGTTTATGTTTGGCTCTTCATCATCTTCATGCTCATCGTTAACATCATCTCATATCCATGATATCAGCGCCATGAAAAAACATTTGCCGAAATTAGCATATCTCCATGGACAGACACAGAGGCAGATTTAGAGGCAGAGGCAGAGACAGAAGCAGAGGCAGAGACAGTGACAGAACTCAGTAAACTCGCTTGCCCATCCACGTTGTGTTTGTCAGGTAGTTTGAAATTGAAATTCAATTTCGTTTTCTTTTCAAATTAAAATTTTTTCTTTTTTTTTTTTTGTTGTTTGTTGTTGTTGTGTTTTTGTTTGCATTGGAATTTGAATATCAAATTATGTCATTTGTTTATATACGATAAAGGAGAGAAGATGAAGAACAAGCAAAGTTTATAAACAAAACAAAATGCCGAAAAACAAAAGCCCAAAAAATACAAAAAAAAAAAAAAAAAATGTTAAAAAATAAATGCGAGAAACTTGTTTTAGCGGCAACTGCAACTTGAATGAACCAACAGTCAACAATCTCTCAGGTCTCCATATATATATATATATATAAATATATATAAAAATTGAATTAACTTGGCTCGTAGAGTGATTTATGCCCCAAGCTGGTTATAAAGTTACAACAACAACAAATTATAGATCATATCAAAAGGCAATAACAAAATGAAAAACCGGTTTAACTTTACGTATGCATTTATTTTTAGGTCTTCACTTTGTTATTTGTTGTTATTTTGTCGCTTTTGCTTTTATTTAGTTTACATTTTTTTTTCTTTTTTGTTATTTTTGTTTATTGTTAGCCAAGTTTTTTTTTCACATAATCGTGAGAAATTTCGCTTAAAACGCTAATTAAGCTGAAAGTAAATGAAGAATACATTGAGATAAGGCCGATGGCTCACAGTTAGCGACAAAAGCCAAAGCCAAAGCCGAAGTTAAAGTATGACCCAAAAATGTGACAACGAACTGGCCAACAGCAGCTGCAACACGTTTACAACTGCAGTTGAATTCTGTTAGCCGGTTTTTAACTTGCGTAACAATTTTTGCTTTTTTTTTTTGGTCAACCGGCGAATGGCGTCTCAAATGCCATTAGAATAAATTTAATGAATTTCTGACTCTACACACAAACACACACATAGATACACACACACACAGATACATGTGACTCATTAGAGCATCCGTTTTGGCCGGCCATTGACTATTAACACAAATACGTTTTGGCAACGTTTTGGCCACGTTTTGGCAGGTGTGTTTTTCTATCTCCTTCTCTTTCGCTCACTTGTCTTGTTTGTTGTCTGTTGTTTTGCCAATGCAGCATTACCATATTTAATAAGTCTCTGGCTAAAACATGTGATGTGAATTATAAATTTTTTGTTAGCAGCAGTAGAATGAATGCACATACCAGAGACAATGCGAGCCTCCATTTGCCAGTTACTAGAAGACTTACACAAATTTATATTATACATATGTAATACTTTTTCCATTTTTTTTATTTTTTTTTGCTTTCTAGCTGCAGGCCAATAAAAACAAATGGCCAAAAGCAGAAATATTTGTGCAGCTGTTACAGCTAACAACGAAAGAAATAAAAAGCAACGCAAAGGACTCGAAAATGCGAATAAAATGAGCATCAGACGGAAACTTTGAAAAAAAAAAAAATATAGAAAAAAAGTAGAGAACCCAAAGTATTAGAAAACTTCCTTGTTTGGATACCCTTAACAAAACTAACTACATATATTAAATAATACAAAAAGATATACATTGAAAATTACTTGATAACTAGGAATAACAACTTAAAGTCAGATACATAAAACCCTTTTATATCTTATAAACAAAAATTTGTTATAAAATGTCAACTATTTTAATTTCTTTGCATTAGAAATCTATATTAAATTGTTTTTCACACATAATTAATTAATTTTAATATCTTGTCATAAATGTTTAAAAGTTAAAAAGAGTCAAAACTCAATGATTGTATTTCTACTTATATATATATAATTTTATTTGCTTAAAGGAATGACATTTATGATATATTTATTACACAGAAATCAAAATAATAGCATCTGTTTGTGTCATTGATACAAGAAGGAGCATTTGCCAATATATAAGGGTTTGGTTTAAACTTGTCAAAACTTTTGCCATAACATTTCAATTGATGCACAAAAGTTTCTACCGATAAATGTTTATTTTATGGCCAAGTGAATGAAACGTTTAAAAGCGTTTGCAAAGACTTGAGAAGCTATCTCATTAGACAAATTATTGATTGAAATTAAATTGATTTGGTTTAAAATATTAATCAAGATGCCACTATAAAGATTAACAAAGATGTCACTACAGGGTTTTTAAGGAAAATAAATCAATTTGCATTTAATAATATTAAATGTTCTATTTCTTTGATTTGTTATTAATAAAACTTTTTATAATTCTTTATATATATATATCCCAGAGGAAAAGAGAAATATATAGCGTTAGGATTGGTAAAAGGATGTTAATTCAAGATTCTTAAGCAAAATCAATCGATTTGCATTTAATTATATTAAATAATTTTTTTATATTAATAATTTTCAGATATCTGTCGGTTTCTTTGCCAGAAATAGTCTCTAAATTTCAAGCTATATGGTTCAAACTTGGTAGATAAGCTCTTTAGTTAATCAGGCAGATCAAGTATGAAAATAAGTCGGATCGAACAACAATAAGATTGACTTCATTGAAGGGTAAGGTAGAATAATAATATTATTTAGAATTCTTTATATCTTTATATATTATAGAAGAATAGAAAAAAATATAGCTAAAGGATTAGAAATTTAAAATTAAATGATAACATTCATTCGGTTCGGTTCCCAAAAGTTTACTTAATATCAAACCACATTTAATTCGAAAAATCCTTATTCACTTTTTAACCTCGTCAAAAATTGACTTTTGCTCATTCAAATTCTTATTATCTCGTTTTTTGTTTTCTTATTCAATGAACTTTTTCCTTAAGTTGACTTTTTCTTTTCCCAATTTTCTGTTAGGGTATTTACCTTGCTTAAATATTACAACTTTTTTTTCTCTGTTACATCTTCTTTTTTTTTTGTCTTTTGGTCTCGCTAAAATTTTACATTTCATATGCAGCAAGCATAATTATCATAAATAAAATGTAGAATTTTTTATTTTCTCTTATTCTCTCTTTTGTTTCTCTTTGTTTTATGTCTGTTTTTTCTGCAGAGAAAATGGCTAAAGTCAGCTCAGCTTTAGTTTCGACTAACAAGTTAGTGGTACTCTATGTTGGAACTACTCTTGCAATGGCTCTAGCCTGACAGCAAAAGAAAATTGTTTTGTGGCTTGTCTTGGCCTAATCTTTAAGCCGCTTAAAGTTTCATGCAAAAACACAATTTGCCACAATAACCTTCAGCAATAGCAGCAGCAACAACAACAGCAACAGAAACCACCAACTACTAATGCAAAAAAAAAAGTGCCACAGTTGGCACTAGCCTCGAATCCAGCCTCACCCCCATAATACCCCTCACTCAACATTCTGTTCACTTCTCTGCCCTACACCCACACCATTCTGCTCTCCTATCCTCTCTTCACCTAAGTTAGCTGCATGCAATTTCTCGTGTTAACGAAAGTTTTTGTGGCCAAAAAAAAAAAGGCAAGAAAAAATTCGCTTTTCTTTTGTTTAGTTTACTTTGCTTGTGTGAACGACAACAAAAAACAAAAAAACGAAGAAAAAAAAAAATGGAAAAGCCCTGCGACAACATGCAAGCAACAGCAACAACAACAAGCATGCGGAAGCAGGACGACGCCAGGACCCAGGCCTAGTGCCGTCGCCGACTTCTTCGCTCTCTCTCCCTCCCCTCTAGCCAGTGAAACTCGTCGCGTGTTTTTGCTGATATTGCCACTAAACGCTGAGGCATACTTTTAGGCGTCTGACTGGCGCGCCTACATGACGTCGCACGTTTCCTGTGCCAACAGCAACAGCAAGAAAAACAACAACAACAATTCGAGCGCAACGGCCCAAAAATAATAATAGTAGTAATAATAATAGTAGACGGGCCAACGGCCGCAGCGGCACAAAAATTCGAAAATAAAAGCAAAGCCCCCAAGCTGCCTTTTCCCGTCCCTCTATGTATATATATCTTTCTCCCCTCTTTTAGTCCTGCTGGCAACTAGTTTATGAAAAGCACTAAACTTTGTCCATTGCCTTCTTTTTTGTTGCAGCAACAGCAACGGCAGCAGCACTGGCAGCAGCAGCAGCAGCAGGTGTCGTTGTCGCGTACATATGCTGCCACAGTGTTGTTACTTTAGCCTCTTCGTTTTTTTCCCTCGTTTTTTGCTTCTTTCTTTTCTTTTTGGTGGGTGTAAAAACAAAAAAGTGGCCAACGTGAGCTAACAGGAATTTTGTGTAGCACACAAGTGAGATGAAGTTTGATTGCACTTTTGCCTATTTTCTTTTGGTTTCTAACTGAAAATGAAGAACTAAGAAAAGGGAAACTGTAGAACTAAGAGAACTGCGAATTCTAGTAGAAATCTATTTCAAAACTAAGATTAAACAGATATTTGTCTTATATCTTTTATATATTATAAAAATTTCTGTAGTTTTCTATGGAAACCATTAAAAAAAAAGAAGGATTATCTTAAGTCGGTGGCACTAAAATTCCAGTTGCAAATCCACTTTTAACATTTTTCATTAAACGAAAGCATAGACAAAGAAAGAGCAAGAGAACTCCATCAAAAGGGGACCATGGTTATATGGTAAAGGATTAGTCATGGTCATGTCACAAAGAAATTAACATTTAACTACTTCTATATTTAACTAACTTTATGTATCTATATTCCGACTTAAACTTTGATGATTTAGTTTTTATTTTATTTTGGTTAATATAAAGTAAATTTTTTGTTTTTTTTGCTAGACTATTTGGTTAGGTGTTTTAATGTGGCCAATCTGCATAGTTGTTTTGTGTTTTCGCCTTTTTTTTTTCTTCACTTGACAGTGGCCATATGTGTTTAGCCGTATGTGGTGTTGCTTAGGTCCTTTTTGCTCTTTGCTGTCTTTGTGTCTATGTCCCTTTTGAGTTGAATGTTTGTTGTTGTTGTTGGTGGTTATTGTGTTTGTGCAGTCGAGCTTAACACCCCAAAAACATGGCCACAAAACGCCGCCACAGCAGTCACTTAAGAGTCAACTGCTTGCCATACCCGTTGCCATTGCTCCTGCTCCTGCTGCTGCTCTTGCCTGATAATGATCAAGGCGACCAGCCGTTAAAGTTGTGCTATTGTTTTTGTGCAACGTGTGTGTGTGTGTGTGTGTGTATGTGTGTGTGTTGGCTTGGGTTTGTTGGGTGTTACTTTACCCCATCCTTTTTACTTGCTCCTGTTCGTGGTGAACCTTTTGTAATTGCTGTTGAATTGATGGCAATGGCGTCAGGTGAGCTAGTGGCGCCATTTTTTTGGCCAGCAATTTGCAAATTGTTTTCAGGCAACATATACATACATATCTGGATATATATATATACAACAAAGAGGATTTACAACTAGTAACTTGGCGCCGCTTAAAGTTTAGACTCCATTAAATGGAGTAGGACTAGAACTCGCACTAGTGCTAGGACTAGGACTAAACGAAGAACTGGCAACTGGTACTGTTGGGGGTCTACGTTTAGGTATGTCGCATGAAATATGTAAAATATATTTCTCGTCTGTTGCATAGCTCCAAGGCGTAAATGAGGCAAAGGCAAAGGGTAGGTTAGCTTTCATACTCGCTCTCTCTCTCTCTCTCCATCTCTGTCTTTCCATCTCTTTAGATCTCTCTCTCTCTCTCGCTCTCCTTTCTAGTCTCTCGTTTATATTCACTCCTTTCACTGTCTGGTCTGGGTTGTAAAGTTATACAAATTAAAATTCAATTGTCTGCAGGCAGGTCACAATGCAGCTGCAGCTGCAGCAGAGGCTTTGTGTTGCTCGATGAAACGAGGTTAGCTAGCAGTCGAGGCAAAGAGATGTAGGAGGTGAGAGCAAGGTGGCATTGGTGACGTTGACTGCCTGCCTGCCTGGCAGTCAGCATATGCCTAGAGGCCAGGCTCAGGCTCTCACTCTCTCTCCCACTCTCAGCTGTTCCAACAAAAGGCCCAAAACTAATGCATTTGCCAAGTCATAGACAAAAGCTGCCTGCAATTTGCACCCTTTGCTATATATGCCTGACACACCCACTGCAGGTGCCGGTTTGGCCTTTAAGCTCTACCATTCAAACCCCTCCCCCCCTGTTTCTCCCTTTAACTCATACTCCTTCTATCTTATAGTCTTCATCCCTTTAGCTGCACTTTCCATTTTGTGTAAAGACAATGAACTTTCTAAGCCAAAAAAATGCCTCGGGATGTAAGCAGGATAAAAACCAACTGAGGCATAAAGTGTTTTATTGTTGTCCAGAATCCTGTTTCGCAAATGCAATTTTTTTAAAGCATACTTATCTGGGAGTGAACACACCTCTCCCCCTTTTTACCATTCACTCAATCTTAAAGTTATCACAGAAAGAAAAATCATCAAATACAACGAACCTGCAATGAAAAGAAAATAGAAATAAATTTTATTAATCAATTTGATTTTTGTTATTGCTCAAGGCTCATTCGATAGCCAAATTGCGTTTTTAGCAAATCATAAATAAATACCAAAACAAATCAAGGATATTAAACGAAGTATTAATGCCCTCTTAGTTATTATTTTTATATTTGTTATGTTTGCTGGAAAAGCAAAGAAACAGTTTCTATTGAAATCTTAGTCAAGTTATTTTTGAAGTTTATATTTTAGATACATTTTTAAAGAATTAATAGAACTTTTTTTTTTTGTATTTCTGCTTAAATTTTGTAAATATTTTCAAAGACAGATTCTAACTACAAAATCTTTATTCTATGGATATTTCTTTTCCGCCTACAAAGAAGTTTTTTTTATGCAAAGAAAATATACTTAAAATATTTAAGTTTTATTTTTTATGTTTTGAGGTTTAATTTGGGATAAAATATAAAAATGTTTAACAACAAGAAAACACCTAAAGATCAAGCTAAATATATAAACTAGAGAATCTAGTCGATTTGACATATATTAAAAATATATATTCCCCAGTTTCAAAGACTTACTTAAGTCTTACTATGCCTTAGCTTAGTTTTCTCTAAGGAGTCAAAGGATATTCAATTATATAAGTAGCTAAGAATGCTGAATCTTATACTACTCAAAGTATTTGCCATATATAGCAAACTATATGATTATTTATTCTCAATAATTTTCATTTCCTGATATCTCAAAAGAGAAAGAAATCCATTTTCAAATGCATTTAGCTAGTCGTCAATACTTCATTTCTATGAAAGGGTAACAAAATATGAATAAACAAACGAAATATTTTTTTTTGTGACCATTTGATGCTTGCTTGATTGCCACAATTTTGCTTTTTGTTGTTGTTATTGTTGCTGAGAAAGAGCAAACTGAAGATTTGATTATTGAAAGGACAACAATCCCAAATGAGACCATGAAAAAGTGGACAATAAATGAATGTAATGGCAAATGCCTCGAAGAAAATGCTATGCTGACCTCAAAAGAAAATAATAAAACAACAACATAAAAAGAAAAAAGCCGAAGCCAAAATAAACAAAACTGGGGAAACAAGTGAACAGCAGCAGCAGCAGCAACTGTAATTGAGTTGGGGCAGTTTATTTGCTGGCTGGTAAAGGGGAGGGGGTCGGACTAGGGTGGTCAGTTAGGCGGCATCATAATTTTCGACTTTAATAAATATTGCAAAAGTCTCAAGCTTCAACGCCTGGCGGCAATTCTCATTACTTGAGTAACGGCAGCAGCGGCGGCGACAGAGGCAGCAGCAGCAACAGCAACATGCCTGCAGGACACATAAGCAACATCAGCGGCAGCAGCAGCAACAACAACAACATTAACCGTTTATAATAGAGTTTGCCTTTTTTTTCCGCGCTCATTTTCATCAAGTTTTCTTTTTTTTTTCTCTTAACTCACAGCTGTGTTTTCTTTTCTTTCGCTTTTCTTTTTGGCCTTTTTTCCATCTCTTCTTTCTTTCTTCTTAAGCAAAAGTTGCGCTTTTCTTATTCTTTTACATTTTTTTTTTCTGTCTTCTTTTTATTGGATTTTATTTTCTGTTCTGTTATTTATATTTTTTTCTCTTTTTTTTTTTTTTTTTTTGTATGTAGTTTTCTCTTTTCCTCTGAGTATAAAAAAAAAAAAATTAATTTGCAACTTTTTGCCTTTGGCATAAAAATATTTACAATAAATTGAGTTTTCTTGACTCGGACTCTCTCACTCTTATTACGCTCTATCTCTCTCTCTCTCTCTCTCTTCTTAAATAAACCTATTGAATTTTTTCGCTATTTGAGATTTGATTTTGATTTCATATAAAATGCAACAATAATAGCAATTGCAGTAAAAACTTTAAAAACTGGAAGCGAAACTACAAACAATAGAATATTGCTAAATCGTGTGAGTGGTGAGAGAAGAAGAGGGGAGGGAGCTAGGCGATTATAGAGTGGCTAGAGAGCTGCCAACAGGCATATATGTATGTAGTCAGTATAGGCAGCCAATATCTGCATTATTGAAGTTTTTCGCGTGAAAAACAATTAACCGCAAGCAATTTTGTGCTAACCCAAACCCAAAACCGATTTCAAACCCAAGCTCGCACAGACCCAGACACCAGACAGAGGACAATGGACAGTGGACTGTGCGGACTTGTGAATGGCAGACATTGGTGCTAAAGAGGGTTGCTGCCAGTCATCCTTCTAACATGACGTTCAGTTTTTCATAGACCAAAATCAACTGAAATATATACATATATATGTATAGGGTATAGGAAGCTTTGTCATTAGGATTGTTCAAATTATTTATAGGTTTTTTAACTAACTTTAATTGTAGTTTAATTTAATGGAAAATTGGTTTAACAAAATTAGAAATTTTAATAAAATAAATGTAACTTGAATTTGAGAAGTTTAAGTTGAGAAATTTGATCAATTGTTGGTTATATTTAAGATATTAAACTTATAACTTTTGCTAAGATATGGAAAAAATTATATACAGAAAATAAAGCTGTTGAATGAATCTGGTTTTTATAGTTATTTTTTAATAAATTTAATTAAATTTTAAAACACTTTATATATAAAAAAAAATTGCTAAAGTGTTTGATTTTAATACTAAAAAAGAAAATTAAAGCAAGCTCAAATTGTTTGATTTTAATATTGAAAAAATTGAACCAAAAACAAATTTTTTAATATTATTATTAAAAATAAATTAAGCAGTTTTCATCTCCATATAAAAGTCTAAATTTAAATAAATTTCAATTAAATTATATTATTAATAATTGAAATTGTTTGATTTTAATATTGAAAAGATTTTACCAAAAGCAAATTGTTTGATTTTAATATTAAAAATAAATTACACAATTTTTATTTCCTCAAAAAAGTCGAAATAAAATGATTCTCAAATATTTTATATTAAAATTAATTGATTTAATTGAAAAAATAAATATATTATTATATATTTATTTTTAAATTTCTTTTGATTAAATAGATTCTCATAAAAAAATATGTGGCTAATTTTTATTAATTAATAACAAACTTTTATTTAATTTAAAAATTTTTATTTTTGCATTTCAAACTGCAAATAAATTGTTAAAACTTTTGATAAAAAGTTGTGTGAGGAAAAAACCAAAAAAATCTCTATTAAAACTCTGCTTTAATTTTTCCCCAAATAAATAAATATATAGAAAGAAAATATAATAAATATTATAAACTTAAAAATATAAAAAAAATATAATAAAAATTATATACTTAAAATATTGTTTAAGAAGTATTAAATCCTTGCCCATAGTTCAATTTTCTTTTGTGCCTTAATTCTCATTTCTAAGGAAAGAAAATTTCATATCCTTACAATATCTATTAAAGAGTATTAATGCGTTGTCTATATAGTTCAATATTCTTTTTCCTTTAATTCTCATTTTTATGGAATGTGTTGAGAAATTTTATCATATTTTGTCTGCATGGCATTTAATATGTGAGCTGTGTACAGATGCGGTAAATTTTTAATGAAAAAAAAGGCAAACACAAAAGGAACAGCAGCAGGAGCAAGAGCAGGAGTAGCAGCAGATAGACAGACACTAAGGTAAGGGAAAGCAGGAAAGAATCGGTAATGGGGGAAACAAAGGGGAGAGTGAGTAGGTTTCGTAGTTGCTTAATTTTATCCTTGATCTGAGCCTGAAGGCGACAAGCTTCAAGTGCGTTTGCAGCAGTCAAAGGAAAAGCATTTGATGTTTTTAATTGAGAGCTTTTTGCAACACTTGAGAGCAACACTTACAGCACACACACTCACACACACACATACGCATATAGGATAAGAGGGGAGTGAACGAGCAGACCCAAACACAATGACACTTTAGGGCTCTCTCTCTTTCTCTCTCTATCTTTCCTCCTGTTGACACTTTTTTCCTTCAATTCTGCGTGTGTTTTTTTGTGTTGTACTCATCGTCGTACTTGTGCTCATCATCATTTACCCATTTTCATTGCACTTAATCATGTCTCGGGGAGAACTCCAGTTCCTGCTTGAAACTCTAATGAGTTGCACTTTGACGCCATTTCAAGTGTTATTCAACGAACAACAAAAAAAAAAAGAAGAAAGAGAGGGGAAAAACACAAAAAAAATAGCAACAACACACGCGCATTTTGTTGGCACAACACACACACACACAACACATACACACATCAGAAAAAAGGACCTTTTTTTTACAACTTGTTCTCTTCGCTTTAATAAAATCACGTTTAGGCTACAAAACTAAAAAGGAAGAAGTAACCTAAGTGACAGCCCAGCAAATATTTATGACCACAAAGCAAAAGAGGAAGGAGAGAGGGGAGAGAGAGAGAGACTAAAGAAAGATAGATAGAGCAGAGTAGAGAGAAGGTGAGGGGATTTGCTGCCAAAGGACTTTTTGTGTTTTATGACCAAGAAATGCCCAAATGGACACACTCACATGCAAATAAAATAAGGACAACTACATACAGAAATACATATATACATATATGTATATACATATACTCTCTGTATATATACTCTATATATCCAACCTTGTTTAGTCTAGCGTGAAAAGTGGCGACGCCGTCATAATGTGTCCTCTGATGCAAGGCACAAACGCAAAAAGGAAAATGTGAAACAACGACAAAAAAAAAAAACACGAAATGAAAATGAAAATATGACTAAATTAGCTCGAGCCCAAGACCTGTGTCGTGTCCTGTTTATAGTTGGGTGGCATGAGCACTATATGGAGCAGGGGTAACAGGGGAGTAACATATAAATTAAGTTCCTGCCGAGGCCAAATACAAATCTCTAAGGCCAGCAAACACACACACACACGCCTCACCTAACTATCTACCGACCTCTACCCCGTCTCTGTGCCGTATGTCGTATGTTTTTACTTAACCGTGAAATAAAAATGAGCAACAACAAAAAAAAAAAAAAAAATATATATATATAACACAAGGAAGAAAAAGACTTAGAGGAGAGCAGTAGAGAAAAAAAAAGGACAACGAGCAGTCACACATGATGTTGGTAGTGTCCTCATGTCGCCATGTCCTGATGCGACGGGGTCACGCATTGCGCGCACTCATCATCATCATCCCAAAGGACTCGTATACAAAAAAAAAAAAAAAAAAGTAACTGTAACTGTAACAGTCTCTAGCGGCAAACTACTACACACACAGAAAAAAGAAAAAAAAATATAGTGAATAAAAATATATATACAGCAAAAAATAATACAAGTTAGAGTGTTATAGGTAGAAGAAAACACTTTGAATATTAACAGAGACAGACTAGCTAAAAGGATATAACTAAAACTGAATTTCAAATTAAGAGAAGATAACACAGTTACAGACCACATATGGTTGAGTCCTTTGCAATTGAAATTTTATTAAGTAAAGTTGAATCTAAAGAAATTTTAAGTTTTAAGAAAGTTTAAACCTAAAGAAACCATTTAAATTTGACAAGATATTAGACCCTTTGAGAGAGATAGCTTAGGTTTATTCTATTTCCTACCAGATCCTTTTATTTGATATGGTTTACTACTTACTAGTTCTTGAATAGTTTCTCGCTGACTCCAACTTGTTTAAAGTTTATCCCCTTTAGACTGTGACCATGTTTTCTGCCTAACTCCCAGCATTTCCTATTACCTTTCTCTATAATCCCCATCTTTCTCTATCTCGCTCTCTCATTCTCTGTCCCTCGTTTGGCACTCTACACACTTCCACTTTGTAAATGTAATGAAATAAAATAACGACAACATCAAAAAACAAGAAAAAGGAGAACCATATGGGGCTACAGAAGATATTTTTGTGTCGTTGTCGTTGTCCTGCTTGGGGTAAGTGTGATCCCTTGCAATAGCAGCAGCAACAGTAGCATTATATTGTAGGCGGAGCGGGGCTTTGAATTTAAGGGGGGAGGTAGACCGAGGCAAATGTTAAATTAAAAACGCACAGCAAAGCCCCCACAATCAATGTGTGTGTGTGTGTGTGTTTGAGTGTGTGTGTGGTGGGGTCTAAAGGCGTACTGAAATGAAAGTAAAGAAGGATTCAAAAGGATATATGCAAGTGAAATTTTTTACGATTTGTTTGCATGGCATTTTATTTTATTATAACAATATTTTTTTTTTTTTTTTTTTTGGGGGGCCAAAACATTTATTTCCACCTTGGAGCAGAAGCAGCTGCTTATAAAGAGAATGAATAAATGAGGAAGGAGATGGAAGAGGGTAAGGATGAGGCTTGGTTTTTAATAAATTTGTTTGTTGCTTTCAGGGTGTGTGTTTCTCTGTGTGTGTGTGTTTGGACACCCTTAGAATGCCGGGTAGTTGGGCCAAAGGCAACTCGTGCCAGTTTTTTTTTTTTTCTTTTTTCTTTTTGCCACACCTCCCTCCCTCAACTCAACAGTTGCCGCCCCTCTTGCCACATCTAAACCACCCACAATAAATTTTCATTTGTTTGCCGTGTGTAATTAGAAAATTAAAACCCTGTTTTATATGCCCAACATGGTCATTACCAAGCAGCATAGACAACACTAACAACAACAGCACCAGCAACAGCAGCAGCAACACCAGCAATTGACCACCAGCAACGTTAACTGAAAAAGCTGAAAAGGCCTTACAACCATTTTCATAGCCATTGGCATTTCCGCTTCTGGGGGTGGCTTGATATATATACCTATACCTATATATATATGTACATATATATGTACTACCCTTACGAAAGGGGTTGCCCGCCCTCGCGATGACTCGTAAAACATTTTTCAACAACAAAATTTTAATCTATAAACTGCACTTTCTCTCAGCAATTTTCTAACAAAAAAAAAATAAAAAAAAAAAAAAATTTCACTCTTCCTTCTCCCCCCTTCAATTTGCCTGTGTGTATGTGTGTGTATAGCTCACGTGGAAAACCGCATAAACGTAAATTTTATGACTGTCACAGACAACATACATTGATATACCCCCCTTCACTTGTCCCCTCTATCCAACAACAACCCTCTGGCAGACAAAAAAAAAAGAAACCCCCCTAAGCGAAATAAAATCTCCCCTCTTTCCCCCTTCCTTAACCTGTTTCAGATGGTTTGGTGAAAAATTTTTATGCGTAAACACGTTGCTGAAATAACCGCAACAACAGCAACAAAAAATGCCGAGTAAAAACTCATAAAAATTGCATACAAATTTTTACGAAAAACTTGACAAGGCATTGCCATTGCATATTGAAAGAGTCAGACAGCAGCAGCAACAGTAGCACCAGCAGCAACAGCAGCAGCAGCAACACAGATATTGTTATAGTTGTTGCTGTTGCTGAGGCAACTCAACATTGTTGCCAATTTGAATATGCCAAATGGGCGCAACGCTCGTATAATTTGTTCGGGCAAATGTAATTCTTATTTTTTTTTTTTCTTTTTTTTGGAACCCCTTCCATACGAATTCTCCCCTTCTTTGAGATTTTTATTTTTCTTTTCTTTTTCTCTCTCTTTTTTTTTTTTTGGGGGGGTGGGGACTCGTTAAATTGAGGACTTGGTTTCGGACCAAATGGTAGTGACACACAATGTTGGTAATACCCTCTAATGGAGTAAAAGGAAGCCAACATTTGTATTACAAATCTGAAAGATTCTGATTGCGGGTAGGGTATATAAGGAAAGAAACTATATATTTTTGATCAGCATTTGTAATTGAAGTTTTTTTAAAATGAAAGTTGAACATTTTAACGAAAGTTGAAATGAGCATGAATCCACTGAGAGTCAATTGAAGTGTTTTTAAAAATGAAGTTGGACGTTTTCCACAAAAATTGATCTTCAGTCTTTTATATATATTGTATATACAATTGTAAACGAAACTTAGAATGAACATCAATCAGCTAAGAGCTAATCAAATTCTTTAGTATATAATGAAATCCATGAAAATCTATTTAGAACTTTTATCTTATATCCTTTTGTTTAAGCTCAAACGTGTTTTCTAAGAGCTTCCATTCTATATTCTTCAGTATTTAAAAGTTTGACTTTAAGTTTAAGCAATATTAAGATGAGAAAATATTTAAACTATTATAAAGCTGAATTAGATAATCTTTCTGTTAAGGTATTCCAAATTTTTTATCTTCCTAGACTAAAAATATCTGCCAAAATTTAATATTGTATAGATTAAACCACTACATACTTTATCTGGAATGAAAAGACTTAACAATATAAGCAATATAATTCTAAAATATATTTAAAACAATACAAATTTCGTTTTAATACAATTATCTATATAAATCTATATCTATATAGGATATAAAATTATCACCCATGCCAAGAATCAATCAAAATAAATATAAGATTTCACTATATAAAAGAGTTACACAAAATAGATTTAAGTACTTAGAAGTAACAATTCTACTATATAAAGGAGAATTAGATATAAAATTACCATAATCAACTTAATTTTTTCAATTATAAAAGAAAATTGAAATATTATAGACTCTGCTTATATGACTTATCTTTTGTATATATCCCATATCCAAACAAACACCATTTCACTTACATTTCTTATAAGGTAATGAAATTTTTTATGACCGATTGATTACAAAGATTTAATTTTTTTTTTTTTTCAGAATTTTACCCTGTAGGGTATTTAATGTTCGTTACATTGAAAATCACTTTTGTTATCTGCTTGTCTTGTCATTGTTGTTGGTATTTTCTTTTATAGTTTTTCTTGTGAAAATCAAATTTGGATACTTGCTTGGGTTTTCTTTTTCTTGTAAACCAAAAAGTGCGTCCTCTCGTTGTCGAGAGCTGAGCACGCATAATACATACATATATGTATATATATATCGGTATATATGTATATATTCACATATATGTTGGCTATAAAAACGAGCAAGATGGTAAAGATGGTTGTGTGTGTTTGTGTGTGGGCTGAAGTTCAGGGTAGGGGAGAGAAAACTCTTACAGTGACTCATAAAAGCGTTTGCATTTGCGGTGTAACACCTTTTAGTGTGATTGTATTTGTTGGCACGCCCACCAACATCACCTGCCAGCTATCCTGCCTTCCTGCCTGCTTGATGTTTACCCCTCCCACAGCATTTGTTTTGCCCTTCCCCTTGCACGTACCCATAACCTTTGCACTTTAGTGACGGCTGCTTCAACTACAACCTGACTCTGGGGTGCTACTATTTTTCCTCCATTTTTTTTTCTCATTCATTTTGTTTTTTTTTTTTTTTTTGCACTGGCAACTTTACTTACTCAATGGGGAATAGTCACACACACACATACACACACACACATATTTATACACATGCACATGTATGACGCAATGCGCCATTTCAATTTTCTAAATTTACATTAAATGTTGCCTTCAAAAAATTTGGCTCACGTGCTTCTCCCTAACCCCCCACTCCGCCTCTCTCATTTAACATCAATGTTTCTCCCATTCCAATTCCATTTTCATCTTCATCTTGACAACTTTTAACGCTTAAGTTGGTAAAATGTTTCTTCTCTTCTTTTTGGTATTTTTGTATTTTCTTTTTTTTTTTTTGTTTTTTGGTTTTTTTTCTACCATTTTATTTGGTGCTTTAAATGGTCGTAAAACTTGGCTATGATTCCGTGATTGGCTGTGTGTGGTTGCTTTCGACCAACGCAAGCAGCAAAAAAACATGAAACTGCAATTTGTCCAACTCTCCTCAAAGAAGTTGAATTATTTCCTCAATTCTGTGTTCCGTTTTTATGGTTACATCTCTCCCCCCCTCTCACTCACTCTGTTGCTATATCTATCTCTGTCTGCCTTGGTTTATATATATAGAATATCTATTTGGCCAGGTCTGGATCATTAAACATTGGAAACATTGAAACATAAATGCAACTCAAAATCAACTGCAATTTTGAGGGGGAAAAAAACAGTAAAGAAAATGAAACCAAATTAACAACAAATTATAGGAAATTAACTAAAAGACAGAGGCGTGGCTTTAAATGGGATCTTAAATGCTTTTTATTTTTTTATGTCCCTATAAATTTTTTCTTACCTCTGTCCCTGTTTAAATGTTTCATTTTGCCATCAATCAACTGACCAACCGCTGATTAAATTTCAATAAACAAATTGTCCATATAACAAGCAAGCAAATAAACAAACGAAAAAGCAGAAAAAATATAAATTGTAATAATTATAATGAGAAAATTTGTTTAAACAAATTAATTGACATTTGACAAATGACAAGAAGAAATTGACAAACCTGTTAACAAGGTGACAATTAATGTGGCCAATAAAAGCAATTTACATGGCCAGTAAATCACGAAAGTAAACATATATATATATATAGATTTTAAACACGACTTTAAAAAGTATTTATAAATATATATATATAAGCCAAATGTAAATTGGCTTTGTTTCACGATTTATTTAGATTGTGAAACTCACTGGCAGTGGAAGCCCAGAGTAAAGGGAAAGTCAAGGAAGCCAAAGTCAAAAAGCCAAAAGCCAAGCCAAAAACCAGATACCAAAAAACTAACCAGACTTCTCTGTCATCATTAAGCAGCTTTTGTCTGCCAGGATGTCTAGAAAGCGTAGCATGAGAAATGGTAATAGGATGAGACTGTGAAGAGGAAGCAAGCATCTCTACCTCTTCTTTTTTTCTTTTTTTTGGTAATTTTAATCTTATCTAGCTAGCTGGGGAAACGAACAGTAGCAGCCACAAGCATCAGCATCCAGCATCATCAACATCATCATCGTCATCATCATCATCATCATCGTGTGCTGCCTTTTTGTCTATCATTAGTATATGGCAAACCCCTTTGAAGTGTTGCCGCCAAAAAAGGATCTTCCCTGTACTCACTCCACATGCTTCTTCTCACATGTCATCACACCTTTTGCCTTGGCCTTAACCACCACTCTCCATTTCTCTTTTTTCCCCATCATACCACCTCTTCTTTTACTCTCTACCCTTTCCACCTTTGTCTCATTTTCTTTTTGGTGCTTTTGCAACTTGTTTAAGTTTGGGCTTGGCGCTTGTCGATTTAGTTTAGTTTGGACCCAAAGCCAAACAACTTCTTTGTCTCTCACTGCTAACCCCTTGTCAGGTTCGCTTATATCAACTTACAGGCTGCGGCTGCCTTTTCCAACTAACCTTTCTGTTTGCCTCTTTGCTCCTACCTCCTAAATGCGTGTGTGTATGTGTGTGTGTTTTGGCTTTAAGTAAATTAAACCCCAAAATGCGATTTGCGGGAATGCAGCAGCAGCAACAGCAACAACAACAACAACAAAAAAGCATTAGCCAAGCCCCTTAAACATAATACGACATTCTGTTGCCATAATGAGCTCATCTGGCACGCGTTTGGCACACCAACAAAAATTCTCCATAAATTTCAAAATGAAATAAAAATCAAATAAAAAATTGCTCATAAAACAATTGGAATTCTCTTGTGAAGCTGGTTATATATATGTTTATACCTGCGGGTACATTAAAACTCCAAGAGAGAGGGGAAAAAAAAATCCATTTGACGATTGGCGCCCCAATTAAAATTGTTTCTTTTTTTTTTCTCCTATTTTTTTTTTGGTTTGCCATTAATTTTTCTCACAGCTCATTTACAACTAAAGGAGGAATTTGTCACACACACACACACGTACATTCACATAGATATGAGCACAGATACAGACACATCGTAAATCTTCATCTGTGGCTCATTGAAAAATGTGGTAATAAAATAAATTATCATATGGCCTGTCGGCATTATATCTTTCATGTAAGAATCAAGTTTACTGGAGCAGAAATCGAGTGACAGCCACTGAAATCGAAACTGTGCCAAAAGGCAAAATCACAACAATACCAAAAAAAAAAAAAAAAAGACAGTTGTCAAATAACAAAGACAAAAAATTATAATAAAGAAAAGGTGAGAGAAACACAGAGAAGTAAAAAAAAAAGATGAAGAAAAGAAAGACATAATGAGGGACAACCAAATTATACTAAATTAAATTATAAGAGAAGCTCTAAATGTTTAAAGAAATAAGGTTTTAAGACTAGAAAAACTTCAATTTGAAATTTGTTTTCATTGTAGTTAGATTTAACATAAATTAAAGATAAATTTTCTTTGGTTTTTAAATATGTTTTCGTACTATCAAAAATAAAATGAGAATGCGAGTAAAGAGTTCATTTCAAGCCTAAGAAATATTTTGAGAAATTTACTTTTTATCATTTTAAAACTGTAATGCTGTTTCTTGTTTAAAGTTAGATTTTGAAATGGAGATTGAAATATATTTTCGAGTTATTATATATAGATTCAAAATACAAGCTAGCCAGAACCTTTCAATGCGTTCAATTAACTTTTTTATCATTCCAAAACTGTAAAGCTGTTTAACTATATTAAATGTTAATATCTTATAACGTTAAACTTCTAAAATAAGGCTTAGTGAATAAAGTCATGATCTCATCTAATGAAAACGCCACAAAATATGTTTTTTCCTTCCATCTTCCCACTATCTTCCCTTTTGGACTTAACTATTTTTTCTGTCAGAACTGTTTTGATGCAAAATTGAAAGTATTTCAAAAAAAATTAATAAAAAAGAGAAACCTCTCAAAACCTACTAAACCACCAAACCAATTCGTTGCGCACCTTTTTTTGTATTGTTCACAAACTGTTGATATTTATTGTATTTTTGGCGGTTAAAGTCAATATACTATATCTTATAGTTGTCCGATCCGACTGGTTTTTATACTTTATCTAACTGATTAATTAAAGAGCTTATCTACCAAGTTTCAAACATATAGCTGAAGATTTAAGGATTATTTTAAGCAAAGAAACAGACAGACATGGCTATATCGACTCAGCTATTGATGCTTGCCAAGAATATGTGTACTTAATGGGGTCGAAAACATCTTACCAATTTTATAATTTACTCTATATCATCTTAAAACTGTAATCCTGTTTAACTATATAAAAACTTAATATCGGATAAGTTTAAACTTTTAAAATAAGGTTAAATTAACAGATAACAAAATAAAATCATGATCTCATCTAATAAAATCAATATTAAAGATATTTTTTTTATTATACCCAACTTCCCGTTTTGGACTTAGATGAACTTCAATTATATACACTTCATTAGTCACTAACTAAAAAATTAGTCTCTATCTAAATATAGACCAAAGCTATATCAGTCTAACACAAAACCAAAGGTCAAGTTTAGGTATATAAAGTGACATATATTTTTACTATAAAGAGGAGTAGACCAAGTTTAATTGTTTAATTACAAAGAAGACGAATCAAAACATCATCATTATCACTGTAATTAAATACTCAACAATTTTGAGCCCAAGTCACTTTAATTAGTTTCCCATAAAAAAAAAACACACACACACTCGTACACAAGACAAACTTGTATTTCATTGTTGTTTTTGGGGCTAAACTTATGACAGGTGGCGGTTAGCAGCAGCAGGCAGTAGGCAATCATAAATGTCATAGTTACTGTCTACCCCAACTCCTACAATCTCTCCCTCTCCCACCTCCCCTTAACCATATTTACCCTTGCCACAAGTCTTCAACATTTTCAACATTTGTGGGCCTCTATATAATTAAAATGCCAGAGTCGAGCCACTTGAAAATGTGGAAAAATAAAGCAGACAAAAGAGGGAAAAAAGAGGAAAAAAAAGAGTTTCCATCCATCAGAAACTGGCTTATGCCCCTGACAGTTAGTCATGGTCAGTTTGGAAATCATTTTTGGGTCTTTATTTATTATTACATATATATATATATTTTTTTTTTGGTTTTGTTTTGGCTTTTCTTCTGTTATTTTGGGCATGCTTGACATTTGAAGCCTTTTACTGAGTGTGTGTGTGTGGTATGTGCGTGTATAATTCCCTT
Source organism: Drosophila neocordata (assembly GCA_018903615.1). Classification (NCBI taxonomy): domain Eukaryota; kingdom Metazoa; phylum Arthropoda; class Insecta; order Diptera; family Drosophilidae; genus Drosophila; species Drosophila neocordata. Next base: position 11,175,652 of record JAEIGI010000004.1, on the reverse strand, counting down.
AGTGGAAATCATTTGAACAATGCAAAAATAAGCACAAGCCACATGGAATTTTTCAGCTGCAACGGCATTTACATGTTCAAGTGGTTGGTAATCGGTTTAAAGGGAGAAAGAGAGATAGGTAGAGAGCAAAAGAGAGAGAGGGAGGGAGAGATATATTAAGAGTGGAATTTATACATATTTAATGGGCATTTATTGTGCAGATGTAATTCGATTATGTATTATTATCTTCCGTTTGGTTTTGGCATTTTTTTTATTTATTTTCATTTTTTTTTTTTAACTTTTTTTTTGGTATTTTTGTTTTTGCATTTCGTTGCCTTTTAGCAATTAGGTAAATGGACTGTGAAAATGCCATAAATCATATCAACTCTTACATATAACAGGCGCCTACATAAACAACTAGGGAAACATTTCGTTGTAATACGAGGCTAAACCCAAAAGTTCTTCCAAAAGTAACTAAACAATTATTGATTGAATCATTTTTAGTTTTTAAAATCCCATAGCCATAATTGTGTTGGAATTATTCAGAGAAATGCCTCTTTGTACATTAATATTTATCAGTCAGTTATATATTGGTATTATCGTTACTGAAAACTTTGTCCTTTTTATAGATTTTCCTATAACTTTTTTCGTCATTTTGGTCTTTTATTTGTTTTGTATTGACAACCTGAAAAGAATTCCCTTCTATAACTTGACATAATTTGCGTTTTTAAAACTGGAAGAGAATACAATTTTATAACTTGAAAGCGATGTCTTTTGAAACTGGAAAAGAATGCATAGAAATAACTTGAAGACGATGCACAAATAAAACTGGAAAAGGATGCTTAGTTTTAACTAGAAGACAGTGCATATTTGAAACCTGAAGAGGATGCTTGATTTAAACCTAAAGAAAATGTTCTTCTAACAAAAAGAACCTTACTAGGTCTTTGAAAAGCTTTCATATCCCATAATTTGTCTTACTTAATGAAAAGAAAATTATGAGAAAATCATCAAATGTTTCTATTGCTAGTGCCCCTATAACTGTTAACTTTTTATATTCCCCTCGTGTGTGAAAAGAGATTGGATGCAGCAATAAAAAACAAAAAAAAAATCCAAACTGAAAATAAAAATTTGTTTTGTTCAGCACAAAAATTGCCTGCACTTGCTGCAGTATTTGTGCATAGTTTTTTTTTTTTTTGCCCCTCTGTTACTGTAGTTGTTGTTGCTTGCTGTTTGTTTGTATATTTCTCACACTGAAAACTTGTTTCATTTGTTGGAAAATTGTGTCAATGAACCGCAGCCAAGTTGAGCTGTGAGTTTTTCTCACAACAAAACTAACAACAATGAAACAACAAATGGAAAATAGCCAAGTCAAGGTCTATTAAATGCACGTTTTGTTTGAATTCATGTTGAGCAAACTGCAACAGCAATAGCCAGCAGCAATAGCAACAGCAACAGCAGCAACATCAACAGCAGCAACAGCAGCAGCGACATTTCAAAAAGTTGAAGGTTAATTCTATAATAAATTGTATAGAAATAATACTAAATGGCCCGACTCTGACTTGGCTCTGACTCTCCTCCATTAAGAGAACATGACAAATACTTGGCACGTAGTTCGTTTAGTTTGTTCAGATCGTTTTTCAGTTTTCTGCTTCGTTTCGGTTTCGTTTGGGTTTAGAACGGGCTCGCCCACCTCAGCAGCTTAGCTTGGCTTCAGGTATTTCTCGTATATATATATACATATATATATATATATATATATTCAAGAATGTTTTATTTGCCTTTATTGTGTGTTTTTTTCTTTATTTTTATTTAGCAGCAAAATAAAACTACAAAACAAATTACTTTGTTGCTTTTTTTTTCATATCAATTTTGCATACCAAACGGGTTAGTAATAGTCATATTAATGAAAAAAATCAACAAGCAAACAAACAAATATGAATAAATTGAGATGAAAAAATGCTAAACAATAAAATAGAAGCAAAAAGTAAAAAAAAAAAAAAGAAATATTATATTAAAAATAAAAAACAAAAACCAACTGGTTGGTTTTTTTGTTATATCTCTCTTTTGTTATACACTTTGTTAAATTGAGGCACTATAATATGACGTAAATATATATATTATTGATCGGAAGTAATAAATCACTCATATATAAAGTTGTCACTTGATTTTAAACTAAGCAAATTATTCAGTTTTAAAGGTTTTAATATAACATAGTAGCTATATTTGTAGTTACGATTAGATTAGTTGACAAATGAATTGGATTTATCTAAGAGCTACGTTTTTGAGATAAAGCTGCTTAGTTTTGGTGTATAAAGATGTAAAAGTTATAAAATGATATTATCAAATATATAGTTTTTATTTATATGAAACATCAGAGATAATAAAAAATTTAAGGAATCCCTAAATAAAGTCAGCTTTTACTCTTTTTAAACCATTGCAGAGGGTCAGATGTCTATTCCTCTGTCTGTTTTTTTGCTAGAAATAGTCCTTAATTTTTAAGCTATATGTTTGAAACTTCATAAATATGCTCTTTAATTAATTAGGTAGATAAAGTATAAAAATCAATCGGATCGGACAACTATAAGATATAGTAAATTGATTTTAACCGCCAAAATAGTAAAACAAATATCAATAGGCATTGTGTGAAAGAGAGAAAGAGCAATTCAGTTTGATTGATCGATGTGACAGAAAAAATAGTTAATTAATCTAGAACTTAAAGGGTATCAAAATTTCGACAAGACCGAAGATAAATTCTTAAATATTTTATTAAATCTATTTTTATTACATTTTTTATAAATGACAAACATCAATTTAAGTTCGCAATTTAGACAAACCAAAAGAGTATTCAACTTTCATAATGGTTAAAGTTAATATCTTTTATTATTTCCTTTTTTTTTGTTTGTTGTCGTTACTAAAGCTATTTTTGGCATATTTGAAATGGCATCAGGTTGGCCATTTTGTTCAATTGTCATTATGTGTTGCATTTAAATCGGTTTAAATGTGTGAAAAATTGTTTGCGAATTTATGGCCAGATAATAAAACCCAATTAAAGTGATGCGACGGCCAGCAGCAAAAAAGAAAATCAAACAATCCTCCCCCTTTTATCTCTTTTCCACCAAAAAAATAAATGTAATTTAACAGACAAGCTTTTGTTTTTGCTTTTGGTTATTTCACTTCCTCTTCCTTTACTGCTGCCGCCTTACTGCCTCTTTTTCTTCTTTTTAGCCGCAGTTATTAGCCCATTCAAGGGCGAAAATTTATGGCTAAAGCCTCAGCCTAACACCAGCAACAACAAAGAGAAGAAAAAAAGTTAATTTCTGGTCAGATAAAAGTAACATAGTCATCAGCTACAACAACAACAGCAAGCGGCAGCAGCAGCAACCATCGAGGACCCAGCAACAGACCCCAAAACAATCCCAGCTGAGGCTCATAAATTTTGCAAGCAAACTGCGTAAATCTCAGTTGAGCTTTGACCTCTCAGCCAGACGAAACTAGCTGGAACTTTTGTTAGCTGGAAAATTTTATGAAAATTGAAAGGCTTTCATCATAAATTTTGCAAATAAATTGCCGCCGGAAAGTTACTTAAATATTAATTGCCATAGAGAGTTGGGGCAAATAGAAAGAAATAGATAGATAGAGAGTGAGAGTGACAGAGAGAGAGATAGCTATAGGAAGATATTTGAAGTGAAAATTATGACAAATTGTGCGAAAATGCGTGTAAATCCTTTTTGTATTTCCTTTCTGTTTTATTCTCTTTTTTTGTTTTTAGTCTTCTTATTTGCCACGTGTCGCGGCATGAGCATCGCGTGCCACATTATGCCAGTTCACGGTCACGTTGGCAAATATTTGTGGGTTATTGTTGTTGCAGTTGTTGCACAAACAATGGACCAACTGAAAACCATTTGCGTTTCAACCATTTACCTGGGCAATGAGCATAAAACATCTGAGACGCGTGTCTCCCTTTTTGGCCAACGTTAAACGTGCCACTGCCTCCACCATGAAATACATTTTTTTTTCTTTCCTTTAGACTCTTCCTCTGGCATTGCCGATTGGCCTGGTCACTGCTTCAACTTCTTGTATCTGCCCCCTCTTGTTATGGCATTCTTTTCTGGTTCTTTCGTTCTTCTTTGATGACTCAATGCTAAAGCCAGCAGGCCAATATGAATGTCAGAATGTCTCATTCAAATCTCAAGTGTTGAACGCATTAAAAACAAAAAGAAAAAAAAATGGAAAAACAAAACAACAACAATTCGTTATGGCTCTCATCAATAGGCTAAAACTTAAAAACTATGCAGACACTTGTCTCTGTCTATTACGAAAATGAGTTTTTATATTAACATTTTATGAAAATCTATCTAAATCTGTCAAAATTCGCTTAAATTCAAGTTGAAAATTACAAAATGTTTTTGAAAACTTGAAGTTTTCTTCATTTTGATATTGGCCTTGTTATAAATTATGGCTATAAATATAGAAAAAGGTCTACAGAAATAAAGAAAAAGCTTCTGCTTCAAGCCAACATTCATAGAGAAATATTTCTTTAATATTTTGTTTTAAGAGAAATTTTAAAAATTAAAACAAAATCTTGTTTTAAGAGAGAGTTTTATGAACTTTAATTATTTGAAAAGGAATATATTATAAATTTTATTTGCTGTTTTTATTATTTTATATATATAAACAAACAATCTAACTCTGACCTAATTATGCATTCTTTTTTTTATATTCCTACTTAAAATTCTGTATCCTTTCTCTCTCCTTTTCTTTTTATAACTTGTTTGTTTTTCACAAAGTATGAAAACAAGATTCATTTCCAATTACATGGCTAACTCAAGCTTTGTTTGGCCTAAATTAAAACATAGACTAGACCCCTCCCCCTGTGAGCAAACAGGTAATCTTTTCTCCGCCCCTTAATCTCTTTTTCTACAACATGATGCAACATGATTTAAGTTTGCATCTGCATAGTGACTAAAAGACTGTAAAGGAGGGTGGGGGGGGGGGTGGTCTAGACGAGCATAAATAATTCATGAAAAATGCCCGAGAACTGCAGTCAAAGCTTTACGGTTCAGCAAACCGGCCAACTGCTGCTGCTGTTGCTGCGGGTGCGTGTGAAAAACTTGCTAGAGTTTTTCCAACTCAAAAACCAAAAAAAAAAAAAAAAAAGAAAATATTAAGAAAAAACAGAGAAAGAAAAAAAAGTCACACAACTTTCTAGGTGGGCAATAGCATAAATTAGTACACAAAATTTTTGGAATGCAGAAAGCATCCGCTCCACAAACAAAAAAGCCCAAGAGAAAAAGAAAATGAAAATGGCAAAAAATTGTCTTCTTTTTTTGTTTTCGTTGTTATTATTGTTGTTGTTGTTGTTGCTGTTGCTGTTGCTGTATTTTCCATTTGTAAAAATGGAAACTTCCGCTGAGCAGTGACTGAGTGAGCTAGCAGGCAGTAAATATGCAATTATGTTGTTTATTTTTAGCTGCCGCTGCAGCAGCAGCAACAGCAGCCAGCAATGGCAATAAAAACAAACACAACAAAAAAAAAAATAACAAAACGAGTTCAACAAATTGCATAAGAGAGTGAAGCGAAACACGTTTAAAGTTAAACTAGAAACCCAAATACCAAGGCATAAGCACACATAAACACAAAATCAGCGACAGCAACAAAATGCAGTTCGATTTGCTTATGCCTTATTGTGAAATCTCATTAAATTGCAACATTTTGTTGCACTATTCGACTATTAAGTGTAAGTGATGTTGTTGGGCCTCTTTTGTCAACAGTTTTATGAATGAAATGCAGCATAAGCGGCGTATGCGTAATATATATATATATACCTACATATGTAACAACACAAATGTCAGACAGATGATACAAAGATAGCAAAGAAAACAAAAGCTAGAGAAAAAATCAATCAAATGAATTATAAAGAAACTTGCATACTCTTACAGACAAGCATATAGATACATATGCTATATATATATATGTAGATTTTTTTTTATATTGTTTAAAGTGATTTACAATACAATTAGTTAATATAGTTTTAAAATGCTGTTACAAAAACTTTACATTTTTATTACAGAGTTTAGGTTGTAAATAGTTTATTAGGCTTTAAGGGAAAACTGAAATGTTTAACTATAATATATATTTAAAAAATATAAATAAATATATAAATAAATATTTATATTATATTTATATATTTAAATCATATCAAAAACTATTTAATAACAAAATTTGGCAAATATTTATAAGAAATTTTATATTTAAAACTTTATATTGATAATTATTAAAGCAAAGTTTTTGCTAGTAAATTGTTTCTAAGTGATAGAATATAATTTTTATAAATTTTGTTTGAATGTAAACTAAAATATTCAATATTCATAAATGATTATATATAAATTAGCTATATTTAGTTTCTAAATTGACTGTTTAGCTGATAGTAGAAATATTTAAGTATTTTATTATATTATTTATTTAATCAAGATCTCCCTATTTGGCTTAATAGCCATAGTTAAAAGCAAAAATTTCGAAATTCTATTAAAAACCCCTATCTAAAAAAGTTTTAGCTTATCAATATTGATAATGATCTGGAATCTCTATATTAATATTGATCTAGAAAAGTTTTAGCTTATCAAAGTTACTTTTAATACAGTTTAGATCCATTTAGTTTAAAATTTAAGTTGAATTTTCATCAACCTTTAAATACAATATAATTTAGATCAATTTAGTTTATAATTTAATCCCAAACTGTATTTACATTTTATTAAAACAATTTTCTTAAAAATAAAACATTTTTATGGTAAGACAAAACCTTGAAATTTTTGCTTTCCAAGTACAGTAAAGAAAAAGATTAAAAAAATAATTAAAAATTAGTTATAAAATAAAATTCTAACCTGATACACCAGCTGTTTAATGTTTATTTATTTGTTAATCATTCTAAGAAAATTGCTTGAAAAAAAGTGATCTAAACTAATGATCGGAGGAGCTACCAACTAGCATATGAAATGTATCTTTATCTTACAAATCAAACAAACTTAAAGAAATTTCACCTTAATAAGGTGACAAACATTCAGTTTAAACAACTCCATTTGTTAAGCTATTTAGCAATATATTTACATATAGACAACACTTTATATATAGCCACAAATATTTATTTTGCAAATTTCTGCTCGAAATGTATACACTCTCTACTCTGCTTAGGGTATTGGAAATTGAGAAAAAAAAAAAAAAAATAAAGGCGCGGCAAGCATTTAATGTCAGAGACAAGACAGAGACTGAGACTAAGGAAAACGAGAAGAGAAGTGCAAGAGTAATGCAAGGGGGGAGGGGAGAGAGAGGGAAGACAAAAAGCGAGAAATAAAAAAAAATTCGCACATGCGCTGAATGTTTGCTTATAGCCGGCGGCATTTGCCGATATGATTGTTGTTGTTGTTGTAGTTGTTGCTTTTGTTATTGTAGCTGTAGTTGTAGTTGTTGCTGCCACAGCTACTGCATTTTGCCGGCATAGTTCATTGAACGCTAAAATGAATGCCATATTCATTGTTGTTGCGGTTGTTGCTGCTGTTGTTCTAATGAAAGTTAGATAAAATAACACAAAGAGAACGTGCCAGCTGCTTTACCCCGCCGACCCTCTCTCGAATGCTCCACACCGCTTCTTTTAGTTCGTTTTGCCTCTATTTAGTTCTTTTATGCTATTCTCTTGTTACCCTTTTATACTTCTTTCCCCTCATACTCTACTATTCATTTCATTTCAACTGGGGAGGAGATTTATTAACTTGCAATAACACCAACTACTGCAACTACAACAATTACAGCAAAAACAATGGCAATGGCAACAACAAGTGTATCATTCATTCGCTTTGGATACCCTTCTATATAATAGTTAAAGTGAAAGTATTTAAGACTATGTAAAAATATATATTAAATGAAAATTATAAGGAAAGATCTTATATCTTTTAACCTTGATTCAATATATAGTAGTTTTTCAGTTATTCTCAAAGCAAATGCATCAGATTATTATATATAGTCAAACAAACATTTGTTAAAGCTTCTGTTTAGTAGAGAGATTAGTCTTTAATCGGTTAATAACCTTAATAGAAAAAACAATTTAAACTGTAACTAAGATAAGAAACTATATAAAGATATCTTATCTTAATAAGTTTTTAAATATCTATCTTCTATAAATCTGATAACTATATTTTCCTAGAATTGCTGATTCAACAGTTCTATTCTATATATTCTAAATATTCTTGATTCATTCATTTGATTTCATTCATTAAATATTTAGCTGGCAAGTGAATCATTCAAATTATCATCTCTTGTCTTTTGCCATCTTTTCTCATCACTTTTCTTTATTTTGTTTCTTTTGCTTTCGGTTTTCTTTTCGCTCTCTATGTTTTCACTTTTTCGCTGTTTGCTTTTTAATGAATTTTTATTTGCATTTGCAAATTCCCATTTTTTTTCGTTTTCTTTGTGATCGAATGGAAATTGCCTTGTACTTGGCATGAATGTTGTTGCACTTGTCTACACTGCGTATGAGTAATTTATTCACCCTATTGACTATCTTATGCCCCGCTTTGTGTCTACATCTTTGTCTCTGTCTCTGTGCCAGTCAGTCAGTCTCTTTGATTGATTGTCTAAGTGGTTGAGGCAAAGGCTTGGCATTTGGCAATTACAACAAAATGCAAATCTCAATGAATATTGAGAAGACGATGAAGACGAGAACGATGGTTTTTCGCTTAGACTGGGTCTAGGTTGAGTGCTTGTGAAATTGCGGAAATGTTTTGGAAATTTAATATAATCCTCTGATACTCTAGTTTCCTTACTTTGCATCTCTACACAACCCTTTTGGCTGTTTCTCTTTTAAACAAGCTCAAGAATTGATTCCCATGTTATATATTGTCGCTGTGCTTTGTACCAGAACCAAACAGAAACCAGTCATAGTCAAAGAGGAGAAGGAGGAGTAAAAGAAGAAGAATGAGAAGCAAGAGGAGCCAAGAGAATTCTCCTTCTCGCTGCGGTTCTGTGGTTTGTTGCTTCGTTTTTCGCATTGTTTCTCTTGCTTGCTTTTGTGTCTCCTCTAAAAGTTATGGACTGCGGTTTTTGATTAAAAACATTTCCCCCCCAACCCTCTCCTATATTTGCTCCCTTGATGATTGTTCATTGAGCGTAACACCAGCATAGAATAGAGGTAGAAAAGATGGAGGAGGGAGTGATCGGTGGCCCCCCCTCCCTTACCATCGTTTGCTTTACTCTACCGCCCCCTTGCACTTTGTCTTGTGTGCATTTATCCGCTGGCCTTTTGGTAAATTAATTGACATGGTTTTTATTAGAAAATAGTTGTACAGCTCCAATTGTGCCGCAAACCAACAGCTGGGCAAGTTCCTTTAAGTTTTTCTTCGAACAAAAGTTGCAGTAAAAAGAAATTAGCAAACAAAGCCACAAGGCGGCAGCCAAGAAAGAAAGAAAAGGAAAAAAAGAAACAAAAATACTAAAAGAAAGAACAAGAAATGTGAATTCAATTGAATCAAAATGGAGTTGCAGCTGAAGTTGAAGCTCACAACTGACCATTGCAGAAAATATTTCTATACTAACTACAAATTTGCCCTCGGGCGGGTAATAGCAGGGCAATGCTTTTGCACTGGACGCTGGTCATTTCATTTTATTTCTTTTTTAGTTTTAAGTTCTTCATTTTCTCCAAGTTCTTGCCACACTTTCGCTTTTGGCTATACATTTCTATATAAATATATATATATATATACATTTTAGTACTTTCTTTTCGTCTCGTACTTAAAGTGCACTTATTATTTTTAATTACTAAACATTTTTGCGCTTGAATGCGTCTCTCCCCCTCTCTCTTTCACTCTGTGTATCTCTCTCTCTCTTTCTTCTTTCACTTGCCCACTAACTATATTGCAGATAATTATAAGCTTTGTCATAAAAAGCAACGACGACTCAACATCGACTCTAGGCGACTAGACTGGCAGACAGACAACAGCATTGGAATCTCATGATGTTGTGTTTGATGATGACGATAAGATAAGCTCAGTGCAAAAGTATTTTCTAAGACAAGGGCTTAGGCAAGAGGGGATGACGGGGAGAAAGTCTTTACTTTTTTTTATCCTTAATATATCTTAGAGATAAAACTATGAAAGTTTTCTTTATATATCAAAATCCTGGCAATTCTTTAAAAACTTTAATAAAATTAAATAAAATTTAATTAAAATTATGCGAAATAATTTTTCAGATTTTCTAATATTTCCAATATTTTTAAATATTTTCTTTCTTTCAATTTTATTATAAAATCTTGCATTTCTAATCACTTACTTTTTATATTCAGTTGTTGGAAAATCAATGATTTTTCTTTAGAAACATATTGAATAAGCAAGCTGAACTAATCTAAAATATGACTAATATGATTTTTCACTGAAACTTGACTAGAAGTTGTTGATTTTGCTTTGGTAGCAAATATACTTTTACTGATTATATTTCCCCTATTCAATTGATTCAGATTTTCAAACAGCAATTCCACTTTTGAGTTAAGTCGTGTGTAATCTAAGCCCTTTCACCTTAACCCTTCAATTAGCGTGAATCTGGCAAATTAGCAGATTTTCTGCTTGCATTTCAACTGCAGTTTGACTTGACTATGTTTTTTTTTTTGCTTACTATAACTTACTAATTAATGGCAGACAATTTGTTAATTAGGAGAACTCTAGCTTCTTGGTAACCCCTTTTCCGTTTTATCGATTCTGTCTGGCAAATCTCTAATTACCTGTAAAGAGAAGAAAAGAAGAAGAATGGGTGAGAAAATGTGTATAAGAACAAATCATTATTTAAAGTGGATTTTTCCCCCAATTTCCCGTTTTATTTTGAACTAATAAAGTTTCGGCTTGTGTCAAATGCAAATGGTAAGGCGTCACCTAACACTCGTCTCTCTCTCTCTCTCTGTCTCTCTCTCTCTCTCTATCTCTTTCTTTTTCTTTCTCTCTGTGATGATTAAGCTTGGTGTATATTCCCACAGTTCCCTCTTAGCTGATGATGACGCAGCATTTTGCTATCATTCCCACCTCTCAATTGTTCTATCTCTGTCTTTCAATGGCTTTGTCTCTGTTGTTGGGTTTTTGGCCTTAAGTGCTGGGCGAAGTGCCAAAGTGCAAAGGGACAGCAAATTGCATTCGACTTGGAAATAACTTAATTCGAAATGAAACGTATTGAAAACCAAACCAAAACCGAACCTGAACCCATAGAGAAGGAAGTACAACTAAAGTATAGCGCCAGGCAACTACACTGAAAGAAATATAAATGAAAGGAGAGGAATAAACAAAAATTTGAAAACTTTAATTTTACAGCTTCGACTTTAAGTTAAGTTCATTGTTTTTTCCAATACTATTGTTTGCTTTTGCTCCCCGTTTCTTTCAGTGTAGCTTTGTGAGGCTGTTGCAGGAGCCAAAGCAAACACCAAGCTAGAGTGTTGATTATAAGCCCTTGGGATGAGGAGGAGGAGGAGTTGCCGCTGCTGCTGCTGCTGCTTAGGGATGTTGATTTGGGGGGAGACTGGGGGCGACATATTGATGAACTGCATTATCTGCGGTGTTGCCTAGCATCTTCAGCTGATGCTGCCGTTGCTGATGCAGCAGGGCAAACAACGGCACCAGCAACAACACCAATAGCAGCAGCAGCAGCGGCAGCAGCGAGTGCAGTTCAAACAAATTGCTGCATAGAAAAAGCAAAAAGAAAAATAGGAAACGAAAGAGATGGCAAAATGACGGGGAAAATGAGGGCTAAAGGGAACAAGGAAAAGCGCAGTTGGCAAAACTAATAGCTTCACTTCGCTCAAGCTTCTGGCATTGACAGCTGAATGTGAGTCGGGCAAATGCAATTTGCAGTTGCACTTTCTAAGCAAATAGCCAAAGACCCAACCCATTCAGTCACCGCCCCAAGACAGCGAATCTTTAACGAGCAGCTGAAGCTCAGGCTGTGTGGCAAAAACTTGTGTATGCCATTGAAAATTGTGGCATGTTGTTGCTACAAAAAAAAAAAAAAAAAACCAAACCAGACACGTGGCCATTCTCCAATCTTCAATCTCACCAATCTATCTATTTTCTACTCGCCTCCTCCTTCCAAAGGCCAATTGCCAATGCGGAAATATGCGAGGGGAGGCAAAGCGAACAACTAAAGTCGAGTCCAGAGCAGAGCAGAGAGTGCAATGAAATAGAAAAAATTAAGCAACTGTCAAATCCTATAACGCATATCGGTAGTGTTGTAAGAGTGGAACGAAATTTAATAGCACTTGAGAAACACAGAGAGGCAGTAGAAGAAAAAACAAGAGAAAGAGAGTGAGAAAGAAAGAAGTGGAGTGAATGGAAAAACTGCAGCCATAAAAAGCAGACAACACAACTGTTGACAGCAGCCGGGTGAAGAGCCTGTTAAGTGTATAGAGGAAGAAAGCGGACTAAAGCATAAGATGGGGTTAAAGAGAGGGGGAGAGGGTGCAACAAAAGTGGGTGACTAGCAATCGGATAGCCATAGCTCTAAGTCCCAACCAACTGTCTCCCCACCACTTCAATCCTTTCACCTCTACTCAATACTCCAACTTGGAGGCAGTTTTTCTAATACCCTTTTAGAAGAGTTAGGAAAAACAAAGCATAGATACCAAAAAAAAAAGTGGAAAGAACTTAATAGGTTTACTCCTGAACTTGGTCAAGATATAGAATTTGGTAGTACAAAAGTTAAGGTTTTACAATAACTAATTTAAGTTGTAATTTAACAACTTTTGTAGGGTAGAAAAAGCATAAGAGGAATATAACTTCAATGTGTTAAAAAATTTTATGAATTTTCCAGATTTTTAATCTTTAGATGATACAAAATTTCATAAAAAACTAAAGAGTATCTCTTAGTTTGTTTAGTTTAAGTTTGTAAATGTTTATTCTTGTTTTGGTTTACTTTTGCTGCTTCTGTTGTGGCTGTTGCTGTTGCCGGTTGCTGGTTTGCCCCTTTTACGTTGCATAAGCGCATTTTACAGTACAGTTGTGTTGCCGGCAACAACAACTGTAGCAGCAGCAGAACCAGCAGCAACAACAACTATATCGACAGCAACAACATCATCAGTGTTAACATTATCAAAGGCAAACGACAAATCGTTTGGCAGTAGCCAAGGCAGCAGCAGCAGCAGCTCCACTTTGCTGTGTTTTTGCCGGCAACATTACAGAGCAACAGCAGCAACTCCGGCAGCAGCAGCAACATTGCGGTTGCCATCAAGTTTTGCTTCTCTTTGCTTATCTCTTGATTCCCATGTTTTGTTGTGGCGCAAATCGATTTGACGCCGTCTCCATATAGCGTAGCTTGTCTTCACTCAAGTGTCAATTTGTTGTTGTTGTTGCTGTTTGATGTTGCACTGGCTGGTTGGTTTACTGGTTGTTGCATATTGATGTTAATAATCGCCACAGCAACAACAACAACAACAATAACAATGTCAGCAACAACAATATTATCCCAAAGGCATTCGATTTTATTCCTCTCGTGGATTTCGTTCATTAATTTCTTGCCACAAATTAATTGTTTCTCGTGCAGTTTTTGATGCTGGTCAAGGCAAATTGAAAATCGTGCCACACAGCCTCCTCTCTTTGCCTTCTTACTTTTGCAACTCATTTTTAATTCATGTCTCTCTCTCTCTCTCTATCTCGGCTGCTGCTGCTGTTGCATTGCTGCACAGTTTATCCATGCTTCTTCTCTTTCTTCTTCTCCTTCTCGTTCTCTCTTTACATTTATCCTTTTACTAATGACAAATAATAATTGCTAGCAATTTCTTTAATTCCACTTGAGTATAATTACGGGAATCGAACTTCGAGTTGGCGATACTTTATCCGCCTTCGCTCCTTCCTCTTCTTCTTCTTCTTCATCTTCTTCTTCTCCTCTTTCTTCTCTTTTTATTAATGTATTGCTATTGGTTTTCAGTTAACTTTGATCCAACAGGTGAATGGAAATCTTTAAAAGGTAGAGGAACCTTTAAAAAAAAAACTGAAGCCATTTGAATGTATCAAATTAAATTTGTGCTTTTTTATTCTTCTCATTTTCACAATGAATCGAATGAATGAATGTGTGTATGGGGGGAGGGTGTTGGGATGAATGAGTGAATGAATGAATGAATGAGCAAGCATACAAATTAAATTATGCCATGACGCGGCACACACACACCCACACACACATACACACAACAGAGACAATTTGGAGACCCTCCTCTATATATATACTGCCCCATACCTACCTCTATTTCTCCCCCACACTCTTTTCGCTCTCAAGCTAATTGAATTTCTCACTGTCGCTTGCAATTTTCATTATTATTAAATTTTCAACTGTATATCTTTTTTTTTCCATTCCCCCCCCTCCCCACAGCCCTCACCAACCTTACATATATTTTTGTCGCACTTCTGCTCGTTTTAACATTGTTTCTCTGTCTATTTGTGTGTGTCTGTTTTATATTTAGTATAAAGTTTTTGCTTATTCAAGCGGAAATGAGATAATGAATGGGTCTCTCCTCTCTCTCTTTCCCTCTCTCTCTCTCTTTCTCTCCCTCTGTCTAGTTCTGACCGACTGACCCAACCGAAAGTATTTAAGTTATACACTTAACAACAAATTGAGTAGTTAGAAATTCAAACTCTTCAACTACACACACACACACACATATATATAACTTAATTAAAATTAAGTACAGTTAACTCACAAGACGACTAATATCATATGAAGAAGAAGAAAAAGATGTAGAAGAAGCAGGCCAAAGAAAAAGAAGAAGCAAAAAATATAAACTTGAAATAATTAAAAACCACAAAAGTGGTGAAAAGAAAATGCCTTGAAAAAAAAAGAAGCAGAAAAAGAACGAACCACAAGAATCAGAAGGGAAGCAACCAAAAGAGAAGAGCAAAGAGGGCAAGACACACTAACAAAAGGCGAAGTTGCTCAGCTCAGGCAGGGATTACAAAAGGGGTTAATCAACACCCAGCAGAAAAAAAAAAAGCGGAGAGAAAAACCAAAAGTAAGAGGAAGGAAGAAACAAGAGGGAAAGCGAGATAGAGTAAAGAGCAAAAGGGGGGCAGGCAAAGGCCTTTTTGGTTGGAACTTGTCGTGTGTGTTTATTTATGACAAGATGCTTCATCATAATCAGTAACTGACACTTGTAGAGGCCACAGTGCAGCATCAGCAGCATCAGCAGCAAGCAACAGCCAGCCGCAGCGACACGTGCAACACCTTGGCTAAAAAAGAGGAGGCAGCAAAAGGCAGAAAACGAGGCAAAAACCGAGCCAAAGGACCTAAAGGAGTGAAGTGCCTTAATTGAAGTGATGCTCAGGCCACAAGCTGTGACACTACACTAAGAGAGAGTGAAAGAGAGAGAGAGAGATAGGAGAGACAAGGGCACAATAGTGGGGTAAGGAGGAGTGAGAGAACACATGCTGAGCTTCTTCTATACTCCTACTCATACATATATCCTAACTCCTTCCTCTTTATACTCCCAACCCCTTCTCCATCGAATTAATTAAGAAAGTAAACCCAAAGCCTAAGCTTAGAGCAACATCTGCTACTCATAGGTTGTTCTTGTTCTTCTTGTTGTTGTTTTTGTTTCTCTCACTCCACTAACTTCTCCTGCTTTTTGCCTGTTTGTTGTTGTCGTTTTTCTTCTTGTTTTTTTTTTATTTTAAGACAAAAACTTGTTTTTTGGGCCATAGTAAAGACAAAACTTGTCTCTTGGCTCTTCTCTCATCATCACTAAATATATGTATAACAATAAAGTTCTTTAAGTTATAGTTATGGCTAACCCTTTTTGAAATGCTTTCAAGACACTTTACATAATTTTTAGCTCCTCTCCAGTAACCAAGAAGCCGAGTCAAGTGTCTCTCAAACTGAAAGATACAAATCAGACAGAGATACAGAATAAAAAAAAAAACGACACAAACAAGAAACATTTCATTTTGTATGGAATTTCAACTTGATTTTCTGATTTTTGTTATTTTTTTTTATTTTTATGCTTCAAAATTGATTTTCGAGTACAAGCAAAATAATCAATTGCCATATAAGGGCAAATACACACACTAAAAGACACAATTCTCAATGGTAACAGCAATAACAACAATATTGAAACATAAAAAAAAATAACATAAAAATTGTAAATGTTTTTCATTAAAACGAAGTGGAAAATACTCTTCAAATGAAGACATGAGATAGAAGAGATTTATATATTTTAAAAAGTTAGGAAATGATGTTTCATATAAGAAAAGAATTTAAAATAAAATAATTTATATAAACTTCTCTTTTAATCAATTTGAAAGGAAAAACTTTATAATAGATTTTAGTATAAGCCAAATGGAACTTTTTAAGAAATTTTAGAAAATTTTTGCTTTTTTTAAATTTAGTGTAAATAATGTTCTGATACAAACATTAAAGTTCTAATTTGTTTGTTAAAAAGAAAATATATTTACATATTCTTATTCAACTTTTCCTATATATATTATATTTTTATATATTTCAACATTTTCCAAATCAAAATTTGTGCCAATTGTAACATTTTTTTTTTCTGGTTTAATTCAATTTTCTTGAATCATAAAAAAAGCAATACTTTTTCCCTTTTTTTTTTTGTAAGGGTATAACCGAGTACAAATAAATCACATATTGAAGTATGAAGTAAGCATTTTCGCGCCTTTATGGCTCAGGCAATTTCAATAAATTTCAAACCACCCACTGCCACTTCCACACTCTCTTCTTTCCTACACTCTCCACCGACCTTCAAGGAATGAAAAAAAATTGAAGGCATCATCAAGAAAAACTCCCAAATAAAAAAAAAGAAAAGAAAAAGAAAAATCATCAACCAAATCACTGAACATGCAAAAGAAATTGTCAAAAAGAAAAAAAAAAAAAAAAAAAACTTTTGGTGAAAATGGCAGGAAGGCGGTTGGATGTTGGAGGACAATGTAAATGGCGTTAATTTTTCAAAGAAGCCTAATCCTTGGAAACCGTCAAAAGGAAGTGTGTGTGTGTGTGTTTGAAAGGAAAACTAATATGCGTAAAATTAGAGCCGGCTAATTTTCAGTTTAATTTCCTATGGCTTAGCCTTTAAACCAAACTAAATAAATACTAAGACTAGAAAGGAAAGAAAACCTAAGAAGATGGGGAAAGAGAATTTGATTCTTAATCAAAACCCTTTTGCTCTGCTGTCAACAGAATCAAAGAAAGACAGAGAGACTGAGAAAGAGAGAGAGAGAGAAGGGAAAAAAGACAAAGCAGAGACAAAAAAGACTGGCCAGGAAAATGAAAAAGACCAAAAACATGCCTTTTGACAGCTGCCGAAACTTTTTGCATGACATTTATCACTGTCGCATAACAAATGAGCGACAGCAGCAGCAGCAGCAGTAGGAAGAGCAAGATGACGAGGACTACAAGGAGAATAAAGAGCAGCCACCAGAGCAGGAAGAATGATAACCCCAACAACAACAAAATTGGCGGCAAACTTTGCCCCACCTACACACACACACACAGACTCCAAAAAAAAAAAACAATATGTAACCCAAAATCAAGAGAAACTTCTCAGCCTCCAATCTCGCTCTATCTCTCTCTCATATACATAAACTTAAAGTTGTCCCCAGATCGCAGCAAACAGACCTCAGATCCCAAACCCCAGACCCCAGACCCCAGACCCCAGACCCATGCTTAATCTTTAAGTTGTAGCCCAGACACTCAACCTAAACTCAATGCTTGTGGGCGACTCTTCCTTTCTCCTTCTTCTACTCCTCTTCCTTCTTCATTCTCATCATCTTACTGATGCTCCACCCTGTTGTCTGCTCCTGATATGCTCCACATGACACATGAGTTGTCAATGCAATATAATAAATACGATTTTTGACTTTGTTAAAGCTGCTGCCAAGGCGTGTCGTCATCGGCAGTCCCCCCCCCTGCTCACAAACCCTCTCACCTCATCTCCCCCCATATTCCACTTACTCGCACTCACACTACTACCTTCAGCCCTCTCATTCTTTTACTGATTCATCCTCCCTTTTGTGTGTGCGCATTAGGCCGCAGGCGGAGCAAAAAAAAAAAAAATAAAAAAAAAAAAGAAGAATGAGGAAAAAAAAAATAAAAGGATAATATGCATAAAATGCTCAAGTTTATACGCACCAGTTAAAATGTCATTTTGAGCTTATGCGTAGAGCACAACAAGCAACAACAAACAGGAAAAAAAAAACAAGAGTAAAAGAGAGAGAGAGAGAGAGAGATAGATAGATAGATAGAGAAAAAATGTGTCAAGGGAATCGAATACATTTTATACACTTTAAAGAAGATTCTCAAATTGAATTTGTATTACTCATTTGTGAGTTGTTTTAAATGGGTTTTTTGACTAGAACCATGACAAATTCTTAAGGGTTCCAAAGGTTCTCTTTTAGATTATACTAAAGACATTTTTTAGGAATTTTCTATATAATTTTTGAAAGAATTTTTCAATGAGTTTTTAAAAAAGATTTTTTATATGAGAATTATTCTAGAATTTCTTATATATTTTTCATATATTATATTTCATATAATCTTCATTCCATATCTACAGTTAAAAAGTGTATATAAATATTTCTTAAATATTTAAAAAAATTTTAATAATTATTTTTTTTTAATTTCAGTTTTCTAAAGGAATTCTTTATCTTTAATTTCTATTTTCATGTGAGTTGATAATTTGAATAATATATTCAATACTTTTTATCCCCCTTTCTATGATTCAAGTCGACCTAAAAGTAGTTATATTCGAATTGTTATATTTGTCAGTTAGTTTCTCTTCTTTTTGGGCTAAGGTTCTTTGTTCCAATGACTACTTTTATAAGGCAAACTATAATAAAAACGGATTTGTTTTTATATATTTTTTAACTAAATTTTTTTCATATATTTTTAAAACAAAATTCAAATGATTCTTTTCATATACCAAATCGTCTAACACTCAAATTCTAATACAAAGTTTCATTTCATTGATTTATTATATAATGAAGCATAAAAGAGAATCAAGAATAAATAATTATTAAGCCATTACAAAATATTAAAGTAATATTTCTTATCTACTTTTCTTTCTACTTTCTACTTCAATTCTGTCAAAAAATAATTGATGTATTTTTTAAAAAACGTCAAGTTCCTTAAAACCAAAGTTCAAACTATGAGAAAAAAAACCCTCTCTTATTTTTGCCTACTCACTTTAAGAAACATTTTTTAGATTTTAAATTGATTAAGAAAGTTAAGCTACCCTTTTTGTAGCTTACACTAATGTTGAAAGGGTAAAGGAAAGAAAATGTAAAGAAAAGAAAGAAAAGAAGAGAAGAAGATGAGCATGTGACAGGCAAACAATATAGTCTTTATTGATATGAAGAAGCATCTGATGAGGGTGAAGGCGAGGCGTTATGGGAGGGGGGGGAGGGATATAATGTGGTTTGTGGCATGCAATTTAAAATGGTTTACAAAATGCCAAGTTAACCCTGTCTGTTGCCCGATATATACTGCCTTCATCTTCTTTTGCTTTTGTAGTTTTTGCCTTCCACCTTTTGACTGTTGCAATTTCCGTTTAATTATCAGTAAACCAGGCAACAAAAAATAAGGAACCAAAAAAAGAAAATACAAGAAACATAGCACTAAGCATATTGCATAAGCAAAGTCATGTAGTTGACCTGAGTTAACATCATCAACTCACACACAAAGCAAATGCAGAGACAGAGACAGAAGAGAGAGAGAGAGAGAAACGACCCCATTAGCCGATAGACAAAATCGTAATCCCCAAGCAAATCAGTTGCTGCCGGCGCACCCGGCAACAACAACCAGAAGTAAGAGATATAAAAGAGAGAAAAAAATTATAAAACCCAGACAGACAGACAGAGAAGTCGAGTCCTCGACTTGGTCCATGTTGCACGTGCTGTGGCAACTTGGCTGCATTTGAGGCAAATGTCAAATGCAAAAACAGTGGCTAAGCAGAAGCAGCAACAGCAGCAGCGGAACTCCCTTTGACTGTCCAGTCATAAGTTTCAAAATCGAAATGATTACAGAATGGTCAAACAGAGTCAATGACCGCATAGGGACGGCTTTTGATAAAGGCCAAATATCAGATTTTGGGTACAGAATTATTATAGCTTAAGAATTATTATCACAACTTTCTTTTTCTCTGGCTGAAATATATGAAATTGCATTAATATTTGTTAGTTAAGAAAGTTTTATTTGAATTTTTGAAATCATAAAATTGATATGAAAATGCAAATTCAGGAAATTTTCTTTTATTAGTCATTAAAATGAACGTAAAATTGTTTTTGTTAAGTAGATTAAACAAGATTTTTTTATTGATCATACAGAGAGATCTGTCTATATATGGTATGATTAAGCTGCTGTTGTTATTAAACTTTGTTGTTGTTGTTGTAATCAATGTTGTTGGTGTTGTTTGTGACTGTTGCTGTTGTTGTTTATTGCTGAGGGCGTCAAATAATTCACAAAAGATCATTGAACTGTAAATTCATAGATATTGCTTAAGATTGACCTTGCATTAACAACTATACCAAGAACAAGTGGTTACACTGAGAGCAAAAAAAATTGTATATATATATATATGTATATCTAACTAAACACCCACTGTCATGCACACACACACACACTCGTACACACTCATAAATTGACAAGTGAAATGGCAGCTTGATTTTGTATATGTATTTAAGCAGCAACAGCAACAGCAGCAGTCAGCATAATGCGGAAGTGCGTGTCTGTAGAGCCACAAGAACATGGCAATATAATGCTATGTCATACCCTCTATATATTTCAACATCTATTGCTTCTTCCCCCCCTCCTTATTACTCTCCTTTCTCCATCTATCTATCTCTTTTACGCTTGCCATGATTCTATCTATCTCTCTCTCTATCTCTTTTAAATGCCTGAGCAACGTTTCGCTCATCAATGCACAATTATTTATTTATATACTAGCATGTCTGCCTGTCTAACTGCCCGACGAGTGTCCACTACACCCACTCATATAGTCCCCCCCTTCCATTTCCATCCCCACACACACACCCACCATTATATGGCCAACCCCTCTTCCCCTTCTTTACCACACGCTTTCTTCACTGCATCATTAAATTAAACTTGTATGAGTATGAGCATTGCTGATGTGTCTCTGCTGCTGTTGTTGCTGCTGCTGCTGTTGCTGGTGTTGCTGGTGCCGTTGCTTCTGCTTTTCACATTTCATTGCCAGCCGGCATTTGTTGCTGGCTTTTTTTTTTTTTTTGGCTTTTGCCAATCAGCAGTACGAGTAATTCCAATTTTATATGCCAAGCTGTGTGTGTATATTTTTTCTTTTGTATTTTGATTTTATGCCATGCACAAAAAAAAACCCAAAACAAAAAATAAATAACAAACATTTCGTGCCGCTTGGCGTTGATTTTTGGTGCCAGCGATTTCCGCTGGACAGCGGCAACAATAACAATAACAACAATAACAACAACAACAATACCAAAAGCTCTCCACTTGCGTTGCGTTGCGTTCCGTTGATATCTTAAATGACACTGGCTGCCAAATAAAGATTGACGTCAAATTCATTATCGCCGACAGTCAGCAACTACAAAAAGAACCGAGCCAATTTGGTAAAAAAGGGGGATGGGCCAAGGTGTAAGAGGGTCAAAAAAAAAACACAAATACAAAAATACTTAGATTAAATAGCAAGTTATTTTTAGTTTTCCATTGGCAAATGCATATAAAATTTATTGGTATTTCTTTTTTCTATAGTTTTTTTTTTTTGTTTCTTTCTCTTTGGCATACTTAAATTTAATTTATTATAATTCTTCTTGAAATTGGCAAAACTATTTAAAAAAAACAGTAAATATTTCTTTTATTTATATAATAATATTTTGTTTCAAAGGATTTAAATTTTAAATAATTTACTAGAATATTTTTAATTTTTCACAATTTACTAATCCATTTAATAGTAAAATAAAACACATTTTAAATTACTTCAAAATATTTTCTAAAACATTTTATCTTTATATTTTAAATACATTTTTCTTCTAACCATTTAAGATTTTCCTTTAGTTTTTTCTTTATTTTTAAGCTCTTCTGATGAGACATTTAATTTTCTTTATTTTTTTTTTTTTCTGCCTGCCCTTTTCTTGTCTTTTAAAGGGCAGGAGACCTTTTAAGTCGCCAAATTTGGTTCCATATATATTAGGTTATAGTTAGACAATTTTCAGCAATGCAATTTTCTTTTCATCCTGCTTTTACCTACCATTCTCTTCCCCTCTCTTTGCTATTCAGTCGACTCTTAGTCTAGTTGCTGCTGCTGCTGCTGTTGCTGTTGCCGTTGAATTGACAAAAAAGGAGTTGCCCGAGCTATTTTTAATTCAATTAAATGTCATTTGAGCCACTCAACTTTAAATTTTTTACTGCTTGTGCCATAGCGGGAAAAGTAAAGGAAGTGCCAGCAAGAACAAGATAGAGTGATATACAGAAGGAGAGAGAGAGACGACAGGAACAGAACAGAGTGAAGCCAGAGTATCAACACAAGAGGAACAACAAAAGGGAGGCATTCCATTTTGCAGTTTGTTGCATGCAGCACGCGTGGGCATTGGATGAGAGAGAATGATGAGGAGCAAGGGTATGAAGGGAATAAGAGGATGCAATGACGACGCCAACGCGAAAACTGCCAAAAGGATGGAGAGTGGAACACAAACCAGACACAGACACAGCAGACAAACAGACAGTCAAAGGACAGACATATAGACAGACAGGCAGTTAATCTGCAACGCACACGGGCGATAATGATGGCATATAAACACCCAGGCAAGTAAGCCAGGTCCAAAAAACAGCAAAAAAGGAGACCAAAAAGAGACAACTGCTAAAATTAAGCTGCATCTGGAATGGGTTTTCTACTTTGCAGCAATTTTCATCATTGTTGTATTGAAACGTGCCATTTGTGGAGTGTAGGTTATGGCTGTATAACAGTTGTGAAGTGCTTGTAACACAGTTGTTAAGTGTATAACAGCAGAAAAATCAAATAGTCTTTAAAAAAGGATCACCATTAGATGTAGATATTATAATTATAGTTCAAAATCAAACACAGAACCAACCAAAAAACAATTATACCACAATAACAGATAGTAAATATACTAGTGTAGAACAGCTGTATAACAGTTTTTAAAATTTGCTTACAATAAACTTTAATCTATTGATTTTACAACTATAAATCATTTAGTTAAACCTAAATGCAATTACAGAAATGTAAAAGAGCCTTTAAATATTTCTACTTTGCTTACGTAGGAACTTTATAACATTCATAGAACAGTCTTAAATAGTTTTACAACACTCTTCAATAGTTTGAAAACAGTCAATTATAGTTTAGCTAGTTTTAGAACAGTTGCTTAGCTCGATAATTGATAAAACTTTCTTTTTGTTTTAGTTGAAAGTTAAATTGCAACAAGAAAATTCCTTCGGGTGACATAATTTCCTTTGCTGCTGACACTTCAACTAGATCCCCCCACTCCCTTCCCGCGCCATACCTTTTGTCTATAACTTCTTGTGCTCCCCTTCGCGGATGTGAATGGATATTAAACACTTTGTCATTTCTGTGTCAAAATCATGTCAGCGTGAAAAGCCAGCAACAGCAGCAGCAACAGCAAACGAAATTGTCAAGTGTAATAGAAATCAAGTGAGTGAGAGAAAACTGAGGAAA
The DNA here is from genome assembly GCA_018903615.1 of Drosophila neocordata. Taxonomy (NCBI): domain Eukaryota; kingdom Metazoa; phylum Arthropoda; class Insecta; order Diptera; family Drosophilidae; genus Drosophila; species Drosophila neocordata. The sequence goes on along the minus strand of JAEIGI010000004.1, from coordinate 11,151,981 downwards.
GCTGAGGGAAAACTGACAGTCACGCATACCAGCCGTAAGCCCTAATACACTCTGGCATATTTGGGGCGTGGCAACAGGCAACAGCAGCAGCAGCATCACCTGTCAGACCAACAACTGACAACAGCAACAATAGCAACATCAGCAACATATAGCAAATTGTGTCAATGGCCCAGTTTTAGCCAGAACCAAAGCTAAAACCCTTAATTGCTTCACCATGTATCTTATCTATAGTTAAGTTTTTATTGTTATTGTGGTTTGTTTTTCTTCTTTTTTTGTTGTATTTTGTATTTATCAATTAATTAAAAGCAAAAGTGCAGCGTACATACAACACTAAAATGCTGAAATCATAAATTATTTACAAAGTCAAAGTCAGCAAATGATTGAGAAATTAAATATTTATGTTGCTGTTACTCATTTGAAATGCAACCAAAGAAATAAAAAAAAAAAAAAAAAAAACAGCCCAAAAACGAGACAAAATTTTTGTGGTTGCCGCAAAAGGCATTAAGTAATTGGTGAAACCAAGAAAAAAAATAAAAGAAGAAAAAAAAAGAAAGAAATAAAGGGATCCTGCACCCTCTGAATATTTTCATACATTTAATCAAGTTGCTTTTGCTGGTGCTGTTACCCCCAAGCCTATTCCCAGTCACGTCAGCAATTTTATGTTGCAACATCTCGGAACTCATAAAAACCAGGCTTTTAATCGTTGTCGGTCTAACTGAGCGTATAAGCAATTTTCTGCCTGCTACTTCTACGCATTTTTTTTTTTCCTCCTTTCTTCTTCTTTTATTACTGATGAACATCAACAGAGTCACACCCTTGTCACTCCTCCCCTTACTCACGTATGCAATGTCAATCATCATTTCCAACAATTTATTATTATAATCATAAATGTTTTCTACCCAACAGCAACACACATTAATAGTCACATCAGCAGCAGCAGCAGCAACTTCTTCAACTGTAAAATTGCCAAAAAATCAACAAAAGAGTTGCTAATGTAACCAATTTTTGTTAGCTATAAGAAAATCGCCTTAATTTTCATCAGTTGCAGAAGGGAAGAGAAAAAACACAAGACAGAGGAAAAGTCGAGGCCAAGCATAACTTTTTTTTTTTCATATGTGTATAAAGTCTTTTGCTATGACAGTTAGGAAAACAACTTAACATCCTTTCTTTCTCTCTCTCTCTCTCTGTTGCCGACACGCTCCCACACATTCTCTGTCTCTCTCTGACACTCTGTTAATGAAAAGTCAACTTGAGCCTGATGGCATGCAAAAGCCAATATATGAGTCCACACATGCAAGAAGATTGCAAAACGAAAAAAAAAAGAGTCAGTGAACAACCCCACAGCAACATCACAAGTAACAGCAGCAGCAGCAACAGTAGCAACAGCAACAACAACTGAAAAAAAAACTTTCACTTTATCATTAAGCCTGACAAGCAAGAGAACTTTTTCTCGCTCTTGGCCAGTTTTTGCCAAGCATAAATAGAATTATAAATTGTCTATGTGTGTGTGTTGCTGTATGTGTGTGTGTGTGTGTGTGTGAAAAATCAGTTAAAGTTATTGCATGTCGTCGCAGCAACAGCAACAGCAGCAACTTGACATAGACAAATGTTGGCGAAAAGGCTAGAAGGATACCCACTACTCGAACTGACTGCCTGTCTTCATGTGCCTGTTGCCAACTTGACGAAAATTGAATTTGGTAACAGCAAAAACAACAACAACAACAACAGCAAAGGAAAAACATATAAAAAAAGCGAAAATGCGAAACAAAACTCAAGCAAATAGAGCAACATTTTCAGCACCAGCAGCAACAATAGCAACAACAACAACAACCATGACAATGACAGCGAAAAGCCGGCGAAAAGTACACGTACAACAGCAACAACACTAAAAAATGAAAACGAAAAACAACAAAAATGGCGGCACACACACCAAAAACAAAAAAAAAAAAAGAAACAGGAAAAAGAGAAACAGTTAAGGGGAAAAGCGTGGAAAACTGTTTGAACAAGGCGACAAGCGGTAGAGGAAAAGCGAGTTGGCCCATCATTACTCTATGTGTGTTTGTGTGTGTGTGTGTGTGTCGCAGCACTAAGTGCCTTTGCTTTGCCTTCATCCTGTTTCCGTCATTTCCACTCTTCTGCAATCTCTTTGGTCCTCTATAGTCCTTGCCTTGTTGTTTGCCTGTTATGTTTTTTAACGTTACGTAAATTGCGTAAATTGTGTGCATTTTATTACGCTACACTTCATGGTGCCACGCCCCCATTTCATGCTCACGCCCCATGCTCCAAGCTCCATGTACCACTATTACACCTCTTTCCCTCTCCTCACATATCAACTCTTTTTCCTTGCCTTTTCATTTTTTTTTTTTTTTTTTTTTTTTTTTAAGCAAAACATTTTGCCATTATTTTTCTTCTTCCTGTCGCATTTTTTTGTTTATGTTGTGTGTGTGTGTATCTGTGTGTGTGTGTGTCTTGTTTGCTGTCATCTTGTTGGAAAATGTCTTCGTCACTTTTATTAGGTGCAAACTGTTTGTCAAGCTCCTCCTGATGAAGACTTTTCTTACGTCAAAAGACTTTTCCCTAAAGTAAATGAAAAACAAGCCATGGAATGAAATGGACCTTGTTAAGTAATTTTTTTAAATTATTAAGAGTTTGTTGTTAAAAAATGTTGAAAAAACATACTATAATATATTCAAAGATATTCAAATTCCATTAACTGAATTTAAAAGATACATTTGTATCTCATCTATATTATAAAGAGAAGAAACATATTTTACCATTTTTATTTTTATGCATTGTATTGATTGTTAAAGCTCTCTTCCTTTTGCATTTAAATTTAATATGATTTACGTTTTAATATATATATATATATTTTTTTATATATTATAACTATTTATGGATTATAACCACAAAATGAGAAACCCATAAGCAGCATATCAGCTGTATTGCAGGCATTTTAACCATTTCTGCATTGGCATTGTTATGGTATTAAAATAATAAAAAAAAAAAAGGAATTTTCCTCTTTATGGTTGCCCTTTAACTGTGATAAATTACAACACCAGCAACACTACACACACACACACACACACAAACACACACACTTGTGCATTTAATAAATAAATAATGAAAAAGAAGAAAATGAATTCCATTATATGGAGGAGACTATCGCCGCCAACTCAATCGAATAACAAAAGAAACTGCCAGACATAAAGACAGACAGAGAGACAGAGAAACGGAGAGGCCAATATAAATGATGTTGCACCTATCCAGAGACAGACAGACAAACAGACAGACAGATAGACAGACAAAACTTCGATTGACTATAAAAATTGTACACGGCGCCCACTACAACCAGCAAGCAACAACAACAACAACCAGTTGTTCATTTTAAGTCAGAGTATCAGTGTATCTGTGTCTGCATTATTGTGTTGCATCATCATCATCATCATCATCGTTGTCGTCATGGTGAAGCATGCAACAATTGTGCCAAATGTAAATCCTGTTTTTTGGCCTGCAGTTGCTAGCTGCTGTTGCTGCTGTGCTGTTGCTGCTGCATGCCGCAACATATTGTAATTAACCCGTTTGTCAGGCAAATAAATCAAAACCATAACACAGCCCTGTGTCACAGGGGGCACAATACATCAGAGTTTTCTTCTCTCTTCTGTTTTTTTGGAATTTTTGGTTTCATTTCATTGTGCAGTTTTGTTCGTTGTTATTTTGTTTGTAGCATTGAAAAATTTTTTTTTTTTTTTTTTTGCTGCTGTTTGCTTTGGCATTTTACCAATCCACTCGAAAATTAATTGCAACCAAATGCGTTAAATACTTTCAACAAATATTGAAGAACGTGCCCGGAATGATTACCACGCCTGGCTGATCAACGAACCGTGTGCAATTCTCCTCGAAAGATCGCCACATACGCTCGATCGAATGTCGATAGTCGAACGTAATGATTTGTTCGATCGACTGATTTCTATGTGTGTGTGTGTGTGTGTGTGTGTGTGTGAGTGTGTGTTTAATTAAATGCCTCAATTTTCATTTGTGTACGTTTTACGTGGCCTGGCTCTTTGGCTGTTTAGTTAGCTGTTTTGGCTGGCTACGTGCCATATATTATAAAAATTAGCCAGCCAAACAGAACCAATGTAAAGTCTCTGTTTCATTTCATTTTCTTTCTTTTTTTATTTTTTTGGTTTTACTTTTCTACATTTTTATTTTTATAATTATTTTTGTCTTCATTTTGTTTCTTTTTTATTTTGTTGTTGTTGTTGTTTTCCGCTCGCGCCAATTTTGGCTAAATGGCAATGAACTTGAACGTCGTCGCGTGGCGCCCAGCGAATTTTTTTTGTTCCTCCTTCTTCTCCTCTGTGTTTTTTCTCTCTCTCTCTCTCTGTGTTTATCTTTGTCATTTAACATTTTTGAGGTTGAGGTGTGTTTTTTTTTGTCTTCGTTTCTTTTTTTTGTTGGTCACGCGATGCCATTTAGGCATAATAATTAGCCAAAAATAAATTCGAGTGATTCAAAATGTTTGCCAAACAAAAAGCAAGAAATAAATAAATATATAATTATGATGAAAGAGTAAATGATGTAACATTTTGATTAACATATTACGTTAAATATATTTAACTCCTCGGAAATTGTTAAAGACTTTTTTTAAGGTGTTAATTAAGGGTTAATTCGCTATGACGCTAGATTCCTTTTGTTATGATTTTGACTCTTAATATGTCTAGAATTAATTGATAAAGATAAAGTATACCTAAAACTTTACTTCAGTTAATAGTTTTAAGCAGTTTCACTATATTTTTATACCCTGTACAGGAAGAAGGAATCATTTCCGACCTCCTAAGGTATATATATACAGATCAGCATCGATAGCCGGAACGATTGAGACTTGTCGGTCTATCCGTTTGTCCAAATGAAGAGGGACTATAAGAGCTAAAGTAACCAAATTTGGTAACAGCATTCATCTAGTGCCTACGCAGATCAAATTTGTTTAAATTTTTGCCACGCCCACTTCCGCCCCTGCAATTTACGAAAAACGAATAACTAGAGTTATATTGAAGGTAGCGTATTCCTATTTGGCACAACTAATAATATGGCTAAAAGGTTTCAGATGACCAAATTATGTCGAAATCGGGCAATAATTATCGGAGATATAATAGAGAGATAATAGATAGAGTGAGCGAGAAAGCATGTGTTCGCTTATTGTGGCTTGTATGGAGAATTTTAGTTGGAATTCGAAGGAGTTTGGTTTTATAAAGTTTCTCTATTTGATACAGAGCTTGCTTCATTTTACTAGTTATCAAATAATGTTTTCAAAAACACTTTAAAACTTTTATTCATTTTAATTTATTTATTCTATTTATATGTAATATTTATTAAAATTAACCCAGAGTAATATTGAGACTTTATCTTAATGGTTTAAACAAGCATTCGGTCCCAGCAACAGATACGTGCTACGTGTTTTTTATATATGTATATATAATTTTTTATTATTTTTATTTTTATTATTATTATTTGTAACCACAAATTGTTTAATGCATACAACTGTGTGTATAACTGTGTAATGAATGTGATTGGTCACTGAGTCTCTGGCAAAAAACCAATGGAACGATTTATGCAAATGGAAAGAGCCATGCACTTAGCGCCGTTAAATAAACAAAAGGCATTATCATCCCAGATGGGAGCCATCAGCATAGGGCAGGCTAGCAACAAACCAGAAGAACCAGAAGAATATAAAATGCAGAATGAGAATTGTGAATTCAGAGACAACGACAACGACAGCGACGACAACAACAACGCACAATGACAGTAAATTTCACATTTTTCTGCCTTTTTTTTTTAGCGATAGTTAAAAAATGCAGTTTCACTTATCAAAATGCACTAAATTACACATTAAATAAGAATCATTTGTAGGTTCGCCTTTGGTCAAGTCTCGAGACTAGGTTTAATTTGCGTGTGAGCTCATAAGTTTTTTGTGTTAGTGTTGGTGTTGTTTGCCCTGCATCGATTATGTAAATGCAAAAATTTCCATTAAATGCATTGAATTCCATTACGAAGGCATCATCATCATCAGCACGCAGATACTACACCAGATGAAAGGTGGTAGTAGTGGAAGCAGTAAATGGAGGAGAAGGAGAAGGAAATATAGTTGTAGTGGAGGCCACTCTAACTTAGAGACGATGTTCATTGTCTTGTGGTTTGTCTGTCTCATTGCATAGACAGAGAGGGAGGGAGGGGTATGGGAATCTCAACACGCTGTCTTGATGAAGTCATTTTCAAAGCTTTGGAATGTTTTGCGTTTTATGGTTTTAGTTAAGTTGTTGTTGTTGTTGTTGTTTTTGTTATGGTAGATATTGCAGGGCAAATACTTTAGCCTAAATATGGTAAATCGTATTCATTAGCCAAACACAAATTGAAGCAACACGACAACAACAAATTTTCCACACTTAGCATTGCCATGAAAAATGTTAAACAAGCGTCGAGAAAAATCTTTAGACCTATGTAAAAAGTGAGAAAAATCAACAAATTCCTACCGACCAACAGGTTAACAACATAAACATTGATTTCTAGCCACTGTACCTAACTTGGTCAAGTGTTTATTGTCGTTCCCTTACAATGCAAGCCCTTACAGTCATTGGACTCTCTCAATGCTGCCTGTCTCGTCTGGAGGTGAGGAGTTACTAATTAACACAAACTGAAAAATGTAGGTAAAATGCATTTTGTTTTCTTCTTGTTTTTTTTTTTTTTTTTGATAACGCTTTCACCTCCATGAAATGAACCTAAGTGGCAAGCGAAAGCGAAACCATAATTGAAACTTTTAACGACTCTCAAATACCTATAGAAAACGGTTAATATCGGTTATTTAGTTAAATTTACTTTTATTTTTTTGTGGTTACTTTATAAAGTGTTTTTTAATAATTGCAAGTTTTCTTTTTTGAACAAATCTGAATCATTATTTTGTATTAAAGTTCAGTTAGAAATAAAATTCCTAGGGAATTTACAAGAAACTAAGCAAATGAATAATACTTTAGCTTTTTATCAGAAATCTTTGCTATATTAATCAGAGAATAATAATATTAATATATTTATAAGAAAATAACTTTATAGCAATGGCTAAAAAACGAAGATCATCTATATATCCCAGAGTAATTTATGATTCCTATGATGACAATGGAGAATTATTAGAACCAAGAAATGTGAGGCCCAACAAGCCATTGATATTAACCCTGTTCATTATAGCTGTTATGCTTAAAGTGGCCATGATAGTAGCAGAATTTATAATCTAACTGTAAAACTTACCCACAAAAACCAAAAGAATAAACTAGACAAGTAGACATTAAATACAAAAGTTGTAAATTTACCTGCAAAAGAAACAAGAAAATTAAGTTATAATTAGTTGTATATTATGTGTTTTGTTTGGTTTTGTTATTGTTTTCATTTTCTTTTGTTCTGTTTTTGTTTCTTTTCTTTTTCTAAAATACCAACCAAGTAGCTGCCAGTTTTGACACTTGAAAGGGAAACAGGAAACTCTGGTATTGTCACGGGTTGATCTTTGGTGTTTCTCAAGTGCTAGATCTTGATCTTTATCAAATTTTTGAGCTCAAATTTCTATTTTCTGGGGTAACTTTTTAACCCTCAAATGATTTGCGTGTAGGATTACAAGAAGCAAGAAAACAGACATTTATTGCCAACCACAAAGAAAAGTAGAGAATCATTTCAGTGCAAAGCAGTGAAAATAATTTGACAACTTACTTTAAGGTTAAGGGCAAAATGAAGGCCCAAGAAGGTCAAGGGGGTGTAAAAATAAAAAAAGGGTTGACCTGGCTGCTGCATGCACGAGTGAACTTTCAAATCAAAAAAAAAAAAAATAAAAGTAGAGACAAAAGGAACCCTCAAATCCTCAACTTTTATTAAAAGCTGTCAGAGTTTGGCAAGGAACAAAACCTCAAGCCCGGGGACATATTGTCAGGCCCAATTTTATTTCTGTTTCTCTTTTTTTTTTCTTTTCTTTCTGTTGCTGTTGTTGGCTTCATTAAAAATTCTTCGAATGGAGTGGCAATATTTTTTACGTTTGTCTCAAAACATTTTTCACCTGCTTTTGACCAGACAGTCGTTTTTCACTTCTTTTTATATGTATATATATGTATATATATATCTTTGACTTTGAATTGCTTTGCACGTTTGCCACTTTTTGATGTAGGCAAAAGTCTTAACTCAAGGCGAAAGGCATCAAATATGCAAAAAGCAACTGAAAATTAACTCAATTTTGAGTTTGCTTTTCCTTTTTCCCCTTTGGTTTTTTTTCTCCATTTCTTTTTCTCTTTCTTTCATTTTTATTTATTTTTGCTTTTTTAACACTTTGGCGGCTCGGAAAATCTTTCTGTCGGGCACGTGCTCACTTAAGGCAACAAATTTTTGGTTCAGCTAACAGCTGCTAGGCCAAGTTTATGAGGTTTTTTTTTTTAGCCATGTGTCGTTTATTATATATTTCAAAAAAAAAAAAGGTATACCAAAGCATTTGGAATTGGTAGAGTTTGTTTTAAGAATTTTCACTTTTAATATTTAAAAAAGTCTTTAATGAATTCTTAAATTGAAAATGAGTTTTAAGTAGATTGAAGACTTTCTAAAAATTTCCCTGATTGAAATATATGTCTTTAAAAGTTTTCCCCAAGATATACAAAAAACATTTTCAAACTACTCACTAAACATAAATTTGAAAATTTAATTTACTTTTTAGCTCTCTTTCCTTTCCATTTAAGTCTATTTAACACTTAACAAGCAATATGTTTCACTTAAAATTTTTTTTTTTTTTGTATTTCTAATTGAATTCCGTACAAAACATTTTCTTGTACATTTTCTTTGGAAAATGAAAAACTTTTTAGTTCAGTTCAGTTTTCAGTCTTCTTTCTCTTTCCCAGCTTTCATATTTTCTACAAATAAAATGAGGAGGACAAAGAGCAGAGAGAGAGAGATACAGAAAGAGAAAGGTAGGCAATTAAAAAACAATTAACAATTTTTGTGCACTCAATAAAATATTTAAATTTAAATGGCAATTGGCAAAAAGGTGGAATGGTGAATGGGTTTCATTTTTTGGTCAGCATCAAGTGAACCCTTTTGCTTCTTGTCTGTGGCCTTTGATGGTGTGTATATATATAGGGAGAGGGACTGTTGAAAGGGTAAGAGGGTAATGGAAACCCTTTTTGTTTTTGGGGGGAAAAATGCCAAAGCAAATGCAAAGGCAAACAATGATAAATTACAATTGAAATTGTACAGGGAAAAGTAAGAATGAAAGAACAGAGAAAAAAGTAAAAAAAAAAAAAAACAAGAAAAAAAGAAATGGTAAATGGAAAAGGACACACCACATCGAGTAGAGCAATTAACGCCAAGTTCAGCCCAAAAATGACACGCCTCGTCCGTTGTGCCCTGCCCTTGGCAACATTTTCCATTTGCACCATGTTTACTCAATGATTACTTACCCAGGACCCTTTGATTAATTTGAAGCTCATCGATATTCTCTTTCCCATTTCTCTCTCTCTCTCTCCATCTAACTTTTAACCCTTTTTTCCTTGTTTCTTTCTACTATTTTTTTGGTTTTTCCTGGCCAGCCTAATTGGTTTGCCTAATTCAATTGCCAACTGACACATAAAAGTCAAAAACACACTCACAAAATACCGCACACGTAGAATATCCTTAATGTTTTTAGTTAAGTTGCAATACTTTTCCTATTGATTGTTTGTTACTGATTAATGAAAACTGTGTAAAGAATCAAAAAACTAACTAACAGAAAGTCATTTTCCACCCTCGAACATCATTAATTACAGTAACAGGGGCAGTGTGGGGGTGGGGGGGGGAGAGAAAAACCAATAAAAGTGTTTAGGCCAAAATAAGTTGTCATCATTAGTTACAGTTTCCTGCCATTTAAGTGGTATGTTCTTCAATATTTTTTTTTTTTCGGTTTTGTTTTCTTTTTCTTTTTTAACAAATTGCCAACAATTGATGAATGTCTTGGGATAATGAGAAAAAATTTAAGGCTAAACGCAACTAAATTCTCTTTTTCATTCTCTCTTTCTTTTTTTGACTAAAATGTTTAAGAACAAAAAATTGGCATAGTAAGAGATGTTGGCGGATGAAATGAATTGAAGTAGGCGCCAGGCATATAAATAAATAGGCTTTTCTTTACTTCCATACCATTTTCCATTCCATTCTGACACAAAATGCGAGTACAAAAAGCAATCTGTGTAAAAGTAACGCAAGTCATTAATCATTATCATATAAACATCAATTGGTGTTTAGAGCAAAGGCACCAGCCAGCCAGTCAGCCACTAGGAGGTACTAGGCAGCAGCAGGCAACAGCATTGAGAATGTTATTGATTGGCCATTGAGTTGAAATCGAAGTGGAATCCAAGTCAAAGGAAAAGCAAAAGAAATTGAAATGAAATTTAACGTAAATAAAAACATTTTTTCTGCCTTTCTGCCCTTTCATCCTCCTTCATTCTATCCCTCTCAGTGTCTGTCTCTTTCTAGTTTTCGTATCTCTCTTCTTTTTTTTTTTTTTTGGTTGAAATGAAAAATTTAATTTATAACTGTAAATACACTTTGAAAAATCAACGGATTTGTAGAAATCTATAATAGAATTGATCTATATTAATGATTAGAGATTAATACAAATTGCTAAGTCTTTAGAATTCCCAATGGGTTCGCGTCACTGAAATTTCTTTCATCTGTCTTCTGTTTTTCTTTAAAATGAACAAAAAAAAGAAAAGGCGTCACTTGCATAAGTTTATTTTTAAAAATTCTTAACTTCTTTTACATTTTTGAAATGGTAAATGATCCAAATAATTTACTAAAACTGTCTTAAAAGAATTATTAACTTAGAATTCCCAACCACTTCGCGTCAATGGAAACCTATGTACACTAAGTCAGCTTTTAGCTTTTCTTGAGGTAAAGGTGTATGATCTTGTAAATCTTTCATTAGAGTTTAAAAATTAAACAAAGCTTGAAAACTAAGTCTAAAAAGTTTTAAAAAATCAGTTGTATTTCGAGTAGAACAGAAAAGCACGTTCCATCTGGGAGCTCTGGCTTTTTCTCCAAGTGTAAAATGTTAGCTTTCTTATGCTACCCTCAATTGGTCAGCCTCCAATTTTCCTCGCTGTCTTCAAAAGGTTTTCCGTATATTTTTTTTCCTTCTATAACTCAATTCAATGCTTTTGAAAATGTAATGGATAAAAAAAAAGAAGGAAAGAAAAAAAAAACAGCAGAGATAAATCAAACAAAAATACGTACTGAAAATAAGACCAGAAATTACTTGTAATCAATTTGTCATATAATAATAATAAGTTCTGAAAATAACTAAGTTGCCTTGCCACACAATTTTTTCAGCTTAGTCACTTCTGAATTGTTGAATCGGAGGGGCCGATGAAGTCTTGGTTAGTTTGAACCTTGAAATGAACCAAGTTCTTTGTCTCTCCAGTGGCAACATTTATCATCTTGTATGAATATAATATTCATATTTATATATATATATTTCTATATATACATATGTACATATGCAGTATGTATATATAATTTTTTTGATAAAGTCAATATGCATACTTATCATGTTTTTCAGAGACTGAGAGTGTAGAAGAGAGATATTTCTCTCTGTTTTCTTTTGTATTGCTTTTATCACTAAACATTCCTTTTTAGCTGCAGCCTCCATCAATCATTATCATCATTTCCATTTCCAATTCATTTCTGAGCTTGTATTTAAATAATTCCTTTTCAATTCAGTTCAACAAAATAAAATAAAATGCCTCTTTGCCTTTTGCCATTATTATTATTAGCTCTACTATAAAGAGATGAAACAAGACAGAGAGCAAAAAAAGAAAGAGAGAGCAAGAGCGCCTAAGCCAGTTTGATAAATTACTTAAAGGCAAATCTTCTCAGTTATTTTGATGTATTAAATTTTAAACAAGAAAAATTATAAACCCCCAACTGGCATTTACGATTTACCCAAAGGACTTTTTTTTTGTATCTCAATTTGAATTAGTTTACTTAACTGTTGTAAAATGTTTTGGCTAACACCAAATGCCATAGAAATAGATAGATTGAGGGAGAAGTAGATTTTCAATGATATTGGTTTGTTAGAGATAAATATATCTATCTAGAAACAAGCTTTTGTCTGACTAATATTGAAAGGAATCAAAAGCAAGTAACATTCGTCTAAAATCAAAGAATAATATTACTTCTGCCTAAGATCTATTTCCAAAATATAATAAAATAGTTTAGTTAAAATTTCTTAATAACAATTAATAATAGAACAATTACTTTTCTATTGTTTTCTACTTGTTTAATTGTCCAAATCGAATCTTATTTTAATTATTCCAATTGAGGTTTAGTATATCTTCTTTTGAGTGTTTCTTACTTTATATTTATATGAGCATGTTTCATTTTATTTCTCCCTCACTGTACCCTCGTATTTTAAGAATTTCTCTTTTATTTCTTTTTTTTTCCTTTTTACAATTGATTTAATGCAATTTGTTGAAGAACTTTCTTGTCAATTGATGCACTTAGGCCTATATACAAAAGAAGCTAAACGAAAAGATGGAAGAGTGGCAAAGAGATTTGGGGGAGAGGAAAGAAACCGACCAACTATATATATATATATTGTACTTTGTAGGGTGTGTAAATTGATTTCAGGGCTTGCCTTCTCACGCCTTTTTTTTTTCAAAGACAACAAAAGCAATAACAACATCAGCGGCAGCAACAGCAGGGGCAAACAGCGAATGCCGCAGCTGTCGGACAGTGTGAAATAACTCAAAATCATTCGGTATGGTTAGGAGGGGGGACGATCCCAAAAAGCAAAATCCAACACCAATAAGCAGCAGCAGCAGCAGCATAACATCAAGGGGTGCCCACTGTCTCACTGTCTGTCTGTCTGTCCGTCTGTCTGTTTGTCTTTTCGTCTGTCTTAAAAAGCAAATGCATTCCCATTGCTTGTTATATGAGCCGAAAACTGTTTGAATGGATGATTAACATATATGGATGAGTCTTGGGGACTGACTGAAATCTGGTCTTTGGGCTGGGCAAGGGCATAACAAAAATGAAAAACAATTTTTCTCTCTGTTGTTTCGCAAAAACAACAATAACAAATACAAAATAAGTTTCAAAATTGATATGGAATGATTCAATGTCCAGTATACGAATCAGTTTTCTGAATTGTTGAGTTTTATCAGCCTTGAGAGGAAACGACAATCCTCTGAGTTAAATGTTAAGGCACGCCCATATCATCTCATACCAACCCATATTTCAATACAATCCAATTCGAAAGCAAAAAAAAAAAAAATAAAAATAAAAGGAGAAACGGGCGTCATTCGACAATTGTAAACATCAACAGAAAATAAACATCTATGGGCCACATATGTAAGCAGGCGTCTTTAGGGCAAGGGTCCTGATCCCTTTTATGGCCCAATGTGTCAACTAAACGAAATTGCTTTTGTATAAACTAAGACAACAACAGTAACAATGGCAAAAGAAAGAGAAGCAATATACAGAGAGAGAGTGAGAGAAACATGTCCTTATCATTTGCTCTTAGAATTAGCTGCCGGAACATTTTCTTCTCTAGAGTTGGCGCCATTTTTGTGGCCTTATCACACTTATCAGACCAGAACAGAACAGAACAGAAAACGGCATAGAATAATATAAACGAAAATAAGGGCTAAGGCAAATTTATGTGTAGCAAGCGAGAAAGAAAAACAAAGAGAGTAAGAGAGCATGATGAAGGATAAAGACTGACTCAGTCGAGGGAACATCTAATTAGTGCTACATTTCAGTGACCAACTGCTTTCATATTGAGGCTTAACACATACAAAAAATACAAAATTTGACATACATTTTTAGCTAAGGGTAGCGAAAAACCATCCCTTACTCAACCTCACACTTCCCTTCAGCCCACGCACGCACACACCACATGCACACACACACATACGCTTAGAATTCCAAGTAAATACATACTTCCGCATACAATAAGTAGAAGGAGGACTTGTCTCGGGGGGGTGGTGAGAGAGGGAACGTGTGCAAAAATTAAACAAAATAGCAAGTGTGCGCAAAAAATGTTTAAAATACCGAAAACTCAAATTCAACATTTTTCACCCTCAAAAAAAAAAGAAAGAAGAAAAAAAAAAAAGGGGCGCAGAAATAGGAATAGGAATGCCCAGACTTATGGGTGGGGGTGGGGTGAGACGTGTGGAGATGGAGGGTAAGCAAATATATGTACAATTTTGAGGGTTGTTGTTTCATTCTAAATGGCATCAGTTGATAGTCTTTTTTTGTTGTTGTTGTTGTGTTTTGTTGTTGCTCCGTATGAATACCCTTACACACAAAATGCATTAGCCGACCTCATATATATGATAATCCACAAAACCTTATATACATAAATAATTTATGAAATACAAGGAAAAGAGAACTGACCATGACTATAGTTTAGAAATATTAAAGAACTCAACTTTTGATTAGAGTTTAAAAATAGAAAAAGAACTCAAATTTTCTACTTTGGAACTATAATAGACCTAAACTTTTGACTAGAGTTTAGTTATATTAAAATGTATTTTAAATAAAAGCTTTATCTGTTTGTAATCTTAAGTAAAATCTTTATGTGTTAGTAAGATATAGTTGAGATCGGTTTACTTTATAAAGTTGCTTCTCCTAAATAACCAGTTTAAATTTTTTAAATTTTTTCTAGTGTCAAACATCAGTTTTTTAGTTCTATAGTTTTTAGGGTTTATATTAACTTTTGTAAAGAGCAAAAGAAGACATCACTAACTAGATTAAGATATAACGGATATTACTTTCTTTTAGAAGAAATAGATATGGATATGGACGCGGTTATTCCTTTCTATTGGAAGAATTGCTAAAATCTAAACTCTAAACGAATAAGTCCTTTATTTTAAAGAAATGCTTATACTTGAAATAGTTAAGACTCAATATTATTTATACTATCTTATTATATTATTTATACAATATTATTATACTATATAGTATATAACTATATATCTACAGTTGTAGATCAAAATTAAAGTCTAAGAGAGTAACTATATTCCAAACTGTCCAAAAGCTTTGTTAAAATATCTAAATTTCTAAACAAAATTGTTTTTCGTTATATTATTAAGTAGAAATTTTCTTCTTAAGACATTAAATCTAAAATAAAATAATTAAAACTCTTAAAGGATTTTCTTTTAAGTGAGTTTTTATCTTTAGAAAGTTTAATTTAAAGTAAATAATGTTTTACTTCTTTTTAATCAATTAATCCATTAATATAAAACAGTTACAAAACCCATAAAAATAACCAAACATTTTTAGTATTTTTTTTAATTTAGTTTAGAAAAGATATTGGCATTAAAATTAGAGTATTAAATAGTCATATTAATATAAAAATTTCATTTTGGTTTTATTGCCAGCTTTCATGTCATTTCGTTTCTTGGTTGTTTACTTGAAGAAATGGAAAACAATTTGTACCTATTGCTGTTTCACTGTATTTGCTGTGTTTGTATATTGTATTTGTGTTGGAAATTTACATAAAAATATATAAAATGAAACAATGAAATAATGTGCAATTGGCCATGGCCAAAATGGCAAATGAAATTGTCTTACACTCAAATGAATTTTGGCAAAAATTGAGACACGTGGCAAGGAGGTTTGAGTTTGAGTCTAGATTTGGGTCTGATGGGGTCTGGGGTCTGGGATGTGAGTCCTTGGGGCCAATGGGTCTTGTGTTCTGGTCATTCGCCTAGCTAAGCATTATTAAAAAAGGATTAGTTTTGGCAGTCGTAAAAAGTGTTTTTTATGGCTAGATGAAATTTCTCTTCTCCTACCCAATAAAGATTAATTTCGGCCATAAAACACAGCAGCAATAAAAAAAAAAAGAACAACAACAACAACAACAAGAAAAACAATAACCTATAGAAGAAAAGAAAATCAATCAAGGCTTAGAGCAATTTTTATTGAGGAACCACTTTAATGTTAGAGATGGTGACTTAAATCGGTTGAAGCGTATATATCTATAGAGTAGAAAGGAAATTAAGAATCAACCCACACACACACACTCACACATATACAGAGGCAGCTTAGATTAGACTCCTCCACATAAAAGATTAGCAAACAGAGCAAAAGACAACTCCTTAACAAGGCTGCTCTACTCCTAGGCAACGCATAACAAGGCAAATGTTAAATAAAGATAGTAAAGAGAAGTGAGGTAAAAGAATATATACACACACACACACACAGATACACAGAGATACACACGTACATACAACTGTAATTAATACGAAACATATCCACTCATTACCAAGAGACTTTATCAACCGTCTCACATCTTTGAGTAACGAGGACGAACGACAACATTGACTGCTGATGGAGCTACTCTGCCTTCTCCTTGCTCTCCATCTCTTCATCTGTATCCACATCGACATTCTCTATCTCTATCTCTGTCTATGTCTTTTCTTTTCTGTCTACCCTCCATCTAGTAACCATTCACAAAGGAGATGCCAACTTGATGTATGAGTCTAATAAATACAAATTTATCAGCCACTAACCGAAGCATATATAATTGTACAACCAATTAGAGTAAGGATATAATTCAAACTCAAAAGGCAAAGGAGACAGACAGACAGAAGGACAGACAGACAGACAGACAGACAACCGACATCAGACATTCGTTTTGGTTAGTTTTTCACCATTCTTTTGATCAAAAAAAAGACGAAAAAGAAATACCTAATCAAGATTTATACAAGTTTCTATATATTTATACATATTGTCTATATATATCGGATCGTTGCAATTCAACTCAATTATCTTAAATTTAAAAGAGTCAAACTTTTGCCCTGTTTATTAGGAGTGAGAGAAAGAGAGGGGGATGGGGCTTTTCAAAAAGTTCTGCGAATTATGTATGACCCCAACAGCTGTTTTTATACTCTTTTTTTTTGGGAAGGAAGGGTGTCATATGTTGCTAATTGCGGGCTCTTTTACTCACCCCCTTACTTCCCCCTTTCATATATATACAGAGACACACACACACACATGTGTTTGTCTGAGTGTGGGTATAGCCAATTAAAGTAATTACAGTGGTTCTGCAAATGCAAATAAGTCAGCAAATAATAAAAAAAAAAATTAAGTAAGAGAAATGTATATGGCCAAAGGGGTAGCTTAAAAATGCACAGAGAGAAAAGAGGTATCAATTTCATATAAGTTTTTATTTGTCTCTAACTAAATGTTTGTAAATATATTGCAAAATATTTAAATAAATATTAAATAATTGAGTTAAAAGGTCAAGTTTGATTTTTGATAGGCAAATAATTTCTCCAACTTTGAAATATTTTTAATTTAATATTTTTATATAAAACAAGATATATTTGGAAGTATTTAGAAGTCAATCAATATCTATCTCTCTCTTTTAAAATATATATATATATTATTTAGTATATTTGATCTCGAATCATATATTCTAAAAGAGTTTTCAAACAAGGCAGGCTTAAGATAGAATTTGATGTCAAATATAATATAAATAAATATAATTAAATTTTTAAAAGTAACCTTAGTTAATGCTATACTGTTCAAATCATCTCTATTCAGTTGATTTCTTTATTATCGAATTTCAATTTATGAAATTATTTTAAATTTCAATTGAAATAAAAGAAAAATATCCTTTTTTGAAACATTCTGTTTAAGAAAAAATTCAGAAATTCACTTACAAAGATCAAGAGAATTCTTTTTCAAAGAAAAGTGACTAAATCTATTTCAATTTATATGCTAAAATCTCATGAAAAATCTATAGCAAACTTAATAACTAAATTGTTTAAATGAATACTTAAATATATTCAACATTATTCAATCAAAAAACTTCACAACAAACTGATTAAAGATAACAAAAAAGTTTTGAAACTAAACTTTCTCACTCTTCATATCATTTATATAAAATCTCTAATTTTTACTTATATCAAATCAAAACCTTGATGTCAATCCAACTTAATTTCTTAAAGAAAAAAAAGAAAAAGATTTTAATCTTATGTGGAAAAAATTTCTCAATCAAAATTTGTATGGAAAATCTTTTTAGTCAAACAACTTTATCTTGGCCATGGAAAGTTATACTCACTCTAATCAGACTTAGACTTAGAGCAATCTATATAAACCAAAGGCAACCCTCCTTAGCGAATATCTTAATTTAAACGCAAGTTGCACTAACTTTTGTTGCATGCAGCTGCTGCTGCATGTGTGTGAATGTGTGTGTGTGTGGCACAAAGTTTAACCAAGTGTAAGCCACAGAAGCAGCAGAAACCGCAAAAGCCCAGAGATTCAGGCATATCATAAAGTTGCACGTAACCAGCAGATGGAGATGGAGATGGAGAATATAGATGGAGACAGAGACAGAGATAGAGATGGAGTAAAGGAGAACTGTAGTTGGAACTGGTTCGGCGTCTGTCACATAGTTAAATGTGAGCTAGCACCGCAGCAGTGCCACATATTATGCGCATAAATCCAGCCAAAAAATGTGAATGTATGCACGTATGTGTGTGTGTTTGTGTGTGTATGTGTATATGGGGTGTGTGTGTGGTGTGTGAGTCCAACACAAAAACTATAAAAGGACACACATAGAGTCCTCCTTTGGTTCCTCGCCTTCGTATTTGCCTTCATCTCCTGCGAATGTGAGAGCGCGCGCATTTGATGATTAATTGCAGCCAAGATGATAAATGATTGAGGGTAATAGGAGTAGCAAACGGCAGTCACTGTGTGTGTGTGTGTGTGTGTGTAAATGTGGGATGTGTATGTAGGATGAGGGTGACGTTGAGGGCGATTCACACAGTCACAGGGCTCTTTTTGCTTCCTTTCCCTTCTCTTCTCGTATCTTTCCATTTAAGGCTTAGAGTTGCCTGGCCCGCACGTTTTGATGCCGGGCCCCGTTCGTAGCATATTTTCAGCAATTGCACGTATTTGGGATTGCTTTTTTTCTCCTCTCTCTCTCTCTCTCTCTCTCTCTCTCTCTGGCATTTCTTCTTTTTTGCGCTTTCGTTCTTTCTGCTAGCTATGCGATTTTTCAAACAAAATAGAAAGAAAGAAAAAAGTAACTCCAAGAACTTAATAACTTGGACTATGACAAAGTTCTAATGCCCTTAATCATTTGCAAAGAAAACTAGCTTATAAATTCTCTATATAAAGATATAGTTAAGTGATTTTCTTTAGATTTATATTAAATGGCTTCTAATGAAAGTAATGATAATTGTTTAACATAAAATCTACACTTAATTACAATCACTTAGAGTAAACTGCTTTTCCTAAAGATTGGCTTGCAAATATCCACAAAAATTGGTAACAATTGTTGGACGTGTTCATTAATAGAATTATCAAAGACTAAGAGCATTAAATGGGTATTAATGAATCGAACTAAAGTGCTGTAAGAGAGCAAACAGAAATCTGTAGATTTTTTGTATGTAAAGTATATAGTAAACTGATTTTTTGAATCTTATAGCTTATATAATGATGTTAGTTAAGGAATTCTATAGGAACTAGTAAATGTTCTTATAAATTCCATATTATTATTATTAATTATTACAAATTCCATATTATTAATAAAAGATTTTATAATAATAAAGAATTTATTGGATAACTTTGTTATATAGTATAAATGATCTATCATATTTCATAATCTTTATTTAGTAAAATGAATTTACCTTTCCTACCAAAGATATTATATAAGACCCTAAAATATCCTAATCTGAACTTTGGAATACTTATGTATATACAACACAAAGTGAGGTTATGTTAGTTAAATATATAAAAAATATTCGATTAATCGTCTTATTAAACGATAGAGATTAAAAAAGATCGTTATGATCGATTGAAATCATTTTGAAATCATGTTTCAGGCAGACTTAAATCTTTGAAAACAAAAGCTATTAGAATAAATCAATTTTCTATAAATATCCTATATATATTTTTACTCCATATTGAATCTCATAAAGTTTCCTTAGTCATAATAGCCTTACCTTACCAAAAAGAGTATTAAAAGTGCCGAAATACAATGACCAAAAAAAAGTGCGTCTCGTCTCGTATTCGTTTAGGTCGAAGGGCTGAGACGAGTCAATGAATTGGAGATGTGTGGCAGGAGTAAAAGTGGGGCGTTTAGAGAGTGGGTGTGGCTCTTGGCTTATTAGGTGTTCGGTGCGTGTGTGTGTGTGTCTATCCTGCTCTTTCCATACTCCTCTAACTTCTCTAGCCTTCTGCTATTTTTTGGTACGTGCCATTTTTTGGTTTTTTTGTGACTGTTTTTTGTTCAAATATACCGTTACTCACACCCACCACATTGCTATCGTCATGTGTGTTAAATGTTAACTGCTGATTGCATATTGTTTGTCTGACTCTATATAACAAGAGGAAGGGAGATAGCATAAGAGAGAGAGAGAGATGGATATTGTGTGGTTGTGGGGGGGATATACACATTGTAATACATTTATTTATAAATTTTTAGCAGGCTTAATTTAAAGCGATTTATACATTATAACTAAAATCGCCAACCACAAAAACCTCAGAGCTAAAACCAGAAAATGAAAATGAACATTTGCCAAGCATAGAGAGAAAGAGAGAGAGAGAGAAACAGAGAAACAAAAAAAAAACACAAATGTAGACTAAAATCCGATTATATGGCAAATTGGAAACCAATAAGCATAAACCAAACAAAATCCTAAAATGAAAATTAAAGAAAAATATATATATATATATAACTGTGAATATGTATAATCCATATATATATATAAATACATATATGGAAAAATGAAATTGAAACTTTTGTGTATATGAAAAATAAATTAAAAGATATATATATATATTTATTTTTGTTTAAGCAAATTTCTTTTCTTTTCTCAACTTTTTCTCTTCTCTTACTGTTGCTTAAATTGTTTTGCCAGCTTAGATAAACATATGCAGATGATGAAGAGGATTCTACTCCCCCCCCCTCTCCACAAACCATTATTTTAGGTTTATTTGTCTTTTGCCACTGTAAAAACAACAAGAACAACGACAAATTGAGCTACAACAGCTGTTTAAATTGTAAGGGAACGTATAAGAGACACAAGTGTTTCATCATCATCATTATCATCATTATCATAATCATTATGTTCATCAGGCACATCAAGTGAGTGTGACGGTACCCCAAAAATTTACGCATCATAACAATAACATAATGTTTGTATCCCCTTTCTCTCTTCTTTCTTCCCTTTCCCTATTTGCCCCATTTTTAGCTTCTCTTGCCCCCTCCCTCTATTCTAGTGGAAACGCATCGGAAGTCAACGGAAATAAGCAAAAACATCCGCAAGTTCTAATTACAAAGACATTTGGTTTCAGGCATTCAAAAGGGTGGAGGGGGGATGACTCTTTAGTTTTCATAGTAAAGAGGGGAGGGCGGCGGATAAAGTAAAAACTGAGAAATTTGACTAACTTCAACGTCAACTTACCTGTCACAAACTTTTATTTAATGCTGCAATTTTAAGTTTTTAACCCCAGAGCAGGAACAAAAAATAAAGGGAAATATTTATATGTAGGTATATACCAAAATGTCGCGACGATTCGCCTCGGCTTTTGTCAAGGCAAAAATACAACAAAAACAAAACACAGAGAGAGTGAGAGAGAGAGGAAAAAAAAGTTATGCACAAAATGTTTGTTGTACTCGAGTTCAATTAAAACTTTTTAAGTTGTGCAAATTAAACACAAGTGGATTGCAGCATCTCAGACTCAAAAAAAAAAAAAAAAAAAACTCAAACTCAACCTCAGACTGTTGGCGACTTCAACTCAGACTCAGTTGTTGTTGTTGTTGTGCACCCACACAATATTCCACTTCAACTCAGACTCAGAGACTTTTGCGATTGAATTCCCATTTCAATGCACAAATTACAAATTGAAGAAGGCAAATGTTAAACGACATTCTTAATAATGTTTTCTTTCCTTTTACACAAAAAAAAAAAAAAAAGTATTTAAAAAAACCCCTCAACAAATTAAAAGTACAAAACTTTCAACAAAACTTGAGAAACAAATTTTTAGAACAATGCAACAACAGCAACAACAAATTCATAAAACTGTAAAAACGTGCAGCTAAATATAAAAAACAAATAATAATAAAATAAGCTAAAATTAGCAAGAATTTTAATGACTTTGATAAGAAGCACTAGAACTTTGAAAATTTTTCTTTATTTTTTTTATGTTTCTAGAAAACAAAAATAAATTAAAATAAGTAAAATATTACTTTATATTACTTAATTTCCCATTTAGCATACATTACACTTTTTTTTTTTCTGTTGAGTTTTATGAGCTAACATGAAGCTAAATTGAATAAATGACTTTAGATGACAGTTCCTACTTTATATCTATATAAAAAAAACACACAATTGAGGAAATTAGATCTTTCTTAATATAAAACTTGAGTTCAAATGAAAATAAATTAACATAGACATATACCTATATGATAGATACATAGATATAGGAGACTTTTATAAACAAAAGACTATGGATAGAGATACATAGATATAGGAGAACTTTTAAATAAATATCAAAGAATTTAATTTTGGCCTTGCCGAAGTTTGTATACCCTTACAGTTTTAAAGTAATTACCTAATTTTTCTGTTCTATTTAAAAAAAAATTAATAGAAAAGAGAACCTTCTCTTTATCTACTTCACTACCAAACTAATACGTCGTCGATCCTCTTTTATACCACCAATGGTACTTTTGTTGTATTGTTCCAGCCAACAAAATTTAAATGCTGTTTGTCTCTTTCACACACCACCTATTGATATTTGTTGCATTTTTAGCGCTTAAAGTCAATTTACTATATCTTATAGTTGTCCGATCCAACTGATTTTTAAACTTGTTCTTCCTGATTAATTTAAGAGCGTATCTACCAAGTTTCAATCATATAGCTTAAGATTTAAGGTCTATTTCATGCAAAGAAATAGACAGACGAAGAGACGAAAATGGCTATATCGATTGCTATTGATGCTGATCAAGAATATATACACTTTATGGGATCGGAAACGTATATTTCTATGCCTTAGAAACATCTGACCAATTTTAAAATGCTTTAAAATTTTAGATAGAATTACAGATGATGAGAGCTTGGAAGTTTAGTTTTTAGTTAATATAAATTGATATAGTTGGAATAAGATTGAATGAGATAAGGCTTACTATTTTGAAAGATATAAGTTTCAAGGAACATAAGCTAAGTTTTCTATCTAAAGCGTTATGGATTTTAAAGGATATTAGATAAGTACTTTATTCATAGCTAACTTTTCAAGGATGTTAAAAAATTATTACTTAATTTTATAGTTAGTTCTTGATGACTTTCTAAGCCAATTGTTGTGTATAAAATATTCAACTAACTAAAGTAAAGAGTTAATAATATAAAATTAGATTTCAAAAAAACATTAGTTAAGTATTTCAACTATAGGTAACTTTTCAAGGATGTAAAAAATTCATTTATAATATTTATAGTTAATCATTTGATGACTTTCTTAGCCAATTTCACATAAAAGGTTAAACTAACTTTGCAAAAAGAATTATTAAATTAGTTAATAATATTTACTTGGCTAAATTGATAACTTTTTTCTAAGTTCAATTTGTTAATAAATTTCTATAAATTTTCCTGATCAATTTTCATGACCAATTTCTCTATCTCTGTCTCTAGAATTGTACAATATGTATATATATATAGATATAGCTATAGGTATATATATATAAAACATTCAACACACATGTGCAGAGGTTTACGTCATTTTATTTATTTTATGTTATTTATTTATGATAAAACTTTGTACCAACTGATGTCCAATAAGTAAGACAGCAAAAGTATTTTATCTAAAAGGCTTTAACCGACTTTACTTGTTTTTTGTTTTTAGGGTTGCGTAATCATTTTCACTAAAGAAATGCTTTAGCATAATCAAAACAGAGAACAAAATCGAAAGTGCCTTATATATACATCATAAGTATATACATATATAATTCTTTTCTTTATTCATTTTTTTGTTTTTTTTATTGCCACATTTCAAGGTGAACATTTTTTGTTTTTTTTTTTTTATGGGGGCTACTTTCCAGTTTACCTGCTGCTAAAATTAAAATGCAAAAAAAAAAAAGAGGAACAAAAATAATAATAAAAGCAAACTCTTGATAAGCAAATTGTGTGCGCATGGAAAGCAAACATACAGACAAACATATATATATTATATTCCTACACTATATATATATATGTATATAAATTTGTACAATTTGCGAAAAAAAATAGCAACAACAATAACAGAAAAAAAAATAGATGCCGGCCATAAATAAGCAGCCGCCGCTCTGCCGTCGGTTATCATTGGAGAGCATACATTATAATATATATATACAAAAATACATATATATATATATGTATATATATATTTTATTTTCATTTCAGTTTTTTGCAAACATTTTGATATGTGTTTTTATACGCTCTTTGTTTCGTTTATGCTTTCTTCTTTCTCTTTTTTTTTTTTTTTGTTTTAATTTCATTCCCTTTTGTCTTTCTTATTCTGTTTGCTGGTTTTCGCTGTTATCATAGCAGCTGATTGGTTTTGTTTTTTTTCTCTCTCTCTTGGCCAGCTTATCAGTTTGCCAACGGACGCCAAAAGTAACGAAATAAGACGAATGCCTTTTTATTCTTCGGGCCTTCATCCCGACATCAAACTCAAGTCCAGATAAGGCCAAAAGTGGCAAACGTTAACGTTTAATGCCCTCACTCTCAAAAAGAGAGAGAAAAAAAGAAGTAAAATATAGAAATTCATTTGTTTAATACCCTTTAAATGAATATTAAAAGCATTATCTAAGAGTTTTCTCTAAATGATCTCCCGATGATCTATATAATATTGAAATGCAAGAGCTCAAGTTTGAAAACTTGGTCTACAGACTAATCCAAATCAATATCTAAACACATATCAAACTTAATTGTTATTGCTTAATCTATAAAACTTTCTTAAAATAGATAAGAAAATATTGTTGATATCATTTATTAATCTTTTTGAAACTTTCCCAACTGTTAAATAAGGCCAGTTTGGCTAATCTTTTGATAAAAATGAAATTTAACTTTACAAAAAGTTTATATTGGCCTTAACAATTAACCAATAATACAAATAAAGTTCATGTCTCAAATACTTCTCTAATATTTACAGGGTATCTCTCACTTAATGTGCGTAATGTTCGAAATTTTTTTCATCAATTTTTCACACCTTTGGCTATTGTAGGTTTTATTTATTTATTTATTTTTTGTGGTCTAAATTCAGCAAGAATACATTGTTGCTAGCCATTTAACATTGATTTTTATTTATTTTAATAAATTTTCTTTTCTATTTTTTTGTTTGATTGAAATTTCAAGTATTTCTAAACAAATAATTTGTAAAAATCAAAAAATGAAATTTCATTAGTTGTTCTTACACTATAAATAGGCCTGAAAGTTATGGAAATATGAGCCTTGATGCAGAAGAAAATTTGGTTAAAAAATTTTTAAAAAAATTGTTTATTAGATGTGAAAGTATTTTTAAAGATTTGCTAAAGAATTTAATCTTTAAAATATATTTAAGTTGATTTTAATTTCTTTTTCTAAATTTTTTCATATTTTTCTGTAGTCTCAAATGTAGATTTCGAAATGGATAAATTTTATTCTTTAGTCTCAGAAGTCGAAATATTAGATTTTAAAATGGATTATTTAATAAAAATGGAAATTTACATAATTATAATTATATTATTTATTATATTTATGGATATTTATTTAAACTTCATTTTATAAAATAATCTTTTTTAAAATATTTTTCAAACTTATTTATTTTAAAATATTTCATGTACATTTAATAAAATTGTTATAAAAAATATTAAAAAATTTTAAATCCTTTTCTCAAGTCTTTTAAAGAAATTTGTATGGCAAATAATAAGCACAACAGGATTCAAATTTTCTTATATTTGCCAGCAGTTAAGCTAGGACTTGAAAATTATAAAACAAATTATAAAAATAAACGAAAGTTTTGTCTATATTTAACTGGATTTAAGTTATGACTATACCAGAATAGACAGATCAGATATCAGAATATACAGATCAGGGAGTTATCATAAATATCAATTTGATCGAATTCGAAATTCTCTAAATATTATTATTATAATTGAGTATTGATCTTACCTGTTGCCATTGATCCTCAATCGATGGCTGTGATGAAAAATAGCCAGTGGCACATATGCGTTCCAATTCGCTAAATATATTCCCACTTGGTAAAATATCCATCTCGAAATCGTCGTTATCCTCCGCTTCGTGATGATCAAAAAACTCTATAGACTCCGTGATGAGGCCGTTTATTTTTTTCTTACTCTTGTTACTAATATTTATAGGAAATTATTCATATATATGTTGGTAAATTTTTGTTACCTTTTCTTTTGATTAACACTTTTTTTTCTTTCTTTCCTATTTTTTTTTATTTTTGATTCAACTGAATTTGATTTTTAAATGGGCAGCCAATTGACTTGGCATGGTAACACACACGCGAAGGGCGGGAAGGGGAGGATAATATTTATATATATATACATATATAGCTATTGATAGATATATTTATACATCTATATATATATATATCTGTGTGGACTTAACACTTTAATTTTGTTGCACACTTGTTAATTTTTCTTATTTCAATTTGCTTTGGTTTACTTTTTTTTTTATTTTTATATTCAGCACATAATTTTTTTTTTATGTTATGTTATATTTTTTTTTTCTTTTGGCTGTTTCAGCTGCAAAGAGAAAGAGAAAAATTGATTAAAATAAACATTAATAACACTTTATTTAACCCAATTTAGTTTAACCATTTTTTTTTTTTAATAACAGTTTTTTATACCCTATTTATATAGAGACTTAATTGGGTATAATAAAAGAATGGAAATTTAAAAGTTAAAGTAAAAGAAAGTAAGATTATATATTTTTATATATATATTAAAATTAATTGCTGTAATTAAAGATATATATATTTAAATAACCCTTTCTTAACTAGATATATATACTCAAGTCAGCCTATTTACAGGCTATTATGATCCTTAATTTTCTTTTGAGTTCCTAGAACCTTATGTTAGCATGTTTTATATAAAGGCTTTAAAATTGTTACCACGAATTGACCATTAGAACCAATAAATGAACAGTTGAGAGGCCCCCCCAAAGTGGTAGCAAAGTGTTGTTGGCTGTTGGCTCTTACCTACAATGCGGGCCCCAACTTGTTGTGCAGTTGCGTTTTAATCCACAGGGGGGGGGCGTGCCAATGACCCAAAGACAAATGGCAAATGTTTAACAAAAGGTAAAGATTTAAGTCTTGTTAAGAAGTACTTTACAAAGATTTCTATATGTTATAAAAGGATAAATCTAATGAGATTAACTAAGAAAAAGTTCTTCAATTGGATTTATGTTAGTTAGTAAATATATGTCTTATACTATATATATCTTTCTATATGTTATGGAACTAAATATCGGTTAGAATTAGCTTGCTTATGATAAGATCTTCAATTCGATGTATATCAGTTAGTATGAACTCTTGGAATTAGCTCTCTTAGCTCTTCATTTCGATTTGTCTTACTTGTAAAGTCAAATTTTTTGATGGAGTTTTCTTTGTTTCTCCTTTCACAGGGTATCACCCAATCGGTTTTCTTTACTCTTTATAAATGTTTTCTTATTTGTTTATTTCTTTTTGCCAATTCATCATCACAAAACTATTAAACATTTTCCCACATTTACCCCTTAACACTCTCCTCTCTCTCTCTTGATCGTGCTCTTTAAAAATTTCTCTTCATTATTCATATTGGTCAACACTTTTCACTCAAAAGCCAAACTCAGTTGTTTTTTTTTGTGTTTTTCGTTTTTGGGTCAGTAACCTTATATCCAATATATGTAGAGAGACATAAAAACTCAGTTTCGGTTTGCCGGGACCGGGGACTCAGCCTGTTTTTCTAAGCCAACAACAACAACAACAAAAACAGCGGCTTGATTCGACTACGTTTTTCGTTTTTTTTGTTTTCCCCTCTCAAAAATTTTTACTACCTGTTTTTCGTTTTGCCTCTTTTCGTGTTAACTGAAACTTGAAATTTTTTTTTTTTTTTTGTTTTTGGTACAGTTTTGTTGTTGTTGGTGGTGTTGTTGTAGTATTTTTTATGTTTGTTGCTGTTGCTGGTTGTCAGGCCTCTAAATTAGAACTTTGGCAATGCATTTTTTCATTACATTTCAGCTTGAGTAACCACATAACCATGAAAGGGAGATAGAATATAAGAGTGAAAGAGAGCGAGAGAGAGAGAGAGAAAGGGGTAGTGTTATAGAAAGATGCGGGAGACGGGTTTTAGGGGCAATACGACAACGAATCACAGACTTTAGCCACAGTCAATGGCATTTTTATGTTCTTGACTTTTTTTCGGTTTTTTTGTTGTTGTTTTCCTTCATCTTTTCATTCCAATTGTCTGGTCTGGGGTCTGCTATATCATTTTTTCCTCTCTCTCTCTCTCTCTCTGTTTTTTTTTGTCTCTTTTTTCCGTCTGGCTTATTGATTTTCCACTAGAATTTTCTTTTCCTTCTTTCGGTTTTTTTTTTTTTTTTTTTGGGAACCTTTTCCTGTTTTATTGTTGTTGCTGTTGCTGAGATGTCTCCCCAAGCAGCCGTTTTCAGTTTTCAGTATTGTTACAAAATTTTATCGCTTTGACGTTTTTACAAGTTTTTTTTTTTTTTTTTTTTTTTTATAATAGTATATAGAAAGCAGGCAGGCAGGCAGGCAGGCAGGCAAGCGGGGGTATCAGGAGGGTACTAGGACTAGAGGGCGGTCATGTGGGCGTTCTGCTTGTTGATAGGAAGCGGGACAAGAGGGAGTTGTGGTAGTAGTAGTACAGTTTTGACCATTGGCCGGCAAGTCGATGAGGGCAACGGCTTGACTTGGCTTGGTTTTTAATAACAAAAAGGGTTTGCCAAACCATGAAATGAGGGTTAGGTTACATGCTTGGAAACATGACACGTTCTTCATATGTGTAGGTACATGCATACACTGAGAGAAATAGAAAGTAATAGTTTATAAAAGTAACCAGAATATATGAGAAATCTTTAAAGATTTAAATAAGAAACTTAGAAAAGCTTTTTTTAATATTTTTGAAGATCTTTTAAGATGATTGAAAATCTTTGTTAAATGTTAGATAAAAATTCTATTATCTAAACTCTTTTTATATATATAAATTCTCTTTCTTTATCTTAAATATAATATTTAATTAAATATTTAAAACTTGCTTAAATTATTTAATCTATTTTTAAACTATAAACTCAAATTTAGGTATATTTTATTTTTATTTTCATTTTTCTTCAAGTGTTTAAAAAATTATTGAACATTGAGTTAACGTTAACGTTTTTTTTTTTTTTTTTGCTTTTTAATATTTCCATTTACTTCTCGGTTGTATTTTTGTTTTTTTTTGTGACTGGTTTTGTTCTAATTAACTCTTAACCTAGTTTTGTATATTTTGTTTTGTTTCCATTTCCAACTCGAATATTTTCTTTATGCAGCTGCCTATGCATTACCTGGCCAACTACTTAAAAAGTAATCGCCCACACAAAAACAAAATACCCACACAGTAATGACCATAATGATGATGATAATGAAGATGAAGATTGAGCTGATGATGCAGCTGAGAAAGGAAAAAGACTTTGACTTTAGGTAATTTTCACAATGTAGCAACAACATTTCATTTATGGATTGCATCAAGTCAAGCTGAAGGCGGAGGCCGTTGCAGACACACGTAAAGATACTTTAGCTTGAAAAACCCTTCAATCAACAACTTAACGCTGCACGTCGCGCAACTCTCGGCCCTCACGCTTGTTTGTTTCCCCGCCTCCCTCTATCTCTCTCTCTGTCTCTCTCGAATACATTATTCCCATTGCTTGCTCCTAAAACAGTTAAAACAGGGACGTTTCATGTAATTAAAAGGATTTGCTAATTGGAATCATAGGACTAAATTTTACTAAACAAATCTAAAAGGTTGTTTTAAAAGATTCTTGAATATTTTATAACAATTATCAATAATTGTTAATAAATTTTATTAAACTACTTTAGTTGAAACTTTATTCCCAGAATAAGATTTTTTTGTTTGACAAAGGGCAAATAGTTTAAAATATCTTTACCTAATATCCTAGGTATATATATAGGAAGCAATCTTATCTAAAACTCTGGTCTTCTGTTGCTTAAATATTTATCTTACATTTTTTAAATATTAGTTTTAGGAAATGGGCTTTAACCTTAAATTTTTTATATTATTGTGTTAGGAAAAAGGTTTTATTATTAAATTTAAATTTTCTTTTAAAATTATGAAAAATATCGTGTTAAGATTTTATTTAAAAACTTCATTTTAAATAAGAACTTTTGACTTCAATTTTAGGAATTTTATTACCAGTGTGAAATGAATTGAATTTAATGATATGTAGATATATATGTAGATATATATGTATTTATATATGTAGATATATACATATGTAGATACATATATAGATATATGTCTAAATACAAAAAAAAAAACCAATAGACAGATAGATCTTAAGTAAATTTAATAAATTTACTAAATTTGATTGTATTAAAGTTTAACAACAATTTTTTACATAAATTACTTTGAATTTTACATTTCATGTCTAAATTTTTATCAGATTTTCATACTTTTAAAGCAAAGAAAGTTTATTTTCCAACTTTTAAATGAATCTTCGTGAGATTTTGACTATATTCAGTTTGTTTTGTAGTTCTCATTGTAAACCAAAGTGTTTATATATATATATATATTAAAATTAAACAACTGATAAGATACTCTTGCACTTGATATATAGTTTAGAAATCTATTAGATTGATATGACTCAAATCTATCAATTGCTTGGCAAACTATTCAACTAATCTAAAAATTATGTGGAAATGACAACGAACAAATTTGTAAGTAAGGTCAGTTTTTATTTGGCCTATATATATTCTTAGGTCTTAAAAAACCTTTGATACTAAAAACCGCTCCTGTTTTTTGCTGGTCTACGTGCGTTTTAATTTTCTGTCTTCCTTTAACTCCGCAGGGCTGCGGCTTGGCCACTTCAGTTGTGCATATGTGTGTGCGTTTGGGTGTGCGTGTGTGTGTGTGTTGTTGGTCTTTGGAATTTTAAGGCTAAGAAAGCGCAACAACAGCAGCCGCAGTAGATGAAGGGCTCGCCTGTATTTTGAGTTGGTTTTTTTTTTGGTTTTTGTTTGTTGTTCCATATCAAAACCAGAGAACGACCTTAACGGTGGCTCAAACACAGGCACACATTCAACAGACAGACAGAAGAAGAAAACAAGAAAAAGAGAAAGAGAGAGGGAGAGAATGAGTAAGAGAAGGATAGAGAGAGGTAGAGGAACAATAGAGGCTACCAAAGTCAAGTCAGTCCCAGTCCCAATTCCAGTCAAACGTAAAACGTCATCAACACACAGCCCAAAGGCCTGCATCTTTTTTAGTATTATTTTTCTTTTTTTTTTTTGTTATTTTGTTTTGTTTTTTTTTTTTTTTTTTTTTGTGTTTTTATTTTTCCCCATACACATCATGACTTGAACTTGATTTGGTTTTGCTTCTTTTTTGTTTTTGGTTGCTCCTACGCACGAAATAATTTCAACTCTTTTTTCAGTCTTTTCCTAATATTTCCTGCTATCCCAGCATAGAAACAGTTCACGATATGTATATATATATATATATATATACACATATAGGAAGCCCAGGGGATTCAGGTGGATGGGGTAGGGGGAAACAAATCAACACTTTGTTCATTTCACACGTGAATTGTTTTAAAATAAAATTGAAATGGAAAATAAGAAGAAATTTATGTGTGTATGTGTGTGTGTGTGTGTGTGTTTGTGTGTAGAGGAAAAATTTTATTCTATTTTTAGGCTTAGATAATTTCATTGTTTATGTTAGATTTTCCCAATAGACAGAGCGAGAGAGAGAGAGACAAAAGAAAGTGTGTGGTAAAAGGGAGATAGTAAGAGAAGTAGAAATTTTCCTTTCCATTCTGTTTCTCATTGACTTAGCCACTCTCAATAACTCTCAATAAAATTGATCCCTATAATATGTGTGGAAATTCCTTAAAAATAAGTCCAAAAATTCTTTAAATCAAAGCAAAAGCAACAATAATTGTTGTCTGGGGAATAATTTGTTTCAATAATTGTTTAATCTACAAATAAAGTTAAGCTAAACGAAAACATTTTAAAATTCCTTAAAATAAATTGATTCAAATATTAAGAAAAATGAAAATTAAATTGATTTCTTGTACTAAGCTGAAGAAAAATACTTCTAAAATATATGCAAACATTTTGAAAAAATATTTTGTTAGTTATTTAAGAAATATTTTATAAATTTTAATAGAA
This sequence comes from Drosophila neocordata, assembly GCA_018903615.1. NCBI lineage: Eukaryota > Metazoa > Arthropoda > Insecta > Diptera > Drosophilidae > Drosophila > Drosophila neocordata. Next base: position 11,119,560 of record JAEIGI010000004.1, on the reverse strand, counting down.
TTAAAGTCAAAGTTTAAATAAAATATTTAAAATCTTAAACTAAGTTTACCTAATCTCGGCTCTATAATTTTCAAAACTATATCTCTCTTATCTAAGATATGAAAAATACATATTTTTAAGTTTTCTTTTGAGCTTGGAATCAAATTAATATCCTATTCAAATGTAAAACGATTAATTTTTTTTTTAACTTATAAATATTTAAAATTAATTCAAGAACTGAAACTCGATATTTGAAAAAAGTCTTCTTAAAGAAATCGAAGAAACAAAACAAAAAGAAGAAAATATATGTCACAGTAGTAGACAAAAAGAAAATGCCGAATTTTTCTTTTAAATTGTTACTTTTATATTGTCTATGTCTGGTTTATTTTTAGTTGATCTGTTTATAAACAAAACAAAAGGAAAACGTAAGTAAAAACTGTTATTTATGTTTTCCATTTTATTTTTGGGTTGATACCCAAAGTCAAATAAATATTAATAAAGACCAAAACTATAAATTAGGCGATTTATTTTTGGACTTGTCTTCTGTCCTCTGTCTTTGGTCCCATTCTCTTTCCACTCTGTACATTCTATTTTATTTTGTTCTTATTTTCATTCTTAAACATGTGTTTGATTTTAATTGGAACTGACTGTTGAGGGGGAGGGGGTTTTGGAATTGAAACCGTTCATTAATTAAAGGGAATTTCAATATGTTATAATTGAATTAGAAATTATATATATATATTTATATAGTTATTCCTTTGAATTCATAGCAAATGGTTACACGATTCCATATGGAAACTTAAGTAACAAGTGCAACAACAAATTCCTCTATTATAAACTATGAATCAACTTGAGTTTGATACGTGATTCAAATGGAACAAAGAAATTTGTAACAACAATAACAATTTAATAATAATTTACAAAATAGTAAAGAAAAAAAAAAAAATAATATAAACAAATTGCAACCACAACTGAAAATCAAAAAGTTTACGGCTAATGAGTGTATACAAAAAAAAAAATATATTTTTTTAGCTAGAATTCGTTGAGTTAGTCACAAAGTCACAGTCTGCTTGAGAATGAGAATGATAGAGGGGTGTGTGGAGGGGTGAGATGGCAATCAGGTGTTTATAGGTGGCTTCATATGATTCACTTTCAAAAAACACAAAAAAAACGGAAATCGAATGTTATGTAAATAAAATCACATAATGCGGCTAGAAATAAAAATTTAAATATTCTCTCATTCTATTTAAAATTTTTTTTTTGTAAGAAAACCTTAAAACGGATAAAAGTTTTAGTTACTTTAAAATAATTCTAATAATAAATAAATGTTTCATACTTTTAAGAATTCAAAGAAAAATGTTTTAAACGGCTTTGAAAGGGAGATAACTTATCAGGCAAAGTAATAAAAAATATTAAAAAACACAAAAAAAAAAAAGAGAAGGAGTAAATATAAATTGGTTTTATAAACAAATCATTTTTTATGTTAGAAATATAATTTATAAAAATTTTGAAAATATTTGAATTATGTACATAGATATGAGAAGATATATCTACCTATAGATAGATAAATTATGAGAAATGTGAAAATATAAACCATTAAAAAACACATAAATTGTTGTCTAATAATTGCCTATAAATTAAATATATATAATAAATTTATAAAGTTTTCCTTTTTGTTTTTTACCTTTGTTTTAAACCAAATTTTTAGGCCTTTAACTATTAGTTTAATAAAACCTTTTGGTATGCCATTTCTAAAGTTTTCCTTAATAACCGTTATCTATTAGATTTTAGTCCTTTAAACTTTTCCTTTTTTGGCATTCAGTCGATGTGTTGTAAAGTTCCTTGTTAACGTTTATTGTTAACACTATTAAACGTTATATATATCGTTTGCATTTTCCAATTGATATTCCAAAAATTCTTAGTAAACCTTTTTGTGTTCCGTTAATACTCTCTCTTTCTTTCTCTTTCTTTCTCTCTGGCTTAGTAATTGCTTGGTTTTAAGTTGCTTTGGGGTTTTCGATTGCACTTTTTTTCTTTTTTTTTTTTTTTATAACTCTTTTGCCTTTTTGCCAAGAAAAACTTGTTTACACACTTGGCCAGTGCATATGCACACACACATAGCGAGATATTATATACGCATACGCATACATATACACATATAAACGATAATACACAGACACATACGCGACTTAATGACGACGGCGACGACGACGGCAACGGCAACGACGGCTACGTATAAAACGACAATGACGCGAAGCCGGCAGCAACAGCAACGGCAGCGGCAGCAGCTATAACAAGAACAACAACAACACACAGTAAACAAGAGAGTTGGCTAAAACAGCAAGAAGGAAAAACCAGATATGTATTTTCCTTTCAACCGGCAAAACGATAAGAATTTTTCTTTCCCCTTTTTTTTATTATTTCTTTAAATTTGCACAATTTGTCGGTGATTTTTTGTGGCAAACATTTTCACTTTTTTTTATGTTTTTGCTATTGTTGTTGTTGCTGCTGTTGTTATATTTAAGTAGCCGGCTTTTTCTTCTTCTTCTACGCTTTGTTGTTGTTGTTGTTAGTATGGTTGTAAATGCCTTAACACTTGTTTTATTTTGCTTGTGTTGTTGTTACGTTGTTAACTTGGCCTTTATCAGTAAGAGTAAAACATGATTGTTGTTGCAATTGTAGGTGTAGTTGTTGTTGTTGTTGTTATTGTTGTCGATGTTGTCATCTACTGTTTTCTTATCAGAAGAGACTCCGGCATATTGTTTACACTAAAACAAACACACACACACACATATACACAGAGAGAGTAGGGGGGCAGACAGACAGACAGACGTTCGTTTGTTTTGTTTAAAAACTTTATAAACAATAATAAACTCTCTGCTTTTGCTTTTGCTCTTTATGCATTAATAAATTTCCAAATAAATTGTATAAATTTCAATCATTATACGATTCATAACAATTGGAACAATGTTAGACAATTGTACTTGTAATTGCAATTTGAAAATAAAAATTCCGTTAGGAGTGCACGCGCGTAATTCATCCTCGACGTCTGAAATGCGACTGCACTGTTAAAATTTTTTGATTCTGCTAAAACCCAATAATGTTTGTGTTAAATAACATTCGAACCAAACGGTTTCTTGTCATACATCGAACAAGTTCGCTTCAACGCGCCTGTCATACAACAGCGTACGCATACAGCGGCTACATCTACACAGTGCGCGTGAATTGTACAGCACAAAGTTTATAGCCCTCTACATGTAAACAGTTTTAAAAGTTCATCTATTTAAAAGTTACTAAGAACATAAGTGTACTACTTTTTATATTCCTAAATCTAACATATTTAGCTATATAATTGATTATGTTTTTTTAAATTATAACTAAAATCTTCTTTTCGGTTTCTATTAACAGACTTTTTTTAGATCAATTTAACATTTTCTTTATGCAAGCCATGAATTTTAAACAGAAAATTTAAAAATACATTTTTACTACTGTTTTTATTATTATGAGTGTTTTATATATATTTTATTTTAAAATTTTTTATAATTATTTTACTGCAAAAATTAGACTTTAATTTAAATTTAATGTCAAACTTATGTTATCGTGTACTAATAGCATATATATGTATATATTATTTAACAGAGCCATGTTAACTGTATGGCAGTTGCCTTTTGAGATAAAAGTGCAACTTTTGGAGAATACAATCTTTCAGCAATGCAGTTGGAATAAGGAAACAATTAAAAGCTGATAAAAAATTAACAAAAGAAGCTTGAAATAAAACAATTTATAATTATTCGAAATGATAACTAAAAATGATAGCTTAAAATGCAGAAATAATAAAGAATATTTAAATATACCAACTGATGAACATGCAAATTGAAAACATATGATTAATCCAGGCATTTCTCTTGTCTCCTATATAAGTTAAAAGTATTTTGGAAAATTCATTTGTCTAGTCTCAGACACAACTGAAAAGCTCTTTTCGAATTTAATTTCTCCACAAAAAACTAGAGAATTTCCTTTTTCTCTAGTCTCCGACTCACCTTAAAACAATTTGTTTAATTTTAAATTTGATTTGTAACTTCTTTTTAAAGATTTATTTGGAATGTTGCCCTAAACACCTTATGGGATATATTTAGGTAAATCTGTTCATTAAAAAAAATATTTCTAAATTACTTTATGTTAATTTTAGATCCTACAAACACACTTAAAATTCTTAAAGAACTCCATCCATTTGACATTATTAACTTTTATATTGTAAGCACTATAATCTTCTTGATATAGAAAATGAATTAAATTCCTGTTACCTCAAAGGAATAGTATCTTCAATTCTACTCCGATTTCTTAATTCTCTTGTATATACACAAATCCACTTTGTAGTCTCTCGAAGAAGTTTGTTATGATTTTTGTCTTAATTAATTATATTCCTAATCCATTTTTTTAGCATATGTTTTACCAGCTACTTATTCTTGGATTAACAATAATATTCTTATTGTTGTTGTTGTTGTTGTACAAACACTTTTTTCATTTACTGTTAGCTAACAGCGATGTTAAGGTAGTCCACTGGCTGTATAAGAGTAATACGAATTCTGATTTTCAATAAATATAATGGTTAATAATGTCTTTTTATTATAGTAAAAAATTTAAAAGGAATAAAATATAATTATTAAATAAATAAAATTACAAAAACAAAATGAATGAATTATTTTTATATTTTAAATAATTTTCTTTAGCTGCAAATTACTTTGCTGCTCTGTAAAGTTTATAGCTGTATTAGTTTCCTCTTATACCTGTAAATTTACGATATTCCAAACTGTTAACTGCAATACAAAATTTTTGGTTATAGAAAATAATAAATTCTTTCGGCACTTAACATAAAAATAACAGCAAAACAAAAACAGTAAATTATAAATAAAAAAAAATTAATGACATTCAATTGTTATTCAAAGTGACATTTTTAAACGTTTATCAAATTTGATATCTTTATATAAATTTTATTTATATTTTTTTATTATCATAAATTAGATTTTTTTGTGAAAATAATTTTAATTTGATTTATGATCATTTAATTACATTAGGACTATTTTAATGTAGATAAATGTGTACTGGTTAAGCTATATGTATATATATTTATATATATATCGCACAACTATTTGGTATGTGTATAAGGTCTAACATATGTTTGGATTCTGCGAATTATTTGCTACTATTGATTTTTGCTTTATTATAAGAATGAAATATATATATATATGACTGTAAAATTCTTGTGCATAAATAACTGAACAATTGTTGACTTAATTGACAGATTTTATACTTAAGAAACTTATCTTTTCCTGTAAATTTGTACAAATATTTTAACTATTTTTAAGTTTAAGTTTCTTTGCTCTAAAAGCTAGCCTTAAATTTTATTACTAAAAGTTTAAGTGAAAAAAACACAAAATATATTAATCAATTTCTATATAAACAAACTAAAGAAGAGTCAAACAATTCACATGTATTTATATAGTTTTATATATATATCTGATAAGTTTCTTTGATCTTTTTGTGAGGTTTATTAAACCTTTGATCATATTTTAGGTATGCATATTATTTTATATATATAAAAGATCTCTTAAAGAATTGTAGCTTTAATTTAACAATATGACCTTGAAGATTTAATATACATCTAAATATATATTTATATATAGATATATAATAACATTCTATATAGCTTTCTATATGACAAGTATATAATTTTCACCATATGCTTCAACTTAAGTTCCTTTTCATCTAATTGTTTTGTGTGTAAGCAATTAAATCACCTGAGTGCCCACTTTTAGACTATATAGAGTGTTTATATATACACATATATCTCTCTGTCTCTCTCTCTCCCTTTCTGTCTCTCTGTCTTCCTTCATGCGTCTCACATTAATTAAGGGCACAATTCTCAGGTTTCGTTGGAGACACACATAAATATCCATTAGAATTGCACAAATGTCACATTAGACGCTATCAAAGCGCAATTTGTGCAGCGTCCACACTAAATCAATAAGCCAAAAACTTGCCAAATTCTAAAGGATAAGACTATATGATGATGGCATATACTTGACTTATAGCAAATGTAGTTACAGTTGCAGTTATACACTTACAGTTAAATATATATAATAAATACAGTTAGATAAAGTCAACGATTGGCGATTGCAACCTTTATGCAAATGCCATAAATTGTAACGCGCTTTAGCATTAACATTTACATAATTACAATTAATCGGCGACATTTAGTCGGCCCGAGTGGCAACTTGGTCCCAGTTTATGCTCCAATCAATATTAATAACCATTGCAATGAGTCCCAGTTCCCCCTCCTCTCTCTTTCACTGTGTATCCTCATCGTCTACCCGCCAATAATGGACAATTTGGCGCGCCAATGCTTGAGTCCTTATATGGCCATGGAATTGTTGCTGTTTGGCGACTGCTAGTGGCATGGTGAATGCAGAGGAGAGGCGAAGGGTGTTGTGTGGCACATAAACTGTGCCATTTACGGATTTGTGTGACTTCCTCTTTGGGTTTCGCGCCCACTCCTTGCCACTTGCCACATATAAACCGCCCACAAGATGTCAAATTGTCAACGCACCTTTGGCTTACCTTAGCCAAATCTCATATACGCCCTTCACTACCGCTCACTCTTCATCCCTCACTCCCTTCCACACACCCCCTCTGCCAGCATGCTCTCATGTTTCCATTTATTGTTGCTAGTTTATTTGCAATTATGCCAACTGCCAGCTGCCTCTACATTATATGGTTGTCATAATTTTGCGTCAACACTGGCAGCAGACATAAGGTAGCCAAAGGGGGGACGTTCGAGAGAGGGGGACATATTTCTAAAGAAGGGCTACGGGTATAGTTATGATAAACGGAGCGGTTAGGAAGAAGGAGGGAGTGAAGTAAATGTTTTGGCCCTGGGCAGGCGCAAAGTTCATGGCGTATACGCAATATGATTATCAATTATTGAACTATACCATTGCCTACATTGTCTCACGCTCCACACCCACAACCTATTTGCCTCCCACTCTTCCTTCTGACCCAGCTCACTCTCTCTCTGTCTCTCCCTCGCTCTATGTATGTGTTCGTTGTGTGTGACAGGAAGTTTATAAATATTTGAGCAAGTGTTTTGACTATGTTTTTGGTTAATTTGCCTGTTATTGTTAAGTGATTAAAATTGATTGCCCCCTACGGACAAGGCTTGAAGGGATCAAAGAGGAGGGCGGTAGCTGGTAAGAGCAACGACAGAGAGGAAGAACTTTAAAGTGTTTGATAATTTATCAACAAATTTGATAATGTTAGTTACGATCAAGTGTTTGGGATTTTCATAACTTAGAAACAGAGTAAAATTTGTGTAATTTATTGAAAATTTTAGAAAGAGAAGTAACAAAGATAAGAAACTCAAGGGAAATCAAGTAAAATGTTTGATTTTTCTTCCTCTATAGAACTAAATTTTAGTAGAATGCAGATATATAATAGATATATTTGAATTTGAATAATATTTTAGTTGACAAATTGATAAACATTTTGTTTGTAATAAAATTGCTTTTTAAATGGAATTGTTAGATTGAAAATTTAACTAAATTTAACTAAATTTAAATCTCTTGAAACTGTTATAAATATATGTCGGGTTTGCTTCGACTTTGTTGTTTTCCATTACTTGCTTTTTAGAAACGAGTTCCCTAAGCGTTAGCTTCCAGAATTTTTAAGCTTGATTTCTCGAGAAGTCATATGCAGCCTTCTCACTCTCACTAAGCAATAATAGGGACCACGTTCAGCAATAACTATTTCGGTTTCACTCATTCAAGCATTCGAACCCTCAACTCGTCAGTTTGACGTGCTTTTTGCACAGTCATTCTAAACAACAACAATACCATTGAATATTATTAATACTTTCATAACCATTTGACACATACTCCAAACCTTCCAACTTAATGTCTACAGGAAAACTTGGCAACCTCGTAGAGACCCACTGAACCAGTAAACCCATGATACTACGAGACCGGAACCACTAGCTTCAGTTTCTTAACGACACGACATATATATATATATTTTTGAGTCCTTTTTAAATTATGAAATATAATAGGTCCCAAGTGTTGCCAGGACAAAGTTTTTATACTCTTTCAAATATCTTTCTTAGGTACTTGAAGTTTTAATTACTTTTTCATTTCTTTGATTTAGAATGAAAAATTTATGAAACGATAATTATAAGATACAAACTGAACCAATATAAGATCATATTATAAAAGACAGATGATAATATATCAAAATATTATATATAATCCTTTAATAATATAAAACAGCTTAGGAAATCAACAGATTAGGATATAAAACTAGAACGGAAAATACTCTCCTCTCAATAGAAACAAATCGTTCTAAATTAACGTTCTAAATTTTACAATATTTAGTATTTATTTTTTATTTCCCAGAAATTATATAAAATTTATAATGATCCAAAGATTATAGCAGGCAGCAAATAGTTATAGATTTATGCTAAAGGTTTATTATTTAAGTAATATTTTTGTTAATTTTTACTTATCATTTATTAATAATATTTTGGTTCTCTTTTAAATGAACTCAGCCTTTGAGTTAAATTTTGTATTAAAATATCAATCCTTTATGGCAGAGTAGTAACAGTTTACTAAAGATTGATTAAATAAAAGAATCAGCTTGTTTTTTTGTTTACTGATTTATCAAGCAATCAATATATTATATGATATATAAATATAACTGGTCATTTTAAGTGGTCGTGTCCACAGAGCCAGAGACTATTAAGGAAATCATAAAGTGCATAAAATCACAAAGCAAATTGCTTACAGAGAAAGATATAAGAAAACGAACAAAACAAAAATAAAGTAACAGAAAGAGATAGCAAGAGAGTGGGAGAGAGAGAGAGATATATATATTATGCGACTCGCAAGTGGAATTGTCAAGCAGACAATAGACAGATGACGGACACACAGACCAACACAGAAGACACTTTTCAGCTTAAGGCCAAAAGCCTAAAACCAAAACGTAAAGCAACTACAACAAAACATTAACAACATATACAAACCCCCCGTCCCTCACCCAACTCCCTCTCTTGGCCCCATAACCCCTGCTAAATGTTAAAGCGAAAATATTTTGATGTATTCATGGAAACATTTTATGCATGTTAAGTAACAGACAAATCGACGGAAACTTATGCTCAAGCCAAAAGAACTGATGGCTAAAAGGTGGGATGGGTATAAGGGGAAGCCATTCGACTTATTAATAATTTACGTGGTAATATTTCCCTACTATCCCGCCTAAACCGAACAAAAAAAAAAACAAAAGCAAAACGGAATAGATGAGAGGAGAGACGTGCCAAGAAGCAAAAGCAAAAAGAAACCATGGAATAGTAAAAGAAAAAGGTAAAGGAAAACAAGAAGTGGAGTCAGAGGCATATGAATTGGTAACTAATCGTGGCATATATATATATATATATATATACATATATAGTAGGGGGAGTTATAACAGTAAGAAAGAGGGGGAAATAAGGTATGAGAGGGGGGTGCTTCATGATTATTATGCACATCACACTAATCATTATCTCTATGGCCCGATGTCGGAACAAAGACAGAGAAAGCAACACTTGCTACTTACACACATGTTTCTTTATCTATGTGTGTGTGTGCTTCTGTGTATACCTCATAAAAATCTCTTGTTTGTTGATATTCATTGCATGTCCTTTTTCGCTTCTGCTCTAGCTCCTTTCTCTTCTCCATACTCTTCTCCTGGCTACAGCAGGAAAAAGAAAAAAAAAAAACTTTTCCTTTTGGCTTAGGCTGACTTTAAGCTGACCAAATCTCAGCACATTCATTAACTCTCATAAAGTAAATAGCTCAATGCTCTATTTGAGAATAGAGAAAAGTTTTCCTTCTTTTCCCTCTTTCTTTACTTTATATTTACTTATTTTTATTTTTATGTCACAAATATTTAAATGCCACATAAAAACTTACACCAAAACAAATGACTAAAGACAAACAAACAACTTTTACAAAGAGTTAAGCAAATGAAGTAAATATTTTATTCATTATATTAGACAAAAAAAAGGATTTCTTTTGCTGCAAACAAAACAAAAAGAAGAATGAAATAAAATATGCGCAAAGAATAAAAAAATGTTTAATAAATTTCATTTAGATTTCAATTTACAAAAGAAAAATTAGAAAAAAAATAATGTGAAAATATTTTGGAAGATTTTATAAAATTTAATATATCATTTTTCTTTTGTTACTAAAGTAAAAAAATGTATTATTTGAATAACAATAATCAAGTTCTTCTTTTTAATATTAAATATTAAATTTTCATTATTATAGTTTAAATATATTTTAATAAAATTTAAAAAAAACGAAGAGAAAAATGTTTTAAAAATTTTATTAACAAAATTTAAAGTTGAATAAAATTTAAAATACGCAAATAAGTTAAAATATTTAAATAAAATTTTATTAACCATTTTTTTTTATTAAGTTTTTTATTATTAAAGTAATAATGTTCCAGCTCTTGTTTTTAATCATTTCAATCAAATTTTTATTATTAAAAATATTTAAAATAAATTTTAATAATATTTAAATAAATAGTTTAATAATTTCATTAATATTTCAATTTACAAAATGTTTTAACAAATTTTAACAAAAATAGAAAAATGCTAAAAGATTTTAATAAAAGTTGTATTTCATTTTTATATTGAGACCAAAGCGACCAATTTTATTTTTATTTATTTTATAACAATCAATTTCTTTTTTAATATTTTTATTAAATATTTGATCATAATATAGTTTAATGAAATTTAAATAAAACAAAGAAAAAATTAAAAAAAATATTATTAATATTTTAATTTTCAAATTAAGAAATAAATTTAAATAAAAATGATAAAAAAGTTTCATTGATTTTATTAAAATTTGTATTTAATAATAAAAAAAACATTTTTTAATCTTAGGATTAATATTCAAGTTCTTTTTTTAAATTTTAAAATAAATTAAATATTTTAAAATATTTTTTTATACATTTTATTTTATTTATTTATTTATTTATACTATGATTAATAAGTAATTTTGAAATTACCTTTTATCAGAGAAATAGCTATAACAACTTGGGTCTTAAGCTAGATTTTTTTTTGTTTAAAATATGTTTTAATGAAATTATAATATATTTAATATATACTTAACCAAATTAACAATTAGTTTGGTTAAATTAAAATTCCAATTATTTTTTATTTTGATTCGTTATCTTATGATCGATTATGATTCACTATCTATGATCTGAAGGAGATAATTAAATTAGCTTTCCAATAATTTATGCACAATTTATATATTTTTTAATAATTTAACATTTAAACTTAGATACATATTATTAAGATTGTGAATATTAAATTTAACTCATTCGATTACCAATTTCCATTGATTGTTGGCCCTAATATTTGCAAATATAAAATTTCTTTTTCTGTCTTAGTTGACTTTAAAAATAAAAAATAACAAAGAGCGTAAGAAATTTCAACAATTTTATTTGTAAAATGAAAAAATTTGCAAATTTAACTTGAGGCTATTTGGAAAGTGAAGTAACTCTCCCTCTCCCTCTCCCCCTCCTCTCTCTCTCTCTCTCTCTCTCTCTCTCTCTCTCTCTCTCTCTCTCTCTCTCTCTCTCTCTCTCTAATGCTTGTTATTTTAATTTCTCTGTTCATTTCTTTCAATTCACTTTGATTTAATCCTAAAGCTATTTATTTTAATACGCATTCGTTTTGAATATAAAAATAACAGCAAAAGCAAAAAAAAATGAGAGAAATTATAACATAAAAATAGATTAACTAACCATTTAATTCGCAACATATCAAACAATTTGCCAATGGCAGCAGCTTAGAGCCATTTGTAAGCTTTCGCAAACCAACAAAGAGAATCCGGTTAAATGCCTAAATGGGTATTAAACTATAATGATATCCATTAAATAAAAAATAATAATAAAAAATAATCATCATAAATATTAAAAAGATAAAATTTCTTTAATTAAAATAACTATAAATGGATTATATATTTAATTTTATTGTTTACAGGGTATCAAAATGGTCTTTGTTTTTATTTTTTTTTTACATCTCTTCTTTATTCTAGATTAATTAACTATTTCATTATTAATGCCGAATGCAATTTAATTAAAAGTAAATATTTTATTGCTCTTGTTTTTGGTTGTAAATAAAAACCTATTAAAAATATGTCATCATGCATTCCATAATTTTTCAATAAACATAAAAAATAGCAAACTGAGAGAAAAGATACAAAGTGCAGAGAGAGAAAGAGAAAGGAAGGGTAATGGGATTTAAAGAGAAAGAGTTTGTTTAAATAGTTATTTTCTTTTGGTATTTGCAATTTGCACTTTGGCCAAAAAATGGCCTAAAGATATATGCCTCACTCATTGAATTTTTGATTAAAGTATCAAAAACAAATATCACAAAGCTGTCATATACACACACACAAACACACACACACATACATACATACTCCTGTTCTGTTGGCATCCTGGCAAATTTGCATATTTGTCTCGGTTGCTCCCTCAACTTTATTTTTTATATTTTCGCATCTTTTTTTGTTGTGTTTGTTGCCTGTCATTTTAATAAAAATATTTGTTTAATTCCGGAACAACGTGTGTTGCTGCTGCTGCTGCTGATGGGTATGAGGCCGCAGCTTGCTTATAAAATTAATTTTAAATTAAACAATTTTAATTATTATTCAATAATCAACAAACGCAACGCATCCACTGAGTGATAGAGAGTGAAATACTGTGTAAGAGAGATAGATAGTGTGAGAAGCAGCCGCAGCCTGTTGTCATCCCAGAGTTTTCCACAAGGCAAATATTTGTTTAAGCCCAAGCGAACGCATCTGTGTAAATCAACTCCTCCACCACATACATACCACATAGCCCCTCTCTTTCTATCTCTCGTTTTCTCTGCTTCAATCCCCTCTCTTTTGATCAACCATCATTCGTCACCAATTTCCCTTTATTTCAAGTCCTTCAATCTGGTCAGCAATTATTTAATTGCTGCCTTTTATTCTTCTTGGGCCTCTTGCTAATTCAATTAAACAATCAAACAAAAAAATTTGCCAAAAATTTTTCGTCTGCTAATTGAATTATGAAAAATTTTGTTCGTTGAATTTAATTTCTTGTTTTGTTCGTTTTTTTTTTTTTTTTTTTGCAACGTAATTGAAAAAGCAAATTTTTATCTTTAGTTTAATGAGAACTTTTAATGCTTTTTATACCCTATAGTTGGAGATTGGAAGAGTATATAGAAACATTATAGCCTTCGTTTAAACTGCTCTGTTTGTTATATGTAATAAGCAAAGAGAAAACATTGTATACCTTGTAATTAAATATTATATAATCTTGATCAACCTAGATATACTTGTTTTAAAATTTACAATCGAGTAATCGTCTATCTTTTCCAACTTTAATTTCAGAGATATATCGTTAATCCTCATAAAACCGCTATAACAATTACCGTGGCCCTTTAATAATGGTTTCTGCAAGCAAAAATTGACTGGTAAGTGAGAGAAATTAAAATACAATGCATTTGATTTTCTTATTCTTATCTAAAACCCTTAGGCGAAGGCTACAGGATTGGCAAGCAAGCATATTATGATCTGTTATCCGTAAAAATTTAAGTATGAACTATTTGGTTTCACGCAAAGAAAGAATCCATTAAATTTTGTTTCCTTTTTCAGTTATACTAACAGAGAGGGTACTCAAAGCGCCTTCAGGACATTCAACACAACTCACCGTAACATCTATTAGTTAAAAACAAACTTACTCTTAGTATAAGGCATAAATTCGGACTTTTTCCAGCCTTCACTATTTGGATTTCAATTATTAGACTTTAGAATATGATTTAGTTTCTAGTTAGCTTAAAAAATTAGGTTTAGACATTATTTTAATGTAATTTTGTAACACTTACAATATTTAATGCACAAATTGTCGAATTTTATATATTAATCATTTATTTAATGTGAAAATCTTTAAAAACTCAGTTTTGCAAAGGACGCTCATAATGCCCTTTTACCAGCAAACAGATCTCATTTTTACGATTTTTTTGAGACCAGAGTCGTCCCGATCCGTTCACGGGTTAACGAGTTATTGACACATTTATTTACAGGAAAGTGTCCTTTTTACTCAGCTACCTTAGGGATATTTAAGGATACAATCAAGCCAATCGATGTCAATCAATGAAGACAACGTATTCCCCAAAGGACATCATGATAGTCCTTAAAATGGCCAAGTTATAAGGAGTTTTCTAATCGTTATCAATAAATATCGCCCTGTGTTGTATGCAATATTTTAGTTGTAACGAAATTTCAGTTGCAACGGATTACTCAAATTTAAATTTTTAAATTTATTGCCCTTAAAAGTATGCCATGAAAATTATTGTTTAAAATAAAATCGACCTTCTAGTATTTCTGTTTGCCTGGTATCTCAAATCAGTTTAAGCCGCATTTCTAATGAATTTTTAAAATTTGAAATTGCATTTTCATTGCCCCTTATAGGTATGCAATGAAAAATAATTTTTCTAAAAAAAATTCACCTTCTGCCCATTTCTGTTTGCCTGGTATATCAGATTTAATTGAACCTCATTTTCAACGAATTTTTCGTTGCCCCTTGTAGGTATGCAATGAAAAATAATTTTTCTAAAAATAATTCACCTTCTGCCCATTTCTGTTTGCCTGGTATATCAGATTTGATTGAACCTCATTTTCAACGAATTTTTGAAACTTGAAATTGCATTTTCGCTGCCCCTTTTAGGTATGCAATGAAAAATAATTTTTCTAAAAAAAAAAATCCACTTTCTGCCCATTTCTGTTTGCCTGGTATATCAGATTTGATTGAACCTCATTTTTAACGAATTTTTGAAATTTGAATTGCATTTTTTGCTGCCCTTAATAGTATGCCATGAAAAATAAAATTTTTAAAAAAATCCACCCTCTGACTATTTCTGTTTGCCTGGTATTTGAGATTTGCTTGAACCTCATTTTAACGAACTTTTGAAATTTAAAATCGCATTTTTGCTGCCCTTAGAAGTAGGCAATGGATTTTTTTTGTTTTTGGAAAATCAACTTTCTGCTTATTTCTGTTTGCCTAGTAATTTAGTCATATTGAAACTCCATATTTATTCCGTGCAGCAACACTTTTTTGATGCCCACCAAAGTATGCGATGAAAAAGGAAACTTTATTTTATTTAGCTCACAAATGGACCATTAAACTGAAAATCCTTGTTTTCTCAGCTCGCTGCAGGACTAGGCGCATATCCTTTGCACTGTCGATAGACATTTTGATTTAAAAGCATTTTAAACATGTTGCATCCTGATCCCTCCAAGGACTCGCGAGATATTAACAACTTTATCCACAGCAAAATGTGCTTTTTTCTCAGTAATTTGAAGGATATTTAAGGATCTTATAGTGCCAATCGACGCCTTTTAACAAGGACTTCAGTCTGTCTAAATTACACGCTGATCGTCTTTGAAACGAGCTAGTTATACGTACTTTTCTGATTTTTTGACAAATCTGATAGCTAACCCCCTTACAAAAATTCCAAAAAAATTTTTTTGTTATATTTTTTATATATCTTATTATATAATACTTATCTTAATTAAAAAACAACGTTTAAATAAATGCATAACAAAAATTTGAATATTGTTTATAACATTGAGAAGTCCTTTATCCAATTATGTTTATACAGCTATTGTCCTGCGGTATCTATATTGTGCTATATATAAATCTTAATTTAGACAGTTTTATAATTAGAAAACTTAGATACAATAGTTGCAGAAGGATATATGTAGGCTTTTCAAAAGTAATCGGTCAACTTATGATAAATAAATATAAAAATATTCTCAACAACTCAACTTAGACATAGTTAATTATTTAAATGTATTATTTAACTGAATTAGAGTAAAAAAAATTCCATAATCATAAACCAGTTGAAAAAGCAGATTAAAAATAGTTAAATTGAAGGATATACCTTGACTGGCTTTTACATTTACCTAATCTAACTTATTTGTAATTGTAATTTAGCTACATGATGTAATTTAAATCGCGACAAATATTACATCGTCTTACAAAGTATCTCAGAATCACGACTACGATTTAACGATCAAAGTTTTTGTATAATTTTGATTCAATTGCAAAAAGGGCAAACGAATAAAAATGGGCGGAAGGAGCACTCACTATTCTGCCCGCCTTCCATTGCAAAATCATATGCAAATCATATTTAATTGAATTTTTCCGGTTTCGTTTTTTTTATGTTTTTACTTCTTTTCATTCGTCACTTCTTTACAATGGCCACGCCCCATTTAAAACCGCAGCAACATTTTATGTGCGTTATATGTATATATATATTTGCATATAAATTAAAACCTTTTGACGCGTTTTGGTTAATGGCCATTATTGCATTTACCACGCCCATACGCCCACTCACAAAAGCCACACATTGATGGTGTTGCTGATAATAGTTGCCAACATTAAATTTTGCCCACAAAAAAATAATTGCTAAATGTAACTAAAACATGATACAACAACTAGAAACAATTGCAATATATATATATTTTTTCATTTAATTTTTAAATAATTTTATTACTAAAGTAGTTAAAAAATTGTTTAACAAATGCTTTTAGTTTTAAGCATTGATTTTTATTTGCTAGAAATGAATAAGTTAGCTACAAATAATTTATTTTTATATTTATTTAGGTAATTGCATAAGTTACAAACTACTTAAATGTTTTGGTAATTATTTATGGACGCATTGGATGAGTTCTTTATGATTCATAAGTAAATGAATAAAAGTGAAAATATTTATAAATTAGTAACAAGTAAAATCAACTTAAAAACAATTACTTAAAATACTTAAATACTTAAAAACTGATCATTTTTAAAGTTTGATTTTGATAGAGTTAAAATAAGAATTAAACTAAAACTTTAGTCAATAAAAAATGTAAAAATATATATTAACAAAAGATAAAAAAGAAATAAAATAATAACAAAAGTAACAACAACAATTCATACCAGTATATTCTTAGGCCAAAGACACACACATAGAAATATTTTTTCAAAACACTTTTTTTTTACATTTTCTACAAGTTTAAATACTTCATTTGAATTCACACTTTGACTTGTTTTAATTGAGAAACATTTTCTAAATACTTAAACATAATATGGGCAATAAATTAATATTTGATTTGTAAATGACTTTGAAGAATGTCTAAACCTTTCATCTTAAGACATTACAAGCATTATTTATTGGTTTCTAGTGTAATTATTACAATTAGTGTTATTTCTAAGGCATACTTCAAATGTCTTGTTCAATAGAAATCTAAACTAACCATTAAGTTGGATTGCTTCGAATTGAATTTCAGTTGGAAATTGCTAAAATTCTGGCAATACCCAGCAATTAGTAAGCTGTCATTTCCCTATCGTTATTTCAGTTGCTATTGCCAGTTAACTACTTGTGTGTGTCTGTGTGTGTGTGTGTATAGAGAGAGAATCAAAACAGAGTTGCTTACTGAGAAGAGCTCATCGAGTAGAGCTCACACACAGTTGACTGATTTGCCTGCAAAAACTATCCACATATCTCTATACCCCCCTCCCTATACCTGTGCACATACTCTTCCTCCTTCTTCTTCTTCTACTACTACAGTTGCAGAATGTTAGACACTGACTGTAGACCGTTTACACTTGCTGGCATCCATTCAGCTTTAGTCGCTTGAATTTGATTTGATTTTGCCATTTACCTGAAACTCTTTCTTTGTCCCTTTCCCTCTAACGTTCTATCTGTTTCATTTTTGGGGTAAATGGGAAGCCGGATGTCAGGATGCTTAGTTCGTTGGTTTGGTCGTTTAGGGATGCTCGTTCGTTTTACAGTTTTCTGGCGCGCCTTTTGTAGTTTTTGGCGCCTGCGGCATTTTGATGGGTGAAAATTGATGAAAGATTTTCACTTAAATTATAAATCAAAGGTCAAAGACCTAAAGAAATACAATAAAAGTTCACTGTGTGTGTTTAACCAACTTTACAGACAACATCCGTGTGGCAGCCATAACACACCCAAACCCACACAAACCCACACACACACACACACCCACACACACAGAGACCTACACACAATTGTCAGTGGCCAGTTACAGTTTGTTTTTGCCGGTGCTGCTACCAGGCGCAGTCAGCCATGTGACAGGCAGAGTCGGTCATTATTTCGCACTTTTGTTGCCCGTTGCGGAAATTTCACAGCAGTAGCAGTAGCAGCAGCAGCAGCGACGCCAAGGACTACGACACGTGCTGCACCCAGACGATGTAGACAACAGTAACAACAACAACAACAGCAAAAGAAGAAGCAGCAGCAACAGTAGTAGCAGACGCAATGAAAAAAGGAAGTCAGTCTGTCAGAATGAGTGGGCTGTTTGGGTGCTCCTTTCCCCACCTCTACCCCACCACATAATGATGGGCCACAACAAAGGTTTAAGAGTGAGCAGGGAGGGGGGAGGGTGTTGGGGGGATGGTTAGAGTAAGTATATGCACATATATAGAGAGCAAGTTGAGACGAGACAAAATGGAATTTTAATGATATGAGCACAGAAATGTCTATGAGGCAGGTAAAAGTGCATATACCCCTCAAACCACCCACCCAACACCCCCCTAGTCCTCTTTTAGCATACTCGTAGTACAACCGGCACTTGAACTACGTTTTTTTTTTTTGGCGCTCAGTTTGTTGTTTTTTTTCTTTTGCTTGCTTATACCGTTTTTCGGCGCAGGCGTTGCGAGAGCATGCCACAAAAAGCCGGTAAAATTTTATCGTAGAATACTATATATAGACTATATAGAAGAGAAAAAGTTAAACTTACTTTTGTAGAAAGAATCCTTGCTTAATATTTGCAGATCCTTGGCAAAGTGTCACATTATTTTGAGTTTTAGAAACCAATTTCATTTAAGATATCACAAAACAGAGGGCTAGAGGATGGCCATGTGCTACACACTCTCTCTCTCTCTCGCTCTCTTGCTTCTCTCTTTCTCTTTCACACACACTCTTTGTTTCACACGCGATTTTTTCTCTCGCTCTGGCTTTCTCTTTTGCTGTTGGCCAAATGCATTACCCTAGCGCAATGACCCGACGACAACCGATAGACTTGAACGTTGACTCGTTTCTGTTACGGCGTTATGCGTTAAACCTGATGACGACAGGACCCAGAACGAAATGAACGAAGCCTGAAAGCAACGAACATTGCACCATCGTGTTCGTGTTCTCTCTCTGTCTTTCCTTTGCTCGCTCTCTGTATGGGAGACGGAAATTTCATTTCACCGCAAAATGTTCGAAATGAGCAACAACGCAAATTGCGAGTTCCTTCCTTAATTGCGCACACAGATTTCGAGTGCCTCTTCAATAACGGTATATGTAGTATAACAGTGTTGTCACTCTCTCTCTCTCTCTTGTTCTCACACTGTCTTATTTTCTCTTATACGAAAAATTATGGCACACGCACTCTTGTGACGTCATTGCCGTTTCTTTTTACTGTTGCCATTGTTCCTGTTGTTGTTGTTGTTGATATCGCAAGCCGGCAATGTAAACAAAACATCAAATATATGAATGGGTGAGTGAGTTCAGCCAGCATTGGGCAAGAACTTTGTGTGTGTCTGTGTGTGTGTGTAACTTGGTGTAAATTTTTGGCTATGCGTGTGTGTGCTCGTCTGCTGCGCTTGATGAATGAATGAAATTTCAGTTCCTTTCTCCCTCTATTGCATTCCGTTAAGGCGCTGCTGGAAGAGATGACAGAGATTGAAAAAAGCTGTAAAAGTCATCTGTTAAGATATTTGAAAAAAAAAAGAAACCAACTGTCATATAATCTACTAAGAACGGTAAAAAGAAATATCTTTAAAAAATATATATACTAAGAATAGAAATACGAACCTAGTATATTATATTATAAATAATATTCCATAAGCATTAACTTAAAACTATATATACTTAGTATATATCTTTATAAAGCCTTATGGAACTTTTTAGGAATAGTCATCTATTAATCTTGAAAAGCTTTTAAAAGATATAAGTAAATCTAGAACTGTTGAATATTTCATAATTAATATATTAATTTCTTAATTCTTTATCTAAAATCTGCTTTATTTCTATATAAAAATATTTGTTATATTTTTTAAACTATTACTGTAAATGTGAATATATAACTATATTCTTTGGAAACACATCATTTGATAAATATAGACACTATATAGACCAAAGATCATAGTCTAACAATTTTTTCCCTTACTTAATAAGCTTTAAAACATTTTAATATAGAATTTAAAGATAAAATTTATTAAAATTCTTCTAAATATATTTTTAAACATTATTTAGAGCTGTAATATTTTTTTAAACATAATTTTATATTTTATTTAATCATGCGATATTTTTTCCATTATTTTTTCATATATTATTTAAGGCTAATATATTATTTTAAATATATTATTTATATTTCTTAGAGCTGTAATATTCTTTTATTATTAGTTTTATATCTTTTTATAAATATTCTTCTATTAAAATTTTTATATTTTCTTTATAAATATTCTTTTAGAAACTATTGAAAAACGAAAAATACTTTTAAATATTATTTAATAATATTTATAACATTCTTTAAAATTAATTCAATAATGATGACTTTTTGACTGTTAATTGTATTGATAAAAATTATAGTTATATTTTCCTAATATCTGTATCAAAAAATATTAATTTAATTTTTTAAATTAATTTTGAAACCTCTACATATATAAATTTTCTTCTTTGGCATCTTTTATAGAATCTTTATAAGTTTTAAAATATTTTTATATGTTATCTAAAATATAATATAAAAAATGAAATGAAATTCCTTTCTATTAAATATATTTTTAAATATTATTTTGAACTGAATTCTTTTAAATATATTTTTATGTTGGCATAGAATATTCTTTTAAATATTATTGAAAGATAAAATATTGTTCTAAAAATTATTAATATTTCCTTAAATATAATTTAAAAATAAGGTATACTTTTAAATTTTATTTAATATTAGGAACAGTATAAATGTAACCTGAAAAAAAATTGATTTTATAAAAATTATGTTTCTCTTCTTACTATTATTTGCCTTTTTTCTCAATAATTGCATATGAAGAATTTCATGGTAAGAATATTTAAAAAAAAAAAAAGTTTTTCCCTCAAAAAAATTTTTGGAAATCTGTTAGATCTAAAATTGCTTAATAAATATATAGCAAACTATAATAAAAATATTAGTTAATGTAGGAAATTTATGGCTCAGAAAGTATTATAATTTATTTTATTATAAATAAATATACAAGAATTAATATTTAAAAAAAATTAAATAAAATATGCTAATTGGACTTTTAACATTAATCAACAGCAGGATAAATTAATTGTTAATGATATAATTATAAAATAATAAGTTCTTTTCATATACAGTCATTTAGATTAAAAAATCAATCTCATAATGGATCGACATTAATTTAATATATTCAAACGTTTAAAAAGCAAAAGCAAAAATTAAAATTGAGTTGATTTGATTTTATCGTTAACCATTTAATAAGTAGAAAAAAAAAATAAACCTTTAAATTATACAATAATTAACACTTTAAAGTCAATGAAAAACATTTAAGCAAAACAAAGAAAAAATGTTTAATTCAAAGACATTCTCATATTTGTGGTAAACCTTTTCGTTAAATCTTAACCAACTTGATCAGGAATACCTTAGATGGAGGGGGGGAAACAAAAATCTAAACCACTTCCCACTGAAAATGATTCTATTTGAAAAATTCCACATTTTCCAAAGAAATTTGTGCTATGTTTTTCTGAATTAGCAAGGACACTTTAGTCGGTGTTGCCTTCTGCTTCTCTCTCTCCCCTTTCTCTCTCTTTCTGGCATGACTTCTAATGTTGCCTAGGCAAATATCTGCAAATGGTGGCAACCACCTACACCACCGCCAACAACAGCAACAACAACAGCAATAGCAACATAAACAACAACAATAACAAGAACAAAGAACAAGCCAAGCAACGCAAAGCGCCGACAATTTCGCCTGCGGCTTGACGGAGTTATGCTAACTGGCACTCTCTCAAAGCGAAAAGCAAAAAGCAGAAACGCAACAGCAAAAAAAAACAAAAAAAAACCGTCAAGAGGTACGAGGCAAGTGAGCAAAAAGCGCGATGCGGCAAAGCTCTAAGCGTTTCTGTGGCATTGGGAGTGGAGTCGAGCCTGTAGCCTCTAGCCTGAATCCTGTGTGTCCTGGTGTCCTGATGCTTGTAACAATAATTTAAGCGATTTTGCGCTTTTTGAGCGAGTGGGTTAATGGCATGCCAGGAGGATACAGAGAGAGAGAGACTCGCCTTTGCCGCGGCAAAAATGCTTTTTGCATATAGTGACATAGAGAAAGAGAGAGAGACAGAAAGAGATAGAGCGAGTTAACATCATCTCCTCTTTCATCATCTACAACTCCTACAAACGCACATAGCTTATGAATTCCTGAATACGCACCGGACCATGCACAGCACAAAGTAAAAATGCAGAACATGTGATTGGGTGAAAAGGAGTTGGAGTAGAAGCAGGAAGAGAATAGAAGGACTAAGCAAAACAAAGCGCTAGATGACTGACTGGTTCCGGTTCTAGCTCTCCTCTATACCGCCTGATGGTCTACTCTTTTGGCATGCACAAAATTCTGACTTTTTGGCCATATTAAAATTCAATTTTAAAACATAAACGCACAACATGGCGTATGCGTAATGCGGCATGCAATCATTTGTGCCTCTTCGCTTGGAAATTCCAAACTAATCTGAGAATAGACCAAGTGAGAATGAGTAGAAAAGGAGTGGGAGAGTGCGGGAAATGAATAGTAGATGGGTTTTTTCTTTCTTTTTATTATTTTTTTTTTTTTTTGGGCAGAGGGCAACCCTTTCTGACGTTTCATATTTCTAGCCCAGAGTTGTCGCCAGCTTCTTGCCTTTGTGAAAAATTTCATACTCATCAAGTTGACAAAGAAAAAGTTTTTCATTATTACATTTCGCTGTCATTTCGGAAAGCAGGCAAGGAAAAGTTCTCCTTCTGCTTCTGCTGGTTCTGCTACAGCTTCTGCTGGTGTGTAACTCGAGTGCAGCGCGTAAATGAGCCACTTTTCATTCAGAGACGTAGCAAGGGGGGGTGGCTAAACTAACAACTAATATCTATTTACTCGAAAGTAGTTCATCGATAAATGAAAGTTGATATATGTTAAGCTTTATTTGAGTTTAAGGCTTTCAGAAAGTTTATATTGTCTTTGAAGTGTTTCTTTAACCTTTTTAGTCCATGTGTTCCTCTTCTCAGTTGACTTTTCAAGTTGATTCTTGTCCATTTTCCTATTACAGCTTTCAGTAAGTGGTTCTTATATAACTTTAACTAGGAATCTGACCATATGTCAACTAATAAGTCGACCTACAGTTAATGATCACCTGTCGATTAGGATTAGAGGTCTTACCGATTATGTCCAATAGAACTTCTCTATAAGGCATATAGACCTAAAGGACGAAAGTCGAATCAGTTATCGATGCCTAGAAAAGTAGCAAGAGTCTAGATCAAAAGAATAAGAACTTCACTGAAATAAATCAGATAGAAAACCTTGGAAAAAGAAGAAATCTTAAGACCCTCTAAGCGAGTTCATAACACTTTTACCACCACCATGTCCTTATCCCCTTCCTTTCACACCCCACACCACAACCATATATTCTCAGTCTTAATCCCCCTAACCAACCACTCCCTTTTGCTGGGCAGTCACTTCTCATCAGATTTCCAAACGGTTTGGGTTTGGGTTTTTGGCCCAGTGCGTAGTTGACGTAATTTTCTTGGCCCGACGACAAGTAAGTCGCATCCTTGCACATTAATCCATTGGTAGGTCCTTCGTCCTGCCTTTGCTACTACTTCTACTACTGCTACTGCTGCTGCACGCAAATGAGGGTATCGTCAAATCACTCACTGTCAGGCCCGGCCCCAGTGTCCTCAGGAATGCGTTGAGCATGTCCTTTAATTTTTTTTTTCCTTTCTCCTTCCAGCAGCCCAAGCAATTTCTATAACTTGACGTTTGCCATTGTCCCAGCCCCACTCTCCCTTTCTCTCTCTCCCTCCTCACCACCATTGACCATTTTGTACTTGTATTCGTCTCCCACCAGCTACCCGCTCACCGCTTGCTGCCTGTCAGCGCAGCTTAAGATAAGCGCAAAAACTTTCCTTTCCAGCAAAGTAAAAAATAAAAAATAAAAAAAAATATATATATATAAAAAGAAAAACCAAAAAAAAAAATAGAAGCAGAAAAGGGGGGAGAAAAAAGGGTTGTCTCTGACATTTAGCTTTCGCATATTTGCACACAGCCTCCTTGGTGGGTCCAGTCACTCAGTCAGTCCCAGTCCCAGTCCTTGGCAATATATTTTATAGACTAAGTCACTTTCTGGCAAGACACAGACGAAGACATGACAAATTCTCCAAAATAGAAATTCTTCGGCAAGATTCTTTTTGGGGGGAAACATTGAAGTTAATTTTTTTTTCGGTTTTGTTTTTTTCTTTTTTTGGACTTTTCTTGTGGAAAATACTAAGAATTCAAATTAAATGGAAAATACATTTTTCTACCACCATCAAGTCTTTTGCAATAGCAAACCCTTCACCCCGTTGTGTTGCCAACCCTTTAACCAGTTGGCAGTCAACCAGTCAACATGTGACATGTCAATGTCAATTGTTGGGCCCCGTCAATTTGGTTTTTCTTTTTTTTGATTTTGATTTTCAGACTCGTAACGCAATTGTGGCTTAACAAAAAAAATTTTAAAATAAATGCATTTAATATATATAAATAGAATCAGTTTTCGCTAATAAAACTTGTAGTTAACTAAGTCGCAGACCTTGACTTAGTAGATCTCTCTCTTAAGATTTATAATCTAAGTGATTTTCTTGATTTTCTATATGTTTCATTCCCTTGAATTTGTTAAACAATTCTTTAAAATATTCGAAATTTACTTTGCCAAGTTTGTAAATTCAAATTTGCTTTTTTGGTTTTTATTATTTTTAGAAATGAACTTTTACTTTGCCATTATAACTCATTTTGATATTGTTAAATATTTGCAATGTTTTAAGAATATCGATACATTGATTTTATAATCGATTTTTCTAAAAGCTCTAATAGATACTTAATAAAAAGCTTTTAAAACTTATCAACTTACTAATCAGCAACTAAAAAGTTGACTAGGTTAGTTAGCTAACTAATATTTACATCACAATTAAAATGGATATATTTGGAAAGAGATAGAATAAGATATATTTCTGCTAAGTAAGTTAGCCAACAATTAACAAGGCCAGAGATAGAATAAGATATATTTTATAAACAAGTTTATGTTTATATGTCATCACAAACAAAAAGCTACAAATATATATAGTAAATCTTATACGATGTTATGTTTAAAATAAATTAAAAAAAAAAGGAAACACATGATTATACTATTAAAGCTATTCTGGACTATGTCAAAACCAGTTAAGAAACCAAGGTATCACTGGGACCTAGAAGCCTTAGACATCTTTTTTTAACGCCCTGCCGACTTTAAGTATACCCTGTACCAAGTACAGAAACCTAACAAAATCAAAATCCTTCAAATTTGCCGATTTTAATACAATTTGTTTAGCTATTACGTTTTGGCCATATTGTAGGGTGTGCCAAATAAGAATACGATAACTTTAATAAAACTCTAGTTACCTAGTCATCCCTTAATAACGGGGGAGGGAGCGGATTTGGCAAATTTTTAAATCAAACTTCATCTTCCTACACACTACAAGAGTGCTCATACCAAATTTGGTTGCTCTAACTCTTATACTATCTAAGATCTAGGTGTTCATACGGACTGACGGACGGACGAACAGACGGACATGTCTCAATCGACTGAATTGCGGAGGCGGAAGTGGGCGTGGTAAAAATTTGAAACAAACTTGATCTGCGTAGACAATCTGAGATCCACGTGTTCATACGGACGGACAGACGGACATGTCTCAATCGACTCGGCTGTGAATGCTGATCAAGAATATACATATATACTTTATGAAGTCGAAAAACCTTCCCTCTACCTGTTACATACATCTTAGCGCTTTAATATACCCTTTTATACAGAATATATAAACAAAATTTTGTCAAACTAAAAATCTGCTATTGTCTAGTAATATTTTGCTATTCAAATATTACATTGACATTGCCATTTATTGTCTATGTCTGGGACCTTTTTCGACTTTTGGCCAAGTTGGGGGAATTGGGACAATTCAAAAATTTTCAATTTTACGCCAATTTTATGCCAATTTTACAAAATTAGCCGCTAATTAAATTTGCATTTACCAATTGGGCAATTTGGCCAAACGCATACAGACGGCCAAAAACCAAACACAACACCTGAAATTGCACCAAAAACCCCAATACAGCCCCGCAACCATTCATTCACCCTCATCCACCTCTCTCTCTCTCTCTCCCGATGCAGATGACCACTAAACATTTAGAGCTTGTTTAAATGTTGTTCAACTTTTGGTTTTATAGGGCCAATTAAATAGCAATTTTTGGCATAGAGACCATGTTAAGAGCAATGGGTTAAATTAAATTGTTGGCAAATAGATAAGCGTTATCAATATTATGATTTATATGCAGAGTTTATATATATACAAGTATTTACACAACAAAAGGAAATGTTACGCCTTCGCATGGTAGGAAAAGGAAATAGAAAATGAATTTTAATTGACTTACTCCTTAACATCGGAGAATTTGAAGCGGAAGGGTATAGCCGGCTCCATGACAAAGAATGATTTATATGGCTTGGAGGCATCATAATTGAATTCCACATGGAAATTACGGATCAGCTTGGCCAATGATGTTTCCATTTCTAGATCCACAACACGTTTGCCTATGCACATTCTGGGACCAAATCCAAAGGGTAAAAAGGTAAAAGGATTCACTTGAATTTTCTTATTGGTTCCAGGATCACGAAGCCATCTCTCTGGCAAGAATTCATTTGGTCTATCATAGTAGTTTTCATCCTTCATCAAGGCATTCGATCCGAGTAAGATTGTTGTATCCTTGGGTATTTGATAACCCGATAGATTCACATCATTTGGACAACTTCTGAGGGTACCCAAACCATTTGGATAATATCTTAAGGCCTCTTTAATCACAGCTCTTAAATATGGCATATCCTTCATTGATTCCTCATTCAAAAGTGTATCCTTTGTGGGCATAACCTTGATTAGCTCCTGTCGAAGTTTCTCCTGTTTCTCTGGATTCTTGGCCAGACACAGCAATAAAGCTGAAAGCAATGTGGAACTGGCATCGACTCCAGCAAATAGGATATCCATACCCATTATTAAAGCTATTTTAGGATCAATTTCCATCAGTCTTTCCATCATGCTCTGACTATTTATTTTCTCTCCCTTCTTGCGTCGCTCCTCCATTTCAACGCGCGTCTCTTCCATCATCTTTTGAGCTATATTTAACGATTGATTTAAGACATTCATCATTTTTCTATATGTGGGAGTTGACACAAATTTCCACATGGATGGTTGTATATCCAAAGCGAAAGTTAAACGGAATATCTCTCGGGTTGCACGAAACAAGGCCAAGGCATCAGGATTATCCCTACGTTTACGTATAATTCCCATTTGCCTATCAAAAGCTACCAAAACTAGGGATTCGAATATCATTCGGCTCATTTCTTCTTCAAAATTTGCAGGAACTTCCAGAGTCTTGGGATCACGGATCTCCTTAATGCTGAAAGAATGGTAATACAATTTAAATTAGCTTATGATGCAATTGAATCGGCTTTTGTTTAATATATTGAAGATCATTTTTCCAAATTAATTCTTTAATTTTGATATTTTTTTAAACTTACCGTTCTATAAACTCATTATTAATATTTGATAAAGGTTCGTAATACATTCTCAGCCCCTTAGGCTGCATAAATACAGGATTGGTAGCAGAACGCAGTTTACCCCATTCACTTGATTGCCTAAAATAACGTAAAATATGACTATAAAGTAATCCCTTTTGTTAGCCATATTTTTTATATATTTCTTACGTGGCTATTAATCCGGCAACATCACCATAGACATCTGGTCTAACATGTTTACGAAAATAAACTAATGAATCCAAACCATCGCGATGTGGCCAAATGCCTTCATTACGAAAAACAGTCTCAATATCTTTAGTATTGAATGTTACCACCCAATCTTTACGTCCAAACATTCCGGGCATTACAAATATATCTCCATAACGTTTCCGCATACCCATAGTAAATTCCATTGTTGAGACATTGTGAAATTCACCCCCTGGCATAAAACTACGTATAAATTGAAATTTTGAGGGGCGAGGAATGTCTTTAAAGGTTCGCACTTCATCGTCAAGTACCTGGAAAAGAATAAGGAAATATATATAGAAATATTTAATATATATATATATATACTAAAAACAAAGCCAATCTTCTTATCACCAGATTTATACTCACATTCAATTTGACTTGTGTAGAACTCAGACGAACTGTTTGTGTAGAAACTCTCGCTGATAATGGCCCAAAGTATCTGAGAGATGTCATTTTGGTCGTAATGTTTGTTTTAAACTAAAAGCATTAAACGATTCCCCAGCATTTTTATACAAGATTCTTATCAGGAGAACAAAGCGAATAACAAAATCAAAACAAACATGGTTAAAGCTTTTCAATTTCTACCAATGATCATGACTTGACAATATTATTAAGCAGTTTTGCAATGACTTTTCTTATCATAGCACAAAAAGCTCATGCTGATAGAGCAGGTTTTTGTATACCCTATTAAAAGCAAATGAGATATTATGAGTAACTTGCTACCAATAGCAAAACACGATCTTTAATATATAATATATACTATATATATAAAAACTATAAAGCGCTTTTTAAAAAGCACACACAATTGATCCTAGAATAAACTTCTTTATCAAACTGCACTGGAAACAGAGCAAACGTTAATACCTCCTACCAGAAAGCGTATTTATGCTTCGTTGTAATAAATTTTGCATTCGTAACATTAATTGTATAAATGTAAAGAGACATCTCACTATGATAAAGCAAAAATTTGTCTATATATTTGATTATAAGAAACCTGTTTAATCATTTCAATTTAAGTTTAAGTTTCATGCCACGTGAATGCGAATGACTTTCAGGCAAGAAAGAAGAAGATTTAATATTAAATGTATTAACACAAATCGAAAATGATTGTGGGAAATCGAAAGAGTATAATTTGTTCTATTTATGCCAATCTATTTATAGCAAATGTCAATGAACTTTTTGGTGTAGGTTAGTTTTGTTTTGCCTTACAGAAAAATTATCATTATCATTCGCATGACATGGGAAATTTTGGCGGTTTATACTTAAGAGAGTTTTTAATACGTACAATTTGGCAATTCTGCTTTCGCGGCTGCTTCGGTGCTTAGATGTGGAAAGACAAATGAAGCTGCTAGAACCGTTACTTGAAAGTGCCGCTGTCTAGTTTAGTTGTTGCAGTTTGTTTTTAAATTAAAATATCTTTGACAATATTTTAGTGTGCACAGGGGGGTAGGGGTAAAATTGTTTCTTTTATTTTGCGTTCTGTTATTTTGTTAAGAAGTTTATTTAAATTTTTTTAACCCGCTTCACTTGTTGCAAAAAGTTCTTTCTTTTTCGTTTTCACTTCGTAACTGGACGACAGCTGTTCGGTAAACAGTGTTGATCAGGAGTCATAAAAAAGAGAAGCACCTGAGCTGCATCTACCAGGTGGCGCTACAGGGCCATTAAAAACGTTACGTTGCTTAAGAATTCAAAAAATAAAAATTTTATTTAAACGAAAGATTTGCTAAACACAAAGCAAATGTACTTTCCTACAATGAGAAAAAAGGTCACCTTTAATATGGCGTCTGTTAATCATTAACAAGACTTAAATTTCGCTCGAAGTTTCCTAAAAAAAACAGCTCAAAACAAAGAAAGGAAGAACTTTCAACTAGGTTTGTAATAAATTTTTGTTCCAAGAAACTTACGAAAGATAAGTTTTAACTTCGATATTTATATAAATAATACAACTTCAATCCATAGATTAAATAAACCTAAAATATAAGTTAATTTCTCTCTTATTTCAAAACAATTTCAACACGTTTTCAATTAGTAAATTAAGTAACCGTAAACTTAAGTTCTTTTTAGCACTCAAGTGACACAAAACTTTTCGAAATTAAATTAAGACATTAAAGCAAAATATTTAATAGTATTATAAACTAGTTGGAAGTCAAATTTTAATTGAACACTCAAACAAATGCATAATATAAAGTTGATCCTTGCAAAAAGTCAACTTTTACTTAATCAATAAACAGTTCTATAAACATATATATACATACTATATATATACATATATATATATCTAACTCCAGTATGTGTGTATATATGTTTTATTCGATATCAATATCTTGAGAAAATTTTCATACATAAAATGGCAAAAGGACAAAGTTGTTGACACATTTTACAAAAAAAAAAAAAAAAGACAAGCTCAACCTTATGACAGTAGCAACACATTTGCCTTTATGCTTTTCACACACACACACATACACGTACTCACGCACACACACGGGTAAAATTCTCATACATTAGCATAACTATTGAATTTTGGGGCAAAATGTCAGGGACGAGAGCAGAGTTTCTTTTTTCTGTGGTGAAAATACCAGAAAAGTACAGGCAAAAAAAAAAAAAAAAATGTAAAAGGGAAAACAAAAAAACAATGAGAAACATGTTGTAAGTGTAAAATTGGCAAAAATTTTATATACAAGCCAAAAAAATGTTATTCGGTTCGGTTGTTGTGAGTGAAAATGTGCCTGGGAATGTGCCAAAAGTTCTCTAACTCTCTATCTCACTCTCTCTGTCTCTGTCTTTCTCTATATCTCTGTGTCTGGGAAAAATATGCGTAGTGAAGTTTATGCCCCCCCACCCCTCATACCCTTCTCACTCGTTGCTGCATGGTTGTAATTTATGTCAAACAAACTATGAAAAATATTGTGCAACACTTCACATAGATAAATGCGGCCATGCGGAATGTTTATTTACTATGAAATTTGAGGCATGCAACGCTTATGAGAAAATAGAATTCATTTTATTTTTCAGTTTACATTTTCAATTTTCAACTCTTACAATGTAATAATAACTCTACATATTTTTTTTATATATTAAAATTGTTTTTCAAATTGTAAATTGTAAATTGCTTTGAAATTCATGTTAAAATTTTGAAGCATCATCAACAGCAACAACATCAAAGGCTAAAATGGCCCATTAAACATTTACCAGATCTGATGAAGAGGTTCGATGAGCAGAGCAGAGGAAGACAAGAGAAAAGAGTAGAGAAGCGAAGAGCGAGGCTGACTGGCAAGCTTCTCCCCTTGACTTTTATTAAACAAATAATGCAATTAGGCTAGGGTTCAAATGTATTGGGTTCAATAAAGAGTTCATTGAAGGGTTGACTCCTCTCTCTCTCTTTCTCTTTTATATATATGATTGATGATGATGATGATTATAATGAAGATGAAGGGTACCCAATACCAAACCAGCAAGCAACATCAGCAACAACCAACAAACAGTCAACCAACATCATCATCAGCAATCAAGCAACACTCGAGTTTTGTGGCTTTTTTGGTTAATGAATAATAAGCAAAAGGATGGGGGGGGGGACACAGATACCCATATGTGTCTATATAGGGCTCCCAAAAAAACCTGTGAGGAAAACTGAATTTGTCTCGTTAATTAATTAAATTGTCTTCTCCAACTGCTCCTCTAGCTCTCTAGGTCTCTCTCTCTATCTCTCTCTCTCTCTCGTAGCACCTAAAACTTGAGCCAACGATTGAGAAATCTTTTGGCATTTGAACTCGAACTCGAACTTCAACATTGAGTGTCATCTTTTCGTTCTGGTAGAGGAAGCCAATTAATGATTTTTAGGTTAATTTGATCTGGTTGATGCCAGTTACAGTTTATAGTAACAGTTTCGGTTTCAATTTCATATTCATATATATATATATACTATTTTTGGCATGAATCATTTATTCCATTCATAAAAACCATTGAGTAAATAATTCAATTTACTGCCTCAATGCGTCATCTGTAGTTAATTAAAAACAATCTCTGGCACAAAAGCAACATTTTTTATACCCTTACTTAAAATGATCACGATCGAAATATTATAGGAGAAAATGAAAATTTTAAAAATTTATAGGAAAATTGATATTATATAATAATTAGAAAGTCTTTTTTTATCAGAACAGTTTTTACCCAGAAATAACTTTTAGTCAGTTTTAGATAAACTTAAAAAATGTATTTGAATTTTTTTAAGACCTTAGCTTTATGGCTTAGTATTAAGTAGAGTTCGATTTGTTATTGATCTTCAAAATTTCTATATAATTTTATTAATAACACTTCAAATAAATTCTTTTTTTTGTTGTGTATCTGAATTCAAAAATTTGGTACATTTAATTCTCATTCTAATTTAATAATTATTTAAAAAATAATTTTGTTAGAATGAAAAAAAAGAAATATTAAAGATAAATTTAAAATAACTAGATTTTAAACCAAAAAATTAAATTATAAAAAATAAAATTTAGAATTTATTATATGAATTTATAAAAAAATATTAAAAACTTTATTTATATATAAGAAATTTATTAATATACAAATTCTAATAAATGATATGATATTTCACAATTTTTTGAAAAACAAAAATGAAAATTTGAATGTCAATTTTTAAATATAATATAACAAATAAAGAATTTTGTAAAAGAAATTATGAGTAACAGGATAAAATCGAAAACCTTTGAGCAAAAGGTTAAGCAATTGGAAAATAATTTCTTTTTTATATAATCAAAAGAATCTAAAGAATTCTAAAGAATTTATAAGACTTTCCTGGTACTTTACTTTGATTTTGTTTTGCTTCTCATTCAACAAATAAAGTTCCATATAAGACTAAATCTT
This sequence comes from Drosophila neocordata, assembly GCA_018903615.1. Classification (NCBI taxonomy): domain Eukaryota; kingdom Metazoa; phylum Arthropoda; class Insecta; order Diptera; family Drosophilidae; genus Drosophila; species Drosophila neocordata. The sequence goes on along the minus strand of JAEIGI010000004.1, from coordinate 11,086,523 downwards.
AAATAGTTAAAAACATTCTCAACCATAATAAAAACAATTTACTTTCTATTAAAAACTCTCCAAAATGGAAACTCTTTCATATGAATAAATAGGAATAAGGCAACATTTGCAACAACAAGAACAAATAAAAACAAAAATCGGCTTAAAGTTAAAGCAAATAATAATACTCATATAAAAGTAGATTATAAACAAAAACAAAACTTTCTATTAGCAAAATATTATTGTTTTCATTATCTTCTTTTTTTCTGGTATGGTTAAAACATTTTCTCGGGATTTAATTAAATTAAACTCAATTAGTAATTGATAAATTACTCTCACACTTTGTTACCCCCCTTCCCTTCACCAAACAGTTGGTCTTAAGCATTTGTAAACCTTATCCAATTGCCGACCCTTTTGTTATAACCCATTAGAGTGTAGGTAAGGGTAGTAGGGTATGCGGGTCTCGTATATATATACATATATGTGCGATTATAATGCCACAAAAGTCAACCCCCAAATGATATTATGAAGCATAAATGCAACGACGTCATGAAGGTCAACATACAGATGCCCTTCCTCTCTTCCATTCTTCATTGCATCCAATCTCTTCTTTGCCTACTCACACCCTCAGTGGTCAATTGAAGAGGTTAAATTGTGTGTGTGTCGTTACGTATGTGTATGTATCAGAGTAAGAGAGAGAGAGAGAGGGGGGGGGGCTTAGTCATGTCCCCAGGGTGTTAATGTTAATGCTGGAAAATGCCAAAGGCGGCAAATATCATCTCATCGGGTATATATATATATATGTATATATCGTTTTGGGTCTGGCAATGGCAATTATAATTTGAACGAATTAAAAATTAATGTTTGTTGTTTGTTCAGTGCTGTTTGTTGCTCGACTCTTGTTGCTGCTGGTCAAAGCATAATTGTAATTGTTGATTCACAGTGCGAGCGAGAGAGAGAGAGAGAGAACAACTAAAGAGTTGCCCTGCCTATGACCTTTTGCTTATTAAAATTTAATTAACATGACGAAGTATGAGCACAAAAACACCCTATTGATATGTGTGTGTGTGTGTGTCATCTATATATATGCGGGCAATTCGCCAAGATCTACATACCACAATTCATTAAATTTGGTGGCGGTTAATCAATCGACAAATAACCAAGAATTAAACCTAATCAAAGGTCACACTTGGCGGTTACGTTATCGAAGAAGCTTGAAGAGCTTTCTTAACCACAACTTATTGACAGCTAATTGCATTTTTAACTAAGACTTAAAACTGTCTTTTTGACACCTGTTTAAGCCATATTATATTTATAGTTTGTAATTAGGATTTTACTCTAATATTTCAAGTTTCCACGAAAAGGAAACCAAGCTTAGATTTAGCTTAGAATTAACCTGACTTGAGAAACTTAAGTCATTGCTTAATTAAAGTTAGCAAAACTTTATTTTTAATAAATGAAAATCAAAGTAGTTCACGGTCTTGCTAAAGATTGTATACTAGGGCGGGTCAATTTGTATGGAGCGAAAAAAAATTGGTAAGCAACCCCAGAATCAGATTCTACGAAGAATTCTAATAAAATTTCACCAAGAAACTATGTCCCTAAAAGGACTTCCTAGCCTCCGCTGAGAAGGATGAAACTTGCGGGTTTGGGTTTTTTAGTGGTTTTTTACGTATTTAAGGAATTTAAAAAAAAAGTTTTAAAAAAATTAAATATTTTCTTCAAAAAAAAACCACCTCACTTTGTCAGTTCTTAAAGTCTTTTTTAGACTAGATTTGTTGAAGTCTTAAATGACTTTCCAGTGTCACCGTAATTACATCATCTCGATTCTGGGGCAGTACAAAATGTCTATAGATATAACTCCGATATTTATTATCCGATTTTACGATTTATTATCCGTACGTAATACAGTACAGGGTATAGGGGGTATAGAGGGTATAGAGGGTATAGAGGGTATAGAGGGTATAGAGGGTATAGAGGGTATAGTGGGTATAGGGGGTATAGAGGGTATAGAGGGTATAGTGGGTATAGGGGGTATAGAGGGTATAGAGGGTATAGAGGGTATAGTGGGTATAGGGGGTATATAGAGGTATAGAGGGTATAGTGGGTATAGGGGGTATAGAGGGTATAGAGGGTATAGAGGGTATAGAGGGTATAGTGGGTATAGAGGGTATAGAGGGTAAAGAGGGTATAGAGGGTATAGAGGGTATAGAGGGTATAGAGGGTATAGAGGGTATAGAGGGTATAGAGGGTATAGAGGGTATAGAGGGTATAGTGGGTATAGAGGGTATAGAGGGTATAGAGGGTATAGAGGGTATAGAGGGTATAGAGGGTATAGAGGGTATAGGGGGTATAGAGGGTATAGAGGGTATAGAGGGTATAGAGGGTATAGAGGGTATAGAGGGTATAGAGGGTATAGAGGGTATAGAGGGTATAGTGGGTATAGAGGGTATAGAGGGTATAGTGGGTATAGGGGGTATAGAGGGTATAGAGGGTATAGAGGGTATAGTGGGTATAGAGGGTATAGAGGGTATAGAGGGTATAGAGGGTATAGAGGGTATAGAGGGTATAGAGGGTATAGTGGGTATAGGGGGTATAGGGGGTATAGAGGGTATAGAGGGTATAGAGGGTATAGAGGGTATAGAGGGTATAGAGGGTATAGAGTGTATAGAGGGTATAGGGGGTATAGAGGGTATAGAGGGTAAAGAGGGTATAGAGGGTATAGAGGGTATAGAGGGTATAGAGGGTATAGAGGGTATAGAGGGTATAGAGGGTATAGAGGGTATAGAGGGTATAGAGGGTATAGAGGGTATAGAGGGTATAGAGGGTATAGAGGGTATAGTGGGTATAGAGGGTATAGAGGGTATAGAGGGTATAGAGGGTATAGAGGGTATAGAGGGTATAGAGGGTATAGAGGGTATAGGGGGTATAGAGGGTATAGAGGGTATAGAGGGTATAGAGGGTATAGAGGGTATAGAGGGTATAGTGGGTATAGGGGGTATAGGGGGTATAGAGGGTATAGAGGGTATAGAGGGTATAGAGGGTATAGAGGGTATAGAGGGTATAGAGTGTATAGAGGGTATAGGGGGTATAGAGGGTATAGAGGGTAAAGAGGGTATAGAGGGTATAGAGGGTATAGAGGGTATAGAGGGTATAGAGGGTATAGAGGGTATAGAGGGTATAGTGGGTATAGAGGGTATAGAGGGTATAGAGGGTATAGAGGGTATAGAGGGTATAGTGGGTATAGAGGGTATAGAGGGTATAGAGGGTATAGTGGGTATAGGGGGTATAGAGGGTATAGAGGGTATAGAGGGTATAGAGGGTATAGAGGGTATAGAGGGTATAGAGGGTATAGTGGGTATAGGGGGTATAGAGGGTATAGAGGGTATAGAGGGTATAGTGGGTATAGGGGGTATAGAGAGTATAGAGGGTATAGAGGGTATAGAGGGTATAGAGGGTATAGAGGGTATAGAGGGTATAGAGGGTATAGAGGGTATAGAGGGAATAGAGGGTGGTACTGTAGCGGTTCTGTAGTGTAGCGGTACTGTAGAGGTATTGCAGTGGTACTGCAGCGGTAGTACTACTGCAGTACTGCAGAGCGGTAGTACTGCAGTAGTGTAGCGGTAGTACTACAGTAGTGTAGCGGTAGTGTAGCGGTAGTACTGCTGTAGTGTAGCGGTAGTACTGCAGTACTGTAGCGGTAGTGTAGCGGTAGTACTGCAGTACTGTAGCGGTAGTGTAGCGGTAGTACTGCAGTACTGTAGCGGTAGTGTAGCGGTAGTACTGCAGTAGTGTAGCGGTAGTACTAAAGTAGTGTAGCGGTAGTACTGCAGTACTGTAGCGGTAGTGTAGCGGTAGTACTGCAGTAGTGTAGCGGTAGTACTAAAGTAGTGTAGCGGTAGTGCAGCAGTAGTACTGCAGTAGTGTAGCGGTAGTACTGCAGTAGTGTAGCGGTAGTGCAGCAGTAGTACTGCAGTAGTGTAGCGGTAGTGCAGCAGTAGTACTGCAGTAGTGTAGCGGTAGTACTGCAATAGTGTAGCGGTAGTACTGCAGTAGTTTAGCGGTAGTGTAGCGGTAGTGTAGCGGTAGTACTGCAGTAGTGTAGCGGTAGTACTGCAATAGTCTAGCGGTAGTGCAGCAGCAGTACTGCAGTAGTGTAGCGGTAGTACTGCAGTAGTGTAGCGGTAGTGCAGCAGTAGTACTGCAGTAGTGTAGCGGTAGTACTGCAATAGTCTAGCGGTAGTGCAGCGGTAGTGCAGCAGTAGTACTGCAGTAGTGTAGCGGTAGTACTGCAATAGTCTAGCGGTAGTACTGCAGTAGTGTAGCGGTAGTACTACAGTAGTGTAGCGGTAGTGTAGCGGTAGTACTGCAGTAGTGTAGCGGTAGTACTGCAATAGTCTAGCGGTAGTGCAGCAGCAGTACTGCAGTAGTGTAGCGGTAGTACTGCAGTAGTGTAGCGGTAGTGCAGCAGTAGTACTGCAGTAGTGTAGCGGTAGTGCAGCAGTAGTACTGCAGTAGTGTAGCGGTAGTACTGCAATAGTCTAGCGGTAGTGCAGCGGTAGTACTGCATTTGCATTTTTCACAATGTTTTAATTTTTGATGCATTTTTTTAAGTTAAATAAAATTATATTTTGTGTATGTTACGCCCCCTATAGTGCCACGTCCACTTTTGTGAAGTTGTCCAAACTTCGAAAATGGGTCCAAATATACATTTTAAATTTCAGATCTATAGCTCAATTCGTTAAAAAGTTACAGACTTTTTTCTGCAAATGGCTTGTTTTGCACATTTCGTCAATTTAATAAAAAATACATGTTTAATCGAAAGACAAAAATTTTTATAAAATTTGTTGTAAAAAAATAAATTAGAATTAAGCCCAAACTAACTGAAAAATGTGTAACTTTTTTTAAAATACCTTAAATACGTAAAAAACCGTTAAAAAACCCAAACCCGCAAGTTTCATCCTTCTCAGCGGAGGCTAGGAAGTCCTTTTAGGGACATAGTTTCTGGGTGAAATTTTCTTAGAATTCTTCGTAGAATCCGATTCTGGGGTACGCTTACCACGTTTTTTTCGCTCCATACAAATTGACCCGCCCTAATATATATATATATATTTATATAAATATATACGTTATGGGGTCGGAGACATATTTTTATATGCAATACAAACATCTAACCAATCTTATAATACTCTCTGCAAGTCATCTATAGCAAAAGCTTCTAAAGTTGAGTTTCAATAGAGTCAAGTAACAGTTCCATTACAATTGAAAAGTCGAAAGCTTCGGTTGTATTTATTGTTCCGTTAGACAACTAGACTAGACTAGACTAACTAGAAATTCTAGTTAACTAGTTATATAAGGGTATATTCAGTTGTAATAATATCAAGTAACATTTAAATTAAACTTAACCAGAAAACTAATAGTTAAATTGATGTTGTAGAAAAAAGGTTAAGTAAGGCTTAAATAGTAGAAGCAAATACAACTAAGTTGCAATGGTTTAAGGAAACTATTAAAATATGGTTTAGTGATAAACTAAAGCTATGGTTGTTCATATTGTCAAAGGATAGAACTAACTTCCAGTTATGTTATGTTGTTAGCCAATTAATTAAAGTTACAATTATAGCAAGTAACATTTAAATTAAAGTTAACCAAAAGAACTAAAGATAGACCTTAGCTATAGTTAAGTAAGACATATAATTCATTTTATCATAGAGAGAATGTATGTATAAAAGTCAAGAATGATAAAAAGATGCCTGTAAATCTTATCGCGCTTATGCTCTTTCCCCCATGTGCATAATCAGTGCACTCAGGCACAAAACCCAGTTATGTTCAAGTGTCACCAAAGATGGCCGCAACTGTCTCGCCACATAACAAAACGAGAGTCGAGTCGAGTCGAGTTGGGTTGAGTTGGGCTGAGCAGAACTGAACTGAATCTGGCCTGGCCTAGCCTAGCCTAGTTGTGGCCCTTTTCCTAGTTGTTCTGCATTTGACAGAGATGCTACTCTTGGCTCCATTTGTACCTGTAGCCCCTTTAGAATGAGTGTGTCTCTCTCTCAGTGTGTGTGTGCTGAATGTATGTCTTGTTGTAGTTGCTCATTTTTCTTAGCACACACACATACTCATATATATATATAACGTAAGCCGACATCTGCCTTTTCTCTTTTCTTTCGCTTTTCATTTTGTTTTTTATTTTTTTTTAGCTTGTTTTGTTTCTCTCTGCTGAAAGGTTTTTAAATTTGAACGTCGAGCATACTTGAAAATCCTTTCCTCTTCTCTCACGTGTGTGTGCATCTTGAAGTGTTTATACTATATACATATATATACATCTATATATATATTTTGTTGGTAGGTAGTAACTTTTTCTTTCCACACAACGCAGTTTTCTTGTTTATGGTAATTACTTCACAAATCTTGCAACTTTTTAATTAACTTAATTTGCTTGAAAATGCAAAAAGGGAAAAATCTTCTCACAGAAAAATGAAAATGAAAATGCATTTTATGTAGCATCAAATCAAGTGATTGCTAGGCGGCACCTCTCTCGTTCTATCTCTTAAGACTCGGCAGGACATGTGGTTAACGCTGTTTTTCTCTTTTATTCCCTCCAAAAAATACTCTACTCCTATTTATTCCTTCCCATCCCTCTCAATGTCATGTCAACCGAGGGACAACTCAACTTCAAGTTGTTGTGTGTTATGTATGTGTGTGTGTGTATGTGGTTACATCAAATGCAAAAGGCAACAGCAACAGCAGATGCCAAGCGATGCCATGCGATGCACATTGTCAAAATCTGTCACTCAGCTATACACACACACACACACACACACAAACAGTCATACTACATACAACATACAACACACATAACATGCAGAATAACCACAGGGCTAGAACGCGTTCACTTTTCGCACCTCTCTCACACCTGATCTAATGAGCTGTCAGCAGCAATGGCAGCAGGCAGGCAAAAGTAACCGCAAGATTTTCAAGCCACACAACTGCCCACAGAGGCGTAGCTGAAAGGGGAAGACAACATCATAAACTATTTGCATTTAAGAGAGCTAATTTTTGGAAATTCTTTGCTCTTATTATTGAAATTATTAAAAAATTTTAAAAAGGTTTTCTAAATGTAAAGGAATTTTAGTTATGCGGTTTTCAATGGGCAAGTTATTTCATTATCCCCGTTTTTTAAAGGTGGGATTCGTTAGTTTTAGAATTATCACTATCAAAAATGTTTTTCGAAACATAGAACTAGAATTTTTTAATAATTTTGCATAATTAGGTGAAGTTTTTTTTTGTTTTAAAGTGATTTTTGAATCAACTTAAAAGTTTTTTTATTATCTGGTTTGATTATCCTGATAATATGTTTTCAATTGATTTGTTCAAACTGAATTCTACTATAATATACTTTGTGCTTAAGTTTGCGAGATAAATTTAAGCAGTAACCCTACAAGGGCCACAACTTTTTAATATATTCTAAGAAAGGTTCAACTAAGAACACTTAAACAAAAACTCCTGGGTCTGTATGCCCTATAAGACTTGTAGGACTTGTAGCTAATACTCCAAATACTTTCTTAACTAAACAATTCTTCCTATATAACGTAAAGAGATCTTGACATACATTAAACAAAGTAGAAATTAAGGAATTTTCGAAAGAAGCTTTTAAGTCAACAAAGATTTAACCTAATTAAACCTAAAGTGTGCCCCTTAATTAAGTGTTCTTATCCCCCTCTGAGTGGAAACCCTTGACTACACCCATGTCTGTACCCTGTCGTAGACACACAGTGTCTTTGGCATTGCTTAACATAGAGCTTGATTGCCATAAAACCAACAGAAACTAAGCTTATGAGTATGTAGAGAAGAGTTGCCATAGTCCTGTGCAGCTTAATTTGGTAAAAGCTACACGAAGAAACAACCATGCACACACACACCGCATATACACACATTATATAGAGCATCTTCATTTATACGTATATATCTATATATATTTAGTTAGTTAAATCGGTCCGTTATGCATTGATAGCCAAAGTACAACAATAGTCCTTCTAATAATCTTAGTGATTTACTAAACCTAGCTACATTTATGCATAAATGATTTTAGCAAGAGTCCTTAGACTGCAAGGACTTCAAGTAATCCCTAATTGTGGCTGTAAAGTATGGTTAATGTGTGTTTGTGTGCAATATTCTGAATATTGCCATAATTTATGTTCAATCTTAAAGTGCAAATCAATACCAAAAGTCTGTTTGGCAAGAACTTAAGTTAATTGTATTATATTATACGTTTGGAAGGTTTCTATTTTAGGCCTTAATTGTTACCAAATGAAACCTAAAGAATGAAATTAGCCATTTAATGGTTTAGTATGTGTTTAAGGAATATGAACTTAAATATTTCTGTGACCCTTTTTTATTATACCCTTGCAGGGGGTATTATAATATTAATCAGATGTCCGTCTGTCTGTTCCTTCGCTAGAAATAGACCTTAAATTTTAAGTTATTTGGTTGAAACTTGGTAGATAAGCTCTGTACCTAATCAGGCAGATAAAGTATGAAAATCATTCAATTCGGACAACTATAAGATATGAAATTAAATATTAATAAAATATTATTAAATAGAGTAAACTAACTAAACTTTTTCTTACTTAAATGAATATAAACAGGCTTTAATTAAAGTTAAGGCTACATTTTTAGAAAATTTTACTATTATTAGCTTAATCTTAAATGGAATTAACATATAGGCTTAATATTAAAGGCGAATTTGAAACGCTAGTATAAACTGATTCCTTCCTTCCTTTTGCGCATACCAAGTAATAAGTTCAGAACTAAACATTCCTTTTGCAATTATAACTCACACTCTTAGTTTAACTAAAATAGAAAATTTAAGCCAATCTCAGGGATAGAAATATAAAAAAAAATCAAATCCAAATAAACTAACATATACTTCATATAATTTATTGACTTCTTAATTAAAGAATTTAACTTGACATCCACATTAACTTATTTGAGGTGTTTTAAAATATTTATTATCATTACTTTTTAATGAAAATTTATTTAAAAAAATTTTACAATAACCCTTGAAGTCCTTCCTACTAAAACCTTACTCTAAGATCATTGTACAATGGTTCAAAGAGTCTCTTTAACTTATCAAACTTTTGTTTTGACTCGAATCAGTTATGATATTTGAATACAACTCTTTAAGAATAAAACAGACATACTCTATAATTACTAGGAACCAAAATGTTTACCCATTTCAAATAATTTTCCACCTAAATTAAACATTCATCGAACTTCGCAGTCTAGAGTAATTATATTCCATTCTAACACTTTAACTCAACTCTTACTACACAAAACATTTACACTTCATAAACAAATCGGAATTCTCCAGTAATTCTAATGGTATAACCTTAATTTGTTGTATTTCCTTTTTCGATTGATACGGATTGAAGTTACTTCCTTTGCCATTTTCCTCTTCCTTTTGTATATTTTGGTTATTATAATAATTTAGCTAAAATAGTGTGTAAACATCAATTTGTGATTAAATGTTATGCCAAGCGGCATAAATTGGACAACAACTACAACTTCAACAATGGTAAATAAATATAACTACAACCAAAAAAAAGAACCCTTGTCCTACCCCTTCCACCAATACATTCGTATGGGAATGGGGAAAAAGGATAAAGAAAAAACAAAGCATACTTATTTGGGTCACTCAGGCATAGAAAAATATTGTTTTGTCTCTTTAGCACAGATTGGGCAACATTCCCAAAAAAGGAACGAAAGAGAGACAGAGAGAGAGAGAGTGGCAGGGATAAAGTAAACAAGTTGTCGATATATCTGAATAGATATACTATGTAACTATTGCTATATTTAGGTGTCTGGTCTGGCATTTTCATAATACAATAAAACTCATGGTCAAATAATAAACTGAATGAACACAAAAGGCAAACCAACCAGGCATTGAGTGAGGGACAACATTCGCATAAATTGTGAGAAAGGACAAGAAGGACATGAAGGAAATCCAAAACCAGCTTATAGGCCAAGCTGCGTATTTGTTGCAGCTACTTTACGACTTTTTCGTAGCGAGTGAATTACGAGGCACTTGCAATTCACATGGCTAAGAGAAGAACAGAATTTAACATGAGCAACAACAGCAACATCCCCGAGATTCTGAGGGTAAGTCGCCTTTTTATGTCCTTTAGCCGCACAAATGTGCGTATGAATTGTTGGACCATTGCCTGCCCCTTGCCACCTCGACTCCTCCTTCAACTAAAAAGCTGCTGCTGCTGCTGCTGTCGTCGTCGTCGTCGTTGCCGTCTTTGTCGAGTGTAAATCATATTTACAGTGGTACAATAATTGAATTAGGTGGCTGCTAACCCCCCCAACTCTGCCAAATATATTCACTGTCTCCCATTTTAGCCTTGGGGGCCCCCCCTTAACACAAACAATACTTAAAATGGCGGAAAAACGGAAAATTTAATTAAGCATAAAAGTCCCACGTTTGGTCCCTTTTCTTGGCTCTTTGCTGTGTGTCTCTTGCTCTAATCAATTTCTGTTGCCCCAACGTGGAATACAAATTTTAAAGATGGGCAATTGATTTAAAAATCATTCTTAGTTACTATAAGTATGTGTAGAAATAATAATAGCATGTCTTCTCTCTATCTTCGTTTAAACATGCCATGACAAAAGCTATCTGCTACGGCAAAGATTGCATATGTTTATCAGCGAGCTTTTAGCCGAGACTAAAAAGTTTTGTTAACTTGAAAGAGCTTTTGAGTAAATTTCGATAGATAGAGATGACCACGTGAGAAGAGCTTTTCAATTCGTGAGTAATATTAGGCTATAATTTTGTATTAAATAAATTATGAATTTAAAAATCTTAGAATACTGCAAATGATTATAAAATAAGATCAGAAAAATACGATCTTTATCTTTTTATCTTATAATTCTTAAAAGACATTTATCGACAAATTTTCTTAGTTGTTTAGGAAAAAAAATGACATCTTAAGATTTCTTAAGCAGTATTTAGCTAATATACGAACGTAAGCTAAACAAAACGTACAAAAAGAGAAAACAAGTTTAAAAAAATACTCCTTACTTTCTTATCAAATAATTCTTCTTATTCAAGCCTTTCTTCTTAGTACGTTCTTTTATAGACTTATGCAAATATTTCTTAAATTCCTTTACTAGTTTTATTTCTTCCAAGATTTATATGGTAAATCCTTTTTTAAGGTTTATCTGATAATTTTCTAAGATTTTTTTGTCACAAATAAGTTTTTACAATGTGTTTTCTAATAGTTTTAAACCAGCTAAACCTCTAGGATTTGTTTTGAAAGTTTTCTGTAAAATTAAAACCTTAATCATTCTACTTTTTGCTTTTGCACTTAGCTAATATTTAAACTTTTAGTCTTTATTAGAAGTAAATCAATCTTTTGAAAAAACTATCGAAAACATTAAGATACTTTCCAAATAAATACTTTTCTATATACTCAATTCTAAAAAAACTTCAAAATATTTTCCATATGCACTTCAAAGTCAACTTTAGCATTAGATTTCTCTCTCATGTTTGCATAAGTACCGTTATTTCCTCCAAAAAAAAAAAAAAAGAGAGAAGAAATACCTAAGTCACATCACGTAATTGTTGCAAACTCGTGGTCAAAGTTGATTTCCCATTTTAATGTAATTCACACATTTGAGAGATCATGAGATTGCTGCTTATCTAGTGCGCGAATCTCGTGGTTGATCTTGTACGATATTTTCATGCATTAATTGCTTTTGAGTAAATATTTTTGGCCAGATTCGATATTATGAATTTAGATCACGATCGTAGCCACGAACCTAACCAAAAATGGCCAACAAGTCAACAGGTAAGTAAGTGACCGGTGTGAATTGGATTGAGTGATTAAAGGCGGTAATGCCGATACCGATGCCGGTGCCGGGATACCATTTCTGGGTATCCATTTGTCGGTATGTTATGGAAACTTGTCTGCAAAATATTTTGTTTACCTTGTCCAATGCACATTTATAGGTTTGTGTTTTTATTAGTTTTCTATTGATTTCAAATTAAATATACAAAACAAAGTATTTAAAAGCCATGGAATGTGTTTTGTTTAATTAATTCGACAAGTTAATCATTTGGTGCTGTATGGCAACGCTGCGGCAACAACTTGTTGTCCTTGGCAACCCAAACGGAAAATGAAAAAATGGAAAAAAAAAATTGACCAAAACAATTCTCTTAGATAGAAACTTCAATTTCTCTCATGATGTACGAGGCAGGGAGTGAACAAATTAACTGCAACGGCCACATTATTGACTTGCCCACTCTGGAGGTAGTAAAAGCAGGTAAATTTTCCGCCGGTGGTTTTCCGGCATATAATTGTAATCTCAAGCATCTGTTTGGGCTTTTTTGACAATCAAAATATCAGCACCGAAAATGCCTGGCGATGCAAATATTGATTGGTTACTTCACATTTACTTTACCCGGCGTGAATTTAAACGTTGCCGTCGTCTAATCGAACGTGAGCTGAATTGTCATTTGAATCCTGAGTATCTTTACTTTGTACAGGTGAGATTCATTACACTATTTCTCTCTCTCTCTCTGTTTTGCCATCTATATACCTATCTGTATCTATCTTCTCTTGCTTAAACGCAATCACCAAATTGATTGCCTCTTATCAGGGCCTAATTGACCGCGAAGAAGGCAATAACATTGAGGCATTGAGAAATCTACAAAAATCAGTGGAGCTGAATTCAAAAAACATTGAGGCTTATAAGGAAATTGGACGCACACTGTAAGTTCATGTCTCTTTGATATTGATTTTTCGTCTTTCAGAAGTTTATGAAAGTGATTTAAAAGTCAAAAGAAGTATTGTCTCGAATCTTGAATAACATTAAAGCAAAATACTTATATAAACACTTTGAGTGGAGACTTTGTTTAGTTGTCTCAAATGTTTCTATAGAGTAGCTGCTATATTAATTTAGGTTATCTTTGCCTCAAATATAAAAATTTATACATAATTAAAAGTTGTAGACTTTGGAGACTTATTCAAAAAGTCATAAAACATTGTATTAAAGTTAATATGATATTTAAGAACTGTTAAGAATCTGAAAATCATATTTTTGGAGATTCGTAAATATTGGAGACTTTGGAGATTTATTTAAAACTTGCTTTTAGAATTGTTTTAATGCTTAAAGTGAGTTTCAAAATAATATTTGGTTTATGTATGGCATTTTAGAAAATTTTGTAGAGTTTGGAGAGTTTTCAAACTAATGCAATTTTTAATTTTAAAGTTGTTGAAAGCTAAAAATCTGTCCAAAAAACATATAAGCATTTAAAAAAATTGTGTAGAGTTTGGAGACTTTAGAGTTATTGCAGTTTAATTGGTTTAAACAAATACAAACAACACTAAACATAAACATTTTTCATTTTATAAAATTTTTACAGTAAAAATTGGTCAAATATTATAAAAGTTAAGTTAGACTTCAGCAATCGGAAGATTTCGCCTTTTTAAGGGTGTTTACCAATTCGAATAATATAATAAACTTTCCATTAATAATGCATGATGTTTTTTCTTTTATTTTTTTAGTTACTCAATGGGACGCTTCGCACAAGCCTTAAATGTATTCCGTGAAGCGGAACAACTTAGTCCACGTCAGGATCATGAAATCTATCATTACTTAGGCGAACTTCTGTATCGGGCAGCTGCCACACAAACTAAACATGAAGTGTCACGTCAACAACTGGCCGAGTCACGTTCCTATTTTGAAATGTCCATACAAAGTGGTAAAAAATTGGAAAGTTTTATGCGTTTAGCTGAACTGTATCGCAAGGAAAAGGAATACCAAATGGCCATTGATGTATTAGAAACATGTTTACAGTGAGTCAGTCTCTGCTAATGACACATTACACCACACCACACACACACACACACAAAAATCTCTTACCAAACTTAAGTGATTACCTTTTTACCATACAGTTTAACACCCGAAAATGCTGAGGTATTAACTGAAATCAGTGTCTTATATCTAAAAATCAATGAGACCCAAAAAGCCTACGATCGTCTGCAGGAAGTCGTCAACATTGAAAGGAAATGCCAGCCAAAGGGCCTACTAGCCTTTGGCGCCATTTTACAGGTAAATATTTAAGCCTCATTTTTTCTTTTCTCTTCTTATTTTTGTTATCTCCAACTTGGTTACACATTAGTCGCGGAACGACATTGATGGCGCCCTAAGCAAATACAGTCAAATCGCAAATGCTGAGCCGGAAATTGCCGAGCTCTGGAATAACATTGGTTTATGTTTCTTTAAAAAGCAAAAATTCATTGTGGTAAGAAAATTCGCAAAACTTCATCACTTATTTAAAATTTAATCTTATTCATTTTACAGGCAATTTCATCGTTGCGTAAATCGGTTTGGCTATCACCGCTTAACTATAATGCTCTTTACAATTTGAGTTTAATTTACATTGGTTGTAAGTAGAAGTGGGTGTTCAATTCGTGGAATGCCAGTAACTAAGGCATTAGCAAGGACATAAATCAAAATTATGTAAAGGAGTGAGAGTATTTATATTTGCCTTTTGAATATTTGGTGGGTGGTTAAGCAAAAAATTAAAGATATTTTCATTAACCATTTGCTTCATTAGCAAATTTGTCTATTTTTATATTGCTCTATATTAGCATCCTTTTGCGTCATTCAGTGGGTAGTTTAACATGTTTAGCATGTAGGAGGCAGACAGTCGAATAAATGTGCAAAAAGATGTAAACAACAATAAATGTATGTAAGAAGATATTCCCATTTCCAACGAACCAAGAATTTAATGAACTGTTCTACCAATGAAGCGTTAATATATATGTCTAATGAATGGTTATAGTTAAGTGACGATAAACAGACCGATGTGTGAATATATAGAAACATATAGATAAACTGGCACATAATTAGATAGAAGCAGATAAATATGTAGACTGGAAGAAATTCAAAGGAAAAAACATAATTCATAAATTGACAAGAGGAAACCAAAAACAGAACAAATCCCTAACCAAAGCCATTTATGAATAAACTATTAGCACTTTCTTTTCCTATGCTTTCTTACCACTATTGAGCTTAACTTGTGGCTAGGTTAAGATTTATATAGAGCAATTCCGGGCACGTTTCCTTTATATAACATTGAGCACGTGTTTGTCAAGAGGTTTTTAATGGTGAATAGAGACAGAGAAGAGAGGATAGAGAAATTATATGAATAAATACTAAGGCGGGTAAGCGGTGGCATTTTAATAAATTCTTAAAAGTGTAAACCACCCCACCCCCACCCACCTCTTCTTTTCTTTCTCTTTCCCTAAACAGTAACTAACTAGCCTAAGTAAAGCCCTAACCCCAGGGGTTTTTTTTTGGACATTGGTGTTCTTGGCTAGCTACTTTTGTTCCATATTTTTCCATTGTTTGTTGTTTATATTTTTACTTGTTGTTGTTGTTGTTGCTTATTGTTGTTTATTTGTTTAAATTGTTGTTGTTTTTTTCTTTTACTCTCTGCTGTTGTTAAGCTGAACAATATGCCAGCGCCTTTCACACTCTGGCAGCAGCCATAAACCTGCGCAAGGACAATGCTGAATGTTATATGCTATTGGGACGTAAGTAAAAAAAAAAAAAAAAAACAAAAACCAAAAGTAGCCGTAGACAAGGGACTCCAAAGTTAATTCCAAAATTTGCCTTTTTACTTACATACATACCATCTTTTTGCCTAACGCTATGTCCTTAAGTATGTTTACGCAAGTTGGACGATATGGAGAACGCATTTAATGCCTTTGAGCGAGCTGGCAATATGGTCATGGCATTTCCGGTGAACTCCATACGTAATCCTTTAATATTTTTGAATTTTGCTTTATTTTGCTATGAAACCGGACGCATTGCCTTGGCAGCCGAACAATATAATAAATTTTTAGGCCAAGCCCAAGATTTACTACTCCCCACAGAGGTAAACCCAAAACTATACTCTATCTTCTTATTAACTTACTTAAACTTTTATCTCATTTAGTACAAATATCAAGCAACTAAATTGAAATCCTTATTACGCATCTCAAATCATGGCAATGGCATTCTACTCGATTCAAGTGAAAATGATGGAAAATTAGCTGAAGATATGAATGAAATTCCTCCTGAGGACTTACCTTTAGAAGTAAATGCGGTTGTTAATAAGAACTGAGAACTGAGAACTGAGAAAATGAAAAACTCACATCAAAAATGCTTTATTTGAGACAATTAAACAAAATATTGTATGTGAAATTTCAATTATGTTTTTTTTTTTCTTTTACATCAAATGTTTTGTTTAAGCGCCAATGTAAATATACACTTATATAGAAACATTAGCTATATATATATATATATATTCATACATATATATATATACTATTTGTATTTAGATATAATACTTTAGATTTATTATCTTTATGGAATTTGTTGTGTATGTTTGTATGTACTTATATTAGGATTGTTCAATAAAAAGCTAAACAAATGATCTAACAATTTTCGGAATGCCTAATCAATGGAAATTGTTTTTAAACCATAAAATTAAGCAACTTTTTGTAAACAAATAAACATCTTACAGCAATAGCTTTTAAGTAAAAAAAAATATATTTAAACTAAATAAAAAGGATAAGCAAAATAGAGCTTCGCTTAGATACAATTTATAATGCTGTTTGTCGCTCTCATACTATACTATACTCATCTCTACTATACCTTATAGTTGTCTGATCCAATTGATTTTCATACTTTGTCAAGCTGATTAATTAAAGAGGTTGTGGTACCAAGTTTCAACCATATAGCTTAAAATTTAAGGTCTATTTCTTGCGAAGGAACAGACAGATAGACTGTCTTCTGACCAATTTTATAATACAGAGGGTATAATAACAAAATAATAATAAAATTCCACATTTGAAATGTCTGCTTACCTAATTTGATTCTTTAGTTTCTACTTTTTTCTTTTTAACTTTGAAATCTGAACATTTAAACATTTGTTTTTAGAAAATTATATTTTTATATTCTCAACAGTTCAACAATCTTCCAGGACTAACATTTACTTCATCATTTCTGAGATCATTTTCAAGTCAGGGCAAAGCAATTGCCAAATTATAGAATTGGAAAATAAAAAATATACAAAAAGAAAATTTTATAAATTTCCAAAAACTTTTTCAAGAATTAAATAATAAAAAGGGAAGATTTTATTGTTGTACAAATGAAACAAACAATTTGTAGACCTTCTTTTGTTAATTTGTTAGACCAACATTTATCTTAAATCTTGAACAATCCTCGTATTTGGCCAAAGAAAACTATAAAAAACCAAGGGGCTCAGAAAGTTTTTAAGTTTCCTTTGGCCATATTCAATATGCATGCAATGTAATTTAGAAATATTTTCTTGCTTAATTAGCTGGTAAAAACTTTAAACTTTAAATTTTTTGTATTAAATGCTATTTGCGTATAGAATTTATATTTTTTTTTTTTTTATATTTTTGTTTTGTAATATTTAAACACTTAAATTACACTTAAACTGGAAATGGCACTTTGCAAAAAACATAAAAATTTACAAAAAGAAAAACCAAAAATCGTTCACAGTTTAGCTTTTTTTTTAATTTTTTGTTTCTTTTTTTTTTGGTTGGTGCACCCGAATAACTTTTAGAAAGTTTATAGTTTATATTTAATCATTATAATTTAGTTTAATTTTTTTTTTTTTTTTGTATCTCTTTGAGATGTTAGTTGTTGTTGTTGTTTTTAATTCTCATATTATTTTGTTTTAGCCTATCTAAACGCAGGTAGTGGTTACCCTAGTTAGACGTGTCATTTCTGTACTACCAAAATGCCTTTTAAAAAACAATGAACGAAATGTTGTACGAAATTGTTTAGACATAAAACCATATAGAACAAAACCAACAGCCGCATTTATCAGAGCTAATAGATCCATTATTTCACCAAATGGTGGATAACAATGCTGAAAGAAACATTTCTTTAATATGCCAGATAAGAGACCAAGTAAACCCTGTGGAAATTCGGTGACAAGAAAAAGTATTAGCACAGCAACCAATAGTAAAGTGGTGCGATCATTCCGTCGATCACATCGGGGAGGCCTACTAGATAAATTATAAAAAAAATATATATATCAACATTTAATATAGATATTTTATTTTAAAACCTACCGCTTTGATTTGGTCTGATCATTCAGATTTAATTGTATGGCATATTTGGCTGTTGTATCATAATCTTTCAATTTAAGACGACGTCTTGAAGCTTCGCACAGGACATGCATAAGAACCAAACTAATTACAGTTAATATACAGCATGGCAAGAGCTTTATAATCACGGAATGTATCCAGAAATTGAATCTATAATAATAAAAGAATACATTATAATCGAGATTAAATCTAGTTAAATATATATACTCACCTATATAGCATTGAATCATTATCAAAATACACATGATACATGGCCTCATCTGTGGCCACCTCATGTGTCTCCCTCACCTTGAACACAAAATATGTGGGCAGACATAATATCGGTGAGATAAGAAATGGAAAGAGTATGGCCTCTCTGGAATGTGCCAGCAGAAAGTTTGCACAACTGCCATTGGGATGTCTGTGAAGAAGAGATGGTAATAGTTTGCTATAACAAAAAGAAAGAAAGAAAGAAAAAAACAAAAAAAAAAGGAAAAGCCAAAATTGCCGCCTGGTTAAAGCCATTGTTAAAGTGCCAGTGAGTGAGCAAAAGCAAACTCAATATCAGAGAGATATATGTATGTATATATATAAATTTTTTGGAAATGTTTTGCCAAAGAGTTGCAAATCAAATTTTGCTGACATGCACAACAACAACTCAACTGGCCAAAAAGTTACTATTAAAGGGAAGCAAATGCGATTAACTGGCAAATAAAATTATTAGTAGTTAATACTTTTAGTACATACTGTGTATTATGTAATGCACTCAGCTTAAGTTAAAATCTGATAGGAAATAAAATCATTAGCATAACTTTATACAAAATAGTTTAAGTTTTTTAAAAAAATTTTAGAAAACCATTTTAGTTATCTAGGAGTAATTTTTTAAAGGACAAATCAAGTCTAAAATTAGCAATTAACAAATTTTAGAATTTTATTTGTCTTTTTATTTTCATGGTAAACACATAAATGTTAGGAATTTTAAGAAACTAAAAGATTGGGTCACAACCCTATCCCAGCAAACTATTTTTTCATACTATTTGTATAGATGTTTCATATGGAAAAAATATTTTATAATCAGTTGATTCTAATGAAAGTAGCTGCAATTGTTTAGATGTAATCAATAATCACAAGTACTAAATTTAAAAAGAATCGCTTTAAAAACAAGTAAGCTAATGTTCTAAAGCTTTACTTTTGATTGAGCATTTCTTATAGAGCTATATATAGATATAGTTATTAAACCGTGACTGTAAAGATGCAAGGGAATTATTAATAAAAGATCGATAGTTGTGAATGTTCACCTCTACAAAGTTCTCTGTAAAGTTTTCTATAAGTTTTCTAGCTTCTCTCATTTCCAGCTCAGTATCTATTCAGCAACAGTTTAAAGTGGAACTAAAAATAATTCAAATGGGCAACTATAGATCAGTGCTTTTACTTGGCATTGGGTTATTTCAAATGCTGTGTAAGTTTATAAGCAAGAACAGGCTTCTGAGCGTAATCAGATTATATACTATATAGTGAATATATATTACAGCAATAAATGTAGCTCTGGCCTTACATTTGCCCCAAGAATGTGGAAAACTTGATGAGAACCTTTTCTACAATCAAAAACCAATTACAGCTTTAAATGAATATCCTTGGTTGGGACTTTTGGGTTACATAGAATCGACTAATCATAATATCACTTATGATTGCGTTGCTGTTTTAATCAGTCAGAGATATATTGTAACGCCAGCCCATTGTCTTGTGACTACAAGGGATGCATATACAGTAGTATTTGGAGATTGGCGATTTGATAATGATATAACTGAAAGAGATTGTAATGATTCCGAATGTGCCCCACCACCTAAAATGTATTATTTGGAAGAGATAAGTCCCCATTTTCAATATGAACAAAATAAATTCTCAAATGATATCGGTTTAGCCAAACTAAAGGAAAATGTTGAATTCTCAGAATATATACAACCGATTTGTTTGCCTCCAGCTGAAGATCGGCCAGATCAGTATATAGGACAACGATTGGAATTAGCTGGTTATTCCGCAAGACAACTACGCGATAATGGAACAAATGGTCTCCGTTCAAAGACTTCTGCACATGTTTCAAGTTTTGAACATTGTAAAGAAACGTTGGAGAACAAGTTAAATTCGACACGAAGTCATATGTGTGGATATGTAAAAGATGATTTAAACCTTATATCAGGATCAGCATTAATGGGTGTTAATGTAGTCAACGGCAAGCCAAAAAATTTTTATTTAATGGGATTTATTTCATATGGTCTGAGATTTGGTAAACATAAATTGGATTTTCCACTTTTGTTTCAACGTATTTATCCATTCAGAGATTTGCTGCTGCAAAATATGACTTAAATAACTCAAATATAATAATTATATTTATTTTATATAGATTATACATATGTGAACATTTTATTATACTTTGTATATAAACAAGATTTTTAATAAAAAGTTTTTTTTTTTGGTAATTTGCTTTTAAATTTGACACAAATTTGTTTGAAAGGTTAACATATAATCTGCAGAAATAGTTTAGATAAAATTTCATTAAAAACTTTATTTCACCTTTAAGTTTGTCAATATTATCTAAAAACTAACTAAAACTAAGTTGAGCCCCTTTTCAAGCAAACTAGTTTTTCATACTATTTGTATAGATGTTTCATATGGAAAAAAAATATTTTATAATCAATTGATTCTAATGAAAGTAGCTAGAATTGATTAGATGCAATCAATAATCACAAGTGCTAAATTTAAAAAGAATCGCTTTAAAAACAAGTAAGCTAATGTTCTAAAGCTTTACTTTTGATTGAGCATTTCTTATAGAGCTATATATAGATATAGTTATTAAACCGTGACTGTAAAGATGCAAGGGAATTATTAATAAAAGATCGATAGTTGTGAATGTTCACCTCTACAAAGTTCTCTGTAAAGTTTTCTATAAGTTTTCTAGCTTCTCTCATTTCCAGCTCAGTATCTATTCAGCAACAGTTTAAAGTGGAACTAAAAATAATTCAAATGGGCAACTATAGATCAGTGCTTTTACTTGGCATTGGGTTATTTCAAATGCTGTGTAAGTTTATAAGCAAGAACAGGCTTCTGAGCGTAATCAGATTATATACTATATAGTGAATATATATTACAGCAATAAATGTAGCTCTGGCCTTACATTTGCCCCAAGAATGTGGAAAACTTGATGAGAACCTTTTCTACAATCAAAAACCAATTACAGCTTTAAATGAATATCCTTGGTTGGGACTTTTGGGTTACATAGAATCGACTAATCATAATATCACTTATGATTGCGTTGCTGTTTTAATCAGTCAGAGATATATTGTAACGCCAGCCCATTGTCTTGTGACTACAAGGGATGCATATACAGTAGTATTTGGAGATTGGCGATTTGATAATGATATAACTGAAAGAGATTGTAATGATTCCGAATGTGCCCCACCACCTAAAATGTATTATTTGGAAGAGATAAGTCCCCATTTTCAATATGAACAAAATAAATTCTCAAATGATATCGGTTTAGCCAAACTAAAGGAAAATGTTGAATTCTCAGAATATATACAACCGATTTGTTTGCCTCCAGCTGAAGATCGGCCAGATCAGTATATAGGACAACGATTGGAATTAGCTGGTTATTCCGCAAGACAACTACGCGATAATGGAACAAATGGTCTCCGTTCAAAGACTTCTGCACATGTTTCAAGTTTTGAACATTGTAAAGAAACGTTGGAGAACAAGTTAAATTCGACACGAAGTCATATGTGTGGATATGTAAAAGATGATTTAAACCTTATATCAGGATCAGCATTAATGGGTGTTAATGTAGTCAACGGCAAGCCAAAAAATTTTTATTTAATGGGATTTATTTCATATGGTCTGAGATTTGGTAAACATAAATTGGATTTTCCACTTTTGTTTCAACGTATTTATCCATTCAGAGATTTGCTGCTGCAAAATATGACTTAAATAACTCAAATATAATAATTATATTTATTTTATATAGATTATACATATGTGAACATTTTATTATACTTTGTATATAAACAAGATTTTTAATAAAAAGTTTTTTTTTTGGTAATTTGCTTTTAAATTTGACACAAATTTGTTTGAAAGGTTAACATATAATCTGCAGAAATAGTTTAGATAAAATTTCATTAAAAACTTTATTTCACCTTTAAGTTTGTCAATATTATCTAAAAACTAACTAAAACTAAGTTGAGCCCCTTTTCAAGCAAACTAGTTTTTCATACTATTTGTATAGATGTTTCATATGGAAAAAAAATATTTTATAATCAATTGATTCTAATGAAAGTAGCTAGAATTGATTAGATGCAATCAATAATCACAAGTGCTAAATTTAAAAAGAATCGCTTTAAAAACAAGTAAGCTAATGTTCTAAAGCTTTACTTTTGATTGAGCATTTCTTATAGAGCTATATATAGATATAGTTATTAAACCGTGACTGTAAAGATGCAAGGGAATTATTAATAAAAGATCGATAGTTGTGAATGTTCACCTCTACAAAGTTCTCTGTAAAGTTTTCTATAAGTTTTCTAGCTTCTCTCATTTCCAGCTCAGTATCTATTCAGCAACAGTTTAAAGTGGAACTAAAAATAATTCAAATGGGCAACTATAGATCAGTGCTTTTACTTGGCATTGGGTTATTTCAAATGCTGTGTAAGTTTATAAGCAAGAACAGGCTTCTGAGCGTAATCAGATTATATACTATATAGTGAATATATATTACAGCAATAAATGTAGCTCTGGCCTTACATTTGCCCCAAGAATGTGGAAAACTTGATGAGAACCTTTTCTACAATCAAAAACCAATTACAGCTTTAAATGAATATCCTTGGTTGGGACTTTTGGGTTACATAGAATCGACTAATCATAATATCACTTATGATTGCGTTGCTGTTTTAATCAGTCAGAGATATATTGTAACGCCAGCCCATTGTCTTGTGACTACAAGGGATGCATATACAGTAGTATTTGGAGATTGGCGATTTGATAATGATATAACTGAAAGAGATTGTAATGATTCCGAATGTGCCCCACCACCTAAAATGTATTATTTGGAAGAGATAAGTCCCCATTTTCAATATGAACAAAATAAATTCTCAAATGATATCGGTTTAGCCAAACTAAAGGAAAATGTTGAATTCTCAGAATATATACAACCGATTTGTTTGCCTCCAGCTGAAGATCGGCCAGATCAGTATATAGGACAACGATTGGAATTAGCTGGTTATTCCGCAAGACAACTACGCGATAATGGAACAAATGGTCTCCGTTCAAAGACTTCTGCACATGTTTCAAGTTTTGAACATTGTAAAGAAACGTTGGAGAACAAGTTAAATTCGACACGAAGTCATATGTGTGGATATGTAAAAGATGATTTAAACCTTATATCAGGATCAGCATTAATGGGTGTTAATGTAGTCAACGGCAAGCCAAAAAATTTTTATTTAATGGGATTTATTTCATATGGTCTGAGATTTGGTAAACATAAATTGGATTTTCCACTTTTGTTTCAACGTATTTATCCATTCAGAGATTTGCTGCTGCAAAATATGACTTAAATAACTCAAATATAATAATTATATTTATTTTATATAGATTATACATATGTGAACATTTTATTATACTTTGTATATAAACAAGATTTTTAATAAAAAGTTTTTTTTTTTGGTAATTTGCTTTTAAATTTGACACAAATTTGTTTGAAAGGTTAACATATAATCTGCAGAAATAGTTTAGATAAAATTTCATTAAAAACTTTATTTCACCTTTAAGTTTGTCAATATTATCTAAAAACTAACTAAAACTAAGTTGAGCCCCTTTTCAAGCAAACTAGTTTTTCATACTATTTGTATAGATGTTTCATATGGAAAAAAAATATTTTATAATCAATTGATTCTAATGAAAGTAGCTAGAATTGATTAGATGCAATCAATAATCACAAGTGCTAAATTTAAAAAGAATCGCTTTAAAAACAAGTAAGCTAATGTTCTAAAGCTTTACTTTTGATTGAGCATTTCTTATAGAGCTATATATAGATATAGTTATTAAACCGTGACTGTAAAGATGCAAGGGAATTATTAATAAAAGATCGATAGTTGTGAATGTTCACCTCTACAAAGTTCTCTGTAAAGTTTTCTATAAGTTTTCTAGCTTCTCTCATTTCCAGCTCAGTATCTATTCAGCAACAGTTTAAAGTGGAACTAAAAATAATTCAAATGGGCAACTATAGATCAGTGCTTTTACTTGGCATTGGGTTATTTCAAATGCTGTGTAAGTTTATAAGCAAGAACAGGCTTCTGAGCGTAATCAGATTATATACTATATAGTGAATATATATTACAGCAATAAATGTAGCTCTGGCCTTACATTTGCCCCAAGAATGTGGAAAACTTGATGAGAACCTTTTCTACAATCAAAAACCAATTACAGCTTTAAATGAATATCCTTGGTTGGGACTTTTGGGTTACATAGAATCGACTAATCATAATATCACTTATGATTGCGTTGCTGTTTTAATCAGTCAGAGATATATTGTAACGCCAGCCCATTGTCTTGTGACTACAAGGGATGCATATACAGTAGTATTTGGAGATTGGCGATTTGATAATGATATAACTGAAAGAGATTGTAATGATTCCGAATGTGCCCCACCACCTAAAATGTATTATTTGGAAGAGATAAGTCCCCATTTTCAATATGAACAAAATAAATTCTCAAATGATATCGGTTTAGCCAAACTAAAGGAAAATGTTGAATTCTCAGAATATATACAACCGATTTGTTTGCCTCCAGCTGAAGATCGGCCAGATCAGTATATAGGACAACGATTGGAATTAGCTGGTTATTCCGCAAGACAACTACGCGATAATGGAACAAATGGTCTCCGTTCAAAGACTTCTGCACATGTTTCAAGTTTTGAACATTGTAAAGAAACGTTGGAGAACAAGTTAAATTCGACACGAAGTCATATGTGTGGATATGTAAAAGATGATTTAAACCTTATATCAGGATCAGCATTAATGGGTGTTAATGTAGTCAACGGCAAGCCAAAAAATTTTTATTTAATGGGATTTATTTCATATGGTCTGAGATTTGGTAAACATAAATTGGATTTTCCACTTTTGTTTCAACGTATTTATCCATTCAGAGATTTGCTGCTGCAAAATATGACTTAAATAACTCAAATATAATAATTATATTTATTTTATATAGATTATACATATGTGAACATTTTATTATACTTTGTATATAAACAAGATTTTTAATAAAAAGTTTTTTTTTTGGTAATTTGCTTTTAAATTTGACACAAATTTGTTTGAAAGGTTAACATATAATCTGCAGAAATAGTTTAGATAAAATTTCATTAAAAACTTTATTTCACCTTTAAGTTTGTCAATATTATCTAAAAACTAACTAAAACTAAGTTGAGCCCCTTTTCAAGCAAACTAGTTTTTCATACTATTTGTATAGATGTTTCATATGGAAAAAAAAATATTTTATAATCAATTGATTCTAATGAAAGTAGCTAGAATTGATTAGATGCAATCAATAATCACAAGTGCTAAATTTAAAAAGAATCGCTTTAAAAACAAGTAAGCTAATGTTCTAAAGCTTTACTTTTGATTGAGCATTTCTTATAGAGCTATATATAGATATAGTTATTAAACCGTGACTGTAAAGATGCAAGGGAATTATTAATAAA
Source organism: Drosophila neocordata (assembly GCA_018903615.1). Taxonomy (NCBI): domain Eukaryota; kingdom Metazoa; phylum Arthropoda; class Insecta; order Diptera; family Drosophilidae; genus Drosophila; species Drosophila neocordata. The sequence continues at coordinate 11,060,627 of JAEIGI010000004.1, read as the reverse complement.
AGATCGATAGTTGTGAATGTTCACCTCTACAAAGTTCTCTGTAAAGTTTTCTATAAGTTTTCTAGCTTCTCTCATTTCCAGCTCAGTATCTATTCAGCAACAGTTTAAAGTGGAACTAAAAATAATTCAAATGGGCAACTATAGATCAGTGCTTTTACTTGGCATTGGGTTATTTCAAATGCTGTGTAAGTTTATAAGCAAGAACAGGCTTCTGAGCGTAATCAGATTATATACTATATAGTGAATATATATTACAGCAATAAATGTAGCTCTGGCCTTACATTTGCCCCAAGAATGTGGAAAACTTGATGAGAACCTTTTCTACAATCAAAAACCAATTACAGCTTTAAATGAATATCCTTGGTTGGGACTTTTGGGTTACATAGAATCGACTAATCATAATATCACTTATGATTGCGTTGCTGTTTTAATCAGTCAGAGATATATTGTAACGCCAGCCCATTGTCTTGTGACTACAAGGGATGCATATACAGTAGTATTTGGAGATTGGCGATTTGATAATGATATAACTGAAAGAGATTGTAATGATTCCGAATGTGCCCCACCACCTAAAATGTATTATTTGGAAGAGATAAGTCCCCATTTTCAATATGAACAAAATAAATTCTCAAATGATATCGGTTTAGCCAAACTAAAGGAAAATGTTGAATTCTCAGAATATATACAACCGATTTGTTTGCCTCCAGCTGAAGATCGGCCAGATCAGTATATAGGACAACGATTGGAATTAGCTGGTTATTCCGCAAGACAACTACGCGATAATGGAACAAATGGTCTCCGTTCAAAGACTTCTGCACATGTTTCAAGTTTTGAACATTGTAAAGAAACGTTGGAGAACAAGTTAAATTCGACACGAAGTCATATGTGTGGATATGTAAAAGATGATTTAAACCTTATATCAGGATCAGCATTAATGGGTGTTAATGTAGTCAACGGCAAGCCAAAAAATTTTTATTTAATGGGATTTATTTCATATGGTCTGAGATTTGGTAAACATAAATTGGATTTTCCACTTTTGTTTCAACGTATTTATCCATTCAGAGATTTGCTGCTGCAAAATATGACTTAAATAACTCAAATATAATAATTATATTTATTTTATATAGATTATACATATGTGAACATTTTATTATACTTTGTATATAAACAAGATTTTTAATAAAAAGTTTTTTTTTTTTGGTAATTTGCTTTTAAATTTGACACAAATTTGTTTGAAAGGTTAACATATAATCTGCAGAAATAGTTTAGATAAAATTTCATTAAAAACTTTATTTCACCTTTAAGTTTGTCAATATTATCTAAAAACTAACTAAAACTAAGTTGAGCCCCTTTTCAAGCAAACTAGTTTTTCATACTATTTGTATAGATGTTTCATATGGAAAAAAAATATTTTATAATCAATTGATTCTAATGAAAGTAGCTAGAATTGATTAGATGCAATCAATAATCACAAGTGCTAAATTTAAAAAGAATCGCTTTAAAAACAAGTAAGCTAATGTTCTAAAGCTTTACTTTTGATTGAGCATTTCTTATAGAGCTATATATAGATATAGTTATTAAACCGTGACTGTAAAGATGCAAGGGAATTATTAATAAAAGATCGATAGTTGTGAATGTTCACCTCTACAAAGTTCTCTGTAAAGTTTTCTATAAGTTTTCTAGCTTCTCTCATTTCCAGCTCAGTATCTATTCAGCAACAGTTTAAAGTGGAACTAAAAATAATTCAAATGGGAAACTATAGATCAGTGCTTTTACTTTGCATTGGGTTTTTTCAATTGATGTGTAAGTCATTAAGCAAGAACTGGCTTTTGATCGTAATCAGATTATATACTATATAGTGAATATATATTACAGCATTAAATGTAGCTCTGGCCTTACATTTGCCTCAGGAATGTGGAAAACTTGATAAGAAACTTTTCTATAATGACAAAACGATTACAGCTCTAAATGAATATCCTTGGTTGGGACTTTTGGGTTACATAGAATCGAATGATCATAATATCACTTATGATTGCGTTGCTGTACTCATCAGTCAGAGATATATTCTAACGCCAGCCCATTGTTTTCACGCAGCAAGGAATGCGTATACAGTAGTATTTGGAGATTGGAGAGTTGATAATGATGTAACTGAAAAAGATTGTTATTCTGTATGTGCCCCACCACCGAAAATCTATTATTTAGAAGAAATAAGTCCCCATTTTCAATATGAACGAAATAAATTCTCAAATGATATCGGTTTAGCCAAACTAAAGGAAAATGTTGAATTCTCAGAATATATACAACCGATTTGTTTGCCACCAGCCGAAGATCGGCCAGATCAGTATATAGGACAACGATTGGAATTAGCTGGTTATTCCTTAAAAAGATTAGACCCTTCTAAAAAATATAATTCCCGTTTAAAGACTTATGTACATATTTCAAGCTTTGAAGATTGTGAAGAAAAGTTTCAGTACAATATGTCAACAAGTGAAATGTGTGGGTATGAAAGAGGTGATTTGAGCCTTATGGCAGGATCAATATTAATGGGTGTCAATGTAGTCAACGGCAAGCCAAAAAATTTTTATTTAATTGGACTTTTAACACTTGGTTTCGGTTTGAGTGGAGATAAGCTTAACCTTCCAGTTTTGATTCAACGTATTTCCCCATTTAAAGATCTGTTATTACAAAATATGACTTGAATAACTCAAACAAAATACGTTTATTTAGTTAAGTGAACAATTTATTAAACTTTGTATATAACCAACATTTTTAATAAATAAACAGTTTTCCTTATCTTTTTTGAAAATGTGTCTTTGATGATCCCATAATTCACTGAAAAAGTTGATCATTAAGTTTGTCAGAAAAAGTAACATTCAATCTCATCTGAAAATTCTTTCTTTGTTTAATAGATTTTTGAAAGGAATATGGAATATTTCGAATATTTCAAAACTTAAAATTTTGATTAATTATGCAAATGATATTACTTTCCCTTCACTGAGTGCATTAACAATTTGAGATTTTTAATCAAAATGAAAAAAAAAAAAAAAGAAATCCTTTAACCTCATTCGCTTGAAATGAATCTTTGTTAACTTACCTGATGGCCACATAACGCCAAATGGCCAATGTAACAGTCAATCCAATAGATATAGTATGCAATATCTGAGTGAAATGCATATGAAATAGCAAATACACAGCCCATCCATAACTGAGATCTTTATCACCTGTATCGAGAAACGAATATAGGAAAAGTAAAAGTTTTTATCTTAAATAATATTCATTTCAGATTCATTTACTTACCCTTCATATAGATATACTGATACGATGTATAGGGTATATACTCAAGCATGACAAACATATCGGCGACAGCTAACCATTTAAGTATATTATTGATTGGTGCCTTGGCCATTTCCTTTTTGGTCAATACCATTATATTTAAGATGTTTGCTATTGTGCCGAATATGCAAATCTTTATCAACAAAGTGAAAAGAAAGACCAAATACATATATAAATATATATTATCATATTAGTTGAATGGAGTAGAATGGAAAATGTTGTTGATTTTCGTTTTACTCTTTAACATTTCACTGTCACTTTAAGATTATCCTTTGTCCATTTATCCTTAAGATTAATGCAAAATAACGTAAAGGGGATCAAATGGAAATTCTTTCTAATGTTATTCCATTAACTTTTAACCACATCACATTTATATCACAATTTTCAAATAGGCTTTAAAACAAAAGGCAATGATTTGTGAATTATGTGGGAGGTAGGTAAAGCATAAACCATTAAATTAGACTAATTTGTTTTTTGGTCCTGGACGTTTTTCATGTTTTTGGGGCAAGTTCAAAGGTGTCGAGGCCGTCCGAAGCGAGACAGAAATTCATCACACAAAAAGGGGGGAGCAAAGCAACCTTTTTTTTTTTTTTTGTTATCGTTGTTGTGGTTGTTGTTGTGTTTGTTCATGTTTTTGTTATATTTTCCTTGACATTTTCTCTATGAAAAATGTCTTGGCTCGCCACATCAAGATAATTAGTGACTTGTGGGTTTTTTCTTATAATATTTATAAACTTTTTAAGAAAATTCATACACTTGGAAATTTTGTGGTATTTTGGTTGGCTGCACTTAAAAATTTTAATATTTACCCAAAAAGCTTATTAATGCTTACGTGTGGCTTAAACACTCGATCGAGGACTCTTCGAATGGACTTAACAAGCTTTCTAATGACTTAAAATGGAAAGTATAAGATAAAACCACAGTAAACAAGGGAACTTTTGTATTTCTTAATGAAATTTGAAGACTTGTGGAGAGTTTTGATATTTTTTTATGTTAATTTAACAGAACTTTTGTGCTTCTTAATGAAATTTGTAGAATTGTGGAGAGTTTTCATATTTTTTAGTTAATGATAAAGGTTTTCTAAACATCAAAAGGTCATGTACCATATCCATATATCTGTCTATAATATCAAACTGAAGACTATGGAAAGTATTTAGAGTCCTTAAATACTTTGAAAAGACGATAATCACATTTTTGACGACTTTTCAGACAATCTAGCTAATTTATCTATCTTCTGAGTTTATTCAAAGTATTTTGTTTAAAAATATAGCCTAAGTTTTAAAGACTTAAAAGTCTTTGTAGAGTTTTTCAAACAAACATAAAAAGCTTTTTTTTTTAAGTCCTTTTTCTTTATATATGTTAAAGTTCCTATTTTATGTCTTAAAATTTTTTTAAAGTTCTATGTAGAATTGTAGACTTACCATCAGAGAGACATATCCATGCATACTATTATAAGTACGCAGCCATTTGTAGATTTCACCTTGACAATAGCCTTCACATTCGATTATAGATAGATTTCTTAACTTCATTTCAGCTAAACGAGTCATGAAATCATTAAATTCCTCTGGAGAGATATGTAGACTCTCCAATAGTGTGGCATTAACATCGCTTCTATGATGGCCAACATGGGCAGGACCAGTTTGTTCCTGCATCTTGACTTCTTTATATTTATATATGTATATATATATAACTATATATTTTTATTAAAATTTTAAATCATGCTGAAAAAAAAACAAACAGATAGATGGAAAATAGTTAAATACAAAATTAGCACTCCAATATGGCAGGCAATTAAATTGATTTTGATCTACATACGAGTAATGTGTGTGTGTATAATTATAGTCGATAATGAGACATCAGCTAGACACAAGGGACACAATTAGTGCCCAATGCCAAATTCTGCGTAAATACATGCCAAATGGTCATTTCAACTAGTTTAATTTGTAGGCCAATTATTCAATCCCCCACCATACCAAAACCAACAGAGTAAATAAACAAAATGACGAGAAACAAAAAAACTTTGTATAAAAACTTTTCTCCCTCTCTTTAACTCTGCATCTCTCTCTCTCTCTCTCTCTCTCTCTCTCTCTATCTTGCTCACTCTCTGATTCATTTTCTCTCTATATCTTGTTCATCAATTGGTAATGAGTTTATGACTTGACCGAAAATGCCAACTACCTCATCAACCTCATCAACAGCAATGACGACGACGACGACAACAACTGGCCAACATAATTTTAGTGCCATAATTAATGAAAAATGTAATGCAATTGGAACTGTGAGCCGAGAAAAATAACTTAAGATGAAACCAAAACGTATTTTGTATACTCTTTACAGTGATTTTAAAAATGTGAATATCAATTTAAGAAAATTCTTTATAGAAAAAATTGATTTTATTGTTAGTTTTTGAACTTAAACGTTAGCAAGTTTTTTGTATTAGCTCATAACGTTAATGCAAACTACTGTTATATCTGAATCTTTAAAGGTGTTTTCTAGTCACTTTATAATTTAGTTTGTATAAGCAACTTGTTAAAATCAGACAGATATAGGTAATAATAAAGGATCCAATAAAAAAAACTTGTTCGTTTCGGTGCTTTAAAATAAAGTTTCAAAAAAAACATAAAGTAAAATTATATTAAAATTTCAATTATATTCGAATAACCAATTCTAAAAATTCCGCAAAGTAAAAGAAGGTTAATTTTGGTTATTCCATTATAGTTATTTGTATTCAGTTTCAGTTCGGTTATTCTATTATAATCATTTATAATCAGTTCGTTACGGTTATTCAACTGAAAATCTACTTCAATAAACAGATCTTTAAAACGTTTTTAAAATGTAAAAATGTTTTCAGAACTTTATGTAATATATTTTAGATCAAACAAAGGGAATTTCAACGATCTAACGAAACAAAGTAAGAACTAATCTCGGTTGAGTACAAATGTATATAGGTAATCTACAACATTAATCCGTATTTATAACTAAAAAAAATTTTATTACATTTCAGTTGTTAGAAAAAATATATTTCCCATAATGTTAAAGGATATCATTTAGTACCCTTATGTTGATTCATATTTAGTCATAAATTATATGAACTAAATTAAATACTATATTAAATCCGCTTATTAATAATGCTAAATCCTTAATCGAAAAATTACATGTAAGTCATACTTTGTCTAATCATTGAAACTTGTAGAGTTTTCTGAAAGTGTATCATAAAACCATGCACACCTGTCGTCGTCACATCAACACTCAGTTTGGGCGTAACAGTTAATTGGCTACACAGCAGCAACAGCAACAGCAGCAGCTGATATATGGAGTGATAGTATGAGAGAGAGCGAGCGAGAGAGATACTGATACATTTACTGTTACTGTGACGACAAACATTTATATGACACATAAATCACTCAAGTTTCAGTCTTTTTTTTTTTCTTTTAAGCAAGTTGCCAAATCGAAATATGGCGCCCACTTACCACTACCACCCCCTCTCCCTACCATCGATTTATAGACACAACTTATACGTTGAGAAGGTGTTGCATTTGGCTAATGTGGGGAGGAGAAAAAAAAACACACAAAAATTAAAATTGAATTCGAAACTAGATCCGGATCCTGTTCCACAAAAAAAACCAAGATAAAAAATATATATATATATATGGATTTCGCAATTTTCAACTCAACGACAAACTGAAATTATGTTTTATCATTCACGATTGCCTCATCAAGTAGGCATAATTTTTTATTACCACTCGAAATGCCAAGATATATATATGTATATATATTTTGTGTTGTCGATTTCAAAGTTGATGTTGATTGATTGGTAAAACTGAAATCTCAATTATTAGCAGGTGCATTTAAAGCGGAAATACAATGTAACTTTGGAATCCCATACGAGATGAAATTAGTTTATTTTCGCTTAAATATAATATAATATAAGAAAAACATGTAAAAAAAATAAGTATTATGTGTTTCTTTTGGGTATCTATAGAATTTTTTTACCGAATTGTTAAGAAAATCCATAATTAAATGAAAAATCTTAGATAAGGAATTCAAAAAGTAGCTATAAACATTATCTTTACTGCATATCTTATGTAAATGTATCTTAAATATTACTGAGTTGAGTACCTAAAATATCTTCAATTTTACTGATTAAAGTATTCATTTACCTTTAAAGAGTTTTTTTATTTAATATTTACTTTATTTCAAATAAAATTTTTCTAAATTTAAGCTATTTTAGATTAACCTAAAATTTGTTTGATTTAACACACAAATAAATTTAATTTAAAAGATATCATCCATTTAGAATTCAAAACTCGTTAAAAGTAATTTATTATTAAATTCAAAAGAAGTTTGAAACAAACATATATATATATATATATTTTATAAACTTTAAGAAATTCCAGTTACACAAACCGTATTCCAAGACATCTGCAAAGTTTGACTTTCATTGCCTTTTCAGCGAATATTTAATTATTTCTGTTAAGACAAAAACATCTTTTATTCACACATTTCCCTCAAACATTATACCAACACATTTCCCTTAAACAATTTTTGTTCTTTTTTCTTTCTTTTGCTTTAAGAAACCGTTGATAAAAACCAGCTAACTAGAAGAAGCTGCGTTATAGGCAAACAGGTGCCCCACAAACACATAACCACACACACACACATACAGACACAGATACACAAATACAAATGCAGATACATATAAAAGCTTGTAAAACAAAATGGCGCCATGACAGCTCTAGATAACAAGTCTAAAAGAAGATGGAGAGGGGATTTAGAGGAATGAGTACCTTCTTTTTGCCATCTCATTTTTTTTTCGCATTTTGTTGTTTTTGTTTTTGCACAACCAACATTCGTTTATGCCCTTAATTAATGATTCCGCTTGCCAAGTATCTTTTTATGGCAATAGAAACGGGGAGAGAGGATGAGAGGTTTGTAGCCATTATAGGTGACTATATCGTTTGCCCCTGCGTCAATTGAATTAACGATTTGAGTTTCCCATTGCCACACACACAAGGAAATATTAAACTGCAATTATGACCAAGTTAATTTAATGCGCCAAAACTATTAACAATAAAAGCGAAAACGATATGGGTAAATAATACATAGAATACTTAATATCTTCCATATTGTTAACTCCAATCTAGATGAGATTTTGGTTTACTCTTATTGTTTTGCCTTTTTGTTGATCGTCTAGTGCTCACTGTAGCAAAATGTTCTTTTGTGTACAAATTGCCAAGATTAGTTCAAGTCAAAATGAAAATGGAATTTATATGTAAGCGGAAAATTTATTGGGTCAATTTGTCAAACAAATGCTGTGAGACAGACTTCTAAACCAAAAATTTATACAAACAACAAAGCCAATGCAGTCAGTCATGGTCTAAACAAAATGCAGCTAAAGTTAAAAGTTGAATTAAAATGTTAGATTTAAATCAAAGGCAAACAATTTTTATAATTTATTAACTAAAATTTATAAAAATTTGCAAAAATATTATTAAGATTTTATAAATCAATTAATTTGGAAAATTTTTATATGCTGAAATTGTGATTTTGTATAATTTCTTAGTTATCTTTAAATATTAGACAAAGAAGATAAAAGTAATTTAATTTTATTTATTATATAAGAAAATGTTTTTAACTAATTATTTTTAAAATTAAAGAACCTCTGCTTATTATACCCTTGTCCTTTAAAATTATTCAAATGTCTATCTGTTTGTTTCTTTGCCCGAAATAGACCTTAACTTTTAAGATATATGGTTGAAACTTGGTAGATAAGCTCTTTAGTTACCCAGGCAGATAAAGTATGAAAATAGGTCGGATCAGACAACTATAAGATATAGTAAATTGACTTCAACTGCTAAAAATGCAACTATTATCAATAGGTGTTTAATGGCATAAAAGCGGACCCAAGATGATGTAACAGGTAATGAGAAGTTCTCTCTTCTATTAATTATTTAAAATTTTGCAAGAAAACCGATGTGACAGAAAAAGTAGTTCATTAAGTAATTAAATTAATTACTGTTTTTATTTCCTAGTAAAATTCAGTTGAAATATTTTTAAAAATCTTTAGCAAAGTTGCAAAAATAAAAAAAAATTATTGGTAAAAATCTTTTAAATAAAAAAAGATATTTTTAAGAAGTTCTAACTAAGTAAATGAGTTACTAACTAGCACAAAAATTCTATCGTATATATCAAAAGATAAGATCCTTACTTAATTAATTGTTTTAAGACAATCTGATTAAGCCTTACTCTAACTATAATAACTATAATTATCACTAAATCTGTTAAATGGCTCCATTTATACTCCTTTTCGATAACATAAATTATAGAGAGAGCAAAAAAATATTTAAATTTTATTAAAAATGGCAAACAATTAATAAAAGTACAAGCAAGGCGAAAATCTATGTAAAAGGCTAATTTTATGCCGTCGCTCAGGTTTGAGTGATTGAAAATTGAAAAACAAAACTCTGACAGACTGTCCAAATGTCCAATGTTTTTCAGTCAGTCTCGTTTCGCCAACTCGTTTTTCTATTTATTTTTCTATTTTTTGCTTGTGACTTGATGTGGGCAAATTGAAATACTTTTTGCCTAATGAGTGCGTTTTCAATTTGGGCTTTTTTCTCTCGAGTGCGTTTTCATGTTAGCCAAGTTGAAACGTATATAAATGCAGCAAGAACATGATAAAGTCAAGTTAGTTGCATTTTAGCCACAGTTTTGTGTAGAAATCCAAGAGAATGAAATTTACGGTAAGTGAATTGGAATTATTGTATACGAATTCAAATCTATTTCTAAATAATTTTTCACAATTTTCTTTCTTTAATGAAAAAATTCTTTTCTCTTCTTTTTACTTATAACAATGCGCAGTTAATTTTGCTTATTGCCGGCATTGCTGCCATCTGGGCCGCACCTGCTCCTGTCGCTGAGGAGCAACAAGAGTCCTCCATCAAGGCTAAACGTGGCTTGACTTTAGGTCTTGGCTACCACGCCCCATTGTTGACACACACCTCACATTACGTGGCCGCCGCACCGACTATAGTGCATCATGCCCCATTAATTTCGCATGCACCGCTCATAGCACACGCTCCACTTATTGCACATCATCCGGTGTCCTATCATCTGCCAACCTATCACTCCATACACTACTAGGACCAAACAATCTAACTAGGGGAATAGTAGATAGCAAGATGACGGATGAGGATTAGCAGGAGCAACAGCAACAGCAGCAGCAGAAGCAACAGCAAGCACTAACTGGAAGGCGGCTTACAATTTTTTTTGTACATTTTTGTTTTCCAAACATTTTTCTTTTCATTTTTACCTTCCCCTTCACTCTTTGCCCTTTTTATATAAAATTGACTAATAAAAATTGTTCAGCGAAATTCTCAAGCAAACTAAGAAAGTTTTCATTTAACAACCACAAAGTTTTGCTTAAATCTCCTCAAGTCATGTTTATGTGAAAATGTGTCCAAAGATTTAACTTGTCCTTGCCCTGTGGCTCTTGTGGCATGTCAACATTTTCCATCTGCACCAAAAGTCACATAATAATACCCAGAAGCAGTTAAATACTTACTCTTAGTACTAGTAAACTACTAAAAGGAAGAGTGTGTGCAGAAGGAAAGTGGAAAAACTAAATTATGATTATAGTGCAATGCAGTCCACAAATGAGCTCTAAATGCCAATTTATGTCAGCCATTTAACTGCTAAATCTTTCTCCCTCTCTCCCTATTTTCGTTTCAACCAAACCCCTTTCACTGTGGAGAAGTGTTTAAAATATTTTCCTATAAATTAATGGCATTGGTTTTAGGCTGGGATTATAAAGTAATATCTTATTTAGTAAAACCCTGAAATAAAATTTTAATTTATTTTAAAATGAGAAATCAATATAATGAACTAAAAAAACAATAGGATGAGTCCTTGCTACGGCTTTTGCAATACCCTACAATTGACTTTTTAAATACTCAACCCATCATGCCCTAGACAAAATCCAACCTTAGCTCATCTTCTAATTTCGAGGTTGAGTTACTTTTCAAAGCATTTTTCGCATCCAAAGAAGATTTTCTTCCCAATTTACTAAACTTTTTAAGTGCCCCTAAATTATAAAACAAATAGATTAAATAATACTTAAATTTCAAACAAATTTGTTAATAAAATATTTACCAATTTAAAATGAAATGAAAACAGAAAATATATTTTTAAAAAGTTCGCTCCTGCGAATATTTATATATATGTATATGTATATATAAAAACTTTCAAAACATACACTTTAAACTTATTTAATTTTTTGTATTTCAATACAAATAGAAATCATATTCATGATTATTTTAAAATATTTGTTTTTTTTTTTTCATCTTTTGTTTCTTTTAAACTTAAATGATAAAATGATGCAAATGTAATTGTGATTTAATCCGAGAAACTATCGCTCCAATAAGTTGTAGTCAAGGGTGCAACCGATTTGAATAGATCTCTGCCCTGCGAGGAAGAATTCTCATTCCGTTTATTGTGCGCTTGTTGTTGATAGTGATGTTTTTGTTGTTGCTGCTGACGTTGATGATATTGCTGTCGTTCTTGTTGCTGGTGGGTTTGATGATATTGATTTACGGTCTTACTCTCTTGTGGTGGATACCGTGTACACATGGTGCTTTGATGACGCTGCAAACGTTGCTGAGTGAGGAAAGTGCGTTGACAACGTTTGCACTCATATATGACACCATGTTCATCATGTTTTATGGCCATGTGACGCTTCAATTCGGAGCGCATTTTGAAGATATGGGAACAAAGTTCACAACGGAATTGGGAACGTTCTTGATCATGACGTTCCATGTGAGTTTTATAAGCCTTCTGGACTTTAAAACGTTTATTGCAGATTTGGCAAAAGAATTCGTTGCGATAGGATATATGTGTTTTGCGATGCAAGACCCAAGATTGCTTACGCGGAAAGCTCATATCACAAAAGTCACATTCGAAGGGTCCCTGTGAGGAGCCAAGATTTTTCTTTTTTGCCGCACTACCGCCGCCACCGGTGCCATCATCTTCGGCTGGCTTTTTTTTAGGCCTTCCCGGGCGTCCTGGTGTACGTTTTCGTTTCTCACTGATATCCGAATCAGCTGAATCACTGTCAGCACTACTGGAATTGGCCACATCCGAAACTTTAAATTCTACATCATCTTCCTCCTCCTCATCGCTAGCTGAACTGGAGACAGGAGCATCGATTACCACATAGCCACGAGGACGTCGTACCTTATTTTTACTGCGCGACAGGCGCTTTCGTAAATCCTTTTCCGTGGTCTCCAGTTGAGTTTTCAGTTTAATGGCCATATTTAAGGTAGCTAAACAATGTCGGCATATAAATTGCGGCATAAAGTCTTTGAGAGCTATGCTTAGGCTGGGACAAATGACTAGCAGAAGTTCTGCGGGTGTCTGTTGTGCAGGCGGCACTAGGGATTTCTTGAACAAACTGACCAATTGTTCTGGATCATTGGTGGTACAGACGCGACATTGATTCTCATTTACCGGTTCTTCTTCTTTCCTTTGCTTAGTTTCGCCACCAGTCGTGGCGGATGGTGATTGAGAGGTTTCTTCATCCTTAGTTGTGGGTTCATCTCCCAGAATGGTTCCCGCTTCTTCATCTCCGTCCTCGTCATCCATCTCTTCGCCTTCCTGCTCTTGCTGCTCCGGCTGATCCTCCTCTTCTTCCTCTGCTTCTTCAGCGGTTTCTTCTTGCTGATTCTCTTCCACCTCCTCCTCTTCTGTAGTTATTTCCTTCTCTTTAGGGGGTGCCACAGGTTTTCCTTCAGGCTCAGGCTCATGCTCAGGCTCATGCTCAGGCTCATGCTCAGGCTCATGCTCAGGCTCTACAGGTTCTTCACCTTCGGTAGTCTTTTTTTCCACTTTGTCATCTTTTAAATTTTTGCTAATCTCTTTATTCGTTTCATTGATGAGACGAGGAACTTCCTCTTCTGGGATTTCATCCTCTAAATATTCCACTTCGCCCATTGGCTCATCTTCGGCACTGGCATCGCCCTAAAACAAACAAGCAAAAAATCAAGTTCATTTATCATAGAATCTTTCATTTCTTTCCACCTATTTTGCTTTATATTTTAAGCTCCATCCGCTGTCCCCGCCACCCCGCAACAATACTAACCTCTTCCAAGTATTCTATAATCCCTGTTCCAACAGCTTCGGTAGCTCCAGTTGTTGTTCCTCCAGCACTTTCTGCTGCTGCTGCCTCTTCCGCTGTATTCCCATTGCCATTTGTTAACATCGTTTCCATAGTTATTACACTTTTTTTGTTATTAATTATATGCTGATTATTGTTGTTGTTTTCGTTTCCGTTTTCGTCGCTCTTTTGGCGCCCGCCGGTAAAATAAGCAGGCCCAATTAATCTGGTTATTTTTTTGTTTTGCCGTCAAATTTATAAAATATTGATTATTTGTTGTTTAACTTTGCTAATGCACACAATTTTATTTAATAACTTTTACTTTAATTTAATAAAATCACAATTTTTTTAACTTTTCGCGGAGGTAAGCCTGTACTGTAGCCATATTTTTTTCACTCTCAGCTGTGCTGTAATCAGGTATCGATACCAATTTCGATAGACATGGCGCATGCTCAAAAGTACTCGATAATGAGCGGTAAAATTTGAAATTTGTGAAAATAACTCGCTCTAAATATGTAACCGATTTTTATTTTATTTTTAACAGTTAAAATGCATGAAAAAAAAATAATAAAAAGATAATATTATTGGCAAAGTTATGTTTTATTATGTATTTTATTTTTTACTAATATCTTCATATTTTAATTTAAATCGGACTGAAAAGTCTAAAACTGAAGTTATCAACTAGATTTAACTTGAATGTTTTAAAGAATTTCTTAAATGTCCTGTTCAATTGGTGACACACATAATAAGTTTAGGCTATAAATTTAACCATTGAAACGATTTCATCATTCAAAACTACTTAATGATGGTTCTTTTTAATTTCGAAATTAAAAAAATAATTCCATCCAAATTTATGAAAATTACATTAGCTGCGCTGTCTACACAAAAATCGGCTAAAATATGAATTTAACAATTTTACCTTAACCAGTGATTAGAAGAACCAAACTTTCCAAAATTGGGATTAAAACCATGTAAAGTTAAAGTTCCTTTAAAGGATTTGACCAACTTTGGCAAAATATACGTAAGAAAAAGACCATTCAAGTTTTACAACCACAAATATAGCCAACCTTTACAAGTCAATTGCAACATAATTTTAGAATTTCAACCGTAAGAGTCAAGGCACGTAGTAACTTTCACACTTTGATAGCGTTCCAAGGAAATTTCAACTCATAAGGACTCAAAATATGCTTATTTTCGGAGGTTGCAACCTACCAATTTATCTAAATTGAAATAACACTTATAAAGTGGATTATAAAAAGTTTACACTTTTCGTATCATTTCCCATTAAATTTGTTTTTTTCTCTTTTGTTTTGTTTTACCTTTGCTTCGGTTTCCCGTATAGAATTCTTGAGAAGCTTTCCTGCGGCTTTACAAGAAAAATAAAACGTGATTTGCATAAATTTTTTATATTCGTTGAAATGTGTTTTGTATTTTTATTATACAAGAAAACACTTTATTAAAACAGAAGGTGAGAAGAAAATGTAAAAGTTTTGGTACAAAAATAAATCGACCTTATTTAGTAGAAACTACGACAAAGACTTTCCTCAATCAAGCAGCATATCGATCTGATTTACTCAAATTTTACTCAATTTTCACTTTAAAAAGGTTATAGAACCCTGGTTTAACAGAGATTTCCCCAGTGCTTTGGATTCTTGTTGTATTTTATGTTTTGTTGTTTGGAAAATTGCGTAATTCAGTACATAAAAAGGGCAAATGTGTTAAGCACTTAAAGGAGACAAAGTGTATCCTGGGGCCTCCTGTGACATTTGTCATATGTAAATATTGTCATTAAAATCAATTTGAACATTTTCAATGAAATCAAGCAAAAAAGGAAAAAAATAATACATTCATCGGACATTAATTTCAATTATTTGTGCCACGTTGTCCACTGGCTCATGCCCCAGCCGTTGGCAATGGGCCATTTGCGTTAACAGGTCCTGTCAATGTTAAGGCTTTTTCTTTTTTTCATGGTATTTTCTTGGTGTTGTGTTTTTTTTCCATTCTTTTTTTTTTGCATGATTTACGTCAACAATTATCTGAGAGAAACGTGCACAAGAATGTCTACATTCCCTTCTACAACCATTTGACATGGCCGCCATGGTGACCCTGTTTAGCTCGCGGCTGTGATTGTAAATGGGTTTCCGGTTGGTTTGATGGGTGTTACTTGAAATGGTACGGTCCTTAGTACCGTTTGTTGGTTTGGGCAACTTACTCCCTATCTCTCTCTGACGTTATGTTTGGTTAGAAGGTATAAGTAACAAGATAAATATAGCATTACGTTAGGGTTTGTCTCCGACGCCGACACTGACAACGAACGACTATGCTGCTGCTGCTGCCGCCGGCTGGCAATGATAAAAAATAAAAATAAAAAAAAAAAGTGGAAAAAAAAAAACGAAAGCAATAGAAAAAAGCACTCGACGACCATGTCAACTGAAAATGACATGCGCGTCCAACTTCCCCCCAGAGGCATCACAAAATGATTAATTATGCAACAGCAAGCCTCAGCATCCTTTTCCCTACGTTTTCCTCTCAACTAAACTTCATCGTAAATGCAAACAGTTGCCATATGTTGCTTGTTGAAAGGCTTAAGAAACGTGAAAAGAACACGCAACAATTCAAAGACTTCAAGGTGATTCAACTATATCAAATTGACTTGGACACACGAGGAGACTATCACACAATCAAATTGGTTCAATAACCGATTAAAATGAAATAAAATCAGACCCAAATCACCACAAATCAATAATAGCATTAGTCCGATTTTTTATCAACTTGTCAGTGTTAGTAAACGAAGGCGAATGTCTTTTATTTTTGTTTTGAGAAAAGATAAATAACTATCTTGGACTTGACAAGAAACATTTTATAAATTCACACGAAGATTTTTTTCAATTTGCCAGTTTTAAATAGAGGAATGTACAACATTTCACAAATTGATGCAATTTTATAAGATTTTTTAAAGTATTTTAAAGTTTAGTTACAACAAATAAAGCAATAAAACAGTATACAATAATTAAATTTATCTAATATAAATTATAAGTTCACAAATTTAGTAAAGAAAAACGTGTTTATAGAATAAAATTAAAAGTAAAATTTATTACATCAACAACAAAAAAAAGTTTCATATTAAATTCTTGCTCCTGTTCTACAAGAAGATCGTTAATCACAACAAAATGGCGGCTATCGCAACAGCTGTTTGTGAACTGTACTTTTTGGTCTATATTATTTCTATATTATTTCTTAATTGAACAACATTCAAAGCCATAAGTAATAAGAGTAATTAACACAAAAACAAATACCACAATTTTCAATATTTCATTTTAACAAATTGAATATGATATGGCTCGTGCTTATTGCATAAAATATTTGCTGACATTTGGTATATTAAATGTTAATATATTTAACACTTAATTGTCTTGTAGAATCAAATAATTTATTGGGTCAAAGAGAAACAAACAAATATTAATTGCACTTGATTTATTAAAATTGATATTTTATGCATATTTGATTAAACAAGAAGATCCATTTCAAATTGGTATGCTGTTAAATCCAATTCAAGTATTATTACTTTTTCAATTTCATCATCAGCAATGTAAATATACTTACATATATACTATATAATACATACATATGTATATATTGGTATAATGTATATGATAAGTAGCTTGGTATTACTTACAGTCAAACAGGCACGTACAAATGCATTTGATATATATTTTTGCCACATCAGATAATTGAATAAGCCAAAAAGAACCTAAGCATACACAAACACATACATACTCACACACACACAAGCAGAGAAGAAAACACAAGCCAGAGGCGTATCATTTGTTGGCTAACAGTGAAGCTGGCTGGCTTACTTAAGAACTTGTCAAGTTTAAATGCGATAAGAACTTTCTTTTAAGTTTTTTTTCTTTTCTTTTCCAAAGGAGAATATTATTCTAAAAATATAAAAAAATAATATTCGTGTTAAAAGTTTTTAGTATCAATATGTAAACTTATTAAACTTAAACTTTAAACTTTGCTGTTGATTTTTATTATATATAATTTAATTGACCTTAGTTTGCATAAAGTTTTCTTTTGAAAAGAAAAACTAAAGAACTCTTTAAAAGGCTTGCCTTACAGCAAAATATTTTAATTGTATTTAAAAATCAAGAATTCAATTTAGTATAATTTAACTAGCCGAACAATTGCCTTTCATATTTTACTTGAACTTGAGAAAAGAAAAATTTGAGTCCCGCAATTTTCATAATTAAATTTCACCTTTGTCCTGCCATCTACAAATAAATTTAATGAAAGGAAAGAAAAGAAAAATAAGCAATTATTTATTTTGAAGTAAATTTGTTTATTTAATATATGTAAAAAAAGACTGTTATGAAATGCCCTGAAGGTTGCATGCCAGAAATTTATTTATTTTAATTAAATTCTTATTTAAATTGAATTTATTTTATTTCCTACAATTATTTTATATAATTGCCATATATTTCTTGTGATACATTACATAAATTTAAGTTTTTTTCTTCTACATTTAATTCACATAAGATCATATAATTTTTGAAACTATTAAAGATTAAAATTTCAAAAAAAAATTTGTAAAATTTATAACAAAGAACGAATAGCATCAAAAAATGGTCTTAAATGGTCCAAAAATATATTTTAAAATAATCAGTATATATAGTAAAATAATGAGAAAGCTATATATAGTGAAAAAGTAAGTTAATAATAATCGGTATATATATATATCAGTAGTAATCAGATTATAGTAAATAGATTTTCAGTAATAATTTTATTTTAGAAGTATTTATTCCTTTTTTTCTAAGGAAAGACTTGAAGAAACCTAATCAAATTTGGAGAAATTTGCAGTTTTTAGGTCATGATAAAATATAATAAAAATAAACACAAAAATGCATTCAACAGACTTTACTTTTGGATATATATCTATATGAGAAATCTTCCTCGAGCAAAGCCATTTATTGGGCAAACATTTAAAAAAAAAACTCTCAGAAAAATCTTTAAAAATATTATTAAAGTAATTAACATCTAAGATAAATTTTGTAAATTTTATAAAGCAAAAGTTCATTTTAAAAAATTGAATATAAAATATATAAAGAATATTTAAGAGAAAAAGTTTTTTTTAACTATATTTAGACATACAATAAAAACAAGTATAGAAACAAGACAAATTAGGATCCAATTGTTTGATAAATAAAATAAAATAAAATAAAACTCAAATTAAACTCTGTGGGGATTCCCATATTGATAATACTTTTTTTTCTGGAATGGAAAAACACAAAAGAGTAAAAAAAAGGGCAAAAGAAATGTAAATTTTTTTGGGGTATAAAAGGTAGAAAAGCAAAAAGGTTTTATTTTTCAGCAATTGGCAACTAGAAAAGGGAACCCCTTTTAAAGGACCACCTACTATGTTTGTCTTTTATATTTTTAGACAGTTAGGAGTGGGGCGGCATCGGTTACGGGGTATTCGTGTATATGCATGTCATTTTGTTGTCAGTCTGTCTTACAGCATTGAGATGACAGACATCTCGACATGTTTTACTTTAAGGCAAGGAGAAGTGGCTCAAAAGAAACATTAAAATAAAAAAGCGATATTAAACAAACTTGAGCTTAACGGTATTTTCGTGTCTCTTGGCTAATGGTCTCCTAATATCCATCAAAATTATGCAGAATATACTTGCAAAAGTTGACCAAACATCAATCTCTTGCAACAGTTTGGTCAAGAACAACAAGAATAACCTTAAAACATTTTGCCATAAAACTCTTAGATGAATAAGATTTTTCCTCTAACCAGAGAGATATAAAAACGAAAGTATGAAACGTGATAAAGTTAAGGCCAAGAACTTGCAACTGACAGGTGAAGGTTCACTCACCGAATTACTAAGACAAGTAAATAAATCGAATTTATCTGCATATGAATAGAATTTCTAATGAAAATTGACATACGAATTACAAAAACGTTCACATTGATTTATTATCAAGATAGAAATTTTTTCCTTCATCATTAATTTCTTCTGAATTTTAGCTTAAATTAATTATATTGTACAGTCTATTCAAAATGTTGTAATTAGCGGACGTCTCTCTCTCTCTCTCTCCTTGTTTGTTTGTTGCTTTATCATCATTAATCTTTTGTATATCTTTTGGTATGTCACTTGCATATGACTTTGGTATATTCATTTCTTGAAATTAAACCAAATGCTTGAAATTTGTATAAATGCAACTGAAATTCTTGCTTAATGAGTCGTAAGTCGCATGGAAAATGTTTAATGAGCAGAAAAATAAGTGTAAATATACAAAAAGGAGCTGGAGCTAAAGGGAAGATAATGAAAAGTTAAGGAAAAATATAAAAAGAAGAAGAAAAAACATTGGCTTTTATGATTAAGCATTGAATTGGCCATAATTCCGCTTAATAAAGGTACCTTCTTAATGGAATGCCTTTAGCCACGTTCATCTCATAAATGAATTGCATTGAAATATAAAAAAAAAACAAAAAAATAAAAAGATTATCGCATTTTCAGCAAATTACCTTCTTTTTTTTTGATAATAATCAAAATTTTTGTTTTGGTAAATATTTCACTTCAAACGAAGCACTTTCTTAAGAATTCCTTCAAGAAATGAAAATAAATCGTTGGTTATTTTTATCCTATCTTAGCCTTATTCAACTTATTATTACTAAAGAATTTTTAAACACCATTTTTTAGATACTTTTTTGTTAGTTAACGGAACCTCTTATATCCTACTTCCTATAAAAAGAATTTTACTTGAATTCAGATCAATTTAGAATAGATTTGAAATAAATTGACTTACAAAATTGTTTATTTATAAAAAATTATTGTGAAAAATGTATCTTAAAAGAACTTTGATTCTGTCACTTGATATAAATTTATGTTAAAATTTCAATAAAACGATCATTTTTATATTATATAATTGAGATTTAACGATAACGTTTGTAACTTAAAGTATTGTTTAATATTAATGTCTATTAATACATATATTATGAAGCTAATACTTCACTTTCTTCTGCCTTATAAGACCAAACTCACAATGTTTTTCTTACGACTTTCTCATACAGCGTTGCCACACTTATGTCCGATCAGATCTTGCCACATCAATTTAATAAACAAAGCCAGACTACCATATCTCCCAATTTATAAAAAAAATAATTAGTTTTTGTTGATGAAAAGAATAAGATTGTTTATTTTCTAAAATTAAACCAGATAGTCGTATATCCGTATTTAAGTTTTCATTTATGATATTTACATTTTACTTCTACTTCAATTAGCTGCTCTTTTAGATGGAATTAATTAGAAACTGGCCTAAAGGCAGATACATCATTTGACATAAAATTTAACATTGCTAATGCTTTATGTTGAGGCTAATTAATTCGGCATTAATCAAAATGTTGAAGCTTCTTATCCCACAGATAAAATTATGCAAAATGCTTGAAGCTTTGTTTTCATTTCATTGAAAATTTACTCGCTAACTCTCACGAGAGACATAATCCTTTTTTACCCAACATAAAATTGGTAAGAAAACATAGACTTCACAACATATATAACTTAAAAAGTAAAACAAAACAAAAAAATGTATTTTTATGTTAAAATTAGATATGTCGACATTGTCATATCCTGTTTAAAATAAAAACTATATGAAAATTGAAAAAAAATATCTTTTGCTAGATATTTTCACATCATTCTATGAAAATTAGGTTTATAAGTAAATAAAATGAAGTAAATCTTACTTTAGTTTTATTTTCATATGAATTCTCTAAACAAATGAAAATTTATCTATCTTCATATCTACAATTTAGAGGATAATAAAGATTCAATTTAGTTTATAAAATAAACAACACTTCAATATAAAAAAACAGAAGACTTCTTTAATAAATGGTTTAGCTCATTAAATGATTTAGATTGTTCTCTTCTTTCTAGTTCTGAGTCTAGTATAAATGTATGAAAAAAGGATTGTTTAAATCATGTCTTTCCTAATGGAATGTTTGGAATGGTTCTACCTCACCCTACTAGATGGTTCGAAAGGTTCTGAGCTTTTGACCTAATGACACTACTAAAAGCTAAACTAAACAAATTTAATTACATATTATATATATATTATAAAATTCTTTAAAATTCATAATTCCATGTTTTCCATGATTTTTGCATACTTTTTGTTAGACCATGATTACAGGGTATTAAAAGCAAACCCTGGGGTAATATGTTTATGGTTCTGCTGCTAATTCTCTTGGTATTTTTTTACACAATAATTTTTTTGCACACGGCCCAAAAATATGTTAGAGGCATAACGATACACACACACACACACACACACACACACACACAAACATGGATATCAAAAGTGAGTGAGGAAAAAAAGTGTCTGGGGCAAAAGGGAAAACAGGGAGGTAGGGCAATCTATTGTGTTCATTATTATTAATATTGACTGTCAAGTGCGATGTGTGTACGGGTGTGTGTTTGTTTTTGTTTTTTTTTTTTTCTGTGTGTGGCAATCATAAACATGCCGATAAGCAGGCTTTACGGTTGCGATTTCTGTAGTCTCTCATTGGTAGGAAAAACCGGTAGAAGGAAAGGGATATGGACTGTCTCATTAGTCTCATGCCTCTTCATACACTTGATTAACAAAAAACAAAAACAACAAAAAAAAAAAGAAAAACAACAACAATATTAACGGAAAAAAAGAAACATATATATTATATATATATTTGCTTCCATATATCTCAATCTGTATATATTTTTTGTTGCTGCTGTTGACAATTTTTGCATTAGACTTAAATTGATTGCCATTTCTGCTTAACATAAAACACTGATGATAGGAATGGGTGAGGGGAATGTAAAGAGGTGGGAAGTCGCGATGTCATGCATAGCGGGGTAAGAGTACTTAAAAGCATATGTGTGTGCGTGTGTGTGTATGTGTGAGTGTGTGGGATGAAAAATTTGTTGTCAAATTTTTATTACAACTTTGACAGTGGGATAGAGAGAGAGAGGGAGAAGGTAGGGAGCGTGATGCTTAGTGTGAAATGTTCCACTACAGCTGTTACCAAAGAAGTTGTTCAAAGTCGCTTGAAAATTATGATTATGACAGCTTTGCTTTATCTCTTTGAATTTTAAAGTTTAAATTCTAAAAATACTTTTCTCAAGTGACATATTTTAATGAGTTATTTTTGTTTTTACTAACTATCTTGTACTTGAGCAAAAGATTGTCTTGAGTTTCATTTAATGGAGTTTTTCCATTAGCCATTAGGTAAAGGGTAAAAAATATCCGATTCGGCATTTTGAAGTAAGTCAAGTTATTCAATATAAAAATTCACCTTCTATTACACGTGTCCACACACACACACACACACACCCCCACACACACAAGCAGACATTCTCAAAATAAGTTAATTCCTGCATTCAATAAAAGTCTTATGCAAGCTTCCGCTTTTCCAGGAGCTCTTGTCAAAGAAACATTTTTATTATATAAATTTCCTTCAATTAAATTTGGTTCGTTGGAGTTTTGTATTGAGTTTTTGTTAATTTTTTTTCTAAGAATTTTGATTTGTTTTCGCCAGAAGAAAATCAAGAGAAATACCTTGGTTCAATAAGATTGGGCAATCTTATCAACATCAGGACTGGATTGTTTACAGGGCACAGAGTCTTTACATTTATGATTACAATATTACACAAAATTATAAAAAATTCTAACTTTGATCGTTTACTTACTTTGTATTTAATAAATAATTCTTTTATCTTACTAATAAATTAGATTATCACAGCTGTGAATCTATTTAAAGCAAACTTTGCGCTTCTTACTAGTTCCATGTCATGGCACTTGACGCTTAAACTAGTTGAGAATTATAACTAAGTAAAGAAAATATTGAAAATTGAGCGTGTAAATAGGAAAGCATGCATTTCTAAGGCAATTTTTAAGTTTGAATTAATTGGAAATTTAAAGAAATTTGATTTTAAAAAGTTTCTTTACTTGGTACAGGGTATACTCAAAGTTGGCAGGGACGACTTGCTTGTATCATCTTAAAGAAGACTTTAATTTTTTAACAGAAGACTTTTAGGTTTAGTTTTCTTATTTGGGAGTATTTCAGATCTCAGATTTATATTCTAAAACCATTATTAAACTACTTTGCTGTAAGTTTTCGTTATCATAATCCTTTTTTATTATTTTTATTTCTAAAATTTAAACAAATTGTAAAATTTAAAATTAATTTTTAGATAATTAATAATAATCTTGATAATTCTTTTTGTTTTGAAAATATTTTAATTCTAAATTGATATTCAATCTTTTATCTTTTAGATACTCGACTGTAAAGTCGTATTCTTCAAATTTGATGCGCATATCATAGAAAATAAATATATTAACGGTTTACGGTCTGTTTTTATTACAAAATGTTGGCCATTAATGTTTAGTTGGTAATATGTAATAGCCAAATAAAATACTGCTGACTGTTGTTTCGTTGGCCTTTTATTACTTTCATCCTTAATGAATATGCGTAATGCATATCCAACTGGAAATAAGAGTCCATGTTGGTTTTAAATTAAAACTGTTCCACGTGATTGTTCACTTGCATTCATAATTATCTAACAAATTTTTGCAATTTTTATATTGAGAGCTGTATTTTATTATGTTAAAGGAATGCATTTCAACATACAATTGTTTATTTAAAAGTAACATTCCTTTGAATCTCTTGAATAGCTACCAAAGTCAACGAAGCTTCTAATGCTCTTTGCACTATGTGGAACTGAATAATTAACAAAAAAAAATATCTTAAAGGTAAATAAAAAAAAACAAGATACGGTCCTGAGTACAAATACAATTACAATGTTCAGTTTGAATTGATTTAAATTTAAAGTGAAACAGAAATGAATTTAATATCAAAATTATATTTGGGATTATATCTTATGCTATTGTCTATAGAACTTGATTTTTTGCACTACTTGGCTTCAATTCTTGATTTGGCAATACAAAAGATGAGTATTTCGGTTAGCAGTGATTAAAAATTTTCGAATATGCAAACCAAGCGATGAATAGTACTTTGAATAATTATTTCGCTTTGAACAAAAAAGAAATTTCTGCTATGGCAAATTAATTTCGACTAATTGGAAAACGCTTAACTTTTATCAAACAAAATTTGTCAGTGTATTTTTATCTTTCGGCATTGTCAAAGGTTATAAAAAAAAATAAAACAAAAAACAAAAAAAAAAAGTTGCTGACATAATTTATGTGGTTGGAGCAGAGGCGATGACGCCGACACACAGAAAAACAAAAAAGGTTCTGCACAGAACAAAAGTATTTCACTTTCTTTAAGTTTTAACTGGTTTATTTTTTGTGTTTTTTTTTTTTGGTGGATAAATTAGTATTAAGCGACAAATTTGCCCCACGGCTTTGACTTTGATCTTGTGGCAGTTTTTTTTTTGTTTTATAAATTTTTTTTCTTTTTTTTTGTGTTTTCTTTTCTCTTTTTACGTTCTTAAACTTTTTGTTTTGTTTTGGGAAATGCCCAAACCAAAACAAAAGTTGAAACATTTTTGGTTGTTATTGTTGTTGTGGTGGTACAATGAACCAATGGGCGACAAAACAACATTCTTATGCAAAATTGACGAAAAATATGCGATATATATGAAAATGTTTATAAACAAAATTGTCTAGTGAACTTTCCTCGTCCCGAAATTCACCAAATTGAAAGAGCGTTTGTTCTTTAGCGAAACGAGTTTCTTTTGGCGCTGTTTCTTTTTTGTTTTTTATTTCTATTCTTTGTTTTTGTTTTTTGTTTCTTCTTGATATTGATAATGTTTGGGACATTCCGCCGGCTTAGCCGCAAACCAGAAATTAACATTATATAGAGAAAAAAATTTCTTCTTGTTTGTCGGTATAAATAGACCAGGCTAACCGCCTAAAACCAATTAGACTTTGATTAAACCTCAAAGAAGAAACAACACAAACAAAATATTAAATAACAATCATGATGAAATTCTTCACACTCTTTGCCATCGTCCTGTGCTCTGTAATCCTGTCTGTTTTGGCAGCACCAGCTCCCGGTCGAGGCGAACAAATTTTGGATGCTCACACAGCAATTCAGAAAATAATTGGTAAGCGTAATAAAAGAATTGTTTTGGAATTGAAATCATTGATTTTATGTTTGCTTTTTATTTTTTTGTTTTAACAGCTGCCTATAATCGCATACCAGGACCTTCTGTTGTCCATCCTCCAGAGATTGCCACTCTGATTGACCCCAACACCTTTGTGCCTCGCATTCATTGAGACCCTCTGCCCTGTACCTACAATTTAGTCTTTGATATGCCAATGAAAAAAATAAAATAAAATGTGTAAATAATCTTAAAATCTTGTTTATCTTTCTTATTGCCAAGGATTTCTATGAGTGAATGAAATTATTTTTCAATTTTTCTTAAAGTATTTGATTTCAGTTTAGCAATTAATTAATGCCAATTCAATTAAGGAATTAATTTGTTTAGCTTTAATTTCACATAGAAAATATAGATATAGATCTAGAAATTATAATGCAGAGTCAAATATGAATAAATGAAAGAGGCATAAAAAATATAATTTATTAATTAATATTCCTTTTTAACAGCTAAAAATGTTTAAATAGATTTAATTCCGGTTCGTCTGCTTTCAAATTTGTCAAGCATTGCATGTTAATTATACTAAAAAAAATTAATAAATTAATTGGTTATGCTTGTTGCATATTAATTACACTAATAAGTTAATTTATTTGTTAATCATTTAAGTGTGAAAAGCCAAACACAACTATTGATTCCCTTAAGTCAATTCAAATAGAGGGAAAACTAATGTCAATATTGGCATAACAAAAATATTTTTATTAATTACTATTAATTAAAAATATGGTTCAATAAATTGCAAAAGGTTTTTTATATATATCAAAATTCTTTATAACTATTTAAAATATTTAAAAAAAATTACGCAAAGCATTTTCTTCGTGTCGAAAATGATTCTTTTGCTGCAATGATTTTTGCATTTAAATTATCAATGAGTTTTTTTCTATCAATAATTATTATTACTTATTTTTCTGTCTTTGAATTTAAAAACAAATATATAAATCTTAAATAATTTTGCACCACAAACAAAGTTAAATTTGTCTAAATTACTGAAATTCATGTTCTATGTTTAGGTTAAACTAAATTTGATATGTGTAGTTTGCCAAAGATTTATTATTAATATTCCCAATAATGAAGTCATTTAATACAAATTCGAGAGCCTCAAGGCAACTTGCCTTAAGCCTCTTCATGGCTTATGTACGTATTTAGGCAACTGATTTACAGGAAATGCTCAATGCAGTAAATATTTCTCCTATCACCTTAATTATTTATAAACACTTGCTGGAAGGTTATAAGTATTAATTTCAAGTCTCTCTTTGATACAAAGTATATATATTCTCGATAAGCACAACGAGCTATAGACAAGTACCATAGTCTGCCTCAACTCAAACTATTCCTTTTCGCTATATTAGTTACACACTCTTCTATTGAAACCACCTGCATTGGAGTACTATATCTTATTGTTTTAAGCGATTGCTACAAAAGTTAGTATTTCTATGTTTGATATAAATATAAATATTTTCACCAAGTTTCACTAGAATCGGTTAACTATTTCATATAGTTTCCATAGAAAGAATCGGCTTAAATAATATTATTTGTATAAAAAACTCTTTCTCTTTAAAATTACATGCTTTAAACCTGGCTTTTATATTTATATTGTAGTAATAAGTCACTGTAAGCGAACTGCTAACTCTCTAGCTCTCAGAAGAGCATCAACACGATCATAGAATAAAGAGAACCTAGTTCAGTTTTAAAGTTATGCGAACCGAATACAGACTTCTTGTTGAGCTTCTGTTCCCTGACTATAATATTATACTTAATTGTTTTTCAAATGGTTTAATAAACTAATTTAGAGTGTATACAACATTCAGCACATACAAAGTAGGTTTTTGAAACTTTACATGGATTTTTATCCCAAGCAAGGATAACAATCTTTAATGGACTGTAGTGCTGGCATATGTAAATATTAATAGAAATTTCTACGAGAGTTTACCTTGCAGGAGCTATTTCTACAGTGTTTTAGTCATCTTCAATGAATGATTTAAATGGTTGTGGCAAATTATATTGCACATCTTGCTTAGGTAGTAGTTACATGAATGCTGCATCCTTTTGCTTATACTCTTGTACATGTTGTAAGACTCCTGACCAAATATGCTGCAATCCTCTTTGTCTTGGTTTTAGCTCTCTAGCATTTGATTACCATGGATGCAAAATTTCCTTTACAGTACTTGAACATTGCGGTTCATGAGATTCATTAAATATTTGTATTGGCTTTTTGCTTATAGTGAGGCAAAACCAGCATAAAATCATTTATAATAAAATAAATTATTAAGTGTTTTAATCTCACGCTTTTTGTTAATACAAAATTTAAAAAGTATTGCCGGAACTTGTTTTGTTGTCTTTATTATAATTATTTTATATTATTTTTAAATCATGCAAATTTGTTTGCTATTGTTTTTTAAAAATTATTCATAACTGCATGTTGCATCATATAAGCACTTGAATTAAATTAAATATTTTGTTTGTTCTTTGCCGTTTGTTCAACATTTGCTAAGCGATACTTTTGTTTTTATTTCGAATGCATTTAAGGCAAAAATAAAAAAAAAAAACAAGCAAAAATTGTGCAAACTTTTGAACACAGCTTAAGTAAACTTTCTCAACTTGGCTCTTCTTCTTTCAAGTTTAGTTTGTTAACTGTTTTTATTTTGTTTGGTTTTTTAGACTTTCCGGTCACGTTTAGCCATCATCTGTTAAAACAAAGGAAGTTCCTTAGTTGAAACTAAGTTCATCTGCATCCTCGAAAGTGCGCTAAAGTTGATTATATGCATGAGAATCTGCCAAGTGGATTTTTGTCTAGGACAGACTTATCTCATATATGAGAAAAAAGGATACAAAAGAAAAAACAAAACCTTTCGCCCAGCAATTTCAGTTTCAAGTATTTACACAGCTCTTGGTCTAAGGCGCATTCGCTCTATATGGTGCAATAGCTTTTTGTGGCCTTCGAAGCTCTGATAATATATCTCGATATACTTATATGTACATATACATACATACATATATATTCATATATAAGCGTTGGTTGCACTTATCAAATGTTGAAGAGAAGCCGCCAATGTCGTTCAACCGCTCCCGATCCATTGCATATTTATTACCCAGGGCAATAAAAAGATTTAAGGTCTGTAACTGAAATTGTCACTAACGGATTCGCCGTGCGCAATCAAATGAAAGAAATTGCATGTAGGCGTAACCACGTGTGTGAATATTGTATGAGCCGGTAAAAACCAACAACAACAAACCAAAAAAAGGAGATGGGGATGTAGGGGGAGTTGGCAAATGACGCAAGAACCAAAAAAGTACATCAAAAGTAGCAAACGAAATGAATCTGAAAATCTTTTACGCGTGACAAGGAAAGAAATTCATATTACCCTGTAAGAAATAGTTGATAATGAAGAAAACAAGTAGGAAAAATAATAAAGAATGAGAGAAGAGAAGTAGAAGTAATAAAATCAATCTAAAAGTTGACAAAGTCTAGAAAAGAAATTCATGCTGTCCTTTGAAACAAAGTTTACAAGGAAAAAAGGAAAGAAACCTAAAGTCATACACAATTAAGATTCTTAGCAACTGGGAACCATTTCAGTTCTTCTAAACTTATTTTGCTTATACCTGACAACCCTAGCATTGTCCATACTACTGCTAGTAGTGTGCTCTCGCCAGTTGTATCTTAGTTTTAAATTATACAGACAAATCGAACAAATCAAAAATTGATTTACTTAAAATCAACTTCAACTAACTGGCACCCTTATTGGTTAGCATTTCAGTTCTTCTAAACTTATTTTGCTAATACCTGACAACCCTAGCATTCTTTTATACTGCTAGTAGTGTGCTCTCGCCAGTTGTGTCTTAGTTTTAATTTATGCAGACAAATCAAACAGATCAGAGATTGATTTACTTTAAAATAAACTTCAGACCAAGTGACTATACTATCTTCTTTTCTCAGCTTCAAGGCGATTGATAAGCAATTTCATTATAAGATGATATTTCTATTTTCGTGAAAACTTTTCAAATTTAATATTTAAATGGTTGTTTTCGATCATTTTTTTGCTGCTATGTTAAAAATTTTGGCTCAACTGTACTTGAAGTGGAAAGCTTAAGAAAATGCTTAAATATTGTATACTTTAAAAGATTTTTATATCTAATTATTATTGTTTTCAATATAGTGTATATACTAATAGCATAAAGCATATTTAAAAACAAATAAAACATTCAAATTTTGTGTTAAAAAAATTACAAGATTGGAAGACAGATTCCATAATTGATCTCTTCGATTTTTTGAACAAAGATATATAAAAAAAATTAAATTAAATTAATAAATATAAAAATAAATGAGAAAACTTTCAAAATCTTGGAGTTCCATAAAGACAATGTTTAAAAATTTATTTAAAATATACAACTTAAAAGTACAACGCAGTCAGTAAAACCAATATAAATTGACTATATAATTGCATAATAAATTTATTTGATTGTCAGATTTAAAATATAAATAATGCAAACAGATATTCATTACTTTTCTCTTCTTTGTTTTTTTCTGAATAAAATGAGTACACCCATTTAACTTAAGGATTACAGGGTATAGGTACAATAGTAACTTTGGCATCCGCAATCCGCAAAGTAGCTTTGGGCTTACGAATTCAAAGAACTTAATAAATAACTTTTTTGTTGTAGCGAAAGGGTTTTTTTTTCTCTTTTGGTGGTCTATATTTGGAGTAAATCTTTATTGAATTATTCCGTTTAAATCCAACGAGTGGCCACAATAGGCAAAGTAACAAAAAAAATAAAAAAAATTGAAAAAATATATTAAATTTTTGTCGTTTTAGTCAACTTGCTGAAAATATAAAATAAAAAAAAATATAAAAAAAAAATATTCCTAAAAAGTTTGTTTTTTTACTAAACTAAAAAAAATAAAGCGAAAAAAGTTTTCCTGATATTTTTTAATAAACAAATGGAAAAAAAATATATTTCAACTCTTTAATAACAATTTAATCAGTCAAGTTGAAGTGTTCCTTTATCTGTTACATTATTAAACGACTATATTGACAAGTATTACAATATTTGTGCATTGTAGTAGTTATCTGAACAATATTGATATTAATGAAGAAAATTTTCCAAGCGATTTATTGTTTAAGTAATCATTTTACTGGAAACATTATTAAATGGTGTGCCAATTGATGTAGTAGTAATTAACTTTTTGAGTTTGGGTATTTTTTTTACAAGTCTTTTATTTATATTAAAGCTTTGCACTTATTATTTATCCCCCCTTTTCCCAAAGAGGAGTGTCTATCTATTGTCCAATTGTACTTTATAAGTTCTTCTGCAAGTGAAAGACAACTGATAAATTCTATGATAAAGGTGCTTGTTGAGTTCATTCACACACAAAAGCTTTCAATTTTTATAAAAAAAAAAATTCATTGACAGGTCTAAGGGCATCTATGGCCAAAGTCTATCATAAATAAAAGATATTGTTAAAAAAAGTAGACCACTTTATTCGTAAACGGAATCAAGCATCTGGAAACATCATTTTTCGCTTCACTAGAACCTTAAGTGTAATCCAAAAACCTTCCATCTCAATGGCATCCATCTACTGTCTGATTTGGCTTCTTACAGGCCAAATGGAATTGATTTAGTTTTAGTTTAGGCTTTAAAACAAAAGTGCCTTAGGTCGGCCATAAATAAAGTTTCCCTTTGATTAGTTTGTCTGTCATGACAGCCAAAAAACTAGTAACAAAAACAAACTAATCAAGATCCACTTTGCTTTTATTTGCTGTAATTAATTACATAGCCAGATGTAAGTAGAAACTTGTGTGAAATTCTTTTTTGGTTAATAAAGTATTTGATGAGCAATTAAAAACATTTGTGGAGCATATGTATCTATACTTAGTTCCCTCATCCGTATTAATAGTGTAGACAAACAATTTATTTTTGCTATGCTATTCGGAAATCCCAATCAATTCGCCCACACCCAGAAAAAAAAAAAAAAAAATATATATATATAAAACCTATAAAAATCGTCAAGATTTGCAATGCAAATTTTTAGCATTTTACTCCCTATTAAACATCAACAAAAATAAACGCTATGATAGAGAGAGAGAGAGAGAGAGAGAGAAGAATAGAGTGAGATAGCAATATGTATGCAAAAATTGACTTACCTCCTGTAGTGTGGGGCGACTTTCGAGACTTATCTCGTCTTTATCTTCATCATTATCGTTGTCATAAATTGTTGTACACCTCCGGATAGATTTAATTATGCAAATTAGTGGCGCCACCAAAGCTACAAAAACAGAAAAAAACAACAAGACAAAAATTAAGTGAGAAATCTGATATAGAACGAGACTTGAAAACTGGTTAGGCTTCAGAAAAAATTAATTACATTAGAGAAATATACAAAATGTCAACATTTTGACAAATCTTTTATAATCAATTCTAAAAACCGAAAAAAATTTTGTTTGTCGACACAATTTTGGTGTTATTTTTTGAATTCCTTTTTTTAATGTCTGTAAAATAAAAGTTTGTTGAACTTCATTTTAATACACAGAGGAAATATTTGCTCAGCATAAAAGTGTGCTACAAAAATGTGATAATCTTTCCCTTTCTGGTTTCTATCTATCCTTTTAATGCCTTTAGCAGCTTATCCTTATTAAACATTCATTAAAGTTGAAGGAACAATTTTCTACATGTTTACATGTATAGATATGCATATATATATACATGTATATCTAAATACAACATGCATATCTATATCCTCACTTAAATTTTCGTGTCTAATGGAAAAGTTTGTCAAGAAACCGAAGCAATAACCCTGATTGCTCTCGAAAGGAGAAAGAAAGAGGAAAAGCAGTAGTAGTAGAATGAGAGAGGAAGGGTAGACGTAAGTAGTAGTAAAAGGAAACTCAATTCACCTTTGCGTGCCGTATTGATATAGAACATTGACTTTCGATTTCCATGAGCAAAACGAAAAAATAAAAAGTAAAAGAAGAGTAGGACTTTGACTTTGCCATGAATGTGATGACAAAGCATCAGCATCAGCAATCTGTACTATCTGACTATAAAATAAAACTACCCAAAGTCCAAGTAATAACAATTACATACAGCCGCTTCCATAGTATATATATGTATTTATATAAAGAAATCAGCTCAACAGACTGTCAAAAGTGTCTTAAAGTTGTTATTCTTATGAGTGGCCTAGTGCATTATCCTCATCATTATGGCCATCATCACTAGAGCCATTGGCGTCATTAACACTAACGCAAACAATGGAACCACGACCAGTCATAATCAGATAACAATTTATTCGACCAGCCTTTGCCACTCTTCAAGGTCAAACACCTACAAAGACTTAACTGTAACATATATTGAACAAACAAAAAAGACAAAAGAGAAATGTTTGGAAGTCCGCCGAAGTTGTTTTTCTCTTTTATCTCTAGAAGAATAAACTCAAAGTGGTTGAAAAATATATAAAAAATTAATCTTTAAGTTATTAAGTTTAATTTACTATTAACAAGCATTAAAGATTTTAAATGTACTACAAAATTATATATTTTAAAAACTTCATATTATAAAATTAGCTCAAATAAAAACGTTCAGACTTGAATAGAGTAATCAAGAATGAAAAACAAAAAACATATGTATGTATATATATGTAAGTCAGTTTTATGCTCTATAAAGTTACAGTTGCTCTCACATAAAAAAGCAAATCCCTTTTGCTAGGGCATACAAAGTAACAAACACAAAAGTCAGCTCACCTTCACTTGTTGTTAAACTGGCTTTCGGTCATTTCTCTGCCTTTCTATTATTCGCTTACACTTAAAGACACTTAAAGAAAGAAGTAAACGCCAAAGTAGGAAAGTTTTGTACAGTTGCTTGCACCTCACAGACACAAAAAAAAAAAAAGAAACAACAAGAACATAGAAAAAAGAAAAAAAAATACATTGCTTGGTCGAACTTTCGTAAATTTCCACTCAATCGCGCACACACACACCCATGCGTATTCTTGCACGTTCTTTTTGGTTTCCTCATCCTTTCTTCGTTTTATGCCAAGGCGAGTCCACAAAAAGGCATCGATAGAACTAAGAGCAGCGGCAGAATTAGCAACAGCAGCCGCAATATTAACAACGCAGAAATCGTTTTGCATATGAAAACTCAATAACCGTTGAACCGATTTGACCGGGAATAGGATCATTAGACAACAATAGCTTTGTCCATTTATCAATTTCTCCTTTTCGCACAATGAATTAAATATTAGAATTTGGTCAATAAAAAAATATGTGACAAGCTAACGCGGCGAGCGGCAAAGTAAAACTGACCGCGAGAGAGATTAAATAAATGAGAGAGAAAAGGAGAGCGCGTAAGCTGTTAGTTTAGGAGAGTGAGAGAACTTTAAGACTCTTTGATCCTAACGGCATTCACGCTGCCGAAACAGATAAAATGTATGAAGATAATAAAAAATAATTGCATGGCATTTTACATATTATTATACACAATTATAATTATTACAGAATAATTAAAAAATCATATTGAAACACGCTCCAATTAAAAAGCAAACTGCATAAAGGATTAATTATATTGTGTATTAACTTGTTCTGTGAATGGGGAACACAGATGACATATAAAAATTCGTAGCGGATTATATTATTAACCATAACTGTAAGCAGTTCTTATGTATGTGGCATCCCAGAAGTAAATGTTTACAGTGTGGCAACATCACATAGAGTAATACATATATACAATAAGCTATTAAAGTTGTGTTTAAACTCGTTTAATTTCATTAAATTTCTTTGTTTATTAATATTATACATAAAAAAAAGTATCTTTTGCCTCTCACATTTAAAGTCAAAGTTTTTTCTTTCAATAGCAGCCAATCAATTATTTAAAATAATCCTTTTAATTTTCAAATTTGCATTAAGCAAGCTCGAATTTCGCATTTACTATATATATATATAATATGAATATCCTTTATACATATGTATGTAGGCATACACTGGATACATACATATGTACATACATTTGTATATACATGAAGAAAGCTAATGTGACAATTTGTACATCTTCTTCTTATATATAAAGCCTACATATGTATATAGGCCAACAACTGCGAAGACATGCCGCGAAAGACGGGTGATTTGTATTACTTGTATACCCTTTAGGCAGGAGATAAAGGGGTATATCAGTCATCTAACTGTATGTAACAAGCAGATTATTAAGCTTAATTGAATCAAAAATTATTAAAAAACCTAGTGAAATGTTTTAGAAGAGTATCCCCTCAAGTGAATAAAGCTAAAGACTTGACTTGCCTGTTTCATCCAATAATTATTAAATATAAATTATTATAAAATTTAAATTAAACGTACAAAATATTACAACAATTTCGATTATGTACTGTATACTTACACCAACAAATTTCATAGATTCTGACTTTTAATAATCTTCACCATTACAGGGTATGTTAACGTTGCCATGGTTCTGGAATTTTGTCTGTTTTTTGTTCTTTTTTGACATTGTTTGAGGTGTGGCTGAAGCTGCCGTTGCTCGTCGTTGGTTCGAATTGACAAATGAAAGCAAGTTGTATATTTTATCATAAATCACCAGGCAAACAAAAAAAAACCGTGCGTATCCTTACACTGATTGTCCTTACCCAGACCATTGGACTTGATGGCGCCGCCAAACAATTTCAGTAACATATTCCTGAACAGGAACATGGACAACATTTGACACTAACCACACAAACAGGCACCCAATTCATCATAAAAACACAATATATAAACATATATATATATATATATTTATATGCATGTAGATATATACAATATCTGTATATGCATATTTATGTAAAGGAAACTGAATATGCAATTAATGAAGCTTGTCAAAATGGGTGTGTGCGTGGTGTGTGTGTGTATAGGTATACAAATATTATTGTTATGCCTGATTGAATTGATAATCAATGAAATGGCCTTACTCACTTAACCCTAAAGTGATTTCATATCACAATCTGTTGTTAAATGCGGATTAGGAAATTTACCACAAGGATAACGCCATTTAAGTTGCACAAAGCTGCGGTAAATTTAAACTTAATTTAAAATAATTGTTAGTGACAGAAGTCTGGACATATAAAAGAGATAAAATTTTGTAAATTCTTAAATATACAAAATTTATTTTTAATTTACATAAAAATTTTTTAAATTTGATCAAATTTTCACATAAAACTTTCAGTGTGGCGCAGAAGCAAAAAATTTAAATTAAATTTTCAATGTAGTTTAAGAACATAAATTGAAACTTTTTTATTAAAAAAAAACCTTAAAATTCAAATTAAATATTGTTTAAGCATATTCCAAACTGATAATATAGATATATATATGTATATATATATATATTTAATATAAGACAGCTAAAAGAAGGGCATCAAAGTCTTTTTCTAACAATTTTGAATGATTGCTTTTAGATTTGATTGATAAGCATTCTCATGGGAAATTGTGAAAAATGTTATCCTTTATATAACAAAGTAAAAATCGTTTTATGTTAAGTTAAAGTTTATTTTTTTTTATCGACCTGGCTAAACGCGACAATTATTCCCTGGGAAAAGAAATCCCTGAGCGGAGCGGAAACCATTGAGACAAATCGTTAGGCTTAAAGTGTGTGGATTATATACTGCCTTTCAATATATTTTAGTATATAGAAAAGAAAAAGGAAAATATGAATTCATATATATAAAATAAATATAGATTAGTTACAGTTCCACAAAATTAACAGTCATTGTATGTATATACATTGTGATAATTTGTTAGATTTTTCTACAATAACAACTTTGTTGGCATTGTAATAATAAAAGTAACCTAATAAAGATTCATTAAACTTGTCTTTTCTGTGACTAAATATTATTACAATCATTTCAGGCAATGATAATTGTCTACGTTGCTGCTTTTTAATCAAGGTAAACCCCTTACACCTTTTGTTATAATCCAATGACTTTAATTAAGTAATAAATAACAAAAAAGAAAATGGAAAGAAAAAAAGGAAAAATGGAAAATTTTTGTATATAAATGTATATATAAAATTTGCGTGCCTATTGCTTTATTGTCTAAATTGTGTATAGAGATGCCAGAAGGTGAATAATAAATATTCTTTTGTTCTTGTCCTTGTA
The DNA here is from genome assembly GCA_018903615.1 of Drosophila neocordata. Taxonomy (NCBI): domain Eukaryota; kingdom Metazoa; phylum Arthropoda; class Insecta; order Diptera; family Drosophilidae; genus Drosophila; species Drosophila neocordata. The sequence goes on along the minus strand of JAEIGI010000004.1, from coordinate 11,023,864 downwards.
CTTTGGTCGGTTGGTCCTATGGCATGGTAAATGGCAATTCATTGCGCCACAGTTATATTACGTTTTAATTTATGTAAATTGAAGACTTGTTTGACACATCCTACGCAATTACTAGATCCTGTAGAATGGGGCGCCATTCAATATTGCTTGATGAGCTGATAAATGCTTTTATACAATTTCATCATAGTGTATGGCGAGACGAGTTTAATTTGGTGCACCGATTTAATGACTGCACTCGAAATGCCAAGTGCATTCATTGAGTGAATCCGATATGAATGCCAAAACTTAATTAGTCCAATGTTAAGGAAATTTATGAGATGGTTCACATTCTTTTCAACCTCAGCAGAAAATTTCCATCAACTTCTAAAGTTTGTATGAAATTTTTCCTTACTATATGCAAGAAACAAAACAAAGCCATAAAAAGTCTTGTAGAGTTTGTTGACCTTTGAAAATTGTCTAATTGCAGGAAATAAATGCTGTGGTTGTTTAGCAAAGCTCCAAATACCAAAAGTATTAATATTTCTAATATGTTGCAGTTAGGGAGACTTGTGGAGACTTTTATATTTGCTTTTGAATCTGTGTATAAATGCTTTGCTTTTAAAATACTTATTTCATGTGTATTAAAACAACAAAAAAAATTTACAATATTTTGGAGACTTTAATAAAAGCATTTATATCCAATCAAATGTTTGTAGAGTTTTATTCATTTGTATAATTCAGTTAATTCAGCTTTATACGTTCGATAAATGGCATTTTCTGAGCTTTGGAGACTTGTGGAGACATTTGTTATATGCTTTTCAAATATTTTACAAATGCTTTACTTTCAAAACACTTTTATTCTATGCAATAGAATCATAAAAAATAGCTTTACAAGATTTTGGAGACTTTTATACAAATGTGTATCTTAAAGCAAATGTTGGTAGACTTTGGTGCAATTGTAAACAGTTTATTTAGCATCTGACAGAGGAGACTTAACATTATATAAATATAATATCTATTTGGAGACTTCTGGAGACTTTTTTATTATGGTATAAACTTTGTTTTTTAATCTCCATTTATATGAGAAAACTTTCTTACAAATATTTGGAGCGTAAAATAATTTTTGTTAATTTTTGGAGACTTTTTACATGTAATTAAACATTTTGTAGAGTATAAAATTTACCAATTCAGACAACCCTACTTAAAGTCCCATATAAATCAGGATAATAATTGTCGAACTTGCTGTTTCTTTAAATCCTTCAATTAACTAAGAATCAAACGAAATTTATGTTCATTTACAATTGTTGGAGACCTGTTGGAGACACATATTTCAGCTGCTTTAGATGCCAAATGCATAACGAGCAAAACTTTTGCCCATTGCCGACAACTTAATTAAGGGAATATAAACGGATTCTAATTGTTTTTTCGCTTCACTTTACTTATGTAGTTCATTGACTTTGAGAACTTGGTTATCCGAAGACGCTCAAATTTCTTAAATTGTTCATTAGATGAGTAAAAAGTTTTTATTCCACTTACCTACAATTGGTTTATAAAAAGCAAGAGATTTCAGAGTTCTTTTTTTATTATTGTGCCAAGTAAAAAAGAGAAGAAGGGAAACCATTGTTAAAGCTAAAATAAAAGTAAATGCAGGTTTATCCCATAACCCCTCAAGCCACACCCATTATTCTTTAACCATTTCATACTCATACTTACTTACTATTCAGCCTTCATTGAAAATTATGCAAACGCTGCAAATTGTATGAGGGGGAAGAGTGAAAGAAGAGCCTACGACAAGTTGCGAAACTTTTCAGCTTTTAACCGATGATCCTTATCCAATGATAATGATGATGTGGAATAACGAAGAGTATAAGGGAAAGAAGATGTTGTTTACTCGTCATCCTTATCAACATGATCATTATCATCAACATCATTATTATGAACCCGGACACTTTGGCATGTTAATTTTGTTTCATTTCATGATGTTTTTTAACTCAAGTGTTTTCCTTCTCTTTAGAGCAAAACCTGTGCGCTTTTCTCTAGCTTAGTGTTGAAGCTGCCTCACCTTTCTCTCTCTCGCTCTTTTTTTGTTGCCTTTGGCCACATCTTTTCTTTTTTTTTCCCCCGCCCATCTCTCAGCCAAGCAGGATATTGTAACTAAAAAATTTACTATAGGATTTCTATTCATTGCCTTTTTATACATTCACAAAACTAGAAAACTAATTGGAGACTTAACCCAGTTATGGTTAGGAGGTAAGTATTAGTAAGGTTGCATTTCATATATATAAAATTATATATAAGCAATTTTTATTCCACTCCTTCTGCAAGCAATTATCCATAATGTAGTTAGGCAGAAAAGGATGCCTTTATTAACAAAGTTAACTGTATAAAGTTAAAAACAACAAACAGCATCAAGGCGGTTTTATAACAACATTTTGTGCAAATGTTATGACCAAAAAAAGGCTTACCCAAATAAACGAATCCTAAATAAATAAATCCCTAAATCAATTCAATTACTATTTTAGATTTCAGAAGGAAGAATTTTAAAATATATTTTGGGATTTCTTTGGAAACTTTTAATTAGAATCACTGAGATGAAAACAAAAATGTTTTCAAAGTTTTCCCTCCTGCTTGGAAAATTTGGAGACTTTTAAAGAACTAGTTCAAGCTTAGTCTGTTGAATTTGTTTCTAGAGTTTTAAAAAACTATTTCAAGCAGATCACAGCACGATCAAGTTTAGTTAGTTAGTTCTCTCTCCTAAGTACTTTCATAGCTTTAACTAGTTAAGCTAAGGAAATATTACAAGCTAATGAAACTTAGAGCAAATCTGTTTGTCTCTATTAAGAATTTTTAGATCTTTAAGAACCAGTTCAAGCTAAGATAATGTAGTAAACATATACCTACATAGTCACACACATAAGTATACCTACATACATATTAAAATATATCACTTTCACTCTTGTCATCTGGTTATAAGTTCTACAATTTTAAAAAACTTGTTTAAACCAATAAAATATAACTAATTCAAGCTAGGATAATGTAATAAACATATACATAGTCACACACATAAGTATACCTACATACTACTCTTTTGTATTAGTATGGGACTACTAATGCCCATTAAATAATATCATTTTCACTCTAGTCATCTACTTACAAGTTCCAGAATTTTAAAGAACTCGTTTAAGCCAATAAAATATAAAAAATTCATTAAATCTTGTATGAAAATTTTAAAGTAACATTTTATTAACATTAAAGCAAAGTAACAATCTGGCAACCTTGTTCCAAATCGCTCTGTTTTGCAACACTGTCATCTTAATTATTTAAATAGCTGTTTTAGGTCATGAAGACAAGATCTTTTATATGTAATGTAATAAACAAATCCAATTGCATAAAGCCAATATCGTCTTTCTATCAAATTATAAAAAATCTCCGTTTTAAAATATTAGCTGCGATTTACTCTGCTTTAAGTCCCAAATATTTTAGAAAAAATTCAATTATTTATGCTTTTTGGTATGCGAAGCAATCTTGAGAGATTTTTACTTAATTCACACTTCAGACATCAATGAAATATTCTTAAGTAAGTATATAATAAAACAAGGCTAAAAAAGGTCGGTATCCACTTGGTCTTCACAGGTTACAGTTGAGTTAAAATTTGACTTTGAGGTTAAATTAGGGTCTAAGCCATTGCGGGTAAACGGAATCTTAATGGGCTTTTATTTTAACCACAGTTGAAATTGGTTCTTTATATTGAGAAAGGTTAGGTTTACTTTTTGGAGTTGATTACCAAAGAGAGAAGTAGAGAGAAAAAATAGGAATAAGTCTCAAAGTTCTTATTGTAAATTTAAGCAATTTCTATGACTTCCCTTTTCCCTATATTCATTACTTTAAAATGTTACAAAAAAAATGTTTTTGAAAAGTGAAAACTTTGTTTTTTCAACAAAATTGTTGGCCATGTTAACTTTAGCCTAAGGTTTTTGACATATTACATATTCCATTCCATTTCCTTTTTATGTTCACTGACAAACTTTCTAATGGAATTTAAAAATACAAACGAAAAAAAAAACAAACTCAACGCCTACAAAAATAAATCTTACCAAAATCTAAATGTCAATGGCGATTTTTTAAAGCACGTAGCCTAAAGTAATGTTTTGCCTGAAAACTTTTGAATACAAAAAAAGAAAAGAACATTGAAAAAATGAAACAAAAATCGAAAAACTTTTCTACCCCCGCCAGCAAAATATTCTATCAATGAAATGTTTGCAACAAAACACGCAAATTTATTCATTTGTTTACAGTTTGAAGAAATGTTTTTTTTTTTTATTTTTGGAATTTAAAAATAACAACAAAAAAAAAATACAAAACCAAAAATTGAATACAAAATTCTTGGCGCTCAATTAAAATGCGGAAAACAGATAGAAAAATACAGAAAGGAAGCGGGGGTGCAAAGAAGAAATGAACATAAAGAATTTTTAGAATTATTTTTAATTATTCCACTCACATGAGGTCCAATTTATATTCATTGCGGATATTAAAGGGGTATGAAGTGGGTTAACAAAAGGGGAATTGATGGTTCAACAATTAATTTATATTTATTTTACTATAGCTTATTTTGTTGTTGTTGTTGTTGCTTTTTTTTTTGCTATTTTTTGACTTGGGCCTGTCACAGCGGTCTTTAGATTGTATAATAAACACATTTTTAACACTTGAGAAAATAAAAAATAAAAAAAAAAAAGTTTTACAAAGCAAAACTTTGCCTATGGCATAAGGCATAGACATCTGTCTACATTTTGTTAATATTAAAAATGATTACAGTTATATGATATATGTATGTTGCTATTTACATATATAAAAAAAATACTGACAAACTTTAAATTTGGAATGAAAAGTTATGACAACATTTTGGTTCCAAGTTTAAGTCTTTGCTTTAAATTACAGATGCTTTTGCAGTAGAAAACTTTATGGTTTTATTTATTTAAATTTATAATTTAAAGTCACATTAAACGAACATTAAACCTTGTGGCCTCTTTTAATCTTCTGTTATCTTCTAGCAGCCACAACTTGTTATCATGATTTTAGTCACACATTCTTGTTTATAACAAGAAAGCAATTTGGCACCTCATAAATCTACTTAGAGTCAGAAAATTCTTATAATTTTAGAGAAGACTTCTTCAAATAATAAACTTATTCTTTTTATTTATTGGGTTTATTTATAGTTAGCACAGTAATAATCTTCAAAGCTGTTAAGCAACTAGAAATATTCTTTTTACAATAAATTTAAAGTTATCAGAAAATCAGTTTAATACTCTGTGCCAATGAAACCAACTATAAAATAAGTTAAAAGTTCATAGAACCAAATAAAAGTTATGGAAATAAGAAGACCATTTGCTTGTTGCCAAGGCTTCTACAGCATGTATGTACAACTCAAAGAATTATATCACTCATACGACATGTAGCTCTTTTGTTAGGAAAAGCATGAATAAGTTATAAACATGAGTAAAAGAACATAAATTTTAACTTTAAAGGTATGATTGCTAGCTTTCTTTATTGTTATTCAACAAATACATCTAATGAACTACGTGTCGTATACGTAATAATTTTCACGTTTTTATAGATTAATAATCTAATTAATAAAACCATTTTAAAAAAATATCAAATATAAATATATGGTTAAAAACTTCCTCTTTTGCTATGATGAAAATATCTTATAAACAACATCTCTAAGTAATATTTTTTCAAAGTTATTCAAATTAAAATTAATATAAATTGTTTAAAAAAGCTTCGCTATCTACAAATCTTATCTAAAACATTAAGTAACTGCACGAGATTTTAAATAATTTTTATACTCTTAAGACAATATTGTATGGTTGCACTTACAGGACCCGACGTATGAGTGATTTTTCTTAACAAAGTTGGAGTTTTTTCTGATTTAAGTTTGCAACATAAAAAGAAATGTAAAAAATGTTAGACATGGATGTATGTTAAAATATTTAAAAGCTATAGAATCTTAATGTTGTGCTGTGATGAAGATCATGACAACAAGGCGTATAAGTGATATGTAAACTTAAAGGTCAAGGCACAAGCATATGAAGCTAATATTTGAACACATTAACCTTGGTACATCTCATCAAACAGCCAGTTTAATGATACATATGACGAACAAATAGAAACTAAATAGTCATGGGAGCACTTTAAATGAGCTAATTAATGGCTTTAACTTAAAGCAGTTAAAGTTATAATGACTTATGGGACAAAGTTGAAATCTACATAATAATACAACAAAAAAAAAAAAAAATAAGGAACGAATAACTTTCAAGAAACAAATCAAAGTCAAAGTTCATGCTGCTCTTAGCGACCCTTATCAACGCTTTCGTCAAGTCACAGTCACTTCTCGTTATGTGGTTATAAAACGTTATGTTATGTGTATTGCCAAAAGGAGCGGATGCCTGCGGATGCCACACTCTCCCCCAATAGGAACACCCATCAATGTCCTGACCACATCACTGTTAAGACAGTTTGATTTATTTGTAGAAGTGGCAGTAAAATTAATTGAATTTTCGTTTTAGCTTTCTATTAACTTTAAAATGGCTAACCGCAAAGCTACAGGATACCAACCAGTTTTGGTAACAGCTGTGTAAATTTTTCTAAGTACCTTAACCAGAATTTTAATGAAACTTGTTTAATAAGTAGCTTTTGGCGTGATTTGAAGTTGATGGATATTAATTAAACAAAGTCAAGCTATACTAACTACAAGAAATTGGTAAGCAAATAAAAGCCTTGTTAGAGTTTTGTTATATTTGATAAAAAAAATTTATATAAAACATTCTTCTATACAATTTTCCTTTACTCTATTTTCTACAGAAATTTGGCATAATTATGTTGGTTTGAAATTAGAAACAATATTAAGCAATCCAATTAATAGGAAAATGCTCGAATAACTTTTGTAAAGGGCTTCTGTAACAAGCTTCTCAGAGTGCTCTCTGAAAGGAAAATTATAAAAGGGGTACAAAGTACAATTTTAATTGGAATCCGTAAATGGCTTATAGGGCAATTGTAGAAATAGTTCAAAACAATTGAAATAATTATCAAAGGAGCATCATTTTCATAATAGGTTCTATATATCCTGAAGCAGAGCCTTAAATTTACCTTTTGGCAACAGTAATCATGGAAATGAATACATATCGTTCTACTTAGCTTCGTTTTAGTTTATTTAGATAACTTTGTATAGTGTACCAGCGTTTAATTTATGCTTAAATTAACTGTAGCAGTCATAAATTCTCCAAAACGAAAAATAATATTTTTCGAGACTTTTCAAATTCTCCAAAAAAAAGAGAAATTTACCTTTGATTTATTTAGGTAGACTATTAACTGTTGAGCTTTAAAGTTAAGCAAAATTGAAGATCCCAAAATTTTTGGAGACTTTGTAGAGTTTTTATAAGTTTTTAATGTCAAGGTTTTTAAGCAAAAATAGGACATTTAAAGCTCTAAAAACTGCACAAAAGCAGTTTTTAAAGCTTTGGAGAGTTTGTAGAGTTGCTAAAATTTAAAAATTTTAATACTTTTATTGAAAATCAACAAGGTAAAAGAAGTAGAGCTGACTAGGAACAGCTTTAAAATTTTTGGAGAGTTTGTAGAGTAAGTTTGAGGTAAGTAGAGACAACTTTTGAAATAATGAAAAAAGAGATAGACCTTGGAGACTCTGTGGTTTTGTCACCACGACAGTTTTGCAGAGTTGAAGAGTTTCTAAAACTTAAATTTTTCATCTTTTTTAAAACCATTGAAAACTATTTTGACCAATTTTTTTTTCTCATAATTATTACAATGTTTGAAAGTCTTTCTTTTTTTTTTGTTTTTACCCATGTTATGAGATTGCTTGCATTGTTTATTAAGTTGTCAATTAACAATAGACACTAAAATATTGATAAATGAACAAGTCTTTCCATTGTGGGTTTTCTCTCACCTCTTAATTGCCACCACCCACTGTTGCGCCATTGGCTATCTATCTATATGTTGTTTGTAGAATATAGAAAATATTTGTAAGCTGACGCAGCAGGAAAAACAATAGAAATATACCCAACAATGACTCATATATATTTACACTAGAAATAAATTGAAATGCCAGTCAACTATTTAATTTTACATAACACCAAAACAAAGCCGCACACGATTTTGGAAATAATTAAAAAAAAAGGGGGCTAGAAAGCCCAAAAGAGAGAAACAAACAAAATAAAGAGTGAGAAAAAGAGCAATATGCATATACTGCTAAAAAGAGAGAGATAGATAGATAAGAGTACTTAATGACCACTCTGTGGGGTCTTGTCTAGGACCATAAAATGCCACACCAAATGGCTTTTAGCCACATCTGGTAACATCTGCTATATTCAAGTATTGTTCTCTTTGAATCTATTGTAGTCCAAACACAATTATATATATATTTCAAGGCCTACCTGGCTGCCTATTGAGTACTATCTGCAAGTTATCGATTGATGGCTCTCGAGCAGCCAGCCATTAGCTTACCCACTCCACAGAACCCCGCCCATATCAATATCCTTTTGTCCAGGCATCATTGTATGGGCAACCAATAGTAAAATATTTTTAATTAAAGGTAAAAGTCTTGAGGTTTTAAGGCTATAAGACCCATGATCTGTGTAAAGCTTCGATGATGCCAATTAGATTACTTGGCTTCTGTTAATGAAATGGATAACACCAATTGGGTGACGGCTGACAAAACATCCTTAAAGCAAAAAAGTGAAGACACTATAATACCACACTAGCAAAAAAGGACTTAAAGAATAAAGATGACAAGGATTTAGTTGTACATAAGACTCAATTCAGAAGGGAAATCAAACTTACTTAATAAATGGCACAAAAACCAACTAGAAGCTTTAAGCATTTAAAGATTGCAATTCCACCCAAGAAAAAAGCAAATTAAAACATTTGCCACAAATTAATCCATTACCATTCCTTTTGTTTAATTAATTTATATTTAATTGTAGATGGAAGATGGAAATTCTAGACTAAAACTAGTTTTTACTTCAATTGAATTTGTGCTTCCTTTTTTGTGTTAAATTTTCTTAACAGAAAAAGTATGTTAGAACTACTTTAAGGAAAAACAAAAAGGATGCGCTGTGTCGACGTTTGTATACCCTTGCAAAGTAACTCTTTGACAATTTTATATATATATATATTTGGCAGTATCACTAGGAAGTATATAAAATTAGCTTAACTTAAGTTTAGGAATCATATTTATCATGCAAATAAACTATTTTAGTCTGGTTGTTCCTATGGCAACTATAGCATATAGTAGACCGATTCTGCTGAAACTAAATATAAATATTTCTTTTTATGCCAAATATACAAATACGAAATTTCATAAAAATTACTTCTAAAACAACCCAGTTATTTATCTAGAACCCAATTCTTGACCAATCGTTTCTATGGCAGCTATATAGATGATATAGAGAACCGATTCTGATGAAATTTAGTGGAAAATCCAATGGAAAACAATAAAGTTATTGATGTTAATCACAGTTCCTATGTGAGCTATAAGATATAGCCAACCGATCGAAACGATGCTAAGATATACAAAGCCTGCAGTAAAAAGGAGTCTAGGTGTAATATTTCAACTCCTTCTTGACAAGCTTTAAGGGTCACGGATTTAGACAGACGGACCGTTGGACATGGCTATCTAAACTTAGCTCATCATGCTAATCAAGATTATATATACTTTATATAGTTGTAGATGCTTCCTTTTTATCTTCTTATTCAAATACATATTCCCTTTTTGCAAGATAGTTTCAGCAAAAACAGAAAAAAAAGAATTGATGGTAAAACAACTTTATACCAAAAGTTAAGTGGTCCCAAAGGCTTAGTTAAGAATGAAAAATGAAATGAAAATGAAGGTAGAAACTGAATTTTTTCAACGGAATGCAGTTACAGAATTTTCACTTTAATAAAAGCCATGTGAAAAGAGATAGAGAAAAGCAAAAGGTTTAAACAAAGCGGATTTCGCATGTGTAAAATTCAGGGATTTCATTCACCTACGACCTATTACCTTTTGCGTAGCAAAGTAGTGTGTGTTATTGGGATTATGTTAAATTTGATGTTGATTTTGCTAGAATTTTTCCATTCCCTTGCTGTCACCGTACAAAAAAAAGGAAATGAAAGCTTTAGTAATTTAATTCTAATATTAAAATACCTTTGAAAGAATCTTAAATAACTGAAGTCCTTTGGGTCTTCTTTTTGCTGAACAAAACTAGCCAGGCATCATAACCATTCAGTTGTTAGGGTAACGTAAAGTTAACGCCATTAAGCCAAAATAAAACTGTTGCATACCCAAAAGGCGCAACAAAATTCAATTGTCAATTTAATGGGCCACAAATCGTATTTGGCCATCATTATCATTCTCACCCCTGTCGTCAGTTGTTTCGCCAAAAAAAAAGCTAAGATTTTCTCTTTTACGCCTGCACAATTTATCTTCATTGAAAAGAAAGTAAAAGAACCACCATGTTGAATGGAAGCGGCTGTGGCTTTCAATTAGAATAAGCCCAAAAGGAACAGGCCACAAAAAAAAAAAAAAAATAAGAAAAAATAAAAAAACATGACGGCAAAGAGATATAGAAAATGGACTTGAAAAGCACGTGCTTTACATATTACAAAATTGATTTCAGACAGATGTTTTCTGGTTCGTTGAATGGTCCTAACCAAGAAAAAAAAAAAGGTTTTTTTCAAGTCAAAATGCCCGCACACACACACATTAACCACAATCTGTGGTTGGTTTAGGTCCGTTCTTTTTTTCTTCTTCTTCTTCTTGTTCTTTTGTTGGCCTTATGAATTTCAGTCACGTTTAGCATTTAATGGGTATTGAAACATGGTCATAAAAATGTTTCACTCTTCAAATATCCGATGAAAACTATAAACTCATCATATACAACACAACAAAAGGACACCGAATTATAATGCAAAATGAAACAAATATGGTAAGAGAAATGTGAAAAGTGTGAAGAAAAAAAAGTGGGAAGAGGAAAACGAGACGGCGTTGCGACCTAAGTGAACTTCTTTTTGTTAGCCAAAAAACTTTTTGCTGAAAGCTTTTCACGAATTTGATATAGGTTTACTAGAATCGATGGCTTAATTCAAGTTGACTAACAAAAAAAAAAAAAAAAAAAAAAATAGAAACGAAAGAGAAAAGTTCAAGGACTTGATGACTAATGGTTGCTAATGTCCTGTGGTCATCATTTCGACTTAAAAATTCTATTCACACTCAAGTGTCAAGTCATTTAATTGTCTCAAAATGGTCATTTGACACATTGCCTCAAATGTCATTAAATACAATTACCAAAAAGAAAACGAAACCTGTCCACCCGAACCAAAATTTACTACAAGCAGAAAAAAAAAATGTGGTAAAAGAAAGTAACACAAATTCACATTGGGCAATTTATACGCAATCCTCAGACGGCTAGACGCTCAATGCAAATAAATGAGTCTCTGCCCACGACCCGAAAAGCAGTAAACTGTGGAAAAAAAAACAAAAAAAAACAACAAAAAGAGAACAACCCAAATGATTGGTAATGCAAAGTTCAAATGCTCAACACAACAAAGTAATTTCTTTGCGTGTGCCAGCACACAAAAATTGGAAAACATAAAATTAACAATAAACAAAATACAAATTCTTCGATTTACAGGGTACAAAACTAAAGGTGGTTATAGCCGAACAGTGGAACAACAACTACACATACATGCAATCATGTAATTAGATAAGAGAATCTTAAAAACTATTAGACAACAACATTTGTTGGTTGTAATAGTTCTATACAGTTGTAGTTTTATATATTCAATTGAGGTAGGGCATTTAAAAATCACATTAATTGACTTTAATCGCTTGAAAACTCTCAAAGTGTAAATATTTAACAGTAATCGATGAACCTGCAGTAAGAGTAAATATGCAAATAAATTTCATTTGTAATTAAAAGAAAACCAAAATCATACGCAAGCAAAAGGTAAAGAGAGAGAGTAGAAAAATAAAAACAAATACTACAAGCATTCCCTATTTTTGTTTGCTTTTGTGCAAAAGAGTGAGCAGCTGATAAAATATTTACGCTCTCCGCAACACTTTCCGATCAACTCTCGGCTGATGTGTGTGTGAGATTTACCGTTTTCTGTTCGGCCCTCGGGGGCTTTTCTGTGAGTAGGCAATTCTTATCAACTCTCCCACTCAGCACTCTAGTAATTCCCTCGTGGCCATTGCTCAGATTACAGTAAGAGGAAGCTAGAAAATGAGAGAGTAACTCTCCCACGCTAAAACAGCTACGCTAACCTAGGCAGAGTAAGCTGCTGACGCTGCCGCTGCAGCTGCGATCGTTCATTGTCTCTGCTGCGTCTCTGCTGACATAATTGTAGCAGTAAAATTAATTCTAGGTCAACAATATTGTTAAATTAAACAAATATTGATAGTAAACAAATTATATTATAATTACTTAAGCCTTTGCTATTGTTTTTTAGACAATACTTTGTTGTAGAAATCTACTGCTGCTTATACAATAGCAGTTTAACAATAACAAAATGCAACACTTGCAATTTCTTTATGTAGAAAAAAGCTTATTCTTCTAAAAAAACTAACATTACATTTCCATAAGTGAAATATTTATGTTTCCTAAATTTACATTATTATATAAATATTAAATTTTACTTACTATCAAGATAAACAAACTTTTATTAAACAATTCTGTAGTAAGTAAAACACTGCAAATATTATGCGCACTAAAGTCAGCTAATTTTTATTACCCAACACTTAAACGACACTTTCTATGTAGTAAAAAAAGAGTAAAAAAAAAAGAGAAACAGTAATTTCGGACTAGTCATTTATTTAATGCATTAAGGTATAAAACAGAGAGAAACAGCTGAGATGAATTTTTTGTCTACAGGATTCAAGGATGGCAAATTACTTGACCTGATCAAGAGGGCAAATAAGCTAAAACAACAGACTGGTAAATCGTAAAAGTGAGTTGCCTACCAAATAGCCAAAAACCACTTTAATAAGCAGATTAAAAATCAGCCGACGACCTGAGGACCTAATTAGTCTTTTGTAATTAATCCAAGGACTAAAAACTTAAAGCTAAGTACAAAGTTACAGCAGTCAAAGGACAATTAATAATTGATATAGAAAGAATGCCAATCAATATATATATAATAAGTATTTTGTACTTCGATTTCAATTTCTTTTTTATAACTTTGTTTTTTAGCACCTTTCCAAATTGGCTCACTAAACGGGCCAAGAACTGTGCAGAATATTACCATAAATTTAGCAATGCGAAAATATTAGTGTGCTTGTTATTTGGCCAAGGCAAATACTAAGTGAAACATGGTCATAAAAAGTCAGACATAAATGTTGCGAAAGGGGCAAAACGAAAAAAAAAAAATTTGCCAACACAGCAGCATCTAACAACATTTTAACCCCATTTTACCCCTACCAATTTGCTCCCTAAACAGACCCTAGATAATAATACGTAGGTTGAGGTGCCCCAAAAAATAAAAAAAAATAAAAAAAAAAGAAAAACAAATATGGTAGAAAGTAAAATATAACCCTAAACAACAAACTAAAAGGCAAAAAAAAAATAAATATATAGAAAGAAAAAAGAGAAAAAAAAAAAAACATTTCAAGTGGCTTTGAGTTTCATTTGCCAGGCACAACCAGAAACAAATATTGAGAGAGTGCCACAGATCCAAAACGGACATCTGCTACTATATACACACACACACACATATATATATATATATATATATATATATGCGAAATGAAAGCTTTGGGTAAAATTGTTTATTATTTGTATATTTACGGCTTGTTGAAAGCAAGCAACAACATTTCCTCACTCTCTTTTTTTTGGGTTGGGTCGTCCTCATCTCACAAAGAGAAAGAGAGAGAGAGAGAGAGAAAGTAGAGAAGCAATAAATTTTGTTTAATTTTCATTTAACTAAGATGATGAGTTCACTATACCCCAGCCTCTTCTTACACTCCCCCTCTCTTCTGTTAAGTTCTCTCTGTGGCCCATTTGCTTTGTAAAACTAATTGAAGACATGCTCTTTTTAATTAAAATTATTTCTTCAGTTGTTGCTGCTTTTCTAATTTTCTGTTTATATTTGGCGATGTTTTTTGTTTTGCAAAATTATCATTTATCTTGTCGGCCATTTGTTACATTTGCCAATCGTCCATTTCAAAAGGGGCCAAAAGGTTTTATTTTTCATAAGATTTGCTTAATTAAAGCAGCCATGGCAACAGCGGAAGAGAGCCAGAGAGAAAGTGAAAAAGAGAGAGAGAGAGAGACAGGTTGTGGGTGTGGTAAATGACAGGCTAGATAAGAGGTGGCAACCCTCAACTTTCCTTAAACTTTCAAGTGGCATCACCTTACCATTTAAGTCTCCCCCTTCCCTCTCAACAAGCATCTCTCACTTTGTGATTTAACGAGTTCGGGATTTACCCAAAAATTGTTAGATCAAGTGTTCAATCAATTGGAAATTTGAACGAATTTCATCTACAAAATGATTTATTGATGTAAACAGAAAAAAAAACGTATACTAAAAAAGAGGAAGTGGTAAAACAAGTGAAAAAACCTTTCACTAGAAACTCTTGTTATTATGTTTCTATAAAAACCAATCAAAATGTAAAATAACCAAAAAAAAAAAAAAAGCCAGAGTCATTTGAAATATTTTGAACTGTTTTGAAAACTCTTCTTGTCAATGGAATTCGGAAATTGTGCCCACAAGCAAAAAATAAAATAAAAAAAAAAGAACGGAACGGAAAACATTTAACAATTTAACCTTTTTATATGAGTTCAATATTCAGTGAATCTGCAAATGAAAGTTGTTGACTGGAAAAGTACCAAAAACAAGACACAAACAAAAAAAAATATATGTCTGAGTCTACTTTTGTTCTTTTATTTGGCTAATCAGAATTTAAAAGTACTTTAAACGAAACTTTGTAGAACTATTTCTATATAAAAAGTTTTTTCTGTGACATTGAAAAGTTTTTCCCTTGCTGAAAACTTAAATTTTCATTTATTATAAGCAAACATTTTTCAAAACTAAACAAATACTCTCACCGAAATTGGATTGCCTTAGATCTTTTAATTTTTAAGATGTTTGTATTTATACAGAAGGATGGACGTTCGTTTTTATAGAGAGATAGAGTGAGGGATAGACAGATGGACAAGACTTAATAGAATCGGTTATACTTTCTAGGCTCGCAAATGCCCGATCTGACTGATTTTTATACTTGGTCAACCTGCTTAATTAAAGAGCTTATCTACCAAGTTTCAACCATGTAGCTTAAAATTTAAGGTCTATTTCTTGCGAAGAAACAGACAGAGGTACAGATATCTGACCAATTTTATATGCAGAAAAAAAATCCTTAAGGAACATTTTTTGTTTCCCTTTAAAAATATTCCAAACAAGATTTATAGAAGGTTTTACTTGATAACTTTGTTGATATGAAAAATTTGATAAAAAATGATTTCTTTCTTCTAAAAGTAAGACTCTTGATAATTTACTTTAAACCTTAACAACTTGCCAATATATAAGACTTAATTTAAGTATCCATAGGTTTATTAAGACTCACTTTAATTTGAGATGTTTTTCTCTTTATAGGCAAAGTAATATTGGGGGTAGGTGTGGGCCATACTTATATTGGCCAGGTGATAAGTAAGATTTGATTGACAACAATGACCCAGCATGTTAATACACAATAATAATCCCTTTTGGCACGGAAATGAATTCGCTTTTGTTGTCTATTCTTCTTAACGTCCTGTTTCCTCATGCTGTTCTATATCCTGACATTCCGTGTTGAGGTTATTAGGGGAAAAATAATGATTGGAGGGGTCAATAAAACTGTTTCATGATAGCTAATTAACTTCTGTCCAACATAAAACGCTTGTACCAAAAGATGGAGAAATTTTTAGGTACATAAATAAGGATTTATGCCTTTAAGCTGGCACAGTGTACGCTATAAGTATCTGCCGACATGCAAGCATCTTATAGACATACATAAATAGATTTCATAAAGGACTCGACTTGAAGTAAAATGAGCTAACTAAAGATGGTAGGCAATTTGCCATAATGAACTGGACCTGAGATGCTATATATTTGTGCACTCTCTCTCTCTCTCTCTCTCTCCCTCTAATTCTCCCACGTGTACTTTATAGTCTTTTTGTTTGTTTCGTTTCTTCTTGTTTTTGTATTATTAAAATACCGCTTGTCGTGTGTCCTTTGAGCTTGCAAGGAGATATTAAAAAGCATCCAGCTGTGGCCGGTGAACACATGACTCTTAAAAAGCTGACGCCATTGTCTTTTTGTTTACACCCAAAAAAAAAGTAAAGGCAAAAGGCAAAGAAAAGGCAATGCCAAGTCTCTGCATTTGGCATTCAAATTTTTAAACATTTCTTTTCATTGCTTTTGACTGCCGCTCTTTTTTTTTGGCTTTTATTCTTTGATGTTTAAGTTTTAATGTCCGAGTCTAGATAATAAAACTTTCAAGACATTCCAACAGCCACGCGATAATATGTGGTTTGACAAACATCCGGCCTGAAATTGTCATGAAATGGGCAAATGCCATACCCATATAAAAAGAGGGTAAACTAATCGAATGGAAAAGACAAATAAAAGAAAAGAGACAGAGAGAGAGAGAGAGAGAAGAAAAAAGTATTTTGACATACATTTTTCTTATTTCGACCAGATTGGTATGCGGTTAATCCTAGTTTCCGCCTGTTGATGAGAAAATCTTGTCTATGTGAACGCACATGTCTTGGCATTTAAGTCAAATTGTGGTCCAAATGGGCAAAAGGCATCAACAGCACTAAAAATACCCTAAAACTGAAAAGGAAGCTCACACCATGTTACCAAGGAAACTATTTTCGTTTCAGTCTAACAATGTACACATTGGTATCGTTAATTTTCCACATCAATCCATATTTTCACATATGTTTCACATACTTTTTTTCACTTTTTCCAGCATCACCATAGAAACGAAAGAAATTTGTAATTTAAATTTTGTTTTAATGCATTTTAAAGGTTTCCATGCCAGACTAATAAAATAATGCGATTTTTAAAATCAGAAATGGCAAAAGAAACAATGGAAAGGGAACATCTTTCTAAACTTTTATCAATTTTTATTTAATTGACGCTTAAATTTAAATTTTATAAGATTTGAGTAAATTGTTTAAAAACGTTTAGCTTGAATATCATGAAAATAATCATAGGAACAACGAAACTGAAACATTATCTAAATATATTTTAGGGTGCCACTTTCCTAGTTGCCTATAAAATAATTTTACTCTTTTCGTCTTCTAAAAGTATTTGCAAAAATAATTATAAAATTTACATAAAAACTTTGGAACTGGAACATTACATTTAACTTCAACGCTACAACTAGCACCTAAAGTTAGTTTGGTTACAAACTGTTTTATGTATTTCTAAGAGTGAGCGATATTTTAATTAATTAACCCCATTAAAACGATGGAAGCGGAACATAAACCTTAAGTATTTGAACGTCAATCAACTTTAAAAGCTCAGATAATAAAAATATAATAGAAATTTATAAATTTCGAGATTGTTTCTCTTAAAATTGTCCTTTTACAACGATGGGAACGGAACCCGATACAAAAAAAATTAGTTTGTTCAAATGTATAAGTTTCTTTAAAAAAAAGAAACGATGGAAGAGGAACATAAACTAGAAATATTCAAATATTAATTTCGTGTTTCTTTGGTAACTTGCTAAAAACTTAGATTTGTAAACTTTCTTTACACTTCAGTAGCAAAAACACTCCACTAAATGTTAGAAAACTAATAAAAATATTCAAAATTTTCAAGCTCAAATATTATGCTGCTATCCATTAATTATCGATCAATATATATTTTGACACCTGACACAGAAAAGTCGTAAAATCTGCCATAAATATTATACAACACAAATTCCAAAACAATTTTCAAAAATCTCAACATCAATCAATCACTTGGCTAGTTTTGAATTTTTGTTTATTGATAATTATTGAAACGATAGAAAATCTGCCATGAAAATATTGAAAAAGAAACAATTGAACTTCAAACGTCAATCAGCTGTTTTCACTCTGAAAAAAAGAACATTCGTTCCACAAGTCTGACGTTTAGTTCATTGACCAATTTTCTGTCGAATGTTCAAACAAAAAGTTTTTAAACTCATAAAACAAACAGCAAATTATAAAAAGTTAAAAAGTCATTTAATAACTATGAAGAATGCATAATAAATTTCGACATTAATTTGTTTTGTTTTATAAACTTTTTTTCTACCAAAACTCTTGGAATCACTTTTAAAGCTTACATTTTGATAAAGTATGTGGAATTTTGGAAAAAGAATTTGTTAATGTATAATATTTAAATCAACATACATAAATATTGAGAATTTTCAAAGAAAAATGAACAATCACTTTTGCCTACCCTCAAGAGATTTTCTTTACTTTTCTTCTACTAAACAATGCATATAGCAATAAAATATTTAAACAAGGAAAATATATTTATAGCTTTTGATCAGCTCGTAAAGATATATAGACTAGGTAAGATATTAATTGTAATAAAAAATGTTTAATATAAAGGAATTTTTTGCTTTTCTTTTTCTAGATGTTTGCCCAGACAGCGAGGTCAAACAAAACGTTTGTTTGGCTTTTTTCGCCTTTGCTATATATTTTTGTTTTCCCTTAACTCTTGTTTGTCTACCTTGTACTCCCACGTGGCGTATACGCATTATTATTTCCGTTTTTCATGAATAGAAATATCTATATATATATATACATATATCGATATGTGTTTGGATTGTATAGATACTTACATATATATACTTAGTTCTCGTGAATTTGTTATTGGAGTGTGCACTGTGATTGCTACGTTTATTTATTTTCTGCGCAATCGTCTATTTGTTTTTCCCAACTTTTTGTTCCTTTAGTCTCTGCACTCTGCTTCTCCTCTCCTCTCCTCTTCTTACCACTATCTATTATTTCACTGTGCAAAGTTTTCACAATTGTTTATGACCATTTGTAGTAGCCAATTAGCTATTGACTTTTGTGCTCTAAATGTACAGCCCACAAATTATTGAGGCCAATTATGTTGGGTGGGAGGGGAAAACCAAACCATTTATCACTTTCCAGCTGCCAATTAGAAGATTAACAATGCTTGGTAAGCAAATTCATGATACAAAAAACAACAAAAAAAAAGTGTGTAATAAAACTTAATTTGTTTTACATATTCATATCTTTGGTAAGTTTGGTAAACAAATCATCGTATCTACAATTTAACTATCATCAATCATATTCACAACTCACAGAATTTCATCCTAAAAACTGTCACTTTCAGGCATTTTTATTAGAATTAAAATCAATATATGTAACCGGAAATGAAAATAGATTAGCTTATCTAGTTTGTATCCTGTTTTATTAATTATCTTCCTGTTTTCGAAAATTTTTAGTACTATTTAAAATCCTCTCTAAAAAAACAAAATGAAGTAAGGAAAACAAAGTATTTTCTTTGCATAACTCAAACTCATGACTTGAAATTAGATCTGGCAACCCTCTCAGTTGAACAGCTGTTACTTGCAGAATCTTAAATTGATATGTTTTCTTCTTTTTACTTAAAATTCTTCAAGTTCCTTCATTTGTAATAAATCTTAGCAAATGTTTCACATAAGTGCGAAAATATTTGAAATTAGAAAAAATCAATTAACACAGCAATTTGAATAAATCTTTATTTCAGTAATTTATTCTTTCAGATCTCTTTTCTTTGTTCTTTACTGAAATAAATTTTTATTATATTATTTGAGGTTAATTTATTCGGAAATAATTATTTCATTAATTAAAAAATAATGCCTTTTATATTTTTCAATGTAAATGTTTTGCTTTTAGACTTTTATACTAAATAATTTGTTTAGTTTTTCTTATAATTAAATTTTATAAAAACTTTTTTTCATTTTTTAATCTTTATATTTAATTTTACTTTAAAATTTTGAGTTTCATATTTTATTTAAAAATTAAATACTTTATTATTTTTTACTTTTTTATTATTAAATTAAATAAACTATTTTTCTTGATATTTATTTGATTTTATTTTGATTTATTTTATTTCATTTCATATTCACAATTTAGAATTATATTTTAAAGTATTTTTTATTTTACTCATAATTAAAATTTATAATTTATTATTTATAGATTTTATTTATTATTTTTTGATGTGCGTATAAATTTTATTTTAAAAAAATTGAGTTTTACAATTTTATACTTTATTTTATTTTAAAATTTAATATAAAAATTTTATTTTGATAGTTATTGATAATTATTCATATTTTGATTTTTTTATTTAATATTATTTTACAATTTTGTACTAATTTATTTCTCATTTAAATTTTCTAATAATTATTTTTAATTTTTGAATTTTTTGAAAATTTTGTAATAAATTATTGTTAACCTATTTTTAAGCTCAAGTTATGAGTTTTCAATTTCAATTCGATTCTTTTCGAGATTTAAAATAAAGGATTTGCGTTCCACTTTTTATAATTCCCAAGATTTATAGATCTGGCAACACCAAAACCTAACAGCTGTTTAATTTCTACGTCAAAATTTAAACTTGGTAAGCAAAAAAAATTTATTATATAGTTTCTATTAATAAAACTAAAATTTTGAGAACGTTTCAAAAATAATCCATAGGATTAGAAAATTGAATATATAATTCTTTGTTTATTTTTAATGTAGGTCAAGTTCAAAATATCTTCTAGAGATTAGCAAGACCTTGAATATTACATTGATGGACATTGTTCTCAGTTTTTAATTTAAATTCCAATTTGTTTTTTAAAAGACCTACAAATTTTCTCAATTTAAATGGTCTATGTTGTTATTTAATCTTTGCCAAGTTCTTAAGAATTTCATTTAGAAATGAAAAACTGATGCAAAATTTTAAATTCATACTTTTTCTTTTAAGTTCTTAAAACTTTACTAATATTAAATTGTAGATGTAAATAAATTAAAAAATATTTTAAGTCCTTTTTCAATTTGAAAATTTTTGAAAATATAACACCAAAAAATTCATATTCAGAATAACACCAATCAGTTTTTAAAAGTTTCTAAAACTTTTCAAAATTATATTTAAGTTTGTAAAGCACAAATTTTGTATTCAATTTTTTGTTTTTAATTTTTCAAATCGAATTATTTCTATACAATTAGATTACCAAATTGTCTTATTTGGAATATTTTGAAATTCGTTTAAATTTTCGTATTTTTTGTTTCTAGTTCAAATTCTCACTTTCTATCCGCAGGCGACTTCCTTACGCGCGCGTTGTTGTCGTTCGACTGACTGCAAAATATTTCGAAATAAAAATATATGGCGCCAAATTCCACAACATTCCAATGATATCGAATTGAGTTCGAAATTGTGGAACGATTACTAGCCGGCTAAACGGCGCCTGCGCCAATAAGTAAACAATAGTCAGCTGTAGTTTTCTCCTCTTTTTTTTTTTAACTTAAAAACAAACTTTCATTGATGGGCCTAACACACACACACACTTACACCCACCAGCCAGTACATTGTATAAAGCTGTGCGTAAAAACGCCTTTACAATGTATTTGTGTATGCTTGAGTGTGTGTTGTTGTGGGCGTGTAAGAGAACCAATCAAAAAATTTCACTCCCACAATGGTTTTTTTTTTATCATATTTTTTATATTTTTTTAAATGATTTGTCAAATTTTTGCCTTAAGCAAAAAAAACAAGCTTCAAGTTAAGCCTTCAAATAAAATTGAGTCCTTTTTTCTATTTTTTTTCCCCCGATTTCTTTTAAGGAGTTCATTGTAACGCCTTTTGCATGTCACGTTGGGAACACAAACAGATGCTTTTGTAGTGCCTTGCCCAATGAATTTCGCATTATTTTCACACACTTCATTACCATTTATTTCACACACACGCACACACACTAAACCCACACACGCGCACGCACACACAGACACACACACACATACTTATCATAGACAACAGACAACAACTGAAGATGTTCACATTCTATAGGAATATATATTTTGTTTTGACATCGGAGGCGTTTTATTTTTCCTTAGATGTCAAATGAATAAATATAGAAAAAAAAAAAAGAGTAAATAAACTCTTTCTCCAATCAAAGACAATATAAAAAAAACAGTAAATATATATATATATATATATATATATATATATATGAATTATTTCCAATACTTTGAATTGTTAAGTTGTATAAAAAAAAATCGCCTTAAATTGTTTTAAAAAGGTTTAAGCAGGATAATCAATGGAAAAGGTTTAATTATTAAATTTTTTTCGTGAAAAGCGTACCCCAAAATAGGATTCTACAAAGAATTCTAAGAAAATTTCACCATGAAACTATGTCTCTAAAAGGACTTTCTAGCCTCCGCTGAGAAGGATGAAACTTGCGGGTTTGGGTTTTTTACATATTTAAGGTATTTTAAAACTTACACATTTTTCAGTCAGTTTGGGCTTAATTCTAATTTATTTTTCTTACAAAAAATTTTATACAATTTTTTGTCTTTCGATTAAACATGTATTTTTGTTTTTAAATTAACGAATTGTGCAAAATAAGCTATATCCTGATGCTCACTTAAGAGAGTGTCTGAAAAGTGTCTGTATTTTTTAAACGAATTTAGCTATAGATCTGAAATTTGAAATGTATATTTGGATCCATTTTAGAAGTTTGGACAACTTCACAAAAGTGGGCGTGGCAGTAAGGTGGGTGCAACATATACAAAATATAGTTTTATTCAACTTAAAAATATTCATCAAAAATTGTAACATTGTGAAAAAGTCAATAAAAAGTTATATATATTTTATTTCTTTACAAATTTTAAATAAGCCTATTTAGAATTTAGATAAATATATTCTTCAATCGAAAAACCACCCTACATTGTCAGTTCTTAAAGTCTACGTGCTCTTATGTACTACATGTGAGAAGCGAGGAGGACAGTAGTATCTATGACATCTATGAGAATCAAGGAGGACAGTAGTGATTGGGTTTCACATTGAACATACGGGACTCTTATGTACTATATATGAGATTCGAGGAGAAGAGCATTATTGCTACAGAGAGCTCTAATAATATCAGGTATATATATTTTTTATCAGCATTAATTAAAATTTAGCATACTAATCAAAGCTATAAATTTTGATTGAGTTTATTAGTAACGATTGCCCTAGCATAAGTGCCTAAAATAAGTAACAAAATTAATTTCAATTTTCTACAATAAATTTTTACAAATCTTGAAAAACAATAATTAGAATAAATTATATTATTAACATATCGTTTACATTTCGAATTAAAAACTGAAGTTCCTAAAAATATAGTTTTTAAGAAAATATTTAACGTTATTTCATTTTTATTAATTCACAACACAAGAAGTACAACAATAAAACTCTTACAAAATTTAACATTAAAAAAAAAAAACAATTTTCATAAACAAAAAATGTTAACAATTTAAATACAATTGATTTGATTTTATTTACAAGAATACCTAACCACTGTGCATTAAAAACACAATAGTGTAGCATACTTTAAGGCATAGCTTAACAAAGGGCAAAGTGTCTCTTAATTTCATTTTAAGAGCACAAAACCATATGCTCTTCAATTGTTTGCCACAAAGTACAAAAAAAAGGTAAACAAATACAAAACTTGATTGAAATGAAATTAAAATTGAAAGTAAAGTTGCATTGAAAGCTACCCAGATACAACAGAGAGCAAGAGAGCATCTGTTAAGTCGCATGGTGCTGTTGCTTAGTGAGAGCAATACTGTTGCTGCCCTCTTTTTGACTCTCTCTCAATTTGCTCTACACTGGAGAAAAATTTCATATTTCTTGTTTTGTGTCCCTCTCTCTCTCTCGCTCTTTGAGTCTTAACAGTAACAAATGTGTCTTAACAGAAGCCAACGTATTTACAGCCCAGTCACATTTCAGACGTCGAGCATGAATTACGCGCGTGCACTCCCTTAACGGAATTTTCAAAACTTCTATAATGCAAAAGCACGCCCCAAAACGTTTCGCGCGCTAAAAACAAAAAATCAAAAAAAAAATATATTTAATTAACATAATACAAACACTTTGCACACACTAACAACAACAACTGTAACGGTAACATATAAGTTCTTAATGAAAAATAAAACAAATTAACTAATCAAATAATTAATAAGTCAAAGAGCAAAATCTAAATATAGAAAAAAAAAATCATTTATATATTTGTGTGCTATAGGAAAATTATATTTATTTTTGTTGTTGTTGCAAATTAGATGCCCTCGATTTGATATGGCCCAATATGTGAGGGTATAGCCAGCGAATAACGGTAGTATGGGTAAGGGAACTAAAAACGAGAGCATCATCAAACAGTTTTAATTTATATAGCCGAATAAACAACAACTACAAGAAATACAACACATACACACACACACACACACACACTGTTCCTTGCAGTCGTTTTTGCGTATGTATGTGCGTTCTCGCGTGCCTCGGATAAAACACAAAAAAAAAAAAACGCGTCAAGTGCGTGCGGAAACTCAATAATCATCACCTGAATGAAATCGCGGCGGCCTACGACAACGAGACAACGGTATAAACAACAACAACAACAAATAACTAAGAGAAAAAGAAAAGAAATGAATGTGAAATAAAAATGACGACACAATATCGAAAGACAGAAATTTTAACATAATAATAATATATTAACAGGCATATCAAAACCAACCCACAACAACCAACAACAACAAGAGACATTTTTGAGTATTTACAGAGTATATAGAAAGATATACTTAACAAATTATAAAGATATATATATATATACAATAGTAACATCGTTTTGATCCACGTCATCATCATCAATAGGAGCAGCAGCAGCAGTAGGCATATCAAAGGCCAAAAAGAAAAAAAAAAGGAATCAAACAAGAAACCAGGCCAACTTACACCCATACACACACACACACACTTATAGCAAGGACAGCAGGAAAAGCTTCAAGGACATCCACATGCTGGTCAAGCTGGTCTTGTATTAAATATTTAACAATCAACTTCTACAACAACAGGCAGCCAATATCTCTCATTGATTAGTTTCCATGTAAAAGCCAATAGGAACAACGGCAACAACAACTACAGCAACACGACAACTACAACAACAATATCAATCAAAAAGGAAAATGGCTCGACGCAAGGGCAGCGGTCGAGGGAGTAAGTAAATTCAATCTATACTTTAGATATATACTAATTAATGAAAAAGCAATTCAAAAAAAAGAAAAAAAAAAAACCTTAAACGAATACAAAAAATTTTGTTCGCATTTTGTGCGGAACGGAAATTAGATACATAAGCTCAAGGCCAGTGAGCTTTTAAAGAAAGGATTTTCAATTACAACGAAGTAGCATATGGCAGGACCTACACTGCGATATATATGTATATATATATATACACAGAAGCCCATCAAGTGAAAGGGTTTATAAAATATGCAGAAAAACATGAAAAGTTCTACAAAGTGAAAATGCAACTATGTAGCTCAAAAAACAGAGAGAAAAACGAAGAGTCGAGTGGTTTGCAAATTTTATGGGGTGAGGTGAGATTCTTGTGTGAGCTATGTATGAAAAACGATGGGGGCGAATGATTTACATTAAAATTCAACAGAACTTTACTATTTCTATCTTTTATACCCTTACCACAAAGAAGAAAATAAAAATCAAGCAAGCACAAGTGGTTGGTACCCTGTACCTGTAAGTAGAAGAACATTATAACATCAAACTTCCTACCAAAGCTGTCTCAGCACACCATCTTGGTCAGTCTTATCGACCAATGTTGCATTTATAGGTATATCTCCGATATTTATGGTCCAATTTCAACAAAAAAAATTTAGTCAGCTCATAGATTTTGGGCATATTATTTGGTGTTCCGAAGAAGAAAGCCTAAACTTTAATACAGCTCTGTGTATTTGCTTTTTTTCTAAATTACAAAAGCGAAAGTGGGCGTGGCAGAAAGACAAACAAACTTAATTTGCGTAGACACTAGATGAATGTTCCTAGCAAATTTGGTTGTCCTAGCTCTTATAATCTCTAAGAACTAGGCATTCATATGAACAGACATATTTACAAATCTCAAAATGGAATATATATTCTTTATGTGTTCGCAATGGCTTCCTTTTGCCTGTTACAACCATTTTAGTGACCTTCCTTAAGTACAGGGTACAAACATAGAGTATTTCTTTAGAAGTTAACGAACTGTAAATTTAGCATGAAGTTTTAATTAAGAAAGAAGTTGTATGTAAGTCAAGTGATTGAACATGAAAAAACATAGGTTCTGTTGTATAGTAAACATGAAAGATCTACAGAATCTAGAAGCTATGTTATAAGTGACGAAATATGAATAAAAATTTCTTAAAATTCCATTGTTAAAAACTACCTAAAAACCATCTTCTTTTAGTCCTACCCTACTAAAATTTTTCATATAGCTCACATATTGCATTCTACGAAATTTATATAAAATTTAATCATATCGTTCGTCGACTTCATAGAGCTACCATAGAAAACGCATGTTTTTTAATGCTTAAAAAAACAAGTTTTCTGAAACGCCATCTATTTTAATTTAAATACAACGTAATATTTGTTTTAGATATTCAGCATATATGTACATAAAATTTAGCGCAATATAAATATAAAAATTCAATGGAAAACTTATGTTTTTAGAATGTCGAAACTTGTTTTCAACGACTTTAGACCAAGTCAAATGCTTAAGAGTGAATCATTTCCTAATTAACATACATAGATTTCTATATATATTCAATAATATCAAAGCAAGTGTATTTAAAAATTCAGTGTGATTCCTGCTTAAGCTTAGCCCTTTGGTTTTTTCTCTATTTGTGTACAAAGGTACTTGTACTTGGGCAACCCCTTTAACTATAAGTTACATTTTTCGCTTTTGCCTCTTTTACATTTATTTGTGCCACTTGCTAATAGCAAAAGAGCGATAGAGAAAGATAGATAGATAAAGAAAGAGAGGGAATAAGAGACGTTGAATAAAACATGAAACGTACAGCGTCAGTTACATTTCATTACAGAGAAACCCCCACATCATTTTCACTACACCACCCCCCTCCCCACCCCATTTTCAATCGCTCACATTGCTTTCAACCTCTCATGCCCCGGCAACAACGAAATCACTTTTATCATTTTCAGTGTTGTGTGCGCGCCTCTCGCAAATGTTGGGGATTCCCTTACGTAATCCCCAAGCGCTCACACAACACAACACAAAAGGCAAACAAACAAACAGACACATGCACAGAGAGTAAAAGAGACAGCGGGAGAGTGAGAGAGAAAGAGAACGAACGAAAAAGAGAAACAAAAAAAAAAGAAAGAAAACAAGCTGCCAGCCTGCCCGGCCTCCACCTCCTTCTCCTAACCACCTTCGAAGCTAACCCCTCTCACCCCTTCTCTGTAACCCATGTAATGGCCTGAAAATCAAGCTCCATGAACTTTTTGGCGTTCACCCACACAGAAAAAGAAAAAACTTGTTGACAGACACACACACATACACATATATACACAATAAGAGAGAAGAAGAAGGAGAATTTGTGTGACAGAGTAAGAAATAGATACAGATACATAGACCAAAAGATACTTTGCATTACTTTGAGTCTGTTAGACAAGTTGCCGTTGCCCTGGCTAAGTTGTTGTTGCTGCTGCCGTTGCTGTTGCTTGAACTTATTAAAAAAGACTTTGTTGCAGGAGGCGGCATTGCTCTTAGAGTATGCCTCACTGCCCACACACACACACACACACACACACCTCACACCCTACACACCATACACACCATCAATAGCACCAGCACGCTCTGTGTATCTGTAAGTATTTCAAAGATACAGTGGTAACCAATGCCAACGGAATGATATCAATTGCTTAATCAATCGATTAATGATGATAATAGTCTATTAATTATGTTTTTTTTTTTTCTATTTTGGTTTTAATTACTGTGGGTGGTGCAACAGAATTTATGAGTCGGATTTCGTTTTAAACTTAATTGACTTTAAACAAGTTGGATTTAAAGTTTATTTAAATTAAACAAATTACTTTTAAAGTTTATTGTTTATATGCCAAAGTTGCTAACTCTTTTGTTATTTAACTAATTTTATTCTTATTTAAATACTATAATACTAATTTTACTTTATTTTCTATATTTTTAATGCCTGAGCTATAGTTGCCAGACTGTACGTTTCTTCCTAACTCTCTAACATTCCTTTTCGTACTTAAATTTTATTGTCTTAAGTTTGAGATGCCAGACTTGTATTATATATTCTTTTATAGTTTAATATTCCAATTTATATAACTTTTTACAACTTTACCAGTTACCATGGTGATACTCTTGATTTTTGATTGTATCGCTTTAAAATTTGTTGCTAGAGTTGCCAGTTTGTTCATGGTCATCATATATCATATCAGGAAAATATATCCTTTTTAAAAGTACGCCATTCTTTTGCTTTATAAGTTTTTTTTAATAAAGAGAAGGCTTTATTTTTATCTATTTTAAATATTTTATTAGCTTACTAAAGTTTTTCGATGATAGGATTCCTCTGTTTTTCTAAAAAAAAAAATGTCATTTGTGCTTTGAATACTGTACTTAAAAGTAGTTTCCCCGCTAAAGGCAAGAAACGGCATAAAACACAGTTTCTTAATCCATAAGTTCTCCTTTAAAACTAATTTATTAGCCTAAACCAGAATTGCCACACTAAGCCACGGTTAAGAGGATATGTTCTTTTCCTTGCTTTCAGATATTACAGTATACTAGTAAAAAAGATAGCGTTGCCAGACCTTTGCTTATTCTTCTCATAATATATAATAGTAACCAAGCTAGCGTTACGAAACCTTTTCTTCATATAAAACTGTAATAGCAACTAATCTAGCGTTACCAGATCTTCTCCTAATATAAAACTATAACTAGTGTTGCCAGATCTTTGCTTATTCGTCTCCTAATTAAAGTCATATCTCCATCAAATTTCCTATATTGTGGTAGGCCAATTGTAAGTTCTCTAACGTGAGGTTTAACTGTAACTGACTTAAGCCTAGCAAGCGCAACATGTTCAAAACGCGCCCGTTGACTCGCTTATCTCCCCCCTGGCGTCCAACCCTTCTTTTCCCTCTTTGTAATCCCCTTCCGTCCGAACACTTTGGTCGTCTCACTTGGCTACGCCTTGACTTGTTTGGGTTTTTGGCTTGGAAACACTTAAGCTGGCTTTGGTTTCGCCTCTGTCTCTTTGCCACTGACTCTTTGGCTATGACAGTGCTCTGCCTTTGCTTATGACTTTGTTATAATCGTGCCCTCTCTTTTAAACTCTCTGTCTCGCTCGCTCTCTCTCTCTCTCTCCATATCTTTGTCTCCGTTTTTGCTTTTTTCATTTGTGTCTCTCGTCATCTTGCCGTTCTGTGTCACTAAACTACATCAGAATGAAAACAGACTTTGCCTACCTCATACACCCACCCATCCAGTGGCCACCTGCCACCCTCTACCCCCACTTGTGTATGTATATACCCCGCTCGTTCTACTTCTGGGAAATTCCTTTTCTTGTGTTATTTATTACATTTCTGTTACCTTTTTTTTTTTTGCCTTCCTTTTTTGTTTTGCTTTTCTGTATTTCGTTTCCTTTGGCAAAAGTTTTTCCTCTATGTTGGTATTTTATTTTCATTTTTTTTTCTTTTTTTTTTTTTTGTTGATTGTGTGATTCACTTTGTAGAAGAAGTAGTTTCTGCAACAAAAACAACAATTGGCGAGGGTTGATTTTAAAAGCAATTAGGGAGGAGAAAAAATAAAAAGCTTACATAAGGGGTTTGGGGTGAAGGTCTAGGTGTGGTTGTTGGGTTGTCTAAACTCAAGTTATGGCTGAAACTGTTGAGCCAATTTGTCAATTGGTCAGGAAAAACAAACTTAAGTGAGTGAGTCAGTGTGAGTGTGTTTACGGAACGATTGAAATGTTCTAGGAATGACGAAATTTTTGATGGAAATAAGTGTTTCCTGTTAGTTAACAGAGAACTGTTAAAGGAGCCTTAAAAAGGGGTTACAGTTCTGTAAAAGGTTTCTTAGATAAAGAAGGGACTTGGGAAAGGTTTTAAAAGCTAATGATTTACTATGTGATCTATGAATTATAAGGAATGTTATATATACCAGTGTAACCTTATAAAAGAGATCAGAATAGATCAAATAAAGTAATAACTAAGGAACACGTGGATTGTAAGATTCCTATTCCTATAAGACATTATATATTGAAATATTAATTTAGAGGATTCAGATGTAGAAAAATTATAAATAACTAGATTCTATAACTGACCTAAAAGACTGAACTTTATATATATAAATATATAAATATGTATGAACTTAAGATTATATTAAAATTCTGTTATATCCTTTTAGAAAAATCCTCAAGAAAAATCATTTTTCTCTCATTCTCATTTCAAATAAACTTAAACTCTTTAAAAGTTCAGAAAATATTATGATATATAGCTACAAGCGATTTTAAGTATGACCCTAAACAAAAGGTTCCTATAAACCAAAACTTAAACAGTTCCTTTAGTAAAAAGATTACCTTGTAATACTTTTAAAAATTTAATTCTTAATAAGATCTCTTACCACAAAATCCAAAAACTCATCTTCAGTAAAACTATAACTTAAAAAACTCAATCACAAATAAAAATCTCCTAAAAAAGTTTTCTTAAACAAAAACTTAAAAACAACTTGAAAGTAATTTATCATTTAACACTTTCTATTCATAATTCTCTTCTTTTTTGTCGGTTTCTATTTTAACTATAAGCCAAAGCTGAAAAAAGAATATATAGAGAAAACTCTAGAGAATCCTTGTTTTCCTGCCATTTCACTGAAGCCACGCCCAAAAAATTTACAACCCAAATTCCTTTTCACTCCCCTTGCACACAGAAAGCCACTAAAAAGGTCAGGACACAGAAGTCTCAAAAGTGGCAACACAAAAAAAAAAGGAAAAAACAAAACACAAAAGGTAAAAACAAAATAAAATCCTGGCTAAAATAAAACCTCATACCTGAACAAAAGAAATATATATACATCCATATATATCCACCTTCCTACCTAACTACAACATTAACAAAAATAAATAAAAAAAAAAAAAAAAAAAAATAAAAACAAGAAATTAAGGGAAAAGTTTGGTGGGGCCAAAAAACACACACACCCATACATACGAAGGTATATATATTTCTATATATATGTATATTTCCCCCCCAATGCGCCCTTCTTCTTGTGCCACGTCAAAGTCTATGAAAGCCGAGGGCTTCCCCAAATGATAAAGTTTTATTTGCTTTTTTGCGGGCTCACATTGAATTTTCTGGGCCACACACAGGCCCACAAAAGGAAAGAGAGCAGGGAAGAAGGGATGGTATGGTAGGAAGAAAAGGACGTCAAGCAGGACGACTCATAATAAAACGTACATTGAACGTGATAATGATGCTGACGACGACGATGATGATGCCCATCTCTGCAGCCAACAGCAGTCAGTTGCCACAGAAACCCCGAACATTAAACCAAGTCAACCAACCAACCAACCACCCACAGCAACAGCTATAGGAACAGAGAAAACAGAGCATAAATGACTAAAAGATACCCTTAAAACATTTATTACTAAATAAATAAATATATTTAAAATTTTAGTATTCAATTTGTTTAAAGTTCTACAATTATTAACAATTTATCACCTGGAACTTAGTTTCTTTTGTCTAAGACCAAATGAGTTTAAGAAAACCTTACTTTAGTAAGCCATAAAGTAAGGCATTCCAATTGCTCTGAACTCTCAAAAAGATATATTTCTAAAATTTAAAGACATTATCTTTCTATTCTGATTCCAAAGAAAACTTAATTAGGATTCATTTTGAAACAAACATTTCAAAAGCAAAGTTCTAATTTTAATAAGAAAACTTTTTAAGGATTAACCGAAACAAAAACCGTTTCATTTATATCGGTATTACTTCAAAAACGATATATCTATCTAAGAGCTAAATCAATCCCAAATAAATAGAACAAAATTTGTTACTCTTTTAAACTTTCCGTTTAATCTTAAACCTTTAACAAATGTTAACCGAAACGTTGCTTTAGAACAACCGTTATATAAAAATCTATATTCCCCATAAAACATATAGTATATTCCAATAGAAAACTGAAATATATTTAATAGGTTTAGGAACTGCCAACTAACTGAATGTCCCAGGGTAACAGAAGTTTCAAATGTAAAATAACTAAGTAAGTAAAGAGAGTGACGGGGCAACTAGGAAGCAAAGAGCCTTCCACTCTGTCTCCTTTAACATTTACCTCACCAAGTGATGAGGGTGGTGGGAGGTAAAATTTGAGGGCAGGGGGCCTTGTTGAATTGTTGCTGGGGCAGAAAGTTGTTGAACAACAGCAACAACAACATGACGTTCAACGGCAACGACCGTGAAAGGCCATTTGCCTTCGATGGGTATATGTGTGAAAGAGAGGCAGAGAGAGTATAGAAAGAGAGAGACATATATATATATATATGTATGTATAGGCAAAGTGTTCTATGTATTTGTGTGTTCATTTCTGGGTGTGGGTATATACATATGTATATGTAGATGTGTTTTATGTGTGGCAAGGATAACCTAATACTAAATATTTGTTATTGCCTAAGGACATAAAGGAATTCAAATTGTTGTAACCGCTTTCAATAGGAAGCGACCGCAAAGTCGAGCAATTTTTTTACTTTATTTTTGTCTTTCTTTTTATTTAATGAAATTTTATTTTGAAATAATTTCTAAACTGTGTTAGTGATAACCTTTTCAATCGGTTCAATGCTAAATGCGGTCAATGTGTTTTGATTTTAAAAAGCACATAAAACATAATTATTTTCTATACCCTTACTATAATAAGGTGTTATGATTATTAGTTCTATTTAACTATAGCAAAAGGTTTATGTTATCCAATGGCAAGTAAGTTAAGAGATCAAAGAGATGATAAAAAGAACATTTCTATATAGACTTCTTCTTTAATACTGATCAAGACTATATATACTTTATGAAATCGGAAACGAATGTATATATCTATGATTTACTAACATCTGACCAACTGTCTCTCTGAGAGGATAAAGTCTAATATTAGAATAAGTCTTGTTATAGCATTTAATCTTCATAAAAATCTTAAGACGAGCTATATATATTTTTTGATCTTGTATTTTGAAATATTAGGAAAACTTTAGAGTATCTAATTTGCCAATTGAATGTTTTTGATTTGGCCAACAATTTGAAATACAATTTTGTTTTCGATCTGCTAAATACATTAGCTTATGCTCAGCCGATGAACCTCGACGATAAGGTCTTAGATAGGCCTGGTGGGGTCTCTTCTAGTTCTACTTCTATGCAATTTATTTAATATATATATTAAAACTTAGTAAAACATAAATGGAATATATTAAATATATATTTAAATGTAATATCATTTAGTTTTAAAATTTTTAATCCGTTTCCTATAATTTAAAAGCATTATTAAGCTAAAATCCTTTTTGAAAACTTTTTTTTATATTAAAATTAAGAAATTTTTAATTTTTAGAAATAAAAATCTAGAAGTTTGAAATAACATCTTGTTCAGATGTGGTAGCCTATATAGATTTCATCATAACATATAGAAAAAACTCATTTGGGTAAATTTGGCGATCGTGGTTGACATCTTGATCCACTCGAACAAAGTGTCCTTCTAGAAAAAGAAAATTTTTACAAATAATTAATAAGGATCGCTGATAAATGAGTTGCTTAGGAAAGATGTTCACCCAATATGGTTCGTTATGGGAGTTTTCACTGTATAGATATATATGTAGTACAATTGAACTTATCTTTAATAAACTCGCACACGGATCTGTGCCTTTGAAACTGTTTTTTATTAAATGAAAAACTTTATTATATAATGGTTTAATATTGGAAAGTTCTACGTTAAAATGGAAAACTTCCTTATATAGAGGTTCAATCATAGAAAAGTTCTATTGTTTGGTTTTTATTACTGGAAAACTTCATTATATAGTGGTTCAATATAGGAAAGTTGTACGGTAAAATGGAATACTTCACTATATAGAGGTTCAATATAGGAAAGCTCTACGTTAAAATGGAAAACTTCATTATATAGAGGTTCAATATAGGAAAGTTCTACGTTTTAATGGAACACTTCATTATATAGAGGTTTAATATAGAAAAGTTCTATTGTTTGGTGGTTATTATATGGAAAACTTCATTATATAGTGGTTCAATATAGGAACGTTCTACTTTTTTCAATCTTTAGGTTGAAAACATATTAAAAAATAATAATAGAATGTTAATTTAGGTTTTAAATGAGATCCATGATTAGCTTTTGTTAAAATTTCAAATATCAAACATTTCCCTCAATTTTTTCTGACTTTTTTAAATATTATAAAATATATACCAAAAACTTTCAAGCTTTACTTGAATTTATCTCAATTAAATTACAATATTTTTAAATTAAACATATAAAATATTTTCCTTAAGTTTTTTCTATCAACTCTAAAAATCATTTAAAAATTTCTTTAAAATCAAATAGTAATTTGCAAGTTGTAAAATTTGATTTCCTTTATCAATAGTTCGTTTTATAAGATATGTTTAAACTTGTATTTTATAATTTCTTGACTTATCTCCTATTTCATAAACTTTTCAATATAGTAATGTAACTTCATCTTTAGAGTGTATTTCAACTTCATTGAGATCAACAAGTGCAAATACTTGTCATTATGTTGCCTTCCAAAAAAAGAGATAAGCTATCAATATTTTAAATTTGTTTATTTAGAAAACTAAAAAAAAAAAAAACACAAAGAGGAACTTCCACAAAGCGATGAAAAACAGCTGGCTAAATACCTAAAACACTTAAAATACCCCCCAAAACACACACACACACACACAAAAAGGGGGAAAAAAGAAGAGAAGAGGCCGAAATACTTTCATTTGGCGTCACATAGACGCCTTAAGTGTCACAGCAACAACAACGACAACAACAAAAACAGAGAATTATATTATTTCTTTTTTTTTTTTTCTAAAATTTGTATTTTGTTTGTCCACTTCAACGTGTTGAATATGGACACAGATACAGATACATTTAAGTAGAGAGAAAAAAAAGAAGGCATCACGTCATACCGGTTTCTGTTTAATTCAGCTTCAACTCTTGGCCAACCGAACCAACTGAAACTGAAATACAACAACAACTAGAAATATATACATATATATGGGGGAAGCTCATGAAAGAATAAAAAATAAAAATAAATAAAAAAAACTCCAACCAAAGTCCGAACCATTCAAACAAGAGACAAACACGCGCGCGATCTCGGTGCTTGGTTTTATTTTTGTTTTTTTGTGGTCTGGGATCTGTGATCTGAGGTCTGAGGTCTGCTAACTTGCTGACCATTTAAAGTTGCACTAATAAAACCAACAACACTAAGAATTCTTGTATGTAACCTGTTCCAGTTGTTGCTCCACAATAATAATAATAATAATAATAATGATCATCATGATCATCATTTGAGATCAGAGATCTGTGAGTTAGCTAGTCTCATTGTCAGAGCTCTGCCGCACCCACAAATCTTAAAGAAAACAAAAAAAAAAACTAAATAAAAACAACAACAAAGCAACCGCAACAAAGATAAATATTGTCTGAGTGACAGGGCCAGTCATAGAGGGTACCCGGGTATACTATGGTGATGGTTAAATGTCTAAATGATGTGGACGACGACGATGACGATAATGATGATGATGTTTGATGATGATTCACCTGACAATTTGCCAGTTCATCTACGAGAATACATATTACATATACACATCATACAAATAAATACACTAAGAAAAATAAATAAGAGTTAAAGCTTAATATGGCATACAGTATATATAAGTCATAGATAGGGGAACGCATTTACGACTATAGAAAGTATATATATTCTTGATGAGCTGAGTGGATATACCACTAACCGTCTATGCATCTGTTTGGATCTTTGCTACAGAGTTGAAATTTTGCATATAGACTTCTATTCACTGTAGATTCTGCATATCTCGGAATTATTCCGATCAAAAGACTATATTCTATAGCTCCCATTGAAACGATCGCTCTAAAATAGGAAGTAACCTCAATAACTTCCTTATTTTCCAATTGAATATGACGTAGTTTGGTGTTTATGAGATTTATATACTTCCTAACATATCCAACAAGTTGTAACAGAATTCGTTGACTAAATTATATAGCTCTCCTAGGACCTTTCGGTTAAAAATATTATTTTCGTTCAAAAACTTGGTTATTATAAAACCCATTTAATCAAAATTAAGTATTTGTAAGTTTTTTATACTTTTTGACTTATCTGCCAAGTTTTAACAGAATCAGTTGACTATATCATATAGCTCCAACAGGATCAACAAGTCAAGAACATAGTTTTAGATCAACAGATTTGTTACTTTAAAAGCAATTCTTATAAAATTTGGTATTTGTAAGTTTGGTATATATAAAAAAATATTTGATGAGTTTCAGCAGAATCACATAA
The DNA here is from genome assembly GCA_018903615.1 of Drosophila neocordata. Taxonomy (NCBI): domain Eukaryota; kingdom Metazoa; phylum Arthropoda; class Insecta; order Diptera; family Drosophilidae; genus Drosophila; species Drosophila neocordata. The sequence goes on along the minus strand of JAEIGI010000004.1, from coordinate 10,987,298 downwards.
CTATATGCTATAGTTTCCATATCAACAATCGGATTATAAGAAATTTATAGTATAAAAAGTTTTATTAAGAAATTTTTTGTATGAAAAACTTTTTCCTAAGCCACTAAGATACAAATTGCTTTATGTACTAATACGTTGTATGTATGCAATTGATATAGACTGTTTGCAAGGGTTTCCGTACTTTAGCAGAGTCAACTTTATCCCATTTTTCTTGTTCTATACTCCTCTTACCTTTAAAAAGAGGATCATAATGTCATAATCTCATTTGACTAAGGTAAAACTTTACTTTTACCAAAGTTGCACAACTTTTAAACAAGAACTTAAGCTTCTTATTAATAAACAAAATGTGTAAATCTAATTTAATCTAATTCAATTATATAAGAATATAATCCAATTTTAATATAATCTAATATACAAAGTTAACTTTTCTATATGGAATTCCATCAGCAAATTAAGACAAAAACCATTTAAAATCAACTCGTTAAAAGATTTTCTATACAAAAGTTGCAAAAACTGAAAACTTTTTAAGGGTTTTATCTTTCTTTTAAAGTGTACATAATATTTCAATTTAAATCTATATTTAATAATATTTAATAGATAAATATTTTTACTACTTAACTTTGAAATTCCCACGCTAGATATGATAAGACTTGAATAAAAGAAAGATTAACATTAGTTTTTATTTATGATTTCAAAAGTGATTCCCCTTTTTTTGTGCAAGTGTATGGTATATATGTACATCTATAGGGAAAACAAGTTTGTTGTTGTTTTTGTTTTCCTTTTTTTTCCAATGTGTGTTAATGTTGTGTGTTAACTTTTGACGAGTCTTTGCGTCTAGCTAAGTCTATATGCCTCTTTCTATCTTTATCTTAGTCACTCGAACTTATCGCTGTTTGAAAATATTTCTAAGAATTGTGATTAATAGAACCAAAACGAAATGTTATCAATTTGAACATTAAGGGGAAATAAAATGCTACAAATTGAATATCAATAATTCAATACCCAAACCAACATGTTCATACATACATATATATAGATATGTATATATAGATGTATATATATGAATATTTCTTGGAATTCTTGAAACAAATTCGCAGAATATTCAAAACAACAGAGAAAAGAAGGAAAAAAGTTAAGTGGCAACCGAGATCAGAAATAAGCAACACAACAAAAAAAAACTGAAATAAAAACAGGTTCAAGTTAAGTGTATCATAAATATGATTATGTTAGAGTCAGGTAAGACCTAACCACTTCAAGCAGCCAACAGCTTCTCCTCTTCACAAAATGGGGGAAAAGATTCATCGATTTGAGCAGGCGACAGGTTCAGAAATATTTGGCTTGCACAAAGGATTAAAAGCCATGACAACACCAAGAAGAAAATGCCTAAGGAACAATAACAACAACAACAACAATGATGTGTAATAATAAACACAATGTATGTATTTATGTAGATGTTGCTATACAAGTATATATATGTATATATATATATACCTATGTACATATGTTTGCTTGTATGTATGTACATACCTTCACCCTTTGCTTTTGGTTTAAAGACCCAAACAACAACTGTCTGCACTCACTGGCAATGTAGCCCGAAATGGTTCTGGCCAGGTCTGCAATAGTCTGGCAATGAAAACGAACATTTGCCTTGGCGACGTCTTCGTGTCTGGCCCTGGCGGTGATTTTCAAAGTAAATGGCCAGCAGATGCAATTGGTTGTCCATAAGAACTGGTATCAGAATAGGTGGCTTAATGCATTTAAAAGCCAAATGATATAAAAAAAAGAATACTGATTTTGTTTAAAAAATATTTCTAAATATGTAAAATACAAAATAAAATTTAGATTTTCTTTAAAAAATATTTCTAAATATTCCCTACACAAAATAAAATTTAGATTTTGTTTAAAAAATATTTTTAATACTTAAATACAATAAATAAGAATCTGATTTTGTTTCAAAAATGTTTCCAAATATTTTTTAATATTTAAAATATAAAATAAGATCCTGATTTTGTTTAAAAAATATTTCTAAATATTTAAAATACCAAATAAAATTCAGATTTTGCTTAAAAAATATTTCTAAATATTTTTTTTATACTTAAAATACAAAAAATAAGATTCGGATTTTCCTTAAAAAAAAAATTTCTAAATATTTTTTAATATTTAAAATATAAAATAAGATTCTAATTTTCTTTAAAAAATATTTCTAAATATTTTATTAAAATTTAAAATACAAAACAAGATTCAGATTTTGTTTTATGAATATTTCTAAATATTTTTTAATACTTAAATACAAAAAATAAGATTCTGATTTTGTTTCAAAAATATTTCCAAAAATTTTTTAAAATATAAAATAAGATCCTGATTTTGTTTAAAATATATTTCTAAATATTTAAAATACAAAATAAAATTCAGATTTTGTTTCAAAAATATTTCTAAATATTTTTTAATATTTAAAATATAAAATAAGATTCTGATTTTGTTTAAAAAATATTTCTAAATATTTTTTTTTAATATTTAAAATACAAAACAAGATTCATATTTTGTTTTATGAATATTTCTAAATATTTTTTAATACTTAAAATACAAAAATAAGATTCTGATTTTGTTTTAAAAATATTTCTTAATATTTTTTAATATTTAAAATATAAAATTTGAAAATTTTATCAACTCTTTTTATATAGATTTATATTTTAAAAGTATTTATTAAAAAATATTGAATATTAAATCTTGGCAAATAAATTTCATAATAATTTACTTGGAAAATAATTAAATTAGAATTGGTTTAAAGTTTTATTTATTTTAAAAATTTTGAGAATTGCCTCAATTATATGAAAACTTAGAATTTTCTTTGTTTACCTAATGTAAATAATTAGAAAAAAGTTTTTGAATTCATGGAATAAAAAAATCAGCCAAAAAGGAAAATTTGTAAATAAATAAAAATTCTAGGAAAATAGAAGCAAAAAACAAGAGAAATATGAATAAGAAATTTAGATGAGAAAATGGCCAAAAAATGTATAGGAAAATGAGCTAAAAGTAACTATTGCAGGAGAGAGAGAGAGAGTGAGGGGGAGATAGAGCATTAAGCTTATTCCCTCTAACCACAAATTTATATTAAACGACAGACAAATGTTCTTTGGCCCCAACACTTCTTTCAATGTTTTCTATCACACTCTCTCTCTCTCTCTCTTTCTTTTGTCTCTGTCTCTCATTGGGGAGCCCATTTATTAAAGGAAGTCGTTACAAAAACGGCACGTACAAGCCATGGAGAACGTCGTCATGAAGGCGCCAGCGTCTAGTATGGCTGTTTATAGAACGTAAGTTTTGTCTGTCCTCTCAGTCAGTCTTCCACCCGTGTTTCTTTATTCTTTCCTTCTTTTCCTTTCCACTACTGGTCCTGCTGCTCATCAGGCAACCTTCTACTCCTGGTACCAGTACCAGATACAAGATACCAATCAGGCCAAGATGAGTGAGCAAAAGAGAAAGAACCAAGAACAAAATCCGTGGCAAAGAACAAAAAAAAAAAAAAAAAGGCAAGTGCTTTGCCAAAGCAACATACACAAGTTGATTGAGAATGAATTTTTGCGCCATTTTTCTGTTGTTGTTTTCGTCGTTTTTTTCCTTTTTTTTTTTGGGAGCAGGCAGCAGCTGCCTCTTGGAATCCTTGTTGCGAATCCAAGCAACAGATACTTTTCTTTCGTCTTGTATCTGTACAACGAAAAACAAGGGAAGGAAACGAAGACAGAAAGCAACAACCAAAATAAAAAATAAATGAAATGAAATTGTCTTTTACGAGAGTTTTCTACTTTTTTCGTTCTTATGGATGATTTGCTGCTTAGATACAATATATGTATGTATATATACACACTCATATATGTTATTATATATATGTATATGTATTTGCGAGGGTTAGATAATAAATAGTTAAACCCTAATAGCTTTAGTTAGTTCAGTTCAATTAGTTCAAGGAAGTTAGTAATTTAAGCCTTTAAATTAATTCTTAATTTATATTTCATTATTTTAAAAAATATTTTACATTTATTTAAATAATGTATTATTAATATTTATTAAAATATAATTCATTAATATGAAAGAATATTTAGCATTTAATTAAATCATATATATTTATTTTATATATTTTTATATATTTAATTAATTATTTTATTAAATTATATTTCATTAATTTAAAAGAATATTTTACATTTTTTTTTTAATAATTTTAAAAATTTTCTAAATTTTAAATGAATTTTTTTCTATACCCTCTATACCCACTATACCCACTATACCCTCTATACCCTCTATACCCTCTATACCCTCTATACCCTCTATACCCTCTATACCCACTATACCCCCTATACCCCCTATACCCTCTATACCCACTATACCCACTATACCCTCTATACCCACTATACCCACTATACCCTCTATACCCTCTATACACTCTATACCCTCTATACCCACTATACCCTCTATACCCTCTATACCCTCTATACCCTCTATACCCTCTATACCCTCTATACCCTCTATACCCTCTATACCCTCTATACCCTCTATACCCTCTATACCCTCTATAACCTCTATACCCTCTATACCCTCAATACCCACTATACCCTCTATACCCTCTATACCCTCTATACCCTCTATACCCTCTATACACTCTATACACTCTATACCCTCTATACCCTCTATACCCACTATACCCTCTATACCCTCTATACCCTCTATACCCTCTATACCCTCTATACCCTCTATACCCACTATACCCTCTATACCCTCTATACCCTCTATACCCTCTATACCCTCTATACCCACTATACCCTCTATACCCTCTATACCCTCTATACACTCTATACCCACTATACCCTCTATACCCTCTATACCCTCTATACCCTCTATACCCTCTATACCCACTATACCCTCTATACCCTCTATACCCTCTATACCCTCTATACCCTCTATACCCTCTATACCCTCTATACCCACTATACCCTCTATACCCTCTATACCCTCTATACCCTCTATACCCTCTATACCCACTATACCCTCTATACCCTCTATACCCTCTATACCCTCTATACCCTCTATACACTCTATACCCTCTATACCCACTATACCCTCTATACCCTCTATACCCTCTATACCCTCTATACCCTCTATACCCTCTATACCCTCTATACACTCTATACCCTCTATACACTCTATACCCTCTATACCCTCTATACCCACTATACCCTCTATACCCTCTATACCCTCTATACCCTCTATACCCTCTATACCCTCTATACCCACTATACCCTCTATACCCTCTATACACTCTATACCCTCTATACCCACTATACCCTCTATACCCTCTATACCCTCTATACCCTCTATACCCTCTATACCCTCTATACCCTCTATACCCACTATACCCTCTATACCCTCTATACCCTCTATACCCTCTATACCCACTATACCCTCTATATCCTCTATACCCTCTATACCCACTATACCCTCTATACCCTCTATACCCTCTATACCCTCTATACCCTCTATACCCTCTATACCCTCTATACCCTCTATACCCTCTATACCCTCTATACCCTCTATACCCTCTATACCCTCTATACCCACTATACCCTCTATACCCTCTATACCCTCTATACCCTCTATACCCACTATACCCTCTATACCCTCTATACCCTCTATACCCACTATACCCTCTATACCCTCTATACCCTCTATACCCTCTATACCCTCTATACCCACTATACCCTCTATACCCTCTATACCCTCTATACCCTCTATACCCTCTATACCCTCTATACCCTCTATACCCACTATACCCTCTATACCCTCTATACCCTCTATACCCTCTATACCCTCTATACCCACTATACCCTCTATATCCTCTATACCCTCTATACCCTCTATACCCTCTATACCCTCTATACCCTCTATACACTCTATACCCTCTATACCCACTATACCCTCTATACCCTCTATACCCTCTATACCCTCTATACCCTCTATACCCTCTATACCCTCTATACCCTCTATACACTCTATACCCTCTATACCCTCTATACCCACTATACCCTCTATACCCTCTATACCCTCTATACCCTCTATACCCTCTATACACTCTATACCCTCTATACCCACTATACCCTCTATACACTCTATACCCTCTATACCCTCTATACCCTCTATACCCACTATACCCTCTATACCCTCTATACCCTCTATACCCTCTATACCCTCTATACCCTCTATACCCTCTATACCCACTATACCCTCTATACCCTCTATACCCTCTATACCCTCTATACCCACTATACCCTCTATACCCTCTATACCCTCTATACCCTCTATACCCTCTATACCCTCTATACCCTCTATACCCTCTATACCCTCTATACACTCTATACCCTCTATACCCACTATACCCTCTATACCCTCTATACCCTCTATACCCTCTATACCCTCTATACCCTCTATACCCTCTATACCCTCTATACCCTCTATACACTCTATACCCTCTATACCCTCTATACCCTCTATACCCACTATACTCTCTATACCCTCTATACCCTCTATACCCTCTATACCCTCTATACCCTCTATACCCTCTATACCCACTATACCCTCTATACCCTCTATACCCTCTATACCCTCTATACCCACTATACCCTCTATACCCTCTATACCCTCTATACCCTCTATACCCTCTATACCCTCTATACCCTCTATACCCACTATACCCTCTATACCCTCTATACCCTCTATACCCTCTATACCCACTATACCCTCTATATCCTCTATACCCTCTATACCCACTATACCCTCTATACCCACTATACCCTCTATACCCTCTATACCCTCTATACCCTCTATACCCTCTATACCCACTATACCCACTAAAATTTAAAATGTTTATTAGAAATATTTAAATAAATTCAATGATTTTTATATAAATTTAATCACATTGTAGCCCTTTATTTGGTTTATGTTAATTAGATATTATATTTCTAAATTTATTTACGCATTTTATTAAAATTTGTCTTTGGTTTTACTTTAATAAGCAAATGTGTTAGAAATGAATATTTATTTATTTCAAGGGTAACTAAAGTTATTCAAATATTTTTTGTACCCAAAAAAAACAATATTAAGTCTTATATAATAATACTTTCCCTTATATTACTTCCGATTTGAAATTCTTTATCATAATTTTAAACTATAATTTTAAATATCGTTTAAATTCAACCGACAAATTTAGAAAACCCGACTCAAACTGCACTTTCCTGAAAGTTTGGATAGTTTAAGTTTAAACTTTGGTAGGATCAACTTAGCAAGCTTTGATAATGTTAACGAGAATTGTATATTAGGTTTTTTAAAATATATATTATATATGAAAATATTATTTTATTTAAAAGAATAATGCAAAAATATTTCAAAGCTGAAAAATGTAATCCAACATATTAGAAAACGTTCGACAAGGGTTTTTTATAGACTTTTGTGACTTAAAATGAAGAAACAAAGTTCCCTTCTATCTGTATTTAGATATCTAATAATATTTTATAATATTTTATACACAATTATTATCTTTTTATATACATATATTAACTTATTTTTTTACATAAAATAAAATCTTACTATTTTATATAATATTCACTTTATATATATCATCACTCGCACAGCACAACAAAAACATATTTATATCCAGATTAATACCAATATTTTTTATATTTTAATAATCTTCATAATACATTTTCAAAACTTCTTTGTACAACCCTCGTTTGAATACCTTAAGCTTGTTCCTTTAAAGGTAGTTCCTGTCCACTTGCACGATTGTAATTTATGTTTAAATCAGATGGACAAATAAATCTTTCATTCTCTGTTCATTTCTTGCCTACAAGAATTGAAACGAAGAAGAAGAAGAAGCGAAGAATGCCAAGATTGCCATATCGTGTAAAGGTGTTTCCGATTATGCGTTCTGATTACCGTTGCACGAAAAATAAAACCAAAAACAAAAAGCAACACACAGAAAACAGCGTGCAAAATTCTTGAACTTGACTTGTTTTCTTTTATCAACAAAATACGAAAAAAGAAAAACCGAAAAAGAAAAAAATAAAGGTGTTTAGTAAATAAGGCAGAAAATGTACCTGTGAAATCTTATCTAATGACAGGCAGCAACAACAATAACAATAAAACAACAACAACAGGAACAAAAAATGTGCCTAGTGAGCAATTAAGGTAAAACCACAAACAACAACATCAAAAAAAAAAAAGAAATATTCATATGGTCTTCCAATTAACAAAAGAGAAACCCCGCAAAAAACAGAGAGCGAGAGAGAGAGCAAACGAGAGCGTAAGCAGGGAATTCCCTCTGCTCTGAATTGAACAGCAAAGTTGAACATTAAATTGAATGAAACCGCTGAAAGCAACAGAGAGTGAATGAGTAAGAGAGAGTATAACAGAGAGAGAGAGAGAGTGTGTGTTAGCGAGGGGGAGCGTCAGATTGTGAGTATCTTTGCTTCAAAGGAAATTAAGCATAAAAATTGGCTTAACTTTTATTAATTGTATTGTCAGCGTTTTGGCATTCAATGAGGCATACAACTACCAAGCAACTTTATAAAGCTAAAGATACAAATTATATATATGTACATAAGTATGTATGTATGTATGTATGTATGTATGTATGTATGTATGTATGTATGTATGTACTTACGTATGGGTCTTGTTCAAATTCTATCTTTATCGTTATTTGCATTTTGAACCAGTCACATGCAAAGAAACTTATTTGAAGTTAAAAAGATTCTAATAATTTTTTTATTTTTTTTTTTTTTTATTCCAAGTAACTATTTATACAATTATTCAGCGGCAACTTGCTAATGAAATACGCTTTTGTTAAATCTATTTATGTATACGATTAATTTATTTACATATATAGAAAGATAGATTTAGGTTTTGCCTACTCTTGAAATTGTACACTGATTACAAAGCGAATGCTTCAGTGAAAATTTAATTGGTTGCTCTGGGGAATTAATAAGCTTTCAAATATACAATTTTCATGAAAATTCTAAATTTGTGGCAAATCAAAGGGGGAAAAACTCTTTGAAAATCTAAACCAAATTGATAAATCAAAATTTGGTTTTTGTTCAATTAATTTTAAGCTTTTGTTTAAACTAAGAGTTGCCAGATTGTCTATATTTGGTAAATATAATACTATATATGATAATATGATATGATATGATATATATTTAAGATATTCCAAACTGGGTTCCAATCTATCTTTTCTTATTGTTTAAAAAAATTTATACAATATTTATTTAAATAATATAAAAACTAAATATTAATTGGAAAACTATTTTAGGAAATTTAAATTAAAAATAAATCAAATATTTATTTAAATATTATTAAAAAATTAAATTTATTGACAAACAAGTTTAAAGATTTTAACAGAATTAAATTGATTTTTAAAATCATTAAAATATTTATTAAAATATTTTAAAGAATAAATATTAAAAGCTAATCTTATCTAAACTATTTTTTTTTTTTTTTATAAAGATCTTTAACAAAGTTTATTTAAATATTTATAAACATTGTTTAAATATGACAAACCATTATTAAATCCAAGTATAATACACCTTGACACTACATACATATATGTAAATATATATAGCTTAGTTCTGCTATATCATCCAAAATGATTAATGTGCTACTTTGACTGAAACCCATCATAAAGTTTTATGACTAAAGATAAGGATAAATATAAAGATAATATAAATATTAAAACATTTGTAACACAGGTATTCAGATCAAAGCACTATATTATCACTATATAGTATGGATCCGTACTATCACTATGTAGTAGTTTGACTATTAGTCAACTTAATTTGCTTTTAAATAAACTTTGTAAAAAGTAAATATAATAAATCAAAGACTCTTAAAACTTGAAATACCGGAAAATCCTACAAATTTTGCAAGATTAGATCTTTTGGGAATTAAATGTTTTTATTCTAGAATCAAGATAACTTTAAATGATTCCAAAGCTGGTTGTCAAAACTTGATAATGCGGGAAATTGTTAAGAAGCTGACAAAATTTTTAGTATCTTTTAAAAATAACAGATTATAATATAATTTAATATAGATTTAGCTTTATATGTACGTTTAAGAAGACTCCGTTTTATACGATTCTTAAAATTAGTCTATAAAAAATAGTTCAATGACTTTGGCTTCGCTAAAACAAAGCAGATATTATCTTAAGAGCTCACAAAAGTCTTTAGATCTCTTAAATATAATGTAATATATTATTTAATATGTATACATTTTTCAAAAAGTTTGGATACAACTTAATGAATGAATCTTAGAAGATTATGTTTTATGCGAGTCTTAAAACTCATCAATAAAAAGTGATTTAAAGGCATTGGCATTTGTAAAAAAAATCTTACAACATCGAAAAATTTTACAAAAATCTTCAGACGTCTTTAAAAAATAGAATATTTTTCAAAAAATCTTGGATACAGCTTTATTGACAGGTCTTCAAGGACTCTGTATCTAAAGAGTCTAAAAAATACTCTTAACTAAACAATTGATTGGTTCAACAACTTTGCCAATGCTAAAACAAAGCTTATATTACCAGAAAAGTTACCAAAAGTCTTAAAATCTCATAAAAATCATATAATATTTTTTAAATATCTAAAATTTAGCTTTAAAAATAGGTCTTAGAGGACATAAGAGTCTTAAATATATTCAATTAACGAGGTTTTAAAAACATAGACAAAGCTGACAAAGCCCCAACTAGTTTGAGGCGGTCTTAACTATTAAAAACTTGAAATATTTTTGAAAAATTATGAAATCATCTTTATAAATGGGTTTAAGAGACTCTATTTTAAAAAAATCTTAATAATAGTTGAGTCACAATGGTTCAACTTCACACAGGTATTAAAGAAACTTCAAACTTCAAAAGTTTTAAGACTTTTTCAGTTTAAAGACAAGACACTAATATGGAATACAATAGAATCAGCTTTATAAATGGGTCTAAGATAATAACATTTCACAACCAGGCTTCAAAAAAGTTATTTCAAAATGATTATAATAATTTTACGAAGTTAAAGTTCCCTGAAGTTTTCAAAACTTTCAAGTATCTTTTATTTAGGCTTACGAATTGATTCAAATTCATACAAAAAATCACTATAATAAGGCCAAGTTACTCTAATCAATTTATTAATTATAAACTTTAAAGGCTTTACATTAAATTTATCTACTCAAAAATCTTCAATATTTGTCTATTATCAAATTCAAATCTATTCCAGTTTTTTTTTTCGAAAATTTCATCTATTGATTGAATTTGTTGAAGAGGATGGCTCAAGTTCTCTTCTACTATAATTAAATAGAATATTTAAACAATTTCAATAGGTTTTAATTATTTTTCATAAGTTTCAACTTGAAATTCAAGTGTCAACATTTCATCAGACAGATAGAAACTATAATTTTTTTTTTTTCCAATAGTCAGATAAGGAAATGTATTTCTAATGCTTTTTCTTCTATTATTATTATTTTTTTATTTTTCTGTTCCGTTTGAGACACTTTAGCGATAATGTAAAATGAATTCTCTCACGTTTGTGTCTAGTGCTCCAGTTTTTTTTTTCATTTATTTGTTTTTTTTTTTTGTTCACTGAAAGCAATTTAATTGTGTTAGATATCCCACGCACATGGCGAATTCTTTAGATAGTTCTGCAAATATTTGAAAAAGAGACACACAGATACACACAGCTGTCTGTCTACCAATTGAGTTGAGGTTGAATCGATTTCAACCAAGTCAAGTCGAGTGAAGTAGAGTTGACTTTAAGCCTGGCCATTTGCATTTTACATACATATGTACATAGAAATATCTACCAAGTTTTTTCCTACTGTTAAAATAAGCCAACAGCTGCAAAAAATTGGCAGCCAAAAAAAAAATGCACAAGCGAACAAAAAAAATAAAAGGAAACTTGCTCATATGCAATTTTTATTTGTCAGTTTGTAATTTTTTTTTTTTATTTTTTGTTCGTTTTGTACATTTATATTTATTTATGAGGCTAGTCGATTTGGTTTATTGTGTAGCCGGATAGTAGAAACAATTACGCAATCTTCAGGCCTCAACGTCATAAAATTTCAAATCAAACGAAACGGAAAACGAACTCAACATTTTTAACAGGCAAACACATTTTATTTTATTTTATTTTTCAATCCTCCCCCTACTTAATACCCTTTACTAGGCATTTTGTAATGAATGGAAAGGAAGTGCATATATCAATATCAATTTGTATATATAAGTTTGTAAAAGATTAAGGGAAAACAATTGCTATATTTGAAACATTTGTTGTTTCAGTCAATTGTAAAAGAATTTATTTAAAATTAATATATGAAAAGGATTAATTTAAAATTAGTTTAAAAACAAACTGATTTTTTTAGACATCGATACCCTATACTTTTTGGGAGAAAAGGGTATATTTAAGTGGCTAAAATGTATGCAAAAGGCAGAAAGAAGTATTTTTAACACCATAACCCATATATTAGTTTCTGATTAGTAGCATCAGCCAAGTCGTTTAAAACTTATTCGTAAGTCTGTTCGTTCGTATACCGATATCTCATAGACTATAAGAGCTAGAGCTTCTAAATTTGGTATGCACATCTGTCTAGTGTCTACGAAGATCAAGTTTGTCTTAAATTATTGTCACGCCTACTTGCGCCTTCGAAACCAAAGCTTTATTAAGTATATTCTTACACACCCGTTAATACGACCAAAGTTTGTCTGCTGAACAAATTTTGTCGAAGCCGATCAATAAATATCGCAGATATATATATATATATGTATGTACTTTCGGTAAGGAAGTGCAGAGTGTGTACTTTACTTTTACTTTTGGTTGTGCGAAGATTTTCATATGAAATTGATGACTAATTTGAAGGAGTTTGACTTTCTAAAAATGCTCTGCTTAGTGCATGGTATACACAAAGTCGGCAAGGATAACTTTCTTGCTTCATTTTAAGCCATATTTCATTATTATTGAGGAGAATCCTTTAAGAGTATCCTGATAATCCAATAAAAACTAAATAAAATACATTTATTTTAAAAATTTATCCTGAATTGCATAATTTACTTCATATTTTAAAAGTACTCAGTAAAATGTTAGAATTTCATTTATAATTAACAAAAATCACCACACAATGATAACAAATAGTTTCTATAGGGTATCAATAATTCGTTTTGATCTCTTATCAGTGGGATCTTCTCATGTTGTTTGCTTAAAAGTATTGCCATTTGTGGGGTATGTGTATATAAAAGATTTGCAATATTTATATTGCGTCGCATTTTAAATGAATTTTTGTTGTGTGACGTTGCCAAGTTGTCAAGTGTATTGTTGACTCTTCCTCTCTGCCCCCGTCTCTCTCTCTCTCTCTATCACACACATACACACACTTTTCTCGCTCTATCTATATTTCTGTCTCCCTCTCCCTCTTTGTCAGAACTGAGTCGGTCAGTTGGTTAAGAGCAAGAACAACAAGTGACTTTTTATGAGTCAGCATTAGCAATCCATATCGATTAAAATTCGTTAACTTTTGACAAGCAAAACAACAAAAAACAAATTTAATATAAAACTAATTGTTTAATGAATAACTAAATCTCAATAAATTGATTAGTCAATACAAAATCAATTGAGAATTGTTATAGTTTATATGTCTATATATAAAAGACAATTTGAAATGTTTCTTAGTTTTGTGAAAATTCGTAATTTAGAAATATTTATAAATCAAAGGCTATTAGTTTTTATATCTTCTTTAAACAATTGCCAAATTTATAAATAATGTATAGAACTCATTTTTTCTCCGTTCATTTATTATTCAAGTGAACAAATTATATTTCGACAAATTATTCCAAGAAAACCAAAAACTAAAGAAAACATTTTCTATGCCAAAAACAAATGTTTTCATTATGATAAAAACTATAATTCTTAGAAAATATAGATTGCTATAGATATACTTATTTATTTTAACAAATTTTAAAATATCTAAAGAAAATTACTTGGATATAGTATAAATAATTAAATATGAATAATTTTCTTAAAAAATAAACTTACTTAATATTTTAAAAATTTATTAAAAATTAAGCTTGAAATCAGAAGGTTGAACTACAAAGTACGAATACCCTGGCAAACTTTTTGATTTATATATAGTTAGTAGAATCATAAGGATAGTAAGACCAAAGCAAAATCTAAATTAAATGTGAGTAGCTTGAAAAAAAAGTTTATAAATTTTTTGTTTTTTTGACCGATTGTTTCTATGATAGCTAGAACATATAGTCGACCGATTCTACTGAAATTTAAAACCCTCAAATACAGAATAAAAAACGTTATTATTAATCTGCAACTATATGCTTGACCTATCGTTCCTATGGGAGCTATATGATATAGTGAATTGATTATGATAAAACTTGATGGATATATTAAGAAGTATATATAGATATAGCTAATAGAAGCTATAAGCTATAGTATGACGATCGGAATGACATCGAAATGTACTTTAACTGCAGCGTAGGTGCAAAATTTCAGCTGGATAGCTTTTAGGGTTTCGGAGTAGTTCGTTTTGAGACAGACGTACATATCAACTCAGCTGCTGATCAAGAATATATATACTTTATATAGTTGAATATGCTTCCTTATATGCATTGCTTTAATTGTTTTATATTGACTTTAAATTAGATTTTTTTTTATATATGAATAACAAATTCCAATTTAAATTAAAATTTCTCATAATTTTGTTTTAATTCTACTTTGATAAATTTCTTTGTTAAATAATAATTTCATTTTGCAATTAGTTAATGAAACTATAAAAAATTTTAATTTATGTCATAATATTAACCAAGTTATTTTAGCAAATATTTTATTTATTTAAGATTTTTTATTTATTTTCTTTAATTTTATTTTATTTATTTTGGATAACATATTTAAGATTTTTATATATATATATTTAGATATTTTTCATTAAATTTAAATGGGAAATACTTTTTCATGTTTTGGAAACTTAAAATTTATGAAAATTTTCATTTTAATTTTATTAATTGATAAGTAAGGGTATTCAAGCCTCAATTCGATAACGTCACCAATAAATTGGTGTTCCCTCGCAAAAAAATAATATAGAATTTCAAGTTACATTTATTGACATTTGGTTTTGATAGACAGAACTTTGAGATATCAAATTATTGTTAAATTCTAATGAAAAAATATGTTGGCTGCTTAACAAGATTGTTAGCTAAAACTAAAGTTTTTATTTTTGTAATAGATCCAATTTAGTTTAAAACAATTGTTTATATTTTTGTAAGAGATCTGTTTAAATAAATATGAAAAGTTGTTTAGTTTCTTTTGAATTCTTACAGCTGATATGACAAACTTCTTTTAGCTAAAAATAAGACAAATTTAATAGGAAAGTCTACTAGATATGGATATATATATATATATATATATATTTTACTGAACACTAGTTATATAGACTAGTAAAAAAAGAGACTTCAATTTAATTTCAAATCTTTAAATAGAGGAAAAAAAAGTCTTTACTTTTTCGTCTTATTAAACAATTAATTAAAACGTTCATTTACCCTAAACTTAATAATTAGATACCCTGTTTTATTCCCCTTAGAAATACGGTTATCCCCATTAGCAATAATATAAAAAAAATATATTGATATATCAATTTATATATATAAATTTGTAAAATAATATAAACACTTCTAATTTCCAAAGAATTTCGCCTTCAAATTACTTATAAGATTTGAGGTGATTTTTTATTTTTATTTTTTTTTTTTGATTTTTAATGAGTATAAGGGGAAAGTCTTTAGAGGTAAGGGGTTAAGAAGGAAAAGGTGATATAGTCTAGGGGGCATTCCATTTCATTCTGTAAAAATCTAAAAATATAACAAAATGAAAAGAAGAGAAAAAAATAAAAAAAAAATTGTGCTCAACTGAATCATTTAATTTTACTACAGCGTATGTGCATATTTATTACTCATACGCCCCATGTGTTTGCGTTTGTGTACCCTAAACCTCTCCCTCTCTCTCTTCTGCTTCTAACATGCTCAATTTCTATGGTTATGGCGCATTTGGTTATTGTACGCTGAGCTCATCGCAATGAGCTGAGGCAAATGTTAATTGTTTTATAAACATTTGAGCCAACAATTAACGGAGCAACAGCAGCAACAAAAACTGCGGCTTCCCCCAAATGAGTTTAACACACACACACACAGAGAGAGAGAGAGGGAGAGAGAGAGAGATACAGATACACACCTATATAAACGTAGCAACTAAAAACTGGTTAATAGCAAATGCAACAACGTAACCAGTTTTCAGTGATGATGACGACGACTCTGACTCTGACTCCGTTTCCAACTCTGACGACGACATTGCCAATTTCAATCTTCATTGTGGCTGGTTGCCCATATTTCCGCTTTTTTTTTTTTTGTATTCTGCGGCAGGTGGTAAAAGAAAAGTTTTGCTGGCTTAGAGAGACAGACGAGAGAATAAGGCTAAAAAGGAGCCAACTTTATGCATCGATACGAACCAGTCAGCCAGCCAGTCAGCCAGTGAGGCAGTCAGGCCCGTGGCCCGGGATGCGTAAGCAATTCAATCCATTCTCTCACTCGTTTACTCGTGTGGTAACCGCGCTTCTACCTGTTGCCCCTTTTCAGTGACTTCTTTTTATTATTTTTTTTTTTTTCTCTGTTTTTGCTGCTGCTGCTGCTACTTCTGCTGGTTGCCTCACTGTTTGCCTTGCTGCTGCTTGCTGTTCGCCTGGTCTCTGCTTTAATTTGCATGCAAGTTTTTTTACCCTAAACGACTTGTACTCGTTTTTGTTATTGTTTTTTTATAGCCTACTTTAAGGCTATTGTACTTGATTTCATGTCATTTTTATAGTCGAGATATTTGCATTTAAAATTTTTATTCTCTCTTTCTTTAAAAATATGCAATTTGATTTATGTTTTAGTTAAGTTATACACACAAATCTTGTCTATAATATTATAGAGGTGACTATATATCTATATATATATAAGTATATATAACAAATGTCAAGCTATTTATTGAGTTATTGTACAACATTTTTGATATATTGAAGCAGTTCATCAGATAAATTTCGAATTGATGGGTTTATAACATGAAGACCAAAGTATATAGCTTATGCAAAATAGCTTTTTGTTTAGTAATTCGAATTTTTGTAGTCTCTCTTTCTTGACTTGAAATGTTTTTAAACCAAAGTTGAAAAAAATATTGTTTTCTTGTTTAATTTAATATAATTTTAACAATATTTATATATTTTAATATAACTTTATCAATATTCAAGTACAAATAAATTAAAATACAAACCTTTTTATATATATATAATGATCAAGGTTTTGGCTATTTTTTGTTGTTATAATCGCACGGAGACGTTTTCGACAGATTTCTTTAAAATAATATATTAAAAACACTTTCAAATTCATATTTATTAAATAGTTTGCTTTATAGCTCTAACCCTTAGGGTCTTAAGCTAGGTCTTACTTTATATTCAATTTTTAATTTTACTCCTTAAATTATATTAACATATGTTTTTATAGAAAAGTAGTTGATGTTGGTTGCTCACCTTTAAAAATTGTTTTGGAAATATTTAGCTATTTATTTGATATGCAAAAAGTTGAATATTAAAAGGTTTCCAGAGAACTGAGAAGAGAACTCAAGCACAGGAATACATCGAGTTATTTAGATAGATATCAGATACTTTTTATTTTAGCCTAGGCAATAGTTTTATATCGATATTCAATAAATTGAGAGAATGTTAGAATACTTTAGGGATAAGATCCAAATAAATAATCGAAATAGTTTAAAATTGTTATTTTGGGTTCTTTTCTTTTGTTAAAATGAGAACTCATAACTTTTATAAACTATTCCAAACTCAAAGAAATTTATCAAAAATCTTACAACTGTTAAAAAAGTAGCTAAAAATTGTAAGTACTTTTAAGTACTTTTACTAAAAAACGATCCCTGACTTTTGCTTTTAATCCTGCCAACAAAATTGTTGAACTAAACCTGAAAAATATATTTCAATTATCTTAATTTATATATAATTATCTTTATAATAATAAATGAATTGAGTCTAAGAAAAAGTGAAAACCTAGTTGAAGTTATATTAAAGTTTTGATTTGTTATTATTATTTCTATGCTTTCTTTTCTATAAAATTCTTAAAATATAAACAAATTAACATCTTTTTTCCATGATCTTAAAATAAGATTGTTTTTTTCTATTAGCCAACTGCACTTCACATATCCGCCAATTGCCAAGCTCAGCATGTTCAAAGTACATTAACTTTACAATATTAAACATTGATAAGAACTAGAGAGGAATATGATGTACATATATATTCCACTACATACTTAATAATATTATTATGACGATGATTGCTACATCTTCTTATCAAGTCTAGGGCAAGTGCGTCATTCCCGCCCATTCCAAAAGTATCTGTATCTAAAAGATGAGAGGCAGAGAATCTGCTTCATTCTGTGATTTTTTTTTCTTTATTATTATTATTTTTCTTGGGGAATTTCGCCTCGTTTTATTTTTAAATTTCCCTACCTCTCACACTCTTTCTCTCTTCTCTCTCTCTCTCTCTCTCTCTCTCTTAGCCTCTCTTTCAACGTTTATTTCTAATTTATAAGTGGCATATATTTATATACGCAGCTATGCAAAAAAAAACGAAAACAAAAATCGGAAAAAAAGACAATATTGCTTAGCCTGTAAACAATTTTTGTTAGCAAAATATTTTTCAGTTATTTCATGGATAGAAAAATTGGCCAGATTTTAATAAAACGTCACAGAAAAAAAAAATAAGAGAAATGTCAGTGTCAAAGCACCTTTAAAAATATAAATATATATTATATATATAGATAATATCTGTCTCAAGAATATAACTAAAAACAAATCTAAATGGCATCTAGAATAGGTTTAAAAAATGTATTTAAAGCAAATTTTTGGAATTGTTTGAGATTTTTTTCATATCGAATATATTTTATATATATTGCTTTTGCTTTAAATGCTTTGGTTTAATTGGAAAATGTTTAATGACATTTATTTTATATATTTATAAAAAATCTATATGCAAAGATGACTACTTTCGTTCATTTTAGTACGTTATAAATGTTTCAGTCCAACATCTGAATTCTTTATAAAACAAATCTTTGATCTTTTGAGAATATTTTAGAGTTTTTAAACACAAAATTAAATTAACTTAAAAGGAAAAGTATTTTATAGATATGTTTTTTAAGCTTTTTATCTATTTATCTAGTATAAGTCTAAGAATGAAAAGAAATAATGAAACGAGGCTTAGAACTCCATAAAAATTAAAAATCAAGGCTTGTCCTTGTCGCTTGAGTCGTAACTGATTTAGATTGAAATTATATCTTAGAATGAATTATAAGTTTAATTTTAAGTATCGCAAAACTCATAAGTTTTAGTATTCACCATATCAAATATAGGATTAATACTTACCAATTTGGATTGGAATTAAGTCTTACAATACATTTAAGATTAAATCTTAAACTAATTTTTAGAATCTAGAATTATAGAACAAGGTTTAAAATTTCCATATCAAGCAGAGGGTAATCCTATCTTTTCTTTAAAATTATAAAGTAAGTTTTAGAACTCCCCATATCAAATTCCGGTTTAATCTTTACTGATTTGGTTTGGAATAAAGTCGTAGAACGTATTTAAATCTTCAAAAATTAGGAAATAATATTGAGAATCCACTATATCAACTAGAGATGATATGTTATCTGATTTTAGTCGGTAGTAGATCTTAAAATGCATTATAAGTTTAAGTCTCTCAAAATATTGAAATAAATTTAGAAATTTCCCATATCAAATATAATCCTTATTGATTTGGGTTTGGAATTAAATCTTAGAACGTATTTAAATTTTCTTAAATTTGGAAACAGATATATAATTTCAATTGTTTATCTGAAAATCTTTGAAAATTTCAAAATAGATTTTGAAATTTATCTTATACATATATCATACAGTTTCAATCCTAACTGTTTTAGGTTGAAATTATGACTTAAATTTCATTATAATTTAGTTTTCTTAGTCTTAATACACAAAAGGAAAGATTTAAAAAAAAAAAACGTAACCTTTTCTTTTAAAAAAACTTATTCAAAAATATAAAGTATCATTATTTATAACTCAACTTAACAAGTCAAGGTCCAACAAAGTTCCAAAGTATTAAAGGTTCCAAAGAACAATCCGTCCAATGCCTTATCAACAATTTTCTATTATCTCCCAAAAACACTGATTAAAATAAAATATAAGAAATTAATATTAATTTTATAAAAATAAACAAAGTTCCAAATATTTGCAGAACTTTTTCCCAACAAAATTCTCTGACTTTCTCTTTGAGAACCTGCCCCTTAAAATTTTTTTAACTAAACTAATTTTAACTTGAAATGTTATTTCTAAAGAAATGTTTATGAATAGATAAATAAAATATCAAATGAAAAATTTTCCATAACTAATTAAAACTAATTTCTTATTGTTTATTCTTGTTATTTCTTTCAGAATCCACTGTAAATTCACGCAAAAATGCTTTGGAAACAGCGCGTGAGAAATTAAAAGGTAAGTCACGATTCTCTAGAGAATTTGCAAAACAACAAAAACAAACACTTCCGAAATATACAAAAAAAAACCCCAATGAAATATGATTTCAAAAGCTGCGAAATATATGTTATAATTTGTTAAACAAAATAAGAAAACTTTTACTAGATTATATGAAATTTTTGGAATTTAAATATAGAAATTGACTTTATCAACACTTGAGACATATGAAAAGTAAATTTAAAATATTTTTTTTTTTTATTTTTAAGAAATTGTAATCATAAATTTTGATAAGCTGACACACGTTCCCAAATAAGTTTCTATATGGTAGATAATTTGAAATCAAAGGGCTCTTGGAAATTTTGTTGATATATCTATAACAATTTCTTACATCAATGTAATATAGATAAGATTTAAAATCGTATGAGTCATAGGAAATGGTATAGGAAAAACCAGATTTTCTTATCTATATTTTTGGGGCGAAATTGGAGTCTCTATCTAAAGTAAAAGAAAGTCAGAGTCATATATCTTATAGCAATTGACCTTCACTTGTACTACGAATAATGTTTATTTCTCCAAGTATCATATACCATTTTCTATATACACACATATGTCAATGTTCTGTTAAAGCTATATATATATATATGTATATATATATACTGATACTTATAAGTATATTGATAAAGTGCGTGCTCTATATATAAGCATTAAATAGAATCGTTCATCGTTTCAACAATTTTTTTTTTTTGTTGATAAAGCCAAATGGCGTGATTCATGACAGAGTGCACACACACACATGCACACACAC
Organism: Drosophila neocordata; assembly: GCA_018903615.1. Classification (NCBI taxonomy): domain Eukaryota; kingdom Metazoa; phylum Arthropoda; class Insecta; order Diptera; family Drosophilidae; genus Drosophila; species Drosophila neocordata. The sequence continues at coordinate 10,965,865 of JAEIGI010000004.1, read as the reverse complement.
ACACCCATTTAATTATAAATAAATAAATAATAGCAACAAAAGCGTATCATTAAAAGATTATAGTCGATTATTTTTTCGCCATACTTGTGGCCACCTTTTTTATTTTCATCATTTTCACTTTCATATCAAGCGATAAGCATTTTACGTGACGTAAATATGATACTATATAATATGATATGATAGTTAATGTCTCTCCCTCTCTTTCTCTCTCAGTTTATTAATCGTTTGTCTTAAACTTTAAGATTATAATTTCTCACTTGAACCTAATTACACTTTCTAAGGAAACAATTTACATGCAAAAACCCCTTTAAAATATTGTTCTACCTGTATTCCGGCGCTAGGATAAGGTGGCAAGTCAAGTGTTGCCTGCTGTGTCCTGTGCCTTGTGACCTGACCTGTTCATCAATTGATGATTTTATGGGTTTTACCCGGGAAAATACCAGAAACCTATCCACGTTTTCCTAAATGACACTCAAAATGCCAAAGTGTCTGCATAAGTGGTTAAACAGGTAAATTGCAAAGAAAAGAAGGAAATATATATATATATATAGATATATAAAATAAATTTTTAAAGTAAGCAAATCCCATTGACGCAAATCATTAAGCTGTCTCGTTGATGTCTAAGGTGTTTTTGGGTTTTTATTTGGATTTAGTTTTGGGGAACAGCTGCTAAAAATCTACATTAAATCCGTTAAATGTAAATTGCAATCACAGATGGATAGATTGATGTATGTATGTATGTATGTATATATTTGTATCTATATGTATGTCTGTTTATATGTATGTATGTACATGGCGACAATCAGATTTCACATTCATCGAATATTTTTGTTGGCGTCGCTGGTCTCTCCGAGATCGTCGTCGATCGGTGTTGTGTCTCTGCTTAATTTAAAACGTTTTCATAGTACAACTACGTACAACAAAGTCGACAAGAAGTGGCAAAGAATGTGTAGAAAAGTATCTGTGTGTCTGCCTATAGCCTATATATTTCCCTCTCTATTCCACACAGAGTAGTTTTTTCCATCTCTTTTCCACTTTGTTTCTCCGTCGCATTTTAGTCTGTCTGTCTGTGTGCATAGTCGCCAAACTGGCGATTCCCAATCAGCCAGCAGCAGCAGCAGCAACAGCAGCAACAGCGTTATTTACACAAAAACACAAACAGAGAAGAAAAACCGTGGTTCTCCCCCAATGAATCGGAAAAAGAATATTAAATACCCTTTAATTGGAAATTGATTTAAGTTTATTAAAATGACACATTGAGGCGGTAGGTAAATGTAGCAATTTTGTGGCTTAAAGAGGATTTTATTCTGTTCTTAAAAGACTTTTTAAAAGTTGTTCCTAACTCAAGAACATTTATTAGGTCAAGTATAATATATGTACATATTTTGAAATCGTATCTTTACCCTATCCAATTTGTTAAAGATATATGAATTAGATCGTATAACACCTTTCATTCCGCTAAAAACAAAAATTTAAAACTTAATTTAAGGTACAATTAAGAAAAAATAATAATTACAGTAGGTTAGATGTAGCCGATGGGTTCTACCAATTGATCTATTTCAATTTTAGTATCTCTTATTAGTTTGAATACTTCTTCATAACATTTTTTAACAAAATTTGGAAACATTTAAAGCAACATTTCTAAACAAGAACCGAGAATAATAGTTAATTTTCAAATTTTCTTAAACTAAAATTTCACAAAATAAATTTTAATAAACAAAATTTTTTCAAAAACATTTTTTTCCAATTTAAAAGTTTTTTTTAATTTAGTTTTCTTAATTTTCTTAATTTTAATAAACTAAATTTTGTTACAATCAATTTTTGAATTAAAATTTTCGTAAATAAAATATCCTTAAATCAAATATTTTCATTTTTGGACACATATAAATCTAAAATTAGTTAAAGACTTCATTTAGAAACACTTTTAAATCACTTTTTAAACTTCTGATATCTAAACGTATCTGAACACTTGTTTCTTGACCCAGTTTCTTAACTTGTTTAATATTAGTTTAAAAAATAATTCAAAAATTAGTTCTCCGAAATTCCAAAACCAAGAACCTAAAATAAAACGAATTTTAGTGTCACTTTCATTAGAAAGGATTATGCAATTCCTCATACCTTTTCATTTATAGTGTATAAACGTAGAACAACAACATGGCACACATGAACTCATGCGCTATAGATACAGATAGAATGGGTACTTTGTGTTTTTATTTTTTTTATAGTTGCTGTTGTTGTGTTTTTTTTTTTGTAGAATTATAATCGAATGATAGACACATAGAGACCATAGAGGAGAGAAAGAGAGATGATGATGATGATGCTCAAGCAAACAGAACCAGACAGACAGACAGAGAGACAGTCAGTCTAACAGACAGACGGACACAAAACGAATGGGCCACATGGAAAATACTCTTCCACACACACACACACATACACATACATTAGTTTTCAATATAAACAACGAGAAGAAATATTGTCAAAAATTTATAGTGAAAGATATATATACATATAGATGAATAGATAGATGGATTCGTCATTTAGATTCGTCATTTGGCCCCCCAGTGAGTTGTGCAAATATTAACGGAAATTGACACTATATTTGTAGACACACTGTTGCGTGTCAATATAGTGTAAGGCCCTGAAGTAGGCTATAGCTAATCGCAAAGCACTAAATTGTTATCAGGAAAGAAAATGAAGAAGAAGAAAAGAAAAAGGAAAGAAAAATTGCAAAACTCATCATAATCATCTGCCTCTCATGATACATTCAATTAGTTTTGATTGTCGCATGGCTTTTGTGTGCGTCGCTCACACATGCGTTCTTACATACAAACATAAGTGCACACACGTTCCTATATATGTATGTATGTATGTATGTAGTCTTCCACATCGATTGAGGCTCAATTAAATGAGGAAAAAAAAGACCCCGCGTATACAAAACCTAAAGCAAGTCAAGTGAATGGTCAAACCTGTTGCCCCCCTAACCCTGCCACCACCCGCTTATATTATCATGAAACAAGCCTGCAACATGAATCGTGGGCATAATAACAAACTTCGAGGAGCCGAAACAACGTCGCCAACATAGCTGTACGGCCCAGACATGATCGTCGTCAGTGTTGTTTGTCTGTCTGTCTGTCTCTGTAGTTGGAGCTCTTTGGAGCCATTGGTTGCCGCCACTTTGGCGGCTCTGAGGCGATCATAGCTTCTGGTTGCAGCAATGTCTCTCTTTCTCTCTCAGTCTCTATCCTTCTCACTCAAACCATTTTTCTTTTTCCCCCCCGCTCCACTGTATCCGAATATTCCATCTCTCTCACGATGCGTGAATGAGTAAGTGTAAGACTCATGTGTGTGAGTTTATTTTTAAATCAATCGATTCGAAAACGACGTTTTATTGCTGTAATCAATCGTTCAGCGCCGTAGAGAAGAGACGTCGTCGTATTCGTCGTCTGTTCGCTTAATTGTCAGCCTACAACCGGTATTACACATTCATATACATACCCATAGATACATATACATTTGTACATACATATGTATGTACATATGTAGCCGCATACACACGGGTTTTTAGCGCTGAGTGCTGCGTACCGCTCGTCATCGCGTTTTATTGTGTTTATTGATTAGATTGTTTACCTTTTCTGTGATATCATCGCACACCACAACGCTGTACCTATGTATACACATATACATATGTACATACATCTGTACATTATCGTACGTCAACTGTCCAAATATATGAAAATAAACTATTGCAATACAAACACAAGGTCGTAGACCGTTAAAGTGAAATGCCTTTCGATTTTGGGTTTGAGGACTCCTTGAAAACTGCTCGTATTGCTCGTAGACGCTCTTGGATTTCTTATAGATTTCTTATCGATTCGCTTCCGTTCGATTTTTTTGCAGACAATGCACATTTCTAGTCACTTCACCCCGTCCCCTTTTTTTAAAGCAACACTTTGGCAAGAATAAGGAAGAGGGAGGAAGAGAGTGGGGAAGAGGAACCAAATTGGGTGGAATAGTGGAGTGATTTGTTGTTGCCAAGCGCTGCCGATAACATGTTATCGTAGATCGATTTTTAATGATCCTCTAAATAGAGGGGCAAAGTGATTTATGAGAAGTAATAAAATCAGCGTTTTGTTAACATATACATACAAACAAACTTATGGATACATGTACATATGTATATTGTATATCGTACAATAAAAAATTGTTTTAAGAATTTCTAGATAAATTGTTAAAGAAATTTCCTTTATCACAAAGTGCTAATTAACAAGAATGTGGATCTATAATTCTCATATTTTTGACAACAAATATCAAAGATAAATTTTATGGGCCGATGTTGGAACTTAATGGGTTTGAGGACACGAGCACTTTTCTCTATATGGTTCCTACAAAACTAAATATTCGAGAATTTCCATTAAACCAAGTTCAAACAAAACATTTCCAAAGTAACTAAAGACATTCTTATAAGAATCGAGAAAACTTTACAGATTAAACGTAGTTTAAAATTGTTTACCCTATTTTTGAATAACCAGTTGAATAATTGAACTGGTTCCATTTCATAAAACAGTTTTCCATATCAGATACAAATAACTGTTTCGGTTAGGGAATCGATTTCAATCAGTTACATAAATTCTAAAAGCTACTATTTTGGCAAATGAACAGTGATAAGTAATTTTACGAGTCAAAGCCACAATGACCGAAATAAAATATTTACGTTTTCTACTAGAATATAGAAAAACGTATTCACTAAAAAAACTTTTATAGTCCATTGAAAATGGCGCACAAAAGAAAATAAAGCGAAAAACAAATACTTATGTATGTATTTATGTATGTGTGTACATATATACAGAAAAAGAACAGCAAATTCAATTGATTTAATAAGCCAAGAAGAAATTTCATTTATTTTTAAAGATCGGCACAAGTTTTTTCTTTAACAATAGAACTGAAATTTTGCAGCCACACATACGCACAGTTATTCAGCTTTCTGGGTGAGATGCGGGGGGCTTTCCTCACAGACACACGCACGCAGTCTCACATACACTGACACAAAAGCAAAATACCGAAAAATATTTCGCGGAACCAACAGATGATAGAGAGAAAGAGAAATAGTAAATGAATGAGAGAGAGTACGAGAGAAAAAGAGAGGCAGAGCAAAGCAACAGTTTTACAGTGGGAGCCATATGTATGTATGTACATACATATATTTGTGTGCATAGAGCTCAGTTCAATTTGGAGCCAGACAGTGTGCGGGAGAGGGTATTGGTGAGGGATGAAGAGAGGGCTGAGGAGACAGTTAAACTAAAGCGTAAGCAACAAGCATAAGAACACAAACAAATAAACATGCACATACACACATACATGCGCATATATATATATATATTGAGACAGAAACGGCGACGACTTGGCGACGCCACAGAATGTTGTTGTTGTTAATCATTGAATTTCAGTAGCGGTTCAGATTTTAGTGCGAGGGCTTTGATTAGTTATCACATTTTGCAAGACGCTGCTTTATAACTTGTGCTTAAATTTAAAAGCAAATGGAATATGTACATACATACATATATTTAATTTGTGTGCTATTTAAATGCAAATTGTTGTAATTAAATCAATGTTTACCCAGCAAAAATCAGTTGCTTCTATTAGTCAAATAACATCTAAAATATACATGTACCAAATATAAATCTATTTTATTTAATTTTTAGTTTTCAACTAGTAAATCACCATTGTATAATGGTAATATGACACATTTCAAATTAACTGAATCTTCGAGATATACGTTGTTCCATTTAAGTTTTATAAAGTACGATATTGTTAATACTGTTCTTAAAAAAAATAAAGTTGAGTGTAATTTTAAAAATTTACCAAGAAGGAATTTATTCTCATCGGAGCTGCTGTCATTACAAAATAAAGAACTTATACATCTCTAAAGATGTTTATTACTAAAATAATGTTGAAGGAATACAACCTCGTGCGGTCGTGTTTTACAAAAGTATACGGTTTCGTGTTCGTAACCAATTTTTATTCGTGTTTGTGTCGTGTTGCGCTACACTCGCTCATCTCTAACTCAGATATTTCGTAGTGCCTCAACAGCAATGAAAAAAAAACAACCACAGTCCAAGATCGTACGTCGTGGTGTTCAGTTGGCCTGAGAATTTTTTCGGTTTCGGTTTCAACGAGAAAGAATAAGAAGAGGAATTGAAGAAAAAGGAAATGTACATAGAGAGTGGAATAAAGCAAAACGTATATAAACAAAAAATAATAAAAAGAAGGCAGAAAACGAAAACCTACGACGGCGACAACAACAGAGAAGAATAAGAATATATACATATTAATGTACGTGTGTGTGCGTGTTGAATGTTAGTGTATTAATCAAATTAGATCATAGTGAGTCTTGCAACAACAAATGTTAAATAAAATGTCATAAGTTTACAAAAAGTACAAGAAAAGTTTTTTGTATAAGTAAAGTATTATGTCCGAGTAAGTTCTCGGTTCTTAGAAATTTAATGAAAATTCTAAATAAACAAAAGTCAACGAATATACCATGAAAATATACAATGTGCCACTACAACAACTACAACAAATATAAACAGGAGGGGTAACCCCGAGGCCGTAAGAGCGGCCGGGGCTGCCGCCGCCAAGAACAACAACAAAAACAACACAAACGAGTGCTAAATGTCGTTTTACCTGCGTTGAAAATTAAGCCGGCGCCGGATACCTGCCGCAAATAACGTCGACTTCGACAACGTCATTGACATTGCAACAACAATACGTTGTGTGTATGTGTGGTGAGTGAGCGTGTGTGTATATGTGTGATGTATAAGAGGAAGAAAGAAAAAAGGTGGAAATCCACTTAAGATTGAGGCACACACATATTGTAGTAAGTATAAGAATAAAACACCGCAGGGGTTTTCTGCGTACAGTTTAGGGTCACCTTTGCCCAAACCGCTCTCCTTTTTCTCGTCTCCTTCAAGTGGAAACAATTAGGCATGCAACAGTTATTATGTTTCTCTCTCTCTCTCTCTTCCTCTCACTCACTCTCTCTTTTGCCTGTATGTGTGTGTGTGTATGTGTAAGTGAGGAATGCCCTGACCTGAAAAAAAAACTAGAAGGATGGGCTAACTTCCGCTGTGCCGAAGTTTGAATACTCTTATAAAATGTCTTTCGCTTACATCTTTTATTTGATCCGATTGTTTCAATGGCAGCTTTGGCATATAGTTCTCCGATTCTGTTGAAATTTAATAGACATTTTCATGCATACTAAACTTACAACTGATCTAAAACTATATTTATGAGCCATCGTTCCGATGGAAGATATATGATATAGTCGACCGATCGGGATGATTTATTATCGTGCTTTATAGATATGTATATATACTATTTAGCTGGAGATGTTTCCTTCATTGCTTAGCAAACTTCTGACTAAAATGAATATACTCTTTTTGCAAGGGTATAATGACGACACATGTTTTTATCGTTGTTGTTTCTTAGGCAACCCCTGTGTGAGAGCAGCCAAGCCGAGAGCCGTACATGACCTTGACAACAACAACAATAACAGCAAGAGAAGCAACAGCAGCTACAAAATTCTGTTATTTTTTGCGTGGGCTTCTCTGCCTCTTCTTTTCCTTCATCATTATCATCATAATAATCATTAAAATCATTGAAATTGATTTACGCTGAAAAACGTATATAAAAAATATCTATTATACAATACTGTTTACGTTACTCTTGCTCAGGAGAGTATATTTATTTTATCAAGAACATGAGTCGAAATGAAAGAAAACTCGAAACTAAGGGAAAATTAACACTGCTTATATAAGAAAAAAGAGCCTTATTGGTCAAATTTAAATAAATGACAGATGTAGAAAGTTTTAGTAAAAGTAAATTCTTGTTTTTGTTAACTGTCGAATTAAAAATGCATATAACCCAAATAACATTACGAAAGGGTATCAAATTATCTTCATAAATACTATTAGCATAGCCCTCTGATCTTACTTTGAACATCAAATACCAGTTTGTTTTCTTTTCTTTTTCTTCTTTTTTTTTTTATTTTTTCTTTTTTGGCAAACAGCTCTGCGTAAGCTATTTTTTTTTTTAATTTATCAAATATTATTTTTGGTATTTTTATTCTTCTTTTTTTTTGCGCTAATATGCAAAAATTCACATAGTCTACGCCAACGTATTTCCGTCCTTCAAATGCCAAGAAAAAGCCAAGACAAGCAAAACAGAAATAAATAAAAGAAACTTAAAGAGCAAAAAAAAATATATGTACATATATATAAATATATATATTTCAGAATATTATTTTGTATTTTGTGCACGATTTGGTTATAGTCTTTTCATCTAATTATTTATAAACATTTAATTGGTCTATGTCAAGTCTCACAAAACACACCGCATTTCGTGACATTAGACCAAAAAGTCGAAATAAACGCACCGACGAAATGTTTTGTATATTAAAGCAAAAGGCCAATAGGAATACCTAAATATGTATCTCTCTCTCTGTCTATATATATATATATATATATATTTTTTTCTTGTGTATAGCTAGAGATGTATACTAACTTGTCTACTAAGCTAAATAAAAACACTTGAATGTCATCTTACGTAGTTGAAGATTTAAAAATAAATTTAAGATCGATCGAAGAAGGCACAGAACAAATTCTCTTCGTAAGCAAAAGTCGCAACCAAATTAAACGAAAATAAATAACATAATCGGATGATCGAAACCGAAACATATACTCGTCCTATATGTTTCTATAATTAACACTAATTTTATTTTTTTATTTTTCATTTTCGTTTATTTGAAATTGTTCTTACAATTTGAACAACTACTATATACCAAAAATGTTGTAATTACCATATAGGATATGAATATTTAAAAACTAAGTAAAAATTTTCTGTTTATATTGAAAATATTGAAAACCTTGGCACTGGTGATGCCTGCTGATGGTGTTTGGCTCTTTTAGAATTTTTCTTTTTTGTATATTTTCTTGACGTCAAACATTTTGGGAATTTCTGTGGGCAGATACAGATATATATATATAAATATATAAGTTTGTACATTTCATGCAAATCGAAAATATATGAAAAGTACTTAATAAATGTTGACAAGAACTATCTAAGAACATTTAGTGCTTACTCACTGTCAAAGATGTTACCAAAAACAAATAGCAATATATTTAGATTATGGAATCTTGTGATGAAATCTTGAAAACAACTTAGCAAGATTACTTTTTTGGTAATCTCAATATTGCTATTTACCAATTGTTTTTAATTGGCTATCTGTCTATAGGGGTCGGGGTCCTCAAATTCATATTCGCATTCCCTCTATCATGTGATATTCACGGGTTTTTTTTTTATACATATATCTTATCTACTTATCCGTACCTTGACCTTTTCACTTTTGATAAAGGAACAAAATTTGCCGTCAACTTGACTACCTTTTTTTTTCTCCATCCATCGATTTCATTTGATTAGCGTAGTATGAATGTATGTAAATATGGATGTACGTATGTATTTGAGGCATTTGACAAGTCACGGAAAAAGTTCTAAAATAAATTCTTAATAACTTATCAGCCATTTAGCGGGAATTTCAATGTTTATGACGGTTGCATATTGGAAACCCCTTTTGTTTTTTTGTCATGAATAAATACATAAATAAATAATGAAAAATAATCTCCACACTCAACTGCTAATGAAATATAATCTAAGCGAAATTGTGTGCTGTTCTGAGAGCTTTGAGCTCTCTGATTGGCTTATCAGCAGAAACTTTTGCACCAAAATAAAACATAATTCCTTTGTCTACGCTTATCACAATTTTCTATATATGTATGAATGTATGTATGTACAATAGATTGTGATGGGAATTACATTAATGAAGATTTTTTAATGGATCAAAGATAATGTCTGTGGCAAACATGGCTCGTTGTGCTCCATTTTTCAGTCTTATTAGCGGAGAGTTTTGTCAAGAAGTGCAAATCCTCCTCTTTAATATGGAATAATGTTTTAAAAAATGTAAGGAAATAATTTCTTAGTTTTTAAAATATCTTTAAATTAATTTTTGCTTAGTTCAATGCTTAAAAATAACATTTGAGACTTTTATTTTGGTTTCCCTTAGCAAGGGTCTAATCAAGACTTCGGGTTTTGGGAAAACGATTGTTTTAAGCATTTGTCCAGCGTAAAACAGCGTTTCTAAAGTGCCTTTATGTGATTTCCTACAAAGACTGGATCACTAGGCTTATCACTTTTAACTTGCTTATTATATTTAAATATATAAATATTTGTGATATGAATTATATTTATTAATGGGATTTCGTTTTATAAAGCACTAATTGCGGTTGGATTCTCTGAATTAAATTAAAAAAATTGGATTCTAAGTAAAAATTTTTCAACAAAAAAAATCATATTTTGATCATCTGTGGTTTCGGTTCTATGTATCTAATAATTTGCAGTTAAAAATATCTCACAACTCAATTCGCAACCGATCGTTACCATGCCCCCATATACATATGTACATATACATACATACTAAACACACACACATATGGACAATATAGTGACCTGATCCGAAAAATCTTTAATACTGTATCAACGTAATAAACAAGCAGCTTAAGTACTCACGTTCATTCAATTGAGTGGGTAGGGTACGTCATAGCTGCCAACACATCTCCATCGACATCTCCCCTCAAACGTCGACCACCCTCCTCCCCTTTTAAAGACAAACATATGTACATGGTCTGGGGCTGTTGCTTATCAAGCGCGCGCGCGCTCTAGAAAGCTCTCAGTTTGTTGTTGCCATTGTGTATTGGTGAAATATTATCGCCACGAATGTATGTATGTATGTAGCTGAAGAAGAGGAAGCGGTGCTGGTGGTTGGAGGAGGTACATGAGGAAAACAAGTAGCGCTGTCCAAAACCCAGGCCCCAACAATTCAAGCTCACATACACAAAATAAATAACATACATACATACATACACACAACCACAAACGCATACAAGCTCAACAAGCTAAACTCGTTTCGTTAAAATTATTAAAATTTGTAGCTTGATTCATACACACAGTGAAAAAACCACTATCTGTATGTGTTTGTGTGTGTGTTCGATATCGCGCGGGTTCCCTCGTTTCTTGTGAATTGACTCAATATAATATATACAAAAGGCTGGCGAAGGCGGAGGCAGAGTGGCAGAGGCGACAGTGTTGTCAAGTTGTTTGGCTTAGTCATGTTGAGGCAGAAAAAAAAAAACGACAACAACGCTGCCTGGGCTACGTAGTCGTCGTTGTCGTCGTCGCTCGTGTGTATTTGGGGCTACGAAACGCTTGAGGCAGGGGGGCGTTTGGATGTCTATGTATGTATGTGCATGCATATATGTGTGGTGTAGATAGACAGCTGCGGCAACTCTAGTTCGTTTAGATGTCGTCGTTCTCTTTCGGTCTTTCTCTCCATCTCTCTCTGTCTCTCTTTAACTCTGTCATACACACGATCGTTTGTTTCTAAAGTGTTTCTGTGTGTGTAAGTATGTATGTGTTTGTGTGTAGCAATTATTATTTTATTATCACTTTTTTTCCGTTGCTACGTTTTGTGCTGTTGGTTCGACGTTTTAAATGTGTTGCCGTGCTCCTCTGCGGTGCTCCCCAGACCTTCCTTACTCAGCACAAAAATTCGCATATTGTATTAAACGAGTCGAAACGTATGTGGAGGTTGAGGTAGCATGAAGGGGGGGATCTGTTTGTATTTGTATGGGTGCGCGTGTTTATGAGTAAGTATGTTTATATGTATGTGTGCATAAATGTGCGCTTTAAGTTACATACGTAGGGATGGGCGATCAAATCGTGATATTGATTCAAATTGGATTGAAACAGTTTCAACACTTTATACCGATGTATTCGAGTCTTCAGTATAAAATGTTTATTCTTATGCATAAGATTTACTAAGCGAGGTTGGTAGAAAAAAGTACTTTTACCACAATGTATCTCTAAAAAGCGGATTAAAGTCCAAAAGTTTCTACTACAGCTACATATGTTAATTAGGCTGGTCCAAAAACTTTTGTGACTACTGTTGTTATTTTTAGAACTATGCTCATCCTCTGGTTAAAAAAAAATTTGTTTGCTATAAATTGTCATTTATGCTTTTTGGACCAGCCTAATGGGGACATTTGAATGTAAGTACGTCTGCACCTTCGATTGAGATGAAATGTTTTTCTTACCTTTTGTTAACCACAGATTGTTAAGGCATTATTTGTGCCCATCCCTGAGTCGACGTAATCAACAGTCTCGTCACCTGTTATTGTTGTTGTTGTTGGTGCTTTTCTCGACCCTGTGCTTACTTTTTGATTGACAATTGCAAATGTGTGTGAGAGTGAGGCAAATAACCCCTCTCCTCAGCTCCCTTGTACTCTTGTATTTCTTCTTGCTCTTCTTGTTTTTCTTCGCTCTGCCCCCCTCCCTGTGCTTAACATCACTCTCAATTATTTGATTGTGTGTTGTGCTTTTTGTTTTTGCCTTGCTCGTTTTACCAGAGGCTTCTTCGTTTTCTTCCTCACACAAAACACACACACACACATCCACCCACCACTACATATGTATATACACTGTGATTTTGTGTCTGTTTTTGAATGAATTTCGCATTTCTAGTAGTCGTCTGAAATGCTTCATACGCGCTGGTTGTCGTCCGTTGTTCAATACTGTGAACTACAAACAGAAGCAATAACACGCTTTTTTATTTTTCGCGATTTATTTATTATTTGTTCAATTGGCCAATAATAATATCCGTGTCGTTGTTGTGGGTGTAAAAATTAAGCGTTCTTTTTGGTATGTCTTTTCCCTAACCACCGTCGTTCCGTTCCCTGTGCACATATACATACATATATAAGTGTATATTTGTGTGTTTTGTTAATTTCCGCGAATTTAGCGTGTGTTTTGGTGCCAAGTGACAGCTGGTTGGTCACATTTTACAGTATAAACTTAACCATGGATGACGTCTCGGTCTCGGACTTGGCTATGTGTCAGACAAATTGACTAGCTGACTATTTGGCGCCGTCGTTTGGCGTTTTCGTTATTTTCGCCGCACCTTTAGACACTGTGGGTGTACGTACACACACACACATACGTACATACATATGTAGAGATGCCAATAGGCCATGCAAAAATGTTTTGGTGTGACGTAGCCAATGAGGAGCGTGTGCGCTCAATATCTGTGCTTTTTGCAGTGCTTTTGAAACGCTATTGTTGCTTCTTGGCATTCGTGCTAATAATATTTATATGCAAGTTTTATTTATTTACACATTGCACTTTGCTCGCTCGAAATGTGCTTGCAAATTGCACTGCAATATATATTTTCACACACCTAAAACGCCTTGTTCAAATGTATGTATGAATGTACAGTATTTAATTTGCCAAGAACCATGATGATAATATTAAAGCACATACAAACATTAATTAATTCATTAGTCTTTTTTTTTGTTTTCTAATAAACTTGGTACTTTAGTGACACTGATTAGACTTATCGCTTTTAATGATGCAATTTGTTGGCTTTGCTGAAATTTTAAGCCAGTTGCTTGGAATTCACGCTTTTTATTATGAATTCTGTCAATCCTCAATTGTTCATTTACTTTTTAAAAACACTGTAAAGCTGTGTAGGCTAAGCTCAAAGTACGTAAACTCTAACACCCAACTGAAAAAAAAGCTAAGTTGTGTTTATATAGTAAATATTTGCATATGGTACATGCATATACATATACATATAAATATATATTAGAGGGAGAGAGACGGAGAGTGAGAAGGGGTTTGAGGTGATGTATATAAGTATATATGTATATATGACTGACATTGTTAAATTTAACATGTGGCTCGGGCTACAAATTCCATTTAATCGCCCAAAACTACGCGTACTTCGTAGTAAGTAAACTTTATTTTTTTGTATTTTTTATTTTTCTTTCTAAACGAAACGACGACGTCGACGTCTTTGTAATTGACCTACTCAGTGGTGATATTTATGTAAATGCCCCAGCCTCGTTACAAATTAGTCGCAATATATAGGCATACATACTTATGTAATTAATATTTAATGTGAGACTTAAGCTAGGCTAATCTATCGTAATACTCAACGTGCCGTATTTGTGTATGACACTTGAAAATTGCTTAATTGCTCTCCCAGAAACGAAACAGAAACAAAATGAATTGAAATGATCCGAACTGACGTCAAAGCGTCTACACAATCTCTTAAATGTACAAACAAACATATGTATGTATGTATAAGCACACAATAATCGTTGAATTTACAATGGGGCCCCAACACCACTGTCCATTTATCGCGGTGCTACGTTCTGAGTAATGCCCCGAAACCACCGGTAAATCCAACCAACCAACTAAAGTACCAAGCAACCATCTATGGTCTTTTCACTGATAACATTGAGATGATAACACAAAACACACTCACTTTTGCCTATTATCAATGGAATTTTTAGGCATTTCTCGCGGTTGCTTTATTTTAAAAGTCCTATAAAAAAAAAAAAAATAATTGCTTGATAACGAATTAAGTAAACATAGAAACGACTCAACATACATACTACATATATAGTATATATATATGTATATATATATATAAAGCACACAAAACTCACTCATACAAGTCGCAGTCGGCAGTCAATTAACGCTCTTAAAACAGTCACAATAGAAACAATGATTAGTGCAGCTTTTTCTATGGTCTTGCAAAATGATTTTTAGCTAAAGTAGTCAACTTATAAGAGTTTCTAGAAATAGGATTGAAGCGAAGTAATCGGTCTTTAAATATTAGTTTCTTTAAAGGAAATTCTTAAAAATTTGTAATCCAATCATAAAAGATTGACTTTTTATATTTCTTCTGCTCTAATAGTTCTCAAATTTTGTATAGATAAAAAAATGTCTCAAATTTTTGTATAGTAAGAAAATATTTTAAATTCTTTTCAGATATTTATACTAGATATGTGATACACATTGGTTTTTTGTTCTACACTGATTGAATTTCTAGCGGATGACTGTAGAAATTCCAGGGTATCAAAGCGTCGGTAATGTTAAAAATGAGTTTAGCCCTTTGGTTTGTCATTTGATTGTTTGTTTGTTTGTGTTTGCCATTTGAGTTTCCATTTTTTTTTTTTTTGCTCGGCAATTTTTTATATCAGTTTTGGTATGCGAAATAGAAAGTTTGTTCAAATATTTGTTGGGGTTTTTGATTTGGATCGGTTTTTTACTAATATAATTTTTTTTTGTGACTATATTTATTGATTTGACTTGTCCAACAGTTATCAGTTGTAGTCTTTTGACTTTTTTGATAAGCTCAAGAGACTTTACTTAGAAATTGATTGTTGTCACGTTGTGATGAAATAGTTATTGATAAAGTATAATCAATTAGCATTATTATTAACAGTTTATTAAAATGAAAACTTTTCTTTTTTTATTCAATAGATGATACGTTAGCAAGTGCTAATATGGAAAATGCAACAACAGCAACAACAACGACTACAAAGCATTATAAAAGCACTGCTAAACAATATAAAACCCAAAAATTGAATAATAATACAAGACGTGCCACAGCAGCAGCAGCAGCAACAGCAACAGCCGTAACAGCAACAGCAGCAAGTACGCCTGTAGCAACAACAAATAAGAAGCAAACATATCGAGAAGAAACAACAGCAACACCGAAAACTGTAGAAGGAACAACGACAACAACTACAAAATCAACAATAACAGCAGCCGCAGCAACAATAACTAAAGTCAAAATTGCTGATGATGCCAGCAGCAAAAACATTAACAACAACAACAACATCAACAAACCCAGTACAACTACACGAGATAAACTAAACGAATTGCCGTCGTCGTCGCCATCGCCTACGAATAACAACGACAACAGCAATCACATTATTAACAACAACAACAACAACAGTGATAATAGTATTAGTGAAAATAATTATAATGAATTTAAGTCTACAACAACAACAACAACTACAACAGCAACAACTATAAGTGATAGCAAAATGACGCTACAACAGCAACATAATATGTTAGCCTCAACAGTGGCCAAAGGAGCAATGGTAGTAGATGGTGTTATTGAACACCAACATCAGCAATCGTCCTCAAATGTTGGCAACAATAACAACATTATTGAGGCCGCTGCAGCCGCCGTTGCCGCCGATTGGACACAAAATTCAAGATATTTGCATAAGAAATTTAAACGCTTAGCCAGTTCAACTGAAGCGGAAAGTGGCGGCAGCACCACCAGCAACAGTAGCAGCAGCAACATAAGTGGCGGAGATGCCATACGAACTACTTCCCTCTCATCAAATAGTTCACTCTCACCCCAGCCCACAGTTAATGGTCAGGGTGTAGCAGTTTCAAATGTTGCAACAACATTGAGTGAATTCAGTGCCAATCATTATGATGAGATCCCAGCCAATCATAGTAATAATATTAGCGGCAAAAGTGCTGGCATTTTGAGTGCGACTCCACCAAGGACACGTACACCGCTAAGTCAAAGTAATGGCACTTCTGGTTTAGGTTTAACACCGGCAACATTTGCCCAACATCAACAGCATACGCAACCAACAACAACAGCAACACAACCGACAGTTGTTCCTGCAGCATTAATTCCAGCAACAGCAGCAGCCATAATTACCGGTGGTATACCAGCAGCAACAGTTGCAATTGGTGAAAAGCCTGGACGTTATATTTGTTCATATTGTAATTTGATTTGTGCCAAACCTTCAGTGCTCCAAAAGCATATACGTGCGCATACCAATGAGCGACCATATCCCTGCAATACCTGTGGCATTGCTTTCAAGACCAAAAGCAATCTCTATAAGCATTGCCGTTCGCGTTCCCATGCAGCTCGTGCTAAAGGTTTAGAGGTACCAGCGGATGCCGATGATGGTCTATCCGATCAAGATGTGGACAATGAGCTAAGCAACAGTAGCTCCGAACTGGTAAGTTTACAAAGTGATTATTAAATTTCTACAGGTTTTAGTAATTTCTTTTCTTTTGATTTCATTCATACAGCCAAGTCGCTCTGGTTCGCCTTATGATGAGATAAATGTCAATTCCTCGCCTTCGCCTTCACCCTCAACTTTATCTGCTGCCAAAACTGCCTATTTGCAACAACAGCAACATATGCAACAATTGCCATTGGGCTCACCAGCAGCTGGAACATTGCCACCACTACAGGACAATCTATTGCATTCATCATCGGCCACCACTGCCCAGCACCGTCAGTCAATAGACTATAAGCCATATAAACCAAAATTTCATAATGCCAGCCTATATGCTCCAGGCAAGGATCAACAACCGCTACAGCAACAACAGCAGCAGCAGCAGCAACAACAACACTTGCAGCCACAAAAGTTGACCCTACAAATGCCTCTGCCTCAGCAACAACCACCATTACAGCAGCAGCAACAACAATTGTCGCATCCCTCTCTGTCGCCCAGCACTCAATTGAAATTGAATAATCACATCAATTCCCACCAATTGCAATTGCAATTGCAGCAGCATCAGCAATCGCTAATGCTTACAGCTGCTGCAGCACCACCGCCACCTCATCATCCCACTGGTGTCTATTATCATTTGGGTCAACCGACTGCATTTTATAATCCGGCAGCAGCTGCTGCAGCTATGCATCAGCAGGCAATGGCTTTTCAATTGCAGCAACACTTTCAATTGCAACAGCAACAGCAGCAGCTCCAACAACAACATCAACAGCAGCAGCAACAGCAACAACAGCAGCAACATTCTCCTCTGATAAAGGCACCACAAACACAACCACCGCAACAGGTAAATCCTTGAATTAATCAAGTCCTAAGGATATGCTTAACTTAAGCAAAACCTTATTTTTTAGTTGCCGACGATACGACCGACAGCCACAACAGCAACTGTTCCCGCTGCAACACCCGTGACTCCCTTGCCATCAGGAAATAGTAGAACTTTTGCCAGTACCAGTGGTGGCATGCAGGTGGTAAGTATTAAATAACAAATAAATAAAGATTGTTTCTTATGCCTTCTTATTGTCTTGCAGAATGTGGAAAAGGTTCAGGAACATATATCCAAGCTAATATCACAGAATGAGGCCATAGTGGAGAATAAGGAGATATTGTTGCAAAAGAAATATCCAAAGCAATTAAATCGGTCGCGTAGCTTTAACAATGCCAATAGCAATACCACCACGCCACACATGAGCAATATATCCGCCAGCAGCAGTATCACCAACCACAGCAATCTAAGTAGTAGCAACTCTCAACAGACAGTTGAGGCCAAAGTAAATTTGGCACAGGCTATACAGCAAAAGCAACAGCAGCAACAACAACAGCAGCAACAACAACAGCAGCAGCAGCAACAGCAACAGCAATTTCAGCAGCAACATTTTTCAATGTTTTTACAACAGCAACAACAGTTAATAGAGCCACCGAATGGTTTGCTCAAGCGTAGCTATAAGCCGTCAACAATTAGTCAAACAAAGCAGCAGCAGCTACAACAACCACAACAGCAGCCACAACAACAACAACAATTGCCGCCACCACCCTCACCTTTAAATACGCAAACCCTACAATATCGCCAGGATCCAGCAACACCTATAAATAAGCTGGACCTACAAAATGCTGGTATTGCTAACAATCATGTAATGCCCTTGAATTTGTCCAGTAAGGCCAAGCCAAATACACCAGCACCGGTTGCTACTTCGACAACAACAACAATTGTGTCCACTCCAATTGGTCCTGCGCCTGTGCCTGTACCCGTGGCAAGCACTTCCAAATCGGCTGCTAATAATGCAGCTAATAATTCCATTATTAAGAATCTTTTGTTAAATGCCCGCGGCTTGGCCGTACCTATTGGTGAGGGCGATGATGCTGTTTATTCGTGTCCCATTTGTACCAATGAATTCCGCAGTGCGGATGATTTAAAGTTGCATAATAGCACCTACTGCCAGGATGCCAGTTCGAGTGCACCAATGAGTCCTGCCTCATCGCCGAGTACAAAATATTTTCGTTCCAATTCGATCTCGATGAGTTTGCCGGAGCTTAAATCACATATGGCTAATTCAAAGAATCCATTATCGTTGGCCAAACTAGCCTGGTCGCAGCTAAAAACAAAGCCAAGTAAATTGGTGTTGAGTCGCCTAAGTGCAGCACAATCGCCGGCAAGAACATCGACAACAACAACAGCAACTGGGACAACAACAACAACAGCAACAACTGTGGTAACAACAGCAACAATTACTATACCAGCAGCTGCAGTAGCAACCGTAGTGGCTCCATCACCTTCCATGGATGCTTTACGCTTTGTGGATACTCCTCTGCCATCACCAGGGCCACTGCTAGGGAAAACTCCCTTGGTTGATTATAATCAACAAAATGCCTCCAGGCAAGGATCACAGGATGCACAAGTTGTTATAACCAAAATGCATGAGGATCGTCAATTTGAGAATGAAGCCAAACGACCAAAAATGAGCAATGAAACTTTTAATTTTCCCACACTTATGTTTGCCAATACCAGTGGCAACAATAATAATAACAATAATACAATCATTTTGGAAGCTCAATCAAGTAAAGAGGAACGACTGAGACGATTTACTTCATCGGGTGGCTCAATGATACCAATCTCCGAGTGTCCCGAATTGGATAAGAGTCCCAAAATCATACGCACACCTCTACTATCCGGTGGTAGTTTTCAAGAAATGTCACCCAGTAAGGAACGCAAATTGTTGACATCGGGAGCAAGTGCACAGCACTTTCAATTTCCTCCCATTAATTCAATAACTGGCTTTAATCCATTAACCTTACCACCTGTAACAGCTGGTGGGTTGTTAGATAAGCCATCACCAATACCCTATGTGCCGGGCATACCAGGACCAAGTAGCCTGACACCCCAAATGCCCTTATTGCCACCGCCGCCACAACAATTGCAACTGCCGCTGCCGGCGCCAGGACGTCAACGTAGTCCAAACCGTAAGCAACCGAGTCCTTTGCTAAGTGGTGCCCTATCTCCATTCGGTGGGGTACAAAATGTGCCCAGTGAGTTCAGTCGTCAGCCGCCAACACCAGCTCAAAGGAATGCCCTACAATGGAACAAGGAAGCAGCCACTAAAAAACCTCCATACAATTTTTTAAGAATGGCCGATAATGTGAAGACAGTAACACCAACAACACCAGCGACAACATTGGCAACAGAACAGCAACAGCAACCACTTCAAGAAGTGCGTCATTTTAACTTTGATAATCTACAAACGAGCAACAAGGAGCCACTGACTCCTCTTCATATAGAGACACCCAATGGCAATGCAGAGGACACTAATCAATCGATGCCAGCTAAAACTAAGTTTTTGCGCCCCACCAGTCTTCCCTTGAAACCGGGAACCTTTACACCAAAGCGACATCATGGTATCACACCCACCGCCAATACATTGCCATTGATATCTCCGGAGACTCCAAGACCTTCGAAATCATGTGTCCAATTGTATTTAAATGGTCATGCCTATACCTATTTGGGTTTAAAGTGCAGCACCAAGATGTTCTACTGTACAGTAAACTGTCCGCAACCATCGTATGTTGCTGGTACACATAAGTTGTCCATGTATAGCGTTTGGCAAGTCTGCGAAGAAAATCAACCACATCCTTTGGGCTTTAAGTTAAAGCAAGTGATGGCTCTCTATGATTCAAGGCAAAAGATGTTGGGAAATGGTTCCTCCACATCTATGGCAGGCAAATTAACCTATACTCAGGTTTATTCACAGCAAACTGTTAGCTCCACATCTTCGACAGTGCCCAGTAGTTCATTCTATCAGCATCCATTGAAACAAGTGGCAACACCAGTGGCATCCACAGTGGCCACTCTCAGTGAGGCAAATGTGGCAGCCAAGGCTAATGAAGAAGCGGCCAGTGCTAAGAAATTGCAAGATGGTCAACAGCAACAGCAGCAACTTGTTGGTGGCTATGAATCGCATGAGGATTACACTTACATACGCGGACGAGGACGCGGTCGATATGTGTGCTCTGAATGTGGTATACGCTGCAAGAAGCCATCAATGCTCAAGAAACATATACGAACCCACACAGATGTGCGTCCGTTCACCTGCAGTTTGTGCAATTTTAGGTGAGTCTTAATAACGGATTAAAATAATCCCAACCAGGTTTTAATCTTTTTTATTTTTAGCTTCAAGACCAAGGGAAATCTCACGAAGCATATGCAATCAAAAACTCATTTTAAGAGATGCACCGGTGGTGATTTCCTTGATGCCGATGTGGACTTTGATCAGCAGTCATCAACATCGGCAGGTGGACGTACTTCCTCAATGGCTGGTGAATCCGATTCCGATGATTTCAGTGATAATGAATCGGAGAGTAGTGGTAGGATAATATTATTATTTATTTAATTTATATGAAACTAATTTGTAATCTCCTTTTTTGTAGATACTGATGAGTCCAAGTCACGTCTGAAGGAGCATGAGGCTGCACGTTGCTTGCTTTCTTTATCTATGACTCCACCAATACCACAGAGTGTCTCACCATATTCTCAGAATCAAGATGCTTCACAGCCAGCTCCGGCAGCAAGTCCAGCAAATAGCATTGGTTCAACAGGTTCACAACCGAAGCGTTTAGTTTGCTCATTTACGTCACCAAAGCCACCATTTGATTATCAAAAGCAGGAACAGTATTATTCCAATCCAGAGGAATCCAAACCGAAAGGAAGTTTGGCCACCGATGAGAGTGCACCTATGGATTTGACAAAACCACGCAGCTCGATTTCCTCCAGTACAATCTCCAGCTCCACCTCGATTACCAATCATTTGGCAGTGGATTTACCCAAATCTCAGGCCCAACAAATGAGGGACGTGATTTTTGGCTCTGGGGGTAATGAAAGTGGTTTTATGAAAACATTGATATCAGTATCGGATAAGGTACGAATATCCGCTGAAATGGAAGAGCAGGCGAAACAGAATGCAGCCGAACAAGATGGTGAGGATCTCCTGCTACAGACATATATCAAGGAACAGGCTCTGCAACATGCCAAGATGAAGCAGAGTCAATTTAGTCGCAATTATCAAATAAATGTGACTAGCACTACTAGCACAAGCATTAGCAGACCTGTGATGACCATCAAAGAATTGCCCACCATAGAGGTAAATGAGGTGAAGACACCAGAGGAGAATCCTACACCACAACTACCAGCAACGTCAATAACTATAGCAACAACGAGAGCTGCAACACCCTCACCTCTGCCAATTGAGGCCATGGATAATGAGGATAATGACTTGCCGCTTGTGGCTGAGGAGAAGAATAAAGATGATATTGTTCCTGCAACATCGGATGTGCCACATAATGCAAATTTACCGGCAGCTATTCAACAACCAGATGCCACTGATTTCAAAGGTGTACTGACCAGTAACGCGTCAGCAACATCCACTTCTCTAGCACGACCTGTGATCAGAGGAGAGACAGACAAATTTAAGCCAGGTGATTTGCCTGTTAGTTCAACATCATCGTTTTCTAATCGTGTTGTTGCTCCACCTCCGCCACCGATTGCCAGCGATGCACGTCCCACCTGCAACATTTGCCAAAAAACTTTCCAACGACAACATCAACTCACTCTCCACATGAATATCCATTATATGGAACGTAAATTTAAATGCGAACCCTGCAGCATTTCGTTTCGCACTCAGGGTCATCTCCAGAAACATGAACGTTCCGAGGCCCATAAGAATAAAGTGATGATGACATCGACTTTTGGTGTGCCTACTACCTCAAATCCCCGACCTTTTGAGTGCACCGACTGTAAAATAGCCTTTCGCATTCATGGCCATTTAGCTAAGCACTTGAGATCGAAGACTCATGTCCAGAAATTGGAATGCCTACAGAAATTGCCATTTGGTACTTATGCAGAGATCGAAAGAGCTGGCATAAGTCTTACCGAAATTGATACCAGCGACTGTGAGAACTCCTTAATCTCATTGAAATTGCTGGCACAGAAACTTCTCGAAAAGGATCCCAATAAGTTGAGTGGCTACACATCGCCATCGGGTACATTGCAAGAGACGGCCCGACCAACTGATGCACAGGATAGTGCTTCGGAGGATGGTTTTAGTGCTGCAAATAGTGCTGCTGCCTCGGCTATTGCCTCATTGGATAATGACAGTGCTGGCAATACACCACAGAGAGCAAGTTCCATGTCAGAGGATGAGACTGTAACCACACAAAGTTTGAAACGTCGTCTGCCCGCCACTAGTTTTAGCAGTAATGGCGAGGAAAGCGATAATCCTCAAGAGAATGGTGGTAATGAAAAGCGGGCTAGATCTCAGGATTTAAATACGGCCACTGTGGCGGCTAGCAACTGACAATATATGTACATGTTGCAACCATCCTGACCATCACAGGCCACCACATATCATCATAATCATCATCATCATCAACAGTATAATTATCATCAACAGCACCAATTGGATCTGGGTAGCAGGGATGCATTAGCTTGGGGTGGAGCCCATGAAATAATACCAATGACGACGACGACCAAAACTCCAACGAGCGCATATCAAATGTCTAAGCATATCGCATTTGGGCACAGATTACAACAAAACCAACAACACAACCACTCTTTACTCTAGTAACCTAGACTTTAAGTTTGGCACATTGTGGGAGTAGGTTTTGCATGGGATCCTCTAGAACGGCACATTTTCATCTGGCATAGTTACAATTCTAGTACAAAAGAGCAAAAGTGCCAGGAATTTTCTCCAATTCCCTAAACTAAAAATTGGCTAAAAAATTTAGTAAATAACCAATTGCATGTTCCCAAGGTTCATTATCGATGCCAAATAAACACTTAAGTGGTTTTGTTAATACGCCATTAACTTTTCAAATCAATCAACAATTGACTATTCAATTTTATTGATAGAAAGTTTAACCTTATCTTTTATAGCACTTTTGCTCTATATTCAGATAGGTGCCAGTTTATTTTTTCTAATGGAGACCCAAAATATGTTTATACTATTATTAAAAGTGGTTTCGTTAATTTAAGTTTCATTAGTTCAAATTGAATGGAATCAAAAATCTAGTTAAAAATTGAAACTAAATTAAATTTGATGAATAGAAAAACCTGATCCCCAATGTGTAAGGATATATATATGTCTATATATACAGATAAGCAACATCGATTTGCCTCTTAAGTATTTAAGTTTAAGAAAATTGTCAACAATTGATCCACTGATCTACATATATATATATATATCGCATATATATATATATATGTATATATAATTTCTTTTTTTCGATAAACAAAAAAAAAAAAAACTCCTGAAGTGCTGTGAGTCTATCTACAAATGTGAAAAGAAAAACTAAATGAAAATTCATGTTTTCTTTTAATATAATTTAAGGCCAATGCCCAACCCATACTACCCCCTAATTCCTGTCCCTTTCCAACAAACATTTTCAAACAAATTCATTGCAAAATAAGAAAAGCAAAAAAAAAAAAAAAAATCACATAGATCTTCCTAATTTAAAATTGCATACAAAAAATTTGTTCTAGAATTATGAATTATCGTTTTCTTCTTATTTCGTTTGTTTTTAATAGAGAGCACGAGACTCTTTTTTCCTTTAATTTTTAATTTTTGAATTTCGTTTTTTAACAACAAAAACAAAACGAAAAAGAAGAGAAACACAAACAAAAAAAAAAAACACCCACACACACACTAATTGTATATAACTATTATGTTGTCATATTAGCCATTAAGTTTTGGTAGATTTAATGTTGTTAGCTATAAAATGAAAAATATTGTACAAATACATATATATCTATATATATATATACATAAAAATTCTATATATATCTGAATGTATGTGGTCAAAAAAGCAAAAATGAAGTGATTTATTACATTATTGTAAAATATATCAAAAAAGAAAAACTGAAGAAACTAAACAAACAAAAAAACACACAAAAAGTATGAAATCTTATACAAAAAAAAAATGACAAAAAATAAAGAAATCAATGTGAAAAACAAAAACTAAATAATGTTTCTTAATGTGATTATATATTTTCAATTATTCAAAAACGTCTTTGAAAGTACATGTATTCCTGGAACGAAAAGAAAGTTGGGTTTTTAGAGAAATTTTGTTGGTTTTGGGTTATCTATTTATCTATAATATTCTGTCTATATATCAATTCGAGGAACAAGTGCAAAATTATTTAATTTAAAACCTTTGTGTTTCAAAAATTGATGTGGCTTAGGAAAAGATTGGGTTTTTGATAACGGTTCTTATCAAATTTCAATTAGTTATGGCCTGAGTGAAACTTTTACTTCTTGATGGATCAATATCTTAAGTCCTATTAATTCTTTATTCGATTTCATATACTAGAAATGGTGGATGGATATCTCTATATTTGGAAATCATAGAGAAATATAAACCCAAGACATGGTAACATAGAGTATTGGAAAGTTTTTAAACTCACAATTAGTCATAACCAAAATTTAAAGTGGGAATTCCGAGTAAAGATAATATTCGTCTTATCAAAGAGCTAAAGGTTAACAATAAATGATTGATGTATGCCTATGGATTTCAGACACCTACATCTAAGTACAAGTTTTTATAGGTCTAGTAATTTTTATCAAAATTAAACTCATGTCTCCATAAATATATATAATTCTATTATACTTTTTCCAAAGAAACCATTAAATAGTTATTTTAAGATAACTTTTGTTTAACGAAACAATTTGTTATTTATGCTTACCAGTAGAAAAGCTGATCCCAGTATTAAGGCTCTCTCTTTGGCCGTTAATTTCGTATCCTTAAAGTATATATTTGTGGTGTATTGCGATTTTCTACTCAACCATTTATGATCAATTGAGGCACGCATATCACCACCCGAATGTATCTAAAAAATTAGTATAATTCAAATTTTAGGAACAGATATCCAAGGATATTTGATTATTTCAATATTAACCTTAAAGAAGCACTCCTTGGGTAAACAAAAGCAACAGCAACCCGAATTTGCTGGTCCCTCCACACAAAATACTGGGTTATTCGTGTTGCCATCTTCTATGTAAAAAACTGGTTTCGTAAAGGTTGGAGACTGAACCACACGTCCAAGCACATTTCCAGGAGGAATCCATATCTCTAAATTTTTTGGTTGACAGCAAAGTGAACCCAAAGCCATTTTCTTGCGAAATACTAATGCCTCCTGATGGGTTTTGTCTAGTAAATGCATTTGAAATGGTCTACCGGCACCCCAAACCAGACGATTCCTTTCGGTCGAGCTTTCTGAGGCGGCAAAAATGGCGTCACCCAGGGCTGAACGTACCACATACCGATTCTCTGAAGATACCGCTGTTAGGGCTTTAGTAAAGAAGGAATTGTTGATAAGATAACAAAGTTATTTAAATAAACATTGTAAACTTACATTCATTCAACTCAAATGTTTGTTCTATATGCACCGAGGGTAAGTCTGCCAGACAATCATAGCCAGCCAAGGGTATAAAAGTCCGACTACCGGTAACTGTTGAAATGGGCAAGGGAATGCGAGGTACTTCGGGTGCAGGGCGCGGTTGTGAAGTTATACTGACATGAGAATCATAAACTGAAAATAAAATATGTAATTTTAAAACTTTTTAAATAAAGAGCCTTCTTTGAATGATACAAAATGCTGGGTTATTAGTCTAAGAATTTGTATATATATTTTAACCACCTGGAATATGTTGATATAGTTTATAATTATATTTATAATACTTGACTCCAGACCGACAATTTATATATAAAGATAATCCTTGATTGTTGCTGGATTTTCCTGTATATATATTTATACTTTGGGTGTTTTGAATAGTTGGTCAACTTTGAATAACAAAACAAAGAAATTTCACCTAACTGGCCATAAAAATAAACAACAGAACAACTGCTGATAAGATATAGCCAATTGGGAATATTTGTTACCACTATGACACACACACACGACACTACCAATTAATCCAAGTTGCAGTCAGTACTTATCAGCTAGGAGTTTAAATGATTCATACAACTAAAATTTCACCAAATATTTCACAAATTTGAATTAATATTAAAGAATTTACCTCTAGGCTCTGCATTAGTTGACTGTTGGGCTACGCGAATTTCGCTATCATATTGAAGTGTTCGAACCGCATCGTTTTGAAGCATTTTCCCCTTGTTGTTTGTTGTGCGAAATGAAACTGAATTTAAAAGGAACAGTTCGTGACGTTACTTCGATTACGATACATTGATAAGAAAAAAATCGAAAGTCTGTGGAAAGAAAGACTGGTCACACTGTGTGAGAATGTTTGTGTAGGTGTTTGTGCAATATTTTGATTAAAACTATTGGAAATAAATAAAGAAATTAAATGTTTAATTTTAGAACATAAATTCATTAAATTTCTAATAATTAGCTAATTAAATCCTTTTAATTAAGTTCAAATGTTTGTCTTCAAAAAGATTGTACTAATAATACGACCGCATCAGGTGAGTTTTTTGCTATTTGTTTGTGTTTTGGCAAAAAGTTTCCACAGAGTTGCCGCTTTAGCCATTTGCACTCTGACTAAGAGAAATTCTGTTATCAAATTTACAAAAGTAGTCTTCTATTGAAAATCATTAAGTAATGAAGTAAAGTTACAACATTTTCACTGTATATATAATTATAGATTGAATAATATCTTGGTTTTGTGTGAGTTTTCATTTATATGGAGATGTCGTCTTAGCTTATTTTCCGTTACCATTGGCCAGGTGTCATAGTAACGGAATTTTAAACTAAAATTTATAGCCAAATTCATTTGGCATTGAGTTTAGTTATTTTTGTCCTCATATAAGGTATGGCGCCTGCGCTGGAGCGGTATAAACAAAATGCCTTCACCTTTGCCTTCACTCTCATTTCTCTTGCTCTTTCTCTCTCTCTTACTCTCTCTCCCTGCATAACATCAGTCTGCTCTTGGCCATCGTAATTGCTGGCAGCACTACGCGGCGGTTTATAGCGAAAAACACAGAAACCGAAATATAAAGGAGATAAGACATCTTCATCGTTTCAAGTGCAATAATCAATAAACGTGCAAAGCATAAGCTTCCCCCACATTAAAAATAATACAAAATAGATTAGATCAAAGTTGATTGTGCAATTCTTGTTTAAATAATACAATAAAATTAAAAGAAAATAAAAAAAAGACGAAGGCTTTTGAATATAACATAATAAATCCTATGTAACGGCCAACCCCAAACCCCCAAAAAAGTTTTTAGCCAACTTGCATTATTTTCGTTTTGCGTTTGCTTTTGGGGGTTGTTTTTCCGCTAAACGGAAAAATCCATGAAAAGTCAAGTGCGGCTAACCGAGCTCTGAACTCAAACAATTAAACCAAAATATAGGATATATATATCATGTCACTGGAGGATCCATTTTTTGTAGTCAAAGAGTATGAACAATTTATTATAATGAAAATACGTCACGTCTCTCTCTGTGTACCCCTTTGGTTCTCCTTAAGTCTCATGCTCCTTCATTTGTTTCGTTTCTTTTTAGCGAGGTCTTCAAAGCTTTGAATAAGACTCGCGGACTTTATTTACGTTGGCGTGAACTGGGCGAGAACGGTGGTGGCACCGAAAGTGAATGGACTACCACAGAGCTGCGTAATTCCCTGAGAAGCATTGAATGGGATCTCGAAGATTTGGAGGACACTATCAATATCCTTTTACAAAACAACAAATTTAACTTGAATGCCTTGAAATGAAGCAACAAAAATCAGTTCGTTCTGCTTAAATTTAGATTTTCAGATAATTTACACTACAATTATGAATACCCGACCTTTATGTCCGCGTTATCCGCTGTCCGTCGTTCTACCCATCTTATTTCCACGTATCCAACTTGTTTAGTTTGGCATGGTTCCAATGGTTTTAATGGTCGCTCGTAAAAGGTTTATCACAATACAATTTTAATAGTGTTTTTGTTCTTATCTCGGTATCAAACAACTCTTGATAACCAATTTTTTTTATATTCCTTGTCCATGTCGAAGCGTAAGCTTTTAATATATATGTTTTACAAGGTCTTATGAAATAATTTTCTCCAGATAGTGAAGACATATTGACGAATTATTATTTAGATAGATTTAAAAGATCTGAAAGCCAAATTGGCTGTTTTTCATTAGAAAGATTTGTTTGGATTAGCTTCAATTGATTTAAAAACAGATTCCATCAAATCTTACAGCTATATAACATAGTTAAAATAGTCTTTTAGGAACCCAATATTTATAAAAGAAATGATTCCCATATGTTTTATAGATTTGGTTTTTGCAGAACCGAAAAGCTTTTTAACAATTTCAAATTTTTGGTTAATTGCACTTTTATTAACTTTTGAAATCTTACTACAGAATTTTATTTTTGGAGATCAGATATTACAGATTTACAGATCTATATAATAACCTTTATACGATTTTTATTGTGGTTTATCCTCCTTAACTCTAACATACGCATTGTCGAGAAGAATCCGACAAAATTTCGCATCGATAACCGTGAATTATCCAGTCGACGTCATTTTATTGACAACACCCGCGATGAGGTCAAGCAGATGAAGGATAAGATGAGCCTGAATCGGAACAGGGACAGAGATATAACCGCACATCAGCCATTGTTAGATAACGATAACAAATCCATAAATCATCAAAATCCCAATCACAATTTGAATTCCAACGAATATCATTCGCATCATCATCATCCGCACAACGATCGTACATATTTGGTTGAGTGTACCAACGGCAATTCCCTAATCAATAGTGGTAGTCAAGTGGTGGCCAATACTATAGCTGGAACCATGTCAGCAGCGGCAGCAGCAGCTCAGCGTCATAGTGGCACTAAATATTCCAAATTGGAAAATAATCTGGATAGTCCCAGTCATACAAATCATTCACATCATAATCATAATCAGCCGAATAGTCTCGATAGTCCAAGTCATAGATATGTTGGCGAAACGGTATCGATTCAACAGCGAATGCTGCAAGGACAGGATGAGCAGCTGGACATGATCAGTGATTCCATTGGCACACTAAAGACAGTATCCCGGCAAATTGGTGTCGAACTGGATGAGCAGGCGGTTATGCTAGATGATTTTGGTAATGAATTCGATACCACGGAATCCAAATTGGATACGACCATGAAGAAAGTTGCCAAAGTATTGCATATGAATAATGGTAAGAACGAATCGAATTAAATTTCTTATGGTTCCATTTATAATAACTATATAATAACTATTTTGTTTTTATTTTAGATAAACGTCAGTGGGCCGCCATATTAATACTTTCCGGGCTGTTATTATTTGTGATAATTTTATTTATTATATTGTAATTCCATATATTTCTGTATGTAAATTAGTAAATTAGTTTATTTTCTATTTTAATCAGCCCTAGCTGTATATATATATAATTATATTTATATATATATATATATAATATAATCGGAAAATGCGTTAACATCATGTAAAGTCAGAGATCTAATTAAAAGACAAAATATATATTTACTTATATATATATGTATATACATACATAAATACATATATACCTACCAAATATATGAAATTTCCATCTTAGTTATTTCTCAATTTGGCCAAAACAAAAATAACAAAAACAAGGACATAACAAAGTGAATATATCCAACAAATTGTATATCATATAAAGCAAATGAAAATGTTTAATGGAACAATTTTAGAGCAAATAAAACCAAAAAATAAAACTGTTTCAACATCATTTCGAACCAAAATAAAAAAACAATTCAATTGACAAAAAAAAATTGTGAAAATACAACGACTCTCAAAAATCTTAAATAAAAACAAATGATAACTGATAAATGAGAAAAAGTCTACAAATATTTATTTAATTTGAAAAAATTTTGATTTTCAAAAAATATTTTATTTATATTGGATAGTGTTTCTGTTCCTGTTTCAAACCTATTTCAAGAATTAGTAGTTCGAGTTTACTAAAACTAAAATATTGAAGAATTCAATTCAAATTGTTTAATTTTATACTGTTTTGGGAGTCCCGGAAGCTTTATTTTACTTTTAATGCATTTTCTAGTTGGTTTCAAAATTTCTAAAATATATTATTTAATTGATTTAAAAATGAAGTTGTCGAAATTATTGTCTGCTTATACTTATATTTTATTTTGATGGATCTTGATAGTCTGCTTTCGTTAAAAATAAAGTTTTTAGAATGTTTTTGTAGAGGGTATATGTATTATATTACACAACAGATATCAAAAAAGTTGGAAAAGTAAGGGAATTTTATATTATTTGTCATTATTTGTTCAGTTAAAGGAACATAGTATTTCTTGGGATACTTTTTTTCAATTTTCTTGCAAAAGATTTAAACTTTTTCGCCTGAGTAACAAATACTAAAAAAAAGGAATAGATTGATATAAGATTTCTACTTGGCAATAGAATAATGTTTCCCATAGTTTTTAACAAAGAAAGATTACCCTATATTCCATACAATAGATTCGGATTTCTGCTGATTCCATTCGATTGACACCCCAAACCCCATCTATAAGTCAGCCCCACTTCACAGCTGTCGCTGTGGTTAAGCTTTTGGCTGATTGAGCTTTTTGTTTGTTTGGTTGAGAAGCTTTTCAGCATGCGCAGACCATGCAGAGACCTAGGCAACTATTAAACTGGGAACAACATTTACATGGTTCTTCTATTTTTAAGAGACCCCTTTTAAAGTTGACACCCATGTCTCTTTGGGTGGATGGGGGTAAGCATAAGCCCGCATGGTGGAGGGCAGCAGCACGTTTAGCCATATGATTTCTATTCCATTTGGCAGTTTTGTTTTGTCAACGCACCGCGCCGCCAGCATCAAACGTGGAGAGAATATTTCTTTCTTGGATTTAACCTGAAGGAAGAAAATGTTTTAAACTTTTACTTTTAACGAACTTAACAAAATAAACTATAAAGACAATCCTATTGCTATTCCCTACGGTGAGTCTTTGGTTTACAAACCATGTGTGTTGACTTTTGAACGGCTGATGGGAGGCAACAAAATTAACAAAGTAAAAAATTTCTTTAAATCTATTGGAGTCGATTTTTTTTTTTTTTTTGTTGGTTGCCAAGAACCTTGAATATTTTTGGCCAAAATAAGAAAAAAAAAATCAATGTTTAGACAGGAAGTGGGCAATGGGGTGGGCAGGACAACAGGAGTCAGCTATTTATGTTTGGTGGTGCCTCGCCCCCCTTTCGCAACCCTTACCCGTTTGTGAGGTGACTGTTACCTAGAGTCACCAAACCAGCTGGTCCAGTTTGGGCCTCTGCTCCTTTCTCTGTGCGCCACTGTCGCCTCTTTGTCCGCCTAGTACCAAGAGCCTATTAATAAATTTTTGTATGCTCACACACTACAGACAAACATACACATACACAGTTATGTGTATACAAATACATGTTTATTTAAACACATACAAAGCTTTTGATTATGTATAGGTTGGAGCTGTTGCCTCATCGGACAATCTTATCACTTGAAAGCTGCCGTTAGGTTAGAAAGAAATCCGTTACAATTTCAATTAGAATCAATTTGCTTCATTTCAATTGTCGAATGCACTAAACTTGTTGATAATACCACCCCTCCCTTCACCAATTTTCAGATCGGTCAATGTATTTACATATATATATATACATATTTTAGCATTTGAGAACGTAATATTTTTTTTTTTGGCTTAATTGTCGAAATAAAATTTTTAATGGCTCTTTCGATTTGTTTTATTGTTAAGCAATGTTGTGAAATTCGATTATTAATTTTAATATTTACTCTAAAGTTAGAAAAATTTATACAAATTTAATGAGCCCTTTTTTTATTAAATTGTGTAAAAGAAATTGTAAGATTTCAAGGATATTAACTATAGAGTTTTATACTTCTAAAGATCAAATAAGTTAGGTTAAATTATCATATCTGGTTGTTTCTTACCTCTAATATAGTCAAATAGGTACTTAGACTTAAAAGTGTTTAATATTTAAAGATTCTATGAAAAGTAAGTTTGTTTTTTTATATTTCCCTTATAAGGTTTTTATATGGCTATAATTTAAATATTAGACTAAATAACTAAATAAGATCAGAAACATCTATAAATAAAAGCTTAAGATAACTATTTTTAACCAAAGTAAATGAGAAGATTAAAAATTAAATATACTAAAAAACATCTTTTAAAATATCAGCTCAAGTTATCTAGTTAGTATTATATCAAAAGATTCCATATAAAGTAAACACTAGAACGATATTAATCGTAAAAAATTTGTTCAAGTAAAGAAATCTGGATAACAACTTTTTCACTAATTGTACAAACAAATTGTTATTAATATTATTACTCATTTATTGGCCTACTATTATTTCAAGCGTTCTCAATAAAATCTTGACAAGTGTTTTTGAAATTAAACTAAAATCTGCATGATTCTAATTTGATTTTCTATATTTATCCATAGGTTTTTTTTTCACGGCGCACTGTAACGCACTATGAGTCAATCTACAGCGACCACGAAAATCATAATTATTGGTGCCGGTGCTTCCGGCATTGCCTGTGCCACAAAACTATTAGAATATGGCTTCCAAAATGTCCTCCTTCTTGAAGCTGAGTCACGTTTGGGCGGACGTATACATACCATACCATTTGGAGAGAATGTCATCGATTTGGGTGCCCAATGGTGTCACGGGGAAAGGGATAATATAGTATACGATTTGGTTAAAAGACAGGATGAAGAGCTTTTGGAATCAACGGGACCGGTTTATGAGAATTATCAATGTGTACGCTCAAATCGAGAGATAGTACCCGAACATATAGCAAATCGTCTGAAAACTATAGTTGGCGATTCCCTAATTAGTCGGCAATTGGAATTAAGAAATTGCAGCGGTTCTTTGGGTAGTTATTTGACCAATAAATTCTTTGATGCCTTGAGACAACCGGAAAATCGGGATATTGATGAAGTTATTGCAAAAGAATTTTTCGATAATTATCAGAAATTTGAAAATTCTGTTGAGGCTTCCGATACCCTAGATCAAGTATCGGGTCAGGGTTATCTGGAATTTTGGGAATGTGAAGGTGATATACTACTAAATTGGAAGGATAAAGGCTATAAAGAATTGCTAAAACTAATGATGAGATCGAGAGAAATGAAATCGGAGTTTGGAATTCTGGAACAACGTTTAATCTTAAATCGAAGAGTGGAGAAAATCAATTGGAATCGAAATGATAAAAATGTTGAACTGGAATTGAATAATGGCGAGAAATGTCTGGCCGATCATGTGATAATCACCGTATCCCTTGGTGTACTCAAGGATCAGCATTTGAGCCTCTTTGAACCCAAATTGCCTAAGGAAAAACAGAGATCTATTGATGGTTTGGCTTTTGGTACAGTCAATAAGATATTTGTGGAATTTCCTGAGGCCTTTTGGCCAGAGGATTGGACGGGCTTCACACTGTTGTGGAGGGATGAGGATTTAAAGGATATACAAGGTACATCTCGAGCCTGGTTGGAAGATGTTTTTGGCTTCTATCGTGTTAGCTATCAGCCAAATGTATTAGCCGGTTGGATCATCAATGCCAATGGTCGACATATGGAATCTTTGGCACAAGATGAAATACTGAATGGTTGCATGTACCTTTTCCGACGTTTCTTGAGTTGGTCCATACCCGATCCTGTAAATTTCCGTACATCCGCTTGGTTTACGAATGAAAACTTTCGTGGCTCTTATTCCTATCGATCGATGGAGACGGAACAACTGGGCACAGGAGCTCGTGAGTTGGCTCAACCATTATCAGTGGTGGTCACATCGCCCCGGGAAAAGGGAGACCATCAACAGAGCCGCTGTGACAAACCGTTGGTTTGTTTTGCTGGTGAAGCCTCCAGTGAACATTACTATTCAACTGTCCATGGAGCCGTTGAGGCTGGTTGGCGGGAAGCTAATCGTTTGGCTGATTTTTACGGTCTGGCAATCAAAAGTTTACCCAAAGCGCAACTATAGCCGGAATTGAGAGATATACGAACTTATTATATATAGTCTATAATCTGACTCGGGAGTGCAATAAATGTTAATTGTGAATGTGAATTACTTTACTCCATGTCATTGTCTTCGTCTCGGTTTTAGCACAAAACTAACTAACAAAAACAAAAAACAATCTGCAATTAATCAGGCAAAAAAACTAACCAATACATCCTGTATAGACTTTGTATATTGTATAAGAAAAAAAGTATATATATATATGTTTATATTGTATATAAGGTTATAGCTTATATAAAAAAAAACAAGAGAATATATTATACATATACCTATATGATTATGGGCTGCCAGTAACAAATTAATTAAAATATGTGTTTAGTAAGAACAAATTGTTGGGGATATTTCCTGCAAAATCAATGTTTTAGTATTCCAAAATATATTATTAGAAATACCCAATACCTAGATGTGATCAATATAATTTGTATTTATCTCAAATTGGTATAAAAAAAAAAAAAAACAATGTTAATGTCTCCCTATTAATGTGTTCCATCAATTTGTAATGACAATTTCAAAATGTTGAATGTAACATTTCTTTAAAAAAAAAAGAGGAATAAAACTTTTCAATATTTTTTAAACTTTGTTGGAAAATTATTTAATTGAATATATTTCTAGTGAAGTTCTACAAATGGATTACTCTTATATATAATTTTTTTTTATTTTATTCTTAGTAACCCTATATAATCCTGTAAATGAGTTTAGGCCTTCTTTCTAAAAGTTATAGAAATTGCTATTAATGTATATTCCTTATCATTATCAATATAATTTTTCTATATTTTGTTAGTTTTCTCAGTTTCTATGAAAAAGGATCTTATTTCTTTCTAGTCAAATAGATATAGTTTCTTTATATTTTCTTCGTATTATCAGTTGGCTTTTTACTAGGTCTTATTTCTCTATATTAAATTAGTTTAATTAGATTCTGTATTGATAGAGATCTATTTTCTATATGTTTTTGTGGTTCAATCATTTTCTATTCAAATAGTTTTCCCTTTTAAAAACTTTACTAACCTAGCGTTTTAGATCTCGTGTGATCTATATTATATATACTCCAGAGAAACTATGTTTCGAGAAGAATTTCTGATAATATGATAAATCTTAAACACTTCTATAGTTCAATGATTATAAATCCCGATCGTATATAGACAGTGATTGGCTAGTAAGATTAGGAAGGCTTGATTGGCTAGATCGTACTTCAAATATTAGATAGTTAGATATCAGATAGATCAAGTTAAGCTATGTCTTTAACTATTAAAACTTTAGTTTAATTTATTGCTTTATTTGTGTATTTGTAGATCAGTCAATATGCAATATATATACTTCATTTAAGATATCTAAAAAGAAAAAACGAAGAATAGAAGTCTAAATATATATTTGTTATAAAAGTCCAAAAAAAAAAGAAAAGACAAGAGAGTCTTGGGAAAAGTCAAAAAAGTGTCTAAATGTTCTCAAGATTTATTCAATCGATTTCAATATATTTCTCAAACTCTCTATTAAACTTTGGATTCCTAAGTATTTGCATAGTTTTTATAAAGAAACTTTGTTATATAGAGAATCTCTAAGGAAAATCAATTGTTGGCTTTTGAAAGTTACCTACTATAATTTATATTATACTATAGATGAAGTATTCCGATTTTATAAAAAAAAAGTTCTGTTTTTTCTAAAAATAATAACTATATTTATAACTTGTTGCCATAATTTCTATTAATAATGAAAGACTAATTTTCTTACTTTAAAATAGGAGTTTTATTTATGCATTTTGGTTTTTATATTTTTTTTTATTAATTTGTCATTTGTTTTTAACAATGTGAACATCTCAAAGATCAGGACAGATCAGGAATATATATAGAGAACCAAATGAAATCTATTGTATTATTGATTGTGTATATACAATTTGATTTGCTTGATTTTGTAATAGACTAATTATTGAACAGAAATCAAATTTTATACAATTGTTTATAATGTTTTTGTTATTAATTAATTAATTTGTTTTTGTCTTGTTTTAGGTTTTATTTAAGTTAATTTCAAATTTGTTATTGTATTCATTTCATTAGTGTTTTGTTTTCCACTCTTATGCAAAAAAACAAGGTACATATAGTGAAAAAAGGACTGAGGAGGCCAGGCCCAAAGGGGATTTTAGGGTTTTTTTTTTTGGGTTTGTTGTCATTCTCTCATTCTTAACGCTTTATCATCAACTTCTCATTCTAACTCCATCAGCAGTTTTTCAATTGCTAAATTCGGTATGGCAGAAAAAAATACTTTGGTGTTGGTTTTATGCAATTTTCTTTTTTTTGTTTTTTAGTTTGTTTTGATTTGTTATGTTTTGGCATCTACTGTACCCACATGGAGGGTGCCCACATAGGTTCTGTTTCCAGTCGTTGGACATTCTGTACCAGTTGCTCAAAAGCATTGATCAGTTCACCATTGACAATTTCCACATCAAAAAAGTGTCCATAGAGGAAATCAATACGTTCCGCTGATTTAATCATATCCTCAAACTCCTCATCCGTAAAACTACGTGCATTTGCCTCATCGAATGTGGATTTGGCACGTGCCTCGGTACGTGTGGACTTTAGTTGGCTTAACTCTGGTGGTTGTATGTGTATAAGGAATGGCTTCAGCTGGGCTGTACGCAATGTCTTGATGGCCTGGTAATGAGGACTTAAAACACAAACGCAACCGGCATTGACAATGGATTTAACACTCTCCGCCGAAGTACCATATAAGTGTCCTTTATATTCACCATGCTCAACAAATTTACCAGCTTCAATATCGGCTTCCATTTTATCATGGGCCACAAATATATATTCCCTTCCGGCCACTTCGCCAGTGCGCATGGGACGAGTGGTATCTGAAAAGTAATTATGATTATGATTTCATATAATCTCTATGATTCGTCTCTTACATGGCACTGGACTGCGAAACTTATCCGGATCTCTTGCAATTAGACGACGACGCAGCTCATTGCGTCCTACTCCAGGTGCTCCTATGAGTACAACTGGTCGATAAATTCCAGGACGTGGATACAATTTGGCCACCTCCTCATAGGTGGCAATCAGTTCACGATCAAAGTCATCATTCTCTGTTAAATCGTACATGATCTTTTTAGTCTTTGGCTGGCGACATGATGAACTGCTGCTGCTCGTGTGCAAACGCGGGGAGCCGGGTGGTGTGGTTGTGGTGCAGAGTGAGGCGCATGAACCGGCTGATATTTGGTATTGGTGAGAGAGGCAAGGAAAGGGGTGAAGTATGTAACGCAATGAGCAATGGGCAATGGGAAATGGAAATGGCATATGATTATGGCCTTGCTTTTTAGTTATATACTTACGCTTCGATTCTAGATCGACATTGCCACCCTCTCGCTGCGTCCTTTCATGTATAATACGACG
Organism: Drosophila neocordata; assembly: GCA_018903615.1. Taxonomy (NCBI): domain Eukaryota; kingdom Metazoa; phylum Arthropoda; class Insecta; order Diptera; family Drosophilidae; genus Drosophila; species Drosophila neocordata. The sequence goes on along the minus strand of JAEIGI010000004.1, from coordinate 10,927,477 downwards.
TTCCTGTAATGCACGACTGGGTATAAGACCCGCACGGGCACTACGTTCATGCTCCTTGCGTGCCTGCCACCAATAGGCATCATCCTGGGCCACAATATGCAGAACATCGCCACGTTGAAAGCCCAAGCCAGCCTCTTTGCAGGGTATATAGGGATCCACATCCGGATTATAGTCAAAATGGGCACGTACACGCACCTTGGACTCACGTTGGGCGCCCTTAGTGTCTGCGGGAACTAATTTAAAGGTAATGGTACCTTCAGAATTTTGCTAAAAAACCAAAGAAAGCTTTAAAATGTCCTTGTAAATTCAATTTAAGTTCCTTTTACCAATATGCTTAGAACATCTCCTGGGGTCTTGCCTTCCACATTGATGCTATTCACTTCGATAACTTCATCACCCACATGTATAAGACCAGAACGATCGGCAGCTCCACCATGCATTATTCTAGCTATTATTATTTTGCCAGTTTCCTCATCTGTTTTAATGGTGGCACCCTGTATAAGATTGATAGAATGACAGATGGAAATATATTGAATAAGTGTTTACTTGCTCAGGTACTATATATATATGTATGTGTGGGTGTAGGTGTTTATGTGTATGTTTATGTCTATGTGTGTGTGTGTGTTTTATTGATAAATAACGGCACAGTTCTATACAATTTATATTCTGTTCTTGAGTGTGTGTGTTAGTGTGACATGGAATTGTGTGTCAAGTGGTTTGAACGCACTGTGGACAAGTGGGTGACAGAAACATTGTTTCAGTGTTTCTAGTGTTATTGTTGTTTGTTCATGTTATTGTTGTTGTTATTGTAGTTGTTGCAGTTTTACAGCTATTGGACATTTTGTTTACTTACAACAATTGGCTCCGCACTTTGTGCTCCTGTCTGTGTTTTTTTTTTTTTTTTATATATATTTTTGTACAATTTTTTGAATTAAATGAATTGGTTTTTTTTTATTTTTGAAATGAATTAGACAAATTCGTTTTTATACGAAATTTTCAAGCGAAAAAAAAGCAAAATGCATTGTTAGTATTAGAATGAAGTGGACAACGGAATGGGTAAATGAATGAAGTTTGAATGGTATAAAGAAGGCGCAGAAAGGAGCAGAATACATATAGACATATACATATATATATAAGCATAGATGTATGCATATAAATATAAATAAGTATTTATATATATATATATAGGCATAAAGTAGGGAGCAGTGAGACAATTTGACAAACATGAAAATGAGCCAAAAGATGATAATATTGATATAAAGTTGGCTAAATAAACTTACCAAAGGTTCATTGCTTTTGACCAATTGAACAATTTTAATGGTTTCCTCATCTTCATCCATTTCAATGGGTGCCTCGGGCAAATGTGGATAGAAATCCTTTTGAGCAATGGCATCATGGGCAAAAAGTAAGTGCTAGGAAAAGTAAGAGAAAGAATTAGCAGGATTCAAAAGATTTAAAAAATAAAGAACATTTAGATAGACAGCTAAATATATCCAAAATAATACTTGAATGTATTTAAAATACATTGCTATATTCTAATGTCAAAAGAACTATAGAAAAAACATTTCAAAATGTATTAATCTAAAGATAAGGCAGTCTACTTAGCCATATTTGTTTCGGTTATTGGGAGGTTTTTCATATAAAGAGTTGTAGGAGTAAAACTAATCAGCTTGAAAACCGGATAGACATCATATTTTAAAATTTCGTTTCGGTTATTCAGAGAATTTCGATATAGAATATTAAAAATGAAATATTAACAAACTTCTAAGGCTAAATAACCTTAAACATTCGCGTATTGAAGAAAATTTGATATAGAAGACTTAAAATAACATACTTCAGAAGCGAAGTAATAGTTATTTCGGTTATTCAAGGGTTTTCCAACAAAAGATTTGGAGTTTCTAAAGAGAAAATGAGTTCTAAACGTTTGGTACCTTTGCAGATTGTATTAAAAAATTAGTCATATGTTTGTAATGCAAAAAAGAAGTCAGATATAATAATATTTGTTTCGGTTATTGAAAGAATTTTCGTATAGAGTACTAAAAAAGAGATTTCTTCATATAAACGGTAAATTAAAAGCGGTTCTTTTAAATACAAACATAGTTAAAACGGTAATAGACAGATTTTACATAAATTCAGAAGACGCGAACAATCGAAATAAATTGTTCTATAACATATAATTCTCTTTAACAAACTGACAAAGTTAAACATTCTAAAACAATCTTGGTAAATCTCATCTGAAATTCTTACTTGCACATGTATGTCCTGTAGCAGATGGAAAGCCTCTTTGCATTCATCACTGAGATGACAACGTTGGGATAAAATTTCTAGGACTTCATAGAGCACCTGGGACGATGTCGATAGTATAGGTGCCAGACGATCATCTCTACCAACTTTGGCCACTTTGGTGTGGACATTAACCAGAGCATTTAGCTCCTTTGATTCAAGCAGAGCCTTTAGAAAATCAATTTCCTGATCATTTGATAAATTATCCGACTCTTTCAGAGTGGTGAACAGTTTGGAAAGAGCTATAAATTGAAATGCAAATTAGTTCAATTTAATGCTTTTGCTTTCATTTATGGAAATGACTCACCAGGATCCCAATTGATATCGGAAGCCATAACTGCAGCTGGCATGCTAAGTCCTTGGTCCTTTGTGACTTTTTTCTTTTATGTTTTGCTAAAATTAAAATGATAAAATCGATGTCTAGAGTTAAAGTTTCTTTAGCATGATAATCCAAGGACCTGTCACAGGCCTCCACCCACTCTAAAATGTGTTGTCGTCTTTTCTACGTCATTTCATAATAACAATGTCAAACAGGAGCGGTTTAAGTTGGGCATGTATTAAGTTTTAAGTATAAATATTTACTATATCATTAAAATAAATTAAAAGAATAAAGCTAAATCTATCATAATAGATAGAATAGATTAGATTGGAAATCGTAGTTTACGATAAGTTTTTGGATAAGAAATTAAAGAACAAAATCCAATCAAACTGTATAGAAATACATTTAAACAGAGTTATTAAAGTTTATAAAGAAATTCAGGAAGTTCTTTTTGAAAAAGTTATAGCAAGTCTATTGAAGAACAAAAATACTTCTTTATTCCGATTATAGATATACATATATATACTAATATATATATAGCTATATGTATATACTTCATATTTCAACAAAAGTTGTAAATTTTCTTACAAGAACCAGAAGAGATTATTTGTTTTTGAAATAAAATAGCACCTACTTTAGAAAATCGTATTGTTATACTAAATATACGTATATATCTATATATATATATATATATATGTATATATCTTATCTGAGAAACAATATATTTTGATTTTAGAGAGTCTTTGCAAATATTCTATATATATCATATCTATATTATAGATCATTATGCAAATATTCCATATATATCATATATATATTATAGATTACAAACAGATATATTTCAATAAAAACCTAAGAGACTTAATTCATATTTATAACAAAAGCTTGTTTGATCTTTAAAATATATAATTTTGAAAGTCTCCCTATATGTAGGTTATGCCCCTACATTTACTACTTGAACCGCTCCTGCTTATAAAGTTGGCACAAAAAATTGCTTCTTTTCATTTGTTGTTTCCTTTTTCCTACTACTCAGTTTTTGGAAGGGGCGGTATTGGCGTCTGACTGACTGGCGACACTTTGAAGGGTCACAGAAATTGTGTTACTATTGTTGTTAATGTTGTTGTTGTTGTTTTTGTATTTGTTATTGGCAAAGGCAAATGCCCCTCAATGCAATTAGTTGGCTAAGTAGGTTGTGTGCCCGATTTAAAAGAAATTTATGGCTGAATGGGCTTTCTATAAAGAGAAAAAAAAAGAAAGAAACAAACTGCATAACATTAAATGTTCATTGGCTGCAGTTTAGTCTTAGTCCTGTTGCTGTTGCCTAATGATGATCATGATGATGATGATGATGACGATGACCAGTCAAGCGCATGATATGGTCCTGGCTGGATGCCAAGAGCAACCGTCTTTTAAGTTGGGTTCACTAACATGTAAATGGTTTGGTTGCATGCCACAAACTCATTAGCGCCATCAAGAATAAGAAAATGGTAGTAATTAATGTCGCCATTTAACATTCTTACACAAAAGGAAAAGTGTTAAAATGGCAAAACTAAGATGTACACACAGAAACACCCACACCCCTCCACATACACACGCACACTCTCTTACCCAAACATATGTACAACTAATGTCCTTCAACTTGCATTGATATGAAAAAGCCCAGATGTCAAATGACCTTGAACTATATAGTATTATATATGTATATGCAAGAAAACATCATTAGTTGTGCGTGCTGTCAATCAAAACGGAAAAGAAAGAAATAAATGTCAGAATAGACAGTTTTACAGTCACTGCAATTACTCTAATTGCAGTCCAACTTGAGCTATCATATATATAAGAGGTAGAGTAGATAAGACAGGTTCTTGCCACCCCCTTAGAAGGAAGAAGAGGTAAGGAAATATACCTTCTCCCTAGAGAAGGGTAGTTAGTAATTGCTGTTACTTTGCTTTAAACAAAAACATTTTTCCTTCTCTTCTTTTTTTTTTTTTTTTTAACTTCCATGAAGGCCAAATTCAAATCTGGTCACTCTAATGTTGCAAAAATATGGCAAATATGTCAATTCAATCGTAAAGGACCTTCTTACCTGTATGCTCTCCCTTTTGTTTGATGGATTAATAGTTTTTTTTTTTAGGAATATTTTGTCTACTAGCTGTTTATTTATAAATAATTATTCCACTCTCAGACATAAATATAAATATTCATCTCCGTGTCCGTGTTTTACTCTCCGTATTTTTGTCTTTTGTTGTTTGGCTATTTTTAGGCAGTTTCACATAGCTTAACTAACTTAAATTATTTGCCATTTTACGTATTCCCTTTTTTTTTTGCTATTGTTTTTTGGATCATTAATCAAAAATAAGTCTTGGATGCAATAAATAAAACTAGGGAATAATAAACAAAAAGAATAACACACACAAAATTTTGAATGCAAATGCACACACACGCACACTGAGAGAGAGAGCGAGAGAATCGCAGAGGCAGAGGCAAAAGATTGGCAGCGGAACGGAAGAGAAGCTATTGCACGGAGCGACTGTTTCGAACTGAAGCCCAACGATAGAAACGATGTCGTCGAAGACCTCCACAAGCAATCCATTCAGAAAACACAACTGTGAGAATAATTTGAGTCCCTCGTAAAGGGGGTTGGAAATGCGCATGTCAGCAGAAAACCATACAAAATATAAGGTTGAGCATATTTTTATTTTACAGGGTGGTTTTTCTTGCAGTTCGTTTTGCAAAATAATGGAAGGCTATATTTTTCGACTGTTTGAAGGTTAATTTTTTAAAAAAAAGTGAATCAAATTTTTGTAGAGTGTTCTTTAAACTTAGCTGAAATAGGCGAAATACTATCAAAGAACTATATAGAAGATGATATCTTAAATCTAGTAAGATGATATCTTAACATTGATGTATATACCACTAGTTAGTTTACTTCATATCTATATGGTAGCCTAATCTTTAGAAGTAGTATAGAAATATGATCCACATAAACTATCGTTGATATTCGTGTTGAGTTTTTGAAATCAGCTAAAGAATGGACAACTTAAATCCCTCGATCAATTTGAAGCTTTAGTTCCCGGGAGAGAACCTTTTAAAGGAACCTGAACTTCACAAGGTACCAATTCAGTCTTATTTTAAACAATCTGGAAACCAAATCTTTATAAAAATATCTATATCATCTTTGATGATTTTCGAAATAGTTTCTTTTAAGTTTCGAAAGTTTCAATTTAAAAATTTACTACTAAAATCTGTATTTAAAACTTGATTTTACATTGCTATATTACAAGCTTAAGTTCCAATTTCTAGAATAATCAAATTTTAGATAGTTCGAATTTCAAAATAGAATTCAAGTTGCCAAAGAATTGCAGGGTTCCTTGATTGGAATTTACTTAAGTTTATTAAACAATTCTTATTAAAATAGTATACAAATTTTTTCTAATTATCTATTTTTACTTGCTAACCCAAGAAAGCACCACCAGCACCGGCACCACCAATAAGTCCTGCACCAGCACCAGCAAAACCACCAGCTACTTTCTTATCATAACGAGCACGAAAACCACCGCCGCCGAAGCCACCTAAGCCACCACCAAAACCACGAGCCTTTATGCGATAGCTCTCACGATAGCGTCCAAAACCACCACCAATGCCAGCTGCTGCGCCACCGCCAATTAAACCACCTGCTCCACCTCCGACTAGTCCCAAAGCTTGAGGCTGTTGTTGTATAATTGGTACTTGTTGTATTACGGGTATTTGTTGTATGCCCAAACCAGTGCCATAGCCCTGGCCTAATGTGAGACAGGCAATAACTAACAAGATTAGAAATTGTAGTTGGAGCTTCTGCATCTTTACGGTGACGGTCGAAAACGTTGTGAGATGCGAACAAGGGAAACCATTTGGTTTTTATGCCCACTTATGTTGTGTTTACCTATGAATTAGGGTCTCTTTCTCTCCCTCTCTATTTCTCTTACCATTTCTGACCTTCAATTCTAATGTGATGACTCTGATTAGGTGTGAACTGAGTTGGGCAAAACCAAAAATGGCTAACAAGTAAGTACATTACCTACAATTTCGAGTACTTTCTGGAAAGAAGGTTTTAGTTTAACAGAAATTGCTTTAAAGTAGGTTAGTTAGAAGTTCTCTGGAAAACTTTATTTTGAAAAACTAGAGATAATATTTTGATTTGTGAGTTGGTAAACATTTTGGCTAAAAAGCCTCCAACCAATTTCTCATCACTGGGTAAAACCCAGCATATTAGGGGGCGTCCATTTCTAGATCAATTTGTGAATTGAAAAGGTAAACAAGTGTATAATTAATTTGCATAAATATCGTGGTTTCTGGAGAAGTTTGTTCATATTAGTTGCTCCCACCATGCAGTGGCAAACAGTGGTTCAACTTTCAATTATCCTTGGTGGAGTCTTTTGTTCCTGCTCACCCACAATCACCCATAATGGAGATCAGGCAACCGAACTAATAAGAAAAACTCGTCATATTGGTGGTTTTGGTGGTGGCGGTGGAGCAATTGTCGGTGGTGGAGTCATAGCTGGCGGTGGTTTAGTGGCTGCTCCACCTCCAGTTATTCAAACAGTTCCCATCATTTCAACCATTCCGGTAATAACAACTGTTCCCGTCGTCTCATCTTATTCAACTGTTCAGGCAATACCAAGTTATGGTTATGGTGGTGCTGGTTATGATGGAGCTGGTTTGGGTGGAGCTGGCTTCGGCGGTGGTGCCGGTTTTGTAGGCGGTGGCATCGGTTTTGCCAAATTTAAAGGTTTCGGCTTTGGCGGCGGTTTGTTGGGTTAAAAGAAATCTCAAAAGTCTTCAATCTCTTAAAGTGTAAATAATTAATAAACAAAAACAAAAACAAAATGAAAAATAATTTTGCGTTTGAGTTTCGTTTTCTTTGTTTGATGATATTGCAGTTTTTTTTTCTTCTTTTTGTTGGTTTTTTATTATTCCCTCCACTCAAATTTGTTTACAAAAAAGTATATAAACATTATGAGTGGCCACTCAGACAGATCGATTTACAGTGGAATAAGTGGAATTATTTATGTTAAGTGGCTACAAAATTAACTTAAATCAATTCACTACTTAAAGATCACTTAAGAATGTGTTTAACTTTACTCTAATGTCATTCACCTTTAACAAAGAAACTCTTAATTTGCTCCACTGTGGCATACACTTCCGCCTAATCATCATACATATATTAGGTCAGCTTCGTTATACCAATTTCATTTACTTCTATTGACTGACGATCATTGTCTTTTTATTTATACTCTATTGGAGAAGTCCATTTGTGTTGTAATAGAATTTGAGTTGAAGTTTTATTCAAAATAAATTGGCTAGGAGTTTTTCTTCTATAAATGAATCTTTTGTATACTGAAAGTGACTATTATTGAATATAATAAAATAAACTATACAACAAAGTAGGTAGTACTCTTATCCTATCGATGTAATGAAGATCCATATGCAGTCAGATTTGCTTGAAAAGAATGCGAAGAACTCTGGGTTTTGGAACAGCGCAATAAAGAGTTATGAAAATGAGAGTATACGCTTTTTCTTTCGGCAGACTTAACTCCACCTTAATCAGAGCCATTCCATATGAACGCTTTTTTCGTAGTTTTCTGGGTACTACATTTTTTTAACAAGAGAGGAGTAGATAAAGTCGAAGACTTTGAAAAGCTATTAAATATTGTCAATTTGGAAAACCAAAGTTGATCTGATTTGCAGCTTAACACTTTATTATCAGTTGAGGAACTGGTTCGGTAAATAAAAATCATTGAAAGCAGTGTGGAACTAATGGGTAATGAGAAGTGCCTTAGCTTCTTCAAGTAAAATTAAATTTTTTAAATAAAAAAGGTAACATTTAAGCTGATATATAAATAATTTAAAGTATGATTGTTGTAAAATTTAGATTTATTACTAAAAAGTACCCTTTAATTTGTATTATATTTTAAAAAAATTACATCACAAAAACTTTAGATTCTACATTTTTAGAGTGTTTAAAGATTCTTAAGTAAATTAACTCGAAGAAACGTTATTTCGGGAATTAGAAATGAAATTTTAAAAGGGTAAATTAAGGTAAGGTAATTCCTTCAAGGAGAAAAACCTCCTATTACTTAACGAACTAAACTACATATCTTAGAGTATAAAATCTTCGCTATGTTAACTTTACATTAATGGAATCATTTATATTTTTGGGTTTTTTGGATAATTATTCTTTACTTTCAATGACAAACAGATATGTATACACACACACACACACACAAACAGGCCAATAAACCTCTATTTTTTTTAATAATTCATTCCACCACCAACTATTCTGTGTCTATATAAATACAAAAGGCAAAACTCAAATCACGTTTAGTAACTAAAAATGTTTTCAACAAGAAGTAGAATTCTATTTTTATTCTGTTGCCTGAGTGCTGCTTCTTTACTTGTAAGTAGCGAATCTTCTGGAGAGGAGCAGACAATCCTCCAATTGGCCGAAGCTGGTGAAACTGGACAAAATGACACCACATTAACGGAGGAGAATACAAGAAAAGTGCGTCAATTTTATCCACCACCACCTTTCTTTGGACCACCGCCACCACCGCCCTTCTATGGTGGTTATTATGGCGGTGGGGGAGGATTTGGTGGTTTTGGCGGTGGATTTCAACGTACACGTACACGTGTAGTGACCCGCACTAGATATCGTGGCGGTGGTTTTGGCGGTGGTTTCTATGGATAATATGGGTATAAAAGAAGGAGAGAGAGAGAGAGATCAATGGATTGTGATATTTCTTTGTGCTGCGGCAATAAAAATAAAAAAAAAAATTAAATTTAGCAATTTTTTACGACTTATTTATTTGGTATAAAAAAAAAGGGGAAAGCTTTCGTGTGAAAAAATGCTTTAAAATGGGGCGACAATTTTTTAGTTTTTAGTTTTTAAAATATGTTTCGTTTGGTTATCTGCGAGTTGTTACTTTTAGTGGTTTTAGCCAAAGCCTTAGATGAACGGGAATTTGATCCCAAAGTGGCTCCTATTGATAACAAAAGTAAGTTTTGTTAAACTAAAGAAAATTTGTATTAAGTTTTCTATTTATTTTATAGGTAAACGACCTTTTCATTTATGGCCACGTTTGCTAGCCCAATTGCTAAGGACCTTGAGTCCTGAAACCACAGTTGTTCCTAGAGTTAGAAAAACTTCATCGCCAGCACCTTCATTGGAATTCTATGGAGCTCTCAATCCAATTTATCAAACTGGTCAATTTTAATATTTAAACTAATTACAATTAACATTTATTTGTACTAAGTGAAAAAATACATTTTATAAAGAAAAGATTAGAATTTGTTAAATAGTCCTTTAAAGCTGCCCAAACCGCCGCCAAAGCCTTTTCCTAGGCCACCAAAAAGACCGCCAAAACCATGTCCCAAGCCACCAAAGCCACCTTTAAGACCATCCAATCCTAGGCCACCGAATTTGCCACCAAAGCCTCCCAGTCCACGTGTCACACGTTGCAGCTCTGCTTCCGTCTCCTCATTATCTGTATGTGGTTCTTCTAGTTCCAAATCCAAGAGATTTATTTGCTCCACAGGTAAGGCTTGAGTGGGTAAGATTACCATGGCCAAAATAAGGATACACAAGGCGTAAAAGAATTTCATTTTGGTAAATTGAATTGATGCTTTGGTTAGTCTGATGCCATTAGCCATGTCAACTAGCGTTTTTATACTCTTAACTTGGCCATCTTATTTCTTGTCTAGGTGTGGGCTCGTGCGTCTACCTGTTAATTACCAAAATAAATAGTATTTATACATAAAATTTTTTTTCTTTTTGTGACTTCTTCTTTTCTTTTGCAACATTTACTTTCATTCAAATTTTTTTCTCTCTCTCTCTCTCTGTCTGTGTTAGGTTTAGATTTTTGGGTTGGGCCCACGATCTTTGCTTTATATTGACACACAATGGGTTACATCATATTTACTCTAATATTTACCAAGTTGTTACCAACTTGGTCTTGAAATGGCAAATGACCTTAAAATTATAAATTTGTACAGTTGAAACCAGTTTTTTGTTGTTTTTTTAACTCCTGTGCTAAATGGAACGTGTCAGGATTTGATGACGTTCGTAAGGTAACTTTAGTTTAAAAATAATAACAATAAAATAAATTCTAGTTTTTTTTTTTTTAATTTTTTTTCATTGTTTGTTTATTTGTTTTTTATATTTAGCTAATTAATAAAAATTGTATCGTTTTTTTGTGTTTCTTAATTTCATTTGGTTAGCACCTAAGTGAAGCTCACGTGCGGCGTCGACGTCGTCCAAAAAAGTTCTTTGCACCATAATGAATCTTCTCCAGCTGTTGTGGTTGCTCCAATCTATTAACATAGTACCAATTATTTTTCCTTGATGTTTTCCTAGGACGATGACGTCGATGTTGAGGATGATTTTTTGAACGGCGAGGATATGTATATTCATTTGTGCGTGATTTTCTAACTGTATCTTGTACAAAAGCACGTGACCATACCAAAGGATCCAAACTTGCATCATAGCTTATATCTTTGGTATTTGGCCACCAAGGTTTAGCCTCAACTAGCCAAAGGCACAATATTAAAAGTGTCACCAAAATGTAGTTCATAGTTTGACAAGTTATTGAAGACTGAATCGAAAGTGTCTCCTATATATATAGTAATCAGGTAAATCTATTTTCCTTTTGAGATATTTTTTAGGGATTATCCCTACAACCTTAAGTTACCTGAAATAACATATCAATGACCTTTTTTTTTGGTTATTGACAGGTAGCTTCACTCTCACTCATTTAAACTCTCTCTCTATCTCTGTCTTTGTTTTTCTATCTCCCTCTCTCTACCTTTTTTGCCTACTCTACTTCTTCATTGAGGTTATAAATCTTAAAGAATGTCTTTTTTTTTTGAGGCTTATCTGCGCAAAAGTGCACTGTTTGAGTGTCCAGTTAACAGGCCAAACAGCACGATCTCAATTTCACTTTTAATGGCCTTCTACACTGAGAGAAAAGAATGGTTTCTGGCATATATATGAATTATTTTCTTATATGATGCTGTTTGAAATGAAATTGAATGGTTAATAATAGACAATGAAAACCTTTTACATTTCTGTTCCTTACAGAAAAGAAAAACTATTCAAAATTTTTGAAATTAAAATTTTTTAAGGTTAAGGATAACCGAAAAAAATATTAGGAAAGTTGAAAAATGTTCAACGCAACGCTTGACATAAGTGAAAAGGTTTAATAAGGAATAATCCTTGCCCTTAATTGATAATAATAAAAATATATATATAAGTGTTTTATTTAGGCCTTTATTGTAAGTTAATTATATAGCCTGAAGGCCTTAATGGCTCTGGTTTTCCCCTTGTAAGTTCTATCGTAAAGGTTAATAAATATTTTTATATGCTTTATTATACTTTTGTAGAATAAATATAATAAAATATAATAGATTCTTTGATATTTATATAGCTGGAAATTTAAGGCTTATATTTGTTATTTTGTTTTCTAAAATATTTTAATAATATCTCTAGAAGAACCGAATGATATATTCTAAAAACACGTTTAAATTTCATGTTTCCATTTTCAATTAAACTTTTAATAGCTTCAAAAGCAAAGTTTATAATTAAAATGTAAAAAAATATTATACAATTTTATTATAAATATAAAAATAAATAAATTTAAAGTTCATATCGAATGTAACCATTTTAAATAGAACATCAAATCCCCTAAAAAAACAATCAAATACAAAGTGAAAAAAATATGTTGCAGCTTTTTAACAACATTCTAAAATAGTTTTAAAAAAATACTTCTGATAAAATAGAAATTAAATAACGCAAAATATAATATAAAATATATTTTCAACTTCACTAATGTTTTATTTAAGTTCTTAGCCAAAAGTCTCAATGAACTTTTCCAAATTCTTAGGTATATATCACCGTCTATAAAGAACAAGTTTGCATAAAAATAGAAATCACAGTGCTTAATAAAATTCTTTTATCGGTTATATAGATAATATTAAGATAATTTTTTGATTAATTTAACAAAAAATTAACACCTGTTTGTTTAACACACCGTTAGAAGGCTCTCTGGTATGGTCAAGTAGCTGATAATTAAATTTAAAATTCTGCAACTTGACCGCTTGGCCCTCTTTTTTTTAGCCTTGCACTTGACTTGGCAATTAGCAAGAGTCAAGAGGTGTCTAAGTTGTGTGTATGTGTGTGTGTGCGTGTGTGTTTATGTGACATATGAGCCATGCGTAACCGGTTTCTTATATGCAGTTAACACTGTCAAATGCAGTTGACTGAATCTCAATCCCAGTTTGCCTACTTTCCAGTATGGAACAATTGACATATATCCCAAGTAGTTGTAGCACATTGGCCAAAAGTGGTATAAAAGCCAATTGTTGGCCTTGAATCCAACACAGTTCTGGTCAAGATGAGGAACCAAAATGTTCTTGAAATGCTTACCACGTTGATACTAATGATGCTTGTTCTTATGGCAAGTGGTCTATCCAAATTGCCACCAAGTTATAGTATGCGTTTGGATGGCAAACTGCCAAGTTTGGTTGGTAAAGGAGCCTTTAGAGTGGCCAGCAATAGACCAAGTGGTGGATGGCAGACGTTTTCAAATCAACATCAATATCAGCAGAGGAGACCATTGCCAGTCTTTCAATGGCCCAAGAAATACAACATTAAAGGTTAAACCGACAATGAATCTTTTAGTGAAATGTTCGTTTTTATTATAAATAGAATAAAATAAATTAAATGAAATAAATAAAAGGAAATGGAGGTGAATAATTTTTCTCTTTAAAAAGCAGGAGCATAAGGTGGCATGAAACCGGCATTAGGTGGCGATGGATAGAGACCTGGCACCAAAGGCATTCCCTGTAGTCCTGCAATTGGTGGCACTTGGGAACCAGGTTGATAGAGTCCACTATTTGCTGTTGCTCCTTGCAGACCCTGCGCATTAGCCATGTTAACTATGTTATTTAAATTGGCATAATTATCAATCTGAGGCTGAGGTAGAAAACCATTGGGATACTGCTGCGGTTGTTGTTGCTGTGCGGGAGGGAATGCCGACGGGATGCCGGGATAACCCATTAACCCAGCTGGATAACCTTGTGGCACACCAAAACCGGGAAAACCACCATCAGGATATGTTGGATAATTATTGGCAATATTAGTTTGCAGACTAGGCACAGGTAGAGGATATCCAGGACCATAATATAATTGAGGATAACGAGCCAATTGCATGCCACTTAATGTCATTTGATTCATGGCCATTGGCATGGCCATTGCTGGGGTAACATTAGCCACCATTTTAACATCAGCTTCAGTGGTTCCTGCTGCAACTGTACCACTCATTGCTCCAGTCTTCAATTGCCGCTGCTCTCTGACATGATGATCCTGCAATGGTTGTCCTTGACTGTAGCCCATATTAGCCATGAGTAGGGCCAAGACCAAAAATTTCACTTGAAAATTATTCAACATTTTCTCTGACTTACTGTTGACCGACTGTTTGCTTCCGTTTCGCTGTGAAGGCCTTTTAAACCACCGCCAATGAAGACCAACAAAAAAAAAAAAGGGTAAACTTTCTTTTGCAATTTTTAAAAGGTGATTTCTTTTATGGTTTTATTATGCCAAAAATAAGTCGAACAACTCATAGCGAACAGCCGAACAGTTTTGTAATCTCTTTATAAACAATTCACACTTTTAGCCTAATGCTAAAAGTAAACAAGGTGCGAAATATCGCAGACGGACGAGTAGAGCTCAGGCTGAAAATGGTTAGTTGCCATATGGGAGCTGGAGCGGTGACTATATACATATTATTATCTGGTAAGAAAATTACTGTTTGCTGCACTGTGGTGAGTTTCAAAACGAAAGACTTGAGTCACAAACTTGATTTATTTAAGTCAGCCCAGAAGTAGGCAATGAATTATGTGTAACTTTAACTGCGGTTTTAAAACTTTGTACTGAAAATAATGATGATTAATACATATGGAATATATAATTTAAATACTTTAGTTAAAAAACAAAAACATAAAAACAAAGAAATTTATGAGTCATAGTATATAGATTAGTTCTTTAAATAAGATACTTAAACTGCTAAAAAAGCCATAGTCAAAACTGACTTTGGCTTTTAATTGGTTTTTTAGTTCAGTCTGAATTTGATTAATTTTATTAATATTTTAAATTTTATTTCATAATATATAATATTTATGATTACTAGTAAAAGTTATATAGAACATATTTTTTCATACATTTTTCCATTTTAGTTTTTATAACTATAATATTTACGATTAGTTATTACGTATAAAAGTTATATTAATCATATATTTTATTAGGCATTTTTTAGTTTCATTAAATTTCCTTATTTTATCAAATGCTTATATATATTTGTTTTTCCTATTGATTATATTTGCTTTGTGATTATAAACATAAAATTTTAAAATTGATTATAGTATGTATCTTTAGGGGTTTAGGACTTTAAGTACTTTTAATACATTTATTTATATTATTCCATTTTTTTAGAGAGCAGTTTATTAGAAATAATCAAAGTTTATATGAAAGTCCTGTCAATTATATATTCCAAAAGGAAAGTCATTGAATTAAGATGTTTTAATTTATATTTGCATTATTAATATATTTTTATGTTTCACTACATTACTATAAATTTTAATATTATAATATGAACCAAATATTATTTAAAATAAATTTATATTTTCATTTACATATTTTTTTAATATAATAATGATTTATAAATTGTTATCTTGCAATGTTGTGAATTTTTTTTATGTTTTTTCCCATATGACTTATAAACTTGTACTGTTTATATAATATAAAGATTTCATTCCCTTATATTAATAATTAATAAGTCACGTTTTAACTGTCTGATTTGTTAAATGTTGATTACAATATTTTGATTAAAGTTGAAGGACTTTAAGCAATATTTACAAAATTATTAATTATATATTATGTGTATATGCTGGCTTAAGGACAATTGTTATTAGATTGGTAACCAATTTTGATTTATATAATTTTTTATATATTAAAATGATAATTAAACCGTATTGCTATTTTCATTAAATTTACTAATAAATAAGTTAGCCACTAAGTCATAAAATCATCATAAATTAAAGTATAAATATAAACAAAAGCTTGATTTTAAAATTAAAAATGAAAGAAAATCTTTTGGGGGGTCGTTTTGAAATTATAAAAATTAACAATTCGAACTCTTAGAGGTATTTAAGGAATTAAAAATTTTAATTTTAGGTAAAATAACGAATATATTTAGAACTATTAAAGTTTGTATTATTTATTTATTTATTTAATGTAGGGTTGAAATAAAATTACAAATTGCATACAGTCCTTTAAATAGCTATTTCTACTTGACCTTACACACAGCTTTTTATTATTAACTAAAATATATTTATATGGATAAATATGTTTTGATATATATATATAAAAATTATTTTAAATTTTTTGCTTGGTTTCATCAAAAAAGTTGGTTAAGTTAAAACTTTAATTTATGTTTAGTTGTTTGTAACTTTTTAAATATTTGACAGAAGAAATCGAAACTTGATCCTTTTGGAATCTCTTTTATATTGTCCCTTAGTACAAGTAAAGAAATATTATAATTAATTAATAATAAACATTGATGAAATTTAAGCAATGTCCTCTAACAATTATATCAACATTTCTGGCAACAATTTTTGATTAAAAGTTGTTTGAAGTTTTAAATTGATAAAACATATCTACATATATATAATGGCTAGTTTGCTTAGTTTCACAATTATTAGACATCAAATTTTATTTAATAAATTTTAGATATTTTTTATATAATTTATTAAGGACTTTTTTATGCGCTTAGTTCTTTTTTTTTTGCTTTTTTTTTTAATGTTTTTTTCACTTTTACTAATTTTACTAAACAAAACCCATCTCACCGAAAAAATAAAAGTTCATTTAATTTTTGTTTTATATTTTTTGTTTTTTAATAAATAAATAATATAATTTAACAACATTTGCTTAAATCAATAGACCTGTTCATATCCCTAACAATAGTTAATAATTTAGATTGATAACAACAATTGTCAATTAATTATCGATTACTTATTTGCCATAACTATCGGTATAGGCAGCACGTTCACGATCCGCCCGATCCTTGCGGGCCTCAAAGGAGTCGTAGGCAGAAAGGATTGTGCCACGATCATCGGAACGACGATTGGCACCATGTTGACCATAGACAACACTGCTGGGATAGCAAATGAAATAATCTCCTTGATAATAATCCTTGCTGGCACGTTTCACTCGAACTGGTTCACCGCTAATATCTGTGGCTGAGAAAACCGTGGATGAGCTAAGAGGAGCTGCTTGACCAAGTGCCAGGATAGAGATCATCACCAACAACAGGCCGAAGGTAAAAATTGTAGTAGACTGCATTTTTCTTGAGTTTTCACTTGAAGTATTTATAAAGTTTAAAACTTTTTTTGTTTTTTAACTGTTTGTTTTCTTTTGGTTGTGTTTCTATTGAGCTTCCTGGAGGTTCTGTGTCTGGTTGGAGGTTTGTTTGGGGATTTTATAGTCTACCAAAAAATACTGTGAATATTTCACACTATGCGCTAATTATTATGGCAGACTCTCGATGACAGTAGTGAGCAAATATCAAAAAAACGAAAACACTAATTTAATTTGCTATACATCTTTCCATTTAATTAGCAAGTTTTTTTTTTTTTTTTTTTTCTGGACCGCACAACATTTCCGTCAATGTGGTTGGTTAACCATTCAGGTTTTGTCTACGTCAAAGCTAACACCCCCGTTGTCACGTCCTAACGCCGACTAAATGGGTCGGTGAGAGGGTAGGGGTAACATTGTGGTAGGCTTTAAAAATGAATCAACTTATATTTAGTAAATTGTTTAAATTAACTGTTGCAATTTGCTTTTGTTTAACCGCAAGACATTTTACTGCGTGTTTGGTTAGTTTAGACTTTTTAGATATTTTTGGCCTTTTTTTTGGTTTATTTTTAGTCTAAATTTATTATTATATCTCTTATTTTACATAAAGGGGGGAGGTGAAGACTTAGTTACCCTTTTCACCTTTCGTATTTAGGCGTTAATTTGTTAATTTGCCATTACCTAGTTTAACTAGAAATAAATATGATTCACTGTCTGACTAAACAATATTTAACTTAAAGTTTGCTAATTAATTGAACTGATTCATTTCACCTGAACTGAGGTATAATAAATATTTAACCTACCTCAAGTTATTTGATCTGAAATTCCATAAGGTTATTAGGGTTAGTGCCAAGTTTTAACTGGTACTCGAAATATTTCACTCATTTGATGGAGAAAAACCGCAGATTATATATATAAAATTTCTGTTATTGTTTTTCAGTTTATTAATATATTTAATTAGTAAGTTTTGAAAACAAACAACTTTACATAGCCTTTACCACCCTCTCCTTTTTATATATATATATATCTACATGGAAAAACTATTTTAAGTTCTCTTATCAATATTTCACAATATATTGTAAAATTGTCAGTACCCCTCTTCCTCTTTATACCCTTTGCTATTATTAGGTAACTAAATAAATTGTTTTTGTTTACTTAATGCAGATGTTAATGATGCTACTGGTGATGTGAGTTTGGAATACAAAAAAAAAAAAAACACAAATATCGCCAGATGATCAACAACTATCACAAGTTAAAGAATCAATAAATTTAATGTTTTTGTTTCGAAAATGTTTACAAAACAGAGCAACTTTCAAAAACTGGTTTTCAATTTCAGCATTGCATCAAATATATATATTATATATATACATATATCTCTTGATAATAAAACTCTGAATATTTAATGAAACTTATTTAATATATTTTAATTTTAAAGTACATTTAATTTAAAGCAATATATTATACTTTAACTACATAAATCTGTTAATAATAAAAATATTAAATTTTAATCAAAATAATTCAATTTATTTTTTATTTTCTGGTACTTTAAATTTACACAGTTTTATCATATTTCAATTATCTATTTAATTTCAAATAAGTAAATTTCAATTTTATATATTTTCAAAAAATGAAGGAACTATTTATATAAAGAAGCATAAATCTGTTGATTATAAATCTCTTGAAATTTGATGAAAGTTTTTAAAGATATTTTTTATTTTATAATAAATTATATATAAAAAATTACAAAATATTTTAACTATATATACCTATACAAAAAAATTTTAATAATAAAATAAAATTAAAATATTAATAATAAAAATATTTTTTTAATTTATTTTTATTTTATGCTAAATTATATACAGAAATATATAAAATTGTTTCACAAGAAATTTTTAACGAAAAACCAGAAGAAAACCATATTTTTTATTCCATCAACATTCAATTTTTAATTTATTAAATTTATTATAATTAATGGGTTTTCTTTAAGATCCCATAAAAATATTTTTTGAAATTGTTAAAAATATTTAAATCATAAATTTATATTTTTATGCATGTCCCCAAAAAGCAATTGAAAGGTAATGATAAACATTTTTTTTTTTCTAAATTAAAATTATATTTTAATTTATTAAGATAATTCACTCACAATTTCATTTCAATAAGAAGATTGATAAAATGTTATTTATTTTTATTAAAATTAAAAAATGAAATTAAATTTTAATTTATTAAGATAAATTTACACACAATATTCTTTTCCTTGCGATTAAAAACAAAAAAACATTAAACAAATTCAAATTATATTTTAATTTATTAAAACTTGTTTAAATTTGTAACAAACTTGTTTTGTTTTTTAAACAAAAGTATCAACAATATATTACTTTTTTATGCCTTTAATAACAATTTCTTATTTGTTTAATAAGATTGTAACACTGAAACTCAATTATAAACATGAAGAGTTTTAGTTTAAATTTGTGGAAAATGTTTTGTGAATTATATTTATTTATTTTTACTATGGTTGGAAAGTAATTATAAATTGGATATAATACTAATTTTTTTTACTTTTTGTTGAAACTTTATAACAATTGCAAGCTTTATAACATTTTTTGTATAATTATTAAACTATTTTTTGTTGATAGTTTATATTAACTTTTTGCAAAATTTATAATATTTTAACAAAAAGATAAACTAAATGAAAAATTGAGATTTTTTTTTTAAATTATAAATATTATAATATATAGATTAATTCTTTCTTTACCTAATTTTAAAATATGAAAGAAAATATTTTGTAATTTTTAGGCAAGAGAAACAAGATACAGAACCCTTTCAAAAAAGGTTAATTAAGGAATACAAAGTTTAAAATATAGTTTGAGCTTTTCTTTAACTTTTTTAATTTAAAAGTTTAAAAAAATTCTAGAATAAACTATTCTCTATTTTAAACCAAAATGACCTATCTACTATATATGAATCACAAACCACTGATTAGTCTCTATATGAAAGTTCAGTGTTCTCTGTTTAATATTGTTTATTTGTCTCAGAGATTATTGAATGTATTTTTAAAAAAAAAATTTCATTAATTTGCATCTTTTATTTGAACGAAAGCGATATCTATCTAATAATAACACATCGCTAAGGGACTTTCAATTAATTAATTATAAACAATGGAATATTTTTCATACTTTATATATTCCATTCGGTTTGGGAATATTTTAAGACAGATAATAATGACTACGTGAACAATAGATAAACATTTGATGATGACTATAAAACCGTCGTATATGAACTATAAATTCTCCGAGATCGTAGTGATCGATTAATTGGGTTCGGTTCGTGCGTGGTCAGTGGTCGTTCGGTCGATCCAGTCATCGATTAGCGAATATAATGAATCGAGTAACCGGTTATCGACGTCAAATTTAGCAATACATGTGCGTAACCGGTGAACCAGTGAACTGAACCGATCCAGCCCCCTTTAATAAATCGAGTTTTAATGTCGGTTTTGGAAATTTACACTTTTATTATATGGATCAATTAGCCCCAATTGGAGGCGGCGGATGCTGAGGCAGATGCAGACGCAGAAGCTGAACCACCGCCATAACCTCCATAACCGCCTGGATAACCACCACCATAACCGCCTCCAGGGTAACCACCACCATAACCGCCTCCAGGATAACCACCATAGCCACCACCTCCACCGCAACAGAAGCCACCTCCACCGCCAAATCTTCGTCCGCCGCCAAAGCCAAAGTGACGAACTTGTCGATTTCCAGAAGTCTCTATATCATTTTGTTGCTGTCCATCTACATCCTCCAAGGTTAACTTTTGATTCTCCACGGGATGACCAGATATCAGACTGCTGGCCAAGATTAGCCCAAGTGCTACAATAATCAAATATGCCTTCATCTTTTGCTTTTCGGTTGTTTACTAATCTTAGATTCTAGAATTTTTAAACTTTTATAGTAGACCATCAATTTGTGAAGGGGAGATCCCATAAAGAGAATGAGAAAGCAATCATCTTCCTTTATGAATATGAAATCAACATCATTAGCTTTGACAGTCTTTAATTACAATGAAATTAGAAGGTTATAGAAGATGATTTCATCATAAATTGTAAGTGTTGTTTATCCACGGGGGAACTACCAAAGAAACCCAAAAGCAAAAATTCTCAAGTGCCGCACTCTTACCTTTCACTCTCCCCCCCTCCCTAGAAATATCTAACATATAATTGTCAAAAGTCAAGTGATCTAAGCAGGGCTGCATCTAAGGTTACATAATGGTGTGAAATTGGGAAAACGTAAATAATTAAAATATATTTGGAAATGTATCTTTTATGAACCTGAAATTAGTATCTAACTTCTGAAGTTTAAGTTTGACAGAAAAACAGAAACAGAAAAAAGTTTTAGAAATTATAATTTATAAAGTAATATTACAGAAATGTTCTAAAAGAAATTAATTCTTATAAATTTTAAAAAGTATTTCTTATATCAAATTAAATTTAAATTTCGACATTATTTCCTTTTTTTTTTTAAATCCAAAAAAGTTTTTTTATTGTTTCAGTTAAGCGAAATTTTTCGTTCGATGAAATGGAATTATATACTCTTCTTTCTGTATAATAAAAATTAAAACTTTTTTTTGCTCATATTCCGATTTGTATGTTTATATGTTATACAATTTTTTAGATTATTATACCCTTGCAGAAGATATTAGAAAATTGGTCAGATGTCTGTTCCTCTGTCTGTTTCTTTGCCAGAAATAGACCTTAAATTTTATGCTATATGGTTGAAACTTGATAGATAAGCTCTTTAATTAATCAGGCAGACAAAGTATAAAAATCAGCAGGATCGGACAACTATATGGTATAGCAAATTGACTTTCACCGCCAAAAATACAACGAAGAACAAAAGGTTGTTTGTGAAACAATACAACATAGGAGCTATTGCATAAGGCATATAAGCAGACCCTCGAGGAATTGGTTGGATAGTTTCTAAGAAGTTTCTCTTTTTTATAAATTTTATTTAATTATTCAAAAATTGTGACAGAAAAAAAAAGTTAATAAGTCCAGAACTGCAAGGGTATACAAACTTCGGCAAAGCTGAATTTCACTTCTTTGATTAAATTTTGTCTTTGTAGTAAAATATATATTTTTTAATGTTTAAATTGAGCTTCTAAAACAATAATTAATATAATAAAAAAGACAATTTACATGTTATTTAAAAGGGCAAATCCTGTTTATTTATATCTTGACATTTGTCGTTTGAAATTTTTATATTTCAACAATAAAACAAACAATTAACAAAATAATTTATAAAACAACAACAATTAATTTAGGATGTTTAAAATGTTGTTTGCTTTCTTAAATATAGAAAACAATAAATTTTAGAAATTTTCAATAAATATTTATACCAAGAATTATTATAATTCTTTATTTCAAAAATTATCGAATTTATTTATTTAAAATGTTACAATTTACAAAAAGAAACAACATCTTTAAAATATATTTTAAATTTGCTAAGATTTTTATTTAATGAATATTAATCGCTCCCTCTGGCTTATCTTAGCTTAAGTCCGCACCTGTTGGCCAAAGCCAGTTAACTTCTCACACACTTGGCAAACAAGCCTCTTTTTATTTTTTGTTTATCTGTTGAGGTTTTTTGTATCTTTTTCTTGTTATTGCTTTTTAAATATTAATTTGGTTGAACATTTTTTTGTATTGAAATATTTTTTTTTTGGATGCTTAGTATATTGCCCAAAAAACCTGCTCATCATGCACTCGAGCAGTGACCCCTGCTAAAAAGTTAATAATTCAATATCTATTCGATCAACAGTCCTTAAACTTTGGTATAGCATAAGTAAACCCACTCATTAATTATTATACTATAAAAAAACAAAAACAAAATGTTCTTCTTTGACGCAAATAAAACTGGTTTAGAAATTAAGCAAGAAATTGTATATTACATCGATCATGTGTTGTTCCCATCATCATTCGAACTGACAAAATAGTCATTATACTAACTTAATAATATCATCTTTCCAGCATTTCTCACACTCTGTTTTAGACATGTGTCCAACTTAATTGTCAGACGTCTGGCCAGACGAATTTAATTTAATTAAAAAACCTTTCCATGGACCTAATTAATTAGTATAATTATTATAATTTTCACAAAACACACATGACAACAGTTTGAACTTTCAAATGCAATATTTTTTGTTTTGTTTTGATATTTTAAAACAGAATTTAATGATTCAGTTTTAGTTATATCTACCAAATAAGATTTTACAATAGACATAATAAACCAAATTTGCAAAAAATGTACATTAAAGAATTAAGAAGATGAAGAAGAAGAAAAAAACAGTAAAAAAACGCCCACTACAATTGGCAAAATAGAAAAAACCCGCAGCGGAAGTAAACAAATGGTAGATGAGTTAACAAAATTATGGCGGGTCGCCTAAGGAAATACCCTGTAGTAAGGAAAAGTTGTTATATACAATACAATATAGTCGAAGTTA
Organism: Drosophila neocordata; assembly: GCA_018903615.1. Lineage (NCBI taxonomy): Eukaryota > Metazoa > Arthropoda > Insecta > Diptera > Drosophilidae > Drosophila > Drosophila neocordata. The sequence goes on along the minus strand of JAEIGI010000004.1, from coordinate 10,903,937 downwards.
CCTTTAGTAAACTTCTATATAATGAAGTTCTTTTTATAATCAATTAACTTTAAATAGAGAGCTTTCTTGTTCTATTGTTAGGTTAAATCAATTCCATTCTATATAATAAAGTTTATAGCGCTTCCAAATTAATTCTTTATAAGGAAATTTGACTCTAAAACTATTTGATTTTCTAATTTTGTAAATTGTATCAAACAGATAGAGGAATCTTTTCTACTGCAAACAAAATTTTAGCTAATACTTTCTTATAATATAAAAGAAAAATATTGATAAAGTTCAAAGTTCCTTGGAAAAGTATTGAAAATTCTTAGTGTACTCTTTCCTTAACTTTAATTTTATCTGCAACTTGTGTGGAGATTATAAAAGTAATAGTTATAGTTAAGTTACAATAAAACTTTAAAAAGGTTTGCTAAATCTAGAAAAAGTTCAAAATAAGGTGTTATGCTATACGAAAGCTCAAATAAGGATAATCTGAAAATCAAATAACATTGGAATTGAAAACGGATACCTGATGATCTAAAAAACAGTAGATTATTAAAGGAACATATTCCATTTTATTTCTAAATAAAAATTGAATGCATTTGTTGAAATTTCTTAAGTAACTTATTAAAAAGTTATGTAGAATTTAATGAGGAAAAATGTTTGATTAATCCAAAACTCAGATCGTTTTAGTTACTCATAATCAACAAACAAAATTTATATCATTGAAAATTTAAAAGGTAAAATAAAAATAAAATTAAATTAAAATATTAAATAAAATGTTTTGTAAAAAGGAGTACATGAGAATCGAAAGCAAAAAAGCAGGAAACTTATGGACTCCACTGTGGATAATACTTTCAAAGCCTTGCCTCTTAAGGAATGCTTTAAAGCATTTAAAAGTTAAATATGGCATTAATTCCATTAAGAAAGCATTTAATTTATTTATTATTAAGAACCAAAAGAAATCTTTCCGCATTGTTTAAAACCAGTTGTTCATAGTAAAAGTGCTAATAAGTGTTAATTATTCAAAAAGAGCATTCATTATCATCCTTTTTTCTTAATGGTAAAGATATTAAAGAAATGCTAGTAGAGTAAGTTTCTTATAATATTAAGGAAGGTTTTTGAAAACCTTTTTTATGATATTTACCCTTAAACTAAACACTCTTAGGTCCATATATACCCATTGATTATTTTTTTTTACATTATGTACCTATATACCCCATAAACCAATGGGTATTACAAAAAAGTTAACGGTGTGAATCGGTTTTTGCCTTACTTAGTGACTTAGTGGCCAACATCTTCTTTTGTCCCGCTCTCTCTCTTTTCGTCTAGACAAGGTCAATGTCGGGCGTTTCTATCGCACATCTGGCATATGATTTAAAACTGAAAAACCAGTTAATGACGTTTTTTCTGTATTATTTGTAGTTTCTTTTGATTTGGTTGTGGATGGTTCCGCTCAAGCAACAACTCAATGTATGGGCAACAATTTGAGAGACTGTGAAGGTCTCTTTTTCATTTTGGCAAACTTGGAAATTTCCTCAAGAATTTTTGCTTTGATTTCGATTTTTCAAGTTTTAGTTTTTTTTTTTAGGTATAAAATATATTTGTTTAACCTAGAGCCACTTCAGTTGGTGGTTGAGATTAGTGGAAGATGAATCTATTGCAAATTTGTAGTGTCTTAAGTCTTTTATGGACTTTGAGTGAGGCGGCTAAGAATGAGAGGAAGAAATCGGATCAACCGCAGGGCAGGACCTTCGGTCTATTGACACCATTACTATTGGGTGGTGGATCACTCTTTGATGTACCAGTGCCAATTGCAGGAGGAGGAGTATCGAGTGGAGCTGGTGGTGGTGGCAGTGGTGCTCAATCTGATCCCTTGGATCAATATAATCAGGGAAATCAATATAACTATGGCTATAGACCAAATTACAATTATGGCTACGGTTATCCCTCGTATAATTTTGGCTATCCAAATTATTATCGTCCTGCCTATAATTATTACAATGGAGGCTATCAAAGACCTTACGTATATCCCAATAACTATTATGGCTACAATAGACCCACCTATCCCAACTATAATAACTACAATTATGGTGGAGGAGCAGGTGCAGGGTTAGGACAACGACCTAGTGTAGGAGCAGGAGTAGGTGCAGGAGCTGGTTATGGAGGACCGGGAGGAGCTGGAGCATATCCCTCTTATAGTTCGCAAAGTTCTCTTGCAACCTCTCCCGCAGCTGCTTCACCTGGTGCTGTAGCTGGTTCTCAATTAAGCCAGGCCCAAACAGCACAATTGGCCGGACTTTTGGGTCAGGCTTTGGGTTCAAGTTTGCGACCTTTATTAGCCAACGGTGGCGCTGGAACTGGAGCTGGCGGTGCAGCTGGTGCTAATCCCCAAGCTTTAAGCGGCTTATTAAGCTTATTATCTGGTTAGCCTAGACTTAAATTAGTAACAGTATTAACTTATATAAATCCGTAAGAGAACTTGTTATATATATTTTGTTATATTGTTGTTGAACCGATGTAAATAGAATGTTCTAAAGATCGGCAGAAGCCACTCAACCAAAAAGGTGTAAATGAATTCAATTAGAACCTCGTGAAGAACAAAGTGCATCCACCCTTTTTTTGGGTAGGTATAAAAGAGAATGTTTTCATGTCAGTTGTCAATTAGTTCACTTAAAGATGGCTTTCGAAATACATCTTGGATATTTTCTGGTACTCATTTGCTTCTTTGCTTTGGTGCTGGCCTTACCCCAGGATCCCAGATTAGCCAGTGCAGGACAACTTTGGGATAATGTGGATGTGGGTGCTCAGCAAGAGGAGCCAAGTGAACGACAGGCTCGTCATCTATGGGGTGGTGGCCTCTGGGGCTCCTATTATGGCGGTCCCTATTGGAGCTATCGTTCCCATCCCAGTTATGGCTACTGGGGCTATAGAAATCGAGGCTATTATTGGTAGTTTGTTTGTTTAATACATCAATGAAAGCTCACATCAATTGGAAAGAGCTTTCAAAAGCTTAACTCTATCAATGCGTCATAATTTTTTGAAAAACCTTGAAAATAAACAATTAAATAAAAACAAAATGCATTTAACTTGTTTGGCATATTTTTAGCTGTTTATGCAAATTATTGATAATAAAATTATTTGTCTAGAATAAAGAGAAACCACAAATAAAATATGAATGTAAAGTATATAATGATTCCATTTAAGACAAATTCAAACTCGTTTAATATGCGTCTACTTTTAGCCTTGGTTTATAGAGATTGATCCTTTATATGGAGTTTAACTTTATTTTAGAGAATGTATCTTTATACAGTTATAATCCAAATAAAGGAACAAAAGTACTCACATAATCTCCTAAGCTATCTATATATTTATTATAGAGTGTTGATCAATTAAAGTTTGAGGAAGGCTTTAGGCCATTAAAGTATTCAACATTATGATCTTTCGTCGTCTGAATGGAGACACTAGCAATAATTTCCAACAAATGCAAAAAAGTTTAACACTAAAAATGCACTTTAAAAAGCTATAAAAATTATGTTAATTTCTCCTAAACCAACTCTAAACTTAGAACTTACTAAATCTTTTTTTTTTTACCTATAAAAGACCGATTTCTATAAAAGACCGAAGTTTTCTCTCAAAGACCAGCAGTTGCAACAAAGATTTTCCAACAAACAAACAAACAACTAGAGGAAGGAATCACTGATAGAAAGATGCGTCTATCTTTGTTTTCACTAACTGTCATCCTATGCCTAGCATATGCCTATGGCTTGGATAAAGCTGCTCCAGCAGCTGCAACCCATGTCCAGCAACCGAATAATCTTCTAAATGTGGTCGATCATGGTAAAGTTCATGCCATTGAAGGTTCACGAAAATCACGAGGTATACGCTGGGGTGGCTCTGGTGGTCATGGAGGAGGTGGAAACTTTGGTCACGGTGGAGGACATGGCGGTGGTCATGGTGGAGTTGGAAACTTTGGTCACGGCGGAAGACACGGCCATGGTGGAGGTGGGAACTTTGGACACGGCGGTGGCCATGGCAGAGGCATTGTTTACGTGGCAAGGCCTATTTTGAGAAGCGTAGGAAGAGGAAATGGAGGACATTATGGCGGAAGTGGCCATCATGGTGGCTGGGGTCGCTAAAATCTTTAGTCAAATAATTTGAAAAATTTATTTCTTATTCCTTTCGAGCTGCTTAAATAAATTTAATCAAATTCTGTACAAAAATAAAATAAATGAAATGGTACAAATATCTTAAAAGGGACCTTTTTTATATAAAAAGAAAATTATTTAAATAATTATATAAAGGAATTTAATTATATGAGGGGGTTTCATTTAACAATTTGATTTTTAAGCAAATTTGATTTTATAATATATAAATTTAGGCCAAGTAGAGGACAAGTACCTGACTCTTGTGTTAATGAAAAGATTCTTTAGAGTAATTTTAAACTATTTATTAATAAAAAAATTCCATATTTCTAAATTTTTTTTACCAAAAAGTTTAAAAAATTAACAATTTCTCAATTCCTATAAAAATCGAAACTATTTTGTCGAAGTTGTCTCATAATTAAGCCTCTCATAGAATTCGTTACCTGCAACAGAAAATGTTTAATTTAATTAATAGATTAAATAAAAAAAACAATTTCGCTTACGCCGGCAACTCTTTTTTAAAGCCATTTCCAAAGCCATGCGATAGTCTATCAAGGGTTGCCACTCCTCGCGTTTACAGGAAGGTAACGATGGTTCTTCAATGCCTTCCAAAAGGTTCAAGATTTCGAGTTTATCTTGGGACAAAAGTTGCGGTACAAATTCCTCTAAGACACGCAAAAATGAAAGATTCTCGGGAGCAGATCTTGGAGTAATTGGAGCAAGCTCTGAGACAAACATTATGCCACAACGATGTATGGCCACTATGCCACAACGATTCTTTAAAAGTTTGGAATTTAATGTCTCTCCCAAACGTTTTGCCAATTTTATTAAATCGGAGAATTCTGTTGTTTGAGTGATTAGATTAGGTGAATCATGATTTGTGGATTTGATCTTCTTGTAAACCAATAGACAAGTGTGTAAAACTGTCATGCCATAATGAATGGTATTGATCTCCAAACCAAGTTCCATAGTTGCATTTAAAATGTCACCAAAGGCTTCAAAGAACTTTAAAGATGAAGATATAGGATAAATAATTAGAAATAGAAATGGACCTAAAGGAAAGACTTACTTGATGGTAATATTGAAATATAACAGAAGCCCTCATAATGGGCATCAAATTAAAGGCCACCAGTTTGCAATAGCTGGCCAATATGCGCCTTCTGGACTCCAAATTGGCATAATGATCCTCATGGAGTAGTTCTACGAAAGATTCTTTATCCTTATCTTGAAAAACATTTTGCAATATAAAACTATCAAAGAGTTCATATTCATTAATAGACGATTGATATTGCAGGGAACGTATAAAACTATTGGAACTCTGACGGAGTTGATCTCCAAAGAGAACCAACAAATCGCAGGTGAAGACAAAGGCCTAAAAATTACATGGGTTTAGAATTTAATCTCATATTTTACTCTAATTAAAGTTAACTTACATCATTGGCAACATTGGAGTTTCCATTGTTTTCTATTAGATAACAAGAGGCAAAGAAAAAGGCATCTAAATTTTCCTTCAATTCCATGCACATATCCTTCACTTCCACATTGTTGAGAGCCAAATCTATAACTCTCTTCAAATCCCAACTAAGATTCATATAACTAATTTCTAAATAAAGACACAAAACTTTTGGTGGCAGGTTCTGATCCTGTGAGGCATTGTGATCCTGTGTAGCCTGTTGAAGTCGTGAACGTATCGTATCACTTATATTCCAGTTATCCAAATCAAAGTAACCACAAAGCGATGAGAGAACATGTAAAGTAGTCAACAGATGTTGTATATCCTTCTGATTGGCATCCTGCCAAATTTGATATGCAGTTTCATAATTGGCCACTGCTTTTTTAAACAACTTTTCCCTATGAAATTTGCTACAGGGTATCTGATATATAAATTCTAGGGTAGCAGCTGCCATGCGTAATACATTTATATTTTCATTTTGGAAAAGGATTTGTTCAATTACTTCTAAAAGCTGAACAAGTTGCTCTCGTTTATCTTCTCTTTTGTAATATGAAATATTAAAAAATTGCGGCAACTCTAAAAGATTGATAAGATCTTCACAATGATTACAAAATTGAGAAAGAAGCAAATGCATAATTGGTGCCATAATTTCAGTGGCCAAGTCCTGAGCACCAGCTTTTGGTTTTCTTGTCAAATTCTTGGTATATCTTCCAGGTGGTATCTCTCCGGTTATGGCTTGTTTGACACCTCGGCAAAGTATCTCAATTAATATTGATATGGAATTCTTATCTAAATTCATAGATTCTTCCGTTAACATTTGAATCATAGTTGACCAATCCAATATAATTGCATTAAAATCAAAAAATGAATCAACAAAATATGCAGCATGTTCATGTTGGCCAAATTGTTGAAAGAATTCAATAAGTTGGCTAATATGACGATTTGGTGGGCAGTTTTGATCATTTAAATGGCGATAAGTAAATAACTTGGCTGCAGCCTGAGCCAAGCCACGATTGGCAGCAAATATAAGTTGGTCAATAATTAAATATTGCGAATCATCTATTATAGTTGTAGAAGCTTTTGTAAATTTCTCTATTAGGCTAACTGCTTGTTCGCCCAATTCATTTTCATTATCTAAAGTTATGGCAATTAAATTGTTTATATATTTCTTGCCTTGTTCCAGACATACTTCACGTAGATCTTGTTTGGTATATAGCTGATGTAGGCCCATTAGACTTAGTTCTCTAACTTTGACATATTCATCACGAAGAGTTTGAAAAATGTATTCAAGGTTTTGCGGTTCTAAAAAACATTTTGGATACTTTTTAAACCATATGATGCATTCGTTTATGCAAAGATAACGTATATCATCTACAATATCCCGATAACGGTCCTGGAAAATACATTGAAACATCTTTAGCCAAAGTGTTTTAAGTTTCTCATGCTCTATGGATGTTAAATCACTAAAAATTGTCAACATTTTTAGACCTGAAAAGAAGAGGTATGATTATATCTTTTGTAAATACTTTAAGTCCAACTAAACATTAATCTTACCAATCATGGTACTGGTATGCCTAAAGGGACGTATCTTAGATTGTGTACAAGCCATAACAAATCCAGTTACATGTCCAACAAATAGATCATCCTTCATTATAGAGGTCGCATCTATTGCTAAAAAGAAGCATTTCAGAAAGTTTTCCACGTTTTCTATAAATACAGAAGCTTCTTTCTTGGTCATGGGATAGTAGGTACTAGTCTATGGGTTAAAGTGAATAGCTTAATATAATTTATAGTTTTCATATTTTGTTCTACATACATTACAAAATTTTGCAGTTCCAGATACTAAAATACCTATATAATCCGTTGTTAATGTGAAATCATTGGGTATTTTATAACGACTTCCACTTGCTTCGATTACAAATTGCACAAAAGTTATCAAAGCTTTATTGGAATTTATTTTATACTGAGCTATCCATTCGTTAACAATGTCCTGGAATTAGTTACAAGTTTCTAAGGATTGAAATTTATTCAGTAAACTTAATGTATACCTCATTGCTCTGATATTTATCCAAGGCTTTCTTCAGCAAGCTATTGTCATTGATCCTATGGACTACATACTCATCGGAATCTTCAGCTATATCTTCATTCGAATCTAGAACTAGAAATCCTTCTGAGTTCTGACTAGCATCCTGACTATTGTGGCTTTCATTTACATCATTGGAACTGTTAAACAAATATATAAAAATCACTGCTAATATATTTCTTTTAATTTACCTTATCTCGTTCACAGTTGCCATTTCCACATCTTCAATTGTTACCTCTTGTTCACTTAAACTCATCTTAAAAGTACACAAATTGTTAGAAATTAAATGACAATTATAAAATATTTGTGTAAACAGTGCTGCCAGACTGATGCAAGGTATGACAGCTAGTGTCAAGTGGTTAAAGAACTAGTAAATGACTTTTAGATTTGAATTTTTATACCCTGTACTTATAAACTAAAAGGGTATATTAAAGTTTCTAGTATGTATGTAATGTATGTAACAGACAGAAAGAAGGAAGCACTTACGATCTCAGAAAGTATATATATTCTTGATTAGCATCAGCCGAAGAGTCGATTGAGACATGACCGTTTGTACGTCTGTCCATATGAACACCTACTATAAGACCTAGAGCAACAAAATTTGGTGTGAGCATGTATCTATTATCTAGGCAGATCAAATTTTTGCCACGCCCACTTCTGATCCCGTAATTTAGGAAAAAGGAATAGCTATAGTTATCGATTTCCTATTTGATACACCCAATAAAATGGCTAAAATTAAAATTATGACTAAATTACGTTGAAATATATATACTTTGTACTGAAGTTAAATCATAATTTTTAAGCTTTTTTTTTAATTGTTCAGATACATTTATACTACTAGATAACTATATTATAGAATTTTTGTTTAACCACAATTTGGGGAACCCTTTTAAACTGTTTTTGGGTGGTTTTTAAAGGATTATAATATTAATATTAAAAATTATATTGTAATATTAACTTACAATTCTGATTTATACCTAAAACATTAATGAGTTTAATTGGATAACCTAATTTACTTATGTTTAATTGATTTCTTATCTGAAATTTTTATTTATAAACTAGCTACAATCTTTATTAGTTAGTTTTTTCAAAAATTTATTTATACAAAATATTTAATTTCAACAATTTCACTTTTAAAACGATTTCATAATAAAGAACCAAAGGAAATAAGTATTTTGCTGCGTCATTATCCCTATATAGTGAGATGTTTTTTAAAATAAATTAATTACAAGATTTGATGAAAGTTTTTCAACAACTTTTCATATGATAAACATTGACATTTGGGTGTTGTATTGTTGGTCAATTGTTTGGTTTTTGGTTTTATTTGGTTAGATATCCGCAAAGATCAATATCATTGTATTAAAGAGGCTAACGCTTTCAAGGCTATATCATAAATTTAAGCTGGTTTAACAGATCAAGTAATTAGAGCGCTTAAAAAAAAAAAATTAGAATTGTTCATATAATCAATAATACATATGAACCACTTAGGCAGCTGGCAAATCAACTTGTTAACTTGTTTTGTTGTTATTTTCTACACCTTTCCCCCAAATGAGACATTAACAAATATCAAATCCATCAGTAAAAGCAACAACAACAACAACAACAACAACAGCAATAACATTATTAACAATACCAACAAAAGCAAATGCAATAATACGCAGAACAATGTCGGCTCCAAAAAAAGCCCCTTAAAAAAATCTCAATAATATATATGGGTGAAAAAAAATGTATATATGTATGTATGTATGTATGTGTATGTATGTAAATGTATATGTAAATACTAAACTGTTATATACATACATATATATCTAACCTTCTCCGATCTTAGAACTTATTGATGCGTATGCAAACAGGAACGACATCAGAGCATCATCAGATCTCAATAAAAGGCAGCTGACTTATTCCAAAGATCAACAGTTGCAACGAAGATTTCAGAGCACCAACAACACATATAATACAAAGCAAGAAGAAGAAGAAAACATCTAGAAAGATGCGTCTAACTTTAGTGGCCATTATAGGCATCCTTTGCCTGGCATATGCCTATGCCTTGGATGATGCTGCTCCAGCTATTGATGGGGAGCAACCAATTGGACTCTTGGATGTCGCCGATCAGGGCAGTGCTCATGCAAATGATGGAGACCGCGAGGCCAGACAATGGGGTGGCGGTTGGGGTGGTCGCGGTGGATGGGGAGGCGGCGGTTGGGGCGGTCGCGGCGGATGGGGAGGCGGCGGTTGGGGTGGCCGTGGAGGCTGGGGTGGTGGCGGTTGGGGTGGCCGTGGAGGCTGGGGCCGTGGTGGTTGGGGTGGTGGCTGGTATGGCCGTTAAAAAGCTTCGTCCACATATTTAAAGGACACTTTTCTGTAATATATAAATTTTTAACTAATTTTTGTTGTGTCTTAATAAATAAACTTGTGCAATTTATAAAAAAAAACAAAAAAAAAAAACTGTTTAAATTTGTTTATTTAGCAATTGAAGCAGTCAAATGGATAACTGACATCTTTTGACCCTTGTTACCTACTTAATTCTACTTAATTTGCAAATGTTTATAAACAATTTCTTGGCTTGTTTACAGGTCACACCCCCCTTCACTATTCAGTGTGCTATGAGTCAACACTTGAAAAACTTTTGCAATAAAAAAAAAATATATGAGAATTTTGCTTATTCGTATGAGGAATTATATATAAGTTTATATATAGATAAAGATATTTTTTGTATATATATGATATTTATAGCTTAAAGTGCAATGTGACTTATTGCACGATGCGTTTTTTACTTTTGATTCTAATTTGTTGGTAAGTTGTTAAATTTAAATTATTTGCCATTTTGCACCAAGGTAAGTTTGAATTGACACACCTGCAATAGTAAGTTGGGCACTTGTACAGCCTAAGCGATCATTAAAATCTTAAGAATCTTTGAATAAATTTCCTTGATAAAGTGTTAGAAATTTACTGTCTGTGCCACGCCTACCGTGATAACCTTTAGAGAATGTCTTAAAACTGTCTTAAAACTGCCACCGCTGCTGGTTTTATAGGAGAACAAAAAAGTTTCACATGTGCGATTGAGGAAGAACCGAACCCCTCAAACTAAATTTCCACCTGGAGTCTAGTAGACTTCTTTCGCATCTTACCTACAACAGCAGAATCAAAAAGCAGTTAAGACACCGCTCTTTCATAAGTCTCTAGGGACATCGAAACGGCTTGCCTCAGAGCACATGGAGACAATTAAATAAACTGTTGGTGTCTGTTGAATCATTGCAGCTTCCAGAATTCAGATTGGCCAGAGAAATAACTTTTACTTTGTTCAATACATCCAGCTATAAATAATTACTTTTTGCTTTTATACAATGTAAAGAAGTTTCTCAGCCGTGGTGGAGTGCTAGGACTTAAAACCCATGGACTTTCCTTCGTAGAAATATGTATTTAAGCAAAAATTCCGGAATAGGTGGCAGAAGAGAGTTTAATTATATAAAAAAAAAGGATCAAGCTAAAGATGCCAAGAGGAGTATATATAGAAAATGGGGGAGTTATTATGTGATCTGCGGCTAGTTTGTAGTAGTTCATCTAGTAATTTGGTTTGATTTTCTGGCCGAAAGGGTAGCAATCGAGAGCCCTTGATTATATCATAAACGTGCGAGTTTCTTGGCAGAATGACGCACAAGTAATAAAAATCAATTTGTTAATTGATTATTCTAGAATCATGTTACTATCTGAACAATTTAAGTTACTCAAAGTCATCATAAGAATGTTTCTTTTAATCTCGTATTCTAGTTATTAATTCAAAAGCTATTGCTTAAAAGAAAAAAACAGTTAAAAGAAAAGGCTTTAAATACTAAATTTAGTAGTTACCTGAAAGATTTTAAGCCTTTACCTTGGGACACTATATTTGGTATATTTTCCTCTTATTACCAACGATCTTCGTGTAGGCTAATTCTGCTTATAATGCATTACAAGCTTTGCCAATAATAAAACTCATGGGCCATATCAAAATCATCGATAAACACTTTAAATGATTTACCAAATGATTTTGTTAATAAAACTCATTTATAATAATTGATTTCACGCAATATTTGTTTTATTGCTAGGCTTGCAAATGGAATTGATTCGATGAGAGTTAACAATTGAGAAATATATTATATAATTTACACAGAATTTGTTAAAGTACTAAGATTGAAAATAAAAGGGAAGAAAGCTCATACAGGAAAATGAGAATGAAATGATTTATAGTGCGGGGAAAGGGCAAAATGATTTTGGGACTGCAGCTGCTCTCTCTCTCTTTCTCTCGCTATTGCTCCCTCTTCGCTCTCTCTTTCTTTCTCTCTCTCTCTTAATTTCTCTGTTTCTCTTTCGTTTTTTGTTGCTTTTTAATCTCTCTCGGTGTATGTTTATTTCGCTTATAATAGCAAAAAATTATTTGAAGAATCTACGTGATGGTCCTCCAACAGCTTGTACAGGCGGAGGTGTCGGTATATGGGCACCTTCGGCACGATAACCATTCTCATCGGCTATATAGGTAATGGTATAGACAACATTATCTGGTCCAGTGTATGAGTAAGAGCCTTGCATCACCTTTTAAAGAATTAAATAATATATAAATATTTATTTTTATTTGCCTTAAAGTTGTTTAAGCAAAAATTGATATTTACTTAACAGATGCCTAAAAGTATGCAATGTTTTATAGAAAACTTACTTGGGCTTCCACCTGAGTGCCGGGATTCTTCAAATAACCCGCCTCATCAGCACGTATTCCATTGCTAGTTTCATAGCTAATATGAAAACAAAGAATACAAGATAGTTAAAACGATAGTTAGAGTTAATGGAATGCTTACTTATATTGATAGGAGCCATCTGGATTTAAATCAAAATTCTGTTTCAATATAACTGCATTGGCATCGGCGGAATTGTATCTGGGCGGTGGTATACCACGTTGTGGCTGGGATTGGACGGCATTTAGTGAGCAACACAAGGCAATGGCTATTAAAGCATAGGCATAGGTGAGTCTCGACATGATGACCTTTTCTTGGGATAAACGAACAAAATATCGAATTGTTAGCTAAATTGAGTCATAAATCGATTGATGTTAATGATGATGTTACTCCTCCGCATCTGATTTCGATTGCTGTCTTTTATACATTCTGAATGTCAAATTAAATTTGTTTTGAAAGTGAAGGTCTTCCTCTTTACTAATGTCGTGGGAACTTGCATTCTGATTCATGATTGATCAATTTTGGTTATGAGTGAAATTTTTAAAGATCTTAGTTAGGAATTTAAAGCTTTATGTTTCCGAAAAGATCTTTTCAAGAATGTTTAATCGATTTTAGATTGGCGTTTTATCTTTTGTTTTGTTGAAGTATTAAACTTGTTTTAAAATGTCTTTAAAAAAATGTGTTTTAAATTGTTTTGTTTTTCATAAATTTAGTTGTTGTATTGGAAAGGTTTAAGGAACATTTAAGAACATTTTGCTTTATTTTTTTGTTTGTTTTAGAAAAATTATAGTCCTTGATTTTCTGTTTAATATTGAAATTTCACTTTTAGCTTATATAATAATATTTTTAAGAACTTTTTCTATATATGAAAGCCATTTTTTATTGCTGTTTATAAGTTTCTTTAAAATCTTCTTAGATTATTTATAAAGTCAGTTATCAATCCTTTTCAATATACACAACATTTGATGATGCATTTCTACTCATGGGTAAATCCTTAATAAATCCCTAGATATTTAAAATATCTGAAATAAGTCTTTAGTTTTTGTTGGTATATGAACTATTTAAGATATTACCTAAAGCCAAATTTTGAAAATTATAATACCTATTCTAAAATCTATTTCTAATGGAGGTTTAATAAAAAACTAAAACTGCCTTACAGCAAACTTATTAAGTCAGTTAAAACTTTACTAAAATATAACTAAAACAGATTCCAAATGACTTTCAAAATACCAAAATTATAACCCTATCAAATCTCGACGTCTAATCTGTTTAACTTTGCTCTCGAGCTAAAAGAAATATTAAATATAATAGAAAACTATTCGTTAGTGATTTTACTCTAGTCAGTTTCCTATTTTTACTATAAATTTTTATTTGCTTTGCTTTATATAATAAATTAATCCTTTTAATTCCCATATAATCCTTTAAGGAATCCTCTTTTAATTTCACATTATTTACATTTCCCTTTTGTGATTTTATATTTTAGTTTTTAGCAAATAATTTTTTAATATTTGCAATTCCTTTTTTAATTATATAAATTTTTATATATATCCATTTGATTAAGCAAATAGGATTTTTTTTGCTTGTATTTGGATAAAACTCACTTCGATTTAACACGCGACTGGAAATGCGATTTATGGGATAGAAAGACTCGTCAAAACTGATGTTTTGTGTTGAATGCACACTGGGCCAACGTTTTTATACCAAAAATTGCATACACTAAGTCGCAGCAGCAGAGCCAACAACAGCAACAGCAGCAGCAGCAGCATCCGTTAACTGGGCAGAGCAGAGGGAAGAGTAGGGCAAAGTAGCAGAGTAGAGTAGAGCAGAGCAGAGGATGAAGAAGCAGCAGCAGCATTGGCAATGGTTTTGGCGGAAGAATTGCAGCAGCAGCAGCAGCAACTTTAATAACAGCAACAACAACAACAACACAAATACCGGCAACTGCAAAAGCGGCAGCAGCAGCAGCCGCTGCTGCGCAATGGCAACAAGTTCCAAATGCAAATGGGCGTTGCGCATACGCCATGTATTACCACTCGGCAAACATGGTATGCAATGATTCTCTTCTCAACTGCAATCCGAATAGACTTGTCGTGGATCATATTAATTTATGTGAATTAACTGCCTAGTGGTAAATATTAATTAAAAGATTAAAACAAAATTTATAGATGTTGCAATTGCTATTTTCGATACGATTTGATGAATTGGCCATTTGGCAACATTTTAAATTGACATTTTAAATGCAGCTTCTCGATTTAATGGGCCTTTGTTTTGTATTCTATATACCAATATATATTATAATCTCTGGATCTGCCATCAAATTTCACTGACCAAAAGTATTAGCCACTTGGCCAGCCACTCCCAGCCTGCTTTAGTTTGACTTCTCTTTTTTTTTTTTTTTTTTGGTGTAAGCCGGCCGGTTGGCAATTTGGCGGCTTAAACTTTAAACTTTTACAACGTGTAGGAAATGTCAGTTGCAATTCATAAAAATTACAGCAATAACTGCAGCAGCAGCAGCAGCAACAACAACAACAAATTTAACTGAACCAAAGTCTAGAGTAGATCATCACGAAGCTCTAACCCCAACCACGATGATGATGATGATGATGGTGAACATCGCACGAGATTAACGGCTACGCCTCCTCCCTACTACTACCTACCGACCTCCTATCCTACTTCTCTGCCTCTCTTTCCCTCTCTCTGTCTCTCTCTCTCACACACTCTCTGTCTCTTACTATAAAACTTCATCTACTGCCATCACCCGCATTATTTGCCTAGTTTTTGGTTGCCTTTTTTTTTTTTCTTGTTTTCGTACATTTGTGTTTTGGCCTTCGAATCATTTCACATTTGACATACAGAAACAGCGAAAGGGAAAGATGATGATGATGATGAAGCTAAAAGACGAAAGACATGCAAATTGTATACTCAAAAGTGGAGTAATTATTAGATGACTCTGTTTGTACTTGCTCCATTTAGTTACTATTGAAGAATTTTTACTTTAAAGTTGATTTAAAGAAACTTAAGCTTTAAAAAATCAACTAAATATTAACTAAATTTAGTAAACATACAAATAAATGACTAAGCAGTATTTCTCTAATTAAGTACTACATCTATTTTAAAGATCAAACAGACATTATATATATTAAATATTATATTATAGTATATAGTTTAGTATTATGCATATTAAGATTTAATACCATTTACAAAATAAAGAAAAAAAATATAAAATTTAATAAATTTATGAGTTTTTATAAAGTTTATCACTTTTAATATTAACAGAAGTCTGGCAAAATAATAAATACTTCTTTATGTTTTATTTAACTTTGACCATTGTTGAATTAAATTTAAACATAATATTTAATATTTTTTTTTAAATACTATAATTAATTTTTACAGATGTATTTTATTGAAGTCTTAGTTTAAGACTTTACTATATCTGATTGAAAAAGATTATAAATTAATATTAGCATTGGATTATCTTTTTTTATAAATTAAAATTTACCTTTGTGTGCTTAATCCTTAGTTTTGCTTAAATGATATTTTGATTTATCGATGATCGATTTATTATAAAATTTAATTTATAAATTTTAATATTTTTTTTTTTGCAACTCAGTTGCTTATTTTATCTAAAGAAATTTCGGAATAATTATAGTTTTCTAGCTTTAATATAATGACAAGTTCAATGTTGTTTTTTCCCAATTCTCTGGCATTTTAAGAAAATTATGTAGCTACCAATTTCTAGCCTTCCTTTTAATAGATTTTGTTAACAATTTAAAATGCTGGTAATCAAATTTGTGTCGTCTTGTAATAAAGTTCAAATGTTCTTAACAAAAAATTATAAATTAATTCATAATTGTACTATGAAATTTAAGAATCTTATTACCTTTTAGAAACGAAACTATTTTAAACATTATTAATTTTGTATTTAAATTTATATGAATATTTTAAATCAATTTTCCTATATAAATAATATTTCAATAAGATAGAAATATTAGTTAAATGTCTTATGTAGAATAAAAATTAAATAAATAAAATATATTTTGTATATAGATACATTTATGTAGGACATAAGCTGCAAGAATGTTTTGGGATAATTTACATATATTTTTAAACGACAATATTTAACGATATTTAAACAACAATTTTAATATTCCAATAATAATGACTTTATTATGGTTTAATGTTATTCATATCAAATGCGAATTGTTTAATTTCAAACAAAAATTCTTTACATTTCTTCAATTGTCTTAAACGACTCTCTAATGACATTATCTGAATCAAAGACTTACTCTCACTGCGTTGCCACTTATGTCCTCTCTGATATTGCCACATCGATTCCACTAGGTTACCATATCTTATATTTATGACTTACTATTTGGGTTACCATTTAATATATAAATAATAATTGAGATAAATCAAATAAATATGTTTAATGTGGAGAACACACAGTGGACCCAAAATGTAATGGCACATTTTCAAGTTTGAGGCTCAAAACGTTATAACTTTTTTTCCAAACGGGTTACAAAAAAACATTATAATGCAAACTGGTAGATTGATCTAATAACTTTTCATTTCATAAAAAAAGAATTAGAAAACTTATCTTCTTCCAAACATTATACCTAATTAACTAAGAAATGGCAAAAAATAAATTTATCTAAAAAAAATGTAGATCAAAGTATAATGTAAGCTTAGCAAACTTTTATTATTTCATTTCCTAAATGAAAATTTTATTTATCAAATAATAGATAGATACATAGTTGTAGTAATTGTTGTTTGTGCCTAATGAATAAGAATTACTCATATCATTTACAAGTTTCCCATCTGCTTACTGGGCAAATGTATTTTCAAGTAGTTTCCCGTGTGAGATGAATGAATGAATCTTTGTTGGCAGCAGCATCTGCCTAAACAGAAAAACAACAACAGCAAACAAAAAAAGATACATTTGTATCTATAATTTATGCCCCTTTGTGTTTCGTGAGTGGAATGGTATAAAGTGGAGTGCAGTGTTGCGGAGTAAAGTAAAACAAAAACAAAAACAAAAAAACAAAAAAACAAAAAAAACAATGGGCAAATTCTATGCTAATTGCGAGCAAACACATTTGCAATCAAAATGATGGATTAGTATATCTTACTCTCTTGGATATCAAAGTAATGTGAAACACAAATTAAAACAAAAAAAAAATAACCAGTTTATGACGTGGCCGTAAATGAAATTAACTAATAAGATCGATTCGTTCATATTGATGATGATGAAACATCTGCCAAAATCTATTGAGCATTTTAATTTAGTTGGAATAATAAATATGCAAATTTGTGTATGAGTGTTTTGGTTTTTTTTTTTTATATATATATTTTGGTTTTTGTTTTTTTACGAAGAATTCTTTTTTCGTGGATGGACTAATGAAGATGATGCTAATTTGTGTTTTTTTTTTATATAGTTAATGCGCAGAAAGGCAAGAAGAAGAAGCAAAGAAACAATGAGAAGAAGAAAGAAAGAAAAAAAACCCAAAAAAAAAAAAAATCATATTCAATATTCTTTTCAGAAGTATAAAAGCCACAGCGGAAGATGTGGTAAAGACAAGTTGCTACTGAACACTCCAACAGGAACACTCGCTAAAAAACCTCTCGAACCTAAAAATAAAAAAAAAAATTAACCAAAATGCTGAAATTTGCCTTAGTTGTCATCGCTGCTCTGGTGGGCACTACCTTTGCTGCTAGCATTGGTCAATCCACCACAGAGAAACGTGAAATTATTCCATTGTTGAAATTTGAGACCGAAAAGGAACCAAATGGTAATTTCCACTTCAGCTATGAGGGCGGCGATGGTAGCTCCCGTCGGGAGAATGGTGTTATTGAGAATGCTGGCACTGAGGATGAGGCATTAGAGGTATCTGGCTCATATCGTTATATTGATGCCGATGGTCAGGAGATCGAAGTTCATTATACAGCTGGCAAGAATGGTTTTGTACCCATTGGTACAAATATTCCCAATTCGATCTCAGCCTTAGCCAAGGCAGCTGCCGATTTGCCCAACTATTCCGAAGAGGAGGAAGCAAGGAAACTGAAACAACGTAGAGCTCGCTCCCAGGACGATAAGGTGGAAAAGGTAGACAAAGTTCAATTGAAACATCAACCAACTGAGACACAAAGTGTTCCTGTTAAGGTTGTTGTTGAGGAACCCAAGAATGCCAAGGCCAAGAAGGCATAAATAATGAAATAATAGTTGAAATTTAATTTAAGTATTATTACAATTTAATTTTTTGTGTGTGTTCAAGAACTGGTTAGACCAATAAATGATTCTTCATCTAAGCAATACGACATCAACTGCATTCATAATTAGATATGTGTATCTGATTTCAATCTGAATCTCATTATACCGTTTGATGCAATAAAAGTAAACAGAGATTGCATTCAAAACGAATTTATAGTCGGGTAAACAATCATAAAATTGTTTCAGTTATACAATTCTAGATGCTTGGGTATATATATATGTTTAATGGCATGTTTTGAAAGTTATATAACATTTTTGAAAACGGTTTTAAAATGGCTTTGAAATTGTTTCTAATAGAACATCAATTTTGACTAAAATTTTGATCAAAGAAGGGTTCTATATAGAACTTCAAAGTTTAAACATAAATCTTTTGAAAAATCTATTAAAGTTAGAAACTGTTAAAAGGGGAGGAATAAAACTATAAAAAAAGTTCTTTAAAACATATTTCATCTTATCTTAATTCTCATAAACACAATTCAGAAATATTTTATTACATTCAGTAGAAAATGTATACATATTAATACCGAACGATTGTTTAAATAAGCTAATAGAAGAAATCTATCTGAATTTTAACCTTGTAAATTTCTTCCCAACACTTCACATTATTTAAAATGTATTTGATTAACTGTAAGTCTCCAAAACTATTGAACAGTGTGACAGAATGTTCCACAGGTAAAAGTGTTGGTTAACATATAAAAACCAAGCTTAAACTTTTGTAGTTAGTTTTTTAAGTTTGTTGCCCTTTCAGTTTTTGAATCGCACAAAAGGTGAATCTGAAATATATATTGAGCTTGGCGAATGGCTATTCAGATAGTTTTACATGGCTTGCATAATAGCTCCAAATAAAATTTTTATTTCTAGTTTTTTACTTTTAAGTAATCTTCGTTTTAATGGCGTTGCGATTCAATTTCACATATAAAATTAACTGTTATGATTTTCAATTTATTTTATACATATATTATATTACTTTTATCTTTTATTTTTGTTATTCAGTTTTTATAGTGTTGAAAATTAGATTAAACCAAGGAAATTATATGTATCCAGACTCGGGTATAGTGTTTCCATTAAACTCTCTAACTCCATGGTCAAATTAATAGCCTTGTTGTCGATCGCTTAAAATCATCCATTGCAACATCTCATCGACAATTTATAAACCCAACTTTAAAAATCATTAGGTAAATTTAAAGAAGATCGTTCCAAACGTGGCAGTACACTGGCAAAATCTTTCTAGAAGCTCAAAATTATTAGAAATCAAATTTGATTATTGATTCCTGTTGTAAATATCGAACGCTGGTTTAAGTTACTTTGTTGTATCAAAATGATTTGGCTCCCACATACACATCATTTATCTTGTATATGTCTAAACAAAACATAAATTTACTTAGAAACAACAAACAATTGTAAAACAACATTTGATTTAATGACTTTCTGGTGTTAAACATTGTTCCATTGGTTTTTTTTTTTGCCATGAGACACACGAGATGTCTATTGATTTTGGCCAAAAGTTTTCAACACAAAGAAACGAATTGGTTTCGGTGAATTAACACAACTTTTTAATTGGGAATATGTTCTTTAAATATGTTTAAACGCACGTGGAACATTCACAAGTTGTTTTTGTTCCATTCGAAAGTTTTATTAATGTTTAAGAAGCTTATGTTTAGATATTTGTTTGTTCATTTATGAAGCTTAAGTTTACAGTAAGTTACAAGGATATAACTTTTAATTTTAAAATTCGTTTTTGTCATTAACTACTTTTATATTCTTATTTTCTTTACTTTTAATTTAAACTTTCTTCGGGCTGCCAACTTAGCTTGTTAGGGTTGCCCATAATTGCACACTTTCTTTTGCCTTAGGTTGCCACATTGCACTGTGAACTTTTGTATTTAAAAATTTATAAATACTCGGGTTATAAATTATAACAAACTGGTTTTTAAAAAAAACTTTTCATCTACATTCAAATCGCAGATATCATCTTGCAATCTCTTCTTATATTAAAATTTTATAAATTTAAATTGATTTTGGGTACGTTACACTTTAAGGCATTGCCGCCCACTTATATTTTGATCGTTTATAACCTATTACCTTTGACCATTTTAGTATTTAAACACTCGACATTATAAGCATATATATTTCTATATATCTTTTTTCCAGCTTCCATGGTACATGGGCTTTTTGTTCTTCATAGCATTAATGTATCTAATCTTTGCCATGTTTCATACAATTGGCAATATTTTGCCACAACTGTTTGGTTTCTGAATTACAGCCATTATAGCCACAGCTATAAGTTGGTATCAGGTATGCTGGTATCATTATAGACACAGCTGGTATCTGAATAAAAGGCATTATAGCCACAGCTATATGCTGGTATCTGAATGGTATGCAGATATGATGGTGTCACTATAGCCATATCTATATGCTTTGGTAACCAGTATTGCATTTTTAGCATTTGTTTGTCAAAGATGAAATATGTAGATACATTTTCATCTTCTACTTTTTGGAGACTTTTAACTGTGCTTACAATGAAGATGGTTTTACATAAAAATAAGTATCCAGTTTAAAGTTGTATATCATTTACTTATCTTTGGTATTTACCATGGTTACCAATTTTAAGATGCAATCTTTTGTTTAGATGCAATCTTTTGTCAAAGATGTCTGATTATCTACTAATTTACCTTCTTATTGGCCTTGGTGCTATTGGAAGATGGTGTGGCACTTTCTTATGGTGTGGATGGCTAACATTAAATAAAACACTAATAAAGAAATAAAGGAATGATTAATGGCTATTTCTTTGACTGATGACTACTAACGAGGCAATTCAGGACCGGTTTAAAACTATTGAGAGAAGTTAAATGGAAAACGTTTCTAATTTCTGTAATTGAACATTTTTATTGGCTTTTAAACAGAAGCTATTACAAGTTTTGTTTTGTTAATCATTTTTGATGATTGAAACTGAAAAAAAAGCATGTTTGCTGTAAATAAATTTCAATATTGCTTTAGTTCAAAAATTATTTGAAAAACTATTAAAATTGTTAAATATATTTTGAAGAGTATTGAATTCGCTCCTGTTTTGTATGTTAATACATTTCTTAAGCTTTGTCTTTTAAAAAACCAAACAAAAGATTAAGAGTTTCATCTCATTCAGCCATTTCACTAAAACATTTCAAATACTTTTGTTGGGTTTTGTCAGCTTCATTTCAAGGCCATTTGAAAACCTTTTAAAGAATGAAGAATAAATCAATTTATTTTGGCTTTTGTTGTCTTATTTTCTTTACTTTTTTATTTTCAATTTTTTATATATATTATTATTTATTTGGTAATTTGTCTAATTGTATTTAACACACACGCTGGCTGGCTGGTAGTTTAACACTTAACTAAATTTTTTTTTTTCATTTACGCTTTTAAATCACTTGGCACATCCTTTGGTAAATCCTTGGCTGCCTCAGCCACAGCTGTTATCTCTTTATTGATAATGGAACCATAGGGAACAAAACCATTAACACCGGCTGTATAAAACACTTCCACTTCCTGTCCCTCATCATTGATATATTTGTAGGAGCCTTTAACTTCCAAAGCCTCATCTTCGGTTCCCTGATTGACAACACTTGCCTCCTCTTGACGGGCATTACCATCACCACCCTCATATTCCAATTTATAGCTGCCATCTTCATATTTATTGATTTCTGATTTCAATATGGGAATCACTTCCTTTTGACGTTCATCCACGGGCAGAGAGTAAACCATAGCAAATGCCACCAGGCAAAGGCACAAAGGCAACTGAAAATAAAGAGAAAATTAAATATATATACAAAAAGTTATATGGTGATTAATCCTTACCAATTTGAACATTTTGTTTTATTTTTTTTTTTTTGGTTTTTCAACGTAGAAAGCGAGAGTTAAACTAAAAGTGAAGACTATGTGGATCATTCGTATGCCTTTTATATAGAGACACCAGACAGACAGAAAATGAAAACAAAAAAAAAAAAATATTTCGGCCATTTCAAGTTTGTCGCACTTAAACATGCCAAACATGTTTGGCTATACCAAAAACAATGTATATATACCTATATATATTTTGCATTTTATCCGATTTTGTGTGTGTGATATTATTATATGTGATAATTTGTTTTGTCAAATGTCAAGGTCATAGCAAAATCAACAAAAAAAAAAAAAAAATGTGTCAAACTTACCAAGTTGAATCATTTCATTCATTTTACCGATATTGATTCATTGACACGATAATCACATCATTTACATCATTCACTCACTCAGTCACTCACTCACCCACTCATAATAGAACCGATTTATATAAAGCCAAGCCTGTAGAAATGTTTTCATTTACCTCGTTGTAAAATGTCAGCAAAATTTATGGATAAGGTGTAGCCTAACTAATGCTCCAGGCATTATTTCTATTCATATATAGCATCTTCAGTTTGATAAATTCTAAAAATTAGAATTTCAATTACTAGTAAATCGTATATAAGTACACATTTACATATAGATATCTATATATTTATTTTTCAAGATATTGTCAGTTAGTTATTAGATTAATTTTTTCTTATTACAAAATTATTCAGTGTGATAAATATAAATCGATTTGGTATTAACGACATTTAGCCTCTATGGTGGGCAAAAGGGCAAAAATGGCCTCAAGTTGCCTTCAATTTTTCAAACCACTTTTTCGACAGCTGCCCCATTGCAGTAAGAAGAAGAAGAAGAAGGTGTTGCATGCATCGGCCGCTCCTCAAAGTGTTTTTCCTCTTTTTTTTTTTAGCTTTTGCATATTTTTCCATTTAGCTGGCAAAAGAATTTACCTTCAATTTGTTGTCTTCACTCGATTATATATTTGTCGTGTCACAAAACCATTTTTATTAGCCATATACTTGACCTGCACATGATCACCTTTATCATTGCTATAGCCATAAGTGCCAGAAATATCCAGATCATTCTGTTGGCCAACCACTAAGCCAACTTCTTGACGATAACTGCCATCAGCTGCCTCATAGGCAAAGTAGTAAGAGCCATCTGTCTGCTGTTCAGCTTGAGATTTGATTATGGCCACTGGAGACTTGATGGCGGTAGAGGTAGAGGAGGAGAGCAAGAGGGTAGAGGTCGTGGCTCCATGTATACAAACAAAGCAAATTAAAAGCTAAAAGAATACGAAAATAAAGTAGAAATGAAAGAGATGCAAAAAAGAATCTGTGTAGCCAGTTAACGCTTCTTCTATGCATAAACGGCTTGTTAACTTACCAATGCCAACATGATTTATGTTAATGCCAACAAAATATTCTGCGCTTTTTATAGACCTTTCTTTTTGTACTCTAACTTTGAAGGGTATATATAGCTTTTAAGATTGTTTTAGTTAGTTGGACTTAGAAAGAAATGATTTAGAGTCAATTTGAGGGAAATATGTTTGAGATGTGTATAATAATAATATAGTTTTTGGTTACCATATCTTTTGTATGTATCAGATACATATATGATACATATATGGCTAAAGTCTTATTTCAAAATTTGTTTATAATAAAAACTTATGGAGCTAGTGATAAGTTTAATTTTCTTGCAATTTACTTAATTTATACTAATCAGGTTAAATTTCACAAATTTTAAGAGTTTTCATTGTAAATAATCTTAACTATATATATCCCAATTTAAGTTTTAAGAACTATAAATTCCATTTCTTAATAACTTGATGTATCACAATCTATTCAAATTTAAAGAATATAATTAAAATCTATAATAATTAACAATAGTTTGCTAAATAGTAAGTATTTAAAGCAAAGTGTTTAGCAAATATGTTTATAAATAATTGAAAACTTTTCAATAATCTAAACAAACTGGTTTTATTAGGAACTTTATTTCTATTTTTAATTGTTTATGTACATAACAGCAGTATATTATTAATTGATTACAATAACTCATAAAATGTTTATAGGTGTGGTCAATTAAATGGTTCTTAATAAAGCACAATCAGAGAGTTTTTTATACATGGTGATTAAGATTCCATAGAAGACAATTATAAGTTATTCTCATTATTGGTCCGATGTCCGAAAAGTTTCTAAACTGACCATTGCATTGCAAAAATGGCAATTGAAAATTGTGATTCTAAGAAGCATTTGAAGATATAGATTTTCCAAATCGGGCTAAGATTGGGCTAAGTTAGAGCTATGTTAAGTTGAGGTTGCTAGTATTTGATCCTAAAAATTTTTTACTTGAGTAATTGAAAATTGCAACTAAAAAGTATTTAAGTACCTTTAAGTTGAAGTAAACAAAGTCTTCATAGCATAACATAGTAAGAAATTCAAAAGAGTATTTGAAGGTCGTAGAACCAACAATTGGCTTTTCTTTGATCTTGTTGTTATGCAATCGCTTCCCATATTTTTAGGGTCAGTAGAAAGTTGTGTGACAAGTCAAGATCAGACAAGAGCAATATTATATATACAATTTTATTGGGTTTATTGAACTCAATGCCGCCCATTCAGATGCAGATTTTTGTAATTCAAATGCTCTGTAAATCTGATTTGATATGATCTAAGCCAAATTAAGAAGAAAAAAGCAAAAAAAACATTAATGTTTAGCATTGTGTAAACATAAAAGATAGAAATCATGGCAATGGCATGGCATCGCGTGGGTTATAAAGGTGGCTGCACCTCTCACTCTGAAAACTAATTGCTAATAGAATTTGTCAAATTTGGCTTGTAAGGTGCCAGATTTAGATGCAGATTGGAGAGTAACGGCTGAGTGGATGCAAAAAATGGGTTTTTCCGACTTCCAGC
Organism: Drosophila neocordata; assembly: GCA_018903615.1. Lineage (NCBI taxonomy): Eukaryota > Metazoa > Arthropoda > Insecta > Diptera > Drosophilidae > Drosophila > Drosophila neocordata. The sequence goes on along the minus strand of JAEIGI010000004.1, from coordinate 10,878,533 downwards.
CAAATGCAAATTCCACCTAGATGAACGTACCAACTGTTACAGTGGGTGGGCACTGAGAAGCGTCTAACATTTACAACACTAGAAACAACAAACAAAAAGAATTCAATAATAATTTGAGGTATTTCGTAATTTTGGTAACTTGCTGCTGCTGCTGCAGCGGTGTTTCATTTGTAGTTTTTTCTTTTGGCATTTGCCTTGGCCCGCCCAGTTCCAGTTTCACTTCTACTAGCAACTACTTCTTGGCTCCTTCAAAACTTTGAAACTCCAGCGAAAACGTGTTAATAAATTGAATCTTCTTGATTTTCACACAGTTTTGCAGAAAACATTGTTAATAGTGGAAACTCATTATTGGCTGGCAATGCCAACTAGTTCATAATTTAGTTGTAACCTTTTAACAAACTAGCCAAACGATTTGTGGCAATTGCTAACCGGAACCCGAATCAGAACGAACGCACTCAATGAAATCAATTCAATTGGAATCAATTAGCCATTAAAATTTCTTAGCCACAGTTGCAAACTCTTAACACGGCATTGGCATAATACAAAATGTCAAAGCAACTCAGTTACCTCACTTTGAGGTGAAATATAAAAAAAACAACTATTAATAATCATCGCAGTTGGCATCGTGGGAGGGAGGAGTGTCCATGTCCGTCTCCATCTCCAGACTCTGACTCTGAATTCGACTTCATTTTTTAATGTAGTTTGCTCAAAATAAAAAAAAAAATATGAAAAAAAACACATTGTGCCTTGCTTGTTGTTTCGCATTTTTGCATAAATTTTTGTTTTCCAACAAATGGCAAAAAAGGGGTATGGGAGATGATCTTGCCAAATGATTTTAAATTAAGGTTAAAGTAAGAGCCTAATTTCTGGTGGCGCAGATACAAATTAACTGTCAGTTGCATTTAAATTTGTTATTTCTTGCTTTTTTTCTTATCTTTAATACAAATGAATTTTTTAATTTGTTTGACAAGTCAAAAAGGCAAATTAAAGCCAGGTTAAAAAAGAAACTTAACGGTAAAGTTAAATAGTGTAAGTGTTCATGTAATACATACTATATTAAAATTAATATATACCATTTATTGGGATTTGTTTAAAAAAGAAGGTAAAATGAAGCCAGCAAGTCGTCCATGCCGACTTTGAGTATACGCTGTACCAATTAGATTACCTTTGTAAAAGAACATTAATTAGAATTCGCCATTTCTTCAAACTAAAATTTTAACGCTAAGCGGCAAAAGTGAACGCATGCTATCTCGTTTACATGCACTACAAAATGTTGCACTTGGCATTTCAGTACAAAATGTATATAGGAGTATCCTCGATATTTCCTGTCCGATGCAGACTACAGTAGTATTGCAGTAGTAGCCAAGGTTGTCCTGAGGTTGGCAACCTCGGGCGGACCACAGGCGGACCTCAGGCCGACCTCCTCAGGTCAACCTCGGGCCGACCTCAGGCGAACCTCAGGCCGACCTCGGGCCGACCTCAGGCCAACCTCAGGCGGACCTCGGGCCGACCTCAGGCGGACCTCAGACCGACCTTCTCAGGTCAACCTCAGGCCGACCTCAGGTGGACCTCAGGCCGACCTCCTCAGGTCAACCTCAGGCCGACCTCAGGCCAACCTCAGGCCGACCTCAGGCGGACCTCAGGCCAACCTCAGGCCGACCTCAGGCGGACCTCAGGCCGACCTCGGGCCGACCTCAGGCGGACACCGGGCCGACCTCAGGCCAACCTCAGGTCAACCTCGGGCCGACCTCAGGCGGACCTCGTGCCGACCTCAGGCGGACCTCAGGCCGACCTCGGGCCGACCTCAGGCGGACCTCAGACCGACCTTCTCAGGTCAACCTCAGGCCGACCTCAGGTGGACCTCAGGCCGACCTCCTCAGGTCAACCTCAGGCCGACCTCAGGCTGACCTCGGGCCGATCTCGGGCCGACCTCAGGCCGACCTCAGGCGGACCTCAGGCGGACCTCAGGCGGACCTCAGGCGGACCTCAGACCGACCTTCTCAGGTCAACCTCAGGCCGACCTCAGGCGGACCTCAAGCCGACCTCAGGCCAACCTCAGGCCGACCTCAGGCGGACCTCAAGCCGACCTCGGGCCGACCTCAGGCCGACCTCAGGCCGACCTCAGGCGGACCTCAGGCGGACCTAAGGCCGACCTCAGGCCAACCTCAGGCCGACCTCAGGCGGACCTCAAGCCGACCTCGGGCCGACCTCAGGCCGACCTCAGGCGGACCTCAGGCGGACCTAAGGCCGACCTCAGGCGGACCTCAGGCCGACCTCGGGCCGACCTCAGGTCAACCTCGGTCCGACCTCAGGCCAACCTCAGGCCGACCTCAGGCGGACCTCAGGCCGATCTCGGGCCGACCTCAGGCCGACCTCAGGCGGACCTCAGGCCGACCTCAGGCGGACCTCAGGCGGACCTCAGGCCGACCTCGGGCCGACCTCCTCAGGCCGACCTCGGGCCGACCTCAGGCGGACCTCAGGCCGACCTCAGGCGGACCTCAGGCCGACCTCGGGCCGACCTCAGGTCAACCTCGGTCCGACCTCAGGCCAACCTCAGGCCGACCTCAGGCAGACCTCAGGCCAACCTCAGGCCGACCTCAGGCGGACCTCAGGCCGATCTCGGGCCGACCTCAGGCCGACCTCAGGCCGACCTCGGGCCGACCTCAGGCGGACCCCGGGCCGACCTCAGGCCAACCTCAGGTCAACCTCGGGCCGACCTCAGGCGGACCTCGTGCCGACCTCAGGCGGACCTCAGGCCGACCTCGGGCCGACCTCAGGCGGACCTCAGGCCGACCTCCTCAGGCGGACCTCAGGCGGATCTCGGGCCGACCTCAGGCCGACCTCAGGCGGACCTCAGGCGGACCTCAGGCCGACCTCGGGCCGACCTCAGGCGGACCTCAGGCCGACCTCAGGCGCACCTCAGGCGCACCTCAGGCGGACCTCAGGCCGACCTCAGGCGGACCTCAGGCCGACCTCAGGCCGACCTCAGGCGGACCTCAGGCGGACCTCAGGCCGACCTCGGGCCGACCTCAGGCGGACCTCAGGCCGACCTCGGGCCGACCTCAGGCGGTCCTCAGGCCGACCTCAGGCGCACCTCAGGCGGACCTCAGGCCGACCTCAGGCCGACCTCAGGCCGACCTCAGGCGGACCTCAGGCGGACCTCAAGCCGACCTCAGGCCAACCTCAGGCCGACCTCAAGCGGACCTCAAGCCGACCTCGGGCCGACCTCAGGCGGACCTCAGGCGGACCTCAGGCCGACCTCCTCAGGCGGACCTCAGGCCGACCTCCTCAGGTCAACCTCGGGCCGACCTCAGGCCAACCTCAGGCCGACCTCAGGCGGACCTCAGGCCGACCTCAGGCGCACCTCAGGCGGACCTCAGGCCGACCTCAGGCCAACCTCAGGCCGACCTCAGGCTGACCTCGGGCCGACCTCAAGCCGACCTCAGGCCGACCTCGGGCCGACCTCAGGCCGACCTCAGGCGGACCTAAGGCCGACCCCAGGCGGACCTCAGGCCGCCCTCGGGCCGACCTCAGGCCGACCTCGGGCCGACCTCAGGCGGACCTCAGGCGGACCTCAGGCCGTCCTCAGGCGGACCTCAGGCCGACCTCGGGCCGACCTCAGGTCAACCTCGGTCCGACCTCAAGCGTACCTCGGGCCGACCTCAGGCGGACCTCGGGCCGACCTCAGGCGGACCTCGGGCCGACCTCAGGCGGACCTCGGGCCGACCTCAGGCCAACCTCAGGCCGACCTCCTCAGGTCAACCTCGGGAAGACCTCAGGCCAACCTGAGGCCGACCTCAGGCGGACCACAGGCCGACCTCAGGCGGACCTCAGGCCGACCTCGGGCCGACCTCAGGCAGACCTCAGGCGGACCTCAGGTCGACCTCAGGCGGACCTCAGGCCAACATCAGGCCGACCCCAGGCGGACCTCAGGCCGACCTCAGGCGGACCTCAGGCCGACCTCAGGCGGACCTCAGGCCGACCTCAGGCGGACCTCAGGCCGACCTCGGGCCGACCTCAGGCCAACCTCAGGCGGACCTCGGGCCGACCTCAGGCGGACCTCAGACCGACCTTCTCAGGTCAACCTCCGGCCGACCTCAGGTGGACCTCAGGCCGACCTCCTCAGGTCAACCTCAGGCCGACCTCAGGCCAACCTCAGGCGGACCTCAGGCCAACCTCAGGCCGACCTCAGGCTGACCTCAGGCGGACCTCAGGCCGACCTCGGGCCGACCTCAGGCGGACCCCGGGCCGACCTCAGGCCAACCTCAGGTCAACCTCGGGCCGACCTCAGGCGGACCTCGGGCCGACCTCAGGCGGACCACAGGCCGACCTCGGGCCGACCTCAGGCGGACCTCAGGCCGACCTCGGGCCGACCTCAGGCCGACCTCCTCAGGCGGACCTCTGGCCAACCTCAGGCCAACCTCAGGCCAACCTCAGGCCAACCTCAGGCCGACCTCAGGCGGACCTCAGGCCGACCTCCTCAGGCGGACCTCAGCCAACCTCGGGCCGACCTCAGGCCAACCTCGCGCCGACCTCAGGCCAACCTCAGGCCAACCTCAGGCCGACCTCAGGCCGACCTCGGGCCGTCCTCAGGCCAACCTCAGGCCGATCTCAGGCCGACCTCAGGCGGACCTCAGGCGGACCTCAGGCCGACCTCGGGCCGACCTCAGGCCAACCTCAGGTCAACCTCGGGCCGACCCCAGGCGGACCTCGGGCCGACCTCAGGCCGACCTCAGGCGGACCTCAGGCCGACCTCGGGCCGACCTCAGGCGGACCTCAGGCCGACCTCAGGCGGACCTCAGGCCGACCTCAGGCGGACCTCAGGCCGACCTCAGGCCGACCTCCTCGGGCCGACCTCAGGCCAACCTCAGGCCGACCTCAGGCCGACCTCGGGCCGACCTCAGGCCAACCTCAGGCCGACCTCAGGCCGACCTCAGGCCGACCTCGGGCCGACCTCAGGCCAACCTCAGGCCGATCTCAGGCCGACCTCAGGCGGACATCAGGCCGACCTCAGGCGGACCTCAGGCCGACCTCGGGCCGACCTCAGGCGGACCTCGGGCCGACCTCAGGCGGACCTCAGGCCGACCTCGGGCCGACCTCAGGCCAACCTCAGGCCGATCTCAGGCCGACCTCAGGCGGACATCAGGCCGACCTCAGGCGGACCTCAGGCCGACCTCGGGCCGACCTCAGGCGGACCTCGGGCCGACCTCAGGCGGACCTCAGGCCGACCTCAGGCGGACCTCAGCCCGACCTCGGGCCGACCTCAGGCGGACCTCAGGCCGACCTCGGGCCGACCTTCTCAGGTCAACTTCAGGCCGACCTCAGGTGGACCTCAGGCCGACCTCCTCAGGTCAACCTCAGGCCGACCTCAGGCCAACCTCAGGCCGACCTCAGGCGGACCTCAGGCCAACCTCAGGCCGACCTCAGGCGAACCTCAGGCCGACCTCGGGCGGACCCCGGGCCGACCTCAGGCCAACCTCAGGTCAACCTCGGGCCGACCTCAGGCGGACCTCAGGCCGACCTCAGGCGGACCTCAGCCCGACCTCGGGCCGACCTCAGGCGGACCTCAGGCCGACCTCGGGCCGACCTCCTCAGGTCAACCCCGGGCCGACCTCAGGCCAACTACAGGCCAACCTCGGGCCAACCTCAGGTCAACGTCAGTTCAACCTCGGGCCAACATTTTTGTGCCGATCAACTTAGCGTAGAGAAATTCCACATCCAAACTTTAAAAAAATGGACAAAAAAGTTTTCGACCAATTTTTTTACAGGGGGTAGGTACCCTGTAAAATTTTTTAAATATCTGGTCGAAAATTTATTTTGAGTATTATTTAAATATTCTATAATATAAATATAATATAAAAGATTTGATTTTAAAAAACAAATAAAAATTTAGTTTATTGAAATCGGCCAATATTTGACCGAGTTGAAGCCTTTGATATATGAGGTTTTTTTGGAGGTCAAAAGCATGTTCTTTTAATATAGCTGTAGGTAAGACATTTTTGTGCCGCTTTCAAATATACATCGTTGTAATGGCAACTTAGCATAGAGAAATATTACGTTCAATCTTTTGTATTTCTGTAGTACCTTTGCATTACCTCGATACTTCTGCGTTAACACGGTTCCTTGCAATTTTTTTTTTTGTAAATTTATAAATTAAACTTTTTATATCTATAGTTCCTATAAATTTAAAGACATTTCATATTCTCACGGTTATTTCAAATATTTCACATTAAATTAACTAATTTATATGTTATTTTTTATGTTATATTATATTATGATAACGAACAGTAAACTGTACCATTGAAAATACTTTTTAAAAATAATATTGACTGTTTAAAATAAAGTTTAAATTAAACTAAAACTAATTTGCTTTAAGACAAAATTTTATTCGAAGGGCATAGAGAAGTTGATTAAACCTAACAGAAATGCAAAAGACTTTAAGCCAACTTCTTCTCGTGTTTAAGAAATAACTCAAATTATTAGCATACTTTTAGGCAACAGTTTAAAACACTAACAAATTAAAGAACTTTGAACAATTTGTTACAGCTTAATTACTTGAACTAATCAAAAACCTTTTTTTATTTTAAAAAGAAAAAACATTATCTATTTTAATTTTTGTTTAATTTGTAAAATTAGTTCTTTTCCTTATTATAAATAATGAGCTGTCATATTATTAACCTTCTCGTCGAAAAGGAAATTAGCATAAATGCAATTAAAATTCGAGCAAAACATGTCAGAAAGATATGTACGAATTTTAATTGCAAGTTAAGCCACAGGCAGGTAAGATGACAAATTAATATTACAAACATAGATGACTAAGATTGATGGATCATGTCAAGACAACACCTTAACTCCAGACAATCTGAGCATGACGAATAGTGAAGAGAAACTTGAAGAGAGAGAGAGAGAGAGATAAAGACACAAATACAATATTGAGTATCTCTTACAGCTCCTGGCCATAAAAGTGAAGATTGATAAATAGTTGCCACCTTGACCACCAGAGTACCAACTGCCTGAACTGTCAGCACATAATTCACATAGACACCTTACCAATGAAAAGCTAGACAAGAGCTAGAGCAAAAACCCCCCAACAACAACATTTGCATAAGGCCGGAAGACCTAGCTCAAGCAAAAACCTAAAGCTAAAGATTTCATATCTAGCTGATCAAATGAAAGAGAGGGGTTGGCGGTAGAGTAGAAAAATTCATTTGTCCTTCTTGTCAATGGCCGATAAAAAACCAATAAAGCTGCCATGTTACTAGATCATAGATAAATTACATACTGACCCCCTCTCCTAAATATGGAGAGCTCAGTTTATGGTAGCCAAGATCAAAATCGCAAAAACTTAAGAGGAAGAGCCACTGGGCTATAAGCAATTTTTTTTCTTCTTCTTTTGGGCTGCCGCTAAAGTATTAACAAAAGAAAATGAAAACATGAAATATTTCGGTTTATAGGTAATCAATTAGTAAGCGAAATTATTTTAAAATTATTTTTATATTCACATTAAAGATACAGTTAGTTAAATGTTGTTATATTAAGGAATTGAATTATATGTTTAATCTTAATTCAAGAATAACTAAAAATGCATTACTATTGGAATTGCAGGCTTAGCAAAAAATGCTTTGACAACGGAATAAAACCATTATTTCCTTAACCTTACAACGTTCTCCCTTATTAGCTACTTTAATAGCACACCTCGTAAGGTGTAGCCCTAAGTACATAGATTCCATGTTAAGTACAATTCTGCTTTTATTCAACTATAAATAGTGTTGCTCATCGAAACTGGCGTTGCAGTTGTGCTTCGGCTTTTCATACAGTAGTTTGGTTACTTCTCCCACGCGAAAAGTGAGTCGTCAAATTTATCGAGCGTGAAATTTGCCTTAAGATTTATGTTGCATACGTTGATCGACGTCGTGTTGACAGCTGAATAATGATGATGCCTCCGCTCCTGGTAACGATGATGTTGCTTTTGTTGGGTCTTAGTCAGGCTCAACTACCACAGACGCCTTTTCAACAGCGGCCAATACAACAACAGTTGCAGCAACAACAACAACAACAGCAGCAACAGCAACAATTACCCTTTCAGAGACGTGCTCAACTGCAAGGACAAGGACTATTTGCTACACAAGGCAATCCCTTAAATCCTTTATTAAATCCTGCCTTAGCTGCCCCATTTGGTGTATCCCGATATAATCAACAATATCAACAACAGAATTATATACCCATAACAGCCTATCAGAATGACCTTAATTTGGATGGAAGCTTTTCCTATGGCTATTCATCGGCAGATGGTACCACAGCTCAAGCTCAAGGATATGTTAAGAATCTAGGATATGGCGAGGGAGTGGAAGCACAGGTTTATAATTGACTAATTGAGAAAAAATGCAATTCTTTTAGCAATTTATTTCTTTTAAAGGTTATTCAAGGCTCCTACTCCTATACCTCACCAGAGGGCACTCCCATCACAGTTCGTTATATAGCAGATGAGAATGGTTTTCGTGCCGAAGGAACTGGCATACCAGCAACTCCTTACTTTGCCCCCAATCAACCCTATCAGCCAGGACTTGGTGTTAACAATCCAAATTTGAATCCCTATCAAACACCCTTCCGTCAATTGCCACCGCCGTTGCCCACAAATGCATTTCGACCCGGTCAACAGCAGCAACTAACACCACAACAACAGCAGCAACTCCAACAGCAACAACAGCAACAATTACGCAACTCTGGCCAATATCAGCCTGATTTGCCCTTTAATCAACTTCACTCGCCTAACAATTTGCCTGCCCAATATGCCGGACAATTTGGACAACAGCAAAATCTCAATCAACAACAGCAGCAACAGCAGCAACAACAGCAGCAGCAACAACAGCAACAAAAGGAACAACAAAACGAGCAGCAGCAACAGGCTTTAATTACCCAACAATTGCGTGGTCGACCCAATCAACTGGTAGATCCTTACAGCTATAATCAATACAACAGACGCTTTAAGAAATCCCCAAAAAAATAAATCTAACAATTTCAAAGCTGCGAATTAGTCGTGCGGCGAAATAATTTATGTAGTTCAATTCAAAGGCATGAAATACATGCAAAGAAGAAAATGATATCAATTGAAGTTTTATTCGTTCGTTAGTTTCTTTAATTTTCGAAATGTTTTCATTGGCAGCTCTTAATTTTCTAAAAACCGAAACTATTTTTATTCAAAGGTTCGTAAGTTTGATTTCATTTTACAAATGTCGTCAAAATAGGGTTTTATAATTTAGTTGATTGAAGGTATATCCTGCTGTAATATTGAAATATGGTTTTTATAAAGTAAAACTTTTTATAGGTATAGATAATTATAGATAGATAACAAATTCTTACCTAAGTTTCCTAAAAACAAGAACTAAGTTATTGTTATTCAAATTTTTAGTCTATTAAGGGAAACAAGAAGTTTAAATCATTTGAAAATTCGTAACTGAAATGCCTATCAGCATAGCCCAGCTGATTTTACATTAATAAACGATATTTCGATAAGCGTTAAGTTACCAAGCAATCGATACCCCTCACATGAGCTATCGCGCTTTTTGTAGAACATCAACAATGGCGCCAAAATTTAAATGAATAAATAAGCAACATGTAACCGCTTGCGACCACATTAAGAATTATTTTCTTTTTTGGCTAGTTCAAAACAAATCAGATTAAGTAGTTGTTGTTGTTTTTTTTTTAAGTGGAGGAACCTCACATTCATATATTTCACATTTATCATAACTGCATAGCAATACATAATTTCAAATAAGTGTTGTTTAGTAGTTTGTTTTTTGTTGTTTTTCAAATTCATCATGATAGCATATACATCAATATAATATGATTTTGTGTTCTGTTTTGAGATTTTCGTTTTGTGTTTTTATTTTTCATTTTCTGATAAAATTATAAGTTGTATATATTATATAATCACATCTATAGATTCATTTTTATAGTTTGTTTGGGTTTAGAGCATTAAATATTTGTATTTGTCTTAGTTAATGTCATTTATTGTTTTCACACTGAAACACATTCAAATATATATTAATATATATATATATAGAGAAAAAGTGTTTTTTTTTTTGGGACAATTATTTTTTTTCTTTTAGAAATATTTTCTATCCATTGCCATGGCATTTTTGCGGAAATATTACATTTAGAAAACATTTATGTTAATATTGTTGTATATATATTTTTGTTTTGGATCGTGTATGATTTTATGATTTCAAGCTTAACGATCCATTAGCATACGATGGGAGCTAAGATCTGGTACACTTTATCGTATGTTTAGCTGCCGATGTGAGTTGCTTTTCCATTTATACACATTTTTATATTCATTATAAATATATATATATATTATATAAATAAGTTAAATACTTTTATATGAATATATATATATATATATATGGTTTTTTGTTTTGTACACACAAATTGTATTGTATATAAGTTGAAATATGTATCCAAACAAAATTTAACCAAAATTTCGCATGGTTAAGGGGGGTCGAAAAAATGCATCCAAATCTTCTATTTTATTTTGAATAAAATGTTTTCTTTTGATTTGCTTCAGCTTCAAAATCTTCAGCATTGTTTTTCATTTAAAGACCAATCTCACGCATGGCCCTATAAAGACATGGATTCTTCAAGCATTCACGTGGACCAATTTGTGGTCCAGGAGTGCTACGCAATATCATGAGAACGGAACGGGCGGCAGATTGGCATTCATTGCTATTACCACACAGGCTATCTGCCTCGGCCAAGTACTGATAATCGCAGGCCACTTGAGAGGCACCCTGTAAGTAAAACATTATTTAATAAATTACTTTTTAATTAGTTAAAATTTACTTACGCATAGATAGCATATCTGATGTACACCACAGAGTGGCAACAGTTCTTGATTAAGGTCACCGGAAATCAAATCTACACCACGGCAACGTTCAGCCATGGATTCAATAATGGGGCATTGGTTTGAGCCAATAATATAGTTCTTATTGCCCAAATAGGCATCATTAAGCGTTTCATAGGCATTGCTATTCAAATTTAGGTTCTCCTCCATATTGTTGGGTTGCTCCGGATACCGCAAATAGCCACTACGTTTTTTCTTGGATTCCGAGATCCGTGGTTGTCTACAAGATGATAAAATCTCATTCATACATCAATCATTCATTAATCCGTTTAAAACCTACTCAGAATCAGCCAATTCATCAGCTTTGTGCTTAATATAGGCCAAATTTAATTTGCCATGATCCTCCAAGCCATTATTCTCTTCCTCCGATGAAGTTGATTCAATGGCATTACGTTGCAAGTGATTTTCCGCCTCAACGGATTGGCGCAACTTATCCAAAGCGCGCCTCATCTTCTCGAGACTATAGGCGGTGGCCAGGCGTGATAGTACATGATCCTTGATCTTGCGTACGTCATCTTTGCTATTAATGGCACCCTCATGGGCTCCAGTATACTTGATGGTCTCATCTATAATGAAATCCTCAATGGATTGCAGTTTCTTGTCCAAGTTTTCCAGCTTCTCGGGATCCAAATCGCGTTTTCTCTTCTCTAAATTGGAATCGTTTTCAATATTTTCAGATTCACTACGTTTTTTTCTGAAAAATGTAAAAAGGATTTAAAATATTGAAACTTAATTATTCTTCTTAACTTACTCAGCCTCATTGAGTGACTTCTTTTTGCGATCAAGACCAAAATACTGTGACCAATCAATGGACTTCTTGGCCCTTAGCATTAAATGTCCCACACTGGGTGAACGTTTGGTGGAACGCTTCTTCTTCTTTTTACGTCTTTCTTCTTCATCATTGCCATCACCATCTCCCTCATCCTCATCGAACTCATCGTGATCACCTTCATCGGAACTCTCTTCACCCTCTTCGTCATGTTCATCTGCTTCATGTTCAGCGGAATCTTCATTGGAATGATGAACATGATCGCTACGTTTACGATGGTGATATTCCTGAGCCATTCCGGGTACATGAGCATGATGACCAGCATGTCCACCATGTTGAACCAATTCACCAGTAGGTGGGGATGAAGACGAGGTGACATTCACACGCTGAAAGTTAATCTCGAGACGCATATCACCCAAAGCTGTGGCTGTGGCATCGGCAGTTGGTTTAATTGTGGTGGTAGTACTAGCGGCAACCTTTCCTGGCTCTTCAGCCGAACGTTTCTTTTTTTCTCCCGATGCTACAGTCTCTTCAGCTGGCTTGCCAAAGAGTTCACTTAGCTCTTGGGCCACACGCTCATCGGTTTTGCCAGGCAATACCTCTTGATCCTTGGAAATGGCACGTTTGGCAACCGGGAAACGTTTCTTCTTATCGGCATTGTAGGGCAACCAGGGTAGCACTGGATAGGAACGCTTTTTTTGCATCAATAGGTAATAGGGTGGCATACGCATACGTTTCTTTTGCTCAAATAGATCGGCATTGGAGGATGTCTCCAAATCATCGTCATCATCATCATCTCCATTAACCTGTTGCTGTTGTTGCTGTTGTTGTTGTTGCTGCTGCTGCTGCTTAAACCGATGCCACCATTGACGTATGGCATTACCATATCGATGCTTATGATCCTGTTCCTGTTCCTGTGGCTGTTCCACGCTAGCCTCTTCAATTTCACGCAAAAATTGATCGGTTAAATCGCTATGCGAGAAACTTGGATACTGATGCTCACGTTCACGGAAAACAGATGATGGTATATCTGTAAAATTAAAAGAATATTTTATATGTTATAAAAGAGTAGACTTTTGAATACTCTGTAAAGCAAATATATGATTAGTTGTTATATATAAAATACAAATTTTTAAAAGTCCTTTTTTCTTTTTTACTTTCCTTTTACAGGTTAATTTTCAATTACAGAAAGTAGCTTTTATATTTCCACTTTTTACTAACTATAACTAAAATATTAATATATATTTTAAATACTGACTTTTCTATATACCCCATTTAAAATGAATGTGTAGGGTATATAAAATGAATTGGCCTTTAAAGTGGATAAAATCAAAGTGCCCACAGTTGCTACTGACATTGGAACAATAAATCGTGAAAGTCGAACAGAAAATTAATTGTAAGTGAGGCATGCATCAAGTTGTTGCCATTAAATCAAATGGCAGGAAGGACCTGACAGGATAAAGAAACCAAAAAGAAAAAGGAAAAGAGGAACCTATGGGAACCTCTTCTTATTCAGCTCAATGCATTCATTCACACAATGTTAAGTCACAAGTTAATCGAAGCTAAGTGGTTTTTGGCATTTTTCTACTTTATACCATTTCAAGTGGACAACCCACACACATTCACTGGGATTATCATAAGTAGATATACACACTTACACATATATAATATATGTATATATACATATATATGTGAGTGTATATATGTATCTGTGTATGTATACTTTTACTTACCATTCGCCTCGTCACGTTCCCTAAACAATGAGGACGAGGAGGATGAGTAGCGCTTCCTTTTCTCATCGCCAAATAGATTATTTGGTCCATTGTCATAGTCACCAGGAAATTCATAGCCATCCAGATTTAGGCCATGATCTGGCTCATTGTCGCGTTCTTGTTCTAAGTACTTGGCCAGTGCTTTATTAACTCGATGGCGATTCCGATTCTTAATCTTAGTGCCAAATAAATCGCCATCTGTTGTGTGCAGGTTAGATTTATATACGGTGAAGGGGAAAAGGTAAAAGAAAGAGAAAATCAAGCAATTGAACAAATAAAAAGAAGAACAACAAAAAAAGTGTACTGTGAATGTGCGTAGGTTTTGGTTTTTTTTTAGTTACTTAGAAAGTGTAAAGGAAGGAAAGAATAGTGAAGAGTGGGTGATGGACTTCATCTGTTGGCCAGACACGTGCCAGGACCCTCTAGCTTGCCAGTTAGATACTTCATGCGGGCGGACCACTTTTTCAGATATCAGTTTCAGGATTCTGTCACAAAGTTTGCATGCAGTTGACAGGCGAACAAACTGAAGCTTGTGCGTCAGTTTTTCATTTTCATTTACTTTGTTTTTTCTTTTTTTTTTAATTTTTTATTTTTGGTCTTGAGATTGAGTGGTTAAAGGCAAAGTTAAGAGATAACTTTATATATACATCTATTGGCAATTACTGATTAACAGTTTGCGAAATTTTGTGGAAAGTTTTTTTTTTTTATTTAATTACAAGTGAATGCTGCACTTAAAGTTCAGATTTATAACTCTTAGTGTATATTCTAAATTATTTAAATTTTAGTTTCTAAGTCCAAGTCTTTGTAAATATAATATATTTAAATAAATTATAAATATTTTATATAGCACTAGAAATCATAATTCGCACTCATATTTCAACGATTTATCGAAAATTAAAACAAAATTTTGAATAAGCCCAAGCTCTATGTTTTAAATTGTTACTTTATATTAAAATTATTTTGAAGATCTATGAACTTAAAAAATTTCTCCTTTTTTTAATATTTTCTAATTTATTCAACTATTTACTATATATATGATATATTACTATTACACTAAATTCTTTTTTGGAATTTTATATTTCAGTTTATTATCATTTATCTTTATAAATTCAAATTATATAATTTTTTTATAAGCATTTTATATTTTATTCTTTAATATATAACATTATTATTGTGAAAATATATTTATTTGAAAATCCAGAAATTTAATTCATAATTATTAAAGTTTTTGTTTCAATTTATCATTATATATTTTGAAGTTCTTTTAATTTTAAAATCAATTATTGGAAGTTATTTAATTTTTTTTCTTACATTTTATATTTTATACATTAATTTTTTTTTGAAAATATATTTATATAAAAATTTAGAAATTTATATTAAAATTTTTCTTATTAATTTATTATTATTTATTTATTAGTTTATTTTCCTATTTATTTTATATTTCCTACTTTACTGAATTGATTTTTTTTTTACTTTTGTATTTCATATTTCAATTAATCATTATAAATATTTATTATTCTAAAAGATAAAAGATAATAAGCTTGAAATCTCATTAATATCTGCCATTCAATTATCTTGTAGCTAATAAAAATAGATTTAAGCCAAGCAAAAATAACATTTCTAATAATAGAAATAGATTTTGCCTAATTAAAAAGGAATTCTCTACCTTACTAAATCACACACACTTTTCCCTCTGCAAAGTCTTTTCAAGCCTGTAAATCGTTTAAATATTCAACTTTTTCTTGCCACTCACAATATGCTATATAAATTGAGTTTGGTATGAGTGTGCAGAGTGGTGAATACCATTCAAAAGTCATTCAAACAATAAGTTTAAATACTTTGGTAAAATTATTTGCAGTCATACTTACTGCTGCTTATTCATTCAATGAAGATGTCTAGCCAATTTGAAAACTCATTTTATTAACTCACCTTCATCCCAGTCATCCAGTTGTTCACCAGCAAAATGTGTGGGTGGTGCATTCAATGGATATTTTGCTGCCTCACGTCGATGGAGTTCATCAACAGCTGCCTGCAAGGAGTAGCCAGGTGTACGATGTGATGTTGCCACAATGCATTGCAGCACCGTAAAAGCCACCACAAAATGGCTTAACATTTTTAAAAGCTCAATTCAAGGTCGACTGTAAGATAAAAAAAAATCAAAAGAAGTCAAAAAGGATGTGAATGGCAGGATTAAAATATATATTTTTTTATGCTCAACACGTTTCAGGGAAAAGCAAACTTTTAATTACATTTACACTTTAAAGCGAGGGTCAATATCTAAAGGTATGTGATAGGTATATATTTGTGTGTGTGTGTGTGTGGGTGTAAGTGAGTGTAGGTAAGGATATCAGGTATCCTTATTTTATGACGAAGCGTGAAATTCCATATTCCTACACTTAATTATGCAAATGTCTAAGACCCAACATAACTATGCATAATTCCACCTGCTCCTTTCCCATGGTTACTTGTTTAGTTGAGTTGGAGATGGCATGCGGAGATGTCCTCAAGCAAAGGCATTCCAATTATTTTCTCATAAAATGTTGGCCAAACTAATGAACATGAGCCCACGCAACAAGCAAGATGGGAGATAAATCAATAAAATTCCAATGAGCGTACATATTTCAGCATACACAACAATGGCGGAGAGTAAAAGTTTATACTTCTCCGGAATTCTTCGTCTTTCACTGCTGCTGCTGCTGCTGCTGCTGCTGCTATTGACAAAGGCCAAGAGTTGACAATTATGACCGCTTTCATCTTCATATTCATCTTCCATCTTCTTTTCCGTTTTATTCATAAAATTCTATTCGACGTTCATAAGTATGCTATACAATGCCGCTGCTGCTGACGTCTATACAACTATATATTTCTATATATATGTATATATATACGTATATATGATGTATATACATAGTTAAGTATTAAAGAAAGACTTGGGGTGAATAAGGCAAGATTTCACATCATAATATGATTATGATAAGCACACACACACACACACAGACCTAACTAAACATACACATTTATATGTGTGTGTAAGTGAGTTTCAGTGTGTGTTTGTGTATGATGTGAATATTTATTTTACCATATTCTTAACCTGCGGCAAAATTTGCTTTTAAATTTTTGTATATTTTGTTTGCTACAAAAAAGAGAAAGAAGAAAAAATAATGCTGACTTTTTATGTTTGCAATTGTAAATACAGGCAAATGCCAAGTGAATACAACCATGTGAATTGAGCTTATTTTTAAACTAATCTGCATAATATTTAATATATACTCATTGTCCATTCAATTTAATTTATTTTATATGCTTCATATGGTATTTTTCCAAAAAATTTAAATGCATGACAAACCACATGGCGTATGTGTAATATTTGTTAAAAAATTGAACAACATTTGTTGAAGAATTCCAGAAAACTTATAAGATTAATTAAAGAAAGACTTATCTAATTCCATTATTATTTTTTAAGGTTTTAATAATATAAAAACACTTGCTAGGCTAAATATTGGGTTAAAAGTTAAATAACATTTATTAGTAAAATTCTAGATAGAGCTGCCACATTATTTAAGTTTTGAATGTATTTTTAATTCAATAAGAGTTTTCCAGGATGTTTAATTCATAAAATACCACTTGTCGTATGTGTAATATTAACATTTCTAAACAACTTTAGAGGCAAATTTGTCACATTTCGTTTAGCTAATTTAAGTTTTAAATTTAACTGTACTGCATTTACTAAGAAACCTTACACTTCGACTACCACATGACGTATGCGTAATATTGTTATCATATAGAAAACTTTTTACTGAACCTTTTTTCAGCCAATTTAACTTTTAAATATCAATTTAATTGCAGTACTTTTTTCTAAGAACCCTAAGACTTGAAGTTAAGCATGTCGTATGCGTAATATTATTTTAAAACAGTTTACAATTATATAAGATTTCTAGAAAACTCTAAATAATGATCTGCTACATTTGCTTAAGCTCATTTAAGTTTATATTGAAATTGATTTAAATTAGCACTTTTTAAGGACTTTATCAAATCAATTATTACATGTCGTATGCGTAATATTGAAAACAATTTTTATAATTATTTTAAAAAAATTTTAAAGATTCACCATATTTTGTGTTATTTCAACATTGAGATTTCAATTCAGAAATATTGGAATTTTATAAGGGCTTTAATAGTCAACTCGTCGTATGCGCAATTAAATTTTTTAATTATTAATTTTTATGAGAAATAAAATACAAAGCTCATCCTTATGCATTATATATATTTTATTTAATGCCGATAAATTATTATTGACTTTCATTAAAAATTATTTGTTGCTTCCAAATGGAAAAGTGGGAATATTGTTAATTCAAGGTAGTTTAATAAAGCTAAGATTGATTAATTTAAAATAAATTAATATATTTTATAACTACAAATTGTAAATGGCTTTTCATGGTATCAAACTTTATTATTTTTACTTGAAATTGGAATGAAGATGGAATATTTTTGAATTAAGTTTAAACAAAGATAAACGGTTTTGCCATAAAAATTCTTTAACTAAACATATTTCTATAAATACAAATAAATAAATTCATTTACAATTATTCTACAGAAAATGACATCTTCACAAATGCTTAGATCAAAGAGATATTTATTTTCATTAGAAAACAATTCAAGTCCTTACTTTAATGAGAGAACAAAGAAGAATTTATGTATCAATTAGCACAAAATTCTAATAAATATAATTTCTGTATAAAAGGCAAAGATAAATAGACCCACACCCTTTTGTATTTATATAGGTTATATTTAACCTAACAATTTACATACCTTTACCTTTACCTTTCTTAAAATTTGCTAAAATATATATATAACAACTTCACTTTTATTTCATTCTTTTTAATATGCCCGCAGATTGTTGTTAGGGTTACAAAAATAAAAATATATTAAAGTAATAGAAAATGTTATGCAAACCTAACGTAAGATTTTAAAAAAATCGATCTAAAACCAAGAGACAGGGCCAAACATTTGTCGGACATAATAAATAGAATCCGGTATTCAATAGCTTCATCATTTATCCTTCTGCTCAGATTTATCTTCTTTGCTGCTAGCATTTGTAACTTTATCATCATGTTTACTTTCGCTTAACGGTTTAATTAAACCATATTGCATTAGATATTTCATGGATATACTAGTGCATTTTATAGTTAAGGCATAACGCAATGGAGTTAAAAGTTTATAGCACAAAAAGCAAAGAGAATAGTATTTCATATCAGAGTCCTGAATTGTCTTTATGGTAGACTCATTTAAAGGAAAATATTGAAGCAAAGTTGTTACATCAGCACCACTTTTGGATATGTAAAGGAATCCCCCAAACCATACAATTGATGTCAAGATATGTACTGGTAGAAAGACAACAAAATATTCTTGATACAAAAACTTGAATTTTTCAATTAGAACCATATAAGACGGCATTGGTTTATCGCATTTTGAACTAAATTTGTTGATTAAAAATGAACCATTCGGATACATCGTGTTGTTCTTATCGCCAGGACTCTTAAAAATGCTGGTACTGCAGACCGATCTAGGATATAGACTAAAACAATGATTGTTAATTTGACTCCTAAATGGTTTCAGATATATAAAGTAACGTTGCTGTCTTGAATTATGGGCCAAGAGGCGAGCTAACAAGGCAACTATTACCATGGCTTAGCCTGTTGCTGTTCAGGATTAGGCATTGATTATTCCTATAGCCTTAGTTTTACTTAGAAATCTATATATTATTGATAAGTAGAAAAATTTAGACTTGCTTTGCTTTGGAAATTTGTTATTTTTTTTATATATTTTATGCTTGAATAATATTCAATGACTATGACTAGCAACAGACTTAACTATTAGAAATATATTCACACTTATCAAAGTAAAAGGAAAACTACAACTATATATGTATATATGTATATATATCTTTCAGCTACAGCTATTTGAACTTTGTTGTCCTTATGTTGATTTTTGTTTTGCTTTCCTTTTGCCTTGCTTAAGGACCACTTAATAACAAGTCAGTTGTGTCTAGCCTGCAGCTGTTTGTTGTTTTTCTTTTGGTTGTTATTGTTTTTGCTTTTGCCAGTATTTTATTATTTCTACTTGGCTGACTTTTATCTATTTCTTAGATGTCCTTTTATACTGTTATAATATATAAAGTGAATTTAATTTGTTACAATTGCATAAGTTTTCTCTCCTTTCTCTCCTTTCTTTCAAAAAAAAACCATCAGCTACTAATTTATAATCAAATTTTAAAAGTCCACACCAATAAAGAGAATATCTAAATATTCAATAGGACACTCTAATAGGCAAATAAGAAGCTACTACATTTGATGTCAGCGGTCTTTTATAATTAACTTAAATCAAGCAATTTGTTTGAAATTTACTCTCACACAAAATTGATGAGAAAATTGAATTGAGCATTTTGCCAGAGGGTCAAAAATGTAAAATTGCCATTGCAGTCTTTATATATCCCTCTCTCTCTCTCGCATTGTCTCTCTTTCTATCTGCTGCTAGTAGTAACAGGCTCTTATCATCCTTGGGCTTAAATATTTAAATGAATTCGTGTTTGGTCACAAGAATGCTGGCTGTAGGTACCTACAGATATTGTCCGAAGGCAACTTGTTTGCACTGAGCTCGTTAGCCTGCATATATAGGCACGTCTGTATACATATATATATATATATATATACAAATATATGTAACCACCCACTGAATCTTCCTTGTCAATGTGTATGCATATGTGTGTGTGTGTGTGTGCTTTGCTTATATCTATACATATGTCTCTGTATGTCCTCGTTTTGTGTCTTTTGGCTTGTCAAGAGCATAATTTATTCAGCAACATATTTCATTTTCACTCAAAACTGACTAACAATTTGTCAATTCAAACAGCAAAAAAGAAAAAAAAAAGAAAAAGATGCTTCTTCTTCTTCTTCTTAACCCGCCCCTCTTTATTAACAAATCAATTAAATTGCATTGAGATAATAATTTAATTTTACTTACTTAATATAATTCTTTATTTGTTAAAGAGTCTTTCCAGTGTCCTTTATTTGTTATAGAATTTGTTTCTTTTTTTTCCGTTTTGGTTTTATTTTTGGCCAAAAAGCAAATAAAAATGGCAGACACTTTTCACAACATGGCGTCACACCTACGCCAAAGGAATACGAGTTTTTATGTCTTTCTCTGAATACGGATTATTGGTTTTCCTTTTTCTTTCCTTTTCTTTCTTTTGGCTCAACTGCCCTCAGTCAAGACGGAACTAAGAGTGCCATAAAAATGGCAAAATTTCTCCTTTTATATACACAAAGGAGCCAAAGGAAAATCTGACAAAGCAGCTGATACAAGTAAAAGCTTAGAACCAGCAAAAGAGAGACAGAGAGAGTGAGAAAGAGCGAGCTTTTGGCAAGAATAAAGCTTTAAGATTTTCAAACAAAACGCATGTAATCTTAAAAACAATTTCTTGTCAAAATAAAAAACTTTATTAATGAAAATATTTATGTAAAATAAGACATATTCTTGTTTTTCATTTCAAAATTAATTTTTTGGTGTCGGAATTAAAAACTGTTCTTTCGATTTCGAACAAAATTTTTCGATTTCAAATCACGTCACTTTAGTCAATAGAATGTCATAAGTAATGCACAATTTTCAGTTAAATAAATAAGAATTTTATATCCCTTATACTTTTCTATAAATCTTTAATATTTAAAGGACATTACTAAGCCTTAATCAATTTATTCAATCCAGCTATAAATTTAATAGTATTTTTTTTTAGCAGACATTAAAAAAATTGCAAAACTTAGAAGTCGACTGTGATTGGCCTTGGAATCAAATCAATCTGTTCCCATAGTCGATCGTTTTTATATGACAATTTAAATATATTAAAAGTTTTTCAGATTGTGTTCAATAAAACTTATTTTAAAATATAAGAAGTTAAAAGTTATTATAAAATAAAGAACTGCTTTTAAAAAAATCAAAAAAGTTAGTTGCACATTATAAAACATTCATCCTACTATAATTTTTATACTACAGATTACATAATATTAATTATGATTTGACGAAGAACCTTGGTAACCCTAAAGGCAACAGATCAAAACTAGATTCAATCTGGAAAGGAACTTTTGTAAAAGAGAAAATAGAAACAATGCGATGCAAACATAAAAAATAAATAACTAACATTGCCCTCGAAAGTAGGGACACTAATTCCAAAAGGATTCGATTAATTTAGTCATAAATGGTACAATTCGTTTATATTATTAAATTAAAGTATTAAGATATGATGATGTTTTAATTTGCTTTATTCAAGATGTCCTTGAATCTCATCAAGAGTCTTGCCTTTCGTTTCAGGTATTAATAATATCACAAACAAAAGGGCCAAAAAGGATATAACAGCGAAAAATAAAAAGCATACAGGCTCTCCAAATTCTGATACGCAAATGGGAAATAGTTTGGTAACACAAAAAGCAAATAGCCAATTGGATGTACCAGCAACAGAACCAGCTATTGTTTTTGCATCTTCGGCAAAGAGTTCAGCCATCAACAGCCAGGGTACCGGTCCAAAGCCCGCCGAGAATGTTATGATATACAGAAGTATGGCCAAAACTGCCAACCATCCAATATCGTATTTTCCATTTAACCATTGATAATAGCATGCCAATACCAAGGTAGTTAAAGTCATTATCAATGATGATATTATCAATATGATCTTACGTCCAACACGATCAATAATTAGAACTGCCGCAATTGTGGATAACACCATTATAATGCCAAGTAATATGGAACAGAAATTTCCCGATATTCCAATTTTAGCGCTATAAAAAATACCACTAGAATAGAACACGATTGCATTGATGCCAGCAAATTGCTGAAACATCATTAGCATCACTGAATAAAAGAGTCCCTTCAGTGTGGTCTTCCGACAAATGATTTCGCTGAATCGGCTTCTCTCCTTGTTTGCATCTTCTGCCATCTCTTTCAATTCATCTGTAGTATCGGTATTCTTACCTCGCAGAAACTTTAATGCTTTTTTTGCTTTTTCCACTTTACCCTTTTGCATGAGATAAACTGGTGATTCAGGCATCCAAACAAAGAACAAGAAGAAAATTATGGGCAAAAAACAAAAGAGTAAGTTTAGCAATTTAGTGCTAAGGAATGTTGCACAAATGAAGGCAAGTAGTACACCATGAACAAGGGCCAATTGATAGAAGCAGCCCATCGAGCCCCGTTTACTGATTTCAGCCACTTCAGTGGTATACATGGGGGCAGTAACACAAAATGAGCCGCCACAGGCACCGATAATAAAACGTCCAGCATATAACATGTATAGATTATGGGCGAAAAGAATTAAACCCCAGCCAATAACATATGGTAATACCAAAAGAAGCATAGTAACTTTACGTCCAATGATTCTTATAAGAAAACCAACCGGCACACAGATAAAGGCAGCACCCAAGGTAAGCAATGAACAAACCCAACCCCATTCATTATGATTTGGTCGAAGGTTATATCCCGATGATCCATCCTTATATTCTCTCTCGACAGGTCCAGACCAGCCAATGGATGATCCCATACAAATAGCTCCAAAAGCGGCTGCTAATCCTGCCAAATATTGTCTCCACCCAGGTGCTAACATTTTGAACAAAAAAAATAATAATAATAATGCATAATAAAAATAAAAGTTTTATAAGTTGACTTAAAAATGTATACTTCCATGACAATACAAAACTAAATATATTTATATATTGATTAATTTTTTACAGTTACGTCAACAAATTTTGATTATGTAACGGTTGTGGTTAAACAAAACCTTTCATAATGCATCATTTCCTAGTATTCACCTCTTAAAGTGCACTTGAAACTTTTGAGAGCAAGTATTTCAAGTGGACTGAAGAAAGCTTGGAAAACTGCGCATGGTCCAAACATATGGCCAAGAGTAACAGCATGGATGTACCTTAATAATGGATGGGCTGGGAGAACTGTTGCTTATCGCCTTATACGCCACCTGTTACGCTACCCATTCATCCATTTCTTTTGCCTCCTTGTTGAGCAATTGGTAATGTGATTGCGGAACCTCAATGAGTACGAGTACATGACGTCAAGTCAGTTTGACCAGGATTGCAGGTTGCATCTGGATTCTGTACCAGTCAATGACATCGACAGCAGAAAGGAATACCTTGATGCATGCCACTTGCAATGGCTTTGTGATAGTCAACGAACTGAATTGAATAGGTTGCTAAGGAAGTTGCTATGGACATGTGAAAGGGGATGATGGAAAGGTATAAAAGGCTTCCCCTTTCCCTTTTGATTCTTTCCATCTTGTTTGTACATTCTTGAACTTGATAAAGGGCAAGGTTTAATAAAATATCTTAAACAAATATTTTTGCTTAGTAATATTAAAAATCGTTCATCCATTTGGCGTTATGTAAAACGGTCCAATAAAGCCTTTATTTCCCTCTTTCTTTTTCTTTTCTTATAAAAGTTAACACCTTCTATTAATATGCACATCACATTTAATACATGGTTGTCCTTTTATTAGGATTAGATTAGATTATAGATGATTTATGGGCTTTCTTTCTTGTTATAATGTTTACAGTTTCTTTTCATATAACCAAAAGGACTTATGTCTCGCTTTAAAGTATATAATAAGGTAATGCTTCGAAAGCCCTTCTAGCAAGAGAAATTTTTAAAGTATTATATGTAAATTTAATTTAAACCAATTTCAGCGGGCTAAAACTCTTACTGTCTTATATATACCCTTATATAGTAAGGGCTATAAGGCTAAAAAAGGTCCAGATCCCACTTCATTTAATAAGGGATAAAAAAAATATATGTAAATATTAAAATCTACCAAAATATATTTTTTTTTTTATTGTAAGAAAATTTATTTATTGTCAGTTTTATTGCTGAGAATTTAAATTTATAATTTAAAAAAAATAATAGATAAAAAACTGAACGTTTAATGCTTCCAGCATATGTAGCTTGAAAAAGACTAAAACAGTGTTAAAGATTCAAAACCGATAAGTCTAGCGAAACTTATAATCGATAAATAAAGTGGCAACTCGGTGGGGTCAGTTTCCGTTAGAGAAAAGAGCCAAACTAAACTTGTAATGTTAGACTCTTCTATCTTGTAATCTAAAGAATAAACATTGAACAATAAAAGTAAATGCCAATTTTACTACCATAAATTTTATTAATATTACATATAAATAATATAAATACTAATAATTTAAAACTTTGCGTCGAAAATATATATTTTGGTACTTGATTGTCTCTACAATAGAAACACTTTATCCAAATCAATACGAGTTACTATTCCTTAAACTGTTTAATGACTCTTTAAAATGGTTTCAATTACTTTTTTATCGTTTCGCCTGCTTTAAATATATAGAGCAAAGTTGTTTTTAGACTAGTTAGCCTCCAAGTACGGCTTGAATCTCGCTCAGCGTCCTTCCCTTAGTCTCAGGTACAAAGACTAGGACAAAAATGAAGGCAAACCATGAACACGAAGCAAAAAATGCAAATACTATAGCCGGTCCAAATACAGAGACACCAATCGGAAATAGTTTGGTAACACAGAACGCAAATAGCCAACAAGTGGTACAAACAATAGAACCAGCCACTGGTTTAACATCTTCGGCAAATAATTCGGCCATCAATAGAAAAGGAACTGGTCCAAATCCAAGAGAGAATGCAATGATAAAGATTAAAATGCTCGCAACTGCCAAAAAGCCAATATTATACGATTGTAGCCATTGATAAAAACAGCCCATAACTAGGGTAGACAGGAACATTACCAATGCAGAACAAAGAAGTATGATTTTACGGCCAACTCGATCAATTATTAAAGTAGCCAAAATTGTGGCTACTACCATAACAATGCCCAGTAAGATAGTGCACAGATTTCCCGAAATTCCAGTTTTAGCACTAGTAAAAATTTCGGTTGAATAAAACACAATGGCATTGATACCTGTAAATTGCTGGAACAGCATTAGCATCACTGCAATAAAGATTCCCTTTACTGTTGTACGGCGGCAAATGAGAGAGGTTTCCCGAACTTTCACCTTAGCAGTTTCTTCAATCATATTATTCATTTCCTCAGTAAAGTCGGCATCTTTGCCACGTAGAAATCGCATTGCCTTTTCTGCTCTTTTCTGTTTGCCCTTTTGCAAGAGATAGATCGGTGATTCTGGCATCCAAATAAAGATGATCAAGAACACAAAGGGTAAAATGCCGCAGAGAGCATTTACTAATTTTACCTCTAGGAAGGCTCCACAAACGAAGCTATAGAGAACTCCATGTACAACAAGTAGATGAAACAAACAACCCATCATTCCCCGCTTGTCGACCTCAGCCACTTCTGTTGTATAAATGGGAGCTGTTACCCCAAAGGATCCGCCACAGGCACCAATAATGAATCGTCCACCATATACCATAAACACATTCCGGGCAAATCCAATCAAAGCCCAACCAATAAGATATGGTATTACTATAACCAACATGGTTACTTTCCGACCAAATTTCTCAATGAAAAACCCAACTGGTATACACATACACGCAGAACCTAAAGTTATAATTGAACTGATCCAACCCCATTCATCATCATTTGGTTTAAATGGATAACCCGAAGATCCATCCTTGTATTTACTTTCAACTGGCGACGACCATCCACCCGAGGCACCAAAACAAGCGGCCCCAAAGGCTGCTGCCAATCCTGCAAGATATTGCTTCCAAGCTGGCGAAACCATAATGTAAAAGCCAATTAAATCGCTTATATACCAAATAAAATTATCAAATTAGTAACGTTGTGTGACCATCTTAAGGCATAAAACTCTGTGTGAAATTTTGTTAAAAATGAAAAGCGCTAAACTATAAATTTGAATATTAAATCAAAGCTTCTACGATATTAAAAAAACTTAAAAATATTACTAGGGACTGAACAAAGTATTCAAAGATTGAAGATTTTAATTGAAAATAAGGTAAAGAAAACATAAAACAAAAAAAAAAATAGAAGGAATCATTAGATATTTTAAAATCGTTACAATACTAATTTAATACTGAATCATCTTATCTTTATGATTCCAAATTTGTATTTCGCTTGGTAAATATATAAAACTTTGCCATACAGAGACTCTTCGATTTCTGAGTTAAGTCTTGACTTTTTCCAAAATTCTTTTCTAATAAAAAACTATACCTAAAAAAATTAAAAAAGTTAACTTTGGTCTTGCCGAAAGTTACCCTTGGAGTTCTTGACTAATTTACTATTTTGTTTCAGTCTCATCAGTATAAAGTAAATTTACTATATCTTATAATTGTCCGATTCGTTTGATTTTTATACTTTATCTACCTGATTAGTTAAATTTTATAGTAACCTCTGTAGCGGTATAAATATATAAAAATATATAAAATATATAAAAACATTTACAATAATCTGATATTAACCATCTAATCAAAACTATATTTGAATCAAAGCAAGATTAGCTTAATGAAAATTTTTTTCCATAGATACTTAGTCCATGACAGATGGCAAATAATTTGTTGATAACAGAATATTTTCTTTTAAACAAATTACTTTATATTTTTCTTCTTTAAAATCCATTTCTATATCCAAAAGAAATGTATTAAAAGTTCCATTTCAATTAAAATAATTGATTAGAATGTTTTTCTCATTGTGGTTATATAAAGTTTATGGTCAACTCATTTTCTGGCTTTAACTTTTGAGGTAAAAGAATACCAACTAAAATAAAAAAGAAAAAGCTTATAAAACTGCGCATGGTCCAAACAAATGGAGGAGAGTATCAAAGAGCACATATGTAGATGTATAAGTTATGGCATAATGGGTGGGCAGAACTGTTGCTTATTGCCTTATGCGCCACTTGTTACATTCTCGATGCTTCCGTTTTTTTCTTGCCTCCTTTTGGATCAAATTGGCAATGTGATTCTAAATTTTAAGGTTGGCTTTTAGCTTTTGGGAGTCAGTTTGGTCTGGATTGCAGTTTGCATTTGGATTCTGTACCACTCATTGGCATCGATAGCAGAAAGGGATAGCTTGCTGCATGCCACTCACAATTAAATTGAAGAGGTTGCTAAGGAAGCTGCTAAGGGCAGATGAGAAAGGACATGGCACTTCTTTAAGGTAGTTTTTTGATTCTAAAGTATATAAATTTTAACTTTAGTTCAATAATTTTTTTTTTTTTGTGTTCGTTAAGTTTAATATCAGCAAAATATATAGATATATATATTTATATACAATAAGTTATCCATGAGTTACTAAAACTAATAAACTATATGCTAAATGATCTGTTAAATCTGTATTCACGCGTAGTCTAGACTGTTGACTACTAAAGCTTAGACTGGCCAGTGCTACTGCAACTACTTCCTTTTACAATTTAATAATGCCAAAGTAGCTGCGATTATTTGAATCCCTTAGCATTACATTTCGATCTCGATGAATATCTCGCAAATGTATTGATTCATGTTCTTGCAACTCAATCAAGCCACTGGTGTGGCAAGTATGAATCTTTTGGGGCATATTAGTTGGCACAGTGTTCAAGCATTGCAAAAAGGCATTATGATTATGAAAGATAATAAAACCATTCTGATCGTGAGTATTATTATAACAGATCTGAGCATAGATATAGTAAAGACCAGGCTGATGGACAGTTAAGACTCCACCATTGACACTGTAATATTGTTGCCAAGTATTGTCGCTAGTAACTGTGGGATGACCTATATACATGTCACCTTGATAGGCTGGAATATAAGAAAGAAATATTATAAATAAAAGATATAATTCATTTGTATATTTATCTACTTACAGTTCACTTGTATGGGAGCTTGATGATGGGATACTTTTCGATTCAGATGAAAATGGGCAGCAGGTGTACGGCTAAGTAACATGGGACTCTGATCAGAGTTTGTAGATTTGGCTGAAATTAGAGATTCACCTGAAAATTACCAAAGATAAAGTTTGATTGTTTTGTTTCAAGATTTTGAGATGCCAATTGTATTATATTTTAAAATATTATTACATACCTCTGCGTATAAGAACCCTGGGACGACGATGAACCTTACGTCGATGATGGAGTATCACAGATTTGTGTTCTTTTTCCGTTTCCATGGACTTTTCCTTATCCTGCTCTTGGGTTTTGTTTTGTTCTATGCTAGAGTGATAAGTCTGCAAATCATGGCCTACATTGGAGGCTATAGAACGAGACTTTCTGCAAGTTAGAATATAAAATTTTATTTAAATTCTTATTTTTGTTTAAAGTTTATATAGTTGCTACCTTTCCCTTTTCTTTTTAGAATCATTATAACTGGTGAAATCATCAAATACATTATCATCGTTCGAGGCAGATGATGCACTTGTATCTGTCTCCTCATGGGAGGGAGTAGTACTTGTTGATGTCTTTGAATCCATTTCAGCTTCTTTATTATAATTTTTTATTAGGTCGGCATAATCTTCATAGTCTGTTATTAAACCATCATCTTCATCATCTTCATTTGCTGACCAAGCATCATCATCATCTTCCTCGTCGTCTACATCATCATCGTCATCATCATTATCTTCAGACTCGATGGCATCTAGTTTGCTGGGATCCTCAATGAGTAAATTTTCATACTGCAATGACAGAGACAGAATGATATATATATATAGAGAAAGAGACAAAGATAATAACTATATGTACTTGTAAAATAAATATTTGGGTCGTACGTGACTGCAACATTCCCTCAAATTCATTTGTGTGATTTCATTTTTAAAAATATGTGCGGATTTTCCTTCTCCTTTTCTTCATCCTCTTTTTTTGTTCTTCTTTTAATTGGTGGCGCCTGCCCCTCTAGAGAATTGCGGCTACATAATACTTATATATACAAATCTATATATGTATATATCTATAGATATCTATGGTTATATACAGTTTATAGAAATCTTGAAACGATCTTTGCCATTAGAGCAATTTGATGAGATCAGATCCGTCATCACTTATGTCTATATGCAATAATTTCTTTATAGAGCTAATAAAACATTTTGCCTTGAAAATAGAATACATCGATTTTGAATTGAATCTATATATATATATATATATATATATACATATATATCATTTATAAAGAAAAAAAACATATGTAGCAACATATCTCAAGTGTGAATGTGGCAATTCTTAAGCCTCATGTCATTTGTTGGCTTTTTTGTGGCCCATAAATTACTTTGGCTAATGTATCTATGTAATTATGAGTCAAATATATTAGCCTAATTTATCAATATTTCAAATATCTCACACAGGAATATATACTCAGTATAACATATATATATATATATATATTTCAAGTGTCAGCACATATTTCTATTGATATATGTCGCACCACAAATATTTCTAAATATATGAAGACTATATACACTTGATATATGCCTATGTGGCGATCTAAATTTTTGAGGTTTTCATTTGTAGTTTCTTTTAGTTTTAAATATAAAATTTTTAAAATGCGTTTTCTTTCATCTTCTATTTACCTCCTTTTGGAACTCATCAATGTCCTCCAAATAATGTATGCCCAAACGTTGCTGTAGACTATCCACCACACGTTTTAGAGCCTTTAAGTCCTTTTCTGCCTGAGAGACACGCAGAGTTTGCCATATCTGAAATATATATATATAAATATAGAAAAATTGATTCAATTAACATCAAATAAAGAACCATTAACAATCTATAGCCTAAGGAATTTCTTTTTGTTTAGCTTAGAAATATTTTGAATATTTTTTAACACACTTTTGAAAAGTATTTCAAATATTCGCATAATTAAGATTTAAAAACGTAAATTAAATACCTTAAAAATAACTTTATATAAACTATAATTTGTTTGTTTCATTTAAATACAAGATTTATATTATTTTAACTAAAAGTTTTCACAAAACAACAAACTAAATAATTAAGTTTTCGAATTCCTAGAAATCAAATTAGTTTATATATCGAAAAAATATAAAAAAAATAGATTCAAACCAAAACTAATTATCAAAACACTAATAAAATTACCTTAAAAGCTTTGTTCAGAAAGGTTTAAATAAACATAAAAAGTTATTCACAATTTAAATGTATTTTTCACATAAAATATACATATAGCTAACAAAATTAGTTGTTCCGTCTAAAACATTTTGATAAAAAAAAAAAAAAAACTACTAATAGAATTTCAGGTAGCACCAATAAATTAATTTTATCTATAGAATATTGAAAAAGAGTTTTAATACTAAATAGTTAGTGAAATTTGTTAAAATTCCTCACAATTATTGTTTAATATTTCATTATTGAAATATTCCCCCGCCATTGATGAATTTCAAATCTAACTTAATGCCTTATCAGTCATATTCAATAATCTTCAATTGAGCCAATTATAGTTAGTTGGCGCTAAATCTAACACATAATACACACCCAAGGGAACTTTGACACCCAAAAACAAGGCAAGCTGCAAAAACAACAACAACACAAATAACCAAAAAATAATATTAAGAAAAACAACAAAAAACACAAAACAAAAACAAAGGGGAGGGGTAGGAGGAGGAGCACACAAAAAGAGAGACGGACAGATAGTCGAAAGACAGAAGAGTGAAAGATTTCGTGGCACATAATCTTTTTAATGGATCATTAACATTCTGGAAGCGAACAGAACTGCCAGACGCCTGCCCCGGCAAAGGCATTGCTCAATATGGCAACGACTTTTCATATTTCTTTGACTGGGCAACCCAAAAAAAAAATAAGAAAATAAAAAAAAAAGAAACAACTACAAAAACATTTAAAGAAGCAAATTCTGCACATGTCATAGAAATGACGAACTTTGAATACTCTTTAGCACAGTAAAAGATAAAGCAAAGTAATAAGGCTAAGACTAAGACGACTCTTGGGTATTTGTATCTTACAAAGCGATTGTTTTTAGTATTTTTAATCTGATATATATGAGGAAATTTTGATCTTTAATGAATATAACAATATTCAGTCTCTTGAAATCTTATATATTGTTATATTCTATCTATATAAGAAGGAATTATAATGTACAAAAACAAAGCTAAAACAAAGTTAGACAAACTTTCATGAGATTACCAATATATAGTCTCTAAAAATCGCTAATCTTTTTGAACTATGATTTTTTAAGATCCTAGTAGATCAAGTTAAACCTGTATATAACTATTATTATATGAGAAAAAAATGATATACGGAAATAATTACTAAAATGAAGTAAGACAAACTTCAATGAATCTACCAAGAGTCTCTGAGTCTCCAGTTTTTGAGCATCTTTAATCTAGTTAATTTTTAATCCATATAGATCTCAGTAGATCAAGCTAAACTAGAGT
Organism: Drosophila neocordata; assembly: GCA_018903615.1. Lineage (NCBI taxonomy): Eukaryota > Metazoa > Arthropoda > Insecta > Diptera > Drosophilidae > Drosophila > Drosophila neocordata. The sequence goes on along the minus strand of JAEIGI010000004.1, from coordinate 10,846,740 downwards.
ATATTTTTTATTTTTAGGTTTAAAGGAAATATGATGTACAGAAATAATAACTAAAACGAAGTTAGTCAAACTTTAATGAATCTTCCAAGATTGAGTCTTAAAAATCATTTATCTTATCAAACTATTATCTTTATAGATCTTAGTATATTAAGCTAAACTTATGTAAAATTATTATTTTTGTATAAGAAAAAAATATACTGTATGGAAATCTATCAAAATTAAGTATAAATCAATCTATGTACCTTTAGGTTAACTCTAAGCCATATCGAGCTGGTTTTTTCTTTTAAAATCTGTTTGATATGATATAAAATGTTTAAGAATATAAGTTTACCAATTTCTTATAAGGTCATAACTACCCAATGCTTGATTTTTTATAGGATTCCGTTAGTTTAAAACTTCTGAATGAGGCAAATCAATCCATTAACAAAAACTAGAAGCCTTAAAAACTAGTTTTAACATTTTCTTAGAACCAATAAAGATAAAAGTTTCTATTTCAATTTTGATTAGAAAAAACTCACAATAAATTTTGAAGAAGTCACTTCAATATGAAATTTAAAACTTTAAAAGCTAACTCTTTTTTCTCGATCTTCTATAACAAACTTTATAACAATATCTTTGTGCTCTACATATTACAGGGTATATATCTATACATATATATTTATGTAGAATAAAAACTTGAACGTCCGCTCAACTTAAGCCAGCCCCATAAACGTATGTGTGGGGAGAAACTGAGAAATAAGGCGGAGGAGAGGAAATAAAAAATAAAAAAAAAAAATAACTTGTACTGAATTCTTATTGTATAAATTACGTACACCAAGTACAAGGGCTCTATAAAAACTCGTTTATTTATAAAAAAAAAAAAAAAACTTATTTAATTAAAGTTTTGCATCGATCAAGGGCCAAGAGACTGAGAGAGATAGACAGGTCCATTGTCAGGGCTAAATAGTTGGAAATGTGCATTCAGATTGATGGATTATCCATGTATTTATCTATTATATTCCATATCTTTGGGATCTATGTGCATATGCACAAATAATTGACTTTCACTAGCATTTTGATGAGGGTTTCACTTCGTTATTTTTTTTCCTTCTTTGTTCAAGTTAAAATCTTAACAAAGATTTATGTACGTCAAGCGGGTGGCATGAATTGAAGCCAAAATCAAAGAGGCAAAAAGTTCCGTTCCCCAGTTTCAATAATTTACAATTCAATTGAGGGAATTGTATGATTTCCGTTTTCTTTGAGAAAAACATTTTGCTCATTCTTCTTTTATTATTTTTTGCCAGAGTCCAGAAAGTGCAGCCCAAAGAAATGCGCAATCAAAAGCTGATATATGTATACATGGAAAACATATGTACAAATGTATAAACTATATAGTACAGATATACATGAACATATATGTATATATATCTGTAGATGAACTCAGCAAAGATAGCTGGCAATCATTTAAGAAAAATGGCAACAACTCAAACCGTGAAATCATAAAATACAATAGTTTTATTTTCATTGCTTATCTTGCTTCTATATAAAATTTACTTACACTGAAATGATTTGAGAGTCAAAGGATCACAAAAACTTCAAATTTAGACAAATCCATCAACACCAGCACCACATTCAGTTCTATATATATATATACTCTATATCAAACGCATTGTTTATACTAACTATTTAGTATCTTTGTATCCGTTTCTGTCTGCCCTCGTATTTGCACAGGCGTCGACAAACTGTCTGTTAATCGTCTATACACTGAGAGAATTAAGAAATAAGGCAAAGAATTTATAATGCCTTTACATCCATTAATAGTTCTCAATGATGTTACGTTATGAATTTCAATTCAAAAACAATTTTAGAACTCATGTTTTTGGGTTCTGTGACCATAAAAGAAACGTTCCACACATTCAACAATAAAACTTCTGATCTAAGAAGAATAGCAGAGTCTCGTATAAGATTGAGTTTCAAATAACTGGTACAGTTTTTGTAACAGAATTTCCTTCTTATGATTCCCAACTACTGGGTTTTACCTAACCTAACTAAATTTCTGCAGTTCTTTCTTACACTTAGTTCTTTGTTCTTTAGATGAGGATTAAAAATTCTCAAATTTAATCTTCATACAGCTTAAGTAACAAACTATTCTTTGGTATTCCATATATTTTATAATTATTCTATATATAGTCTATATATTTTCTATATATTTTCCATATACATTCTATATATAATCTATATTAATTTTTAAGAGTAGTTATTAAGCTAAAGACTTGATTTGGAAACTACATTGGTTTGTTTTAAAAATTCACTAAGAAAATAATATTAATTTTTTCAAATTTACTCTACTTTAGATAATTTTTCTTTAATTAAAATATATTATTATTAAGTACCAATTAAAATTCACTACTATAAAGATAAAAGTTTTGAAAAGTCTATTAAGATTTTCTTCAAGTGTAGCAAGACTCGTTTTGGTGACGACATTTATCTTCTGCCTAAATATAGTTTATAATTTTTGCCATAAGAAAAAAGAAAAAAAAAAACTTCTCAGTTGACCATATGCAAATTTGATACTCTGGCGGTCACGGTTCATAAAATTTCAGTTTAGTCTTGTTAATTATAAATTCAATTTTGAAATTTATAAACATTAAAAAAAAAAACTAATATTCGTTTAAATTTTGTCATTAGTTAATGAAAGCGAAACATAAAAAAGGAATTATCAAATGAAATACCTTAAATGGCCTTCCCGTTTATAGAAAAATGAAAAAATTGATTTCAGTTTGCTAGTACAAATTCAATTAATAATTTCAACAATTATATTGTTGATTTAATCATCTTACCGTTAAGCCTAAGATAGCTATTACCAGGGTCAAAGCAGTTATGGTAAAGACAGTGGGTATCAGCTGTTTAGTTGTAGTCTTCCGTTGACTGAGATGCGTTCCGCTTGATTGACAATTGGCCGGAAAACTATCAACGGCACTGGTTGGTGTTATAAATGGTTTAAGTGTCTCCGCTGTCATAATTAAACTGACAAGCGCAATTAATCAGATCAGATCACTTCAGTTCAGACGTACGACAAAATGTCTAGAATCTCTCAAAATGAATCTTGTTAGTTCAGTGTGGAAGTCAAGTGCCTTCTACTAGATAACCGATCCGTACTAGTAAAAACGAATGTACTTTGTATATGTATGTAGATAAACAAGTTGTCGCCCTTTCTTCTTTGTTAAGATAAATGTTTTTCCAGATTTTTGCACAAAATATAAAACAGCAAAAAAAAAAAACAATGTACATGAAACAAGTTTTCACTCCTTACTCTACACAAACACACAGATTCCCTTTTTTGTACGAGTAGTTGACTTTTTATGTATTTTTTGTTGTTTTTTTTTTTTTATCAGTATCTTGTGTTGTCTGCTGATTGCACTTCACTTATTTTTATATACCAGATTGAGGTACGCACGCGCTTTTTGCTTTAACACCCACACGGTAAAGATTTTGATAGACGTCTGTCTCGATCTGCGTCTGGCAAGAAACTGAGCAGCAGCAGCAGCCATGGCCCACAATTCTGCTCTTGTCTGAGCAAGTACCAAATTTGTTGAGAGTGAGACAACAGGAACTGGCCTGAGAGTGAAAGACATATAAAGAAAAATAGAGAGAAAGAGAGAGAGAGCAAGAGCGAGACGGATCAGCCTTTTGTACGGGGTATACTTAAGGGCGCCTGCGCCATTTACTTTTCATTTATTTTGTTCCGTTTACTTTTTGGTATTTTCTATTATTTTGGCAATTCTCGCCTCGGGGGGTGGCTTCTGTTCAGTACAAACATTAACACTGACCTGACACATGTTCCATATGGCCAGATTTCTACTTACCCCTATATGTTTATGTACACACAAATCACAATTAAAATTTATTTTATTCGCAATAATGAAAAATTTTAAAGCAAAGTTAGTTTAATTCAAGCGAATAATTTTGAATTATGAAAACCGACATATAAATTAATTCAAATATTTTCAATAGATCAATTAATTTGCAATTCTCATTAATTTGATATTTAATTATTTAATTTTATAAATTTAATGTTTCTTTATGTAAAACTGTAAAAACTACAAAGATTTAAATATATATTAACTAGTTATTATTATATCTGATAATAATATCAGCCTGAAACTTGTAAAAATTATCCTTATTGATTAAATTTTGAACTCTTTAATAGGGTTAACGTTTTCTAAAAATATTAAGCCTTTAAATACACATTTAATTAAATGTGTATGTACACGTATTTATATAAGCAACTGTGTATAATTGACTTTTTTTGCGCAGTTCAATGTTTGGTTAATCCTCCCCGTTTTATATAATTCTCATGCAATTTCAATAGTTTCAGTCAGGGTGGTTGCAATTTCAAAACGACAATCATTGATTGCTATTTAAAAAACGACACCACTAAGCGGTTTAAAAATACACCCCAAATTAAAACGAAAAAAAAAAAACAATATTTGTGCTACATTGACATCTTGAAAACGGAATCTGAACCTTAGGAAAAAACACAACCGATAAGATTGAAATGAACTTTTAGCATTTCATTAAAAAGAAATTTATTATTACTTAGGCTTATCGGGACTAAGTAATGCAGCCAAAATGACGACAACATAGAGACAGGCTAATTATATTATAGTCCGCAAAAACCATAAAATCCTATATGGATCAGCGCTACCGTCGTAAATCTCACAAAAGGTGCATAATTTCAAGAACCTTAACGTTCGTTCAGCTGCTAATTAGTTTGTAATTGATGGCGACAACAGGTAAAAATGAGTAGAAAATGTCTAGCAAGGGTCAGACAAAACAATATATCGAAGAAACAATTTATTGATCTGCCTGATGTAGTTATACTTCCGGTCACTTAACCCACAATTCCAATCAATTGCGCACATTTTCAAAGTCAATGTCACTTATTAAGATTGCAAAGGCTATAAAATTCTTACAATAATTCAGCTAAAGAAAATATATCTATGTATATATATTTATATTTATATATATATGTATATTTTTATGTGTGTATAAGCGTGCCCCCTTTCAATACACTTCGTTATTTGAAATGTTCATTGTATTGCGCTCGTTCATCAACCAAATGTATTAGGCAGACGCCTTTAAACAGCTCCAAACGATGCTTGAAATGAATTTCTTTCTCGCTTTATCTTACTGATGATCGTTTCACTTGGAAAGCATGGGAATGGCGTAATGAAAATTCGTTCCGATAATTAGTATATGACAAGCTTATATCTGTTTTAATAAAGACACTGGCTCTGCCGCGGCCTCGTTATTTTCAATGTCATGAAGAATGTGAATGCTCAATGGTTATAATGTTTAAATAAACATTAGCAATATTTAGACCAATGACAGTTTAATAATGTAGATCATCGAAACCAGCATTATCTAGTTTGCAAAATGTATGGTAATAATTCTGAACAAGTAATATCTTAACGGACCAATTGAAAATTCAAATGTCGATAGCATATTCAAAAAATTTATCGAATTATCATGTGACATCACGGCCAACGTTTTTGCTACAGCTGGTAGCGCTGGTAAAAAATTAATGTTACCAGAGTGAAATTATAATTAATGGCAGCGCCATGGCTGAGAAAATTGGTCTATTTTTTATTTTATTATTAATTAAATTAATAAGTTCTAATGCCCAGGATGAGGTATTAGGCTGTGGCGGTTTCATTAAGAGTCATGCCGATATAGACTTTTCCAAAGTGGAAATCAAACTGTAAGTAAACACACAAAGCCGACTGATAACACACACACACACCCATGCTAATTGGAGAAAATTGTGACTATTTAACCCAATTTCTTAATTAGATTGACCAGGCAGGGATCACTTAAGGATAAGACTGATTGCTCACCATCGAATGGCTATTATTTCCTGCCCATTTATGACAAGGGTGAATACCTACTGAGCGTTTCGCCACCGCCGGGCTGGAGTTTTGAGCCGGAACATGTGGAACTTAATTTTGATGGGAAGAATGACGTGTGCAGTCAGGGCAAAGATGTAAATTTTGTCTTCAAGGGCTTTGGGATTACGGGAAAAGTGGTTTTGGCCACTGGTACTGGAGCACGTAATGTGGATGTGGAACTGCAATCAGAGCAAACAACCGAAGTTAGACGTACCAAAACGGATGACAATGGAGTTTTCTCTTTTACGCCAATAATACCCGGAAAATACGTGGTCAAAGCGACGCATTCAAAATGGCATTTCTCCAAAGCCGAACACAAAGTGGTTGTGGTCAGTGGAAATACCGAATTGCCGGAAAATTCTCTGGTAGTCCACGGTTTCGATATTAATGGCAGATTTGATAGTAGCCAGTTGCCTGGAAGCATTGGTGTGGCCTTATACAGGCAGAAGGGGGTAGGTGTGACCGAGATTGAATATAGATATATTTTTAACATTATTTTTTTTAGCAATCACTGGAACCCAAATGCGAAAAAACATCTTTAGTTTCTGTAAAAAATACTGTGAAAACCGGCTACGAGTCCTCTCCTAGCTGCTATACACTTGTTGACAAATCAGGCGATTACATTTTTAAGAATGTTCCGTCTGGCAAATATTTGCTGCAAGCCGTCAATGAAAATTCCAAACTTAAACTGCACCTTCACCCAGAGTTCGTCGAACTCGAAGTGGCCAAGGACACACTGCAGTTAAAGGAGGAGTTTGGTATAACAGGCTTTACCATTTCTGGCCAAGTATTGAGCGCTCAAAACGGTGGTAAGCCACTCGCTTCTGCCACTGTGAAACTAAATAATCAGAAAGTGGCTGTAACCGATAACCAAGGAAGTTATACTCTGGAAAACATCAAGGCTGGTTCCTATAATATTGAGATAGAATCACCTCAATTGCAATTTAATCCAGTCCAAGTCAAGGTTTTAATTACTACAGATTCATTGCCCACCATTGTGCCACATGCCTATGAAGTGTGCGGAAAAGTGGTCTCTAGCAAATCCTATACAGTGGGACTAACGAAAAGTGGTTCTACTTTCCACACAACAGCCACAACGAAACCGGAAAGTGGTGGATCATGGTGTGCATATCTGCCAGTGGGCAAATATCAAGTAGAAGTCCTGACAACCGATGCGGATAAGGCCAGTGGAGTGCAGTTCTTCCCCGTGCAACAGCAAACCGAAGTTAGAGATTCGCCAGTGAATGGTATCACATTTTCACAGCTGCGTGCGAAGATAAAGGGAGACTTACAGTGTCTGCCAGATGCCACAGGCACTTGCACATCCGCCGAGGTGACATTGCAAGCTCTGGATGCCACTGGTCAGCCAACGGACAACAAATGGCGCGCCAAGGCTCATCGTAAGAATAATTCAATTTCTCTACAACTATATTTTATCTCTTAATCCTTTTTTCAGGTGGCAAGTATGTCTTTAAGGATGTATTGCCAGGTCCTTATGAACTAACCATACCACAGGGTAATCTGTGTTACGAGTCTACGCGTGTGTTCCTAAATGTCGCTGCTGCTGAAGAGGAAGCTCCACCATTTGTACACAAGGGTTACGAGGTTTCAATTATTTCCAGTCATCGTGCTCTGGTAAGTAAAGTTTATCCATTCCTTTTCTACAAATTTTTATATCTTCTTTGTTTTATTTATAGATGAGGTATACCCATGTAACAGGCCCCTCTGATCCAAAGCCGTCGACTGAAACTCTTAAGATTCTCTCCGGCGTCAATACATTCTGTGTATCTAAATACGGCAGCTACGACTTTAAGTTGGAGGGTTGTCATCTTTATGATAATTCATTACCCACCCGATTTATAACACCCGAACCGGAGCAGTTACAAACATTGATCATCAATGCCATAGCCCATAAGACAGGGTTACGCGTCTTGTCTACCGAACCCAATGCAGAGTCTCTAAAACTCAGCTTGGAATCCGAGTCTCTGGGTCGGGAAGTCATCACTCCCACAGCAGAGGCACATAAAGTAGATGGCAAATATGCCTATCGTTATGATGTCTATTTGAAGCCAGAGGAGGTCCTCGATGTAACCCCATTGAGCGATGTCCTGCTTTTTGCCCCACAACATCATCAAATTATTGGCTCCAGTGATTGTGTGGATATAGCATTTAATTTTGTGGCCACCCGAGGATTGATATTGCGAGGCAAGGTTGTGCCGGCAATCAAAGATGCTAAGGTTACCCTAAGTTTCCCTGATCAACCAGAACTGGCAAATTTAGAAGCATTAACCTCGGTGACTGGTGAATTTAAATTTGGTCCCATCGATGAAAATTTGTCCTTTGATTTAACGGCAGAGAAAGAATCGTATGTATTCAGTGAATACAATCGTCAGTCTGCTTCGTTCAGTGCCCACAAACTCTGTGAAATTGTTGTGAACGTTAAGGATGAGGCTGGTGAACCATTGAATGGAGTACTTCTATCGCTAAGTGGAGGTGAAAGCTATCGTAAAAATCTAATCACTGGGGAAAATGGTGCCCTTAACTTTCATTCACTATCACCATCGCAATATTATCTAAGGCCCATGATGAAGGAATACAAATTTGAGCCAAATTCCAAAATGATTGATATCAAGGATGGCGAGACCATTGAGGTTACCCTTGTGTAAGTATGAAGAAAGATTGGGTATTTGCCTTGATAATGGATATTCTTTCTAATTTTTTTAGCGGCAAACGATTTGCTTATTCCATTTTTGGTACTATAAATGCACTGAATGGCGATCCGTTTGCTGAGATTAATGTACAGGCCACTGCCGACGAGGGTTGTCCACAACAGCAGGAGGACGCCATTAGTGAGAGCAATGGTCAATATCGTATACGAGGCCTACAGCCTGGTTGCTCCTACACTGTTCGCCTTATACCCGACGACCAGAATGTAGACCGATCGATTCCTCCTCAGCGCTCGGTGCAAGTGGGTCATGAGGATGTGCGGGATATCAATCTAATAGCTGTTAGTCCCATCAAGATTGTCGATATCACTGCTAAGGTAACGGCCACTCAAAACGATCACTACAAAACTCTGCGTATTGTCATGTATCGTCGAGGATTCTCCGATTCACCTGTTTTCTCTCAGCGAGTGGGCGTTCCCTTAAATCCAAAATCTAGCAAAAATACTGGAATAATGGTTTTCTTCCCCCGCATACCACTCGATGGCAAAAGTTACGTAGTGGAGTTGCAATCGACACTCTCGGACAAAACCTATAGTTATAAATTGCCCTCGACCACCTTTGTGGCAGACAGATGTTCCGTATTTGTAAGCCTCGACTTTACACCAGAGGTGCGAGCAGCTGAAGCTGATCTCAATCAGAATTCCATATCCGCATTAATACTCATTGCTTTGGTGGCCATAGCGTTCTTTAAACAAGATTTGGCTGTCAATTTTATCAACTTTGTTTGGTCTAAGATCAATGATGCGGTCGCCGATTTGGCTCAGCGACAAAAAAATAAGACACCAGTGCGTAAAAATGAGCCAATCAATCAACGTGAAATCGAACAAATGGCCGAACAGATAAATGCCATTAAAAAGAAAAAGGCTAAGAAAATTTAGTCAACCACCGAAAGAATGAAAACGATAAAATTCATGACCTATTTACACTAACACTTTGAACTGAAATGTATATATATATCCACAGTTTTTTCCATATTAATTTTGTTATCAATTGTTTTAAAGATATAGGACTCTACATTTTGTATTATTTGATGTCATTTTAAAAGATTTCTAGTCTTGTACGACCAATCATAATGTCAACGCATCTATATAAGATAACGTATGTTTTACCTTAGAATGGTTAAAATACTCGTTAATAGTTTTATTATTCACCATAAATCGGACTTAGAATGCATTACTAGAAGCCATATTTCTTTCAGTTATAACATTCAATTATCTACTATATAGTTAAATTATCAGCCGGGAAATGTTAATAATGAATTTATATATACCTAACACTCTGTTAAATATCTCTGAAAAGGATGATATTGTTCCTCGCATGAAATTTAACAAATTTTGCATTTGATTCAGTAAGGGATTCGATTATTTAAATATGCAAATCCTTCTTATGTTGTAGTGTAAATAGGGCCTTAGTCAGGCTTTTAGCCGGTTTAGGTTCAGGTATTTGGTTTATAGACTTAAATTTTGTGGAGTTTTCTTTTGTTGATTTTTTTTTTATTTTGAGGCAAGTTTATTTTGTGTGTGAGTTCCTTTCACTTTCACTTTCTTATAGCTAAAAATAAATAAATACAATAAATAGTTTAATCATTCCGTTTTTCCTCCTCCTATTCAAATTTCCCCTCATCTAACTATTGCATTAAAATGTGTTCGGCTATTGGACTAAGCATACGATCTCCTCGACGTTTTCTCAACTGGGAATTTCGTCTCTCAGCCTTCAGATTGATCTCATTCTGAGACTCTAATGAGGCTTCGGTAGATGTTTCTTCCTGAGCAGTTGGTTCTTCACTAGTCTCGTCGGTCTCCACAAAGACACACTCTGGATTAACTGCAGCGCATTCACCAAAATTGGTAGCCCTTGCTTCTGGATTCTTGGCATTTGTGTATTTTTCAAAGAACCCGCGTCCGACTATGCGGAAGGCCATACTGGTCAACGGATTCAGCTTTGAACGGAACTCCATTTCGCAGACGAAACGGCGACGACAGGCTTTGGAATCGAGACCCAAGAAGGCAAACAAAAAGTCCGCGATTCTGTAAGACAAGACAAATTAATAAGGTGTTCATGGTAATAGGTAAGGTATAACTTACTGTTCTTCAGTTGGCTGTTGGCGGGCCACACTTTCTGAGATCTCTTCGTCGACAATTTCCACTTGACCATCCTGCTCTTCATCGTTTTCCCGTTCTTCCTGCTCTACAATATTACGCTTACCACGACGACGCGTATCACCAGGAGCAGAAGGCCCTTCACTATGTATATCAGGCTGAATATCTGAAACTATATCCGAACCACTGGAGTAACCACCATAGGCAGAGTAGGGGTCAAAAGAGCTGGAGTCGTAAGAGGGTCCTTCATAGTGGTCAGAGTGATCATGTTCCAGAGAATAGGGAATATGATCGTGGTGTTCTAGGAATGATGATGGTCTGGGGAAAAGAATTAAAGATTCTAAGTAATTGAAAGATATACCTAAATGTTAGGACTTACGGATGATCTAGGATAATCTCCTGATTGCATCTGTGGTGACGAGGCAGTAGGTAACGGAAGCCCAAATAAATGGCACTGCCCACAAAGAAGGACACAATGATCACCTTCACCTTAATCCAATAGGCAATTGCAATGGGCCACAGGTGACGCCCTAAAAACAAAATAATTGATGCGATTAAATAACTTCCATTATATCATGATTAGAAAAATAACTTTCACTTCTTTTTCTCCAAAGAGAATTCTTTTCAATGACCAGCCAAAAACCAATAGATTGAAAGTGAAAAGTGTTAATTAAAAATTGTGAATTTTTTTTTCGTGATGATCCAATTGGAAAAAGCTGTCGATTGGAAAACTTTCGAAAGAAAGTGCCAAAGTGCTAAAACTAACCACAAATATTGATCAGAATTGGAACTGCTAATTGTTATGTCTGATTGATTTTTTTTAAATGGATTGAGTAAGACTTACACCAGAACATATGACGATGGCGACGAGTACGTCCCTCAAATTCCATTAGATCTTGTCCATTATTGTGGGTTATATCCTCTTGTGTTTGAGCAATTTCACTTTGATTCCCATTCGAATTTTCCACATTTTCATCACAAAACACTAGAGTGAAATAGATCACCAACAATACGGCTGCATACCAAATTGTATTCTTATGCATGATTGTACACTTCCTTTATTACTATATCCGTGGAATATATCCTTTACAACTTAATACACTTGTTTTGCTTAGTTTCACTGCAGAACTGCAAAACTGAATGATGCACTAACTCAGCCAAAGTCGCACCTTATATACCATATCGTCTGCCAAGTTCAGGGTGATAATTGATGGTCGTGGATTTGGTGCGTAGACTTTGGCTGGTTTGGTTTACTCTGGTTGATTTTGATGACGAGTTACCCGCTTATTTTCGGCAGATTTTTAATGCCCAAAACATGCATTTTGTTGATGCTAACGAAATTTCTTCAATCAAATATATTTTTACTAGTCAAATGTAGTGCAATTTCACTTTCTTTCCATAAATCGTGCTTGAAGATTTTCTAACTTAATGTGAATTGATTCCGCACTCGGCCTATCATAACAAATTTTTTTTTCGTTTATTTTACATAATTCTTTGAGACATTATGATCTAGAAACTCTTTTACGTAATTCTTACAGGCAATGTTTAAATTGTACAACTTTTGCAAATAGAAAATTGAATTATTGGTTTTTTGATAAAAAAAATAATTACTTTCTGTTGCCATTGAACTTGTTGTTGATTAAACTGATAGATTTATTTCCTTTAACAAGCTTTAACGTACATGTAATTGCTAAAATCAGATAGGGATGGGTCAAGATTTTTACTTAGATTTATGAACTGAAATAATGTTCTATCAACTTTACTTTAAAATTTTAAACAAAGTCAGTTGATTTAAGATAGTATCTGAAAACACATTGGTAAAATGATTATTGAAGAATCGTTAACCAAATTTAAATTAATTTGGATTAATGTACAAACTTTTTGAATTATAATCTAATAAAAAGAAAGGTTATACTAGATCTTTTGCAGTCTTTATATTTTACATCTCATGAGCCAAAAATAAATAGGTATAATAACGACGATTTAGTTCTAATTTTATTTAGTGTTATTTAAAATCTGTCTTTTTAATAAAAATTTATCCACAATAGTTACTCAATTTCAAATATTGAGAGTAAAAGGCTTTATAGCTGTTAAATAAATATATTTCTGGTTTCAATACGTAAGAATTTAAAATTGGCCCCAACGAAACTAACAACAAATACGTTATCGATATGAAAAAATTTATCGGTTTCCGCTTGAAATCTGGCCATCTGCAGCTTAAAGTATGCTACACTTTATTTTTAGTAGTTAATACGTTAAGACCCAATTCAAATGTTTTCCGAAACTATTTAGCAGCCCCCCCTTTGAGAGCTTATCTCGGATTCACGATAGTCATAACCATTTATCTACCTTGGACTTTGGCTTATATATTCATTTAAATTTTTGATAAAATACTAAATGAAATGATTTGAAATTGCGTAAATCTGACTTTTAATTAAGATTCAATGAATGGTTATGACAATTTGTTGATGAAACTGTACAGGAAGACACATATAAAAAATCAGATCAAAGTAACTTCGATAAGCGTAGTCCTATACATAGTTAAAGGAATTTGCCCAACATCGGCACGTGTGGGCTATTGCGACCTTCAACTGATAGATAGTACGAAGCCGCCAATAAAAACACACCTCCTCATATCATGATAGTGGAATTATTCTAGCAACCATTGGATACTCTACTTTATATGTGACTTTCGTAACGTTCATTTCTTATTTTTCATCGATCGCTAGTTTTAGCTATGTATTTAATTCACGCAGTAGACACTGATAAGATATGGGATGTCAAGTAATTAGCGGTGACTAGGCACCTATAAGGTAGTATACTTAATAGAACCGAAAGATTTCCATAACATCCAGACGAGGGCGTGGCCATCCTTATCAAGTAAAAGTACATGAGTTAGTTGAGACATTTATGTGTTTTATTTTAACAATTGCTCAAACAACGCGTGCCGTAATATATAAATAAAAATCTCGAAACCTTTTGATACGTTCTAGTTGATAACAGCAAAAAAAATTAAGAAACCGAAGGTGGAAGAGGAGGCCTACCACTCTGCTTCTGTGTTGAGGTGGTTTGCTGTTGTTCATATTCTAGTTCATCAAAATCAACGAACGAATACAAATCATACGATTCTTTCTAGATCTACACATGACAGGGAAACTGTTAAATAATCATAAGCCACAGGCTCGCCAATGGCGACAATCGACGCACCAGTCGATTTGTTTGTTGCTAGAGAATTCAGTGAATATAGTAGAAAGGCGAAGACGACATCATCTCTGTTGAAAATTTTCCATTTGACGAATGCTGAAAAATGGGTTGGTTTCTAAAGTTCTAAGAGTTCTACTTGAAAAACAAATTTTTACAATTTTCTTTGAAATGTTAGCAAGTATATCAAAGTAATACAATATAATATAGTTTACATTTTGTTTATCTTTATATAGATAGATAACATCACTATATAAGAGCTCGTTAAGAGGGTATACAAAGTTTTAATAGAGTGAAAGTTGGTTTTTTTATTTTATTGTTCATATTCTAGCGATTTAGTTTATCTGAAAATATATATATATTTTTATATATAATATCAGTGTTGTTGCTTTTTTGTTACCATCCCAATTGGGGGCCCGCGAACAGCTGTTGCTTCTCTCATCGGCTTTTAAGGTATATGTGGGGGCTCTCTCTGTTTTCTCTCAATTTTCTCTGCCTCTCTCTTTTTATGTCTGCCATGCGGCCGGCTATTTTGGCGCTAGGACAAAGTACAGATTTGTTGTTGTTAAACATTACCGGTTAGGAGGAGCTTAACACTGAGAGAGCGACATACAAATGGAAAGACCCAGAGCAAGAGAACAGAAACAGCAGTCGAAGCTGCGAGACTATGGCAAAAAAACAACATAATGGAAAAAAAAAGTTTTCAAGTTTTTTCAGTTGGACGTGTAGCTTTGGTGTGAACGGTTCGCCAAGTTCCTTAAAAAAAGCAAAGTGAAAGACGGGAATTTTTACAGTGCAGTTAGTGGAACGTTTGCGTTAGTTCAAAACACCGCCTAAAATATATATGTACATATGTACAGACATATATAAACGGAGATTTTGTGAAGCAATTTAATTAGTTTCCGCTGTACACTGACGGGCTAAACCGACAAATCAATCAGCGAATAATTATCAGAAAATTAGTTTAACCTCTGCACGTCAGGATAAAGGATAGCGCAGGGCGCTCATTTTTTTTTTGCATTTCTACATTTACAGTTAAAGTAAAAGGTAAGAGCATATGTATGTAGTTATGTATGTAAGTCTGTGTTAAAGGTCAAGCCCAAGTGTCGCCATTATATATATTATACAAATTCGACAACAAAAATATAGATTTAAATTGCATAAGTTCTATTTTACTCTTGTGTTTAAATTTTTTTTTGTCGGCCGATTTTTTCTACCGCTCTCTGTCTCTGTTTGCTCTCCCTAGAGCACTCGCTTTCTCTTTCACTCTCACTCTGGTAATTGTAATTTACATATGCTGCCTAATTAAACATTTTATTTTATTCTATTCCACTTCTCCCCTCTCCATACCCACCCCTTTACGTACATCTTCTAGTCACCCTCTTGCTCACGCAGTTGCCGCTGAATTGCGTGTGTGCTTGTGTTTGTGTGTCTATTTCATTTTCGTCTGCCCAATATTTATGACCTTCTTATGGTTTCTGCCCACTGAAACGTGTTTGACAAAATGTGAAACAACAACAAAAGCGTGTGCACACATATGTATATATAAATAAATATTTATATGTGTATGTATATTTCCACATTTCTAGCATTTATATTTATTTAAATTAAAGTCGCGTGTGCAACGTGTAAACCAAAACAAAACTCAAAGAAAAAAAAAATAAAGAAAACTTGTCAAAGTTCTACGATAATATTTGAATTAACTGGACCCCGGACTAGTCTATTGAGGAGTACAGTCAATGTGACATTGACCAACCGCTAATATGGTAATGGTTGATAAGAAATCAAGGGAAATCGGTATATATAATGGCGGAACTATAACTTTGCCCAGACTGCTTTTCTTTTTTTTCCTATTTTTTGGTTCATCATTATTATTTTTTTGGCGAAAAATCAATGCTTTGGCCTTAATTGTTCAAGATCATGTGGCACACATTTATTTCTATGACGTGCAAAACACAAAACTAATATATAAAGGAAAAATAAAATAAAAAACAAAAAAACACTTGAATGTGACGACTATCTTGGTATTATGTCTTTTGAGCAGAACGTTTCATTATTATATTTTATTATCAATCAACTTAGTTGTATTATGTAATCCAGTTTATTGTGGCAGGGCAAACACAAATCATATAATTGCCCCTCAAAGGACTAAAAGAACGTAGAACAAACAAATTGGATGAGGGGAGAGTGGTGTAATTGGGTGTGTCCTAGGACAACACACCTTTTTAGTGAACATAAAACCCAATCTACAGGATAATTGATATACAAAACTGTAAATATTTGTACAATAGAAAAATATGCAAACAATTTTGAAAAAAAAAAATTTATTGAGTTAATCGCAGATTTATTATATCCTGTTGGAAAAACTTTGCAAGGATATATGTAAATAGACAAAATGTATTTAAGTGTTAAAGCTAAAATTTAAAATTCTTAATTTAATTTATATAAATAGATAAAAGAATTTAAAAAGTTTTCAAATTGAATTTTAATTATAATAATAAGTATATAAAAAGTAAGCCTTAGGTTTATGTTGGCCGATAGGTGGCGCCCTTTTAAAAATACTATCGATTTTTTCTACATCAAAAAAAGAGAAATAAACAATTTCTGCCACTTATTATAGAGTATTACAAATTCGGCAAACCAAAAATTTTTTTTTAAAACTTATTTTTTTATGTTATTGCGTTTTTTTTTTTTTTTTTTTACAAAACGCTAACAAATTGTTGTTATTGTTGTTGTTTTGCCATAAATGCATTCAATTCGCGTGATAATCAGAATAAAAATTCCAGAATTGAGACAAAATAAAAACCATTTAAATTCTAGTCTTTAAATGGATTTGCTTTTTGAATACTTTAATTTCCCTTTATCATATCCCTTTTTATTTTTAATTTAATGATAAGGGATTATAATTTCCGCTTTTAAATTATCTTTCGATATTGGAATTTCCTAATCAATTATGTTTATGTAACATTTAAAATAAATATCTTATTTTAAATTATCTTTAAAAGCATTTCAATTGATAATAAAGTTGTTACAAACTATTCGAATATTATATTTATTGTTTTTTTATTAAATTTATAAGACTTTTAAGAGACAGACAGTAAATAAAACTAAAATTTATATACATAATGTATGTATGTGTGCCTCTGGAGTGGCTATTCCGTCTCGTAGAGGTGACATTGAAAGCTTATCTTGAATAAAAAATATATGAAATACCGTAGAAACTGTACAATTAGGGCTAAACCGAAGTTACAATACGCTTTATCCCAGTTTATAGTGATCTAAATATAGAAAATTGAATGATATTATGACCTGCATATTGGAAAATATGTTAGGAATAAAAAAGTTTCTATTTTTAAACCAGTTTTTATTGGTTTTAAAAACTAAATAATATTTACCACATTTACCTTAATTTTTAATCAAAAGTTCGAGCTAAATATAGAAATATACATATTTAAAAAAAATAACTGTCTAGTTATAAAATCAAAGAACACTTCTTTGATGTTAGTGTATAAAAATGTTAAGGATTTTAACGATTTATCCTAAAACTGGTTTTATTTTATACAATATATTTCGATTGTTTCATTTTATTAATAATCATGTTTTGATTTCTTAATAATTAACAATTTTAATGAATGTTAATCGACATATTCACGTAAATTGAATTAGAGATTCATTCAATTCATTTATCAGATCTGTGACATAAATGCTTATTTTCAGATTTATTTCTATTTGTATATACATATATGAGGAGTCCATCACCCCCAATGGAAGTGATTCTACAAATATGGATCCCGAGAATGTGTTAATAAAAACTATTTTAGCTTATCTGCTCATTATCTTCACCTGTGCCCTACTCTTATATATATATAGAGTATATATAAATGTGTACATATATATATATATATAAACATTCAATACATGTGTCAACATTTGCTCTAGATTATATGTTAAGCCACTCTCCTGACTAACTCAACCTATTCACACCGATATACAGTCATATATGAGTATATATACTATATACCTAAATAATGCAATCGAATATAATTCTCAAGTGCAGTTGGTTAGATGGGAGTTCTATTACCAAAAACACCTTTTTAATTACAATGAGTAAACAACAAAATAAATCAGCACACACCATCAATGAGTTGACCAAAAATAGAGTCAAACATTAAACCTTATCTTTGAACTATATAACAGGACTCCAAAAAGCAATTATATCTAAGTGCAAGGGTTGAAGTTTGAGTTACAATATTTTATCGGGCCAAAAACCATACCATTTCGGATATTGCGCATCACATGATCAAACCATACCAGATCTGCTTTAGGCCACATTTCATGTCTGTTATTTTTCGTTGGTTACCTTTCAATGGGTAAATAACCTTAAATAAAATGAACTGGTTTCCAGACGAGCCCCCGATTAAAGAGAACCAAAATGGAGAGTCAAAAGAGAGCATGAAAAGAAATTCAGAGAGCTACTTACAAAATTATCTTCAAAATGCAAAATTTCAAACGCACTTTGTACCCAATTTCAAGTCTCTTCTGTCACTGCCGTCTGCTGCCTTAGACAACGACAGTCATTTGAAGCCAATGATAATGAGCAAATAAAAATGCAAAAAAACAAATGTCTACAAATATATACATATATATGTATACTTACTTTTCGAATTGTTAATTAGGTATCAATGAAATACTCTTTAGAAATCTTTAAAAAAAAAAAAAAAAAAATTTTAAATTTAAAAAAAGTATACTTAACTTTATTTCTTTATATACTTAAACTTACTTTTTTACTTATTTGAAAAAAAACTTAATAGAGCTCAATAATTTAGTTGAAAATTGGAAATAGCTTAATATTTGGTCCATTTTATATTCTCTAAAAAATTTAATATAGGAAAAAGCTAAATATTTGATATACTTTTTATTGCTTTCTTAAAAAAAAGTTTAGAATTGGGATTAGCTTAATATTTGATATATTTTTTATAATATTCTGTAAAAAAAATTTAAAATTGGGAATAGCTTTATATTTGGTATTATATTATAGTAGTCTATTAAAAAATTGTTTTAGATTTTTAAAAAAAAGTCTTAAGAAGTATTTTAAATATGTTTCTGTAAAGCAAACTTGGAGAAAATTATTTTTTTTAAGATTATTTCTTTGAAAATTTCTAAACGTATTGAGTATTCACTTTATTATAAACATTAAGATTCATGACGATTCATTAGATTTAGCCTTTTAGAAACCTTTTTTAAGCAACAAAAACAAGTTTGCTAAAAACTAGAAGTCCTTGCCAGGGAACACTATATGCAATTGAGGTTGAACATGTGAATTTTCATCACTTAACTTTTGGTTAAAGCGCATTCTTAATACTAAACATTAATTTAAAATGGTTAAATTGTAAATTTTAAGGTTTTTTTAGACTTGATAAACTCTTTTAATTTAAAAAACTATTATAAAGACTAAAAAAAATATGTAAATATAAAAAAACTATGTGATCTTGATTGCTAAACCTCTCAAAGTCGCCTGGAATTAACCAATAAGTGTAAAAATCCAATTAAAAAATGCAGTTAAAAGCTTAAAATACACTTTTTTTTTATATTTTAGATACATTGTGGCTTAAAGGTATATAGATAGGTAGATATATATATATCCCTAGGTAGTAATTGTCTCTACAAATATGTACACACACTTAATACACGTTCATACACCTACCATATATATATATATATATATGTTTGTCTCTGTGTACACACGCGAGCAAATAAAAAATAACAACATTTCATCAAAATGGAATTTAATGGCTCACAAAAAAAAAAAAACTTAAAAAAAAGTATTTAGTATCATTTAAAAAAATGTATACCCTAACAATTAGCAATATTTAACTGACTATCTAGAAATTTGTTTTAACTCAAGATTATGCTTATTACTTTTCAGTCTAATCGAATAGTTGGCAATGAGTTTTATATAAATATTGAGTGAAATTAACAGTAATTTTGGAAAAGAAAAATTAAATAAATTATATTCATATATTTATTTTGTATTAATATTATTTTTCGGAAAAGTAGCGTATGACAGAACAACTTAAATGTTGTATCTAACAAAATATTTGCTCTACTATTATTATCAATGCTATTGTACAATATGTATAAAGATAATAGCTTTAATAGTTTTTGATTGAAACGTTCAAAAGGCGTTCACTGAAATTTGAAACTAGTTTCAAATGTTTATCACGTGACCCACAATATTTCTAGTTATTTAAATAAATTTATAGTCTCGCGAGATGTAAAAATATACTTATTAAAATCAAACCACATGATATACTCTCTTGTCAGTTGAAGTCTACTTAAATTAGTATTTATTTAACAAATTTTTTTTGCGTGTTTTAAAGAAATTTAATGAATTTTTGTGAATTTTTCTTGGAGTTTATTCCCATTACTTAAGCTGTGTTTGAAACCACTGTAAAATGTGATTTCGTAACTTTAAATGTTCCAGTCTCTCATTACGTTCGTGACCTCCTCATATACTATAGATTTTGTTTTTTTGTGAAAGCAAAGTCGATAACCTTAAGGCTTTTGGAAATCGTTTGCCAGATAGTTGCTTATATTCTGAATGCAATCTTGTAGAACGTGAAACTAAAATGTTATATTTAATATATTTAATTTATTTAGTTTGTTTCTATTTCATTCTAGGCGAAGGTAGCGGTTCATCATGTTCATACCGGTAGCTTACAGTGCTTTCAAAACGCTGCGCAGTGCGCAACCACGCGTAAGATTGTATTTCGTTAATAAGAATGGTTACTCCAGTCAGGTAAGTGATTCACCCGTTCAATTTGAACTTGACCTCCATATTTGAACTGTTTTTTTGTTGTTGTTTTTTTTTTCTTTTTTAAGGTTGAATACAAACCGATTCGTTCGGTGTTGGTGGCAAATCGTGGTGAGATTGCCATTCGTGTATTCCGTGCCTGTACAGAATTGGGCATCAAGTCGGTGGCCATCTATTCTGAACAGGATAAAATGCATATGCATCGCCAAAAGGCCGATGAATCATATTTGGTGGGCAAGGGATTGCCACCAGTGGAGGCCTATCTTAGCATTCCAGAGATTATCCGTGTGTGCAAAGAGAATGATGTGGATGCTGTGCATCCAGGCTATGGTTTCCTTTCAGAGCGCAGCGATTTTGCCCAAGCTGTGATCGATGCTGGCCTTCGATTCATTGGACCCTCCCCCAAGGTTGTTCAAAATATGGGTGATAAGGTAGCTGCCCGTGTGGCTGCCATTGAGGCAGGAGTACCCATTGTTCCCGGTACAGATGGCCCAGTGACCACCAAAGAGGAAGCCGTTGACTTTTGTAAAAAGCACGGTCTTCCAGTCATTTTCAAAGCTGCCTATGGTGGTGGAGGTCGTGGTATGCGTGTTGTACGCAAAATGGAAGACGTAGAGGAAAGTTTCCAACGTGCCAGTTCCGAGGCAAAGGCCGCCTTTGGTAATGGAGCCATGTTCATTGAAAAATTCATTGAACGTCCTCGTCACATTGAGGTGCAATTGTTGGGAGACAAAGCTGGTAATGTTGTCCATTTATACGAACGTGATTGTTCTGTGCAACGTCGCCACCAAAAGGTCGTCGAAATTGCTCCTGCTCCACGACTTCCTACCGAAATTCGCGACAAGATGACTGAAGCCGCTGTAAGATTGGCCAAACATGTTGGCTATGAGAATGCTGGAACTGTAGAATTCTTGGCCGATGAATCTGGAAATTTCTACTTTATCGAAGTAAATGCTCGCCTTCAGGTGGAGCACACAGTGACCGAAGAGATTACCGGCATTGATCTGGTGCAGTCTCAAATCCGCGTTGCAGAAGGCATGACTCTACCCGAATTGGGTTATACCCAAGATAAAATTCAACCACGTGGTTATGCCATCCAATGCCGTGTCACCACTGAGGATCCTGCAAACGATTTCCAACCCAATACCGGTCGCTTGGAGGTCTTCCGCTCAGGCGAGGGTATGGGCATTCGTCTAGACAGTGCCTCCGCCTATGCAGGAGCTATCATTTCCCCCTACTACGACTCTCTATTAGTCAAAGTCATCTCTCATGCCAGTGACCTACAGAGTTCCGCTTCGAAGATGAATCGTGCGTTGCGTGAATTCCGTATACGTGGCGTTAAAACAAATATTCCCTTCCTTCTCAATGTGCTGGAAAACCAAAAGTTCCTACACGGTGTCTTAGATACCTATTTCATTGATGAACATCCTCAATTGTTTAAATTCCGTCCCACTCAGAATCGTGCCCAGAAGTTGCTCAACTATTTGGGTGAAGTACTTGTCAACGGTCCACAAACTCCCTTGGCAACCACCTTGAAACCAGCCGAAGTCAATCCTCATGTGCCAACCGTTCCACTGGGTAAGTTCGAAGCACTATTTCATTTTTATCTCTAAGAAACTATGGCATGTTCCTTTTTTTTCCAACACTTTTCTTGGCTTGCTTGCTTTAATTTCGGGGAAGTTCGATAAACCAAAACCACCTCTTAGATTAGTTTGCTAGCCAAACTAATCTCAGAGCTGTGGCAATATTTGGAAAAGCATGCTTTTGTGAAACGTTCCGGAATGCACTGAATATACATTTTACCTTTAGTCAATGCTTTAACCTAAACCTATTTCTATTTGATGTTTTTACCTTTTATTTATCTTCTGTTACATTTGTTATTAATACACAAAACAAAACAATAAACCAATTTGCAATGCACCAACAACATGCGTCAACACTCGCCAAAAAACGCCAAAACACTCGTTCATAATACGATACGTTCTCATGATTCACACGTTATAAAATGCAAAATAAAAAAAAAACAAACAAAAAATTACAAATACTTTTAAAAAACTTATCCAAACGAAGACTTGTCACCGGAAGCATTAGAACGTGAAGAACGTGGTGAGGCCAAAGGTATGTTTTTTGTTGCTTTTTCTTATAATTCTCAATTTATTCTTTTACCACATAAAACACAAAAAAAAAACCTTTTTTTATCATATGGGCAATCGGTGTTTATCATAAAACATTTGGTGATTTCATATACAAAAACGTTCTCATAAAGGATCCTAAATTAAATGTTTAAAAACTATTATCCTTTTTTCGTTATTATTATTTCAAGGGCTTTAAACTTAACTATGATTTAACCTGCTAACTTAACAAATAAATTTTTGTTTTTCCTAGCATACTTTAAGGAACTGCAAAGTTCAGTTAAAGTTCATTTAGTTAACTTGCAACAGGGGTTTTTTGTTCTAATACATTCATTCAAATAAAATGGAATACTTTTACATTTTTAATTTCAAAAAAAATCCAATACAGATGCTTTATACCACAATAAGCTCATATTCTTGGGTTTTAGCCAAACATTTCACCAAAACAACAAAACACTATCATTATTGTATCATGTCCTAAAAAAAACATTGGTTCCATCATCTCTTAAACATTATGGGATTATTTATTAAGTAATTGTTTAATGTTTAAACACATTTCAGAGTAACACCTTAACTTGTTCTATTTACCAAGAGTTTATATAATTTTTAGTTATTTTTTTCCAGTTACAATTGTTTATCTTAATATGTACAAGTTAGTTTTTTAGGATAAATTGTTTGTTTCATAGTATTCGCTTTAGTCGTTACATGGGTTTAAAAAATTTAACGAAGTAAATAATTTACTTAATAATTTCCCATGTAATCGCTTCAACAACTTGAAAACTCGTATTTTATTGTTATTTGTTGAAAAAAATTTTTTAATTTATGATATTTTTGGGAGGAGTAGCGTTATTTATTTTTTTTTTTTTACTAACCTAATGTGTGTTTTTTACTCGATATTGTGACTTTAGTGACGGAACCTCCGAAGGGTTTACGTGATATTATTGTAAGCCAGGGTCCCGAGGCTTTTGCCAAGGAGGTGCGTTCCCGCAAAAACTTGATGCTTATGGACACTACTTTCCGTGATGCCCATCAATCGTTGTTGGCCACCCGTGTGCGTTCCCATGATTTATTGAAGATCTCACCCTATGTGGCACATAAATTCAACAATTTGTATTCGTTGGAGAATTGGGGTGGAGCCACCTTTGATGTAGCATTGCGTTTCTTGCATGAATGTCCATGGGAACGTTTGGAGGAGATGCGCAAGCGTATACCGAATATACCATTCCAGATGCTGTTGCGCGGAGCCAATGCTGTGGGTTATACCAGCTATCCGGATAACGTGGTCTATAAGTTCTGTGAACTTGCGGTAAGAATTAAAAAAGGAAAGGTAATGATGAAGGTTATATAATCATTTACTTTTCCATTATTTAGGTGCAAACTGGAATGGATATCTTCCGAGTATTTGACTCGCTAAACTATTTGCCAAATTTGATCTTGGGCATGGAAGCCGCTGGCAAAGCTGGTGGTGTCGTTGAAGCAGCCATTTCCTATACTGGCGATGTCAGTGATCCCAAACGCACCAAGTATGATCTGAAATACTACACCAATCTGGCCGATGAGTTGGTCAAGGCTGGAACTCATGTGCTCTGTATTAAGGATATGGCTGGTTTGCTGAAACCTGAAGCAGCCAGACTTTTGATTACTGCCATTCGTGACAAGCATCCCGATGTACCAATTCATATCCATACCCATGACACTTCAGGAGCTGGTGTTGCCTCCATGCTGGCCTGTGCCCAGGCAGGAGCAGATGTTGTCGATGTTGCTGTCGATTCTATGAGTGGCATGACTTCTCAGCCCAGTATGGGTGCTGTGGTCGCCTCCCTGCAGGGTACTGCTCTGGATACTAATTTGGATCTGCGCGATGTTTCGGAGTACTCAGCGTTCTGGGAACAAACCCGTACATTGTATGCTCCCTTCGAATGCACCACAACAATGCGTGCTGGCAATGCTGATGTCTATTTGAATGAGATCCCCGGTGGTCAGTACACTAACTTGCAGTTCCAGGCCTTCTCACTGGGTCTTGGCGACTTCTTCGAGGATGTTAAGAAGGCTTATCGTGAAGCCAATTTGCTTTTGGGTGACATTATTAAGGTTACCCCTTCATCCAAGGTGGTCGGTGATCTTGCTCAGTTTATGGTCCAAAATAATTTGACAGCCGATCAAGTTTTGGAAAAGGCTGAAGAGTTGTCATTCCCCAAATCGGTGGTGGAATATTTGCAGGGATCAATTGGTATTCCCCATGGTGGCTTCCCAGAACCATTGCGTTCGCGCGTCCTTAAGGATATGCCACGTATTGAGGGACGCCCTGGTGCTGAGCTCGAGCCATTGGACTTCGCTAAGCTGAAGGAAGATCTGAAGGAATCTCATGCCCATATTAGCGATCGCGATGTTATGTCGGCCGCCCTCTATCCCCAGGTTACCAACGAATATTTGTTCTTCCGTGAGAAATTCGGCCCAGTCGATAAGCTAGATACACGCATCTTCTTAACTGGTCCCAAAGTGGGCGAAGAGTTTGAAGTGACATTGGAGCGGGGCAAGACCCTCAGTTTGAAGGCTATGGCCATGGCAGCTGATCTTAAGCCCAATGGTGACCGGGAGGTCTTCTTTGAAATGAACGGACAATTGCGTACAGTTCACATTCTGGACAAGGAGGCTGTTAAGGTAAGCAAACATCCAAAAATATGATAAATAACTTGATAAAAAATATGATTCTTTTATTTATGTAGGAGATCCATGTCCATCCCAAGGCAAACAAAGCAGTTAAGAGTGAAGTGGGTGCCCCCATGCCGGGCACTGTTATTGACGTACGTGTTAATGTTGGCGACAAGGTCGAGAAGGGTCAACCTTTGGTTGTCCTATCCGCTATGAAAATGGAAATGGTTGTCCAGGCCCCACAGGCTGGCGTTGTCAAGAAATTGGAAATCAGTAATGGAATGAAACTGGAGGGTGATGATCTTATCATGATTATCGAGTGAATACCATCGATAGATGAGAAACAGTTTAGAATAGACCATGCTGCCCCCTAATCCAATCATAAAAGGGATTAATGTTAAGTCAAATATCGAAGTCGTGATAGTCCTAGAACCGTTTATCCTCGTTTTGTAAATCTTTAAAAGAAAAAATCCAATCTTTGTAAAACATATTTATAGTTCTATATATATATATTGATATGTATTTATAGTACGTGTTTTAGTCAGCTCGCGCAAAAAACTACAAATTTTATTGTCATTTTTGTATGCCACAGGAATCCCTGGCCAAATTCCCAAAAAAAAAAAAAAAAAAAAAAAAACGAACAATCCCTGTCTTACCTGGATTCTGTGTAGCGAATATTGCCTAAGTGGTTATAAATGTTGAATAATATCTACCTTGAAATAAATGTTAAATACTATATAATAATTAACAAATAGACCAATATGGAAAATATGTATATAAAACGGGCACAAAAGGGTATTCCAAATTTGTTATAGATTTGGTTGTTTTAGGTTTGTTTTTTCAGAATTGTATATTTAACAGTTAAATTTCTTAAATCTACATACATTTTACTATAAACTCAAGGAATGCCAAGTCCTTTTTCGTTTCTGTAATCCTTTTGAAATGCCTTTGGACATAGGGTGTTAGTACTTCCACCATATTGGCATTATCATAGAATCGGAATTTAGAATCCGTTAAAGCATCACCCAGCAAATGTTTCAGAATCAATTGAGCCACCTGTGAGTGCCTTGAATTAGTGCTCCAGGCTTTAACATGCTTAAGTAAGGCCACACGCTGATCCACATTTAATTGATCTACCAATTGAACCATAGACGCTTCATCCCGTTGACGTACAAAGCTTTTGATGATATCATAAGAAGCCTTTGGCTTATCCAAAGTCAATGCCAAGACAAAGGCTTTTTTTAAATTCTTTTGGGCATGAAGCAGAGAGTGAAGAGTTTGCTCTTGCTCCAGCATAGCTTGTCGTTGATCTAGAACTTCATTTCTAGTGATTTGTGTGACATCACTGAAACGTATCAGTTTGGAATCTGCTCCTCCGGTAAAGAAATATCGATTACTTCTCTCTGATACAGCCAAAGACCACACTCGATCACTGTGCTCGTCAAGAGATTGCAGACATGTATTAGTCTTGATGTTCCATAGCTTTAAAAGACCATCGGAAGCCGCCGAAACAATGAATTTGCCATGATCAAGAAACTCCGCTCTTAATATAGAACATTCCTGATCGAAACGCTTGAGACAGGAGAAATTGCTTATAGACCACAATCTAAGAGAGCAATCTGCCGATGAGGTTAAAACTATTTGATCCACAGGAGAGAAACGTACACTCCAAACACCTCTTGAATGCCCACGAAGAACACCCATCAAAGAATTGGAATCGGCTGACCACAATTTGGCAGTTTTATCTTGGGAGGCTGTGGCCAAAATTTTGTTATTCAAGGCATAGGACACACAATTGACTTCTTTGTCATGGGCCAAGGCAGCGTAGAGTAATTGAAAGCTATAGGATTTGACATCCTTTTTATCCCTTAGTAGTTGCCAAACTTTCATTGAGCCATCTTGACATACTGTTGAAAATCCTGTGGCACCATGATGGGTCATAGCTACACATCCAATGGTTGAAGTATGGCAATTTGTTTGCTTCATTACCTCCTCCAATGAGCATTCCCGATCATGCTGGAGTTTCCACAAATGTATACTGAAATCCTTGCCTACGGAAACCAATAGATTGTGTGAAGATGCGAGCGACATCACTGTATCCGTGTGGCCCACTATCAGTTTACAATTCATTTGACGTTCAGTATCGTATAATTTGAAGTGTTTGCTATTGGTGGCCACAGCCAAATAACGATCGTTGTCACCCAGGAAGCACATATCTAGAATTTCATCATTATGGCCAACTAAATGCTTAATAGGTTCCAGATTAGACGAATCATAGATTAGAATATTCTGTTCAGTGGTGACCAAAGCTAAATGATTCAGTTCCTTACAATACAAAAGACGATTAATTTGAAAATCGGTTTGGGTCAATACTTCTCTGATCTTCCAGCTTTTATGATCAATCTCTTGAAGTTTTCCAGAGCCACTGGCTACCAGCAATTTTGTTCCTTCCTTATAAAAAAACACTCCTTCAAGCTCATCATACAAGGGCAATACCTTCAATTGCTTTGCATCTTGTTGCTCCTCCTCTTCAATTAGTTGCCAGGCTATTATAACCTTATCTCTACCGACAGTCACCAACTCATTGCAATCCTGGTCTTCACTTTTGAATGTCAAGTCCGTAACTTGCGATAAGTGACCACGCATCTTGTGAATCATTTTCTTTGACTCAAAATTCCAACCGTAGATCGTATTGTCTGATCCTACAGCATAAATCTCTCGTCTCATAACATTTGGATGAAACCTCAAAAGCATTGCAGGTCCTGGGTAATCTTTTAAGGCACACAAACATTTGTTGTTTGAGTAGTCCCAAAGCCGCAAAGTAGCATCAGCACCGCCACTAGAACAGATTATCTTTCCGCAGGGGCTAAATTCTAGTTTAATGACCGGACCCTTGTGCTGTGATTTCCATAACTTTAACATTTTGTTCGAACTAAGCTGCCACAGGCGGAGCAAACCACTTCGATGGGCGGTAACCAAGTGCTCATGCGATAAGGCAAAGCAATGGATTGCATCCTCTTCCTCTTCAATATCATTTAATGATGAGGTCTTATTGTCGTTTTTATTGCTAACGCCAAAATTCTGCAATATTTGTGAGGTTTCCACATCCACTTGATGGACCACGCCCCCGTTGAGGCAATACAAGTGGTGACCATCTGAGCTCCAGGCTATGTCACCTCCAGCATAAAAATTTACATAGCGAGCCTCGGCGGCATAGCTAAAAAAGAAAATAATCAATGAAACATTAGTCTTTCCGGTAAGTTAAACTTACCGTTTTTCACAAACGTTCGTTAGCATGTCCGTTTTAACTAGCTTGGTTACCCTGAGGTACCACAGGATTTGTTTAGTTAAAGGTACGACAGCAACGTCCGAAGATCGCGTGGTCCAAATATGTTGTCTTGGACGTTACCCAACACTATAGAATCGGAAAGTCAAAAAACAAATGTAATTGGTATTTTTTGATGTTTCATACTTTACGCAATGAGATATTATCGAATTTACTATCGCTCAATTGTCATCACTAGGCGCAGCAAAAGCCGTCAAATCATCGTCGAAAATAATAAGCAAGTGATTTCAAACACATCTAAAATTCAAATCCCTTTACAACAATGAGTACTATTGGCACAGGTGTAAGTAAAACAAACTAAACTATGTGAAATGTCAATTTAATTTTTGTTTTTTATAAAGTACGATTTATCCGCCTCGCAATTCTCGCCTGATGGCAGAGTCTTCCAAATTGACTATGCCTCGAAGGCTGTAGAGAGATGCGGCACTGTTATTGGTATCCGCGGCAGAAATGGTGTTGTTTTAGCCGTAGAGAAGATCATAACTAGTTTGTTGTACGAACCGGATGCAGGTGGGCGTATTTTCACCATCGAAAAGAATATTGGCATGGCTGTGGCTGGATTAATGGCCGATGCCAATTATATTGCTGATATTGCTCGTCAGGAGGCGGCCAATTTCCGTCAACAATTTGAAAGGCCCATTCCCTTGAAGCATTTGTGTGATCGTGTTTCTGGCTACGTACATGCCTACACACTGTACAGTGCAGTACGTCCGTTTGGAGTCTCCATCCTTTTGGCCTCATGGGATGAAGTAGAAGGTCCACAGCTATATAAAATTGAACCTTCCGGTTCGTCCTTTGGCTATTATGCTTGTGCCAGTGGCAAGGCCAAGCAACAAGCAAAGACCGAAATGGAGAAACACACTTTTGCTGAAATGGGCACAGAGGATGTGGTCAAGAAAGCCGGCGAAATGTAAGTCCTAACATTCCAACAAAATTTTAAGGTTTCAATTCTCAAAAGGGTCGTGTTCTTTCTTTAAGAATTTATCTCGTTCACGATGAAGTCAAGGATAAGAACTTTCGCTTTGAAATGGGAATAGTAGCAGCAGAAACAAACGGAGTACATCGCATCAATGATCGCCTCTTTACTGAAATGGCCAAGTCAGCTGGTGAAAGTGCGAAGCAGGATGATGAGAGTGACACTGAAGCACATTAATTTTTATTTGGCGTCGAATCTAATTCTAGGCTGAAAATATATTAAATTAATTTTATATATTTCCCTAATTAATTCAAGTTGTGGTGTATGAAACATTCTGGTAAAACTTGGTTTTTTTTTTTGTTGGGCACTTTTTAAAATGATATTTAAGACAATCGATTGTTATATCGACTGCGCCTTTGTTTTTAACAAGGTGGCAACCCGGATCTTCAATTTGCGCCAAAATATTTGTTTATTTATGTTTACCAACTTAATTTCGCAATGAGTACATTAATTGAACAGCTTATTACAAAAATGGGCCTTAGAGACGAGCCCAGCGTTATGGAGTAAGTAAAAAAACAAAGCAACGAGAATCAAATCCTAAATAGTTAACTTTGATAGGAAGACTACGGAACTCGTGCGTCTCCTTGAGCTGCGCTCGTCCAATGTGCCCTTACAAGTCAATGAATATGGCAAAATAGTCATATGTGCCGACTTAGCATCTTGCCTATTGTCCATAGGATTCGACAAGGAGCAGGCGTTAAAATTGTCGGGTTTGCGCAAGAGCCACTATGTAAATAATAAGCGCATGTTCGAGAAGCTACTGGATCTCAATAGATTGGTTAGTGTCAATGATATTTGTGTACAACTCAGTCTCAACGAGGTAGCACGCAAGGCCAGTGAGCTAATGACACTATTCAAGGCAGTGGTGGCCTGTGAAAATTCGGATATTGATACTGATCATCCACAATATGCTGCCATAGCTGTTTTCCATGCCTGCCGCCTAATGAAACAAAAAGTGTCCAAAACCAAACTAATGCCATTTAGTAATCTGCGTCCAACTCAATGGCAACAACTGGAACTTCAATGGGATCGCATGATAGCCAAACATTACAAAGAATCCAAAGACACCGGGACCAGTCCCACCGATTTGGGTAGCAAACTTAAACAGAGCCAACAGGACAATATTAGTAAAAGTGAAACGACGAAGAAATACCAACCCGAAACCGAGGACTATGACAAATGGAAGGCACGCATTCTGGCCAGAGCTCAAGCCCAGCTTAAGGAATTAGAAACCAGTTCCACTAACTCCACAACATGAGAAATCTTTACTTTTTTACAGTTTTAGGAATTTAGTTACAATTTTATTCACATAGACATAAATTCAACTGTTTCAAATGAGTACAAAATGAAAAACCCTTAATTATTATGTTCATGCATTGTCTAAAGAAAAGAAAAAATAGTTGTCATACATTGTGAAATATGCTATTGCATTTCGTTATATAAAAATAAAATCAGTTTTTTTTTTTTATGACAATTCAATTATCACAGTGACAATCGGTTAGTTTACATTACTTTCAGCTTTGGATTTAGCTTAGTTAAGCTTTTTAGTCATATTCCATTTTTCCATTTCGGAAATCAGTAGATCGCCTACATCCACAGGTTGTCCATCTGCATCATAAGCTGAAAATAATATGTAAATTCAATCGATATGAGTGTATTTTGTAACCCCAACACACTTACCATTGTACATAAGAAGCTCTACTTTGCCGCGAGTTTCCGGCCAGCTGGTAAGGAGTTTCTTTAAATGCTTTGAAAATTTAAGCCAAAGTTCACGTTTTAATTCTCGCATATACCAGGACGAGGTAATATGCGACTCCATAGATTCGAAGAAGGTTAACATTGGAGTTGCTCCTTCCAAGGCAAAGTAATAGTTTATACCATTAATTTTTCTATTTAGCCTATAAACAGCAATTTTATACGGTCGACTTTTTACACCGGCTCGATTAATATTTATAGGGTCCAAAGGTGCAGCTGGCTCCAACAAGTGACTTTTGATTTTGCCCCCCACCCACATTTCATCGGGTATGAGTATGATCAGGCGGTCCACTCCGAAAGTAACATTGTGAGAATCCTAAAAATGTAGATTAGAATGTGGCCATAAAAACAATTTATAAAACTACCTCATATCGCTGTATTCTATGACTCAATCCGTCATCACTTCGATCAGGCAGAGCCAAATTCAAGTAGCCATGAAAATAACTCGATGCCATTCCAGAACCATAATCCAATCCGTGTGAATCCCGAACCCACTGGGCATAACTTAAGGTACTTTGGCCCAAATCGTTAAAAATCCAGTAAAGAGGCATATACGCCAAAAACGCGGCAGTTGGCAAAATGGGTGTCAAATTTCCAGTGAAACCAAACCTCCCCAATCCAAGGAAACCAAATATAATTAGCGAGTAAACATGCTTGTTATTATATGTGTGAGCACGGCGCAGAATAGTACTCCAACGATCTTCCTCCAAATAGTATTGTGGGTGCCGTACGTATTCATTAACAGATGAAAAAAGCCGCTGCAGTAGATCGGCTACAAAAACAGTGAGGACTATACGAACTCCAGTGTCTGTTTGAGATAAATGTAGATTACAGATATATCCACACATATATGGATCTAACGAATATGCTTACCTATATATTCACCTATCATTTTTCGAAAATCACATCGCTTTTTTTCCCGTACAACTTTTACTTGCCCGTTCTCTCGGTCACTATTTATTGCCATGTTTGCGATTTCTTAGCGCGCTGCCAGATCAGTAGAAAATTTAATCATGCAACATAATTTTATTTAACTTAAAATACATATTTAGCTAATCCTATATACATAAGTGAACAGATACCGGAGATACAAACATATGTATGTACATGTGTATATAAAGATTTATAGTGTTCGGCCACACCCTAGTTTGATTTTCACATTTTCAATGGATTGCATTGTTAAAAATTTGAACTGCCTCTTTATTAATTCGTACGTGTGCAAAATAATTTTCAGACTTTTGATGGATCCCTGTTGTTATTATATAAAAAAATCTCTAGCCTTTTACTTACAAATGTATGTACATATTTACCCAATAAATAAATTAGGCTTGTCTAACTTAAGCCCAACTCTTAAGACCAAATCAAGTATTAAATTCCGTTCATTATTCTTGTAAAATCAGTTTAGTAACTTTGTAATTCACAAGCATATCCAACTGAAATACATACATACAGTGCCGCTCAACTGAATAGGTTAGAAATTTATTTCTTCTATTTATTATTCTCTCATAATATGACATTTGTTGAATTTGTTACTCATAATATGACAAAAAAATATAAAGGGTGTGGTCTATTTTTGGTTTATTTGATTAGGCTTGACAACTTTGACCGCGTGATTGAAAACAGATAATTTCTTTGGTCTACTTAAGTTAAAAGTAATTGCTAGCATTTTATTGTTTAATATGGGTCGGGGAAAATCTTTAACTATTGAATCCGGCCTAAAACATAATGAAATAGCAAAGAAGATTGGTCGAAGTCAAAACGTTGTAGGCAATCTCCATAATGAAGCAGATTACGGGAAAAAAAAAGAAAGGAGGAGAAAAATATGCTACAACGGCATCAGGGAGGCGACTAATCCTTCGAACTGCTTCTAATTCCCACCTCTCTGCCAGTTAAATCAGGGATGAATGCGGTGTAAATGCTAGCTTGGCAACGATAAAAAGAGTTATTCGGAGAGCTAAACACTTAAAGAGATTAAAAACACGGAAGGAAGCACGAGTTCGATTTGCGCGAGATCATATGACATGGAACAAGGAGTGGAAGGCTTCACGAAATCTGAAAAGAGGAATGCTCTTTAAGTCGTCATCACTCCTGTGCAGGAACCGTAATGGTATGGGGAGCCATATCGTATTATGGAACTTCCGAGCTGCAGTTTGTTTCATTAAAGATGAACACAAATGTCTACAAGTCTGTGCTCCAAAGGGCTTTGCCTCAGTTTTTCGAAATTTTTGGTCCTATTCCATGGACGTCCCAAGAAGACAACGCCCCCATTCATACAACCCGGGTTACAAAACAGTGGATTAAACCAGAATGTCAACTTGTTCGATTGGCCGCTATACTCCCCAGACATAAATATTATCGAGAACATTTGGGGACTTTTGTCCAGGAGAGTGTATGAAGGGGAAAGACAATTTTAAGACTCGGCGACCCTGGTTGACGCGATTAAAAAAGCCTGGTCAACTATTTCACTGAGTGAAATTGAAAAATATTACGATTCCTTATCAACTCGAATGTTTAATTAAGAATTAGGGAGGTCTAACCAACTACCAAGTAATGCAAAAGTTGTGTATTTTATTATTTAAGTTACCAAGTGCCATAAAATATTGCAGTGAAAAATTTTTATTTATAGTTTTGGTGGTCAAACCTATTAAATTGAGACAAAAATAATGTAGATTTGTTGCTATGGTTTTGAAAACATAATAAAAAAAATATAAAAACAAAAACAAAAAAAAAAAAACTTTTGTACTCGTGCTCGTTATGAAAATATTACGCTCGAAGTCTAAAAAAGTACTCAAACCTATTTGGTTGAGCGGCACTGTATATGCATGTATACAGCCATATAAGCAACTCTACGAGGTAAGATTATAGAATAGGAATTAGATTAATTTCGAATCCATTGCATTCAATAGGTATGTTTGTATACCCTAACTTAATCTACCATAAAGTTTCAGTTTTGTTTTGCAGGTTTAAATTGAAAAAAGGAATATGTTCTTTTCAATAAACTATGCAGACTTTATAGACATTTATAATTAAAATCAATAAAAGAATTCAAATATTGTTTGTTAAACAATAAATTGAACACCAATATAAGTATTTACCTTGTAACTTAATTAAATGCTTTGCTTTTTAATGGGATTCACACAATTTTATTTTTGATGTGATGCTTTGACTAACGTTTTTACAACTGTGTATCTAACAAAACAACCGGTTCTATATATAAATATTTAAATTTAACATTGTCGCTGAATTTGGCGTAATTTGGCTGGTAAACGCCACCTAGCGGTATTTCGGTGTACCAAATTGTAAAACTGCCCAAAAGATATTCTGTCTTGTGGCAACGCTAGATGCAACTGCATTAGCTTTGACAAAAAATAAAATAAATAAATAAATTTACGGAATAAAACAGATCTTGATATTCAACAGCAAACTGCTTTACCAAATTCAACATAATACACAAGACAAATAAATGTTTAGTTTAATTAAATAATACCAAATGGGTAAAATTGAACAATTAAATGTAATGGAACGTCAACTAAACAAAAGAATTAAGTAAAAAAAATTGCACTGTCCGATTAAGAGTCAGGTCGTATTAAAAACTTGTGAATTTCCACGTGTAAGTACCTACAAATTTTATAGTAACTACATACATATATAGAAAAAATATAAAAATTGTATCTATAAAGGAATCCCTTTTATAAGCAGATTAACAAAAACCCCTCTTCTTCTTCCAAATGTTATTTCACTCATTATATTGAATCTTTTTATACGTTTCAGAATCTGTATCTGAAGACCAGACCCTAGTGACTCATTGACTCAACGATTTTCGCTCATAAACATACAAAAGGGAGAGGAAAAATTTTGATCCGGAATCTGGAAGACCTAAGGCTTAAGCACCCATACATACATATATATAAAAAGACAGATATATACACACATATACAGGCCCATAGCTAACATAATGCCGATATTATATAGCGTTATTTCTCGAGGCACAACTGTGCTGGCGAAGTTTGCTGATTGTGTTGGCAATTTTGCCGAAGTCACCGAACAAATAATTGCAAAAATTGGAGGCCATAACCACAAGATGATCTACAATCATGGCGATTATTTGATACATTATACCTGCGAGAACAAGCTTATTTATATGTGTATCACAGATAATGCAAGTCAACCAAACTTTAGCTCTTATGTTATATACTTCTAATGTTTCATTTTCTTGGATTTTTAGGAGTTTGATCGATCAAGAAGTTTTCTATTTCTGGCTGATATCAAACAAACATTTATTCAAACCTATGGACTACAGGTGGCCACGGCCATTTCCTATGCCATGAATACGGAATTCTCTAAGGTCTTGGCACAGAAAATGGTCTATTATAGTCAATCTAATGAGGTGGATACTATATCAAGAGTTCATGGACAAATTGATGAATTAAAGGATATTATGGTTAAGAATATTGGTAAGCAAAACTGAAATAAAAATTCAATATAATAAATAGTGTAAAAAAAAACATAATATATCTTTACAGACAGCCTACGTGATAGAGGTGAAAAATTAGAGCTGTTGGTCAACAAGACTGAAAACTTGAGCAATAATGTAAGTACCGATCGTATCTATTAACGAATACAGTAAATACTCCAAATCGTCGCTATATAATTTAAATACATGCATACGTTTGGAGTTTTTCATTGTTAGAAGGTTTTTTGTTATCGTTATTCCAAAGTCTATACAATATAAAGATCGGTTAATAAATCATTTATTTTCATTTTTTAGTCTGTGGCATTCCGTAAGGCATCTCGAAACCTGGCACGTCAAATGTTTTGGAAAAAAATACGTATTTATGTGGTTGTTGGTCTGGTAATAACCTTTATTGTTTATGTTATTGTTAGCATGTCCTGTGGCGGTTTGACATGGCCATCATGCGTATAATGAGAACATTCGATAGTTTCTTTACATATTTGTTATATTTTACATTTAAGGTTATTACCCCGAAGTATATATATATATATAAAAAGAAATGAAATTGATTATATTTTATATTTGTCATAATCTCTGTTCAATGTGAAAATAAAGATATATAATATTTGTATAATAAATTCATCATTCCTCCACATAGACAACATCGTTGGCCTTAACTTTGCCGGGTTGTCGTAGACCCAAATGAATGCCCAAAGCCGGCGAAGAGTAATTGAATAAGCGATAACTGCAAGAGGAAAGTTTTTGCGATAAGAATATTAGTATAAAACTACCCCGAACCGCCGCCTACCTTCTCAGCGTCTTTAGTGGTTCACCATCAATATCTCGCTCAGCGGTATCAACATTTATGTTTGGCAAAATACAACGTGTGCAGGGAGCCACAACTCGAAATACAGCTTCATCACCAATACGCATCCATTGCCAATGATCCTCGGCATAAGGTTGATTGATGTCCATTTTTAATTCGAAGGTACCTCGGAATTGTAAGGGATTAACCGGTCGCGTAAGGCGAGTATTCAAATCATCAACAGAGGCAAGATTCATAAGCATATAGCTTGTGGCGTCATTGAAAGTTCCCTATAAAGAGCGTTGGGTTCACCATAAGATTAAAATTTCATCACAAAATTGAATGCAACTCACCGAATCCTCTTTTCTCAAAAATGGCATATGCTTCAAACGTTCCACAGTTTGCCTTACTGGTATCGGATAGGGATAGTGGACTAGTCTCAAGCCCGTGTCTTTACCCAGTATAAACTGGGAAAACCATTTATCAAAGCGTTCACCGCACAGCATAACATCAACAGGTACACCCCAAACGGCCGTGTGGACATCCTTGCTGGGACTTTCCAAATTTTTCATATTCAATTCCAGGTCGGGCAAGCCCGGAGCACTAAACACCAATAAACCATCACCAATTTGCTTTGGGTGTATTTTCACCATATGGGGATAGCCTCTAGCTGTAATCATTTCATTTCGTTCGTTGATCAGCATAAGATTTCGATCCCTAAGACCATTGATAGATATGCCAAGTATATCACAATCGTAGGCAAGATTTAAGCTGGGTTCAAGTCGGCCACATGATTTCACCGGGAAAACATTGATTGGCTGCAAAGTACCGACACGTCGCCATTTCACAGGCATCACATCCCTCTTTAAATGACGGTAGATCAAATAGGTGGCACCACATGCAGCAGCAAGACCAACGCCCACGCCAATTAGAGTCTTTGAGTTAACATCAAAGGGGGAAGAGGATGAACTTTGAATAGCAACCACACCTGAATATATAGATATAGATATACATAATAGAAGTGGACCTCGTTAATGATAAGATTCTATCTTCACTTGCCTGACATTTTGGGATGAACACTTGTTGCTTTTACAACTGGAAAAGCTTGACTGATTGACTTGATTAGCAGTGTTTGTGTTTGTTTGCAACTTAAAGCTCTTCATGAGTGGGTAAAAAGAGGGATAGAGAGAGATAATAAAGCTCAGGTCGCACTTAACACAAGTAATAAAAAATTACAAATTTGCTCAAAGAAACATTTAAAACTAAAACTCTGCATTTTTTAAGTGTCATTGTACCAATTCGATTTATTCAGCATCCTGCCAATCATTTGTTAATAGTCATAACCATCATAAAAAATTAAAATAAATTGTTTAAATGGAAAACAAATATTACCCATGACATATGGAATCAGATTATTCATTCAACGAACCATTTCAAGCTTACGAGTTCAAGGACAAGCATAAGAAAGTAAGAAATGAAGCAATTAAAATTTGTATTCTTTCCCGCCAAAAAAAAAAAAAAACAGTTTTGCGAATTTGCTCCTCTTAGTGCAGATATTCGCTCCACTTAAAGCGAAAAAATTTGTTCCTCCAGTTTAACAATTTCTGTTTGATTTTTTGTTTCCACACATTTTAACTTTTTGTGTTTTGATGCTGTTCCACAAACAAAATGAGTGATGACAAAGATGACTCGGGAAATACCAGAGATCCGGACAAGAAACAGTCGGATCACGAACTGGATGCCAGCAGCGAGCACTTCAATCCCCTGCGAGCCCTATACGCTGACAATTTTAAAATATCCGAAACCAAGCCAAAAGTTTTGTATCAAAACTTGGCTGCATTTGAGACGGCTCTAAAGAAGTTTGGCGTATGGAAACTTAATAAATCACAAAAACCAACACCTCCAGGAGACAAGAAGCCAATTGGGTCTAGCGCTTCCACATCTAAGACTGTCGATCAGGAGCCAACCCAGCGCCGCTTCGAGGCCTATCAAATGCCCGTTATGGGAACTGCTAAAAAACGGCATCATCGAAATCTCTTTACCCACATGTCTGGAGCCGATGGACCTTTATCACGTCTTAACCAATCCTTGGCCACCAGAGTGCGTGTCATACTGCGTAAAGAAAACTCTGTGGGCGGTACCATAGAGGGTGAACTAGTGGCCTTCGATAAGCAATGGAACATCCTTCTACGAAATGCAATTGAGACCTGGCAGCGCCGCAAATTCAAATATGGCCGGCAGAATATTCAGTTTGGAGCAGAAGAGGATTGTAGTGAAAGACTTAAAGAATTGGGCATCATCCTACCGCAAGTGATAGATGTTAAGAGTTTGAACCGCAAGAATGTTCAGTTAACAAGAAGGCTTAACCAAATCCTAATACGAGGCGAACAAGTGGTTTTAGTTAGTTTAATCTTCAAGGAAAAATAATAAAGGTAAGACTAAGAAACTTATTCTATATAAAATTTAATTGGTATATTCCATGGGCACGCATTCCTCGGCGGCCACTTCGTCGTCCTCCATTAAATGTGGGAAACTATCGTGGGGATAACTGAAAGAAGGAATAAATAAGTTACTTGTAGAGTAGGATTTTTATTTCACATACCATTTGGAAGGGCTTTCAAAACTTAGCATAGTGGCAGGCACGGTTGCCGAAGTGCATTCCGGGCTCATTAGTTCTATTGGTGTGGGACGACGCTCTTGTAATTGTCGGGTGATCTCTGCTGTGCTCAAGACCACGGAAGCATCTTGGGGCACCGACTGTTGAGCCAGCTGTTGCGGCGGTGGTTGTGGCTGTAGTTGGACCGATACTGTACTGGGAGAAGGGGAAACGGTGGCCATCAATTGCTTTTTAGCTTGTGAATGAATTTGAATTGGATTATCCGTTTGAATTTTACGCTTTCGGCCACGTTGAACTCCCACTGCAACTGACTGAATAGCTGACCCTCCATCTTTATCTTTGTACTTGCGACGAACTGTTTCTTTGTTGTTCATAGAACCTCCACTTGTTCCCACTCCAATGGAAGTTGTTGCTGTGGCTGTCGATACGGACTGTGGCTCAGTTTCGCCATCAGAGCTATCTGTGGCATCACTGTCGCTTGAATCCTTCGCAGGCTTCTCGTATAACAGTAATCTATCAAGCAAAAAAGTACGATCTTTGGACACCTTTAACAAGCGGCGTTGATTTGTGTGCAACAAATCCTGAAAATATTCATTCTCCTGAGGGCAACAAACAAAATAATTAAGTCATTGAGTTGCAGCCATATTGTTGATATGCCTTACATAAATGAGAAACTTCAATTTTCGCTTAAGATTTTTGTACCGCTCTTTGTAGTCTATAACATTGCCATTGGAACTGGCATCAACAGTGGCAGATGCACCTAATCCAGACGAACTTGCCCCAGCGCCAGCTGCATGTTGCTTTGGAATTTTGCCTTTAACGGTTCCTGGAAGAGTTGCCTCCTCGTCGCTTTCTTGCTCCTCCTTCACATATGTTTCCTCTCCCTGATTAGCAAGGGAACGGCAGTACCATCCGTCCAGCATGTTTGCAATAAAGGAAAAAGAAAATGCAGACAATTAACGACTCTGAGAAATTAGAGAGGGCAATTTCCAAGAACAGTTTCCGTATGGCCATTTGATTATTTATCGATTTCATAACCGAGCCACGCAAAAGTGGCAACTCTGTATTCCCAAGAAATCAGTTATCGCGCGCGGGAATTTAAATTTGCACTGCATATTGCTTGGAGACGAATAAATACAATAGTCAATATAAATTATTTAATTTTCGTACTTTTTATTAAAACTCTTTTGACCACAAATTAAATTTTAGAATAGGCCGATTCATGGACTACCATGGAAGGTTGTATGTCTTTTAGTGTCTGGCATCCAATCAATGCCATGGTGATTTCAAAATCCTTTTTAAGCACACCCAACATTTGCTCCACACCCTTTTGCCCATTGTAGGCGAGAGCCCAAACTGCTGGACGGCCCACAAACACCGTTTTAGCACCTAAAGCCAAGGCTTTGAAAATGTCATTGCCCTGGAGAACGCCGCCGTCTAGCATAACTAGCAAATCACTGCCCACAGCACGTACGACTTCAGGCAGAGCCTCAATGGAGGCTGGGACTGTATCAATTTGACGTGCTCCATGATTCGAGACAATTACGCCGGAGCAACCAAATTCTTTGGCTAGGACTGCATCTTCTGCGGTTAGGATACCCTTGACCACGATTGGTAGTTTTGTGATGCTCTGTAGCCATTTTATATCCTTCCAGGTAATGGTTGGATCAAATTGACTTGACACATACTCATTGATTCCCGATGCACCCATAGCAGTTACCACTCCAGTAGCCTTCACACCTTGAAAGTTGGCCAAGGTCAAATGTGATGGAAGACTGAAATTATTGCGTACGTCTGCACGACGATGTCCAAAAATGGGCGCATCGATGGTCAGGACGAGAGCCTTGAAATTTGCCTTCTCGGCGCGTCTAACCAGTTTCTCAGTGATAGAGCTAGAAGAACAAAAACTGATATTAATCTCTATGGAAAATTTTTGCTTAATATACACTTACCGATCCTTATAGATATATAACTGAAACCACTTAATAGTATCTGGAGCACCGGCTGCCAAGTCCTCCAGCGATGTAGTTGATAAAGTGCTCAAAATAAATATGGAGCCAGCTTTACCCGCAGCTCTGGCATTGCCCACTTCGCCATCTGGATGCGCCATCTTCTGCATGGCAGTTGGTGCAATACCAAGAGGCCACTTCATTTGTTCTCCCAAGATCTGACAACCAATATCCAATTGGGAGACATCCCTCAGACATCTGGGTCTTAGCCGCAATCTTCTGAAAGCCTCACGATTAAGGCCCAAGGTGAA
Source organism: Drosophila neocordata (assembly GCA_018903615.1). Taxonomy (NCBI): domain Eukaryota; kingdom Metazoa; phylum Arthropoda; class Insecta; order Diptera; family Drosophilidae; genus Drosophila; species Drosophila neocordata. The sequence goes on along the minus strand of JAEIGI010000004.1, from coordinate 10,804,974 downwards.
CTGTTCCCCAGCTCCACTTTTGTAATAATCTAAGGCATTTTTCTCCAAGTTTTCTTTGGCTTTTTGCTCAAAGTCCTCTACACAAACCAATGCCATGTTATGTAATCTTATGGTAAATGGTTAGAATAGAATTGTTTAAAACAGATCTTCTTTGTCACTTCTCTGATACAGACTGAAATCATGAAGATTGAATGAGCAGCATCAACAGCTTTGATGGCTGTCTGTCTGGGACTTGTGTACAGTCTATAAAACTGATAAGCTGGGAATCCAGCTGATAACCAACACTTTTAAATATACAAATCTACAAGACGCAATTCGCTGGGATCTTCTTAGGGGGGCAACTGATAAAAAAAACAAAACAAACCGAATTAGTTAATTCCCACCGCGATCTTTAATTCCCAGGGAATCTAATCATGTAAAAAACTAAAAGTAGAGTATATATTTTAGAAACTTATTAAAGCTTACTTAATACAAAGTATTTCCAATATGTAACTTTCGCTTTCTTTGAGTCAATACTGAATATTTCTTGGGAAACACTTTAGATATAGTTTGATTTTCTTAGTTCACCAGAATTCCGCTTCTGTTTTGATAGGAAACTTTCAATTGGTTTTCAAAGAACTATAAACACTTTTATTAACAAACTGCCATTCTACAAAATAAATAACAAAAATTAAGTTTATGTATCTGCAATAGCACCTGTTTCTTCTCCAATTTAAACACTGTAGGTGGCCTTTAGATTATTAAAGTACTCCAAATCTGTTTTGCTGATGGAGGGAACAAACTTTCGAAAGGATTTGTGAAAGTCCTCAGATTCCACTATGACATTATCGGGCTTTAGCTCCTGATCTGTTAATTGTCCAGCCAAATGTTTGTCTATGGTACGTCTAACGGCCGATAGCCAAGCATTTGAGCAAATGGAATACAAATCGGCCCCACTCATTTCGCTTTTGAGACTTTGGGCAATCTCGCTTATATCAACATCGGAGGCCAAGGCGAATCGTTGGGTTTGAGCACGCAACACGGCGGCCTTATCATCGGCCGTAGTACAGGGCCCCACATAGAAAAGTTTATCAAAACGTCCGGGTCGGAGTAGAGCGGGATCAATTAAGTCCGGACGATTAGTAGCTGCCAAAATGAAAATTGGTTTAGTTGCATCCGCACCAGCCATACCGTCCATTTCTGCCAATAGTTGGGATACCACGCGATCCATGACACCACCTGAATCGCCAGCCACACCTCTGTTTGGGGCCAAGGAGTCCAATTCGTCCAGGAAAAGCACACAAGGAGCTGCAGACCGGGCACGAGAGAAAACTTCTCGCACATTTTGTTCACTCTGACCCACATACATGTTAAGTAGTTCGGGTCCTTGGACCGAAAGAAAGCTTAAGTTGCATTCGGTAGCTACTGCCTTGGCCACTAAAGTTTTGCCAGTGCCTGGAGGACCGTAAAGTAATATACCCGAACGCCTTAGATTCTTACCCATCAGGTGGACATGCTTGAGGGGCAGACCAATGCTACTTTGAATTTCATCTTTCAGTTTGGCCAATCCGCCTATATCTGACCAATATACACGGGGAACTTTCGGAGCTCCCAAACTATCAGCAAATGAGTTTTGCATATCGGTTAGGTTCTTGGCAAAATGTTCCCATTCCAACCTTTGACTACTTTTAAGACGCACAGCTTTGTCATAGAGCAGTTGAAGGTCACCCAATAGGAAACCTTGGGATTTGTTGGCCACTTCTTTTAAAACTTCTAATGTTTGGCCCCAATTTGGACATAATCGAGACATAAACTGCCGTTGTCTATCCAAACGGAATAAGGGGAGTTGATTAATAGCCTTCTGATTGTATATGACTTCATTGAAAGTTTCCCTTATATGCATCCAGCGTAGCAATTCATATCGTTCCTCCTGACTAGACATCTCTATGGTAATGATTTCCAAGAAAAGGCTTTGAATCATTGGTTTAAGATGCTTGTCACTGGTCAGAGCGACCACAACAACAGGATGCTTTCGATCGCGGGTAAATAACTCCTGGACCTGAACGTGGAAGGCAGACAGAAGACGAAGATCTTCATTGCCCTCATTGTCTATGCCGAATATCTAGCAAAAGAGTAGGATAACATGAGCATGGGCTTGGCTGTGGTTTTATCTATGTACTCACTTCAAAATTATGAAAACAAATGATTAATGGCTCACTGACTTGACTTTTGGCAAACACTGCCTTCAGTTTCATTTCCGTATGTGAAGGCACTTGTGATACAATCTCTGCACAATCCGCTCCAAACAAATGCATGCCCAATTCGTGGGCTACGGCATTGATTAGCTTTGTTTTTCCAGCGCCACGTTCACCTTGCAGCAAAAATACAGGAAAGATGTGCTTAGACGACAAACAAGCAGATTTCTTTGGTAGAAAGGCATCAATGGAGGAGCGTAGTAATTGATAGGGTTTCCTTAAACCGCAAGGATAGCTCTCCACTATAGCACATGGATCCAAAAGTTGTCGGGGCAGGAAGTTATGCGTATGTGGCACTTGGACCAAATTACTAAAGTTCTTCGCAACTATAGCCTGAAGTTCGAAATCACTTCCTTTGGTCTCCAAATGAACACAACGGAAATGCACTTGATTTAGATAAGCGAAAATTAGGTAGTAATGTGCATAGGCAGCAGTTCCAACCAGTTGAGCATTGATTTCGATGCGATACGTGTGACCACGATGCAGGAGACGTGGTGTATTAAAATAGTTGCCCAAAATCAATTCGGTAATCTCGGCTGGCATTTCGTGGGGATTGTTTAAAAGATAGACATGTGCCTTAGTTGCTATGCCTGGTATGGTTTGACTGTCGTTAAAATGCTCCAATTCAACCCAACAGTTTTTGTTTGTCGGCAGGCGAAAGCGTTCCAAAATGTTACCATAGAAATTTTCTTGTAGAAATAGGCAATTTCCTTGACATTGCTTTGCAGGCAATATCTGAGCCACAATAGTGTGAGGAGCCTCTTGAAGCATTTGCTTGATCAAAGATGATGGTGTAGAGCTTCCACTTGATTTCTCCTCCTTGGGTCTGCCTTGTAAAACCAAATTCACAAAATTTACGTCCGGTGATTCCGCATAGTTATCGTACACCTCCTGACTGGCGAATACAACATGCTCCGATTTGATGAGCTCGTCCTTGATAAGTAAATCGTAGAGACGATTGGGAAGAGGTGATAATAAGAATTTACCCCTGTAATCATTAAAACCAAGATGATTATTTAATTATAGAAAATAGCAAAGTAAAGTCATATCTTGCCTATAAAATTTGTTAAAACGCCAATACAAGGCATATGTCACATAGCCTGGAAAGAAGTACCAGGGCCATTTGGGTCTCATCAATTGAATGAGCACATTGTAGCCTTCTATCAGCTCTTGGACGCGTCCAGTGTAAGTGTACGCCGGTTCGTTATTGCCATGGGGATCAATAGCTATTATTGACGAACGCTTGCCGGCAACTTTTTTCTGTATTAAAAAGAAATTTTTGCAACTTCATGCTGGTTTTTTTTTTTTAATTCAGTTAATTAACCTACCGCAACATTGTTATCATTATCGCTCATATTCTACAACAACACAGTGCTAGGCGGGGGCAGAGGCAGACAAAAACAAAAGACGGAGACAATGTACAAGGGTTAAAGTTCAAGGAGTTTGGAGCAAGGGCAGCAGCAGTGGCACAAAAACATACACTGAAATCCGTAATCACAGGTTAACAAAATGGTCGGTTATATTGTAGATATATATTGTTTGGTTGATTTTAATATAACCTACTTTTTATTTACCTTTTTTACAATTACCCGTCTCTTCATTTCTCGTTCGCTCGATCTTGTTATGGTTAATTCTGAATCACTCTGGCAACACTCGCGAATAGTGTTAGCCAATATCGTGAAACCTAGTGTCTCAGATGCAAATTTAGGTTCAACGGCTTTTTGCCCAACAAATCGTAATATCCTTATTTAGCAAAGTGTTCGTAAATGAAAGCATGTGTAAAAACAAATGGAACATTTCATAAAATTAGTTATTTCTTTGGAATTCAAATTACACTAGCTAAACCACCGCTCACTTTAGTATAACGCTCATCTCTAAGAAATACTTTCTGCTGTTATTGCCCATCTCCATTTAACAATGCACCGGTTATCGTTTATCGCAATTGCGTCCTCTGCAGAACACAAAATTAGTTAAATTATTTCTTGAAAATGAGTCTCGAATTAAGCAATATAAATGGTGGAAATGGCAGTCAGCCGCCACAAGACAAGCGTGAGCTGCTCTGCCTGCTGAAATTACTGAAGAAATACCAATTAAAGAGCACTGAAGAGCTTCTGTGCCAGGAGGCAAATGTAAGTACATCTGATTTAGTGGGAATCAGCGAAGCAGATGTACAGCAGGTGCTTGGTGGAGTTCTTGGATTAGGCGGCGAAAGCAAACCTAGTGAAGCTCCTCCAAAGTCTCCTCCTAAACCATCTGCTGTGACCGAGGCCAATGCTGCGGAGGCTTTGGCCAAATTCATTGGAGATGACAGTTTCGATGCTCAGCAATATGAACAGGCCTACGAGGAGCTGCGTAGCTTTGTGGAGGATTCATTGGACATATACAAACATGAACTGTCGATGGCTTTGTACCCCATTCTAGTTCAAATCTATTTCAAGATTTTGGCCAGTGGACAAAAAGACAAGGCAAGAGATTTTATTGAGAAATATAAATCGGATCTAGACGGGTATTATATTGAAGGATTGTTTAATTTGCTGATGATTTCCAAGCCAGAAGAATTGTTGGAAAATGATTTGGTAGTAGCCATGGAAGTAGACAAATTCGTTATACGTATGTCTAGAGATTCCCACTCTCTCTTCAAACGTCACATCCAGGATCGGAGACAAGAAGTTGTGGCAGACATTGTGGCGAAATATTTGCACTTTGATACATATGAAGGTATGGCCCGAAGCAAAATCCAATGTGTGGCCACTGCCGGATCTCACATAGGCGAGGCCAAGCGTCAGGATAATAAAATGCGAGTCTATTACGGTTTACTTAAGGAAGTGGATTTTCAAACATTAACCACAACGGCTCCAGCCCCCGAAGAAGAGGATGATGATCCAGATGCCCCAGATCGTCCAAAGAAAAAGAAACCAAAAAAAGATCCTTTATTATCAAAGAAATCCAAATCAGATCCCAATGCGCCAGCAATAGATAGAATTCCACTGCCTGAACTTAAGGATTCAGATAAATTACTAAAGCTCAAAGCTCTGCGAGAGGCGGGAAAGCGATTACCTTTAAGCAAAGATCAACTGCCTTCAGCTGTATTTTATACAATATTAAATTCCCAGCAAGGTGTAACCTGTTCGGAAATCTCAGATGATTCAACCATGTTGGCTTGTGGTTTTGCCGATTCCAGCATAAGGATTTGGTCTTTGACACCGGTCAAGTTGCGAGCCCTAAAGGATGCTGAGGCTTTAAGGGATCTAGATAAGGAATCGGCGGATATAAATGTGCGCATGTTGTCCAACAATGGTGAGACGACCCGCACCTTTTTCGGTCACCGGGGTCCTGTATACCGTTGCGCCTTTGCTCCCGAAATGAATCTTATGCTCTCCTGTTCGGAGGATAGCACTATTCGCCTATGGTCTCTCCTTACTTGGTCTTGTGTAGTCACCTATCGCGGACACGTATATCCTGTGTGGGATGTTCGTTTTGCTCCACATGGCTATTACTTTGTTTCCGGTTCATATGATAAAACTGCCAGATTATGGTCCACCGATTCCAATCAAGCGTTAAGAGTATTTGTTGGTCATCTCTCTGATGTAGACTGTGTGCAATTTCATCCGAATTCCAATTATGTGGCCACAGGTTCCAGCGATCGAACAGTACGTCTCTGGGATAACATGACTGGCCAGTCGGTACGCCTTATGACGGGACATAAAGGCACTGTAAGTTGTCTAGCCTTCTCCGCTTGTGGACGTTACTTGGCTTCAGGTGCCGTGGATCATCAAATTATTGTTTGGGATTTGTCCAGCGGTTCCTTGGTAACCACATTACTGAGACATACGAGCACTGTCTCCACTATTACTTTTAGTCGAGATGGTACACTTTTGGCCGCTGCCGGCTTGGACAATAATTTAACCCTATGGGACTTTCATAAGGTCACCGATGACTATATTAACAATCATATCACTGTTTCCCACCATCAGGATGAGAACGATGAGGATGTCTATCTACTACGCACATTCCCCAGCAAAAATTCACCATTTGTTAGCCTACATTTCACCCGTCGAAATCTGCTAATGTGCGTGGGTCTCTTCAAGAGTTAATCGGATCGATTAAACATTTATAAATATATCAGATAATATTAGTGTAAATCATTAAGTAAATCAACATTAGGTTAGTTGATAGATTAAGTTGCTTTTGTGTGTGTGTGTCCAAAACTATTTCAATATTTTTTTTAAAACAAGCTCCTTTTGAGTCATTTGATAGTTCTTGACTGGGGATTAACCTCCAATTTTCAATTTTAGATCTAAGGGTAATCTAAATTGTAATAAATATTAATTATTGTACAAAAATACTAAAATATCATTATTTGGGAATCTAAATCTATATAAATCTTCTCCAGAATCTCTTTGAAAACATCTTTTTCGGTTCCCTTTCGAGCGTTTTTTAATCCTTATATATAAAACATTTATATATGTACATTATATCGCTAAAAGTCAAAGTAGTAGTAGTTTTTATTATATCTATTCCTGGGCATCCTCAATACCAAATGTCCTGCGCACAGCTATCGAATTCTTGATGTTATAGATGGCACAACGTGGTGGCTTTTCGCCACCAAAGGCCAATGTAAATGGATCCTCGGGACACTGGCGCATGCACTGCAAACGTCCCATATTGAATTCATGCTCATAGACATGTGTTGCCTCAGTGGTATTGAAATTCCATACTTTCAAAGTACCCTCTGTGGATGTGGAGGTCAGCAGATTGGGCACTTGACTATTGAAACAGATGCCAGAGATTTCCTCGTTGTGCGCCTTCACGGACCATAAGAGTTCATTGGGTTTACGCTTGTCGGCATAGTGAAGACTGCCATCGTTGGAGCCGATAATGAAATAATCTGTCTGAGTTGGATGCCAGAGGACTTTCTCGACTTCACCAGCTATCTGCCACTTAATGCAGGCAGAGTTGACAAGTTCGGAATCGCGACAATCGAAGAGACGCACATAACCATCGGAACAGCCGGTTAGAATACTTTGAGCCTCTTCCGGATGGAATTCCAAAGACTGTACTTTCTCCTCGAATGCTGTGATTGTAGTATGCGGTTGCCCCTCATCCATGTCCCAGAGTATTAGTGTCCGATCCACAGAGCCACTGGCCAATATGTGTTCAAAATTACGGTTCCAGGAAAGATCTAAGACGGCATCTTTGTGGCCATACTGAGCCTTTTGCTGCTTACGGCTACCCTTAGATCCAAGTTTGAATGTGGGCTCTATAGAATCTTGTATGTCCAGATCCCAGACTGTTATTATGGGATCCATGCAACCAATGGCGCACATATTTCCTGGTTTATCGCTACCTGCATCGTGATTCATCCACTCAATGCATAAGGGGAAACTGGGCAATAGGAAATCATGATGAGTGTACAAAGACTCTTCCTCCTGATTGAACACCCACACCTCCATTGAGGCGGCATCATCTTGGACATGACCAACCAGTATCAGATTATCATTCTTCTTGATTATTTCATCCTCAGCCTCAGAATCCTCATCTTCATCGGGCACTTGTTCGTCAGCATCCACAATGTTGGCCATATTGGTTACCGTGGAGTTTTCCTCGTTTTCATAGTTATTAAAATTGAATTCATCTTGGGGATTCCTGTTCTCACTATTGGCATCATCTTCGTCTTCGTCATCCTCATCATCCACATCCATATTTCCTGCTTCTTCGTCGTCATCATTACTATCCTCTTCCTCCAGCTCTTGCTGAGTGGCTCCAATGATTCTAGCCAATTCGCCTTGTGTCAGCACAATCTTGTCTGGACGCTCTTTAGTAACACCGCGTGGCACGAAACACAATGCTGGGACAAAGTCAATGCTGGCTTCTGGAGGTCCTTCCTCAGCCATGTTAAAGCAGATGCAATGAAGTAAATGGGTGTAGTGAAGTAATTTCAATATAAAATGAAAGTGAGTAAAAGGCGAAGAACAACACGTGCCGCGCTATATGAATTAGAATGAACTAGTTTCAGTTTTTAAATCTCTACTAGGGATGTGGAATTGAGATATCGATAAACGGCGCAAGTTTTGAAATTAACAAATAAAAACTGCATATCCATATATTATCGTTATCTTTGTCATTTCTTATCTAAAGTTAAATAATTCAAGACCCAGATTAACGGTCCCAAAAGCAGAGATAAAAAGTTCTCCACAGTTATGTCTCATCTTCCTTAAACAATGGATGAACGGAAATTTTCTACCCATATTTTGGATACATCGAATGGCAAAGCAGCTGCCAATGTTAAGGTCACAGTTTATCGTCTGGACGACACGCAGGAATGGAATGGACTACGGGCTATTAAAACAAATCAGGATGGTCGCTGTCAATTGTTGAAAGGTGGAGAGGACTTTTCACCTGGTATCTACAAGTTAACCTTTCATGTGGGTGCCTATTTTGCAGAGAAAAATGTAAAAACTTTATACCCAGCAATTGAAATAATTGTTGATTGTGATGATACTCAGAAGCATTATCACATACCGCTTTTATTAAGTCCGTTTGGATATACGACCTATAGGGGGACTTAGTCTAATTTTAACGATTATATATTTTAAATGTAAAACACATTTCAAAATAAAGCTACAGACAAAAAATATAGTTGTGTTACCTAAATCGATTAAAATGGAGATCATAATAATTATATTTTAATGAATATAATATTTGGACTGTATCTCATCTTTAAACATAATAAAAAGTGTACTGTTTACACGTCAGTATTTCTTTTTTTTTAAATCGCTTAAAAACTAAGAGTTTGTAGAAACTTAGTTTTGGCCATAGAATAACAAATCTTCGTTGGATGAATTTTTTTTTTTTTTTTTTGAATCATCAACATGATAGTTTTTTTAATATCGACACAAACTACTATCGAAACCAACCACAAATGTAAAAATAGTGGATCAGTTAGACTCAACTCCTCAAATGTTAGAATACCGGTTGAAAAGTAGGGATAAAATAATGGGTTTTCGGATTTTCTTTTAAAAATTAGCGCGTGCTTATTTTTCTCAGTGTTGTTTTTGTTTTCATGGCGGAAGATTGTGCGGGTCGGTCGAATGTCGGTAATGTCGTTTTCAAAAATCTAAATATTTTGAAACTTAATTCGTACTAAGGTAAATAAGCATCCCTATGAAAGTGAACGGGTGTGTTAAGTGTTAATAAATTGGTGGAGTTTTTTAATTCTGTTGGCTAAAACACAACTTATTCGCGACTGCCTGATTTTCAAAAAAAAAGTTCTTTTTGCGTTTTTGCCGGTAGCAATTCAATATGAATTTAATATACGAAGATATAATGTAATTTTAGTGGCTGCAATTAAAGTGTTAATTGAAATTAAACCATTTTGCATGTAAATACAGAAAAAACCTTTCCTTTCCTCTTCTGGTAAAGTGCCCCCCCGCCAAGACGCAACAGTTGTTTTACTAGGAGAGAAGAGAGAAAGAGGGGAATATAAAGCAAAATATGGAAATGATATCCAAGTGCTATTGAAAAAAAAAGAGTTGAACCAGAAGTTGAATTTGTTATTGGAAAGTACCAACTCAAACACACACACACACACACAAACACAGCCAAACACTCAAGCACACACAGGCATACAGAGTCTCGCTCCTAGCCAAGTTAACAAATCCCCACAAATCTTAAACCAGTTTCAAGATACATATTCTTGATGGTTTCATGTCTGTCTGTCTGTCTGTCTGACTGTCGTTGGGTTTGTCTGTGTGTGCATGTTGGTGTTGCTGCTGCTCTTGTTGTTGTTGTTGTATATCTGGCATTGTTTTCGTTTTGTTGTTTGTGTTTTTGGCCTGCCTCTCTGCATCTGTTTTGTGTACCCTTTTTTTTTTTAATGCCTCCAATCGCGTTTCTATTCTCCAGCCAGATCCAACAAGTTTCCCAACCTCGTCTCTAGACCTCCCTCCCCCCAATCCACCCCTACCAAAAAAAGAAGAAATAAATAAATAAAACACGAAAAAGTCAAGTAACAAGCTCGGCCTCAACTTCTAACAAGATCAAAACCCAATTGGTCCAATTTGAATGTTTGCCACAGTTCCACATCAAAACACCGAATCTCATCTAATAATAAACTAAAACGAAACTTTTATTTAAGTAACGAAACCGGCGACTTCATCTTTGGCATTTTAAGAAAAGGTAAGCTATTGTTTTATTAATTAATTAGTACATAATTATATATCAAATTAGTAAAACCAATGGGAAACTAGTGTTGGGCAAATAGGTGAGACTATAAAAAACAAAGAATATATAAAAAATATATCCCAACTTTTACGAGTTCACCGAAGCTTGACATTTTTTTTTTTTATAGAAATATGTACGTTTTTTTTCTTTTTGGAATTACATTATTTGATTTTAATTAGAAATTAGCATAACTAATTGGCTAACCAGTTTAGTTTATTTTGTTCTAAAGTCCTTCATACAATGTGAATAAAATAAAAGTATAATAGAAATAATTCATTAAATTAAATAAAACTAGTCGAAAATTTGTCTTTTATTCAATTCAAGATATTCTTCTAAAAATAATTTCTATTATTAAATAAAGTTTTTTAAAATTATTTTCATTTATTGTTTTGTTAAACCTTTTTTTTCCTATGAAAATCCATTTTTTTTTTTTATCAAATGATATTAAAATTAGCATTTCAATTGATTTGTTTTAAAAGGTTTTGTCTTTTTATTCTATTAGATATAAAGGGAAAACTTATAACTTGGTTCAATTCAATGAAAACTTGGAATGACTTCTTTTTTAACAAATTCAGAAATATGATTTTTATTAAATCTTTCTTTTTTAAAGGAAAATGTAAACCTTTAACTGATTTTTATGGAGTCCTTTATAGTATTTGAAAACTTTTACAGAAACTGTAAGGACTTGAATAAAAAAGAAAGAAATAGAAGTTAAAAAATAAAAACAAATAAATAAAAAAAAGATTCTAAATTTATTACTAGCTACAACTAACTAACTATAAAAGAGTTGAGCTACTAATATATGTAAATTAGATATTTTATATAAATTATTATAAATTAGATTTTTTTATTATGGAATTTCCATCATCTTCTTTTTTAAGCGATTTCTAAAAAGTTTCCTCTTAGTTAGAAAAAATCATAATCAAAAGTTTTGTTAAATTTTATCATAAAATTTATTTGTTCTACAATATTTGTTAAATCTAATTAAAACAAATAAAAACTTATATCTTTTGTTTACTAATATAATAAAATAACATGTTTTAATGTTAATACAAATCGGAGCAAATAGAAAACTTGAAACTTTCTTTTAGATAAACTTTTTTTCTATCAAAAGTTTCATATATCAATTTCAGTTCTAAAAATTCTTAAACTTCTTTATATAATTTTCGTTTTAAACCAACAGAAAATTTTAGTAGCTTTTGACAGGCAAAATTCTAAATTTATGCAAAATATTTCTAATTATAAGGCAGATGATAATATTACCAAAAAATGAAATAGGAAAACAAATTAAAATTCTACCACACACTGTGACAGTATTTTGGTAATATTTTTAGCTAATGGCTATAACTTTTCTCACACATAATCAATCGTGGCTGTCACATAATCAGCATATAGGGGAAGATGCCTAAAGGGCAATATATATATGTACATACAAGATATCAATAATATTTAGACTTTGACCTATGTTTTGGCTTATTACTTAACCATTTCACATAAACATTTAAATATGTTTATCTTATAATTGAAAGTATTGAGAAAATTAAGAAATGTCGCATTAAAACGCAATCAAATTCACAATTTGCTAATAGCAAAACAGCAATAACATAAAGAGAGAAAGAGAGAGGGGAAAAGCCGATGAAATCAAATTGTTAATTTATAATTGATTATCGAAAATGTCAGAAAAAAAAAAAACACTTTCCTGCCCCGCAGCTCTAATAACGGTTTTGCCGAAATGTTTTAACCGTTTCAACTTGGCCAAAAGTGTCAAAAACATTAGCTTACCACTTACATACATACACAAATATATATACATATATATACAAGATATAGACATTCGATAGCTATATAATTTTTACATATTTCCAATGATCTTTGTTGAGAGCTTGCGGCAAATTAGAGAGCGGCAAACCACAAGCAAAAGTGCAGCAAATGAAGGCAAAAGTTAAAGTTTTAGATCAATGTAATAATAAGAAATTCAACAAAACCTTTAAGTCATCAATAATAGGAACATGGCAAGACGGGGGAGGTAAGAGGTATGGGGAATAGCAGCAACTTGTCTCTGTCTTCTCTTCCCCCTCTTACTCTCTCTCTCGCTCTCTCTCTACTTAAGCATGTTTGTCGTCGATTATTTTTTTTTTCTCCATTTTTACTGACATTGCAAAATGGCAAAGAAACATACAAAGACTTTGGAGGCTCTGAGAAGTGTCGTTCTCTTTCTGTCTCTCTCTCTCTCTCTCTCTTTCTCTGTCTCTCTCTTTCTATGGGGCAAACAGGAAATGAACCCGCATGCACTTTTTTAAGTACCCTTTCGTTCGAACTTACCGGCCAGATTGCAATGGGGTACTACAACATCAGAGAGTTCGAGTTTGGAGTATTTTGTTGCTGTTGTAGTTGTTATTTTTGCCATCTTATGTTACTTGTATTTAGTTTTTTTTTCTTCCTTTTTTTTTCTTTTAGCATACATAAATACCCTGCAGTTATATTTAGCTGTTTAGGGCATGTAGGAATTGTAAGAGTACTTATTTGCAAACTTTTATCTCGAGATCATTTGTGGTTAATTAATAAAAATTTGGTCTTTCGTGGTTGTTTTTATAATGAAATCCGATCTGTTCTATTTAGTTTTTGTCAATTTAATCTCTTAAGAAAATATTATATACAAAACTGATTTTTCTGTTGAGTTTATGTCAATTTAATCTAATTTTAATAATATTTTATTATATTGTTTTAATTTTATTTACCAAATTGATCTGTTTTGTTGGATTTTTGTCAGTTTAATCTTTAATTTGATTAGAAATTAAATTTTATATAGTTAAGCGATGTAAAGTTTAGTATAATACAAAAAACTTAATGAATTTAGAGAATTTTTTTAATGAGTTTTCGAGCTTTTCTATAAAACTTTTAAATTAAAAGTTAGAGTTCAATTAAATAAAAGGTAAACCAGAAATCAACAGTTTTTTTATTAACTAAGATAAGTAATCCTAGTTAAAATTGATCTATTTAACTAGGATTACTTATCTTAGTTAATAAAAAACTGTATTTAGTATTTTTTTTCATTTTTTAAACTTAACTGTATTAAATTAGAATAAAATCTCATTTTGTTTTATAAAATGGAACCAGAGAAGTTTTAGTAGTTTCATAAAATCTTATATATAAACAATATATTTCTATTCCGGCTAATCAAAAGGACTTATATTTAGATACTTAAAGTTTTACTTAAATAATTCTCGCATTAAAAAATTTGACATTAGTTATAGAAAAAACTACTTGGTAACAAGGAAGTCGATCCGCTCTTTTCATTTAGCATAGTCACTTGTTTTGCTTTGTTTTATTTTTGTTGTTTCTGTTTTTGTTTGGTTTTTTTTTTTCCTTGCTTTTTTGGTTTATGCTCATGTGCATTTCATTTGCCCATGTCAACTGAGTGAAGTTGTTGTGGTTGTAGTTGTGTGTGATAAACCACCAACTAGCCAAGCGGCCAACCTGTTCACAGTCAACCAGCAGACAAATGAGTCAGCTGTAAATTTGTTTTTTATTTTTTTTTTGCATCCATAAGATACTTATTCTAGCATTTTATTCTACTTAAGTGGAAAAGGAAGAGAATTCTCAACCCCTAGATAATGTCTCAGATTACAAAAGGGATATATGTATGTATGCAAGTATGTAAAGTGTATGTCCCTTTAATTATGTGGGTTTTCCTTAGTTTCCTTTGCTTGTGGGAGGTCGTATGGAATCTTAATATTTTCGATAAGAGAAGAGAATCATAAAGCAAAGATTTCCTCACTTTATTGTACCTGTGACTAGTTACCCACTTAATGATTTTGCTTCCCCTTCCCACATATATTATACTACACATTGGACCCATTGGCGTGACTAAGCCATTCGCCATGCCAAAGTGAGTTTTCAAAACGAAAAAAATTAAAAAAAAAAAACGAACAAGATTTGAAACAAATTTAGTTTTCTTTGCACTTGCCACCAGCTGCTGCTGCTAGTCAAAATGTTTGCCACTTGTTAACGAGCCAAGCGAGTCTACTTTACTATAACTTTATATTTGTAGTAACTATAAAGGCAAAGCTGACTTTTCATTTTGCACCACCATCAAAAGCATTTTTATGGTTTCAACATTATACAAAAAACAAAAAAAAAAAAACGAATTTGTGCTGCAAACTTCAAACATTAAAGAAAAAAACCAAAAAAAAAAAGATAATTGAAAAAGCATGAAGAGATGATATGCTTGCCTCTACCAAGTCGTTGTCCAAGTAGTCCAAAATTGTTGTTGGAGTCGCTGTTTTGTATTAAAGTTAAAGACTGTCTCGCACTAAATCCCAATTGTAACGCAACCATTAATCACGGCCAGAGAGATGATAGATATATATACATATATATGTACTATACATGGCAAAGAGAGAAACAATAAAAATGCTTAAATACAGGAGGCAAGCAAAAAGCAAAATTTCTTGCAAAAGCTATTGAAAACATCAAATTTCTGAATAATGTACATAAAGTATAGGTATATAACTATCATCAGAGGCGCATCGAGGGGGATGATAATTGCATATATGCAAATGTATATATATCATTTGGTTTCTGTATTGTCGAAATCTTTCAAGTACGTTCTATTAAATCATTTACCAATGAATTAATGTTTAGTAAGTTAACACTTTCATTTATTTAACTACATATACAAAAGTGACTATACAAAACCTAAAGATTTGAGAAGGCTTAGAAGATTTATGTGGAAAACTTTGAGTGGAAAATATTCTAAGACTATTTCTATAAAAATAACTTAGAATTAAACACGGTAAGAATGTTTATCGTGTTGATCTGTGAACTTCTTTATGAATGTTTAAATGTCATTAAGTTTTCATTAAGTTTGTTTAGTATTTATGGTTAAGAATAATATCTCTTAGAGTCCTAAATTTACGTATCTAAATTTTTAAATATTTTATATATTGTGCATTTATTTTAATAGATGATATAAATCTATAGTAGAATCCAAAGTTTGATGGAGAGAACTTTGAAAATATTTTATTATTTTTAATATGTGTAATAATAATAATAATAATAATAATAATAATAATAATAATAATAATAATAATAATAATAATAATAATAATAATAATAATAATAATAATAATAATAATAATAATAATAATAATAATGTGTAATGAAAGTGTATAGTAGAATTCTAATTTTACATCCAAAATTTTGAAATATTTTATATATTATTCATTTATTTTAACAAATGATATAAATCTATAGAAGAATACAAATTTGATGGATTGAATATTGAAAATATTTCATAATTTTTAATATACATGTACGCAATGGAAGTGTATAGTAGAATTTTAATTTAACATACCGAAATTTTGAAATATTTCATTATTTTCATTAAATTTTTCTAGGTAATAATATACTAGAACTTTTATTTTACGAATTTTTCTATTATTTTATAAAGGAAATCCATAGTAGAATTCTAATTTTACACATTTCGACTAACCAAACTTACGTTTCAATAGATTTAGAACAAGTTTTCTAAATTTATTTCTAACTTTTAAATAGTTTCAATAGAACACACTCACCTTAAACTTTAAAAGATGGAGCTGTCAAAAGCAAATATCTTACATTAACAGAATTGTTTAATGGAAATTCTTTAATCATAGTCGATTCCTTGCCTTATGTCAATTCCGTTTCCTATGATTTGAATTCCTAGTTTTATTTGGTTTTGGTTTAGTTGAAATTATGCTGTATTATCTTAATACATTCAAATCTATGGCTATTAAGAGCCATATCTATAAAGCAGATTCTCCCAACTTTGTTAATTCTATACATAAATATGTAACAGCTCTCAACTTTATATAGTTCTCGATCAAATAAAATAAGTTTTATAGATAAAAAGCTAAAAATTGTTGACTGTTGTTGAAAATAGTTCCAAATAGAAATTGAATGACTTACAAAACCTTAATTTGAATCAAAGTCACTTAAACCAAAGACATCTGATTTGTATCCCCTTCCTAACTACGCCACTGTGCAGATAGATTTGTTCATTTTATGCCCACACAAAAACACAATTTTTGGGTGCGTTTCTCTATTTGCGTTATTTTACTTAATTTGCAACAGATTTTGGCATTCAGTTAGAAACAAAGTATGTCCTGATATATAAGTAAGTTTGCAGAAAACTCTTGACAATTATTTTAATCAAAATTTTACGATATGTATTATTTAGAATCCTGTTGCTATTGTGTTAAACTACGAACTGGTTGCATTGTCTTGGGTATTTGCTGGATTTTTGAATGCCTCCTTAGATCTGTCGCATCGATACATATAGGTATGCTTGATTTTGATTTATTGACAAATAATATATATAGTAATATTTGTTTGATCAATTTAGATGCAACCGCCAATATTGTTTTACGTATAGTCGGATATTTGAATTTTGTTAATTTATTTGGTTGCATTGTGGGTACAGTTGGTACTTTGCAACGTAAACCTTGGCCAATTTTAATCTGGCTTATTGTATTTGGTGTTACCAATTTAATATTTATATTAGCTTATTGTCTTGCCCTGTTTAAAGTACCAAATTTTGTTGAATTCTGCGGTTTTGTAATATGTTCTTCGCCTAGAGCACTTTTTGGGTCGTTTATATATGCATGTAAGTGAACTTATTTAAGTAAACTAAAATAATATAAATAATTTAATCAAAAAATATTATTATTTGCAGCTTTTGTAGCATATACAATGGTGGTAATAATATCATATCATAAGCATCTAAAATTCCAAATAGCCAACAATCGACGTTCAAGTAGTTTATGAAGAAAATTCTTATTGTCAACCGATCGTATGCATAACAGTTATAAAGCACACACACACACTCGCAAATAATTAATGTGAATAATTGTAAAAAACATCGAAAATGTATAAAAAGTATTTCATATTCACACCATTAACAATTTTATCAAGTTGCAATGCACGCAATTCGAATCAATTGCCACATTGACATACATGCCTCCTCTATACGTACGTATATGGATATATAAATTATACACTCGGAGAAAATTTTGGGAAAAAATGCTAGTGAATTCGTTAACAGTCAGTGGATAAGGGCAATCTATTAACGAGGTGCAAATACCCAAGATATTCTTTCTGGAAAAGAAGCTGCCAACAGTTTGTTCTTAAGCTGAATAAGTTTTGTTTTTGAGATACATCTCAGAACTTCTTGGCTAAGAAGTTAAGATCAATTGCTTTTTGGAATACAATGTAAACACTGAAATACAGTTTATACTCATATTCGTAAGGTGTTTCTGGCAAATAGTCTTCCTTGATCTTTTCCTTTCTCAAAAACCGAAAAACTTAGTAAAGTTTTAAATTTTATAATCAGCATATTAAATACTAATCCTTGTTATACATTGTGGTTGACAACCGAAAGTAAAGTAGAGAAAACTAAGCAGTCAAGAAAGGCTGTCGATCTTTGGATCTTTCTGGATAACAACAATGTTAAAACCAGTTGAGAATTATAAGCAAAACACTTGAACCAATGCAACTAAGTGCCGCTAAATAAATTTTCCCATAGTTTCTCTGTAATAGAGTTAATCAAATGAAAGAATTTAAATACCAAGCCTCTTAAGAAAACGATAGTCAAGCATTAGACTGGCTATATACCCCTCAATTTTGCTCAGTGTATATTAGAACGATGACGAGACATAAAAAAGACCTTCACGGTAGCAAACAGCAAAACTGTAGCCAAGAAGACTTCAAGTGACGATGATGACGATGAGACGACAATAGTAATACATGTATGTACATTCTCTAGGAGCTGTAAGCAAGTGTGGTAGTTGAGTGCGGGGGGGTGGTATTTAATGTATAGTGTGTGGGGATGAGAAGGCATAACAATTGCACGTGCCATGCATGTCAAATTACAAAATAACGAAAAATGTTAAAGAACAAAACAAAACAAAAACAACAAAAAAAAAGAGACGTAATTAAATTTGCAATTGACAGTTGTAAGTAGAAAGCAACAGGTTCTGTACAGTGTTGTAAAGTGACCATTTGTTAACGGTCTTCTCTTTGGATTCTTTCGTTCGTTTGTGTAGTTTGTGCATAATTACAAGGTTTCTTTTTGCTTTTTATAATAATCAAATATTCAATCGACACAATAGCATATATTTTGTTGACCTCTATTTGTCTGTCTGTCTGTTTGTCTTCTTTCTTTCTTTTATTTAAACCATTTTTTGACTGCTTTAGTTTTATTTAGGTTAAAGCTGTAGATGACTTTCATTAGACGGAAGGGAGAAAAACATCTTTTGCCCTCTAATACTGACCATGTCCGGCTTTATGTCCGCCTTTTGATAAAAAAAAAAACAGCTGAAATTGTTCATTGCGTGTAATTTCACTTTTTTGTTTTTGCTGTTGTTTTATGTTTTTTTTTTTATTTTTTTGCAGTTTTGTAAAGTTAACAAAAGGTTAAAACGATTAGGCCCCCTAATGTTGGCCAATCATTTTATGCTTTTTCTTCCACAATTTGCCAGTTATTAACGCAACTCTTTTTGGGTCAAAGACATCAAAAGTACAGTTCTTACTTATTTGTATGTTGATTATAAAGTGTTTTATATAGCTTAAGCGATAATGCTTTTATATACAAAAACAATTTCAAGTATTAATCTTGGTTCTCTTTGACAGCATCCGGACCCCACCCACAATCAAGAAAACAAAAGATCGTATTAATCTCTCTCCTATATAGTATATATATATATATAAACCATATAAAGCTGATACGAGCATTACTTAGTTAGGAATGTTCAGTAGCCATTTGGCAAATTTCACGCTCCGCTTGTAAAATTCATTAAACAACAAATATAATAAAAAGTTAGCCTATTAGAAAGACTATATGTATACCCTGAAAGTGTTAGATATTATATATAGAACTAGCTGCCCTCTAGATTGTCTTTTATTTCGATATTTTACGGGGCTATAGTTGAAGGTGTTGTACTTGGTTTCGTTTCCTAGATCTTCCTTTTTTGAATACTTTTTTTTTTACAAATGTTTTTCTTGAAGCAAAATTATTATACTGCTTAAAACTTATTTACTTTCGGGTGTTTATTATAAACTCACGATCTGCCAATAAGTTTGAGTATGGGATCAGTTAATAGTAGTTTTTGAGATCTTTATCAATCTATTATGAATATTCTAAAGTTCCATTTATTCCTATCATTTCCAAAGCAATATTTTTATAGATTTCATATCTAAGAGTACTCGTTCAAATAACAATCTGCATATACCCTTTTAGTCTTTGGCTTACAGGGTATTAAAAGTCACCGCCTTTGTTTTGTCGATTGCTCACGGATTTGATCATTACAACAATTAAATTCAATTCAATTTAATTCAATGAAAAATTGAATTTCATTTTCAGCATTTTTGCAAATTGTTGAAGCGTTCATGTTTAGCCTAGGCTTTTGTTTTTTTTTCTCTACTTTTTCCGATTTTCTGACCAGTTTATTGTTTTCTCCCCCATTTTTAAAGTAGTTTTGCCACATGTGAAAGGGCATCTGTATATATTTATAATGCAAATGAACAGATGCACCCAACTGTGTCCTTGAGGATTATCAAGAAATCTAAAGGCAAGAGAGAGAGTGAGTTCAAGTGAAGATCGAAAGACCAGCTAAAGAATGTATATACAAAATTTCTTAAAATAAAATTAAAATTGAGGCGAAATCCCTCACTGTAATATTAAACTATACCAACTAAAGACTTTTCTTAAATTAACTATAGATACGAAATACAACACAAACAATATTAAAGTGTCATTAAGCCTAGAACCTTTTCAAAGCCCTTGGCGTGGAGTTCACTGACTTTATATGTATAAATAAAGGGAAAGGTGAAAAATATATTGATGACACATGTCAGATAAGCAAACAAAATTGTGTCAGAGTGAATAAAGGAAAAACGAAAAGAATGCTAATTATGTTTACAGGTGGTGGCCCGCACTTCTCCATCTTTTCTTAATATTTTTATTCCCTAGTTCCTTCCCATCGATTTCTGGAGAACCCAACTTTTGTTTTGGTTTCCGCTTTCATGGCCCATTGACTTCTTCAATCTTTTGGTGGGTGAGGAGGGGAAAAGAATCGGTCTTATTAACTGAACCTGAATTTATAGATTCGACCATTTTTCAACAAGTTGTTTGGACTTGTTCCATTGTCCATTGATCAATCTGAAATGTTGATTATAGATGTGAAATATAAAAACCATTTTGATGGTTTCCCCCCCGTGAGGCGATCGTAAAAACTTTGTTGGTACCAGGTGAATGACTAACGGCTAAGATGACTAACTAAATTGTTAGCGAGGTATGTTTAAGAAGTTCTACAAAATCAAAAGAAAGAAACAACAATTAAAGAATAAAGATCTAAAACACAATTGGAGCATATTAACTGTGGCAAAAGAGAATCCACGTTTTTTTTTTTGTTTTTATAAAGTGAATATAAATTAACGCAACAATTAACAGAAACAAGTTTTCAAGTGGTAGACGTGGGTGGAGATGGGGGAGTAGAAAGGGGCAATATAATGGTATTGAATGATCTTTTGCATTGTACAATAATTTGCTGCCTGCCCCCCCGCTGTAGTAGCTGGAGAAGAAGATAAAGAGAGTTTCCGGCAAGAAAACAAAAAACACAAGTGAGGCTATCCAAAACGCAACCAAGCGAACCTCACAGAGCTTCTCTGCCATTCTTATGAATAACAAAAAGAGAAGGAGTAAAGTAGACAGAGAGAGGGAGAGAGCTCGAAAGATAGAGTGTAGGAAAATGTTAATTTTATGCCAACGGCTCTCCAATGAACGACTTCAATTTTTCATTTCATTTCTTTTTATAAATCAAATCTTAAAAGTGTTGGTGAAGCAACAAGAAAGATAGAGAGAAAGAAAGAAGGGGGAGAAAGAAAGGGAACTGAGCTTCACAGACTCTCCGATAAGAAGTCAAATAGTCAATAGGTATTGTTTGTTCAAGATTATGTCTTGAGGAAGTCGGAATCTAAATTTAATATGCATCAAAGCAACAACAAATTAATGGTAAATAACCTTTGGTCTGTAGTTTATAATATTTATCAGTCATATGGCTATATCTTTTCCTAGTAGCTACAAATAGTTGGTTCAAATATTCATATTGTTTCGAATGGGTATATAATAAGGCATAGAACGAGTTAATCATATTAACGTAACTCTATTTGGGTCAAAGACATCTAAAGTAAAGTTTTAACTTATTTGTATGCTGATTATAAAGTATTTTTTTCATATGTATATAGCTTAGTAGATAATACTTTTTACACATAAACAATATATAGTATTCATCTTGGGTTTCTTTTACACCATCTGGACTATATAGTATAGATATATACATGCCATATAAAAGTGACACGAGCATTACTTAGTTAGGAACCTTTAGTAGGCATTTGGAAAATTTCAACATTCACTAGTGAAATTCATTAAACAACAAACACAATAACGTTAGTTAGTTAGTTTATCAGAAATCGAAAGCTATAGCTACTAAGGCTTTTCGCTGATTCTTTGTCTACTTTTTAAATTAATTTAATTGTTTAATTTCTTAATTATTTCTTAATTCTTAGTTTAACTTATTTTTCAACTGAAGTTAACCTTTTAGAAACCGCAAATATATATAATACCATAAGATATATGAGTCAACCAATCTTTATTTCTTTGTTTAACCCATAAATGGATCTCTTCATAAAAAAACTTTTTAAAGCAAAGTTTAGTAATTCGTAAATCAGAGATTTGAAGGTCGAACTAAAACAAGTTAAGTCCAGTTTTAATTCAAGATATCCTTGATGGATCTTTAACTCACTTAAGTTATAAAAATAACTTTTAGAACTAATTTTTCACTAAAGTTCATCCTAGATCATCACTTGATTTCATAGTCTTTCTTTCGAAAGATAAGAAATATGGTTTAAGCCATGATTATATCTTCTAGTTTCCCTTTAACAATTGTTTCCTAAAATGTACCTTACAAATATTTTCAGTTAATTAGAACTATAAAAGTTTTTGTTTGTAAGAAAGTAGAAATACCGGAAATAAATTAAATATTATAAGTCTTGATTAAGTCTTACTTTAAGTAGAGAAACTTCTTCTGATTTGATAATTATAAGTTTCAATAATTTGTGAATAAAATAAAATTCATAAAAAATAAGCTTTTAATCACTTTTTAATGATTAGAATAAATCTTGAAGGTAATAGAAACCAAAGCCAAGTCCCTGGTGAAGATTTGCTTAATTTTTCCTAATAAATAAGCAGAATTAAGTACAAGTTGGACGAAATTAAAGCACGTATGATATATATATATATATATAGTGTGTGTACATTCACAGATACTTTATAAGTAGGTAAATTATTATTATAGTTATTACCAAGTATGTTGGCTTTTGTTGCGGCTTTCTGGCTCTGACTCTGAGTCTCGGTCTGACATCAGACTCTAAGATAGGCGTCACATTTGTTGCCTCTTTTTTAGTTCAGTTTGTGGGTTTTTCCTCTCGATGTGGTCTTGTGGTTTTCAGTTTTTCGGTTTTTACTTTTATTTCATTTATTTGTTTTCTGTTTTCGTTTCGGTTTCTGCTGTATGTCAGTTGTGGTCTGTTTTTGGCATTGAAGTGTTGCATTACCAACAGCCAAACCGATTCTTCATTCACATTATATTTAAGCGACAAATCTGTATATATATATATATATATATATGTACTTTTTCTTGTCTGGTGACCCAAGGTTCAGTGACCTTATGTTTGGCCAACAGACACAGATATACTTATATATAGTTAGACTTTTGGACTGACCTATAAATGTCGGCAAAAACAAATTTTTAGCATGAAATAAAAGAAGCTGGCACCAAGAAACTCATTTATTCCAATACATATATATATATATAGTCTTATATATATTTATGACTCTGTAAAATCTTTTTTTCTTCTTTTTTGTGTATTTTTATGTCTTTCCTTTCGTTTGGTAAATTTGTCAGGCGGCAGAAAACATTTTTATATCCTGTAGAAAAAAGGTAAAGGGGTATATTAGGGTTGGTATAATATAGGGAATAGGAAAAACAGGAAGTAGTCAGCTATAATAACTTTAATTGACTTTCTGTCTTTCTGTTCTTCTATAAACACTTGCATATGATAGACACTTAGACATGAAATCATTAAAATTTCCAAGGTAAACTCATTTCCTAGTTAGTGATGTTACGATTATGTCACTCTTTGGTAATTTGTTTATAACAAAAATATGTTTTTTTTATAAAATTGTTTATTAAATTGTCGAAAAAAGAAAAATAAACTAATATATATAGACTGAAAAATCCTGATACATAAAATGTTATCGTACTTTGAACTAAAATTAAGGGCAGCAATGTTTAGAGCGAAAATTGCATCGAAATTTACTTCTCTAATTTGTACTTGTATATCTCAAGGTTTTTAAAAACTGAAAGAAAACAATTGGCACATGTTCATAAGTTAAATTTTTAAAATAATCCAAAAAAAAAAAAAAAAACCCTATTCTGAGGTTATGAAGAAAGAATAATTATTTCAATAGCCTTTAAAATATTTTTTCGCCAAATTCATTGACCATTTCAAATCCTTATTCACAAATCTAAGTTAATGCAACTGTGGACCACTAAAAGGCCTTCAACAAATTGAAATCTTTTTTTAGTAAAACAAACAAATTAACCACAAATTATTAACTACTTTCATTGAATTGGAATAGAATGAATTCTTGACCTAAACTTAATAAAAATATTAGTAAAAATTTTTTTGTAGTTCCCAATGTTTCAAAATATTATAATATAAATAAGTCCTCTAAGCTTGAATCTTTTTACTGAATTGTGGGACTTTCTTTTAGTGAAGTAAATAAAGTAAATAGTAAATATTCGATTATACGTAAAATATTTTGAAAAATTTGTATACATTAAAATATTGTGCCCAAATTTGATAAGAATTTTCTGAATTTTAATAAAAGGCATATCGGGTATGGGGGTTGTAAATTAATCATAAAATCTGCATACATATAACATATTTATACAAAGATAAGGCTATCGGTTGGAATTTATATAATTTTTGTTGAAATTTTTTCGTTTTCAGTTTCGTTTCAAAAGAAAAAAGTATAAAGAAAGAAATAATAAATTATTATTTATCTTATTAGATAAAAGTCAATTATAATTTTCATAAGTAAATATTTGTTTTTTAATTACTATAATTTTTTATAATTTCTAAAAATCAATGGCAATCTGTTCCAGATTGTTATCGAGATGTTTTTAAGATAACAATAAAAGCATCGTCATAACTTTATTTTTAGAAATTAGTAATTTTTGATATTCAATTTAGGTTGATAAGAAGAATAAAATTGCATTTTTGTAAATTTTCCAAAAGAAAAGGTATA
Organism: Drosophila neocordata; assembly: GCA_018903615.1. NCBI lineage: Eukaryota > Metazoa > Arthropoda > Insecta > Diptera > Drosophilidae > Drosophila > Drosophila neocordata. Next base: position 10,780,107 of record JAEIGI010000004.1, on the reverse strand, counting down.
ATTGAAAGAAATGGTCTACTTCTATATTATTTTTTTTATAACAAAACCCAATGGAAATTTGTTTTAAAATCAAATTTAGTTTATTAATGCCCTATATATCCACTTCTTTCTATTATACAGGGTATTCCCCTAGTCTAAACCTTCGCATTGATCTCTTTTTTGTGTTTGCGTGTTAAATGCACTTTACTTTTTTTTTTCTTTTGCCTCTTTTGTTGGCTTTTTTTCTCCACATCTTTCTCTCTCTCTCTCTCTTTTGCTGTCTTTAAAAGTAATATGAAATTTCCATTTTCCATTTTCATTTCCACTCTCCATTTCATTTGTTCACACTTTATTCTTAAATTTAAAATATTTACATTTACGAAAAGTAGAAACTAAAATTTAAATACGAAATTTCAATTAACTACTACAACCAAATGAAAAGTTTTAATGGCCTCAAATTAATAACAAAAAGCCACATAAATATATAGTAGAAAAAGAAAAAAAAAAAAACTTGTTTAGAATTCAAATTCTGGTCGATAAAAACAGATTTTCGTTAATTTATTCATGGTATTATTGTTGTTATTGTTGGGTTTTTTTAATTTACTGCATTGTTCAATGGAGCCAAACAAACTTTTACTTTTCTTTTCTCTCTTTTTATTTTTTCTCGTCTTTGCTTAAAGAAAAGAAATGTTTTCTCCCCTTATACTCATCTTTAACTTCCTCACCCACTCTTTCAGATGCAATTAATCTTCAGCTGGGGCAGCCAATTAGATAACCATAAGGTTTAAACCGCAGATACATTAAGTATCTCTCTCTGTGTCTTTGTATGTATTTGTATTTGTGTTACGGTCCCTATGTATCTCAATCTGTATCTGTACCTGTGTGGGCAGTGAAAGTTCGTTCGTTTACAGTTCGTTCTAAGCCACTGGGCCATCAGTCGACTGAAGATCATAATGATGATGATCACAATGATATCGGGAATTTGCATATTTTATGAGCATTTCACCAACAACAACTGCAGTGGTGCATTTTATATATAAAAATCAGTTCGAAAGATTTGCATTTTCCAATTTTCCTGGAATTTTTAAAATATTATTTTAAATTTTTCAATTAAAGTTTCTTTTGCTTCGAATCTAGTTTGTTTTTTAAGAGTCATTGAACTTTTACCTAAATAAAATATCTAAAATATTTGCAATTCGGTCATCTTCTATTTTATATCTAAGCCTCATTTGCGCCCTATTTACCAAGTGACAAAGAGCAAAATTGACAGTAAATCTTGATTATCCCAGGATACAAACACATTACGTAAGGCTAAAAAACATTATACATTCCAATAACAACTACGGTAGAAGAAAATATTGTACATTATACCGAAGTTTGACTACTCTTACCAAGTGCTTAAAACAAAGAGTTTAATTAGAGTAATACTATGGTTTTATGTTTATATGTTTGATATATATGTGATCTCTTCTTGGTTATATACTGATAATTATCGAAATATATATATATGATCCCTTCTTGTTTATATACTGATTATCATCGATATGATCTCTGCTATTAATAACTATGACTTCTAAATAAATCTATATAATTCTTATATATAACTATAATTCTTACTTATAGAAATCTTAGTTTACATATTTAAAGATCAAATATATATTTACTATATTATTCATATCATATTTGGCGTTACGTCTTTCTAAAATAAAATACTTCCTCTTTAAATAAGATTTACGAAAGTTTCCATATATCTTTATTCTATATATAGATAACTTATTCCTGTTTCACTATTACTAGATTCTAGATATCGGTAACTGATTCCTGTTTTACTCTTACTTCATATTATTAGATAAAAGTTATTCATCTAATCATCATCACTGTTCCTAAGCTTAGAAAAGAATCCATTCTGAGTGGTTCCGATTTGTATTCACATATAATACACCAAAATCAGGAAACACTCACTAAGAGATAGTTCCTGAATATATCACCTCATCAGTAATAAAATGGAAAGGTCTTCCTTTAAATAAATTTGCAAATTTCGTACCCCAAATGTATGTATATATATCCTTTATTTAGCAAGGGTATAGAAATATGCAAAAACTTCATTTTGTCAGGTATAGGGAAAAACTATGCCAAGCCTTTTTCGCCCTAAAGAATTTTTACATTGGGTTAGGCCTGGCCTGTTAGTCGCTGTTGTTGTTATTATTGTTGAGTTGCCGATGGCATTGCCTTTGCCTTTGGCTTAAAATTTGCATATTTATCAGTTATATCGCTGGCATATCATGCGGTCTATTGAGAGTTTTATACGCCCATTAGGTTGGGAGATTCATGTGCGTGTTCTCAGTTGATTTGCATAAAAATGGTAGCGTAAAAAATGTCAATGCCTAAGCCAGCCGGCTTGCCACCATCATCATATTCCCTCTAACTCAACTCTTCAACAAAATATCAGAAAAACATGAATTTGTATATATATATATATTTATACGAATATTTCAAAGCATTCATTAAGAATTCTTTGGAATAGCCTTTCAATAAGCACTTAACTTCAATTACATCATCTTCTGTTTTATTTCAGAAAACCACAAAAACAAACAACAAAAATTATAATTAAACCATGTAACGACAGTCTAAAGCATTCGACCATCAAACAAACTTTGATCGGGCTATATTTATTTATATATATGCCTTGCACAACAACAAAAAAAGAGTGGAAAATCTAATTTCAAAAGCAAAAAACAGAAATTCAAAATCAGGTAAGTTGAGAAATATTCTTAAAGAATTTGTTTAAAGATTAGCAGACATTTCTTTGATTTATACGAGTGTTGAAATTGATATTTAAAAACTTTTGAAATTCTCAAAAAACAAACATTTTGCACCTTTGACATTTATATATATATTTTTATGAATGAAAAGTGGATCAAATAGTGAATACATTCACCAGCAAGATTTACTTCAATGATGCCGCTCCCTAAATTTAGTGACTGAAATTCAATTGCTTAGTTTAAATCGCTTCATTTGATTAAAAAAATTGCTAAAAATATTGTGAATAAGGAGATTGTGTTTTGGATTTTGATTATAGGTTGATTAATAGATTGAATATATATGTCTGGTATATTAGTTATATGTATGGAATATAAAGAATCAGAAGATTTCTGTTTGTTAGAGGCTATGTACAGCTATATAATTTAGATCTAAATGCCTTTGAAGCTTTTAAAGTTTAACTATCGTTATAAAATTAGGTATTACTCATAAGATTTAATGATAGTGTTTAAAATATAGATTATGAATTCCATTAGATCTAATAAAAACTTATGACAGCCTTTAAAATTGTGTATTCTAATGTATTTCACATTAATTTACAATAATTCAAAATGTATTTAACATTAGTCTGTTTTCCCAATAACATTTTACTTTAAAACAACTAGATAATAGTGATCTATTTATTAACTAGATAACAATGATCCTATCATTAGATATATATGACTCTACGAATGAATCATTTTGCCTCTAAAGATTTCAACAATGATTTTTCAAACCTTGGGAATATTTTACACAATATTTCAACAATTTATACTTTAGTTTATTTTATGCACTACAAGCAAACTTAACCATATATTTTATAGTGTTTCAAGGTTTAAGTCTTAAATTCATCAGCTGATTGAACAGCTGTTTTTCTAATATTGATCAGCCCTCAATTGTGTCTGCTGAATGTTTCCACTTTTTGTTACCACTAAATTTGTACGAGTATCTCTTCCATTGCGTTGCATTAAAATAAATTTATGTTTATGTGTCAGGTTCTGCGGATTTGCTTTTCCACAAAATTTTTGCAGTACAAAGATTACACGTGCCAAAGTATGAAAATAAGTTTATATGTGTAAGTATATATACAGATATATATATATATACTTTTGTTTGCCATATAGCGTCTTGGTTTGACTGACTCTCTGACTCTGTTGTTATGGTAATGTGAGTTGCTTTGTTTGGGCTTTTAATTCTTATTACAATAAGAGTTTCTTTTCTTTTTATTGTTCGTCGAGGGAATTTGCTTAATTTGGAAGGGAGTTGAATTGAAACGACCTTGAATTAAACAAAAAATAAAAGAAATAAAAATATGTTACCAAGATTGCGGCATGAAAAAGTATTTGTTAAGTTGAAACGCTTTAGGGATGTTGCAATTCAATACAAAATTCATTTCAATTTTTATCCATAACTCATCTTCTCTCATAAAGCAGCACTTAACGACTTAAGAAAGGGTTTGTGCCATGTCAAAATTAACTACAGTTTGGCAAAACTTTTGAATGCTGCCAAAGAGTTTTGTCCTTCTTGTGCCATGTTTTTCTGCTAAATGGGATTTATATATACATATATATAAATTTTTTTCCTTTCCTTATTGCCTTATTTGGTTATTCGGATAATGCCTTTTGGACAAACTCGTTGACTAGGTCAGCGTCTGTATGCGTGTTTTCACTTTTCATATTGTGAATGAGTGAGAGGGAATACGACTGCGCATTGAAAAGAGAGAGCAAATGAATATGAGAGTGTGAGAAAGGTCCTTGGCAACATGCCGCAGGCCTTTAACCTTAACTCGTGTTGAGAACTCAATTGAATAAATGATCAAATATTGAAAGAAATTACCTGCTATATATATGCAAAAAAAAGGTATATTTACTATATAAAAATGTGATTTCTTTTAATTTGCTTGGGTTAAGGAAAAGGTAGATAAGGTAAGGTAGATACCTAGGTAGATAAGTTTGTTTTGCAATGGGTTTAAGGTTTAAGGGTTCAACATTTTTATAAGGGATATATAGATATCTATATAAATGGTATAATATATCAGTTGAATGGTTTTTTTTTAAATTTTGGTCACAAACTAATATTTTATATTTATATTCTTATCAGAAGTCTTATTAAAAAGATACTTTTCAATTATTTAGTTCGTTTCATGATATCATACATACATATGTATCTATAAATATAAATCGAAAACAAAAAGGATCGCTTGACTAATTATGATATCATGTATCATCATGTTATGATATCATACATATGTATACATATGTTTATTAATAATGGAGTTGCTTAATAAATTGCTTAAGTACATCGTTTTCCTCTGTGGTTTTATAAATCCTAACAGTAAGATTTTAGGGTTATAAAATGGGTTTTACCATTTAAAACTTTATAACTCTTTTACTTTTCTTTACTAGAAGTTTTTATCTTCTACAAAGCTTAAAAAGTTAAATCGGTAAAAGAGTCTGAACAACCGTTAAATATGTTTATGAAGCTTAAGCAATGGCTTAGAATTCTTTTAAATTATGTGAACAATTTCATTTAGAGCTGTTTATTTTGAGTTTTTTAAATTATATGGCTTAGACTCACAAACGTTAAGAAATTATCATAGCAATAGCTTTTAGTTGAGCTTAAGAAAACACTTTTAAGACAATAATAACAGTAGAATGTTGCTAGCAACATTAAAGCAGATACAAAAGACAATAGGCAAAAGGAGGAGAAATGGAGAGAGCGAGAGAGAAAGAGAGCGAATTGAGTCGCAGTTGCGCTCCTTGACCTTGGACACACTCCCATATACAAACAGAGATGTACACCCACATACACATCTATACATACAGGCATATGTATATAAGTATAAATGTTGCTTGGTGTCACTCGCATTCCGCAACATATGCGATGCTGTCCCCGATGCTTTTGCCGATGCTGGACTCCATTTTCAGTTCTCGTTCACTTTGCTGTCAGCCACAAGTTGTGGTTGCGTTTCGCGGAATAAACACTCAAAAACATTCTTCATCTGGTTTTCTTTTTATTCTTCCTTTCTTTTTTTTTTTGCGTTTCGTTGTGCTTAAACAAATGTAAAACACATTGCATAAAAAAAGAAAAGAAAAGATATATAGTATTCATGAACAGCAACAACTATAACGCTGACAACAACAACATCGACGACGGCGACGATCCCCCGCAATGTGTGCATCTGTCTTTCGATGGGGAATTGTCTGGTTCGAGGTATGTCTGTTTGTATATATATATATATACATTTATTGTCGTATCTGAAATAGGTTTATGAACTTAATTATCGTGACTCAAAATGAAACAAACATCAGAAGTAACAACAGCAGGCAGTAGCAGCAACATCAGCAAAAATTGTTTGAAATTTATTTCTGAATCAGCAGAAACTGCGTCATCATCATCATCATCAACAGCAGCATCATCCTCCTCATCATCATCATCATCATCATCATCTTAATGGCGCCGCTGCCGCTTATCATTCTATATATTTTTATTGATTTTCGCCTTATGTGCCCCTAGTTTTGATTGATAAGATGAAACGATGCATGGAAGGGCTATGTCAACAAGGCCATGGGATTTGTTTAGGCACACAATGACAGCATTTTTCCTAGGTCAATCAGTGTATTCCATTTGGAGTATCTCGCCTTGTCGCCTTGCATATGTACTTAGTTTTGTTAAATGTATTGGAATTTTTCTTATTTCCTTCATGATTTTATATATTTGTTTAGTTGTTGCCGCTTCTTATCAGCAGCAAATTGTCACAACGCATTTCTATTTGTCATAAAAACCTTGTCTCACATTTTATATAAGTGTTTGAATTCAATATCTTTACATAATTTGCCATATCTTTAGTATTTAAGACCCCACCCAAAACTACATATTTGCACTCAAATGCGAAAGCGGCTTGTGTAAATCCATTTGGCGTACATTTGTATGACTATATTATAGAAAATGAGAAACTTTTAAGCCAAAATAAACATCAAAAACTTGATATAGACACTTGGAGAATAATAAGAGTGAACACAAAATAAAAACTAAATGACTAATACACATTAATAATGTTTGAATTTAATATAAATTCTCTTAACTGCCTCTTTTTAACTTTAAAATTCTTTTTAAATAGATACTATAAAATGTACTTTGCTAAAAAATGGTCTAATTAGTTTAAAACTTACCCCAAACTTTTTTTGAACCTTTTTTCTTTCCTCTTTTTTATTAAAATGTTAAAGGAATGTTTTCTTTCTAAACCAATAACTCGCCAATAAAAATAAAACTTATAAAAAGTATCTTCAAAGTAATCAGAGGGCAATGAATCGTACACATTAGCATATTTAAAACTTGAAACAACCCCTTAAGAAATGTCAAACGTGTACCAGTTGGGAATTATAAATGCAATTTGAGACAAATATCAACAAATTTCTTATTTACTCTATTTTCTTAAATTACTTTTCTGTTTTCGGGTAGAACAATATATTTTTAATCGAGTTCTTGTTAAAAATGAGTTTTTATAAGTTCTAACAAAAGTTCTGCTAACCAGTTGGGAATTATAAATGCAATTGTCTGTTGAGTTCTTAACTAGTCAAATGCATGCAAAATATATTTACTCTACATAAATTAAGTATAAAAATAAACATATTTACAATTTGGTTTACTTACACTATAAAAATGTTAAACAACCAATTTAAATATCTTAAATGAGTATTTTTCCCAAATTTTAGATTATTACATTATTACTGACACACAAATTTTTATTGCAATTGTATTTTATGGGTTCCTTTTTTTTCAAGTGTATTTCATAAGAGTTTGTTAAATTTCAAGTCTATAATTTTCCGACCTTCAAAAATTTTGCCTTTGCTTTTTTCGTTTGTGTTCAATTCCAAAACATTTTCATATTCAAAAACTAACAAATTCCAATTGCTGCCCTCAATTTGATGTTTACATTTCAGAAATTATCCACTAACAAAAATGTCTATTTTGTAGTCATATTTATAAAGTGTTGGTCATTAAAATTAATGGCCAAAAATGCCAGAAGAAACTACATAAGATCCAAGATTCAAGATCCATTCAACAGTTGTCGGTTTCAATAGTTTTGTAGTGCTGTAACTTTGCCCAGTTCGTTGAGATGAGCATGCACTTTTTTTTTTTGTATTTTTTCATTTTCCGGTCAGGGGCACTTTCCTTTTCAATTTGTGTGTTGTTTGTTGTTGCCATTTTTTCTGCTCATTATGCCATTTTAGTCATGTTAGTTAGTTTGCCATTGAGATGTGGCTAAAAAGAAAAATAAAAAAGACTGCACTGCCAGGGGCAAAGTGTGGGGATAAATGTGTTTATTTAGAGAACATCTTGTTGTTTGGTGTTTTTCTTAAAACTGGTAATACTTCCTGAGCCTTTGTTTGTCTCATGTATATAGCGACACTTGATAATTAAGTTGGCAATGCAAATTTTGCATATAATTATGATTTCTTGTCTACGTTGTTGATGTTGTTGGTCTTGATGTTGTTCATGTTGTTTATTGTCTGCTGTTTGTTGTTGCACTCATCTGCGAAATGCAACTGAAAGTCAAAGTTAATTTCTTAGATTTTCACGCAAAGATATGAACAGAAGATGGTCTACGTAAAAACAAGTCTATATATATATATATATCTACCTTTCATACGCCTCTTGTCCCTGCTTTTATGTTAGTAAGTTAGTTATAGCCACGTCATGTTGTTGGGGCAAGTGTTAGATATGCTGTTCATATCTCTAGAAATGCATCTTCTACTGCGTCTCGGCGCGTTGGTAACAAGTAAAGCGTGTGACTTTAATACCCATTGCTTGTGGAAATAAGAAAGGGGTCTATACCTATCCTGTAAACTAAGTTATACGGCGTATAACTTTTTTCATAACTTTTGAAGTGAAGATTGGTTCTAATTATTTTACTGACTCTAAGTAATGATGGTAAAGCCAAATAGCTTTAGAAATGGTTCGAAAATTTATGTAATAATCTATAGTCTTGAACAATAAGCATTTGCCAAGGCTAATTTGCTCTGCTTATTTGCTTTGATTTTAAAAGTAATATAGATTTTAGGCAAATTATTTTGAAACAACGATGATTAAAAATAAATGTTTTTAGTAAAGTATTCAAAAATTCATTTTAAATTGTTTAAAATATGGTAGACGGAAAGCATGTATAATATATCCTTCAACATAACATCTAGTGAATACTTTTTATTAGCAAGTAAAATATGACATAAATCTAAGACAAATTGAAGTCTGAAACTCTCTAAAACTATTGAAAATGTATTCGTTATTTTCTTTTCTTATATTATTTAGTTACGTTTACCGCGCCTCACGCTTCTTATCTCATATAGACCAACATAACTAACCCACTCAATAAGTACCAAAGATAAAGTGACTACAAAAAAGTTTAAAAAATCATTGCCTGCTTTTAGGCTGGTCTCTAACTTTTTCCATTGTAGAAAAAAGCAAGAAGAGCGTCAGTTCACATTTTTATTTATGTGACAATATGAATTTTGCCTTGACATTCCCACAAGTTCAATGCCAAACAACAATAATTTCAGATCTAAATTGGCATCCTACATGCCACTATAACCCCTTTTCATCCCCCCTGTATTGTTTCACATGTTTCATTTAATTAATCAATGTAGAAATGAAATTGCTCATTCGTCCGCATCATCATCATCATCGTCTTTATCGTTTTTATCATCATCAGTAATGACAACGTTATTATCCCCCAACGGACTGCACCCACAAGTGTCAATTTGCACCACAAATTTGCGGCTGCAGTTTCATTTGTGGCATTGCGCAAAAATATTTAACTGCAATTTGTGCTTATTGTGCGAATGATGAAATGTTGTGGGGGGAATAAGCAATGGGAGCGGTTTAGTAGCACTTTGTACACATATACTAATTAGCACGCCACACACAACTGCACATACACACATATATGCATAAATACACATACTCAGACATACAGTTGGCTGCCCATGAGGGTCAAATGTCAGCAGTTGGGCGTATGATTATAATGTTTGACTGCAAATGAGTTTACTTTACGGATTATTTGGAGCGTTAAGGTGTGAGTTCATTTCAAATTTTATAATTTCAAAGCAACGCCCAAAAGCATGCAATGGAATTTAAAAATTAAAAGAAATTTAATCATATATAGACGAAACTTATGTATCTATGTTTTTTTTTTTCTTGTTCTTTATCTATTATGCTCAACATGTCTATATAAATCATTGGCGTCTACTACAGATATAAGAAAATTGGCATGAATCACCACCATTACTCAGTCTCGCCAACATCACCCTCCTCTCCTATTCTCAATTGTCTTCAAGCATAGTGAACAAAGTTCAACAACAGCAGCAGCGGCATCGGCTGCAAGAAAAATTCTTATTTGAAAATAGTTTTCCTTGAAATGCCTTTGGACCGCACCAAATGCAGCAACGTCATTCTCATTCTTATACTTTAGTCTTACGACCAAGGGCAATAGCAATAGGAAATGCATTTCGGTTGCCACGTAAAAAGACAATGTGCCATCTATTTATGGCTTAGTATTAAGCATAATTTATGATTGAACAGCTTATGCTATATATATACATATATGACTCAATAAATTTGCAAAATAGGTTTAAAAAGAAATTTGCTTAAAGTAATAGAAATATGCTTAAATATAGAAGATTGTAAATTTCATGTGAAGTCTTCTAATCAAAATAAAGAATTCTGTATACAAAGGTAATTATGTTGGATGACAATAATATAAGTAGTATATGAAATTATATATTATATATATTATGAAATTGCTATAGAACAGCAAAATACTTTGGAAACTTCATTTTAGGCTAACGATTTTAGCTTAGCAAATAGTTGAGACATTAAATATCTACATTTAGTGCCAAATTTTAAATTCTAAAACCATAAGATATTGTAATTTAATATCTTTACTTATATATCTACAATCTATGTAAGACTTTAATAAACAAAAGAGTTCTTACAACTGAATTGATCATTTTAGATGGTTAAGAATAAGAGGGCCAAATCCAAGTAGTTTTTATACCCTTGCAGGGGATATTAGAAAATTGGTCAAATGCTTGTAATGCATAGAAATATAGGTTTCCGAACCCATAAAATATATATATTATTCTTCAGCCGTCGATATAGCCATTTCCATCTGTCTGTTTCTTCGCACAAAATAAACCTTAAGTTTTAAGCTATATGCTTGAAACTTGGTAGATCAGCTCTTTTATTCACCATTCAGATAAAGTATGAAAATCAGTCGGATCGGACAACTATATATAGTAAAATGCCCTTAACTGTCAAATATACGACAAATATCAAAAGGTGGTGTGGAAAAGATACAAAACATGTAAATGAGGTTGATGGCATTTAAGCGGATCCACACCGAAATGGTTTCGTGGTGTAGTAGGTAAACAGAAGTTTCTCTTTACTATTGATTTGGAAACAGATGTGACAGAAAAATAGTTAGTTAGTCTAGAACTACAAGGGCAAGGACGAAGTCAAATTCTTTGATTTTTGGGTTTAAGATGAAAATATTGAAAACATATTTTTGTATATAATTATACCCCAAAAAGTTTTTCACAATTTCCACAAAAACTCAAGAAATATTTCTGAACATTTTAAGGACCAAATGGTCTTGCAAATTGCAATCCTTTAGCATCTGCTCTTTATTTCAAACGATGTATGAATCCTTTAAAGAAAACATTTTCATTATCTTGTATAAAGAAAGCAAATGGACGATCGACCACAAATTTTATCGTTGCATTTCCGACAGTTGGCGTTTTCAAACTAACTGAAATATAAAATTTAATATAAAAATTCAAATTTATTTATTAATTTATAATTAATATTTTTACTCACATGTTCCTACTGCTGTAAATGAGCCACTGTCATCGACTTTAACTGAAACTGTTTGCTTGATATTATGTATTTGAACTTTTGTGAATTGACTGGTAATTTTTGGAAAACTACCAATTTCAAATAATGATTTCAATCCTTTCTTTATTAGATAATCCTTAAAATATGTGGTTTTAATCACATCAAATTGCGGTAAAATAATATCTGTATATTGTAATTTAAGCATCTTGGACAATTTTAAAGTATCATATGACTCCAATTTCGCTTTTAGATTTGCCAGTCCATTATTTTTATTGGGCAAGATGACAAACATTGATAATGTTGACTCTTGCATGGGTAATTCTATAACTGTGGCATCCAAATCGTTCAATTGACCATAATTTACTTCCAAATTTGGATGTCTCATCAATTTGATTTTTTTTTTAAGTGATCCATAATTTAGAAATTTTCCAACTTTGGTTAGGGTTTTGTCAAAGGGATAACGAAAAGCTGCCTTCATTATGGCAGCGTTTGGCATTATAAATGCAGTTATATTGCTTATACCTTCGATTAATTTCGTTATCTTGTTATGAGTTTTTTGTTTTACCCATGAAATGAGGGAGGTCTCCACTTCAGCTGGATTATCAAAGTCAATATTACTCGCTTTCATATTGAGATACTTTTTAACAATTGAATTAAATTCTAATGTTATAGGAAACTTTTTCGATAGATAGATCGCTGAGGCCAAAACAAATTTAGTTGAATCCTTATTGTATTTGTCAAGAACATTTCGGAATCTTTCTCCAATTTGATCATCCGTACCGCTCAAATGTAAATAATTTTTAATCTGTGCCCTTAAGGGTTCGCTTCCACCAAAATAAAGGGCAACCAGATTAACCGATAATGAAAATGGTGACGTAATTTTATTTTTAGCAAAAGTGAACTTTAATTTTTTAATTTTTTTTAATTTTAATTTACCCTGGACACAAGTCAATGCCAGGAATAACACGAATATTATAGAAACTAACACGGAAGGATTAAAGAAAATAAGTTAAATACTTAACAGGATTATCTAGTAAACTTCACTTTACTTACTTTTCATGTTGATGGCTTTTAGGAAAATGTTCTAAATTTTGTATTTTTAGATTAAAAGTTTTACCAATTCAATTTGTTATACTAAATCAATCAGTCTCTCTACTTTACTCCAGCAACATTGCTTCGTTTCGCCTAGATTTACGTGTAAATGGATTTATCACCAGTTGACAGGTTCAATAAATTATTCTCCATTTTTTTCCTCTTTTAAATTCTTAAAGTATGAAAAATATTTTCACATTTCCACCCATCGACAACAACATGAATTTCCTTTCGTGTCACTCGAATGCAATATGACGTTCAATTTCCTTTTCTCCATGCCCACTCTTCCCCTCTTTAGCAATGCATAGACACTGTGAAAAACATGTTTGCCACAATGAACCATTAGAGAGTGGTGCTGTCAGTGGTTGTCAGAGCCATTGGCTAACTGATGATGCCGTGTTGATAGTTCCAATAGTTAATTAAACATAATCATCTTTTGATTAGTACAATATAATTTTTATAAAATAAAAATGTTTGTTTTTGTTAGAGTTTCTTTTAAATTTTCTCATCATTTTTTCTTTAACTTACAGCATGTCTTCCGGTTTAATGTCATGTGTGCGAGAAAATTCGCCACCATTGGAATTGGAACGGGAACGGGAACACGAACGTGAACGTGAACGTATGCGGGATCGGGGACCATTGTCATTGCCAGAGAATGGCAGCAGATCGTCACATGATTTACCCGGTGCCACAACATCAACACCCATTTCCAGTCCCGTCAATGGAACAGGAGCAGCAAATGATACAAATGAAAGCACAAATGCCGGTGAGTTCCTAGACAAGATATATATAACTATAATTGTATAAAAATCAATTTATTATATATACTTTGCTATAAGATTTATAAAGACTTTATTATATAGTAACAGGAAAGTCTTAAAAAAAAGTGTCCTTTGCAGAAAATATTGTTATAGATAGTAGTATAGTTGGCATTTTTTATGTCCTAGGTATTAGAAAGATAATTATAAATACATGAATATTGAACTAGAAACATTTCTCCTATCTTCAAAATTCTGAACCTTAAGAATATTTATTGTAAGTTGATTCAATTGCTTCAAAGGCCATTCACGTTAAGAGACTCTTTACAAAGTTAAGAAAAAGGGATATCAGCAACATAAGCATTATAACTATAACGTATATAACCAAAATTTGTCTCGATAGCACAAGGAATTCCCTTTCTTGTAATAAATCTGGGGGCAAAATTGGTTTCAATCGGCTTAAAACCCTAGCACAGAGTAAGCGTCACTCCAAGTTGTCAAGTCAGTTATTCAATATATATGATCATGTGTCTTCCACTCTGCTCTTCCACTAGGTGGAAATTCTGGTTCAGAGTACCAGGGATAGTTTGTTACTTGCCGCATGGCACAGTATCCATTTATAGTTCAACTCTGTCTTGTTTAAAATACAAAATCTTGAATATATTTTTCGCCAGATGCGTAAACTCCTTAAAAACTTACGTTTTCCCCTTTCCGGTATCACTAAAACCCCGGGACCTTCCATAGAGATTCACTGGATCCCACTGTTTTGTTAGTGTTATATTTGTAGCATAATTTTAGGATTTTGATGGTCAAATTATTTAACTTAAAATCAGTAAGAAGTTAATTTTATTTATTTCTACTCTGCGATTACTTATTCCTTATGTTCTATTATTTTTAGTTTATAACTGATCAGTTTAGCCTTACTTAGGTGAAGTAATTACATTTTGATAACTGATTTAAGCGTCCCTAGAACCACTGACAGAGCAGCTACTGAACAACTATCTGCTACTTTCAGAGCCATCGATCTCAAGGCTGTTTTAGAAATACAGTCGAATCTCAATTCTTTCAAAATGTAAGGGTATATATTTATATTCAAATTATCAAGTTTTTGATTAATCGAGAAGTACATTTCAATAACAAATTTTTTCAAGACCATCGCCTTGTTGCTTGTTATTAAGGTTTTTGTTTTAGCGGGGTTAGACTGCTTAATAGCTTACCTTACCTTTACTTACCTTGGTAGCTTGTTAAGAAAAACATATGTATATGATGATTTGTTTAACTTTTGCTATAATTTATATGCATAAAGCATTGAAATAAACTTCAATACAAATTATTCTACAATCAAGTAATATTGAAGTTAATATTAATGGTTAAATATGAACTTAAAGTTAAGTTTAAATTAAAGCTAATATTAATAAAATTATATAGATTTTTTTAAGTGTAAAATCATATAAACTTTTTAAGATATAGAAAGATCTTTTTACCCCAAAAAATGATTTTGAAATTTAAGTTTTAAAACTTGGAATAATTTCAGGGCAACATAGTTTTGGTATTTAGTTTACTAGAACAAAAAAGCAGTAAATTTATAGTAATTTTGTACACCAACTTCACATATAGTTCTTGGAATCTGTAAGTCTCTTTTTTGTGTCTCTTTCCCTCCCACTCTCTCTCTCTCTCTCTCTCTCTCTCTCTCTCTCTATCTATTATTCATTTACTACTGTCTTTGTGCAAAATTGTTATACTATGCGAAATGATGTGTATTGCCGAAACAATAGCAAACAAAAAGGCATGTATGATGATGGACCGTTAGTTTGCTTTTGGTTTTATATCTACTATATGTGCATAATTAGTTGGGTCGACTGTGGCAGAGGCCGTGGCAGAGACAGAGGCACAGACAGAGGCAGAGGCAACGCCACCGCATCCCATTCGCTTAAACGCGCAAACAAAAGCCCACAGATAGAGATACAGGAGAAAAGGGAGATAAAACTTGCCATAATACATATTCAGATTTAGATACAGATACAACCACATAGACTTATATGTATATGGTTATATATATGTATATATATATATATATATATCTACATATATGCAACTATATGCTGCTGGCCTTTGTTTTGCAGTCGCCAAAGCGAAACTCCAAACTGAATTTCTGTGCTTAATGTTTATGTAATTGTGGGTAATACAAAAACAAAACAAAACAACAAAAAACAAAAACCAACAACTACAACAACAAAAGCAACGACTTCTACACGTGCTAATTAACGCTGATGACGACTTTCTACTACCAACTTTATACGTACTACCAATGTATTTATATAGATGTAGAATAACAAAATCGACCAGTTAATGTTCTATAACCCAAGGGCTCTGGGACGCTTTTCGACCAGCCTAGGTGGGGGTGCGGTGTGTGTGTATTGTTGTTGTTATGACAACACATAAATACAGCTCATAACGGTGCATTAAACAAACAAATTCACAGTAGTTACAATGGCACAGTGGTCAGCAGTCAAATAGAAATGGTGCAAACAATGCAGTGAGATTATTCAAAATGTATCTGGTTTTTGAGAAGTCAATTTAACATAACAGAGAACTGAGTAATTAATTAAAATAATTCATTTTTTTTAATGAAATTTTATAACTTTTGTTTAAAATATTTTACCATTTTTTTAAACTTAAATATAATAAACAAAGTTTCCAAAACTAAAATAGAAGATAAAAAATACGTTTTGAAATTAAATAAAAATTAATTCAGAATTAAACCTTAATTAATTAATTATAAGGATTTAAAATATTTAGCCCATTTTTGCTTGACTTTAATGAAGCAGTCTTGATTAAGTGAGAAACTCATGGATCTATATCATCTTATTATAGAAAGTTAATCTAATGAAAGTTAAAGCAATGGAAAAATTCCTATCCTTTTTTGTGGCAGTTTTTTTAAATTTTATGGAAATAATCTAAAAATAATGTTAATTTTTGAAAGTCTTCAAGAAATTTTTAAAAATTACACAAGTAATCTAGTGTTTAAAAATTCTTTTGTAGAACATAAAAATTTGAATATGGTTAAAAGTAAAGTTCCTTATTTTAAAAAAGAACCTAAAGAACTATCAAAGACTTAAAACATTCAGATCATATATTCAACTTTTCATTAGCTTTTTATAAAACTCAAGATACAAAATCCTTTTCAACGAAAAAAATTATTAAAATTAATCAAATACTAAACGCTTACTTAATACGTTCTTTATTTTCGATTTCTACTTCTTAAATTCAAAAAAAAAAAAACCGTTTTGTTTTTAATTTTAATTTGATTAATAACCCTTGCTAATCGAAACCACTGTGCCAAATGTCTGTTAATCATTTAACAGAGCTCTGTTGGGTTCCAAGCAGATGGGAAATGCAGTGAGCTAATCAACTCAATTTGGCCAACTAGCGTACTTGGCTAAGACAGTGAGGCCAATAGCAAACCAAATAGCAACAACAAGAAAAACTAAACATATATTGTACGATTACCGATTGCCGATGGTTATGGATGGATGTCGATGACTGTTTATTCGGTTTTTCGTTTCGTTTCGTATTTTCGTTAATTTCAATTTCAGTTTGGCTTCTGCATTTGTGTGAGTGTGTGTGTCTCTCTGTCTGCCGGGTTGGTTGGGTGTATGTGTGTGTGTGCGTCTGTTGTTTCGATTTCCATTGCTTCAATTCATTCTGTTTGCTCGGCTCCACCTGTACAGGTGAAATAATTTCACAGCACCGCGAACCCGGTTCACGCGTGTGATATTTGCAGTAATTCAATTATTGTTTTTTTTTTAAAACCAACGCAATTAAAGTTTAAAAGAAAATTGAAATCCAAATTGATATAACAAATATCGATAACAGAAAAACATAAATTCAATTACAAAACAAAAAATTCAAAGTTTACAACTTGTTTAATCAATACAAGGAGAAACAACAAATGAGCCATTAAGTGAAGTGCCAAATTGTGTTTGACTCAAGTGAAATTTAACTAAAAAGCAACAAAAAAAAAGAGAAAAAGTATCTTAAATGATATTCTTAACAATTTTCGAATGTTTTCTTTGTTTAGTTTACAACAATTGAATGTGAGTAAACAAGTAAACAAATATAAAACAATTCGTGGAATTTCACAAGAAAAAAAAAACATCTGCATCTATTTTTGACGTGTTTTTGTTTAAACAAAAGGTAATGAAATTTTCTTAAAAAAAATTAAACATATTTTCTATATGATATCTTTGTGTCTAGGCAATACCCTGTAATTAGGTAATTCTAACTCTTATCAATACAAATTGAAGTGCTCATTGTTGCCAATAAAGATTGTGCAAAATATACTACAAAAAAAAGTTTCTTTTAGCCTTTAATATTTGGTATTTAATTCAACCATTTTTATCGGATCAAAACTTAATGTTCTAAAAAAAAAACTAGCTCAACAATTAAAGTGCTCAATGATCGTACCAAAAATGATATATATATATATATAAATATGCGGGCTTATTATATAATCTAACTCTTCCATGATGTGTCAGTGTGTTTTATCATTTCAATGAATGATTTCTGGTCAAAAATTGTTGAGCCATGTAAGCTTAACACTTACACAAAGCCACAGAGGGTCGGAGGATGGGTTAATAGGAGGAAATGTGTGTCACTATCACTTGTTTTGGAACTCATTGTCATTATGTGGCACTCGCCAAAGTTGCGACATGACCAAAAGAAAGAAAGAAAATTGTGGAAGATTCAATTGAAGTCAAAGCCCGCAGACGTCTCTAATTGAAGTGCCATGAATTGTGTAATCAATTTCATACATATAGTTATTTTTTCTTCTTCTATTATTTGTTATTGTTGTTATTGTGATTTACGATTTGAGTGTGAAAAGCTATATATACAATATATACTATATATATATATATATATATATATAACTGATAAATTACGTCGAACGTCTTGCAGAGATTAGAAGAGCTGTCAATTTATATATATTGCTTATCAGTTATCATTTCATTGTTGGTTCTCAATTGGAAAAGTTTTAAACTAGAAAAAAATAGTAACAAAAGATAGCAAATGGCCAACTTATTGGCCTTGTTTTGGTCAAGTGGTTCTTGGTAGTTGCAAAATCATGACAGACGCGATTTCAAATCGTTTTAAATTTAAGCCAGAACTTATTGAATTGAAGCCAATAGATATTGTTCTTATCAGCAAAACGTGAATGATAAGAGCCTTCTATGAGAATGTTTAAATTTTTAAAATATTTTGAATTTTCTAAAATACATTAACTTTTATATAGAAATTAGAATTCTTCGTTTTGTTTTTGTATCTATTAATTACTTTTTCTCAAAATAAAAACTTCACAAAACGTTTCTTAAATCTAAAATCAAGGTCTTAATATATCCTATTCGAAATGATCTTATGATCAGGTTTATAGAATTTCATAAAACATAATTAACAATCCATATAATTTTTAAATTTGATTCATGGTCAGACTAACTAACGGTTACTATTGAATACTTCTACTTCCATGTTCAGTTTAGCGTTCAATTTGAAAAGTGTTTGAGTAGAGAGGGGACTCTCTTTGAATATCGATTCCATAGCCTTACCTTAATGCTAATTAATCGGATATTCTTAAAAATAGAAAATAAAGCCGACATGTAACTATATATATATATATATATGTAGATATATTTATATATACATCTATTCCATGTATTTGCTGAAGGCCATAAAGCAGCCAGAATTTGCTCAATCGTAAAAGTTGTTAACACTTGAGATATTCGCGAGGCAAAGCCAACGCAGAATTGTGGCGAATTGTGCAATTTTGTTTTTGTTGCCTTCCTTTTTTTCTTTTTATTTTGTTTATTAGAGGTGCCTTTGTTGTTGTTGTTATTGTTGTTGTTTCTATAGCATTCTAGACAAATGAATTAAGCACTTGTTAAGCGGATAAACAACCTACACAAACCAATGCCAAGACTGCTGAACCAGGGCAACAACAACAACAACAAGAGCAACAAGCAAAAATAGAAGAAGGGGCGTGGCAGCACTACTTGACCTTCCACACACACACACTGGCACATCCGCTCACATAGTTACAACAAGTCTCTCCAATTACTGCAACTTTTGTTAACTGTCATTTTCGATTTTGACATTTTTTTACCATTTGCCAATTTGCTAATTTGCATTCGGTTCGCTTGCCTGATTGTTAGTTGTTATTGTTGCTGTCTATATATGCAATAGTTGGCAATGATTAATTAATAAAACTTAACCATTTTGTTTTTTTTTTTCTTTGAGAATTCAATTGGAATTGGTGTCAGTTGGAACAGCAACTGTCAGCGACACCTACAAGAATCCTAACAAAGTGAAGATTTATAATCAACTGCCTACACTGCATTTAAAAATAGTAGAAAAAGCAAAAGTTTAAATACATTTATTAGAAATAAATCAAATTTTTATATTTATATAATTTGTTTTTAAACTTAAAGTTTGCTAAATTGCATTTGCTTGCAATTTTATTTTAAGTCAAAGCTGATTATTTATTTTATGATTAATAGGTAATTATAAATTTAGCCTTAATCGAAAAAGTAGCTATAACTATTGAGGTCTTAAGCTAGCTTTAGTTGTTGTATTATAACATACATATCTTAAATTAAATGAGATGATATAGAATGGTTTCTTTTAAAAATTATGTCATATTATATCCATAGTTTGAGTTAAGATAGGATAGGATTCAATAGGTTTGGGATATAGAAATTTGACTTCTTCTTATTATATTGAGTGCATTCTGTGAGAATGTGTAGAATTGTAATTTTAAATTTGCAATATGTACACTGTTGATTAAACCTATTTATCAATTAAAATTGATAAGTCTGAAAACTTTTTAACATCTCAAAAGATATACTGACAAGTTGGTTACTCTCCAAATAGATGTTATTTACAATTTGATAGGTATTTAATATTTTACTACTTCATTGTGCATTTTTAGTAATATTTATTATATTTTTTAACTTCTTTGGTTTTTTTTTTGCCTCTTGTATACAATCGATCTTTGTCTGTTAGGGCTTGGCCCAACTCATTGACAGTCTTTAACATTTAAGACCTTGACTTATTGGAAACATTGAAGAAATATGATTTTAAAGGCAATGTTTTGAGTAAATCCAATGCCTCCAATTCGTAACTTTTTCTTTTTTGCAACTATTTGCATCTATTTCATTTCGCTTAGTTTTTTTTAAGTAATCCTATTTAACGTAAAGTGAGTAAAGTGCTTAAATATTTTACTGATTCTTTGAATATATTTATCTAGTTTCATTTTTGCCTCTCCTTTTCAAGAAATTCCAGAATCCTAAAAATCAATTTAAAAATGAACTTACTCTTTAATATACTGTCTATAAATATCTATATATCATTATATCTATATTATCTTATAAATAATACTTAAACTTTGAACAATTTCAATAGGTTGTAGTTTGTCGTTGATGTATATATAGAGACGGGATCTAAGTTAGAAGAAGCTTACGTATATACACACATTCTACACATAAAAATATATATAAATATATGTACTCTGTATCTACTTTATAACCTAAATTTTAAAAGAAAATCTTTAACTTAAGGATAGAGAAAACGAACTTTAAGTTAAAGATTTTCTCTTTACTTTAAGTTGGGTGGTTTTCTCGCTCCTTAAGTTATCTATCAGTTCACTTGTTATATAAAACAAAAGTTGTAATAACAAAGTTTAGATTCTTAACTTTAGATTCTAAATTATTTTACGTTACTATATAAAGTAACTGCATCTGCCTTTTTTGTGTCTTTTATTTTGTTATTTAGAATATCTATTTAGAAAATCTAAATAATACAAGTAAGTTATAGTTTTTCCTGAGTTAAATATAGGATAGGATACTTCCTACATATACATACATATGTATATGTTCTTATGTGTAATCTTAAAAAAATAGTTTATGTATATAGAATCGACACATTTATGTAGATAGGCCAAACCAACGGAAATAGTTAAGAATATCAACTTTGGATTAGTAGTTTGATAAGATATATACTTATATATATGTATATATATATATACATATAGCTTACTTATTGTTAGATATTTAAAAACAAAACAAAACCTTTAACTTAACAAAACAAAACCCTTAACTTTAATGTGCGGTAATTAACCAAATCGTACTGCTATATCTTATTGCCATAGCTCATAAACTTGAGCGTATTACCAAAGGGTATTCTTTATAGTGTATCTTTCAGACAATTATTATATATTAACCAGAAATAATAAACCAAACGAAAAAAAAAAGAAACAATCAAATCATCATCGCCCACACATTCTGAAGAGAAAATCCAATAGACAATAAAAGCTTAAAGTGATGACTGAACACAAAAGTAGAAGAAATAAGCAAAGATTTTAAAGTGTCTTGCCTCATCGAGTTGTAGAGATACATTACAAATACTTACCCCTTACCCCCTGTTTGTCCATCTTCTCCTCAAGCAGAGTCTCAAAGCTTAGCTGATGTAATGCTATTTACTCAACAAATATGATTCACAAGTATATAGAAGATAAATAGAATTTGTTTGTTTAAAAAGAAACTCAAGTACAACAAAAAGTTCTTTAAACTTTTTGTTTTTTAATTGCATCTTTTTGTACAAGTTGTAATAAAAGTTTAAAAAGAGATTTTTTGAATGGAAACTTATACATTTATTTAATTTGATTCAATGTTGTCTCTTGATATAGATATAGATACTTTTTTTCTAAACTTCCTTCTCTTTCTTTGTCTCTTTTTGTGTGTTTGGGTTTGTGCAATTTCATTAGCCCAAACGCTAAGCGAAGCAAAAAGGTCCCTAAGCAATTAGGTTACAAGGGAAAAATAGAACCTTTAACCCCGCACTTACACCATTTAGACCCAAAGGTGATAAATAATAACACCGTGGAGTCCAGACAGATGCTCATTTCCAGACAGAAAATGTATATTTTTGGGGCCCAACCGTATGAATGACTAAGCAATGACCAGCCCCAACGCATATGAAATTTATCATTAACGTTAAAAAAAAACCCAACAAAACATAAAAAAAGAAAGAACCCCGCTAAATATGTATATAAATATATATATATACTATATAAACATGTCTGTATATATATATATATATCTATATAGGTACGACAAAGTTCGCGTGCCGCGGATGAAACGTGGTGGCACTGCCATTGGCACGTGACTGGCATATCGTTTCATATCAATATCAAACTGACTTGGCCTAGACTAAGTGACTCTTTTTTTTTTCTTTTATTTTGCCAATAGAAGTTACCTAGAAGGTATGCGAAGCCAATAAAGTGTGCAATTTTCTTCCGGTTGGTTAGGTTTTTTAGCAAAGAACTTTCTATAGCCGACAGCTGCCAGTAGTTGGTATATAGGTATATATATATATGTATATTACCTACTCAAACATAAGGTTAATGAATGGAATTTATTTCACCTGCACTTAACTTTCATTTCTTTTCGAATGACACATCTCAATCTGACTCATCTACATTGAGATTCAATATATTTAGTTTAGCTCAAAATTTAACTATGCTAAACATTTTGTATATTTCATTTTATAATTAAAAGTTACTTCAAGAAATAATGTTTACTTTAGCCATATCATAAATTGTCTAATCAATCATCTATATAACTCCTTCCATATGACCTCGTTTCGATATGAAATGTAAACATTTTAATGGTCAATGTAAATACGAGAAAAGAAAAAATTCTTGGAAGTAAAATCCATTTGATACCTCTTATATATGGAAATTAGAAAATGAACTGGAATAAAAGATAATAGTAATAGTAAAAAATCGTATACAAAGTTATAATAATAAACTTTTTCATTGATAATTGCCAGTAAATAAACAAAAGACAAAGTTCACTTTATAAATTGTATATATTGTCTATATAATCATTTAATTTGATTAGATTATGAATTGATTTATTTAATGTTACAAACTAGTTAGCTTACATTTCGTTTATTTTAATCAAATTCTTGTTAAAAACGAATGTACTTGATAATATATATATATATACTGTTTGTTTAGATAATGCAGTTAATTGAAACTGAGATATTTCAAACTGGTTAAAACGTTTCAGAGTTCAATTTGTTCCTTTAGAGTTAGGTAAAACGTTTTTCGAAATAAATAAAGATTAAAATTAAAATGCTTAAAATTTTATAAGAAGAAATCAATCAAAAAGAGTTCAAATATGATCGTATATAGGATAGGTATATTTGTTCCAAAACTATTTCTCAATAGTTAAACTCAAATTAGCTTTCTTTTTCTTAAGCTGTTGGACCAACTTTTTAATATAATAATTTTTGCTTAATAATCCGTAAAGTTTTAGGTTAAAATTGTTCAATATATTGATAATTAATAACAGATAACTTATCCAGTATAAAGTTCCCTTAAAATATTATTTATATCAAATCTAATTGAATGAAATAGAAACTCTTTATAACATATAAATACAATATAGAATCGATTGCTATTAAGCAAAAACTCTCTTTTAGGGTAAAACTTCTATGACTTAACACTAATTTTTGTCACTTAAAACTACTCAAATTTCTTAAAATTTACCAATACACTTAAACGCTGATCAAAAATATATATAAATATAGCAAATTCTTATATTCAATCCAACTGTTTGCATTCCAACAATTCGAATCAATACAATCGTCAACAATTTGTAGTACTGTGACCAAATTGAAGGTGTAAAACGCATTAAACCAAAGACTTATCGGCATTAAGTACACATTGTTCATGCATGTATATACATATATATATATATACATACATACAACAAACATTATTGAGGTCTACAAATGAGAATGGTATGAAACCATAAATAGCGTCAAGTCAACACAAGCAATTAAATTGATTATAATTTACAATTTGTGGTTAATTGTGTTATATGCGTAGGGCAAAACAAAAATTACCAGGGCTGCACTACAAGTCTATTGATTTGAGCATTAACGGCAAAGAAAAGAAAATATTATCAATAGAATTGTGTAAGCCACTGATACTGGGTCAATAAAAATTACGATTAGATATGACCTTGCGAAATTATTTTAGCAAAAATTGCACACGCTTCGACCATTGATTGGCTACACTTCCGCTTCAACAATATTATTTACTATTCCGCTCTCTCTCTTTCCATCGTTTTTTTTTTCTTTTGGGAGTTCCCGCGTGGCGCTCTTTAGTTTCGCTTTTTGCCTATTTATGGGCATGATTTTTTTAGTCTAAACGCTTGCCCAAAAACTTGTTAAACTGAAAAACAGAATTTTCACAAGCTTATATTTCCGCAACGACACATTCGTTTACCGATCGAAAGTCCGTTTTGTGTTTTTTATGAGCAAATTAGTCGATCTGCATACAAAAATTTTTTTATTTCCATCAAAAATATTTTTTTAATTTTTGTAAGGGTTTTAGTCGTCAAAATTGGCCAAAAATTAGAAAACCCTTATAACTTGGCCATTTTAAGGACAATCTTGATGTCCTTTGGCCAGATTGTAGCCCTTGTGAATTATCATCGACTGGCATATTTAAATCCTGGAATATCCTTTTAACAGCTGAGAAAAAAGGACTTTTCTCTCTGGGAAAAAGTGCTTATAACTCGGAAATCCTTGGAAGGATCAAGATGAAAAGGATCTAAAACTAATCCTTACAACAAGACCTATCATCTGTGAAAAGGACATTCGGAAAGTCCTGCAGGAAGCCGAGATATTAGGCATTTTGTGTTTTTGCTCCGTTTTATAGGCTAAATAAATACTAGCTTCTACAGCATACTTCTAGGGGCCATTAAGAAGTTTCTCCGTTTGTACAGCCGACAGGAACTATAAATTTGCATTGCATACATCCCGGATGTGAGAAAATTTTTACTGCCAAATTTTTTCAGTATACTAATTTAATACAGTATTTGAACTAAAATACCAGGCAAACAGAATGCGGTAGTAGCTTGATTGACGGCAAATTTAACGCAAAGCGAAACGACACAATATAGCAAAATATGGAATCATTTTATTCAAATTTCCTTTAAACTATAATAATATATGGATAGCTTTTGTACAATTATTAAATAGGGTTTTTAAATGAATTCTGGAAATTTAAAAGATAATCGAGACCAAAACTTTTGGTGTTATTTCATAATGCGTTCCGATGAGTTTGTTTGTTGTCAAAGCAGTTTCGTCAGAGTAAGCATATCTTTGACGGTTTTATTAGCTCAGTTTACTTTTAGTTTTTAACCAAATCTATAATCCACTATATACTGTCCACGACGACCTATCTTTTGCAGTAACTGCAAAGAAAGAAGGTATAACCTATACAAAATAAGATTATCATACTAAAGGTAAAGCTTATTCCTTCTTACTTTTGTGGGTTAGCTTAACCTGGGTGAAATGGGAATATCATTAGCCACCATTGTCTAAGGAAAAAGAGAAATGAAAGAATAGGATAAAAAAGGTATTGTGTCAAAATCTTAACGTTTAACAAGCTAAACAAGGGAGCTGGACCTGTCCTTTCTATTAGTTTGTGTCCTAGATTATCTATAGCCGTTTCCTTAGCCAAATTGCTTCTCCATTTGTCTAGTAGATGGGCGGGCACTATTGCTGGAGAAAGTGATGTTCAATGGTTTATCAATAATTTCATCTTCCTGCTTCACACACAAGTTTTCCATATTTAAGCCACTCCAGGTGCAGGTTATAATTATACCACCTGAAAGTGTTGAAATATGCAAATAATTTATAATTTTTTTGCAATTGAATTTGAAATGTTGTTAAATATTATGCGATACTATAATCCCTGATTGATGGAAAACATTTGCCAATGCTTACCATATATGAATATAAAATGTTATGTTTATGTTCAACATTGTGGCGTGTTGTGTTGTCTATATCCTCCGTGTTGACATCATAATTTTCGATGCCTCAAAATTTCGTGTTTGGTAACCATTTCGATGTTTTTTGTTTTAGTTATTTTTTTTTTTGTGAACACTCACAGTAGGCCACCGTTTGTGTGTCTGTGTTAGTTTTATGTTATTACAATAGAGAAACAAAAAACAAGCAAAAAAACAATAAAATGCTTTCTTCATTTTCCGGGCGCCAAATTTAATTCTCTGTTTTGCTTTTTGCCTTGGTTCTTGTAGATCATCAGCAACAACAACAACAGCAACAAAAGCGCAGGCGCTTTCATCCATTACGTAATCTGCGTCGAATCTTTCGCCGGCGAACTATTAATACAGCTACAGATAGTTCCACTATTTCCGGATCGGGACCAGGACCCGGTTCCTGTAATACATTGCCACCGCCAGCGAGTAGCTCCAGTGAAAAGAATCTGCGCAACGTCACAAATAATCCAACAGCAACTGGAGTACCAACCGGTGCAGCCGTCTCATCACCAGGCTCTCCGCTGAATAGTAACGAAAGCTATCAAACTCAATCGCTCCCCAAATCCAAATCTCATGGTTCTGGCTCCCATCGCGATGAACTCCTAAGCGTTTTGCTGGGCAAAAAAAAGACATCGAGTAAACATCAACGTAAAGAACAGGAGCAACAACAATATATAGACAATTCACTGTCCTCACCTCATACAACACAACAAACAGAAGCCATGTATCAAACGCAACGTCAACAATTGGGTGTGGCTGTTTTTCCCGACTCTTTAAATATGAGCAGGAATAGCGGTTACTACGCCGATCAAAGGCAGCAGCAGCGGCAACGTCATCTACGTAGTGTTGGCGACTCGTCACAGGAACTGATTATAAGCGAGAGTAGGGAAAGTAGTAGCAGTGGTGCTGCAATGGGTGGCACTAGCGCTGACATGTCCGATAGTCAGCGTAGTCTCAGCGAAGGTCGTCTACTGGATGTGGATGGGTAAGCAGCATCCAAAAAATTAGATAATCTTTTTTTACTATTGTCATTCATTCTCTTTTCCTTTTACAGGGATTACACACGAGAAACTCTTTCGCAATCACATGATAGTGTCTTCTCGGAATCGGCCACAGCCAGTAGTCTATCGATTGTATTAAAGGTAAGATTAATAAGGAATTGAAGAAGGATAAATTTAGTATTAAATTTCTCCCTAGTAGAGATGGTTTATATTATTGTTTAGTCATTTTAAATTGTTTTTAATTAAATTCAATTTACGCTTTTCTGTTTCACCCTTTTGACTCTTTTTTCCATTATATTGATTAACCAACTTTTTATCATATAAACAAAACAATTGTCATTCCATTTTTGATAACTTTTAATTGAAAAGAAAGTTGAATGAACTAAAAGCAGAAGCAAAAGTAATGGAAACATAATTGGAACGCTTGTCTGTCCCTATGGCTATTCCGATTACTCATTCGTTTATATTTTTACATTGTTTTGTCATTTTAGTAGGTTTATAAAGCGGAATCTAATCTTTTATAGTTTAAAGTTTGTAAATGATTTCATCATTTATTGGATATATATAGGTATATATCTATGGTTTAGTTATACGACAATCAATCTAATATTAGTTTATTAGTTCCAAGATTAAAACCCAATGATAATTCCTTCAAAAACCAATGCAATGGCCTCTTCTCCAATTCTTTCTTCCTTTCGTTTCTCTCCTATTTACTCCTTGTTCTATGTAAAATAATTACAAAACTTTCTGCCCAATTTTCAAGCAAAGAAAGTTATTTATTTTGAACTAGAAAAGTTATCTAATAATAAAAAAAGAGTCTGAGAATCGTCATCATCTCATCATCGTTATCGTTGTTAGCATTGCCTGCATAATCAAGCCAAGTCCAAAGTGGATTTTCGGTTGTAAGTAAGTGAAAAGAAGGAAAAGCAATAGAAGAAAGAAAAAAAAAAGAAGCCACCGCACGCGTCATAGAGCAAGCAACTGGAAACCTGAAGCTTAGTTGCAGTGGCCAGTACACACACAATTCAACGGCAATGCGACCCGATCTCTGCCCCTATTCCCACCCCATGTGTCCCTCCTTCATCCAAATGCTAGAGCGCGTGGCAATTTGCGGCTTCTTCCTCGTAATGTTAGTAGTAGTAGTTGCCTCTCCTCTTAGTATTAGTTAGTTCGCTGTTACTTCTTCTATTGGCTTTGTTCGGTTTGGTTTCTGGCCAAACGAGTTGCTAACCGCTTCTTGCTATTCCACTTTTTTCCACTTGGCTGTGCCTCTGCCTCACCTAGTCTACTCCTATCCCCCCCAATTCTCTCTCATCCCCCATTATTTTCCTTCTGCTTTGGCTGCAGCTTATTTGCCAACCTGGTTAGCAAATAAATCGCATTTCTTTCTATTTTTTCTATGCTATTGAACTCCTGCAGAGTTTTCCGCTAAATCAGTTTGCCTCGAGTCACTTGGTAGTCAACATCGCGTCTATATAATACCTCAATAATATTGTACAACAATAAGAACTTAAGAAATATTATATATATAAAACAAACGTTCAACTATATAATTCATTGTGGGTGAAGTTGTGCAATTTTTGGATAACCATTTGATTGTGTGCCATATGACCAAAGTCCATAAAAACGGTTTAAGGTTCACATATATAAATTGATTTTGAAAATCAATTAGTTAAGCAGCAGTTAAAATAAATTGTGCTTAAAGTTATATATAATACAGTTCAGAAATCTAATTATCGGTTTATAATTGAAGAGAAGGATTTGGAATGGGGTTTTATAGCGGCAGTTACAACTGAGCTGCATATATATATTCTTTATTTAATTATTTGCATGAAACTATAATTTAAATTCATTAAAAGTTCGATTAATGTTCCATATCTTTAGTTTACTTTCTTTTTTGGAACGAAATTTCCTTATATTGATACACAAAATTGTTTTAAGACATTGAATTAAGAAGAGATTTGCCTAATTTTTTAGTTTTTTAACTAGTTTTCTAGTTTATTTTTTATGTTTTGCTTTTTTAAAGGATTCTAAAGACCTTTCATTGTACTACCCAATCGATATATTTAATTTTATTTAATTTTTTTACAACAATTCTAGTGACTTTTTATACTATCAACTTTTTTCTCTTTTTTCTCTTTTTTATAAACATTTAACCAGTTTGATGAATTAATTGTTGAAAGAAAGAGAGAAAAAAAATCTAGTTGATGACCATAATGGAAAAATAAATGACAATGCACAGGCAGACAGACGGGGGCAATTTTCTCTGTGCCTGGGAATAATGCAACAAGAGAGAAGGAGGAGAATGTATGAGGGGTCGAGGGGATACGTATTAAATGCAGTCACCATTAACTTGAACAACAGCGGGGATATGGTAACACAGTAACACGCATTGACAATGACTGCAAAATGATGGAACTCTACTGAAGATTGGTTGGGGGGAGAGTCTAGCATTTAGTAGTCTCTCTCTCTCTGTGACTAGTCAGGAGCAGGCAATCAGACAGACAAATCATCAGCCGGTTCAAATGATGGGGACAACATGCGAATACATTTCACACGCTATTCCTTCCTTTGCAATTTATCAACATGTCAAGGAACTGAAATCAATTGAAATTTAACATGTTGACCAACTGACAACGACGACGACTCTAATATGATAATTTCCTGGCCATGCAAATTGAAATTGAGGTGTCCAAAATATTTCGGCCTACATTAGAGTGATGTAGTCTTGTTTTTTTTTTTGGCAATAGACTTCCCGTCTGCTTTCAACTGGAACTACAATTGCATAAAGGCTAAAAGAAAAACCAAACCTACATATCTCATAGCATATTTCCTTGTCCATTAGTTGGGAGTTTGAAATGTTTCCTGAATCTGTTGAATATCTTTCAGTTTGCTGCATCCGCATTAAATTTTGTTTTCAATTTACTTTTAGCTACTCAAATTGCATATCTTCTCACAATCGTCGTATGACCATATATATACACAAATATCTTTGCCGATTTGACCCACTTTGTCTCATGGGTGACGGACGACGACGTCGATAGAAGAGTTGAGGTGAAATTGAATTCAATTGATAACGAGTTTAAATGACAGTTTGTCGTTTAGATAGAATAGTAGGGATATGTAATATATAGAACGAGCAGCTTGTCTGAGAATGAGAATTCTAGATCCATCAATCCCCCCTTTACCCACCATCCCCCTAATGAGTGGCATTAGAAAACAAGCATCTGTTTGCATTGCAACAACTAACTCTCGGAACAGCCAAGTGAAATGATGCAATTGTGCATTTAATTTGACACGATAATTTTGCCGCCCACTTGACCAACTGTTGCGGATAGTTTGCTAAGCTCATAGCCGTTAAATTGGCATAGGCGTAGCGAAATAAGGGGGAGGATATGAATAAAATGAAAAGGGAAATAGTAGACACACTTCTCATTGGAAAGTAAGGAATATTCTTAAAGGCTTGTTATTCATTTGGTTAAGTCTTACTTTTCTTGTTACCTTTTAAAAGGAACGTAGTTTCCCTTTTAGAAGTTTCTTTTTAGATCTTGAAGATCAATTTTTGGGCTCAACTTGACTAATTTTTATAAAACTTTTTAACAAATTTTTAAAGTAAATCATCTTTAACCTAATTTTCTTTCAAGTTTTTGTTAGAATTTGCATTTCTGTATACACTAACAGAACTCAAAAATGATTTCTTTCACTTGGAGGGATATTTTTTAAAGACCCGTCGAATAAAAGAACCACTCCCTAGTAAACTTAGTGGCTATAATGCTCACATTAAGAGAGTTGAACCAATTTCTTTAACCAAGATTCAATTGATTTCCTCAAGGTAATCATTTCCAAACTTAAACAAATAAATTTTCTAACATGGCTTAGACTTTACCCCATAAACCCTAGAGATTTGATTAAAGCTTTGATAGCTAGAGACAATCCAAAAGATTTCAATTACCCATAAGAGTTTTGTTTTTCCTTTTGCCTTGTATGAAACCCGTAGGCCTACGCCTATGGCTCTATCCGTTACATAGATTTGCGGTAATCAACAATGGCGTGTGGGCCGCATTGCCTTGTAGCAGTAGCCGTTGGTAGTTTCAGTTGGCCCACTCCACTCTCGGCAAGTGTGCCAATAAATCAGTGAATGTGACGCACGGCTGGTGGGGGATTTGTTCATGTGCTTTAGCGATTTAGACAGGTTTAGAGCAGGGGCCATTTCTAGGCAGACAGGTAGTCCGCAGTTTTAGGTGCAGTTTCAAATGCAAAGATTTTGCAGGTACAAAACTAGAAAAAAGGGTTAAAGGTTTTTCATGGATTTTGGGTTTTTGGTTTTTCTTTTTTTTCTCGCTGTGACATTTGCCTGCTGCAAATATTTTTCTGGGAAATACCTGTAACATGGCTTTATGCAAGATTAAGTAAGAGATATTTCTTGACTAAAAAGAATTACATGAAATTCTTAGTTAAAGTTCAGTGAACTTTTTTCTTTATCTTAAAATTTGTTTATCCATTTAGTTAGCTATTGTAATTACATTTTGGAGATTGTGTTGATAAATAATGGCCAAGGTCTTTAACCTGCTTCAGATTAATACTAAATCCTCGAAATTAACCAAAAATAGACTTCAACTAGAGAGAGGGAGAGAGGCGCTACTAAAACAGATGGCAACGTCACGCGTCAAGGCAACTGAAAAATGAGATTACCACAAGGAAACAGAGCTCAGAGAAAGAGAAATTCGACTTAGAGGGAGGGAAATGGCAAATGGAGGATAAGAGACATGTAAAGAGAAAGAGAGAGATAGGGAGAGTTGTTGGGTGTTTACGTAGAAGAGGAAGAAAAGTGCATCTTTCAGTTGCATTGTGTTTATATAAGACATTTTCGTATTTGCCTACACTGAGAGAAAAGAAGAACATAGTGTTTGGGAAATAGAAGGTTTTAAAATGAAAAATGTTTTTAATTAATATCTTTTTGAGAAAGAATGAACAATATTTTTGATGAAAACTCATTTGAAAGAAAGTTTAGGATGAGAATGCTTTCAGAGAAATTTCGATATAAAAGAACTTCGTAGAGATAATTTACGATATATCAACCATATATAAAGAGATTTGGGAGTTCCAAAGTAAATTTTCCTGACTTTAAAAACATTTAAAACTATGTAGGGGAATTTCAAATTCATATGCTCCAAAATCCAGGCTTTAAAGGAAAAACTTGTCTATTATAACGATAAAACACTTTAAAAATTGATTTCGAACTGAAAGATTTCCCACGACTTAATACCTGGTTAGACCTATCTTTCAGAATTAAAAAACAACTATTTTACACATCAATCTCTTAAAACCTTGGAACTTCTCAGCTATTTTAAGTAATTAACTTCCAATACCACTCTTAACGAAAACTTGGATGTTTTTCTTTGAGTGCATTTTAGTCCCTGTGTTTTCCTAAAATATGTGTGTTTGTCTGTGTGACCAAGTGTTACCCTTGAACTGCTATCTCAACTGACAATAAACAGATTTCCAATATTTCGTCCGTCTGTCTGTTTGCCTGGTCTGCCCTGTCTGACGACGATGTCTACTTATCTGAGGTCTAGGTAAAAAAAAAACCTACTTGAGACCGCCATTTCCCATTTCCATTTTCGATTTCATTTTCGTTATTTTCCATTTCACTCCATCTAACCCCGACTGACTGCCTGGCAGATGCGCCGGCGTTGCCTGCCCTGCCCTGCGGCTGCATCATGTGCTAGTTTGCCAGTTGCACTTGGAACTTGGTTGCGCCAACAACTCTTGACTGTTGCTACTACTCCGCTTTAGTCTGTGGAAAGTGAAATCGTTCAGATCACGCGATCGCTAACAATAGCAATAGCCCTTATTAGTTGGTTAGTTAGTTAATTAGCTTGAGAGCGAGCTCCCCTCAATAAAGAAATGGTAGCCGGAAATGCGGGCAATGCAAATTTGCAGCCATTTAAGCTTTCGTTTACGGTAAGATTTTGGCATATGGTAGACATAATCAATGTGAATCCTCAAAAGGCAACAACAACAAGTACTAACTACAATAACAACTCATACATCAATATCAGAAATCTGGTTATCAATCATTTGTGGCCTCGAGTTGTTTTTTCGAGCCCTTTGAAATGATTGATTTCAAGCAAAATCCCTTTAAAATGAAACTGAACGGCGGCAACGGTGATAGCCGCCTGGGACGGAGTTGTTTACGCGCTCGTTTTGTATTCCGCTGGAAAAGCTGGGTAAATCCGCAACACAATTACACCCAGTGACCCCACCCCTAGTCTATTAAGTGAGCTTTGTCATGTACTGTAAATATCAATATTTGTTTTCTCAATTTTATTCCAGGCGGAGCTTACGGATGTTTTGCGTAAACGACGTAATCGTCCTGATGCCTCCGATGAGGATTTGGGACTACCACGTAGTCCAGCCTCACCACAGAGACGTGCTGCAGCTGGACAAAGTCGCAGTACAGCCGCCTATTTGCCATCACGGATTGGAGGTGGTGGTAATGCTGCATTGACTCATAGCCATCACAATCACAGTGTTAGTCACAGTCACAGTGAAGTGTCATCATTAAGCCTTTTGAGTGTGAACAGTAACGATGGTAGCGATGAGAGACATCATCAGCATTCACGCGTATCCACTAGCTCCTCCATCTCAATGGGATCAGATATTCTACGTTCCCATCTCGATGATGAGACGGATGCAGTTGGTGGCGAACGTCACAGATTGTCACATGCAGCAGCAAAGCATAAGATGGCCATAAGGCCGACCAAGAAGAAGGGACCAAGTCGTCAGCATAGACGAACCCTAGAGGTGAGTTAGACAATTGAATCTTTGAATTAAATGCTAAACTAGTTTCATTTCTATTTGTCTCTTGATGCAGACCTCTATACCTGAGGCCAATGAAGAGCTTTTAAAGATGAGTCCAAGCTTGAGAGCAATTAAAGGTGAGTGTGGATAAGTTTTCCTAAAGCGGGATATGAATTTAACCTGTTTTTTTTCTTTCTATTAGATAATGAACAAGTCAAATCCAAGACTCGCTCCTTGCCACCCAAGACTCTAACAGCTATGGCTCCAACTGGCAATTCTATAGTAACCACCAAGCGTACGAAAACAATCGAACAATCCCAAACACAGACTACCACAACTACTTCTTCCACTACTATTAATGGATCATCAACTTCCTCGCAAATCTTTGGCCTTCGTTCGAAGGTGAATGCATTATTCGAGTCACGTGGCGAGTCGTCCACCGATGGTGATGATGTTCCCACCGCCGATGCTAGTGATAGTAATGGCTTCCTTAGCCGTCTGATTCATCGCAATTCTAAGCGTAGTATTGCTCGGGCCAATGATGGTCTCGAGGATGTCGACTCCAGCCAGAGTGTGGCCAAGAAATTACAGATATCCACGTCCTGCCTGGAGGCTACTTCGCGAGAGCCATTAGTGTTGCCCGACAAATCAAAGAGTGCCACCTCCCATGAGCAGCACATTCAGGAGACACGACAGATTATTAAACGTGAGATTCAGAATGAAGGACGACATGGTCTCAATGCCATGGTTAGTAATTATGGAGTGCATCCCCAACCGCCGACGCCCATTAAACCAAAATCCGGACCAGCGGCTCGTCAGCGTTACATACCCCAGGAGTTAAGCTCCAATGTGGAGAAACCAAGTACTAATGATGTCACTAATTTGCTGTCCAAGAGTTCACGTGGTTCCGATACTTTTCAATCCACAACTCTGGTGCGGGAGCAACAATTCAAATCAGAACGCAAGGCGGCACGTATTGTGGGCTTAAGTGCTTTCCAACAGAAGCTATCCCGTTCCAATGATTCGGTTGGTCAGCACTCGAGCTCATCGAATTCACTAGAGACGAGCACAGACGAACCATCACCACTATATTACGAGGAGAAACAGCGGAAAACGGTAGAAAAATCACGTAGTTTCCGCAACTATCAGGATGAACGGGAAGTTGGAGTTCCCAATTCAGAGATCTCTACGATGCCCAGTCTTCCAGATCTATCCATTAGTTTTCGTGTTCCATCTTACTACAAGCAACACCAACAACAGCAGTCACCGCAATCACCACAGTCTCCAACAGCCAAATGTGTTTCCCTTGGCTTTGAGATTAATGACAACAAATTACTACAAAGTCGAGCCGAATCCTCGGGACATTTACCAACAAAAACTTCACCTCATCATAGTACTAAACTTCTGGTGACCAGTGGAACAGGAAATATCTCACAGATTGAGCAGAATATTGATATGATAGTCAAGTCACCGCTGGTCAATGTTTTAAGAAAATCGGCAACAGTTGGGGAACATTTGACATTGGATCAACAGCAACCACAACGTCCAAAGGTCTTGGAACTTAAACAGGCGACAACAGTAGCTATGACTAGTCCCAGTCCGGCAAGTCCTTTGGCCAAGAATGCTAAATTGGCTAACAATTCACCTCCTCCAACACCCACAAAACCTACAAATAGTAGACGCAATTCCGCTAATGTGGATCAATCTCCAAATAACAACCAAACTCCAACGGAGCCCGAATTCATGAAGATTCAATTGAATCGTGTGGATCAGGCTCGTTTGTATAACAAGACCAATCATTTAGTTTTGGCCAAGAATGTCAAAGTGGTAACACCTAATCCTTCAGTGGCAACAACAGAACGTAGCCAGAGTACAGATGATTTGACCCGGCGTCGGAATAGTAGTGAAGTGGAGGCAGCTATAGAAATTGTAGAGAGACCTATAGTGAATATGGGACAAAGGGCAGTTAGTGCAAATAGTGTGGCACCATCTTCCCCCATCACAACGACGGAGTCTTCTGCCCCACACATTGCAACGACAACACCAAAGAGTAAGCCAGACGCAATCCCGGCAGCCACAACAACAACAACACCAACAAAAAGCAATCGCCTTTCGTTGGAGGAACGTAAAAGATTGTTCCTGAATGAAGATTCTAACAAAATGGTAATAGTCGAGCAGCGTAAAAAATCCATAGGAAAAGGAGAGATAAATCCATCTGTAACTACTCCCACCGTGCCCAGTTCACCCACTTCTCCCAATTTGAGTGATGGCAATCATTCGCCATCAATGAATCCTGCACCTGTGGTTCTGCGTAAGAAGTCCTTTGCCAGCTCTAATGGTAATGCTCCAGCGAGCAAGGAGGATGCCACACCAGAACTGATGAAGGTCTTTGCACGCCGTTCCCTTAAAGTAAAGGATGAAGAGGTGGTGGTGATACCAGTAACCGTATCTGTAGCCGCACCTGCCCCAGTTTCGATACCCACTTCGGCACCAACTCCTAAGAAATTGGTTAGTCAGAATGTGGATAGTGATAAAGAGAATCAATCAAATAGTGAAGAGAAATTGGATAAATTATCAACCAAATATGAAACGCAGGTCAGTAGCGAGTCTTCCAAGACAGCTAATCATCATCATCACAATCACAATCATCATCATAATCATCATAATGCCACAAATAATCGTAATTCGGTGGCCGATTTTCGAAATCTCAACAATAATAATAACAACAACAATAACCATAATCAGCAAAAGGGTCAAAATGTTGGTCAACAGGGACAGCAGCAGCAACAACAAAAAGTCGTCTCTTATCTGCCACCCATCAAGATAAGCCAAACGGGACGAAATGGTAATATTACCAACAACAATATTAATAATAATAACAACAACAACAATACAAATACTAATGGCCACATTCGAACCTCAACTGAACGTTATTCATTGCAATTAAA
Source organism: Drosophila neocordata (assembly GCA_018903615.1). Classification (NCBI taxonomy): domain Eukaryota; kingdom Metazoa; phylum Arthropoda; class Insecta; order Diptera; family Drosophilidae; genus Drosophila; species Drosophila neocordata. Next base: position 10,742,923 of record JAEIGI010000004.1, on the reverse strand, counting down.
ACCAGCTGGAAAAGTCATAACAAATCCTGTAACTAGTAGTAATAATCAACCTGCATTGGCATCGAGTGCTCCATCAGCAGCTGAAGGATCTGTTAACAAGGCCATAGAAAGATCAGCCACAGTGGGTGAATTCAAGGGCATACATCAGCGACGTGCCGAATGGGAACAAAGGGCTAAGGAAGCTTTAAAATAATAATAATTAAAATACAGTGAATTTATTTAGTTAGTGCTGACTGTACCTAGCCTAGCCTCACTCTCTGCCTCTAACTTTGCAATTTACAAAAACAAAAAGAAGTGCTTTCTATTTGTCTCACAAAGAAAAAAAAAAAAAAAAACTTAAACGCGCGCGCTCCTAGGCAAATAAGAAAACAGATAAACATTACAAATTTTCGTTATATCTATATACCATATATATCGGAAAAGAACAAATACAGAATTATATTATGCCAATATCATTGGATCGTCATTCTATATTATAATAATATGTGTGTACACCCCAATCTTCCAAAGAAAACATAGTTGCACCCATAGTAAAAGATGGAAAGAACAATATAATTATGATCTTTGGGATATATATATATCTATATAAATATGCATGTATATTGAAATTGGATCTATCACTACTTGATATGTAAATCTGTATTTAGTCACCACAATTACTATCCCCACCCCCCCACTTTTGTGTACTGTTACGTTTGATAACAAAATTTCATTATACGTTTAGTTTATTGTTTTAGTGCATGTCTTATATAAAAAAAAAAAAACAACCCGAAATAAAAAACAAAAAAAAAAAGAAAAACAAAAACGATTTAAGGACTGTGAGTAAAATTAATTTAAAATACTTTATATTCGAAACAAATTTGATTTATATATAAATATAATAATAATAATATGTTAAGTTGATAATATTTGTGAGCTTTGAATGGCTAGAGAAGATATATATATATATATAGGGAATATTATACTCCTATTAAAAAAATATTAATAATCCATGTTGTTTGTATCAACAGTTTATATCTAATTGACCAGATTATCTATATGTTTATGTAAATAGGTTAAAAAAAAAAAAAAAATACAACAAAAACGAACTAATCAATAAAAAATATATATAAAAATATTGAAATTGTGACTTTTTATTATCCTTTCATAAAGTTCTACAATTCTTTTGATTCCCTCTTCAATTTAAACTATAAAAGCACAGACTATATACCCATTTTAAATTCATTCTAAGTTAGTCCGTCTCTATGACTAATTCTATATATTTTTAGTATAAAGATTTATATTAGATACATTTCACTAAACTTTGACAAATATTGGGACCAGCTGTTCTTGATAAACGTTTCTATTTTTCATACATTTCAGAAATATATAACAAGCAAATTATAAGTGTATAAATCTAAATAAAACAAATTAACATAAAGACAAAAAAAAAAAAAAACAAATTTAAAGTGAAAAACCAAAAAAAACATTTGTTTTGACAATTTCAAATTTTTTCTATATTTTTTTTTTTAGAATTGATAAGATTTTCCTATTTTTAGAAAATTACTTTTGGCGCCTCTCAAGACGATCTGACGCACAGCCGTCAAATATATTGTTAGATGACTTCTCAAGCTTGTCTAGAAATAGCATCACTCAGCACTTTCTATAATGCCCTTCTCTTGATCTACTAACCTGACACTGTATATTGCAATATGTTAAAATATAACCTAAAGTGGAAGAGAAATTTTTGACCTGTTTTTTTGATCATTTCCGCTCGAAATTGTTCTTTTTTAATTTTCTAAAGATTTAATATGCTTTTTCTACAACTGAAACTTGCGATGGCTTTAATGTAAAACTTTGTAAAATTGGCTAAGGTAGAGCCAACTTTAGGTCTAAATTTGATAAAGTAAGGCTTTCCTAATAAGCAAAGCTTTCATTAAGTCAGGTTTTAACCTATCTTCTTAGAGTCTCGTTTTTAATTGGCTGAAAAGCTAAGACATTTGGAATTTTTAATGAAATTTTATTTCAAATTTAAGAAGTTTTAATGCAGAATTATACTACATAATTTTAAAATTGTTTAGTAAATGACCGAGATAGATTCTAAAGGACATTGGACACTGGACAAGTCCCTCGAAACAACCTTAGCGGCATCGGCTTAGATTTTAAAGGAAAATTTGAAAACTCTTATAAAGAAACTTTAGTCGCTAAAATTTTTAGAAATATTAGACAAATTCATCAAAGAAATTTCAAAATAAAACGGATATTAGATTAATCTATGAGAGGACTTTTTTTTTTTTTGTTCAAATCTGTTCCAAGTTAATTTTTAATTTTAGTCGAGTGACTTCAACTTTAGCGGTCTAAAACACCTTTTTTTCAAAATTCTTTTAACACTCAATTGCGAAAAGAAAAACTTCAAAGGATATACAAACTTTGATGTTTAACAAGTAAGCATGGATTCCCAGTTTGAATAAATAACTAATATTTTAGTTTAGATTAAACGTCATTATAAAAAAAACAATCCTGCCAAACTAGTGTTTAATTATTTATGTACAAGGAGTTTTGGTTTTATGACACAGTTTTGGCCAACGCAAAAACCTAACCAAAATCGAAATATAGTTTTATCGGTTACCCTTTATCAAAAGCGTTTTGTTTTTCTTTAATAGAATTAAACAGGAGCTGAAAAAAACTAGACCAAAACTATGACTAAAACACGTTCTTATCGAAGGCGTTTTATAAAATATGTAAACAAATTCACTAAAATATTTCTTTTACTTTTGTCTATATAACTGTAAACGAAACGAAATCGAAATCTGTATAAATATATAAAAAAGCAAAAACTAGAAACCGAAACAGGTTTCTTTTTTCTCTAGGGTTTCTTAAAGAAATTACAAAATTAAAATCTTTTAATAAATGTTACAACTAAGCAAAACTTTGGCCAAAAATTCTCTATAAAATTATATGAATTGGTCGATGAGCAAATCAAAATTCTGCGAAAGCGAAAAGAAGGGTCTATGAACCAGTTCGTAATTTTAACTTATGAATAGAAGAAATTAAAAAAAAAAAACTTGTTTTGGGATTTTCAAAAAAAAAAAAAAAAAAAAACAAAAACCTTAATGAAAAAAAATGATAAATTATTTCAAGATAAATTTGAAATTCATTAGTGTCAAGACACACTAGACTAGACAGACATAGCAAAATGAACGAATCGGGCTAAAAGAATGAGAAAACATTTGTATAAATAACAAAAAAAAAATTGTTATATACAAAATAAATAGAAAATTATTTAAATGCGTGTTAAATCTTGGGACTACCTCATTTTGTAATTACCTTTTAATTGGAATTAGAGAATAAAAAAACAAGCAAAGCTAAACCAAAAACCGAGAACTGAGATCAGTCATTGTCTTATGTTAAGTCAGCATTTCCTTTAGTACAACACAATGGCAGATATCATATATATTTATATATATATTTTCTACATACCAGAGATACTATATATCGAAGAGAAGTCTTTTGGCAAATGTGTGAGCTCATGAGTTGTCGATGTCGTCATTGTCGGCGTTCGTTCTGCTTCTGCTGCTGCTGCTGCTTGCTTTTGGTTGTTCTCTGTTTCCCGGAGATTCGTCTATGTGGACAGTCTGCTGATGTTGGCCAAATGCCTGTGCCGCTTCAGTTCGTATCCAAATCAAGAACGCGACGGACGGAAGCTAGAAAAACACAAAAATGCGAAAAAGATAAACTCGGCAACGGCAAAAAACAAAAAAAAAAAACCAAAATACTTATGAATTTTAAAAATAATACGATTAGAGAAATACGCGATATTTGTAGAACTTATGTTCAAGTGAGAAAAAAAAAAAAAGTGTCCAAAATATTTTAACAAATCTTTCAATATGAATGCCAACAGACGGCTATAGTAGTGCTTAAAAATAACAAAGCCAAAACTATATATATAGATCTAAATATATAGACAATCTAAGAAAAGTTAAGCCATGTCTTTGAATCAAACTCCCACACCAAGTACACCGCCTCCATCACGGAGAGCAAATCGACCACCACGGATTAATATACACAATATACCGCCCATGGGTGGCGGAGGTTCATCAATACCTCCAAGTGCCCAGCCTCCATATACAGCCCAGACGAACTATACAAGTTCCCAACAGCAAAATCAAGGTCCCTATTGGCCACCAGTTGCAAATCCCTTTGGCTCTGGTAATTTCATGACCAAAGGTTATGAGGGATTTCTAGATTTAACCAAAACTGGCATGAGTTTTGGTGAAAAATTTACTTATGGACTGTATAATAAATTTAGTACATGGTCGAAAAGATGGTTTACTCACATGTTCCTGATCGTTGTCCTGGGACTTTACAGTGTTGGTGGAGCATTGGTGTTTCGAGCAGTTGAAGGTAAGGATTTTCCACTACCAGTTAGGTGGGTGGGCGAATTTTAAGTTTGACGATCCTCCCGGAAGTTGTAGAAATCATAAAAGCAAAACCTATTAAAAAACTTTGCAAGTATTTGTTGCTCTTTGGTAAATTTGTTTGGAAAACAGTAAAAACAAAGAAAAAGAAAAAAATTTTCCAACCAAACAGAAACAAAATTAACAAAAGATATAGATAAATACATCTGTCTAGTATCTTTGAACAAGCGCGCCCGGAATTAAAGTCAATTTAATGTCTTCTGGCATACGACGGATCCATCGAACTCATCTATACCCAGCAGTCTGTTGAACAGGTGAACGCACAGATGAATGAATTGAATGATTCAGATGTGTGAAGAAGTATAAACAATTAAGACATATGACATGATGATGATTAACATGTTTGAAAAGGAAAGAGGCCATCATCATCATTAGCATCATCATCATTATTCGCCAGAATCAGCTCAGAATCACACGTTAAGCTGTTTATTATGAAATGTTAAGATGTTTCCTTTTCTTTCCCCATACATCCAAGTGGCATATATATGTATATCCTTATGATTTATGGCCTAAACGAAAACACTGGAAATTTATTTTTGGCCTAACATTGCCAATTTTTTGCCCTCATGCTGTGCTGCTGCTAATTGCATAAGGTCGGTCAAGGCCAAAATTTAATAAATTTTTATATTTAAATGTGAAATAAATATAAATAAAGAAAAATCTTGGAAGAATATTGAATTATCTAAGAGTACAACAAATAAGTTAAATTTACATTCTCTGTTTTAAAAAATTCATTTTTATCAAGTTTTATAAAGCAATTAAAGATTGTCTCAGAAATTAAAAAACTATATGGATTCCTTTACACAGAATTTAAACTGAATAATTCGTTTAATTATAAAACATAAACCTATTACAATTTTCTATAATTTTGATTTTATATATACCCCAAAATATATCTTCATTTTGATTTTTTTTATTTAAAGGTTTCATTTAGAAAACAATTAAGTAAAAATAATTCATTCCATTAAATGTTACTCTAATTAGATTTCAAGAGTATTTGAACTTCGTTTTAACAATAATGGAAATCAAAATAAATTGAGCAGCAATTGGGGAATTTGTATTATCTATTTCTCTTGTTAATGATTTCTCTTGTTAATGATAACACAAAATTGTTGTGTAATTAATTTCATTTTTCATGTTTTTTTCATTTTTCCTAAACAGGTCGTAAGGGAGCCTTGGAACTTATGGATTTGCAGATAAAACAGAGACAATTCTTTAAAGAAATGCGTGAAATGACAAAAGATCCACTTTTGAATACGGTAAGTAAAGAAAACATATTTGAAATTTTCCAACCTTTATATAAAATATTTCAATTTTTAGGTATCCCACACAGATTTTGATAGCCAAATATTACGTATAATGAATAGCCATCATTCGGCAGTGGAATCTTTATTACGTTCAGGTACAACTGAAGAGGAAGATCTATTAAAAAAGAATCCCTGGTCATTTTGGAATGCCATGGTATATAGTTGTACCATCTACACAACTATAGGTAAGTGTCATTTGAGGGGGTTCATTCTAGTGCAAAAACACCCACACTCAAAGACAAAATAGACAACTATTTTTATATATATATACATATATATAATTATATATCTTTTATGTGACACAAAAGTTGGAAATAGTTGCGTCTCAGCTGGTTTTCTAATTTTTTTTCTTATTTGTGTCGTTGACATTTTATGAGATAAAAAATGTGCGTGTTGCGGGTGTCTTAAGAAATTTTTTAGCTTTTCTTTTTTTTTCTTCTATTATACTTAATTCAGATTTCACAAAACAAATAAATAGCACAGGAGGTTGGAAATTCTTAAAAATTCAACGCTCTTAATGAATATTATCTTATTAATATTGTTTTTAATTCGTGACATATAAATATGCCACGAAAATGACAGAAATTTTAACCGAGACCAGACACAAAAATCTTATAAAATTCTTTACAAATCATTTTATAGATATTTACTTTTAAGATTTATATTTCTTTTTTATTTCTTTTGGTGTTGAGGTTTGTTGGTTAATGAGTGAAAAACTGACTGATATATATAAAAATAGAATTTTCGTCATATCGGTTTTATATATCTTTAGTATTTTCCAATTTTTTTTTTTCCACTTTAAAATGCAATGAAAAAGTGCATATAAGAATTTTTGTCTTTAATAGATTCTATACCCTAGAAATTTTAATATTGATAAAGAGTATATTCAAAAAGTTAAAAATTTGAAAAGTTAGGAAAAGAAAGCATACACTTTCGATTACCTCAATACGTTAAGATAAATGTGATAAATATTTTAAAAATTTAAAAGTTTCATAAATCAAACAAATATTGAAAAAGTCAGAGATCTTTGGAACATAAGTTTCTTAATTGGAACAGCTTAGCTAGACACAACAAATGATATAAAAATTTCTTAACAAATTATTTTATAGATATTTACCTTCAAGACTTATATAAATTTCTTTTTTATAATTTGAGATTCTGAGAAGTTCTTCTAAATTTTGGTATCATGAAAGAAACCAAAAGCTAAAATATTTAGACAGATTTTCTGAGATTGATATTGATCAAAAAAGTCGCATATTAAAATTATACTAGTTAATAGCTTACTAGATTAAGATAATAATATTTCTAGTTAAATTATTTAAATTGCAAAAAATTTATATTCTAATCTCAATTATGTGATAAACAGATACAGTATTAATTTAACTAAGTTGAGTAAACGAGGCGACTTCTTATTCCCTATTATCATTCACCATTTGCCTAATGGTTACCCATTTCAGCCTCAACTTTACTGTATGAGTAGTTTTGTCTTAGCTTTTGATTTAAAAATAGTTTATCAAAAGCATTTTTTAAATATAAAAACATTTAATTACAATTTTTAAAAATATAAAGTGTGATCATAAAAGTAAAAGCTATCTGTTTTTGGTTTTTAATTGCAAAAATGCAAATCAAAGAACAAATTCATACAGAAAAATAAAAAAAAAAGAGTATCTCAATGTTGGTGTCTATTTTAATATACAACAATTTGCATTCCACTTTTGACAAGTTTCCAAAAAAAAAAAAAAAAATTCTTATATATATACAAGTAAAAATTTGCATTTTACCTTAGCAAAAACAATTAACACAATTTTCCTACAGCAAAATGACAGAGAAAATTTGAAAAGTAAATGAAAACTCATATTCATAGTCATACTCAGAAAACATTTGATCAAAAATCATGTAAACAGATCATAAATTGTTTACACACTGAGTGCGAGTGTGTATGTCGATTTTCCTTCGAGTGTTATGAGTGTGTAATCAAGTTGTCAAAAATTAGAACAAATATATTTAGTTTTTAAAATGAAAAATGTTAAAAATAGAAGAAAAAACACAAGTACACACACATACCCCTAACCGCATATCCGCATCAACACTTGTACTCGCACTTTCATTCAATCTATATCTATATATACATTAAAATCTTGGCACGACTTTTTTTTTTTCTCCAAAAGTTCTCAGACCATTGATACCAATTAAATGCCAGGCAGTAAAATTTTCATTTCATTTCGTTGCTCAAGTCGTAAAAAAGATAAAGTGCGAAATTTGAATGATGTTTCATACGCCCCGTGGCACACGTTAAAAATCTGAAAATTGCTATTTCTTTTTTTTTTTCTTGCCTGATTTTTGTGGTATATCCAACAAAATTATAGCCATAATAATATCAATTTACTGTTAATGCTCGGCAATTATTGTGCATGCCCCCGTGTGAAAAACAAAATCGATCGAGCAATTTTTAAAATGTTGAATGAAATTTGGGTTTTAAAAGTAAACAAATATGGGAATCACTGCGAAATTCCATAAAACTGAAAACGATATTGAGCGTCGTCATCAGAGGACCTTAAGGGGCGAGAGGAAATGTACAATTTGTGTGAAATGCACTATATATATATATATGTAAATATCTGCTGAAATTAGCAAAGAAATTAAATTTATTTGAAAAAAAAAATCAAGTGGCAAAAATCATGGTTCATGACGTCATTAAAAATCAATTTTTAAAACAAACAACAAATTCGCAATAGAATACAATATTGAAATTGAATTTTTATTTTTCAAATATTTCATGAAAAGTCGAAATCGAACGGAAGGAAATTTAAGTCAACCTTTTCAAGCAGCATAAACAACAATTCTGTGAATTTCAACAAAATTTAAAAATAACGATATAAAATGCCATTTGGTATATGGAGAATAAAAACTTTGATATAAAAACAAATTGTTGCAAACTACTATACAGATATATTGAAATGAGAAATTTAAGACAAAACTGCAAACTTTAAAAACTGATTTATAAAAATAATGTTGTCACATTAATCATGTAATATGAGCTGAGAGATAACTAAAAACTTTTAGAAAGTTATTAGTCTTTCGCATTCTATGAACGTTTGCTTTTTTAGTATTTAAAATGGGGTATTTAGAATTTAACAGTGTGAATATATTAACATGGGAAAGAGGAGAGGAAATATTCATCAATTTTAAATAGGTTAAACAACTACAATTGCTCGTTTAATTATGTTTATTATAGGAATAACATGGAATGCATAAAATCTTTTCATTTTTATTAAGATAATGCATTCAAGTCTTTATTTAAAAATTTCACTTTTTTTTTTAATTATAGTATCTTCAAATATAGGTAAATCAAATTGATTATGTTTTCAAAGTTCTTAAATTTCAATGAATATAATTTTGGGCTTCTTAAATTTCCTTAATTATGTTTACAAACTCCGTACATTGGAATGGGCAATTTTACACTACTCTTTACTCTGTTTGCCATTCTCCTTATCTTTGCCCAAGTATTTAGAATAGGAAGCAGAATATTTGGAAAAAAAGGATCTTCTTTTATTGATATTGATAATTTCCTATAATGATATATCTATTAAATAAATTATATTAGGTTTTTCCTTCTAATACATTTTAAACTCCATCGTAAAACGTTTTAAAAAATTTCGAGTTCGATCGATTTATAATTATATATATGAGAGGTAGAACTAATTATCCAAGACATCATTCAAAAGACAAACAATATAATTTATCTCTTAAGGTAGTTGATTTCCTGCTTAACGTCTGTTAAATTTCGTAAAAAGCTCGATAAAAGTTTACAAATTTGAATTGCAACAGCTTAAAGCTCTTTTAACTACAGTGGCGTCTGCCAAAATTGAGCACACCAAAGACAAACGTTGATTTCTTTCAATTCTCTAAACACTGTGTATGGAAAAATTCTATAAAATGAATGTTTCTAGATTTATCAACCATCCAAACAGATGCAAAATGTGAAAACAGCTGTTTCAAACATTTTAGACAACAAATATATATTTTTGTTAAATATTTCTCATCTTTTAGTCTCTCATTAGAAAATGCTCAGTTCGCAACTAGACGACGAGCAGTGAAAAGGCAGACAAAATTCTATTCGTGTTCTGGATATACATATAGACATATATCTATGTCTATATAGATACATATAAACTCTCTCTTTCTGGTCACAGATAGACAACTCAAATTACAAAGAAACAAATATTATTCCAAATTAAATTAAAAACTTTTGCCCAAGAGATTATTTCGATAAGCCCCAAAAAAGAAAGAAATAATTCTCAAATTAAAAATATAAAAAGAAAATTGCACTCGAAAAGTGATATAATTACATTTTTTCAATTTTTGTTGAAAAAGAATAAAAAAAAAAAATATGAATGCCTTGTTATAAATAGATACCACGAGCAGACGAAAGCAAAGCAAAACCAAATTATAGCCGAGAGATACGACAGATATAGAAAAAATACTAAACAAAACTGGACAGAATGGAGCAACAACACCAGCAGCCCCCGCCGCAGCAGCATCATCAACATCAGCGACATAGACGCCGTATAGCACGTCATCAGCGTGAACAGACCCCAGTTAGCAATGTGGATGAAGTGGATCACAGTATTCAACCTGATCCTGATCCCTCACCACAAATGGTACGCATGCAAATACGTCCACCGGGCACATTGACGGCCCATGAGAGTAAAATCCTGCGGCGTCGTGATAAAACTTTTGCCAGTTCATCGGCTCGAAGTCAATCCCAGCCTCGAGAGGCTGAGAAACTAAGCAGTCCGGATGCCCATCAGTTGATCAAACATCGTAGTTTGTCATCGCCACGCCATAAGGATGAGTCCAGTGAAAGTGAACTAACTACTGGCAGTAGCTATGCCGCAACAACAGATCACAAACAGCAATTAAGAGATCCTTTGAATCGCTTGGAACAGAATCTGCAACGTTTTGAGGACGAACGTCGGCGATTTGAGAACGAGAAACGTCTCTTTGAGAAGGAGAAACGAGAACACAAGCTCCGACATCGCCAACAATTGGATCATGAGGAGCGTAAACGATTGCTACAAAACTATCGCAAATTAAGTGATAGAATCCAATTGCCACAGGACGATGAAGAACGTCGCCGTTTGGTACACAGTTTGCGTTTACATCGCCATGAGGCACCCAAAGTACGTAATAGGAATCGTAGCAGTGGCTATGATGAATCATCCACACAATTCAGCTCCTCCGATGCAGACACAAACGAGGAATATCACGCCAGACGTTATGTAGCAGCTCCCATTCGTGGTGCTCCTCCGCCACCACCACAAGCAGCAGCACCACCACCACCAACACCAACACAAGTTACTCCTAAACCTCCTGAACGTAGTTCAGTGAGTCGTAACAATTCCTTATCTCCGGTTCGTCCACAAAGGCGCTCCAAGACGCCAGAGCAACGTCCGAATCCACCAATTAGTCGTAAGCATGAATATGTAGAAATTGGAGAAACAAAAGAGTCTACACCAAAACCGCGTTCCACTGAGGCCCAGCAGCGGGAGGAACTAATGCTAAAGTATATGGAGGCAGCCGAGAGAGCAGCTAAAGCAGAGGCAGCCCTAGCAGCCCAAAATCTTAATGTGGAAGGTTTAAGGCGTAGTAATAGTTTGCGTCTTGCCGAGATGGAGAAAGCAAACAAACCGCCAGTGGAAACGAAGCGTAGCTCCAGTCTAGAGCGTCCCCTTAAAAGCAAACGCTCAAGCAGCTTGGAGAAAAAGTTTGTCGAAAAGAAAAAAGATGATCAGGAATCGGAAAAACCAATTGAAAATCAAACTGTAACTGAGGAACAGCCAAAGGAAATAGATTCGCTTGTACCAGTTGCAGAAGATCCACCAAAGATATCGTTTTTCCAACGTATCAAACTATTTTTCAAGTCCAAGAAAAGTTCGGAAACTAAGCTTAAGCCTATCCCAACTATAACTATTGAAACTGAACCCGAAAAAATTCTATCGAGAATTTTCTTTTACCAACTTCGACTGGAAGCTGGTCACGAGTGGCGACGTCTAAAACTGGATTATCCAAGAAGAATGGAGGAACTGAGACATATACGTAATCACTGCATAGCTCATTGTATATGCTTGGCATTACTTTTGGGTTTTGGTGGCCTTATATTCCGCTATACAGAGGGCATGTCAGAGAATATCTACAAGTGTGAAGTGCGCAAAGTAAAACGTGACTTTATTGATAATCTATGGGATGTCAGTCATAATATGAGGTAGTGATCCGAACACGATACGGAAGTAGATCTTCTGTATCGTATTACTTTTGTCTATTTTTGTTTTTTGGTACGCTAAAAAATTGATTTGTCTTTGTTAGAGAGGACGACTGGAAGTCATTAGCACGTCAAAAATTGCGTAAATTTGAGGATGAACTCAACACCTTAGCTGAATTGGGTTTAAGAAGATTTCCGGGTCAAAAGTCATGGAATTTTGTTAATTGTTTTATCTTCTGTTGGACTGTGATCACGACAATAGGTAGACTTTAGGCTATTGATTTGATATCATACTAATCCCATATGTTTCTTTCTATTTCAGGTTACGGTCACATTACTCCAAAAACGGATCTGGGTCGATCTTTGACTGTTATCTATGCCATCATTGGTATACCTATGTTTTTGATTGTTTTGGCGGATTTGGGTAAACTGTTTACGCGCTGTGTTAAATTTCTTTGGGCCTATGTGAGACGTGTTTACTACACCCGATCCTGTCGCAGGATAAGAAAGCAGCAGCAAATTCGTGATGCCATGACAGGATTCAATACAGTCTATGATATGGCCATACGACGACCGAGCATGTTCTTTGGCAATACTCAGGAGGATTCAACTGATGTTGAATCGCAACAAGATGCCAATAAATCTATGGGAACTTCTCATCCGGAGACACCAACCTCGCCGTATCCAGAAACCTTTGAAGTCGATGATGAATTCAATTTACCCGTTTCGGTTGCATCGCTGCTGCTCATCTCATACATTTTGCTGGGCACAATGGGTTATATTATGGTTGAACCAGATTGGAAACCTCTAGATGCATTCTACTATGTCTTTATATCCATGTCCACCATTGGCTTTGGCGATCTGGTGCCCAGCAATCCTTTCTATGTAATGGTCAGCATGATCTATTTGATCTTTGGCTTGGCTTTGACTTCTATGTTCATCAATGTGGTGCAAATCAAATTGAGTGATCACTTTAAACGTGCCAGTGCCAAAGTTGGAGCCACCATTGGCATGAATATGGCCAGTGAGTTTGGTGATGAGGGTGGATCTCAGATTAAAACGCCATCAGAGATGGCTTCAGTACATGGTTCACGTCTCGGACGCATTGAGGAGGATGGTCAAGAGATAAATGGTGGTCCAACATCCTCACCCCCGCCACCACCACCATTGGCATCTATTTTAAGAACGCCCCGTCCATTATCGCCAGCAGATAACATTGGGGTTCAACTTGAAAATACAAATCCTCCACCTTTATTGCCCAGACGTACACCGGATCCTCCAGCAGAGGAAGAAAAGAAGAAAAAGAAACATCGATTTTTCTAAATGGGTAAACGCAGGATATCGCGAGAGTCCTTAAAACCTGATCATAGCATAAGGAAATTTTATAAATGACAAGAGACATTTTTCAAAAATCGAATTTACGACTTAATATTAAGTATAATTCAAAAGGTTGATCAAAAATCCCATTAAATCCAGACAGACAGGACTTTTTAAGATACAAAATTGCTTCAAAAACATACAAAATTGAGGTATTACGAAGCCTAGCAGACATTTTTTGGTTATATCAATTCATTGTAGTGTATTTAAATTGATTGATCAATATATTTTAAGGGATTTTGATCTTCCTTCATTGTATTTATTTGTTATTTAATTTGTAGCTTAAGTTTAAGTTTAATAAAAGTAATCCTAATAAACTAAAGAAGAAAATTCCAGTATCTTGATTCCCTTTTAAGCTGTAGCCCAAAAAGTATCCGCGTGTGTCGTCATGGTGGCACCCAAAAAAACATAAAAATAAATCCAAACCCAAATTCAACTATTGCCATCAGGCCAGCTGCACATCTGTCAGGACTATGCACATGGAACCAAAATGGTAACGGACAGAAACAATGAACAAAGAGAGCATTTTTTACTCCCTCTTCTTGCTTGCCAAAGTAAATGCTGAGTACTATGAGCATAAGAGAGCGTCCGCTGAGGCATACGTTTGCTCTTTAAGGACGACAACCCGACGACAACTGGCAACACGAAGTTACTGTTCCATTTCCAATAATGTTTCATCCAATGGTTGGCTACCCTTCAACATTTCAATTCAGTTCTTGTTTTGAAACGCGTGCCTATGGTCATGCCCCGGCAATACATTTCGTTAAGTACAGAAAAAGAAAGACGCGCCAAAAATATGTTTATTTAAATAGTATAAACCAAAGTGTTGACTCATAATAAAATTAAAGCAAACATATGTCAAAAACTCTTGTGCAATAAACAATTGAAACTATTCAAGAATATATATATAGCGGAAAAAAAAATCAACAGAAATTTGCAAAGATACGAGAGAACATTCTGCCGATAGCAAACTGATCGGAAAGAAGAACCAGTGGAAGCACCCTCTCCCTTATTATCATTCTCTCACTCTCTCTCTCTCTCTCTCTTTCCCTTATCTTTCTCTCCCTTGTTGTGTGCCCCTGGCCTCTCTAGATCCCCGATCCTATAACCCAGGTGTGTCCCTTCTTACACGCCTGCAGATGCATTCGCATTCCGTTGTTGTTTTGGCTCTCGTCTCGCGTTTTTAGTTTCCTTTCACATGAATTGCCTACAAAACAATTTGAATATAAAAACTAAAAAAGAATAAAAACATTGCACAATTGCCGCTGCAGCTGCCAACATCATTTTTGCACACATTTTGTGTATTGTTCATCGAGTGCAAAACAAAACAAAAAACCATAACTAACAAAAGTCGCCTACAAAACAAAGGCTGCAAATTAGCACTTCTCTTTAGATAGTACTTTGTTTTATCTAATAGAAGAAGAAAGAGACAACATCCGACAATTATCACGAGCAAAAAAGAAAAACAGCAGCAAAAATGTCCGCAATTAGCAGTCGTAATCAAAAAATGGAACAACAGGTAGGTGTCAATAATTGCAAAAAAAAAACATAAAATTAAAAAAAAGGCAATTAAACACTAACAACGATAACAAAAATGTTTACTAACTTCAAGTGGAGTAATTTTGCAACAATCGCAGTAAAATTTGATTCAGTTTGATGGCTAACTTCACGCAGAGAGCATCTAAAATATGTGCAAAAACAATTTCAATTGAAAACTAATTTTAAAGTTTTTGTCTGAAATTTAATAGCTTAAATTAAAAATTCTTTGATAGAAAGCGTTTATATATATTTGTTCATTTTAAAACATTTTTAATAAGCATAAATAAAATAAGCGAACTGGCAAAAATAATGTTAAAATTTGCTTAAGTAAAATTAAGTTTATATAGAGAGAAACATCAGATGAGAATATATAGTAGAACTCATTCGAATCAGTTGAAACAAGTCTCGATTAGATTAATCGAAAGTCTGGATAGAATTGAAGTATAAAATTATATATTTTAAGATCTATGAATTTGGGTTTTAGATGGGTTGGGTTTCTCTTTATAAAGAAACTATCTTTAAGATAGAAAAATAGATAAGAGAGAAAAATGATAAATAAAAATTAGTTAAATTTTTTAAAACATCCTCACAATCAAACAATTGCTTAATATAAATAATTATAAATGAAATTATTCAGTATTTTTAGTGGGATATTTATGATTACCTCCTTTCCAAATCTTTTATTTTCTATCCAAATTTCCAAATTCAATTAAATAAAAAATGTCACCTTAAACTTAAATAAACAACTTTAATTAGGCAAATATAGAAACATCACTTTTATTTAAAAGGAGCCTTCAAAGGTTTGAAGGACAAAATTGTCCTTGTTAGTAGTATTATTATCCCTTTTAATATTATACAAATTCTTTAAACTTGTTATAAATGTATATATATATATTCATATGTATATTAAAATGTTTATTAAATTAGTCCAAGAGACAATTGCAGGTCTAAGTCAAGTTCATGTGGCAACCCTTGCACGAGGAATTATCAATTTATAAATGAATTCATATTAAAATAGCAAATGAATCCTCCTTCTTGTTTGAAAACCAATCAATTGGGTAAAAACTTTAACAGCTGTGCCCAATCAATACAAGTGTCCATGGACTTTTCAACTGCAATTAGAAAACGTAATCGCCCATTGTCTTTGCCTTCATCAAATTTCTAATTAAATTGGAAAACTCAAAGTGAACTAAAGACAGGAGAGAGGGAAGGGAGAGCTGTAAGACAGAGAGGCAGGCAGTAAAAGCAATAAAACCATCTTGGATTTCATTGGCTTCAATTTAAACGAAAATCAACAACAAATCACACACACTGCAATTACCGCAAATGGTCAGCAAACGGACGGAAACGGAAGTCCACGGGAGGAAGAGAAAGGAGAAAAAAAGGACCACAAAAGACTTGGTTTTGTCACCTACCAAACTCATTGACGGTCACCGAACTGAAAGTAGACGATTATCAAGTTGAAAGAAAAAAAAAAAGACTTTAATCAAGACGCTAAACGAAATGATTTCAGGTTTTGTTGTGTCCCAATCATCAAACACCTGACCGCCGTATGTTGCCTTGGCAACCGATTGGAAAAGCACATACGACAATAAGTCACAAGGGGACTTTATAAATACCCTTTATTTTGATTATATGATGGAGATTAGGTAAACTTTTTAATAGCTTTAAACCAAGTGGGTTAATTATGATCTTCCTTATTAGAAAGTTTACTATTTTGTTATGTTTATCTAATATTAAGGATGATTCGTTATAAACAACTGAATTTGTATATATTGCCTCATCAAATCTTATACATATCTCTCACATAGGAAATTTGATTGTTTTATCTGTACTTATCCTGATAATATATATTATATTAAAGGAAAGAGCGATATCTTTTATCTATATTTCATAAAATGTATGCCTTAAGAGAAGCTTGGATTCGTTCTTCCAAATATTACATATTATTCTTAATTATTATAGTAAATACAAAATTCGTCGATCATTTTTAGCATAAATTTCACCGATTTATATATACTCTTTAACAACTCTATAGTTACATTATTATAACGACAAATTGAATTAAATTTTAATGCATTTCCCGCAAAGCTACTTCAACTCCATAGTTTCATTTTCATTGTCTTCAATTATTTATAGTTAAGGGTCCTATGTTGAATCCTTAATCGTTCAAGTTTCAATAAATTTGTCCATTTTCTAATTGAACTTTTCCCCGCCATAAGACAAGTTGCACATAAACAATGACTCATGGTATTCTAGTAAGGACATAAATCCTTGTTAAAAGCTCAAATAAACACAAATTTTTATGGGCTAATGCAATTAAAATAAATTGTAAATTCTAATGTAAATCTACAATTCAGCAAATTTGCACTTGATAGTAAGCAACAAAATTTAGGACGAAAATTTATGGCAATCAACTCGTAAAAACTGTTGCTGCTAAAAATACACAAAGGATTAATAAAAATAATAAAAAAAAAAACACAAGGAAGAAGAAACATGGAAGCGACCCTTAGAAAAATAAAATGTCCATACTCATTGTTGTTGATGTCCTGCGTAACTAAGGCAACACACATACACACACAGAGAGAGACAAGTTTTAATGGAAATATGAGCCATATTTTCTCTTTCCACCCACGAAAATGTCATTAACCGCACAGAAACTTCGAGTATGAAATCGATTTGATTGTTGCCAGTACAATTAAGTTATCCAGAATATCCAAACAACCATAACAAAATGAAAGGAATATAAAAAAATAAAAGCCAATAAGTCAGTTAGGCAGTCAGTCAATTGTTTACCAGGCTCAAATATTACAACTCATGAGTTATGGCCTCACATACGAGTAAATATATTGGGCCCCTAACACTAATGGCAGATTCTTCTTTTCGGCCTAAATGGCCTTTTCATTTCCAGGAGCCAACCTTCTGCGTCCCCTTGTTCCATCGTAACCAACTTGAAAAGGGAAATGACTCACCATTTCTTAGTGTTGGTTTTTGTTTCGATTTTGATGTTGTTGTTCCGCCCCATTTTTGCCTTTTCACGCCCCCCAAATTTAGTACTCTGTTGCTTTTTTTTTTTGCCAGCTTTCTTCTTTCTAGGTTCTTGACCTTACGTCAACAACACGACAAAACAATTGAAATTGGAAATGCAAAATTGAAATGTTTCTAAGAGCCATCAAAGTCAACTTCTTTGCTGCTAAAAGGCGTCAATATTTAATGAAGACAATGGCCAAAAGGAAAGCATCAGTGAAAGCTGTCTTCAATAGACCATTAAATATTGATTGATTGAGTGATTGGGCAGAAAAATGAAGAAGAAACCGGAAGCTTAACTTTCTTTAGATGCAGTGAAACATTTTATATTTTCTTGTGGTAACCGCAAAATAGTTTTAGTTGATTCGTTAATAGGTTCGAATCTATAAGCGATTCATAACCGAAACAAAACTAAAGACTGATCAATTATTAAGAGCGAAGTGTAAATCCTTAAAATACAATTAGAAAATTGGCTTTCAATCAGATTGTCTTTTTTGTTATTTGAAAGTTGGAAGAATTTCTTTTGTCAAACATAAAAAAATCAAAGTTTCCTAATAGTTAAGAAAAAAATATATAAAGTTAAATTTTATGTTTACTACTCAATCTTTCAAATGGGTTAGTCCTATGTTCATAAGCTAAGAGTTAAAAGCAAACACAAGCATGGGCATAAAAAGTTCTAATACATTTTGGTCAACTACTTTCTTATGCTCTTTGTCCACACACACACACACTTACTTTTTTTTTTTTTTTTTTTTTTTTTTTTTTTTGACTCAATGAGAGTGTTTGGCGAATATTTTTTTTGCCTTAGTTAAATAGTTTTTAGGGATACGAGAGTTTTATATACATATATTTTTTTATACTTCTCAATCTTAACATTGTTAGACAATCTCTTTTTTATGCTGCCATCAATGTCAGGCTGACACCCGGACGCCGAAGGCACTAAGAACATCTACCGGCTGGGCCTTCATCCTTCTATAATTGACGGCAACAGTTGAAAGGGGCAAGAGTTTAACATGGCTTACTAAACGGCAAAGCTTACATAATTTATGGATAACATTTTATATTTCATTTTTTTTTTTTGCATCCGCTGGCACCTAAGCGTGCTGATGCTGTAATCCTTTTATCCTCGCATAGGCGGCGGCAACAGGCAAAAAGCAACTGGTTCTGGTTCACCAACTGCGGAAATTCAATATGGTACATTCGCGTTTCTCGTTTTTTTTTTTTTTTGTATCCATTTTATGATTCAGTAAACACTCATTAGTCACCGGATGGATGTTGTGTCGTGTGCTATAAGAGGATGGGAAATTCCATTTCATGTATTTTAGCCACGTATTTTCAGTGGATTTCAACATGGTCTTAACACCAGTGGACAACGACAACAGACTGACTGCACAACTCATCTCACATTTCGAAATCCACCTAAAAGTCAACAAAAACAAATTGCAAACTTTATCCAAACGTTGCTCACTAAACAGGGCATCAAAAAAATAAACACTCAAAAGCTCTGAAAAACTAAAACAAACTTGTTTTTTTTTTTTTGTGGGCAAGGACTTTTTATCTAATGCAGTCCGGCCATAACCCCCCCAAACCTCATCTCAGTCTGTTTTCGTATCTTTTGGTTCTCTTCGGTTCTATTTGGTTTACATTCTCCTGACGGACTAAGAGATTGTGGCCTGGCCTGGCCTGGCATGTAATGTGTGTACGCGTGTGTGTGTGTGTGTCCTAATTTGAAATTTATACAATGGAAACGAGTACCAGCTAAAAGGAGAATTTTTGGCCATTTCATTTCAATTGCAGATTTCATTAATTGCAACTGTGCGGGCTGCCAACTCAATTCAATTTATCAGACTGTTGGCCAAAAAGTTTTGCATCTGCATACATAAGCTGGAACGCAAAAAAAAAAAAAAAAAAATAAAAACTTAATACTTAAAATGCCACTGAGTTGCAAATTAATTACAATCAAGGGATTTTGGTGGTATGTTGTGGGCTTTGAGTTTTTGGTGTGAATTGGCAAAAGTTTTTTAGCGGTTGCCGCAGAAAATATTTCTAGAAAATATTCTAGGACGCAAACAAAAAGTGCAAGGCAATTAATTTTGATTACAAACTTTGCAACTTTTTGTTTTTGATTGAATGCGTAATAATTTTCCA
Source organism: Drosophila neocordata (assembly GCA_018903615.1). NCBI lineage: Eukaryota > Metazoa > Arthropoda > Insecta > Diptera > Drosophilidae > Drosophila > Drosophila neocordata. The sequence continues at coordinate 10,722,806 of JAEIGI010000004.1, read as the reverse complement.
TAATGAATTTGGCAAACTACACGGTTTCCCAAGAAAGTGCAATACAAATTAATGAAATAAATAAAACGAGTGAAGTAAAATAAATGCTAAACTTTCTCCTAAAAACTTATATAATATACAATGAAAGTTGGTAAAATCTCTTTTCATCTCTCTAAATTTATAAATTCTAATGATTTAGAATGGTTAAAACAAAATGTGTATGTAAATATTTGTGCCCAATTGTAACCGATCAAGGCACTGATTATGCGTAAGCTTATTTAAATTTTAAGTGAAGTATTTTATAGGTTATTATTTTCCACAATTTAAATTTCTAGCATATGTATATAAATTTTAATGTATGTACTTACCATACTGATATCACAAGGAAAACAAAAACAATGTTGTGGGAAAATTGTGACAGGAAAATGTGCAATCTTTCCTTGACTTTGGTGTGGTTAAATGACATTTCATTTCATTCGTTTGGTTCAATTGCGGTTCAACTGGAAAAATGCCACAGTTGACAGTTTTCACATCACTGATTAAGTTGGAGGTTTCTGGGGCTTCCACCATTACCATTGCATTGTCAATATGAATAACGTTTACACATCTTTGCCCACTAATCACCCAAACCATTAGTCAGTGTCCAGCAACGGTGGCCTTCATTGAAACGTATTATAATCCATTAATGTGCAGGACACGCATTGGTTCTAACCAAATGTTGGTTTTTCGTCGCACATATTTATATGTATTTATTATATCATTTGTTTTTCCTTCTCTCTGTGTCTCTTGCTTAAATATTTATAGGGCTATTCAATGATTTAATATTAATGCAATTTTGTATTGGAATTGGGACCTCATTAGACTCATTGGTAATGTCCTGACCAGAGCTAATTTATATGTAGAGAGGTGCAGATTTCCATTTACAGTTGTAAAATACATTTCAATAAGCCTTTTAATTGTAAATGTGAATTGCTGTGAAAATACCAAAAATATTTTAAAACGTGTAACATAAATATGCGTGTATCTATGTATGTACATACCTAAATATATATATGTCGATTGAAATTTAACCAATATTTGCAAAAACCACTATTCCTAAACTTGTTGTATTCGTTATGCAACAGAAATCGACACCTGTGGTGACATCCAGAACTAAGGAAACACCACATGTACCATGAAGATTTATCTAGTATAGAGTCAAACAATGTTTGTTACAAACTTTGAACTAAGAATGATGGATGAACACAACAGTAAACTCTGAATGGTGTAACTTTGACTGCAAGATGTTGCCATGGTGTTGACATTTTTAAAAGTATATGAAAACGCATGAGTATGTAAAGGCAAATAAAAGGGAGTTAAATTTTGTAAACTAATTTTTTTTATGGGTTTACACGTTTTTTTTTTAATCTAGCTATAAAACAGTTAATACCATTTAAGGTTTATGTGTCCCTTTCTGGTTCTTTTATGCCTTCATACAAACAATAAAACAAAAAACACCAAAAATGCGTAGTCTAACTGTTATTTATTCTTGTTCACCCGCACTCACACTATATATCCACGCTTTTGAGTATTTCTTTTCAAAGACTGCGACTGAGAAGCCGGCAGCGCGACGTCGTCACCATTTTTCTTTTATTTTCTTTCTCTTTTCAAGCGTGAAATACAAACCAATAAAAGTTCCATTTAATGATTTGCATACGAGCATGAACATTTAAAAGATAACTGCTTTTGTTATAATGATCGTACTATACGATATTATTTTACAATTTCAATATTCAAAAAACAAATTAAAAAATTCTATCCTGTAAGCGAACGCGGTACACAGCAAAATAAAACTAGCAAAGTGGCCAGATTACAAAATTAGCTAAAAACGGTAGCCAATTTTGGCAACTCTGAAAATTGAAGCTGCCAGAAAGCAAGGCAAAAACAATAAATAAAATGCTGAAAACGATTTTAAATTTAATTATGTTAACGGGCTTTAACGTCGATTTGAATCTGCATTAAAGCGTTTATGTTAAAGTAAATGAGGAACCATAAGTTAGGGACTTTATATGGTATTTATATTCTCGATGAGTATATTTTTTCACGAAGAAGAAAGAAATTAAATAAGAATTTGTTTTTATATCAATTTAAAAAAAAAAACTTTTAAAAAAAGTTACTTATCTTCACTGAAGAATAGAAATTAACTAACAAATATGTATATGATAATCAGTGCTTTTCTAGTTAAATTTCCGTACGGAATTTTCTATCAATATAAATTCCAATGTTTGGTATTTGCGCATACAACCCAAAAGCTAACAAAAGGCAAGTTGCCCAACATTTAGCACCATTGTGTGCCCGCACAATCTTTGTATGTACTACCACTAATTAGGCTGGGGAATTGGCCAACGAGTTGGCACAAGTTGAGCCAAACCAGGAGCGAAGGTTGAGATGGTAGCTTATTCAAACGCTTTAGGGTTAACCGCAATTAGCAAAGAGACGGCACGAAATAAGGATGTCGACTCACCAAAAACAGATTCAGAATCACAATCAGACACACAATAAGTGAAAGGGGAATAAAAAAGGCGTCAAATCAGTCAAAAGAAACGAGGAATCCCGTAAATAAAGTCGTTTTGCTCAGAAAAGGAATTAATTGATTTTGACCGGAAACAAAAACCCAGTGCTGAAATGAAATTATAACAATTTATTGCATTTTAACAGGTTCGTTTTTTTTATACCGTAGTGGTTTACTGTAAAAGTCCATTAAAAATGTTGGCAGCTCATCTGAGCTGCCATTTTTCCTGAATCCCCCCGACGGTGGCTAGGACATGAATGACGCTGAAAGCGTAATTAAGAAAAGCTTAAAAGCGAAATGCAGCGAATAAACGAGAAAATAGAGACACAACCACGATACGCCAGCCTGAGGCTGACGACACTGACAGTTGCCACACCACAGTTGTCGAATGATTTTTCTTTTTTTTATGTTTTTTTTTATTTATAAACACTTGTGGCCTAGCATAGACGATCCTTTCAGCTTTGAGTTGAAGCTGACATTTTTTGTTGAAGCGCCAAAAAGTCGACAGCAATAAATGTTTTATTGTCATGCTTTTGATTTTTATGATGGGCAATATACTTAACAGCCCCATAGTACAAACAATGGATTGAGTATGGCCTTTGTTCGGCTCAAATGTCTCACTTTGGCTTAACAATTTACATAAATCAAAGAAAGTTGATATAAAATTAAATATTTACAAAGGGCAAAAATTTTCTCCTTATTATAACTTCACATCAATCAAAAGTATTTAAAGGATTTGCAAAAGGCATATTCAATGAACTCAATAAGTACTTAAAACTCAACTAAAAACACATTGTTTTGCTTAAGAATTAATTAATCAAGCAAAATCGTTAATGCTATATACATAGAATTATGTTAAAAAGATAGTTTAAACTGCCATAATTAAATTTCTCCAGAAAACAATCGAAACTGGTTAGTTTAATAAGGACATACTCTCTCAAACCCTGAAAATAGTTGCCTTCGGGTTATAATTGAATTATTTTGCAAAATTTAATTATTGATTCAGCTGTAATTGCAAGTCTGGATTATTTTATGACAAGGGCAAGTGAGCAGCATAAAAAAACTAAAGCAAAATTTATTTTGCAATATCGAAGACAGAATTTAAATCAAATGTTAAGTTTGTATCGATTCGTTTTGTTAAATCTTTTGCTTCATTTTGTCTGTTACAGTCGAATAAATCGGTTTCTTTTTATCGTTAACAATTCCCTTTACTTGACTTGGCTAAATGGTCAATTAAATTGCTCAAGTGAAATTGAATTGCTGCAATGAAATAATATACTGATATTTATATATATATATACATTTTTTTTTTGTTCTTACAACATTTTTATGGCTTTTTCATATTTCCTCTTTTTAATTTAATTCCTAATTAGAGCACTTCATGGGCAACGTGGCGTATAATGAACATTTAATTAGCTTACAACTTCTGAATGGCTATAAGGGCGGGGGGTAAGAGAATAAAAATGGAAAGCCACTTAAACAAAAAGTGACCAAAAACAACAAGAAAATCATTAAAGCTCTCAACTTTGGATTAGTAAGGGAAAACAACACTCTTTGCCTTAGGTACAATTGAAGGGAAATCATTTTCAGTTGACAAACTGAAAATTGAAATATATTTATATAAAAACAAGCCTTAGGCATTTGTCAGGTCGCATAAATATTGTAAAAGATATGGCAAACAGCAGGAATAAATAAATTGAATTTCGTTTCATTTGTCATCATCATTTAAATGCAAATGAATTTTTGCTTTCGCTTCAGAATGTCAACAAGTTGAGAGTTAACTGGCAATTTCATTTTCATTTGTTTGAAATTTCTTATCTCTGACAATTTACAAAAAAAAAAAACAGTGTCATAAATCCGGCCAAGACATAATCTGGTCGGACTCTCTCTCTATATTCCGCTTTTTCCTCTGGGAAAATTTCATTCATTTTAATGCTACGTTTTTTTCATATACACAAATGACAAAATGAAAAGGAAATTCAGTGAAAATCGCAAGATGAGACGACCAAGTAAAAGTACTCAAATCTCAGTAAGCGATGGCGGTAGATGAAGGCAGCCAGGCAGGCAGATGGTGTCTCCTTACTGCTGCTCCTTCATCCCAGCGTTGTCCACTTGACAAACTGACAGCAAAGAAGTAGAAAAATGCATGACAGGAACCAGCATAAGGCGTAAGAGAAGGTGATTTTGTAATAAAGCAAAGTACAGACAGTGGCTGATGGCATTTACGCCATATGACGACATATACGCGATATAAAATAAGCCATTATAATAGGTTCCTCCACGACTGACGGAATTTACTTTAATATAATACACTTGGAGCTGTTAAATTGTCCTGAAAAATCATAACCCGAATCGTGGTGGTCTAAAGCAATAAACGGTCAAGGCAAGTCCTTAACTTTTACCTTAATTGCGGCTAAAAAGAAGACGGGGAATTGTATGAAGGACGAGGCTCATAAATTGACACGCGTCTGTCGAACAGGTAAAAAAAAAAAATTGTATTCTTATTCTATGGAAAACAGGTCCTACCGCGGAAACCACAACTTTGTCCTCGTCATTCATTCACGTATTCACTCGTTTCGTTCAGTCGTTCATTCGTTTGTTTGGCCATTCATGCATGTCCTAGATGTTGTTGGCTTAGCTTTGTTTATCGTTAGACTAACAACCCAGTACCTATTTTACCCCCATCCCCATCATCATTTGGCCTCCACTCTCTAGCACCTCCTGCACCTGTGTTTTCGTTATTGATTTATACCTCGCATTCTGTTTTGACACTGAACTGTTGTTTACCCAGCCCTTTGGTACCCACTACCCATCTCCTCCTTCTCTTTTTGTACAACTTGTTTTATTGCATTCTTTAATCTACATCATTTGTTTAACCATTGACATTTGTTAGCAACTATTTCTTTACATTTTTTTCATTGTCCATTAGATCGCTGATGTCTTATCAATCGAAATTAATGACATATGGATAAAGTAAATTGTGTTTTGAGCTTTACTTAATTATACCTGTAGGTATATAAACACACACACACATATATATAGAAATCAAATTTCAGACGAAACTGAATATTAAAAATTTATGAAGTTCGTGAGTTATTCGATGTATGTATGTATATAAAGCTATAAGGAAATCAAGTGGTTCTAGAAAAAACGAAGAAATCTCGTTAACCTTATTATAGTGGAAAAAGCCAAAAGTGGCGTTGCCAGAAATTATTTGTTAGTGACTTGAATCTTAGCCTATATATATGTATACATATATATGATTGTAAAGATTAGAAGGAACTTACATGTAATATTTACTTTATTATGTCATTGATTACGCATCTTTTATTGAGTGTTATTTATCAAAAATCCTGGCATTAAGATTTCCATAGTACCTTTTAAATTTAAGGCCTCCAATTACTTCGTATAGTCAGGCCCTGATGATGTAAATTTGTATATTTAATTAGTTGACGCACTTTATGGGTGCATTTCACAGTTATATTCATATGTGTACTTGCGGTTAAAGTTTCTAACTTTATTGATGTGGTCGATCCTCGATGGAAGGGTTTGTTTACTAAGTGTTTGGTGGGACTACATTGTAAAATTCGTGAATTTTTAACATGTAGCCAAACATTTCCGCATTCAATAAGGCAAGGCCTTAACTGACAGAGTTCATTCCTTTTCTTTTTCTCACAACGAATTGCATTGAATCCATCCTTTTTTGTCCCAAAGAATTGCATTTAGTCCACTCTCAAGCTTGATACTCATTAAACGATTTCAACTTTTCTTAATAAATTTTGTCAAACACAATTAAACATTTATGACAACATTCGCAATCTTATGAATGACAATATTAAATGCGTGCCAGTGTTGTAAGGTCCATATTTAAAAGTGCTGCCAGAGAGTGATTGGTATTTTTTTATACTTTGTATGCAAAACAGTTGGAAGCCAGATGATTTGATCCTAAATGCAAAAATGCTATTGTAGGGTAAAAGGTTAAGCTAGGCAGCCCTGAAAATTTTATTTACTTTGTGGTAACGCTTAGTTGATTTCTTTTTCAGTGAAGTACAGCTTTGGCTGGTCGGGTACGTGAAAACCAATTCATGTGAAATATATAAATATATAAGTATGTACATAAAAAGAAAGAAAAATTGAACTTTTTTAGGACACAGCTATGTCAGCAGAAACTCTGATTGAAAATGCACCAGTATTTCCAGCCTTCATACAGATGGAGATGCGGAAAATGAATCCACGCCAAAAGCTGAATTTTATGCAAAAGGTTTACCGTTCCCTAATAGAAACGTTCGAAGATGCAACAGATTTTCCCAAGCCAATGGAAAATGTTGAATCCAGCGGAACTGCAAGCATGCCTACGAATTCGTCGGCAACTAATAAGTTCTCATTTGGTCCCAATGCTACGCCAACGGTTAGGAAGTAGATGTATGAAACAACTCAAGCACCTTGTCATCATATTAATCAAAATGGCGCCCCAACTGTTTTAAGCAGAACTACATAATAGTACACCATGTTGCACACAATACAACTACAGCACAAACAAAAATATGAATAGCCTTAAACGCCCATTGGAAACATTTTCTGATAGAATGGAGTCTTCTCATCATCTTGTAAAGAGGGTTCCAAGAGATTGTTATAAACAAACATATGAAAACTAGTACCGCTATCACTTTGGCCAATAAGAATAATGCTAAGAAGACAACTGTTATCATTGACTACGATTCTTTTTACAATCGCATGTGAAGTACTAAGACGCATGATCTCCTGTATGATCATTATTATATTTTCTTTTTTTGTCATTGCATTAATTAACTAAAGAAACAAAAATGTCAGCGTAATACATACATATTTGGAAAACTTGACACTAATTTTTTTTTTGGTCACTGTCAATTCATTCGGGATGTTTTGTCGTTAAAGTGGACAAGTTGAATTTCGAATGCTTAGAACAATATCCCGTCACATTTGCATGTTTTAATCGAGTTCTATGCCTTCCAGCGAGTCCTTTATAGAGGACGAAAACTGGGTTTCCATTTCATTCATCTATCAAGGACGGAATCGTCGATTGGAAGCAATTCAAAAAATGTGATAGCGCAGAGGAATTTACCGAACCCCTCATGCACACACACACACATTTCATACAGATGGCCATGTACGTGCATTGTTATGCTTATCCGCCCTTTGTCGTTTCACCCGCTGGGTGGCCCTTTATTCCCTTTAGCAGCTTGCTCTGCAAATGCAATTGCATATTGAATTCAATTTTAATGCCGATAACAAAAAAATGAAAATAGAATGGGAACAACAAACATTTACAGCCAACAAATGCCATGACAACCCGTCAAGGAAATTCTTACTTCTTGCCTGTTCCACCAACCTGCTCGGCTGCCCAGAAAGGCATGCCCCTTGCCACTTGCATGATGTGGTGCAGTCAGCAACAACAAAATTTGAGAAGTTTTTTATTGATAAAACTTTTCTTTATGACGTTCTACTGTGCCAAGGCGACGGCAATGCTATCCTTGTTGTTGTTATTGTTGATGTCCTGTGTCCATATTTGCATACTCAGTCAGTGTGTTAGACATAAAGAGATAGAGAAAAAAGTGAGGCTAGGGGGTGCTTAGATTGCTTAATTTCTTGGTAAGCACATCCTTGAGCACATCAATCACATTAACCCTTTTTTGTACCAGAATTCATATTCGACTGCCACCTGCATGATTTATGGGAAATTTTACTTGGAAAATGCGACACATCCGTTTCATTATCTAAATGAAATTACAAATGCCAGGACTTGAGACATGTCACTTTCGTGTTGTGAGAAATGAGTAAATTAAATTCCATCCAATCAATTAATAATTTAAATGAGGTGTTTCTTTAGCACAATTGCGTTTACATTAACGAAGAAAAGATTCAGTAGATTTTTTAAAGTGTTTACTATATTTATTATTGTGATAGGGGTCATTTCCACAATTTTTGATCTTCCTCTTCTTTTGGGATGCCACTAAAGTGGCATCTCTTTTAAGTTATTTTCGATAACTTTTTAATTAAAAGTAATCGAAATTTATTTAATGGTAACCAACATTATAAAATGATTTTATAATATATTGAGAGCAGATAAAATATTTTATTCAATTAATCAAACGTTAAAAACAATTATAATAAAATGTATAAATGTGCTTTACAAGTGCATAGTAGCACTGCAAATATGAACATGTAATTTGTGCAATTTTTTACATGTCATTTTTAACACTCGATGAACTAATTAGCTTATATCTGAAACTTGTCACGTTCTGCTGCAACAACTAACTACTAATGAATCAACTTACACACACACACACACAGACAGACAAAAAGTCACCATAGTAACACTATTACATTTGCGGATGTGAGTTGATGTTGTTAAAATAATTACTCTCTGGATTTAAATTCAAAAACTGTTCTCGTCACTTAATGAATGCCACACTGACAACTTTCAATGCAACTTGGCTGAGTCTGTCTTCTTGAAGAGGTGCAAGAAGTGGGTATAGCAGGCGGATTGTGAAGTGGAAAGTTTTTCCTTTACTCAGGTCCTTAACACTGAAACGTACCAAAGTATGCTATAGAAAAGTTAAGCAATAACACGAAGTGCCAGCAGCTGCAGCCGCCAAGAGAATTAAAGAGACACAAAGAGAAAGATTCTAAGATAAGTTAAGCTAAATGTTCATAAATGCAAATACAATTTCATGCCATAGGGATTTTATCCGCTTTCGTGTACTAATTAAATATCAATTGACCAAATCAAATTAAACTGCCAATACCAATTTCCCAACAGTACACGAAATGATTCGGCTTAGAGATGACAGAAAACAAGTCAAATTGTTCTGTTTAATGGAGCGTGGAATATGAAAGGAAGAACAATAATGGAGTTTTAATTAGAGTCTTTTTCTTTTAAGTGTAAAATAATTACTTATAAATATATTTGAATCTAGTAATGTAATGGGTACCATTAAACGCAACAGACATTCTTTAAAACTTTGTCTTTGGCAAAGAATTATGCTAATTGATCATAAGAATCCTTTATAATATAAAAGTTATAATAATATACTTTTTAATTTTATTATGTCTTGAACTAATTAATAGATAAATTTGTCCTGTTAGTAGCAAAACAAATTAAGTATAAGCTATTTATTGTAATGTTTAAGTCTTTTATGCACAATTTTACAGAGTTTATTTTCTTATTCTATTGTAACCCATTTCCTATTCAATAGATTAGTCTTATTTGTATAGAACATTTAGTTTTCTAGGTTGATTGATTTTATTTGTGTTCTTCTTTTAGGGTCAATATCATTTCATCACGAAAGAAAAACTAAAACCCATTTGTCCTTACTGCTGTTCATCCCTAACCCTACCATAATTGCATGTAAATTAACCAAATGTCACTCTTGGGGGTAAGCACAATAGGATTGGAAAAGGAGCTTTCGTCCTGTCACAGGCTGCATAAAAATTCAATCGTTTCATGTGGCCGATGACAAGACAAATTGACGAATGAAAAACTTCCTCAAATTCGATTCCCTTGTGCCTTATTGCTTACCCTCAGTATCGTTAAAGGGTCTCATTCACATGCCAATGCACATTGCCGGTTTACCCAGTTTCCCCAGCTTGTTCTTTTTTTTTATTCTTTTTACCCAGTTACCACAATCAAAGTTGTAACGAAAGCATTTTATATTAAAATGTAAACCCAATTGGCCGTAGAATGCCAAAAGCAGCAACAATGCCTCCCACTTTTCGCCTCACATTGGTAAAAAAAAAAGGAATAAAAACATTTTGGGCCAAATGTCCGGAAATTCGAAAGAAAACTCTTTTCAACAGTATTTCTCTCAAAAATAAAATATAACAATTTGTAAAGCTTTTGGGCCAAAAGCCGATTAGGTCAGGTCAAAAGAAAACCGAAACAAGAATAAACAGTTGCAACATATTTCAAGGAATTATTTGCCAGAAAAGGATAATGATCAAGGTCAAAGATATATACCAATATGACATTATTTTCATACATGTAAGTAAAAGAATAATTATTAAATTAAAGTAGAAAAAAAAATACCAAATGGAATATTTCTTTGTGTTAAATTGATTTGCGTCTAGGGACTGCCAATTTTCATGTTATTCAGCCACAATTTTTCTTACCCTAAGCTAGGATTTGCCAACAAATTTTCTCACCTCTTTTGAAACCAAAAGCCAGAAATATTCCCCAGAGATGTTTACTAGCCCTTTTTTTTCCTATTTCTGTGAGCGGATTTCGTTGCTGTTTTTTTATGATACCAAGAGAAAACGTAATATTTCCTAAGTAGCGAATAAATATGTTGGAATAGCACACATAGAAATGGAGAAATACATATTATATATATATATATATATATATAGTACATAGAGAGAGGGAGAAAGGGAGGATAGGCAAAAAGTCATGTGTGGATGCTTGTTCGTGTAGGGCAAAAAAGAAATTTCCATTTTTTTTGGGGGGAGAATAAAAAGCAAAAAAAAAAACAGATAAAAACTCTTGCCAATAGCATGATAAAATGAAGAATCCCAGCAAGGATTGTGGAACTTGCAGGTACATATACAAGGATATTTGAGTGTATGCGTGTGTGTGTGTGTGCGTATATGATGTGCTCGTAATGTGGCAAGTCCTTAAACTACGGCAATTTTCATACTACTTTAAAACGCAACGACTACCGACAACTGCAATTTCACTTTAAGCATCTGAGAGAGAGAAAATCGCTTAAAAAGGCCTTGGCCAAAATTGGCCAAGAATTCATTTAAACCAGGTAATTCAGGCACGTCTTTTTCCTTTTTTTTTTTTTGCCTCAAAGAATTATTATACCAGGCATTAATTAAAATACTTGTCGAAACGGCAACCGCAGAAAATACAAAACTTTTTTTATTTCTTATTCTAGTTTTAAGTTGCTTTCAATACAAAAGTTTTTCTTTCTTTTGCCTTTTATAAAATTATAAAGAAAATATTTTCAGTTTTCAGTGCCAGCTGTTGCTATTGTTTTCACATTATTGTTTTTTTTTTCTCTTGTGCCAAAAAAAACTTTACACAAAAATGTAAAAAAATTGAATATTGTTTCACAAGTTTTTGAATGGCATTTATTTATGGATTTATTTATGTTTTCTTATGGATTTCTATGCATTTTACCAAACGAAATGTTCGACTAATTTTATTTTTGTGAAAAATATATTATAATAACCACAGAATTGTGTTTTGCTCTTGTCCCAAGAGAAATTTATGTTACCGTTCGCATATGCTTAAACTGAAGCCACATAACTTTAAATTAAGGGAAAGGGTCCTTTTGACGCGTTTTGTGTATGTGTGGGGGAAGTAAATAATGTGAAACAATGAGCGTTATAAATAAGGTAATTTTCAGGGGGGATAACCATTGGGGATCAAGTATATTAAATTCATAATAGGAATACATGATTTTTTCCCCCTTTTGGATGGAGCATGGGAAGAAATGGAAATGATATCGAATAACTTAATATCCTTTACTTTAAGGGTCGATAATTGGGTTAAATTTTACACTGATTTTCAGTTTGTTCAGATGATTATTATTGTTCTATTATTTTTAATCAGCCGAGTCGATCTAGTCATCTTTGTCCGTCTTTCTGTTTGTTTCTTTGCCTGTTTTAGACCTTTAATTTTAATATAAATTGACAAAACTTGGTAGATAAGCTTTTTGAATGTGCATGTATTCAAAGTTTTAAAATTGATTAAATTGTACTTCTAAAAGGTGTAGACACTATCTGTATAAGCCATGTAAAACTACTCTTTCCTCCTTACATGGCCAAAACAAGCTTCTTCCTTAGCTTTTTTTAAAGTTCTTAATTTTCTTGGGCCGTGATATTTTGCGTAAAGGAGTACTCGGCAAAGATCTTGATTAAGTTAGAGAATGGAATAGAGAGTCCAAGTTTGTGGCTTTTGGTCCTTTTTAAAAACGTTCAAATATCACTAAAGAAAATTTTCACTTAACAATCAACAAGCAATGAGACAAATATGAACATAAAATATTGCATTAAAGAAAGTGATTTCAATTTCTTATCTGTCAATAAAATATGACTTCTATTAGTTTGCAAATATCTTTTCTGGTTGTCAATCAATTGTTTTACAATGACAAATTTTAAGTAGATACGCAAAATTGAAAGTGTTAAGAAAATGTTTGGATTGTAACCTTCAAAAGCTTAGACTCTTTTTCTTAGGTCTATTTGTGTTTGAACAAAAGCATAAAAACTTAATGAATTGTTTAGATATTTTATATCTAATAACGTTTTCCTACTTTTCAACTCCACTCAATGATAACAAATTATTGCTATTTCAAAGGATGAAAATTTCATTTAGCATCCTTAACATTACTCAACATAGGGTAATAGCTTTAATAAGCAATAAACATATGTTTCACATTACATTGATAGATGCACGCTGGTCAAAATGTAGCATAAATATGGTAAAAATTTACACACCGCGAGCTTGTGTAAAGAGAAACATAGTCCATTAATATTTGGAATGGCAGCACCTTGGGGGCCATTCTGCCGAAAGCAATGTATAACAACAAAAACAACAGGAACAACAAGCAACCAATATCAATATTCCTGTGTGGGAACAATGAAGCCACGCAACACCAACAGCAGCAACACCAGCAACAATAACACAAGAGAAATTTACTCGTCGGCACCTGACATCGAGGACCTGGCACCTGGCAGAACTCTTTTTTGTTTGCTCAACACAAACATGTGAGAACAAGCTCCTGGCACCCATTTGGGGCTAGGCAAAGGAGCCAGTAAACCAGACCAAAGGATATGCCAAGCACCATGCCAACAAGGACCATCGCAACCGATGGAAACAGTTGAAACTGATTTGACCCTTGTGCAAACGTGAAGCAGGAAACACATAACGTCAACTCCTGGTTGCTGTTTGCTGGTTACTGCTGCTGCAGTGTGCCAATGTGCTAACGAGTCGAATTCTCAGGGACTTTATCACTCATACTCCCACTTGCTCTTTCTCTCTCTTTTTATATGTTTCTCTATCTTTGTCTGTCATCGCACAAAGGCCGGCGATTCGCCTGAAGCTATATTACTTTGGCTCTTCATACGCTTTGTTAAAAGCAAAAGAGACTATGGCTTGATGTTGATTGAAGATTGTATGGACAAAGTGGGAAATACAAAATATCAAGGACGGTTTTAAGTGTTAAAAGGAAGACCCAACCTATAGGTACATGACAAAAGAATGTGTGTTCATTTTAAGTTGATGCTTAGATCGATAACATAATTTGTTTCAATTGATGACTGATCAAAGATAAGGACTCTACCTTAAAAAATTAAACGGAAATTAACAGTTTTCTGAGTTTGTAGAAGTATTGCGAACTTTGCTTTGCAATTAAGTTACAATTCTCAACTAGTTTTAGCGGTAAAAGAGAGTTGATTGTTTAAAACTTACCTCTGGCTTCATGTTAAGCGCTCCTGTTTTGGGCCCAAAGTATTTGCTTGGATTTTTCTCTAATCTATGCCCACTGTACGATTATTTTGGATTTATATAGCGCGATTGTTTTCTATTTCTCTTCGTCGTCACACATGCTCGGCTTAGTCACTTGCCACTCGTCACATTTCACTGCATACTTTTTGGCACTCACACGCACAAACAGCCTGTCGTTTGGTTATAGGAGGAGAAGCTTAGAGAGGGGGGGTTAGTGTCGCAGTCAATGTCGTTTGTTGTTTATTTGGCTTTTGTTGTTATACCTTTTTGTTATTGGAATCGCAACACTTAAAGTCTACCCAACTAATTTCCGCCCGAGGATCTGTTAGAAGTCTCAACAACATCACCGCCTAAGTGGGTTTTGTTCTCGCTGCGTTTTTCTTTTGGTTTTGTTTTATGTTGCTTTTTTAGGGCAATGTCAACTATGTTGGTGCTTACCGCAAAACTTTGCCAGCATTAAAGGAATTTTCTCCTTCTAGCAAACAAAATAAAAATAGAGAAAAAGGCAGAAAGCCGAGAAAAAGAAACTTTGCCAGTAGATGTAAAATTTTCTTGTTGTCATTTGTTGCAAATGAAAATAAGTAAGAGACAAGCCATATATGCAGGATAACCACAAATGTTTTGCCTAGTAGGTTGAAATTGTTTCAGTTTTACAATCTTTTTCTCTTAGCCCCTTTTTACTTGATCCCTTTCTCTGTCCCCCCTTTTTTTTTAAGTCTAAACATGTCGTTCAATTGTTGTTATGGAAAAATGTTATCGCTGGCAAACCGGAAATTGAATTCATTTCCACACATACACGATGAGGGAAAATTCGTTTGGTGAAAAACTGCATAAAACTTTAATTACCAGCAACGGTGATGTCCCTAAGGAAATTACATTCATAACACAAAATACAAAAGTATTTTATTTAAATTTTAACATTGCAAATAATAAATGAAATTCTAAGAATTTAAATAAAAAGTTGACATTGATAAATGTTTGTATTTATGTGCATATACATATAGAGGGGAAATTGAAGATTTGAATTGCAGAATTAGATAGAAAATTTCATTGCAATTTTAATCTATCTAAACTTACATATATGTGGATGAAGATTTTATTAACATTATAAATTAGATAATTAAGGTTTACACAAAAAATACGACGTTAATTGAAATCTAAACCCGACTTGCAAAACCATTTAAATCGTCTTTATGCAACTGCTTTAAACTTTTCGTCATGAAGACTGCCACTCCGCTTCTTGTACTACTCACTTTTCGCCACCGGGTTGCCAGATCAATCATATTCTACCTTGCTAACTTGCTATAAAGTCATTATCGAATATGTAATGCAGCTGACAGTTACATTATCAGCGTAAAGAATCTTCTCCGAAGAAACTTTTGAGGTGACAATAATTTTATAATTATAAAACTTCTCTTGTTTTATTCATATTAACATTTTCACTTTAAAGGACACTTGAAAACCTGGAAAACCCATATATATATATATATATATATATATATATATTATATTTAAATATATTAATATTTTGACTTTTACAAAAAACTTTAACTCTAAGTTACCTGTTCCTTAGCCTATTTGTATTTGATGTTATCTACAAAATGTTTTAACTAATCAATTTATCAATTTGGCACACATTCATTTTTAAATAAGGCCATTTTTGGGGTTCTGTTAGCTACAAATAGTTGAGGTTTTTTTGGCCCTAACCTTGCCAGAATCGTATGTAGCCTTTGGGTCACCTTTTAGTGTATTTTATATATTTTTTTTTTCTTCTTTTCTCTATGTTGAAAAAGGAACAATGTGAACATGACACGTTCAGTCTGGTCATGGCTTATGGCTTAATGAAGCGAGGCACATAAATGAATGTCAATATGACCAAAATCAACAACAACAACAAAAACACGCACGTAGGGTCGTCCAAAGGATACGATAGGATGATGATGATGATAATGATGATGTCAAAGGCGAAGGACTCATAATAGTTTCCACGCTGCTACAACCAAAGATTCCAATATGTTGGCATTTCCTTCATTTGTACACACCCCCCCTCTTTGTCTGTCAATCCATCCGACATTCATCCATTTTAGTTAATGTTGACCAAGCCGAAAATTGGTTAGTCCTTTTCCAAGCCAACGGCCATATGATTTTATGCGAGCTTTAATAGTCCTGTCGTGAGGTTTTCTGCTTTGGGGTGAAACAACATTTGTCAAGTTCTATTTAAATTCTAATATTAAGTGGATTTACACTCCGTATCTCGTTTTTTTTTTTTACACCCTAATCCGCTGTAATACGTGACTTTAATCCCTTATCCTCTTCGTTCTCTTTCTTGCTTAAGCTTTGTGGAATGGGAAAAGGGGGTTATGGTGGTATTGGGTATATTTTATTTTTTGTTTTAGGGGGCTCGTACACAAAACATTTTTTGACTTGTTTTTGTGGTTGTTTCTGTTGCTGACTTTACTCAAATTTTCTCTTCTTGTTTTGTGGGTGTGTGTGTGTGTGTGTGAGTAATCATTTTATTACGCGACCCCTGAAAGTATGCCACATATGTTAGCAATGTGTTTTTATACCCACTAAGCCGAGGATCAAGGGGCATATTAGGTGGCAAGAGGCATTTATAATCGTCATCAAAGGTTAAAAAGTTGTCGCAAAATTGTATAAACATTTACCCTTAATTTTTAAACAAAATAAATAGAATAATCTTATGGTACATCGAGGTTCAATGAGTTTGATATGAGAAAACTTAAGCTTTCTTTTCAACGAAACCTTTGTTAAATGAAAATTAGAATTATTAAAAAAAAATTAACTAATATAGTACAAAAAATTTGTTTTCTTAAATATATTTTACTTATAAGTAATCTAGATAATGTTCTTTTAGTTTTTAGATAACATTTAGCTTATTACACTGTACATAGTTCACTTTTATAATTATATATGTTAAAGGGTATCATAAAGTCCTTATTATTTTATAGTATAAAGGAACATTTTATGTTCTATTCTTTAATATGCTTGGTGCAGCATTCCCTAATTATGTATATGCAAATTTGTCAGAAAATTAAAATAAACGAGCTAAGCAAAAACATTGCCACAGACTTTCTAATGGTCGACTTTTATGTTAATTTTTTTTAGAAACTGATTAGGTTATAACCAGAATAAGTCTACATTAAACAAATGTCTCTCAACAATAGGCTTTATCTTAAGAAGATTATATCTGATGCTTCACCCAAAACTAGCAAGATCGTTTTAAACACAGAAAGTTAAATTATATATTAAATTCAAGGTACATTTAAAATACATTTGGAGATAAAGATTCAACTTTTAAATGTCAAAACAAGTACTTGAATATGAAAGATTCAAAAGGAGTAGGGTATAATCTGCGAGAGTTAAAGAATGTCTTTAAATTTTAAGCAAGTGAAAATAGATTACCTTTCTAAAAGCTTCAGAGTTATGTTTTCCAACAGCCAAGACCTAATTACTGAGGTGTAAAAAATTGATATTAAAACACTTAAGATAACAGAAATTTCTAATTAAAAAATGTTTAATAATGGCAGAGTATGATTGGATTAAAATTTGGTAATAACCACATCATTTCGTTATTTGTAGCAGATTTCAAAATCGTTTCAAAAACTATACCTAGATACGAAAATCTAGTTCCTTTAAGTATAGAAAGTTTCTTTACATTTATTCTTCAAGTAAATCAATCACTATTCGACTGAAATACAGAAAAGAAAGAATCTTCCACGAACTATTTACTAGAACTTATATTAAACCAAGGTCTTTTTGCCCTAACGAAATAACTGAACAATACCCTAAAGTAATTATCTACGATCGTTTGGACTGTTGGCCAAAACGCGTCTTGTAAGCCAATGAATGAAATTAAAATTAAACGAATTCTAGTAAAATTTCCTTGCTCTGGTTTCTTTTTTTTCATTTTCCGCTTCAATTTCCTGTCTGTTGTACGTGCTCAGGATTTGCAGTCTTTCACTTAGTTCCACCAACTGATTTCACATTTCCACATAATCAAGTTTGGCTCATAAAAAAATACGAAAACTGTCGTAAACGTGCCTCAAGGCAAGCAAACTTAAATCCGTTGAGAAGTTTCTTTTTTTTCTTTTTTGAAAGGAAAACTTTGACTTTAAGGATGGAGAATCAATCGATTGAACATTTGCAGAAGAAAGTTTGAAAAAACGTCAAGTTCCGATAAAATGTTTTGAGTCAAACTGTACTCATAATTCAGTGAATTTGAATATGTTAAACACGATTGCATATTCGGTGACCAAAAGAATGATGTTACGAAATATGTAATTGAGCGAGGCGGATGAATTACACGGACGTTGACAAACTTTCACCATGTAAATTGCTCAACTGGGGGTCAGGCACCACATAAGGGGAACAACACTAGAAACAACAATAACAACAGCATCAACAAGAAGAAGAAGAACCGCTTTGTACCCGATAGAGGGTGAAGAAGCTTTTGCGCCGCACTCAAAATCTAATTCATTAAACTATATTTAAGCTTTCAATGGCATCATCTCGTGCCCACACGTGCGTTTAGCTCACTCAATCAGCTAGATAGTCAGTCAGCCAGTTAGTCGGAGATTTGCAATCGCGTTGATACTTTGCGTACGCTTATCACTAAAAAGATGCCCGTTGCCATAAATCTCTCACTAGAGTGTTAGACCGATAAGGCGTGTGGCGATCAGTTTAGTTCAGTGAACGCAGTTGTAGTGTCCAGACCATGTCCGCTGGTAAGACCATTATTGCCCTCACTGTGGCCTGGCTGAGCACACTCTGCCTCCTGCCGGTGGAAACGCAATGTGACAGTGACTCTTACTATGAGAAATATTATGCAGCTCGTCGTTTTATACCGCCAAAGCGAAATGCTCCATTGGTATACAACTTTACCCTAAATATACCGGACACAATACAAATTCAGGCAGATGAACGACCAGCTCTTGTGGGTAACTTAAAAGTGCTGGGCGAGTGGCAAGGAAATAAAGCTCTACTCTTAAATAGCACCTCTTTGCATAACGTCTGGACGGGATCGGTACTAATTCCTCAAAATAGCAGTGTGGAATATCGCTATTTTTTGGCATCTGTTAAAAGTACTGGAAATGTACAAATAAGACTTTGGGAATCCAATGTCCTGGCAAGATCCTTTAATACCACAAAATTCCCAGGCAATCGTACAGATGTTTTAATGGACATGACACGAGGCTGGCTACAGAGCTCTGGACAAATTGTGCAATTTAAAGTATTCGGCGAAGCTCTTGTTCTTGAGGAGCAGACACCAGAGACAACTGGAAAGGTACGACTACGTCTGCAGCCCGTAGATCCTACAACACTTCTTCCCATTTTGACTGCGGCTCGTTCGAAAGTGGAATATGTAAACATGGTCTATGGTAACAGTAAGCTGAGATCTCAAGGAGAATTTGGTGTACCATATGCTGCGCAGGACATACTCATGTATCATATAACACTAGCGGAAGAGCAGAATGTGGCCTATCTAGTGGAGGTCTATGCCGAGGAGACAGAAAACAGTGTGGTTCGTCTGCTGGGCTATACTCACCTGCAACCGTGTTTCTTAAAGCAAACCGAAGGAAAGTTGAGCCTTCAACTGATATCACCTCTCTGGCAGCGTGTGGTGGGTAACCTTCACTTGGAGTATCTGGTGGTGCAACCCATGAGAAATATAAGTTTCGACTTCCGCACTAGTTTCGTAAATTATTGGCGTTCAAATTGGACTGCCCTGGAGATTGGACATCGGGGATTGGGCAAAAGTCTTACCGTAACTAGCAATGCGGCTCCACTGATTGAGAATACTCTAGGATCAATGTTGGCCTCTGCTGCTTTGGGTGCTGATCTGGTGGAATTTGATGTACAGCTTACAAGCGACTTGGTACCCATTATTCATCACGATTACTCAATTAGGGTATGCATTGATTCCAAGACACCTACCAGCCGTACCGATCTCACTGAAGTCCTAATCAAGGACATCACTTATGAACAATTGAAGGAGTTAAAAACCTACCAAATAGTGAATAACAAAATCATCGAATATCCTGCTCATAATAATGTGGCAAATGAGGAGCAACGTCTCTTCCCCACTCTCCAGCAATTCTTTGAGAAGGTTAATCTCACTGTGGGATTTGACATCGAAATCAAATGGCCTCAACTGAAGTCGGATGGTTCTTATGAGAGTCAACAAACCATTGATAAGAATCTATTTGTGGATCGCATACTGGAGGTAGTGCAGCAATACGGTTGTGGTCGCCTCAATATACTCAAGAGTTTCGATGCGGATTTGTGTACTTTACTACGTTTCAAACAGAACATGTATCCAGTGCTGTTTCTTAGCAGTAGCAAGGAGAATGCCTTTGCCGATCCGCGAGCCAGTACTGTGGAACAAAGCATCAATTTTGCCCAGGCCATGGATTTAGCTGGCATTGTGCCCAATGCGGTGTTCATTAAGGCAGATCCTTCACTGATCCAGCGAGCCAAAGATCAAGTTCCATTGATTTTGCTGTGGGGCTCAGATATCAAAGATCGTGAATCCATTGATTGGTTTATCAGCCAGGGACCCACGGGTGTTATTTACGATCGTTTAGATCTCTGGTTGCCTGCAAATAAGACAAGTGCCTTCGAAGCTGAACAGGATTTGCCGGAATTCTTTCAGCTACAGTGTTCACCGGCTAGCAAAGAACGTGTAGTCAATAGCACCATCGAGAGTATACTGAGTAATGTTAATTTCCTATAGATCAATCAATTAAATGACCATCCCTAGTCCTACCCTCTATACTATGTACTAGTGAGAAATAAACGAAAATTCTGTATAAGGATTTACCGACTAAATCGTTTGTGGTTTTTGTTTTTGTTGTTATTTGTTTTGATTTCAGTGAACTTGGAATTTAAATCTTTATAATGAAATCATGGCCTTCAATTGTCCCCCCGTTCGGGTCAGACAAGTGGGAAATGCTATAATGATTACAGGAATGGGTCGAGGGGTAAGGTTGGTCCCCTATGAACTGTGCAAATTACCTGCAACGGCAAATCGTTTGCATATTTGCGTTTCAGTATCTATTAGGGGTATTCAAGCATTATTTATTTATTACAATACCAATTACTTTCAACGATCCGTGGGTGTAGCTTTTATCCAATTTATTTATTTTAGCTCAAACTAATTATCTACAAATTAAGTTAAATTATCAAAGACGATTGAAGTCATTTTTCTAATCAGAAAGAAGGTCTTAGTGAAATTTGTAAACAAAACGTAAAACCTTTAGGTTGTTATAAATCTCTTCAAATGATAAGAAATCTAATTCTAATTGTTTATATCGCCTGATGACATCTTCAAGTATTTGTTTTTTCCACAAGTACTTGATTTATAATGATATATAAATATATATATTTATAACTATTTAACACCTTTTTCTAATAACCTGTTGCCAACAACTATAGAGTGAAAAGCAAACGGATTTTACCTTAGTTTTGTGTTACCTTAGATAATATAGAAGTTTCCAACTTGTATAGATCAGCAAAGTGTTTGATCTTAGTCTAAAACAACATTTATATTATATACAATTAAGTTTCCAATTAATGAATATAATTTCCTGCTTCGTTATGGTTTTTTATGTAAATAAGGAAAAGAAAGAAGGAAATATAAATAAAATTTAAATTAAAAGCAAATAATGAATTTCATTTTGTTCTTTTGATTTTAACAACGATGATTTGGATTAACATTATGATTAACCAACCGATTTTAAATGGCTACGATCTAAAAGTCGCCTTGTCTCAAGTTGACGGATTCAACTTAGATTAATAAGATAGACCTATATATGGATACAGGTTAAAAAGATAGATATAAATATATGGATATAGATATATAGATTTTGATGATCAATTTAAAGGTGGATTTATCGAAAACCCTTAAAATTCTTCTGCAGACCTTAGAAAACTACGATAAAAACCACTTTAAGACTGAATAGGATTCTTAAAATTTACATTATTTAACATTACCTTCATCAACGGAATATAATTTATAAAATTTTTAAAATAATTTATATAATCAGACAACTCATCTATTTAATAATTCAAACAATTGTAAATTACTCTGAAAAACATTCTCTAGTTAAACGGCTTAAAACCATATTTAAGTCCAAATCTAGTTTTTTATAAATAGTCTTTTATGAACATGCTTATAAACAATTGTAAATTAATTATCATATTAAAACCAGTTTTTAAAGCAATAGCAAATTGATATTACATTACATGATGGACTCGTATTTCAGCATCTAAAATGCCCTTTCAAAACTATTAAAAAACAAAATTGAATATGCGCTAAAACAAATCCAAAAAAAACTTTAACCCATCTTTCAATCATTAAACATCTTTCGATCTACTTTAAAATTCATTCAATTAAATTTCTTACAGCGTCAACTGATGGAGGCCTACATACGTCAGAAGCGTGCCTCGCCAGGCATGGTCCAGGCCAGTGATTTACAGATTAATCGACCCATGTCAGGAATGCGTAGCAATGGTCGAGAATTGCATGCCTATGATGGACCCATGCAGTTTATGGGTTCAGCACAGAATCCCGATCAAATATTGACCAATAGCAGCAGCACTATCATAAGTGGACACAATTTAGTTCCAATGGTTAGTGGAAGTCGCAACAATTCGAATAATATACGCAGCCTGAGCACCATCAGTCAAGAAGGTGAGTAAATGGCTCAACAACTGTAATAAATTAATCTAATCTCTTTCTTTTTTTTAGCCGATCTTATTGAAGAGATCTCATCACATGAACTGGAGGATGAGGAGAGCAGCCCTGTGCCCATAATGGAACAACAAAAACCTCTGCCACTTAGCGCCAATTCAACACGTCCGCGAACTCGTCAGCAATCATTTAGCGATACTTTGGACGAGGATGACTATGCCAATCGAAATATTGCAGCAGCTGCCCCTGTCCGTCCAGCCGGCATGGCTGCATCACCCTTTAAAGAGGCTAATCTGGAGGGGAGCAATGGCACTGCCAATGGTGGTGAATCGGAAGGTGATGTCATTGGTAATATCGATCAGTTTGTAATGCAGCCAGCGCCACAAGGTGTGCTCTACAAATGCCGCATAACTCGGGATCGCAAGGGGATGGATCGTGGCCTTTTTCCCATTTACTATTTACATTTGGAACGGGACTATGGCAAAAAGATCTTTTTGCTAGGTGGTAAGCGAAAATATTTTTTTAATATTATTGAAACGTTTAGTAAATTATTATCCAATTCTAGGACGTAAACGCAAGAAGAGTAAAACATCCAATTATATTGTCAGCTGCGATCCCACGGATTTGTCACGCAATGCCGATGGTTTCTGTGGCAAATTGCGTTCCAATGTCTTTGGAACATCCTTTACGGTCTTTGACAATGGCAACAAAGACAGCACTGAAAGTCCTCGTCTGGATTTGGCTGTCATTATCTATGTAAGTATCTCTGCAAAGGAAAATTTATTATTATTAATCAAGTAATTTCTTTCTTTTTTGTTTTTATTAAAGGATACAAACATATTGGGATTTAAGGGACCACGCAACATGACTGTGATACTGCCAGGCATGACTGAAGATGATCAGCGTGTCAAAATCAGCTCAGCAGATCCCAAGCAACAGGGCATACTGGATTTATACAAACTGAAGGTGAATTCCATTACTTTATTGTATTTTCAAACACTTGTAAAATACATCCTTTTTCACATCCTTTATAGAACATGGATAACATAGTGGAACTGCATAACAAGACACCCGTATGGAATGATGAGACTCAGTCGTATGTCCTTAACTTTCATGGACGTGTAACTCAGGCATCGGTTAAGAATTTTCAACTAGTACACGATTCGGATCCTGAATATATTGTTATGCAATTTGGTCGCACCTCGGAGGATGTGTTTACCATGGATTATCGTTATCCTTTGTGTGCCATGCAAGCCTTTGCGATAGCCCTAAGCAGTTTTGATGGCAAAATTGCCTGTGAGTGAGATCTAATATAGATTTGAATACTTGGACTCGGATATATAAAGAAGTCGGACGTTGCCTTATATAGAGAGAAAGATGGAGAGAGGGGGTAAAGTTGTTGTTGGAAAATGTTATGAAAGTTTTTTTTCTAGTCACTCGAAACGATATCGGTCATATTTATGGTAGGGGAACAAGTTTTAGGTAACATTTATTCAGAATCTGCTCACCGATTTTGTAAGAAAAACAAAACCAAAAATTATCAATTAAATCAAATGTCAAAATATGAATTGTACAATTCGCATTTAGCCAATAGAATCAGAAAACTATATATATATAATAATATCGCAAAAAATGAATAAAAATTACTATTAGTTATTAAGAAAGAGAGAGCATTACTAACTAAGCTAAGCTCTCACTATAATTTAAGTATAATATTTAACTTGAACTTTAATTTTACATAAAGAACTTAAGATTCCGTTTATGTACTATATATATATAAATATATAAATGTGTATATGATTTAAATATCACAACAAATAAAATGCAAAAAAGTACATAAGAATGTATTTATAATCTATGGAAATGAACAGAACCGTCTTTTTTTTATTATTTAACTTAAGTACTTTATGCTTTCAGTTAAGTACAATTTCAGTTAGTAAATGCATGTTTTTTACACCAATTACTAGAACAAAAATCATATATATATATATATTTATAGAGTATTTACAAAAAAATTGTATCCATATCTAGATATAGATTCAGTCACAATATCTGAGTTGTTGTTGCATTAGGTTTGGATATTTTTTTCTTGCTGATTGTAAGTTCAGTGACCATATTTTGAGATACTTTCTTATAAATCTATATTCCTATATGTATCGATACCTAATGCTACAGACGCTTGCGTTTATTCTGGCCACTGCGTTCAACGGATTGCTTAAACTCTAAAGGATCATAATCCTCATAAGCGATTTGTCTTTCTAGGGCCGTTTCAGGTAACTTGTTGATTTTCTGCAGACGTGCCTGAACAATCTGTAAATGCCGTCCAATATAATCCTCTGCGGGTGCCAATCGTTGGGCATAGTGCAAGCAGGCAGCCGCCTTGGCCAAACGCTTGCGTTCTACAAAGACCACACAGAGATTATGCATGCCCTGCGTATTATTCGGATCATAATGTAATATACTGCGATAACATTTCTCTGCGGCATCCAAATCCTTCATATGGTTGATGTAAATGTCACCCAAAAGGATTAAACCCTTCACATGCGAAGGATGATGGCGAATAAGCTGATTGAGGAAGGGCACAGCATCCAAGGGACGTTGGGTATCGGCCAAGAGGAGGGCCAAGTTGAAGAGAGCACTGCGGAAATCCGATTTCAAATGAATTGCCCGCTTAAAGAACTGTTCGGCCTCATCATGGCTAGACTCATCCATTGCCAGCATGCCAAGATTGAAGTAAACCTTTTCGTTTTGCTGATCTTTGGACAATACCTGATAGAGCCGAGAGCGAGACAATTGTCGAGCCTCCTCACCTCCCAGTTCTTGCAGCAATATAGCCGAATTGAGGAGGGCTTGTTCGTGTTCCGGATACAATTCAATGGCCTTGTTGAAATACACTTGTGCCTGCTGACTCTTACCCTGCTCCAGAAAGACTACGCCAAGATTATAGTAAATATCCGCATTCTCATTGTCATAGAGCAAGGCCTGTTCATAGACCTCCTGGGCCTGTGCTGTACGATTGAGTTTCATTAATATATCACCTCGATTTATATACGCCTGTACATAGTCGCTTCTCATGCTAATGGCTTGTCTGTATAGATGATCTGCCTCCTCAAGCCGTGTTTGATTCTTGGCTATCAAATTGGCCAGATTGATAAAGACATTCAAATGATTTGGAGCTATCCGTGCATGATAGCTAACACCAGGCTTGGCCTGTGGGAATAGAGCTTTAGCTCGTACATAAGCCTCCTCGGCTTCATTATAACGTTTGAGATTATTAAAAGTACGTCCCACATTAATGTGAGCTCCAATATCATCTGTTTGTATTCTCACTGCCTGTTGAAAGTACAGTAAAGCCTCCTCATAGCGTCCTTCATTCTCCAAAGCGTGCCCTACATTATTATAGAGCTTTGCATTACGTTGATTGACATGCACACCAGACATAAACAGGGAATACTCCGTCCTCCAATCATAATTACGTTGATACGTCTTTAAAGCATGCGTAAGGATTAGTAGCCAAAGAGTCGTCTGACCAATATATCGCCATCTCAAGTTGCAGCGTTGTTGCAACTGATCAAAGCCATAAGCCACCAATAGGCAATAGCCCATGGAGGGCATATAAAGGATGCGTTCGGCCACCACAAAGCCAACAGGAAAAAAGAGATTCGATGCGGGCAGAAAGGGTAAAACAATCCATCCCAGGCACATCAGTAATATGCGAGATTGCTGCAAATTTCGTGTAAAGCATGCCTTGGCAGCCAATAGCCCAAGAGCCACAAATGTAAGAACTGTGGCCACATTCCTGCAATCCGAGAATCCCTCCAGCAAAGGAACAGTGCCTGAATGAATTGTTTATAATATATATATATATAAATACTTCATTCATTGGCGTTCAATTAAACTTACCCATTGTCCAATCGCAGCACAGCAATGAGGGGCAGAGCAAAAGCCAACAATTCAAAAATATGAGGTAGCCATAGGTCAGTTGTCTCTCTGGTGTATCCGCTGCCGAGGCAGGATTATCGAATCGTGTAAAAATCGGCAATTGAGAGCCCATTACATAGACACGTCCCACCAGCAGTGTTACAGTGATGCCAGCCAAAAAGACCAAACGTCGCCACAAAACCGACGACGACCAGCGTCGCGATCTTGTTACATTAACCGATTTTGGTGATAATTGCTGTCGCTCCTGTTGATGGTTATTTTCCTCAAAGAGTCGCAGGACTAAACGACACATTTCCAATGGTCTTATTTGCTGTACAACAAACAATTCGTACACCACACATATGCCAGCTATGGTAATGCCTTGCTCTTTGCTCAACATCGAGGCCAAAAGGCAACTGCCAAAGCTACCGAAAAGTTTTAGCCAATTGGTGCAACGTGTGGATAAATTTACCGAATCAGCATAGCTGAGAAATGCAGCCAAATAGCAAATGGAAGAGAGCAATTCAGCGCGTCCAACGACACCAGTAACGGCCTCTGTATGAATCGGGTGAATGGCAAAGAGAAGAGCGGCCACAAAAGCGCATGTGTTGAGCGAGGATGTTGCATTACTGCCTGCAGTATTGCCTGCACATTGACGCAGGACAAGCCGGCACACCCGACGCCACAGCAGGCAAACACTTAAATGCAACAGCAGGTTGATTAAATGATAACCAAATGGTTCCAATGCATGCAGCAAGTAGTTGAAACGGAATGTCAGCACTGTCAGTGGGCGGTACGATTTATGCGATTGCTCCTTACGCATCGGAGTGCCCCAGAAGTCGTTAAGAAACACATTTCGTATGGGCGTATGCGGACGCAAATCCTTGTTATCCCTTATTGCACTGATATCGTCAAACACCAGGCCGCATCGTGTACTGTTGTAATAGCAGACGATGCAGGCAATCGTTAGGCAAAGAAACTCAAGCAGGTTCCGTTGTGAACTACTCGAACAACTCTTCCTCTCCCGGGCCTTCGTACATGGTTGCTGTTGTTGCTGGTGTTGCAGTTGGTGCTGATGGAGCTGCGGGCTGGAGTTCGTTGACATGTTGACTTCGCGTTTTACGTTACTTCGTGCCAGTGCGAGGTTTTCATGTATCCATAATTATTCAAACAGACATTGGAATGTGTTGCAGTTGCATGTAAATATATGTATGTATGATAGGAAAGCTTTTAAAGATTTCTACATGATCTGCAAAAGATATAAAAAAAAGGATATAAAAATAAGGTTAAGTGGCAAAAGTTGTTTATGTTAAAAGTTTTAATGTTATTTGGAATGTGTTTTAATGTAGACTTTATATAAAGTAATCTTTAGACATTTGTGTAATTATAATTTGTGGAATTTTGTTCATATTTGTTTTTAAAAGTTTGAGTTAATAATACATATGAAAAATATATTTTACAGAGACTTTATATTTATTATTTTTAAAAAGTTTCGAAAAAATTATATTATTAAGGTCCATTACCTTTTGAGAAAGGTTCTATTTTTAGTTAAATTAACAGTAAAAATTAGTCAAAAAACAAAAAAAAAACTGGTTAATAAAAACCTTTTTGGTTTTTTTATAAGACCAATTTTTGGCACTTTCATTTCAATTTTTTCATTAAATTATTGTTTATATTTTATTTTTTTTATTTAAATTATTAATAAGTAATTGCAATAAATGAAATACATAAGTAACATTAATTTTATTATTATAAAAATTGCAAATTTTTTATAAATGAATTTAAATTTTGTATATTACAAAAAGCTATTTTAATTGAAATTGAATTTAAGAAACTGTTTATTTGCATATAAGAAACCAAAAAAAATATATATATATATTCTTATATCTTATATAACAAAAGAACAAATGAAGTTAACTGTTTCGGAGAAAATTGTTTAAACAATTGTTAAAATATTTCTTTTTGCGGTCTTTAACCTTTAAATTCTACTTTAAATTTAATTACAAACATTAAGCCACTTTATATTTTACAACAGAGAAAAAAAAACAAGGGAAAACTATACAATTCTTTAAATATAATTTATGAATTCACTTCCTTTATATAGTATTCTGACCCCATTTTGGCTTTAAAACTTACATGTCAGATATATATTTTCTTTTTGCTTTACAGAGTTACTGCGTCTACTTGGTTAGTAAGATACATACAGCAAAAACTGGTATATATATATAAATAGATAAATATATATATGTATAGATATAGATTTATCAAAGAGCTTTCACTGTAAGAAGTTTTTCGTCTAAACTTTTGTTTGTCAATTGATTCAATAAAAATTTTGTTTTAATTGCCAACTTTTGCAAGTGTCCTTTTTCTAAAGTTTTTAATAATTGAATGCAGCAGTAGCAACAACAATGATGTACGGAAAAAATCAATTAATGCGCAACAAAGTAACTTCGTCCCGGTTACTGTCCTCGATAGCAACTGCTGTTGCTGCAGCAGACAAAAGGGCCCCGAAGTTAACAAAGTTGTAAAGTTGGGGCAGAAAACGTTGGCTAGAAAGCCGGCAGTCAACGGCAACACATTGTGAGAGAAAAAAAAAAGATGTAGGAGAGCGAGCGAGTTGGGAAATTGCAGCCAACTGCAAAGGAAAAGGCACATTAGTGCGCATTGTTTTTGTTTGTGTTGCAAATATTATGAAGTCATCAGTAGGAGAAACAAGGATATTACTAGGCGGGGCAACAATGTTGCACTCAATGTCATCGATTTTTTTTGTTGTCGGCTGCTGATGCCAACCAACCACCGAACTCGCAGTAAACGCTTCTAAAGAGCACAGGGAGCAGCTCCAGCTGAGCGCAACTTTGTTGCACGACCGAGTTTTTCCCGAAGGACGAAGTGGCACGTGCTGGTGGTTTTCCCGCCATTAGCTGCGCATGTTTTTAGCCAATATCCTTGCACTTTCACTTGACTTTAACTCTCTCTCTCTCTCTCTCTTTATCTTCGGTTCAGGACTCTAACTCTCCGACACAAACAAAGTCTCATCCTATCGTTCTCTCCCTCTCTCTCAATATTAAATGGCTGATTGTGTTTTTGTAAAATTACTTTGACCGAGATTATGTCTCTGAGCTGCCTTTCTCTCCTTCGTGTGAAACTGAGACGCCATTACAGCCCACAGACACACACAAACGTACATACACAACCACCAACCAATCCACCTACACGTATCACACTTGATTGACTTTGTTGCAAATTTTGTTACATTGTTGCCATCGCATAATAACCGAAAATTTATTGTCGAGTTTCCTCACCGTTATATTGCATAAATTGAGGTAGTTGTATTTGTATTTCAGTTACATCTTTCACACAAAAACAATGGTAAAAACAAATCTCAGTCAACCGCACGCCTGGGTTTGTTGTTGTGATAATAATATATCGATAGGCCGGTAACAAACTTCTTCTTCGATAACTTTTCGTTGAATATCACGCAAGAGATGCACACGTGATTTAAAAATTAACTGTTGGAATATATATTACATCAAATTTGTATCGTAATTTCTTTCTGTATACATCTTTTATAAAGAATGCACGATTTGATTTTCATTATCATTTTATAGTTATTATGTAATAAATCTTACCATTAATGCTATTGTTATGTTGTTGTAACGTAAGAAAAATGATTGGCACTCACGTAATTCGCTATGCCACGGCGACACGCTTCTGAAAAACGGCCACCCTAAAACGAAAACTCAGCCGGGCCGCATTTCTATTGCTAGTAAAAGTTTGTCAACTCCTAGAAAATTGCCGTTTAACATAAAGAAAACTAATATTTAACTTAATTATAGATACTGTAACACCATGCCAACGGAAGATTTCTATTTGCGTTACTATGTCGGCCACAAAGGTAAATTTGGTCACGAATTTCTGGAATTTGAGTTTAGGCCGGACGGCAAACTTCGCTATGCCAACAATTCCAACTACAAAAACGACACCATGATCCGAAAGGAGGCATTTGTTCACCAGTCAGTAATGGAGGAGCTAAAACGAATCATCATTGACTCGGAAATAATGCAGGAAGATGACTTGCCTTGGCCACCACCAGATCGCGTGGGACGACAGGCAAGTACAGTAGGCACCATCTATAACAAACAGCTATACAATAAACTAATTGCAGGAGCTGGAAATTGTTATTGGCGATGAGCACATCTCATTTACCACCTCAAAAACTGGCTCATTGGTGGATGTGAATCGTTCCAAGGATCCAGAAGGCTTGAGATGCTTCTATTATTTAGTACAAGATCTCAAATGTTTGGTCTTTTCACTCATCGGACTGCATTTCAAGATCAAGCCCATATAAAAGGTTTCATCACTCACGTATTGTAGCTTAAGCCGTATTTCATTGTAAACAAATCCACTATATCCCTTAATGGATATACAAGAAACATATTTCTACTTGTAGTGCTAAATACAAGGTAATAAGATATGTCTGAGATGAAGTCAACATAAATAAAACGAAAGCCAGAATTATACTTTTTCTAAAATAAAACTCGAACAAATTTTATACAGAAACCATGAATACCTTTTTAGTTTCTAAAAGATCAAAAATAAATTACGTGGATCCAAATTATGGGAAGTGAAGAAAGATCAAAGGACCGAAAAAATAATGTTCTGAATCTTTTTGAAAATAAATAATTCCTTGATTAAAGCAACTCTTACTTGTCTACTTTAGGTATATTCCATGTATATATATGACTATTTATTATATATAAGTGATTCTAGTACAATTTTCTTATATCTAAATAGATTCATAACATGTTCTTATCGATAAAATGATAATATTGAAGTCCTTTACATTTGTACAATTACAAAAATTAGAAGCTTTAATGGGATATTAAACATTAAAAAAGATCTGGTACTGGGTATTAAGGGTTGGCAGAATCTCGATTGGGAGATTCGTAAATTAAAACTGTTTTCAGAAGCTTACAAAATTCAGTCTTTGGGGTTACTTAGAAGACTACAGTTAAGACTAAATAAGAAAGATTCCTTTACTAAAAATTATTTTCTAATACTACTATAGAAAGCTCTTGTAGAGCCTTATTCGCAGATCTCAGAGTCATAATTGCGGCTGTTGCTGATGCAGGGCCAGAGTGGCAGCAATATTGTTACTGGAACGTTCCAAATAGTTGCCATGGCCAGACATTGGCATGGCTAAGGGCATCTCGAGTTGTTGCTGCTGATGATGATGTTGTGGGGGAGCCTTAAGCATACTTGGCGATGCTTGACCGAGAGGAGTTCCCAATCCAGCACTACTACCGCCAGGACTAGGACTGGGTCCACCTTCTTTAAGGGGACAACCGATGGTAAGACGTACATGCAGACCCGATTCTTTAATGAGATTCACAACATCACCATGTGACATGCCAGCAATATCGATACGATTTACAGCTATAATTCGGTCTCCCACTTTTAGTTCACCACAACGATCCGCCGGACTCGAGGGTATTAGTTTTCCTACAACAAATAAACATAAAATAAAAATATTCCAGAGAGAAAGCAATGTTTCCCATACCTATAGTAGAACCGTAGTAATGATTCGATGAGGATATGATAACAAAACCAAATCCCTCGTTCTCATGGCGACTGACTATAACATCGTAGGGATAACGGCGCAATTGGGCTGCCAGTGGAGGTGGTGGAGCTAAAGGTATTCGTCTTCGTCGCAAGATCATGGTTACCTGGCCACGTAAAGCAGATTCACCCACTAAAGAGACAACTTTATGATGCGATGAATTAAGCTGAAAGAGATTTAAAACTTTTAAATTTTTCTATAATGCAAGACGGAAATATTGATTCTACTTACCACATTAATGCCATCTATGCTTAGAATCTCATCACCGGTGGCTATACGTTGATCCTGATCTGCTGCTCCGCCGGGCACAATATGTCCTACTGTTACCTGGGAGCCCTCTTCAGTGCCACCCACTATGCGAAAACCAAAGCCCAAGGCTTGACGTTCTAGAGTCACTTCTGTAAGCTCACACTGATCGGCATCTTCAGAGGCATCGAGCAGGGCTCCATTACGCCAACTGGGTGAATGCTGTTGATGCTGCTGCTGGGGCGGATCAAGGTTGGCAAAACCCACACGCCGCCGATCACTAAGAAGTTCATTTACCCGTCGCTGCATGCGTTCATTTTGTATGTGAGCTGCCGCCTGTAAAGGCGAGTACTGACCTTGTGATTGAACATAGTAACCAGGACCAGGACGATATCGCTGGGCCTGACAATCGTAGCAATAGCAGGACTCATGATGGGCCAAGGGAAGAGGCAAAGGTTGCATACTAGGTGGTAGACCATAAATGCCACCACCATTCGCACCTCCGCCATTGTCACTCTGCAGAGAAGCCTCTGCAAGACGCTCACTTAATCGACTGACAATCTTGGGATAGGGATCCATAAATGGTGGTATATCATCTAAACCTTGCAAGCTATTATTTGATTTAGACTGCTGAGGTTTGGATTCTCCCAATTCCAATTCATTGCTTGGCGTTTGTACTCTGGCTCTTCGAGTGTCTACTAGAGGAGTCTTTGGACGCATAGGCAATACCTCTTTAACTTGGGTGCTGTATAAGTCTGCTGTTGGTGTTTTACTACGGAACAGACCAGAGTTACCCACAAAATTCTTACGTAACTTTGCTACGTTGCCCAATGTTGTTGTTCCGGTCTCTGGCTCTGGGGGTGTACGTTGGATTTTCAAGCTAGTGGGCGTGGTTTGGCTACATTCCTTAAGCAATTCAACCACATAGAAATGCGGTTTATTTCTCACATTGATACCATTAATCTCTAGGATAACATCACCCTCAACTAATTGAGTACAGCAATTCCTGTCGAGTATTTTCTTTACAATCTGTCCACAGGCTGAATCGGCGATAGTGAAACCAAAACCCATGGAACCCTTCATAATGGAGAAAGTATAGAGTTCTGGTTTCTTCATTAAAATAAATCCACTACCTCCAGCAGCTTCTCCCGAGAGATCCAGGAAATTGTAATTGCCATCCATATTTAGGCGACGCTGTTTCTCGGACCCAGCACCACTAAGATTACTGTCAACGGCCATGGTAGTGACTACTTCTGTATTAGGATCATTTGGATCAAAGGGCAGCGGATAGCCCCGACAAACCTCTAAAGCTGCCTGCTCTCCGGGTAATATAGATTGGAAAATGTTCACCATATCGTGATGGGTGTAACCCAGGACACAGGTATCATTCACATAGACTAGCACATCGCCGGTCTGCAGTTGTCCATCTAACCAGGCCGGACCATTGGGTACAACTGTTTTAATTTGAAGAAATTCCTCCACATCCCCGCCAGCTAGACCATCACTGCCTACAATGGTGAACCCAAGGCCACGTGTGGACTTCATTAATGTTGTATTGATACGTTGACCCTGCAACTCCGCCGGATTTCTGGTAAATTTGTAAGGTAACTTGGTATTTAAAGGCAAATCCACTGGAGCATCAGTTGTCGCTATGGGAGTTTTGGAACGTTGTTGTTCTTGCTGTTGTTGTTGCTGCTGTTGTTGTTGCTGGTGCTGCTGTTGTTGTTGTTGTTGCTGCTGACGTTGCTCTGCTGCTCTACGCTTAGCTTCCAGAACCGGATTTTCATATTGAGTCCTCCGATTAACATGATCTATAAAATACATGCCATACATGGAATCCTCAATCTTTTCCCAGCCATATGGTAGCTCATCTTCACAGCAATCCTCAAGAGATTTCTTTTGATATTTAGATAGACGAGGATCTAGCCAATGGGAAGTACCTGTATTGTGACTGTAATAATACAAAAAGGAATTGGGTAAGTACTTTGGTTTAGGGTTTCCTTTTTGTAACTTGACTTACTCAATGAAATACAATTCACCACGCTCTGTATAGGCCGTTTCCCATTTGGGTGGCAATGGACCCAGGCCATCCCCTACATCATCGTGTCCTGGCAAGCCACCACATTCACTGCCCAAACTGCTGCCACCACCACCACCAACGACTCCTTCGCCATTGTACAGATAGGAAGAGCTGTGCTGCAGGAGATTCTCTGTGAATAAAAATTGAAAATGAAAATTAGTAGGAATCATAAAAGATCAAAGGATGATGGATTGAAAAGACTAAAGGAAGGTTTTAAGAGTTTTATTATTAATGTAAAACTTGTAAGAACTTAAAACAAAAACGTTTTTCATATCAACGAGGCGATTTCATAAGTCTATAGGATAAGCTCTTACTGTCATCAAATTAATTTGAAAGTTTTTGGTTTGATCAATCCGCCCCTGAATTATATTGTATGTTAATCAATAAACTTCATATTAAATCGATCAATGAACCCAACATCATTTCAAATAAAATTAGCCAGAGCAAGAGTTGGCTTAGATTGCTCAGCCAGCCGAAAATAGTTTCAGTTTGGTGTGGCCTTTGTTGAATGAAGCGTAAAGTGTTTAGAATTTTAAAAACAAACATGAATTATTATTAGAGGCTAGTTAGTTGGACGACTAATGACCTACTTTG
The DNA here is from genome assembly GCA_018903615.1 of Drosophila neocordata. Taxonomy (NCBI): domain Eukaryota; kingdom Metazoa; phylum Arthropoda; class Insecta; order Diptera; family Drosophilidae; genus Drosophila; species Drosophila neocordata. The sequence goes on along the minus strand of JAEIGI010000004.1, from coordinate 10,687,614 downwards.
CAAAAGTGACGGGAACCACTAAACACTCCAGACTTATGACAATGAGATGGCACAACCCCAAGAAGAAGAGAGAAAGAGAGAGAGAGAGAGCTGAGCTGAATGAGTAATGGAGAAATTTTAATTGTGACTAAGAGGCGAAATGAAATGAATGGTCCATACCAAAACCCGGACCAGGCAAGACCAGACGGCACCGTTCCGGCCTATGTAATTATATCTGAAGACAAGCATAATTTCACCAAGTTCATTGTCTTGCAAAATTATATGAAGTGGATGATTAAAAGAAAAGTCTTTTTACAGCGGAAATAATAAAAATGAACCGATATGCTAGACCGTTATAACATAATATTCTGAAACATTTAACAAACAATTGCAGACAATAATAACAAGTAGAAATTAATTATAGAACAATATACCTATATTTCTATATACTTCTGAGAATAGAACTAATGAGAAAGAAATTATAAAAAGAAAGCATGTGCGCTGAGAACCCATAATAAACTGCGAACCTTCCAAAGAAATCATCTGTTTGTATACCTGTTTACAAGACCTTCTGGAAATAGAGCACTATATATGTATACATATACTGATTCATAGCTAAGGTTAATATTTGCTTATTATTTTGTTTATCTCTGTGATAAGAATGCGCCAGATACAAGTAAAATAAAATTTTAGCATAGATATGAAATGATATTATTCCCTATATGTGTGTCACCTGGTTTATTTTTCTCAAATTTACTTGAGAGATAAACCCAATGGGGTGGATGAATGTGCATATATATATGTTGGATAAACTTCATTTGATCAAGATTCCCAAACACAAATACACAAATGTATGAATGTATATATACAGCTAGATTTGTGCACATTCTAAATATTTTGTGCTACATCTGGTAATTCCCATTTCAACTCCAACTACTCCTCCTCTGTGGCTTCTACAAATATTTACACAATGAAAAACAAGTGAAGACTGGGCAACTGATGCAGATGATTATGATGATGATGATGATGATGATGATGCAGATGCAAATGATGATAATGATGAAGTAAAAGAAGATGGCAAACTGTGCCGCATCTAAATAAATGCAGCCGCCAGCAACTTCCGCACAGTGATGAGAGTGCTGCATCCCACAGCACTAACTCCCTATACCACCCTACCCAACACGCTCCCTTTTTCCCATCTCCCTTCTTGACCCATCATCATCTAGCTTCGTTAACACGTTGTGTGTGGTGTTTGAAGTTATTCAAACGAGCTTCTATTTGCGTTCGCCCCATTGATGAGACTCTGAACATGGAGACAGAGAGAGAGAGAGAGGGAGAAAAAGTAAACTCTAAAAAAAAAAAACGAATGTGGGTCCATGGCGCTTTTACCGTTTAAACGTTTACATACATTTTCCCCCTCAAGCATCAAACCAAGCCAAGACAAGCCAAGCCTAAGCCTTAGCTTAACTTTGTTCGACATAAATATTCATCTATCTATGCAAATGAATCGTTATTTTTATATATGTATGAATATCTTCTTTTTTTTATTTCGTTTTTGCAATATGTTCCCTGAAGTTTGTCGTTATTCGTGCCAATCAAATTGGACTTTAAAATGGAGCAGACTTGGATCTTAGATTGACTTTAAAATGGAGCAGACTTGGATCTCAGATTGAGGTTAACAGAGAAATTTGAACAAATTAAGTATAAGATGATACAAAGTTATATGATCAAGGAATTAGTGCTTTATCTTAAATCAGTATTAGATTTGAATGCAAAGTGTATAACGGCTAAAACACTATCGTTTAAGTTAATCGATTTGACCAATTGTACTCGTCGGTAGGAAATATGACAAGTGCAATAGAACCAATTCCTTTAAGTAATTTCCACATTCGCTTTTTTTAAAGTGTTCTTAAACCATTATCTTTTCAGGTTATAAAATTTTCAATTGATGAAAGAAAATTTTGCTTTAAATCGTTTAAAAAAAAAGTTTGCATGTCTCTTTGATTGCCGATTTCTTTGTTCTTTCTTTAAATAAAGTTGAAGAATCTTCTTCGACAGTAATTGGTTTCCTCGGTTATATGACTCATTCAAGTCTTGCTTGAGTTGAGCTGTATATACCTACATATATATATATATATGTGTATCTTCCCATTTTACAACATATCCATTACTCATAATAACAGACTTGCCGCTCAATCATAACGATTGACAAATGATAGTTTTAAAAGATTATGCCTTAATTGCAGCTGAGATTGAAAGAAAAAACAAAAAAAAATGAGGAGAGAGAGAGAAAGAAAGATTACAAGAGATCGATAAAAACAGAGAAAAATGCATGCCTAAAAATAATGATAATGGAAACATGTGTGAGTCATATACACACACACACACACACACGCACACACAATTGAAATGATCTTCAATGCACATTATGTAAAACAAGAACCAACAACAGACACATTGTTGTTGTAAGTAAATATTGTGTAAGTTCATTGACTTTTAGCCACGAAAAACAAAAACGGAAACAAAAGCCAAAGTAATTCGGCTTTTGCTTTTCATTTTCCCTTACATACACTTTCCCTTCATCTCCTCCATTTCCCTTATGTTACGCACGCTTCGGCCGAAGGTTATGAGTGACTAAATAGAGAGGCGTGACTCGGTCAAAGGCGGTTACGGAGTCATGGCCTTAAGTGTTCATACACTTTTGCACTATTACGAGCATTACTATTATGGCTTTTAAAATTTGTATTTACCAAATTGCCCTAAAAATGTTAACTAACTTTTGTTACGCAGCTAAAGACACGAAAATCGTGTGTATATATATATCTTTATTATAGGGCTTGTAAACTGTCCGATTTAATGGACTTATAAAACAAATTGGAGCACGACAAATTGACAATTTTCTAAATTGAATTAGAATAAAACGTGATAAGAAAACATAGAAGCATCTTCTTTTAAGCTTTTTAAATCACGTTCATGTTAGTATTGTCAACAGTGGTTTTTAGGGCAGTCAAAATGTTTCTAATTTAGATCGAATTTTAGGTAAACAGATCGTACGAAAAGCAGTTAGAGTTCAGTATTCTTTATTTAATTCCAAATAATGTCAGTTTAACTTAAAATTATCTATTTTTTGGTTTCAATATACGAATTAAATGGAACACCGTCAAAGTGTCATGTTACTACATAAAGGTGTTCGCTTTTTGAGTTGAGTATAATTCGGGAACTTAAAAAACTGACTCCCCTTGTATTAACCACTTTTGTCGTGGTAATGTTTCGAAATATTCTAATTTTGGAATAGTGTTAAGTCTCGGAAGGATCTGCTCTTTTAGTTTAGTAACTTAATAAAACCTTTTAGAACACTTAACCTAATTGAAAAACCGTAGGTGTTTAATATTCTATTCTTAGAGCTATCCTTTACTACTACAACCATTAAGAGCCTACTAGGTTTTACTGTTTTACTAAAGAACACTAAATTTCTTTACTCATAGTTAGTCGAAAGCGAAAATAAATATTCTAGCAACGAAAGACACTAAGTATATATTAGCGAATAGTTAGTAATTAGTTGGGAACACTCATTAAAAAAAACAGACTTTTGATGGTAGAAGTAACTTCCACAGCTTAACTCGTTCTTTTGAGTTTGATTGAAATTTGATTTGCTTTTTTTTTTTTGCGCCATTTAATGGAGGTACGCTTCTAAGAAATGGAGTAAAGAACACTGTTCTTAGCTACTGTTGTGCAACGGTTTAATTTGTATAATAACAAGTTGTTCTCAATGTACTAATTCATTTCGTATTCCACACATCCTAGACGTCTAGACCCGTTAACCGTTCTTGTTACTCTAGAGTTGCGCAATGTCCACTTAAGGAATGCTTTTTGTGTCGTACGTATGCAGTATTCTAGAGTGGACTGGGCTGGACTCTACTAAAGTGGACTGGACTGGGGAGACTTCTAAGCGGCGACCCCTTTAATTAATTGAAACAAGAAGTAGTAATTTACTCAAGGCCTGGACTGGAGCATGGCTCCTAGCAATTACTCCGCCCGCATGTGCAACTGCAGTTGCCTTTTCATTCGATAGAATATAACATGTTCTTGTCAAGTCAACGTCTGTCTTTGTTCTCAAACTGGTGGATGAAAACAAAAAAAAAAAAAAAAAAAAAATGAAACATGTTCGTCCAGGGCTATGTCATACGATGTGTGGCGTTGGATGTAAAGGTTCCTTCTTTGCCGCTTAATGATTGCATCTAATTGGCTTTGCTGCTTCGTTAACTTGGCTTTTACACACACTCGCAGATGGCTATAAATTCTGGAGTGGAGGGAGAGAGCTAAGAGCTTGGTTCAGTCACAGTCACAGTCTATGTCGTAATCAAGAAATTAATAATCGCATCATATGATGCGAGCTAGAGCAGTGGAGCAACTCCACATGATTCTGCTAATTGCCTCTGACGTGAGGCGTAAATGATAAGGCAACATTGTGGGGTGAAGTCAGACAAGGTGCGATGTTTCCTTGGTGGGTGAAATGAATAAGAGATTTTAAGAATTTGAGTTTGAGTTCATTGCCATCCGGGCATCTGCTAAGTATGCCCACTTTAAAGGATGAGTTTTATTATACACACTTTATCTAATAAATTCACACTCATGCGTCGTCTTCTTGCTAATTATGTTGCATAAGAAAAAAAAAATGGTTAACACACTTAACGCCCGCATAGACAATGGTAATACTTTAACAAAAAAAACACCAAAAATTCGAAAGAAAATCAAGTCTTTTGCTGAGTCAGAAGTTGCCTTAATATAGTCGACTATACATTTTAAAGGTTTTCTTAGTCAACTTCCGAAAGCGATTAACAAAAATAAAATGTAAAATTTGCATAGCAAATGAGATTCGTGTTATGTTTTTGAGTGAAGTAAGAATGGATTTGGTTGAGAGAAAGGGAACGTTTTGGTTCGCCAGAGATTGACCAAAGATGGTCTTCTGTTATGATGAAATTCAATTTTTACAAATTTAGCCTCATGTTGAGCGACGTTTACTAGACAATTTAAGAGGTTTAAAAGCTTTAAGCCAAAGAGAAAAATTACGACTGAGAATATTGGTATCCAATTAAGCCACGTTGGGCGCCAAAATGCGTGTGTTTCTTTTATTTTGTAACCCAAATTGTATTTGCATGACAAATGAGTTTTAAAAGTTATTTTTAGGCTTGTATCTTAGCCCTATTAACATTTTTGGTCATGTTTTCTAAGGCATAAAAGAAGCTTTCATAAAACGAAACCAGAACAAGTTGCTTGCCAAATCTAGGCATTAAATTTGTGTACTATTTGGCCATAATTGATTGAGAAATTGAAGAAGTCAAATCAATTTTCGAAATTTAGCATTTAAACTAAACTAAAACACTTGGGACACCCACTTAGTAAAATAGAGCTTTTAGTCTATCATATTAATTAAGTCTTTTGACTAGCTCTATAAATATTTAATTCCCACATCATCTAAAACAAGCGATAACTAACGCCTCCTTCACCCACACTTATACAATCAAAATCATAATAAAAACGAGGTTACACCTGCTCCCACTCACTTGAGCCAATTTAACTATGGCTTGAACTCGTTTTATATTTGCGCTAGCTCTTTTTCTTTTTTGTGAATGAATGGATGAATATACATACACAGACGGTAGATACTTTGACGCTCAGCAAACAAAAACAGTGGTGACAAGTGGTCTAAGTGGAAGGTCTTAGCCATGTGTCAGTGTATATTGTAAGTAGATAGTAGATAGTATAGTATGACACTTTACATTGAATGGCAAATACCAAGAAGGTGAAACCATGTGTTATATTGAAAGTGAACTAAGAACTTGCTTAGACACAAGAAGACCCACAAGAAGTTCCCTTACCAGCAGACAAAACAAAAGATGAGCAAGACGAGAAGAATAAAAAAGAAAAGTGAGCCATAGGTTTTGTTTTACATGGAAATATATTTGTTTTCATCTTTCCCTTTTAATACGGCACGTGCCTTAACTAACTTGGACAAATAAACCGATTCATCAATTGTATGTTTTGAGCTCAATTGCCCCCCATTGCGTTTCGGCTGACTCAAGTGTAAGCTAAACCAATGAGTTGTTTGTTTTTGTTTTTGGATAATTCTCAACATGGAGCCGGTAAAGGGAGAGGGTTGAGGAGGCACACCCACTCCCTTTTAACTTGGAGAGTTTGTTAATTTCATGGCATTGCAAGTGCATTTGAAATTGAAACCGAAAATGAAATTGAAATGTGAACAACTTAGTCTCGGTCATATGTGGGCGGAAATGAATCACTTGAGACTTTAACTGAGCAGGGGGCTAGGCTAATGAGAGGAAAGAAGAGGGGTAGAGTCTGTGTATATTTGCCTGCGGAAAGGCCTAAATTAGGTTTAGGTTTCTGTGCAGCCTAGCACAAAATTAGTTTTAATATTTGATGTGGAAACGGAAATTGAATATTTATGAATTTGTGTAAGCAAATTCTAGGGAAATTGCATCATTGATTGGAAATTAAGATTTAATTATTAATTAATTGTAATAAATAGACTTTGGATTTAAATATATTTAATAAATTACAAATGCATCAATTCAAAGTAGTCGAAATGAACATTCTTTCGTCATTTGTGGCGCCCAACGTTGGGCTTACGGCACTAGTTTGCTTCCTAACGAGAGAGTTTTGTATTCTTTTTTCTATTATTAATAATAAATTTCTTAGATTAATAGATTCTTCTAGTATATCAATCAATTCTTTACCTAACTTTATTCCTCTTTTTGATTTTACCTGAAGTCTTATAAAAATTGATAAAAGTAAATAAAAAAAGTCCTATTTCAACTTATTTTTTCAACGCTCAACGTGGAACTACCTAATTACATTATTTCTGTGAAAATCAAATAGAATTTCAATTGAGTTTTTACCTTTGCTTCCTTTCAATATGCTGCTAGGATGATGTTGTCCTTGTAGGCCATTTCGTCCTCCATTCGCTGTGCCACCATTTACAGTATTGATAAATTGATTATGCACCGACATTTGACTATTCAACGATGAGGTGGTACCAGTAAGAGAGGCAAGATCTTCCGTTGATTTCTTGATTGGTGGCGGTGGTGGTGGCGCTAACGTAATCTTGCCACCGTTACCGGCCACATCGGCACCTGAATCAATGGCATTATCATCATCATCAACATTATTATCCTCATCATCATCATTATCGTGATGATGATGAACATCGTTATTGGAATTGAATTTTTTGCTACTTCCGTTGGCAAGGTTAGAATTTAGATTCGTGTTTCCGTTAAATGTTGCAAAACTGGTTGAAGTGGCAACTACAGAAGCCGCAGTGCTGCTGGCACCACCACCAACAGGATGTGGATGTGGATGCTGGTGGGAAGCGGTATTCAGTGGCGCCAATTGTTGTTGCTGTAGCTGCTGCTGCTGCTGTTGTTGTTGTTGTTGTTGATAGAAGTGATTGTGGAACTGTTGTTGTTGTTGCTGCTGTTGTTGCATTAGATAATCGCTGGCAGTTGCACTTGTTGGAGTTGGTGTCTTGGCCAGAGCCAAACCTCTTGCTACCATACCACCGCCTCCTCCAATTGCGGAACCACCTCCGCCACTAGTTGTTGTTGCTGTTATTATTGGCATTATTATACACTTTATTTTCTTTAAAGTTTAAAAACTAACAATATTTGTTGACAGTCCATTGCATTTCACAGCTATAATTAACTTTAATTGTTTAACCAATATTTTATCTTTTCGTTTTATTTTTTTTTTCTGTTATTAATTATTTTTCTTCTTGGTTTTGTTTAAGTTTTGAACGCGTCTTCAGTTTTTATTTGGTTTTCGTTTTCGTTGGGGTTTTTTTTATATTTTTTTTGCACTTTAATTCATTTGTCATTGAGCTGCAAAATAGAATAATTAAACAAAGAGAATTCCATTAATTAGCATTATGCAAAGTGTTGAAAATTTACTATAATATATATCTATATATATATATAAATAAACGGATACAACAAAAACTATAAATTTTAAACCAAAGAAGGTTGCTTTGACAGTTAAAGATTTAAATTTTGGGTTTTTCGTATTTTCATAATATTATGAATGAAATGCATTGAAATGACTAAAAACAAATAAAAGATAAATTTAAATTATTATATGGGGATAACGAACTACTAATACCCTAGAATTTATGCAATTTCTATTTGAATTTCCCATTTTAGAGCCTTTTAACGATATTTTTTGAACCCATCTCATATATTTTTTAGATGGATCATAGTTTTTATTCTATTTTAGGTTTATTTCTTTAAGATCTCTACAAAACCAAATAATATATACCTAAATCGGGAAGCATATATAAACCCAATTGCTTATAACGTACTAGCTGGAAGGGCCATCGACGTAATAGTAAAGAATAAATCGGATGGGGTATATGTATATATATATATATATATATATATATATAGACACACTTTTGGCCGTAAAAGTGTAGGCCATTGTTATAGTGTAGAAAACCTTCTTTTGTCTAACTTAGAACCAAAATTTTTTAAATATATATGTTTAAAATTCTTTATATTTTTTATTGGAATGAAACATTCAAATTCAAGAGTTTTAACTCGAAAAATATTGGATATTAGTAGGGAAATATTATTAACTGAAGTATTTTCTATAAATTGTGGAAATAATAATCTATAGATATACATAAGAACAAAATGATGGATACTTAAATACACGATTAAGCCATTCAAAAATCATATTCTAAAAAAACCTTAGCTTGCAATTGTTTTAACCCAAAATCTTAACTTTTCCATTTAATTGAAATCTATCACCAAGACGAAGATCTACTCAATTTAACTAAAGTTTTTAGACATTAAACAAAAAAATTTTAGATTGATGAAGACAATTTCCATAAAAGCTTAATGATAAATTACAAAGCTTACTGATTTTCATATTCAAATAAATAATAAAAATTTACTAAATCTTCAATTTATAATTTATTTTCCACTAACAAGCTTGAATAATCCATTATTATATAACAAATAAAAAAACATTTTGGCTATTGCTTGTTATGACAGCTTGTTATAAAATAATCAATTATATTATATAGATATTTTTTAATGTTTCATTTAATTACAATCAGTAAAGTTTAGATAAGTTTAATTAGAAATTACAAAATATTGGTTTTTAATGTTTCTATTCATTTAAAAAAACCGTTTAATTTTATATTTTTATAGCCAAAGGTATTTTATTTGCTAGTTTTAGTTATATTCTGCGTAAAAAATGTTTATTATGTTTGTTATATTAGATTGAATACAAACTTTAATGGTATTTTTAATTAAATTAGCTAAACAATTTTTAGCTCATGGTCAAAATAGGCAATAGAAAGAGAAAGAAAATCATCTAAACACGATTTTATACTTATGGAGTTATGCAATAGCCTTTAGGCTAGGTGCAGCAGCAACTGCAAATTCAAATTCCAAATCATTATCTTGTTATTTTGCTCTCCTCGAAACATTCAGTCCGTCCGTCAGACAGTCAGTCAGTCAGTCAGTTATTTTGCCTGACAACATTCATTTTGTTGCATTTTGCAGATGACACAAACAGACCAAAAGAGATTTTCCCATGACAGATATGTAATTACTTCTTGTTGCACATTCCAAACGCACAAAGCAATTGAAATAATTGAAAAATTTGTCTGCGTTCTTTTGAATTCATTTTGTTTTGGAAGGTTGACTCATGTCACTACCTTAAAAGTTATGAATATTAATAAAGAAACATACAAATATATATTTCATTTTTATACATATGAAAAGATGTAGAGAGAATAAGAGACAGAAAATTAACTGTGCGAAAAAAAGGGGCAATAATAATAATAACAACAACAACAAGAAGAAGAAACACGGCATTCAAGAGCGTTGAATTCCTCAAGCGAAAAATTTACTCCAATAAAGATGGAAAAGACCAAACCGTTCGCTTCTCTACAAAAAGGGAACAATCATCAACAAAGAATTTAAAGCCGAGAACAGCAACAACAGAAAACAAAGGCGAGAAACGAGTTTTCCACACAAACTATAAAATTTATGTGAAAAGGCGACTTAAAAATACCCTGTAAAAGGGTTTTTTATATAAAGAAATATGTTGATTTATAAGAGACTCTATAGAAGGAAAAGGTTTATTAATAAATTTACAAAATTATTATTAATTACTATTAAATACTAATAAATGATGATTTTCCCAATTCCGATCCTTGACTTAACCTTATAAAAAAAATCCCTTGGAGAAGATTTTAATGAAACTGTTTGCTATATTTAAAGAACTTCCTATAAGAATTGTTCTATTAGCTCTATTAGCTAAATTTAAATTAACGAAAATCGATCTATTAACTATTAAACAAGAGTTTAAATCCAAAACAATATTTTCTAGTTGAATATTTTGCAATTATCAAAATGCCAACTTCTCCTCTAATATACTCTTAGTCATATGCCTGTAGGGTATATAAAAACCGAAAAGGTAACCCCCTTATATACACAAATACATTCACAACTAAGACTTGGGTACTTGCCACGAACTGCGGGCACATCGTCTCCTAATATCTACAAGTAGGTATAGTAATTCCTGCAACCGCACCATGGCAATTGAGTGGAGTGAGTGTAGTGGATGACAGTGAATGGGAGTGGAGTGAGTGCAGCCGCCACCTGTTGCTTTGCCAATTGGCGAAAAGTGCACGTAGTAAAATGGTGAAAACTTCATAAGAAAACTTTCGTTGCAGTTGTTAAGTGGCCACCACAACAAAAACAATACACAAAAAAAAAACTATAATTTCACTTCATGGGTGAAATTCATCATCAGCGTTTAGTGCCTTTGGCATAAAAATCAAAAAAACCAAAACAAAAAAAAAAAAACCTCTTAGGCACGTTGACAATCGAATCGGTCAATCTGTCTGTCTGTCTGTCTTTTTGTCGGTGGCGCTTCTTACAATACAATGTGGAAATTCATGTTTGTGTGACAAGAAATGACCCTGGTTAATTACGGAAATGATGGAGACAAATAGAAAACTTGCAACTTCATCCAATATATTTAAATTAAAAATTTACATAAACATATTAGTTGATGATTATATTAGTGGATATGCTATCGTGACTGGTTAGTTTACTAAGCAATATACTATAAAATTTTGTAATTTATTAAACTTATATCACTTAATCACTCACGACATATAAAATTAAATTTACAAGGTAATAAAATTTTCTTGATAGCTTTTCTTATTACCAACTATTAACTGTGAAGACAATTTTTTAACTTTATCTTAGGAATTTCAATTCAACAGTTCAATATCTTTACTATCTTTAAATTTCGAATTTCAAAGAGTCTATCAATTTATGCGTATTTTTTTTTGTTATTTTTTTTTTTTTGTTTATGTAGGCATCAACGAGCGGTAATTGCCATTTATGGCCATCAATTATAAACTTTCATTCGTAGACATTTGCAAATATTTGGAAAATGTCAACAAGAGTTAATAAAAACAGCAACAAAATCAAGGTAAAAACCACTTTCATTGTTCACACCTTTTTCAAGTTGTTGTTGGTGGACACGTCAACGAGAGTGGGAGAGATCGATCACCATCATCATAATCATTATCAACGTCAGCATCATCATCATTGAATGACGATCAGCGTCTGGACACTTTCCATTTTCCGCAAACGCGTTTTCACACGCACACATATACACACACACACACACACACAAACCACAACCCATACACAGTTAGCACTTGTTAAAAATTTGAACTTGTTATGGGTACACCTGCGTCTGAGGCTCAACTTTTGCCAAAAAAAAAAATAATATAAACAGGTTGCTGCACTAAAGATTAAATGTTAAATGCATTTACCATGGCATAACTAATTATACACACAAGCGTAGACACACACACAAAGAGTCATTTTTATATATTAGAATTTTCCCGCTGGAAAATTTGTGAAGGGTTCCAAGCGAGAATTTGTAAACCGACCGCTACGTTAAAACTGATATAACCGAAGCCGACGGCAACTCAAATCAAAATAACTGAAACTGCGGGCCAAGTACTTTTGCTGTCGATACCAAGTAAAAACCTGTTGCTGGCTCACACTACACACATATAGAAATACACACGCTTAACGCTCACGCATACAATCAAGTAGTGAGTGCATTTTTGTAGAAGAGAATGAATATTTGAGATTTGCCAAATAAAATTATACGTACATTCACGGGTCTAATATTAACACAATGCGATTACTTTAAGCTTGTTAATAAACTAATGCACTTGCACTTAATAAATTTAAAATTCAAATAAAAATTCAAATTTAAATAACCGAGAAACAGAGAGCGCAAGTTGACGGCGTCCAAAACAAAACAGGTATAAGTAATAGTAGTTCATCGGCCTTAGAACTAACTCAAAATGTTTGAACTAAAACTGGTTCCAGTTCCATTCCAGTTTAAAGTGTTTAAAATTTGAAATGTTAAAAACCCAGCAATCTTCAAAATCTATAAAAACCATTTACTCCTTTATAACTAAAATTATTGTTGAAAATACGGAAAGTGCATTATTAAATTTTAAGTGTAAAAAAAAAAAAATTTAGGTACCTAGTAAAATGGAAATCGGCGGTAAGTTTTCAAATGATATTGGCACTATCATTGTTTTGTGTTATATGTTTATCTTTACTACGTGTAAAGTATCATTGAATAACCAACTTGAGAAACTTATTGCGGAAGCATTTTGTATATTTGATACTCATGGCGATAAGTTCATTGATACACGAAACGTAGGACATGTTTTACGTTTTCTCGGTTGTGTACCATCAGAAAAGGAAGTTGAAGAGATAATTCAGGCTACCGAATCAACAGAATTGGCTGGCGAGACATATTTAGCTAAATTTATGGCACATGTGTCTCAGATGATAATGGATAAGAAGTACGTAAATGTAATTTCTATGCTGAAATAATTAATAATTCACTTTTAGAATGCAACCTGCTTCGCCACAAAAAATTTTAGAGGCGTTTGAGGTATTGGATCCTGAAAATCACACATTTTTAACAAAACCATATTTTGAAAAATTAATGTCAGAAGAGGGCGAACCCTTTGATGAAGAAGAATTAAATGCCATGTGGCCAGTAGCGATCGACCCAATCACAGGAAACATACCTTATATGTCTTATATTAATCAGTTGAAGGTATGCTAAAAAATAGTTTGACAGATATGTCTTGCAATTTTTTTAAATATTTTAGCACAAGACCTCAATATACGATATCGCCGAAGTAGTAAAGGAAGAAATGGCCTTAACTGAAAAGGAACGCAAAAAAGAACGTAACTAACCCTACAACAAAAATTGTAAAGATTATCAAATTTTCATGTGCTTTAAAATTAAAAGAATATTGTTGGGAACTAGTAGTAGATTGATGCAAGGAATTTTTACTCTTGTAACGCTTTAATCAAAACAGTTAAGCACTTAAACTGTTCGTAAAACTAATTAAGGTACTTACTATCATTTTTGCACATAAACTAAATTTATAGGAATTTTTTAAAGAGAGCGGTTAATAAAAAATGTAGCTTTAGTGTTGTTAAGTATCGATTCTTTTACTATTTTGCAATATTGGACTAAGACAAAGAACATTGCCCATCTGGCAACGTAAACAGTTTCGCAGCTGAATTTTTGAAAACTATATTTGCTACCAAGACGCATAAATTCAGTGAAAAGTGTAACGTATTAATCTTTGACGCATAAAGCACATTTTAAAGTTTCCCCATATTTGTAAAATACTTGTGCCCACGCACAAACTAAAAAATGGATAAAGCATACTATAAAATTACATATGGGGCAGCTGTGTGAGCAATTAGCGATCACAGATAACAGCGCAAAGAAATTGCCGTATGACCAAAGCGCGGCTTTTTCATTTTGTTCAAGCAATGGTTAAGTAGAGCTTTTATAATGGGTTCAATTTTTTGGTAAATTTTTTGAATTGCTGTCAAACTCTGAAGTCTGTTTATTATCGAAAAGTATCGATTTTATAATTGGCAACGCTAAGTTTCTGGCAACGCTCACAAAAACAGGCCTCTACCAACAGTATTGGCCTGATTAAGAAAAGTTTTTGTTTTTCATAATTTGAAGTGTTTGATTAATTTACCTTTACTCAAGTTACTTTAAGTGCTTCTTCACCATAATATAGAACAAACGCAAATAAGAATGGAGCAAAACTCCCCGACTACGACGACGGAGACTCCGTCCGACGAGGGGAGTTCTGGCCCCACCCCCGCCTTCGAGCTGGGGCTGGAAAATGCTTCGGGAAGTAGTAGTGGTGGCTGTGGCTTAGACACGGTCAGTGCCTCACACGAGTTCCAGACTATTAAACCAGGTCCAGGAGTAATAATGACACAAAAGCAGCTGCAACAGCAGCAACCCAATGGACAGCGACTACGGACAGAGCTGCCGCACAGTGAGTTGGTCAAGATGCTTTACTATCTGGAGGGTGAGCTGCAGGCGCGGGACGTATGCATAGCCGCCTTACGCAATGAAAGGGTCAAACAATTGATAAGCCAACTGAGAACCAAGCGAGTGCAGCCAAATGATCCCTATGCAGCAATTTTTCGTGACAAAATTGCTCTCAATGGCAATTTAATATCGCGGGAATCCTCTACCCAAGCTGCACAGGCTGAAATGGAGGTACGCCAGATAATCGAACAGCAAATGGAGCAACAATACCAAATGGTCAATAAACAAAGGGGTACCCATGTCCGCATGGTTACCATCCTCACCGAATCTCTAGAGAACAACCAGCGTATGTTGCAGGAGTTGGAGGATGAGAAGCGCAAGCATGAGCACGATACGGCCCAGGGTGATGATATTACTTATGGTCTAGAGATTGAACGAACCAAATTAAATCAGCAATTAGAGGAAGAGCGAGCTCAGGTTTCAAAAATGGAAAAAGAACTTAAAAAGCTGCAGGAGACGTTAGAATATGAACGCAATAGGCAAAAGCAGATTGTCCTACTGCTTATAGCCGAACGCAAAAAGATCTTGATGAAGTATATAGAAGAAGGTAAACGATCTGAGGATTTGGCCCAAATACTTGCCGAAGAGAAACAACGCTCGGATACCATAGCCGAGGGTCTCGAAGAAGAAAGCAAAAAGTCTCTAAGAATGGAGGAGGAGTTGGAGAAGCAATCCCAGGCCACGGATCTAGAGCGCAAATCTCTACTGGCCAAATTGGCCAAAGAGGAAATGCGGTTTGTTTACATTTAAATAAAATTATTAAAATTAAATTTTAATAATTGTGTTTTTACTTTTCTAGAGTCAAGGATTTGGAGCAGGAGCTAAATGCCTTGAGAGCTGAACACGAGACACTGAAGAAACAGCAACTAGCTGCCCCTGGGTCATCCTCTGTTCCTGGTGCTGCCACCAAGGCACGTCAGTTTAGCGGTAAGTGAAATGCATCAATCTTTGATGTATAAAGCAACTTTATAATTTTCCCCAAAAACAATTATTTTAGTTTGTTTGAATTTATCTTATAATTTCCTCTTTCTCTTTACCTCTCAAAGCTGAAATATTTTGTTAGATAAATAATAATAATTGTTACGCAATTATGCAAGGTGATTTTTTTGATTTTTGTTTTGTCCATTTCAAGTTTTTTGTGATACACTCAACGAGAACGGCACCCGCACATAATTTTCTTTCAAATCACTCAAAAAACATAAACTTGCACAGACACAGCTCACACTATTAGCTAGTTAACTAAATGTTTATTAAGTACCACGCCCCCATTTACGTATATTTGTATATGTTTATCATTGCCACAAAAAATCTGTAGATTTTAACCTTGCAGAAGTTAAAAAATTGAAACAAAATTTTCTGTAGATTTATATTTAGGAATATTTGTTTTCCAAGTTATTTTGTTTCAGTTGACTTTTCCTCATTTAAACGGAATTATTTTCTGATTTAATTATGCAAAAACATATTTGGATATGTACAATTTCATGACTTCAAATTTAAACTTTAAAATTTCTGTAAGACTTCTGCAGGGGTTTAGTTTTATTTAGCTTTGGCCATGACCAAAGAATTGCGCTTTAATATTACCAATTGGCTTTTTCAATTATTAATTTCTATTGTACATTTTGTATAGATGATGCCTGTGCCACACCTTCAAAGGTGAATATAGCCAAAATTGTGCAACCAACAGCAACAGTATCGAGTATGCCAGTGTCGGGTCCACAAACAGGAATTGCCCGTTCCATAGTCCCTGGGCAGAACATACGAAGTGTTGCGCAGCAACCTACAGGTGTGGCCACAGCACCTGGACAAACGGCTGTCAATCATACAAATATAACCACTAACACAACCAATAGCAGCAGTAGCATCGTTGGTAATGCCAGTGGTGCAGCAACTGGACCACAAGTTACTTCCATAACAGATGCAGGAGCAGTTGCGACACCACCGACAGCTATTGCAGCTCCACCACCATCTCCATCGCCAGCCAAAATGCAACCCACAGCTACTATACAACGTGCACCGGGTGGCAAATATGCTGCACTGGCTGCAGCTGCTGCATTGGATAGCCAAACAGCCACACCACCGCACCCACACCCTGTGCCCATAGCCGTGCCCCCTGTAACAGTGCCACCGGCTGGGGCACGTGGTGCCCCGCCACCCATACCGACCAAACCAATTGTTCCGCCCAAACGGGAGCCCTCCCTCTCTCGACTGGGTTCCATTAGCGGCAGCAGCAGTGGCCCATCAGCAGCAACAGCAGCATCTGTAGGGGCTACAACAACTGGGCCAACGGCAACAGTAGCCGCAGCAACAGTAACAACGGCAAAGCATAATTAAACAACCGACATCATTCTCCTAGGACACACCCTTTTAGTCCAATTTAAATGTCCACTCTTGACATATGCGCATTATATAAATGTTTTATAATTAAGCCAAAATACTCAAAAGATTCCCCCGAAAATACCTTTATACCTACAAATCCCATGTAATTTTTGTAACTTAAACAACAACAGACAGAATCTATGGAATTTTAAGAAAAACAAGATTTTTAAAGAACTTCTTTAATACTTGGACTTGGATACTTCCATAGATCAGCAATAATTTTCATTTAAATGCCCTTTGATCAAATGTTTAAACTTAAATTGTTGATATTTGAAATGTTCTAAGATGTATTCCAAAATGTAAACCAAATAATCATTTATTTGAAAAAAGAAGCAATAGAAAAGACCTTACGTCAGGGAGGATATGCTGCTAAGTAGACTATCTTCCCGATGCCCATAATTTCTACGAAACTTCGAATAGTTAAAAATTCATTCAGTTTTCTCAACTTTTTTTAAAATTAGTCAAAAAAACAAGCTATTTAAATATTGTTTTTAAATTAATTTTCTAGAACCATTTGCAAATATTTATAAATTTGCATAGGGTTTTGCACATACATACATGGTAACCCAAACCATCTTTGGGTCATAAAACCACCGATCTAATATGAACTATTAGTACATAAATTTCAAATATCAACAATTTAAATTTTAAACGTAATATAATTTTTGTTTTAAAAAATATTTCAGAATTGGCATTGATTGTGCCTGGCTAGTGTGATTGGATTTTAGTTTATAACAATATATTTTAATATTTGACCATAAATGTAAAACAAAAATGTTATTACGTTTCTTTATACCCGTAAACTACACTTCCTCAAAAGCTCCCCTATATCTAATTTTATAATATCGTTTTTTTTTTAATTTGTGCGTAGAGTAATCGAACATTTGTATAAGGCCGTGCGATTCTCATATTGATAAATCATATATATATATATATATAGAATATATATACCCATATAACCCCTATATATAAAATAACCTTTGTGCTCTGTGCGTTGTTTGTTAGGTTTTAGGTGCGTTTAGACGTGAAAATTACCTTTTTATGCAGCTGATTATACACATGTATGTATAAATATATATATACTTAATCCATTTTAAGTTACTTTTTCTTTAATGTAAAATTTATTATTTTAAGTAACGTTACAATTGATTTGCCTCCTAGATGAAAAATGATAGAAAGAAATTTTCTTTATTTTGCCGATCGCTATTTTTGATATTTCTTTCTCCTATTTTTCGTAGTCAAAAGTCAAGTATGTGTAGCATTGTTGGTATGATAAAAGATTATGATAATAAGAATAATAATAATGATAGCAGACAAAAGAGGCACAAACAAAAGAGAATATTAATAAAACAATTAGCAATTTCAAATAAAAAGAAAAAACGTTTATAAACAATATTACCATTGTATTGGAAAAGCAAAAATTTACAAAAATAAATTACACTTAATGGAAAAAGGAAATTGTATTAGTTGTAATCACAATGCTAATGACTTCTCTATAATCAGAGATCGAGATAGATTCCGGGCACAGGCCAAACGCATTAAATTTATTATTTTCTCAAAATTCTCCACACGATAATCTTTGAAGACAATTTTAGAAGATTGCTAAAAAGATATAATTAAAAACAGTTTTAATGTTTTTCAAGTTTGTAAAAAATATCCACTTACATTGGGAAATTTAGCTGTCGAGCGTTTATTACTTTCTATAAGTGGCACTAATTCAGTTTCCAAGTGCCGCAAAATGGCTATTGTCTCTTGGGAGAAAATTTTGGGTTCTTCTGACTCCAGCATCGGTAGGGCATCAAGTAGCAAAGAAGGCCAGAAACTGTAACAATTTAACAATAAGATAAATATATCTCGACGTATGATGTGTCATTTTACTCACTAATTTGGTGTAATTTTGGAATCAAGAAGATTAACCAAAAGCTCGGCAGCAGGAACAAAGTCTCGTCTTAGATAAAGTTCATAAAATTCAAAGTATTTGGCCAGAAAAACCAAGCGAGGAGAGATAAACATGCGGGCACCAAAGCTACCCAATACATCCGGACATAGCATAGTACCTGTACTGGAGTAGTTCTAAAGAAATATACATGTATAATAGAGATTAGTCCATGGCATTAAAAGTGTGCAAACAAAACTTGCCTTCAATATAAAGTCAGCTATGGCAGAGACTAGTACAACATCCTTAGAACGAACGGCCCACTCTAAGGCATTGCCATGTCGTGACTCCTGTGACGATCTCTTGGACAAAACTTTACAAATCTCCTGCTCTACACCTGCTAGACCCCGTTGACGAGCTACAGATATGATTTTTAAAGCTTGACGCTCGTTTTTAAGTGGTATACGAGGTAATAACAATTCTATGGCAGCTTCTCCCTCTGTCTGGCAGCAGTCAAGATAGTCTACACCAAATTGCCAAAGATTGTGCGAAGTCATTAAAAAGCTGCCATACTCATAGATCAGGGAATGACGCAAGGCTGGCAAATCTCTGTAGAAAAAGAAAATTTTAGCTATAAACTATCTATGAGGGGTTAATGATCAGCACTTACATAGAATTCTGTTCAAAATATGACTTCAGCTGTCCTGATTGGTATATCAAATCAATAAGATGTGTGGAAAACCAATGGGTATCATTAAGTTTTTGCGAATCATATATGAAAACTTTAATATCGTATTCCATCAGTTGCATAACCATGTGGCTCATGTTGGTCATATGCCAATCTGGTTTCAATTTGGACCAGCGATTTAGCCAACTGATTGCCGCTATTTTTAATTCAAAAGGCTTGCAGGCAGGCTTGGTATAGAGTAAGTAACCGGGCAAAAATTCATACCAATCTTGGGAATTTTTAATGCCAGCATCCCAATGTTCATTGTTGCCCCGTACCAATTGTAGCAGCCATTCAAGTTCTGGCTCTGAAGCAAATATATTGGCCTGGAGTTTGCGTTCCAAATCTAAATGCCAAACCTCCCATTGTGTCCTAAATTTCTGCAAAGCATAGCCATCCTGATAAAAAGGCATGGCTTTAAGTATTTGATCGGCCGCTTGATAAACTGGATCTCGTGCCTTGCGACTCTGGCATAGAATTGCCCGTGTAACATCCATTTCGCCAGACATTATTAATGTGCGGAGTATTGGCCAATAGTCGTCACAATCACTGGCATCCTCAGCCATCAGTAATAGATCGGCGGCACGATCCTCGGTTTGAGGAAAATGAAATCGCGCCCACTTCAGCAATTTGTTTACCACTAATAGATTATGTTGCTGTGATTCCATATACAAAATCTCAAAGAGATGCCACAAACATTCCACTGCATAGAACACCATAATAGATTCGTTGTATCGTTCCATTTGTGCAGGCTTTACGTTGGGTGACCTTTTTGCTTGCTCCACCTTTTCCAAAAATGCTCTTATTATACTTCGATAGGTCAAAGAGATTTTTAAATATTCGGAATTTGCGGCCTTCATATGGCCTAGTTGCTTCAGTGTGCTAAATGTGCAATTGGCCTCGGCTAGCAAGCTACGCAGTAGAGGTTCATCCGTAAGAGACGCCTCTTGGGCCATATAAAGCATAACTGGATCTTGGCCAGCTGCATCGGTGGGCACATCCTGTGAATTCCATTTGACTGGATGAAAGGCGCTCAGAGCAATTTTTGAGCCGGGAACAAACACGCCGGTTAAAGTGTTGCCACATCGCAATGCAAGTTTGTCACCAAGTTCCTGTTAAATAAAGGCAACGTTTGGTTAATCACATAATGCAGATTAACAGATTGTGACTTACAAATGCAGGCACGTCATCGTCCATTTTGACTTTTAATGCTTTAACAAGAAATAAAACAAATTTCCACAAAAAAAAGAAGCGCGGACGCAACAAGTGTTGGCAAGCTTTACAAATTGATAACAGTGTTGCGATACGTTGGCTTATTTTCAGTATAAGCCGATTTTAAAATTATCTTTAAATACAGATTAATATTTTTTTTACTTATAAGTATTATATTCTTTGATCAATGTTTTAAATAATAATATGTTGTTTAACAGTATTTAGTACATCCTACTACATTTTTGGCCATTATTTGACATCACCTTGACTTAACTATTTTTTGTGCAGCCCTTGAACTTCATCGGTGTTATGTTGCCACCTAGTTTTCTTTTTACCGCTAAAGTCTTTGAATTTCCGGCAAAAAATTCCGTACGCGAGTTAAAAATGGAATTGAGCGATCTTGCAGGCATGGTCGAGCTCTGCCATCGTAATATACACAAACTGCAGAATAAGCTAGTATCGTATGAACGCGAGGTGGACTTAGTGGGTGAAACTCTTAATCAAAGATGGGTTAAAATGGATTGCGTTGACGGGCGCCTGATAGCTTTACATGACCGCCTGCTGTCCAGCTTGAGCGACGTAAACGAGTATGTGATAAAGCTAATTTTGCATATCAATCTTAATTGTCCGGGAAGAATGACACCGTCATTCGACGAAAAGGAATATATTAAGCACACAAACAAAGATGGAATTGAAGTTCACCTGGATATGGACGACGTAACGGAAAGCTATCGACGACCATCTATTAAGCCCAGTGTCAAGCATTCGGAATCGCCAAATTTAGGAAACAAAATGACAACTACAGAGCAAATGTTGGTGCAAAGGTCAATAAATTATCTATCAAATTCTCCAGAGGATTTAGTAACTAAAACAGTAACACGTGACAATCGTATAACGACTTCAACATCTGCTCCTCGAAAGAAGTCTGTGGAAATTGAGACTTTTCCCAATTTTACCACTTCGCATGCTACAGTGGAAAAACCGGAGACAATTAGGAAGGATCCAATAATATCGCCTGTAAAGAAAGCTGCTTCCGCCGCTAATGGTTATCCTGCTTCAAGGGAAAAACCGGAGGCAAGGCCAAATGAGGAGAATGTAGCAACTCCTGTACATGCTGCCTCCGCCCCTACTCCCGTTTATACTCCAGAAAAAAAGGATCCACCAAAATTACCTATAATGAACGAGTTGGCAACGCCTTTACCCACTGCTTCTTCTGCTCCATTGGGAAAACTTTTTCAGTTACCACTTGAGCAGCGACAACGTCTGCTGCTCCCTCCGAAAGGCGGCTCAGAAATTTCCGCTATTGAAGTTTATAATAATGTAAAGAAAAACATCGATGCATTTCCCAAGGGAAGCCTTTCTCAAGCCTTTATGATGCATTTAAATATAGCCGATAATTGTTTTTATGTAGCCGAATGGGGCAATCGTTCCAAACCCGTGCAAAAACTATTGGCAGGGGAAATACCTTTGCAGGAGTTGGAACGACTGCCAGATTTTGGTGAAATGTTTGCCATATATGATAGTCTGGATAATATTATTCCTCGTGTAATAATCAATGCATGCACCGAAGGCGGTGGCTATGATGCCTATTTGGTGGACTATGGTGAACATATTCATTTAAATGGCAAAGAGATAATCTTTGATTTACCTCAAGATATTAAACAATTGCCGGCGGAAGCTATTAAATGCTATCTAACCAATGGCGATGTATCCAAATTAAGTAATTTTACCTATCAGGAAATGGTTTTACGTATAATGGATAACGATGGATCCGAATTACAAGTTGAAATCATAAAGACGCAAAAAGAGGTTACTGGCGAAAAGAATACTGAATGCTCCACAAAACCTCCACCCATGAAGGCATTAACTAAAGAAGAAATGAACATGCTGGAGCAGATTGAGAAGGGAACCAGTGATGCTGTCAAGGCGGTGCTTGGCTATAAGCCTAAAGATGATCAGCGTCTGTGTCGTCACTACGATCCAAAGCTTAATGGCTGCTTTAAGGGTAGGAAAAGTTAAAATAAAAATGTATGTTACTAAAAAAAAGTTAATTATTTTATTTGCAGGAGCCACCTGCCGTCTGGTACATGAACCACCTGCTCCGTTTGGTGCCACTAAAGATGTACATTTGGTTCCACCACTGCTGGAAAGTTCTTTTGCCACCTCACTACCGAATCATTTCTTTGAACTCGGTAGTATAGTTACTATAGAGGTCACATTTATAAGTAGTCCCAATCAGGTCTATGCTCAAATTAAGGATGGTTCTTCAGCCTTAATATGGAGCAAAAAAGAAGTAACCGATTCAAATCGACAATTTTCAAAAAATCTATGCATTCTGGATTTGGTATTAGCTTGTTATAACGATAATTGCTATTATAGAGCACAGATTATTGATGATTTTGGTGGAGGAGAATATAAAATATTCTATGTAGATTATGGCAATACGGAATTTGTATCCATCAACTCATTAGCTCCATGCGGTACAGAGGAAAGCCTTAAGCCGTATCGTGCCATCTGTTGGCACATTGAGAATGTGGTCCGTAAACCAATGTTGTCAATTGAAAAGACATCCGAATGCATTGAATATTTAAAAAGTAGAATTTTAAATAAGGAACTTGATGTAAAGATTACAAGTGAATTGCCAGATGCATGGGTCATACGTTTTCTGGATGAATATGCAGATATTCCCATTCAATTGATAAAACGTGGCTATGTCTTACCCAATGAAGGAATAACTCGTGAAGGATGCGGTCAATTCGATTATAATGAACTTGCCAATTCCAGTCTTAGTGATTTCTAAAAAACAAAGGCAAACAAAATAGTTTGCCATTAATGTCAAAAAGTTAGTCGAATCGTTTACTTATTATTTTATTTCTTTACAAAAACCTTCTTACAATATTAATCGAATATGCAGCCGACAGAAAATGAGAGCCGGCGTTGGAACCGTCCATTGATGATTCGTTCGATAATTTTGTTTTTGGGCTTTGGAATTGTTTCAGGCATTGTAATATATCTTGTCTGTTTTAAGAAATAGATTCAATAAATCTACTAACTGAATATAATGTATACGAAACTGAATTTGATGATGACAATGACGAGTTTCTTCTTATTATGGATATGTTAACTGAACAATATATAGGTTACTATTTACCTATATTAAATTGAAGACATTTCTGACTATTTTTTTTTAGTATATTTCTTAAATTTTTTCGTTTGAATTTTTTGTACTTAATTTTCGCCAAAAGTCTTGATTTTGATTAATGTTTTGAGTTCCAACAATTATATACCATTAAAACATAAACATAACCATCAACATAAAAACTAAAACAATAATAATCATAATAATTGCCTCTAATGTGCAAAAGAAGGAATAACAGAAAAAAAAAGAAAGAAAACAAAAAAAAAATATCGACGACGAACAACGAAGTTTTAACACCCTTTTTGTTTACCAGTTTCTATGTAGCCATTCAATATAATTCTTTAAAAAGAAACAATATAATAATATAACAATATATAATAACAATTTATTAACAAAGAATTTGCTGTAAAGTAACTATATGAAATAGTAATCTAATTTTGTTAAATATTATTTTTTAAGTATTCATTAAGAAATGCAAATAAATTTAGAATACAGTGAATGCAAATATTATGTACTATATATATAAACACATATTTTAGCAAGAGTATTCAACAAATAGTTACTTAAACTGTTAAAAAAATTCCAAGTTTAGTCCTAGTGCTAATAGATTATGCCGCAACGATTAGAAAGGGCCATAAATAACACCTGGCTGAAATCACATGCGTGCTATTCGAACGGGAGGGAGTTCTTTACTCCCATATACCTACATACATGATGACGATAGATACTCCTGTTCTGTCTCCTTTTCTGGGTGTTGACAATCTAAATGTTTAGGCCAAAAGGGTAAACGGACACAACAATACCACAAGGGTCATCATACGGGACACATCCAACATATATGTATGCAGTGGTTCTTCAAAAACAAATTTTGTGAACTTAAACAACTGTTGCAAGCTTTTTAACTTGACATAAAATAATCATAACTCTAACTAGACTTATAACTTCCAATTGTTAAAGGGGAATGAAATCTGCAAAGATTTTTGGCTAAACTAAATTAGAATATAAATGTAAAAGGAATCATATTTGGTAGATGGTAAATACCATATATAATATAGATATATAATAAATATAAATAGATACCATATAAGTTATAAAAACTTGTTTTTGATTTTGATATTTAGATAACATAAAAGTTTCTATATGTTTTGGTATATTGTTTTTAAAGGTCTTAAGCTACCTTTTTGCATATGTAAACCTTTCTAATTTAATAAATTTTCTAAATTTTATTTAGAACCAACAAATGTATTATCTAGGAGAAATAAATGGAGTTAACTATAGCAAAACACAGTTCTTTTAATCTACATTTTATATATTTATTATATTTATATAATTATGAGTAAATATATTTCAAAATATATAAATTTCCTTAAAAAAAAAAAAAAAAAAAAAGATGGCTTAATGTTTATTAAAGAGTTAACTTTAATTGGCCTAGTTTAAAGAGAAACATTTAAAAAAAAATTCTTTTTATTAAATTATTGAACTTGTTTGGTTTAATGAAGTGTTGGAAAATTTAAATTGAAATTTGTATGTAATCAAGATATTATGACGTCAAGCAATACTTACTTCTAGAAGTTATAAACAGAAGGGCGAACTTATCGGTTATTGAAAAATGAATTTTATATTCCTTCACATTAATACATAGTCCTTAATAATAATGTTTTTTTTTTATTAATAAAATAAGAAAACCCAAAATAGATTTATGTTCTTGTGTAAAAATGTTTATACTAACCAAGTTGTACAATATAGTTTCAGCATTCAAAATTCTCTTAAAAATATAATTTGCTCATTTTTAGAAATTTTCCTTAAAATATAAATAACTAAGATTTAAACAAAATAAAATGTTATAGTTTGTAACATAATGAAAATGTATGTTAAGCAAATATTATAATAGTAAATTTACTAAACTTTACTTGCCAAAAAAGCATTATAAAAATCCTACACTTTAAATGGGTTTTCTTTTAGTTATATTCTCTAAAATTTCAGATTGTTTCAATTCAATTTCCTACCTTATAAAAATAAATATTAAAAATATATATAGAAATCATAAAAATCCTAAACCATTTCATTGTTCACCTGCTTAATAACCTTTAAAAGTTCATCGTACACCCCTAAAATTAACCAACAGTTCAAGTGTCAAAAGTGTTGTGTGTGTGTATAGAAAGAGAAGACCCTGGGTCATGCCCAGTGTGACATATGTTCCTCCAACATAATGATGAGTGGTTACCAAAAAAAAAAGACACCCCAGAATTTCGAAATTGATAAAACAATTTTATTACATTTGTCGGCAGTAATTTTGTTGAACAAAAGGATTTTCATTACTAGATAATTTAGAAGAGAGTTTGTGTACAAATGCAGATTTACCCCAGGATACAAAACTTTAACAAGAAAAAAAAAATTAACATAAACTTGAAACTTTAAAAATGAATTTCTTGTAGTTTTTCTTTTAGTTAGGACGTTGATTGCAATTGGTAGTGGGAGTACATCCTTCCAAACTGGGACAATTGACCTTTTGCGATTCAGCAATGCGTTGCCAGGTCAAATTGAAATGACGCACTGAACGTGCATTAGCCAGTTTAGCAATGGGTCCCAGGGTACGATAACCATTCCCAATATAACGTATAAAACCTTTGGCAGTTAAATCCAAGAGAGCTGTCTTTACCTGAGCCTCTAGATCACCACAGGCAAAGGATCTAAAGGAAACATTTAATCACATTAATCAATTTAAAGAAACTTGGACTTACTCCTTTTCCAGCATTTCAAGGATATGTTCTTCCTGAATACCATTGGAATATTTTGGATGATCCTGAAATATGCGTACCATATCCATTATATATAATGGCATATGAATGTGATAGGAATTAAAGTTCAGACTCAATGTGGTCGGCTCGCAGTCGGTTATGGGACCTTCGTCGCACATTTTGATCAACTATCTTAATATATATACATAGATTTTTCAATATCGTTTGATATTTTGATATTAACTAAGGCAAAGTCTATGTCTACTTGGGTAGGTTGTTGAAAACCCATAACCCTAATGCCCTACCTTTTTACCCTTCTCCCACACACACATAAGTTCTATGCACTAATGTCATCCAATTATAGGTGTCATTAACAGTTTGTCTATTTGAAGGTCCTTTTGTGGGTTTACTCTTCAATTATCGGACCCAGACGCAGAGCCATACAAATATTGTAACAATTACTTACATGTTTGCTCTATACTTTATTACCAGGTAATTTGCCTAATATATAAATATCCCTTGTTCCAAATAACAAATAAAGGTAACTCCCAATGCATTAGAATAAAGGTTTCGCTTGATGGTCCTCATTGGTTTTTTATAGTAAAAGAAAAAACTTTATACACAGATTTAGGTAAGTTGGAGATTGGAAAATTTATTGGGTTACCTTTTGCGTTCTTTTTTTTTAGTTTAGAATCTGTTTTTTGAAATTTGATGCGTTTTCTTAAGAACGGTTTTGAAAATAGTTTGAAAATTTGTTGTGGTGGGATTTCTGTTTTGTATTAAAAAGTGTTAATGTCTTTTTTACTTAATTTTTCAATTTATGTTAAAATACTTTGATTCTTTTAAAATATTTCGAATATTTAAATAAGTTTTGTTAATTCTTATGTTTATTTTTGTTATTTTTCAAAGTGTTGAAGTCCTTAAGTAAAAAGTTCCCCATGTAAGTTAAAATATTCAAATAACATCTGTTGGTTTTTGGGTTTGTTTTTAATATAATATTTTGCAAAGTGTTGAAGTTGTTTTTCTGAAAATATTTTGATTCTTTTGGAATATTTGGGATATTCTAATAACTTCTGTTGGTTTTTGTGTTTATTTTTGTTAGTTTTTAATGTGCTGAAATCCTTTTAAAATGATTTCCCAATGTAAATTGAAATATAGGAAAACTCTTTTCTTTGTTTTTGGGTTTATTTTTGTTAGTATTCAAAGTGTTAAAGTTCTTTTTCAATTGTATGATAAAATATTTTGATTCTTTGGGATATTCGAATAAGTTCTGTTGGTTTTTTAATCATAGTTAATAGAAACTTGCAGTTCATACACCTCGAAGCCCATATCTGTTCTAATAGCCACCTATTTCAAACTACCCAAAATGTTTTGACTGAAATCTATTAAGCCTTATAACAGGATTGTAAAAAGGGTTTTATATATGTTTGCCTTAAGAAAAATAAAATCTTCCTTCGTCAAGAAATCCATCAATTGTCAAATATATGATAAGAGAAAATGACTAATGAAAGACATTTTTAGCTTATAAGAAAACGTAAATATATAAAACATTACTTAAACTTATAAATTAATTTAAGATTTATTAGTATAAGTTATATTTTTAATATTTTTTTTTAAAGAACTCTTTTTCAAAGTTTATTTATATATGGAAAAACTGTCGTTTCAACTGTTTCAACTGTTTAAAAATATATTATTATATAGACACTCATTGTTCTCCAACTGTGCACGCTATAATTGAAGACCCAAAAAAGGGTTAAACTTTTGCCAACAGATAATAAATTAGCGCATACATTATGAAATTTTATTAGGATGCGCCCATAACTTCCGGTTCCCCATGAACCAGGCAATTTACCACAACAAAACAGGTGACACTTTCCCAACCACACATACAATAAATATTCCAAGAACGGGTTATAGAAGACACTAGGATATTTAGCCATATATAGAATTTCATATAGAAAGGGTACAGGAGACAGTTAAGTCAAATCGACATGCAAATATATATATTTCCCTTTTTTTTTTTTTATTTTTTGGATAGTCATGGATTGTGATGGCTTTATATGCCAACTTAGGGTTCCTTTTTTTTATTTTGCTAAATTAGGTTCTGACATTGCAGTTTTATTTTTTTTTGGAAATGTCTTGATTTTCTTATTGGAAGCATAATATTTAAAAGAAATATAAAATCAATGGAATATTTTAGAACACGCCTACACTATGTTATCGTTAAGAAAGTTAATTACTAGACAAAATAATGAATCGATATACATGTATATAGTGGTCGACATTCTTATTGGCCAATGGTAAAACGAGGACTTTTAAGCTCCAACCAGAAATATCTACCTTTGGCTGCATAATAGTTGGTCAACTTTTATAACCCTCCACATTTTCGACCTATGAACGGGCAACACCCACCCCTAGAACACGGAATACGGTGGAAAATCAAAACTGTATTGTGGCATGTGGAAAGAGTGGGTGTATGTAATATGGCTAACCAGTTATATGAAGTCCTTATAACCGGGCAGGCAAAAATAAATGTCATTCAACATGAAAAAGTGTCATGTATTTGACGAATAATTACCGTCAACATTGCGTGATTGGTTGAATCAGTAGCGTTAGAAGAGATGGCGGTGGGGAAATCCCCTGCTTTGATAGTTTCTAGTTGCGGGTTGTGACAACGAGCAACCTATAATTATCCAAAGCAGCCCAGGTGGTCGCCATTGTCACTGTATGTTTAAGGCTCAGATATCTAACGTTTGTTGGCGCGTACAGAGGTCCCAGTTCCGGACTCGGAAATAGTTATCATATACCGTCGTGTATCAATATGCATTCGCCGGCCAAATCGCCTATTTTGGATGTGACCGAAACGCTATCACTCCACAGCGATCTCGAAATGTCGGAAGTGGAGACAACAAATAAAGTTTATTCTTTTAATGCCTCGCCACCGAATATACGACTTCCTGGTCTAAGTTTTCCCACACTGATGTCAGCCAAAACAAATTCCGTCGGTGGATCGACATTACCCGCCTTTGAGTATATAGCCCCAGCGAATCATGGGTTACCAAGTCTCGATTTCCCATTGATAGAATTAAATCGTATGGGTGTGGGCATGTTTCCGGGATTTATGCATCGTCGTGTTCGTGGTGAGAAACGACCGATTCCAGATGCCCAAAAGGATGAAAAGTATTATGAGCGACGTAAGCGTAATAATGAGGCAGCCAAAAAGTCACGAGATGCACGTAAAATTCGTGAAGATCGGATAGCATTTCGTGCTGCACTACTGGAACAGGAGAACTCCATACTGAGAGCACAAATTCTGGCTCTACGTGATGAATTGCAGACAGTGAGGCAACTATTGGGTGCCACAACAGCCGGCGGTATGTTGACCATGGCTAGACAAATGTGAAACCATCCACGTGGATTGTGTATATAGGTTATGGAATGTGGAAGTGATCTAGGATTTTTAATCTTGTGCATTTTTTGTTAATTAATAAATTTGATGTAAGAAGAACCATTGATTTTTAACTAACGATACGGGTAAAAGCAATGTTTGAGCTTATAAAAAAGTTCCATTTTTAATTTACTTTAAAAACTTTATTCATTTCAAAAAAGATTTACAAACTAAGCGAATGCATTTGCACTAATCCCTCGTTGTTCAGGCTTAATAAATGTTGCTCATTTTGTGAGCTGCGTCCGGCGGTTATGTCAAGGATTCGTTTTCCATTCGTTGCCAGTTGCTGTTCTTCAATGACTTCCCTATCCAGATAGAAATCGTAACTGCGCACAGAGCCATTAGCCAAGGCGAAAATACGCCAACCATCGCTGGAAAGTATTAGAGCCTGGACTAGATGTTCTCGCAGTGTACTACCGCTAAGTAATAGTTGCTGATCAAAGATGCGCATCTCGTATGAGCGACGGGGTTGATGTAACAATTCCAAAGCGGTATTGGGTCGCATCTCTTCCTTCTCCTCTTCCTTGTCGAAGGAATGTCGCTTCTCATTTAGAATAATATTTTGAATGGCACAGGATTTGCCTATATCGTTTGCATTTGCAACATTTGCTGAAGGTGGGGGCTTTAGTGCGGTTGTGGAGGGTCTAGGACGATGTCTTTGATTACAGTTGAGTATCACTACAGAACCATTGGACAAACCCACAGCCACGAAACTTTCATTCGAGAGCACACACAAAGCGGTGGGGAATAGAAAACGACTATCATTTACAGTGATGCGCGAGAAACGTTCCATTTTAAGACTTCGTGTGCAGCAGAGGACAAAATTTCGATTGGTGCACACGTAGATGAGATCACTACCCGTATCGATGCTGGTAAACCGTAGACCCTGAAGTCCTTCACCAGATGATAGAGTTTGGGTTTCGTTGAGTTCCTTAAGTAGATTATCAATGTAAATATTACTCTGAAACATTGACTTGGTTTTATCAAAGGAACTTTGTTGATTCCTAAGTAAGCGTTGCTCTAGGTAAGTGCGCAAATTGCAACATGCGCTTTGTAGAAGCTTTACCCTAGCCCAGGGTGAGCTATATTCATTTGATGTTGCAGTTGAGGCATCACTTTCTACCAATGACCAAACGGTAAGTAGTCCTGAGTCATTGAGTGACGCGTACTAAGATTGAAGGAAGGGTTAGTATTATGCGGAAAATAAAGCCATTTAAAGGTACCTGTATATCCTTGCTTAAGCGTCCACGAAAGCTGCGTACATCTACCACAGCTCCTAAATCCCAGGTTGGTGCCTCTATCACATTGGGTACTACCGATTGCGTAGCTGCAAAATGATTAAGATGTCCATCCAATTTTGAGCAGTAACTATAAGTCTCACGCAAATCCCACATAGCCACACTACCATCCCTTAGACCGGCTACAATAATATCGGGAGCCTGCTGAGCAAAGGCTACACGACATACTTCAGCCCAGGTGGATAGCAAACGCAAAGGTTTAGTGGGTTCATTTAGAGACCAAACCATCAAAAGATTTGCAAAGTCTTCACTATAAACATTACTCTGAGGCGGG
The DNA here is from genome assembly GCA_018903615.1 of Drosophila neocordata. Taxonomy (NCBI): domain Eukaryota; kingdom Metazoa; phylum Arthropoda; class Insecta; order Diptera; family Drosophilidae; genus Drosophila; species Drosophila neocordata. The sequence continues at coordinate 10,656,033 of JAEIGI010000004.1, read as the reverse complement.
CATTCGTGCACGGTAATGACCAGATCATCACCATTGCCAAAAATACGGCGCACAAGTAAAGCATTTAATATTCCCGTCTGTAATTGGGAACTTCGAGATGCTCTTGTCTTAGATGCACCCGTCTCATTTAGCACTTTGACCATTAGCTGGGATGATCTCATTAGAAAACTGCTGAGTCGTTCCCAATCTGTGGGTTTTGTCAAGCGCTGACGCTGCTGTTCTAGCGACCTCTGCTGTTCCCTTTGATGCAGTTGCTCCAATCGATATAAACTCTTTTCGTACAAGTCTCTGGGTGAAAGTTGAGTGGTTGATTCTTCGTCTCCTCCATCTCCACTGCAGGTAATGACTATTTGTTTGCCATAATGAGGCGGATGCTGTGTCCAACTATGACATTTGCTTACCTCGATAGTCTGGCACTCGCTCTCCATGTGTTGGGATTGAGTTTGACTGGCTATTTGACTAGTATTCAGTTTACCATAGCTTTGCATATAAGCCTCATAGCTTAGTGGTTTCATCTCAAAATGTTGGAAATCCAGCTGATCTAAGCGGAGCTTTTGCATTAGCTCACGTCCGCGGCTGGTTGAGATGGGTTGGCTGGCAAAATCCTTGTAGCCACCATAATATACTTTGAACTGCCCAATAGAGGTAGGTGGAGTCAATCCTGTGGTGCTTATGCCCGAGTCTAGTTGCTCCGAATTGCCCATCGAGTTGGTATCAAAACTGTGGAGTGTTGATTGGGAACTAAGAATGGGAGGCTGGCGACGCATATTCATATCAAAGTGTCCAGAATCTAACTTACGGTCCTGTTCCCTGTCTCTTTGAATAACTGTTATGGGATTCTGAGTAAGTTCTGAGTCTTCTTCCTCCTCTTCTACCTCATTTTCCTCATTATCACTCTCCTTAAACTTGTCGCTGTTTTCTTCATCTTTAACCTCCACGGTATCGTTTTCTACCGCCTTGTTTTCATCATTCTCCTCTTCTTCCTCTTCTGGTGTGCTAGAGCATGTCTCAAAATCCGATTCGTAAGATTCAAAATCATCCGAATAGTTATCCGATTCATTTTCCTTCACCTTTTCACTTTCGAAATTAACTTCAAAAACCACAGGTTTCTGTACGGGTTCAGGCGAAGATGCTTTGACTTGCGGCTCACTCTTATTTAGCACTAACACCTCCTCCGGTTGCAATGTGCGTGTTAAAGTTCGTGACCTTGGCGCGGGGGGTGGTGATGGTGATGGCGAAGGCTTCTTAGGTTGCTGTTCCTTTGTTTGTTTTCCCTGAACTCTGCGCTTTTGCGGTGGCGATGAGACCGTTACACTATGATAACCATCCATTACGGCATTTGGCTTGGCTTTCGGTTTCGCCTTGACCGTTTCAGGGGTTGGTTTCCCGCCACGAGCACGCAATTGCACACCAGGCGATGGGGTAGACCTGGTACTTTCTTTAATTTTGCTAGTACTGGGCAATGGTGATGGGGTTGGTTTCTTGCTTCCAGTTGTTGTAGAAGTTGTTCTTTTTGTGGTTTTCTTACCCTCCAGACTATCCTGTTGCTTAACCAGCAACTGTTTGCGGTCTTTGTCTTTTGTGGTTGTACCTGAACCACTTGTTGCCGGGGATTTTGTAGTTTTTCTGGGCAACTCATTTTTAGCCTGAAATCAAATCGAACATTTGAATGTTCCGCTAATATTGTTAATTTTTCAACACTACATAGTGATGTGCACTGTTGCAAACTGTAACGGTGACTACTAATACTTTGACATTTGAGAAAAAAAACAATTAAAGTGCTTCTCTATTCTTTTACTTGTAACGCAGAGATTATAGTGGACTTCTTTAATTTAAAATATGTTCTTAGCCAGATGATTAGAAAAATGCTCAGCACTAATCTGGTTAGTCGATAACGATAACCGAATGCTTTTCGATTATTTTATTGATGTACAAAAGAAAGTGCGTGAATGTATGTTTATATGTATGTATGTGTGTGTTTGTGTTGTTTATTAATTTCAATTAATATTATTTGCATTTTTAACAATGCCCGATTAGGTTCGCCTGCTGTAACAATAATGGCGACAGTGCCAGGTGAAGACTGATGAGCCTCTGGTCTGCGTTCAAGTGCCGTGTGAATAATTCAAGTGCCAATAATAAGCTGTAAATATTTAAATATAACAGTGCTCTGTGCTTTGTTCTATTGTTGTATCTGTACATACATGCAGTGGCTTTTACTTACTTGATTTGTATTTGATTTAAGACGATTTTTTGACATTTCTCCGTTGAGAATTAGCTTGTGAAATTTTTCTTAACTTTGTTGTTTATTGACGGATTTTCTGCACCAAGGACACGTTCCCCCTATTAACGAACAGGTGCCCAGTATTAAGGGTTATTTAAGTTCTAGTGTTGCTTAGCAGCGCATTGAGTGTCGATACATTTACTGTCTATCGACTTTAAATACAAATTCAAAATCTTTTATTCTTATAATAGTTTTCACTTTGTCATTGCAAATTGTGTGCTCATTTAAAATAATATCACAATAAATTAAATTAGATGTGTGTCTTGAAGAGATTAGTATGTATATGACCACAGTGTTACAATGGCCAGGAACACAGATAGCTTAAAATTTCTAATATCTCTGAGTGTGAGACCACCATTCTCGATCTCCTTGGAATGATAGTACTGGGTATTGGCGTACCGATCATATATGTGCTCCATTACCCGCTTAGCATCATCACGATGCAACTCCTGCAGGCCCAGCAAGCCATCAGTATTATCATGGAACATTATATTATTCCTTTTGTCAAATATACCATATAGGGTAAAAGGACGCGTCTCACTTTTATATTTTCGTCCAAAAAGTTGATCCATATCTCTTAGAGAATTGTAGATTTCATTGTGACGCGTAAATGAGGAATTATGGGTCATTAGATGACCACGTGTAGTCCAATGCAAATAGCAGTACTCGAAATTTGAATATTTCTCTATGCCACCATATGGACAAAGGACACGATAGGATTTTAAATGGCCAGGTTTTAACCAAGACGCTGTTAGATTGCCACTGACATATTTCTTATAGACATCGGAGCTTATAAAAGCAACATCTGCTCCCTCGGCCAGACAACGTAGAGCACCCTCATCTCCATGATAATGCAAAGGGCACTGGCGTCCATGCTGTGGATGCCAAAGGCAAGAATCACGATGGAAGTAATTATGCAGCGAATGAACTTCGCCAGTTGCATTCACAATGGTCTCTTGCACCGAAAGATGGGCTGCTCCTTCATAAGAAGGCAAACAGGCTCTGGCTTTCTTCAAATCCTTGAAATGTAGAAACTCTGATTCCTTGTGAACCAAAGCAATGGTCACATATCGTTCATGCATATTCATGGAAAATTCATAGAGCAATGGTACTAAATTGTAATCTCTTTGGGCCTTCACTCGCTCCTCTTGATCGACTAGTACAACATCGGTGGCCTTGTATTTGGTATCCTCCATGCATTTCTCCACATTCATGGAACGTACACATTGAATATTTGGTTCAATACCATAAACTTGCGAGGCTTCCTGAAGCCAACTACATTTAATATGCTGCATAATCGATGTAGTGCAAAAGACTATCGATCTTGGTGGATTGCATTCCGGGAAACTGTAGGCTGATTGAAATGCTGTCGCCTGATCCAGATAGTCATCAATGGAGATTACATTATCTAAGGGTACTGTATAAACATGATATGTCTCCAAAAGGCTAAGCAGGGCATTCTGCCAGCTATTGGTTTCATCGTGATTAAGACCAGTTGTCAGACGTTGGATCTGGGCAGCATGGGTGCGACGGGCAGCCACCACGGGCCATGGTTTAGCCACCCACACACACGGTTGTGTGGCATTAATGGGCTGCAAATGGCCACTGGGACAAAGGAAACTGTATTCCCCTGCATTTGCCTGGGCTGGCATGCCAGAGAGCTGAAAATTGAAAAGTAAAATTAGACAATCGTTTCGAAATTTCTTTATTATGATCTTTACTTACACCAAAGTGACTCTTTACATCATCGAGTCGAGCCCATGCTACATTGCCTCCACCACTTGTTAGGCAATAAAGAGCACCACGTCGACCCCAATGCTTATCACTGTTATCACAACTATATGGATCATAGCACATTTGGCATAAGGAAGGATAGCGATTCTTTAAAATGCGATCTTGATTGGGATCTGGTACCCAAGGACCAGCCTTACAACTGGGACCAAAGTACTTAGCAGAAGCTGCAATGCGATCTTCAGTAAGTGTAAGCTCTGGATTGCAAGATTTTGATACCAAAGCGGCCTCAAAGTACTAAAAGATATTAAACAATTAATTAAATTGAAAATGTATAAGAGATCAATACATACATTAGCCAAAACATCAGTCCAATGATTACCCAATCCATACCCTGGATGGCATAATTTTGCTCCACGTAAATCATGAACTGTATGTATATTCGCTTGGTTATCAACTACAGCCACAACTTCATATTCAAATGGTGATTCATGTGATCTCAGTTCACTGGCCACCAATATCTCGACACTAGCCCAACGAGCTGCTACCAAATCTTCTGATGTTAGGACACCAAAATGTGCTGTACCCTTGTGAATGCGTCGTACACAATCCAAACGATCCACACCAATCACACATTCAATGTTACTTGTTGCCTCCAGGATGGGACAAAATTTTGGTGTCTTACGATAAACACCACGAGATTCCACCACACAAACGCGTACTATAAAAAAAAAAAAGAAACAAGAAAAAGTTTATCATTTATTGTCTTTTCATTAATTATGATTATGCAGTTTTATCTTTTTTTTTTGGAAACTACCTAAAAAAAAATTCCCCGCACAGGTTTTTGAACCGGTTTCCATTTGCATTTTACGTCATTGGAGAACGGGGAAAATTCTCTAAACGCATTACAAAGAATTGACATAAAGTTGTTAAGTGATGTCAAGGGAGTTCTTTAGTTTGTTTTCTTTTTTATTCTTTTTTTTTTTTGTGTTTTTTGGCCAGTAGAGCAAATGTAGTAGGCAATTCAAGGTCATCAAGTGTGTGATTAAACTTAAAGACAGGTTTTTGATGGGAAGACAAGCGGCAGGTTGTAAAATTATACGATAAACAACGGCTAGCGGGTTTCTGTTTCATATAATATGTATGCAGGCATCTCTACCTGAAGGTTATCCACTGGTTTAATGCAATTTTTTCTCTTCTTTTTTGTCAAAGGAGCTCAATTTCAGTAAGTAAAGTGTGAAGGAAGTGAACGGTAAAAGCTGACGTAATTTAGTACTTATTTATTCAGTGAATAAAGTTAAAGTAAAGGTAAAATAATTACTTAAAACAATAAACAAATTAAATTGGTTTTATGGGCTTAGAAAATTAAGATTTTAAGATTCTCTTTATACGAATGCATTAGCTTTCTTGTCTTTAAGTTAATCTTTGTTGATTAGTTTAAAGGAGTTTAAGAGTAACTTAGCTCACTACGGTTTTAAAGTAGTAATTGTGCTTTAATAATTGAAGGTTTTTATTAAATTTGAAATCTGTATACAATGTTTCTCCTTTAAGGTATGGAAAACTGTTTTATCAGTCTATAATTCTTTAATTCAGATAAGAATTTGTTTCTATAACTTTTCTAGGATTTCTTTCTAAAAAATCTTTTAAAGGGGAACTTCGTCTAGCTTTACGAAGTCGAAAACATAGACATTATATGCTCTAAAAAAGAAATTTTATTTTTAAATTTGACATTTATACAGAATGTGTGTCTTATAGAGTGTACAAAAACTGTTTAATAAGGCTTAAAATATTTTATATATATACATATATCAAAGACTGCAATTAGGGGGATCTCTATCTTAAATTTCTACTCCTTATCACATAGTAATTATATATAAAATATTATACAATAATTGAATAAAAGATTTTAACAACTGTTTGGTTTAACATTTCTTTGTAATGTTTTATGTCTAAAAATGTAAGAAAAAAGAGAATATTTTAAAAATCTGAATAATTTGAATTAGAGTATAAGTATATGAGTATATAATTTGAATTAGTAGTAAAAAGTATGATTTCTTTCTATGATTTTTTTACGATTTTTTTCTAATATTTTTTACGATTTCTTTCTATAATATTTTCTACGGTTTTTTATTTATAATTTCTTTCAATTCCTTTCTGTGATTTTTTCTATAAGTTCCTCTTTCTGTGACTTATTTTTATAATTTCTTGGACAGATTTTGAATTGATAATAAAAAAAAATATATCTAAAAACTCTTCTTCTTTTTACTTTTCCCATTAAGTTCCATTTTAAATACATTGTCTAATATCTATTGAATATGATAAATACTTAAAAATAAAATAATTAAATAACTATTGAATATCATAAATACTTAAAAAAATACTAAATAAATAACTCCTACGATTATTCAATATTATTTTAAAACGTTTTTCAATATTAATCTCATAATTAACTTGAAATAATCCTTCAGTGTCTTTTTAAATTTTGATATTTTATAAATTTTTTTTTAAATTTTCTACTTCTTTTGTCTGTTATAGTGAAATAAATCTGTAACAATTTTAAGTACCATGAAATTTTATATTGTCTTGAGACAAATTGCAAGTATGAAATATAAAATAATTTGAAATTTAGATAAATAAAATGTTTAATAATTTAAAAAAAACACTTTTATTTTCTTAAAAAAAAATTAAAAAATTATGTTAAATTTATTTTTTTGAGAGAGAGTTTTGATTTGGAAAATGAAATGAAATAATTTCTTAGAAAATAGTTTTATAAATCAACAATAAAAACAAAAAGTTTTTTTTTAATGTTGAATCCATTTTAATTTAGTTAAAATTTTAGGTAAATTTTTATTTAAAAAAAAATACGAAAATTTATACCAAATGAAAATTTTTATTGCTTATACTTTTTACCATAATGGGCGTAATTTGTAATTTATGGATAACAGAAAGTTTTAAATTGTTTTTTTATTTATATTTAAGTTTAACAACAATTTCAGACAACAAAATTTTTCACACTTTTTATAAGCTTTTTTTTAAGAATTTTATAAATTTTTTTATACACTGATGACATAGCTTTCTTTAGTTAATACTTTGTTTGTTATTTTAATTATCAATTAATTGCACAATTTACATAATGTGTTATAGAGATTCCCTTTTCTCCCCCCTTTTTTTTTACACTTCAACTTACATTTGCCATCATCGGGAGGTTCGATAGCCACAGAGATTGATAAGAAGCATATGGAGATTAAAGTTAATATAATTTGTGATTTCATTTTAATTTTAAATTCTTCTTTAACTATTAAAAGTTAACATGCACTTGAATTTATTTTATTTTTACACACATACACACTGAGAAACGCCCCCCAAATAATAAATACTTGTGTATATATCATATATATATATATATGTTTGTATATATATGATTATTATTCCGATCAGCGGCTTGAGCCCACTTCAACCACTCACGACGAACGATCAGCGGCAACTGAGACTTACACTGATCTCTGTCTCAGTGAAGGCGTCTAGTAAAACTTGTTTTACGCAGAATGAGTCAAGCTCTTTGGGTTTTTGGGAATCTCATGTTTTATATCTGATTGATTAGTGTTAAAATGGGGGAAATACCCTGAATAGATTAAAAGATATACCTTTTGATTATTTTTTTGGATATTTTTACAAGATTTATTAATACAACTAGCCATAAGGGAGAGAGAGATAGAGAGAGTATAATCTTTATTTGGATATGTTTTATCAATTATTATTATATTGAGTGATTATCCTTATCAATGCCGAGTCGTCTTATCAGTACAACACGAATGCAGCAAAGAGAGAGAAAGATAGAGAGAGAGAGACCCTAAGGCATTTTTACTCTACTTCTTACAGTAATATCATTCAGTCAGTGCTTTAACTTGCTTCCATGCGCTTTGTTCTCCCTTTCAATTTGATCTCGATAGTTAATTGTACATATATAGAAACATATATATATATATATATGTATTATACATATTTGTTATTAATTGCTAATTGATTGTGACTGTGAATTAGTTTGACTCATTGTATGTAAATTTTTTATTTACATTTGATTTTGATGTCTTAATCAATATAGAAAAGGCGTAACTTTTAAGGGTTTAACATTTCTAAGGTTTCCTCTATATAACTGACGGATCAGTTTATATTTATCTCTTAGATACGCGAGTTGTTAATTTTCTTATTGCAAATGATTAATGAAGTTTGTGAGAGAGTTTTGGCATTTTGTTTAAACAATTATATTTTCGGTGTTGAAATTGTTTGTTAATTTGGTGTGCTAAATATAAAGAGACATATGTATATATAGTATATATTGAAACCGGTTATTGTCTACTATATATAATGTTTTTATATCATAAAGAGATTCTCTCTTAGAGAAATGTAATCAAGTTCAATTAGAAGACTATTCTTTTAGCAGAAAAAAGTAAAAATTTATAAGAAATATTTCAGGGCTGCAAAATTATTGTTTGCCCATTTGTTTTCTTTTCTATTTTTGTTTTAATTATTAAATTATTAAAAGATCTCTTTTTAAAACTTGTTCTTGGAATAATTTTTTTCTTAAAGTTTTTCTTGATTTATGAACTAGTTTTTGTTGCAAACCTTTTTTTTTAAATTAAAGCAAATCAAGTGGAAAATTTTGCAGACCTGAACTTGAACTTGACCTTTTTAAACATAAATAATGTAAGTCAGATTAAAGAAAAAGTTAATACATGTGGCATAATTTGTTTATAAAAAAGATAATGATTGACTAGTTTGAAAAAAGTTATATACTTTTAGCATGATTTGTCAGTAAAAATGAATAACGATTAACCACTTTAAACAAAAAGTTATATACACTTGGCATAATTTGTCTCTAAAACAAGATAATGATGGACCAGTTTAACAAAAGTTATATATAGAGTTGGCTTAATTTGCCTTTAAATTAGATAATGATTGATCAGTTAAATACACTTGGATTAATTTAGCTTAAACTTGACCCTTTTGAATTAAATAATTATTTAAAAAAAAATAAATAATGATTGACTACTTAATAAAATAAGAAATAAGATGTATACATTTGGCATTTACTGTCTCAAACTTTATGTTAGAAAAATAGATAAAGATTTTAGTTTTAAACTTTACCCTACAAAAGTAGATAAAGATTGCAAATTTACACTAATTTTTTTCCCTGCGTTTCAAGGTTTCGATTTCAAGTTAAACATTTATCAGTTCGAAATAATTGTTCGATTTCGTTTATCAATTTTATTATTTAATTGTTTCTTTTTGTTACTTTTTTTGTTAATTGTTCATACAATTTATAAGATTTACCATTTATTTCATCATTCTATGAGCTCTATTAAGAGTCTTATGAAATGAATTTTTAAATATAATAAATATGAATAAATTGTTTAATAATTTTATTTAAAAACATAAAAAAATACAAAAAAAAATTATATGATAATAATAATAAAAAAAATACATTTGAAATAAACAAATAAAATTCCGTGTAAAAAAGTTTAACAATATAAATTAAAAGACTTAAATTTTTAATATTATTAATAATTTAACGGAATGGGTTTTTCATTAACAAAGAAAACTAACAAAAAAAGTGAACAAAATAATTTAAAAAAATATATAACTTAAACATTATTAAAAATTTCACAGAAAGGATTCTCCATTAACAAAAAAAAACTCTTTTAAGAAATTAAAATATTTCCTTAAAATAAAGTTAAAGCACATTAAAAACCAAATAGAATTTTGAAGAATAAATTAAAGTTATGAAAATCATTTTAGTTCAAGTATTTAAATAAACATTTTGAACATTTAAATTCTTAAATATTTAAATACATAAAAATTAGATATTTAAATATTTAAATACATAAAAATTAGATTCCATAAAAAAAGCTAACAAAATGGAGCGTTAAATATTTTCTTTAATGGCTTATTACAGCAAATTGTCGTAAACAAAGAACTGTGTCTTTTGAAGGCCATTTATTTTTATTGTTAAACCATATTAGTATACAATCTATATATACATTTACGTATATATAGGTATATATTGGTTTTAATTAGCGTAGATAAGATTCGCACATCATGCATGAAGATATAGTAGACACATATAACATATATACTTATTTATGTACCCAACTAAGGCCTCTATTATGTATATGGGCCTGTCCCTACCTTAACTTAAACAACTTGTACATAAGTTGCTTTCTGTTAGCCAAGTTACTTATCGTTCCTATGCTGTCGATTAGAGTCTTTTATATTGTAATTGTTGCTCTTATTCTTATCGGTCGCCAGACGACATTCATAAAAACAAAACAAAAGATAAGATATTGCTTAGCAACATACTAATTTACATTTACTTTTATTGTTCTTCTTAGATCATCAGATATAAACTGAACAGAAAACGAGATCGTATATTGAATGCAAAAATTATGGTCTTATCAAGAGAAGACCAAATAAAAATAACTTAAATAGTAAACAAAGATAAGACCAGACCAAATTGCATGGCTGCAATAAAATTTTCACTGTGATATTTTGTAAATTATAATCAATTTTTTGGATATATATAATCCTTATTTCGATCCAAAAGATGGGGCGACTTAATCGACGTCTTTTGCCCATTAAGGCGCATTTCTTCTTCTTTATGGCGGGTAAGTGAAATGATAATATATTAATCTAGAACAAAATCAAGTTCTTAAGAAATCTATTTTGATTTTCATTTTAGCCATGGGTCCCATATTGCCGCAACTTTCAGTTATTGGCAAACAGATTGGTGTTCCTCCCGATGTTATGGGCTATATAACTGCTGTTCTTCCTATATTATATGTCTTAGCCAAGCCACTTGTGGGTTTTCTAGCTGATTACTTTACAGTGAGTTACCAAAATAAACTTTTTTTTCCTAGTATTTGAAATCATTTTATTTTATTCTTTTAGAGTCTTCGTAAGTTCATTTTTATGAGCTTAATATTGATTATGACTTTGGCCTATGGTGGTTTCTATTTCCTGCCCAGTGATACTCATGCCATACAATTAGATGAAAATAATGCTCAATGGAATATTACTTTAACTAGTTCACCCATGCCCTGCTCTAAGGAGATTTCTACATCAGAAGGATTCTGTGAGGCAGCTCATCAGGCGGCATGTAGACAAACGGGAGAGCACAATTTCAATTTTGAAGCTTTAATTGTATCTACCAGTAACATATCTTCCCTTAATCTCAATCAGAATCTTCAATATGATAATGTTAGTTATCATATTTGTCTTAGCCAGAATGTGTCCAATGATTGGCTAAGTAATACTGCCATTTGCCAAGTTCAGCATATTGATAGTTGTGTCTATGGTAATGGCAAATTTTGGCTATTTGTTTGCCTACTTTTCATTGGAACTATTGGTTTTAATGTCACCAATTCCATATCGGATGCCTGTTGCTTTGATTTACTTGGCGATGAGGAGCAGGATAAATATGGAGCCCAACGTGTTTGGGGAACAATTGGATTTGGTGTCACAGCCCTGCTGGCGGGCATTGTAGTTAATCTTTGGACTGAGGATGCAGTGAAAAGCTTTACTCCAGCTATTTTAATTATGTGTGTGTTCAGTGCTTTGGATTTACTAAGTGTATCCAAATTAAAATTACCCAAATTGGGTGGTTCCGAGTCCATATGGACAGATGTCTGGCAATTGGTACAACAGCCACCGATAGTTGTCTTTTTGATCTTTGCCTGCATTGCCGGTATTATAGATTCGTTTATTATATACTTTATGTTTTGGCATGTGGAACAGGTGGCTGCCGAAACTGGCTATATGGATCAGATCAAGCTTATTGAGGGTTTGGTGGTGGCTGCTGAATGCTTGGCCGGTGAAGTGCCATTCTTTTTCTACAGTGGAAAAATCATTAAAAAATTGGGTAAAAATCATGTTTAAGATCATTTTAATACACTAATTTAACACAAATTACATAATATTGGAATTCATTTGGTGTAAAATTTTTAACAAATTTAAGTTTATCTCATTTTATATGAAATTCTTGTTAATCTCTTTCAAATTCTATAGGATCATCATATCATATCAAATCATTGCTATATACTAATTATAGAATCATTTTTAATCACCTTTATTTACTGTCTCAATACTTTCATTATATCTATTTTTATTCTATTTTTACTAAAATTTCTAAAACCAGTTTCAATCGCTCAAACATGTTTTGAAAATTAACCTTAAGTAAGATCTAAATTCGAATTAGATTCGTTTTGTTTATGGTTAATTAAGAGATTTGTTCTCTCTTACTACAAATACAAATCTCTGTAAGCCTTGTAAAATAAGACTAGCTCGAATATAGAATCATATAAAGATGACTTTTGAACTTTAAGTTAAGCCAAATCATATAGAAAGATAATAGTATAAAGAAATCAGCTAAAAGTTAAATTCAAATTACTTAAAATTATACTAAATTTTAACAACAATAATCATATATAACATATAAGAAGTCTCATGGTAAACTTTTTCAAAATATTCTCAAAACATCAATCTAATCAAAGCTAATAATCAAATCTCTTACATGCTTCTTATTTTCTTTACTTTTTTCCTGTTTCCTTTTTTAGGTTATGTCCATTGCATGAGCATGTGCTTTTTCTTTTATGCCGTCCGTTTATCACTTATTGCTTGGATACCAAATCCTTGGTATCTGGTTGGTGTGGAACTCTTCTTTCAGGGTATTACCTATGCCCTTTGCTATACCTGTATTGTGGCCTATGCCTCAGCTGTGGCCCCGCCAGGAACTTCAGCTACTGTGCAGGGTTTGATGGCTGGAATGGATGATGGTTTGGGCTTCTCAATTGGTTCACTAATTGGTGGTCTTATGTTTAAGCATTTGGGTGGTCGAGAGAGTTTCAAATATTTTGCCATAGCTGCCATTTGTACATGTGTGGCCCACATTTTGATACGGCCCACATCCCGTAAGCGTCAGTACTTGCCCAAAAGTGGTTATCAAGTGCCTATAGAACAGGAGGAAATCAAATATCCTCCACCACAGGAACTTAAGGAAATGGGAGAACAGAAACAGATAGATTAAGTTTTATATTTAAGAAACGTTTTATTGTTATATTATTTTTATACGTACTTTTTGTATAGCTTATTGACGATAAATTTTAAACAACAAAAAAGAAAAAGAAACTTGTTTCAAAGTTGAACGACATTTACAATTGTTGCCATTTTTGGAATACACGCGACAGCTATCAAGTGTTTCCAGATTGCTTGTTTTGGGATTGATTATATAATACAGAACAACTGTTTTTAGGGACAAAAGAATCGATTGAAAGTGAAACTGGGCAGCAACATTTAAATGGCTAACAATTCCCACTCCATATATTAACAAAACTGGCCAGATCGGCATCGATTGCCGACATCAATGATCTATCGAGTGGTAAAGAATTGAAAGTTTATCTTAAATGGCACCGAACAACATAATATTTGTACCAGTTTATGAAATTGAGAAGGTTGAAATGTTTCCAAATGCCTTCGTTTTCTTTTTTGTAATAATTTTTAATTAAATTTCTTAGAGTTTTTTCAATAAAAGATTGATTATTTATAAAATTTTTATAATAGTTTAGGTATTTTCCTAAGTTTTCAGTATTTTGTTGTCTAGTGTAACATAATTAATGCTCAAGTGTGGGCCAACACTTCAGAGTTGTCTAAGTGAGTGCTTGTAAAAAAAAAAGAACCAAGAATTAGATTGGTCATTCATCACTGGTACTTAGCTCTCATTTGGACTATAAAAGCCTGTTCCAAAAACAGACGCATCTCATTGTCGTTTAGGCAGAAGATCATCATGTTGTGGATTTGTCTATCTTTGTTCCTTTTGTTTTTGGTACCGGATTCTTGTGGTCGCCAAGTGGGCAGATGCAGTTTGGTTCGTCAACTTTATCGTTATGGTGTACCCTATCGTGAGCTATCGGATTGGATGTGCCTGGTCGAGGGTGAAAGTTCATTTAACAGCAGAGCCATAAATCCTTCGAATGTTGATGGCTCTGTGGATTGGGGTCTGTTCCAGATTAACGATAGATATTGGTGCAAGCCAGCAGATGGACGCCCCTCAACGGATTTGTGTCGTTTGCCATGCCGGCTGCTGTTAAGCGATGATATAAGGTATTCAATTGCCTGTGCCAAGTATATAAGAAAACAGCAAGGATTCTCTGCTTGGGTGGCCTGGAATAATCGTTGTCAGGGTGTTAAACCTAGTGTTAGGCATTGTTTCAAAAGGCGTTATAGGAATTCGGGCTAATAGTTAAATGTGATATTAAAAAAAATAAATAAAACAAGTATTAAACAGTATATTTTACAATTTAAAGTTTTTTAAATTTAGCCGTTACATTTTTCAAAGAAAGGTAACCCTAAATAGTTGCCAGACACAAGGTACTCGATTCATTAAAAAGTATCGATGTTTTAAAAAACAATCGTTATCGGTTTGCATTGTTGTGGTTTTGCCTGTGCTGCGACTAAATAATTTCGTTAAATAACTTAAAAGGAAATAGTTATAATTTGCAAATGGCTTCTGCTTCTAGTTCAAGTGCCCGTCATCTTTTCGATGATTCGAAAAAGCTTTTGTGCGAACGTGTGGGTATAAATGTTAACAATTTGGGTAAGTATTAACGCAGGTTAGTGGCGAAAGCAACAAAAATAAACAGCTGTGCTGCCAGAAAAAAAGCTAAATGAAAAGAAGCTAAATGAAATAAAGCCAAAAGCCGTTGGGAAATTTGAAAAAATATATAATTTTTAAATGTTTTTTATTCTAGGACCTGTTGCCCGTCAAGTGGTTAGAGCATCCAAAACAAATGAGGTAAGTTATATATATATATTTATTTATGTATTTTTGTTGCTATATTTATTCTTTTCCCAATTCAGATTATGCACCAAACGTTAAAAAATTTTACCCAAGTGGATGTGGTTTCGGATTATAGTCACCAGAATTTACAGAAAATGACTTTAATATTGCAACATGTTGGCTATCAATATGATGTAATGGAGGATAGTGTCAATCATTTGGATTTTCTCAAGGAGCAAGTGACGGCCATGGAAAGATGATTGGAAGAGCAAAGGCCGAGACATTAGAACACAGAGATAACCCCATAGCATTTTATCATTACATTATGTCTATATATAAACAACCAGTCAATCATAAATACCAAAAAAAGATGGCCTCGACTGGGGTTAAGATCTGCTAGTTCGTATTGAGGGTCAGAGCGAGGCTAATGACCAGATAAGATAAGGAAAGATTGGACCGTGTATAAAAGGGCCCACAACTCGGTACCATATCCATTAGTTAGCTTTATCATCTTTCGAAGAAGCATGTATCACTTACAATTTGGCCTAATCCTGATTCTTATTTGCACCTGCAAAGGATTAAACAACACCAACGAGCAGCCAGATAGAGATGGACGCATTGTTGGTGGTTGGGAGACAACTATTAACTATTTTCCACATCAGATATCCTTGCAGATAGGCACACGTCACGCATGCGGCGGTGCAATATTGGCTCCCACTCTCATCCTGACTGCCGCCCACTGTGTCCTGGAGTATAGTCACCCGCAATATTACTCTATTCGTGCCGGTTCCAGTGAATGGACAAACGGTGGCAGCCATATTCAAATTCGTCGCATAATACCCCATCAAAAATTTAATGAACCGACAGCGATGAACAATGATATAGCCTTAATTCAATTGGAGAAGCCACTAGTCTATAGTAAAAACATACAACCCATAGGTCTGGCCACCAAACAGGATGTGGTACTCCCTTCAGCCCAGCTCTTTGTCAGTGGTTGGGGTTCCAAGGCTCTGTCTCAACTTCAACCGGAGAAGCGTCTACGCTATACGGCTCTTTTGCAACAGGATCAGGCTCAGTGCAAGCGAAGCTATGAAGGAGCCGGCACTGTAACATCCACAATGTTTTGTGCTGGTAGTCGATTTGGTGGACGAGACAGTTGTCAAGGTGATTCCGGTGGACCATTGATTACTGTTGTAGATGGACGCCTTAAACTCTATGGCATAGTCTCATGGGGTTTGGGTTGTGCCAATGCTCTCTATCCGGGAGTTTATACACGAGTAAACGAATATACCGATTGGATAGCCGAAACACTCAATCAGCTCAACTAGGTCTATATAATAGATTTTAAGTTCTATCTGCTTATATATAGAAAATAATTCTAGCAAATTGGAATATCTGTTATTATAGCTCGAGAGGAGGTACTATTAACATATATACAGAAGTTCCTTGAAATGCTTTTTAGTTTATACTTGTTAATCCACAATCAGTTTAAATCTAAAAATTTTTAAAATAAAATACTTTAGAATATAATTAAGATGACTTAAGTCTTATGAAATGAAATGGATAGAGAATATTCATTGTATCCAGTGCTTCTAAAAATGTAGACTATATCTTCCAATCTTTCATTTTAAACTATTTCAATCTGAAATTGTTTAGTTTTAATTGTTTCAATTGTTGAAAATGAAACTACAAGATCAATTTTCTGTCATTTTTAACTTCTAAAAACTTTTTCTATGCAAAATTTACTTTAAAAAATTTCTAAGAAATCTTTGACTCTTAACTAAGGATACTATAAACATAAATCCAAAAATCTGTAAACAAATAAATATAATAACTTAAACAATAATAATAATTATGCTTACATAGAATATACTAAATCACGAATTTGCAAAATTTTGTTCACACTTTACACTCAGAAAAAAAAAAAATATAATGTTATGCAAATTTCAAGTTCAAATTTGTAATCCGGCTGACAAATATTTAATTTATATTTTCAATTTTATTAACCAATTGCCTTGTTGATGAATGCAAAATATATATATAAAAAAAAAAAAACAATGTTTGTGTAAATAAAACAAGTTTTCAAAAAGCTTCGATTGACGCATCTCGCAAAATAAAAAAGCTAAACCAAGACCAGTTTTTGTTTTTTCTTTGATTTTTGGAATATACAACAAGCGATTGTTCGAGCTTCTTCCAATTCAGTTACCATTCGCAAGTTAAACAATGAAGCAGTCAATTATTTTGGTAAGTCTTGAAATTAAAATTGGAATCGTTAATCATTTCATTAATTTGCCATTTCCTTATCTCTGTTTTTGACAAGGTCATTGGTGTTTGTCTATTTGGTTTGGCACAGGCCAGACCAGATGTATCTCATTT
Organism: Drosophila neocordata; assembly: GCA_018903615.1. Taxonomy (NCBI): domain Eukaryota; kingdom Metazoa; phylum Arthropoda; class Insecta; order Diptera; family Drosophilidae; genus Drosophila; species Drosophila neocordata. Next base: position 10,638,817 of record JAEIGI010000004.1, on the reverse strand, counting down.
GGTGAATGTAACACCTGAACCTCATGTTCCGGCAAATCCCTATGTTTTTAGCTATCAAGCTGGACGTGCTCCCGGTCATGTAGATCGTCAGCATACAGAGGTATCAGATGGTTCTGGTGTAATACGCGGTGCCTTCTCCTATGTGGATCCTAAGAATCAAGTTCGCACTGTACAATATGTGGCCGATGAGCATGGTTTCCATCCCCAATTGAGTCATGAGTTGGAAGACAGTGCAGCCGTCAAGGCAGCTAAGCGTAAACACTTTGAGACCTACAATCGCATTGCGCAAGAGCATGCCAGCCAAACGCCAGCCCAAGCTGTGAGTATAATCAAATGCTAGTGAATTTTAATGATGGCATGAATGAACCTTTGGTATTTTTGTATATGCAGTCACTTGGAGCAGTTCCACATACTAGTGCTGCAGTGGATTATGCCACAAAGAAACATTTGAGTGCATTTGAACGCATTGCCGCTGAACATGCTGCCATTGGAGCCCAACAGGAGGCCCAACGTTTGGCTTTGGCTGCCCAATCACCACATGGTGAGGTTGAAGATGGACAATATCATCCTTAAGAAACAAAAATTTTAATTGAAATAGAATAGCAATAAACGTCGGGGTTACCAATTCAGACAACAAAGCGATTTTATCTTTAGTTTTAAATCTTTTTAACAATTTTACTATAAATAGCGCTCATGTGCTCGTTCAATTTTCATTTCAATTTTAATTTGTTACTGAAAGTTTAATGGAAAATGGAAAAAATGTTAATGTATTTTTCCCCATTAGTTTTAATAGTTTTAATGGTAAGTTTCGCGTAACAAAAAACTCCTGTGACTTCCTCTAATTATTTTTATTATTTAGCTCACCAAATGCCAATGCTTAACTGATTGTCAAATCAATCACAATATATCTAATACTGAATTGGATGATATAAACGAAAATTCCTCAATTGATTATATACCTCTTAAGAAAAGATGCTATGCCAAATGTGTGCTACAACCCTATTTGGGTAATTATGGTAAAATTGATCCAAAACGTTTGGGTTTTGATCTAAAAGGTCGTGATACTACAAAAATGTTACAGTTTAAAGAGAAATATGATAATGTGGTAGCTGCAGGTAGTTGTGATTATTCAATTTATATATTACAATGCCTGACGTCAGAGTGAATGATTTTAGAATTTGCATTATATAACGTTTGTTAGTTGCGATTTTTATTTAAGATACAGTTTAAATTATTGCAATTGCTCTTTTTGTTTTAGTTCAATTGTGGTTTTTAATATCAAAAACTATTGTTCAAAATCATCTACAATTAAATATGAATTTAGTATAAAAGGGTATAAAATAATGGTTTAGATTCACATTAGTTTCAGACACAATGTTTCGTGAACTTTGCATTTTAGCAGCTGTTTTGCTGATGGGAAGCCAGGCTAAGGTAAGCAGGACAAAAAGGACACTACCTTTTTCTTGCACTGTTACTTTGTTTTCTTTTATTTACAGACCCCTGATCAAAATTTTAAAAAAGTTGCCGAAAGTTGCCGTACCGAGCAAAATATAACGGAAGCTGAACATATGAACTTGGAAAATAATTGGAATATCAATATGAGTGCTGGGTCCATTGATCGTCGCCTTAAATGCTTTATGAATTGTATTCTTCAGGGTTTAGAGTTAATTGATTCCAGCGGACAAATTGATATCGAAAAGTATTTGGCTTTAAGTTGGATGGAGGAATCTTCTAGAGATAATCTCTCAAAATGCCGCTCTAGCCAGTCAAGTTTATCGGATCCATGTGAATATGCCTTTGGCATGTACAATTGTATTATGGAATTTAGAGCTGAACCTTGAAGTGACAACAAAAGAAAGAGAGAGCAAGCTTTCTGTAATTTATAATTTGTATTTCGATAAGAAAGCTTTGTTTTGTCATTAAATTCAAAAAACCCAAGAATTTATATATGTCGGTATATATTTGAATAAACCTTTAGTTTAGATTAGTCTTCAGTTTGAAATGGGTGCATATTTGAATTTATTTCTAATCTTGTTGCTTCCTGTGCTAAATGGTGCTTACGAAGTGCCTTTTGCCAGAGTCCGAGTGTTTTATCCCAAAGGTTTTGAAGTGTCCATACCGCATGAATCAGGCATCTCTTTATTTTCCTTTCATGGCAAACTGAATGAAGAGTTCAATGGCTTGGAGGCTGGACGTTGGTCCAGGGATATACCAACAGCTAAGAAAGGACGCTGGACATTTCGGGATCGGAAAACTTCTCTAATGTTGGGTGATACTCTATACTTTTGGTTTTCTGTTACATACAATGGAATCGGTCATCGTCAGGTTGATGTATCATATTTCGTAGACGGTTATGATTGACCCTAAAGAAATCGATAGAAATGAACGCGTGCTTCATAAATTTAAATTGTATTCCATTAAAGTTTGAATAAAAAGTTTTAAAAGCTTTAACAAAAACTAAAAGATTTGTAAAAAGTTCATTTTTTAAATATTTGTTTCTTTCAGGTTTTGTTCAAATGAAGTGGTACTTAAGTTAAACTTCATAAAATCTTTAAAATGTTTGGGAATTTTTAATTTCGTCATTGAAATTTTCCCTTTGTTCTAAAAAAAGACTTCCGAGTTGATCTTACTACCAAATTTTTTGTAAGAATTTCAAACTTTTTAAAACTTTCAATTAATTACTTTATGGTTTTGGGTAAATTTGAGATTTCCTCCACATTCTTAATTCCTAATTAATAGCTTCAACAAAAAGGTACAGCCCTTTCGACTCTACAAATACAACCAACGTGCTTTCAGGGTATCTTTTAGATCCGATTTCGTGGTATTTATATAGAACATTTTCATTGTTAATGTAAAGCTTTGAAACATTTTAAATTTTCTAAAAGGGAAACCTTTGCTGACCATTTCCATGGCATTTTATTGAATTGAAGCGCAAAAATACAAATCGCATTCAATATGTATCGACAACCATTAGCAGTTCGTTTAGAATGGAGTTAAGTTGGAACATTCTAATGCTCCTATAAGTAGGCAATAGAAATTAATGCCATGCTGTCGATTGCCAAAATTTCCAATTGCCAAAGTGGTTGTTGGTTTGGCCAATGTAATTTCAATACATTGCGCTAATGCAAAACATAACTAAACCATTGCCAGTGGCGATGCATCTTTGCCGATGTCCAAATGCCTCTAAGCTAAGTAAATACCCAAGGTCTTTTCTTTGCACTTCATTCCGTTTTCCCTTCTTTCGTAATAAGTTCAATCCTGGACTACATCACATCACGTTCTTGGGCAACCGAGAGCATCACGAACCGGATAATGATCAACGAACTGTATACGTTTCCGCAATCGTAGTCAAATCGACAAACACATAGACACAGACACAAAGTGCAATGTCTGCAAGGAGCCTGGCTCTCATGCCTGTCATTTGGGAATCGAAATCGAGGGCCATAGCCGTGACAGAAGGGCTATAGGATGTGGCCCAAGCAGCTTATGCCGCTCTACTGCCATCGTGTGGCACAAAAAGGAAGATGGTAAACACCCTTCGCTCGAATGTTTTGCATTATTGATAAACTGCTTCTCGTCGTCATCGGCGTTGTCGTCGTCGTCGTCGTCGTCGATGCCGTCGCAAGAAATAAAGCAGCGGCAAAAGAATATTTATGACACTTGCCATATCCCCTTCGTCTTTGGTTACGATTTCTCTCACAGTCAACGGTGGCACAAGAAAAAATGCAACCATCTTAAAATGGCAATGAAGGGGGGAAGAACCTAGGCACGGCCCAAAGCTCGAAACGTGTTGTGCATTAAGCGTTTGAACGTGTGTAACAGGCTTCTTTTTTCCCGTTTTGGGCTAACGGATAAAACGACTTTGTCGACAAACTTGATATTTCTGCGCGTATCTGGCAGGATCAAGCAAGTCTATAGACAATTCAGACCATAGTCATGAATATGATATCATATTGCATGAATATAGCCATCCAATATGATTGAGTTGTTGTTGCTGTTTGTGAATACTAACTGAAATATCATATCAATAACATGAAATGCTTTTTAAAAAGAGCAAATATAATAAATATGAATATCGTAAATTGTTTTGGTTGTACGATTGCTTAGTGTTGGTAAACATCGCAATTTGAAAAATGAGTTCTGAATGGAAATAAACTGATTGGTTGTTAGAGAACTAAGTTTGTTATTTAGAATTAAGTGCAAGGTTTTTAAAGAAACAATTACATTGATGTTATAAAATCAAACTTAATGTAAAGTGATCGTAAATCCTACAAGGTGTAAATCTCAAATATAAAATAAAGGATTTACAGTTAACCGAGAGTATCAAAAAGTCTGTCTCAGGACTTGCAATTGCTTTTTTTTCTTTTCTGATCCTAACTGCATTTCGTTGCAGTCCTTATTTTATTATTTTTTTTTTTGATTCGTTTTTTCCGTTTTCAGTTTGGGCAATTGGCGAATGAGGCGTGGATGGTAAACCTAGGTGGCAATGAAGCGTTTAACGATGGCATAGCAACTACGCAATGCACAAAAATACCAAAAAATTATAAAAAGACTACCGCAAGTTGGAAGTATTACAAGAAATACAACAACAACGAAAAAAAGGAAAGACTGAGGGCTAAGCAAAAAATTGCATTCGCCAGACCAATTTAACGTGGTTCCCCGAAAATTTCTCAAGCGCGTACACAGACACAGTGAGTGAAAAAAAAAAATTGTGCACGTTGCGTTGTAATTGCATTTGCTTTGTTGTTGCTTACGAGGAGGGAAAAACCTCCAAATGGAGTGGGGAATGAAGCCAAAGAAAGCAAAAAAAAAAAAACGAGAAAAACCTTAACGAACGTAGCACAAAGAGCCAGCGACATCGACAGGACAGCAAAAGCGATGACATAAAAAAGTGGGCGTGGCATTTTGCGTACTCTGTCTGGGTAACGCACACATCACGTAGCAAAGTTGCCGCAACTAAAACTTCATCAATTTGCCTTACGAAGCCTTCGTACATAACTTTTCCCAGTGCGTGCGTGTGTGTGAAATGGAGTGAAGCGGAATGGCGGCAATGGGCAATGGACGATGAGCGTGGAGTGGAGTGGCCGTTGATGGTAGATGGTTTCCTGCGGTCTGGCACTGGTGCATTGTACGAATGGACGTGGAGATTCAACTTAATTTTTGCCTCATTTGCCGTTGCCTCCTTTCTCCATTGGCCATTAAGGCCGTGCGCTTTATTTATGATTAATTACAACGTTTAAAAGCGCATAAATATGCATTGCAAATTTTATTAACAAAAGGCAGAGTGATATATGCATAGAGCTACATATGTATACATATATGAAACGAGGGTAGTATGAGAAGTTTACGAACTACAACCAAGGACTATTGTAACTTGAATATCCTTTGCTTAGGAAGGGTAAATCACCGTTTGTCTATGAAATATTTGAAAATGTATTGTCTTTTTTACCATTCGTTTTCAAAACTTTTCGATTATTCTAATAAGAAAGAATCGGAACTATCTTATTTGGGAACACTTTTCTTTCCCTCCTATGAAATGATTCAAAAATAATTTTAAAAAGTTGTTTGGCTTAAATAATAAATCGCAGAAAACTAATGAATCTTAAGTCCTTGAACAATAAAGCGATCACTTTAAGAAAGTTTTTCAGCATTTGTTCTTTCATTCAACTAGGGGAAGTTTAAATTTCTTTCGAATACATATCGATAATTTTTCATTCTAGTGTTGAGTACCGATAGTATCTTCAATGGTAGTCCAATTCAAAGAACCAGTTTATCGATTCCATATATTTTTATTTTCAAAATTAGTTTTATTAACAAACATTTTAATATTCGCTATAAACTTATCAAAGTTCCCTCTCTTATGCATTATAAATGCATGGGCATTAAGGCATTTTTTTCCTTCTTTGATTTAAATATCAATTGAATTAATTACATTATGAAAGCTTCAAAAATTATATGTATATTCAGTGACTTTCTGTATTTATCATAATTGTAAAGAAATTTCAAGTAAATTTTCAACTCTTCCTGTGAAAACTGGCAACGATGCTATATAAAAATCAATATTTACAACAACCAAAATCAAACATAAAAAAAAAAATATGACACATTTCAGTTTCAGCAGCTGACAGTTGACAGCACTCAACCCGCAGCCAAGAGCCCCCATCCCAAGTAGAAGTAGGAGCTGGAGCTGGAGCCAGAATCAGAGTCAGCGAGAGGCAAAGCCATTGCCATCATTCGCCGTTCAAAATCAAATTAGAGCAAATTCAAGGTACTTGAAGGAAATGCGCCTGCAAGCGCAGGAAACAGGAAGAACTTGCTTTGCCAGCATCAGAGCCAGACCCAGAGCCAAAAGACAAAATCCAATAACAAAATCTGATTGAATTCGAAACTGAGGTAAAGTGTGTGTACTCTGATACTGATTCCGATTTATTGATTCTTGGCACCAAGAACATTTAAGTATATCAGACGAAAATTTCTCGTCGCAGATATTTTGCAACAATGCAACACTTGACAAAGTCAATTCCTTTCACTTAACGTGGCACAAAGGAAAGGACAATTGAATACCCTAAAATCATAAAGCATGAAAGAGTGTTTTAATGCTGTCAAAATGTATGTCAAATCATATAAAATCATATTATATCTATATACATCTATGTATATGCTTGTGTTGTGCTTATTTTTAGTTAGCTTTTTTATATTGTTCTATCAGATTTAGTAACCAATTATTAAATGATAATTAATTAAAACCTTATAAATGTCACTGACAAGGTCACTTTTTTTTAATACTTTTCAAAGACTTTTCTTAGATTATAACTAGACTAAATAATTATAATTAAACCATAATCTATAATATTTTGAAACATTGAATGAGCAAAAGGTTCTCTTATATAAATTATTTAATACGGACAAGTTAAGAAGTAGATCGGATTAGATATTTAATTTCTAAAATAAAAAATGGAACTATATAGGTACATATATTCTTCTATATATAGAAATCATATAAGGGCACTCTTTTCAACAAATTTAAAACCTCGTCTATTATTCATGAGTTTTAATCTCATTATTGGAAAACATAATTAGTGGTAATAATTTAACTAGTTACCTCAACAAATTATAGTGTTTACTTTGATTAATCTTAATTTATTTTTACATTGAATAAAATTTCTCTAAAACTCGCTTTATTTACATTCCTTTTAAGTTCAATTGCCTATGTTATTCTTCTCATTTAAAATATTGAGTGTTTCGTTTCCAATAGTTCCCATTTTTTTTAATTTATTAAAGGGTATCATAACAACGGCAGATGGCTTTTGCTTACTCTTTTTTTTTATATATTTACAACACATTTACGGATTTTGTTGTCTTTATATTTTTCTTTCTCTAAAAAACAAAAAAAAAAATTGTCGTCGTCGTCGTTTGTTGTTTGCGTTTGGCGTTGAGTAGCGGAAATAGTAAAAGTTTTCTAATGAGAAAAGTTTCCTCACAGAGGGAGTGAGAGGGAGAGATACAACCAGAAAGCAAGAGATAGAGAGAGCAAGAGTCAGTCGCCTGTAAGATGACAACAAGCCAAGCTCGGGTTAGAACCAAGCCTGAACTCCATGCCCCCCTCTAATTCATCCACAACCTCATTCTCATTTCATCCTTAACTCTATTCCCCTTTTTCATCTGTTCCCGTTGTCCACGTTGGCGACGAATTTAATCATTTGCCATGGCGCTTCTTTTGCTCCTTCCGAATGTGCACATCAAAAACTAAACACGTCACAAAGTAAGCAACGGAAATGAGAAAAAAGTGCGCTTATTTATTTTCCTACTTTCTTTTGGGTTGCTTGTTGGTATTATATACATACATATATATATATTTTTTTTCCTCCTTTTTTGACAATTTTCATGTTGTCGCCGTTCTTCTTTCTATTTGACTTACGCCTTTCTCCTTCGTGTGGCTAGGGCTACATCAAAAGAGTGTTATAATTTCAAAATTATGCAAAAGCTTTTGCAAACGTGAGAGCATTGTGGCGCTTACAAGCGGAAGTGTTGAAGGAGCGCGGTAATTTCTTGGTACTAGGAAAAGTCTTGGCAACCATCCGTCTATTACATTTATCAGATACTAACCTGAATGAAAGTCTACAATTTAATAATTTAATCTTTTTTATTTATTTTGAAATAAACTATATTATAACAAAGCTTTATGGTTAATCAAGCTTTAACGTTTAACCTTTAAAACTGTGCATGGTTGTAGTCGCGGGGGCTAAACTAAAAAAATGTAACGACTTTAATATTGTAATAAAATAGATAATAATTAAAAACTATTTTTAACTAAAGAATTAGGCAATTTAATTTAAAAATAAAGAAATTAGATTATTCTTTTTCAAAAATGATTCCTTTAAGATATGCAATTTCATAAAAGATTTCGAATCTATTTCTATGTTAAATCAAATAAATTTGGAATCTTTTTTAAACAAATTCTGTACTAAAAGCAAAAGTAATCAGTTCTATAATAAAATCCCATATAATTTTCAAGGTGTTATATCGAAAACAAACGAAACAGGGAGAAAAAAAAACCATATCAAATTTTTCACATTACCCAATTCATGTTTCGGTTGTAAATGTCTATAGATATCTGGCCAGATCATTAAATTATGTCATCTCGTAGCTGCTAATTATAATGATTTTATAAACAATTAAAATATTTCATTTTTATCACACGTTATGTATCATTGTCTAATAACAATAAAATGGGAAAATTTAACATTTAACAAGATTTTGGATAACAAGTGAACAAGCCAATTATATGATGTAACTGGAACCCAGATCTTAGCTATATACATATATAAGAAGCAGATTTTTTTAAAAACTATTAGAGTAAAACTGAAGTCGGGAGCATCTTTTCTGACCCGTGGTACGTGACGGCATAAAAAATGAAACTACTATTTTTCCTTGTTTTGATTATTTACGTTGCGGTCTTTGGTGCCGAAGCTCGTGGTGGAGGAACTACCAATGGACTTGAGGTAGTCATAGGAAGTAGTAAAGTGAAATAATTGGTTACTAACATTTGCATCCTTTTTTTTTCTTTTTTGATTGTACAGGAAGCACCATTGAGTTTCTTTCAAAGAGTAAGTAGAAATTTGTCTAACTAACAGATATCTAAAGCAAAATAAACCCAAATCCTTAAGACGCCAGAACAGTTGGCTCTACTATCACAGGATGAGGCTTTATTTTGGCGGCGTTTAAGGAATTACGCCTTATTACTTAAACGATTTGTTCAATGCCTACTTTTAGGCAAGGCGCCATGTCCCCGTACTAAGCAACGATGAGCCGGAGGCACCAAAGGAGGCCAATGAACCGCCACCACCACCCAAATTTAGGGTAAGTAACTGTCTGTAAAACACTTTTAGCCAATCTCTGAAACCGTATGCTCCAAACAGTCTCGACGCAATGTCATGGAAGTGGCCAATGATCAACCACCGCCACCACCAAAACAATTAAGGGTTAGCTAAGAAAATTATAATAATTTTATTGAACTGTGTTAAGATAATTTGATTTCTAACTGTAGGAACGTCGTCAGGCTCCGCCAGGTATGCCACCACCACCAGAAGGTATGCCACCACCGCCAGAGGGTATGCCACCACCACCCATGCTATTTTAAATCATAAATGGGAAAAAAATAAATTAGTTATTGTAGCGCTGTCAAAAGGGGAACCACACCAAAAAGAAATGAAGCAGATTAAGTAAAAACGAACAATAAAAATTCGCAGCATTCCAAAAATAATTACAAACACATGTTGTCACAAATCCTTTTTCCTTTTAAGTCATTAGGAAAACCAGTTTTTGGAAATCTTTCCTCAGGTATAAATCCTTCACGCAGGTAGATGAAAAATCTACCTGCGTACCACTATATAAGCCGTGTACATTTCTCACAGACATTCAGTATTAAAACGTTTCCTGTCGTTCAAACACACGTCTGTTTATCTTTAAAACTATGAAAGCCTTTCTTTTGCTGAGCAGTATCACCATTGTAATGGTTGTGGCATTTCCTGATCGTTACGGCACAAATGCTAATTTGCCAAATCTTAGCCACAATGTTAATTCGATATCCGCTGCCGATATTGGAGGACCCAGTTCAACGGCAACACAGACCGATAATAACATACGTGAGCCTCGTGGTTTGCTGAAGAAGTTCTTTGGACATCCTGAACGTGTGGTCGTTGTGGAGAAAGTCTATGTACCACAAAATCCAGCCTATTCCTATCCTGTCTATGGAAATCAGTACATCGGCTATGGACGTCGTTATTAGTATTGTGTTTAAAATGTAGCAAATTTTATGGCAATTTTACAATAAAGTATCATGCTTTAAACAAAGTATATACATCATGTTGTGTGTTTTTTTCTTGTTCCTTTTTCGTTTTATGCAAAGTCAAATTCCTTTGGCGCAAATCCCTTAAGTCTAAAACAGTTGCCGACTTTCTGGCGAGAGAGCTCTCACTCTATCTCCCTCTAATGCCTAATTAGGCATGCCAGGCACGTAAGTTGAATTCCCCAAAAAACTTAGTGAAGGTCGCGCCTGGTTGACTATGACGTGGGTACGTGGTAAGTATTGAGGAAAATTGTCGAAGGGAATTTTCATTCAATCATTTTTCATAAATTAAAGCAGAAAATGCCAAGATTTAAAGTAAATATGGGGTATTGATTGTGCCATTGTAATAAATGAACTAATATTAACATATATTCATATTAAGATATCATAATGTAAGATCAGAATATTTTCAAAATTTAACAGCTTTTTAATTTATCGATATATTTTGAAATATTTTTTAATGATCAGCACTAATTGTAAGTGGAAACGTTAACCAACACTTAAATACAGTTTATTTTTACGCCGCGAAAGTTTTAACAATTTAACGAAGAAGTGCACCCATTACATCCCAACTCGGTAACTCTTTACTATCCGTATTTTGAATACAGTGTAACACAGATTGAGGTACAAAACGTGAGGATACCACAATCTCAAATGCAAATTCCCGTAGCCAATCTGCTTGAATTATGGCAACTTTGCTTTTCGCCATTTTGCATTTGGCCATCGCCCCCGCTGGTGTCTCTGTCGCTCGTAGGCTAATGTTGGATGTGTTTGGCGTTGCTGTCGTAGTGCTTATGGTGCGAAATTCTATTGGTTGATGCAGTGCATCCAAACTGACCGCTGTTAGTAAAAGTGCTGCATCGCGCCGTGTTTCCTTGTACAACATACGTTCAGTTTTGTCTAGAACTGTACGCAATTTCAAGCCAAAAACTAGCTCGAAATTGTGTGCCCTAAGACTTAGGGCATCATTTTTGGCACTGAATCTGGTTTGCAGATCACAGGCCAACCAAACAGCCTGACCAGCTGTCAAAGAGCTTATAATAATTTCGATTAACTGATCCATTGATTGATTATTATATCTCTGTATGAGACCGTCGACCATATTGGAACTATAAGCTATGTGATAGTTCCTTAGATACGGGGATGACAGACGCGGATCGTGAGCTAAACACACATACGAACTAAAATCAAAGTTGGGCTTTATCACGGTCTCATAGAAAGCCAAGGCGGTGATATTTTCCATACTTTGATACCGCTTTTTCTGATCATAGTAATACCAACTAAACTCCCCAGGAGGCTCTCCTAAACATATATTAATCACTGTGTACAGTTCTGGAAGGGTTTTCCTAATCAAGTCCGAAAGATTACTACCATCCCCATCAAAAGTGAATTGCGCATGCATCAGACTAACACATTCTCGTAGCTAAAAGGATTCAAGAAAAGGTATATCACAATTATATTTATAATATATTCAAGTTTTAACTAACCTTACTTCGCAGTATTTTGTTTAATTGACGTAAATTCACGGGCGAATTTGTTAAATAACATTTCTTGGGCATAACACCATATTTCTTGACAAGATTAACAAACATATGCCAGTTGCCAGTATCGGGCACTGGATGTTTCATTAAATGACGAAAGCTTTGACTATCCAGTGGTTCACAACGCTCCAAAAACCCTGCCACCATATGCAGAAAGTAGTTGCAACGCTCAAGTTTGTGCCAATACATTAAATAACCTGGAGATAATTCAAAATCTGGCAATGGAATTTTTTTATCAATCGCCAAACGAAGCATATCCAATCCTGTACGTATCCAACTGGGTCCACCAGTTGTAGGCCTTGTCATGGTATTGCTTGAGACTTCATAACACTCACTCCTTGGTTGAGTCACTATAGAAAGTTCGGCCTGCGATCGAAGACAAGCATTGATGGGATCTTGACCAGTACAAATATTTTGGGCCACACAATTGAAAGAAGTCTGATAAAACTGAGAGTGCCATGTCGACAATTGTTCAGGGGTAAGTGCAAAAATTGTACCATTGCGTTCAGCGTTCATTTTATGTTAGATGAATAAAAATAGCGTGACCTACTTGGCGGATTAGCAAAAGTACAATACAAATAATTTAAAATATACAAATGAAATTTTGCGAATTGTTCTCAGTTGCTCTTAATAGATCTCTGTCAATGCAATCGATAGTTTCGATAGTTAGTTTTTTGTGTCAGGGCGATTGTATTTACATAAGTTTGTACATATATCGCTATATTGACTTACAAACGACAAAAATGGGATAACAGATTTTAGTTCAACATTATTTTTTATGATTCTATCTGGCTTTTAATGTAAAAGTTAAATGCCATTAGTGTCAAAGCTTTATTAAACGAATAAATAATCTGAGTACATTTAAATCATCGATTAAAAAGTTCAAATAATCTTTTTTTTTATCATAAAACCAGAGCGGTTTATACGTATTTTCCATATTTAACTGATTATGTTACTAAGTAACTGCAAGCCCACACATTATTTCCCAAACAAACACACACTCACACACTCATAAGACCCCTTAACCACTGTCTATTATGTGAGTTATTACACAGCCACTGAGAATTTCCAGCTAATCAATCATATAAAGGTATAACCTAAGCTTTGAGGCAATTCCCACTAAACTGTGCTCCCCTTAACCTCATCTACATATGTTTATAATACATATGTACCTATACATACATATATATATATATATATATTTATGGCAGGTCGTGAGTCTTTATTAGGTCCAATTCACGTGCTAGAAGTGAAAAAAATAATTTGCATTTTATTTTTCAACAAAAAAAGATACTTGTTTTTGCACAGGGAAATTAAATTACGTTTCAATTTTAAAGCTTTATTTGAATTGTGTTAATGTGTGTATAATATGTAGGTATATATATATATATATATGTATATGTATATATAGACGATTATATTTAGAACAACCAAAATTGTTTACACACTTGAATTTTTTTGATATGTATTTAGAAGCGTAGATTTCCCAACGTTTGCTGTAAATCTTGATGAAGTTTTTCCATAGTTTTGCTTAGATTTTCTGCTAGTTCTTTTTGCAATTGGGCAGCATAGGCACTAGCTGCTGCAGCTTGTTGATTAGCCTCCAAAGCCAATTTTTCACGATTGTTGAAACCTTCACGATCACCCAAAAAGACACGATTTCCCAATTTGGCAATAAGAGTGCCATCAGCCAATTCTATGACCACATTACCGCCGCTAAATTCCACAGTGGCTGGTTGTCCATTAATATCCACCTTTTTGGTTTCCGTAATATCGGCAGCACGGGGTAAAAATGTATATTCTTGGCCACCTTCTACCAATTGTAGTCCTCCATTAACAATTTTCACCGAATGTCCATTACTATTGAGATAGGAATTCTCCTGAACTGTCACAAACATATAGCTTTTGCCTCCGTTCTGATAGTAGCTATCGCCTCCACCATTTATGCTTTGACCATTGATAATGACATTATTGTAGCCATGAGAATGACCACTGATATCTTCGTCACTATCATCATCATCATCAGTGACAAGTTGTTGACCATTGGCACCAATCAAAACAGTTTTACCATCAGCACGTCTAAAGATCTGACCGGCTTCGTTTGCCAAATAAGTTTCGCCATCTTTTTGGTGAATAATCCCACCTGGACCACCTTGCACGTCTCCTGGATTTTGCGCTGCATTAAAGGATGTGAAATATAAAATGTTTTGCATATATAGTATAAATATATATTGCATATTTACCATAAACAGCGCCGGCAATCAGCCCTAGTATAATCAGAGTGCTTCTCAAGCCCATTTTCCTTCTTGACAATGCAATTGGAGAGAGACGCTATTTATACCAAACGAGACGATTTCAAATTGTCACGCCTTATACTCTATACTGAATGAGATAATTTTTTGTAGAGGTCAGCGGAGTATTCGTGCGGGAATTACCAAAGCTAGGGTTCTACACGATTTGCGGTTCTCTGTTCGGGCTCTGACTCAGTTGCAATACTATCTATTCATATTTATAAGCTTTAGTTCGAGTATAAAGAACAAAAAGCTTTTTGCCGCTTTAGCTGGCAAAAAGAGGGAGAGTATGAGAGAGAGAGGAACACACAATTTTTGAATAATATTCAGTTCAGATATAATATATTTTAAAATTTTTTCTAAGAAATTATTGATTATATTTTTATAGTTATCAATTATTATTATTTGCTTCAGGCAGTTAAAAAATCTTTATTATAGTTCAAAATATATTTTAGAAAACTTTTAATTTTGTTTTATATTTGTGATAGGACTTGAAGTATTATATATATAAAGGGGATTGAAATTTAAGCCCTTATATGTATTGGAATTGAAGTTTAGGCCTTTATATGACATGGCAATATTTTGTTCTCTTTGTTTGGCTTTGTTATTCCTTGTCTCTTTGTTTTCTTTGTGCAGTTTATTTATAAGAAATAAATCAACGTTTTTCAAAATTGATTAATTGTCTGAAGAAATACATATTTACATTACAATGCTGAATTCGAATCAATCAACTCTAATTTAAAAAACTTATTTAAATTAACAAACTAAAAATAGTCTGTTTTGGTTGTTCTGATTCCAAAGGTTCTTGTATTTGAATAAAATTTAAAAATTTATTTAGAAATATTTCTCTGTGTTTCACCATTCCCCAGTTTCTTCTATATATAAACTTAAACTATTCTTATACAGTATCATAATTTCTATTAAGGAATCTTTCTCAGTTTCAATTGCTTTATTTTTGTTTTGTTTTTTTTTATTGAGTTTCGATGTTAAATTTCCAATGTATTTTATTGATTGTTTGTCAATAATTATAATAATAATGAGGAATTCCCCATACGCTTATATACAGGTTAAAAGATTATCAATTCAGTAAAACAGTGACTTTACCCATTATAGAGATAGCTTATCAGTTGATTTAACAGAAAAACAGGTATATGTAATTATTGAAAAACAAGTATTTGATTTAATTAACTTTGTTTTGAATGTATTTGTTTCAGTATTCAATGAGCATTAAATATATATGAATTCTTTATAAATTTATTCATGTTTCATTTAGTTAATAACGCCAATTGCCTTTATTACCATTTGAATGTAGAATAATATTATCGGTTGATTGATCGGGACCACCATTCCACGAAGGACCACCTAAGGGACCCCTATTTGCCGATGGCCCCCAATGAAACCAAGAGGGCAAGCCAAAAACTTGAAATATAAAAATATAATTAGATTTGCATATATATATAGGTTTCTATATATGGCGTATCGTTGACTTACCGGCACCGATTAAGGTGAAACAGACCAACAACAAAAGACCAATATGTTGACAGTGGAGCATGGTCAAGGCGAAGAGTGCAAATGATTGAGTTTTAAATAGCGTAACGCTTTTTATATAAATACACGAGACCCGCACGCACGCTCTCTTTCCGGCCACACACTAATGTTGCACTCTCTTCTCTCCTCTCAAATACTCATTTTGTTCTTATAGCTCTCTAGATATATACCGATGATATGGTACGTGAGGGGCCTGATAATGGCTTTGGCATCGACTTTAGCTCAGGCTTATGCATAATGCAATTTGCTGTCTTTTTGCACTCTCGAGTGCATTTACCCAAGTTGTGAGTTTGCCCCTATAGCCCCCAAAACACCATGCGCTGCTCGACAATAGTCAGGCAATTAAGAAGTTTCTCTATGTGGCTACGTTTCTAATTATTTTCAATTGAATTGCTTTCAGAGACTCGACGAACGTATATATATATATAAAAAAATAAACTTTTCTATTGCTTGCCATTAAACATATCGTTGAGCTCTGTTCATTGACATTAGCCACGAAGTTGGGTGAAGTTTTCATTCTCTTTCATTTTGTTGCTTGTGTGCGGCAAGTTTAACAATAAAATTTAAACAGGTATTGCCATGTTGTTAATGACAGAAGAATAGTTTCTCAATTGCACTACATTTTGAGTTTGAGTGGAAAATGTTTAGAAGAGAAACGCCCACACAAAATAACGAGTACGTTGCAAAGTGTAGTTTGTTGCGTTCAACAGTTAAGTTGCTTAATCAAATAAAAATGCATTAATAAATTGAGTTAAGCTGTCACTTAAGTTTCTTAACCGACTCGTTGATTTTACGCTAGTGGCTTTAGCTAAAGTAGTTCATTTGCGGTATTTTTCAAGTGGTCGTCTACTAAAAGCAACTTAAAATTTGCTCGCTACTTGACTTCTAAAGACTTTTGACTTGGTTGATAAGTGAGAAACAGAAGGTCTAACACGATTAGTTCTTTTGATATGAAGGACAACAAGCAGGAAACATTGCTAAAATAAGAAATATATTTAAAATTTAATTTGCTTTGCTAAAAATACATTAAACTGTTATGATACTGACTCTGTCTGCTTAATTGTAGCGAGTAAAGCATAGTACAGTTTACTCAACTAAGTAATGAAACCTTTGCGGTTTAAAGTTATTCAAATTTTCTCTATTTTATTTTGGTTGTAATGCAATTATTTTAAAGTATTGTATAAAAAACAATATAACCTTATTAATCATTATTGTTTAATTTTAAAGTAACGAATAGGTCTAACTTTAAAAATAATGGGTAAACATTTAACTGTTTATATTTCAAACAACGAGTAGGTTTGTCGTTAGTATAGCTTTACAGAATATATTTTTATGTACATTTGATAATTGCCGATGGTTACTGTTCATTTGTAAAGTAACGAATACGACGGAGATTTATATATAGAACACGTTATTTTCGCTAGTCGTCTCTGTTTATTTTCGAAATAACAAAAACTTATTCTCCCGAAGGGTTATAAGGCTTTCAAAATAACGAATAGGTTTTTCCTTTTAAAATACATCAAGTTTTTTATACACTTTGATAGCCAAATGTTTTATTAAATAACGAATAAGACAATAATTGTATATTTAAAAGTTTTCTCATTTGTATTTTGCTAAAACATATAACAGTAAAGGTTAGACACAAAAAAAGTTAGGTATAAAATTCACTATAAATAATCAATTAAGAATTCTCTTCTTCTTTTCTCTACTCATATTAAAGTTTATCTTACTCGTTATGCAATTCACTCGCTATTTAATTCATTTGTTTACTCGTTAGTTTGTCACTCCTAACAGGATTAATGTCTGATGTACAAAACCGCACACAAAAAAAAAAAAAAAAATAGATGGGGAAACAAAACAAACCGGGAGAAACATTAATGCAGTTTGTAAACTGCTGATGTCTCCTGGCCATTTGCAAGAGCCACCGTCTTTTAGTCTAGCCAAAAGCCAAATGCGCATGTACCACACAGAAGCTTTGCTGTTGGGCATGGAATCGAATCGATTTGATTTTCCAATCAATTAAACTTTATATAAATTGCGTCTGCGATGCTAAATATAACAGCAATAGCACCAACAATAACAAAAGCCAAACTAGTGTTCTATGTCTCTATCAACGGCTGACTGCACAAGCACAAAAATGTTAGCTTAGCTTCAGATATATGTATATATATATATAGAACTTTCTCCCCACTTTGCCTTTTAGGGTAGAAGTTAGAATAGAAAATGAATTGCAGTTCTTTTTTGTTTCCTTTTAGTATGACCGCTGAAAAAGTGCAATAAAAATGATCAAGACATCAACTTTAAGCCAATATAATATATAATATGACTAAAGTCTTTATGACGGCCAAAAAGTATGCCCAATAACCAAGGTAATTAGCCTAATAAGCAAACATAAGCGTTTTGAGAGATGCCATTCGAGCTTGATTAATTCAATTATGATGAAGGTGTTTACAGTTTATATATACGAGAGTGCAGAGTGTGCAGATTCATTAATGTTAATTAGCCAATAGCTTTGCAAATATCGACGACTGTCATTTTAAATCCACTTTGCCTGAAACATTATATACATATGTATATATAAATAATCTTTTACTGATGAAATAATAAGAATTTTAATAAGTTTATAAGTTTTTAATGTTGGTTTAATATTGTTTTGAAAATTTAGCAAAATTAGTTCATGAAATTCCGTTCCATATTTAAATTTACTTTTTTAAATGATTCTATGATTTCATTTTGTTTTGATCTTTCAATATATAGAAATAGGGAATAGATCTCTCGATATTTATCTTTATATTGATGTCAATATTGAGTGCAATCAGTTTTAATATGGTTAATACCCACACCAGATTGTTTCTACATTAATCCTAATTCATCTTTATTCCTTGATCGTAAAAGTTGTTATGTTTCTTTCTATTCTTGCTTCAAAACTCATTTTCTAGATATGATATCTCAAAAATATATTCTAATAACAAAAACCTATGTTTTCTTTTCAATAACTTTTCTTATTCTAAAATTGTTGTTACAATTTCTACACATTATGTTAATTTTTTTTCGTTGATCTTGAGTGTTTTATTTCATTCTGTACTTGGACTAATTTCAAAGTGCCATATATCAAAGCCCCTGGCAACTCCTCAAAGGTATAAAAATTCCACAAACTGACAAAATGCGCTACCTTCGTTCGCCACCTGCTGACAATTTCCCACACACTTACACACTTACACACACACACACACAACTAAACTTAAACCCATTTTATGCTTTTTGTTGGACTTGGCGGGATGCGTGTGACAAATGTGCGTCAAGTTACTGGCAACTTATATTATACAAGCCTCTGCACCTCCCTCCCACCCCTTGTGCCATACACAACTTTATGAACGAAAAAACGAAGGTGGCCTCCAACTAAAGTTAAAGAAATTATTCAACTTGTCTGCTAGCGGAATTTTTATATAATTAATTTTTATGGTACCCTTTGGAGAGGGTATTAAGAAAATTTATCAAATGTTTTTTAATACACAGAAAAAAGAAATTAATTTAGAACTTAAAAAGTTTACTACAAGAAAAGGGAAATGATGTAGATATATAGATGTATGTATATAGATGTATGTATATAATATATAAGAATGATAGATTCTATGTGGTATATAAACTTTATGTTGGTTGGGAATTGTTTTTGAATGAAATTTTAAATTTTAAAAAAATCAAAATCCTAGAAAAATAAAAAAAAAAGGAAAGACAGATTATAGATGGTTTATAACCTAAGCAGGTCTCCTGAATCAATAAACTCGCTTTGAAAAGACTTAAAATACAAAATAAAAGATATTACACAGAGATCTTTTATAATTAGGAACACTAGGACTATTGGGGCTACAATTTGTTTTAATTTAAGTTATTTTTACTCCAAAAAAGGCTATTTAAAAATAATTGGGAAGTCTTAAACAATGGTTTTAAAGAGTGAGAGAAAGTTCCTTCAAATTTGATCACTGCAAATCAGCTCAAAGTAAAACTTTTCAATTTGTTCGATCTTTCATAAAGAAGCTTTTAGAGCTTATTTTAAAGCATGCATTGAAGCTTAAAAAAAGCTGTAAATAAATTAAAAACAAAAAATTTAAATGGCTTTGGCAAAATCAGAGCTGATAATGCTGTTCTTTTCCCACTTTTTGTTAACTCTCTCTATTTCATTCTTTCTTCTTTTTTTTATGTCTCTCTTTTTGATTTATGTAAACATGTGAGTAATTGGATTTTCTATATTGTTAAGATGAATTATGTTATTTGCTTATACCCTGTAATGAGAAGAGTCTATGACATTTAGGCAAAAGTTTCTTTGTTTTTCTATTAAAATTATATAGATAGTTATATAAGGCTTTGTAATTTGATTAAAGAAAAGTTGTGATTCAGTTAATAAAGACAAGCCTTGGTTACTGCTACTTCTGTTTCAATAAACTTACATTTTAAAACGCTCTAAGAGTATTTAAATTTCGGCTTTTCCCTCTAAATTTCATTGTTAAGTAACCTTAGAATTTTTTTTGACTTTAGTATATTTTTGTCCAGCTTTGAGATGACATTGTTAGAAGCGCTTATTTTGTGTTTGCTGGCAACTTTAGCCTCAAGTGGATCATATCAATCGAACCTATATAATGGTCAATACAATTTAGATCGTTTTGGCAATAGACAAAATTCGAATGGTTTAATTATTGGCAGAAATAGTGGTGGTCCCTTTAACATAAATCCAAGTCAAAACTTAAACAGTGGTTTAATTATTGGTGGAAAAAATGGAGGCCCCTTTGCCATTAAGCAAAACCAATATGATATAAGATCAATTGCCGGTAGCAATGGGCAACAATACGGACTCATCAGTGGTACAAATACCGGAGGACCTTTTGCTAATATAAATAACAATGGTTATAATGGACGATAACTATGAGGATATATAGAAAATGTTTTTGCCGGAATTACTTTAATGAAAATTATGTCCAGAAATGTTGTAATAAAACACATATAAAAAGTTTTAGTTGCTTATTAAAGTTAACTTAAAGTTTTCATCAAAATGATATATATATTATTTTTTTCTCTCTTTTTTTTTGCTCATAAAGTTGTCGTCACAAGTCATTTTAGCGCCTTGCCATGTGAAAAATGGTAGCCAATGTGCATGTGTGAGTGTGTGTGTGTGTATGTGAACTGACTGGGGGCTTAACAGAAAAGAGAGAGGATGAAAGAGAGACAAGTGCAACATCAACTGCCACAAACTTGCCGCTAGCTTGCATTTTCCACGAAACGAAATGAGAAAATGCGAGCAACTCGCAAATGTTGCTGACAGCATCGCTTAGTCTCCATATAAACCCCACAACTCTCCACCCCCCTCCCATTCAACCCACGCTTGACATGTACCTCCTTTTCACATAAATATATATATGTATATATGTATATATAAATTTGAATGTGTGTGAACAAGTGCAGCAGTTTTACCTTGCGGCATAAATGCTTAATTTGCTACAAATGAGCTGTGACAAATGGACATATAATATGCATTTCCATATTTATATAGTCCAAACTTTTCTATCTATTAAAGGGCTCTACTCTCTCTCATTCCTTTCTCTGTGTATGTTTTCTAATTTTCAAGGGATGTGGTAAAAAATATTTCCTACGAAGGTTGTGATCTGTTTACCTTCAAATTGTACTAAAAGCGGTCAACGTTGCAGGTCAAGCGCAAGACACAGCCGAGTCGACACAAAATGCACTTATTTCTAATATAAAACAGTGATAACGTCAGGAGCGGTTTGTCCACTAAACAGGGCACCCTATTGTATAATGATTATTGCTTGTTAACGGAAAAAGTTTTCTTAAGATATGTTATAGTTTTTTGTCATAACAAAATTTATGCTGTTTAATTTTAGTAGTTGTAGTCTTAATATATTTTCGCAAAGTAATAATAATATTCTTTATAAAAAATTACTTTTAATATATCTTTTTTCTAATTGAGAGTTCTAAAATCATTTATTATTTTACATTAGATACGCTCCTGATCTTTTTAACCATGTTGGTTACATAGACCGACTTTATCATACTCTATATTATAGCCTCGCCTTAGTATAAAGATCATAAAGTTTTTTAAAACTTTTCTTCTGGCTAACATTGACAATTTTCTTTTTATGTTTTGCAACTTTTTTCTAAACATTTTCGGTAACTAACTAACTAGCTAAAGTCTTGGTTCCCTTTTTTCCCTGTCTTGCGCTTGACTTCGAAAATTGAAATGGCAAAAAGAAAAGGAAAAAAAGTTTTATCTGCTTTCTGTTAGCTTCAAGTGAAAGTTAAATGGGCCAAAAATAACCTTTTATGCACGTTGTTTACGGGCTTTACTTAAGTGTTGGCTGGTTTTTTTTTTGGTGTTCCTGTGATCATGATTGCCACGCAGTCAGAGAGAAGAGGTAGAGGGAGAGAAAGTGTGTCGTCGTATGGTTAGTTTCTTCTTGTCAAGTGTGAGGGTGAAGTTTTCTTTATTTTTTTTTTTTGTTTTTTTCTTTGCTTTGGCACCAAAAATGATGATGATTTATATGGTCCGGATACTTACTTGCATATCTGTGACAAAGTGCTTATTTGATTTATAGCCATTTACTGGAAAAACAATGCAAAACGTTGCAATGAGTGTGACAAATGCGGAGACAGTTTTGTTGTTGAAAGATTGCTCATGTATATATACAAGTATATATATGTATATGTATATAATTTAGCAATTAAACAAAAAATAAAGAAGTTGTTTTTATTTATGTTAAATTGGGCGTATTTTTGTTGGACAAAACACGGGAAAAAACTGATCTTATTGGAAATGAAATCGTCATCAAGTAGAATAACTATAGAAAAATATATGCAAAAAAAAATAAAGCAATCAAGTTGTCGCTGCCGACTTTAAGTATACCCCGTACCAAGTAGAGAAACTTTATAACATAAAACTCCTTTAAGTTTGCCATTAATTCAAACTAAAATTTTCCTCACAAGCCGCAGCAACAAACGCATCCTGTTTCACTCACTCTTACTTCGGAATGTCGCACTAGGATAGATATATCTTCGATATTTGGTCACCTAGTTCAATTTGGCCACATTATTGCGTATACCAATTGAATGCCAAGAATAAGACAACTTAAATACAACTCCAGTTATTTCTATAGTCTTTGAGATCTGGGTATTTATTAGTTGACTCGTCTGTTGATGCTGATCAAGAATATATATACTTTAAGAGATCGTAAATGCTTTCTTATACCTGTTACATACATTTTAGCGGCTTCAATATACCTTTTTACCATATGGATACAGGGTATTATAAAATGAAAAGGTTAACATTCGCCTAAGCCTATAAAAACAAACCACAAGCGTTTTTGGCAAGAAGTATTATAGACAAATAGGGGCTCTTTTGATTATCAAGGATTGAAAAAGAAGGCTTGCTACAGATTGCCAAAGAACTGTCGCAACCAAATGAGACCTGTGTGCGATCGGCTACCACATCCCATCCCATTTTTTAAAAACAGTAATGTTGTTCGTATAAAGTTTTTAATTCCATTTATTTAAGGAAATCGCCAAAAGAATATTATTTTTCTAATGTCAAAATACTTTTGTCCACCATTGTAGGTTGACTTGAGGCATCTTTTCCTTGTACATCAATGCGTAGAGTATCGATTGTCTAACCGACTACATATTCTTTATTGTAATTGTGATAATCAACACCATTATATCTTACTGTTGTCCAATAATATATTTTATCGCCGCGATTTAAACGAACATCATGATTTTGATAGGTATAACGTCCATCGCGTCCCTCGGTTACATCTGCAGCCCACATTTGATCGTTCAGATCATTCATTGGTGAATTCAATTTGCCATGGAAGGCAAATAGAGAGGTGCCAGACTCTTGAGGTATTGATACCTCAAAACCAGGGGATAATACTTTGATTTGGGCCTCCGGTACATTATAAGCATGGCAAATTCCCAAAAAGAACAGCCAGTAAACGAGAGACAGTATTGAAGACTTCATTATTGCGATTGAGTTAATTTTCGTTGAAGCAGATTCTTTTTATACCCGATTTGATGAGCTCAAACGCCAAAACAGGAACTTTTACATATTGAAATATAATATATATGAAATAATCGAAATCTTATTTGCTCCTTTCATTTTGTTTTTCATCTTCTACCCAAAAGTATGCAATAGAATATTTACATATGCGGTTTTTGTGTGCTACTCGTTTCAATTGCATTGACTCCTCTTCCTTTTTTTAATCACATTCTGATCCACCATTTCCGTTCCCACTCTATGGCAGATAGTTTGGACAGTTCTGTTGTGTCTTTTCTCTTTTAGAGTTGCAAATATTTATTTTGTATTCCTCACCGATCTTGAAGTAATTGGTATGAACCAATTGACTAATTCCTTTTGAAATTAAAACCTTGTCCTTAAATTTAGTTTCTATTAGCTAAATAAGTGTACATCTAGTCTTTGCTAATAAGATTTAAGGTATTAAAGGGTATTAGTGGTTTGTCATCCAAATAAGAATTACAAAAAGTTGATTTGATTTTTAAAGATCTGATGAAATTTTGAATGAGCGAGACCGGAAATAATAGTTCTTCTTGGCGGTTAAGAAGGCACTTAATTTGTAATTTTGTTATTTAAGCTTAGAATCGATCCTAAGGAAATAAGGCAACTCAACAGATCCACAACTATAGAGTAGAAAAACAAACGTCACACATGGAATTCCCATTTATTTAATAAGATGAAGATTAAGGTAGTTGAACGATCACTTTATTAGAAATCATAACCTTTGATAAACTCTCATTAAAGTGAAAATAATAATCTTTATAACAAATTATATTTAATGGATCTTTGTTCCAATTGCGACTTTAACTTCAATTTCATTTATTATTTTACATAAAAAAGCTTCAGCTGATTTTTAATTGGGCCAAAAATAACGTTTTATGCCCGTTGTTTACGGGGTTTGGCTGGTTATTTTGGTGTTCCTGTGATCATCAATGCCACACAGTCAGAGCAAAGAGGTAAAGGGAAAGAATGTGTATCGCTGTATGGTTAGTTTCTTCTTGGCATGTATAAGGGTGTGACAAATGCGGAGACAGTTTTGTTGTTGAAAGATTGCTCATGTATATATACAAGTATATATACGTATATGTATGTAATTTAGCAATTAAACAAAAAATAAAGAAGTTGTTTTTATTTATGTTAAATTAGGCGTATTTTTGTTGGACAAAACACGGGAAAAAAGTGATCTTATTGTAAATGAAATGGTCATCAAGTAGAATAACTATAGAAAAATATACAAAAAAGAAAATAAAGCAATCAAGTTGTCCCTGCCGACTCCATATATTGCGTATACCAATTGAATGCCAAGAATAGGACAACTTAAATACAACCTTAGTTAATTTTATAGTCTTTGAGATCTGGGAATTCATACGGATGAACGGACATGTCTTAATCGACTCGACTGTTGATACTGATCAAGAATATATATACTTTAAGAGGTCGCAAATGCTTTCTTTTACGTGTTACATAAAATTTAGCGACTTTAATATACCCTTTTGCTATATGGATACAGGGTATAATTAGCTGAAAAGGTTAACTTTCACCAAAGCCTATAAAAACAAACCATAAACGTTTTTGTCAAGAAGTATTATAGACAAATAGGAGCTCCTTTGATTATTAAGGGTTGAAAAAGAAGGCTTCCTACAGATTGCCAAAGAACGATCGCAAACAAATGAGACCTGAGTGCGAACGGCTACCACATCCCATCCCATCCCATTTTTTATAAACAGTAATGTTAAGAAAAGAAATTTTTTATTTTTTTTCGTTTTTAATTCCATTTATTCAAGGAAATCGCCAAAAGAATATTATTTTCCTAATATCAAAATACTTTTGTCCACCATTGTTGGTTGACTTAAGGCATCTTTTCCTTGTACATCAATGCGTAGCGTATCGATTGTCTAACCGACTACATATTCTTTATTGTAATTGTGATAATCAACACCATTATATCTTACTGTTGTCCAATAATATATTTTATCGCCGCGATTTAAACGAACATCATGATTTTGATAGGTCCAACGTCCATCGCGTCCCTCGGTTACATCTGCAGCCCACATTTGATCGTTCAGATCATTCATTGGTGAATTCAATTTGCCATGGAAGGCAAATAGAGAGGTGCCAGACTCTTGAGGTATTGATACCTCAAAACCAGGGGATAATACTTTGATTTGGGCCTCCGGTACATTATAAGCATGGCAAATTCCCAAAAAGAACAGCCAGTAAACGAGAGACAGTATTGAAGACTTCATTATTGCGATTGAGTTAATTTTCGTTGAAGCAGATTCTTTTTATACCCGATTTGATGAGCTTAAACGCCAAAACAGGAACTTTTACATATTGAAATATAATATATATGGAATAATCGCAATCTTCTTATTTGCTCCTGTCATTTTGTTTTTCATCTTCTACCCAAAAGTATGCCAGAGAAATATTTAGATATGCGGTTTTGGTGTGCTGCTCCTTTCTATTGCATTAACTCCTCTTCCTTTTTTTAATCACCTTCTGATCCACCATTTCCGTTCCCTTGTCTCCCACTCTATGACAGTTAGTTTGGACAGTTCTGTTGTTTCTTTTCTCTTTTAGAGTTGCAAATATTTATTTTGTATTCCTCACCGATCTTGAAGTAATTGGTATGAATCAATTGACTAATTCTTTTTGAAGTCAAAACCTTGTACTTAAATTTACTTTCTATTAGCTAAATAAGTGTACATCTAGTCTTTGCTATTAAGATTTAAGGTATTAAAGGGTATTAGTGGTTTGTCATCCAAATAAGAATAAAAGTTCATTCCCTCATTTATGATTACAAAAAGTTGATTTGATTTTTAAAGATCTGATGAAATTTTGAATGAGCGAGACCGGAAATAATAGTTCTTCTTGGCGGTTAAGAAGGCACTTAATTTGTAATTTTGTTATTTAAGCTTAGAATCGATCCTAAGGAAATAAGGCAACTCAACAGATCCACAACTATAGAGTAGAAAAACAAACGTCACACATGGAATTCCCATTTATTTAATAAGATGAAGATTAAGGTAGTTGAACGATCACTTTATTAGAAATCATAACCTTTGATAAACTCTCATTAAAGTGAAAATAATAATCTTTATAACAAATTATATTTAATGGATCTTTGTTCCAATTGCGACTTTAACTTCAATTTCATTTATTATTTTACATAAAAAAGCTTCAGCTGATTTTTAATTGGGCCAAAAATAACGTTTTATGCCCGTTGTTTACGGGGTTTGGCTGGTTATTTTGGTGTTCCTGTGATCATCAATGCCACACAGTCAGAGCAAAGAGGTAAAGGGAAAGAATGTGTATCGCTGTATGGTTAGTTTCTTCTTGGCATGTATAAGGGTGTGACAAATGCGGAGACAGTTTTGTTGTTGAAAGATTGCTCATGTATATATACAAGTATATATACGTATATGTATGTAATTTAGCAATTAAACAAAAAATAAAGAAGTTGTTTTTATTTATGTTAAATTAGGCGTATTTTTGTTGGACAAAACACGGGAAAAAAGTGATCTTATTGTAAATGAAATGGTCATCAAGTAGAATAACTATAGAAAAATATACAAAAAAGAAAATAAAGCAATCAAGTTGTCCCTGCCGACTCCATATATTGCGTATACCAATTGAATGCCAAGAATAGGACAACTTAAATACAACCTTAGTTAATTTTATAGTCTTTGAGATCTGGGAATTCATACGGATGAACGGACATGTCTTAATCGACTCGACTGTTGATACTGATCAAGAATATATATACTTTAAGAGGTCGCAAATGCTTTCTTTTACGTGTTACATAAAATTTAGCGACTTTAATATACCCTTTTGCTATATGGATACAGGGTATAATTAGCTGAAAAGGTTAACTTTCACCAAAGCCTATAAAAACAAACCATAAACGTTTTTGTCAAGAAGTATTATAGACAAATAGGAGCTCCTTTGATTATTAAGGGTTGAAAAAGAAGGCTTCCTACAGATTGCCAAAGAACGATCGCAAACAAATGAGACCTGAGTGCGAACGGCTACCACATCCCATCCCATCCCATTTTTTATAAACAGTAATGTTAAGAAAAGAAATTTTTTATTTTTTTCGTTTTTAATTCCATTTATTCAAGGAAATCGCCAAAAGAATATTATTTTCCTAATATCAAAATACTTTTGTCCACCATTGTTGGTTGACTTAAGGCATCTTTTCCTTGTACATCAATGCGTAGCGTATCGATTGTCTAACCGACTACATATTCTTTATTGTAATTGTGATAATCAACACCATTATATCTTACTGTTGTCCAATAATATATTTTATCGCCGCGATTTAAACGAACATCATGATTTTGATAGGTCCAACGTCCATCGCGTCCCTCGGTTACATCTGCAGCCCACATTTGATCGTTCAGATCATTCATTGGTGAATTCAATTTGCCATGGAAGGCAAATAGAGAGGTGCCAGACTCTTGAGGTATTGATACCTCAAAACCAGGGGATAATACTTTGATTTGGGCCTCCGGTACATTATAAGCATGGCAAATTCCCAAAAAGAACAGCCAGTAAACGAGAGACAGTATTGAAGACTTCATTATTGCGATTGAGTTAATTTTCGTTGAAGCAGATTCTTTTTATACCCGATTTGATGAGCTCAAACGCCAAAACAGGAACTTTTACATATTGAAATATAATATATATGAAATAATCGAAATCTTATTTGCTCCTTTCATTTTGTTTTTCATCTTCTACCCAAAAGTATGCAATAGAATATTTACATATGCGGTTTTTGTGTGCTACTCGTTTCAATTGCATTGACTCCTCTTCCTTTTTTTAATCACATTCTGATCCACCATTTCCGTTCCCACTCTATGGCAGATAGTTTGGACAGTTCTGTTGTGTCTTTTCTCTTTTAGAGTTGCAAATATTTATTTTGTATTCCTCACCGATCTTGAAGTAATTGGTATGAACCAATTGACTAATTCCTTTTGAAATTAAAACCTTGTCCTTAAATTTAGTTTCTATTAGCTAAATAAGTGTACATCTAGTCTTTGCTAATAAGATTTAAGGTATTAAAGGGTATTAGTGGTTTGTCATCCAAATAAGAATTACAAAAAGTTGATTTGATTTTTAAAGATCTGATGACCGGAAATAAAAGTTCTTCTTGGCGGTTAAGAAGGCACTTAATTTGTAATTTTGTTATTTAAGCTTAGAATCCATTCCAAGGAAGTAAAGTATCTCAACAGATGCACAATTATAGAGTAAAAAACAAACGTCACACATCACACACACATCACACATGGAATTCCCATTTATTTAATAAGATGGAGGTTAAAGTAGTCGAACGATCACTTTAATAGAAATCACAACCTTTGATAAACTCTCATTAAAGTAAAAATAGTAATTTTTATAACAAATTATATTTAATGGATCTTTGTTCCAATTGCGACTTTAACTTTAATTTTAATTATTATTTTACATAAAAAAGCTTCAACTGATATTTAATTGGGCCAAAAATAACGTTTTATGCCCGTTGTTTACGGGGTTTGGCTGGTTATTTTGGTGTTCCTGTGATCATCAATGCCACACAGTCAGAGCAAAGAGGTAAAGGGAAAGAATGTGTATCGCTGTATGGTTAGTTTCTTCTTGGCATGTATAAGGGTGTGACAAATGCGGAGACAGTTTTGTTGTTGAAAGATTTCTCAAGTATATATACAACTATATATAAGCATATGATTTAGCAATTAAACAAAATATAAGTTGTGTTTTTGATATATACATATATATATACATAATCACATTGTTTTGATTTATGCCACATTGTTCCCATACATCAATGCACTGATAACATTTTTTAGATTCTTTTTATTTTCATAGCTATTCAGTTTATATATATTAATTGTTATATATATTTATTGTAGGTTGTCCACTAACATAAATAGGTCGATTTGAGCCATCGTTTCCTTGTACATCAATACGTAGAGTATCGCCTTGACCGACTACATGTCGTCTATCGTAATTGTGATAATCCACACCATGATATCTTACTGTTGTCCAATAATATAGTGTATCGCCGGGATTTAAACGAACTTGATGATTTTTATAGGTCCAACGTCCATTGCGTGCTTCAGTTACATCTGCAGCCCACGTTTGATCCCTCAGATCATTCATTGGTGCATTTACTTTACCATGGAAGGCAAATAGAGAGGTGCCAGGCTCTTGTGGTATTGATACCTCAAAACCAGTTGGGGAATATACTTTGACTCTGGCCTCCGGTACATTATAAGCATGGCAAATTCCCAAAACGAACAGCCAGTAAACAAGAGACAGTAGTAAAGACTTCATTATTTCGAATGAGTTTATTTTGGTCGACACAGATTCTTTTTATTGCTCATTAGATGACCTTATCGCCAAAACGGGAATTTTTTTCATTTAGAAATATATATATTATATGGAGTAATCGCAATCTTCGTTTTTATGTTTCTTACTTGGTTTATTTTACATTTTACCCAAAAGTATGCTATAGAAATATTTACATAGCCATATTTCTACTCGGAGGCAAAGCTAAAAAAAAGAAAAAGAAAGAGCTTTAAGCTTTAACGATAGTCTAACTTCACACATAGACACACAAACACACACATACACACATGGATGCGGTTTTTGTGTGCTACTCCTTTGTGTTGCATTGACTTCTCTTTCTTCTCTACCATTTCCGTTCCCTTGTCTCCCACTTACCACAACAATCTATGGCACATAGTTGCACAGTTTGGTTGCTTCTTCTTCTCTTTTAGAGTTGCAAATATTCACTTGGCATTCCGTACCGATCTCGGACGTCGTTCAACTGCGGCTGGTTACATACTTAAATTGTAAGCTATAGTTTAAATAGAGAAAGAATTTTGAATATGTCAGGTGGTGGTGGTAAATGGTTAAAACAAAAAGGAATACAACAAATATTATAAATAACTACAGGATGTTGGAAAATGAGAGAAATACTTTGCGGTAAACTGATTATAATTGGATGGAGTTGTGTATATATATCCAAATTACTTTGCAAAGGAATCTTAATACTTTTCTATCTTGAAGTGAATTTAAAGTATTACAAAATATGAGGAAATTGGAATTAAGAAGTCTTTGGACAAAGTTTACCTTAAGTTCATGACAAAACAAGTTTAAAATCTCATGAAAAACACTGCAAATAAATATTGAAATAAAAAACATTTTATAGCAAAATAATTATGTTCAGTTCAGGACATTTTCTTATTCATTTTTAAGTTTGTAGAGTTTCAACGAGTTTCAGTTTCAACTTTATTGCCCTGTCGTGCAATTGACCCAAAAAAATTTACTTTGTATTCACTTGTACCTCTCATGGCTAACCAGATGCTAGTTAATTCTTGATTGTATACCAATTTGTTAAACTAAACTCACTAAACTTGGCAACGGCAATTGTCCCAGATTAGAAAAAAGAGATAGAGAGAGAGAGAGAGAGAGAGAGTGAGAGCAGCAGCAAAAATGGGAAGAAAGTCAAACCCCAGGAAAACCAAAACTAAATAGCTCAACATTTATACAAGCAATCTAACCATCTAAACCATTCATTCATTCATTTAGTCATTTATTCATTCTTTCGGTCAATCGTTCGTCTGTTCGCTCATCCATCGCAGAGAATCGCGACCCGCATTGCTGAGGTCATCTATCTATCTATCAGAATGTGCCCAAAAGGCAGCTATACATTTGGCTCTATGTCCTGATTTATAAGCTGCATGGACACTGACCACTTGATTGTTCTAGTTGTAGTTGTACGAAACATGTCTCTGTGTTTGTGTGTGTGTGTGTAAGCTAGTATCTTTGTTGCTGTGTAGGTAATTTATATACGTTAACGCGCGCCTAAAAGTATGCTACACAAACACATACACTTAACCAGTTTAAATGGCATAGAAAATTGCAAATTGCATCCCACAGATGCCACGCCTACTTTTACCCACACTTGAGTCATTTGTGTAAACAATTCGTAAAATTCCAAAAAACCAAAAGTCCGCAGACTGATTACCATGAAATTACATTGTTTTCCACTTAAACATGTTGTCCAGTGTAATTGCTAACTCACACACACTCTTTTTTTATTTCTTTTTATTTCCTCCCCCTCCCTCAACTCATTTTGTTTTTTTGGGCAACTTAATTAAGCGGCCAGAATTTTAGTTAGTAAAAATGTGTTCTCTCTCTCTTCACATTTGCAATTAAATGCTTGCATTTATTGTTAATTGATTTTATTTTTAACAATTTTAGCATTCCAAATGAAATTCAATATTACACCCCTTCCCAGACTCCCACCACCCTCCTTCTTCTCTATAGAAATATTTTGGACAGGTGCTTGCAGCTTTATTCTAGCATATTTTAATTTGTTTGGCATTTTACCTAGATTCAATGAAAATTGATTTTCCAAATTTAATTGAATTTCTCTCGTTATTTTTTTGAACAAAAGAAGAATTCGTAAAGAGAATTAAGCGTAAAATTCACATGATTAGCCCAATGGGCATTATTCAATCAAAGAATGAAGTTATATTATATATAATATATAAAAACAAAAAAACATTACATACATATGCAGTAAAATGTTAAAATGAATCGTAAAATTTAACATTCTATTGGTAACAACAAAATTCCATTGCCAAAAGCATAAAAAGAAATCATAACAAATACATAACATTGAAAATTAATTCAATTATTGATGATTGCAAAATTCTGAGAAATACGTATTTTGTTGTTGTTTCTGTTTGGTTATAATATAAAAAAATTGGTTAATAAATATAATATCAAATTGTAGGAAGAAATTATAAACTATCTTTATTGAATTTTCGTTTTTCATTTAGTTTTATTAGTTTATAAATTATCTCAAAAAGTTGTTAGTTGCAAATGTCTGTCTTCTAAGGCCTTCCTATTACATCGTTTTCTAGGCAGAATTTTTTCGATTTTGAGCTTGATTTTCAATCAAGTTGTTAGTTCCAGTTTTGATTTTTAGTTTTAAGTTCTTCAAGATCAAAGAAAAGTAACAGTCTGGCATCTTTGTTCTAATCCGCCCTGTTTTGCAACACTGTAATCTTAGTTGGTTAATCGAAAAAGACAACTAGTTTTAAGGGTTCTTAAAAAGGATTTTTAAACCAAAAGCTTTTATTTACTAGACACATATACTCTTCTGTTTTTTCTTTTGTTTTACGAGAATGTCGAACTTACTTAGCTTCAATATTTCTTCTCAAATTTATCTCATCATTTTTGTTTATCGATGCTGATAAAATTAGGTGTCTAAGCTATATGTATGATTATTTTTATCTCACTAAAATTTGTTACTTCAATCTTAGTTTCTTCAATTTCTTGGCCATATAATCAATTTTCGTTTTACTGTTCCCTAAAGTAAACATCTTGACATCTATCTACATACACACATATATAAACATATATATACACACACACAGACACACATGTGTGTGTATATATAGATAGAAAGCAAGCAATAAGGAAAATCCAAGATCTATTCATATGCACATATAAACGCACATACAAGCTACCTTACTAGTAGTCTTAGTCTCAGTAAACCACAAGCACTTCACAGGTAACGCTTGCCTTACACATAAGTTCTGTTGCTCAAATATGGTAGCTCCTGCTCAATGACGGTTGCCTTCTTTGCCTGCACTTCGAATCCAGCTAGGAAGTTAGAGTACAGACAGACAGTGCACATATTTAAAGAGCAAACGTTTATCTAAGTTGTACCGTTGCGGTTTCCGTTGACATTCAAATGCGGAAGCACATGCCGCCCATGTTGTCAACCCCGCTCCCTCTCCACCAGCATCAAGAGACCATGGGTAGACAACCAATGAGTATGACAGGCAGTCAGGCAAAGGCAAAGCGAATAGGGGAATGAGGTTAGACTGGATACAAGACAGGCAGCTACTTCCGATTTCACACGCCTAGGCACAAGAGGCAAGAGATACTTTACGTAGGTGTAATGATATGAGCGAGAGTTGTTGAGAAAGTTTTTAAAGAAGACTGCAGAATATTCTCCAATTTGAAATATTATTTCTTTCAAAAACTTTATTGTTAACCCTCGCTATTTGAGTTTGATTCTTTGGGTGCGTACGATTTGTCTTGGCATCCATTTGCCGGATACATACATCGCCAGGCATACATACACACGAGACGAGTACACGGAGTTCCTTCGGACCTATCAACACACACCTGACAAGTAACTTCATGCAGGGTCTTTATTCCATGCCAACCCCAGGCATCCTTTCTCCGTTTCTATCTCTGCCTCCCTCTTGCCATTTCAAGGACTTTTGCCACTTTGTTGTAGTTACTTTTGAATTTTCAAGTATCTGGTGCGTTGCGTCGTCAACTTTAAATGGTTTCGCTTACACCCGTAGAGCATGCCATTGAACAAATTAATTACTTGACAACTTTACTACCCAGCCACACTCTTAACCCTTTCTACTTTTTCTCCTTCTTCTTTCTCTGTCCTTTTTGTCCTTCTTACCAAACGCGGTTTTCTTGTGCTAAAGCAGTTGCTCATTAGATTGCCGCATATTGTGTTTTTACAACGTCATCATCATGAGTATCATCATGACCAACATTCACATCCACATCCTGGCCAGAAAAAGAGCCCACAGCAAAGCGCAGCCCACACACACACACACACGTACACACTTAACCATTGCATTTCGATTCCTGAGCGCATTATTAATGCGCTTCTGATGCGATTTTGTCTCTATACATGTATGTATGTATGTACTTGTGTATGGTGAGTTATGCTCCTCTACTTTGGTCAGACTTTTGGCATGAACATGAAGCTAAATGGCTGAACATATGTACGCTTCTCTTACTAGAGAGGATAAAAGTATTGTAGAAATGCCATTGAAACTAATGTTTATAACAGTTCGGTTCTTTAATGTAAGTTTTAGGGTTAATAACTCAAGGATTGCGCATTTAGTTAAATTTCTTAGCATACTTTAGGGGGCTATAAATTAAGATTAACAGGAAAATAACAAAGTATTGCTCTATATTGGAAGTTTTTGATTCACCTTTGTTATGCAGAACTAAAACCGTTAACATTTCGGTTCTACCATATACGGTATTATGTAAAAGTTACTTTTCAATGATTTCTTTGTAGATACTTTAAATAAATACTTATTAGATATACAATTTGGTTTCCTTGGTTTCGCTTATTTTGTGACGCTTTTTTGACTGTTTATTCATTGTTTGCTTTTAGAGGTTTATCTTAAGCTGATTCATCGGCTTTGGCCTCATCCCTAGCATGAATATAGTAAATACAATGGATTCCACACAAAAATGGGCATTCGTTTCTGTTAGCTGGAGTTTTGCTCTACTGTTTCTTGGCCAATGCCTCTTTGCCTCTTGGTTGTTGCTGTTGGGCCAGTACTCTGGACTGGGCTCATTGCCGGAAATTGGAAAAGCGTTGGTTTATGCCCGCCTGCGGTGTGCTGGGCGTGGTTTTAAAACCGTAGGGGACTTGGTGGCTTAGGGGCCTGGGCTCTTTATGCATTCACTTCGCCACTCATAAACTGCGCTCAAAATACCAACAACAACAAACAAAAAAAAAATGAAAACTTGCCATTGTTGGACTTTTGGACACTACCGATTTTCAGTTATAGCTGTCGTTGTTGTTGTTGTTGTAAGGCGCATATCTCCCTGTCTCTTTATCCCACTTTTTGGCCATCCACGCTCCACTTCAATTCTTGTACATTGTTCCCCTTGGCAAGCTGCTAATGGTGGCTGTTAAGCATGAATTGAACAAGTACAAAGTAGATGACCATGTCGATGCCAATGCAAATGTAGAAACGGATGTATTGTCTATGATCTGTGTGTGTGTGCAAGTTTGGAAGATGGTTAATACCAGTAGTTAACTCTTGACTGGCTAAAATGTAGATTCATTTCATCCACTTTGAATTTTATGCACTTTTCTGTAAACCAAATGAATTGGCTTTTGGTTTTATTTGATCTTCATTTTGCTGCTTTAGTTTTTTCCTTTAAACCTTCCTTCCTTTTTGCATATACAAACACTTTATACAATTTTCATTCAGTAAACGATTTTTATATTTTTTTTGTCTGTTCTGTTCATTAAATGTTGTGCAAATTGACGCTTATTTGCCTAAATTATCATATCAAAAAACCTCTCAAACAGAAAATTCAGTAAATGAATTTTATCAATGCCAGCCAAAAAGTAGGCAATGAAAACAGCACACAACACACACACAATATATATATATATATATATACATACATTCATTTTATGTTTTGTTAGGCTTCGGTTTTTATATCAATTTGGATTGCTGTTTGTGTGTGTGTGATTGTGTGGGTTATTTTTATGTACAATACAAAACTAAATCAGTCAAATTTATATATCCTGTGGTTGTTAACACACACACAGACTCACTCAAACCCATACACAGATAGAATTATATGCATTTATTTGACTGATTTTGACTCTTCATTTGGTTATTTTACAAATACGTAATTTTGTTTAGCGTAATTGCGGCTGCAATTGAAACCGCCACTTGATTGGGAAAGCACAATGCAATCATACACATACATACAAATATACACACACACACACACAAATGTTGCAAATTTGATATTTACGTTTTAATGAAGGCTTTTTGTTTGCCCATCGTGTTGATAAGCTGGTCTACATCTTCATGTAAAATCGTATATATCGCTCGATTGCATACAAAATGAGATTTTTGGTTTTCAATTGTATACATCTACAGACACACACACACACACACACATACACAATATATATGCATGCAGCAAACACATCAACAAGAACCGAGCCAAGTTTAATGAGCAACAACTGCATCAACTACAGCTATAGGCATCCCCTACGCCCCATCCTGAGGCTGTAATAAAAAGCCTCTCGGCATTTTTTGCAATAAAAGCGGCAAAGCAAACAAAGGCCAAGTTAATAAAAGTTCGCGACATGATGAAATGGACCTTAAAACTGACTTTCAGTCTGGAAAAATCAACAGAATGTGTGCCTGTGTCTGTGTTTGTGTGTGTAAGAGAGTTGAAAGAAAATGGGTTGGCTGGCGTTTGAGCGAAAGTAAAAGATATATGGACATACATTACCCATGCGTCGGAGAAAATTTTTCAATAATATTAAGAACACAGACCCAGCATCCACAGTAACTTAATTGCCTGCCATTCGATTAATTTTAAGCCTTTATCACAAATTGTCACGGGCCCAACAACAAAAATAATTACAACAATAGAAGAATATTCTCAGAAAATGCTTTACATTGACCTTTTGTCATGGGCGTAGCCGGGAAGTTTATTGAAAAATGTGGCTGGATGGTTAAGTATAGAAACATTTGTGTATGAGGAACATTTAATTACCTAGATCCTTGGGCTGTATATAACCAGACATTGGTTTTGAAACAAAAAGAAGTCCTTGAAATTTCCATTGGGAATCTGATTCTAAGAAGATAGATAACTTATCAAAATAACAAAAGGAACTCTCGGAAAACTTTTAAACACACCTTTATCTATTTCATAAAATACTAGGAACCAGCTAGATAAATTTGTATAATTTTGCAAATATTCAAAATTAAGTTGTTTTGACCTTGAAAAGTTCATCTTAAATGGTTTCCCTTTAGCCATGTCAATGACCATGTCTATGTCCATTTTCTATTTATTTTTTGATGGGGTTTCGTTAAGCCGATTTACCTGGCCAAAATGAATTAATTAAAATTTATATAGATTTTTGTTTCCACCCACATCAAATATGAACGAAAATGTCAAAAACCTAATTTGTGGTAGCAAAGCAGAAGACAACACAAGACCAACCAAAAAAATGCAAAAAATCCGTCCACTCAACTTACTGATGAGCTTCACGTAATCAATCAACTTTGATTATAGCCAAACAGGACCTAGGACCCTTTTTTCCCTTTTCTTTTTTTTTGTTTCTGTTGCTTGGTTGTTGGAAATGAGCCAGATTATAGTCTTGCTGGCGATTTTTCTTTTTTTGCTGACCAAAAGACAAGAAAAATCAATATGTCTTGATGTTTGATAAAAGTGAAATAAATAGTATGGCTCGTAAAGTGAAAGTGTCAAATGACCAGGATATATCCAAGTAGAAGACGAGAATGAAATGTGAAGATATATGATAGGCTAAAAATAGTGATAAATATCTAGGCATTTGCTTGCAAATTCACAAAACGATAGAGGGAGCCAAAAGAGGAGTTCACTTGTTTCCCTTCATTGCCTTTAAGAAGAGTTGCTCTTGTTTTTTTCTTTGCAATTCTTTCTGGGCTTTTTTTTTTTGTCTGTTTGACTTTAATGCCAGGCAATAAATACTTTTAAAAGATAAATAAATCCCTGACACAGGCACCAATCACTGTCAGAGGTGGAGGCTAAACCGCATGATCCTCTGCCCTATTCCCGTCTTCGGCTTGCTTTTCCAAAAGAAGGCTAAGCAGCTTAGCCTCTAACACGCAGTGCCACCTATTTCTTAGGTTTCAACATTGTTTCCTTTAAACCAAAAATGCCACAAAAACCAAAAACAAAAACCAAAAAATAAAAAAAAGGAAATAGCGACAACAAAATAAGGAATTGAGAGGAAAAAAATTCATCGTGGCATCAACAGGAGCCAAGACAAAGGCATTTTTATCACACGTTGGCCATGTGTAGAAGAAAATTACCAATGAAAATGGCAGCAAGAAGGAGACTCTGGAAAAGTTGCCGCTCCATATATCTCACTCTCTCTCTCTCTCTGTATCTATTTCAATGTATGTATGTGAAAAGCCTCAAAAGTTAAAAGTTACCAAAAGGCAATAGCAAATAGCAAGTAAAATGGCCAACAATGTCCAAAAAAGGTGTGCCATGGAATTTAATTAAGTTAGCTGTCAAATGACTGACCAATAAATGGATGGCCCTGGTGTTGGCCAACATCTGCGGAGTGAACCTAAAAAATGTTGCCCAACCAATTTTGTTCAGAGACAAAATCAAATTAAATTAGTTTTAGTTGATTAAAAAATAAAAAAAAGGAAATGTAAACACGGTCATTGAAATATATAAGAATTTCAAATATATCATAAAAAATTTAAAGGAAATTTTTTAGCACTGGTTATTTACTTACTAATATGAGAAAGTTTATCCACTTCTGTTCAGGATTTATTTCCTGTAGTTACTATTTATAATACTTATTTACTTCTTATTATTTATAAGTTATCCAACACTACTAACACGAACTGAAATAAAATTAAAATGCCTTTTCCAACACTAAGAAAGTAAGTATATCAAAGTTTATCTTTTATTTATAAATAAAAATTAATTAAAATTACTTTTTCATATTAGTTCCTTTAAACTAATTAAGCTTAATTAAAAATTATCCATTGATCGCTACTTTTATTGCCTTTTCTACTTAATTTTGCTTGTTTACCAACACTGAAATGCTTACTATTGTACTTTGCAACACTTCTTTGTCTAAAATTGGCTTCTAGAAAACTTTTTTTTGCTTACTCTCTAATAGAATTTATTTAGGTCCTTGTGCTAGCTCACATGATAGTTAAATAAAATTACTTCCAAATAACAATAAATCATCTCTCACATATCGTAAAATGTTCTTACATCCTTTTAAACCAAATTGCTGCTGTCTAGCAAATCAATTTACATGCAAATCTCATGCGGAAAACTCATGCCGAGTTTCAAACTCGAAAGTAAATCAAACTAAGTGAATCATTTTTGAAGTGCAATGTCGAAACAATAAAAACCACATTAAAATGAAATTCAATAAAACAACAGCATGAAGTAGGCGGAGTAATAGGAAGTCGGAGTAGGCAATCGCACTTGACCTGAAAAGCTTGTTTGGCATGTGAATGGGGGTGGGGGGGAGCAATCAAAACAGGAAGCCAGTCTGGCTGTTGCTTTTGTTGCTGCTATAGTGATGAAGATGTTTCAACTCCCGCCCAACTCCATGGCCGTCAACTCTCTCTCTCGTGCAGTTCAAGCAGCTCCATCAGTTCCAACTTTGGGGATGTGGGTGGCAAACTAATTTCATTACGAGCAGCTGGCGTCCAGCATCTACTCCATCTCACCATGTTGCCATCTGAAAATCCGGTCATAATGCTTGTAATAATAATCAACAGCCACCACCACCACCGCCACCGCCGTAGTCATCACAAAAACCTTTCTATAACCCAAGCGAGGAGCACCATCAGTTGGACCCGAGTCCGATTCTCTGGGCATCCAGAAGATGATAAGTAGACATGGACACATGCAGCGCTGGTTCGTTGAGAAGCAATTGCCATGGCAAAAATAGAACAATTACACTAAAAATAAAAACAAAAGCCAGATAAGTGGGACACAGGGGCGTAACCGGCTGGACGACTGGCAATGAACCAGGGAGGTGGGAGAGGGGGTCACTAGGGGCGTGGCAACTTGTGTGTAATATGTGCACAAATTGAAAATAAAGTTTTGTAACAAAATGTCGCACCGGAAATGAAACTCACAGCATGTAGTCAGTCCCTTATCCCCACTTTCTCTCTCTCCCAGCCGCAGTCTCTTTCTCTGGCTCCTTTTGTATAGAAAAGAGGAGGTGCAGAGTGAAGAAAGCTTGGTGTAGCCAAGCGTATAAACTGGGGTATAAAAAGGGGCTAGGCAAGGCGTGGCAAAAGCATTGTTTGCCACTATGCCTTCCTGCCTCAAAAGTCTAGTCAGCCAACCAGCCAGCCAGTTGAGCCTTTGCCATAATAAAAGATGACATTTTATAGCAGCCAACAAGTTTGTGGGCAAAAAGGAGATGAGAAGTAGAGAATAGAGAGTAGGTTTTTGGTGGCTCAGAAACCCAAAGGCAACATCTCAGCGGTTTGGGCCTTTCGTTCTAAAAACAGAAAGACAGAGAAACCGAGACACAGCTGCAAAAGTACATAAACCTAGAAATGTCATGTTTATTTTCATTTCATAAGGAAATTGTCTGTCTATAGTTTTGGCTCTCTAACAGAAGAAGCAAGAGGAAAGTATATACGATTCACAGTCTCAGCTCAGGTTCAAGGCGCCATCAGAAACTTTGCTAATAAGGCGCCGCATGAAGTCATGTACCTTTTGGTCCCTGTCATGGCACGTGGTGGAACTGTGTATATTTTTGTTTTTATAGTCCCTTGGAATGTGTAATGTGGAAGCAAAGTTAAATGATTTATTGTTTTATATCTGAAATTTATGGCTCATAATTAGACATATGAAATGTTTCTAGTGCAATTTACTATGATTAGCCAAAAGAATGGTAGGTGAAAATGAAGATTTAAAACAATTTGCAATGAATAAAAGTTGAAATTAAACTTTAGAAGATGTAAAATTAGCCTTAAGATTGTCATGTGATTACTTACTTAGTTTAAGGTATTAAACTTTTATTATTAAACAATAATTTTTATTTCAGACTTTATAAAATGCCAGCTTAGATCAAACACCAACAAACTGTCTTAAATCTGGTAAGTTATATAATTTCAATATTCCTTTAAAAATATAACCAAAATGTGCTAATCATGTCCTTAAGGACTTGCATCTAAATATAAATGAAGCCCTACAAAATTTATGAATAGAATATTTCGAG
Source organism: Drosophila neocordata (assembly GCA_018903615.1). NCBI lineage: Eukaryota > Metazoa > Arthropoda > Insecta > Diptera > Drosophilidae > Drosophila > Drosophila neocordata. Next base: position 10,597,419 of record JAEIGI010000004.1, on the reverse strand, counting down.
TAGCCCTTTCTTTTTCATTAGGCACTTGACACACAAAAAAAAAAAAAAAAAAATTAAATAGAAATATGTTCAATGTGCTACTTAGTAGCTTTTAGACAGCTATCTACCCTAACCTATTTGCCAAACTCTTCTGTATGCCACATTTAGCCAGAGTTTTGACAGCTTTTTCTGGCTACCAACAAATAACCACTCATCTAATCACATCATCATCATTATCAACATTAACAATTTTGCACTGTCATTCAACGGAAGGCCAAAACGTTGAACGACGGATGGCAAACGGCAGACAATGGCGTCGCCAAACCTGGTGATGGCTTTCATAGAAGAGTTGATGGGGTTTTTAGGATAGCCATAGTCCCGGTCTGAGTCTCGGTCCTTGTCGTTCTAGCCGTTTAATCATTTTGTCACGCGTTTGGGGTCGCGCTTCATATGAATTCACTTGTTCCCTTTTTTTTTTTTTTTTTGTTCCAAGCCGGATCCGGTTTGGTTTGGCCTGGCCTGGCGGTATTAAATTTTAGCATATGTCATAAAGGCTTAGCCATGATTTATAAATATGTGCAGACAGGCAGACTTTTCGGTAATAAAAAGGAATTAGGTAAAGTGAAACAAAAAAGAACCAAAATGAATACAAAAGAAAACGTGAAAAGCGAACAAAATAACAAATGAGAAACTAAACGATTTACGTAGCCAGAGACATGCGAGACATGACCATTATTTCTTAACAAAGATTCTTTCCGTCACATATATCTTCATTTTAAGTTTGTCAATGTCGCCGACTACACCGAGAATAATTCAAGGTTAATACGTGTTAATATTGGCATTTATTTTGGTGGTTTAGATAAACTAACTTTTGGGTTAATAATTGGTATATCAAATAGTTAAATCTTTTGAGGTGTAGACACTTTTTAAATGGACTGTTTCTGTAAACGATTTTGGAGAAATTTGTTAGAAAAAATATGAAATTGAGTTAAGTTTGTGAGGTTTTCGCATAAATTTAATAAAGGATATTCTATGGAAGCTTTAAACTCTTTCATTTTCCACAAGCTATGAAATCTTAAATACAAGAAATAAAATTTCTAACTTTCTTACCTTTCGGGCCTTCGCTTCAATCCTTGCTAAACTTTTTGCAGTGTTGTTGAGTGCAAATGATTTTTAATTTTTTTCCTATATTATTCTTACAGTGTAATTTCAAAACGAAAACGGCAGCTTTCAGCTGTGCACCAAAATTTACTTGTATATAAATATTTATATATTGAAATGCAATGTGAATCGATGAGCAGTTTCCCTCAGATCTCTATCTTCACTTGCAAGCCAATGTGCCGCAATGCAATCGAGCTAGACAAAATTGAATTTGTTGCAAGTTGCCCAGGATTTTTCAATACCCATCCCCTATATACCACTCTCTGTTACTATTTCCTGCCCCTCTGTATTCTTGTCATTGGGTATACTCCTCATCTTATGTTGCTGCTCTTGGTGCTGCTGCTGTTTGTCGAATTGCAACATGCGAAAATGCGATTTGAGCTTGCTTCTCTACTGAAAAGTTCTTCTCTGTCGTTTTGTTGTCTCGTCTAGCAGGTTGTTTTTTTTTTCTCTTTTTTTTTGTTTTGAATCGGGCTGATGGAGGAGGAGACTTAGTGCGGGGAATTGGTGTTGCAAGGCTTTAGCTGTGACAAATCTTTATGCAATGTTGCATGTCGTCTGATTTTGCCATGATGACATGCTGATGGCATAAGCAGAGACGGCAAACGGAACTTCGACTCCAATTCCTACCGATTCTCTCTGCTTCATCTTCATCTCTTCACTGTCTCACTGTCTCTCTCCATCTCTCTCTCTGTCTATCTTTTTATATGTCTCTGTATCTCAGTGATTTGTTCACTGAAGCGTTAAGCACAAAAATTGGTAATGGCAGTGGCTGGGCAATAGTTTTTCTCTTTTTTTTTGATACCCATTTTAAGGAAAGGAGTAATGGCTTTTAGGTAGTCACATATGTGACATATGTATAAACAGAATACAAATCGGAGATTTATATTAATTTACAAGATTAGTTGAAAGCTGCTCCCAAATGTATATAGCTTCTTACATTAAGTTATTGACAAATTCAAAAGATGCAGCTTCAGAATTTCTTTATTAATCAATGTTATAAGCACTATCGACTTGGGATTACTTGAAATTAGTGAATGCTGATTGTTAAGCCGTCACCACATAGATAGCTTAATGAAAACGATACCATTTAGTCCTTGAAAATTAAGCAATCCTAATATAATCTATCTATAATCCATAGCTCTGTCCTTAGTCATTTAACAATTTTATCTTAATCCATCCAAAATCAATAAGGGTTACTCAATTAGTAAGCTACCAATATATTTATTGAATACAAAAGTTCAATATATCGAAAATATATATATTTAATCTATAAATTTTACTCAATTTAGCTAAAAATCTTATTTTCATATATTTAATCAGACAGTTTTCCACAATTTTGTTTAAGAATCTTTAGTACAATTTCTTCCAATATGTAACATTCATTTTCTAATTTTTTAAGTGAAAGATCAAAGATGGTTATAGAAAGCAGTTATGTTTAGTTAGAATTTTAGAAATATACTTAGAGAGTTCTTTAAGGTAATTGGCAATCGATCTTATCTTCACGATTATACACAGCAACCTAACATACTATTAAGACAGTGTTGCAAAATAAGGCAGTTCAAAACAAGGATGCCAGATAGTTATTTTGTTCTAACAGAAATTTCAAACAGTTATACTTCAAACAGTTATACTTATAAAACTTGAAATACTTTCTTTTCAAATGCAAAAATTTTTCAAAATACTTGAAGGATTTTTAAGAAGTTTTATATTTTTAATATTTAAAGTATAACTTAATAGCTTAACTATAAGTAAATCCGGAAAAATGTTTAATGACATTAGAATATATATATTATATATTCTCTAGTACTCATTATAAACTTGTTAATGGAAATTTTCCTATTAAAATAAAGGCTTTTCTTTAATTTATTTTCGCTTTGTTTATTTTCAAACAATATTTAACCATCCTTAAAAAAGGATGTCAAAAAACTTTTGCATCAAAAATTAGTTTTAGTTTCTCTTTCTCTAGGGTATTTCCAAGTCGATTTCATTATATTTGTGAATTTTTATTTTTTGGCAATCATTGTGCAGGTTTTTCAAAAGTTTTTCTTGTATATTTTTTTTATTTCGTTTGCCAGAAAAATGGCAAAGACAAATGCAATGTCATGTAGTTAGTTGAAATGGATTCCCCATACCATAGAATTGTGGTAGTTATACATATATACGATACATACGTACGTACATATATATGGATATATACCAATGCATTTTTATATGTATATATCTAGTTCATCTCAGCACTCAGTCATTCATTTAGTTATTTGGTTAACTTGAGTCTACCAATTGAAATTGGTTCTATGAAAATTATTTCATTAAATTTATTTTATGGTTTGTTTGTGGCACATTTGGCCATTACAAATTTGGCCAAAGGCGGTCGGGAAAATGAACATCAAAAGACCATGGAAATTAATCAGACAGAATTCAAAACTCCGTAACTCATTTTAGACCTTACCTCACTCACACATATACACACACACACACTCACATAATATAATTGCATTAATTTATGCGTAAAAGCCATAGAAATTGCAAATAAATACAAATAATTATAATCGGGGAATTATCAAAAATCTACCATTACCACGTTTCCCCCCCGTTCCACCTTTCCCGCTCTACCGCAGAACAACAAAAAAGAGAAACAACTTTTGCGCCTGAAAGTATAATATAAATTTTGGGCGTCAGCTGCTGCTGTCAACACACAGAATGACCCCCTGGGGGTGGTAAACAAGAGCAAGAGAGAAAGAGAGAGAGAGAGGAAGAGTGTAGAGTTAGGTGTGGGGTTTCTGTAAAAGTAGGCGTGTCATTCGGCAGGCAGTTGAAAGGCTAATTTTCACATTTTGAATTTGAATTTGAATTTCGAAAAACTCATCCTTGCTTTTTGTGGGTTATCATTTAGTTGCTGTCTGCCATAGAAGGCGTAGATCTGTAGGCGGGGCTTGGGGGCAGCCAATTTCATGGTTAAATGATTCAGAAAGAGAATTACAAAATTAGGCCTGGCCTGGCTTGCCCCCACCCACCCCTCAGTTAACACAATGTAATTAACTTTTGCGCGACTGCCTTTTGGTCTCATTCTTACTCATTCCCCTCTCTCTTTCTCTCGTTTCTGTTCTTCTCTCAATATATTTGATATTTATTTGCCCCTCTGGGGGGCACTTTATCCTAACCGAGAGATGGTTGAGGGAGGAAGTCAGGGTGTTTGGTTAACCCGCTGACAACTTTCAAACTATATAGAAAGATAGAGAAAGGGAGGAGTTGCTCTTCTTCTCTCGCTTCACTTTTGAAAAGCAATTTGAAACAAATTTTATTGCCAAAGTTTTTTGAAGCACATGGAAAATTGTTCAAGTGCCACAAAAAGTAAAAGGCAAAAAAAAAAAAAAAAAAAAAAAAGAATCAAATAAAAGCAACTTCTTTTCTCTGAAAAATAGTCCATGCTTTTGGGTCTGCAATTAGCCTTGGCCAAGACTTGATAAATTATACATAATAAAATGTTGTAAAACAAAATGTGACAAATTTTACACAAGAGATTTAAATCAATATTAGAAAAAATATTGTAAAAAGATTAATAAAGGTATTTAGAAAGAGAAAGGAGCAATCCTTATGCTAAGGTGAAAGGAGTTTGTTAATTGGAATGTTGGCTTTTAATTCGAACTAATAGAAAGTGAAAAGCTCTTTATATTAGCTTGGCTTCAGATAATAAAGGCTATGATCAAAGGGGGCTTTCAACATTAAGGACACATATAGATGTATTTCCTTAAATAATCAAAACTGGCTGAACTTTTAGGCTATGTTTTGTTTAATATGTTTGGTGAAGAGTTCATTTCCTTTCCAAAGCTTATCAAAATCAATCTGAAAGCCTTAATAACAGACAAAGATTGTAGGACTCTGAGTTTGTAATATATAAAAGAATTCCAACATTCTTGGCTTATACAAGCTTTAATGCTATTTCTCTTATTAGTTTTACTTTCTCAAATTTAAGCAAACAAGGGAAAATTTCATTATTTAAACTATTTTTTTTATTTTCAATCTGTTGCATCAATGTTTATCATCAGATTTACAGATGCGTATATAAGTTTTTATTTTATTTTTTTTTTGCTTTTTGTAATTATCTTCTGTGGCTTTAAAAACTGTTTACAGCTGCTGCAATCCATGTTCAACTTCAGGCCATGGCACACAGTGCGTATGCGTAATAAACAAAACAACTGCAGCAACAATACAATCGCTCTCTTGTATCTGTGCTTCTGTATGTATTAGTGTGTGTGTGTGTGTTTGTGTGTCTGTTGGCTTTATTTAAATTTACAACCAAGCAGGAGGCAGGCAGTCACTGTTGAGCTTTGTTACGCACACTGGTCATGCCTGGTGCCACTCCTCCTTCATCCGTATGGCAATACTCCTTTTTTGTTTGCCGCCCACTCCCAGGACACACATTGTGCACACAGTGTTTGGCGTTTGCCTCTGTTGAATAATAAATTGTATTTTGCGGCATTTAAAAGCAATTTTTTAACATTTTTCAATCTCAATGGCAATGGCTGAAACGCCAAGCACGCACACAATCATAAATACACACAAACACCATACATAAACACATATACACATACACACACACGAACATATACAAATACAAAGAATGAACGAAGGCTCAGCCCAATTTTGCAGTGAATTGTCCTGGGATGCAAGCAGAGTCTCATTCAAGGCTGTCAAATCGGAGCATCATCCTAGTAGTCCTTGCCTTCGTACGCACAAAGAGCAATTTTTGGCTTAGTCTATGTCTCTCTGGTCTGTCTGATGGTTGGCAAGGGGTTGTGGGGGTGTGACAGTGGGGTAAAGAAGAAGAAGAGCATTCTGTGTGCATTTAGTTAAGCTTCAAGTGAAGACAGCAACGATTCGGCAGCAAAACAAATTGCAGCATTTAAGTCCCATGTTCTGGCACTCTCTCTACTTCTCTCTCTCTCTTCCTCACTTTATATCCCTTTCTCTCTGGTTTCTCTCCCTTTTTTGTCTGTCTGTTTTTCCTGTTGGCATAAAATTGCATTGCTTAGCAAAATTTTGGTAAATTTTGTCGGCACATATGAAAATGGACAGAGACAGAGAGTAGGTAGTTGGAGGGGTAAGGGAAAGGCTGGTCAAACAGTTTGCATAAAGTTTGATTAAGTGTGTAAGCCGGTTGGGTTTTTGCCACTTTGCCATCGGGCAATGCCCTGAAATGTGCGTGTTATATACTAAATGTTGGCAATGCTGTTTGCCTAAAACAAATGCTTGGCAATGCTTTTTAATGGACTGTACTTTTTTTTTTTGAAGGAAAAATGAAAAATCATAATCAAAAATTGTTTTAAATGCTCTTTCCCAATAGGCCTAGCATTTGATAGCTCTAAATAATACAAAAGAAGATTTTGAAATACAAAAATTGTATAAAGGAAATTTTATTTACAATGAGTTTTGATATTTTTTATCATAAGATTAATCAACAGATTGCGCGACGCTGCAAAAAGAAATCGTACAGAAGGTAAAATTAAATTAAATATTTCTTACTTCGATTTAACCATTTCCTTTTGTTTAACTAAGTAAATTTAGGGACTGGCTAAAGGCTTCAGAATGGCTACCCAATAAGTGTTTCTTAAAGGACTCAATGTTATTTCTAAAATGCTGCAACAAACCCAATCTGTATGAATTCCTCTGTTCAGCAGTGGGCACTGCAATTGGTTTTCTTATCATGGCGTCTATTACTTTTACAGTAAAGTTAATTCACATACCCATCAATAATTGTATTATGGGTTAGACAGAAATAAACTTTCAAATTCAATTGCCGCTATGCCAGAGAAAAAAGAAAGCGATAAAAGTTTACGTTTTTATTTCTTTCTCTCTATTTTTTTTTTGTCCTTTTCTTGTTTTTTTGGCCATGGGCCAAAGTATACAAAAGCAGCCATAACAAAGCCAAGCTGCTAGTTCCTTGGCTGTTTAGTTGTTTGGTTGGTTGGTTGCTTGACTGGTTGCTAGTTGACCTAACCCTTAGCCCTTTGCGGGGGTGCGGCAGAGGCGGCGGCAAGTGTTGACAAGAATATTTGGCTGTGCACTTTACAGGAAAAACATTTGCCGTTGCCAAACCCACAAAACTGTCGGATGTCTGTGTGAATGCAATCGAATTAAAGAAATATGCACACAAAACTGAACTAGTGCCGGCGGCAATGGCATTGCCAGTTGCATATATGAACATTAATTGTTAAGGTGTTGCTAGGCTTAAACAAAAATAAACACAAGATAATCTTAATTAAATAATATTAACTTAAATGCTATTCAAAATCTTTTAGATTAAAGTATTGTAGCAATGTTAGGAAAGAAATATAAAAACGTTTAGAGAACCGAACTAGAGAGTTCTTTCGGCCTTAATTACATTTATATATAATCTGTTGGAAAGTTGAGATTTAGGGTTAAGATTGAGAGTTAATATAACAAATGTTATAGCATTTATTTGTTTTTAATTTTGATTTGGGAAGAACAAATGAATTTAAACTTAATAGTTAATGACTGAGAGTCTTATGGGACATGTTAGCCAGCCAGGAATCGGTTAATTTCAGTAGCTATAGACTCTGGTTTCAGTATATTTACCATTTATTTTGGCTTTTCTTGCTTTTGCTTATCAATAAAACTTGCATTTGGTTTTGGTCTATCTCCAAACTAGTCAAGTTCGATAAATATATATTGGTATCCTTTGTATATATATCTCAATGCTGCGATAACAAGAAGGGTTTCGGTTACACCCGTAAAAACTGTACAAAAGCTGCTCAAATATAAAGAGTTTGCATTGAGAATCAAGAAATTAGGTTAAAATTTTAACAAAGGACCAAACAAAATCTTTTTTGATATTTTAAAAATGATACTTTTTATTTAAAAATTCAAATACTCTTTTCAAAAGGGTATGAAAATTGAAACCGTTACGTTTACACAGCCATAAAAACACCCATAAAGTCAGCTTTAGATTTCATTTAAAATATTTTACTTTAAAAAATAAGTAATCAATTGAAGGAATTGATTTCAATTTTTTTATTGAAAATTGTTTTTCTCACATTTTTCCAATTTATTCTGCAGTGTTGGTTGAAGGTAAAGTTTTTATTTTCACTAAATTAGTTAGCTTTGTCTGCGTGGCTTATCTGCAGCGAGTCGGGTCCTTGATGTATTCGCATCCATATCCTTTTCAGACATATGCATTGCGTATTGTCGCATGTGTCTCCATTTGGCTGCTGTTATGGTTTATTGATGAGTCTCTCAAACCAAAATTGATGATGCCATGTCCTTGTGTCCTGATATTCTCGCATCCTGGCATCTTATAGCTAAAGTGTTGCTGTAACATAACAACAACAGCAACAACAACAGATAAAGCAAATGGTGCAAATTTATTCAAAACTTTGAACAAATGTGCAACAACGATTTAAGAAGAAGCAACAGGCAAACGGATGGAAAAACTAAATGTTAAAGGCAAAACTTCTTTGGCACCTGAGACAAACAGGATAAACAGACAAACAGACCAACCAACCGACCGTCCAACCGTATGTTGTCCAGCCACTTGCGAGGCTATAAAGTTATTTAGGCAAGGCAAAAGCAAACGTGTCACTGCTCCAGGGTAAAAGAACCAGACAAAGGCAGACAGAATGGCAGTAAAATGGAGTCCAAGAGAGTAAAAGGAATGTTGAAAACCAAGTTAATGCAGTCAAAGGAATAGCTAAGAGACAAGTGGAGTAAAAACTAGAAACTTCCACTCTTACACATGCAGAAGCAGCAATTTACTTACTTCACAGTTTCAAGAGTTTCTCAAGCTCAACGAGAAGTGTCCAAAAAACAAAAAAAAAAAGGAATGAAAATGGGCAAAAATAAAGGGCAAGAGAATACAATTGAAATTTTGCAATTCTAAAGTTTGTTGAATGCCCAAAAAATAGCCTAAATTGAATAGTATCAAATGTTGAATTTCAAACATTAATGTTTAAGTGAAGTCGACTGGATATACTCTGTAAATGAGGTTAGGGATAGAGTTTTATATGAAAAAAAAGTGTTTAAAGAGTAAAGTTGAAAATGGATTTATTGGAAGTAAGTAAATTTATGAAAAGAGTTTAAAAAGAATATCTAAAAGGATTTTTCTTGAAAGAAGTGTGTTTTGTAGATATTATGAGTGGTATTTATTTATTAAGTTTTAAGATGCATGTCATAATGTTTTGATATGGTCACGAACTAGCTAAGAGAGTTTTGAACTTGTTTTAAAAATATGAAGAAATTTTTATGATGTTTAGTTTCCCTTCTAATACTTTTAGTAATTTTTAAACATAGAGATCAGAAAATTGATATTTATAATATTTTTAAGAAGGTTTTTATATTATTATGTTAGCATTATATCAATAGCAAGAAAGGAAGGAAGAAACGAAGTTTCTATCATGTAATTTTGTTGAAGAAACGCTTGACGGTTAGAAGTTTGAAAGAAAGGAAATTTTTGTCATTGTAATCCAAAGAAAAAAAAAAATGTTATAAAAAAGTATGTTGATTGAAAACAAAAGTAATATTTCTAATTTGGAAAATTAATCGAAGAGTTTGATGCCCTAAATTCCATCTAGGTCTTAGAGCCGTCGTAAGACTACAATTTGGTGAGCTTAAATTAGAGTGGAAGAAAGTTGCCATGGATGATATATGTATATAGCAGTTTGATACTATATCAATTTTGGTCCCCAAAGACAATTGGAAGAATTTTTCTACTAGCCTTCCTTTCTTAAAAAAGGTCTATTAATTTTATTTCAAAACAGTTGCAGCTAAAAGTTTAGCCACCAAACCGTGGACCAGAAATTCTAGTTCCATACTTTTCACAACATTTAACACATCAAATGTGAATCATTTAATTATTTCTTCGCTCAACAAACAATTTCTTACCTCAACTGTTATAGTATTACCTCAACCTGCCATAGTAACAGATCAGCCTAAAGGGTATACATATTTCTTTGCCTTTACTTTACTTTTCTTCTTCATCGTATTTTTTTTTGTGGATTTTTGGATGCATTTTAATTAAAAGTGAAGTGTGGCCATTAATTTGCAACTACAAATTACTGGCAATAAAACATGACTGGCACCACACACTGATTTTTTGGCACACAGACACAGCTATACACACTCACACATGCACAGGCAACATCTGTATGGTACAGTGGGGGCAATCAATTTGCACTTTGACTACAATTACTGATTTTCGACACTTCAAAGGATTTTATAAATTGCCATTTGCCCAACCCTCCCAAAAATATTCTGCCTTTTACACTTGGCTTTCTACACTGACTTTGGCAATTTGTTTTGGCCTTTTCTCTCCTTTGCCACTTTTCCCACACACTCACACACTGACACAAACTCTTCCGGATCTATGTGGGCTTTGGCTTACACTTTTTTTGTGTGTGTTTGTGTTTTTTTTTCAGTACTATATATTTTTTCAGTTTTTATTTTTTTTTTGTCGTGCCATGTACAACTTTAATTAAGTCAACGTGCGAAGCCTGTGGGTAAAAATGAACATCAAGATTGAAAGTAGTTGCAAAAGAAATTGTATAGAAAAAGAAATAGAGAGAAGGTAAAAGACCAAAAAAAAAAAAGGAGTTAAAGAGATGTGAAAAAATACCAAAAGACGAGAGCAAATGTTAAGTGTTGATGGTCAAATTAGACTATGGCCAGATGAAGGAGTTAATGAGTGAATTGGTTTTTCTTTCAAATGGAAATCTAAGTGAAATTTACATGGTAAAACTTAAAGTGAAACTAAATTCTATATTCGGACTCTCTAGGAATAAAATTGGATTAGAAAATCGAGAGCATTCTCAACTGTTTAGTCTTTATGGGTAAAGAAAACCAATTTAGGTTCCTTTATTAACCTGTTGAGTGGTATCTGTGATATCTTCTACAGCAATCTATCAGTTAATCTTATTTCTTTATTAGTTTTCCTTTAATGCTTAAATAACATCTCAACAGATTTACCTAGGAGACAAAATTTTTGTTAGTGTTTCGGTGCATAAATATTTTTCTATACCAATGTCTTACTACACAGAGGTTGTAAGCAAATGTAAAGACCTTATCCGGGAGACCTTAAAATAAGCTCTTTGCCTATGACGAAATAAACTTAAAAAAGTATTGATTTCGAGTTGAAATCTTTACCATCAAATTAGCTTTTTTGGCTCTCTAAGATGAGAAAAACTATGATCAAAGCAGGGGGCTATGCAAAATAAGTGTAGAGAACATATACATAGCCAAAAGAATTTGAATAAGAATATGGATAGCATGCCTGCTAGTCCAACATTGCGTATACGTAACGGTGTTCATTTTATAGAAGTCGCCTCTAGATTGTCGTAGTTGCTTCAGAGTCATCATCATCACCAGGACTGGGCAAGATTTTGATAAATAATAAAGCAAAGTAAATAAATTAATTTAAAAGGAGGAAGTTTTCAATCAATTAACAAAAAACGAGTAGAAATCGCTTAAAACTGTTCAAAAATTTCAAGATTTTAATCAGATTCAAGTCTTAAGGTGAGTTGATTTGATATTTGAGAGTGCTAGATCAAAGAAGACGTATTTACCATCTTTATTAGACAAGTTTTAAAGTATCTGAGGAAACAATTATGTATTTGTTAAAAGGCCTATGCTTAAACACTCTCGTTATGGGCCTGTTAAGGTATGGATTTGGGGATATTGGGGACAAAATTGTTCAATTCTTTAAACATATACATAAAAGATAAGTATTGAACAGCTGATAGCTTGCATCGTCTTCGATGTTTAATATAATGAAACCAAGGCTAAGGAATATAATTGTCAGAAACAATTAAAAAGCATTTCATTTTGAGCTGCCTAGGTTCTAGGTTTCAAGCCTTAAGGAAATCAGAACTAAAACAGTTTAATTTTATAAAGAGTTTCAAATGTGGTGTAAAAAAAAGAAGAGAATATAAATGGAAAGTGGAAAATAGTCTTGGTATGGTAAGGAGATCCGTTTCATTTTTCTCTTTTTTAACTTACCCTTTCTGTCTGCAGCAATTTCCATGCAAAAGACACTTTCTATTTGTTGTCTTATTTTCCACATCCTGCTCATTTTTTTTTGGTCCTGTAGAAATGTTGAAGAAGATACTCACGCACAAGCATAAAGCGGAAAACATTTTTACACATGTGACTGACGCTGATTGCGTTTGTCACGTCGCCGAAATAAAATTGCGCGTTTGCCGAGACAGAAGGCCACAAAAAAAGAGAGAAAAAAAAGTGTAGAAGATAGACCAAATGGAGTTAAGGGCGTTTTGCGGGCAGATGGGGGCCAGGCTAAGTGAACCAAAAAGGTGGCCAGGCATATAGCCAGAATAAAGCCGCAACAACAGCAACACACAAAAAAAAAAAAAACATATAGAAAAAAACACACACACACAAATAAAAGAAATGAAACCATGACCAGGAACTGAAACCCATGACTTCGTTGGCATTATTTCAGGCATTTCTTTTTTTTGTTTGCTTCGTCGAGTTGAGGATTTTTTTTGCGCCAAAAACTAGGCAACGGAATTGCAGTAAAATCGTCATCGATGAACTCAGCGACCTCTTTACGCACACACGCAAACACACACCGAGAGAGACAAACATAGAACGACTGTAGGGGGAAGAAGGAGAAACCCACTCTCATATGCAGAGGCCTGCCAGTCCAACATTGCGTATACGTAACGTTGTGCATATTGACTCCGTAGAAGTCCCCACCAGATTGTCGCAGTTGCGGCATATTTGCATAATTTAGCGATTGAATTTTATGCTCAAAAGCAAAACAGAGCACCAGACCCAACCGGAGGCAGAGCAGATGCTATGCACCTCATCCTTATACCCGCCTCACTCCTCTTACTCCTCTGCTCATCTCTTTTTCCATCCATACTGTCATGCATATATGTATGTATGCACATATATATGCATACATACATCAAACAGAGGCTTCATTCATTTTGCTTTTCACTTATTAATTAAATAATTTTTGTTGCATTTGCTCTGTGTATGTATATATGTGAGTGTGTGTGTGTGGCCAGAACATCCACATCGTGATGATGATCATCATCATCATCATCATCAACAACATTGCCATCATAGTCCATCGACAATAATTGCATGCAACATAATTAAAGCCATTAAAGCACTTAAGCTGCCGGAAAACCCATGACACGACGGGTTCGGCTTGTCGTTGGGCTAGATATGAAAGTGACGGTGTCAGCGGTCGGGTGAGGTAGATTGATAAGAGGCAAGGGATGGGAATGGTAAGGGGTTCTTTCTCTGGCACATGGTCGAGTCATGTTTGCATATGCATAATTATGATGAAAACACATTTAAATGCATTTAATCGGGCGCACAGCATTCAAAAGGTGGTAAAGGAGGTGGTTTTTTGATGGCATGGGTTTGAGTTTGGGTTGGTTGTGGTGGTCCAAGTCCATGGTGGTCAGCATTGAGGCCGATCCAGGTATGTGTATGTGTGTATGTAGCTTATGGCAAACCATGACCCACTCAAAAGGCTTTTAACGTTTATTGGTTTTTATTAAATATTCGAGCCGTGGCTGGACTGCATACATACATTCATACATACATACATACATACATACTTACATATATACATATATGCACACTTACAAATGTAGATATGTATTTATATATGTACAACATGGCAATATAAATTGGTCCGTTTTTAGATCAAAAGGCATTTTTAAGTTAGATAATGAAGAGAATAATGTTTTAGATTAATAATTTAAATTACTCTGGCTAAATTGTTAAGATGATTTAAAAAATAAGAGTTTAAAGTAATTATATACCCTTGCAAAAGGTTTCCAACCCCCTAAAGTATATATATTATTGATCAGCATCAATGACGGAGTCGATATAGCCATGTCCCATCTGTCCGTCTGTCTGTTTCTTTGCATTAAATAGACCTTAAATTTTGAGCTATAGGGTTAAAACTTGGTAGATGAATTCGTTAATTAATTAGATAAATGAAGTATGAAAATCAGTCGGATCGGACAACTATATCTTAGTAAATTGACTTTCACCCCCAAAAACAATACACTTAGCAATACAATATTATTGCGATTGAATGACATATAAGCGAACTCGCAACGAATTGGTTTAAAGATGTTGTAGATAATGAGAAGTTTTTCTTAGATGAGAAGTTTTTCTTAGATGAGAAGTTTTTCTTAAATAGTTAAAAAGTCTAGAATTGCAAGGGTATTCCAACTTCGGTAAAGCTGAAACCAATCGTTTTGATTCTTTTTAATTTGCAAAATTTCAATTAACTTTGTTTCAAGCAATCTTCTGCTAATATTTATAAGTTAATATATAAATATTTGAACTCTTATAAGCGTCTTTGAATAAGTTTCCAAATAAGCATAATAAATTTCAATAGAAATCAGTTAGATATATTATTAAACTAACAACGGCTCAAGGAAGTTTTCTCTTTAAAAAAGGATCAACCTTATAAAAGACAGTTGAAGAGTTTAACAAAAATAGTTTTTTCCTCTTAAATTTAAAGAACTTAAAAAGAACATTTCTTCAATAATCAACTCCTTTCTAACAACATAAAACGATTAAAGAATAAAACAAACAAAAAAAGTATCCTTAATTCCTAAATCAACTTCTTTTCAATTTTATTTTTATTTTATAAAAATGTTTAATACCTCAAAATCAAGTTTATGCAACAAGATAACAAATAAATAACATTTATTTCCCATAAAATGAAACTTTGCATCAATTGAAAACTTTCAACATTAATTTTTGTGACAAAGTTTTGTTCTTTTTTCTCCCTTTTTTTTTGTATTATTTTTGTTGCTTTTCTGCTGCAATATTTGGCCATATATACATACACAAAATCCGGATTCCTCCTTTCAGGCCAACAAAATGCCAAATATTGAATTATCCAATGTTTTGTGAAATGTTTGCCAATTGCCAGGCAATTCAGTTATAAAAGGGAAAGAGATTGGGAGAGGGGGGAAAAAAGTAAAGTTTTAAAAATGTTTACTAAATTGTCAAATGAAAATTATATATGCAGTTTAAACAAAATAATTTATGTGCGAAGATTTTTCAAATATTTATACTAAATTCAACATATTTGTGGACACATTTTTGAGGATTTTCACACAAAACACACACAGAGAGAGACAGAGATAGAGAGGGAGGATAAGCCACTGAGATAGAGAGATCAAAAAATTTAATTAAATCTATATGAATTTCAATTGCGCTTTACATACAATATTGTGTGACGATTTTTCTCTGGAACTTTTCTTTTTTTATTGTTAGTTTTTCTTGTTGCATGAAGCTTACTTCCCGTTTCCTGAGTTTTCATTTCGCTTTCATGACTGTGTTTGCTCCATCTTGATGAAAAAATAAAAGGCAAAACAAAAAACAAAAAACCCAAAAAAACAAACACAAAGACGAAAAAAAAAAACAAAAGCGGAAGCAAAGATTTTTGGGTGGCTAAACAGGAAGTCGAAACTTTTGAAGTTTTGCCACACAACACGACGGAAACTGACAAGAAAAGAAAAGAAAAAAAAAAAAAAAACCGAAATGAAATGAAATTTTTTACATTGAGCAAATAGCCGACTTTTAGGTACACTAGTAGTATTTAGGTTTTAACAGAAAGAAAGAAGACTTAGTAGAAAGTGTTTCTGTATTACATACATATTATGTTTATCTCAATTTTTCCAACTTTATAAAACTCTCAATTCTTGTAGTTTTTGCTATTCATTTATGATTTGTTGTATATTGTAATGTTACATCATTTACTGTCAAGGATCCTCCATTATTGACTGATGAAAGTACTCCGAAAAATCATAGCCCATATACAGGACCAGACTTCTACTGTCATCTCCAAAGGCGCTTTGAGTAATACAATCCACTTCTTTTATTAACGCTTCTTAATCTACTGCCGCTTAGTAGTTTGGGGCTGTTCATGAGGTGTTGAATTGTCATTGTTGTTACCACTTTATTTGCCTCCTTCATAAGCTCACCTTTTAATGCAGCATTAAAAATTTTTCTTCCCTATCAAAATTCTAACATACCCTTTTTGCTATAAAAGGCTGATCATAATAATTTCTAGAGAAAGAAAAAAAAGTATTATTGGTTTAGTATTTTTGACCTACCGCAAAATTGGCATGCAGAAATAACCTTGTTTTGTTTTTTTTATTGATTTTCTTCTCTTGGGTTGGCGCCCAAAAGTATGTGCTTGTTTTACATTTCGTCCGTTTAACCACCTTACTCCCAGGATATTTGAACGCTCCACAACATTTTGTGACACTTTCAATCATCTGGAAATTATCACAGAATTTAAATATTTACAAAAGTTTATTAATGTGAGTATAAGACAAGACACCTTCAAGGCAGTAAAAACAATTATAATTATTTATTATGCGACAGTTTCTTGTGTGTGTGTGTGTGTGAGTCCTTTGACTTTTTGTTTATCCTTGCCACCCACAATCGTCCCTTTTTTTTGCTCTACTGTTGTTGTTTCGCAGTTGCAGTTGGTGAAACGAAAGCGAAACGAAAACTGTCGCGGGAGTTGGCCATAAATCATTTATGCAGCAGACTCACACACATTTTTACACACACACACACACATGTAGATGGCACAAAGTGGCATAAATCAACTTACACACATGCACTGCAAGAGCGAGACAGAGCGTTAGAGCGAGAGAAACGTGCCCTGCAGTCATATGCAGAACTTCCAAAGACTTTTTCCCCAAAGTAAAAGTCCCAGAAAAAAAAAGGAAAGCAACAAAAAAGAAAAAAAAAAAAATGAAGAAAATACTGCAAAACTTACGCGCTTCGCTTCGTCGCCTCATCTTGCTTATAAACCACCATTGCTATCAACCTCCACAACCACCACCAACAGCAACGCAACCACCCATTGCTCAATGACTGCATGTCAGTGCCTTGTGTGTCTTTTGATAAGCACAGTTGAAGCATTTCCACTTCAGGGTAAGGCGAAACTCCAGACAGCAGCAACAGAAACTGTAGCATAAGCTCAGGCGGATTCATTTTTTTTCTCTTTGTTTTTGGCAGGGGACAGCTGGAAGAAGGAACACAAAAAAAAGTTTATTGGCAGTTGTTGAAGTGCGTTGCTGTGTGTGTGTATGGAGTATAGTGCAACTTTTGCTCGTTGAATTTAATTTCTTGCTTATGTATGTGTGTGTGTGTGTCTGTGTATGTGTGAGCGGTGGTACGGTGATTCCATCTTCACTTTGGGGTGCGATTAGATCGCGAATTGAGCAAAGGGAACTCTAAAAGTAAGAAACTGCACTTGATAAACAAGAAGAAGCAAACTAAAACTGCCTTTTCAACACTTTTTTTGGGTGTTCTTGTTTGCATTCCTCAAGAAACACAATAAAGAGACATTTTATCCTGATTAAAAGTTTTCCTTTAGCCATTGTATTAAATGTGTGTCTTAAGATTTGAAGTATACTTAAATTTGCCTTTTTTCGTTTAGCTAATTTTAGTTACATTCTATTTATGACAAGCGTGAAACCTGTAAAAGTTTTTTTTGGATAGAGTCTTCAAATTAATGACTAAGTAGTTGGTTTTCTGAATAACGAATATTTGCCTCAACTTTTGTTTATTCAATGCTGTATTTTATGATGTGATTTCTATCGACTTTTAGTAAGTTGCCTCATTGCAAAAGATAAAGATCAAGTATTCGTTCACTTATATGCAGTAAGCGTGATAATTTCTACTCAAAAGAAATCTCTTCCTTCTTAGGCATTTTGTTTTGAAAGTCTTTGTATTTAAGAGAGTATAGTGGGTAAGAATTGTTATCGAATAAATCAACAGTAAAACGCATATTAACAATAAGCATAATAGCTGTAAATAAACTAACAATAATTGTATGTGTTGAAACTGTATAGAAAACGAAACTGCTTAAAAGTTTTTGAGAATTTGACAATTTTTGTGACTTTTTTTGTACAGAAACAAACCTTTCTTGTGAAGCCTGCTCGCTATTTTGCATGGGCAACACAAGGTGCACTGCTTGTCTGTTGATCACTATTTTGAGAATCTTCAAGTTGTCTGAACAGCACTTTTGATAAAAGACTTGCAGGACTTGCACTGCCTTTTCACTAATTCAACGATAAATTAGTCGGGACTTACAACTAAAAGCAGCGAAAAAAGGGAATAAAGCTTGCTTAATAAAAATTTTTCTATATTCTTAACATAAATTATTTATATTATGATTAGTAAGAAATTATAAAACTACTTTTTATCGGAAAACTAGCTATAACAACTGGGTTCTTAAGCTAATATCCTTGGAGTTCAGCTATCCAAATATGTAGCTTAAATTCTTTTAAATATTAATGTGTTCCTAATTAGATTAAGGACAAGCTAAGAGTGATTTATAAAGAAAGCCAAAATTCAATTTTTTCCCTGTATATTTTTAACATCTTAGCTATTATAGTCCTCAAGATCATAAGCTAAGTAAAGGAAAGAAAGCCATTGAGATGTTGATGCTTATAAAAAATATAAAGGACATGTTTTGATTTCATAACATAAAACTAAAAAAACTATATGGATACTTCTTTAGTCCAATAGATATATGCATATCGGAGTGTAGACTAATGACTAAATGGCTATTTGGAGACTTCTTTAGCCATAACTTTACTAGAAGCACATAAGTTCTATTAAAGGTAAGAGTTTAAATTACAAGTTCTTATTTAGCAATCTCATGTAGAACTGAAGCTTCTAGTTAAAAAGATACGTCTTTAATGACGTTTATTGTTTTTATTCTGTTATGACTAATTTATTCTACTTTGACTTCAATTTCTTTACTATTAAAAGAGAAAGTTTAAGTTGCAAAAGAAAATGCAACTGTGTTGTAATTCGTCCCTTAGTAAATCGGTTTCTCCTAGGCTAGTATTCTCATGGTTAACACATAGTTATATATACTTTGACGATAGCTATCCAATTTCCTGCTCTGCAACAAGCAAAAGGAAAAGTGGTAAATGTGTTAAGCTGTTTTTCATCATTTCCTTCTCACAAAAAAAAGCAAAAAATAAAACAAAAAAATTGGTTACATATGACTGTTGGCATTTGCCTGCCAACATTGCACTTATCCCCCACCCATTCGAATACGCAATTTTGATGCCCCAAAGCCAAGTAGCGACATTTTTCGTATGTTTATCCAACTTCCGTCGATTTACAAAATTATAATTGCAAGCACACACTCAAAAACAGAGAGAGAGAGAGAACGAGAGAGAGAGAGAACGAGAGAGAGAGAGAACGAGAGAGAGAGAGAACGAGAGAGAGAGAGAGAGTCTGACTGAATGTGGGTTGGGTAATGTGGAACCGGTTTGATGTTACGTTTACAATGCACTTCCGCCCCATTGTTGTTTTGCATGTTGTCATAGCACCGCCAACAGCAGCAGCAGCAGCGGCACCAACAGTGCCGCGAGAAGAGCAGGCAGACATATTACTCATACGCCATGGTGGGCGTGCAATGTTGACAATCACACGGACATAAATTCTTTCCTCCTTTTCGTTTCTTTTTTTTTTCCTCATTTTATTTTTGTGTTGCCACTAATGTGCCACGCCTTCTGTGTGTGTGTGTGTGTATGTGCGGCAGGGCAAACGCGTAAAGTTGAAATGACAATCGAACAACAATGGTTGAAAATAAAGGAGAAGAGAGGAAAGGGGGATAGCCAGTCAAGTGTGTGGGTGTTGCACGGCATGGCTTGGCTTGGCTTTTCTTTTGCCCCATAATAACAACAGCTTGCTGCAACAATGCAACGTGACAACTTCCGTTGCATGCGCCTGCCTGACTGCCTGCCTGCCGGGCACAAAGGAAAACGAATCGCTCAAAAACTGTAACGGAATCGCATTGTGCTAACAGAAACAGTACAAAACAAAACAACAACAACAACAAAAATAAGGTGGGGGAAAAGAGAAAAAAAAAACGTAGAAAATGTTTTTTCCTGCAGTAAAAACAACAACAGCTGCAAAATGTCTACAGGGAATATAACAATTTATTGTATCTTACCTAACTTATATACAATATGTATATAGGTATATATATATATATATATATATATATTTATAACTGGCAAATCAATTAATTTTGACCAATATATTTGTGTGTGTGCTTTTGTGTGTATATGGCAATTCGATTAATTAGATTTCATTTTGATTCATACGCCCTGTGGTACGCCTCATGCAATTTCATTTAATTATGCAAATTAGCGCATAGGAAAATTAATTTACAAATTTATGGTTTGTGAATACATATTTATAAATTTCGTTTAAATAACCAACAATTTACCATTTGCCAGCCCAACCATTTCATTATTATCATTATTATTATTATTCTTCTCATCCTCTTCTTGCCAATTCTTATCCTCTTCTTCAATATCCTCATCATTTAATTGCCATGCCTCATAATCAATCACTGGAAAATTATTCTCATGCGCACATAAAACCAATTTGTAGCTATATGAACATTGTTCAACTTTTGCATTTGCCATACATTTGGTTAGGGCATCACCTGTTTCCGTATTACTGATATTCATCAATTGTAAATCCATTTCACCTTTTTCATTCAACCATTTCATTGGTTGTCTATCCAATTGACAGTGAATGTTACATTTATATTTCCATTCAATCGTTTCATTTAATACATTTTCCAAATTCTCAAATGCTTCAAATTTCTCATATTCATCTATAGTTATATTATTTTGACTTAAACAATCATCGAAATCATCAATAGATTCATCAAAGAAGTCAAATGGATGAGCCTAAGAGAGAAATTTGTGAGATTTAATGTTGAGCTTGATTGTTTACTTGAGAGCAATGCATAGAATATAGTGTAGGAATCAAAAAATATAAATTAAATTTGTTACTCTTTATTTCGTTTAAGATTTACTGTCGATAAAATTATTCAAATTTCCTTTATTTATCTACCAAACTGCTTAAAAATGATTTACTTTTCTGCTGTAAAAACAAAATCTTTCTTAAGTTTTTAAGACTCGTTTAGTATGATTTTTTGCAGTATAGTCAATATTTAAGTTTACATATGGCTATTAGTTTTCCAAACATATATATTGTGTGGATATATCTATAAAAAGAACCCATATTTAGGGTCAATGAGGAGACCATTTTAGAATGTAAGTGATTCTCCTATCAAGCCTCTTATTTTGGGTTCAAGTATAAGCTTAACACTTAAGAAACCTGATAATTTTGGTTTAAGTATTTACTGTTAACATAGGGATCTTTACTCCAGAGGTTTATGTATATGCTATCTTATAGGTCTCCACGCTATCTAGGTTCAAGTGTAGACTAGTTTAAAAATTTCACTTAAAATTTGAGTTAAATTGTTTACTAATCTTTTAGAAAATATTAATATAAAAATATTATGAAAAAAACAACAAAAAAATAAAGAAAACTTTGCACAATGCACAACACCCAAATTTATTCACTTACCTTAACCAGACCAGACAATAGTCTAGTCAATATAAATCCAACAACTAGAGAACTGCTTGGTAGCATTGTTATTTATCAACTAAATGCTAGTTAGACAATTGTTTTAAGCACTTTTTATTTAGTACATGTATCGATTTCTAACCAGTTTGACGAGTTTTTCTGTTTGCATTTATTTAATAATTTATAACATATAATTTTTATAGGTATTTTTAGTCACTGTCTTTTTTCCGTTTTTCCATATAACAGTTAAACATTTTGTAAGCATAGTCACATTTATCCAATTGTTGATTATCATATTCAGTTTTGCATTCATTGATAAACAGACGTCTAGTTTCACTTAGTTTTTGCTTCTTATCAATTTGTTTTGGATCTAAATGACCTTGCTCATCAAAGAAATTAAACTTATTTGAGAGACAATAAGTGAAACATTTTAAAGTTCTATCAACATTTTCCTCATTTTGATCTTCAGTATTGGCCAATTTATCAAGTTCACCTATAGTTACATTGACTGCCGTGAGACATTCCTGAATTATAGCATTAGGATGCCTAACAGGTTGCGACTATTGTTTAGAAGTTATTAATTATTTTAGTTAATTGCAACTTTTAATTAATACTTACATTTATGCCAAGTGCCATAAAGGCAGCTAAAACTATTAAACATGTTCGGAACATTTTATTCTTATTATTTTTCGATGCTTTCTGATCTCCAACAGAATTTCAACTAACCATTTAAGCAATTTGCTTGGCTTTTATATAGATTCCAATGATTCATCATATTTAATTATTTATTGCTACTGCAAATGTAAACATATCTTTTATTGTTTATATTTTTAATTAGTTGCAATTGTTTATAACAAAGTCTAGACATAGCCCTGACCTTAGTTTAACACGAAATCAAAGCATTCGTGAGCTTAATTAAACCAACAAAACAATATTCATTTCATTTGATTTAAAGAGGAAAAGAGAGAGCAAATTTGTTTTATGTTAAATTTTATATTAAAAATTATTTAATAAAATTTATAGTTTTAAATATTTTAATAAAATAATAAAATGAAAAGCAAATCATATTTATTTTACATTATTTAATTTTTTAATAAAAATTATTTTAATATTTATTTTAATATTATTTTATATTTATTACTTTTATTTTCTTAACTATTTATTTATTTATTATTATTTAGTATGATTTATCATAATATATTATTATTAACATTTATTAATATTTTTTATTATTAATTTTTTTTTTATTTATTTTGTTTTTTAAGTTTTTTTTTTATAATTTTCTCTTAATGCTAATTAAAATGTTCTTAAGTGTTTTTTTTTTTTAAATTGTTAAGGGGCTTTCATATTTCTTCTGTTTATCTTTCACCCATGTAATTCCTCATATATTAATCTGGTCTAACATAAACCCAGATGCTGTTTCAACTATTTTGATTAACGTTTTTAATAAGCCCTTTTATTATTTTAATTACATCATCACATTTGACGTAAGAGCCAAACGTGACATGTTTGCATTTTTCATTATTTACTTCAATCCGTGAATGTGATTCACCAAAAGTTATTGAAAGTACTCAAACATATCCCAAATGAAATAAAATTTTATGGAGTATAATTGCATATTTAAATGCGGGGTTTTCCCTATCAATTTAATTGAGAGTATAATTGTATGTATATACACATTTTTGTTATAGTAATTAACTAAAAGTCATAATAAACAGCGCTAGTACTAAGTTAGTCATAGTATTTACACTTTATCATTTGTATATAATAAATACAATCAATAAAAGAAATTAACATTAGTTAGAGACAAGATATTTATAAGTAAGAAAAATGTTAAATTAATTTCATTTTCTAAATATTTTTACCCATTTATCTTAAGTCTATTTTTATATTAAAATAAAATCTACTATAACCAACACAAAGCAAACCAAAAGAAGTGAGAAAAGAACTATATAAAACTTAAAAAAAAAATATATAAGAAAAATATATATATAAAAAAAAAAAAAAGCACGAGCCAAAAACTCACGTAAATTTCATTTTATACGCAGTGAAATTCGCATAACATTTCCTGTCAACATATTTTGCAACACTTTGGTGCAAAAATGAAGCGACAATTGCAAGGGCAAGAGCAGCAGAAGCACGAAAGGGGGTTGAGTAGGAGAAGGTGGTAAAGGGTAAAGGGCACACACAAAGCGACAAATTGGGCTGACAGTGGCAAATGGGTGTGAGAGGAAGATGAAGGTGGCATTCCTAAAATCCAACAACAGAGCCACCAATTTGAAACCCCTTTTTGGCCCAACATAGCCATTCTATGACAGCCATCTCTTCCTCTTCATCCCTCTTGCCCCTTGTGTGTTAGCGCTTTTCTCCCTTGACTTGACAACAAATGAAAATTCCAAGAATATTCACATTCGCAGTGAGTTTTGGCTTTTGTGGCTATGTTGTCCGCTGTTTACTTCGCTTCTTCAGTTATTTACGGCCTGCAAAATTTTGGTATAGTTTTCTTTTTTTGTTTCCCTTTTTTATTTTCTTTTCTATTTTGTAAATTTCGTTCTTTTTTTTTTTTGGTGTTTATTTTGGGGTTTTTCTTGTTGGCTTGTTGCCAAAAGGGAAATATGTGTAGTGAAAATTGCACATTTTTATGGCCTCAGCCAGAGGTGCTAAACAGTCTGAATGTCCTTCGGTAAGGATTGTGTTCCTGGTGCAGCTTATAGCTAGTTTTGTCATTTAATTGCATTGCTCATCCATTAATTTATGATTTTCCATAGAAAATTTCAAATATTTGACACTAATTAGATCGATCGTTGGCATTGGAAAATTGTTTCACAGAAAATATACTGCAAATATTTTGTATTCTGTTATGAAAATGTTTTCAATTTGGTACCAAAATTTCTTAATTGTATTGTTCGAATTTGTGTGTGTTGTATTTTTGGGGTTGGATACATTTTGTAGATTTTAAATTTTGATTGGGTGTTATCTATGTTTAATTTTGAATTTACTTGATGTGTTGGAAATTTTGGTAGCTTTTGTTTAATGGAAATTAAATTCGCTTATGTTTAGAGAGAATTTTGTCTTTCCTCCTATTGAGGAATTTTTAAAGAAATATTAATGGATACCTTAAGTGAAACTGATTTTTATCGAATTCAACTTTGGATAAGTTTTATAACAAATATTCAATCATTTATTGTTTTTCTAACCATTATTTATAGAGTCTTCTTTATATATATTTTATAAAATTTATTCAATAACACATTCATTGGACTTGAAGTATGTTTTATAGCAAGTATTCATTTATAGGTTTTAAAATATATTGAAAAGTTATATGGCAGTGATTGAGGCTTTGGGACAGAAACTGAAATTATAATTCGATCTTCATTTGTAGAATGTAATATGTAAATATTTGTTGAATGTTGAATGACTAAACAGAAGGCTTGGGGTTAGATCTATTTTTATCAGAGTCTGTTAAACCTGGATTATATAATCTTTTGTTTCTGACTTTATCAAAAGTTCTTTGATCTACTTATCTACTACTTAGTAAAGAACTTATATAGAACTTATATAGATAAGTATAGTATAGTATAGACTAATTGCCTATGTATTATTGTTATTAGATTTGTTTACCTTATCTAACTAATAAGAAAAGCTTAATAGTATTATAGCTATATCCTTGGTCTGTTTATTAATCATTTATTTGAAAACTAGTAGCAAAAGTAGTCTTTAGTTGTATATATCAAGTCCTCATATTATGTCACCTAAAGTAGATAACAAAACCTATATTACTATTTCTATTTTATTCCTTATCCTAACTAAAAAAATTTCATCACCTATAAGATTTTTTATATCTGCTAAGTAAACCTCCGATTTCCTATATATAATTTCACTTTTTTCAACTTATATAAGTTTTTGAAAATCCTTTGTCATACATTTAGTTAGTTTCAATTACTAAATGCATTTGTCACTCAATTTGATATTAAAAACAAAAAACATAATAAGTTGGCAACGAAGCTGATGATGAAACAAGTTTTCTATATACAAATATATACAAACATATATCTACATGTACATAACAATGAGTAAAGGGTGAGAGCATATATATATATTTATATATATTCCTCCTTTTGTTTTCTTCTTTTCAAGAATATATATGGAAAAACAAAAACTTTGTGTAATAAAAATAAATAGCATACATCATATTCAACATGCATGGCACGTATTTTGCATGCACTATGGATGCCACGCCCATCGCACGGAGCACGTCCTGTGTACCATGGACAAAAGGAATTTCACTAGACATGCAAAATATGTAGGTGGTAGCAACAAAAGGGGAGAGAGACGTAAGCAACAGAAAGGAGCTGAGGAAAAAGCTGAAAGCATATTTTTGTAGCCAAATGCATCTTTGTTAAGTCAGCCAGCGAGTAGAGAGTTGGAGGAGCAGAGGATTGAGGACAATGGACTTAATTAATTGCCAAAAATTTTCCAAGACAAAAACCTGGTTGAAGTTACTAAGCAGTTTACATTTATCAATTAGCCCAAAAAGAAAAGAGACAGACAGTAGGATAAGAGAGAGAGAGAAAGAGCTAGAGGTATCTAGTCCTTGAGCAGGACATTATAGTGTGAGCCAAGTTCATTGAAATAACAGTTAAGACGATGGCCTCGTCAAAATAAACACTTGCCAAGTACCCAGCAGGAGAACACAAGCAACAGAGAGATGAAGTCTCAGTAGTCTCAGACATACAGCTGAATGCACTCTGAAATGTCCTTTGGCCATGGATGGCAGCTGCATCCTGCCTTGGCTGGCAGCCATACTCGTTGCAAAAATACTTGTACCTTACTTACTTATTATTATATATATTTTTTTTGTTTTTCTGCTCCGTTGGTAATTGCAAAATTTTAATTAAATGTTAAGTGTGTCCAGAGTCCGACTTAAAGCGCTCATAATTGTAAATGGCATGAGGGAAAACCAGAAATCCTCTGCACCACCAGCGACACCACCACTATATTCTCTCACCACACTTGACTTCTACTGTTAGTTCGCTGTTTAATATGTATGTGTGTGTGTGTGTGTGTGTTTGTTGGGGTGTGTTTGCGTGTGTGCTAGGGCCGGACTTTGGTCATTTTTAACTTTCCGTGCGATTTGCACGCTTCGCTGCGTTTTGTGACAATTTTTCCTTAACCATTTTTAATGGAGTTGTCGCAAAAGTCCATTGGCTAATGACACAGAGTGGACATATATATGTATATAGTAATATATA
This sequence comes from Drosophila neocordata, assembly GCA_018903615.1. NCBI lineage: Eukaryota > Metazoa > Arthropoda > Insecta > Diptera > Drosophilidae > Drosophila > Drosophila neocordata. The sequence continues at coordinate 10,570,576 of JAEIGI010000004.1, read as the reverse complement.
TATATTTTTTTATGAGCTTTACAAAAAGATCAATCTATATATAGAAAGGTTTTGTACGTGTTCAATTTTAAAACCATTTCTTAAAAATATTTATTCTTTAAATTTATTTTCTGTGAAATTCTAATAAAATCATTTTCAACTTTTCTTCATTCATTTAGCAAACCAAAAAAAATACATTTTTAGTTGCATCATTTTTTTTTTAAATAAATTAAGTTTTTAAAGCTTATATTTTTTTATATTTTAATGCATAATTCTTTTTGTTTTTCCTATTATAAATTTAATTTCTGTTAAATACAAATAAATAATCGAAGCTTTAAGTGAAATTTCACAACTGTTCCCTTAGTTGAATTTAAGACCTAATATAAGAAGTTTTGGGTTCTTAAATAATAAGGGGAATACTGTTATATCTGATAAAATTTATTTTTTATTTTTAATTAAAAGAAAAGGTAAGTGAAATTTCACAACTGTTCCCTCCATTCAGAGGGAAGATTTTATATTAGAAGTTTTATGTTCTTTGATTATAAAGCTGAATCAGAGATTTGCAATAAGTTTTTTTTTCTTACCTTTTCTCTATCTTCTTTCTTTATTTATCTTCTTTCATGCTCTTTTCTCTTGTTGTAATTTATATTTTATTGCCAAATTTTTAATATTTTAAAAATTTTCTAATTATTTTTCCTTTGCTTAAAGCTTCCACACAAAGTTTTTGCTTTGCCTTTATAAATTTTAGAGTATTTAGTTTTTGGCCTTTACAATATATTACAATTTTTTTTTTGTCTTATTTCTGTATACCCACCACGCCCCATTTTGCCTTTTTTTTGCACTCGGTGGTTGGGAAATTTTTCAGGCTCGTAGCTTAAAGTTTTGAGCTTAGTTTTCGTGTGCGACTAGTTAGTTTTATTTTATTTGACCAACACAAAAGATAGATAGATAGATAGTGGACAATGAGAGAAGAAGAGAGAATAGTAAAGAGAAAGAGAGAGAGAAGGGAAAAGAATGAGTGGGAGATGTTGGATAGTTGTGGGTGGATAAGCGTTACGTTACCGTTAACTAAAAATAAACCGAGTGTTAAACGTGGCTTACACGTTTGGTCATTTTTATTGCCAGTCTGGTCCGTCAGCCGTGAATAATCGCATTAGTTGTGAAATTAAAAATTACAAAATAGAAGAGATAAATCCCTGGCCAGAGGTAAGCCCCTTTGTGTTACCAGAAAGGCAAAACTATTAACTCGGCCCTAAGCAACCAAAAAAAAAAAAAAAATAAAATTACATAGAAAAAAAAACCTTACATTTTGGGTGCGTATTTGTAAAGATTTACTGCTAATTGAATTGCTACATGAGAAAAAAAGGGTAAAAATTAGTTAATCTTCTACTCAAATTTAATGTCCTGGAAGTAGAACAAAAAACAAAAGGAGCAGAAAAATTTCCTAATCTAAATGAAAAACTACTTTCAAGGTGTTGTAAAGGGTTTACAAACTAATTTAAGTTGATTTAATTTACCATAAATTAATCAGATTTCACGCTATTGCCTGGCATACAAATTATGTTGACCGATATGCCTATAGGGTCGCCATTAATTTGTAGCAAGATAGATTGAGGAGTTTTGCATGGGGTACCAAAAGGTGAGAGGGTAAAGTATTTGTATTAGATATATAGGCAAATATTTGAGCTATTTGGCTGCTTGAAAGTTTTTGAGAGGAATTGTTCTAAAAGGCTTCTATATTTAAAATTAAGAAATTAGTAAGAGATTGTTTTAGTGAGACCCTTAATCAGGCTCACATAATATTTGTTTTATATAAACTTAGCTCAGATTCAAGTAGATATTTAGCTTATTTTAAGATTATTTGAAGCTTAAAAAGAAAAAAGTAGGCAAAAGTAGAATAAGTATAAGCTGATCCTTAAGATTTTAAGATTCCAACTTAGTTTTAAACTGTTTAGGATTTATCCTAATATTTTGTTCAAATTGTTACAATTCGACTAAGGAAAACAGAATCGAACTCTGGCTAACTAATACTTAAATTTAAAACGTTCGGCTTGTGCAGTCTACTGTACTTATATTAATACTTATAGAGGCTTACTAGTGAGTTATTCCAAATAATAACTGATTAGTTAGCCTCTTTGGCAGGCGATAAATAGTTTCAAAATTTATTTCTTACTATATAAATATCAAATTATCATAATCTTGTTTATAGTAATACCAATTATACTTGGACGTTTCGGAAATTGGATCTTTCCCCTAAATTTAGGTACTCCAGATATAGTTTTTCCACGAATAAATAATATACGATTTTGACTATTACAACCAGTCTTATCCCTTCTATTAGTTAGAACCATAGTAGAAAATGGAGCTGGAACAGGATAAAAAGTCAATTGACTAACTTCACGGTGCTACAGTTATTTATTCATTGCATACTTTTAAGCGCTTCAACGTAAAATTTTAATTTAATATTAAATTGTTTATCTTCAAGTATTAGCTTTTTAAACTTATTTCTTTATTAACTATTTTAATGAATTTTAAAATATATATTTAATAAATTTAATTTACATTTCATTTAACTAATTTTTTAATAAATTTTACTGATTTTTACAGCTTAAACTAAAAATAAAATAAATGCAAAATAAAAACCGGTGAGTCCTTTTTTGATTAATTTAAAATATATATCTTATATATTCTTATACAAAGAAAGAAAGAAAAGCACTTGGTTTGCCACTAAAGTTTAATCAAAGTGTTGTAAATAAAATTCTCAATCGTTTAAATATTCTTAATCACAATTTACACAAATAATTGCATTCCTTTAGATCTTTCACACTAGGTACTTCGACCAAATGCTTTTGTCTGCTTTTTTCTATTGCTTTTCTGTATATATAAAAAGTACATATATATAAAGTGTATATATATGTATATATATATATGAAAAGTATATGGAACTATAGTTATTGTTGTGCAAAATCATTTTCCTCAACATTTTCCGTCTGTTGGCAGCTGCAGCTGCATCGGCTGACCAAGAAGCATGATGACGATGTCTTTTCCTACAATTCTTTCTTTTTATTTTCTTCTTTTTTTTTTTGCTATTCTTTTCATTTCACTTCCTTTTCTTGAAGTTGGGTGTAAATTTAAATCAAATCTCAGTGTGAATAAAAGAGAGAGGGAGAGAGAGAGAGTGAGAGAAAGATAGAGAGGTGGTAAGGAAGAAGGAAATCAATTTCTTTTGTGTGACATTTGAAAGGTTTCAAATGATTTTCAATTGTTGTTGCATTGACAATTCCTGCAAGTCGTCTTTTATATACATATATATACAAAATATATATATATATATATATACGAGCTTCATAATCCGATTTTGGTGTTAAATCATTTCTCTTTTCCTTTTCTTTGCTTTGCTTCTATTTTGCCTTCTCAGTGGCTGTTTAGCTTTTAAACTTGTTGGCCATAAGTTGAACTTTAACCCCCAACACACATTGACGAGTTCAATGGAGACATTGTTGAATGAATTTAAGAAGTTTATACCATATTTTTCTTTTTTTCTCGCATATTGTTAAATTTTCTTTTACTTAACCCTTTGGTGACTGGCGACGACTCATTACTTGAGTGCTAAAATGGTTTCCCTACCCTCACCCTCTTTCTCGCTCTCTCTTTCTCTCTCTTTCTACTTGTGTGGCAATTTTTGGAGTGCGCTTTTTACAGTTTCTCTACTTAAAACAACAGCAACTGTTCCAACTGAATGCAAAAAGAAATAAAGGGCTAAAGTCCTTTGCTTTCATAACCAAGCTCAGGTGCATGTTTCAGCCTCGTTTTTTTTTTTTTTGTTTTTTTGTTTTCGTTTTGTTTTTGTTTTTGTACTCTCCACCAAGCGTCATTGATGCTGACGCTGCTGATGTCGCTGGTAAAAAGAGTTCCTTCAGACCAGCTCCTTGTGCACTCATCAAGCTGGCACTTGTCACATGGCAACAGTTTAGTTTTCCAACCACTTGCCAGTTGACGTCAACTCGTACACACACACATACACACTCACACACACACACACACTCAAGTGCCGCCTCAAGTTGCACTCTTACATACAACAACAAAACGGAAATCAACGCAGTGCAAAAAGTGCGCCTCAGTCGCCGGAGCAAATGAATAGCAAAAGCCATGTGTGATGACGAGATGGCATTGAGGGGTAAGCGGTGCGGAAACGGGTAGCAGGGGTTAACTAGAAATGAAGAAAGAAGGTCGCCATTTATATAGTTAAGTCATTCTAGTAATATTTCTAAGGTATTATTAAGGGTATATTGATCTAAAGTAACTTTATGTCTGGCGGGATTAAATGTCTAATAATTGTATTTATGATCTTATGATTCCGCAGGAGATTAAAAGTTTATAGAATATTTTTTCCATTGAATTGATCTAAAGCAGGCTTACGAGGAGGTTTAAATTGTTTATAAAGTTATGAGGCAAGCCAACTGAATACAGATAACAAGAAATTAAAAAAATGTCTAATAAATGTAAAGTTAGAACATGGAAATAGAATAGAATAGAAAGTAAAACTTGATTATAAAATTGATAAAATAAAAAATAAAATTGATTCAAAGTATTTATTTTTGCTCAAACTTGACTGGTTAAAATTAATTTTCATTATCCTTTGTCGCTAAGAAATTTAATGAATTTTTAATACGCCCTAAAAAGCTCTTCAATATATTTAAAAATTGCATTGAAATCTATTGGTTTATTAATTTAGTTTATCAGTTTTTCTAACTCTCAAAGCTTTTGGTTAAATAGTATTTTTATATAGCTATATTGACCGATTTCTTTAACAATTAGTTTAATATTCAAGCGGAATTTAAACTTTAAGAAATTATCATAACATATTTTTGCTGAAAAATAGAATTTTTGCTTGAACAAAATTATTTGTTAATAAAATTTAACTGAATATTAATCATTTTTTGTGCAACAAAACTGGTAAATAATTATAAATATAAAATAAAATGTATAGAAAAAAAATATATACCTATGTATTGTTATAGCACAACATATATTTTATTTTTTTATCATATATTTTATTATATAATAATTGATTGTTTATGCTAAATTTTCTAATTTTTTTTAATAATTATTAAAAGTAATTATTTGTTTGTTTGAAGAATAAATTTTAAGATTTTTATAATATATTCTGTAAGGAAAACTATTTCTAATAAATATTGCTATAAATTTATTTAAAAGCTTGCTAAAAAACCCAGCCAATTAAGTAACCAATTAGGTAACCAAGCTAACTAACTAAATTAGAGTAAATCTTCATTCAGAACCATTGGTAAATCCCACTTTTGATTGAATAGATCCTGAAAACTAAAAAAAAGAAACCATTTTTAAATTATTATGGTTATTTGAGCAACTTCTCATGTATTTCAAAATCTTTTGAGCTTATCTTAAAAATTTTTGATAATATATATTTATTTATATTTGTATAATTATATAATAAACTATGTTCAAAATCGTTTTGTAATTTTTTCAACAATTTCCTGTAGAAATTTATTAATAATAGTTTTAAAGCCATTACCAGGGTATTCATTAAGTCTACTTCTTTAGGCTGAAATATTGAGCTTCAACTCTTTGCCGATTGTGTTATTGCTGTTGCTGTTTTTGCAGTTGCTGCTGTTGCTGTTGTAGTTTCTGGCTGGCTGCATCCATCGCTTGACTTTTTCATGTCAAAAGGTCATTGGTATAGTAAACGGTTCGTCGGTTGTATGGTCATTCCGTCCGTTTAGTCTCTTTGTCGTTCGTCTGGCAGTTGTATTGACTTTACTAGCTTCAAGCCAATTTTAAAGTGGACAAAACCTCAAGCACTTGAAATTTTGTCACAATTTGCACACTCTGTCGCTTTGCCTCTTTCGCCCTTCTCTCCATGCATTTTTCTTGGCTTCCTTCTGGTCTCCTTCCCCCCCTCCTTTGTTGTTATATATTCTCTTGCATTTTGTATGCAGTCTTAATAATTTTGTTATTTCTGCTCTGTTGCTTGGGCAACAGCTGGGCAAATCCAAAAAATTGTGTAAGTAATTTAGTAAAAATATTAGGAAACATCCACAGAAAGCAAACAACAAATTGTTCTCTTTGTTTTCACACAAACACACACACACACACACTCATGTACTTTAGCTTGATTTTCTATTTGTTTGTAAATATATATATATATATATATATAACTATATATATTTTGTTTTTAGTTTTAGTTTGTTAGTTTTTGCCTTTGGGTTTCGGTTTTGCTGTCGAAGACCGCTTTAAACCATATCATTGGTTTTGGCTTTTGGCCATTTGCACTTTTGTTTCCTGACACATACACAAAAAAATAAAAATATAAACACACGCAAACAAACAAAATATTGCAATATTTTCCAAGAAAATCCAATAGTTTTTTTTTTCCCCTTTCTATTTTTATGCAATTGATATTCTTGTAAAATTTTACATATTTGTTGTGTTTAGAGATTTTTAAGTTTATACAAAAAATATTTGTATACATGGAGAAAAAATAACTTTAATTTTATTTATAATAAAAATTTTGTTACTGGCTTTAAATGAATTCAATTCAAATATTTTGCAGTTAAATAAAATTATTATTTAATTTTTATTTAAAGGAATATAGTTAAAACATTTTAAAGTCAAATTTCTTTATATTTAATATTTATTTATAAGGAGGACAATTAGTTTAAGGTCTTAGACTAAACAAAAGTTAAAAGGACGGGCTTACTTTCAGCCGTCAAGAAGTTTGCTTACCCTTGCCAACTATTTTTATGATTTATTATTATATTTTTCTGTAAATCATTAGATATTTAGAAAAATCATTATAGAACTAGAGAAATCTAAATTTTTTGTACTTGGAATTGATTGTTCCTTAAAAAATAATAAAACAAAAGATGTTTGTCCTATTGTTCCTTTGTGAAAGGCAGCAAATAGTCTCTTAGTAGGCATTTTACTTGACCGATTGTTCCTATGCCAGAGATAGCAAATAGTCGACTTATTTTGCTAAAACTCAATTAAATCAAGTCTATATGAACCAAACCTATATATATACATCTCAAATTTCATAACAATTGATTTCAAAAACAACCAACTTATTGATCTAAAACTATTTTCTATGTAATATTATTCCTATAGTAGCTATACTATATAGTTACTCGATTCTGTTAAATTTGGTGGACATGTTGAGAAAAAAAAAACAACTCACACATTTCGTGATATTCAATTGGAAAACATAGTTCCTAGATAGTCATATTTTCCATTGATAGTTTCTATGAAACGTCGTCTGATCGGTAAGTATCCGAGATTAGCTCATTGCACTGATAAAGAATATATATGTGGAGTTTCCTTGATAAATTCTGAGTATAACATCTAGTATATTGTTTGAGAGTACAGTTTAGGGAAGTAAATATAAGTTGGAATTTAAAGAATTTAAAGGAATATGCGAATATCAAAACCGACTCGTCTTAGTTTGCCTTACTTTTTACGTCTGATCCGTCTTTAAGTTCCTATATCACTGGCTACACTCTCAGCTCTAGTGCCAATTTCTCTTCGTCTTTAAGTTGTGTCACATCCCTGTCTTCTTTTAGTTTCTGTTTCTCGTTATCTAACATATCGCTTAAGACAGTTACCCCATACATATATACCCTATATAGTTGCAGATGTTTCCTTTTATGCGTTGTAAACTTGTGACTAAACTTAATATAATCTTTCAGCTAGGGTATAAGAACTAATAACAATTATGCATGATGGAACTTTAAACTATTTCAATAAATACTTTGAAATACTTTATAAATAATAAATTTTGTTATACTTAAGCTTTAAATACCTATCACGGAAATGTTAAGAATGTTTATTTAATGCAAAAATAATTTAGCAGCTATAAAATAATAGAAAGAATGAAGAAGTTTTGATTAAATAGTTTAAATATATTTAGACATTTTGCTCCTTTTCTATAAAGAAATTGCTAAAGTTTTAAAGACTGTGCAAGAAGCCATTTTCTAAACTAAATATATAAGAGTAAATCCATCTATTGGAAAACTATCAAAGCCAAAACCATTAAATTTAATATGTAGACTTGAGTAGTTTCATTTTATTTTAACAGCATATGTTGTAATATGACTATTAGGGCTAAACTTGATATTAACTTGCAAAGTCAAGCAATAAAAATAAAAGCAAAGAGTTGGTTTCATCTCTTCAACATGGCAGATTGCTGCCAGGATTGCCTCTCTCTTTCTCTCTGGGTTACTCTCTAATTGAAATTCCTTCATTTTATATCCATGGCTTTGTGAATATTTTTCACACAAGGAACCATAGTCCTGTATGGCAAATGCTTCTGTAAGACTGAAAAATGCACAATCGCATCTTAAGGCTAGGCAGCAATGTGCCACAGTTAACCCACCTCTCACTCCTACTTACTCCCTCTCTCTATATATATATCTACCAAAATATTTGTATACATGTGTGTGTGTGTGCATTGTTGCATAAGTTGTAAAAATAACCTGGCGGCGACTGATGTTGCAACCATTTGTGGTGTGCACACACATGGCAAATATTTAGTTTCGATACGTTGCCTTTGGGCCAAACTCATTTATATGCAAATTTTTAGCCAAGTTCCTGCTGCAGCAGTACAAATTACTTGAGTATAAGAAGGATTGTATATAAAATTTAATAGTTACTCTAACTAGCCTAGTTAGTTGAATGGAACTAACTAACTAGTTAGCCATCAAGGAACTTCAATTTCAACAATCGAAAAGGGAAAAAAACGAGAGGAGTGTGAAAAGAATTTTAAATGCAAGCAATTACTCAAAAGGTTTCATTCCCACACACACAAACACACGCACACTCATGTATATACACCTTTTTTTCAGGCAGATTTATGAGAGTCGTCGGCTTGTTTTTGCTTTTTTTTTTATACCCTGTACCCATAGGGTAAAAGGGTATATTAAAGTCGCTAAAATGTATGTAACAGGCAGAAGGAAGCATTTCCGACCCCATAAAGTATATATATTCTTGATCAGCATCAACAGCCGAGTCGATTGAGACATGTCCGTCTGTCCGTCTGTCCGTCCGTCCGTCTGTCCGTCCGTCCGTCCGTATGAACACGTGGATCTCAGAGACTACAAGAGCTAGAGCAACCAAATTTGGTGTCAGCATTCGTGTAGTGTCTACGCAGATCAAGTTTGTTTCAAATTTTTGCCACGCCCACTTCCGCCCCCGCAATTTAGAAAAAACGAATAACTAGAGTAAAATTAAAGGTAGCGTATTCTTATTTGGCACACCCAATAATATGGCCAAAAGGTATCAGCTGACCAAATTTTGTTAAAATCGGACAAGAAATATCGGAGATATATCTATATACATTTTGTACTGAAATGCCCAGTGCGACATTGCGTAGTAAGTGTGAGCGAAATAGCATGCGTTCGTTGCTGCCGCTTGTGAGGAGAATTTTAGTTTGAACTGATGGCAAATTTTAAGGAGTTTGATTTAATACAGTTACTCTACTTGGTACAGGGTATACTCAAAGTCGGCAGGGACGACTTGCTTGCTTCATTTTTCTCCTACTTTAGACAACATGCTGGGAGTTGACAAACCTTAACTTGCAGGCAGGCAAGCAGGCAGGCTCGTCATCCAAAAACTCCTTTATACTCCTTGCTAGTCCTGCTCCATGACAAATGTTTTTGTTTACCCCAACATAATTCTTTTGTGATTGATGCTCTCGTCTTTGTCCTTACCCTTCTTACACCACCACCAACGTCTCTTGCTTTTATCTTCACTTTACCACATTCTCTTCTCTCACTATCTCTATCTGTATATATATAAATATGTATATATATATTTTTGTCGCCTTGCTCTATGACATTTGTAATAATTTTTAGGTCCTAGACTGGGTCAGTCTGTGTGAGCCTGTCAACGCATCCTGTGCAGCTTTATCACCAAGTGTCCTGCACTTGATGTGTTTATGTTAAGGTAGCTCTACACAACTTTTCCACAACTTTGTCTGAAAACAAACCAAAAATGCGAATAGATTAAGTTTTAAGCTCGTTTCTCTGAAAATTTCGTTTCACTGACTTGATTGAATTTTGTAAAAATTATGTTTATGATATCTCGATAATTGCTAAAAAGGAATATAAGAACTTTTTAAAGAAATGCCAAATGACTTAACCAACCGAATTCCATCCATTTATCTTTCTTTCTGTTTTTTTTTTTCGTTTGCCAATCAAAATAGGCGAAAAAGTTGATTTAAAACTTGTGATAAAAAGTTGACGACAGTTTAATACGAAACAAAAAAAAAATAACGTGCACTTGGAGAAAATTTAAAATATATTGAGAAATTTTATAAATTGTAAAAAATATAGTAAAAAAGTGAAAGATATCAAATAAAATATTTATACCAAAACATATTTAAGTCTTTTTAAAAAGCTTATATGCTGATCATATGAAGTTCTTTGTAGAGTTGCCACTTACATATGTTATCGATAACTTTAGTTTGCTGCCACTTCAATTATTTTTATGTTAGCTAACAGCATGCTGTTAATTCACTGTTATAATCTAGTTGCCTCCTTTAAAATGATAATTTTATACAATTTTGTAAAGATTTTCTTCCTCATTATTACAATTGTTGGTAGTCTCTCATTTCTAAATCTATCTTATCTAAAATTCAAATCTAATTTTTTTTTTAGTGTACTTTCCATAGGTATAACGGTTGTACTTTAACTCCTTTTGGTTCCCTTTTATATTGCGGCCAATCAGATTCAAGCTGGGGGAACAGAACTTGGTTAAAAGTGTCCACGCTTGATGTTCGCGTTAAATTGACAGCACATTTCCGTTCTCTTTTACTCTACCACTTGCATCCTTTTACTCACCCAAGTTTCTTTTCATTCATTCTTTTACTATTGGGTCCCAGCTAAGCTGTTAAAACAACTGACAACCGCAGAAGTAGTGCGACTTTTACTGCGCTACTTGTTTCCGCTCTCCGTTCGTCTCTCGTTTTCTGGAACTTTTACGTTTCCGGCGACAGCCGCCAGTCGACAGTTGTTGAAAAGTCGGCGTTGGCATTCCTTCTACTATCGGAGTCCCCTTTCTCTTGACTTCCCCTCGCCATTCTTTCACTCTTTTTCTCTCTCCGTTTATTCTGGGCTGTTGTTGATGTGCATTTGGCACTTGTTGTAATTGCTCTGCTTCCTCTTTCTAAGCAAAGAAGAAAAACTATTGCATACTTTTCGGCTGCAATGAGCTGTTAAAGTCTGTTTTTAACCAACTCATTGCGAAATTTATTACAAAATTCCATTAACTTTGAGAGTGGTGTTGGTGGTTGAAAAAGGGGTGATGCGGGGTAAAGGAATCCTGGTAAGTTGTTCGTGCATTGTTCGCAGCCGCAAAACTATGCAAATAAGCTGAGAATTTATTATGTAATTCAAGCCATGGCTTTCAGCAGCACTTAGGCTCAGTTTTCATCTCTTTCCCCTCCACCCCTTAGCCCATAATATTTTTTCTTTCTTTTTTGGTAGGTGGCTTGAGTGTTGGTCAGCATGGCATAAAAGGGGAGTGTGAAAGGGTAGTGTCGGTCATGTTGATGTAACCGCTGCAAGCAAGGATGCTGCTGCCAGGCCTTAAGCCTAGAAGTTGGCCTAATTCTTTGAGCCAATTTTTTTCACTTTGTCTCTTTTTTTTTGTTGGCTTCTTTTGGTGCAATCTTTGTGGTGTTTGGTCGTAGCGGATGGTAGATAGATAAATGCATAGCAGAATGGCTGGTTCCCTTTTTTTTCGCCCCTTTTCGTTAATTGGTTTAGTGGGTCATTTGGAAGAGCAATTCATTCAGATTTCAATTGTTGAACAATCGTAACTATTCAAAATCAAACAATTTTTTTTTTTGACTTTGATAAATGCACAGTGTTTAAAAATCAATTGGCAGAAGAGAATTCAGCAAAATAAGAAATTTTGTTAGTATAGAGTACATATATGAATATTATCTAGAGGCTAAAAGACTTTAAATTGAAATGAGAAACTTATATAATATATTTTGATATTCCTCTGCCGATTAATATAGTTTCTTATTGGGAACTTTGTTTACCTAATTCAAATTTTGTAGATGAACTTAAAGCTTCTAAATTTATATAAAACTTTAATTTGTTATTGTAATCGAATTGGTTTCTATATAGATAGGTTAAAAAGTGTTGTCAAACTTCCGAAAGTAGCAACTTTTAAAGGCCAAACGCTACAAAATATTGATTAATTGTATTTTCTAAAAAAAAGTAAACATTTTGAATGCTTTTTTTTTCCTAATTTTGAGCGAATTTTCTATTTTTTTAGTTCTAATTTTGAACGAATTTTGGAAGACTTCTTCGTGATATCTTTCGCAGCCTATTACTTCTAATTAATTTCACTTTTCTTCCGATTTTACCAAAAAAAAATTCATTCTATCTCAATGCTGGATGATTTTAAAAAAAATCTTTTGCTTTCTTCTAATTTGTTTCCTACACGAAAAACTATTTTTATCCTTAGCTTCATTCATTCAGTTTAATCTTCATGTGAAACATTTTTTGTTGACCAAAAACTACAATTTTCTTTATTCGTTTTTTTTTTTTTTTTTTTTGATTTTTAACTATTGAATAATGTTTTGCTTAAAAAGAGTACACTTATTATCACTATCTCTTTCCCGCTTTAGTCAAAATCAAATATATTGCAAAGGAGGGAAAAAAAAATAAAATTTTTATTTCCATTAAATGTAAATAAATTGTATGAGTTTCCATAACAATTTTCATTTGGAAAACATATTTTCATTTTAATTCAAATTGAAGCTATCTATATATATGTGAATATATATATACTTTATTTTTCTCTTTTTCTCCTTTTTTATGTTTTTGTTAAATTTTATATTTCGACGACATTTATTGCCGGTTCCGTTTGATTTTCAAGAGCCCTGGCTTAAACCGCTTTTTTCGGTGTCATTTTATTTTACCCAAAAAAAAAAAAAAGAAACGAATTGAGTGCAATTTATGCGTAGCAACAAAAAGCAAATAATTTCAACATCAAAAAAAGAAATTAAATAAAAATATTTAAGCCATTGGCGAGTTAAACGGCTGTAAGCAGCAAGTGTCAGACGACCCAATGCCCGACGATTACTGCAAAGGATGGGGAGAGATGAGAGCCAGAGAGGTACAATGGAGAAGTATAAAGGGGGGGAACGTTGCTCAATTTATGCACCAGAAAACAACAACAAGAAAAGCTATAAAAAAGATTTTGCAATTATGCTGAACCGAATATTTGCTACCCTTGTATAAATCCTGATTCATAGATGATATTTCAATTTAAATTTAGTGAAGCAAATTGAATAAGTTAATGGTAAATAAAATGTTAATGTTAGTTGAGGTCCTGGTTATATATAAATTAGGGATATTTAAGTTAGTTTCGATTCATTCATCATTAAAATCAGTTAATTTTAAATTCTTTCGCATTTGCATTTTAACTGATTTTATATTTTTTATCCTTCTTTTTACAACTTTTTTGGCTTTGGTATTAATATTACTTACTTGATACTTATTGATATAATTTATAAAAATTTTTTTAAGTTCACTTAACATTTTCTTAAATATCATTTCGATATTTTTTAGTTTTAATCTTTTTGTGTTTTGTTCTTATCAAAACCTATGTATATTCTCTTCGTCTCTTGTATTTTTCCTTTTGTTGTCTATATCAATTTTCTAAAGACAACAAAAAATAAAAGAAATTTTGGAAGTTTTCAAGACAAAATAGGTTTTTGCTTATGGAATAAGTAAGGTAAATACAATACAATCGGGGCACATGATTTGAGGAAAAGTGGTCCCCAATTGAAGTACTATTCATGGCACAGTCATATCTTTTAGATCGTTTTAGGATACACTAGAAGTATATAATAAGATATATAGTATACATAGTATATGTATATAGGCTAGATATATAATTTATTATGGTTTATTTAGTATATCTAAAAGAGATTGTGTAAAGTACAGAGTAATTAAAGAGATTATTATACGGCTTGATCTTAACTGCTGCTACTGACGACCCACAAATAACTGCTACGGGCTTTCTCAAGATTGCCAGAAACATTGTGTGCATCATCTCTGTCTACTTACAATGATAGATTACCCAATTGGCAACGCCAATGCAAAGAATAGTCCCTCGACTGCATGGCAACTCCGATTCTTATTTATCTTGTTTAATACTAGAAAAGCTTTAACATTAAATGCCAGAATAGTAACAACTATATTATATATATATGCCATGTTTAGAAACAACTATATAGTATTATCTATATCTTTTCCACATAAATCCTCGTAAAAGTCTAACTAGGCAAAACTAGATACAAAAAAGCTTTTTAAGGAAATGGATAAATAAATTTTATGTTTAAGAAAATCTTTCTGCTATAGAAATGGGAATGTACATTTAATAGTTCCAGTAATCCCTTACTGTAGCCGATTCGCTTGCTCTTAATATATAAATATTTTATTTCTGTTAAATAATGAAATGCATATCATGAATATACCCTTTCGGTTTAATGTCTAGGGTATATAAACTGTAAACTGCATGCATATATATATAATGCTATATATATATTTATATGGCTGGTCTGATCTGAACTGGTCGGAGTTCAAAGGATAGGGGTAAAGGGATGCGGTGTATCCATGGCCCACCAGCTGTGTCTGTGTCTGTGTGTTGTGGATGCATGCCATGCATAAATTCGTAACTTGACCGCTTTTAAGTTGCATAAATTCTCGAATCCAAAGTGTCAACAGCACGAAATGCTGCTGCAACTGCTCCAACTCCTGCTCCAATATCTCTTTCTGCTTTCTGTTCCTACTTCTCTTGCTCATAGTTTCCCTCTCTCTCTCTCTTCCTCTCCCTCTCCCTCTCTCAAGTTGACCATTGCGTTGATGATAAGCTTTATGCGTTCTCTGCTTGATGTCGCATTGTTGTAAACTACAACAACAACAACAACAATAGTAAGAGGAAAGCATCACCCATTGTTGCTATGTGTGAAGAAAGATGGCCGCTTTGATCCGTGTTGATATCACTGGCCACTGCAGCAAAGGGATTGGGCCAAAAAGCAAGGAAAAAAAAAACAAAAATCAACCAGCGAAAAAAATGAAAAGTGAGAAAGGGGTTGGGGAGGAGTAGGAATTGTGTGGATTATGCGACAACTGCAGCGGTCAGCGTTCAAGTGTCAACAGTCTGTGTCACCATTTTGCTTGAACAGCACCGGGAACAGAGAGAGAGTTATGGACGCGACAGGACCAATGGCCGACATTTTTTTCATTTAGTCTGTGCTTAGTTGTTGACTTGTTTTGACGTTGCCACCTTTTTTTTTCTTTTTTTAGTAGCTGCTTTTATGCTTTTTGTTCTGTTTCTGCCCTCACCCCTACTCTTTAGTCTTTCACACAAATCTACTTTGCCTAGTCACTCGTCAGTTTTTTATTTACTTTTTTTTTTTTTTTTTGTATTTTCCTTGAAAGTGGCCACATGCCAAAAGCCTAAAACAGGCTTATTTGTCCATACTAACCAATATCAAGTTCTTTGACTTTTTTGTGATATGGAATTAACCAATTTCTAAAAATGAACTCTGTTGGTTTTTCTTTTCCTTCACAAAAATCACACATTTGAAACACTAAAATGGATTTTGAGTGACTCAAAAACAAAAATTTCAATAGGATGCTCCTTTTTTTTTTGCAGATAGAAAACAGTGTTGGATCATATTGATAAATATTGTATACAGAAAGTGTTCTAAATGAATCAAATGAACTATTTTATGACTGATTAGTTCTGCGCTTGCTTATGCAGAGTTTGGTAACAGTCATCTAAATTAAATTTAACTTTTAATCAAAGATGTTAAATTCGGCCTTGCCAAAGTTATGCCTTCTGGACTATTATCACATCGATTTTTATGCAAAATTTGAAATGGTTAAAAAAATGAATAGTAAAGAGAAACTTCTCATTGCGGGTCCGCTTATATGCTATCAATCGCACTTATATTCTATAGATCTAGCAAACAAAATTTAAATGCTGATTGTCTCTTTCACACACCACCTGTTTATATTTATTGTATTATTGGGGGTTAAAGTCACTTTACTATATCTTATAGTTGTCTGATCCAACTTATTTTTATACTTTGTCTGCCTGATTAACTAAAGAGCTTATCTACCAAATTTCAGCCATATATCTTATAATTTGAGGTCTATTTCTAGCGAAGAAACAGACAGAGGGACATGCTGATCAAGTTAATATATATTATGAGGTCGAAAACGTATATTTCTATGCCTTACAAATATATCCGACTAATTTTATAATATCCTCTGCAAGGGTAAACGAAAAAAACGTAGTTACGGTCAATTTTTTCCCACTTTATAGTAATTTATCATATCAAACAGAGCTTTATTGGAAATGTCCCATGAAAAAGAGACAAAAATAGTCTTAGATAGAGAAAGAAAGATGAAAATATTCATATTCATTCACCAGAGTAAGATGTCAAATAATTTGTTGTCTTGTTTGCCTTGAGACAAAGAAATTGAAATAAGAAATAGTTTGTGAGTAGCAGCTGCTTGCTCAAGCGCAATAGATACACAGACAGGGAAAACACACACACACATACACATTTACAACTACATAGATACAACCATGCGCATTTTAATTTGATGGCTTCATTTTGCTACTGCTTTGCGCACAAAACTTAAACAAAAGAAACTCCAACTGCAGGTAACTCTTTTTCAGTTTCAATCAAAAACAACAAAAAACAAAAAATTGAGAAACTTCAATTTTAAGTTGCTTAAAAAAGTTGTCACAGCATTTAAGCTCTAAGCAGCTCATTCGTCCTTTCTGCTATATACCTTCTACTGGTATTTTTCACTCCTGTCAGCTGCAGTTGAGTGCAAATGAGTCCATAGAATAAAAGTGGGTGAGCCGTAAGGATGGGAAAGGTAGTGAAAGAAGCATCAAATTTCCTCTAGAGAATTGCCTGTCACTGACTTGCAGCTGCTTTTTATAGTTTCTGTCTTTGTCTTTCCGCTTCTTTTGTATATATATATATGTGAGTGTGTGTTTCTGTGTGTGTGCATGTTTTTGTGTATATTTCATCTTTCCTTTTCTTCAAGCATTTCGCTGGCATTTATTTATATTTATTTATTTGCAAACTCTTTTTGAGTTACCTTGTTTTTTTTTTTTTTGTTTATGCTTAATTGTTGATAACTTTGAGCTAAAAAACTTTGTCGTTGACAAAACTTTTGCCTGAGAATCTTAAGCAAAGATTAGGAAAATGTTATAAAACAGAGCTAAACTGAATTGACAATGGGACATTATATTGGGTCAGTTGGCTCAGGTAAGCAATCAGCGATAACCATGAAACTGGCCAGAGAAAGAAGAAGCAGAAAAAAACTGAAAGACCTTATTCTAGCCATTGAAACCAACAAGAGGAACAGGAGCAAGAGCAGTTTGCTTTTTTGTTGATTGTGTGCGTGTGCCCCTTCGTGTACTTGGCTTGTTTTTTGAGTTCGATTTTGCTTCATATACATGTATAGGAGGGTATATAAGTAAGTGTGTGTGTGTGTGTGTGTGTGATGTATGTGCGTGTGTGTATAAGTTTGGTGAGCTGGCAAAGTGCTCCTTTGGCGCAATTTCATCACAATTTGGGTCAATTACACGCACTTGTCCAATTGAATATGCATGCCTGTATGGCATGTGTGTGTGTGCGTGTGCTAATGTTTGCATGTGCGTGTGTGTGTGTGTGTGCCTCTTCCAGTGGCCTGGCATGACCAAAATGTGTTCGAGACTTTTGACTTTGATTGTGCCTTTTGCCTTCTTCTTCTACGCCACTGAATCTTTGTTGTGCTTTCACTTATTCCCTTCACACGCTTTTTCCAACCAACATTCCCTTTTCTACATTGTTTTCTTTTTACTTGTGTGTGTGTATGCTGGTGGGTGTGTGTGTGAGGAGTGTATTTTCGTTCCTTTCAGCGTCAGCTTGAAATTAGCATATATGCGAAGCATAAGCATAAGTATAACATACATTTGGGCGTTCAATCAACTTAATGAGCCGCTCCATTGAGCATTTGCTTTTCGTTGCTGGATTATGATAAAGTACTGCATTTTACAGACATAAATAATGGGTGCTAAAGCACTTAATATATTATGAATGAAAAGCACATGCATAGATATATATGGATATGTATATGTAACATATATGATTATAGGAAGATATATATCAACAAAGATATACAATTTCATGCTTTAAAGACAGGAAGCTTTTGAAGGTCACCTTAGATTGAGATTATTTTATATATAGCTTTATATAAAAGAAGTTAAAGTCATTAAAGGAATTTGCTTCAGAAATGTTGAATAAAGAATATAGAATATAATGTGGTATATAATAAAACTTTAATTTCAAAATTAGTCTATATAACATATTTTCTATACAAGCTCCTTCCTTTTGAATAGGGCAAAATATTTGTTTAATTAAGAAGAGATTGTTGAAAGAGTTTCCAAATATTTCTTTCTACGTACATTTTTTTTTAACCATCTATTGGATAAGTGCTTTAGGAATCAAAGCATTATCTTTTCTTATCAACTCTAGAGTAATTCAACAATTAAATTTATAGTGTTAGGATACAATTTCATAAACTTTTGGTAACTTGAAAGAGTTAAAGTTAAACTAAATGAAATGAATTCAAAATAAATAAGTTGAATGAATAAATGGAAATGGTTTTCTTTTTAATGTTTTTGGTAATGATCCAACGATTGCTTGAGCAGTGGTGTAGCAAGTTCTTGGTCAGTTGTTCACCTGTGTGTTACTGAACTTTATTTCGCAATATTTATGAGAATAACCAGCCACAGCGGCATTTTGATAATGGATAAATATGTATGTATTTGCAGAATAGGTTGATATATACATATGTAGATTATAGATTAATAGCGGTGCTGATAGAAAATGGAAAGATGACCTTGGGAATGACACTTGTGATATATGCAGATGATTCCTCAACAATTTTAATTTCCCATTTTTCAATAATGTAACACATTAGTAATAAACTTAAATATAATTGGCTTAACTTTTATATTATTTCCAACAGCAAATTGTTGATATATGTGAAGAAAGTCTTAGCTTCGTTAGCTAAATTAAAAATAGTAAAAATATAGTAAACCAAAAAGAAATTGTTTAAGTAAAAGACTGTAAACCAAATGTAACTATTCCATAATATTAATATTTTAAGAAGTAGTAAGAAATACTAAAGAATCATTTTCTGTGTTGGCATTTTCTTACAGTATAATATCCTAAAAGAAAAATGTCCTTAAGTTTAAAGTGAATCCGATAATTTCAGTTAGATTTGTTTATGATGAATATGAGTGATTTGCTTTGGGCTTAGTGTGTTTTTTTCTAAAATAAGTTTCTCTAAATTAATTAGCACTGTAACTCAAACAAAGTTCTGTAGATTTTAATAAAATTTGTGCAACTTTGGGATAACAAGAGAAACTAGTGCTTTCATATGAGAATTGAAAACAAAAGACCACCGCAAAGAACTTCAATGAACATTCACAAACTTAGTACTTAGTTTTAAAATTATAAAGAATTTTAACAAATATTTGTAAAAACAAGTTGAAAGAATATAAAATGTTGTTGATACATTATTACTTTAAAACAAAATATTCTTGAAAAATGTTTTGTGTCTCTGATATTTTCTCTTTTTCTAACTCTTGAACCGAAAGAAAAAGGTTCATCGTTTAGTGTATTTTATTTATTTATTATTAAACTCAAATCCAGCCAAAACATTAAGTTCAAAAATAGTGTCAAAATATTTATTAATATTTTATAAAATACAATATCTTGCAACTTTTTTAATTAAATATTCAAAATTTCTGCTAGATATAAATGTCTATATATATTCTCATCCTTCAACATTTAAAGTTGAGCTACATTTGTTTGGCTTTCCCGCTGCGTAACGGAGTGCATTAAATGCATTCCTATGGTAAACAAAAAGGACCAAGGACGAAGGCGAGTGCGTATAATTGCTGGCCATATAGCAAAAGTGACTGGAAAAAGAAATATATAAGCGAGAAAGAAAAAAATAAAAGAAAAGAAAAGAGTTTAAAAAAAAATATACAAAAACAATAACAAATGTGGGTTTGTTGTTGTTGTAGTTGCTGCGGTGAATGCTGACAGAATTCTGTGTCCTGTATCCTGGTAGCCGATGCTGCCACTCGCTGTGAAGCCTCAATGATCGATGTCGTATTGTCAGTTTCATAAAAATTCAAACGAAACTATACCCGTTTCCGTTACTTCCCCCAACCCCCCCCCCCCCCCCTCCCCCCCACCAACGTCCTGCAACAAGCTGTGTCTGGGCCACCAACGGGGCGTGAAACGATGCTTTTGTCAAAAGGCTTAAACTGGCCAACCAAACAGGCAGCCAACCAACCAAATGCCACGCCCTCTCCGATTTTTTTTCGCTTTTTTTTTCTCTCTTTTTATTTTGGGGTAGCCAGTTCTTTGCTTTATTGTTTGCCATTGATGGTCAGGCAAAAAGCAAAAGATGCGAATGCTGTAAAATGCAATAAATTAAACAATATCTGCGGCAAATTGCAGCTGCATTCGAAAGGTTTACAAGGGGTGGGGTGTATAAGACAAGGGGGGGGAGAATGTGGAGAGCGAGAGAGGAAGAGAGTGTGTGTATGTGGTGTGGATATTTCAGTGATGCTTTTGGCATTTACCAAATTTGTTTTTTGTTTATTATTTTTCAGTTGAATCTTTTCTTTCTTACTTTTTTTTTTCTTTAAATAAATAAATTTTTCTTACTTTTTTTTTCTTTGGAGTTTTGTGGTTGACCCTTTCCTTTGAAACTTTTGGTAACTGAAAATTCTCACACGTTTTGGCCAACTGTCAGAGCAAGAGGCAACAAAATGAATGAATGCGTACATTGACCAAAACAAGTAGCGATTGCAATTGCGACAGGACATGGCAAGGACATGCGGCAACATACCAGCAACACGACTAACAGCATCAGCAGCAGCAGCAGAAACAAGGCAAAGGCAATTTAATTCAATCAAACGCAAAGCTAGCGCAATGACAAGCTACGACAAAGGAGACAAAAGACAAAATGACATTTCTGACCAAGAATTATAGTGGCTAACACTTAACATCAACCCAAAAAACAGACAGACAAAGCGACTGGCGTCTAACTATTTGTCAAAGATTAAAGTACAAATAGCATTATGGTGAGCCAAATTGATTTTCAAAAAGCTCTAAAAGAATCACTCTGTGCCTGAACCGATATTTTTTTATGTTAAAGTAATGTGAACTTTATGTTTACTTTTTGCTTTCTATTATTAATACTCTCTTTAGATGTAATAGCTTTGGTTTAAGTGTATAAATGGTCGTAGAAATATTTTATATAATATATTTCCATGTTAGAATAGATTTCTTCAATATCAACTTAATCATTAGGTTTATTTTATTGAAATCTTTTGTAAGATATTTTATATATCGGGTATAAAAATCTTGAATTTTGAAATAGAGTTAGCTAAAAGCTAACTCTCTGGGTTTCCAGCAGTTTTATTTGGCAACTTAGAAAGATCAGAAAATATTCTCCAATTTTTCAAAAATATAGTTAAAAAAGCTTCTCAGATCAAATTGCATTTAAGTAAACGCAACAAAGAGTTGTCTTCTTTTTTTTTAAAACGTTAAATGAACATAGACTAATATATTAAAACCTTAGAAGAAACCAAATAAAACAAATATTTCTTATTGGAAAATCTGCTTTTTAAATGTAAAGAATCTATTTTTGCTTTTGTAATACCAGAAACCTCTATTGGTAAAAGACTTCTTAATCTAATTTCATATAAAAAACAAACCAGTGCCACTAAAACTTACTAAAATCTGATCAAAATTGGAATTTCCATTATTAAATTTAGCTTAGACAATTGCCAATTTGGGCACATTAAAAATCTGGTCACATTTCATTACAAGAAATGTTCGAAAAATGTTACGATATATACAAAACACATAAATATATATATACGATACGATATATATACATAGAGAGAAATATGCAAATCAGTTGAATGCCTGTCGCATGCCTCATAAAATATTTTGGCCTCTCAAACTGATTGCGTATACGACGCATGTTACAAATTCAGGTGAACATACCTCCCTCGCTCTCTATCTCTCACTCTCTTCCTCTGTTGTGGTGTGCAGGTGAAACTTAATTGCTCGTATGCTCGACTTTTTGCTACTAAATTGCAATTGCCGTCAGTGTCAACAGCAACAACAACAACAACAGCAATAATAACGGTAACAACAACTCCAACCACCGACAACAACATCTGCGGCCATTATCAATGCAACCGACCAGAGAAACAAAGGCCAAAACCCCATAACCACCAGGCTGGGCCAGTTGCTGTATGCATACTATTGCTCTTTAACTGAAACTGTCAGCTTTGGTATTTTATGGAAAACTTTTCATATTGCTGTCAATGTAAATTAATTGCATAATATTGAGTACAGTTTTCTATTCCTCGAGGTCGCGGTTTGAATTCAGTTACAGATGGGGGCTTAAATCTCACCAAAGGTTAAAGATACTTGCCAATTCAAAATTGGATTTCTTTAGGCAATTTTTTTGATTATTACTTCCATTAGAGCTCTTTGTAGCGTAGGTGGTTAATACGCGAGGCTAATCCTGTAAAATACTTCCTCTTAATACTCTCCTCCTCGCCGCTCATATGCAATACATAGGAGTACACATGCTCTATGTAAAACCGTAAACAGAGGTCTCCCCTCCTCGCTTCTGTTCAATGCAAAACTCTACCACTCTCCTCCTCGCTTCTCATAAACGTTGACTTTCCTTGCATTGTTTAAAAAAGTATTTAATAAATATATATTTATAACTTGGCTTTTTATAATTATTATAATTTGACAAGGAATTTGCTCATATTAATACACAAATTATCTAACTAAATAAATTGTACAACAATTTTAATAATTAATTTTCATTTTTTGTTGTTCCATTATATATGATTTATCTTTTTTTTTTTTTTGCTCATAATTTGACATTGAAAATTGCACTTGTATATTTTGTAATCGATCAAATTAGATCAATAACATTAAATAGAACAACAATATTAATTTTTCCACTTTGTTGAAGCTTTGGTTTTAAATAAATAGAAAAATACTTAATTGGATTTGCATCAAAACTCAACCAATCTATCATTGTGTGTGTCTGTGTGTGTGTGTGTGCGTTTGATTGGAAATTGCTTTATTAATTAAGAAAATTTTGTAAATCGAATATGCAAATAATTGGTCATAAATAAGTAAGATATATAAATGCATTTATTAAAAATGTGTGGGGGGGGGAAGCAAATATTTATTTGCCTAGCAAATCAATTGAATTTCTCTCTCTTTCAATAACTTTTTGTTTTAAAAAATACCCTATATCAAAAGTGTTAATAGATTGATAAGACTAGATTGTAATAGTTTAAGAATTCAACAAAGTATTTGTTTTAAGACAAAGGCTCTATAACTAAGATAAAATAAACACAACTGCTTAATATATGGAAAGTTCGTAAGTCATCTAATTGTCTAACTTCTTTAGTTTTCTTTACATATTCCACTGGTTACACAACTTTTGCTTTAAGATCTTCATTCAGTTTCTATTTCTCTTTCTATATTCCGACTAATCTTTCTGTTTTTACTGTTTATTCGTTGTTCTCAAAGGATCGTAAATAAACAATTTATTCGATCATAGAATAACGAACTTCTGTTAAAGCCCAAGGAACTCTTTAGGGTTGTCTGTGACCTTTCAATTTTGCATAAAAAGCAAACATCATTTAAAAAACCAATTTAAATTCAAGTGTAAAGACACAGGCCAACGTAATAATAGGCATAACAAAGTCGACGTCTTGACTTAAATACAGGATTAATACACATCTATACGATATATATAGATACATCTATATGTATACGTGTGCGAATGTCTATGTATGGGTGTATGTGTGTGTGTGTGTTTTAAGCATTTTGCTTAATCCTTTCGCCATGCTTTGACACGCTTACAATTCCCTAGAAAGTCACAAGCTAATCCTTTTGCCATCACAATGGGTTTTCATCCTAGTCAAGTTCCCTTGCGCATCTACCCCGCACCCCCCATTACCCTTGTGCAATTTCTTTCTGCGACACTTTTGACCCGCATCTGCGGCTGGCGGCTGTTCTAACAGCTCAAGTTTTCATTCCCTTTTTTTTCCCCCTTACATTTTTATTTTATACTCCTTCACCTACCTCTTTTCTTGCTTTTCTTTTTATTTTTGTCATTTTAATACCCGCAAACAATTTAATTAAGCGGTTCTCTTTTTATATGCTCGTTGGCTTTCTGCGTTTTCTTTTGCTTTTCCACTCTCTCTCTTTCTCTTCTCTTTTTTTTTTTGGTGGAAAGGGAAGGATTTCCATATACTGGCTGTTATTCATTCTTAGCCTTCATTTCGTTCAGTACGATGTTGTCTGCTTGTTTGTAATTTTCACTTTGTCAAACATGTTGACATTAAGTTAATATCCGTGTTATGTGCTCAAGCTCAATTTCATCATGCGCCTCCTTTTTCTTTTTTATTTTTTGTTTATTTTTATTTTTTGGCCGCACATTTGTTGATTTGATTTCATTTCATTTTAAGTTTTACATCTTTGGCCTCATAAAGGGCATTTAAAGTTTATATGTTGCTTGTCTGTGTGTGTGTTTTTTTTTTCTCTGGTCTCCCCCCAAAATACACACGCACACACACACACACATAGAGGGGTGTGGTGAAACGTGCACAGTACTGAGAGATGCTTGCGTGTCTGGCATGTATTTCTGGCTTACTTTGTGATTTGTATAAATACAGGAAACGGAAATGACAGTCACGACACGGAAATGGCACGCCATTTAATTTCCATGCAGCATGGCCGTGACTCTCTCACCATCTCCCCTTATACACACTCTTCATCTGCCTGTTGGTGTCTCTCTCCCGTTTTTCTCATTCTCTTTCTATATCTCTGGTTTTCTACATTTTTTCACATAAAAACAAACAACCGAAATGTGTAATACATACCAACACACACACACACACATAGACAGACACATACAGACTGACTTTTCATTATTTCCATGACATTTTCGTAGCGTAATTTTCCATAATTTTCATTGCTGCCAACTACATGGCGTATGTGTAATTAGCAATGATAAGCTAAACATTACAAGAATAAAACTTAAAAGGGAAATATTTCATTTAATAAAAAAAAACTCAACATGCAATCAAATTTAATAAAAGAATGAAGCAAGCAAGTCGTCCCTGCCGACTTTGAGTATACCCTGTACCAAGTAGAGGAACTTTATTAAATCAAACTTCTTAAAATTTGCCATCAGTTCAAACTAAAATTCTCCTCACAAGCGGCAGCAACGAACGCATGCTATCTCGTTCACACTTACCACGCAATGTCGCACTGGGCATTTCAGTACAAATTGTACATAGATATATCTCCGATATTTCTTGTCCGATTTTAACGAAATTTGGTCAGCTGATACCTTTTGGCCATATTATTGGGTGTGCCAAATAAGAATACGCTATCTTTAATATAACCCTAGTTATTTCTCAATTGCGAGGGCGGAAGTGGGCGTGGCAAAAATTTGAAATAAACTTGATCTGCGTAGACACTACACGAATGCTGACACCAAATTTGGTTGCTCTAGCTCTTGTAGTCTCTGAGATCCACGTGTTCATACGGACGGACGGACAGACGGACATGTCTCAATCGACTCGGCTGTTGATGCTGATCAAGAATATATATACTTTATGGGGTCGGAAATGCTTCCTTCTGCCTGTTACCCTATGGGTACAGGGTATAAAAACCAAGAGAATAGCATAGAAAAAGAATACTTTTTTCTATATATTTATAATTAAATTAATTTTAGTTTATTTAAAAGTTTTACTTTAGATTATGTTAAAAAATTCTTTTTCTCTTCAGTAAATTATTTAGTAGAAATTATTTAGTAGAATTTTTAAAAATAGTTTTAAATAACAAAAAAGGTTTTCTAATTGGGTTTTTACATAGTTTCTGATTGTGTTCTTATCTTTTTGTTGTTGTGTTTTATCGGTTATAGTCTTGCTAATTTTAGCTGATTATAGTACTAACAATTTTATATATTAAATAGGATTTAATTGTGAGTTTTGCTATTATTTGGATTATCTTTGACTTCTTAATAAAAAAACTGCTTTAATTGATTCTTTTTGTATGTTGTTGTAGATCTTTTCTGAAGTATATCCTAAACTCTTACTTTATACAAACTATTCTAATTGGTCCTTTTTGTATTCCATTGTATCTCTATTCTGAATTATATTCTAAACTTTTACTATATATAAACTTGTTTCTAGAAGTCTTTTTATATTACAGTGGTATCAAAACTATTGTTTTGATGATGTGCATGAATATATTTTGTCATAACTTTTCAATCTCTTTGCTCTTCATATTAACTTTTTCTATATACTTATCTACTTCGTCTGATCCGTCTACATAATAATTCGATTGTTGTAACTTTCAACAGGATTAATTGCAAAAAATTATTTTTAATAAAGCAAAGTTGTCCCTTTCTTCCTTTCGGTTTTTTTTTTTTTTTTTAATTAGCATTATCATCTATATCTTAATTGTTTTTCAAACCATTTTTTTTTTGTTACATTTTTTATTGTTTCTATTGTTTTGTTTAAATTCATATGCACTTTAGTCGTATGATAATGCCACTTATTAGTTTTTAATTGGACACTTTTATTAATATAATTTTCAATTTACCACCAATTTATGATTGGTTCGCTTCCATTTGGTTGTTATGGTTTTTTCTCATGTTTTTTTCTTTTTCCTTTGCGTTTATTTATATATAAATTAATAAATTAAATTATTTGCCAAGCTTAATTGGTTGTTGCCTCAGAACAAAAGCTCAATTTATATGCTTTTTAAATGCCATTTAATGCTTTTGTTGTTTAATAAAATAAATAAATAAAAAAAAACTATGCATTAAATATTTATTAAAACAAACGCTTTCTTGTTGTTCTTGGTTAGTTGCTATTGTTGTTACCATTTTATTCTGTTAATCTTTTTTTTTTTATGCAAATAAGAATAGACAATATTTTGCATAATTTTAACACTTTTTCTTTTTTTTTTTATACATGATAAGCCGCTTAACTTTGAACTACTTGAAGGATAAGAATTACGAAAGGGATAAAAGTAGGTAAGGTTTAGGCAACGTTTGTATACCCTTACAGAAGAGATTTATATAATCTTATATATATATATTGATAACTGATACTTATAGACAGTTTTTGTTAGGAAAATGTGTTTATCTTGGGATTATATTTAGCTTACGAAATTTTTAGAAAAAATTTTATAATATTTTATTTCAAGAAATTAAAGATTCATTCTAATAAATAATTATTTAGCTAGCTTAAAAAATAAATAAATTAAGATAATAAATTTATAAAAATATTTATTTTTAAGAATTCTCTTTATTAACTTTATTTTAAAGGTAAATAAATAAATTAAGACAATAAATTTATAAAATAGAAAAAGTTTAAAGAATTCACTTGACTCTTAAATATAATTAAAACTATTTCTTCTATATATATATACAAATATTTGATAAGTTTATAGCAACTGGCAACAATTTTTCTAACCAAATAAGTATTTAACTAAAAGTACCTCTAATTTAGAGTATAAAAAACGAAGAAGAAGTTTACTTGGTTTATCTGCTTGCATTTGAGACGCAAAACAGCAACAACAATAACAACAACAAAAAAAGTGAAGCAAAAACCAAACGAAGAAGAAAATTTGTAAGCGGAGCAGACAAAGTGAAAGTTTTTCCAACTGATCTTAGAGAGTCGAGTCAGTCGTCGTCTCATTGCCGTATCATGATATGCAAATTTTTCAGAGAAAAATAACATCAAAGGCAAAAAAACAGCTCCGGGAAAGACAATGACCCAGTAGTCAGTACACCACCCACCCACCTATCTACTCTATCTTCATCTCCGCCCTCCCATTGCCTGTTAAGTTTTGATGTCTCTTGCCATTTTCCCTCTCCCTTTCTGTCTATCTCTTTTGGTGTGTGTGTGTTTTTTTGTTTTTTGGTGTCCCCATTTAATTTCGACAGCTTTTGTTACAGCCAACATTTTATTTGCACGTTTCGTTTTACGGTTTTTGTCACTTGCCGTCATTTGATATTTCTTCTTCTTCTGCTCCATCTCTCTCATTTGCCTTTCCCTTTGTTTGCTTTAATTAAAAGTTAAGTAGGTGCGAGCGCCTCAACAATGCCAAAAAAGTAGAGAAGCAACAGTGGCAGCCTGAGGTAGGGGAAACAGGACGATTGGGTGGTGGAGGGCAAGTTTGGTTTGCTGCAAATGAAGTTGTCAACTTTTTCTACCTTGCAGCAAAAGATTCTTTCATCTCCCGTACCCTCCCTTCCCGCTGTTTTGCCTTGCCCATTTTGAACACTTTTTCCAGTCTCAATTTCAACTATTTTTGCAATTAATAAAGTTTTTAGCCTCAATTTTGTGTATAATTGTTACTTGTTTTTCCTTCTTCTCCTCCTCTTCCTACACCTCCTCTGCCTTACCTCCTGTTTTTCTTTATTTTCTTCCCTTCTCTTTCTTCATCACCTCTTGTTTTTCTGTTTGTGTAGTTGCAATTAGTTTTCCGGCTCTGGTTCTGATTCTGGCCCTGCTTTGATGCCTTTTAGGCACTCAAAATTCTGAAATGAATGGACAACCGAATGATGAGTCCGAAGAAGGAGGGTGTGTGAGGTGGCTGAGGCAGGTAGTTGGTGCAGGAAGTTTGATGGCTGTTTTGAATCCTAGTGGACAGGTGCTGATTGTTGTTGGCTGACTTGACTTGAGTGCCAACTTCAAGTTTTCGTTTGAGGCAGCCTTGCAATTTGTGTTAAAAATACTCTATCCAAATAAGTTATATTGCTGTATATAAAAAGTATGCTATGCGTATAAGTAGGCAACACTTTATATTTATATATAAAAGGATGTTCATGAAGTCATTATATATATACATGGATATATATGGATCAGACTGCATTACCAGACATCTATTTAAAAGCTAAATGTAGCTTATGTTATTCATAGTTTTGGGAAAGAGTTTCAACAAACTGAACTTAAGTGTTTTCTAATAAATACTATGAAATAAATTTTAAAGTTCTCAATTAATTGGGCAAAAAGTCAGATTTTTGCTTTCCACTTAGCATATACACTGCGTTTCACTTGACTAGTATCGTTAGCTTGGAGGATTTCATTGCAGAATATCTTAGTATGAAAGCTATATGATAATTAGATGGCATCATTATATAAGCTTGATCACAGGCTAATTTGTCTTATGAAATTGTTTTAAATGGTTTTTGTTCTAAAAAATTGAATACCAAACTTTTAGTAATTGTCAGTTACATAAATTCTATTAAAAATAAATAAATTCGTTTGATTATAGTATATAGTTTCTACTAGAAAATTACTTCCAAAAATATATTTCAGTTTGAAAAACATTTTGTAAAGTTTTTTAAAAACTGTTCAAACTAAAGATTATCAAATATTTTTTCTATATTGAGATAAAATTGGTATCTAGGAAATGTTTTTAAAAATGTATAGATTATCTTCTTATATATAAATTTTTTTTTAGAATTATATATTCTATATATTCTATAGGGCATATAAATTTCGACTTTATAGAAGTTCCTCTTACTATTTTTCGTTCTTCTCTTTACTTCTCTTTTGATTGTTGTGTAATTAACGTGAAAATTGAATTCGAAATGAAAGTGTGTAAAAGGGGGGAAAAATGTAAATAGTTTCTTTTATTTGGTTTTCAACATAATTTAGTTACCTTTTTGAAATAATTATTAACAATTTGTAGGCAAAAAGCAAAAAGCAAAAATTTTATATATTAACTTTGTGTTCATTTTTCAGAGAATTTTAATAAAATAGTTAGTCAATAGAAGAATATTGAAATACAGATAATGAATATGATAAATATTTTAATCCTTAACTTAAGGACTTAAAGTGTTATCTCTTGTATATTATTTATAATTAAAAGTAAACAGCAATTGAAGAGAAGAGAATCTATTATACATTTATTGAATATTTCTGTAATAAACAATTTGAGTCAGTTTAAAAAAGTTTTTATATACAAAACTTCATATAATCCTGTTTTAAATTCTTTTCAATACAGTGTCTGCCACATTTTCTATTAATTAAAAATCATTTACTAATAGTTTAGTCAATCAAATGCCTTAATTTTCATTTAACCAATAAAGCAACTGTTAAACTTGGCATATGAGACAATTAAGTTAACCAATTTTTGTTTTTTTTTTCCTTTTGGTTTATAATGGACACATAACAGATGCTATAGAACCAATACAGTTTACCACTCCCCTCCTACCTATCCCCTTTCCACTGACATACAATTTTCATGGCATTCCTTCTGGCTGCCATATTAACCAACGCAGATGTCAGCCACAAACTGACAGTCGTTAAAAACTGGAAAAACTCCTAGGCAAGAAAAACCGCTAGCCACACAAATACAATAATAACAACAACAACAGCAACAACAATACTTGCCACACATTGCAACATCAGCTTATATATATATACTACACCCACCCCTCTTTCTACTTTCCATATCCCCCCATTTGCCACTAGTCCTGCTACAGATCTGAAGTTTCCAACGGTGTTTGGTGGCCAATTTTCTGTGGTGTTTCGTTGTGGGATTGTTTAAACAAATGTCGGCTTGTCTATAATTTTTCCACCATTTCTCTGTGTGTGTGTGTGTGACTGTGTTTTTTTGCTGTTGCTGCGTATTTTAAATTGTTACCCCCTCATAGCCTTTTTGGCTTGTGCTACATATTTGCACTCATTTTTGTGTTTTTGTTTCTTGTTTTTTTTATTTTTTTGATGCTTCGCTGTGTTTGCTGCTCTCTGAGCAATGACCGCAAATTGAGTGTTAATAAAGTCATGTTAATAACTTAAAAATAAAGAACAAAAGAAAGAGATAGAAAATCGAGTTAAATAGAGATACCTCTCAATTTCTTCATATATATTCTTGAAAAACTAAAAAAAAAGAAACAAAAAATTAGGCCAACAAAAACTGAACAAAAAGTGGTTTTTTAAAATTCATTACAGTTGCCAAGTCCCATATGGCCTTGTTATTTTAGTATGGCCAACATATGCCAACATAGAATCTAAAGAGAGTCTTAGTTAACCTTTTTTTGAAAAGGGGGAAGAGTATAATAAAGAAATTGACATTTATATTGTGGACGCCACTGTAACTGAGACTGAAAATAGAGGCTTAGAAAAGAGTCAGTCAGGAGGGTTGCAGCTCGATTTCTAACACCAAACTTCCTTTTTGGCTTTGAGCCAGGCCTCAACAAAAGTTGCACTTCCTTTTACCCTCTCTAACCAGTAAAAGAGTAAAGAGAGGGGCACAAGCTGGCCAAAATCTAAAAGAAAAAACTCTGCCTTGACAAAAAAAAAAAAGAAGAAAATTCCATTGCAATTCATTCGACTAGAGGCTCCGGCTTCGCTCTTCCGCTTTTTGCTTGTGACAAAAATATAGAAAGAAAAAGAAACAAAAAAACAAAAAGAAGCAAACCCCAACAAAAAAATGGTAAAAATTTCGTTTTTATTTTCCTTTTTGTTTTTTTTTTTTTTCTGCCTTCGTCTGTGGGGCTTCAAACAATGCAAGCAGCAACAAAACAGCAAACAATTTGAGGCATTCAAATGTGCAACCAGGCGAAGGGTACAAGCAGCAGTGGCAGTGGCAGTAGACCAACCAGGACGAAAATGTGTGAAAGTTACAGTTTTGCTGCTGCTACTGCTGCTGCTGCTGCTACTGCTCCTGCTGCCGACTGCAATTTGAGTGCGAAAAAGTTTGCATAGCAAAACAGTAAAAGGCATTTATTCCAGCGTGAATCCGTTTGCCCAGAACCCAGCAGCAGCAGCAGCACAGCCACAAGGAAAATGATGATGATGACGATGATGAGGAAGAAAAAGGGAAGGTGGTGGGTGAAGGAAATAAGTGAGGGATAAAGGAGAGAGAGAGAGAGAGAGAGAATTCACGGGTAGGTAGGCTACTGTAAGTGCAGTCAATTGCCTATGTGGGTCAGCATTGCATTTGCGCTTAATGAGCATAAATTATGCAGCACTTGCAGCATTTAAAGCCAACAGCAGCACTAGCAACATCAACTTTTCTCTTCCACATACATTCGTACATATATATATATATATATATATATCCTTTTTTTTTCTCACTCGTACTTGCTGCAACTTTCGCTTGTCGCATCAACTCATGAAATTTATGGCGTCTGCATGTATTTTAAATTCTAATCAAATGGCAAAAAACTTTACCCTTACGAAAAGGAAGCATAACTTTTTGCTTGCCTTTAAAAGTTACTTTTAACCACACACACACACATACACAGGCACACACTCATGTGCTATATATACATACCTTTACTTGGGTAGGTTCTGTTTTCTTTTTTTTTTTTCACCTTTTTTGGCAGTGGCGTAAAATGCTTTTCGCCAGACCAAGGCAAATGTGTTTGCAATATGAACAAGTTATTTTGCCTGCTAAAAGTTTACCCAAAAAATTTTCATTCTACAACAACATTTACTCGTAAATTATAATCAAAAAGGTGCCAGAAATATACACACACACACACACACGCACACACAAGGTTGTGTATATTATTTTAGTAGGTGTGTGCGTGTGTAAAAAAGCATGTAAAATAAATAAACAAACCTCTGGTTGCATTTTAAAGACTTTTGTAAAAGTGAATTTCAAATTTTGTTGCAATTGTTATTGTTGCTGTTGTTGTTATTGTTGTTGCACTTGATTTGTTCTAACCGAAATGCCACAAAAAAAATGTTGCATACCCCTAGGGGCAATGTGAAAATTGCTTTCTGCAATTGAAAGTGAGATAGTGCAAATGAGAGAGAGGGAGAAGGAGAGATAGAAAAAGAGAGAGAGAGAGAAAGAGGAAGGTGAGAGAAAGAAAGAGAGAGAGAGCAACAGACAGAGAGTCAGCTAGAGAGAGGAAGAAAGAGAGAGACTGCAAAACCCAAAACAAACAAAATCCATGCATATGTAGCATTCCGTTAGGCTATATATATACGTATATATAGATTTGTGGCAAACAATTTACATTTGTTTACACGTAGATATAACCCAGATTTAAGGCTTCAATTCGCTGTCGAAAATTTTATGACCTGCCAGTTAATTGCAAAATCGAAATTATTAAAATGTGAAGATATATTAACCCTAAGTTGTTGTAGCAAGAATCGTTTTTGTTTACAAATATTTCTAAGATTACTGTACACAATCTGCCCTAAATGGGACAATAGACTTATACCAGCATTGGTTTTCTAAGTCTCCTGAAATCAGTGAAAGTAGTCCATATCTACAGAGTATTTTATCATTATAATATTCCAATCTTTAAAAAGTTTACTCCACAACTAACAAGAAACTTTAAATGCTTATGACAACGTTTCACCCAATCATTTACTTTTACCTTGTCCACTTGTTGTCCTTGAAAACTTACCTGTTATGCCTAATCCGTCTTGAATAAAAGTTTCCTTTATATAACTGAAGCAAATATTATTATGAATACCTTTTTGTTGTTGTTATTTCACATATGTATATGTATGTTAAGCTGTTTGTACAACATGTCGTATAAGTAATGTAACCCAAATAAACTTATTGTGATCCATATGCTAGGACATCTGTTTTCTATTTGATAAGTAGGTTTTACCTTTATACTTCATATTCATATATCTAAATTAACAAATTTGATTAATAGATCGATTGCCTAATGACACATTTTCACAAGCAAAAGTTTACCTTGTCGCTTTCACTTGGTTCTATAATACACAAATAATTTTAATTCACAAATTAGTTTAAATCATATTCAAGAAATTTGATTGAAAACATATTTCGCTCTTTGAATGTTCTCTATGATTCGCTATTTGAGTCTGATTTTAATTGTGTGTGTGTTAATAAATACGAAAATAATGCTTATATCAATTTAATTGCAATTGAATTTATAGCTTCGTTTGAATGATGGAAATAGAGAATACATAGAATAAGAAGTTTAAATTCAATATAATCATTATTTAGCTGTGGTTCTGAGAAGGATTTTCGTTTATATTTGAGATGATTTTGAGCTTGGCTGCCATTTGTTTTTATTAAGGTCAATCTTTAAAATCTTTTTCTGCTATCTCCCTTTCTCTTTACATCTTTCTCTCTGTGTATGTGTGCGTGTGTTGGTAAATTTGATTTCATTTCTCTTTGGCAGTGAACAATTCAATTTTGTTCTTTTGGCTTTGCAGTTTGCTTTTAGAGTTTGCCACTCTTTTTCCATGCTCTTTCCTACCTCAATGTAAGCGACAATTTGTGTTACTGCAAATTTAATGCCGAAACGACGTGCCCTGGTAAAGATACTGAGCTTGTAAGAGGCCAACAACCGCAGGTCTTGGTCTATCTACTATGCATCCATATGCGAGGGACAATTAGAAAGTAATGAAACGGGCTTAATAACAATTAATAACAATGATTTGACATGATTTGTTAAAGAGAAGTTTGTTAAGTTTAGAGACGAAAAATCGAAATCAAAATGTAATGTTTTTTCCTTGGAAAGAGCAGAAAGTTGTTTCTAATTTAAAAGAGAGTGTTTTTTTGAGAAGAATGTCACTAATTTTATTATCTTTTATAAGTCAGGCAGGATAATAAAGTAATACACCCTTTAGGTATTCCATTTCTCAAGGCAAGCTCTTATCCTTGAAGCTTTTAAAGTATGTGAATGTATGTTAAAACAGTAGTCGGCTTATCATTCCTTTATTCCAGCATAAGTTCTAAGGCATTTGGAGAGTTTTCAAATATATTTAAAGTGTTGTTACAGTCTATGCACTGCGCCAAGGTCTTAGCTCACGTTTATTCGTTATCATGTGTGTTTCTTTTTTAGTGTAAAGCAAAAAAATGTTAAACTTCGTCACCAATTCTTAATCGTAACCAAATGCAAAGGTAAAGCATTCACACCTTTACATTTGCAGTCTTAGTTGGTAAAAAATAATAACAATTATGGTTTAAAGTAATTTAAGTGCTTTATAGATCATAGTTATATAGTAATTTTAAGTGCATTTTAGATTAACACTGCTTTAAATATAATGTCTTACAATATAGTGCCATGATATCTTTTCAAATGCTTTCTTAAATGTTCTGTGAAACAAATCAATGCTTCTGTTTGTTTTCAAAAAAACCTAAAAGTTAACAAGTGAAGTTTATTGAGTATAGATATAGAAATACAATCTTGCTTATAGATCAAGCTAAAGCTCAGTCGTCCTCACCCGCTGTGTGTAAACTTTCACAGTCGGAACCTCCTCGGAACAGCAGTCGAAGTGAATACGACGAAGCAGTTTCTCTTAACTTTCAAAGGAAGCACAATTCCTAGTTACACATGAAGAAATGATCGCTTACTCTACCTTTTCTTTATATCTGATCATCGTATGAGCTGCTTGTTACAATCAGTTCATTTGCAAGTTTACCCAGTGTAAAGCAACAAACTTCAAGATCAGAGCTCACTTTTAAAACCTTTGGCACGTTTTTTGAATTCCATATGAAGAATTAAGTTTCTTTTAGAAAGCAGAAGTTAAAGTTAATAAGTATTGTAAAACTCAACTTATCACTAACATTTAGATAACTTTATCAACTTTATCACTAACATCAGGATAACTTGTGATTGCTAAAGAAACATATTATTAACGACTAACTATATAAAGAACATATAATGCTGGAAGTATACTTAAGTACCTCGACTATTAACAAGCGAAATTACAGTGATATCCATGCAAATGAAACACTGTGTATACCTTGTGAGGACTTTTAAATGTGTAGAAAAACTTAAAATGAGACTGTAAGAAGCTTACACTAAACTAAACTGTCTCAACAGACCGTTAAGAGTGATGTGAATGTCATTCAAATGAAATGTAGTTGGCACTTAACGTAAGATACACTCGTTACTTTATTGAATGACCCTCGCATGGTGTGTTTGTGTGTGTGTAAGTGTGCATCTATCTCACCTTAGCCTGACTTGGTTTTTGGTTTCACACATGCTTATACATGTATGCACAGATGGAGAAAAAGGATGATGGCAAAGAAGAAACTCAGTTGAGTGCAAGGACCAAACAAAGTGCAAAAATGCTACAGTGAGAGTGAGAGAGGGAGAGAGAGTGGGATAGAGAGCGAAAAGTTAACTTTTGCCACGACAAAGTGACATATTAGCGTAGTCAACTTTACTTTTGCCTCATACCAACAACTTTATATGAAAAATGGGGAACTTAACACCAAACTAGAAAGCCTGGCCTTCGACCTGAGTTTGCTTTGCCAGCCTGTGGCTTTTGCCTACAGGCACTTAGGGGTTAATTTTGTTAGTTGTGCGGAAACTTTCAACTGCAAGTGCAACAATTTTAGGCCAAGCAATTTAAAACGGGCTAAAGACAAAAAAAAAAAAAAAAGAAGAAGGAAAGTGCCACAAGAAATCAAAAACCAATTAAAGTTGACAACTTTGGTCATATATTTTGACTTCAACTCTTTATCCTATTGGCTAATAATTGTAAAATCATTGAGAAGAGAATTATTTGCTACTTTACATAATTTAAATGAACCAGAAATATAATGGAAAAGCTAAAGGAATGAAATGACAAATAAACAGTAAAGAAAGAAAAAATACAAAAAATTGAATCATAAAAGATAATTAAATATGAATAAAAACTAATTAGCATTTAACTGTCACGGTAATTATTCGATTTGTGCATTTGACCGCAATATCTGATAGATATATGTATAAATAGATATATATATATATTAGCCAAGGTTCAGAGACAACTATTCGAAAGGGGAAAGCTTTAGCAATTTACATTTTTTAACTCCCATATTGACCACGCCCATGCTTATGTCTATTTATGTATAAATATAGATTAATATATATCTATATATATATATATGTATGTGTGTGTGTGATCTGTCAGTTACAATTTTTGCGCATCATGCACAAAATTTATTTAATTATTTATTAAGCATTTTTTAATAAACCGAATTATCAAATGTGTCCATTTATATTGAAAATTTTATAAATTTTCACCATAAATTTCATAAAATTCATAAAATTTTCTCTTTATTAGTTTTGCCAGAAAACAAAAAAACAACAACAACACACACACACACACACACATAAAAAGGTGAAAAATGAAATTAAACTGCAATTTACATTTGAATTCATTTTACAATATAATCACTCAGTGGTTTGCCTTATTACAAAACATTCAATCAATGATTGTAATTTATAATATATAATATTTCACTGTACAGAAATTTATGTAAAATTATTAAACCACCACTTTATTCCCCCTGCGGTTTGAACTGGACGACAGTTTAATTAGGTTTTAATTAAACACATCAAAATTAAAGAAAAAAACGAATTGAACAGTATTAAAATTGTTTAATTAAGTGATCAAAGTGCCAAGTGGTCTGTACTCAAAGACAAAGTGCCAAATTCAAGTTACGTTATTTTCTATAATGAGCATCATCTAACAACATTCTAATCATGACTTTCTATTAGTGAGGAATTTATAGATAAATAATTCAGTTGGATTGTTGGAAATTAATATATTAAAAGTAAACTATGAAAAATATTTCAAATGGCGCAAAAAAGTTAATTGGCTTGGTTTGCTATGTTATCTTCAAGCTTAAGTATTTCTTTTAACATAAGTAGCAAACAATTAGGAATTTTCTTTATAAGCAAATCAACCTCTTTTATTTCTCACAAACTTTGGCTAATTGCTGTTCTAAATTTAGCTACAAGTTAATGACAGACAAATGTAAGAAACATCTTCTGAAAGCAACTGATAAATTACTATTCTTATATAAGTTCCTGACGTTTTTATACCCTGTACCCATAGTGTATATTAAAATCGCTAAAATGTATGTTATACCAATAAGGAACCATTTCCGAACCCGGAATGTGTATATGATCCTGATCAGCATCAACAACAGAGTCAATTGAGACATGTCTGTCTGTTCGTCCGACTTAATTTCAGAGACTATAAGAGCTAGGATAACCAAATATGGCCTGAGCATTTGTGTAGTGTTTACATATATCAAGTTTGTTTCAAATTTTTGCCACGCCCACTTCCGCCCCCGCAATTTGAAAAAAACGAATAAATAAGGTCGTATTAAAGTTAAGGCATTCTTCTTTGGTACAATCAAGAATATGGCCAAAAGTTATCAACTGAACAAATTTTGAGAAAATCGGATAATAATTATCAGAAATATATCAATATACAATTTGTATGTGTGAGCGAGATAGCATATGTACGTTCCAAGGGGAATTTTAGTATAAATTAATTGCAAATTCGAAGGAGTTTTACTTTCTAAAGTTTCTTTAGTTGTAACAGGGTATACTCAAAGTCGGCAAGGATGATTTGCTTGCTTTATTCTTACATGACTTTTGTTCTTCAGCTACAAGGACTATTTGCACATACACCTACGCCATCTAGTAAAGTAATTTATATTACACATATTAAGTATTTATTGCAATTACTTTAACACATTCTTGGTAAAAGTTGTTCCAGCTTTAACTTAAATTGACAAATTAAAGAAATCCAAGATAAAATTTCTATATGAAAACTCTAAAACGAACTTGGAAGTTACTCGAAATATTTGAAGTTTTTATGTATTCTTAACATATTTTCGATTTACGGTCATATCATATATATAATACTATATAATTCATAAACCTTTAAATTCTGATTTTTATAGTTATATACAGACAGAGCCAGAGTATATTTGGTAAATCAACTTTTACTGTTGTGTATATATAATTTGATGCATCACATTTGAAAAAAGAAATTGTTTATGTTTATTACGTATACGCAGTGTGTGTGCGTGCGTGCTTGCGTGTTATATATTTACTTCCGCCCCCCTCTGTGTGTGTGTGTGTGTTTAATGTTGTTTTGACGCCGCCATATTAACCCAAAAGGCAGCATTATCAAGGGTGACTGTATCTTGTGTCTGTGTCTAAATGTGGGCCAGGAGTTGAAATGGTGTATGTACCGAGGGGGGGATGGTGTGATAAAGGAAAGGGGGGGCATAGGCAGGAAATGTGACCCTCGCTTCCAGGTACTTTCTATGTAAATGTAAATGGATTCGAACCTTTTTTTTTTTTTCTTTACCCCCAAATATTTATGACTGCCGGCGGCATATGTTTGAGAATCCAGCAATTTATTTAACCTTCAGAATGTTGTGTGTCACCTGCTACCCTTTGACTACCTTTACCCCCCTCCCAACTAACAGTGGTGTGTGGGTGGTTGTGTTTGTTTGCGTGTGTGTATTAAACGGATTTATTTGCCTAAAATTTGCGTAGATTTGTTGCACATTATGTTGGCAAACCTTGTGGCTGGGCCTGGCTCTGTTTATTTGACTGGCAATTTTAATGGTTGGGTTTTAAACCGGGAAAATTGGCATGCGGTTTTTCTCATTGTCAATGTTGTTGTTATTGTTGGTTTAAATTTAAACGATTGCCAAAGTTTCCGTCATGAAACGGTTATCAATACGTTATTTAAAATGAAAATGAAATAAACTAATGGAATTGTTTGTTACCAAAATTGGTAGATTTATTTTCTTTTGTGTAGAAAAAGGAAAAAGAAATATATTAGATTGATATTTATTAAAAGGAATTTTACAATAGCTAAGGTGGCAAGGTGTTATATGATTGGTATGGCAACCTTGGTGTCCTTGAGAGATTGGTAGAAACAGCTGTGTGTCAGTTGAACGAGCAAAGAAGTAAAAAGCAGTCTATATAAAGAGAGTTAGATAATTTGTCAGTCATCTTAAGTTGTCTATTTACTTATTAAGTATTCATATATATACTCTATATCTTCTAAATTAATATAGTTATCTCTTTAACTTATATCTTAAACGTTCTAATCATATCTAAATATATAACACTAAAACGATTTATCAAATTCTATAAATATATTTTACCCTGTGCTAAGATATTTAATTTTATACAATTTTCTGTTCAGTATTTACATCTTTTATAACCTTTGTCTTTTTCCCATTTTTTTTTTTTCACTGTTTTTCTTGTTTTTTTCTTACCGTCATTTTTATTTACAATATAAATTGTATAAAATGGTCAGGCAACTGACCAAACAATAAAAGCGCCAACATTAATCTTTTGCGGCAGTCGTGAAGTAGGCAATGCATATTGTTGATGGCAACAAAGGGGGGAGGGAAGGGTGATAAGTTGTTGTGTACCCCTTTTTGGTGATGCTTCTGTTTCTGTTGTTGTTCGTGCTGTTGCTGTTGGAAATGCTCGCCAATTTCCGGTTGCAATGCGGCGAGTTTCCGTACAGCAGCAACAGCAACAGAACAGGACGATGGGAAAAAACTTCAACAAGGATGGCGACGAAATTGCTTAAATGTAAATAAATCAGTGGTAAGAAAATGTTCAGTGGTCAGTCGTCCAGTCTACCACTCCCACACACCTCCCCTCCTTACTTATTTGGACCCTTGTAAGTGTTGGCTTATAAATCAGCAGCTCAGAGTTTGTAGTGCGAACAAAATGGCTGACAGACAACCAAAAAATAAAGAAGAAGCAGAAGAAAAACTCACATTAAAAGGTCCCTTCTTCTACTTAAGTGTGCGTGAGAAAATAATAATAAAAAAAAAAGGAAATCCTTTAAAAATGAACAAGTAAAACAGAATTTTCACTTAATTGCTCACTTTCAAGTTTTCTTGGTTTTATTATTAGCTGCAACAACAAACAAACAAATAAAATTTATAAAAAAAAAGTCGTTTGTCATTTTTAACAATCAATTAAAAACAAATGTTGCATAAATACATGAAAATTTTTACGAGCATTTGCTCGGTTGGATTTTTCTTTTTTCTTCTTTTTTTCTCGTGAATTTTACTCCCAAAAACTCCATTTTGTCATTTATCAACGTTACTTGCAGACAATAAGAGGTGTATGGTGAAGAGAGGGTGGGGAGGAGTGTATATAGACAAAACTCTTTTGTGTTGAAATTTTTAATTCATCTAATAAAAATCAACAGGGAAAAATGCAACTGCAGTGAATGGCTATGAGACCAACAAGAGAGATATAGAAAAAGTCTAGGAAAGAGGAAAAGGGAAGAGAGAATTGTAAATGAACTTGATTGTGGTGGGGGGATGTTTGATGCCAGGAGTGTGGTAAAAGTGGCACGATGGTGGCAGAGTGCATTTTATTTGCAGTTGGATTGCTCATAAATTGCTTGTTGGCATTTGTTTTGCAATGATGCGCTACACAACAATTGATAGGGCATATCAGTTGTATAGAGTGTATAAAATAAAGTAAATAATTAGAAGTTAAGTGTTATCTTTTGCAACTTTTAAATATTATAGAGATCTTTGAATACCATGAAGAAGATAAATTTCAAGAATTTAGGAAAGATAAGAAAAAAATAGGCAAAGAAAAAAAAGAGATGGAATTTTTATAAGAAACGTATTATATATACAAATTTTAGAAATTCTTCATATATAACAAAGATTATAAGATTATATTATTGTGATACGAAATATAAGTTTTTTAGCAACAAAGAAGAAAATCTATTTAGAACTAGAGATACTAAAACATAAACAGACAAATATGTTATAAATATATTTTCTTACTTCTAAAAAATTGACTTAAAAAAAACATTTCCGTTTAGCTTGTAAAGTGTGCAACCTTAAACAGGAACAGTTCAAAGATCCTTAGCCTCAGTCCAGACATCAACTACCATAGCAGACACATAATTCATCAGCCCATACTGAACTGTAAGAGTTTTGCATACCAAGATATGAATTTAAATTAAACCAAGTTAATGTAGATTGCTGGTAAACTGAACTTGAGGGGGAAAATATCTTAACAATTTTACTTTGTCGCAATTTTACTTCTTCACAAGGTAGAAAAAGAAAATCTTGCTGATATTAACTTCTCTCTCCTTCTTATTAGCAAAATTCCAGTTAACTTAGTTTTGTTTAAAATTAATATTTTCATTCTTCTCTCTTTTAGTTCGTTTTAAACTTTCTATTTCGATTACAATTTTGTGTTTTAAATAGCAAAGTATACATATTTTCCATTTTCTAGTCAACTTCCAGTCATTTTATATACATATTAAAAACAGGGAATTTCAAAGTGTACTTGGTTTCACTTTTTATAAAAGTTTTTATAATATTTTGCTATTTTAAAACAAAGAGTTCTGAACTCTTCATATAGTATTTGTATTAAAAATTAAAAACCAAATAAGTACGTTAGAAAAATATATCTTTATGACATTTTCGAAGCTGATATTTCTCATACAGTTTCGAATTAAAAACTACATTTATAATATCCAAGTTTTATCTACTAAATAGATCACTACATATGTTTTTTAAACGAGTAACTTTATAACAAAGTTCTTTTAATAAATTGTTATGTATTCTTCAAAAATTAATAGAATTGTTATTTTAATTTTATAATCTATCTACAATAAACAGAACTATTCTTGTAAATTTCACATAAAATCATAAATTTTCAGTGACATCAGTTATTGAAAGCTTAGAAAAGTTAAGATTATGAGTTTGAAATTTCTCTATATAGATAAATTTATACCATGTTGTGTTATAAGTTTGTTTTCTCTTGACTTGAATATTGAAACGTTTCTTTTAATAGAATTAAGAGATATAATAACTAACAAATTGAATTTTCATAAATCATTTTTGCAATATTGTATATGAACACGGTTTGTTTAGATAAAACAGAAACCCAAATCTGAAATTTAATAATTAACAAATTATTATATCAAATTTAACAAATTTATATTTAGCACCTAGAACAGAACAGATTAATATATCAAATCTTTCTAATCTATATTTAGTACCTAGAACTATACTTAAGGCTTAGAGATATTATCTGCTATATAAAGCAATTTTGGATTCAATGACTACAATAAATTTTCATTCTCTAAATTATTCACAATTTCAAGAATTTCAATTCTGATTCAATAACTATAATTGTTAAAAAATTTTAAAAGTTTCTATTTAGGAATCTTAATCTTTAATAGCATTCGGA
This sequence comes from Drosophila neocordata, assembly GCA_018903615.1. NCBI lineage: Eukaryota > Metazoa > Arthropoda > Insecta > Diptera > Drosophilidae > Drosophila > Drosophila neocordata. The sequence goes on along the minus strand of JAEIGI010000004.1, from coordinate 10,527,410 downwards.
CAAATTTTGGAAATTTCAGATATAACAAAGAATGAAAGATTTGGAATTCAATAATTCAAATAATATTTTAAGAAAATTCAAAAACTTGCCTACAAAGTTTTAAAAATCACATACCTGAAGTTAAAGTTTTAAAAATATTTTCCTATTGCTTTCTCTTAAAATTTTAAAAATATTTTTTTATAGATTTTCTACAAATTGTTTGCCTTTGTAGAGGATTTTGTTAGCCATTTTGATATGATGATTTGATTTCAATTTTTGTTTTTTTCTTTTCCTTCTTTTTCATTTCATTTGAATTGGTTTTTATTTATTGCCATTTTCCTCCTATTTTTTTTTTTGTATTTTTTTTTAGCTTTGCCACAAAAACGGAAACATTTTTCCACTTTGTATATAAAGAGAGAGAGAGAGAAAGCGCATTGAAATTCATTTTTAATATTTATTTATGATTTAGAATACAATTGAAAGGCATTTTTGTTGTTTTTCTATACATATATAAATAAATATTTATATATATATTTTATACTTGTGTCATCAAATGGTTATATTTGTAAAATTTGTTGATTGATGTTTTAGCAAAGGGATGAGAACACATAAACAGGCTTTTAATTTATAATTTATATGTTGCATTTTGATTAATTGACTTCAATTTGGTTGCGTTGCGTTGATGGGCTTAGCAATGTATTTTACAGCGGGTTTTACCTATCGACTCAACTTAAGTCTATTCGATACACGATATGATTCGACTTGGCTGGTTCACTGCGGTTTTATGGTTTGACATGTGGCCGCATTAATTTCAATTTTGTTGCCGCTCCTTAAGGCATAAGTAGAGAGGAGTTTCCATGTCCAACTGGTAAATATTTAAGCCAAATAGATGTATATGTGTGTGTGTGTGTGTGTGTCTGTGTGCTTACCTTTTGCCATATCTGGCAACATCTAAACAGGTTGTGTTGGCCAACTGAAGGAGCTGAACAACCTTAGCGATGCCAAAATTTACAAGTCATCGACGCTGCGGTCAAAATTTGCATAATTTGCTTTCCATGTAGGCCTTTCATAAATGATGACTATGATCATCATCTTCTCACTCTTTGCGCACCTTGTTTTCTCCCATCTATCGACTAGACTTTGCCATTTGTTCTCCCCTTACTGACACTTCTCTTCTAGCTGTCTCTCTTTCTCTGTGTTTGTTTTGCTTAAGCGAAAATGGTGTTAAGTGCTTTCGCATACAAAATTTACATGGATCCAACAATTTTTCCTACCTAACAATATATATATATATATATATATATATATATTGGCAACGTTGTAGCTTTAGTTAGTTGACATCCTTGTAGTTGTCGTTGTTCCTTGTTGTTCTCGTTTGTCGATTGTCGCTTGTCGTTCTAGAGTCGCTTGTCGTTTGTTGCTCTGTGGTTGTGTCGCTCAGCTTGACTTCCGTTTCCGTGTGTTTGTACACGCCGCCCTGTCAATATTTACCAGTTGTGCTCTACAAGGCAAACCAAACAGACAGGACGCGCCCCAAAACGAACCTAACCACGCCCCATCAGCCTACCAATACATTTACCTCTCTGGCCATCTATATAACATCTATGTGAATTCTACCCCACTCCCCTTTTCAGTTTTCAGTAGTGGACAAAATGTTTGTGAACATCAAATTGCAGTTTGAAAAGTGTTTGACTGCCAATTTCATCAGTTTTAGCAAGTTCATTGATCTTTGTTGTAGAAATTTTGCAAGTCAATTTTGCAAGAGTTTCAAATTGTATATTGAAATATGAACTATAACATGATGGATAGATCATATGCTATAGGGTGTTTACAAAGAAGGACAGCTGCGATTTTAAGGATTTTTGCGTTGGAAATTCTAATTTAAAAACTAATGTATACAAATCGATCGCAAACAAAAGGTCAAGTTTAAAATAAGTTCATAATCTAGAAAATATTATAACCTTGCTAAAAGGAGAACTTCTTCTAATATGACTTTTTGAAGTCTTGTTTCCTAGTAGTAATATTGGTCAGATGTTTCTAACGTATTAGAATATTCGTTTCCAAAACCATAAAATAAGTTCATCAGCATCAATACCCGAGTAGATGTTCTCTGTTCTTGTTTCTCTGTTCATCTGTTTATTTTTTGCTCTTTTTAGATCTTAAATTTTCATCTATTTAGTTAAAACTTGGTAAATAAGTTTTTTAGATGTCTACATTATGCAAGTTTAAAAATTAAACAGATCGGTCTACTATAAGATATAATGACTATCAGAATAATCGGTGTGGAACAAATGTTTTTTTTTCTTTTTCTGCTATATAAATACTATTTGAACCTTAAGACTCTCCACGAAATTTAAAGGTATAAATCAATGATAGAAATCTTCCATAGAATCAATTTATTTCAGACCGAGAAATACAAAAAAATGAGGCTCGAGTTAACTAATATCTCCTACTAATTTCTGTCAGTCTTTTGGGGCATAAAGAGTGTCCTCTTAATGTGTAAAATATAGAGAACTATAAGCCTTTTTCTTATGTTTATTCTTATTATTATCTTAGTAGCAAATTTATTAACCAAATTTGAAGCCAATCTGCTTCTCTCTACCAAACGTTTTTGCATCTTAGTTCATTGGTTACATTAAATTGTAGAATATCTCATGATATGAAGATCAATTTACTTATATTAAGCTAGGAAGATCGATTACAAATACCTAGGAAATAATGAATTAAAGTTTCTGAAGTCTGGGGTCAACAAAAGGAAAAAAAAGGGAAATAAATTTCCAAACTTTCCAAACGAGGGACTTCAGTTAAAAAGAGTCAAAGTTCATCGCCTTATTTTCAATATTTCTAGTACTATAATAAATACTTTGTATTGATCATTCTAATTTAGCTGTTCTCCAAGATAAAGGAAATGAATTTTATCCTTAAACCTTACCAGAATGTCAATTGAAGCTAAACATATAGATAATAATATAAAATATATGATATTGCAATGATATTAATCAACTGTTTCTAAAACCTTTCTCAAAAAACGATCATTTTTTACTCTTTTTTTGTTTTTCATACATTTTTATTAGTTTTTTTGGATTTATTATCTAATTTTCAGTTTATAAACTTTTGTAACTTATGGGCTAAAAATACATTTTATTTTGAAATTGTTAATTTCAGTTAAATATTTTACATTCAGTTGCTTAGCCTTTAGTTAATTTATTAATTATTATTATTATAATTATTATTAATTATTACTCTCTTTCCATCATTTAGTATTGTTTGCCTTTAACTATTTAGTTTTTTTTTTTTTTAAATTTAAACTTTTACATTTATCATTTTTGCAGTTAATTCGTTTCCGTTTCTCTTACGTATAAAATGCAAATTTCGCTTTGCTAATTTGAATTATTTTCCTTACTAAAGTTAACCACTTTTAGTTGATGATTTTTATTAATTATTTACTAGGCTTAAATTGTTTTACTCTGAAAAATGTCATCAGTTGATTTCTCGGCATCGTTACGATTTCAACTAATTATTTATTCGCTTAGACTAAAATGAATTTGTTTTATTTTATTTATTTTTTGTTATAAATTTTATTTATGCCAAGTATTTGTTACAAGCTAAATGTATATGAATTGTTTGGGGGGAAAAATTTAACTAAACAAAAATAATTAACAACAATTATAATGAATTTGTTTACTTAGCTAAAATGTGTTTATTTTTCGTAAATGCTTTTGTTATTTTATTTTTTTTTTTTCTTACTGTTTTGAATGGCGCTTAAAGCTGTTTATTAAAAAATATATATATATATATTAACAATTCAGTTTGTGTTTTCACAATTATTTTTCTGTTTTTAATATTGATTTTGTTTTGTTTGTCAATTAACTACAACTATGAATGTTAATTTATTTTTTTTATAATTTACATGCAAACTTAGTTTCTAAATGGAATTTTCTCTCTTTGAGTTTCTTGCGATTTCTTTTTTTTTTTTTGTCTTACAACAATTTACATTTATTGATTATTGTTATAAATTTTTTTTACAGGTTTTTTTTTTGTTTGCTTCATTTAAGTTGCTGCTTTTAAAAAGTGCTTACCCTTCATCTATCTACGCCTCTCCCCCCACAACCCCTGTAAATGCTTTGAGTTTCCTCGTTTTCTTCTCTTCGCTCGCATCACATTCAACTTATAGTCAATTTTGGTTTTTCTTTGTTTGTTGTTTTTTTTTCTTTTTCTTTTACTAAATATTAAACCGATTTTCATTTAATTTATTTCCATTATCCTTGCAGTTATGGCATCATGTTTTGATTATTCAGATTCTCCTTTTGATCTATATATTTTAATATATTACATTTAGCGTCAAAAACGCGTTCCATTTCCATGATTACGATCCTGTGCAATGAGCACTTCCTCTCCATTCAATTGATGATGCAGTTCCTCGGGTACAGTCTTTAGCAATTGTGGTTTGTTCTAAAAAAAATTTAATCAAATTGATGTTGATGATTAAGATTTGAAGTGAAATTCTTTTAAAATATATTTGCAATCAAATTTATTTGTATGCATTTTAAAGGTATTTGAATTAAGTCCTAATTTAATATTTTAGTTGACGCTAAAGAGCCAGAATATTTTTAGTAGTTCACTTCATTTCAAAAGCATTCTGAATAGAATGATTTATTATTGTCCTTAGAACTTCATCACATCATTAAATAAATGTCAATTCAACAACTTAGGTAAAGAAAAGTAGATCAACTGATACTTAATTGCCGATTTGACTTACTGCAAACTAGAGGCTTTTATTATATATTCAAAACGACATTCATGCTAATAATGAATAGAATAAACGTTAATACCTATAAAAAGTATTCAAATTCTGTTTCAAGTTACCAATATTTTAACAAAAAAATCAATTTAAATGAGCTAAAAGTGACAAATTCATTCAGATTTTCAAATAATTATTCCAATATAATAAAGGAAAGAAAATATATGTTTATAGAAAGTTTTAAAATTTCTCAATGCTCTACAGAAACATAATATTTCATTTATTAAATAACAAATATTTTTACATATTTTTGCCATTTTTGAATTTATTTGTTAAAAAATTTGTTTTTATTCTGCTAAATTAACCAGATTTCTTCTTAAAAAAATAATTTTGTTTTGACTTCAACCATTTTTCTTTAAAGAAAAAGAGTTTTTTATAGACAAAAACTATATTTTTATAGTGAAACTTCATTATGTTTTAACCTATGTCTATTTTGTTTAAGCAAAACCAATTTTGTGTGGTTAAAAAGATATTTTAAGGATATATATATAGATATTCTTCAGTTACTCATTTCTTTGAAAGAGTTTATATTCCTCCTTCTAAGCAATCTACAAAATAGCATATATATCCGTTTTAAGACGGATATATAGATCCGTATATATACTATGTTTAAATCTTTTACCATAAACCAAAAATATTCATTCATTATACCTAAGGCTTCAACATACTTCCTTCTATGTAATCTTCAGAATAAAATATTCTTGCTAGAAGGGTATTAAAAAACTTTATCTTGGTGTTGTTTAAGTAAACTCAAAGTATTCATTCTCTACATTTTTTAAATACTTCCCCCAAAAATTGTTATTTTCCTATATAGTATATATATAGAATGTCCACTAAACTTACAAAAAAGCGTTAAATAGTTGCAATCATCAAAGCAGTTTGTCTTAACGGTTTGTCTCAACACTTGCAACTCAATTTGTGCATGCAACAAAAATTGATGTTGATCGATGGCCAAAAGGACTCATGACAGGGCAATTTTCCTGCACTACGTAAACTTTGATCTCCTTTTACAGATGAAGCTTTAAACGCTTATACGAAATTTTACGCTATTAAAAAATTCAGTAGCATATCCAAAGGGGGGACCCATTTTTTATAGCCATAGCGGGGGAGAGAGAGAGAGAGAGGAGGAAAGAGAAGGAAAGAGAAGGAGAGATGGATAGAGTTCAAAGCGGTAAATGACCTCAGAATGTGTACCAAAAATGACAGCCGCAGTACAATAAAAGTATAAAAAATGGAAATAACAGTCTATCTCTCCTTCCCTCTCTCCCTCTCTCTCTCTGTCTCTATCTCTTACTCACTCACCATATTCATTGTCTCTGTGTCATTTTGCTCTATAAATATGCCATTATGTATACACTCGGGCTGGCGATGCGTTCGCATTGTCTCCCAGCAAAAATGTTCGCATTACATGAACTTTGGCCGAGAGGCTGCCAGAGGGACAAAGACAGGAAGAAAATGAGACAGAGAGAGAGAGAGAGAGAGAAAGAAGGATCTAAGGGGGAAAAAAAAGTAGCGACAACCAGACAGAGGACTTTTGCGTTTTTACAACAATTTCATGCCAAAAAGGACACTGCGGTGTAGGAACTTTTGACTCTAATGATTGCAATTATTATGCCAAAACCCCCCCACCCGACGCCTTCTTCTCTCACCCATCTATGTCATCCACAGCATTGCCAGCTATGACTCTTGTCCAAATAAAAGAAAACAAAAAAAAAAAAAAAGCAGAGCCAAAAAGAAAACCTCATCAGAAGCAGCAGCAGCAGCTGAATTTACCATGTTTTATCCATTTTTGTTTTGGGTTTTAGCCTTTTCTTTCAATGTTGAGTGAGTTGTTGTTGTTGTTGCTGCTGCTGCTGCTGCTGCTGCTGCTGTTGCCACTGTTGCTGTTGTTTCCCAGTACAAGGAATTGTGACTGTTGCCCGCGGGAGTTGGCCACCATAGTTGAATTTATTTAAATACTCTTAGCAAATGGTTATTATAGAATTATCTAAATGTTTGTGACCAAAGGCATTATTCTACTGTTGTTTTCTATATTCTTGACCAGGCAACATTGGACTTTTTTTAATTAGAAATATATATTCTTGATAAGTTTTATGTTGGTTAACAAGGGCAGCATCCATCCTTGATCAGTTTTAAATCTCAAGGCTTTCTTTGACACCCAAAAATTTGCAAGTTAATGTTATTGAAAATTGTTAGTCAGTTTCAATATCATTAAGTATACTGGATTTCTTTAATATGTTTTGATTTTTCAAAAAGAAGTGTCAATTATTTATATGTAAGGAAATTATTATTAAATGTTGTAAGGACAGAAATTTTCTTAATAGGGTTTCAAGATTACTTTTAGATTCGTCCTAAGCCCAAGCTATAAGTTCCTATATTTAATATATATATCCTTCAATATATAGATACTACAATTTATTCAGCCTTATCTCAGCTTATTAGTGTGCTTCCGTTTTGAATCCTTTAATAGGAATGGTTTAATAGTTTACCAGAACGATAGAGTAAGCTGCTTCTTGAACAAGTTAAGCCCTAGTCCCTACAAGATGCCTCATATCAACAGCTTGTATGCGTAAAAAGAGCTCGTTCCCACATTGCAGCATTTCTACATGTGGGTTATATGATTTAACCTATATATTCTTTAGATATATCATGATTTAACCTACATAGATATATCATCCTAGATCAAACTGAAGAATACGTTTTCAATCACTTTTCTGTATTATAAAAGATTTAAGTTATTTGTATATCAAATTTTCTAAGGTTTTTGAATGAATATCTATATAATTTTTTAATTAAAACTGAGTTTATCAGTTGCTAAGCGTTATATAAATAAAAATTCTATAGGATCCTCCTACCACATCTGACCTTGTATATATATGCAACAGATAGTTTTCAATATATACATATTCCAGCGAGTTTTGAATATTAAACCAAGTTTGTTACATATTTCACCTAGTTTTAAACATTTTTCAGCTAGTTTTGAATATATTCCAGCACTTTACGCTAAAAATTTCACTTTTTCCAAATTTCAAATGAATCGATTCTAAAATATTAAGCGACTATCTTCCATTTCCAAAGAATATAAAAATAAGTAAAAATAATATTCTGTTGAGATTTTCCCTAGGGTAAGAGTATCTAAATTCGTTTTTTTTTTTTTAAACTTAGCGATTTTAAATCTCGTTTTAGTTGAATTTTAGTCCCTACACTTGCCCAAAAGAAAAACTTCAAAATTGTTCATTGTTACGTATACGCCAAGTTGTCCCTGACTCAATTTTTCTCTCTCTGTGTGTGTGTGTGTGTGTATACATATATACGGGCATGTGAAAAATGGTAGAGCAGGGTATGAGGAGAGGCAAATTTCGTAATAGCTGCGGGTACTCAAATAATGCGCGCCTCGTTAATTTTAAAGCAGGACTCTTTAGTGTTTTATGTTTTATTTGCTTTGCATTTCTTTTTTTTTCACCATTTTTGTGTTGCCTTTTTTTTTGTTCTCTTTTGATTTTTTTTTTTTTTTTTTTGTGTTTTGTTTGCCAAAACCCACGTCATTTGACTGTTTTGTGTTGAGGCTGTTTTATTCCCTTTGCTTTATTGCTTTCATTTTGCCATTTTGTGTCTAGTTTACTCTATGGAGTTGTCCTTGTTATCATTTTGAATTATTCATAATTATAATTAAAGATTGCTTTAATAAAAATTTTTACTGCTTGATCTAAAGAAAAGCAGATGTTAGACATCAACATGAATCACTTGGGTTTCAGTTAAACTGATTGCAAATTTCTATATATATAGAAATTTTATAGTATATAAAGGACCTGCAATTGAATTCTTTAGGTAAAATTTGTAATTAGCTGATGGATATTGGTTTTTGGTTGCTTCTGCAATCACTTCAGTAGCTGCCATTTATTTGCATAAATATTCTGGCACAAAAGGATTATTTCTCTTCTTTTATTTTTTTTTTTGGGCAAGATAAATGTTTGCCAGCTATAAAAAATAAGTCGCTTCCTTCCTGAGCCACGAAAATTCACTTTGCATATTGATGCTTTCAACGTTTTTGGCATTAAGCGACTTGCCTTTGCTGCTATCAACATGGACCAGCAGCTGAGTACTGTTAGAGTGAGTAGGAGGAGAAGAGAGAAGTACATCAAACTGACACTTACCACATCGCTGCCATAAAGGCTCATGCCCATGCCGACAATGCTTCCGTTTCCGCCAGCACCATTGGCCGTGGCAACGGGCAACGATACTGGCACTGGTACGGGTACGTTTTGTCCTGGCCCTCCTGTTGAAGAAGTGGCCACTAGACCCATACACGTAACCGGCTGCAATAGACCATCGCCTGTGGTAACCACACTGTGAGCAAAAATGGGCGGCGGCGGTGTCTGTGAGAAGGTGGCCAATTGTGATGGATGTGACATTGTGACACCGGTGATGGTGCTGTTGGTGCCAAACATGGGGCTGGTGGAGTACATGGGTAAGGGATGATGCGCCAGATCGATCTATTATAGAGAGAGACAGAGAGTAAGAGATATATAGTGAGAGTGCAAAAAGGGAAAGTGAGTTGCAAAAAGGAAGGATATAACGAATTTTTAGTCATGTGATGATTTATATGCTAAAAAGTTGGAATATCGTTAAATGGCTCTTAACATAGCAGCAATGGAGTAACAGCAGTGATATGGAAAGAGGGTTGTTTGTAGAGTTTCTCTATAATTGATATGAAATCAAAAGTTATACACTGACAAAATGAAATTAAACTTGAATTTATAATAAATTTATAACTAAAATTAAACAAAATTAAATTTTTATATAATTTTTAAAAATAAAAATTTATTTTTTTATATATTTTAAGTAAATTTAGTTTTATATTTTTAAAATTTGGTATATTATGTTTAGAAAAATGTATAAAAATAATTAGAATTTAGAAAATGATTTTAAATTTGGTTTCTTAACTCAATTTTTCAATTAGAAAAATCTTTTGAACTTGAAAATTTCTTTTAAATTTAGTTCTTGGACTTAATTTTCAATTGAATAATTTACTTCAATTTTATTATTTTCGATTAAATTCATTGAAAAATACTTTATCTTACTTTTCTCTCAGTGTATTAACAAATAAAAGTCCATTAAACTCAATCTCCTTCCATTATCGATGAGGCCAAATCAATCAGAACCCTCTCCAATTTGCTTTAGCCAACAGTTTCTGGCTAATTAAAGTGGCTCCCGCCCCCTCTTTTTGTTGTTGACTTAGTCGCTTCAATTAATATATATTTATGTATATACGATGTATATATATATATATCTGTATTATATTATATATGTTTGTGTGTGTGTGTGCTTGCAATTATGCGGAAAGTCAGATAAGTGTTGTTGTTTTTGTTGGTGCTCTCCTGATAAGTTTCCACTTTTGTTCTTGCTCTTTGTTGTTATTATTATTATTGTTGTTGTTGTTCTATGCATATATGCGGTTTGGCCACGCCCTCAACAATTTTGTTAGCCATCGTCAACATAGCGGCTAACCGCTTGGCGTTTATTTTGCCAACTGGCTGCTGGATTATGTAAAGGAGAGACTGTGGCGGGTGGAGGGGTAAGCTAAGGGAGCTACAACAATAATTGCCCATTTTGATAGTTAGAGGGGAGGAGGGAGGTATGGCATAAACATATGGGGTAGGAAAGGTATTAGCGTGTGTGTGTGTGTGTGTTTGTGTGTGACTAAATGTTTATAACGGAAATATTTATGTATGTACAGTATGCTCATCCACATAATGAGTATGTTTTGGGGGTGCGGAGAAGACAAGGGCAGGAGGACAAATTTCACATTGTTCCTTCTTTGATGCTCTCTTTATGGGTGGGTGTGTGTGTGTGAATGTGTGTGTTTGTGTGTGTCTCTTTCCCTTGGTTTGCTTTCAATGAAATTAGTTTTAACTGTTAAATAAATTACAAAATTAATAAGTCATGCTTGTTTTTGTGTCTGTTGATTCTGAAATAATGAATAATGAAATGAAAGGTTCCTCACATGATATCCTCTTTTAATGACATTTCAATTAGGATAACATCAAATTTTTTTTTGAAATAATTATACATTATTTGGAAAGTTTTCACTGTAGCATATATAGAACAACCTTTAAGCTGTAGATATGAAATTGCTTTTGATTTGATTGCTATATCCATTTGATTCTGGATTTTTGTCTGTATCTTTGTCTTTGAAAGGTCAATAGAACTAACTTTGAATAGAAGATATAAAAATATCTTCTATATGGAAGCTAAATCTATTAGATTACTGATTCCTTTGTATATCTTTGTTATTCAAAGGTCAATTGAACTATCTTTGAGTAGTGTATATAGGGAACTACTCTCGATTTAGAAGGTATATTCATTTGATTCTTGTATTTTTTTTTTTGTGTTTTCTTTGTCATTCAAAGGTGAATACCACTAACTTTGATTAGTAGATAAAATATAAAATTCTTCATTGTATCGTGATTCTTTGTTATTCAAAGTTCAATAGAACTAACTTGCAGAAATAGATATAGAAATACCTTTGATTCGAAAGCTAAATCTATTTGATTCCTGAAAGAAATACAAATCTTTGTTATTTAAAAGTCAATAGAAATTCCTTTGAGTATGTAGTAAATATAGAACTGACTTCGATTTGGAATCTGAAACCATTTGATTCTTGATTTTTTTGTATTTCTTTGTTATTCAAAGGTTACTTACTTGGAGTAGTAAATATAGAACAATCTTCGATTTGGCAGCTATATCTTTTTGATTCTGTTTTTCTTGTTATTCAAATATCAAAAGAACTAACTTTCATTGGTAGGTCTAAAACTAGTCTCGATTTAGAAGCTATACCTATTGTATTACTGATTCTTTTAAGTATGTTTGTTATTCAAAGGTCAATAGAACTAACTTTGTGCAGTATATATAGAAATAATGTCGTTTTGTAAACTATATACATTTGATTTTTGATTTTTTTGTATTTCTCTGTTATTTAGAGGTTAATGATTTGAATTTTTATTATTCAAAACTTTATACTTGGATTTTTTATTTAATTTTTAGGCTTACTTCCACTTAAAATTTATTTCATGAGATATAGACGAGAAGAATTTGATCTATATAATGTTAAAGAAACTTTAATAGTTTTTCAATATTCCATGGAAGAAGTCAGGTCTTACACTTAATATATTCATATTATTAGCTTGGACTTCCCTTTACAAATATATATACCGATTTCACATACTTTATATCTATTGAAATAAGCTCAGGCTTATAGGTTCAAATTTCATTCAAAGGCCTACTCAAGTTACTATATAGATATATTCATTGATATTTCTATCTTTTTAACATCTTTGCAATTTGGTACATTTTTATATTTATTTTCTCTTTGAATTTTTTGCTTAATGTTTATATTCTAAAAGTAAAATGCTCAGCTAATGGAATTTATTATAACAACCGCATGCTAAAAATGCCTTTTGCCTTTGTTCTTTGACACTGTGTGCCACAAAGTACAGTTTGAAAAAAGTTGGAAACAAAAATTCACAACAAAAAAACATACAAAAAAAAAAAAGAATATGGCACAAAGAGCTAGAAAACAAAATACAAATATAATCGAATTAAAATAATTGCCATAAAAATAAAACTGCAAAACTGAAATCAATGGCAAACACTTTTAGCCTGAAGAGTGTGTATGCATAGATGGCCCATAGAATAAGGCCAGAACCAGAACCTGTTTCAACCATGTCCAGAGAAAGAGAGAGACAGAGAGAGAATCCTGTGCTTGTCGTGTAAAAAGTTTTCGATAAATGACAATAAAGGCAAACAATGTCATTAGGTAAATGGTTGTCAGGAATTGCTTTTGTTCTTGTTGTAGGGCCATAAAAGTTGTTCAACTTCATCTCTCTCTCTTTCTCTCAGCATATATCTATCTCTCTTACACGTATAGTATATAGATATGTAGTATATGGAATTTCTGCCTAAGTGCATTTTAAGAGCAGCAAACAATTTTGCATCGACTTTCCAATAGACTGAAATTCAATGGAACTTTGTCATTACAATAATTGTGCAAATCAAACACAAACCTTTGCTATCCCCCCCCCTCCTATCTAACCCCTTAGGGGAGGGGCTGATTGAGGGGCATAAGTAGACATTGCATTTGCAGCAATTTTGTTTGCCTTGGCTCGACACATGGCAAATTATTTGTATGAGATAAGAGTAAATTTCTAAATAAGGCATCTTGGCTCATTGATCAGGTTTACAATTTTTAGAAGTAACGAAAATTTTTTACTTTTTTTTATTGCATTCTTACAGGTTATTTAGAAAGTCGGTTATGTTTAGTCGAATTTGTATTTATATTATTGAAATATTTATTTAAGTATAAATTGTTTTCTAAAAATTTCTTTAATTTACTTTTAATATGTTTTAATAAAATTGTCAGAATTATCTCCTTTATCTTTAGCAACTTTTTCTCTTTCTTTTCATAATCATTGAAAGGTAATTTTTGCCGACTAAGTTTCTCTTTTGTTTAAGCATTGTTTTCAGCTATAATTTATTATATTGGAGTTAGTAAAACATTGTGTTTTTAAAAGCAATTGTCAACTGTTGACTGTTTCTAACTGAAATGTGAACTATATGGCTATATATATATATATCTTCTGGACGTTGACGCGTACAATGCGAAGTACGTTCAAGTGGTCCAAGCGACACCAGGACAATGCCTGTTACGCGCGAACCCTATCAGACAGCATGCAAAAGACGAAATCGCGAGGACAACGGACAACAATTACAGTTATAATTAGAACTAACTACGAGCTAGATAGTTAAGAATAAAAGTTTTTAGTTGAGAAATAGAAAGTTCTGAACCGATTACAGGATAAAGGCGATTGTAATCGGAACAAAGAACTCGAAAGGGTTCATGTAAAGTATAGTTAGAGGTACAGCGAGTTAAAGTTAGAGGGATATAATTTCTAGTTAGTCTACAAGGTACAGATAGATTAACCAGATTCAGTAAATTAGGGGAATCAATTTGTCCATTCACAAGCTTGTGTATAAACAAAGTACCCAGCATTACTCTACGGTGAAGTAACGACGAAAGATTAATAAGAAGAAGTCTATCAGAATACGAGGGTAGGTTAACATTTCTGTCCCAGTTTAAGCCACGAAGCGCAAAAATCAGAAATTGCTTCTGGACAGATTCAATTTTTATTTGGTGTGATTCATATTGAGGAGACCAAACGCATGATCCATACTCCAGAATAGGACGGACCAGTGAAATAAAAAGGGTTTTAGTTGTGTAAGGATCATCGAATTCTTTCGACCATCGTTTAACAAAACCAAGAACACTCATGGCTTTACTGACTGTGATGGAAATGTGACGAGAGAAACTTAATTTGTGGTCCATGAGTACACCCAAATCATTCATCTCGTTCAGACGTTTTAAAGGAGTATTATTAAGATAATACGTAACTGATTGAAAGTTAGTTCTATGAAATGACATGACATTGCATTTCGAAACGTTTAGATTTAATATGTTAATTTCACACCAGGTCTGCAAGTTATTCAGATCTGCCTGGAGCAAAAGGGGAGACTCTGAGTCTTTAAGACTAAGACAAAGTTTAACATCATCAGCGTACATAAGGACACGAGAATGAGTTACTACTGAAGGTAGGTCATTTATAAATAGTGTAAAAAGTAATGGTCCTAGATGGCTACCTTGTGGCACCCCCGAGGTTACTTTGATGGTTTTCGAAAGAGAGGTTTTAAATAGAACTTTTTGAGTACGGTCAGTCAGATATTGGGAAATCCAACTCAGCAAAAGGCTTGGAAGCCCAAGTTTGTTTAGTTTGTACAGAAGCAGTGAATGGTTTACAGAATCAAAGGCCTTACTGAAGTCGGTATAAACGACATCAGTTTGTAGTGCATTCCTGAATCCATCGATCGCTAAAGAAGTAAACTCTAATAGGTTAGTGGTAGTAGATCTACGTTTCATGAACCCATGTTGGGTAGAAGAAAGAATAGAACTACAGAAATGATGCAATTGGGCTCTCTTTAAATTCTAACCAATTCCATAATATTCCATGAGTAGGGGCTAAGAGCGTTTTCTTAGTCTGAGAACAAATATCTAGGATGAGAGCAAATATCGAGAAGACGCTAAAATAATTTTAACTTAAGGAAAACCGCACTTGTGGATTTGACTGAATTTCCTTAATGGTATTTGCAGACTGATTAGAATAGTTCGATCGCACAGATGCTTTCATTTACATGAACTTTTAGGTATAACAAACAAATGATTATAATATAAAGTTTATTTGTCTAAGACTACAATTATATGCTTTTATCTACGGTTTGACCAAACACATCAAATTAGATAGGATAGATAGGATTAAATTCAAAGATTCAAAACTTCCGTTTCATCAGTATTTTACATTTAAAGATTTTTGTTGGACTTATTATTTATTTTAGTTTTAATAAATCCTTTTTCTATAATTAAATTTCGAAGAAAAATTTATTAAAAGAGAATATTACTATAAGAAATATTCATAATGAAAAAAATCAATTTCAAGCTAGAAAAATCTTAGCTTATATTTCTTAGCTCTCATATAAAATCTTCACCCCTATAAAAACCTTTCATAAAAATAATTTATATTTCATTTGACGTTTGCACTTAAAAAATTTCTCCGATTTATAAATCTTTTTTAAATCAATAAAAAGCAATTCAGTTTTATTTCGTTGCCTAAAGAGTATCTGCACTTTATGATGACCCAAACCTGTCAGATTACTTTGTTCCACTTTCATTCTTTTATATTTTTTCCTTTTTCAGTTGTTATTTTTTGTTTTTCTCTCCTGTTAACTGGTATTACGTATACGTAACGTTGGCATTGCATTTACAGTTCTCTTCAGTAAGTCTTGCTTCGTATATGCCTCTCTTTCTTTCACGTCGAGAAAATTTTGTAGAAATTTGTTGTCAATAGAAGATAAATATTTTTGCATACTATTTTTTTTTTTTTTTTTTGGGGAAAAATGTCATTTGTGGGTTTATGGATTGTCCATGTATGTGTGTGGTGTGCGGTGTGTGTATGTGGAATTGGATTTGTAGTGAGGTGTGTCTGTATGTTCACCCCACTTTATGAGTTTTCGAAAAAGTAATTAAAATTCTTTGATTTAGCCTCAGCCTGCAGTTTATGACCATCGCTCTGCCAGTTGGTAATCAGTTTTGAGCCAACATTTTCAGCTGGCCATCAAGCACACAAAAAAAAAAAAAGAAAGTTCTATGGCAAAGTTTTATTTAGTTTTCCCATTAAAAAACAAAAAAACAAAACAAAATATAAATACAAATCAAAATTAATAATACGAAAACATTAACAAATAAAACTAAATAACATTAACAAAGTAAGAGACAGAGAGAGAGAGAGTAACATTGTCTGTGCCATCTCACTCTGTTTTTTATACACGCGTGGCATAGCCCTGCATATAGAGGGATGAGGCGGATGTTGCTGCCACTCCCATAGCTCCATAGCCACCCACATTATCGACCACAGCTCCAGCCACATAGCTGTTGCCCGTTGCTGTGGCCGCCTGTAAGTCGGCCAGAATTTCATCATCCATCATAACATTTACCTGGGAGTAGATATTCGGTTCGGCTCGCTTCAATTCCGCCTGCTGACGGCTACCCGGCCGTCCCAATGTGGCGCTGCAATACGGCGCCAAACGCACAGTATTGCCGCCTACACTAACGCCCACAATAGGGGCAGCCAGTTCGCTATAGCTGAGTTCAGTCTGTAAAGAAGATAAGAGATAGAAATAGATACAGTGAGTTGGACAGGGAAGGTAAGTAACAGTGATGAGAGTGTCAATCAGCTCAGGTTGCATAATTGTCAAGTGGAAATGTGTGGCAAGACGGCTATTACCCAATGAGACTAGTGCTATCCTGTTTAGGGATTCACAAGATTTAATTTAGTAACAATATATCAATCAAATTTGTAGCTATCTTTAGGGAATATATTTAAGAAGAAGACTTTAACTTATTTATAAGAATTTTTCTAGTCTAAAAATATCTTAGAAGTTGCTGTTAGTTAAAAATAGAAATCGACTCACTCTAGAGACAAGATATCTTCGTTTTACTTTCAATATCTCTTGGGGAGACTATGGGGCAATGTGGGAAAACGTTGCAACAATTAGTGTTGGGATGAAAGCAAAGTAAAATTTATTACTTAGGTTGTCTTTCTGTATATAGTTTTGCTTATTTAATTTGTTTTTATAAATCTTTACTAAGCAGAATATTAGTAAAGAACTTATTCTTAAAGATATATAGTGTTAAAGGATTCATTTGTACATATAAAACCCTTTGATTAGGTTTCATTTCTCAGATTCACTCTTAACTACTGATCCTTTTACTCTTCTCGTTCGACTGCATTGGTCTTCTTTCTAAGCTCTCAATGCTATCAGAAAGCGCTTAAGAGAGAGAGCCTTTCTCAATAGATACCCCAATTTGTTTCCTGTCTCATAAGATCCACTTTATAGGATTCCATCTTTTGCAGCTGTGTGCCTGCTTAACATTTTTAATATGTCCTTCTCATTGAAGGAATCTACCATCAGTATGAATTACCTTTGATGTTCAACTGTTTGATATGAAAACGTACAAAATACTTCAATTTTTCTTCATTTTTTTTGCAACTCTAGATGAGAAATGAGAGAAACTGCATCATAAACTGTTTATTTTCTCCTTTGCTTTGCCATAAACCAAAAACAGATTGCCGATGTAATTAGAAAAATTTTTTTTTTTTTTGTGGGTGAAACGAAAAATCGAGTTTCATAGGTGAAAATCTATCTTGTTCCCTTTATGCCAGCATTTTACCGTACCTCAACACATTCGCTGTGCCCACATAATTTGAAAATCATTTAAGGAGAAATTTTCTTCATTTGTATGTGTGTGTGTGTGCCACGCCTAGACAGAGAAAGCAAAAGCAGCAAACAGCAACAACAACCCAAGTAAAAATAGAGCAAAAGAAGAAACGAAGGGCAGCAGCTGCAGCAATATAAATTTTCCATTTGCGAATTTAATAAAAATAAGTTGCAGGCGGACCAAGCTAAGGCATATCCTGCAGCTGCAACAGCCAGCAGCAAAAGCAAAGGATGCGCGTTTTCTATTTAGTTGTTGTTGTTGCTTGTGTTCGTGTTGTTGTTGCCAGTCTGGTTTGGTAAACTCAAAATGCAATAAACGGCCAAGTGTGTGTGCCTGGACTCGAATGGCAAATGGAGAATGGACCAGACACATTACAAACAGGCGTTATAAATGTGGGCGTAGCCCTCTGAGTAAAGCAAACTTTGAATAAATGTGGCCAAAACATTTTATCATAGTTAAATCTAGTCAATTAACCAAAACCAAACCAAATAACTAACTAACTATCTAACTAGTTAACTATCTGTTTATCTGAATACCCTTAATACTAATTCTATTTTAAATATAAATAGTGGGAGCAAAGGCGTAGTACTGCCAACTAGGCGAAATAGATTTATGAAGCATTTAGTTTAGTTTGCCGCTAACCGTTATACCGTTATTCTTAAAGGGTAATATAGAAACTATTTTGACTGTATAAGCTTGTAAATCAATTTCTTTCAAACGAAATATCTCGAAAAATACCTTTAACAACAAATTATTTTTATAACTTTTTTAAAAGAAATTAATAAGTTTCGGTTATTCGGGCTGCCTATGCATCTGCAACTGTAGAGACAAAAGTAACTTGCATTGATGGAAATCAAGGGTATAACTAATTAGAATATCAGTAAAACTTTTCATTGTAATGTTAAAATGTTGTTTGGAAACCGTAACCAAAAGAGCTTTTAGTTACGGTTATTTCGGTATTTATGGCTTTGCCATCTGAAATCAAAAGCGCTTGTCTTAATAGAAAAGAATGTATCTCCTCTCTATCTTCTGTAACTTCTTACCATAACACTAAAATATTGTTTTGAAACCGAAAACAAAGAGTTATTAGTTTCGGTGATTCAAGGTATCTATTCACCTCCCAGGTTACAGAGAAAAGAAACTTCTATTGAAAAATAAATTAATATTTACATAAAACGGTTTACCATAATCTTAAAATATTGCTCTGAAACCGAAAAGTGCTGTCAGTTTCGGTTATTCAGGATATATATGTTTACGTGATTTTCTGGACCAACATAAATATAAACAATAGAAGAATGTTGTTCAGTTGTTTATTTTCTTTAACTTTTTTATATTTATACGTATAAAGTTATTGCGTAACCCAGCTAGCTACTTGTTTCGGTTATTCAGCTAAGTTCATTTTCTCATTTTTGCATTATCGAAATGGTGACTAACAGTAATCCAATTTTTATAGCATTTTTGTATAACCGCTTATTACAAGACAGAAAAATAGTTATTAAACGAGAACAAAAACAAATATTTGTTTCGGTTATTCAGCAACTTTGTAGAAAGGCATTCAAAAACGATTTTTGTTAAGGAAACCCTAAAACGGACAAATTGAGGCTAGTCTATATATCGTTTAATTAACAGGATCAAATTTTATTTACCATAATTATAACCGATATCTCTTACACTTTATAGCAACTATACTTAAAATTTAATAGAAGCTATTTGTTCCTTTAACCGAATTGAATTCTCTGCCCTAAATCAATCATGGTCCATCATCAGATGAAGGTAAACCCTTTGACTTCTTTTTAAAGTAAATCTTGCCTACGCTCATGGCTCATGGTCCATCAATTGTGGCTCAAAATAATAAACCGTTTATGCTTTGGCCATTTATAGGGTTTTGGCCATAAATTAAGATGGTCCTTATGTATGGAATGGGTGGGGTGGGGGGGCTAGGAAAAAAGGTTAAATGTTTGCCTGTCGGCTAAGTGAGGATTAGTGATGGACTCACCTTTTGTTGCTGTTGTTGCTGCTGCTGTTGCTGATGATGTTGCTGTTGTTGTTGTTGATTGGCATAAGCCCCCATTTTGTTAACGGGTATAAGAGTATTATACTGTATATACTGAGCAGCTTGTTGTTGGCCAGCTGCTGTCTTCTTATCGACCACTGCATAGGTGGGCATCAGATGGTCATAGGTGCTAGAGGTAATAACGGCATTCTGTTCAGCAAGAGCAGCCGTAGCATAAGCGCGATTATGACCCTTTGTTGTCCACTCATCATCCACATCGTGTCCATCTAAGAGAACATATATAGAAAGTGATAGGTTAGAGCAGCTCTCCCCACAATTTGATGGGCTATCAACATACCTTGTGGTATAATGTCAGGATTCTTATCAATGCTATCCAAACTGCTAGTCACATGACACGTCTCCCTACCAATCCGATGCATATCCTGCACTGATTGTCCACCATTGTGACCACCCAGGGTGCCAATGACCAGGCTACCATTGTTATTGCTACCTAGGACGCCAAGATTGCCAGTGCCATTTAGTGTGCTGTTGGTACCAACGCCACCGACTCCACCGCTGCCACCATTACTATTACTGCCACCGTTGCCAGGATGTGAGTAATTATTGCGATCGTGTCCTGACGAGCCGCGCACACGCACCACAATCACAATGATGATGGCCACCAGGAATATGCTGCCCACAATGCCAGCCAGTATGCCAAGGAATGGCCGGATGTCCTCAATGACGGGTGTATACCGCAGTGAAAGGTCTGCACGGCGCATTTATACACAAAAATTCACAAGGATGGAGAAGGACGAAAAAAGAAAACATTTTTTTTTTTTTTTGTTGTTTTTGGATGATGCAGCAAGGGGAAAAGAGAAAAGATGTGGTAGACAATTTTTGGTGAGAATTCTGGCATATTTTAACTCCATCTACCCCCCTTCCCCCTCTCTCTCTCTCTCTCTTGGTCTCTTTTTTTTTTTTTGTTCGTCGTTTTTTGTTTTTCTATTATTCTTTTGCATTGTTTTATGAGCTGCTAACTACGTTCCATTCTCGTAGGTCCTTTGGTCCTTGGTCCTTTGGTCGTTCCCTGCCTGCACGTGCTTTGAATTTAGTGCCCCTTTAATGAGTTGCATGTGTATGAGTGTGTATGTATATGCCATGTGTATGTGAATATTGTAGCGTGTGTGTGCGAGTGTGTGTGCGAGTGTGTGTTCAGTGGGAGGCGGCGCCATTGTAAGCCGCTCAGTGTTAAGGTTGCTAATTTTTGTCTCATTCCTTGTCCGGCATGTTGAGCATTTTTAGTAGCCAAAACCAAAAAAAAAAGTACAACAGTCCAAAAAAAAAAAAAAAAAGAAAAGAAAAATTGCAAAATAAAAAAGAAAATAGGGAAAACAGCTTCCGGATTTATTCATTATGCTGTTCTGTGTGCGGCCAAATAAATTTCAAGTGAAAAATGTGAAAATAAAATGAAAACCAAAATAATTACTAAATAAAGAAAATGAATACGAAATGATTTTTAGAAAGAGAAGAACTACAATATTTGAAATCAAATATTATGAAAAATTTACTACACTTTATTTTAAAAACAAATTAAATAAAAATTGTCCTTTTTATACTCTTGGAAAATTATATTTCCATTAGAATTAAATGTTCTATTGCATTTTGGTTAATGGTTAGATTTCCAGCTTATTTATGAAGTATATCACCTCATGCTCATACAATATGTTCTATACATAATTATACCTTTAAATATATAGTATTTGATATATTTTAACAACTAAAACTTAGTATGAGCAAGTCGAAAGCTAGTTAGTCCTTATTCCAAATAAAAATTTTATAAAATTTCGACAGACAGAGTTAAATAAAACTTTCTAGAATGTGATTCATATTTATTTCTCACTGAAATTTGTAAGCCAGTTTATAATAGATAACTTCCTAGAAAGATATTCATATATATTTCTGATAAAAAGTTCCACTAAAATTAAAAAGCTTTTCGAAAATTTTAAATTAAAACCAAAACGCTATTTATAAAACTGTTAAAGATACACAACAGATTAGACACAGCCAAAGCCTGATTTAAATAAATTTTCTCTTGTTCACTTAAATGATATAGACACCTAAATGGAATAGTTCCAGTATAACCACAAATTGCCATAAAACTATATAAATATTTGAAATAATAGGGAAAGCTAAATTTAACTAAATTTTCTCTATACCATAATAAGATATAGATATCCAAATGGAAAAGTTTTGATCTGAAGATTGAATGCCATAAAAAATAATATTTTAAGACTAAGTGAAACCTTGAAAAGGACATCAAAACCAATTTAATTAACTTTTACTATCTAGAGTAAAGGGGATATTATTTTTAGATTTATATAAATATTAAATTTCCTCTTTGGTATAAAAGAGATTATTTATATAAATGTTAAACTACTTTACTTCATAATATATATAAATAACTAATTTTAGTCAAACACTTTTATATGAAAGTAATTTCAACTTTTTGCTAAGCTACTTAAAAAAAAGAAACAAAAACTAAAAAAGAAAAGGTGCAAATAGTTAATTACAAATCAAACAAATCAAAAACCCAAAAAAAAAAAGTACCAAACAGAAAATAAAAAAAAACATAGGAAATACAAATAAAACTTTAAATTAAATACAACAGAAGAAAAAAGAAAACATTTTATTAATAACACAAAAGCAATTAAATTCATAATATGATAAACCAAAACTTTGTTAATTACAATTCTAAAAAAGTTCTACAAAAAATATAATAAATCAAATAAAAAGCAATTAAATTGTTAACAAACAACAACCAAAAAAAAAAGGTTTTAAATAATTAGTAGAATTAAAATGTATAAAAATAGGAAAAATATATATATATATAAAAAATATAGAAAAAAACTAAAAAACTAGCAAAAGCAAAACAAAACATGAAACCGAAATTGAACACAAAATTGAAAAGTTTGTAAATCAAATTTTTTGTTTCAATTGATTGAAACTAAGAAAAAATAATTATATAAAAAAGTAAATATAATTGCTTCTATAATATATTATTTTTTTCAGTTTCATGTTTTGTTTAAAAACGTTATAAAAATTATGCAAAAATAATAGAAAAAAAATGATCAGCGCTACCTTCGTCCTGTTCGTCATCATCCTGATCATCATCTTGATCAATTATATGTAATCCCTTTTGACCTTTGCCTATTACCAAAAATTCCTTTTCATCGCATATGCAATCGCTTGTTGATGTTGTTTTAGATGTTGTTGTTGTAGTTGTTCTTGGTTTCATAAAGGATTTGGTAAATATAATTTTAACTGAAAATTTAATCATGCAAAACGAAAGAAAAGAAAAGAAACGAAAGCAGAAACAAGAAACAAGATTAGGTGAACTTAAAAGGCAAAAACCAACAAAAAAAAAACAATGCAAAAAAGAAAAGAGGATAAAAGGAAGAAGACAGCAATTAATTTGTAGGCAGTATAGAGAAAGCAAGGACATGCAGAAAATTTGAAGCCTCAATTTGAAGGAGAAACCCGCATCATCATCTGCATTGAGGCCAATTTGTACACTCGTATGTCTGGTCTAGTTTTGGTTTTTGGATTTGGTTTTGCTTTTCATGTGGTCCAACTTACCCGTTTGCTTCTCCGGATCCTTTAGTGTGTAGACTTGCAATATGGTTGCATTGCTGCGTCCTTTACTATTGCTGGCAATGAGAAAGACATTGTAACCCATGCCGGGAACTAGTCCACGCACCTCAAAGTATGGTGTCCTGGTGTCCAACCATTGGGAATGTAATCAAATCCAATCGATATTTGAATGTCCATGGCAAAAGATGGGCAAAAACCGCAATAAGACAAAAAGAAAATGGGAGACGAACCGAGAAGAGAATGAGTATAACGAATGGCAGCAACCGCATAACAAGAGAAAAGGACAAAGATGGAGAGAGAATTGTTAGGGATTGGGAATATGGTAACTGGAACTGGCATTGGAACTCAAACTGGACATGTTCGCGCCACGCCTCGTTGAGTTTGTTGTAATGCAAAAGTCACACGCCGTGTGATTCTGATTGCTTCTCTTCTTTTCTCTCTCTCTCGCACTGTGTCCTTTTTCCCATTATCCTTGGCTATGGCTACTCACTTTGATTTGTAAATTTTGGGATAGCGTGTCGTTCCATTCACATAAACCTCCATGATAAAGTCCAGTGGCAGTCCACCATCGAATCCTTCAATGCATTCAATTTGAAAGCCTGTCGATGTCTGATTCAGTAGCGTGCAATTCAGCAATGGATCCGGTTCGCCTGTGAGAGAGATATTTATTATGCCAGCTCAAGCAACAAATTGTAAAGAGAAGAAAACGACTGCCACAGGACTTGACTTGTTAACGATTTTGATGCCAACAATTTCAAAAATCAATAAGCCAAGCATACAACAACACCAATAATAGCTACCCCAACTTTTGATCCCAGAACCACTGGTCTAATCCCCAAGCCAAGCGCCAAAGTGCCAAAGTCATCAACAAATCAGCACAGCGGGAATTTCTCTCTAAACCTAACCTAACCGCTACTCTACTTTATCCTCCCTCTCACCTCTCTTTGAAAAAACGAAACATAAACAAAAACACAACTGAAAACTGAAATCGACAGATAGAGATTAATATAAACTGATCGAATTAGGGAATACTCTAGAAATAAAAGAATGAATTGAAATAAAATGAAAAATAAATAAATAAAGAGTATTTTTTTTTAAGAAATATATAACAAATTGGATTATAAAACTATATAACATAAAGAAGTTACCAAAAGTAACTAAAATTTTCAGTTTAAAAAAGTTAAAAGTTTTTTTTCTTAATATATTTTGTGTTTAACAAAAGGTTTAACAATATTGCAACATAATTTTGAAATGGAAATGAATGATTGTTTCCTCTTTATTTGGTTTATCTTGTAGGATTTCTTTAGTGAAAAGTCTTATATATAAATATTGGAATAATATATTATATTAAAATAGTTTGAGATTTACAAGAAAATTTTCTACTTTATTTATTATATAATTTGATGCTTGCTAGAAGATTTTCTTTAATTTTTAGTGTATTGATTGGTTTTGGAATAGCTAAACTTGAAACTAAAAGTCATATGTTATCTTTTAAACTTTATA
The DNA here is from genome assembly GCA_018903615.1 of Drosophila neocordata. NCBI lineage: Eukaryota > Metazoa > Arthropoda > Insecta > Diptera > Drosophilidae > Drosophila > Drosophila neocordata. The sequence goes on along the minus strand of JAEIGI010000004.1, from coordinate 10,502,597 downwards.
TTTTAATATATTTATTTTAAATTTTAATGAACAAATTGGGATAACTACTTGGTATTGCCTTATCTACTACTAAAGCAATAATAAAAAATCTTTTATTTCCTAAAATACAGAAGAATTTTATTTAAATTTTGGAATTATTAGCTTACTTTGAACAGATTACAGTATTTAAAACTTAGTTGTTTAGTATACTTCAACTCTATCATTATGTTTCTATGTACCATATTGGCTTTTGTTTATATTAATATCTGTTCAAGATTTGATTTTATCTTTAACTTTAGTTAATCATCGGAAATGATTTCCATTTCAATTTATTTAAGTTTTTCATTCAGGTGTGAAAAACTATAAATAAGTTCATAGTTGTATAAAAGAATTTAGTTCTCAGTCTTCTTTTCTCTAAGCCTTTAATATAATACAAATTTTATATACAAGTGCTGAGCTTTTGATCCTTTGGGTTTGCATCATTATTTATTCATTTTATTCGCTATTTCTAAAATTATTTTCTCAGCTTTGAAATATGTACATTTTTTAAACTGTGAGACATTAAATTTTCAAACAATATAATTTAGTTAATGGTTCCATTTTAAAATATAATTTCTTCTTGAATACTAAATGAAATATAGATATATACTCAGTTCAAAATTCCTTTTATTTAATTTTCCCTTCTAAATCTTTAGTGCTTTGTTTCATTTTTAAATTGTTTGTTAATTTTTCAAATTTTCTAAATTTTAGTCCAATTTTGTTCAACGCTTTTAAATTATAAACTTTTTCTAAAATTGTTAAACTTCCTAATAGCTAAATTTAAAATATTTAGCCAATTTTTGTTTAATATTGTTAATTTTTTCTAATTTTTTTTCAATAATTTTGTTTTTACTAAACATTTTGAGTTATAACTTCCACCTATTTATATTCCTCTTTCTATAATTAAGAATATTTGCCCGCAATAATATCTCTTAATAGTTTACCTATCATCTAATTAATGTTGATCTGGTTAAAACGAATAAACTCTGTGCTATCCATTAGGAAACAAATATATACATATCGCTATTGTCCTTTGCGGAAATGAAGGCAAAGCACCAAACACGCGAGTCTCGGGGCCACAGTCAAGCCAAAGTGGCTTCCCCCCATTCAACGGTTCCCCTTCTCTCTCTCTCTCTAACTTGTATCGAAAAGAGGCTCTTTTGTTTTTGGCATTTTTTTTTCTGTTTTTGTTTTTGTTAGATGGGAGTGGCAGAGGAAATGGGTGGATTACTACTCACCTGCCGGGGCTATTGTGTATACGCAGGGCTCACTTTGATCGCCAATTTCGTTGCTGGCCCAACACAGTAAAGTTCCATAGTCCTGCAATTGTAAGGAAGGACCGCATACATGATTGTAAAAGTGTGAGAGTAGATTGTTAGGGGTAGAGTTAGGGGTAGATGGGTAAATGGGGTGTTTGGTGGCAGGATGAGTGACAATGCAATGGCATTTCGTTGGCTTAATTTATGCATGCAATGCGGCGATGGCCATGGCGACGCCGTTGGCGACACACCTTTTCAACCTTAATTGAAAATTCAAAACCACAATTCGTTTGGAAAATTATGTGATGCCACCACCAACAGTAACAGCACCACTCTGTTTGTTTTTTCATCCAGCCCCCCCTCTGGGAACAAAGGGGACTGATTTATATGACCCCATGGTTTGGTTATGGTCTCTCTTACTGTCTCACTCTTTCTCTCGCTCTTTACTTCTGTTTACTTACGTTTTCCGTCATTGGTGTATAGTGGGCAACACTACGGCCCCGATCCACGGCAACCAGTGAGGCGGGTATGTCAACTGTTTCGCCCTGGGTTGCATTGAATTTCCAGATGTATGTGGCCTCACTGGGATTGGCATCGATTTCGCAGGCAACTTTAACAGTCTCATGCCTGCCCGAACTGTAAAAGAACTTTTGATTCGGACGACACACAGGTGCAACTGTAAGAAGAATTTGCATAATTAAAGTACAACAGAACTTCAATTCAATTCACTGCAATTCAATTCAATTCATCAACTTTATACAATCAACATTTCAAATATTTGATTTATTTTTCCTGCCTTCGCCCCCACAATTGTTAATTGTTGAATTCATCTTTTATATGGCAATGTAAAAAGTCAAAGGTATTATTATTATTGTCCAAGGATTCTGTTATAATTCTACCATTGTTACAATTGCAATTTGTTTTGTCAGTTTGTTTAATTAAAATGTTATGTAAATTAACACTTTGACAATTTTAAATTGTTCACTTGTTGATTTCATAAGAGTTTACTTACATCTTATATCCAATTGTACAGGATTACTTTCACCATCTCCCTCACGATTGCTACCCACACAGGTGTAAATGCCACTTCGGGCACGGCTGGCATTTTGCAAAACCAAACTTTGATTGGCTACAACAATGCCCTCGGCGGGATTGTTAGATAAAATTGCACCCTGCAAATGAAAATGTAGAAAAAAGTGAGAAAAAGAAGTGTAAAATCCAATCAAAAAAAAGGAAATTGAATAAATTCTTGTGGTTGCCTAAAGTTGTCAACTTTTAAATACTCTATAAATAAAGCTTTTTTTTACTGCTTAAATAGTTTAAATTACTTGGCTTTCGGCTATCCATTTGAAGTGTTTGTTTGATTTGAAAACAAAGTTTGTTTTTTTACATTAAAAGATTATATAGATTTATAAGTTTCAGTATTAATGAAAGCCATCGATTGACCATTGAAAATTTTTATATATTTATCTAAATATTTATTAGATTTATGAAATGTTTTTGAATACTTTATATTATTTTATTTACCAAAACTTTCTATGGAAATGTTTGCTGTCATTGAGAAATGGTTGCCAACTTCATTTAGGAATCAACACTGATTTAACTAGTTGCTTAATTTGTATTATGATCTTTATTAGTATGATCACTGTCAAATTTGGTGGGCTTAGCCTGCTACAAAACATTCAGTTCGTTGTTATCGTTTTATCGAAACACTATGATGCCAGCTTTCGATCTTACCCAATCAAATCTTTAGGGTTGACATGGGTCCACCACATTTATTTTACAAGTGGCTCCACCTGGCGACATCTTAAAACATGTTGCTCAATCTTTCTAACACTTAGCTCTTTAGTCTTTATTCTTAATATTGTTCTTCAATAGAAACTGAAAAAATTACAATTTATTGACGATTTTTCTGGCTAGAAATATTATAGTTAAGTCCCAGCTCGATAATGCGAACATATCGAAATTTACCCTGCCAATACGTTTGAAAAATTGTTTATGATTTCAAACATTTTCTGATTTAGATTCATGAGATTTGCTTTGTTCGCCCAGCTAATGTTGTTCCCCACATATACGTATATATATATCTTAATGATCTTGGTCAAGTAGAAAATCTTAAGTCAAATAATGCTAGAAAACTGTTGTTTGCTTTTGGTTTTTAGACTGAGCGCTCTCTAGCGTTCAATTGACAAAGGCCGGCTAAATGACGAAGGTTTAAGATCAACTTTAATTTGATATAAGCTGAAATAAGAAAGCTTTTTAAAGCACTGGAACATAGCTTAAAGTCGAGATGGCTAAATATATTAGGAAGATCAAAAGCAATTATTCCGATTACAGATTAATCGATAGTTGTCTTGTACCTATATTTTTTGCCTATCGATCCTTACCTTAACTTACCTATCTAACCTTATGATTCTTTGTCGAAGTAAGATACCATTAAGGTTTTCACATTCTCTTCATCCAAAAATTGAGACAATCTTTAAATCTTCTTCTAATCAAAAGCTCTATAGAGTATATAAACTTACATAATATTTTGTTATATTTATGTATTATGGCCAATAAAATATATGGCAATAATTTATTGAATTAAATTCAATTTACCGAGAATTGTGTAAAATTGAAATAAATTTCATTTTGGTAGCTAATAACACTTTCATGTTCATGCCCCGCAGGCAACTGGCAGCGGCTGGCAGCCTGGCATGCTGGCAGCTGCATAAATTGTTAAGTGCTCAATAATTCAATAATAAATTGTATAAATTTTCTATGTAATTTTCTGGTTTTTTACCCCATCAATTTCTTCCTCTTACCACTTACACACTTGTACAGTTTCTTTGTAAGCTCCCTAAAATATGCAACAATTATGTATGTGGCTGCGTCTTGGCTTTCGATTTTGCCGGCTATGCCTGAAGGTAATTTATGTATGGAATATAATGAAAATAATAATATAATAATAATCGCTGGGTAACAGTTTACCTATGTAGACTGCCGTAAGAGCAAAAAAATAAAAATTCACACATTTCTTTCTATGTGTGCGTGTGTGTAACAGTGTCTGTGTGTGAGGTAAATAAGAGTTTGCCTTGGGAATTTGAACATGTGAAATATTTTAAGTGAATTTTCTCAAAAATTGAAAAAGTTGAAATTAAAAAATGAAGCAAATATGTTTGGCATTTACAACAACAATTTTAACATAGAATTTATTTAATAATTTATTATTAAATTTGGCAAAAAATTGTTTCACTGATCGATTTGATCAAAAAACTGTTGAGAAGTTTTAAGGAGAATCTGATTTAAGAGGGTGAAGTTTTTTTTTTAATAATTTGTATTGAATCCATCTATTAAAATTTCCGGATTTTCGTTTAAAAATAAATTTTTTAATGTTTGGAAAAGTTTTGGTAAAATAACTTTAAGAAGTTAAAGAAAAACCAACCACTTTTTAATACTAAAAATACTTAATAATTTTTTTACTGTTTTGTTTTTTGATAAAATAGGTTTTTTTGGTACTTTGTTATACTAAAAATTCCCAATAATTATTTAATGTTTTTTTTTTTCTATGATAAAAGAAAGTTTTTTGATTTTAAAAATGTTTTTTTTAATTAAAATATTTGTGTCTCAATTGCCTCTATTATTTTGAATTTTATATTTCACTTCTTCTTATATATCTCCTGGTTTAATATTTCTGGACGATTATAATTTTATGCTGTACTATTTATAAATTTTCTGTTATAATATTTTTGAACCTTTATTTTGTCTATATATATTTTTAACAAACAAGGCAAAAAACAACTTAAATCTGACTGAAGTTAAGGGGAGGTATTACTTCCTTTTTATTCCTTAATCATTATTCAAGTTTTGAATAATATCTAAAATTTCTCATAATAAGTTATCTTTCTTCTAATTATTTAATAGAAAATTGGGCTTAATTTAGCTTAAAAACAAACTAAAACCCTTTGTATAAATATTCCACATTATTTGTTCAAGCATTGTGATTTAGTAATTATTTATGTGTAATATTATTATTGTTTGCTGATATTAATATTTGTTTATATTATTTTTAATTTTTTTTTTTTTTTTTTTTTTTTTTTTTTTTTTTTTTTGATTGCCTCTAAGGCTTAGATAATTAATACAAATTAAAGTTGCTTTAATTTGGATATTTAATTACTTGTTTTTACTTACAAAAATTCTGCATATACAATTTTTCAAATCCTTCTATATACTTACATTATGTCTCCAACTGACTTTATATATCCATGGATTCGATTTGATATTGCATTCAAAAAACACATCAATTCCTTCACGTAAAGTTGAATTTAAAGAATTTGTACCAAGTTCCAGACTAACAACCGGTATATCTGTTAAAAATAGAATGGAAATACACAAGTTAAATATATTTTTAAACATTTGTATTCAGATTTATACAAAATTTGGCTTTTCTTACTCCTGACTACCCCTCCATCTAAATTGTAAGACGATGTAATTATTGCTGTAAGCCGTACAAATTGGCCAATTCAAAATGTGTGGATTCGTTTTACAACGTTCACTTCATTTGTGGCTCTCATTGCTGATGAACGGCTGGCTTCTAAGGCAATTAAGAATTTTTTGGAAATTTTTGTTTGTCTCGGTTTTCGGTTAACGCACTATGGCCAAGTTGAACAACGTATAACTACGAGTTTTAACTTAATTAAATCAAAATTGGCGGGCAAATGCGTATCAATTAAGCTTATTAAGCAATCTATCAAATTGTGCAAACAAATTTTTTGGGCCCTCCATCACTCCAAAAATACCAATTTTACTTTCTGCCCAACAATAAAAGGGTTTCAATAGCAACAAAAAAAAAAAATATATATATAAACTTGGTTAAAAGGTAAGCAACAAAAACCGCGCTGCCCAGGCAAACAGGAAGCCAATGTGGCTGACTGAAGAGGGGGTAGAGATTTGCTTATAACTCGAGAGGTGGTGGTGGTGGTGGTGGCGGTGGTGGTGGGTTGTGTTTTTTGGGTTTTGCCATTTAAATTTTGTGCAAACAGGTCGAAAACTGTAAAAGCGTAAAGATGACTTTGCTGCCGACTGCGCTGTTAGCTTTGCTGCCAACGTTGCGGTGTTTGCGGCGGGTTAAAAAGTTTCGCAAGTTTTGCTCGAAAAACTTTGCTACGGCCGATGCTGGAAATTAATTTGCCAAAACTTGCCACAGCTGAGAAGAAAATACAACAAAAAAAAAAACACACACACACAAAATGAAAGAGTGGGAAGAGGGGAATGGACCTTGCTAACAATTTGGCGCATTTTACAGGTTTTCCTTCTTCTTTTGAAAATATTTAAAGTGTCTTTCGTACGCTTTCGTTTTCATTAAAAAGTTACTCAACCAAAATTAAATATTAAACATACGCCGCCACCTGATTGAGAGAGTCACTTTGAAGTTTTCTTCTTTTTTTTTTTGCCTAATTAATAAACCAAAGGAATTGTTTGTATATATATAAAAGTACTTACGATAGATGTCCAATTTCCAGCCATCTTCCATACCCGATTCAGGTATCATGCTCTGTTCGGCACGACATGATAGAAATTTACCTCGATCATCAATGGTGGGCGTGAATGTTAGTACTGAGGTGGTCATATTACCATCAGGATTTGCCTAAAGAGGAGAACAAGAAGAAGAAATAAGAGTAAGGTTACATAAAATACACAAAAAAGAAAAGGAAAAGGGTTGCCCGGCACGTTCAATGTTCTCTCTATATATATATACATATTCGTTAAAGATTTCTGAGGGTTGGTTTTAATTGCGACTCCTCCTGGGTACGTGACTAACCGTTCAAGGAACTTCAATTACCGCAAAGCATGTGTAGGAGTCCATGGCTAGGGGCATGAAGAGTGAAGCTACTGGTTAGCAAAGCTATAGAAGTTTGCATTTGGGTTGGCCATTAACAACCATGACAGTATTTGGAAATTTGCATGTTTATATACTGGAACTCGAAGAATGTAAACAGGGTATCCTTTGGGATGAACGAACTATTGAAGGGAACTAAGTTGAAGTGATTTCTATCATTGTTCTAAAGGGTAACAGTAATAAAGTTTTCCCTTGTAGTCTTCTATCATTTTCTATAAAGTATTAACGATTCAATAAGATGAATCTTTTAAAGAAAAAAATCTTGAACTATCTTAAAGATAAACCGATTTAAACATTAGTTTTATTTAGGAAACACTTAAGTTCCATTATGCAATTACAGCTAATCAATTGATAAAGTCAAAAACATTGATCTAAGTGCTTTTAAGTGTTTCTCCAGGTAACTTGTTCTAGTCCTTCTTTTTCTTTTTTCCTGTTGTTGAGTACTTACAATTTCATGCGTATTCTTCATGGCAGTGCTGCCCTTCCACCAGGTAATCGTTGGCGCTGGACGTGATCCAATGACAACGCAACTCAACTGATAAGCATTTTCTGCCGACAAAGGACGATTCTCACCCGACAGTTTCACAATCAAAGGGCGTACTGCAGCATGAACAGAATGAAGACAGAGATGGATATGTAGAAATAAAGAGAGAAAGAGACAGAGTTGATGAAAGGCAATTAATTAGCTAGCTCCCACTGGTTTTACTTCTTCTTTTTCTTTTTTTTTTTTTTTTTGGGTTGGTAGCAGTGACTCACAGTTCATGTCCAAGACGACACTGCTAGTAATTGGTGTTGTCAAATTATTGTTCTCCGCCCGACAAGTTAACTGCATGTGAAGATTTTTACGTTTCAGCTTGGTCAATGAGAGTATATTGCCCATTCGTCGCTCGGAGAGGGGATGGCCCTGGCCAGAGTTGTTTAGAATTGTATTGCCATGCAGCCAGGTAACCCTAGGTTGGGGTCGTCCTAAAAATGAATGTGTGTGTGTGTGTGTGGAAAGAAGAAAGAAAATTATCGAGTGGCTGTAGGTGAATGATGAGCAAGTGAGAATGGAAGAGAGTGGAACTGGGGTATGTATGTATGGGAGGGCAACCGAGTGTGTGTGTGTGCAACTGATATGTTTGTTATACGGCTTAGACTTGAAGTTGTCTCCGCCTTCGCCTCCGTTTGCCACACATTCAACTCCTTGCCATATTTAGCTGGCAGCATTTTCCCTGCTGTTTGTTTATGTGCAAGAAGTGGATGAGTGTATAGATATCTGTGTGTGTGTGTGTGTGTGTGTCTGGCTGTCTATATATATGTGTATGTGTGTGCAAGTGTGTGTACAAGTGCCTTTCGCTGTTTCATTTGTTGTCTTGTTTGGCTTTTAGCAATTTTCAAGTGCTCTCAATGCAATTTGTGTGTGGGCATTGTATGCTCTGTACTCTTATCCCCCTTGGGTTTGGTTATTTGGGGGGGGAAGGCAGTCAGGCCGATTCGTGCAGTCGACAGCATTGTGAAAATTAAATAAAATGTTGTTGTTGTTGGAAAATCTGTATTTTTCATGCTCATCACTTTTAATTGTCAGATACAAAAAGCAGCATCAACACTTTCCCTCGCCTGGACACGTGTCTCCATGTTGTCTATGTGAATATATATATGTATGTATGTGTGTACATATGAGTGCAAGATTGGTTGGGTTGGGGGTTAAGGTGATTGGGTTGATACGTGTAGAAGAACATACCGCCAATGGCCACGCACGTGATGTTGACTGTTGAACCCTCATTGTAGGGTCCCAATGTATGGTCCTTGATGGTGGCACCTTTGCTATCCAATATAATTACAGATTCGGGCGGTACTAGAAAATATCAGAGAGAAAAAGGGAGAGTAAAAATTGAAATTTTATTAGTTATATTTGTTTTAAAAAGTTGTAAATCAATTTTAGATGCAGGAAAATGGAAATTATAAAAAAAGGAAACCATTGTTAACCCAGAAATTTATGAACATGGGGGAATTTGTTGTAGAAATACTTTTTTACTGTATAAAAAGCGTTGTCTTTTGTTCCACAAAGCTAGGTTATGGAACTTCTTACTTTAATTTGGTTATTGCCTTTGGCTTTTTCTCCTTATATGACGTATCATATACAACTCTTGTTATATTACTTATTTAATAAGAAAACCAAAATTAAACTAGAATGATGAGCTAACTTCGGTCATGGCGAAGTTTGTATGTTATCCTTGCAATACTTGACGGACTGAAACTTTTACCCAAATGCAGGGTGTTAACTGTATAGTTGTAACAAACTTAAAAACATCTGTACTTGGTCCGGTTTTTACAAGCAAAATGTCAAATTTTAGAAAATAATTATAAACAGAAGGTTGCTCAACTTACAATTCAACACAAATGCATCTAAAACTGAGGTCTTGAGCAATCGTTCCTATGGGAGCTATATCATATAGTCATCTAATTGTGATAATTGGGAGCCTACTTGTAAAGTTTTAGCTAAGTAGCTTTAAGGGTCTCGAGTGAGTTCGTGTTGTTTCAGATAGACGAGAGGACAGACAGATATAGCCTGATCAAGAATATATATATAATCGGAGAAGCTTCTTTCTTTGAGTTACAAACTTCTGACCAACATTCTCATATCTTATTTGCAAGGATACACGAATAAAAAAAAACTATTCCAGAACTCAATTTAACAACACATTTTCCTTAGGATATTGGCTATAAATAGTCCTGATAATGAATTTAACTTAAAAAATATTTGTTAATTTGACTATACACATAATATTGGATTATAAAATAAAAATATTTTGGAAGATTATATATCACATTCGGTGACAATCTTAAAAAGGAATATAATTAACAGGACATTGAGTTAAAAAAAAGTAATCTAACTTAAGGACTATTAGACAGAAGGCATATACGAAATATTGTACATATGGTGGGTTCCATTTTTCTCAATTTTATTAAATATAGGAAAACAAAATTTTATTAATATACTTGTAATTACACATAATATTGAAATCCCTTTGAAACCTAAATCTTTGAAATCAAAAACCTTAAATATTTTAGCTTCAAACGAAACCATTACAATCCAAAGAAAATAACATGATAATAATCTATTTTAACTTCATTTCATTTATTTAAACTTAAATCCGCTCTATGCCTAAATCTATCTCCTTAGGGTAACATTCTTCTAAGACATTCCATTTAGTAGATAAGTTTAATTAATTTATTATAAAAGTTCAAGTAGCTTTAGTCTCGTTACTAAACCATTATGATCTTTGCTTTTAACCCACTAAACTTTTTAACACTGTCAACTTGAATGCGTTGGAAAACATTTTTCCGTGAAGCTTTCGCTTGTCGTAAATATTAAAGAGCCGCTCATCCAGCCAGTCAGGCAACCAGCCTCTTTTTACCAGGTAACCAGACAACCAGCTGCCATGTTTCACTTGGCTTCAAAGACAGCAAAGAGAATGGGGGGGAAATCAGTAAAAGGGAGAAAAGAAAATACTTTAGCAGGTGCGGCTTGCATCCCAACAAAAGCAACAACAACACTTTGGAAAAAATGAAAGAAGAGAGAGAGAAAGAGAAAAAAATGCCTCACCTCAAAGTCACCGCCATGGCAAGGACTTCCTTCCACACTGAAGCTCCTTTTGCACTCTATCTTTATCTATCTAGCTTTCTCTCTTTCTATGTGTGTGTGTGTCTGTGTGTTTCTAGCTGTCTGTGTTTGCAGTGCATTCTTGTAGCCGTGCCGAAATAAAGTCGTAAATTTTCCCTCAGACGTGTTGAGCAAACTTTTAATTTTGGCCAAATTTGCTTGTTTTATTTTGCCACTTGCCATTATTTTGACTGGCCTTTTGCTGCGATTATTCACTCGCTTATATATATGTATATATATAAAGCATCTTCTTTTTCTCATTCTTTTTTCTCCTATACTTTTTTTTGGCTTAAACTATTTCTATTTGGTTTGGTTTGGTTAGCATCTTGTTACCGCTCGCATTAGCAAGCGGCAAGTTGTCTAAACTGTCCACCCAGAGTTGGGGCAACTTTTAATCTAATATCTTCTTTAAAGTTTTCTCAATTTTTTTCTCTTTTACTTCGTTTTTCCTTCGTTACCCCAACATACAAAGTTCTAAATCCTGCCTCCGGTTTTACGCTTCACATGTCACACACACACAAAAAAGAAGAGAGAGAGAGAGTGGCACACACACACATGGTTAGATAGAAAGTAAGAGGCATGTTGAACATGCTCAAGAAGTTTGTAAAACATAACCACGCCCCATTTGCGCTTCATCTAACAGGAGTAGCAGAACCAGCAGCAGCAGCAACAACTATTTACAAACAATATTTTTATGTGGCCCAATTTATACTAAAAACCTGGTCCAGATCCTGGCACAGGCTCATTCTCATCTCTGCTCATATATTACAGCTAAACGCCTTTTGCCAAATGCATATAAATTTTAATGGTAAATTGCAAACTCAATGCACAGGTGAGGCAATTTCTTTACTAACTAAAAAAAATTTACCAAATAATGCCAAAAAAAAAAAAAGAAATTGAATTGTGCATATGAGAGGGAAAATTGTAAAACGATAAAAATACCAATCCAAACCATTATCCATTGGATAAATGTAATAAATTTAGAAATGTTTGCAGATTGATTGTTAATCTTGTGGCCATTTGAATTAGCCTGATCTATCGATTATTAGAACTTTGAAATTTTGATAAACATAAGAAAAATTTGTTTAGATTGTGTTGAAAAGAGTTTGAAATCGGTCATACGATTGTCTTGTTTTGCAACTTGTCATTATTTCTAGCAAAAGATTTGATTTGAAAGATTGAAAACAAAGTCATGAAATATTTCTATTTCGTTTTTGAGTTGATGATTTATATCCTATTTAAACTTCTTCTCTGAGCCAAAATACTTAAAGATTTATAACTGTTTTATAAAATTTGTTTTCTATATATTTTTAAACAATTTTCAATTGTCTTAAACTTAAGTTTTCTTTGTAATGCTGCTTTTCAATTTTTACAAATTTTTCTTTTGTTTCTTTCTAAGGTTGCCAATGATCTGATTTAACTTAAGTAACATCTTTTATGTTAAAAAGTCTTAAAACTCTAAGACTTAGTTAGTCTGCCAATTACTGTAAATGAAGAGATTGAAAGAGAATAATGAATGAATGAAATATATATATGAAATATATTTTAACGAATGGCTAGTTTATAAGGCAAAGGTCAGTGTAAGGGGTTAGTTCGCAGCCAGAAGGGCAATTCTATATGTTATATAGTCATTAGTTGCAGCTTATGTATATGTCATATTAACAAACTGTTTATGGAATAAATTGGAATAATATAGATATAGATCTTTATAATATAAACTGAGCAATTTGCTATATTGAAGAATTTGTAAGGTAACTATAGTAGCTATTTAAGAAATGGTCATTTAAGAAAATTTTCTACATGTAAGTTTGGTATATATAGAAATGTTTCTGTTGAGTTTCAGCAGAATCGGCCAACAATATGCTATAGTTCCCAAACGAAAAATTTTTTATTTAAGCTACAAAGATTTGGGTAGAGTTAAAAACTTTCATATGATTATGGTAATTTATATGTAAATGAAAGTGACAGTTTGTAATTGTATCTGAATTTAGTTTCGGCCGAAATTGGACCATCCCTCATATTATTGTAAGGGATCTTTTTATGTAATCGGTGTTTAAGACTTTTCCAAAACCACTCTTCTCCCAAAAGTCCTAAAAAACCAGCTAAGGCTCAATAGAATGAATGAATGCATTGAGGCAAATGAATGGATACAGGCAACTGCCTGTATCGAGGACTTCGTTTTACGAGGATGCTCTATATAAGGCTACAAACAAGTACCTTTCATAGTTTATTAAAAACAACTTCCTTATCTATTAAAGAAGATCTTTTCTATATATAGTTTATTCAATTTTTTCTTTAAATTGTCCAATCGATTAATCGATATTCCAATCAATCAAACAACGTCTTGTTATTCTTTTTTAAAAACTAAACCTTTTTCTTGTTAAACAAACCAAAAATTCAATAGAATCTGTTCTTTAACCCGATGCTCATTCCATTAGAAATAATCTCACATATTTTCATTCCAACTCTCGTTCTCTATTTCTCCTTCTCTCTCTCTCTCTTTCTATCACTATATACCACAGAGCAAACTAATAGTAAAAACCATTTAAATGGCTAAAAAAAAAAAGAAAGCACAGAAAACCGAAAGAAAATGGAAAAAAATTCAATTCAAAACTTGCAAGCTGCACTTTTTGCACCATTTCGACTATAGTTCGTTTGCTATCAGTTGGTAGATTTCCAGCTTTAACCGGGCCAGCTTAAACTTTTCGCCAAGTTGGCACTTTAAAAGCTTGTTTGCCAAGTAAGAAATAAAAGGACAAAATGGGTATGCTCTTGGTTTGGGTGGCTGGCAAAGTTGGCCAAAACCGAAAAGCATACACTTATACTCCAAGTTGGAGTCTTCTTTTGCTGTAACTAATGTGTTTGTCCAACAACTGACTGGGCTAGAGGAAAGTGGCGTAAAGTAAGGCAAATTGGTTGGCAGGATATGTTGGTGCACAAATTAGCTGGCTCAATTATTATATATATATAATAGAAATGTGTCGATATATATACTTGTATGTATATATATATATATTTATGTATTTGTATATGGGTACTTACTTATGACTGTTAAATTCACTTTAGAGTTGCGTGTGGGACTCTTTTGAAAATCGACACGGCAACGATATTCGCCCGTATCGTCCTCGGTTGTTGACTTGATGCTCAAAGTGCCGGCACGTCCTTCAACATGAAAGGACAAGCGCTCTCGATACGTTTCATCTGACCAATGGGTGCCTTGGGCAAAGTTCGAGTCGCGTGTATCGACACTGCAAATAAAATACAAAAAAAAGAAGAAAAAGTAAGTAAAACGAATTCAAAAAGAAAGTTTAAATAATGTGCGTATATATGTGTTGACCTTCCCCACCCCCAGACAAGTTACCTCACTCTGTTTCTCTGTTTTTTTGGACTAAAATGTTGTTGTAATAGACTTGGTCCATGAATTTATAATCCTGTTCTGCCCCTCCATCTAAGGGTTTGTGCAAACTTTGACTTGTTTTGTTATATAATTTATTGTTTTAGTTGGTAATCATGGCTTATTGATTTTTATTTTCCAAGCAAAACTTTCTCTAATGAGCTCATTTTGGACCTTAAATTTTTTTGCCTTTTTAGTACAAATTTCACTTTAATTTGTTCATTAAATAAACATTAAGGCAAAGCTTTAATTATATTTCAATTTCAATTTTAATCTTTGCCTTAGGTATGATAAAATTCTACTAAAAATTATTGCTAATGCCTTTATTTATTATTAAAGAGAATTAAATTTAGCCTAAAAGTAGGCAATTGTTGTTGAACATTTAAAGACTTGTGCTTAAATCTTTCTAAACACAACAAAAAATTAAAACTGTTGGACATTTGAGTTGATTTTAACTAGTCTATCAATATATCCTTCTATCCTTTACAGTGTTTGTCCATTTAACCTGCCAATTTTTCTTTTCATGGCTCTTCGACAGCTAGCATTTGCCCTTCTCTGTCTCTTTTTTTCTTTCTTTCTTTCTCTTTGGTTGTGTGTTTTATTGCATTTCGATTTTGATTCGCTCTTGTAACATATGGCGGCATCAATACTTCAGCTGAAGGACATAATGAGCAATGTCCTTTGCCAGCACATTCAACTGAGGTAATAAAAAATTTCGATCCACTTACAGTTATGCCAAAATTGAAATGCCAAATTTGAGTGAAAATTGAATTTTTACAAAAGAGAGAGAGAGAGAGAGACAAAGAGGACAAGAAAATGAAGAATTATTTTGGAGTATGGGGCAGAAGATGGATAATTTCTCTCGTTTTCTCGTCTTTTTCGTCGTTTTTTTTTATGATTAATTTACTTGCTGAGTGGTTTTTAATTACAAACAAGAGTTGAGCACACTTTGAGAATTGGCCATTGGTTATAGCAACCGCGTGGGTTTCTTTGTCGTTACGCAAGGCTAATTACTATTTTCGCTCTAGTCATTTGCAAGTCCTTGAAGTCCTTTTTGCCATGGCTTGAAGAAGTTCAATTAGTTTTAGCCGCATGTCAATGGCTGGCTAATCAGCAGCAGTAGCAAGACCACTGTCTTATTCTATGTCTATGTCTAAGACTGACACACACACACACACAGACACACACACATATGCTTCCTTCAAATCTAACAAATCCAATTAAAGTTTTGCGCCTTTGATGTAGAAGGCATAGACACACATACAGTGAACATGAACACAATCCCATACAAATGTTAGACATGAATAATTGAAAAAGTTTTTTTTTTTTTTTCGGTTTCGCCCCCCTTTCCTGCGAGCCGAAAAACATTGTAACCTTGGCATGGAAAAAAAAGTTTTTATGCCTCAGACAGAACTTAATGTATTTTCTCTCTCTTTCGGTGTATGTGTGTAATTTTCTAGTTATGCTAATTTAATGTCTGCCCCTAAAATAAAAAGGGGAAAAAAATTACAGAGAAAATGTTCAAGGGTTAGTCAAGAGCAAAAAAAAAAACATACAACCACATGCGAAAAATTGCTTAATTAGCAGGCATTAAATCAAAATGAAAAACGCCAAACTGACACGGACAGCAGGAGTGTTCAGTGAAAGGATCAGCAGGAGTAGCAGTAACTGAAGTAGGACACAGTTCTCAGTAACTGAGCGAGCGGGTTGAGTGCGTCAAAAGTTGTCTGTGGTAATCAATTTTGTTTATTTATGGACCTCGGTGCGTATACGTATTGGTATGCGTGTGTGTGTCTGAGTACGTAATGTGCGTGTGTATATGTGCGGTTGAAATGTTTGTGGTCAGGTCAGGCTGCGGCTTGTGGCTCTGCATTTGACACAAAAGCTTAAAGATTGAAAGGGGTTTGAAAGAGGTGGACGAGGGAAAATCGGCCACGTTGGCATTTATAAATTGACAATTGATTTGGGTATGGCATAGCATATAACTCTGTTTATTAGGTCTGTGCTAAAAAGAAAATTGCATCATTTTTGGTTTAACATTTCTATTTATAGAAACTAAATTGTATCTAGGGACCTCTGTTTATATTTAAGTATTGGGAAAGTAGCTTTTACTTTGATTTATAAGTAAACATTTATTGTATAATTAAGTTCATATATTAGCTAAGGATGCAAGGTATTGTTTATTTAGAAACGCATTGATTATTAAATTCCTTTTCATTGTTTTTATTGTGGAATAAATCTCACTAAGATTTCACTGCTTATAGAAGTTCTCAAGTATCTTTGGGACCTTAAATATGTATTGTGTGTAACTATTAACAAAGAAAAGGTGTAAAAATCTTATAGGTTTATAAATTTGAAACGGTTGGTATATATTTTTAATCAGCTAGCGGATTCCCAATGCAAACTTATTTTTAAAAAAAAGTTTTACTTAGAACTTGCCGAAGTTTGTATACCCTTGCAAATCTAGACTAATTAACTATTTTTTCTGTCACATCGGTTTCCATGCAAAATATTAGATGATTAGAAAAATTAATAGAAAAAAAAACTTCTCATTCCCTTCTACGCCACCAATATATCTTAAAGTTGGCCGATCCGATTGATTTTTATACTTTATCTACCTAATAAGTTAAAGATCTGAACTAGCAAGTTTCAACCATGTAGCTTAAAAATGAAGGTCGTTTTCTAGCGAAGAAACAGACAGATGGACCAACATCTGACCAATTTTATAATACCCTCTGCAAGGGTATAAAAATTGTTCGATATACTTATATAGAAAAGGGGAAGCGAGCTTTAATCCTATATATAGTATAAATATTAATTTTGGTTTCATTTTATCTACAATTTCAATAAATTGTACAAATGTCCTTTCTTTAGTTTCAACACACACCTTATGTTTAGTTTTTCACACATATTTCATGGTCCAATTATATGTAATATAAATATATATATATTTTTTTATAAACTTACCTATAAATGGGTGTCTTTAGGCCAACTTTATACCATATAACTAAAGCCACACGATCCTCATAAATGGGCGGGGTCACATTGCAGGGTAAACGACCCATGGTGCCCATTATGGATTCTGAAAGAACGGGTGGACCTGCAAGAAAAGAGAAAAAGTCAAAATGATGAAGATGTCACAAGAACAACATGGCAAGAAAAATACTAAAAACCAAAAAAAAAGAGCAAGAAAAGGAAAAGAAGGAAGAGAATACTGGCTAACAAATGATGTATAATTAGCTCAGGGCATTAGCACTTTGTTATTGGGGGCCGGGGCGAGTCGACCGACCGCTAGCAAAAGCCAAGCCAAAGATGCCAGAAAAGTGGAAAACAGAATTACTAAAAGACATGAAGGAAAAGCGACGGAAGTGAAAGAAAAAACCAAAAAAAAAAAACGCTGGCGATCTTTTACTTAGTGTGCCACTAATAATGCTATAAATAAAAGGCAGTGGAGATGTAATGATGGTTGGCGGGGGGTTCGAGTGGGTAAGAGATAAAAGTGACGTAATGGCGGCGACGTCTTCGTTGTCTGTCGTTCATATCCTGGCAGCGGCAATGTCGGTCGGCTGCCTTAACATTAAAGTGAAATTAGCGAGCAAATCCTTTTTTTATGCTAATTTCTTTGTTTCTCTCACACTCTCTCTCCCTTACCCTCTAACTTTGTTTTGTTGTAGTTGTTGCAGGCATTTTTTGTTATTTCGTTCGTTTTCTTTCTTTTTGAGTTATGTCCTTTTTGGCTTGCTGGGGCTTATTTTCCAAGTCCTTGCTCTCGCTCTCTCTCAGTCTCTTAACAATTTCCTTCTTTTGGCATTTGTTTGTGTTATTTTTGGCCTGCACTTAAATTTCGTTTGCCTTTTCATTATTATTTCGCCTGCTTTTGGTGTCCTTTGTCTGTCTCTTGCTGCTACCCCGCCTTCTACCGTGTTCTTCTTCTTCATTTTCTTGGGGTAGGCAGATGAGATGAGATTATTGTCTGAAGTTGACATTAATTTTGTATATTCCTGACTGATTCAAAGTGATTTCACATTTCTTTGCACTTTCTTTCGCCTGCTTTAATACTCTTCAAATATTTTAGGGGATTTTTTTTTTTTTTGCTTTACGTTGTTTTTAGCCAATTTTCGTTAGATTTTCTTTGTTATAACTTTGTTGAACCTTTTTCTTGTATTTTTTTTTCTTCTTTCTTATCTCTCTCTTTCTCTTTCTTGTCTGTCTGTTTGCCTTTTGCTTGAGGATGCCCTTGTCAGAAAATTATTTCCATTTTTTGTATCTTATTTAAATCACTTGTAAACTAATTTGCATTTCTTTTTGGGTCTCTTTCGCTCTCTCTCTCTCTCTCTTTTATTTTTCTCCTGGCCAAACAAAGTTATTAAAATTTTTCCCAAGAAAAAAAAAAAACAAAAGGAGCAAAAATATTTTAATTAGGCCTTCATTTTCACATTCTTGTTCAAACGGGAATCAACTGTAAGAAACTTTTTTACTTTAACCAGCAAATATTCTCTTAAATAGTTTTATTTGGTTTAATGACTTTTAAACGTTTGCTTTAAATTGCGTTTTAATTGTTGTGATTAAAGTTCTTAAAGATGGAATTTATTGTTAATAATTGTCCTTAAATTGGAACGTTTCTTTAAAGGAAAGAAGAGAGAAAGTTTGTGGTATACAAAAGAGCAAGGATAGTTAAGCCATGGAGTTAGTATATCAACCTGATTTCAGACCTATTGGTTGATTATTTAGTAATATGTTTTAGATTCGCTTTTTATTAGTTTTATAACCTAACTAGCTGTAGATAAACTGAATAAAAATCGATATTAAAGTAAATTCTATTGGAAAATATTGAGATGTAATTTGTGTGGCTTGTGTCCCTCTTTCATTTGGGTAATGTGCTTGGGCAATAAGTGCTCCTGCTAGGATAATGAAATATTTACTTAATAACCAATTTGTTTTATTCAAACTTTTTAACAAAAAGAAGTATGTTTATGAGGGGAAACCAAACCATTTTATATTCTTATTATTAGCACTTTTATTTTAGCTTTCGATTTGTTTCACAGCCTCTTCTCTGTCTTGCGATTTCTTCTAACTTGAGCCAAGGAGCAGTGCAATAAATCGGTATAAGAGCTGCAACCCCTCCTGCTACAGTTTGCATTTATCCGTATTTTGTTAGGAAGCGATCTTTTTTTCTACTGGACTCGCTTTAATCCTTTCCAATTCATAGCTTTTCAAATTTTGTTTGGAGGGGATTATTAATTGATAGCCAGCCTCTTTGACATTATCTTAGTGGGCTTCTTCTTATAAGTCTTGCCTTTATAGTAAATCGAAGGCTCATCTGTGGCATTGGATTTCTTCACAGGCTTCTAATTGATAAAATATACTTTACTTCCTTATTGGGGAATAGAAGTTTCGCTATTTCACTTTGATATACTTAGAGATACTTTTCAATTTATAATGCATCTGGTTCCTTTAGCATATTTTACAGTAATTAAAGTGATTCCACTTATCTTATTTTTCTACTGAATTCCTTTAAATCCTTTCACCATTCATATCTCTCCAAAGCATGCTTTATGCTTTACTTTTCTACTTCCTTACCATTATTATTTTATCAAAACTAAAAAACTTTGTGTTTATATAAACCAACCTCCATATAAAGTGTTGTGTACTTGAAATGTCAACCAAGAAGATTTCTATACGAAAAACCATTTTGGTTTTTCTTTATTTTATATTTCTATAATTCTATATATAAACTTATATTTCTATCTATAACTGAGGCTTTAGATAAATTGACTTACTAATTTGCTAAGATAAATATCTTTAGAAAACAAACGACTAACAGTTACGTTAAAATAAAGTTCTTTTTCCAATTATCCAGACTTTTCTTCAGATAAGAATTGTTTAGCTAGGAATGCAAAATTATAAAGTTCACAAATTCTTTAATATAAAATTTCTTATCCACAAAACCTTCTCATTTAAACCATAAATTGATTTTCAAAACTAATCAAAGAAATTAAAGTGATTAAAAATTAAAATTCATTCTTAATTTATATATAGGCATATAACTGAATAATATGTTCAATAACACCAAAGATATATACCGAAAAGCATAATAAAGTAAATCAAAATTTTGTAGGATATTTTGTAATATAATCAAGAGGATTTCTAGTCGTCATTTGGAAAATACGATTATAAATGCTTTGCCCAAAAAAAGAGAAAAGAGAAAAAATGACTTTTAATTTTTTTTTGGGTTTATATTTTTGTTCGTTTTTCTTTTTTTTTATTTTACTGCATAATAACGAGAGTGAGATAAGTCTTTATCTCTTGGCACAGGCTGCTGCGGAACTCAACAGGATTTCGGTTTCTATGCCATGAGTGACGCCATGTTTCGATTTTTCGCTCATTTCATATGCAAATATGTTCGATTTGCTATTAGGCCAACGACATCAACCGCAATAATAATGAAAATGATGATGATGATGACGATGCCGTTGACTATGAGAGGAAGGATGACAAAGACGCGCCCAGGCAGAGGCAGGCAGGCAGGCAGAATGTGCGTGTCCGTGTGCGTGTGCGTGTATTTGTGGTCTGGTATTAGAATCTGTTCCTATATATCTACATATAACTGAGAGTCTGTTGCCTGAGAATATTTTGGGGGTCACAATTTACATTATTCTTGCGTTTAGTTAAACGAAATGCCAACATTAGCAAAACATTTAATTATAGCAATTAGCTAATTAGAGATTTTCCTTCTCTCTCAAGCCTCAAAATACAATTTAAGCGTAAATAGATGTTGTTGTTATTGTTGTTGTTGTTGGTCCACCCACTTTCTATCTCTTCTATCCACAAAAATCAATCAGAAAATGCCAAAAGCTCTTCATGATTTTCTGCTGAAATAGCAAAATCATTTGCATTTGTATTTTTGGTTTTTGGTTTTCGTATTCCGTATCAATTTTGAGGCTTTAAGTGACTTATGTATTTGAATTATTAAAGTATTTTCAATTTTTAGCTAATTATCTAAGAAGAGAAAATAGGCTTTTGTTTTGTTGATTGCATTTGAGGTGGGTGGGGGGTGGGTGGAGCCATGAAAATGTAATCAACATTAAATTGGCTTAAAACGCAAAAGCCATTAAAAATGCTTTTGTTGGGCAACATTTTTGCTATTTTTTTTTTTTTTGTCAAGTTTGTCAAACAAATTTTATGTTTGCCTCATTAGTTTGCACAAACATATAAACACACACACACACATATGTACATACATATACACATGTTGCATATGCATTAAATTTGTCTACTGTGGCAAATTAATTGCACATAAAATTAGAGCACAAAACGCAACTTGAAATTGACAAGGTAACCTTTTTTAGTTGATGGCAAACACAGGGTGACTCCAGTTAGTCAGCCAGCCGCCAGCAAGCAAAACTCATAAAAATGCTAATATAAGTGTGTGTGTGTGTGTCTGTATGTGTTTATATATTTTTCTCTTTGTGTGCGTGCTAGTGGCACTTCCGAGTGTGGCTTCCATTAATTAAAACCAATGTGGTGTTGCCTTGTTGTTGTTGTTTTTTTTTTTTGTTTGTTTGCTCCTGACTTTTAGCGCATTTATAGCCAATTATTTTTATTGCCCCATGGCCAAAGTGGCCCAAAAGAAATAGAAATTATTGAAGGTGTGCAAATAAATGAGCTTAAATAGTCAATGCAAGTGACATTTACTATATGCCAAGGGGTAGGAAAGAGAAATTGTGATTAAAGTTGGCTTATAACTTAAATATTATTAAAGTCACCTAACTAAGTTTTGTATTTGGGCTTTAAGTTTTGGGAAATCATTAAGTAAATAAATCAAAGAAAAGGTTTCTTCAAAGAAAAAAAGTATAATAGAAGTTATTATTTATATATTTTCTTTTAAAGAATTAATTAAATTTTCTAAAAATTGTTGCTCTTTATATTTATAGAGATTCTTTCTTTTTCTTTAAACAACTTAATAAAGAAATTGTTATGCTCCACTTTGAATCCTAAGAAATATCTCCACTCTAAGATCTTAACAAAAATTAATCTAAAATTACTAAGAAAACAATTAATTTGAGCTTAAATCAAAGTTGATATATTGATTCTTCAAAATGCAAAAGTATTTTAAGACTATCATTAAATTAAATTCAATGAGATTCTTACTTTCTACTTCAAAGTGGTAACAGTAAAATAAAAAGCCTCACATTTAAAAAATTCTTGGAAAATAACAATCAAATTATTTTGTTGCCATTTCCATGTAAAATTAATTAGTATTTAGAATGGAAATAAGATATTTTTAAAATAAAACAGAAATCTTTTTCTAATATATATAAATATTATATGTTTTATGAATTACTTTATTTGTTTGCTGTTACTTAAAACTTATTATTTATTTAAATAATTTTAATAAAAATAATAAGAAGATGGACTAATTACTATATTGTTAATATATATTGTAACTATATAATTAAAGACCTCTAGACATTCAATTTCTATATAGAGAAATAGCCGCCAGATTGTAGATTGTAAATCTAAAAAAATCTTAAATCTTGCCCTAAACACATAAAATATTTATTATATTTTTTAGATTTTTCTAAGGCATGGTTGCGCCTTTAAAACTTTAAGAACTACATTTACAAAACCCGTCAAGAAGAATAATTGCCAATTTAAATTAATCAATAAAAAGTTCTGAGGTAAGTTGCTTAGTAAAGTTTAATCAAAACTTTATTTATAGTTTTATAATATTTCTTTTGCTATAATTTAAAATTTTTTATAAGTTTAAATACCAAAAATTATACAGTAAACTATTGAGATCAACTCAGATGAAGATGTTAAAAGAACATTGAACTAAAAATACAGTGAAAGCTCAGAAAAAAAGGAATTTTCTTATAATTTTTAAACAAGCAGCTATAAGAATAAAAAGATTAATTTCAGATTTCAAGGATATAATATCGTTACAATCAGTTGTTTTTTCAATTTATATAAACAGAACTTTATTAGATAACAAAATATCAAAACTTTTTTTTAACATTTAATCAAAGAATTTTCTTATTTGCTTCAACTCTTTTATAAGAAGAACTATATCTGAAAAATTTCCTTTCACTATCTTTTCTACTCAATTGATCCGAAAAAACAGTTTTTTTGCGGAATAATTCCGCATAATTGATCCGTATAAAAAAATGATGGCCGCCAAGAAATTGGCCCTTAATTAAAAGTATTCGGTGTCTATTATGGGATTAAACACGTTTGGCTAGTTAATGGAAACCCTTACCTGAAAGCTACTGTATGACGACTGATTGATATTTACTAAAGTGTTATATGTAAGTGATATGAATGTATTACTATATATAATAAGATAATTCCGCAGAAGAGATATAAGGGAAAAAACATATTCCTCTTATATAAATATTATTATACTGGTCCTTTTAACACTGATATAGTAATGTTTCTTTATCGTTTGGTATTTAGCAGTTTTGGTTACTTAAATGTCGATGCCTTGCTCAATTTTTCTTGCTTAAATAAATTTTTATTTGAATTTTCATTTTCCTTTTATTCAAAACGATAATACAAAACAATTTAAAAGTAGATTATGAACAAAACAAAAAAAAAAAAAAAACGGAAAAATAAAGGTCAAAAAAATTAAATTAAATATAAAAATAATTTGCTTAAAATCAACATAGTCGAACCCAAAAAGTTTTCCCTTTTTTTCCCCTCTATTTTTAAGACAGGGGGGGGGGAGGTGTGTGAGAGAAACCCCCCTCAGAAGAAGCACTTTCAATAATTGCCACTTTGGTGCACATTAAAGTCAACTTATGCCCACGATTGACTACTGCAGCAATGGCTATAGACCTAGTGGAGGGTTCTGTACCAGTAGCAGCAGTAGTCATTCCTTCGAAAGGATCCTTGGTCCAGTGTGGGCAACACCCTACAAGAAGGCATAATCATTATCGTTACAGTTTATTGCACATTAAAAGTGCGCCGACGATGTCCTCGTCGTCGACATCGTCATCGCCCTTTACTTTTATACCCAAAGACTTGGTATTACATAAACCAAATGGCCATAAAACGGAACAAGGAACAGGAACAAAAAAAAAAAAAAAAAAAACAGAGAAAAACAAGGGCAAAGAGGAAAAGGTAAAGGGAAGTAAAGGAAACACGACAACTTGACCGACTCGTAATTGTCGCCCTTAGTTCGCTCTTTACCTTTTTTTTCTTTCTTTGCTTTCTCTTCTCTCTTTCCTTATTTTTCTTTGATTTCTTACACACACACACACAAAAAAAAGAATTTACACATGAATAGTTGTTGCTGCCACACCCCCCTCTACCCCACCCTCCCTTGATGGAAATTTAATTTAATTGTAACTGAAAATTTGCCTCAATCTTGAGTGCTTTTTCTTTGATTTCATGTTCAATTGTACTCGAAATTTTTATTTCATTTTGATTTTGATTTTATTGGGCCATAACTGAAAGAGAAAGCAAATGCAAGAGGAGTGCAGAAAACCAAAGTACATAGATGAAAGAAGCAGAAAGAAAAGAGTAGGGGACTTAAAAGAACAAGATGGAAGGTAGAAGAAAGGGCATAGAGGAGGGGTGTTAACAATTAGCAGGCCTTCGGTAAAGACTTGCAAATGATTTACAATTTGGCGTAGATTTACGACAAGTCAATGGTTGCTGCCAGAGGAGCAAAGAGAGGAAGTTGCTGCTATATATTGACTGTTTGGTTTATAGTATGAGAAGGGGGGAGTAGGGAGTGGTGTATTACTCATAAATAAGAGCATCTGGCTAAAAGGGTTTAAAGCATTTTCCAGCTTGTTTTATGTTTATGAGCCATGGTTTTTAGTGAATTATGCAAATGTTTGCACTTATTTCAAACAACAACAACAACAATAAGAAAAGCAACAACAATAATTTTTGTTACACATATTAAGTTTGTCTGCCCTTTCTCTTTACTTGCTACCCTTTTGTTTTTTTTCTCTTGGCTATGATGTCCTTCTTATACTAACTCTTCATTTCTCTCACTCTTTGTCTGTTTCTAGAATGGTTTTTTTTGCAAATATTGACAAGATTTTTATTTAAATTTTCGCTGTCAATTTTCTTGGCTAGCATTTTCCGGCAATGTCATGATGTCGTCGTCACCCCCACCCTACCCCATCCCATCCTACTACCACTTTGTCTTGACTTTTGTCGCATATTTTTGCCAAATCAGCAAATGTTGTCCTGGCATGTCTTCGTTTCGTTTCCTTTCCTTTCGTTTCCTAACTTGTTTCAGTCGCTTCTTTTGCTGTCGACTTCATTGCACAGAGCAAATGCCACTAATATGAAAGCAAATTTGCATAATAATTTTTGCCAGATTCTTTTCTTTATACCAATTTTTTCTTTTTTTGTTTTTCCCCTTACTCTCAGTTATTTTTTCTTTGTTTTCTCTTTTCTTTTTTTTTTTTTTTGCACTAGCTTCCGTTATATTAAAGTTGAAATTGTATTTTCCACTGAAATTTTACTCTTTTCTATGACATATGCTAAGCGGGTATATTATGAATATCAAAGCGTTTGCTACAAGCATCCTTGGCTTTTCGTTATTAAGGGAGGGTAAGGAATGTAGAATGTAGGTCACTTAAATAGAATCATTTGCAATTTTAAGTCTTTTAAAATATTTATTTGTCTTAAAGCCTAAAGTCAATTTGTTAGCTGAATATATATAAACAATTTTTATCTATTATTTCGTTACAATTATTCAAAATTTTCATATGATAAACAATTTTTATCTATTATTTCGTTACAATTATTCAAAATTTCCATATGAAATATTCAAATATTTAATAGTAATCATTCATTTCCTTTAACATTAATCATTTTGTCTGGAAATCTGAAATAATTATTTATATGTTACAAATTTTTCTTTGCTGAAATTAATATAGAAATATATATAAATAAATTTCTATTGTTTGCCAAATATTTTTCCTTATAATTGAAATCCAAATTTTTACATTAAAATGATGCAAAAATATATTTATCTAATTTTGGATAAATATCACTGATTCTTTTACTACCAAATATTATCTAAATATCTATCTAATATCATAAAAATACATTTGGAATTTGTATTTTAAATTTATAACAAATGGATTCCATAATTGATATGGAAACTTATTTGATATAATAGATAAATATATTCTATTAAGGAATCTGAAATAATATACATACATAGCTATCGATAACAATAGATTTTGGAATCATTTTCAGAATGATTTCAGTATTTAAATTGCTTATTTAAATATATTTATATAACTTTTTATTTCAGAACTTTGTCTAAAAATGTTTCCAAAATCTATTGCGACCGAGTAAGTTGTAAGTTATAGCAGATTTTATAATGGAATACAATTATTTATTATAGTGAAATGGTATCAATATCTATTTTTAAATGATATCTTTATAAATTAAAACAGATTTATTTATTTATTATATAAACAAAGAGTTTAAATGTCTATTATGATGGATAAATTGTCCTACTAATGTTGAAATCATTTCAATATATTTATTCAAATTTTATATTCCGTTTAAAGGGTATCCAATAGTTGCTAAACACATTTTACTTACGTACTTATCAACTGAATTTTCTCTTTAGTTTAGTTTGTCAATTATTATATAAATTTAATTGAATTAAATGCCATTTAATGGCTAAAGTTAATGTTAACTAGTTTTAATTTATGGCCAACTATTTATGATTCTGATTCTGACAATGAATGTCAACTGTATATGTATGTGTGTGTGTGTGTATGCATTGTGGTTTGATTTGACCAGAAACTATAATAAGAGAGAGCCAGAATTTTGTGGTTAAATGGATAAATACCAGTAAAAATAAAAACACACACACAAATCTATATTTATTTATCTTTTTTTTTTTTTTTGAAATATTTAATTTATCATTGACAAGCTTTGGAAAACAATGGGTCAACTGATGGAAAGTTAAGTGAGTTTTCCAAGCTATTGAAAAAAAAACTAGGTCGCCTAACAACTTTTGCCATAAACCATCAAATGAGATGGCCCACATAAAAATGCAGTAAAAGTGGCTGACTGTCTCTTTGTCTCTCTGTCTGTCTAACTTACTTGACTTCACTAACTGACTGCCTATAGAACTTTCACTACCTTAAAAGAAACTTAACTGCCAAATTTTAGTGGCCATTGTGTGTTGTATCTATCTACATATGTGTGTGTCCTTGACTACCCTTTAGTATTATGCCTAGTTCCTGAGTATCTAATAGATACACGCACACATACACTTACATATACATATATACCCCTCCTTAAGCTGCTGAGTTTCATTCTTTTCTATATATTGTAAATGTATATGTAGACTCTTTTTTTTTTCCTAGATTTTATAACACACATTTAAAGAGGGGCGGGATGAGGAAAGTGTGGTAAAGGTAAACCCCCATACACATATCTTTAATGCACAAATCAAGTCACTTGAGCACTTTTTCTATAAACATTCTCATTTTATAGATACTTAAAAAGGGCCGCCTGCATTTTGAGTGGCCCCTTTTATGCGGGTCTCCAACTCGTTTCCGATACCCTAGCCTACCTCTCTCTCTCTTTCTTTCTCTCTTTGCTCCATTTTCATCTTCATTCATGTTGGCCATTAAAACCGGCTTCTTTGTCTGTCTATGTATGTGTATATATATATATATATGTATATGTCCATGTGTGTACGTGTATATGAGCTTTGAAAATTGTTGCATTAAAAAAAAAAAAAAACAAAATGAGAAAAAAAGGGTATATAAAGATTTTTTCCTTCGACAGTTTTCTTTCACTTTTATCTTAAAATGGCATCGGATAATGCGTCTGCTGACTGGCCAAATGCAGAAAGCCAGCATTTTGGCCTAAACCAAATAAAGGAAGCATACAAAAAACAAAAACGAGAGAACGTAATGTAAGGTAAATCTCAGATAAACCAATGAATGTGCAAACTTGATGTGAAAATGCCAACAATTTCCTTTAAATGGTCTTATATACTCCAGTATACATAGGATGAACAGTAGAAGCACATTAAGGTCGACAAATTGTTGGTAATAGGTATAACGATGGCTAAACTGATAAGCTTTAGCAGATAGATAAATTTTATATATTTAGGTTGATATATATTTAACTGATTAGTAGGAAGAGAAGTACAAACAAAATGTTAACCTAAATAAATTAGTAATAGAAATTTGTGTTTATCAATTAAAAGTTGATATTTAGTATTGATTCTTTTCTATGTAGGCAAATAGAGACTATAGATAGTTTATATTTATATAATCTTAAAAGGATATTCAAAGTAAGGACTTTTTATAGAAGTTTCAGACTTAGCACAGACCGATAGAGAACATAGGAATCTCAAATAAAACTCTTTAAAAGTAAAGACAGCAAAGTAAATTAACTTCCAGATTTTGGTATATAGTATCTATAGTAAAATCCATATAATTTTATTAAGTCCTAACCTCAATTTCATCGCTTTTAAAGAGCATTTAAATATCGTTTTACTTCATTTTGTTTATGCTTTCATTTCATATATATATATTTTTTTTGCCTTCCATGTATATACAAATTATTTGGCTAAATGAATTTTCTTTTCTTTTTTTTTGGCCATTAAAAAAGCGAAAAAAAAGGACAGCAAATATATGGGAGTGGGGCTACCGGGAGCGTGTTAGAGATAGAATGATGAAGAAGTAAAGAGAAATGAAAACCAAATGAAATTTTCACTTAATTGCTGCACAAGGAATTTTTCAAATGAAATTTTCATCAAAAGTATCTTATTTTATTTAATTTCTCATTTCATTTTCACTTGATACTTGTCTTCTCGCTGTATCTCTCTCTCTCTCTTTCTCTCTCTCTCTCTATATATATATATATATATGTGTCCGTGTATTCTTTATTCTTTTATTTTTTTAATTTTTTCAGCATGAAATGATTTGTATACTCTTACTGAGGGTACTGACAAGTTTGTGAGGTATTTTGTTATCTACAAAAAAAAAAGGTTTTTAATTTCTGAATCTTATATATTTTTAAAATTTACAACTATAAAGATAGAAGATACATAGACAATCTTTTCGAACTTTTCCTGTTTTAAAATTTACTATTCATATTTTTAACTATGTTTTGGTATTAAATTTTCATTTCCATATATTTGTTTTCAAGTGCTTTGAATTTAAAGAAGGATGCAATAATATTCTTAATAATTAACTACAATTTATTTAATCCAACAATATCATAACAAATTATGGAAAGAAATTTCGTTTAGAGGCTTATAAATTTGGTTTAGGGGCTTTCTTCTCAAAGCAGATTCTTTTTCTCACAATAACAGAATCAAAAATGATCTGTTGTGAAATTTCACTTTTTTCACGCTTTTATTCCTACTGATTTATAATACTTTCTCTTCATATTAAAAAATTTTCAAATCTTCTAATTCATTTAAACATTATCTAAAGAGTATTTCAACTTTAGTATGCTCAAAAAATTTCTTATTTTGCGGTAGGGTGAGGGGGCGGTGTTCATTTTCTGTAAAAATATTTATTGCCCTCTGTTGCTTGTTTTGTTGTTCAATTCTTTCGCATAATATTGGTATTGCTGTCGCTTCTCTGTCGATGTTTATACAACCCGCGGCTGTTGTTTCATTGTATATTTTTTGATAGCATTAGAAATTAATGAAATCAATTTTGACAAAAAAAAAAAAAAAAAAACAAAAGTAGAGAGAAAGAGAGAGAGAGAGAGTGAAAGATTGATTTGAAAATTGAAAATAATAAAAATTACTAGCTTTAGGCAATTGTTTTTGTATATTGATTCTGCTCTACTCTAGCTCTACCTTCTAGCTCTTACACAATGTCCTAGTCCTCACCCCGCCTCCCCTTTTCGTATGGCCTTATTTTTATATATGTATATAAGAAATCCCTCATGTCATTTAATTGGCGCATTCTCAACTCTTTTTTATTTTGTTTCGAGGAAAAAAAAGGTTACTGAACGCATAAAATCCAAAAATGTGTCCAGCCATTGAATGAGGTCCAAACACACACACACTCACATATATTCGCACACATTTCTCATATATAAAAAACAATTTTCTTTGATTTATGCGCTCGTAAAAAACAAATAAAATTTACATGGCCTGCGAGTATAAATCTCTCTTTTTTTTATACATTTATATATATAATATAATATTTTCCTAGCTAATATATTAAAAAAAAAAAAAAAAGAAAACAGAGAAAATATATGAAAAATTGCCGCTAGCCTCAAAGTGCGCAGTAAAGTATGCAACACAAAAATAAGAGGAAAGAAAAGTGGGCGAAAAAGGACGCATGGAAGAAAAAAGAAAAAAAAAAAATAACAGACCGCAACATTTTTGCTCAACCAAATAGAGAGACAGAAAGAAAGAGAGAAAAAAGGGGATAGGGAAAGGGAGAGAAACAATTCCTATATATGTACAACACACAGAGAAAAATCGAGTAAAACAAATACAAATACGAAAAAGAGAACGTAATGTGTGCGTAATGTATGGCAAATATATGCTTACTGCACACACACACACACACACACACAACACATAAATATTTCATTTAGTATGTGTTGTGCTCCATTTATGATGTGTTTGTTACTTTCGCATGACTATAAATATATGGAATATAATGTATGTATATATATATATATATATATCTCAATGATGTTGGCTATTTCTTTTTTGGGTTTTTGTTGCTATTTGGGGAGTTGTTAATGAAGAAGGATTTAACTATAGCAACAGATCAAATTGGGGCTTAATATTTACATTGCGCTTTAATTGTTGAGTTAGTTACCTGTCTCTCTCTTTCTCTCTCTCTTTTAATATAATTTATTTGAACTAAATTTTAAAATAGTTTCATTAATGAGAGAATATAACAGTGACTTTCTATTGTCATATAAATTGATTTACTTTAGAGAAAGGCCTCCAATAAAAACTTTGTATTTGGATGATAACCAATTACAAATTGCATTTTACGCTGGCCTAACAAAAAACATTTTAATTTCGCTATCATTTCGCTTGGTCAGTCAACTGAAATTGAATTTGCATGCCACACACCATTTGCACATTGTCAATCGATTGCGTTTCGGTTTCATTGTGAAGAGAGCGAGTGATGAGGGGTAGGAATTTAATGCAGCTTAATGCTGATTAGTTGTTGCCACACAATTGCCAGGTTAATGCAGCAGATCCCACTGCTGCTGGCCACCAATGCCACCGCCGCCAGCACCACATAGCATTTATGCAGGGCAGATGGCAAATTACTCTTAGTATCATCTGTCAATGATGAATGTGTGACTCTCTGTATATCTGTCTATCTGTCGTTCTGTCTGCCTAGTTGCATTTGAGTCAGTTTATCGATGTGTACGTGTGCATCTGGTCAATTACATTTGCTTTGGGCCATGTTGGTGCCACTGTTGATAAGTAAAGCGTTAACCGCTTTAACTGGCGCCTCATGTACTAGCTAAGCATTAAGCAGTTTGCGGTCTAATCTATAGCTAAATGGCTAAGGGCACGATATCAGCTGCATCTCAATTAATGTGAATCATAGGTACATATATAACTTCATAATTTCTCTCCCTCTAAACGCACACACACAGACACACACATACACAATTGTATATTATTTATCACACTTTTGCTTTATACCAATTTCACTGGCATTTCTCTTGGCATTAGAGCCAACTTCCTTCTGGTCATGCCGAAACTCCGTTCGAATGCCGTATAACAAATGAAATGCTCTGTCATGTGTCAGAAGAATATAGCAACAAAAGCAACAATCAAAAACTATGGTGTGGCAACACATAGCACTCTGAACAATCAGTGGGTACAACATGCCACTGCAAAAACACCACAAAACCATACCACCCACTGCCGTTCCCCCTTATACCATCAAACCCTTTGTATATCAACCATTGTCATTCTCATTCCCATTGCCGTTTGCCATCATGGGCCATGGCATGAGGCATTCTGAGTCATTCCCTCATTAATTTGGCTCACAGCAATTGAAGCTTAGCAGCAGCAGCAACAGCAAAAGCATCTATGGCCAAACAAATATTTTGCTTTCTGGTTTTGGCATTGCCATGAGTAGGCAAAAAGTAACAGCAAAAAAAGTACAACCAACTCGACAATTAACTAGCAAATTCTGATCTCCCTACAACTTTGGTCAATTGAAAAAATGGGAAAAATATGGAAAATTATTTGGCAGTATTATTGAATAGAATTTATGATGAAATTATTAAAAAAGGATTTAATTCTTTTATTTATTTTAGTAAGTAATTACT
Source organism: Drosophila neocordata (assembly GCA_018903615.1). Classification (NCBI taxonomy): domain Eukaryota; kingdom Metazoa; phylum Arthropoda; class Insecta; order Diptera; family Drosophilidae; genus Drosophila; species Drosophila neocordata. The sequence continues at coordinate 10,470,108 of JAEIGI010000004.1, read as the reverse complement.
AAAACGAACTTATTTTTGAGTTTTTAAAGATCTGTATAATCCGGGAAATATTCCAAATTCCTCTTTTAGAGTTATTTTATTTTAATTCTTTGCTTTTTCAGTCTACTAAAAGAAAGATGTGAATAGAATGAAGTTTTGTTTTATTAAATATGTTTTATTTTGTAAATTAAATAAAAACTTTTTCTGTTTAGAAAGAAGAACAAACTGAAGGGTTTCTTTTTATCAAAATCTTTATATATAAATATCACGAGAAGACTGAATAGGAGAATACTGAACAAGAAAAAGCTGAACAGAAGAAGACTGAACAGGAGAAGAGTGAACAAGAAAAGACTAAACAGAAAAGGACTGAACAGGCGAAGAGTGAACAGAAGAAGACTGAACAGGAGAAGACTGAAAAGAAGAAGAATGAACAGGAGAAGACTTCCCAATCTACTACATGATTTCCTTTCTTTATCTAGCTTTAAGTTTTTCGCCTTAATAATCTGTCGAAACAGAGGCATAGCAATTCTAAATTGTCTCCGAAACCAATACTAAATACAGAAAAGACGAAAAAACCATTGATTTGAAAATTAAGTATGCATTTTTTGGTTTTCACAAGATCAGATGAAATAATACGATAAAATTTTGATTAATTTTTTTTAAAGATTTTACTATATAAGCTTTTAACTGGTTAAAGATACTTTAACTGTGAAACTGTGATATTAACCATGAAAAGATACTTTTTTATAAGATTCCTAGAAACCAATTACAACATATCAGTTCGCAGCTATGAAAAGATAGTTTATTCTCTTAGTTCCCTAAGAAAAGATTAAAAGAAGAAGAAAGATTGAAGTTATTCTCTAGGGAATAGGTCAAGAACAGGAAACTAAAGACAGGTTTTTAGTCATAATTGATTAGATCAACAAAAACAAAGTAGTCCGTTCTGAAATATAATTGATGGATAGTTTATTTCAGAATGGATTACTTAACTTTAATGGATCTAATCTATAGTAAGCCTTTAATAATTTGTCTGATATTTTGGAATGAAATAGATTACTTTGTTTTTAAGCAAAGTTGATAAAGCCTTAATAATTTGTCTTCTGCTTAAAACGGAATACTTTGTTCTAAATCAAACTTGGTCTAAATTACAGTGAAAGGCTTCTACTAATTAAGAAACCTCAATAACTCTTTAGGAACTAAAAAACTTCTTATAAAAAGGTTGCTTAATTAATCTAAAACTCTGAAACCAGAAAATAAAATAAACCTTAAACTCATTTCTATTATATTTTTTTATCTTTAAATCTAATTTTTTCATTAAAAACAGAATTACCAAATCAAAAATCAAGTCTTAAGAAGACTCCACTAAAACCTTAGTTAATATATTATGTATACAAGTGTTAGTTGTATATATATATCAGTTGTATAATATAAAAGTTCCTGTTTTCCACCCAACAAAGTTTAAAGTAAACTGAGATGAAGAGTCGATAATAGATTGAGAATAGAAGTAAGAAATCCTTATTATATAACAAGTTAAAAAGGGATACTAAAATGCCTTAAGGTACAAAAAAAAGGAGACATGACAATTAATTGAAATGTCATTCCATTTCATTCGCGTTACCAATTAGCTGAGAAATAGAAAAAACTTAACTGACATTTTCTCATATATAAAAAAAAATTTCTTATCTTTTATTAACTAGAATTTCTCATTTGTCTACCACTGTATGTGGGCAACATAGATTTAGCTCCATTTCCATGGGATTCCATGGGGGCTCAATGCATTGTGTCTGTGTGTGTGTGTGTGTGGGCAGAGACATACAGTATCTAAATTAAATAATTCCCACAACTGTTACACTATGTCATGTCTGCCTTTAGTATCTCCCACTTACCTCTACACTATGCAACATCAACTTTGTCTTCTATCTTTTATTTTGTTTCATTTTGTATCGTTTTTTTTCCCTCTCTCTCTCTTCCCATTTTGTTATTTTTGTTGGCGGACCTGATAAATGAGTCCCTAATATGAGCGCTGTTAATAAAAGTGGCAAATTAAACGTCAACCTCTACAATTTTCTGCCATTTGTTGCCTGCAATGAAGGATACTAGGGGAGGGAAAGAGGGGAGGGATTTTGACTTGATGTTTGTTGTCTTTTTGTTTTTAATGTCTATTTGTTTCCTTTTACAAAATGCCCTTAGTTGGGCAGTTTTTTGTCTGTCTGCCTGTGTCTCATTAGTTGTTCGACTTACCGCCCACTCTCCTTTACACCCTATGTCTAGCTTTGTGTGAGTGTTTGTGTGTGTGTATGTGTTTGTGGGCGGGTTTTTTGCGGCTTGTTAGTTTATAGTTTGTCGCATGATTTTGCACTTAAATTGCTTACAAAATGTCTAACATGAGTTTTGAGTGAGGTTTTTTAATGAGGGCCATGAGCACAACTTGGCTATAATAAAGTTCTATTTTTTTTTTGCAATGGAAGAGGGAGAAAACAATATACAAGTAAATTTTCATATATTAGGGGATAGTTGGTAAGGGAGGGGTGGGGTTTAGCATATTTAATTAAGTTTCTATTTGGGGGGAATGGAAATGTAGGTAGAAATGCAATTAAGCGTAAATAAATGCTTTTATTATTTGGATAAACAATTTATTTTCACGCACACACACAAATACAGATAGAAAGAGATAGAGAATAAAACAATAAAAGCCAAAATACTCATTGATTATCGATAATTTAGGCAGCTTTCCAGGACTCGGACTAAATAAATGTGCGTGCAAAAAAGCGGAAAAGAAGCATAGGAAATAGGAAGTAGGAAAAATCTATTAACGCCTGGATTATTAATGTCGCACTATTTGTAATTTATATGCCTAATAAAACAAAAGAGGAAAGAGAGAACATTGATTAGCTTTAAGAAGAAAGAGAAAACTATATAAATATAGTAGTAGTTGTAGTAAAATGTATAGTAGATAATGTTGTATTAAAGTTAGACAAGTGATTGTCGTATGGAAAAAACTACATACATACATAGATAAATGCAGTCATAACGCCTTAGGATATGCAATGAAATGTATGCAAACACACAGACATACCCCACTCCCTTTCAGCTGCTACTCTTACTATGATAACCGGCTTAAAACTAGGCAAGTAACAGCCTGACATATTACGACTAATGTCGACTCCAGTCTCTCCAAGCCTCTAGAGAGAGAGACAGAGAATAGATAGAAAACTGAGCAAGCAACTTGAGAGACGACAATGATGACTTGCCCCAGCTAAAGGAATGCTGGCAACTGCAAATGATAAACTTGGCAAAAATGAGCCAAGGAGGGAGAATAAAAGTAGCAAGCCGCCTAAGTGGAAAGTATGTCAAGCTCAGTGACACAATAAGCACACAAGGGAAAGGGCGTATAAAAAGTGGGCAGTAGGAGGAAGCAACACAGTAAGAGTATGGTAAAGTGGTAGTATGTGTTTGGTGGTAGTATCTAGGCGAATGCCACGTGCAAATTATAAGCCTGCATGTGTCGTCTACCATCGTCATTATCATCATCCCAGTTGTTATTATCATCATCATTTTGTTTTTGTTCATCGTCTATCTCTTCCTTATGTGTGTTCTGTAAGCTTTAGTCTTTTACATTTTCTTTTTCTGCTACTTTTGCCACGCCCTCTTTTTCCCCTTGGCCACCCATTAAATGCGTTTATTAATGCTTCTCCTTGGCCTAATTCGCAACACTTGTGCCTCATCTTCGTTGTCTACGTCGTCATTTACATGCATACATCATTTTGCATACATGATGTATTGTTGTTGCCTTATGGCATTCATACAACCACACCACACCCACTCCCACTAATTTCCTTTGCCCTCCGTCCTCCCCTTCATACTCCATAATCGTACTATTTCATTTTGGCTGCGAATGTCAGTGGAGAAAAACAAAAGAAAAGCATAGCAAAGGCATAACCAAATGTTAATAAAGATGGCAAGCAGGCAGGCATGAATCCTACACAAAATGTCCTTGTTTTGCCGGCAGGTATAACCAAAAAGTAGAAGAGTAAGTGGGGTAGTGTGAACGGGAAAGTCATAATAAAGACAAATGCCCAGAAACTTGCACAAGACACTATAATTAACACAAGAAGGCCAAAAAGAAAACACCACAAAAATGAACTGGGTTAATGGAAACTGCACTAACACCCCAAAAAAAAAACACAAAAACAAAAAAAAGGGAATGAGTGTGAGAAAATTAGAAAAAAACCCATAATAGTTAGCGGGCGAGAAAATAGAAAATTAAGGCACAAAAATAAACTTTAAAGAATTGGAAGAAGTTGAATTTCTTTGTTTTTGAGAGTTGTTTCTGAAGGAAATTTATACTCAATTTTAAAAAGGAAAATTAGCTACCCAGAAGTAATCTGGTTTTAGAATAATATTTGCTGATATATGCATAAATAGATACATAGATATATACAGAAGTTAATTTGTAATCCGTGTTGCGAAATTCTAATGAAAGTTGGCTAATACTTTTTATTAAAAGATTTTCTGTTAACTCTTTGTATTGGAATGGTGTTTGCTTGAATCATTCAAGCTGGGCCAGAACTGTTTGAGAATTATAAAAATACATTTGTTTAAACCATTTCATAGTGTGCTTTTTAGGGCTCCCTTACAATTAGTACAGACAACAGTTACAGTAGCCTTCAACTTGGTAGTGGCATAATCCACTTTCTGTTACCTTCTGTCTCTTGCCATATAAATAATTTGCATGTTAAAATTATTGAAATTCCCAAAAGAAAATTAACATTTTCCCCATTTGCACACGCATGTAAGAAAAATCATTTGTTTTCCCCTCGATTTTCAAGCCTCGTTTAAATGTCATTGGGTTTCATTATGGACTTTTAAGTGACCCCTTGACGATGCTTGTTGCTTCTTTCAGTCAAAAGATAAATCGCAGTAGCAAATCACGTCGAGCTTACACATGAGAAGTTGTACCCGTCACTACCAACCCCGCCATCTATCCCTTACTACTGTTTGTTGTCTAATAGCCGTCAGTCAGTGAGGAAAAAACATTAATCAAAATTTTCAAAAAAAAAAGTAAAAGAAAAGGAAATACTGTAGCGAAAACTGCTCAAGTAGAGTCTTACGCCGGAATAGATAGAAAATGAAAACCTTTTTTCTTTTGGGTTTTTATACCCTGTACCCATAGGGTAAAAGGGTATATTAAAGTCGCTAAAATGTATGTAACAGGCAGAAGGAAGCATTTCCGACCCCATAAAGTATATATATTCTTGATCAGCATCAATAGCCGAGTCGATTGAGACATGTCCGTCTGTCCGTCTGTCCGTCCGTCTGTCCGTCTGTCCGTCCGTATGAACACGTGGATCTCAGAGACTACAAGAGCTAGAGCAACCAAATTTGGTGTCAGCATTCGTGTAGTGTCTACGCAGATCAAGTTTGTTTAAAATTTTTGCCACGCCCACTTCCGCCCCCGCAATTTAGGAAAAACGAATAACTAGAGTTATATTAAAGATAGCGTATTATTATTTGGCACACCCAATAATATGGCCAAAAGGTATCAGATGGCCAAATTTGATTGAAATCGGACAAGAAATATCGGAGATATATCCATATACATTTTGTACTGAAATGCCCAGTGCGACACTGCGTAGTAAGTGTGAGCAAGATAGCATGCGTTCGTTGCTGCCGCTTGTGAGGTAAGTTTTTGTTTGAATTAATGGCGAAATCGAAGGAGATTGATTTTATAAAGTTCCTTTAAATTGGTACAGGGTATACTCAAAGTCGGCAGGGACGACTTGCTTGCTTCATTTTTGTTGTTGTCCAAGCAGTAGGGCGCCTTTGTTTCCTCCCCTTCCCGACACCACCTCACTTTGCCCTACCTCTATTTTGGGGCCAAGATAAGCCCATTTAGCAACGTTGTCATTTCTCTTGTTTCGTAACGTTGATTTCATTTTATTGTTGTCCTAACCCCACCCACTACCACCTCTCCCCACCCTCTTCATATAGCAATGTTTGGCGCACGCCTGTCATAAATCTTGTTTTGAATGTCCTGCCAGCGTTGATAGCGAGCGAGTAAGCGAGTCAGAGTCAAGTCGAGTCATCGATTCGACTACTCTCTACTTCCTCACACACACACACACACACACACACACATACGATATACTCATATATATACCGATATATAGCCTGGGCGCTATAGTCATGGCAACACATTAAATTAGTACACTTGATCGAGCAAAAAATATTTATGTGCCAAGCGCCGAAAAACCGAAACAGAATCAAAGTCACAGTCGGCGGGCAACGCATAGACCAGTTGATGGGGCGTCCGTTTCAAGGACACGTCGTCAGTGAAGCATAACAGAAAGGCCAAGTGGAGAGTGGGTAGAGTTAACTGCTTTTCCCAAAAAAAAAAAAAAAAAAAAAAAAAACACAGACAGTGGTAAAGAGAGATAGAGATAGACAGACAGACAGACAGAGAGAGGGAGCATTGTACCAAGTTATAAATCTCGAACGCAAATTGACTGTGCAACGTTGCGACGCCTTTTGAAGTGAATGTGCTATAGGTTAGCTAAGGGCAGGACAACGACGCCGATACTGAATAGCGATGCCTCTGCCCGACATCGACACCCGACGCTGGGACGCCATTTTTTGTGTATTTGAAACAATTTCAGGATATTCGTTTGTCTGGTTCTGTTTGTTAGATAGGCATTTGATTGGCATTTTTACTATGGGTTTGACTTATGTTTCATTAATTTGTATCATTCTTATTGAGCTATCTGCGGGGGGAGGTTTAACGAGAATTGGGCATCAGGATATGAAGGATAATTGACCAGATGCCCTTTTTCAGATGACACAAACACAAATAAATTTATTGCTTTAAGGCATTTAAACACTTTTCAAATGCAAAACTTTAAATTTGAACAATTCGAAATAAATAAACAATAATAAATGTTTGTTTTCTTAACTAAAATACTCTTAACAATGGGGTATATTACTTGTGTTGCGGGATTTATAACTATGGCATATATATATATAGTTATTATAAAGATCTTCTGTCGCGCTCTGTCTATGTTTTTCCTATATATATATATGCATATTTATTTTTCTAGATCTTATTTAAATAATTGCTTTTCTAAAGTTTTAAAATTTTACGATAAATTATATCCAAGTTCATTAAATTACCTTTACTTAAAACAAAAAGCATTTAAGAAATCTAAAACCTTTTTCCTTTATATGTTTTGTTGTAACTTAAGCTCAATGTATTTTGGTTTTTTTGATCATTTTTGGATCTTCTTAGCATACTTTTTTGTTGCTAATATGTTTTAAAATTTATCAATATGCCTTTTAAAATTTAAAATTTCATTTTTACCCAATTTCATTTTGAGCTCTGTTTTTCTCTTTGACTTTTCATTTAGTTTTCTTTGTTGATTTTTCATTTTAAAAACGTTTACTTTTATTCTTTAACTTTCTACTTAACATTTTTCTCTTTACTTTTTACTATGTACTTTTACATTTATAACTTAAAAGTACAATTAAAAAAATTAAAGTTAAATATTGTGAAATTTTCTTATGTTTAAAACTTTAAAGAATAAATCTTCAATATAAAGATTTTATTTATTCTATATTATCATTTTATTAAGGGAATTTTTTAAAGTTTGTTGTAAAAGTTTTAAATATACAAAAATTCACAATGTTAATCATTAAATTAAGGTTTTTTTTATACAAATGTTGAACTAATAACTTAAGAGTTAAGAAGATAAAAAAAATTTTATTTCAAGATGAATAATTAATAAATTTTACGCAAAAATGATCACTATTATAATTTGGTCTTTACTATATTTCTTAAAATCTTAATAATTAATATTTTTTTTATAGAAATTTTAAAAATATATAAGAAATTTTTTATGTTTAATAATTAATACATTTATGTGATATATATATATATATATACATATGTTCACATTTGTGATTTATTAAGAATTAAACCAAAATGGGTTTGTATACCTAAATATTTTACCTATTTTTAATATATTTCAAAATGGAAGATACTGGTAAAAGAAAGTATTTTTAGTTAAGCTTCTTCTAAATTTTTTATTCTGCATTTTTGAATAATTTGTTTTACCTTTTCCTTTACAAGTTTCTAAATTTACTAGAAAGATAGATATATCCGTAACTATAGATTTGATATATATATATTCAATATTATTTATGTAATTTTATATTTTACGTTGAATTTTATTTAAAAAATTTATTTTTATTATTCAACAGAGTTATTTCCTTTCTTAGCTTAACCGAAGCTGAAGCTAAACTATTCTAAAGCTGGGCTGGAACTAAACTGAATTCTTAGAATAATAAGATTATGTGGCGTAATTTTTTGGGAGTTGGCTCGAGTGGCGTGGTCAATTTTGATTGGTCATTTTGAAACCTGTTTCGGTGGATTCTGTGTTAGATTCTGCAAAGTTCGCATTTTGGGAATAAGTTTTGGGTGAGGGTGATTTATTTATAACAAAATAAAATTGTATTGGTAGACGGATATATTACTATATATATCAAATGCTTAGAATAAGAGTTGCAGCAGTGAAAAAAACACTTGGGAGAGCATGGTGGAAGGATAACAATTGGAAAATAAGTAAGGCAGAGAACAGTAAAAAGAATATTTTGAAAATAAGCAAAAAAGAGATCGATAAAACTATTTAAAGATCAAGAAAAAAAGTGATCAATAATGAATATTTGCATAATAAGCAAAGAAAAGATCGTTAAAAGTAAAGCAAAGAGATCGATACATGTCAAGCAACTATTTCTAACACAAACAATATTTATATTTTTGAATTTCTTTATATTTTTAAACAACTATTTAAAGTAGTGTATCTTAAAGTCTTCAGTGTCAAGAGTTTCCCCCTATGTCTTCGTCCTTCATTTGACTTGCAATTGAAAACTAAATGAAAATACTTCTGTTTACACTTTAATGGCTCTCAGTTTGGTCACAGCTGGCATAAAATTGTCGTCACTGCCAGACATATTTACCAATATTTCTTTTTTTTTTTTTTATATAAAATTTTATATTTTGTTATTACATTTGATGGATTTTCTTGAAATTTTCCTATAACTCCACCCTCTTCATCTTTGAGCATCTCCACTAAAATCTATATATTTCTCTTGCTTCTACTGTCGGGCGAGTACACTTCATAAATCCATTTTATGAATTCGATGAATTTTGTTTTATATATGCAAGCAAACATGACAGGAGAATATTGAGAGAGAAAGTATCGTGCAGGGAGCAGGGAGGAGAGGTATGGTTATAGGGAATGATGGACACCAAGCGGAAGCTGGAGAATTCTGCATATTTAAGCAGCGTCAGGCAAATGAATGAAAAGTTGTACTGAATTCCATGAGCTGCCTCACGTTGCCTGTCATATGCAAACGAAATTAAAATGCACTACAAAAAAGTGCGCACGAATGCATAAACAAGTGGTAGAAGGTGGCAAGCAATGTTGAGTGAGGGAGGGGGAAGGGGGTAAAGTTGCTTCTTCTTATTTGTGGGATGCTGTATACATACTTCATTGAATGGCTCTCGAAAGTATGGAACAACCATCATACCACAAACAGATACGAACATTTATCTCCAACTATAGATATATATATATATAGATATATATATATAACTGAAAGTGAGAAAGACCATGTAGAAACAGGTGCTTAAGTATGTCAGATGAAAATGAAAACGGTTATTCAGCGGAAGCATTTAAATTGCTAAAGTAAATGCCCAACTCTGATGGTAACAACAACAGCAACAACAAATGTAAAAGAAACCCGGAGTTTCTAGTTTATTTTCTTTGTGTCTAAACTTTTTCAGCAAACAGAGTGCAAGTGAAGGCGTGGCCACACTCCCATACTCTAACTATATTCCCACACACATACACATACTCCGAAGTCGTCTGAAAAATGGGTCAAACACTTTGCCGTGTTCATATGAGGGAGAAGCAAAAAAAATAAAGGATGGTTGAGAAAAAGGAGATTTAACGGGTGCAAGAGTCAGGCCAGGCACGTAAATGGAAAGTGGGTGACTCAGCCAAAGTAAAGTGCATAAGCATACATACACACACACACACACAAGTACATCTATATATATATATATATATACTTGCACTCTCATATATACATGGCAACAATGCGTATACGTCACGTTGTACATTGGACTAAAAGGGAGCCTAATGCAATCGGGTTAGACAAGTTGCAAGAACTGCAAACTTTTTGTCCCATCTATGCGGGAATGTGTATGTAAAATTGTAAAAGTGTGGGTGTGGGTGTGTTTGTGTGTGTGCTTGTTGTATATGTCTCTGTTGTGGCTTGATGGAATTAACATGCACCCAGTCTTGTAATTTCTTACCCCAACTAAGTGTTTTTACTTTTAATAGAAAGTTCTAAATATTGTTTAAGTTAACTTCAAAATTTTTTATTATTATTTGGACATATAATGTGATATTGAATATTATATAGAAGTATATATAATCCTCCTATTTAATTACTTTATATTTTGTTTTTGTCATTTGGTCGATTTAAAATGACATTTTCGCTATACAGTTTCAAACTGCCATCATTCAAGTTATAGCCACATTTATTACCATGACCAAAATATGCTGCATATTAAGAAAATGTGACTTATACTCCCTCACCCTCCCCTAGCATCTCTTGTAGCATTTTCCTCAATCATAAATCAGCAAAGCAACAAAAAAAAAAAAAAAAAAAAAAGAAAAACTACTTAAAGCGCCATTACAACAAATTTAAAGCAATTTGAAACTTAGGCCAAGCTTCCTTTAGCCCAGACTGGGACAAAAAGTTCTGCCAAAAAAAAAGAAAAAAGGAAGAAAGTAAGCAAAAGCAGAAAATCGAAAAATGAAAGAGAGTAAAAAACAGTCAGTGAAAGAAAGAGAGGGAATAGGAGGGGCGGGATGAATAAAAAAAAACAAATGTTTTGGACACTTTATTATGCGCATTATTCACTGTTACAATGTTTTATCCCTTTTTTTGTTATATTTTTTTGGCTTTTTGAAGGACCTGCAACTTGAACCTGAACCCTAAAACGGTATTCGGTAACATGGCCAATTTCTACTCCATTAACTTTTACCCAAAGGCCTACTTAATGGAGGGCATGGGATGGGCCTTTTAGAAATCATTTGCACAATGAACATTATTTCTATATATATATATTTGTACAGATCTAAGCAAAAGATTATGTATAGTGTATTAGCTTTGCATTAGCTTAGATTTTTCTTTTGTGCATTTTTAGTTTTCCTTCAACCTTCAAGCGAAGCATAAAATGCAACCATTGAGTCAACTAACCCTGAAGGCCTATCATGTGTAAAATTAGCTTTATTTTGTAAGAAGGATAACCTGGTCCCAGCTACTTAGTCAGTCCTTGGTTCTTTGGGTCTCAGCCGTTGGGCATAAAAATAGATTGCTTGCTTTTGACTACGCCTTCGCTTTCCCCCCTTTCTCTGTTTCTCTCTCTCTCTTCTTGGTCCCTTCTTTTCTCTTCTACTCTTGCATAATTCTCGTTGCGCTTAATGCAATTTTTATGTAGCTCTTTCCCTTGCATTAAGTCATAGTCATAGTATAGACAGCATTTGTGTTGTAGTAGCAGCAGAGCAAAATGGTAGAGGTTAGAGAGGCAAGGAAAAGAGGAAGGATACATTTCTTTTGCCTGTTGGCGCATTAAATTTATATATGGGAATTGCTAGCCTCTCTGGCCATATGGGACACCAACAAAACAGGAAAAATATAGAAAAAAGAGTTGAGAGCAAAGGAAAACCTTTAACTCGACCGCAAGAAGATATTTCTCCTGGTTTTACCCATTTTGACTTGCTGCCAAGCATAAATTTATTTTGCAAAACTCAACAAATAACCCTCGGGCAGGGACAAAGATGAAGTGGGTGGACATGGCCAGGTTTTTTTTTTCCCCCCCTAAAAATTTATTTTCTGGGCGTGCAGTTTTCAATTTGGCAGCCACCAAAAAAACAAAAAAAAAAAAAAAGACAAAAATATGCTTCAAATGCCTGCCAAAAGGCTAGGAGTGTCTCTCTGTGTGTTTGTCTTAGCAAAATCAATAAAAATACATTTAAAACCGCATAAGGACAGTTACATGACAAAAGGTTTGACCCGCGACCAACGATTTTTCCTTTTTTCTTTTGTGAGTTTTCCCTTCTCGTCCTCCGCCTTTGTTTTTCTGTCGAGTCAGCAATGTGAAATTGGCGGAATGCAGTCAGCAAAAGAAGCCTAATTTTATGCCACAAAACGAAAACCAAAACCAAAAAAAAAATGTCAACAGAATTTATTAAATAATGTCTACTTGGAGTTTTATTGGGTAGACTTTTTTTTAAAGCGAAAATATGTTAATGAAATGTTGTTCATTTTATAAAATTTCCTACTTTTTTTTAAGTGAAACAAGGAACAGTGTATTTTTAACTACATTTATATCCCCATCTAATATATACAATATTATTATATTTATCTGTTTAAGTATATATAAAACTCAAACCGCTTTTAATGCCTACAGCAAATATTTTGTTTCAACTTCAATGGCTTTTATTTCTATAAAATTGTTAATTCAACATATAAATGTGACATTTACACTGGAAAGATGTTACAGAATAATGCATAAATTGTATTCTATTTATAGCAACAATATTAGTGTTTTAGATTAGTATGATTATAGGGAGCCAAATCGCTAACTGAACTATTTATTTATAGAAATTCAAAACTTTAAGATACAACTATGTTCAGTGATTTACTTTTCCATTATTTCTTTACCAGCTTTGCGCGATTTAAAAGCTCTCAGTCTCTTTCTTTCTCTCTCTCTCTCTCTCTCTGTCTAATCTTAGGATTAGACCAATCAATGTCTCGCCCTGTTTGAATAAATCATAATTAATGTCAATAATAATATTTGGAACATATGCGCTTCCAATAGACCACTTTTCTTACTTAACTTCTTTCAACTAAATCATGATTAAATCTCACGATCTACTCTTCATTTCATCACACAGCGTTGCCACCTTATTACCTTCTAATCTTGCCACTCCTTTTTGTCAGACTCTAATATACTAAGTAACCATATCGTTTAGACTTCAACATACCGAGTAACCATATTCTATATAAATTTATTCTCATTGGAAAGCTTTTTTTGTACCTTTAATATAATATAAAGGCAATTAGAATATTTAACTGACATATATTGCCCTTGAATAAGTTGAATATGAGTAAAATTAAATTTATAAAAATAGTTAATTATGATTTTTAGTTATAACAAAATATAGTAACGTTGTTAATATAGTACAGTTACAAGCCTATCTCATGCATTGCTGATTTTAATCATTTGAAAGCCGACAAAACGACAAACGAACTTATTTACCATATGAATTCTTCTATATGACGCTTTACAACACTAAATCACGAAGGTTTATTTCTTTGACTTTTTTTTGTACAACAACTAAAGGTGAATTCCAATGAAATAATGTTAAAAAACTACAGTTTTTACATTTATGCCATATATTTCATATTAAGCATAACCAAAAAATAATTAAAATATATTGAATTTGTTATTTCAAGTGGAAAATTTAACAAAAGGCTTTAACTTGTAAAAATAAAAATAATAATAATATAAAAATAAAAAAAAATTAGCTCATTTAGATCCAAAACAAAGCAAGCTTAATTAAATCTGAAAGAAAATAAATAATTTTTAAATTCAAATCTTAAAGAAAGCACAAGAATAACCTTAACAAAATTTAAAACAAAATTTTTTTTTAATAAGGATTCATGTCATTTGAACTCGAATGCGTTTGATTTTTTACCTTGTCAACAGGATTTTATTTTGTTTTATTATAGAAACATTATATCTTTAAACAAATTATTGATTGGTCTGTCTGCACCAAAATATTTCATTGCAAGAAAAAAAACCATTTAAATTATTCACATAAATTCATTTTTTCTTTCCTTTTTTTTTTTTTGGGTGCTCTTCATCATTTTTATGATAATTGATTGAAATTGAAGAAATGTTGAAATATATATATGATATATGCTACATATGTACAAATGTATGCTACAAGGAGCAAAAAAGAGAGGTGGTGTGGGTGGGGGGGATACCCATTTGTAATTTATTTCTTTGGTGACCTTCGTCATTTGCGTAAATATTGACATGGATCAAATTTCGGAGACAGCAAAGATGTAGAAATTGGTATGGCAAAAAAGAAGGAGGACAAAAAAAAAAAAAAGAAAAACAAAATTAAAAAAAACATAAAATATGATAACATGTAGCATGCAACACCCAATACCAAACTGCGTGAGGCAGTCAACTGTCTACTCAACATCCGGCCATAGAAATTAAATGCGGACCACGCACATGTGGAAAACCATGATGTTGTTGTTGTTGTTGGTGTGTGTGCGCCACAAATAAATATTGCATAAAGTCAAATAGACTAGCACACACACACACACACACATACACAAACAAACAGGAATACATTCACCATAAAAGGGAAAGAGTAAGAGCGAGCGGGAAGGGAGAGGGAGGTGAGACAACATCAACATAAAACATAAACAGACGCATTAGCAGCAAATCATTTAAATATACAGTAGTAAGCGAACGAGAGAGGCGGGTAGAGAGAGAGAGGGAGAAACGAGGGAGAAAGCAACGGTTGTATAGATGGATGAAGAGTTAGTAAGAGAAGAGAAAAGAGCGAGAGGGGCGGTGCGGATAAAATGAATGCTACACAAATGAGCCAACGAGCGACTAACTGACTAACTAACGGTATGAAAAGCGAATGAAAGATAAACAGAGAAAGTGAGTTAGAGAGAGGGAGAGCAAGTGCGAGAAAATAAGAGTAGGCAAGAATAGAAAAGGGAACTCAACGAACCAGACATACGCTGAGGCCAATAAATTGTGCCCAGAGTTTGAGTCCAGTATTGCCAGCGAGGGTAGATTAAATACTTTAGAGTATTGAAATGTTAATTAATCAATTGAAAGTAAAAAACTATTGTATAAATTATTATAATTAAAGTATTTAAACTATAAATAAAATGAAAGGAAATAAAATTATATCAACTAAATTATTAATGAAAGGCTCTGTAAACAAATTAAATAGTTGTTGGCTCTATATAAGTAGTTTTAGTTCAAGTTTACTGTTTTATATCTTAATTTATATTCAGATGAATATTCATATTTTATTCATTGATAACAAAAACTTGCTTTATTATATGAAGTTTGTTCTAAATATTCTTTCTCCATTTCTGTCTACCTTTCTATATTTATTTCTTTTTATCTATCTTCTCTCTTTCATTATATATATTAAGATCTCTCCTTTTATTTACTTCAAACTAAAGTTGAGTTTAACTTGCCTAAAAATAAATTTTAATTCATTTCAATTACTTCCTACGAGATTTTTCTAAGGTTACTCTGTTAACCAGTTTGTTTACTTCATGCTAAAGTCTTTACTTTACTTTCAATTCAATTAACTAACTTATTTCTCTCTGTGTATTACAATCTTTAACCTATTTCAAGCCTTAATTTAAAGTTCAAGTTTTCAAACCTTTTTTCTCAGTTATTTATATTAACTTTTTTTCAAGGATTTTTGCATACTTTTGGCCTAACCTCCTGCATGGGTTCAAGTTAATGGTATAAAGACCCCAAAAAAACCAAAGAAAAAAACTTGTAAACATTCACTGACCACTTTTGGCCTCATTTCAGGCATCATTGTCTAGGCCACATTTAGTCTTCTTTTTGTTTTTTGACTTTTTGCCTTGTCCATCTTTTTGTTTTTGTTGGTTACTTTTGGCTAATTATGCCAGCTATAAAAAGTCTTGCCATATTGTTAGCGTTTGAGAAAGTGACAGACAGAAGGATGGCATGCACACAGTTAACACTTACTCATACATATATGTCTCTCTCTCTATATATATATATATATCATTTACTCGTTAAGTTTTGCTTCACCCCCCGCAACAAGGCAAATCGCAGGCAGCTGTGCGAAATTCTTCAACTAAAATTGCAAAACTTTTCTACCCCAAAAACTGTTTTTCTCTCACTCTGTGTATAAATGTGTGTCTGTGTGTGTGTGTGAAAAATGGCCAAATAGCAACTAATATGGCGCACATTAATTACGACAAAATGGCGCTAATGTCGTCAGTGCTCACACACACACACACACAGCCTAAGAGGGAGTGGCGGTGGGGGTAGCACACACGCACTTCCGTTTTTAGCTGCCTAGATTAGTATTCCAGACAGGGACAACTTTTTTTTTTTTTTTTTGAAATAAGAAGAAAAATGTCCTTTGATGGCATTGAAAGCAAACTGAAACTTAAATTAAAACCAAAAATTTCATTCAATCTTGATTGGAAGCTAAGCTCATGGCACGTATATATATATATATATCTTTATATATATTTAATCAATATATTTGAAGAAAAAAATAAAAATTATTTGTATGTAAAATGAAACGTTGCAGAAAATTATGGGTTTTATCCATGAATCTTTCAGTTTCACACAAGGCATTATTAATGCCGCTTCATTATGAAATTGTGCAACAAATAATAAATCGATTAAGCAAATATTTGTCACAGCTAAAAAATATGCATTTTTCATTTGGTATTACTTTTATAACGATTTTTCTTTCATATTTTTTTTTATTCCAGCCATATGCATTTTCATTTTCATATATATGACTATGTATGTGTGTGTGTATGTGTGTCATACATTTTAATATTTCAACAAAACCAGAAATGACGTTGTAAAACCGACGCGGCTATATGTCAAATGTGCCTCCCATCCAGTAGTTCCAAGTTTTTTTTGGTTTACAATAAGGGGAGAGAGGAAGTGCTGCAGCCGGAGACTGGTTTTTAAAAATTTGCATGTAAATTTCATCGCATACATATGAAAATAGTATATATACATATATACATTTGTTTCGCTGTTGTTGGTGTTGTTGTTGCCAGGAATCTGGTTACTGGTAACTGGAAGCTGCTGCTGCATTTTAATAAATTTATGATTTTATTTGCAATTTTTTTTGGCCAGAATCAGAATGTATGTCACACGCTTGACAATTTTGCTCTAACAAAAAAGTATTCACTGTTAGTTAAAGCACCCAAAATACCCTACTCCAAATTCTATAAAAGGGACTTGGGAAAAAAATTAGTTGTAATTTTTTTGAAAGCAAAATAAATTTTGCAATTAAAAATATTTATAAAAAGAATTTCAGTGTTGATAATTAAATGGTGGAGCAGTAAGCTTAAAGAAGGATTATTTTTAACAGTATATATATAGTAAAAATATTCTAGGATTTATATATATATATACAAGTTGGAATAAACTCTTTTGAAACCTTTTATTATATAGGAGTTACTCTGAAGTATGCAAAATAATATTAATATAAAGAACAAGTTTTATATACACTACTGTATTTTACCTTTCACGCTATATAAATAAACGAAAATTTAATTTGAATCGAGAAAAATATAGAACATATAAATAAAGTAAAAGTTTAACATGTATCGTGAAAACTGTTGTACAAAATATAGTAAAGTAAATATATATTTTACTCAGTTCAAATTAAATTTACTTTTATTTATTGTAGAGTAGAACAAAGAAACGAATTTTAAAATTAGTTTAAGAAACATTTGAAGTCAAAGAATGTAGAGCCAGTCGAATTAAGAAAAGAATCTAAAGAAGCAAACCTTAAACAAGTAAAAGTCCAAAATCTTTGTTAGTTTTTCCCTCAAAAACTAAACTTTAATAAGTATTCAGTGTTGTAAAACACAATACGAATAGAGTATCGTTAATTTATATCTTCTTTGGTTAGTTGACACTTTTGACTTAGTTTAAAAGTGAATTTATAAAGTAATATTATTTGACATTCGTTCTCTTCGGTGTTTTATTCGTGCATGACTTAACATAACATAGAATTGACAGAATCTAATGCATTGCCTAACATAATCTGTTACTCGTAAGTATGTTATTCCTATTGTCAACAGAAAGCTTCGCACTACAGTTGCTTGTAAGCTAATTGTAAGCTAGCTGCAATGTTAATTAAGATCAGTATAAAATGTAAACTGTAACAGTGGAGTACATAGTTGATTATAACTTTTTGAAAGGAAAGACTCAGTTGGTTTTTTTCCTTGATGACCACGAGAGGATCCCATTTTTAATCCTACAAACACTATGTTTTAATTTGATATATTTCAAATTAATTTTATTCATATAGCTAGCAACCAGAAGCCTCATATGTGTCATATATATGTCTAATATATCTAATATATCTAAGTAATTAAAAGTCGAAATTAATTCGAATCGCAGGTCTTTTATTTCTTAGATTCTCTTCCATCACAGAACTTATACCTAAAGCAATTAGTCATATAATTATCTCTCTCTTACAAAGACTTTTCTAAGTCTACTATACCCTTATAGCCTTTTTTAAGTTAAGGGTATAGAAACCAAAATTGTAAGAACAATAAATAACGTAAGAATTTTGCTTTGGTTAAGATTTATATAATTTTTTTTGTTTGTTTGTTTATTTTTGTTTCTTTTTTTATTGTTCGGTTTCGTTTTACCAAATCGAGACAAAATTTCATTGAGCGAAATGAAAAAATAATTGAAATATTTGCCAATCATTGACGTTACGCAGATAAAGGAAGAACTTTGCTCTCCTCTTAACAGAAAGAAAGGGAAATACATTGAGACAAAGAAAGAGAATGAAAGAAAGAGAGAGTTAGGGTAAAGATCCAGCGATTTCATTGGAATTCCCAATTGCTGTCTGCGGCACGTTAATAAGCTGTTTTGGTGCTCTGCCTTTGTCCATGTTGGCAAGCTCCATGCCAACATCTTACCGACTTATTGTCTTAGTCCTTGTGTGTCCTTTCGTGTGCATGTGTGTGTGTGCCAGTATGTGTGGGTTTGGGTATGTGTTATCTGTGTCCTGGCATTTTGCTGGCTCTGTCAGCTTGTCGCTTGTCCTTGTCCTTGTCGTCGTCGTCGTCCCTCAGTTTGTCGTCTTTCTCTTTGTATCACAGAGAGTGGCATTGGTCCTGGCGGGCTGTCGATTATCGAGTCGAGATTATTAACCTGTCAGTTTAGCGCTTTGTCTCTTTCCCCATAACAACTTGCCAAAGTCGTCCTGACAGCTGCCGACCATTAATGTAAAATATTTGTTTTATTAGATCCGTAAAAACAAAAAAAAAGAAAACCAACAAAAAAAAAACTTTCTTTGATTGAACATTTCCTTTCTATATCAACTATATAAAGATTTGGCTTGTCATGTGCGTTTGAAATGCATTTAAAATGATTGGAAATCCCTTGCTATAGTGGGAGAGTCCTTAAATATTGAGAAAAAATTACAACTTTTACACAAATTTGATATGTACAATAAAAATGCTATTACTACAGTAACCGCCAATGCCGTCAATGTACATTTAACTTGGCCCATAACAGTAACAGTTGTAACTAGAGGGAAAAAAAGCAAATGACGTCGGCATCGGCGGCTATAATAGTAACAGTTATAGTATGCAATGGCAGTTATACCGTTATACAACTTGTACATTTTGGTACATTGTACAATGTGCAATTGCAAAAAAGAAACAAAGAAAGAGAGAGAGAAAGAGCGACGGCGGCTTTTAAATTTTAATTAACTCAAAGCCCCGACTCCAATTCTACAAAAAAAAGGATTGGTGGAGGAGAGAAGCCTTCTCTGTGAAACAGAAACAGAAAATGAAAATGCAGGAAACCCCCCAAAAACACAAAAAAAAAAAAAAAAACAAAGAAGCGTTATTATTTATTTCATGTTATTTTGTGCTGTTTCAACGCGCCATAAATGCTCGAGTTGAGGCAAGTTTGGAGCCAGTGACTTTGAGAAGAACTGCTGCACACACACACACACACATACCTTCATACATGTCAGTGGCACTGTGGGTAAATTATGGCAATTTTAGAAAACAATCTTTGTTCATTAAATGAAATTAAATTCCAATCCTTTAAAGTTAAATTTTTGTTCTGTGTCAATATATAAAATTGGGAAATAAATTTAAAAAAATTTTTTTATTAAATTAAAGTAGTTGGAAATTAATAACTTCTTTATTAATATGATTTTTGCATATTGAAAGTGAAAAAAAATCGTTCTTTTGCTAACTTTTTTGCTTCATTGTTGGTATTAGTATTTGGTTTACCTTGGGAAAGCAGTTAGAAATAGAAGAAGGTCTCCACACCAAAAAGAAAAAAGGAAATCTGGTTCCGAAAATTGAAATATTTATAGCCTATGGTCATATAGTAATTAGAATAGTGTAAGAGTAAGAATTTTATTTGAAATTCATGGCAATTTCGAAGGAATTTTGACTAAATAAAGTATATAAAGTTGTTATGGACGCTTTGCTTTTGTTATATTATATGTATATAAGGTTAAAGAAACCAAAAATCCTACTAATACATCCTTAAATTACATATTTTTCACATTCCAGAATCACAATAAGATTTTTTTGTGTTTCAAAAACTTCTCAAAAAATAATCCTATTGAAAATTTTTTATTTATTTGTTGTGTAAAATTATGACTAATAATACAAAATTTTTATTCAAATTTAAACCAAAATACACAGTAAAAAATTTTTCTAAAACTGATCCTTATTAATAATTTTTACCAATAAAAAATAAGAATTTCTCCCACAGTGCTTAGTTAAGCTGAGTCTAGGCCGTTAGCCATTGGGTCCATGTTCATTTATTTATGAGCATTTTACACAGTCAGTGCGCAGACAACATGAACAACACACCACCTCATGCACACACACACACACACACACACACACACACACACAAACGCACACATATACATACTTGGAGACAGAGTGAACATAGACAACGGATGGGCCGAAAAACTTGACTCTTTGGTCATACTCTCTGCCCCTCCCTTTTTCTCACATGCAGCATACAAAAATTATGCAAATTTTTGTTGTTGTTTTGCTTGCTGTTGTTGTTGTTTTGCCTCAGTTATTTTTAGGAAAAATTCTTCTTGGCCCGACCAGAGCATTATAACCGAAGGAGGAAGAGTATTTTAGTTTTTGGGTTTCCATTTCGCTGGTGCATGTCTTTTGTTAACCTCTCGGTTAGAGTTCAACTGCCTTGTTTTATCATTGTAGGTGGGCCTTGCCTCCCCTTACTCATTCTTTTTGTCTCTTTATCTCTCTCTAACATCACAATGTCATCGTTGTCCTTGTCAACGCAGCAGCTTTTGTGTTTCTGTGCCTAGTTGGAATAGTATATAACCCATTTTTGGCTTTTTACGACTAAAAACTGAAAACAACAAACTGCAAAACTCGTCCTGTTTGTCGCTATCCTGCGGTGTAACTTCCCCCCTCTCTATCTCTCTTTCTCTTTCTCTATCTCTCTTTCACTCTTCTTAACATGCAAAATTTTTGTACCCACTCATTCTAACCCCTTTAGCCACATTGTAATGTTCAGGCAAGCGAAAACCGGACAAGAGTTGACTTAAATTGCATTTGCTGTCCGGCGTTTCTTTTTTTTTTTTTTGCTGGTAACAAAAAATATTAATAATGTTCTAGCCAGTACTCATATTTGCCCAGAAGTCGCAATAACTTTGGTTATAGTTCACATTTTTTAATGGGTAATACAAAATGCCTTAGGCTAAGATGAGATAATGAAAGAAGCTGAAGAGTTTGGTATTAGCCATAGAAAATGTGGAAGAAATTTTAAATATAAAATCAGCTACCTGTAAACAGAATAAGGTCTAAAATAGCCAAAACGTTAGAATTGTAACTCATCAAAAACAGTTTGAGAAGCCAATATTCAGTTATTGTTAGACAGATGTACATATAGACATAGCTAGAAGGTTTAATGCTTATAAAGAAATTATTTTGCTACTCCTTTTCCAATTTTCACATATTTCCAACACACAGTGAAAGAAAACAATTTCATTTCTGAATCAAGTTACCTGGCTAAAATAAACATGCCAAAAATCTTGTCTACCTCAAAGCAATTTACTCAATGCTTTTGCCAGTTGGCTTTTGAATATCAATTTGAACGTATCAAAAGTCTGACTAGAATTTTTATACATTTTTTTTTTATGAGAGAGAAATGGGTATATTCTCATCTGATGTATTTTTTGATGTCTTTGGGGCAAATCATGCACCCACATTGCCCGACCGTTCCAATTGGCTAGATCAATGGACACGTGAGTATACTTTATGTAAACGAGAGCCCAAATTCCATGAACATGAGATGAGACATAATATGGAAATGTATCGTGATCGTCAAGGACTCTTTATAGCTGTACGTATGAATATGGATCGTTATGCGGCCAAACAAGTTGGTCGTTTGCCATTCTTAAGTTCTAGCAATCTAATGGATGATGTTCTTACTGGACGTTGTGATACAATTGGTTTTGAAGATTTTATGAATTTACCAATGCATGATGAGGAAATGTTTTCACCGCATTTTGCAGCAGAGAAATATTTTGGAATTTTATAGAGAAGGGAAATGTTATAGAATTGTTACCCAATTTATTACTTTTGATATAATCTGGAAGTAGTATAATAAAATTAACTTTTGATTGTAATTCTATATAATTTCTATTGTACTTCTTTCTATGTATATAGAAGAATTCTTAATATAAATTTTGCTTAGTTATCTTCAAACCATTTTCATCTAGGAAAATTATGTGCTTAACTTTTCTAAAGTAATCTTAAATGTTGATACCCTAGTTTAGGGTCTCATATCTAGGTTCGGCCTTGCCGAAGTTTGCAGTTCTAGAATAATAAATTATTTTTTTTGTGTCTTACGAAAAAAAAAAAAATAAAGTAGATTACCTTCTACCTTATCTACTACACCTTTAAGTTAATTTACTATATTCTCGATTCGACTGGTTTTTATACTTAGTCTACCTAATTAAGTAAACAGCTCATCTACCAAGTTTCAACAACATAGCTTAAAATTTAAGGTCTATTTCTAGCAAAGAAACATACAGACAGACAAACATCTGACCAATTTTATAACTGCCTCTGCAAAGGTATAATGAAACTAATGCTAGAAGATTCTAAGAAAAAATCTTAGTATCGTGGAAATTTAGAAAATTTTCTTCAGTTCTTTTCCATTAAATTTTCTTCTTCAAATCTCTTTTAACTTAATTTAGCCTCATAAATACATTTCTTTCCACTTTCACCAAAAATAAAACTTAATTCAACTATTCATTGATTATTTCTTGGAGTTAACGCTAATCTTTAACCTTTATAAACTTCAATTGTGTTCCCTTTTTTATGTATTTTGGAACAAGCACGCATTTCCAATTGCAAATTCAATTCTTAACCCATATCAAAAACAAAAAAAAATTATACCAATTTATTTTGCAGGCCAACTCGCTGGTAAATCAACCATTTCCATTAAAATCAAAACGAAATTAGACACAGAAAAGACCATTAATCTTTGGCAACAACCCAATAGCCGAAATCATTCCACTTATTTGCTGTTATCAGGGCAGGAACATGACATCCACCAGGGAATGGTATTAAATGGGTTCGGTGGGTGAAAGGGGAGAGAGATTGGTAGGAATGGCTAATCTGCCAAATGCAATCTATGTGCGTGCATTCGTGTCCCTCTCTCTCTCTCTCTCTGTCTCTCTCTTTCTCTCTGTGTTTCTCTTTGTGTGTATTTATACAAATTATTTATTTTTGCCAACATTTTAAATTGCAAAATTGTCTGTGGCCAAATCGGTTTTTACCCTCTTTTATTTGCCTCTCCAATTCTGTAGCGTTTTGTCTGTGCGTTTATCACCATTCAGTTATATATATATATATATATGTTTTTTCTCTTTTTTCTATTTATATTGTGGGCCAACAATCGTTTATGGCCTTTTATGTGGCTTTATTTACTGGTCTGGCTGGATCTGGTTTAGACTACCGCCTTTTGGTTTATGGCATATAAACATATATATATATTTAAATACCTTATATATGATTTTAATTTGATGTTTATCAATTTCAACAAATGTTTCACTGTCTATTTACAGGAATTGCCTTTTCTCTCGAAAATTACCCCGTCTATTTTCTACCCTTAAGTAGTTTCGCCCTTAAATGTCATTCAAATTAAATTTTGCGTGAAAGTAGCATTTAAAAAAAAAAGGAGAAAAAAAATATACAGAGAAAAGAAGCAGAAAAGCGAGAAAGATGGTGGCAGAGGGTTGTAACGGTTGACTACCCGTGGGCGTGGCATGGCATAACAATTGTTGTTGTGGCTGCCATTAAAAGCAAAAGGCGCGAGGCGAAGCAACAGTCTCACTTAAGACGTGCTACATCCTCCCACACACACACACATACATATACTACACATATATTGTAGTCTACTTTAGGGCTCACAACACATCCCAAAACACACACGCACGCACATACCCGTACACATACATAGCCAGCACGTGACGGCAAGACTGAGCCCTGGGTTAGGAACAGGTTTGGCTCACGGCTCAAGGCTTTGTCACAGGCTTTTCATCGTTCTTATACCCTATAATCATTATTTAAGAAAGGGTATATTAAGACGGAAATGATTCTTGTTAAAGTTGTTAAGCAAAGAGTGCAGTAAATAGGGGAAGGAGACAAACCCTTTATATAAGATATATATTCCTATTTACTTTAATGTCTTTTGTCTACTTAAGGAGTATTTGTTTAATATTTAATATTCTCAGTTGCTATTTTTTGTTCTCCTTCCACTGTAAATAGCTTTTTTATTAGCAGTTTAAGAGTTTAGCTGCTTTTGATTCCAACTACTTTAATGCCTGAAGATAGTTTCACTTTAAACATATAGTTTTAGGGGCAACTTATTAAACATGTTGAAAAATAATCTTATTATAATATATATTTCTTTTAATTATTTTATTATGAGAATCAATTGTCGCGTTTTAATAGTAAATCTTGCTAAGGTAAACTATAGACATATGCTGCAATATTTAGTCTGATTGTCCGTTAGTTTTTTAATCTATATAACGACTTATATATAGGAAGTTGAATACAGCATTTTAAATATAAATTAATGAATTATGTAAAGGGACTTTTATATGGGTTTATATATATTGAGAATTATTCATAAGGATTTACATAAAGGGACTTATGTACGTCATGCAAGTAAGTGTAAACAGAAAGCAATATTAGAATCTCCTAAGGAAAGTCTCTTAAAAGTCTCCTAAATTGTGAAAAATCCTAAAATTTCTTCTCATACTATATATGTATATATAATATAAAATAATTTCACCCGATCCTTTAACAGGATTCAATAATAAAACTTATGCTAGACAGGTAATAAGGCTTTTAATAAAAACTTTTTAGTTATTTTGAATTATTTTGTAAGTAAAAGAAAGATTTGGATTTCTTTATTTAATGATTTTAACTAAAGATTAAGATTTGAATTCCTTTATTCAATTTTCTAAAGTAAAATCTATGATTTTAATTCGTTTATTCCATTTTCTAAACTTAAGACAAAACTTTGAACTGATACTGATAATAAGGATTTGATTCCTTTATTTGATTTTCGTATCTCCTAAACTCTTAGGAACTCCATTCATGGTATCTAATCTATATTTATTCTTGCAGATGACCCAACCTATAAATGAATTAAAATTGTTTCCGGCAAAGAGAGAAAAATGATTGCTAGGGGTAAGTCCTTATGGTAGATAAGTTTAATTACTTTTAATTGGTGATCCTTGTTCTACGCTAGGCCAATTATTTTATATTACAGACTGGCAAAATAACTCTTTGTTTGTGCTAGCTGCCTTAAAGGCTGTTTTTATTTTTGGAACAAAAAAAAACCATATACAATTATAATAAATGTATATAAATTTAGATATATATATATTAATCTATATATATATTTATGTGTACATTTTTATATATAAATTTATGTATAAATTTAGATTTTTACTTAAAGAAAGTATAAGACGAAAATGAAAAGTTTGCTGTAGTCATAACGATAAGTGTAAGATAACAAAAGCAACCATTTAAGGTTAAAGGTCATGAATTTTGCTTACTAAATAACTTCTTTTCATATGTAAAAGGATAATATATATGCTCACATTGTAATTGAAAAACTCTTAGAAACTTTTTCTTAATATTTTTAATTGGTAAAAGAAAAAGTAAAAAGTTAAGATTCAAGCAGGAGAAAATTGAAGTCTCTATTTACCAAAGGTTAAGGTTACAAAGTTAAAGGAGAAACACAAGCTAAACTTTAAAAGCAAACTCTCTTCCAGGGTATCTAAAAGTCTATACTTTTGTTTTTAAGGTGTCACATCTGTTTTTTATGCTTGTTTCTTTCGTGTTCTATTGTACGCAGTTTGGTTTAAACAATTGTGTGTGCCTTTGCCTTGAAGACGCCTCTTTGTCTGACTGCCTGCCTGCCAGAATAACGGTTGCGTATCCCCACATGTCCTGTAGGTTCTTAAGGTTTTTATCCTTTTTACATTTGTTTGGCCTACTACTACGAATGTTTGTCTGCAACGTTTTCTTGTTTGTTTGCTTTCATTTTGTTTTGTTCTTTGTGCGTTTTTGCCTTTCCTTTTTTTTTTTTTTTATTCGGCAGAGTTACGATTAAATGAATGTTAGGGATTTGTCGGCGTTTAACTGTCTTTTGTGTTCTATACATTTTTTTCTTTTCCTTTTTTTTTTTTTTTGCCCAAAGACGACACGTCTGTGTTTGTTTATGTAATGGTTATGATTTGATTATACTTTTGCCAGAAACAACAACTAAACACACAAATTTATCCTTAGATATATATATCTAAATTTATATATATATATATATATTATCTTTGTCTAGACTGAGACCTGTTAAGGTAAGACCACAATTCAATTTAATTGTTAAAAAAATTCTTTAAAAAAAATTCTTTAAAAAAAATTTTACAATAAATTTGATTTTCAAAAGGTTTATTGAATATTTGTTTAAGGCAAATCCGATAAGATAAGATAAATTTGCCAAAGAGACAAAATAAATCTCCTGCCAAGAACATCAAAAGCAAAAAAAAAAAAAAGAAAAAAATATAAGAAAAATACTCTCCGCTCCTTTCCCCCTCTCTGTTTGCCTTTGCAATAATTTCATTTGCCCTTTTTCCCATTTTCATTTCATTGTCCAACTGTTGCCGTTTGGCAAACGGAAAAACAGGAAAAAAAAAGAATTCGCATGCAAATCTAAGGGAAAAACCAAAAGAAAAGAGCCAAAGAAAAATAAAATGTTTTATTTTGTTTTTTTTTCTTTTTTAAAGGCATAAGAAAATCTGCTTCTCAGTGAAATTGTGGGCTACTTTATGTCTGATTGTCTGGTTAAGCATGTTCTTACGGGTATATATCCACAGCCTTTTTTGTTGGTATGGGAGGCGTGGCAGAGAATATTATGTCATGGCTTTGTACCCTTTTTTTTTTTTTTGTTAGGTTTTTGTAAGCCATGTTTGCGTGGGCAATTGCTGCCAGGATGACATATCACCTATATCATATACACCTTATATATAAAGAGATGTATATATATACATATATTTTTATATACTTCTCTTCTTGTATATGACTTGTTATTTTTGTGCCCATTGGCGTTCTTTATATGTGTGTGTGTGTGTGTGTGTGCATGTGTGTTAGTGTGTTGTCCTCGCCTACGTGCATTGTGTGGGTAATAAAGCCAAAAAAAAAAGCTCTTTATATTGAGGCACAGTGGTTTTATTTTTGGATATGGTTGATTTTCAATTTTCAAAACAGATTTAATGCCCTTCGAGTAATTTCATTCACATTTAAATTTTATTTTTATTCTTTTGCCAAAGATAAGCCTCTGGGTGATGTTATTTAGTTTTATTACAAAAGGATACAAGTTTTCTTAGTTTCCCTCTGTGACAATTTTCCATTTGAAGTGGTAATAATTTAATTTAAAAATTTAGAATGTTGTTCATTTTGAATAGTTAACAACTTGGTTTACATGTTCTACTTAGATCTTTAACCATCCTTTGATGTTTTTCTTGGATGGTTTACCGCTAATTATGCTTTGCGTGAACCCTTTCGAGTCCTTTTAGCTATGTATAACCACGAAGAACTACTCTTCTCTCCTATCTATCACCTGCAGTTCGTGTATTCCAAATTATTTCTTACGATTTCTACCGTACTTTATGCGGTTTGTTCCCCTCAGTAGGTTAGGCAGGAAGCTGTGGCCAGTTAGTTAAAAGTCTTTACTCTATTTCATAAGTAAACTGTATTTTAAATTAATCGAGTCCCTCATGACTTTCTAAAATACTTTATTTAAAAGCTTAAAAAACAAAGGAAACGAGTAACAGAAATTCCTTAAGAACTAAAGTGATTGTAAACCTAAGGAGGTCATTGAAGTAATACCTAGATAGTAAAATTTTTTAAGCTTTTCGACCCTTCCTCTATATTCTGTCTTCTTCCTTTGCGTTCTATTATTTGTCTCTTTGACTTCACTGCTTATTTTTATAAAATTTTTAACAATTTCTCAAAAGTTTAGCTTAAAGACACAATGTTATGTACCATGTTGTTTAAACCACCGTCCGCCCACTGTAAAAGATTTCATAAGATTCTCCTTCCCCTTGCAAATAACATTACATAATGCTTAAGCAGTCCTTTAACTATATATATAAACTCTGATTCCTTTATATATATATATATATAACAGGTTTCAAAATTATATTCTTTAGTTTAATGCTGATCCCACTGTGGAGTGGCCACTGCCCTAACTATGTAGGAAAGAAAAAAGTGTTATTATATTTTAATAGCATACGTTAAGGGGCACAGAATAAGGATGACAATAACGAACAATATTGGACACTTTAAGCAAGGCAAATGCAGTGGGATGAGTAAAGGTGGACTAAATAAAAGAAGAGTGTTGGAGAGAGAGAGAGAGAGAGGGAGAGGGAGAGAGAAAAAGAGAGAGGGAGAGAGAAAAAGAGAGAGGAAGAGATTATGAGTAGGAGTACCGCGAGTGTGTATGTATATTTATTGTATGGGCAAGGCCTTTTCACACCTAAGCATAAGGATAACAATGCAGTGGCTGGGCAACTGCTTTAACAATGGCAAAGGATATAAACAATATGCGGCCATACAATGACACAATAAACCAGGCGATGTCTGAAATGTGTATTAATATTTATATATTAAAGAAAAAAAAAAAGTTATTTATACTATAGATTAAATGCAGTCATCAGAATTCGTTAAACATTCTTCAAACTTGAATGAAAAAGTTAAGTTGCTCTTTTGTTCGAAGCTTCAATTGATATATACTGTTCCCCCTCGTTCTCACTCTGCCACTCTGTTGGTTCGTTTTAGCCTACTTTCGCTTGGCTTGGTTGCACCTTAAGCCAATGGCTAAAAGTCTCCGCTGCGTTGCCTGTTCCGCATCTTTTGTTTAGCTTTGATTTAACATTTTGTTCGTTTACTTTACAGTTTAACAGGCGGCAAACGCACCACCAACGACAAGTTTCACCCCGAACTACCTTTGGCTACCCGCTCCCTTTTGCAACGGCTTTTCCCCTAGAGTCGTCAGCCAGTATTTCTTGTTTTCTTTTTTTTTCTCCTCTCTGCTCTGCTCGAAAACCGGGCAATTTCATTTGGCCTGGTTAGATGTGGGAGTTCAAACTGAAATGTGCTTTTAGTGTTTTCTTTATTTTGTGTGTTTTTTTTTCTACATTTCTTTTAGCCATTTTTAGCCATTTCTGTTCTGTGTGCTCACTTTGGCCCGTTTACAATGTTCTTTTGGCCGTGTCGAGACGAAAGTGCGCGAAACTTGACTCGAACTGAAAACTGAAACAGGAGCTACCATCTAACTCCATCCAACTCCTGTTTTCTAGAGTTGACAACTTTTCTTCTTCGCCTCCATTTTTTTTTTTTGTCGCTCTTCTGTGTTTTAGTTTTAGTTTTTAAGTGTAGTTGGTTTTAGTTGCTTCTCTATGTTTGTTTTTTTTTCTTGTTCTCTCTGTTCTTTCTCCATTCTCTCTGTATATTTTTGTTCTATACTTTTTCGACTTCTTTTTTGTCGTCATGTTGCACAAAGTTAAATGTTTCTACGTCGCTGATGTGCAGTCGGGCGGCACAAATGCGAAATGGCTACAAACAATTTGAAGCAATAAAATGTGGGTGGGTCAATGGGTGGCTGCGGGTGGTTGGTAGGGTTAGTAGGTATGACAATGGTGTACTACAAGTCTAAGTACAACTATGTACGTATACAACAACAACAACAATAATACTGTAAAAATGCCAGCAAAAATAAAAGCGAAATTGAATTGTAAAATTGTTATAGTTGGCCACACTGACAGGAACATTGGGTCCTTCATATACACAAAATACTAGCACTCCAACCAGAGATTGCAATACCATAGCTATCTCTTTCCCCCCTCCCCTCTCTTACTCAATTGTTGACCAACCACAGCGTAACGCGGCTAACCGCATTTCTAATTGCCAA
Source organism: Drosophila neocordata (assembly GCA_018903615.1). NCBI lineage: Eukaryota > Metazoa > Arthropoda > Insecta > Diptera > Drosophilidae > Drosophila > Drosophila neocordata. The sequence goes on along the minus strand of JAEIGI010000004.1, from coordinate 10,439,687 downwards.
TACGTGGGGCTTACATTGCCATTTCTGGTTATACATTGGAATGCCGCCTTACACATTCTACATATACATAAAACTTAATCAACATTTCGGTGGAATGCTGAAAATTGAATGTTTAATTTAATAGTCAAGATAATATTTAAAGCGTTTTAATTGTTATTTAAACTCAATTTTGCAAAGCTAAGAAAATTTTAACGAAGGCTTACATTTTCTTCTTATATTTTAGTCTTTCCTTATGATGTTTATTTTACGGTTTCTCTTTTGTAAACCATTTCATATCCTAGAAATGATCTAGAATCAGTTAATATCTAGAAAGCTATTAACTTTATATTTTTACTTTGATGCCCAAGAACCTCCTTCTTTGTATTATTTTTCTTAACTTTCTTTTTTCATCGCTTAAATGCATGTCAAAGGCTAAAGGAAGTATTTCTTATCAAAATATGTATATATTTATCCTTCAACTTAAAATTAATGGCGACTTCTATTATGGGTTTTCTCTATCTTTTATGGATCTTTCTCAAAATTGTAAAGGAGTTTGCAGTCGCTCTTTCTATTATAGAGCTTACCTAATATCTTCAAAGATGTCTTGCTTGCTTCAGTATTGATAGGTATTGCTAGTTTATCCTAAAAAGAACTTTATAGATCCAAAGATAAATATATATATCATTCAATATATATAAATTAGTTTTCAAGATTCTATCCCATTATCATAGCTTTGATCCCCTAGAATACGATTCATGACTTCCTCTCTTTGCTCTTAAACATCTCTTCTTACAATTTTAATTTTCTTTTGTCTATTAGTTAGCGATTTCTTAGTTACAGAATGATACCCTGTACAAAATTTAGATACCTTTCTCTACATTCTGCTATAACATCCTATTGTTAACTGCCTATTGCTTAGTCGCAGATGATACCCTGTAAAAATTAAGTCCTGTTGTTATAAGAACATAGGTACAACATAAGCGTAGTTATACCCCTCTCCCTATCACGTGTTTGTTTTCCTATCATACCTTTGCCCCTCTGTGCCCTCTCTCTATCATATCTTTCCTACTCTTTGATATACTTCATTACTTCCTGCTTCTGCTTTTCACATCTCCCTTTTCAATTATCCTTTTCTTTTGTCTCTTTAGTATCAATTTCGCAGTTACATAATGATACCCTGTAAAAATTAAACCATAATGTCATAAGAAAGAAAATTTAGACTGTTACAACATGTCTCTCCCTCACTCTCTGTCTTTCTTCTCCTGTTTCTCACTTTTAGCTTACTTTTATACTTCCCTCTTTCTCTCTTATTCTTGCTTTCTCTTTTTCTCTTCTACTCGTACAATGGATGAATGCAAAATCTACAATCTTTGCTTTTTGTTCTTTGGCAACAATTACATGTTTAATTAACGAAGAGAAGAAGTCTGCTCCTTGCTTTCTAATTAGAAAAGGGAGAGAGAGAAGAATGAGAAAGAGTGGATGTGGGGTGGGTGAGTTACAGTTACAGGGAAACATTGTTAGTGTTGCATATGCAACAACCATTTCCAAGTTCGTCAGTCAGCATTCAAATTTTAATTTAGATTTTGTATGCAAATGGTCTTAAATGTTGTATAACAGTTGCAGCAAGCGAAAAGGCACACAGAATGGCAGAGAATGGCAACTTTTTGGCCGACAAATTGTTATGAATGCATATACATGTATGTGCGTGTGTGTGTGTTTGTGTGTGAGAGTGAGAAGGAGGAGAGAGTATGGTATGTATGTGGTAGGCTTAGTTCTGAGTCCCTGACATTAGCAATTGCAAGTTTCAGTTGCCAGTTACAGAACTTTGCCATAAGGCTTTCAACCTTAAGCCCTTAAGGAGCTGGCCAAAAGACAAAGCTGACTATCTTGCTATCACACTCTCTACCTACCTCTCTCTCCCTTCCTTTCTCTGTGTGTGTGCTTAATGCATTTAAATTGTACCTGAACTTATGATTAGTGTTCGAATCCTGTAGCAAATTGCCAGGATTAGTTGTTCTACAAAATTTTTAATGTCTCTTTATTAATTGTAAAAAGAATTTTTCTTTATTTTTTCAATAAAATTTTATTTGTTAGAAACAAACTTTAAATGCAACATAAACATTTCCTCTAAATTTTATTTTATATAATTTTTTTTTATCCTTGTCTGTTGTAAGAAAGTTTTTCCTATTTTTTTTATTGCCAGCCGCCTTCTATTTTATATGAAAAGTTTTTGTTTGTCAATTTTTTTTCTCCATTTTTGTTGTTTGTATAAAATTTTACAGAGTCTTTTTCGCATATATGGGAAAAAGTTTTGGATATTCTTCTTTTTTTTTCTGTTTAATAGTTTTTCTATGTTGTTTTTATATATATATATATTTTTATATAAGTTGTTAAACATAAATTGCTTAGGTTTGTTGAAAATTATAAACAAGAATGTTAAATGTATATTGCATTTGTTGTTAACAAATAGATAAAAGATTTATCAATTTAAATGTTGATAAGGTCAAAGGTTCTGAGAATTGTACTCTATATATGCAAATCCTTGAAAAATATAAGATATAAAATCAAAGTTGTTAGCTTCGGCCTTACCGAACTTTGTATACCCTTGCAGTTCTAGACTAATTTTTCTGCCGCAACGGTTTCCACGCAAAATTTTACAAAAATAAAAAAAAAATTAATAGAAAAGAGAAACTTATCATAACCTACTACACCACCAATATATCTTACAGTTGTCCGATCTGACTGATTTTCATACTTCATTTGCCTGATGAATTAAAGAACTGATCTACCAAGTTTCAATCATATAGCTTAAAATTTAAAGTCTATTTTTAGCAAAGAAACAGACAGATTATGTACGATATATGGGGTTGGAAACGTATATTTCTATGCGTTACAAACATCTAATCTATTTCATAATACCCTCTACAAGGGTATAGAAAGTGCCAAAGATTAATGAACAACTTTTTGGCAGAGAAGAAAAAAATAACATTTGCAAAAGAAACGGAAAAATTTAAAGACAGTGAAAGACAGAGAAAGAGGGGGAAGCTAAGCTTTTCCTTTTGGTAAGTGTGTGAGAGTGTTTTCTTTTTTCCTTTTGGCCTGGACTCTTTAGCATACGAAACGAGGCCGTGTGGCATGCACGAAAGGAGCTGACAGGACCCTCGGGCAGGTACAAAAGGCAGCGGTAGCGGCAGCAACAACTGCTTATTTATTTATTTATTATGCGGCCAACACTAAAATGTAACTAAAAACACCAAACCGACGCCTGCCAACACATGATGTCTAAACACACACACACACACATGATGTCGGACTGGGATTGAAGTTGAAGATGAGTTGACGTTGAGGCCGCTTTGATATATTATGCACGCTTGAGGGCAGCAACAAATAATCAAGTATCAAATTCCACACGGAATCCTAACGAAAAATACACACACACACACAGACACATAAAGACAAAACGATTTTTTGTGCCACAGACACCAAGGAGGGAGGAAGGTAGGTAGCAGTTAGGAGTTTCAGTCAGTAGGCAGAAAAACAAAGCCAAAAGATAGAAGACAATCTACTCATTTCTTCAGTCGTTCAGGTGGAAGCATCAAGAGCTTGTGGTCTGAGTTTATGGCGCGTGCGACAAATGAACAATGTCACACACACACACAGACACACCCACAGACACACACACATATTGGCAGATAGATAGATACCTCTAGATTCTAGGCCAGACCACATGGCAACATCTTTTGGAGGCCAAAACTCTTACAACCTTCTTGTTTGTCTGAGCTTTTGGCTTTTGTCTGACTAACAGCAGAAACTAGGCAAAAAAAGAAAAAAAAAAAACTGGCTAAGCCGATTAACAAAGCATAATAGTTGGCAGTTCCAGGACAATAAAGTCCAGGGCATGTCCACAACCACACACATTCGCATCTATATACTAGTCCAAGTCCTTGCTCTCGTACAAACTCAACAAAGTTGTTTGATTTTCCACAGTTTTTCTTTTAAAGAGATTAGCTAGAGAAAAACCTTAAAGATTTACATAGATAATTCATGAAAATTTCAACAAAATATATATATATATATATATTTCTTCCTCCCTAAATGCAAAAATATTTTTGGGGAAAAAATTTTTCATTTTCTAAGAGCACACACATTTTGCGAATTAGGTCTTTATGGCAATCATCTATGCTGGACATGGGTGTGGTCAAGATTGACCCAAGAGGAACTTATATTGAACTAGAAAAGTTAGTTTTGATAATGTAAAGTGACTCTGCCCTAAATTTGAAATCTTTCTGATGAAAAGCTTGTCGGTAAGGATTATTTTCTGGATAATTTTCTGGCCTTCATCGAATTGATCAATCAAGCAATTTTTTTGATCAATTTGTTACTATATATGTATATAAATCAAAAATTGATTCTTTTTGTGTCAAAAAAAAAGACTTTCTTTCTTTGCTACTTTTATCTGAACTCTCATGAGGACATATTATAAGAACAATTCATATTGAATTTGCGTAAAAAAGCATGTGTTTGAGAGTAACTATCTGGCATCCTTGTTATTATTCGCCCCATTTTACAACACTGTCTTAACAGTGAGTTAGTTCGCTGTGCATCGTCAGAACGTTTGCCAATTACATTAAAGAACTATATATGTAAATTTCTAACATTAACTAAAGTTCTAATCTAAACAGTTCATTACTTTGATCAATCACGGTCTTTAGCTTATTATCAAATCTAGAAAGCTTCTCTCAGATACTTATTGAAAATATTTGTTTTTTTTTATACACTGTTCGATTGCAATATTTAATGTGCTAATAAACTGTTCTTAAGCTATAGAAAATATTTGATTTTAAAAGAATGTATATAAATTCTAGTACTTCTAGAAGTGCTTTAACCAAAAACACAGATTCCGGAATTAAAATATTTTTTTAAAAGAATTGGAGACTGTTTTTTTTTTTTACAAATTGGAGACTTTTCTGGAGACTTTAAAGCACTCCTTGTACCTATATTAGTAAATTTATTATTTATATTTTTTATATCTATTCTCATTCATACAAATTAGATTAATGAACCAAATCAAATGATATAAATCCATTCTTGAAGAAATTATTTTAGTTTTTTATTCAAATTTCAAATAAAATCAGATGCCATGAGAGTAAGATAACAGTTTTCTAGTTTTTTCGATATTGAGAACCTTTTTTTAATTGTCGAAGAGTAGAAGTTGATATATTATAATAAATATACATAAATTTGATTTATAATGTATATTTTATATATACTTACACACAAATACAATTTGCTAAAAAATACCAATAGCTCCAAATTAAATACATAAGTTAAAAGAAAACATATCTTAATTCCAATTCCAAGAATATATATAATGAATATAAAAAGAAAGTCACATTGTTCCTTCTTTGACTACGCCCTAGTCGTTTTTTTTTTTTGTGGTTTTATTTTTGTGTTTTTTTTTCTCTTCTATTTTTTTTTTGTATTTAGACATCTTGTTGTTGGGGAATTTGCGTAGAAAATCTCATGAGTCAAACATGAAAATTATTTTCCTTGTTGCTTGATTTTCTGTCTCCTCTTTTTTTTTTGTGATTATTTTTTTCTTTTTTGGTATTTGTATTATTTCTTTGGGTCTCTGTGATTTATTAAGGTTTGGCTTTTATTTCGGTTTTGTGGCAATGCTAAGCCTTATTTGTTCATTAGTGGCGGCTGTTTGAAGGAAGATTTTTGGTTTTATTGAAAATATCATAGCCTAACTTTAGGAGTGGTGGAGTAGAGTAATTCTTAAGGCCGCCTAACTGTCATGGCTAATAAGTGCAAATAAATTTCAAGTAGACTTGAATATTAAGGTTTCCCTCTTTACCCCCAAAAAAAGGACCCATGAATAAAGTAAGAAATCTGAATCTATTTAGGACTTTTTTTTCCTTCGCTATTTATATATAGAAATCAAGAAGAAGAAGAACAGCCGGTAATGGCTAGTAAAAGGGGCGTGACCCGTGACATACTTGAAGAGGGAGCAAAGATGATAAATGTCCTTGCCAAAACCATGAAATGAATGAAAGGCAAACAGAAAAGTCGAGAAAAAAAGAAACGTAAAGTGAAGTTCGTTCGAGTCCATGGTAAATGGGCTACTCCATATCCATACAGACCAGCAACAAAAACAACAACAAAAAAGAGGAAAAAAATGTTGACAAACTCAACGACTTTGTCCTCGACGTTCAACGAACGTTGTGTTGTCATTCAACGCGATGTCAGTTATCCTCTCTTACCTCCCCTTTCGTATCTCTTCCTTGTTTTTTTTTTTTGTGTGTATGTCAGCTTTCGCCTGCCAAAAGAAAAGGCACAGAAGAAAAAAAAGAGAGAAGGCGGTCAACAGTGGAGAAATTTTTCCGTCGTCTTTCAAGTTGAATCAGTGGCGAAAGTTTTTCGGCTAACTACACTTGCACACACATACTCACACACACACACATAACATTTTTGACCAGCTGAAAGAAAGTTGTTTTGGTATTTATCCCCCTTTTATGCCTTCTTTCTCTCTCTCCCTTTCTTTTTCTTTTTTCAGTCTTTCTTTTCACCGATTCTTGACTTTTCCTTTTTCCGATATCTTTCATCACAAAGCTGAATACCCTCAACTTTTCTTTTTTTTTTTTTTGGTCTATTTTGGGCGTATGTGTGTTTGTTTTGCGTGGAGGCGTGGCCACAGCTGTTGCCCGCAAATCAGTTGAAATTGTTTGGGTTGTTCTTGGTCAGTAAAAAAAAAAAAATATCAATAATATGAAAGGAAAAATTAAAGCATTTAACTTACCAGCCAAAAGATTAAGTAAAGCTGTAAATAAATAAATTTAAAAAAGAAAAATTAAATAAAAATAAATTAAAAATAATAAATAAATATAAATGAAATGGAATGTAAATGTATATATATATGCAAAACTAATTTAGTGATAATCAAAACAACGAAATTAATCGTGAAAATCTTCAAGCTAAAATCCTTTATAAAGCCGCAAACTTTTAGTCCAACAACTTCTTCAACTCACTGTGTATATATATCTAAATCAGAGTGTGGCCAAAGAAGTTTACAAAACTTAACTCATCAGATATGCCTCTAAATAAGCATTTATAAAGCTGCATGGCAAAAACTTTGCAGCCGCTTTAACCACCCAACGGCCTCCCCCTCTAACCGGCAATCTCTTTGGCCATCTTCTCTCATCTGAGGGGGGGGGGAAACGTGGTAAAATTGAAGAAGCAGCAGCAGCAAGCCAAACATAATTTCAAAGTTTTTGGCACAAAATTTTGAGTACGTTATTTTCATAGAAATGCGATAAATACTTTTATTCCCCGCCAAAGCGGAACTACAACAAAAAATAAAGCAAAATAAAGACAAAAAACCAAAAACGCAAAAAAAGGAAGTGGTTGGTTTGTGGCAAGGAGAAAGAGAGCGAGAGAGAGAGAGAGAGAGAGAGAGTGAGCAAGCAAAAAGCGGGGGGATGGCAAGCATGTGGTGGCAGTTAACTTGGAAAACATTGAAATGCTAAAGTGAAAAGTTTGTTTTTGCCGAACGCAACAATGAAAATTGAATTGAAAACATAGAAAACACTCATATACACATAAATCTAACATATATAACAAATATATATCCATATATATATATATATATGCATAAATTTATGTAAAAACACACACACGACCGTTTAGATGAGAAATGAAGCTTAGAACTTTACCATTAAAATCTTGTGCAAGCAAGTAGAAGACCATGCAATCCTCTACTCCTCTCTCTCTCTCCCTTTTACTCTTTCTGTGGCTGAAGGCATTCAACAGACCGCCACATGAATTGCAGTGTCTGAAATTGAAAGGAGTGGTAAGACAGACAACTAACTGGTTGCTGTGGCCAGACAAAGTTCTTCTATAATAAAGGCCTTAGACTACAGTCTCTATATTAGTTAGAGAATATAACCACATGGCGTATGTGTAATATTGTAATAAAGCATACGCCAAGTGAAGGAATGTCTAAAGCCAAACAATGGCGAATTCTTTGTTTTATATAATTTGTGTTTTACAAATGTGGAAAATGCTTAACGCAAATTTTTGGAATTTGTAATGCATAATATAGACGAATTATGCATACGCCCTGTTGTACGGTAAAATAATTAGAAGATGAATTAATATTTGAATTTGTTGCAATAATATATAATAGAGAATATAAAAAGATTAGACTACTACAAATTAAAAACTTTTAATTATAGTGAGGCCATGTGGCGTATGCTTAATATGCTGAAAAGTAGGCAATACATTTTATGTCATGTTGTTATAGTAATTTATTTGGTATAGTTGTGTAATTTATCGTTAGTATCTAACTTTAACATATAAAGTACACTTATTTTTATTCTCCATTTGATTGCCAATGTCATACAGTTCCTATTTGAACGATCATAGAAAAAAAGTAAGTTTTTTTTAACACTTTTTTGTCTCTGAAGCTAGCGTCAGGAAGCTTAGTTCTATACGTTTTATATACAATTTGATAAATTTCCTGTATTAAAGTAAGTTAAATGACTTTATCATATAGCTTTTACCGGAATAATCGAGCAATAAATTAGTTCGAATCAACTAATTGGTTGTTTTAAAAGCGTTTGTAACAAAATTTCGTATTTGTTAGTTAAAATTTATATTAAAAATGTTTCTAATGTGCTTTGGCAGCATTGTTCGACCATATGTAATAGCTGCCACTTACCCTATGGGACCTACTAAAGAGCTATGGTATAAAAAGCTTTCTTCCCTATCAAGTGGACATTTAATTTAGTTGTGACTAGATTCAAAAACTTTTCAATAATTTTTCTAAATTTTTTTTAAACATAAAAATATAGTTTGAAAGGGTTTATGTCTATTTAGTGGCAAAATACTACATTTTTTCTTATATAAAATTAAATTACATTGATTAATTTAACTTTATGCTATGTTTATAAAGGTACAAATGAATTTCTGGCATGATAAAATGTTTAATTAGACAAGAAATTTACGTTTTCCTTTTTTTGGTTCTGTCTCCAATTTTTCAGATTTTTCCGTATAATATTACAAACAATATCAAATTTTCTCTATTTTTTTTCTTTTTCTTGTTTTCTTTTTGTTTTTCCACTTGTCCCATAAACTTTTGGCTTATATGGTTGGTTCAGTTCTTTTCAATTCTTCGCCAACTTTTCGATAGCTTGCCGAAAAACACAGCCACAGGACCAAAAAAAAAAAAAAAAAAAGCACAAACTTTGTAAACTTTCCTCCACAGCTCACAAAAAAAAAACAAAGCAAAAATATGCTCTTTTAGCACTTGAAGTTACTTTGCTGCCCATCTTGGCTTATTTATTAGCAACATATTATTATTTGCCAACACGAAAGAAAAGAAAAGTAAAAAACAAGGCAAAGTGAGAGGGTGAGTGAAGCGTGTGCGGGTTTTGGAGGGGGTGCGGACCCGTGGTCAAAAGAAAGTTTGTTGTTCCGTGTTGGCAAGCTGACGACTTGCAACAATAATTCAGCCACAATTCAAGCCAACAGCTGTTGACCATTAGCAGCCACAAAGTGAAATTTGTTGTCAATTCCCCCAACACAACTCACCCGTCATACTTCCCCTCCCTTTACTCACTCTATGTGTTAAATTTACTCACATAAACACATAAAATCGAGTAAAAATTTTCATTTATTGAATAATGCATCAAGAGCAACAAAAGCAAAAGGCAATTTCTTTTCCCCACAAACACACACGCGCACACACACACACATACACAGACACACTCTGACACTCACTCACACCCACAACAAAGTTTTTTGTTAACTAAATAAAAGTTGAACCCGTGAAGCCAGCTTAATGGCAGTCAAACTTTTTACTTTCAAATAAATTTCAGTGAAAATCAAAATGTAGGCTAAATGATGTAAACAAATTTTTTTTTGGCCAACAAATTTTTACATTTCACTTAGCAGTAGAGGATTATGTAAAAACAAGTTAAGGAAGGCCACAGAAGAATAGATTTTTTTTTGTTGTAAATTTTAAATTAAGCATGAGGAATTTCATATTTTTTAACTGAGTTAAGGTAAATATTTGTTTATTTTAAGAATGGAATTTTATGTAAATGGGAAACAAGTTTTTTTTAGGTTTTTTAAATTAATAGAGATTATTGCACTTAAGATTTTTTAAAATTGATGGAAAAAATGAAAATAAAGATATAAAAATAAAAATAAGTAAAGATATTTAGTGAGTTTTTAAAAATCAAAATAACAATGAATGATTAATCCAAAATTCTATCCATCAAACAGTGCTTAATATATAATTTTAATTAACTAAAAGATTGATATAAGCATTCAGCTTCTTCTTGAGGAAACTAAATTTTTAGAGAATACCAAAGAGCTTAGTCATTATATACCAAATTAACATAATAGTCTGAACTTTTGATTTATTCAATTTTTTGATTTCAGTAAAAAAAATTTTTAAAAAGTTTAAAAAATTGTAGTTTCCAGAAAACAAGAACGAACTAAAATTAATTACAAATTTGTCTAGAAAATTAAAAAAATTTTGGCTTCAACATGTTTTGACATAGCAAGGCCAAAGATATTTTCTGAAGTAACTGGATGTAACTTTATATAAAACACGAATAAAAAACGAATAAATAAAACAATGAATAAAAGAATAAATCAAAGAATACATTAAAGAATAAACATGAAAAGAATAATAAATAGTATCTATGAAATTTAAATCATGGAATTAAATTATGTTTAATCTCTTTAGATAAAAAAAAACAATCAGAAAATTATGAGATTAATTTCTTTTGATTTAAGTTAAGAAACTTTTAAAAATATTAATTGATATAGTTCCTGGATAAAGTAATATAATAACGGACTAAGCTTTAAGAAAGCCAAGAGAAATATGACACAGAAAATATATTTAAGATAAACCAAAAATGCTTTCACTAAACTCTGAGCTTAAATCTCTGCCATTTTCTATTTTTTTCAATATTTAATAAATGTAATTATTTTAATTTAATTAAGTATCTTAAATATCTGATTAATTTCATTTCACTAAAAGAAAAGTTTCTGAAATTTCTGAGTTAGAGTAACCAAACATTGCACTTGCGAATGTTTGAAATTTTTACAAACTTAAAAAGTAAATTTAAAAATAAGTTAGGGATAAAGTGGTTTAGTAATTGCAGGAAATTTTGTTTAAAAAATTAAAAATAGAAAAACACAATTGACACGTTTTAGTACAAATGATGTTTTACAGTACTTAAAAAGATTTCTGTGTTTTATTATAAATCATTTTTTATAGTTCTAAAAACGATTAACTATTTTTTTAAGTAATTTAAATCTCTGAAATTAGTAAACCGCACTTTTTGCTTTCTTATATAAACCAAATGCAAATCAAATGAAATACAACGAAAGAAAAGTGAGTAATGCTAGTTAAATTAGTTGATTGAACTTACCATTCTCCTCTTCAATGTTGCGCGTCATTGTTGTGGAGGAACTGACACGGGCACGTGTTGCTGCCGCCGCTTGACCCTGGCCATTGAATGATGTGGATAGAAGTGCGACTAGAATGAAGCACAGGCACAGACAGGGCAGCTGTGGGAAGGGCAACAGGCAGCCAAAAGTGTGGCACATGATTGCCTTTGCCTATTTTCTTTTAAACTAAACTGACTGTCTATATAAATGACTGTTAATGTGAATGATATATATATATAGATATATATATATATATATAGGTGTGTGTATATAGGTGAGTGCTGGGTGTTATTTTAAGGGCAGGTTATTGTTGTTGTTGTGGCTGCTGCTGCTGCCGCTGTTTCTACTATTTTCAGTCTTTCACTCTGGCAATGCAAACATTTTGGTGATTTTTCCAATTTTCCATTTACGCTAACTGTAAAAAAAAGAGAATGAAAGAGAGAGAGAGAGTTAGAGTGAGTAAGGGAATTATATATATATATATGTATGTATATAGGGAGTAACAGATAAAACGAGATTTTTGGTCAGCAAAATTTGTTGACAAGCCAATAAATAAAATACAATTTTTCTGTTGTTGCTGTTGAAATTTATTTAATTGCCTTTATTTTTGGTTTTGGCAAATTTGTAAGTAAATTCATTGCACACAAATACAGATACACAGAGAGAGAGAGAGAGAGAGAGAGAGAGAGCTACATATATGCATGTAATATGTAAAAGAAACAACAACAACAATTGTTGTAATTTATGTGATTTTTACATAAAATTTTATTGGCTTAATTTGTTTTTGTTTTATATTTATGGCTATATTATTATATAGAACAGTTATTTATATTTATTTTTAAATTCTTAATTTATTAAAGGAAAAAAAAATTAATATATAAATATTTCATTTTAATTTAGTAAAAATTTAAAATTTAAAAATATTTATTTTCATATTTTTTATTCTTCATTTTTCTTTTGAACACGTAGAAAATTTGCAAAAACTTCTTCAATATTTTAAAACATATTGCTTTTACCCCCCACACACGCACACACATACACATATACATATATATATATATATATATATGCTTCAAATGCTTTTAATTAAAGTATATTTATAACTCAAACACATGAACCTTCGCCCCGTGCACTTCTACCTTCTGTTCCCTTGGCTTGGCTTGGCCTACTCTGTCTTGTTACCAGCTGTAAGAAATCATTTAGAATGCCGCTTGCGTACATATTTGTTATAATTTATGGTGGCCCATATAAATGACTAACAACACACAGGACCAAACTGGCAGGACGAGTTCAAGAAAGAGAGAGAGAGGGGGGACAGGAGACAGCAAGCATGTGCGCGTGTAGATCTTTAAAAAGTAGAAAACTGGCAGCCGCCTGCAAAACGTGCCAGCATCAAAGTTCAATATGAAGATGACGATGATGCTCCAAATGTTAGATGGAGATGGAGACGCAGTTACATCTGCACCCCCTCTCACCCACCCCCCCAAAGAGCTAACGAGTGCAAATTTCTCTTTATATATATATATCTGTTGTTTTTTTTTTTTTTTTTTTGTTGCCTGTCGCCGTCTGTGTCTCGCTATGCTTTTACTTTTACGTAAAAGAGAAGAGAACTCAATAAACGATAAACAGGAAAACGGAAATCGGAAACTGTATACACACACACACACACACGTACATATACATATATAAGTAAGGAGTGCAGGGGGGTGACAGGGAAAGAAACTAACACACGATGCCGCCATTTTTGCGCCATGTTCGTTGTGCTTTTATGATATATTGACTAGCTCTTGGTTTTTTTTTTTTTCGCCTTTACTTTTGCCGATTTTTATCGAAATGCTTTTAGCCTCCGAGCTCTAATTCTATTTTGCCTTTTGCTGTTGACAAACTTTGACCCATCTAACAACAAAATGTTGAATAGTCGCGCGCCAAAATAAAAAGAAGAAAACCAAAAAAAAAAAATCAAATGAATAAAAACTGTTTGCTTTTATTTTTTTTTTCTTCTCTTTGCTTTTGATTTTTATTTTAAATATTCGTCCATAAATAAAATTTTATTAAACTATTGCGACAGCTGTGTGGGCTGCCGTCTATAGGCAACCGCAATACAGACAAGCGTTAGAAAGAGATAGACATGCATAAATGCAAAAAGAGATAGATAACAAGTAAAGAAGAGACAGAGAGAGAGGAGTGAGAAGGAGAGTTAAAAAAAATTGTAGTTCACATTTAATAAATATTTTTTTTTTTTTGTTTTTCGTCGCATAATAAATCTTGATGAGTTTATTTATCATACGCACCGTTGCCTGATTGGCCCAAATGGATTTCCATTTATGCCATTTCTATATTAGTGCAAATATTTATGCCCCTCTCACACCTCTTAATATAACACACTGAAATTTTTGGGTTGTTTTTTATTCTTTTTGTGCAAAGTGCTGAAAGAATTTTCACTTGCAAACGAAAATTAAAACTAAAAAAATGCAAAGTAATGTGAATGTCGATTTAAATAGATTACAGTGAATTTATATAGAAATGTGTTTGAGTTTTTAAATTTAGTTATATGTTCTTTGTTTATAACTCTTTTATATTTGATAAATTAGTTAAAGTTGGTTAAAAAAATGTTTAAAAAATAATTTAACTAATTAATATGGTTTTAAATGTCTTTTTAGAGTATATAACGTAATAAGTAAAAATTTGAGAAATGTTTTGAAAAAAATGTCCAAGAGAAGTACTAGTAGTACTTCTTCAAGAGAAGTACTAAAACTAAGGGCAATTTAAAGAACAGAAGCAAAAGAAATATGATTAGCAATTGTTAAAAAGGAGTCTATGTTAAAAAGGAGTGTTTTTTAACAATTGCTTATCACATTTCAAAACACGCTTCTGTTCTTTAAATTGCCTTTAGTTTTAGTCTCTACATTTCGTTACCTTAAATTATTAACTTCTGCCAATACTAATAAACAATGAGAGTACTGGGACTAAAACCTATGCAATTTTAATATTACTTTTTGAATAAAAATGATGTCCCTTTTTTAAAAGATTCAATTAAAGGATTTTGGGCTAATCAAAAGCAGGAAAAAATTATTCTTTTTTTATAATTTTTCTCTTTCAGTAATTTGTATTTCTTTTTTTTTTTTAATTAGAATGTAACATTATTTCGTCTTGTTTCCACTTCATAAAAAAAATTATTTATTTTTTAAAAAAATTTTCAAATTATAGCTAAAAAAAAAACCTTGCGGTAACCACCACAAGTCCTTAGAGAATCATTAAAAATCAATTGCACAAAAATTAGTTATATTAACATTGTTTCTATTATTTTTTCAACATTGTGGGATTATATATAAAGTTGGACTGCCACTACTGCCAGAATTTTGGGTTGATTCGTAGAATAAATTAATAATTCATTTTGTTTTTTATTATATTTTATGATTAACTTAATTAATAGAAATTGCGTTTAGAGTAATGTCCTTGGTAATGTATATTATTTAATGGCATCTTTTGGAATTCATTTTTTTTTAAGATTTCTGTGAAAAATAAGCAGTCAATTGTTTCCTTTAAGGAACAAAAAAATGTTTATTTCAAAACATCATTTGAAACTATGAAAAGTTCTTAAAAGAATGGTAAAAGTTACCTATTTTATTTGTGTTTATAAAGTTTCAAGACTTCTTACAATTTTTTTTTTTAATTGTTACTTCCAGGACTATATAAAATTTAGAAATTATTGGCAACAGAGGAGTCAAAATTAATTAAATAAAATAGAATATTATTACAATATTCTTAAATTTATTATACCCTGTACCCATAGGGTAAAAGGGTATATTAAAGTCGCTAAAATGTATGTAACAGGCAGAAGGAAGCATTTCCGACCCCATAAAGTATATATATTCTTGATCAGCATCAACAGCCGAGTCGATTGAGACATGTCCGTCTGTCCGTCTGTCCGTCCGTCTGTCCGTCTGTCCGTCCGTCCGTCCGTCCGTATGAACACGTGGATCTCAGAGACTACAAGAGCTAGAGCAACCAAATTTGGTGTCAGCATCCGTGTAGTGTCTACGCAGATCAAGTTTGTTTCAAATTTTTGCCACGCCCACTTCCGCCCCCGAAATTTAGGAAAAACGAATAACTAGAGTAAAATTAAAGGTAGCATATTCTTATTTGGCACACCCAATAATATGGCCAAAAGGTATCAGCTCACCAAATTTTGTTAAAATCGGACAAGAAGTAGCGAAGATATATCAATGTACAATTTGTACTGAAACGCCCAGTGCGACATTGCGTAGTAAGTGTGAGCGAGATAGCATGCGTTCGTTGCTGCCGCTTGTGAGGAGAATTTTAGTTTGAACTGATGGCAAATTTTAAGGAGTTTGATTTAATAAAGCTCCTCTACTTGGTACAGGGTATACTTAAAGTCGGCAGGGACGACTTGCTTGCTTCATTTCTCTCTGTTCTTGCTTTCATTTCAATTTAGTTTAGTTTAACCAGAAAGTTACGCACTAAATTTAGTTAATATTTATTAAAAAATAAATTCAAAATTCTTTGTTTTAATAATTCATTTGAAACACTTTTAATAAAGTGTTAAACCGGAAGTTTTTCCCTCCTTAGATTTACTTCTCTTAACATGTTTTTCTTTTTTTTTTCATTTTGTTGTTTTCTTGCGCTTAAATTTCCATTTAAGCAAATTTGCCCAATTTATTTTGTTCACAAGGAAAAAAAAAAACCGAAAGAAAAACTTTGGCCAAAAAAAAAAAAAAAAGGAAAAAAAAAACCGGCCTCGGCCAAAACTTTGCAAATCAATTGGAAAGTCTATAAGAAGAATTCTCAATAAGGAAAAGAGGTAGAAGAAAGCGGAGAGGCAATGCCTAGTAGTGACTGTGAAAAGGACTCGTCTGTGTGCAGGCAATAAAAAATGTGTTGCCATTTTTCAGTTACCAATAAAATGTGAATTGAAAGGAAAACTTTTTGCTACATTAGCTAATATGGTACATTGGTTCGATATATATATATATAAACTGACTGCAATGCATACATACAAACATCTATATATATATATATAAAGATATATATGTGTGTGTGTGCGTTTGTATGTATGTGAAGTACCTTGTGCCAGTTGGCATTTTGAAGCATCTAACAGCAGCGATCAACATGAACTTCAATTTACTGACTACTGTGTGAGTGTATGTGTACGTATGTGTGTGTGTGTTTGTATGTGTGTGCTTCCGGCTGCAGCTGCAGCAAAGTGTGTCGACGTTTCCTCACCCTGCACATTGACTGCTCCTCTTCCATTTCCGGCAGGCAAGTTTGCTTTCATTTCGTTATAAATTCCTTTTTTTTCTGTCTCTCTTTCTCTCTTTTTTCTCCTTCTCTATCTCTCGTTTTCTATTTTTCTTCTTTCTTATTTTGTTTTCCCCTTTGCTTCTAGGTTTTTTTTAATGTAATGAAGTGTGTTTGCATTAAAATGCAATTTGAAGTGCAAAGTTACAATATTATTATGGCATGTTGAAAGGCGTCTTGATGTGGTTGTGTGTGTGTGTGTGTGTGTGCGTATGTGTATATATATGCCCCCAAAAGAGCCCTTGAGCTTAGCTAGGTACTAGCTATACCTGTTATATATACATATATGTATCTACATATATATTTTTTTGCGGTTTATGTGCGCTAAGTGAGCCTATAAAAAGTCAGCCACAACTCTCCCACTCTCTCTTTCTCTGCCTTCTCCCCTTTTAGGCCACTGAGTCTTTTCAACTGTGTGTGTTCAAGTACATTTTTATGAATACTAAAAATGTGTGAATATGTGTTGATGTGCTTATGTGTGTGTGTGGTGGCTAGGCAGCAATCAGAGCGTTCAACACTTGGCACCACATTTTTGCTGTATAGCTGAAAGGCAAATCTCTCACTGCTAATTGTGTTGCATACTTTGGTGCGACTTGAAAACATATTTTGCCAGCCAACAACAAAATGTCATGACACTGCTTAACACTTTACTCCCAGAACTGACCTTCTAAACTCTCTCTCTCTCTCTCTCACACACACACATAGAAAGAGATAGAGTTAGAAAGTGACATGCAATGAATTGTAATTGCAATTTCAATTTCAATTGCATTTACATTTGCTCTTATATAAGTTTGTATTTGAGTTTCTCTTTGGTTGCCCACTGACCGTCACCATTAATTGCATATTAAAATAAATTTGCTTCCTCTCCCCCTCCAACCTCTCCAATTGCCATCTCTTTCTCTTTCCTGATTGCTTTTAAGGCGCACATTAAATGTGTCATATATTATTTTATTGTTGTATCGAATAGCATTTGCAAATTGTTTTTGTAGGCCATACAATTACATTGCTGCCTGTGTGTGTGTGTGAGTGTGTCAAAAGTTGTTGTATAATTAATAAGTTTCCTGTAGGCATCATATTACACACCATTATATAGCAAAGTGTCAACAATTCAATTTCATTTATATATATATAAAAAAAAATGAAATAATATTAAATGATATAGAAAACTTTGATACTTTGAAAATTGTATTTTGAACCGTATCAATAATCAATTGTTATTGATTATTATAAACAAAATGAAGCCATATAAATGTCAATAATTAATTGCATATAATTTTTTTTTTTCATATCTTTTTAAAATTTGTTGTAACTTTTTTAAATTGAATTAAGTCAATAAAGGAAATGTATTTCAACATTTAAATTTTTAAACAACTCAGGGATCAAAGTTTAAATGAAATGAAATAAAAAAGAAAATTGCAAATGGTTAAAACAATTTAAAAGGTAAATAATAATTGAAAAAGCTTTAAATATTAATTTGATTTTAAATAAATTTTAATGATTTGCTTATTTTAGTTGTTCAACTTTTAAGAATGAAGGCAGTCAATGTTAAGACAGGCAAATTGGTTGCATTCTTAAATGAATTAAAGTAGATTTTTATATAGGGAACAGGTTACTATGACCTATGTTTCCATATTCTTTTAACAAACATAGAATTTTTTCTATTATTCAAATGGTTAACACCCTGCGCTCTTTTTATTAGGTAACTAAACAATAGATCTAATGTAATTAGTCTTCCCAATCGGTTTGTCGTTTCAAATCCTTAACTATAGTATTGATAATCTATTAGAAGGGATAATAATAATGATAGATTCTATACCACTTGTGATATTAAATACAATTTAAATTGTATTACAACTAAAAGTTAATTGCCTTTAAGTGTATTCTTGTATTAAGTCTTATATTATACTTGAAAAATTAATAAAAATGTTCAAATTCATATAAAAAGAACTATGTATACTATGAACTACTAAATCTAGGGCATTTGTAATATACACTGACTTTGTTAATCTGCTATAGTTATACCTTTTTCAAAACAAAACTCTTATTAATAGTCAAATTACAAACTGACATTAAATTTGTCTTTTGAAAACATCAAACTTTTTGTTTCAAGTTAAACTTTTAATGAACTCCAATTGGGTAAACCATAAAAGTTTAATTCATATCAATTTCAATGTTTAAGTTTAACACTGAATTAGAAAAGCAAACGGAATTTTTAGTTTATTTTAAATTTAGCGAAAATTTTCTATCTACTTTATGTGTTTGATCTTTTTGAAATTTAAACTAGATTAAAGTAAATATAATTGCAAAAAAAATAATTTAAATTTATGGCCCTAAGCAACAATCGAAAATAATTGAGATGTAAATACTTCGACAAAGTTACTTTTCATTCTTAAAGACACTACAAATGTAATTTTAAATTTTGGTTTATAAGTTCTTTGGCTTTTATTTTAAGTTTATTAAAAGAAATATGAAATGTTTAGCATTATATCTCTTATGAAAAATTTAAAAAAATTTCTTCTAATAAATTATTATTTAGGGGCTCTCTTTACAACAAAAACTTGGCGTATGCATCTGAGAACTTTGAAGAAAGAATTTTAATATTAATATTATTTTTTCTATTTTTCATAGCAATTCAATTGGTTTCAATTGTCTTATTGCTTCCTTTGTCGTTAACTTGATTTAATTATATATTTTAAATATTTAAATTGTTATATAAATATAATTTAGATTGTTATATCAAATATATATTAGTCCAATTTTGCTATATAATAAATATTTTTCTGAAATTTTACTTTGTCTTACAATTGAAAACTGTTCAAAAATTTTAGAAAAATTTTGTTTTATTTTTTAGAATTAATTTTACGTTTTATCTTTTCTAAAATCCAAACTAACAGATTTAATTTTAATTTTCCTTAAATTTGTTGATTCCAAAGTAACTTTAATTTTAATGTACAAACTTTACAATCATATTTAAAATAATTATAATATTCACTTCACCAACTACAATTAAATTTTAGTTTTTGAAATAATTTGTTGACTTTATTCAAAATTTTGAAAACATTTAGTGGTTTCGGTAGACGTCAAACTACAAAATGGGCAGCATTTTTATTTTTAAAAAACGTTTCCAAAAAGTTTTATATAAAATTCCAAGAGAATTTCCAATTACATTTAAAATAATCAAAGTAAAATTTTTATATTTATGATCCAAACAAAAAACTTGTTTTGCCATGTATTGCAATGTTTTTTTTTTTTTTTGATTAGATATTAGTATTTCAATACCTTTAAATCTATATATATTCACAATTTGTGAGTAAATTTTCTAAATATATTTAAAGTTCGAAAATTTTTTTGTATTAATGTTAGGAAATAGAAAAATATTTCATAGAAGTTATTGCATTTTATTTGATTTATGTACGACTTTTGGGAAATATTTTAATCAAAAGTAATTTTGTGCATACAAATTTTATTTATTTCTTATTTTTATTACAAAAATCCATTTACTTCTTATATATTTTAGCTTAATATATCTTTGAATATTTTAAGTTAAAAATTGTTTAATAATTTAAAAAATATGTTTATTGAATTTAAACAATTTTATAATATTAATCTTTGTTTTTTCAAACCTAAAGCCTAAATATGCCCTAAAAATTGATTTTAAAAGCAATTTAATGTTAGACACTTGTTAAAAAATGGTCTATAAATGCTTTTCATGTTTTTTTATGAGCCCATTAATTAAGTTAATTAATTTGTTTGCTGTTAAGCAATTAATTTTTGATTGTTCAAGTATGTCAAGTGGAAAAATATTATAAATTTATTATGACAAAATGTTTAAAATTTAAAAAAAGATTTAAAGCTAAAGCAAAACAAAAAGATGAAAAGCTAACATATTCAAGAGGCAAATGGGAATTTTTATGGATATAATGAAATATTTATGCAAAAAAAACTTAAATCTAAGTCATACTTAAACAAAAGCCTTAAAAATTTCTATAATTTTAACTAAAATACAGACAAAGGTTACTTATCATCATGAAAAAAATGACTTAAATTGTCCCCTTGAGCTGGTTGGATAAAAATAACCAGGAATATTCATCTGGGCGCTTATCTTTTAGATTATATTCGAAGGGGCAAACATTTTATCAACATTCTCAAATCAGTTGAAATCAGTTTCCATTTTCCCCCCTACTTTCCCCCTTAGCAATCTACATCGTCTATATTGTTTGTCACTCTTTAGTTAAGCACTTTCAAGTGGCTTTCATTTATGTAATTTCATTACACGCACACTTCAACAATTTAATAAATTTAAAAATAAAATTCTATGTGAGATGAAGCAAAAAAAAAATTGTGAATATCATTTTTGTCTATTAGTTTCATAGTTTGCCAGTTGATACGTAATTCGAGAATCAGGGTCGACAATTTCGCACTTATGCCGTATGCGAAATCTGATGATGATGACATTTCATTGCAAAAATGAATGCCATATAATAATACAAATAACTAAAATGCTCAACAATAAAAACAACTGACAAAAAAAAAAAAACGGACCAAATAAAAGATGAGGCAAACTATTTGAGTAAAATCACAAAACACAGTAAAAATAATAACAAAAGAGCAGCCGAGCAGAGAAATTCGTTTCATCTGCCGGCTAAAAACACAGACAAGTGCACATAGAAGAGACACCCACAGAGCCACACACGCACACACACACATTGATAGAGGCAATGGTATAAGCCCAGGGCAAACGACGACGACGACGCCACTCAGAGATACGCTTTTCAAATGGTTTTTCCATGAAAATGATTTTCATTGAAAGCGCAGAGATTTTTCTCTGCATAAAGTTCAGTTTGTAGTAGGGTAAAGGAGGGAGGGGTGTGGGTGGGGTGGGGTGGGGTTGGAAACGTTTAGAGGCGGCATTCAGATCACACACAGATCTAGCAATTTGTAAAATCTAGCAACAACACTAAATTGCTTGTCACACAACAATAACAACAGCAACAACAAGGGCAACAACAACAACAACTATTATGGAAATGACAATTTTCAATCGGTCTGCTTACATTTCCAACAAGTTTCATCTACTCAGAGCACGCGACCATCAACTCGGAAAGTGTTTCTCAAGTGATTTTTCCTTTTCTTTTGAAGATTTTTCCCCTTTCTCTCTCTTTCTTCAAGCGACGTTTCGTCTAAACAATCTTTTTGAACACATTTTCGTTACGTTACGTTACGTTTACCCGTTAACCGTTACACATGCCTTCAATTTGCTTGCAATGGACACAATATTTTTTTTTTTTTTGTATTTTAAATTTTTGCTTTACTTTTATTTTTATTTTGGTTTTGCGGCAAACAAAATTTTAAATTTCTTTTTATTTTTATTTCTCATATATATATATATTCATTTTTTTTTGCTTCACGTCACGCACAATGAACGCACATAATTGATAACGGTATAGATTTTTTTTTGGTAAGTCCCGTTAGTTTCGACCGTACACGCGGGATCGCAAACTCTCACTGAAACAATTTTTATGGTACAACGCGATGCTGATGCTGCAGCCGAAGCATCAATTTAACCGAATTGCTAGAACCAATAAGCGAGAGAACAGCAATGTTAAATGTTAACAGAGCGCAAGAGTGAGACAAAAAATGAGAAGAAGGAGAAAAATATATGCCATAGACGAAACGAAAGAAAATTATGTTTTCGTTGTTATTCGGCAGAAATCGTAAATTTTGCTCGTGCAAACAAAACGATGCTGCATTAACAGAGCTCTGTTAAGTGGCTGTTGTTGAGTGGATTGAGAATTTATAGCAAGTTTTTGGGGGCTTGAAGAGTTGAAAGAAAATTAAAAAAAAATTTATGAAAATATAAAAAAATTCTTAAATATTTCGAAAAATTGTTTGTGTATTTATATTTTAGTTTTAATATTTAAAATAAGAAAAAAATTATAGCAAGTTCAAGTTTTTTGTTTACAATTGCTGCTCTCCAGCATCTTGGTCTCTCTCTCTGTCTCTCTTTTGAATCTTGGCTGCTCTCAATGTGTTACAGTTCTCTCTCACTGTTTCACTTTGAACTTCATTTTGGCGCAGGTTTTGTACTAAAAAACAGCTGTTAAACTGTACTAAAAACGTTTTTGTTATAACTTTAACTTGTATTAACTTAAGTTAATTAAAATTTGCAATTTTCTTTATTATTTTGAACAAAGTTTAAATTTTCTTAAAAAAATTTAGAATTTAGTAAATAAAATAAAAAATTATAGTAATATTTTATATATTTTTTAAATGTTTTTTTGATTGTATTTACAAGTTTTATTAGTTAAAGTTATTGTAGAAATTGTTGCCTCTCCATTTTCATATATCTATATATTTATATAGAGTAAATTTTGTTTGTCATGAGTAGAGGAACATCAATCAAAAGGACTCGCACACCTGTTGCCCAATGTTTGGTGAATGGTGTTGATGCCTTGCCTACGCCTGCCACTGTCTGTCAATCAACAAACAGTCAGGTAACAATTCTAAAAATGCAAATGCAATTGCTGATATATATTTGCTTAAACCAGAAACTATAGATAGAAATATACCGAATATACTAAAAAATGATTTACTTTAATTAGTAATTGTTTAAGAGATTAGTTACCCAACCGCTTACATATAGAAACTTAAAGAAAAATTATTATTTTGTGTCTTCTTGTGTCAATATTGTTAAGATTTCTTAAGATCTTACGCAGATTAAATATTGAATATAATTTATAAAGTAAAAAACAGATATATATATATATATTTTTCAATCAACATTTTTCACTTAAAGCATTGCCCGTCTGCCCACAAATGTTGGTCAACTGTTTTTTATCAGCTCATAAACATGGCATACAAGTTCATTTCGGTGTTAAAAGCATGTTCTCGCTCCATACAACTGTGTGTAAGTGTGTGTAAGTCCATTTTACAACTGCAACTCATATACACACAGACACACACACACACATACACAAATGTACAGAAAACAGAAACACACACTCACAGCTGCTGTCATTTTTAATAGCAAACACAACACGCAGCGACTTTTGCGCATGAAATAATACCAACTAAAGTACTAAGTAGTCCAGCTCGAACACAAACAGATGACGCACTGTGGTTAAAAATCTAGTGTAAATAATATGAAAACATTTTTAAAACTATTTAAGAACTATAAATACAGTTGAAACTATGAAACAAGTTTCAGGTGGCAAGTTGCTTGTATAAAATAAATATTAATAAACTTCAAAGTTAATCATTTGAGGTAGTTTCTCTTTCTCCTTCTTTAAAGCAATTCCTAAAGCCCTATTTAGTATAATTTCCCAAATGTCATTTACTAAACTATATTTCAATTTGATTTAAGTTATTTTATATAAAAATAAACATTATAAAAATCTTAAAAAGCTGTGATAAACTCTTTATAAAACGTGAACTCATGTAGTTGCGCTTAAGTAGAAAATTTTAAACGTATTTAGTTTTATAACAGTTTTAATCAAATTTTTTATTTTTTGAGAAGTTTTGCAACCTTTTTGAGTTTCATCTAACTTTTGAATTTAATAATTTCATATAAATATCTTTTACTTTAGGTTAATAATTTGTATTTTGTTCTTTAAATTTTATTTCAGTACATTGAAATCCGTTTAATAATCGAACTTAATAAGCACCTGAGTTTTAGAAACTATAACAATTAAAAATTCTTATGGGGTAAGTGCTGTTTTATATATACACATATATAGACTATGATATGAAAATGTAGTTATAGGTACAAAGAAAAGGCCAATAAGGCGAAAAGATTCCTAGAATCATTATCAATTTAGTTTTGTAAAGAAATTGATAAGATTTTTAACTTAAAAAACATCGAAAGTAACCATTAAGGAAATCATTGGATAAGTTTAAAATTTCTTTGTTTGCTTAGTTTACACAAATATTCAATATCAAATTATTTTGACTTTTCAATAAACATAAAAATCGATATTACTTCTAAAAAAAAGAAAGAAGCAAAATATTGAAAGAGAGAAAAAAAAAGAAAGCAAATAAAGAAACCAAAGAAAGAAATAAGAAAAAAAGATAGTAAGATAGAAATTCATTGATTGATTTGGGATTAATAACAAAGAAACGGAGAATGTTTTAAAATACTTCATTTGGCTTCAAAATTGTTCCAAAGAATTATTGATGGAGCGCTTAATATTGGCTCGCTAATTTTGTATGTATAACAATTTAACAACATTCATTATATATTCTACTGATAGTTCTTTTGACTGCATCTAACGTAACTACTTTTGCTACTATATTTACTACTATTGCTGCTTCTACTACTTATAGTAGTTCTCCTGCTGCATTTATTTTGCTGCTATTTAGTGCTGCTGCTTTCTCTATTTCTGTTACCGTTTTTGTCCACAACTTAAAGAACTTTCAGTACTTTTCATATTCATACTATGTCTACTGGTACAACTTTACTTTGATTTATAAATGATTTTATTGAATTCGATAGCTATGAAAAAATTTAAATTATTCTGAACAAAGATAATTGTTGATATGAAATAGAAAATTTGTATATATAACCCACATTCAATATTGTTTCATTTGAAAAGTTCTTTCAAACATCCACTAGGGCTTGTCCACTGGGTATAGCTTAAGTTGAGTTAGAACTTCTAAAGGGATGCACTAGCACTATTCACTTTTTGCTATGAAAGACAAAAGTTCTTAAGATAAAAATCTACATCAGCTGTTAAAGAAACAAAGTCTCTTAAATCCGGACATTATATAAACCTTGTAGTAGGTCCTAGCGATACTTTGTTGTAACTTCAACTAAAGGATTTGTAAGCAAGATATAACTCTTCAATTGATTTAAAAACAAAGAAATCTTTTTACTAAGTAACTTTATCTACGTCTACGTTTATCTCGCCTTCCTGAAATCCTTTCCTGATCACATAGATTACTCCAGGACTAAAGCTAAATCTTTATATTAACATGTAAGGTAAACTTGATACTAGTCATTATTTAGATTTCTTTTGAATTTTATTTTGATTTCATAAATCTTTCAATAGGTTTTACCTGTTTGCTTTGCCACCTTTGTAATTTCTCTTGGGAATTTGTTTTTCAAAACAATTTTCAAAATACAAAATAACTTTTAGACACTGTTAAGGCTATTGTTGTCTTTGTTGTTGTTATTGTTGTTGTTGTAGTTGTAATGAAAGTGTTTTCCTTTATGTTTTTTATGTAGTGTTTGCAGGCACACACACACACTCACACACACATACGCAACATGCGTGTCCTTATCCGGCT
This sequence comes from Drosophila neocordata, assembly GCA_018903615.1. Taxonomy (NCBI): domain Eukaryota; kingdom Metazoa; phylum Arthropoda; class Insecta; order Diptera; family Drosophilidae; genus Drosophila; species Drosophila neocordata. The sequence goes on along the minus strand of JAEIGI010000004.1, from coordinate 10,413,635 downwards.
TCACTTTCCTGTCTCCCTCTCTCTCTCTCTCAATAACTTTGCCCGTGTATATCAGTGTGTGCGTGTGTGTCTGTGTGTTAGCAAGTGAAATATGACAAAAAGTATGCTACAGTTTTTTTCTGCTATAGCTTTTGCTACTTCTGTTGGTATTGTTGTTGCTTTTTGTCAGCGCTTTAATAGCAAAAGTCAAAGGAGTCGCCGGTTACCCCGTCTGAACCCCGTCTATACTCTCTGCATACCCCTTTCCATGTCTCATCCCAGCATCGAGCATGTGCAATAGTAATAAAAATATATTTTACAAACTGCTACCATGGCTGGCTTTGGCTTCCTCCTTCTGGCTGGTTGGCTGGCTGGCTGGCTGACTACTCCTGGACTCTAGAATCCCTTTCAGAATAAAACTGCTTAGGTTTTTTCTTCTTGTTGTTCTTCCATTGTTGTTGTTGTTGTTTTTTATGATATATGTAGAACAGCTAACAAGCTACACACACAGACACACACACATGCAAAACAAGTTCGCTACAACAAATTATTGGAAAACCAAGAAGTTTTGTTGCGCAGAAAAAAAAAAACTAGCATGGAAAAAGATATAACTAAAGATTATTTTATCATAGAGAAGTTTTTATACACTTTTTATATGTATTGAAAGAATAGGAAATTGGACTATTTTCTTCCTTAAGCATTGCCAGAAATTTGATCTTTTATATATTAGAATGAATTTATACCCAAGTTTATAAGTTCTAATTAATTCACATTTTCATATAGTAAACTATTTTCATTCAAACGCTGTACTTTTTATTTAAAACCGTTCAATATATTTCGAATAGATAGCCTTAAGATTCTACAGACCGATTTCGAAATATATAACTTCAAAATTAAATCTTTATATGTCGTCGGATCATATAGAGTTGAATTTCAAGCACCTAACTAATCATTGGACTTTGTTTAATATTGTATTAAAAAAAAATATATATATATCTTTAGAAAATGTTTTTTGTTTTGTTTGATGATTTTTTAATTTATTTTAAACTAATTAAATCGAATATTTATTTATAATTAAATTTTATTCTTAAATTATACCTCGGCTTGTAGTTTTTATCCCTTTAAGAATATTTTCTTAATTCTATGAGATTTATTCCTAATGAATTTTTTAAATTCCATGAAATTTATTCCTAATGTTTTTTAATATTTAATGATTGATTGAAAAATTTTTATATACAATTGATTGTTTTTTATTTAAATTTTCTAAAATTCTATGAAATTTATTCTTAATGATTTTAAATATTTAAATGATTTAATTTTTTCTGTACATAATTTATTATTTTGTTAATTTTCTTAAATTCTTTAAAATTTCTTTCGAATGATTTTAATATTCCATTGAATTCATTTTTTTTAATATATAATTGATTATATTTTAATTTTTCTTAAAGTTTTGAAATGTTTTCCTTAGGGGTTTTAACATTCAATTAATATAATTTTTGTTTTTATAATCAATTTGAATATTTTTTAAAAATTTTTTTAAATTTATTTGTTTCATGCTAAATTGATTTTCTTTTAGTAAACAAATTTTATTTTATAATCAATTGTTTTTAATTTTAAATCAATTTTTTCTTATATACAAATATTTTATGTTAAATTAATTTCTTTATTTAAATATTCCCCTTTAATTACACTACTTTTACTAAACAAAGCACAGAAATCTTTCTCTCGCCTCACAACTAAACTTTAAACCAAGCCAAGTCAGATCAAAAATCTATATACTATATATAGTGTATGATTTTTGCTACTGTAAATATTGGTAATGACTTTTGCTGGGGTAGAAAAAAAAATCTTAAAAAAGAAAAAAAAGCGTTGGCAATAACCAAAAGAGAAGAAAATTGTGCGGAAAAGTTAGCAAGCTAGCAAAATAACAACAACAATAAGCATATAAAATGTGTTTCTATTTCAAGAGGGGTGAAGAGTATAAGAATACATATACAGTTACATACATATATATATATATATATATATACTTTGTATATTTGGTTATTGTTGGTTTTGGTAGTAAAACGCATTTCGCTTAACGCGCTTGAATCGGTTATTTTTTTTCCCCTCGGTTACCCTTTCCCATTGTTGTTCCTCTCCCCTTTCTATTTCTTTTCTGTTTGTGTTTGTGTCAAAGCCATAACGATTTTCTTTTCAATTTAGTTTTAGTGCGTATTTTGTTCTAATTTTATTGCATATATTAAAAAGTATACAAACATCATATACATATATATATATATATAACTTATATTTTTGTTTAGATATATTTTTGTTTTGGAGTGTTTGTTAACACACAATTTGAAACACAAATACAAATTTAGTTCTCTCTCCTTGGGCAGGATAATATTTATATTTTTTTATGACAATTTTGCTTAGTTGGCAGGCGATTTATATACCATTCCCTCCCTCTTTATGCTCTGCCTACCCTTTCAATAAATATTTATGACTGAGCCCAAAAAAAAAAACAAAAAAAAAAGAGTTGGCTTAGTTTTTGCGTTCTTTTTTGTATTTTTTTTTTTAGCTTTTTGTTGCATTTTTATGCTCTATTGTTGTTTCTGTGGCTGTTTATTGTTTTTGTCATAGTTATAGATTTGGTTAGGAACAAATCCCTTTTCCTTGCATCTGCTCTCCCCTCCTGGCTCTTTATTCAGTTATTATTGAATGGTTTGCCATATTGTGGCCAGTTTTTCCTATGAAATTTTACAATGGTTTTGATAGCTATAGAAAAATTTAATAGTTAGATAGTTATACTCTTTTATAGGAAGGGTATTCGAATTTAAATGTTTGCTATATCCTTATATATATAAAGAGTTTATTTGCTATATATTCCCGTTTAGTTTCCATGGATTGGAACTTAAATTGATAATAAGGCATGATAATGTCTGATCTCTACAAGATGATATACTAGATATACTTTTCGAAATATCCTTAGCGTTGGGGCTTTGCTTTAAAAGATCTTTGACAAGACTATAAAATTGCCTCTAGATTGTTAATTTATATAAGAATCGGACTTGCCATTTAGTCTAGGCATTTCCCATTTTGCATTATCATTGTCAGTTGGGTGGTCTATCAATGTGAGTAGACAGAGATAAAGCGCAAACTCTGGCAACCTGAGATAGCTCGTGGCTGTCCTTTGTCGGCCATCAGTAGCAGCAGTTTAGATCAAGCTGTATAAATTATTATAACTCTGTAAAATACTCTACACTTTACATATAATCTTTAAGATATAGTTGATAAACTATAATAAATTGTTTATCTTACATATATGGAGTACTATTTTCTATATATTAAAATCAAGTTTAGTATATCAACTTAATTATGTTTCCTTGGATTAGAACCTGTAAGGTCTGATAATGTCTGATTTCCTTTAGTAGATAAGTCTACGTTCTAAATACTTAGTTTTAGGCTTTGTTTTAAGAGATTAATCAAATAGACAAACTATATAGTTATCTTTAGATTCTTAAGCTGTTAAGAAACCTAGTTTATATCTAGAAATCTCTAAAAACTTCTACTGAAAATATCTTGTAAAACTTTCTAAGCCAAGTACAACCCAACAAAGGTGACAACAACTTCAATATACTATAACATTTTCATTTCATCGTAACAGTTCCAACTCTTTAATCTCATTTAATAACTCAAAGGGTATTCATTAGTCGACTTACTTATGTTCTCTTTCATTTGCATGCTTTAAACAATTTATTTTCATTGGTTTTGTCACTTAGAGAGCATGACAAATATATTTTAAATTTGTATCTGGTTAACACCTTTCTTTAGACACAATTCAACTTATAAAATTATACAATTTTATACAATTTTCTTTTTCAAAACATTTTAAAAGACACTTGAAATGTCCAACAGAATGAAATTGAGAGTTGAAAAGGAAAATCTTTTTTACTCTTTTTTGTGTTTATTTTAATTTTGAAGAGAAAGAATTAAAATAAAAAAAAAATTCAACTGCTAGCAAAATTTAATTCAATTTATTTTAGTCAGCAACAAATTAGAAAAAGATAGACAGAGATAGAGCAAGACCAGGAGAGAGAGAGAGATAGAAATCTGGTAATGTTTAACATACAAAACAAGCACACAAGTGTGAGCGAGAAGGAAAATAAAAACGGAAATAGTTCAAGTGCAATGCCATTTGCTTTCTCTTTCTTACCACACACACACACACACATATACAAACTCTTTTTCTCAGTAAACAAAATAACATTCATAGTGTGACAGAGTTGTGGAAAATAGTAAGAGGAGGGGGTATACAGATGAAAATTGGAAAGGGGGGAGGCGAGGGCAACATTTGCGTGCATGTTGCCAGTTAGTTAATTATTGAGCAACGGGCACGTACATCTCTATGTTTTATATATATATATATATACATATATACTAATACATATCTATACATATATAGATGGGAAGATAGTATGTGTGTGTGTGTGTGTGTGTGTTGGTGTCTGTTTGTATGTGTCTATGTTTAACTTAATTAGTGCTGCGATGCTCTGCATTTTGTGGTCTCTATTTAACGCAGCAACCGCCACACTATAGTGGCCTTCCCCAAAGCTTTCATCCTGCCACTATCACCCACTGTTTTCCCTTTTGTACCTCTAAACGCCCCCTTATCTCTTTAGGTTCCTCCCCATCACCCCCGTTGGACATCATCATTATCATCGTCGTCGTCGTAGTCGTCTCGTGTGTCTGTCTCGCGCTCGCTTCTGTTCAAATTTAAAACTGCAAAATGCAGTTTCCACCAGCAGTCGTCTGAATATAGCAAACATAGACCGCTGTTTATTTGCCTTTTGATACCCTTTAATGAATACTTATATACATATGTGATCGAATCTTTTAGAGAAAGGTTGTTTTATGCAACAAATAGAATTAGAAATCTTTTAATATTATTGTTAAGCAATAATTTTTCTTTTTAAATATTGTAAAGCAATTGTTTTCCCTTTTTAAGCAACTTTCTTGTATAACAAAAATTTAAGTAAAAATCTTTTCACAAAAATGAATATAAAATGAAGCACCTGTTCACTCTTTGTGAAGTTTGTAGATCTTCTTCTAAGTTTTAAGTCTTCGAACTGGGTTTATTATATATATTTATAATTATATGTATCATTTAACTGATTATAATAAACCCTACTCGAAGACTTAAAACTGGATCTATAAACTTCAAAAAAAGTGAGTAGGTTAAGTAAAAAACTATTGTGAAAGTTTCTCAACTCTCAGTATTGCAATGCCGTACAAGTTTACTTTAACGCTAGAACTAGTTGAGAATTTTAGTTACTTCTACAAGACTAGAACTAGTTGAGAATTATAAAAGCTTCTGCAAGGCTAGACTTTTTGAAAATTGCAACTATTCCTTTAAAGTTAGAACTGTTGAATTTTATAGATAATTAAAGCTTTTCAATCGAAAGTAGAACACAAAAGGATAATACAAAGAATTTTTAGATACTGGAAACTTCTGGACTTCTTTTTGTAGATTTAATTTGATATCTGTTATATAATTAGTCAGATGAATAAATAAATATAAAATTTCATTTACATGAACAGAAGTACGTCTCACTCAGACGATTGAAGTATTTTAAGAAGAAAGAAAAGAACTTACTCAGGAGAGTGAAGTATTTTGTGAAGAACAAGAAACAGTTGACAAGGTTACGTCGCAGCATCAATACTATATACTCAAATTGGAGTGATTATTCTAGTTAATGATTTTTATGCCAATATATGTCAATTTATTTACTTTTTTCTCTTGCATAAACCTAAACTTACAGTTGACGACAACATCAATTAATACCTTTTTGGGTTTTTATATAATTAAAACTTTCTCAAAAACGTTCCTTAGTATATCTTAGCTTTTTTTTCTTTTTTCTTATTCTTTTCCATAACCAATAAAGGCTTAAAAATATACCTTTAGCAAATCCTTGCAAATATTTGTACTAGTCTATAAAAATTTATATAAACCTATATCTAAGTCTTGCATTTCTATATTTTCTTTGATAAATCAAGCCAATAGCGTTCTAAGGATATTCTCAAAACCTTAACGCTACAATTGTCCTGGAATCATCTAACAAAGAAACGCATTTGAACTTCATTTGCCATTCCCCAAGCTAATTGACTTACTCTTGTTACCTTTTATACTCCTATTAACTTTTCCTTTGACTCCATTTAAATACTTTACTTACCTTTTTATGCTTCTTTTACTTTCTCCATTTACTTATTTTTTGCTGACTGACTTTTTCTTAACTTCAAATACTTTTCTAGGGTATTAAAATAGTTGGCAACTATTTGTTCAAGTATTTCTGACCAGTTTTCTATGTTTATTTTATTTTTAGTATAATTTTTCTGTTGCTGTTTCGTTCTTGTTGTTATTTTATATTATTTGTTGTTGTTTATGTTGGTTGTTGCTGTTCTTTTTTTTTGTTTTTTGTTCCATTTCTGTTCCGTGCACGTAATTTGCATTGTTGTTGGTTTTAATTGCTTAGTGTTAATTGCTGTAATTGCGGTTGAAATAAAAAACGAAAACTGCACTGGAAACACGTAAATGCACTGCAAAGTGGCCTTAAAAACAAAACTTAATTAAACTAGATGGGCTAAATAAGTAATAGGTAACAATAGTAGAAGCAACAGGGTATATAGAGAGAGAGGGAGAGGGTGGTAGAAAGGAGACCTTGATACTCTTACCGAGGTCATCAGATGGTCATTTAACGTTTTACCTGTCGGCCTTAGGTGTGCTTTTACTTTGTCACACGATCGCCTTGTCAATTTGTAAGGTTTTTGGCTTTAATTTGGCATTGTCATTCAATATGTTTGAAGCCGCTCTCATTAAGCAGCAGCAGTATTAACAGAGGGGGTTGGGTGATAGTAGGTGTGTGTATGTGTGTGTGTGTGATTTCTAGGTAAGGGTTGCAGCATTCGGTTTATGCTACAAATTGGAAGCGGATGAGGCTCGTTAAGTCCATTAAATGGCAATGTCGCTGCCGACTTTAAAATGTCATCAGAAATGGCCATGGCCATGCCCATTTTGGGGAACGCGACATTCTCTGATAAAGGATGTGGGCTCAAATGTCACAGGGACTGGCCATAAATTTTCGGCCAGCTTTTCGCAATGTCTGTAGCTTGCAAGTTGAAACTGAAGGCCAATTATGGACCACAGAAAAGCCGCAGTGACTATGTAAGCATTTTCTTTTTTTTTTCGTTCGCTTTTCATGTGTGTCACAGGATGTGTGTGTGTGTATATCTTTGGACCACCTGGAAATCCTAATTTATTGGCCAGCCAAATATTAATTAATTAATTAGAGATAAAACCATGAAAGAGAAGGAAATCTTTTTCTTTATTTTTTTCTTGTTTTTGTTGCTGCATTAAATTGTTCTACTACTACAATTTTGGCCAAGTTAAAGATGAACCTACTTTAACCTTTAGTCCTGCCAAACTATTCAAATGGAAACCTTAGCTTACTATAGGGGCAGGTGGAACTACTGAGGTTCAATGGTGGTCAAATGTGGTTTGAGGTTGACTCAATTGGGGAGGAAGGTTTGTTCTCCAGTTGCCAATTTCTTACCAAAACCCACACACACACAGTGCTCTCTGTCATTGAGTTGTCAATGGGTCAGTTGGGTATGGTTAAGTCCCGTCCATCCCCTACCCTTACCATATTCAACCCACTTACCTATCCGCCTTCTCATTCTTCGTGCAACAAAATACATACAAATTGAGTTTCGGTTTCCGGTGCCACTGGCAAAAGTCAATACAAAAACTAATTGATTGGAAAATGATGTGACTTTGAATACCAAATTTCCAAACCTTTTTTCTTGCCTTTCCTTTTGGCAGCTGATGTTGAAAAGCAGATTTTGTAAAAGTATTAAAAAAAAAAAAAAATGAAAAAGAATTTTACCTTATTGTTTTAGCCTAATGAAAATAAATATTATAAAATTTCTGTTACAACTTGAAATTAATGCTTAGTCACAATGGACTGGCCATAAACTTTGGGAGGGGGTAGAAAAACATGAACCAATTGACTTGGTCAATGGGGAATTGAGCTAACCAACAGAAAAAAAAGAATGAAAGGAAAGGAAAAGAACAGGCCATTCAAGGCTCACATTTCTTGGGGGCCACTTACATCATTTTCTATCGAAGAATGCCAGGAGCGGTTCCAGGAAATAAAAAATTTATTTTGTAAGGGAATTTATTTTTAATTAGATTGGGTTTTTAAGTATTTTGATTAAAAGAAATTTAAGTATTTAAATGACTGGTTTTGTCAAATAAGAATGCGAAAACTTAAATAAAGCTCTAGTAACTCCTTTTTTTCAAATCAATGGGGGCATAAATAGGCGTAACGAAATTTTAAATAAACTTGATATGCGTAGACCCTAGACAGATGTTGGCAACAAATTTAATAGCTGTAGCTCTTAAAGGCTCTGAAATCTTGGCAATGAAACGGACAGATAGACGGACAGACAAACGCACGGTCATGTCTCAATCGACTCGATACCCTCGATAACCCTATGGGAATAATAATTTTTGAAGAATTCTTTAAAAATGATTACAGAAATAATTTTTACTATTAAATTTACTAAAAGTTTTCCTTCTTACTTAGAATTTACTTAATTTCCTTAATCTCAAGAGTAACATGTTAAGTAAATGCGCTCCTGTGCCACCTGATACCACTTGTACAATCCATACAGATGAACCAATCCCATGATGAACATAAAAATTATTACTGCTCTGCGTCGAGCCTATCAAAAAAGCGTAAGAACAAAAACAGAAAAAAAAAGAAAAAAAATAAAGTAAAGTAAATGATTTCTTTAGAGGGAATTTGTGTGTACAGCTGGCCACTCATTCACTCATTCATTCACTCACTCGGGTAGTCGTTCACCCCCCTCCACTGGGTACTAGACGAGACTTAATGATTATGCATTAACTTGTCATTAAAAAATTAGTTGTGACGTCAGTGGGAACACATTCACTTAATGAATTGATAAATTGAATTAAAAAGGCGTCAAAGTTGTGACATTAATAGCAGAAACTACGTGGCAAGAACAACAAATACAACAACTACGACTACTACTGCTACTGCTGTGGCAACATTAACTTTGTCTAATCAAATTACAAATTAAATTTAGTTACCATGGCAAGATGATTGATGGCCAATTCTAGAATCATTCCTGTCATACTCTCTTAACGTTAATCAAACTCGTCTTGATTTTATATCATTTATTTCATTTGAAATTTTACTCTTGCATTATTTTGCTCTGTTTTGGTCATTAATCAACTTAACTTAATTAGATTTCTCCTTTTCTTTTTCTTTTTTTTTTTAAGGGCCACAAACTGTTGACAACTCATAAAATTAACCAAAATTACTGAAAAACGTTAAAAGAAAAGAACTTTGCACAAACAATAAAAAATCACAGACAAAAGCCGCTAAACGATTGTTGCCTGACTGGCGTCAGTCGATTGAGTCAGTCAGTGAGTGACTACTTCTCTTCTTTCACCCCCCTCCTTTACCCTCCCTTCATCCACCTCTTGAAACGTTGCTTCTTCCTTCATGCGATTTATAACATTTTCCATTTCAATTGTGACGTTTGCTGCATTCGATTCGTTTCGATTCGATTGATTTCATTTGCCTGCTCGTTTGGCGGTTATAAAAATTCATTGCAAAACGTTTCATTTTTTTCTCTCTCTCTCTTCCTTTTCTTTACACTTTTTTTTAACTGTTTCGTATAATATGATGTTCTCTATTCATTGTGTTCACTGTAGCCCAGTTCTCTGCTTGTTTCTGCTTTTACCACTACATTTTTTTTTTCTTCTTCCCAGATTTGTTGTCAAATCAGTTGTGTGTGTGTGCATGTGTGTGTGCTTGTGTGTGTGGCAATAAAACGTGTTCAGTGCTTGCAACTTTCATTTCATTTCATTTTTGCCATAATATGCAACAACGACGTCAACATCTCTGTCAAGTTTTTCATCATCATCATCATCACTTTTCTTTTTTCTTTCTTTTTTTTGTGGCAACAATGAAAAACCATTTGCCACTTTGCATGCATTTACGCTTATTTGAGCATAATCATTTTTGTTTATTGCCCACAAAAAAGAGCCAAAAAAAAAAAAAAATAAAAAGGGGAAAAACAATTATTTAAAATTCTTCACAAACAAGTTAAGAGAAAAAAAAACTCGGTAACAAAAATTACAATAAAAAAAGTTTACAAATTGCCATTGCATTGGCAATACTTGAGCCTTGAAGTTGGCCAAAGGATATAAATATTTTTGGGTCAATTTTATATAGACCAAAATTTTTGATACATTTAAGAATGTTCTTATATATGATTATTTATATATTTATATATTTTTTATATATTTTTAAATATTTTTTTATAAAGATTTTGAAATTATTTTGACTAAATTAATTTTTAAAATTTATATTTGATTTTTTTTGGAAAATGTAAATTATTTTGTTACTAATATTAAAAATAGAAGAAAAGATTTTTTAAAAATATGTTTTAAATGGAAAATTTTGTATTTAGATTAGGTTTTTCATCAGCTTTGATTTGTTATATGTCCTGTGGGTTATTTATTTTGAAAGCTCTTTAAAGGAAGGTTTAAAAAAAGTATTTTTCTACATTTTTATAAAGTATTTATTGTTTTTTATAAATATTTAAAATTTGTGCTATATAATAATTGTCTTTATTTAAGGATCAGTCTGCTAAATTTTTTTTTCATATTTAAAGTTTAAAAACATTTTTTGCTTAAGGTTTTGTAATTCAGTTGCTAGGATAAGGTTTTTTGTTGGCTTATTAAGCTTTTTTAATATTTGAAAAATATTAAGTAAAATTTTCCTTTAAAAATATAGTCGTATATAATCTATGATAGAGTTACCCACCAAATTGGTCAACTGGGATAGAAAGAAGTTTGCTCTGTACATCAAAATTTATCACTGAATCATTCAAAACAAGAAGCTAAGACTAAAACATGTATTATTTTTTAGCTAATTCTTAAAAGTAATGAAGACAAATTTATATACTTACATAGTTAGTTATTTTGTATCAATACTTAATACATTATAAGGACTAGTCGAAGGAAGTAATTTTCAATAAATTTTAGCCACAATTTAATTAATTATTTTATTTACTTAATATATTTAAAGATCTTTCCTTAAAATTCCATTACAAACTAAAGCCCACAGTGAATATAACTCAATTCATGGCACTTTGTTGCTAAATAAATGCAAAAAAAAAAATATATAAAAAAAAAGTTAAATAATTTACGCCGCATATTCATTGTATTTTTGTTTTTTATATTGTCTCATATATATTTTGCATTTCCTCTGGCAATTTTTTTAATTGTTTTATAAAAGAATTTTACATATGAAATACTTTTGACTTTTGTATATTATTCTGCAGGCTTTTCACTTTGATTAATAATTGAGAGAAAAACTAATTTTTTTTTTCTTTCTTGGTATATAAAATATATAATAGTAGGGGAAAAAATTTCTCATATTGATGTTTTTTTTTTTGCATGATAACCCAGCCCCAAGGACATGACCACTTAAATGTAATTTCCTTAAGTGTCTCCTATAAATAAGCACATAAATTTCACCATAGAGAAGGCATACTTGTTTGTGTGTCCTTCAGAATGAAACGAAGAGAGGAAAAAAAAAGAAATATTAAAAATATGCAAATTTTGTCTGAACTAAACTAAACCCTTTTCTTATTCTTCTGTCTCTTATATATATATATTCTATATTTTATTTATTTTTTTTTTTTTTGTCTGACCAAACAAAACATAATCTGAAAGATAGTTGAGCACCAGAGGGGATTGTGATAGGAGGGGTACTCCTTACTGATGTTTGTACACTCCATTTGGCAAATATAATAAATATTTTGTTGCCACATTATCCAAGAAAACCCAGAGAGAGAGAGAGAGAGAGAGAGAGAAATAGAGGGGTAAAGAGTGTGCAAAAACTTCTTGTATATATATTTTTTGCGTGGGCATTTTTTTTGGGCAAATAATTTTCTTTGCCTTGTTGTCTGGCAAATGGAAAACGAATGGCAAATTTATTTTAATGTAAAATTTTGAATTTTTGCTTTAACTAATTTCTAAATCAATTTTTTCTTTTTTACATAAAACATTTTACTTGCTTTCGATGTGAATTTCCGTTAAGGGGGGGAGGGAGAGAAAAAATTTTTTCTATTTGTTGAACCAATAATCATCACATTTCCGCAAACACTCAAGGACCTTTTCTTTCATTTTTTTTTTTTGTTTGTTGTCACATGAAAATTTCATGGCCTCTTGTCCAGATTCAGTATTTTTGCTTGGTTTTTTTTATATTTTTATTTTGGAATGGCCACTGCAACGAATTGAAATATTCATAAACGAGGAGAAATGACAGATTAACACAAATATTGATACAAGGAGGCAGGATATAAGCCACAAATGGCCAACACTCAATGTCTGAAAGAGGGGAGGAGTTGGGTGGATTGATGTTGGAAAGGCGGAGTACTTAAGCCCAGCTCGTTGACTTGTGGCCGCAGGATATTATCATCATCATCATCGTCGTCCTCATCGAAGGATAGCACTGACATTTTGTTTATGCCTCTCGCGTTCCTTCTGGCTGTCCTTAGCAGTTTCTGTTTTTTTTTTCCTTCCTCTCTTTGTTTTGAATAATTTGTATTGAATATGAAATATTAATGAGTGTTCTTTTTTTTGTCCTTTTCCCTCGCTTTTTTCGTTTTCTCTTCTCTTTTTTTTTTGTGTGTTTTGGTTTTGGTTTGTGTAACACTGCGTATAAGCAATAACATTGAATATTCACAATTGTGATGGGCAAACCAAGGCGATATATTTGTATATCGGTTCTTCAATTCAAGTTAACTGTTGACTTTATTAGTCAGAGAAGTAATTTGTAAGGATTAAGATTACAGGACACGAGACATTAGGAATCACAGAATCAGACTAAAAAGAGAATACCAGAAACTACATCAAAGATATCACAGAAACCTGATCGTAGATATTAAAGAATACCAGAAACTATATCGCAGAGATTGCAAAATCCCAGGAACTAAATCATAGAGATCATAGAATACCAAGAACTAGATCATAGAAATCACAGAATACCTGAAACTAGATCGAAGATATCACAGAGTACAAGAAACTATATCGTATAGATCACAGAATACCAGAAACTCTATCGCAGAAATTACAGAATACCAAAAAGTACATCATAAAGATCACAGAATGCCAGAAGCTAGAACAAAAAGATCACGAAATACCAGAAACTAGATCAAAGAAATCACTAAATGCCAGAAACTAAATCATACAGATCACATATCAGAAGGTATATCGTTGAGATCACATAATACCAGATATTAGATCGAAGGCATTGGATACTAGACAGATAATTGATAGAGATAATAGAACCCTAGTTACTTTTTAATAGAACTAAGAAAAAGTTGTAGCAAAAGGTTTTGATTGAAAATGGAATAGAATAGACCCAGAGATAAAGCTTTCTAAAGTATGAGAGTCAAAGAAAAGTATGAGAGTTAGAGGAGAAGCGGACGAACTTGGCATGTCTCATGATGATGATGATCCCCATCATGAGACATTAACTTATCTTAGTTTAATTAACTTATAAATCAAACTACTGACAATAATAGCTCAATTTACTATAGAAGAGAATAATGAACTATATGTTCTTTGATTGTTAAATCTTTACTGAAGATATAAGCCAAAAATATTCATTGATCTTATTAAACAAAGATGCCCCAAAAAATGAAAGATCGATAAAAAAATCAAGCGAGAAAACTCTTTTCACGCGCTTTTTATACAGAATAGGTATGTATATGATATAGGCAGTGTAACATAAAAGCTTTGCTTTTGGAAGGCTTTTTTTACATGTAACTTTAGATACTTAGTTACAATAAGATCTAAATCTTTAACACAAATCACCATAGTGTATCTATGCTTTTCTTTAGATACTTGATATAGCCACTGCAATTGTAGAAATGACAGACTTTAAAAGTTCCAGGTTACCATATCCTTTAAAGCTGTTAGTTTTCCCACAATTAGCAATCTCCAACATCATGAATCTAAGTAAATTAGAGAGGTAGAAATAATAATTTGATTTTGAGTTCGAGAAACTTAGTATTAGAAACGAAAAACTTAATAGAAAAGTTTTAGAAGCACAGGGAATGCAGTGAAGATCAAGATTTTTTTATATTTTTATATTAAAATCTAACTTATAATGATAAAAGTACAGGCTTATGTGTGGTATTAGTTAAGATAGAGTTTCTAGTATAATTTTATTTATTTCACATTTATATGTTTTATTTAAACTTATATTATATTAATGGTTATATTGGATTAACTTTAATGTAACTAACTTATAGTTCTACTTATGCAGTAATGAAATATACATTCTTTCCTTCAGCTTGATATCATATAAATTTCATGTGTTACACTTCAGCTGTGTCCTGTCGTGCTTTGGAAAATTACTTCAAAAATTGTCTCAGACTTAATTTCAAATATTTTCTAATAAATGTCCTTGTCGCATGCAATGAATACAAATATGTGACATATATAAATGACTAAAAAATTTTTGTAATCAAATTGAAAGTGTCATTTTAAATTGCACAGCAGACTACCAAATTGACAAGGTCATATGGACATTAATTCTATATACTTACTTGTACATAGTATAAAAGAAAAAAAAAAAACAACTTTTATATTTTCATTTCAAGCACTTTTATTTGGTCTTAAAGTTTTGCCACAACTGACTTCCAGCTCGATCGCGCTGCCGCATTTTCTCTCTCTCTCTCTTGCTCTCTTTTAGCTCGAGCCAAGGGGCAAGGCAATCAAGTGGTAAAAGAGGTGCAGCAAGCCCATCCTGCTATATATATGTATATTGAGTTTGGAGTTAAGATGCCTAAAGGATATTATTCTTTTACCATTTTTAAGAGTATTAGTTGTAGTATTTATTTATTAGCACTTTAAGTTTGTAGATTAGTTTAAAGCAATAGAAAGGGATAAGAGAAGTATTATATATTATTAAGGTATAAAAACAACAATATGATTCTTATATCGAGGACTTTTTCATTTAATATTGAAATTGCATAAAAAAAGTTTAATTTTTATTATATTTACACATTATAAAAACTAAGTGAAATCGTTTTACTTTAACAGAGCGATATTTACTAGTTAACAAAGTCCATCTCTAAGATATCATAATGTGTCTTAAATAGATCAATAGAAATAAAGGAATACTATGAAATCTTTGGTCAATGGTCTGAGATTTAACCAATTCGTGTGGGTAACATGTGTTTCCTAAAGTCATTGAAAACGAACAAAAAAAACATATTAAAGTTAAATTTTTGGCCATTTCCAATAAAACTTCAAGAATGCTTATTTGGCAAATAAAGGATACGAGGGTTATTTTTTTCTTTCTTTCTTTTTATTGTTGTTGTTGTAGATAAATAAAAATTTTTAATGCCTTTGCGTTTCGTAGGCGAATGTGTAAAAGATTATCTTTATTGGCCATTAATTCATATTTAAGCTGGGCTGCGGCAAAAAGAAGATGCCAGCAAATACAAAAAAAAAAAAAAGAAAAAACTGAACAACTTTCACTTTTGCCAAGAGTGGAAGAGAGAGTGGTGGGGGGACGAACGTTTGTAAAACACTGGATTTGCGAAAGGATAAAATTATGCTTTGTAAAACAATTAAGTGGCATTATTTATGGCTGATTTAACCCCTCAACCTTTTCTCTTTCACTTACACTGTGTCGCTCTCTCTCTCCCTCCCTCCCTCTTTCTCTCTACCATTTGCTGCTCTTTACTACTAAAATTGCTTTTTGGTCGGGGTTTTATTTATGAACTTCGCCTAATGGTCTCTGGTTTGGTCTTTTTTGGGTCTAGGGTTCCCCCTTTTTTTTTCTTTTTTTTTTGATGTACAGCAAAATTTACTCCCTACTAAGCGCAAAGGGGAGGGAGTAGAAGAGATTATGTTCTCTAGCTTATTGGTTAATTAGTAAGACAAGTCAGTAAATAAAATATATATCTATATATAGAAGAGAACATTTATATATATTCCATATAAATCAATGTGTGTAAATCTCAATTGAACTCCAGGAAATTGATTGCCTGATGATGATGGCATAACAATATCAATATACTTATTTTACCTGTAGCCACTTAAATTCCCTCTGCTCCCCGCCCCACTCTTCACATCCATGACAATAAACCCCTTTAGCAAATTTACAAATTTCCGCAATAAACCAAATAACCAAAATGAATACAAAAATCATGTACACAGTGGGGGGGAGAAAGGTAGGGAGAAGGAGTAAAATAGGAAACTGAACTTCAAATCCTTTGCCAAAAGTAAAAAGAAACGAAAGAAAGCAGAAAACGAGACAGGAAACTGCTGACATATGCAGCATACTTTTTTGGGGGGCAAACAAGGACATTGCTTGGCTATGCTTTGTGTTCCTTGATATAGGAGAAAGATAGCTAGGGAAAAGAACCAGAGAGAGAGAGAAAGAGAGAGGGGAAAGTGAGTGAAAAAGTTTCGAGTGAGGCCACGCGACTAACAAAAGTTGAAAACTCAAGTGTGCAGCAAAAGTTCAAATATCTAAGCGGATGACAGGGACGACAAGCATAGGCAAATGAAGAGGAAAGGTAATGTGAAATCTTCTCTCTCATCGGCCAACACTCCTCCCTCCCCCCGCTAATAGATAAAAAGCCACCATGACTCTCACTTACTTTCGTTTCTTTTTCGTAGGTTGCGGTAATGAAATTTATTAGATCATTATGCAGACTGCCTCCATTCTTGACTTTACTCCCTATGGCCACTCCTCCTGCTACCTTCTGACTGTTCACTTGTTCCTTCTGCTCGTTCTCTTACTCCATTTCCTATTTGTGTCTTGTAAAATTTGTTGACGTTGATTATCATTTTCAAGTTCTAACTTTTCATTTTCAATTTGAGTTCCACCCAAAAAAAAAAAGAGAAAACAAAAATGAAATGGTTGTTGTCTTTGTCTACTCCCTGTACACACACACACACCTACCTACCTAGGTTTTTTCCCCTCCCTCTCTATTACTTTCAGTAAGCACTTTTTGTGGTTTTTCTTTATTGTGTGGGTTTTCTACTCAAATGACTTTGGCATAATTTAACTTTATTTTTGGCACAACATTTTTTTGTAATTTACATTAAATTTATATCGAATATTTGGTATTAAAGTTGCGCTATGGAAAACGGAGAGTGTATAAAGAGTAAGAAAAGAGAAGAAAATCCCTGCATATGAAAGTAATTTTCCAATGAAATTGACAACTGGTAATGTCAAGTAGCTTTTCATCGAAATTCTCTTGCCATCTCCGTCCGTTAGTCACGCCAACAGCAACAAGAAATTAGTTGTGTGAAGTGAGTGGGAGGTGAAAGCAAATAACACCCCGGAAGTCCTTTGCAAGTTTTCTTCTTTACCTCTCCCATGCCAACCCCGCCCTCACTCTAGGCATTTCCTGCCCACATAAGGAGAAATACGTGAAACTTCACAAACACAACAAGCAAAGGTTTTTTTCTTCTTTTATTTTTTTTTTCGCCCGCCTGTTTGTCCGGGGGTGTGTTGAAAATTCTCGCGGGAATTTTCATGCCATGTTGTCTGGGAAATTCGCTTAATAACTTTGTCGAGCAGTGGGGGATATTTAAGCCTCCACCTTTGCAGGTACGGGACACGCAACCAGACAGTAATTTGTTTTAACAGCGCCCCTTTTAAAGATATTTACAGCACAGGTAAAATTTTCGACGTCCTGCCATCTATCCATCTCACTCTCTTTCATACACTTTTTGTCGCATTCTCTCTCGCTCTGTCTCATAAATTAACCGACACGCGGCGCTAATGTGGCGCAACATCCATGGCAAGTACATTTCCCTCTTCCTACCTCTTCTCCATCTCAGTGATTGTCCAGCCCAGTGGGGAACAGTTGGAATGTTTCTTCTTTGGCTAATGCCAAAATTCTCTACCCACCTTCCCAACCTTCCTTGCGCCTCCTCTCTTACTTATTTTTGACTGTTGCTTATGCTACACGTGAATGCGGCTAGAGTAAATTGCTCGAGTGGGGGAGAGTAAGAGAGAGAGAGAGAGAGAAAGAGATGCCACAAGTTGTGCTTGTTGCTTTTCATTTACGTAGCCCAAGGGCCAGTGGACTCGCTGGTCCACTCCAAAATTTGTAACATTTGGCCACTTGACATCTGCAATGGGAGGCCAAAGAAATTGCCTTCAGGTGGCGGACTTAGCCATGGGAATGATGAAGGTGAAAAAGTAGGAGGGAACCGGCGCCTAATATTTATGGCCAGGTTGTGAGTTGAAGTCATGTGTTGCATATACGAGGCACTAAATATCGTTGCCAACTGCGAAAATTAGATTTATGTTAGCCCAAAAACCAACCAAGAACCGACATATTTAAGACCAAGACTAACTGAAAAAAACGAAAGAAACAAAGAGAGAAAGATTTTAAGAATGATAAAGTTTGATATAACGAAGGTTAAATGATTTTAAAGCTAAAAAGTTCTGCAATCTATAAAAAATTTCAAATATTTTTCAAAGTTTTTCTTATTATTTGCTAATAATAGATTTGCTTATATATATATAATTATATATATATAATATAATATTTAAATACTTCTTTAAGGTTTATTTTTTTTATCCTCTATTGCCCAAGACTGCCTTTGGGCTACCCAATTCCCTAGAAATCATTTACCCAGACTTAAAAGAACTTCAAACTAATAAACTTCTAACTTCCAGTCTAATAAACATAAATATTGTTTTTCTTATAACGATTATTCCATTATTGTTATTCTATAGTGGTCCAATCTGACTAATTCTTTAACTTGTTTCGCGTACATATAGTAAAAGTATATATACCAAGTTTCAATCACTTAGCTTTAAAAATAATGTCTAAAAGGTGCATAGAAACAGATAGATACCAGGATGGACATGAGTAGACTAATTTGGCTAATGGCTCTTAATATAGTTATTAACTGAAAGGGATCGAAAACGGGGTCGAAAACTTCTGTGGCTTTTAAATATTTAAATTTTATTAGACCATCTCAAAGGGTATACAAAATTTGTATTAAAAATAGTTGTTAAAATCCTAGAAAAATTTCTTTAAAATCTATACTTGAATGAATGTTAAGATATTTGTTGGAGATGAATATTTTGCAAGGTAAAGTCTCCTTTATATCAGATAGGACCGTTCAATCTTTCTTGTTTTAGACTTATTTCGCTTCAGTTGTCCTTCGGTATCCCTGGTTCCGTTCTTCTATACTTCTGCAAGCTTTTGAGACCATAATCCCAAAGCGGTCAAGAAATTCATTTAACAAAATCAAATTATCAAAAACTTCTTCCAACTAGCCTTCATATATATATATATTTATATAACCTACAGATCTACCCTCATAGTTCATACGAAATAACAAATTGTAATTTAGCTAACACACACACATACACGCACACACACAATTCTCTTCCTTTTCCATGGAGTAGACAGAAAAGTTTTTTCTTTGTTGTTGTCATTGAGAGAAATAAAAATAAAAGCGAGAAAAATGTCAACCGCCAAACGCCATAATAAAGCTCAAAATAAAATCAATTACGCTCGATTAACTGAAATAGTTACATAAATTACAAATAACCATGACAGCACGAATGGTAAGAGGAGAGGTGGGAGAGGAGGTATGCCAAAGAGACGACGGACAGGACAATTGAAGCGCAAAACCAAAAAACAAAACGAAAACCAAACAAAAAAACAACAACAAAAAGCAGCAAGACGCGACATAATGAGCAGTAAGAGAGCTGAGACAGAGACAGAGAGAGAGAGAGAGAGAGGCATAAGTAAGAGAGCTAAGAGAAGATAGACAGTGGGCAGAGAGCGAGTGAGACGGCAGCAGTAAGGGCGAAGGCCGCGTATAGATAACTATTAACATTATATACGTAAGTAAACCAAAAGAGAACCAAAAAAAAAGAAAAGAAAAAAACGGGGGAAAAAAAATTTCTTCCGATTATTTTCCGCAACATAAAACAAAAGACAACAAACAGCCCACAAAGGAGTTGTGGGGGTAAATGAGGTTGCTATAGCATAAGAGTAAAAGAGAACCAAAAAGAATGAGAAGAAAAGACAGCAAAGAAAATTGAGAAATGGTAGAATGAGTAAAAAGATGTTAAGGCAAAATAATAAATAATACCATTTGATGCTCAAAGCCAGGGACGCATTTAAAATGAACAAATTTGCGCGCTTGTTGCGGGGCACCACCAACACCACCCCATCTATATAACTGTCTCTCTCTTTCTCTGTAACTCTCTCTCTCTCTCTCTCTCTCTCTTTGTGTGGGTTTTTGCCATTTTTGTTGTTTGCAACTTTACGCGCAATTAATCTAAAATAAATTCGTTTATAATTTGACAACACAAAAATTACTTTAAAGCTTTAAAATACTCAAAAGCCGATAAAGCATAGAATGAAAGCAAAGCAAGCAAAGAGAAGGGTAATAATGGGTAGGGGAAGGCAAGAGGTCGGTGCTTAGTTTGATTGTTCGGCGTGAATTCAATTGCTGAGACAGGCCAGAAGGCATGAGGCCATAGTACAAAAGATGTCGCGGACGATAAGCAGCAGCAGCAGAAGCAACGGCAGCAGCAACACAAACAACAATAAATTCCTTCAATTGTCGTACAGGACTCTTTGGCCAAGGACTCTCGCTCTCTTTACTGGCTTGGTCTCAGGTTCAGGTTTTGGAGGTCGTCGCGAACAAAGCGCAAATGCCTTTAAATTGAACGTAAAGCAATTGGAATTGAATGTTGTTTCACTTTTTCCTCTTTCTTTCGTCCTTTTTTTTTTTTTTTGATTTTGTTTTTTGGGGCCAACGAAGAGTTCAGAGTTCGGAGTTCAGTTGTGGAGTGCAGTCAGTAGAAAAGTTGCCCAAGGAAATTGTTTTTATTGCCTTTATTGCTATTATTGTTGTTGCTTCTGTTGTTGCTATTGTTGTTGTTACTCTGTCACAATGTTGGTCGTAAATTATTATTTAATGACAGACAAAATTGAAAATAAATTCAAAGCTAATAAGCGTTGAAATATAAACGGTACAAATAAATTGAGCATAGAAATTGTGCCAGTAGATGAGAAACTTGAGATGAAAAGAAATAGGTGAATAGAGAAAGAGAAAATCTAAAAGATAGAGAGAGATAGAAAGCTACTGGAATGATGAAGTTCAAGTGAAATGTTTACTTAGCCATTACATAATGAAATATATTAATTAATTTGGTCCACCTTCTCTTTACATATGGCGTATACTTAATATATGTACTATACAAACCACACATTACTCATACGCCACATATAAAACACTCAGTAAGGTCATTTACCTGTCTATTTAATATATATTTATACAGCTGATAATAATGTTGTTAATGAGAGGGGCACACAAACTCCAGAAATCAAATTAAATTTTTTTAAAAAATATTTTCTATTTTCCTTTAAAACATTTTTTATACACTAGAAATGAGATAAAACACAATCAAAATCTCTTTTTATATATGCACCTAAATATATGATTATAATTTTATGTATAATTTCAATTAAAAATAGTTTTAGATTTTTGTTTTAAGGGTATTTAAAATGCGAATCATAAAAATTTATCCCTTCACCTTCTTTTATTTGTTCTTTTGAATTTTTTGATTTCCCATCATTGTATTTTTAAGGTAGATGTTTTCTTTTTAAATTAACTTTAATAAAAGTGACTGTTATATATAACAAAAAGTTTTCCCCAGCATAGTGTAACTTCTCTGTCATTCTTCTTCTTCTTTTTTGTACCCTTGCATAAAGGGTATATTAAATTTGTTCAGAAGTTTGCAAGAAAGGAAGAAATTTAAAAGGAAGCATCTTCGTCTATATAAAGCACATATGTTCTAAGCCAGTACGATTATTTGGGCTTATATAGCCATGTCTGTTTGTTCGTTCGCCCATCCATCTGGCCTTCCTTCTGGCCTTCCATCTGGCCTTCCATCTGGCCTTCCATCTGGCCTTCCATCTGTCCTTCCATCTACCCGTCCAGCTGTTCTTCCTTTTTTTTGTCTGTCTGTGCCTCCGTTTTCTCGATAAACGCGAATTTCTTAGAGATCTTCAAATCTACAGAGCATAAAGTTGGCTTATCGGCTTCTTTATGTCTTGGAGACGTCGTATATCTTGGAATCATTCCTATCAGATAGCTAAATGATATAGTTCCCATAGAAGCGATCTGTCGAGAAAAGGACTTAGCCTTAATAATTTTCTTGTTTTTCAATCAAGTATCACAAAACTTGTTGTATGCGAGTTTTATATATAGTTTTTAATGTATCCAACAGGTTTTAGCATAATCGGTTGACTATATCATATACCTTCCATAAGAATGATCGATCAAGAATATTGTTGTAGAGCAATAACTTGGTTATCTTAAATGCGATTTTTAACAAATTTAGTATATGTAAATTCTAAGACCTTTTATATCTATCCTTGAAGTTTCATCAGAATCACTTCACCTTATCATATACTTCCCATAGGAACGATCGCCCAAGAAAATAGTTTAAAATTAATAACTTGGTTATTTTAAAAACGTTTGGGACGAAAATTGTTTATGTATTTTATATTCTTTCTTATAAATTTTCCAAGTTTTATCGGAATCGCTTCACTATATCATATAGCTCCCGTACAAACGACCACTCAATTATATAGTCTTAGATCAATAGCGATTTGTTATTTGTGAGCTTGGTTTATATAGAAGTATCTCTATTAAGTTAAAACGAAATCGTTCAGCTATATGCCTTAGCTCTAAAAAGAAGGAACAGTCCACAAGAAAACTTTATTATAAAAAAACTTTTCGTCCTATATTGAAATTAGATACAAATTCTTTGATATACTTTCCTTTCCTGCTGTTGAATTACATAAAAATCAAAAAAGAGAGTATAAAAACTTCGTCATGGCCATAGTCACTCTAGTCTTCTAGTTTCTATCCAAAACCGATATGTGTATAGAAAAGTATTGCATATTCAAAACGCATGCAAATGCGAAAAATATGAGTTATTTGTTGTTTGTTGAAATTTTGCAACAAAAACAAAAGAAAAAAAAGATCAAAACCAATAAGAGAAAAAGTAATGGAGATACAGAAACGGGATGAGGAAAAGAGGGCATTGGTTAAAACTGTATGCGGTTTTCTTTTCAGTTTTTGTGCAAATTGAATTTCAAATGAGAGAGTGAGAGAAAAATTGTATTTTCGATTTTATTTGTCGTTTGCTTTCTTTCAATGAATTAATTACATATGAAATATTCATGGCAATAAAAACGCCATCATGAAAACAAAGCGTACGTAATGAAAACATATTGGTGGTGGGTCAAGGGGAATGACGCAGGGGGAAGTCCAGTTAACAAATAAAATAAAATGCAGATAAAAAATTAGCAACCGCATACAAAGAATTTTACAATTGTCTGCGGATTGTTTTCCACTTGTGCCAGGTGAAAATTGCAACAAGCAGAAAAAGTGGTGTAAAGTGTACTGAAGAGTATGTACGGGGGGTAGGGGAGGATAGGGTATGGTAGGGGAGACATATTATTATTGGTCTATTTGTTCAACGCAATTGGCCAATCGAGCGTTGTACTCTTTCGTCTCAACTCCCGGTGACTCTTAACATGGCCCCAGGATAGTTGCCTTTTCCCATTGCCCCGGTACCCCAAAAAACACATCTGGGCAGTAAGCGAGTCCCCTCAATTGTGGCTATGTGGCCTGTTGTCATTGTGCATAATACCGTTATCTCGTTGCGACAGCAGTAGCGGTGTTCGAACACCCACACAAAGACACACACACACGCACAGCAGGGGATGGATGACACACGCATGAGAAAATCTCGCACCCAAAAAGAAGAGAAAAGAAAATTCTGGCAAAAAAAAAACCATTGAAAAAGGAAAATGCTTGCCAATGGTCAAGCAAAAAGAGATTTTGATCCCTTACCCGGAAATTGCTGGTAAATTGACTTTAAGTAGAAATTGTTATGAAACAATTATTGATGATGGAAATGGAACAGGACATGAATGTAAAGATTTAAACCATATAATATTAGCATATTAATCTAATTGTTGTAAGTTCTGTTTTGTTTAAACAAAATTATGAAATGGCAACTAAATTAGTAATTTAATAGTTTAAACTAATATATAAAATGGCAACTAAATTAGTTATTCAAATGTTTTGAATTAAAATATTAACCAACACTGTGTTAGCAAGCCAGCCAGTTATGTTAATTAACAGTAGCCCTAACAGAGCAGTAATAATAGTGTTTTCTTTAACAGAATGGTAAAGAGAAAACATAAAATTTAACATCAAGACATTTTAAAGGGAAACACTTACAATTGAAAATAACACAGACTAGACAAGTCTTCTGCTTTCTCTCGCATCATTCTGAAACTGAACTCGGTTCTCTTTATTCTATGATCATCATGATGCCGATGTTTTCGATTCCCATCGCACTAAAAACGGAACTTGGTTCTCTTTATTCTATAATCACCAAGAAAGGCCTCGCGAGAGAGTAAGTTCTGAGTTCGCTCTCATCAAGCACTCACAGTGAATTAAGACATTTACAGCCTACTTAAAACAACAAATTATTTAAAATAACTCTAGTGTTAAACATTTTCCCGCTAAAAAATATTAATTTACAAGGAATTTAAAAACTGCAGTCTATTGTGGTTCTACCTTTGGTTTCTATGGCGTCATTAATACTGTCAATGAAGGTTTCCAAAAGATAACTATTGGTTCTTTTAGCTCATCTTTAGCCTCCATCTGCACCTATTCTTCACATTATAGTTGATAATACAGATACAAGAAAGTAAAGTAGCTTTATCTCTAGTATTTCTTTTAGAAATCATCTTTTGAGCTACACCAATAGTTTAACAGAGAGGTCAACATTCGTCCTAATGCGTTTAACCCAATATAAACCTTTTGTTGGGTAGTTGCTTAGCTCATGTTAATCTTTTGACCAAATATAACGCAAAATTTATGCATCTGCCTGAGGTGAACAATTTTCTTAATTTAAAGTAAGAGCAACTAACTTGAAGTTAGTCTACTTAGTTAAAGGATATCGTTCCCAAATTGTTCTCACCTTAAATAGGTAAAACTAATGGTTTTACTTTTAGATTTACTAACTAAAACTTATCATTTTCAATCAGGTGATTCTCAAAGGTAGTAAATTTCAATATTGCAAACAGCTTAAAGTGAGATGAAAACAACCGTTTACTAATAATAGCCAATTGGTTATTATAATTTGAAACCGTTAACCTTCTACACTGATATAGCTGTACTATAAGTTGGTAACGAAATGTAAGAGGAAAACAAACTGATGGATACTGCATGCCAATTACATGGTAAGAAGCCACTTAAGAGTTGGGTAAAGAATACTGAATCTGAAGAAATGAAGAAACACTTATAATAATCATAAGAAAGCAACTTCCAAAGGATAACTAAATGTGCGCAACTAGTTTATTCATACAAAAATTATAGATTGCAGAAACTACAATCAAAAAGACCGAAGGAAAGCAAGGAGAAAAGGAGTTCAAAATCATTTAACGTCTCTATATTTCTATATAAGAAGAAATAAACAGTTTGCAGGATACTGAATTTTTAAATATATAAGATGCACAAAGAACATAACAACTTTTTAAAGAACATATTACCCTTTGTTGCTCAGTCTAGGTTAATGTTAATCCATATTTTATCTTATGTCTAACAAGGATTAAACACAATTGCTTAGAAAAGGCGACTTACTTAAAGAAGATCAATCAAAGTGACGCAAGTACTTCAGTTTGAACCATACAAATATTTATTTTTTTACAATAATACTCATGTTGTTCTTGGCCATGTTTTGTAATAATTTGGCACATTTAATGTCTTGCTCAGCATTTTCTATTGCCTAGACAATAAATACGAAAATCCTTTACAACTTTTTAAACCATCAAAGGCCAACAAAATGCCTACAAATTAGCCAAATCCTGAGAGGTTAAAAAAGAGAAAAAAAAAAAGAAAATTCATACCAAAAACTCGAACAAAAGCAGCAGCCGTAACCCATAACCACTTCAGACACATAGTGGATACTGAAGACAAGAATGGTGCTCCTTCGTTTTTCTCTTCTGGTCGGGCATTGTCCTTCAGTAGCAATCATTTATGTGCCGTCTTAGGGACCAAAAGTCAGACCAATCAGGGAGCGATTCTCTGATGCCCGAAAAAGCCCAATCACCAAATCGTGTCTTAACATAATTTTTCTTGTGCTTTTACAGTCCCTTCCCCCCTCCTTGATAGGGAAAGAGAGAGAAGCAAGACAATGCCGTAGAAGGAGTCCGTCAGGGTAAGAAAAAAAAAAATTACATTTACGTGCTTCCAATGTGTAATTAAGGATTATTTTGTGCTCAAGTGGCCAAAGTCCTTGCTTTGCCAATGTTGCCTACTTGCCTGCCTGCCTGCTTGCCTGTTATTGTCTAGGCCCAGCAAATCAGTTCTAAAAGCAAAGCTGCGTGACTTTTTCGGCCCAGTCTTACCAAAACGTTCTTCACCTCCCTTTCCCCTTGCTTAGAACGACCAAAATTGACTAATGACTTGCTCTTTAATAATTCCAAGAGCAGACAAATATTATTCTGACTTTATTCTGATTAAAAGTATCTGACTTTGGTTCAGTGTCCTGTGTGTGTATGTTTGTTTGTGGCTTTATTATGTTTGTTGCATGCTGTCATAAAACATGCGACACGTTTGCAACATTTCTCTTAGTATTTTTATTTCATTATTTTTTGGTTTTGTTTTGTTTTGTTTAATTGTCAACACAGATTTGCCTGTTGGAGTTTCGCTCTTGACAGTATTATTAGTTCGGTTGGCTGAATTCACTGCCAGTTTTATACAATATTTTTTGTTTCCAAGTGAAAATTGTCAAGTTACTTTAAATAGCTGATCCTTTCTATACTCTATAAGCTGTAACTAACAGTATTTTAAAGTTTAGTGTTAAGAGCTGATTGGTTTAATTTGTTGGAAATATATTTGAAGAACGTTTGTAGTTCTAGAATTTTTAAATATATGGAACTTCTTGGGGAACTTTAAGAAACAAAAACGTCTTTTATACTATCTTCTTTTTATATCTTTAGAACTCGTTTATATAGGCTTTACTTATATTTAACCTTTTGCTATTATCTAGCAAATTTCTCGGTTTCGCCTTTTATTTTCAATTACATTGGTGGCATATCATGTCCTTGCTTAAAGTCACTATAAATCGGTCTTATTGATGACGAAAAGAGTATAGAATATATAATAAACTAATTTGCATTTAACAAAGAGTCTGAAATAAGTTTTTTTCTTATTAAATAAATATAGATAAAAATGTCTATGAATGTTGTATTTAGTTGCACAATTTTACTTAAGTTAAAGTCAATGTGATTAAAAGTTGAAGTCAAATGTGTTTATCGACTAAAACTATTTGTACATGCTTATCACATACCTCAAGAAAAAGAAGTAAAATAAAAATTTGAAAGTTTAACAGATATACACATTTTAAGAGTATAAGTAGTTAGATAATAGATGGAAAACCTTTGGGTATACTTATCACAATTTAATTAAACTTTGCTGCACTAAAAATAATCTAAATCGAAGTCAAAGTCGTGCCGTATTTCATATTTTTGTGACAAAATTTGTTGAAAAACCTCGATTAGGTTTTTATTATCTCTCTTAGAGATAAGATTTACTCGAAGAAGTAAATCTTCTTCGATTCAAACTCTTGACTACCGATCACTATGACTATTATTGTTCTAATAGATTGGCGATTTCTCTCAGCTTTCAATGTATACTGGATTGTTCACTTTTAGAGAGCGCCCAAGAGAGAGTTGAGAGTGAAAATGCTTGCTACTCAAGTAGCTATTCCTAAATTTTTATTCTTGAAGTCGAATTCCTGAATTTCTATCATTTTGGTAGCGCTGTCTGGAAACATTATTCACTGAAATGGGTGTAGTCCTGTTCCTATTCTTGTACTCAATTCCCTAAATTACTATTCCTGTAGTCCTTTTTCTGAAGTCCTGTACATATTTATGTCAATCTCAAAAGTCTTCTCCTTAAAGTTTTATACCTAATGAACACCTATTTATATTTCTCGTTGTTTCCGTTGTTTTCCCAAAGTCCTGTATCTATTAAGGTTATATTTCTATGGTCGTTTCGTTAAAGTCCTGTAGCTAATGAGGTCGTATTCTTATTTTTTTATTCCTCTTCTAAGGTCGAACGCCTAAATTCTTATCCTTTAAATAGTTTTCCTGAAGTCGAATTTAGTTTAGTCTTAGTGTTAAACTTAGTGGCAGTCTCAGTCTTAGTCATAGTCTTAGTCTTAGTTTTACTTTAGTTACCATAGAGATCCTTCGCAAAGGGTATCACAAAGTCCTTACCTCCACTTAATCCTATCAACTTGTTATTGCATTGTATTTCATAATTTTTTCCATCTAGATGTACATATATATTTTTATGTATTCATGTACATAAATACATACATATATATTGCCGTGTTTCTAATCTTTGTTCTATGAATAGTTGGACGGGTAAAACTGCTTATGGCTTCTGGCTCTGCTTGTTTCACACTTGCAATAATCATATGCTGTGTACCCCATATGATGTCTGTCCTGCTCATTTATGTTCTATATTCGACTGTCTGTCTATCCTCATGTAACCATACAGCTGCTACTACAGTGGAGCTTTTCAATTTGTTTTGTCTTGCTATTATTGTTGTTGTTGTTGCTTTTTTCTATTCTACACACACACTACATATAGAAAGTCCACATATATAGAACTGGTAAGTTTTGCTATAGAGCTGCCATAGCCATTTGAGCTAAATTTTATATGTCTTGCCATTGTAACGGTTATCATAGAAACAAGAGTGGTATATGAGAAGGAGAAAGGGGCGGTCGTCATCCGTTGTTTTCGTTGTCGTCCTCTCATCAACAGCAAGAGCAAGTCTTCTGGCTGCTGACTACTACAGTTGGCCTTAATAACAACACTTGTCGTAATATCATTTTTATGCTCGGGGTGGGGTCGTAAGAGTAAGAGGGGGGAGGTCGGCGGGTCGCTTTGGGGCCAAATCGTTTTTATGACACGCACCAGGCGCTGGGCTTTGACGCTGCTGCCGCAGCCACTGCCACTGCTTCTGCTACTGCTGTTGCTGCTGCTGCTGACGCGGTTCTCTCTCAAAGTGTGTGAGATAAAGAATTGATTTTATAGCGTCAAACATGCGATTATGAAAGAGCGCAGAGAGTGTGAGAGAGAATAAAAGTGTGTGAGATAGAGGGGGTTAAGTCAAAGGGTGCCACCTAGAAGCAAGCGGGTGTCAGAGCAATAAAAACTTTGCACAGCTTTTTCTTTTCTCTTGCTCACTCACACTCTCCCTCTTTCGTTACCATCTCTTGCTCTACTCTTTAGACAAAAACTATTCCCATACAGCATTTTAGCTTTAGTGCTGAGCCATGGAAAAAAATATATTATTAATATCCGAACACAAACACCAACACAAACAATTTGGCGCACTTTTGTCATTGCTGTTGTTATAACGGTTTCGGGTTTGGGTTTGGGCAATAAAATTATATTTATGACAAGTAGAAAAGGAGCTTCTGTAGTGTGGAAGGGGAAGAACGGTTAACGGGGAAAAATGGAATGGAATGGGAATCTCGTATTGAAGTTGAAATGGAACAACCATTTTACATAAATCAAGCAAATGGCATTGCTGTTGGGCGCGTGTTGCTAGGCGTTATAACTAATTATCACAAATCCACCGCCATCTAATGCGCCTAATCCTCCCAACACTGTACCAACCCACCTCTCTCAGTCTCTTTCTCTTTTCTCTATTCGCAAAGCCAATTAAAACTTGTGGCTGTTTTTGCACCTGGAAAACAAAAATAACAAATTATGGTGAAAACCACAACACGGACCACCAACGGGTTGAAAGGATATGGAAAGCTGACATTTGCGGCTACAAAATAAATGATGTGCTTATACTTATATATATATATATATATTTGCATTTTTCAACACTAACACTTTATAAGTGTTATAAAATCCTAGTTTTATCAGTGATTTTTGGAATATTTTATACATTTTAGTAAGTCACAGAATTGAAAAGAAAAGGACAAAATATGTATCAGAAATTTATAATGAATTTGATCAGAGTAGTCGACTAGGGAATACCCTTTATGTGCTTTGTCTGTTAATAATCTAAAACTTTAGAAATTAACCCTTTTTTGGCTTGAGTTCCAAGTTTTGTAGCTTTAAATTTTTGAATTGTAAGTACAACTGAGCAAGTTAAAAAAACTTACAAAAACGTTTTTAATAAAATAAATGTTAATAAACGTATTATGTAAAGCTATTTTCCGAATTTGAAACATTTCGATCTAAATATTTTAGATACTTTTTACTTTTCCGGAGAAGTATTAAACATTTTGGCTTGTAAACTGAAAAAGGTTCTCAATTTTCCAAATTACTATAAGGTTAAATCTTTAATATTTATTATTTTTCAATACTTTTTATAGTTTTCTATTATAAATTTCTCCTCACTAATATTTTTCTCTTCAATTGGTGTGAAAATTCCTCATTGATTTTCACCTTGAAGTGAGAAAACCCCTCAACTAATATTTCTTATTTGAACGCCTCATATGGGATTAAAGACAAATATATAGTTTGTAGGGGGAGGATGGGGAAAATCCATTACAATGTAAACAATACTGAATCAATATGAAATTTTAATGATAATCATGAGATGCTTGGGGAATGTGCGGTATGTATATGTATGCATGTGTGTGTGTGTGTGTGTATGTGTGTGTCCCTATTGAACAATGAGGTGAAAGAGATAGTTTGCCACTGTGCTCCACCTAGACCCATAGAACGACAACAAATGACAGATTAGCGCAAATATTTATTTTAATGCGAGGAAAGCTGACGATGGCCATCAGCCACACGGAACACGGCGAAAAGTCAGTTAGTTGGTAATGGAAAGGCAAAAAAGGGAAAATCATCGAGGGATTCTGTACAGTTATTACCCTGGGCAATTGACTGTACACTGTTTGCTCTATATCTGTGTATGTGTGTGTATTTGTGTAGAAGGATCCCAGAGGAAACTTCTAGCTTATTGCCCATTAAACGCAAAGTCATAATGAGCAGTCGGTAGAGGAAATGGGTTAAAATAACAATAACTATGCAAGGGACGACGGATCTGTTGTACATATATATACATATATATATATATAGTTGTTAGTTGTTGTAGTTTATGCAATAAAAAGTATATATAAACGAAACAAAATTGCCAAGAATAACTACGTTTATCACTGTTAAAGCCATGAAAGCAAAGGTTGCTCGGTTAGCCATAATCTTGTTTTGTATAAATAAATGTTAGAGTATAAAAATTTGCTTTATAGAAAAGTTATAGAAAATGAATAGTTGTAACTAAATTAAATATTGATATTTACTTAGCTATACTTGAATGTTAATCATGGCATTAATTTAATATATAAAAGATTAAAAAGAAATATGAAACCTAAATATTATTCTTATTTGTTTCTCTTTTGTTGTTGCTGGCTATATTAAATGTAAGTTCTTTGATTAATAGTTTTAAATATAAGCTTAAATCTTTTATTCAATATTTATTTAAAACTTTTATTAGATAAAAATCTACCTAAGCAACTATTCAATATCCAAAGAATATATTAATAATTTAACTTGTTATATAATTTTTTTGGCCCTCTTGAATATGCAGTTAGTTAGTTGGAAGGGAAAGCGGGACATTTCCTATAAATAAATTCAAGTATTGCTATCGAGATTGCCATATCTGGCTGGTTGAATATGATGTTGCTATCTATAAGCCTCATTAAATATGATTAGGCAATAATGAAAAGGCAGCAGCACTCGAAACTAATTAGACAAAATACAAGGAAGCATGAAGAAAATGGGTGGAATGGGTGGAATGCCGCCTCAAATGGTTAAAGTGGACAGGCATAATAAATGACAAATTTACATGTTAATATGAAAGCAGCCGCAGGACCATCTACTAGGACCAAAATGGCTGACTTAATTATCGGATCAGCATCAGGCAAAAGGAAACTTATCAAGGCTTAATTTTCTTGCAAAAGGTAAAGTGAATGGTTAGGGAGAGGGGTGCAAAGGAAACGAAATCACAGCACCAACAACAACAACAACAACAACAAAAGTTAAGTAGCCAAAAGATCTGACTGACTGACTGACTGAATGTTGCTCCTTTTTCGGTTACTTCGTTCATTCTTTCTTTTTTTTTTTGTTGGGCAAACAGAAAACTGCTTACGAAAGGAAAAAGTCAAACACGCAGATGGCAAAGCTGCCGTTTTGCCGTTTTGGCCGTTTGACTTTTGTGTGTAGTATAATTTTTCGGCAAAACTTTTTGCCAAAGTCACTTTCACACCCGCCATTCCCTCCCTTGTATTGCCGTTTCATCTAGCCCTTGCCATGTTTGTAGATACATCTCCCTTCTAGTTGAACTCTATGCAGGCTATCGAGAGTCAGGGAATTAATTATACATGCAGGTCACGTAAATATGATTGTCATGCCGGCAGGCAACAGCAACAAGGACACGCAGATTGACCAGGAGTAACGGCAGCACCATCACCACCACCAGCAGCAGAAGCCACTACTTCAAACGTTGAAATGGCATTGCCATGGCATTGGCTAGATCCTGATAAACTTAAGGACTTAAGCGACTTGCATGCTTTGCTTTTAGCTTAGCATCGAGTTCAGTGATTGAGGCTGAACGCCCGCAAACTTTCGGCTTTTACTCTCTTGTGCTCCAGTTACTCTTCCCTTTTGCAAATCCTCACAAAACTAAAAGTATTTAGCTAATAAATTATACAAAAATTGAAACAAATTCCTTAAGCATTTTGAGTGGCTCACCCAACAAAAAAAAAAGAAAGGAAACTAGAGAGATAGAGAGAGAATGAGGGATGCAGACAGAGAAAGAGAGAGGGTTTAACGTATTCCCTCTCTATCTTTTTTATTTTAGGTATAGTTAGTCAAAGCAAAGTTGTTGTCGAAATTAATATTTAATTATCCTATTTCTGGGCAAAAGTAGATTGTATTTTGTGTGGGTGTATGTGTGTGAGTATGTGTGGGTGTGTGTATATCCTTTAGGGCTGGCAACATTCTAATGGAAATTGCAATAACTGCCGCAGTTATTAGAAAATTTCCTGTTAGCTTGCAAGGGATTGCAAAGGTGAAGCAAATGAGGAAGAGGAAGGGGAATAACCGAACGGTCTTACTTACATGTTATGGAAAATTGCAATTTCTGCTAGTCAAGTAGCAATGTGCAGTTGGCAGAAAGTGTTGCATACACACAGGCTGCGTAAACTATCTCTATCTCACTTTCACATTCTTTATACCTAAACAAGCAAATTATCTACAAAATGTGTAAGCAGATTTATTTACACTGACCTACAAATTTAAAAAAAAACTTTCTATGGGAATAATTTATAAATAAGAACTAGAGGGATAGTCTAATATACCCTTGCAAACTAGCTTTTTGGCCATTAACAGAATCTGTTGAAATCTATTAACTAGTCAAAACTTAGTCAATTATTAGTAATTAATAATAATTAATATTTATAATAAATAATAATTTGCCAAAGAACTTGTCATTTCATATAATTTCCTTTCACAAATCTTGTTGTGTAATGTAAATTTAGCTTGTCTGTTAATTAATAGACTGCAACAATAATTAAACCCAAAAAGGTTTCCAGTTTGCTTAGACTAATCTAAATCACAAGGCACAAGTTTCACTGAAAATGTTTTGTAATACGAGAAAATGTCAGCATAAAGAACAACAACAAAAGAAAAGTGAAAAGTTTTCAAAAAATATGTTGACAACTGACTCTTAACTTGACTTTCAAGTCTTTTGTTTTATATATTTTACTTATTCTTCTTTTCTTTTTTTTTCTTCTTTTTTTTTTGAATACACATTAAAAAACAAATGCTCATTATATTTTGCAAATTTTAATTTCCTGCCCGGACACAGTAGGAGGAGAGACAAACAGAAGCAAACAAACAAACAAACGGGCAAACAGGGAAACAAACTTTATTTTTTTTTTCTTTTCATGTGAGTGAGACTGAGACTTAAAGGGGCCAAAACGACCCAACTTCCATTTAAACGACCCCATGCTTCCCCTTCCCATACTCCACCGTACCGTGTATACGTTACCCCGCGGCACCCGGAGCAACCGCAGCGAAACGACACCCAAGGAATTCAAATAAAGTTCATGTCCTTCGTCACACAAGCTACGAAAATGCGTAGCAGTCACGTTATAATTGATAGACAGTTGCAGGACGTGTGCGAGGTGCCTAAATTGTTGACAGGAGAAGAGGCCTTCGGTTTTGTTACATTTCGTTTCGTTTTCTTTCCTTTCTGAGTTTTCCATTTTTTTTTTCTCGTTTTTCGTTTCGTTGGGGTTTTTGGGGTTCTGTAAACTCTGGCAAGCTGCTATTTTGTGTGTTGTTAATAAAAACGCAAACACAAATGAGCCTGCGTAAAAAATTCAATTATGGCACGAAGGCAGTGAAAAGGTAGAATCCCAGGATGGGTAAGAGCATAGCTCAGGAATTAAATAAACTCGTAGGTAAGTATGGTACATAAAAAATGTGGCGAAACGAGAGACGAGTTTCCCCGCAAAAGTGAACAATGACAGTTATGCGAAATCCTGTCTCCTACACTTTATTCCTCCCTCCCTCCCTCCCTCCCTCCCTCTCTCTCTCTCTTTATTTCTGCGAATATGTGTGCGTGTGTGTCCTAAGCAAATAGCAAACGGGTCTCACATTTTTCCATCTTACGACTTGACTCTTTCTCGCTCTTTCGTTTTCCACCCCTCTCTTTGCGTCTTTCCTAGTCCTGGCTGCCATTTGCCTCAGTCATTTTGCGGTCTTTGCTTGATAGAGGCGTTGCGAGTTGGAGGTGTAGCGGGTCTCATTCTGGGTCTTGCACTTTATTTGTTTAATTAATGTTGCCTTGTAAACTGCAAAATGCGAGAACACTCTGCTGTCACTCTTCAGTCTCTCGGTTTGTCTGTCTATCTGTCTGTCTGTCTGTCTGAGGGCTTGTCTGTTTGTTATAGGCAAATAGACACTTGACATAAACACAGCTGAGCTGAAAACTTGATTAAATGCTACCGCATCTCCACCAGGCCAAAGTATGCCAGAGAAAGAGAGAAACGTTGAGGGACATAGAAAGAGAAGAGCTGTCAAAATGCGTGCGACCAAAGGTCTGACAGTTGTCACCTTGACGCTGCTCACCGCTAGCTGGATGGCAGCTTGTGGCAGTTGGTAAATAACCTAGCAGCGTAGAATCTGCAATGAGTTGCACCTTGATTAATCTGCGGCCTTCCAGTACTTGCAATTAGAAAAGAGCAGCGAAGCAACCATACCGACCAGCATGTCAAACAACATGGGCGTAGCTGCATTAAAAGAAATATGTATATAAGTAAAAATTTACATTTAAATGGCAGCGAAACTCTTTTCTCTCTTGAGTAGTTCTTGGAACCAAATATATGTTAAAATTTTATCTGAAAGGAAAATTAAAAAGTGAACAGTTATTATTTTATTTTATTATTTATTTCAATTTTTTTTTTCAGTTTAAAATAATAATCACCAACAAAGCAAAGAGTGTGCAAAAATTTAGATACCAATATAACGGCCACCTATCATAAGTCAATAAGAGTAAAGAAGCGAGAAAAATAGATAGAGAAGGAATTTCAAAAAAAAAAAAAAAAAACAGTGAGAGCGGGTCCCGAATAAATGAGAGAGCTGTACAAAAATCATTGAGAGAAACGGAACTCATACTCAGCACGTGCATTTAAATGCACATCAAGCAAAAGAGAGAGAGAGAGAGAGAGTGAATTCCGATCTTTTGCACTCCCGCCATTTCCAATCAACTTATTTATATGTAAGCCGCTGCGCCAGCGCTAAGCAGAGCAGATTAGTAACTGTTTCGTTTCTGTTGCATTCGGACGTGTAAACTAGTGATTGTGTTACTTTTCAAAATAAAATATTCAAATCTCCCATTCTGGTAAGTTGAATTACTTTAAATGTTTACTTCAATTTAATGTATTGCATTTAAGTCTGTTTTACATAAGCTTTCTTTAATCAATTATAAAATGCGAAGCGCAAATGTATTGCTATAGAATTAGCCCTGGCATAACTGCGCTTCTCTCATTGTTACTCTCTCCCTGATTGATTTTGTTCTTGTTTTTTATGAGTTGATTTTCATTTATAACAATAAAATGAAGACAAAATATTCTCTTTTTAACTGTAAATATTCTTCAACTTGCCACATAGAAACGAAAATAAGAATCAACGGAATTTATATAACAAAAAAGAAATTTGCCGTTAGTTTTCTAACTTCTTATTTTAATGTTGTATACGCAATTAGATAAGCATGTTTTTCCCAATTGTTATATTCTTTTATTTAATACAATTCAAACCCATAATAATACTTTCTAGTCATAAATATGATTTGATATTCTACCCGGCCCTTTAAATA
The DNA here is from genome assembly GCA_018903615.1 of Drosophila neocordata. Classification (NCBI taxonomy): domain Eukaryota; kingdom Metazoa; phylum Arthropoda; class Insecta; order Diptera; family Drosophilidae; genus Drosophila; species Drosophila neocordata. The sequence goes on along the minus strand of JAEIGI010000004.1, from coordinate 10,377,039 downwards.
AGTTTTAACTACACCCATGCTAACAGAGGTAGAAAGAGATGCCAACAAAATGGCAAATTGTTGTACACTTATTCCAAAGAACTATACAAATATGAATATAAGCATATACATATATATATATATATATATATACATATGTATATGCATACCAAAGAGAAAACTTTTGCAGTGTCTGTCACTTCACTCTCTTTCCCTTTTCTCTCACTGGTTGACATACTCGGTGAGATATTTAAATTGCCTATATTAAGTGTGAGAGAGGATAAAGGATGAATGAAAAAAAAAAGAAGAGAAGAAACAGCAGCGTCAACAACTCGAGCCATCAACTAGGCCATTTAAAACTAATTATGCTTTTACGTGCTGACGTTGACTCGAAGATTTATACACACACAAAGACACATTCTCATACACAAATTTTAATGGCAATGGCGTTGGCATTTTATTTACTACATTTAACTGCATAATGCACACGGAGTATACCATACACACACACACACGCTCACACACCCAATCTAACCAAAAACTACTTAAACCAAAACGGAAAGTAGGCAGTTTACCATCTTTAACTAGTAGTCGCTCTCTCTCTTTCCCCACCTCTGTCGCACGTCTGATATGAGTCTCGTCTTGATTTAATGGGTAATTACACCACCCAACATAGAACAGCCGTTAAATGAGCCGACAGTCGGGCATAACCTCCCTACTAGCTCTCTTTCGTACTCTTTCGCTTACAACTTTGAATATGCACTCAAAGTGAAGAGTACTAGAAAAGCGACCAAGACGGCAGAAAGAGAAGCAACAAGATGATGGAGTAATGCAGGGAGAGTGTAATTAGGGTTAGAAATCGAGTCGATGACTTAACAAAGTGCAGACAGGTTAGTTAACAGAGTTAAGAGTTTATTTTAAATGATATTTATTTATAATGTTGTCATGACTGATGCACAAGAGTGGAAACAGTGGCAGCAGCTTGGCAAAAACTCATTTAAGTTGCAGATTACTTTAGTTCTATGCTAATTGCCTTTATACATGTGTGTGTATATGTGTTTGTGTATATGTGTAGTCGTAGTTATGTTTATTTCTGATGAGAAATTATTTTGAATAGATTTCTATAATTATAAATGCACGATAAGGAGAGAAAACTGTATTGTTAGTCCTTTTGTTTTGACTTGCAATTAAATTTATTCTACAGCAAAAAGCCAAAACTGTCATCTAAGCATATTGAATGATTTCTCAGAGCAAACAATAGTTTTCCATTATTAATTCCATTTTGCAAAAGCATTAACTTTATAATTGCATTTGTTGTACATACTTCCCCTTCCACTCACTTTAAAACTTTCGTCATTAAAAAACATGTTCTAAAAGCCAAAAATAAAAAAAAGAAAGAAATTTAATTACTCCAAAAGATAGGCAACAGTTTTTATGTTTGATAAATTAAATTTGAAATATGTCCATTATGGTCTATTTTTTTTTATATATATATTTTGTTCTTTTGTGGACACTAATTTCTTCACAGTCTTTGCAATTATCTTTCTTTATTTTTTGTTTTAATATTTTTTGCCTAGATTCCGCATCCGCTTGCCCCACCCACCCGCCTTGAAACAAATAAAAATGTCAACTTGGTGTAATACAGAAGGGAAGGAAATCTACTTAATAAATTCTTGTTTCGGCATAAAAATAAGAATGAGGTGGAGTGGGGTTCAGGAGTTGGGGGGTTAGGTTTGCGTTTGGGGGTGAAGTAAAAGAAGAAGTACATCTGACAGCACCTGTGCCAAATAGACACGATGCCACCGTGAGGTGGGAAGTTGGTCAACAAAGTTGAACGCCAAGAGGCATTAGTAATATTTACAGTCCTCCATCTCCATCTGCTTCCTTGGAAGGAACAGTTACTGCCAGGACTTTATTAGTGGCTCCGACAACCTAAAGCACAATAAATAACATTCTGTGTGCGTCATTTTGTTTTACTTTTGTTCTTCTTCCTATATCTTTCTATATGTGGACTTTCTAACAAAAAATATATATATATATATATGTTTATATATAAAAAAACAAGCACTTTGATGCTTAATAAAAGTAAAAGTTTTCAACATAAATTTATTGACATGATTGCTTTAAATCTATAAAATTTTTGAAATAGTACTAAATTAAAGTAGTTTTGTTTATATAAACAGATAATATTAACAATTCGTGAATATTGTTTTAGTGTTTATTTGAATTTTGAATAAATTTTATATTTTAATTTGATTTAGTTAATATAAGTTAACAAATTTTCTCAGAGAATGGCAATTAATAGAAAAGATGATAAGGAGTAAGTTTTAACAAACTCTTTCTGCATGTTTTTGTTAGTTTTTTTTAAACCTTTTATTCATTTTCCCAATAAGAATTTCCTTCAAGTTATTCTCATTATATATATTTGTGTATATTTTCTTTTAACATAAAAGAAAACTTCAACCAAATTGGAGGAAAGAAAGAAGGCAACTCTTATCATAAGTAAAAATCTTTTTTAAACGATTTTTTTTCCGTTTTCTCACCACACATCAGTTAAGAATGTGAGCTTTATTGATTGCTCTCTTTCGATATCTATATAAGGCTGCTCCACGCCTCTTTTTGTCTATACACTAATTTCGATTTGAAGTGAGCTGTGAAAAATTGTCTATACAAATGGTAAAAAAAAGAAAAAAAGAGAGAGAAAGCAAATATGAGAAGAAAAACAAGGAGAAAACGATTTTGCAGCTGCCTCAACGAATCATTTCTCACATTTGCAACGTGGCCACAAAATTGCGTGACCTGTAAACCTTTCCCTTTAACCCAAACCCCTCCCCTCCCCTCCCTTACAAAGCCTTCTGTTCCTTTTTTTTCTGTGGTTGTTGCTGTTAAGCTCGAATCAAATGCAAAGCCAGGGCAATATGACATTTCAATTTTCATCAACAATGGCAGCAGCGACACACACACAGTAACACACAAAAACACGCAAACGAAATCCACCTGCCTAGTGTATACACGCACACACACACACACATACATAGAGAGTTCACAATGGTTCACAGTCAACGGAGGCGACATCGACGCACTTCTAATACAATACAAACGCAATAATATCGGATTTCCGTTTCCGCATCCGTTACGCAGCGAAGTTTACAGTTTGCCAGTTGTAAGGATTTTCTTTTGTTCCCTCTTTTACCCTACCGCCCGAATTCCAGCTTGTTGTTGTTGTTGTGTTGTTGTTGTTGCCACTGCTGCAATGGAAAAACAATTTGAAGCTTTTCGCTTGGTCTCCTCTTCAGCTCATTCTCTTTCTTCATACATTCCCCTTCTTTTGCTCCATCTCTCGCACATTGAAGCAATAAAAACTTGTTGGGCCAAGTCTCAGTTTGAGTCTGGCCAAATGGAAAGGTGGTAAAGAACGGCGGGCCAGGGAAGTTGGACAAACGTATGAAATAGTGTGAAAGGCTTTCATAAAGTTGCCATGCCATGGCACATACGACTAGACGTAGATAGAGAGAAAGTGAGAAAAAGAGAACGACATGAAGAGACACAGGATGAGGAGAGGGGGGAGTGGGAGCAGGAGCAACTCATCGCCTTGCATTTGAACGCGTGTTGACAATGACGGCAATCTGCGCAAAGTTCAGACGAAGGATCGGAAATTGCTGGGCAAAGTGCAATAAATCGCGCCTTCATCTTTGGCATGATGTCTAACCTGTACAGGTTGTTGCATAGCTGTACATATATCTATGTATGTGTGTGTGTGTATGTGACTATAATGGATATTGATTGAAAACTTTGATTGATTTTAAAAGGTTATTGCAAAAACAAGAACAATAAAACTCGACTTGACTAATTAAAAGAGCAAAAGTCTTGGCAACTTAACAGCAAAATATCTTTACTAAATGTATCTTTCTTTTACTTTTTATCTGTTTGCAACTATGTTGTGAGTTTCTTTTAATAAGATATTGAAATTTCTTATTTCAATTGAACTTAAAGGTTGAAATATTAGTGTTTTACTTGAACTTTGTTAGATTAAGATTTGGAAACAACGTTTTCTGGTACCTAAAACCAGGAATAGTGGATCTGAATAGCTATAAAATAACAAAAACTTGGAGCTTCAAAAGCTAAAGTTTTTTTTAGGACAGTTGAGTTTGATCTACCTTTCCCGTTAAAAACTAACGAAATGGCGGTGTTTGGATTATTTTATCAGTATTTGTTTTATTAAACATCCCAAAACATAATAAAAGCACAAGAAATTCCTTTAATTAAACTCTAATTTTTTAAAACAAAAAACCAAAATTAGATGTTTTGAATTTACAAACTTATGTCATATAGAAATCTTTAGCTTTATAGTTAAAATTATTGAATAAGTGATGAAAATACAAGAAATAAATGCGTTTATATTATGTATACCTATAGGAAGTATTCCTCCTTGTAATCTTAGTGGATTTCTAATTCAACTTTTGTAATCCATATACTAAAATATTCCACTTATTTGAAAGACGATTGCTAGTACATTATAATTTCTCTAAAATAAAATAGCACGACAACAGATCATTAAATTATTATATAGAAATTTAATTATAAAGAAATTATAAGATATATATACACTAAAAACAGAATAAAAACAGTTGGACTTTGAAATTGATTCACAAAATTTAATTATATATAATTTTACAATTAGAAAATTTGACTATAATAAGCAATTTTTCTAAGTAAGTAAGTAAGGGTAATATAATAATAAAATAATATATTCTTGTTTTATGAAATCAATATAAAATATAGTTCTATATCCTAACCCATTAGCTAAAAAGGATTTTTAAAAACTTAAAGAGATTTTGACTTTATAAAAAACCTCTTTTTAGGAGTTTTATCAAAATTGGTAAGAACATTAAGATTCAAAACTGTTTTAAGCTTTGCAAAGAATATTCTAGAAATTTCTAATAAATATTTTTATTTCTGAAAACTAAAAAAAGAAAATTCATTAAATCAAAAAGCAATAACAATTATCAGAATATTATATTGATTCTATTGTAGATAGGCCTTTGTATACATATATTGTATATATGCATGTGTAAAACATTTCTCATTATTCATTAAAATTGTGAAAATGTACGATATTTAATTTGTTTCATCAGCATTTGATTTCATTTCGCTTAAATCTCACATCAGCCACAGACAAATTTTCCATTTTCATGTGGCAAATAATAATACCTCGAATGTTGTTGCGCCATTTGAAAAATTCACTCAATTACGAGCAACTGCAATTTTGTTTGCTGATGATATGAAATGGGAGAAGGGGAAATGGGAAGGGGTATGAATGTATGTATGGTATGTGTCCACTATCAGGGCACAAATGAAACCGTAAAACACCCCAAACCAAAACCCTGGCAGTGGTTCAAAAAGGCCGCAAAACAATAAACAAAAATGTTTTTTCCCTCTACCTCTTTCTCTTATTTTATTGTTGTTTTTGTTCGTTTTAAATTGTTTTACAGCATATATATATATATATATATATATATATATATATATATTCGTATATTGGGTGTTTGAATGAAAACAAGAGATTTTAATTTCATTTGGTTTTTCTGTACAAAAATGGCAACAATTTCCATATGCCACCAATACCAAAAAACGCTTTTCATTGTGGTAGAGTGTAAAAGGAATTGAAAGGAAGGGGAGAAGTAGAACTAGGGCTGATGATATGAGACACAATATACAAGTAACAATAAATGGTGGAGGGGGGGGCGATTGAGGAGTGGGAAAAACTTTCACTTTTAGTTTTAGTCTCAATTTATGGGCCACTTTTAAGCGCCTCAATGGATTTTATGGGCAAGTGTGTTGTTAATAAATTTTGTTTATTTTCAATAAACAAATAGTAATGCTAAAAGAACATAAAATTTATATATATATATATTTATTTTGTTATTGTTGTTGTTATCTGAAAGAAAGAATAAAAAAAAATGAAATAAAAGTTTGGCGAAAAAGTTTTTCGTGCTGATTTTTAGCAATTTTATGACATTAATTTGTTTAAGTAGAAACTTGTCTATTGAAATGAAATGTCGAAGAAATATAAGAAATATATATACATTGTAGAGACAACTTTTGCTATCTAATAGTGGCTCAATTTTACGCAATTTTGTCTCCTCTCCCCAATGACTCCTGCTATTCCCTTTACTGCAAACGAGAAAGAGGAGAGGGGAAAAAAAATGAAGCGCTTTTCCCACGTTTCGTTTGCCAAGCGTTAAATCAGCATCTAATCCCAAAGTATTTCCAATTTTATACACACTCACACACACACACACGCCCCCACCCAAAGTCATGTCAAACAAACTTAAAAACATACACACACACATATGCACACACACGACAACAAGAAACAAGTTCTTAAAGGTATGCGTTAAAAGTTATGCTACACTTTTTTTTCCCTCTTTCTCTCTTTTCACATATTCCACTTCCTATTTTTCTTGTGAGCCCCAACTGAAAGGCAAGCATTTCGCATTCGTTTATATATAAATATATATATATATATATGTACATATATCCTGTGCGTATCCTTGTATTATCTGCTTATGCCTCGTCAATCTAAACCCTGGAATCTTGTTGCTGTCATGTTGTATAAATTAAATGTGTTTATATTAAAAAAAAAAGCCACACACACACACATATGTAAAGAATGACAAAAAAATAAAAAAAGACACAGAAATCCGAAAACAAAATTCTACAATATAAAGAAAATATCAGTTCTTGGTTTTGATTTCTTGGCCCTATGCATGATAATAAGCAGTGTGAGTTGTTTTTGTCCCTGATAAATATTGACATGTGTGTGCGTATAATGGAAGGGGGGAAGGGGGAAGGGAGTGAGACTCAAGTTTTTTTTTGTTTCTGTTCTTATTGGACAAACGCGACCAACAATATGTGGTAGGGGAGGGAAGACCATGTTGACACGCAATCATTTGAGATCAGTTAACTTTTTTTTTCTTTTTGTTGTTTTATATTTTGGTTTTCTTTCCCTTGGATTGGCTGTCGTGTTTGGTTTATGCTGACAGGAAGTGACATCCTGCAGGATATGTGAAGCGATTGTGTTATTAGATATGCGAAAATGTGACAAGGATGAAGTTATTTTGTGTTGAGATTTTAAAATCATCTACAGAGGATTCCAATTGCAGATAACTTGGGCCAAAAAGCAACTATTTTTCAAACTAATCGTAGCATTCGATCAAATGTTTTTATTGGCTAAACCATAAATTTACATATCCCCATAATAACCCAAGTAAACAATTTTTTACTTTTGCTCATTCTTCGTGATTGGAACAATCTTCTTTGTGCAAACTCTACTAAAGTCTTATTTTACTTTTTTTGGACTTCTCATTGGGGCTTGTTTGAATTTGCTCAATTTGACATTTGCCTTATTAAATCTTTGCCGGATATTTGCATAATCTGTAGAACTTAACATAATACCTACTTTAACAACATCCCATTAATAACCTTTTATTTCTAGAGTATTGCCCGGTTTTACAATGGCCTTAATATAACTTTACCCTTGACACTCTTTTTAGGTTGCCAACCTTTTAAGAATTTAAGCTTTGTGATTATCATTCTAGCAGCCATCATCTGCAGCTTTCTTTTTCCTGATTTCACATTGGATTATCTGTTCTTAACTTAACAAGTTCTACATTACCCAATCCTTGAATATATCCTAACTTTACATTGACCTAAGGCCTTACTCGGCCTTGGTTTTACATTGGCCTAAACTTAGTTTTCTTTTGTTTTACATTTTCTGCCCTTGCCTTACATTAATCAAACTTCAAATTAGCTTAGACTCATTGTTGACATATGTATTTTAGATAATAACCTTACTAGGGATTTACACTGACGAACCCTTTCTTTTGCTTATACGTACACTGACCTAACCTTACTTTTTTTATACTTACACTGACCTAACCTTACTTTTTCTTATACGGACACTGACCTAACCTTACTTTTGTTTCATTCACATTGGCATAACCTCACTTTTTCTTTTTTAATATTGGTTTAAACTTATGACTTGCAAATTTTTAATTTAGCTTAGCCTGCTCTTTGACTTAAATACTTTTCATAATTACTTAATCTTAAAGTTTTTGAACCTTGCACCTTTGTATTAACCTTACCTTTATTTTATTTACATTAGGCTATCTCTTTTTCACTTGATTGGCTCAACTTTTGCATTTTGTAGACTCCAAAATAACTTAGCCTTATATTTGCCTGTAATTTCATTAACTTATTTTATTAGTACTTTACTTTACAATTGTTGTACTTTACACTGACCTACGCTTACATTGTCATTATCTTGCATTCTCATAACTTTACATTAAACTAACATTCAATGTTCTTAATCTTACATTATCAAAATCTTCCTTTTCTTTTCTTAGCTTTACATTACTGAAACGTTCTTATTACAATACCAAACTTTACCAATGATAGATGGTTCATTTCTTACATAACTTATTACATTTGTCGTATCTAACTTGTCCTAACCTTTCATTGACCTTGTTATACAATAATCTTACATATGCTTTAACTTAAATTTGGTTTACATAACTTTTGCTTCTTTTTCTTTTTAATGTTAAAGTCATTGTTGCAATGAAATTCGATTGGTGTTGATTACAATCCAGATAATGATACTGCTGATAATTATATTGAATGTGGTAAGATGGGCTGTGGATACTTGTACTCTGTGATGTGAAGTGGGCGTGATTAAAGGCTCTGTTGCATATGCCACACAATAAACTGCTTAATTTAACGAAAAGACAGATCAGAGAATGGATTTTGACCAATGCTTGTTGCCTCATCGTTTTGCTGCTCTTTATGTTGCACAGGATCAAAGGTTGAATTAAGCTTTCGTTATATATATATTCTCATTTACACCGCATTTATATGTCTGTGTGCGTGTGTGTTGCCTGAATTTATACATTTTGATTCTTCTCATGCGTAATATGCAGAATTATTCTCAATTCTCTCTTTCTCTCTCTCTTTTTATCATGTTTAATTTTTTCTGTCGTAGCCGAAGCACTTCATGCGTAACTTTTGCCTTTATTTTTTGTTGGTTTTTTTTTTTGTTGTCTGTATTAACATTTTGTATCCTCGATGTTGTGCATATGTAATTTTTTGTTGTGTGTGTGTGTGTGTGTGCTGGTAATCCATTGCAGAAATAATTAATTACTTAACAGTAAACCTACAATGCTAAGTAAGTTGCCTTGATGAACATTGCGTATACGCAACGTGAGCAAGGGATAATCAGAATGCTTGCAAGTGTGGCGTATGTGTGAGCATGTGTATGTGTGTATGTGTGTGTGTGTGTGTTTGAGCATGTGTGTGGCAAAGGTCAGCTACATGTGGTGCATGAAACTGGAAAATTTATGAGTTATACATTAATTTTTTTGGAATACATGTATAAAAATAAGCTGTTACTTTTTTTCTCCCTCTCTGTCTCTTTCTCTTTCTTTCTTTATGTATAAAATAAATTATTAATCAACAGAAAAATTGACTTGACTTGTACGAAATATATATATATATATATATATTTTATTATCACTTTTCTATTATAAAATTAATTATTTACGAATAGTTTTCCTAGTTTGTTTAAACAAAATTACTAAAAGCTTAAATTAAATTGTTTACAAGCAATTTTTAAACAATTTCTAACAATTTTATTTTATAATTTTTATTATTTTACATTATTTTCATTTAATAAGATTTTACAAATATCTATAACTAATACGAGAGATTTTATTTTGGGCCATTTAAATTTAATTCAACTGACTGAATTTTGGTAAATTGAATAAATTGAGCTTAAATTGTTTATTTTAAATCCATTGTTTGTGTTTGTTGTGTTAAATACATTTTATTTATTGTTTATTGAATCGCCTATTGATGTAAATTTTTGTTGTAAATAATAAATGTTTTTCTTGTATAATGAACTCGGTTTAGTTTTTAGTTACTTAATTGAAACTAAATATATTTAGGGATAAAGAACATAAATTAGAAATATAAAATAAATATATTTAGAATACATTATAAATATAAAATATTATAAATATATTTAGAAATATAAAATAAATATATCTTTTTTAAATATATAAATATAATATTTTTAAAATATATAATAAATAATAAAATATAATAATTAATATAAAAGGCTAAAAATATCGCCTTACTAAAGGTCCCCTTTGGCAATTCAATAAGTCAAGGACTCTTGTATTATAAACCAAAGCTATTTTCAAACTGAAAAGATTAAGAATTCGTATCTGATACTTGATATTTTGTATAACAGCTATATGATATAGGCATTCTGTAGTAATTGTCCTTGTCCGATTATCCCGGAAAAAATTTTTCCGTTAACCTTTACCCCTAAAGTTAGCCCTTTAGCCCTTATTCTAATAAGAAAAAATATAGTTTAATACAATCGCCCAAAGTTAGACTGATTTAGAGACTGAGTTAATTAAAGTTCCTGCAAAGTATTTATCCTATAAATAAGTATATCCTGTACTTGCATCAACACATATAAATTAATTAAAATTAACCGTTTTTATTTATATATATTATCATATAAATACTAATTACTGATTTGATTGATATCAACAGATAAAATGTTACAATAAATTAAGTTAAATTAATTTAAAATGGATATTAAATCTAATATGGCCTTGATTTACTCCCCCCTATATATTATAGCCAACAACAATATTTATTGTGTCAGAGAGTTGAAGTGGTCTGTCTGGTCATGACCGCCAATAGTCGTGGCATCCGCAACAAAGTAATGTCAACCTGTCTGTCAGCGCAATTTAACTGAAATTGAAATTGAAATATCAAATGGAGTTGGCCAAAAACCGACAATGGAACGAACTGGAGATGGAGCTGTGATAGGCAGAGTTATTGTCGTGGGCAAACAGTTGAGGAGAAAATCTGAAATTTTGAAATTAAATTCGGAGGGGTTTCTTTTTTTTTTGGTTTTTTTGTTTTTTGGGACAAAACGACCGCAAAATGTTAGCCGCATTCAGCGAACCGGAAGGAAGCCTATGACCAAATGCCGTTTCCGCTGTATATACCGGAGTCTCTCATCTTCCGTATCCGCATCCTGCATCCGCATAGCCATCCGGTGAATCTATCTGGTCTATATGGGTGAGTGTTCCCTATTTCTCTCTCTCTCTCTTGTTTTTAAGAGAAAATTTATAACTCTGCCATAACGCGCATTTGTTGGCTGATGATGTGACAAGAGCCACGCACTTTGAGTCCAACTAGCAACTACTCGTTCCCAGTGTCCTTGTTAGCCATCAGTTGTGGGGGTCACATACATATTTAATGGCCTGTCGGCTCTATTGGTGGTGGGAAGAGGGAGTATTAGCTGCATATTTCGTCTATTTTTTTTTTCTCTTGCTGGGTTGTTTCCAGCCAGCAGCTGCTGCTACTATTGGTGGCCTCGACATATGCAATTGCCAAAAAGGAGGAGAGACTCTTGGCACAGCATCAGCACACACAATAACAAAAACAAAAGGATACAACAAGAATGAAAGGAGGAGGGAGGGGAAGAGATGGATACATATGTATATATGAAAAGTTTTCTGTGAGATTTGCGCTAAAACCACTTTGTGGTGACGCCAAAACTTCTAGCCAAGTTAAAAACTATTGTCATTCTGTTAAGTGGTCACATTTAACACTTGGAATGCTGCTGTCTAAAAGAAAGCTAGAGAAGATGGAACTGAGACCCAGTTGAAGCCAGTGATGAAGATTGGCTTTTGCATTCGGTTTGGAATGAATGTGAATGCGAATAAGAATGAGTTATGAGTGCTCTTCCGTCTTTCTCTTTCTCTCTGTCTCTCTTTCTTTTCTATGCTCAACTGAGGAAAATTTGTTAAAAAGAAAATTAAGAATAACTAATTTAAAAGGAGTTAAAAAAAAACTTTACCATTCTGCATTCTTTCAACTACTTTAATTGAAGTTTTTTTACTCAACGGGAGTGGATTCAAATAGGAGACGGGGAAATAACAATTTAATACTTAGAAGAAGAAAAGGCTATTAAAGTTAATTTATTAGCATATTTATATATTATGTTTAATAATCTTATTGTAATAAGCCTGTGCTTAATTTGTCTTAGTCTAACAGCTTTAAGTATTAGTTCTCTCTTAGAAGTTTTATGTTGTTCATCTAAGTTTTAGTTGCCTTAAGTCTTCTGGTTCCTAAACGTAGTTTATAAAAGCGTTTTGAAGACTTAATTCCCAAAAATATTAAACTATGCCTAAAAAAAAATATTAACAAACATAGGTTGATATGTATATTGAATACTGCTATGGAATACGTAAACATGCTATAAATATGAATATTTTGCAATGAAAACTCGGCTTAAAAAGCTCTTCTTAACCCTTCCTATTCTGACAAGTCCGATTGAAGCTCTCGCTCTTCTAAAATAATTACAATAGTAATTATAATGTTCGATGGTAGGTAAAACACACAAAGGCTAAATTATGGCATGGCAATTTTTATTCCTTTTTTCACCACTTGATTTGTGATTCCCAACTAATTTATAACTCTGCCTTGATTTGTAATTCCCAACTAGTTTTAGCGGGGAAACAAGTGTCACTCCACTAATTTCAAAGCTACAATACTAGGGAACCGATAGATAAGCCTATTGACATTAAACAAAATTACAAGGGGTGAACGTAGCAAGCTTTGCTTCTTTTTACTCAGTATTGAGTTGTAATTCTCAACTGGTTTTAGCCTCAAAGACTGTGCATTAGTAATAGTCTCCTGAAGTGTTAAAATTTTTGATGCTCACAAGCTCAAGTTCGCAAAAAAATGTTAAATTCTTGGATTAGCAAGGCTGTTAAAAAATATTCAAATTTATTACTTTTGGGCCCAACTTACCTCATAATCCGTTCCTGTTTTACCTTGTAATGTTATTACTTTAACTTAATTTAAATTGCATTGAGCAAGCAATTGAAACTTTTTTTTGCCTTTGGGGTGAATAATTTGTAATGAATGCAAAGTAATTCATATTTGCCACCTGCCTATATATATATATATATATATATATATATATATATATATATATATATATATATATATATGTGTATATATATGTGTGCATGTATATATATTTCTAATCTTTTGGTCAGCCACATATTTAGTCAAGGATAAATTCATTTAGCAGTTGTGTAAATAAAACTGGCAAATTAACATTCATTTGGCCTAAGCAAATAATTTCTGAAAAATCTCATTTCACGCTTAAATGGCAACCGCAAAAGGAGTTAAGAATCAAACAGAAATGGCCCAAAGCAAGGGCCAAAAAAAAAAGAAGAGAGAATTCAATGCGAAGTATTTATACTCTGCCTGTAGAGTTTTAACTTAATGGACCTTGATAGAAAATTCATAAATGTTTCTTCTCTTTCTTTTCATGTTGCTGATTAACTTGAGCCAAAAAAGGACGTACACACACACGCACACACGCGCACATGCATAGATGATTATGGGCTGTCAGGCAAAAGTGGCCAGGAAGTGCAAGTGCCAACGGAAACTTTTAATTGTTTCTGCTGTTGCTTTCAAGTTTCCGTTTCTTGGCTGGACGAACAAGTTAGAGAGCGGGCAAGCGAGCAAGCGGGGAGGAAAAAAAAACTGAAAGGCGAAGAAAAATGGTAATGGAAATGCATGGAATGATAGGAAGGAAAGAAAATTCCTCACATTGTTGCTTGCGGTTATTTGGCCACTTCTTTTCATTCAGTTTTACCCACTTGGCTTATATCGTTCCGGCCTTCTTAACTTTTTTTTTTTTTCTGTCGCCCGTTCATTGTTGCCGCTTAACCGGATCCTGGCTGAAAGCTAAAGCAAAAAAAAAAAAAGAAGCGAAGAAGAAGGAAGAACCGTAACGAAACTCAGCGCAACGCAACGAAACGGAGAAGGTTATTAAAAATCTCATTATCATTGTCGTTGCGGCGTAAATTTTAATTGTCCGTTAAAAGTGTCCTCCTTTTTGGCCCGGGTCCTTCGTGGTTAGATCTCTCTCTCTCTCAGTATTGGTTGTATATGTGTGTGTTGGCCCAGCGAAATCAATTTAAACTTGTTTGACCAACTTGATTAGATGACAAACGAATTTGCTTAATGCCCTTTTGCCGAAAAGTCTTGGACAAAGAAAAGGAGCCAACCTGCCAGGCCTGCATGAAAGGACCTTAACATAACTACATGGCAACCAGCTATCCAGTGGCATTTTGCATGTTAAACATGTTCATAATGTAAATTGTTCACTCACATTTATCCACTCACCGACCAAACGCTCTGCTCTCTAGGTGCCTGCTTCCTCCTCTTCTAGTCACTTTAGCGTTATTGTGATATCCTTTCGGGCTTTGTAACTCATTCGTCAGGTATTGAGAGCTTTGGGATTTCCTGGTCTTGGGGTCGTAGCCCAGTAGAGCGCAGCTTAGATGCGGTTTCCTACAACCAAATCTAAACGTGTCATAACACATACACGCACCAACACAAATGCACACACAGAAGCTCCCTGGAGTGGCTGCAACAACAATAAAGCCGATATCCGTGTCAAACGGCATGTGCATATGAAAATAGTATCCAAAGTCCAGCAGCAACAAGAGAGAGAGAGAGAGAACGGGATAGAGAGAGAGAGAGAGGGAGATAGCTAAGCAGTTGTTGCCCAATCCTTATAATGGTTTCTCAAATATCCATTCTATACCATTCGCAAATGGAAATATTCATATTGAAAACATATTCTCTAAAACGAATTTCATGTGTCTTAAACATATTCCATTGGTAAATTTGCGAGTGGTTTTCAGGCTTCCAACAAGATTTGGTGAAAGTTGCTTTGCTTTCACCAAAGAATTGAATTAACATTGCATTAAACTAAAGCATTTGCATTTTTGTATATTTTAGAAACAAATTGTCCTGATTTGAATTTCGATTTGGTTGGCAAAGTGGATAACAGTGTTAATATCAATTTGAATGCTAACTAGGAGCAAAAAGATGGAAAGAAAACCAAAGGAGAGGAGAGGCCGTTGACCAGTTCAGCTCTTAAAAGAAAATTTATTTTTTTAATTAATATTTTAAACGTTTTAAAACGTTTATTTACTATTACGCTATAATATTAGATACTTATGTATATATAAACACTACTATTTCAATAATTTTTATATTATTTTTAAAATTTTTATAGTTAATTATCACCATAAGTTATTATTTATTTGTTGTTAAAAAAAGTGTATAGTAGTTATTAATTATTTACTAAATTACTTAATTTTAAGATTGTCTAACATATATGTACTTATCCCACAAAGGTCCTTAAGCCATATGTCCATTTTTGTCATCGTTCTTTAAAGGAATTCCGAGTTATCGCTAATTCATATTTAACAAAAAAACCCCTTTAAAGTAGCCGCTGTGAAAGCTTTTCAGGATCTCTTAATGTCAGCATAAAAAAATGCTAAAGGACTCCATAATTGCCAAAGGACATTTAAATAGCTTTAAAAATGACCAAGTTATGGCGTTTTTTGTAATTGCATAGAACGTTTTAAAATTCATCTAAAATTGCCCTTAAAAGGATGCAATACTAATTTTAAATACAGTTTGAAAATAACTCTTTTCAGAAACTTTAAAACTATGTTGCCCTAAAAAGTAGGCAATGAAAATTTCTAATATAGTTTTGAAACAACTGGGACTTTAAAACTGTGTTAATCACCCTACTATCATTTATGTTCGCCTGGTATTTCATAAATATCCCAGTACTAATTTTTGCCAGTTTTGAACCGACATGCTGCCCCTAGAAGCATACAATGAAAATTTCTAATATAGTTTTAAAGCAACTGTGACTTCAAAACTGTATAAATCAACCTGCTGTCCATTTATGTTCGCCTGGTATTTCAAATAAATCCCAGTACTAATTTTTGCTAGTTTTGAAACTAAAAAATTGTGCTGCCCCTAGAAGCAGGCAATTAAAATCCTTAATAACTCGGCTAATTCAAGGACTAGGAAGACATCCTTCACACCTAAGCAAGTCCTTTTTATTAGAATTATTTTGATAATATTTTTTTCCTGATACTTTCAAGGATTCTCGAGTTATAAGCGATTTTTCCTACAGAAAAAAGTCCTTTTTTCTCAGTTGTTTGAAGGATATATAAGGATATTTTAATGCCAGTCGATGCTAATTCAAAAGGACCTTATTCTGACCAAAGGACATTCTAATAGTCCTTAAAATGGCCGAGTTACAGGCGTTTTTCTTATTTTTATTCAATTTTCACGGCCTACCCCCTTATAAAAATTCACAGAAAATTTTTTTACGATTTTTGAATTAAAATGCTTTGAGAATGGTAGATATGATTGGGAAGTGTGTTAAAATATATGTTTTTTTGGAAATAGTTTATTCCTTTAGCCAAAGAACAAATTGTCCTTTTTAAAGATTTAGCTCTCATTATTGAGGTTTCTGGTGTAGGATAAGGAACATTGATATTCCAGGGGACCCCCGCCAATCACTGATGCCTGGTGAATCGAAATCACTTTAAGCCAGAATTCCAGGACTTTAAAGATTCTGAAAATCCTTTTTTCATTTACAATAAAAACAAAATGACAATAATAGTGTTTTATTTTGATAAAGTAAAATCGACAGAAAGGATTCACAGGAATTTATCGCTTATTTATAATTTTGTTAAACTTTTTATTTAAATATCGTTCAGGTCAATAATCCTTTATATGCTTTTGTTAATTAAGTTCATTTAAACGAAACTGCTTTTGACTGAAAGGATAACAAATTTCATTGAATTTATTTTAAAAGCAAGTCCTTAGACTATTTTTATTTCCTGTCCATGAATGTATATTCAGGATGAGCACATCTCGGTCGAATTCAGTGGAGCTCATCATGCCCATTGGTCATTGCCTCGTCATTCCTCGCGGAACTTGAATGCTAAAAGTGAATAAACCATGAAGCACCTTTCCTGAGTCAATAACATTGAGATAATTCCTTACCAGATCTGTAAATAAATTCAATTTATTTCAGTGGTTATTCGATTTCTCATTCTATTAAAAATGTTAACTTTTATGTACATGTGGTAAAATATATTTCATTCTCTTCTTTAACTTTGTCGCAAGAAGAAAGAAATTTATGGGCTCAACTCAAAGTACACACATTATCTATGCAACGACAACAACTCTATACACACACACACACATACATATGTAGGAAGGATATAGAAAGATAGAAAGAAGTCGTAGAACAACTGTCAATACGAATGTCTCCACCTTCTACAAGAGTTGGCAAAAATTGCTTGGTTTATTGAACCAAATGACAAATTGTATGAAAAGCGTGAAATCAGTTGGGTGGCGGCATATGGGAAATAGCAACAAAGTTTTCCCGTCTTATTAATAATATATACATATATATATATAAATGCATACAGTGAATACTCTGGTTAAGTAACATCCATAAATAAGTCAATGTCTTGAGATGTTTATACATTTTCCTTACTGTCTTTTACCAAAGCGACGACTCCATCTTCAACTCGTCTCAAGCCAAAGAGATTTATTAGTTGGGCGTTAATCCCCGACGGCCTAATACATCATTTCAATTTGTTGCAAGTCGTGTTTATTTGTTGTACACATAGTTCGTTGAGAGCAGCGGTATGTTAGGGGTGAGAGAATGAATTTCCCTCAAAGACACTTTTTGGGGCGCCCAACTACAACTATTTCACTTATTTACTTTCATAACTTGCAAATTTGCAACTTATTGTTGACAAAAACAGACAGAAAAAGATGGAGGGTAAAAGAAAATGAAATGAGAAAAAGGCAAAAGAAGAGTTGGCAAGGAAGGAGACAAAAATGCCCTCAAAGTAGTGGAAAACTTTTGCTCGCTTATTAGTCTCGTCTTGGGCATAGCTGGAGCGTGGAGTTGAGGGGGTGAGACTCTGAGGCTAAGGCTTGTGAAATGATTGGGAAAGGTTTTGTGTATATATAATTTAATTACCCAAAAAGTCGAAGAATTCTATGAAACAAAATGCCAAGTGATTTATTCAGTCCTCTGTCATGAAGGAAGGGAAGGAGCAGTTACTAAAGGCAAATAAACATTGAAACATTGAATGTAATGGCAGTAAATGGGTAAGAGTATATTATTAGTACATGGGATTATAAATCAGTTTCTTTTTTTTTTCTTAAATAATTTTAAGAGGATGTTTTTTTAGATCTTTTAGTTTCTGATAAGTTTTTCGTATGGAAGGAAAAGGATACAAACAAGTATAGGAAGCTTAACGACCAGTGAAAACATTGGGATAGCTTGGTTACAAGGACTTAAATTCAAGGGTAACTAAAGTAATAAGAAGACTAAAATGTTTACCAATTTACCAAGATGACTCAATGATAATTCGTACTAAAACATAAACTCCAAAAACCAATCCAAGAGCTAAAACCCCAGACTGAAATTGAGACCAACTGACAAATTCTTTAATTAAAACCCAAAATTTCAAAATATTTATCATTTATCTTCTATTATCCTTTAAAAAAAAAAGTTTCTACAGCTTCTTTTAGCATCAGAAACATAAAACCCAAAGATTTTATAAGCTAAAAAACCTTTCAAATTCTACTTACTCTATCCTCTTTCAAGAGCATTAAAGTTTCGTTCATTGTTGCTACATTTTGCCGGTACTTGCTCAATTTCTTTTAATCAAATCAATTAGTTAAAATGTAATAATAAGTGAATTGTTGCCTTATTCTTATTCAACCGATATATGTTATATAGAAGCAAGGATAACCACAAACACTTACTTTGATGAGTGACAGAGAGAGAGGGATAAATTTGCATTGGTAAGCGAAACAGAAAGAGAAAAGTATTTGCATATTGTTGAAATTGGCTTACAAATACAAATACAGTTACATTTACATTTACAGTTACCGATACAAATACAGTTACAGATAATCACATGTGCTACTCCTTCATGACCTTCCTTTTTTCGAGTTTTCGCAGTTTCCTTTCCTCTTTCTTGTTGTTTTCGCTTTTAATTTCCTACTACTCCGTACGCTGTTTATGATGGCTCTCCCCCCCATCCTGCCGAAAAGTAACCCACAAGCAAAAGAAATGGAGGAAAGTCAAACCAACAGGGAAGGACATGACACCACATTCCTCTACACACACACACACACACAGAGAGAGAAGGACGCGGAACACACCCACACACACATATACCTACTGTGGCGAAGGACTTTCGATCTCTGTCTGTGGCATTTGGATGATTAATGTGTTTACACAGGCCACGAGCGTTTGCGGTTTGAGCTGATTTGAAAGGGTTAGACACACACACACACACATCCACGGGCACAATCAGCCACCCATATGTAAATGGCATGCGGATGTGTATACACTTTTATTTATTTATTTATTATGCTCTGCTTCACCGAAATTGACTCCAACAAGAAAAGAGAAATCCTTTACATTCATTTTTATGTTATTTATTTTTCTTCTTCTGATTCTCAACAATTTAATTAGCCAAAAAGCAAAAACAGAAAACAGAATTTAATTGCCTACTTTACAGCTTCGCCTAAGCACAAATGGGTTCCCTTTTAAGCATGTGTGTGTGTGTGTGTGTGTGCCGCCATTTGACTTC
Source organism: Drosophila neocordata (assembly GCA_018903615.1). Classification (NCBI taxonomy): domain Eukaryota; kingdom Metazoa; phylum Arthropoda; class Insecta; order Diptera; family Drosophilidae; genus Drosophila; species Drosophila neocordata. Next base: position 10,357,447 of record JAEIGI010000004.1, on the reverse strand, counting down.
GTTTTGTAACCTTGGATATGTATTTTTATATGTCTATGTGTGTGTGTGTGTCTCGTATAATCTTTCTTTCTTTTGCTTTTCTTTTTTTTCTTATTTTTTCCTGCAAGTGTTAAGTGGCTGAAATTGAAATTTACGATTGCCCTCTGAAAAGGTAACACAAATAAATGTTTATAAAACTTGGTCAAAGCAGAAAAAGCAAAAACGAAAGCCAAGAATATATATAGAGAGCAAAAGGAGTGTATTAAATAAGAAAGAAAAAATAAAGATAAAGATAAGAAGGAAAGAGCGCTAGGCTCGATAGTAGAAATCACCAAATTGTTAAATCTTAACAAGGAAAAAGCTTAAATATTCTAGATCACACTATGGCTATAAGATCCTTTATGTTTACATACATTACAGGACTCAAGTTGCTTAATTTTATTTAATTTTTCATTTATTGTTCTCTTATGTTAAAATATCAACATTAGACAAAAATTTCTTTCATATTTTAGCCAGTAAAAATGTAAAATTGATTTGATCCTTAAAGAAATTAATCAAAGAATCTAACTCTGGCCATTTCAGGCTACCATTTAAGTCGAATTAAGCCAACAAACTAAAATATTATTCCTCTATATGATATAATGCTCCAATCTGACTTATTCTTAAACTTGTTCTACCTTTATTACTAAGAAACTTATATACCAAGTATCCTTTCAAACGTTTAAAAATTAAAGTCTTAAAGTTGCATAGAAACAGACAGACAGATAGCTGATTAATTATTTTAGCTAATTTAAGCTTTGGTAGATTGTGTACACAACACAAAAAAATTAAAAAGGATTCTTATATACTTCGTAGGGATTATTCTGATCGTGACTACATCAAATTTTAATCCGATCCAAAAAATTCATAAACTTACGAAAGGTGTCTATCTAAAAAAAACCTATCTACCAAGTTTTAACCAGATAGCATAAAAGTATAGGATATTAAAGTAATAAAAAATAGACAGAAGATCCTGGCTAGATCACTTTGGCTATTGACGCTGATCAAGTTTATATATTCTTTGTGCTTTTTTCTTTGCGTTTCGATATTTTGATAAATATTTAATAACAAATGCAGTGGAGCATCTCTTTAAACAAATTCGTTATATTGAAATTGTTTATATAATGAATTAGTTTACAAGGACACGGCTTTTTAATTCTAGTCTCAATATATATATGATATTTTCTATATAATAAAATACCTTTATCATTATGGGAATGTTCGACTGTAATTATTATAAGTAGAAGGATAAAAAATAACAACTCTTCTCTTACTTTTGTATTGAATTTTTCAAAAAACTTCGCAAACTTGCAACGAAATTTTAACTTTCAATTAAAAACAAAAAGTTTAAAGAAATGCCTAATCTAAAACGAACACAGGACAATTTAGGACACTTTAACTTGATTAACTTAAAATTTCAATTGAATATTTTCAACAAGATGTAAAAGCAAAAAAGAGTAAAAAATAAGTTTTCTATTTTTCTTTAATTTGAACTCTGTTTTAGCAAAACTAATCACTTTATTATTTCTGGTTAGATCAACTTGTAAAGAATTTAGATCCTTTTTTTTTTTTGGTTTATCTATCTGTATGTGTTTATTTATTTGGTTTAGCTGGTTTTTTTTTTTGTGGAACCAGTTCAGGTGTCAATATTAAATAGTTAAAATGAGAAGAAACAGAGGAAAGCAAAAGGAGATGAAGTTCAAGTCAGAGTGAGAGTCGGTGAATTCTGACTTTATGGCTGTGTGATAAGCAGGCCAGAGACCCTTTTGATTTGGTTTAGGATTTGCGGTTGGTTGTCGCTTGCTTTTGCTGGGTGTTTGCCTTTTAACTCGTTAGTTATGCACATGAAGGGATCAGGGGAACAAAACTGTTGGGCCACCAAGGATTGAAAGAGCAGAGATAGAGAAAGAGAGAGGGAAAGTGTTAGGGAATGGTGTTTTTTAGGGGGGGTTTGGGTAAGGCGGCTTAAGGTTTATTTAAAAAGGCCAGTGCCACATGGTTGAGGTTTTGTTTGTGTGTGTGAATGTTTGGGTTTTTAATATGACACCTTTGCCAATGGTAATTTATCACCTCGACACTGGGGACATATGCTACTCTCTATCATTCAACCAATCTCCTCCCTCTCTTTGTCTCTTTTAGCTTCTATCTTTACTCGTTTTTGGCCAAGATTGGTCTCTGTCTCTGTGTGTATGGGATTTTATAAACACTGTTGGGACTAATCCCCTCACCGAACTGACTTTAATATGGGTACCAACTGATGTTGCCTTTTAGATAATTAGAGCTTCTGACCAGCTACCAAGATTTATGCATGCATGTAAATGGCTTAAAAGGCAAATAACAAAAAAATTTGGGTAAGCAAATTAAATGCAAACAAGTTAAGCATTTAATTAAATCAACTAGATCAAACCAACTGACTAAACTAGTAACAAACTAAGTAATTTATAGGCCGGTAGAATTTTGTGTCAGAAATTTTGAGAAGATTCATCAATCTTACGGGTTCGGTGCACCTGTTAATTAAGGACCAAAACTGTAGCATAAATGTCAACATTTACCTTTATCAAAAGTGGTAAATGTGTCACATTATAACTGCTAAGCCATATTCATCCTGTATCCTTGCTGGTCAGTAAAAAAAAAAAAAAAGGATATATAAACCTAAGCCAACAGCTAAGCTGACTGAGCTCATTGTGTATATACATATATAAACTTTCTATTCTATTCAACAATTTTGAATAAAGTTTTCTTGTTTTTTATCTATTGAAATTTTATTTTATATAAGAAATATTTGGCCAACACTTTAAGTTAACTGGGCCAAAATGAAACACTTGAATTTGCCGATTTATTTATTTTGATTTTTGCCAATTTCTAGTTATTCCATACTCAAAATGCAAATTCTAATGGCTCTCATGTGGATTTTTATTTTAAAATTTGCACACAGATTTTTCCAAAGAAAATCAGTTAACAGGAAATGCTTTGTGTCTGTGTGTGTGGGTGAGTGTATATATGTTTTTGTGGTCTCTGTGTGTGTATGCTGTTTGGTAGAATTATAAACGAATTTGTATTTTTGGGTGGTGGGGGGTAGTCCTTTCCATTTGGTATGCGTGACATGTAGAAAGTAACTTTTACCGCCAGTTGACGGGCCAAAAGAGCAGATCAAAAGAACTTCTGATGGAGAATCGGTGGCGCCCCCCCTTTTTTTCGCAACAAACCTATTTGCCACGTCTGCGCTAATGAGCCATAAAAATGTTGCCTAAACGGCTGTCGACTTTTTGGTCGGAACTTTCCTTTAACAGAAAAATAAAAGAAAAGAAAAGCTAAGAAAAGAAAAGCCAAAACGCATTGCTAAGGTGACAATACTCTTGAAATTGTACAAGATGAACATGACATGGTTGGAGCACACAGCATATATATATATATATATATAGGGATAGGGTGAGCCAAAAAAAAAAGAAAAAAGAAAAATGGTGTGAGAGGGGGGTCCTATGGATGGAGAGATACTGTCATAGCTACCGTGTCTCAGATATCAAACTTTAGACCAAAGCCAAAGCGAAATACATTCAAAAAAGAAACTTTAGTTGGTAAATTCAATTCAAGTTTGGTTTTTACTTTTGCTTTTGCTACTGCTTTCTGCATTATAGGGTATTTGAGGTGGTTTGTTTCAATAGAAATTATAATTATTGTTTTTTATTAACATTATTAAAAGGAGGCATTCTCTTAGCTATCTCTGTCTTAAGCGTTCTGAGTGAGTTTAGCCTTGACAGCATCGAGAGCTAAGAGAGAATGCCAGGTCTTACTAGTAAAGTGTTCTTCTTGGTCTTTAGTGATTTATAAACGAAACAAATAAATAATCAAAACCTAATTGTGGTGCTTCAGCAAGTCCATCCTGTTACAATAAGAACTTAGTTGATTTGTTGCAAATCGTTTTTATTTGAGAAATATATACATTTTTATATATTGAAAGTAGTTTTAAAGTGACGTAAACTTATAGTTTACGTCCTAGTTTTTTCATAGACTAATTAAAACTACTATAGAGACAACTGTATACTAAACAAGAATTTAGTCTCTTGGTAATTAAAAAAGTATCTCAGATAATTGAGAAAAGAACTAACATAAAAGAAAATATGTAAAAACTGTAAAATTATATTTTAATTATATCATATTTAAATGCACAGCACTACTAATAACTGCAAAAGCCATTGTCAACACTAATTATTCACATCTGGCAACTCTGTATACAATAAATGAGTTGATAAGCGGCTTTCGCAGTAAAAAGTTACTTCTGCATTGAGTTGCTGTTGGACTATTTTTTACAAATATTTATCTTTTTACTTTCTACTTTTTGTTAACTTTTTGCAACTTCTCAAGCACTTGGAAGAACTCTAAATGTATCTCTTAAAACATTCCACAGTATCTCAAAGTCGATTTCCTAATACTTAAACTCATATTTTTTTTTGGTGTCTTTGCCTTATCCAAGTTTGCGTTGCCAAACTTTTGTTATCGACTGTCGCAGCCAGTAAAGAGGAGAAAAATAAAAAGTAAATTATGAAGTAAAACATTATGTTAATACAACACTTTGTTTTGTTGTTGTACTTCTCTCGTATCTTGTTTCTTATAGGACAGTACAGTTTTTTCTTTCCTTTTTGTTTTGCGTTCTTTCTTTTCTTTTTTTTATTTTATATTTTTTTTATTTTTATTTTTTTTTTTTGTGTTCTGGCTTTTCTGCGGCTTGTCGTCTTGTTGGCGTCAGGGCGACAATAAATCAAAGTTTATAATATTAATTTTAAATTCAAATTCAAAGTCGAAAACCGAAAAAAAAGAAGGAAGAAAACAACTTTAAAGATTCGCCGTTTTTTCCAACCCAAGTCGAACTGTTTTATTATTAACTTCATTTGCGGCAAAACTAAAGTTGAACAAACCCCAAAAAAAAAAAAAAAAATAAATAAATAAAAAGTACAAAATAAAAAATAAAAAATAAAAAAAAAAAAAAAAAATTAAATAAAATAAAATGGCAGTTATAAAAAAAAGGAGAGAGCCAAAGCCAAAACTTGTTTGCTTTTAAGAAAAAAAAAAAAAAACACGAAGAAATTTTATTAGCTGCCCCGAAAGTTTTGCCACAAAATAAAGAGCAAAAAAGAAAACCAGAGTGACGAAATGTGTTTAAGAAAGTAGAACATTGTATACTCTAGAAGATTATGAACTAAGGGAATCAACATTTGAGAGATAAAACCGACTAAAGAAAAAGTTAATAAGTTTAAAAGTTTAACCCGTTTTGATTTTTGAAGCTTGTAATTAAGGATCAATTAGTTTTTGACCTTTGGTTACTTTTAAAAAAGGTTGTTCTTATGTGGTGCATATAATCGTATTTATACTTTAGTTACTGTTTTGACGGTTTAAAAAACTCGTACCTTAAGACAAGTCAACTTGTTTTTTTATGACTAAAAGAATTTCTACTATTTCTTCTACCACTTCTTTTAATACTTCTACTACTTCCTATCTCATTCCCTTTACTACATCTTCTACTACTTCCTATCTTATTCCCATTACTATGTCTTCTACTACTTCTTATCTAATCCCATTACTATTTCTTCTTCCACTTCTTATACTACTTCTATTGCGTTACATAGTACTTCTTATCTAATCCTGTTACTACGTCTTCTTGTACTTCTTATACTAATTCTAGTGCGTCTTTTACTACTACTTATACTACTTCTAATGCGTTTTCTAGTACTTCTTATCTAATCCTTTTACAACGTCTTCTACTACTTCTTATACTACTTCTAGTACGTTTTCTACTACTTCCACTACCCCTTCCACTACTTCTTCATTTACTTCTTTTGTTAAGACTTCTTCTACTACTTCTTATACTATTTTAACTACGCCTTCTATTAATTCTTCTACTTCTTCTTCTACTACTTCATTTACTACTTCTTCCACTACTTCTAACACACTAATCCTTCTACTAAATCTTCGTCTTCTAGTACGTCTTCTACTACTTACTCTTCTATATCTTCTAATACTTCTTCTACTTCTTCTACTACATCTACTCTTTCTTCTATTACTTCTTCTACATAGGCAAAATTTTTTAATATTTGCAATAAAAGGTATATTAATATAATCCTCTGAATAAAATAGAAAAGCTCTAAGATTAAGTCTTCTATTATATGAGCTGTAACGTAATTTTTAACTATCTTCGAAATTCAAATAGTTTTTTATCGATAAAAGAAACCAATCCGTATTTAAAAGCATTTCTCTAACATCTGGCAACACTAGAAAAAAGATGCAATTAATCTCCCATTTTCCCTGTAGTATAAAAAGGACACAAGAAAATTAAATTCCTAAGAAAGAACTTGCTGATATGCTTAGACTATAAAGTATCTAAAACTAATTAAGATCGAATACCTTTTCTGACTTTTAATAAAATTTATTAATAAATATATCAATTACTTTTATATAATACCCATTACAAGCTGTGTAACAAAGTATATCTACCCAAACCTTCAGCAAGAGTATAGATGAAAAAAAAAACGTAATGGAACGACGAACGGAATCAATCCCTACGGCCAAGTCAAGAATTCTGAGTATTTTATTTATCAACTCACGCAGTCCAACAAAAAAAAAACGGAAAACTGGAGAATAAAAAAAAAAGAAAGAGAAAAAAAAAGGGAAAACTGCAACCTGAACAATTTCCAGAGTTTCAATTCAACTTATGAAACAGCTCGCGGCCATATCGATTTCACGCTTGACGCTAAGAAAATTAACTTTTCTCAAGTACGAAAACCAACACAGTATAGAAATAGAGGGTGGGCGGTAAAGGGGGGGTGTTTTTGGTATCGGGAGTCCACCCGCATTCAGCTAAGATACTTCGATGCGTATGACAGTGGTGTGGTTGGCTGTTGGGAAGGGAGGGGTAGCCGCAGCAATTCCTAAGCCCTGCACGTACTGTGGGTCCCAAATATTGTAAGTGATTTGGTGAAGTTTCTTCACTGACTCAAAAAAAAAAAAGAAAGAAAGAAAAACCAACCAACCTAAAGTAACTGCAGCCCCTTCCCCTACCTCAATTCCACCCCTCCTCTCTTCTCCTTACCATATGCATGTGTGTGAGTCTGTGTGTCGTGGCCAAAAGGTGTACACCAAAGCAACGTGCTTGTAATGTCGATTCAGTGCGCCTAATTTGCCATACTCAAAGGAGGGTAGGGTAGGATAGGGAAGGGTAGGCAACGGTGTTAGGCAGCCAGGGGAGGAGTTATGGGTGTTAGCGGGGTATACACTGGGGGCAATTTTCATAATTCACTTGCCGCCCTACAGTCAGACTTTGAACTTCACTTCAAAACTGGTCATTAGCCATACGCATTGCAAGCACTTTTCAAATGTCATTTGCCATTTTTGTGGAAACCAACTTCATTAGGCTGAGAGAGTACGGAGAGAGGGAGAGAGAACGGAAGAGAGGGGGATGGGGGTTAAAAAACGGGTTCAGAGTTGAATGGAGAAATGGAGGGGGTGATAGCTTCATAGCGGGGGTTGTTGGTTAGATGGTGGCAATGCAATTACTGCAAAAGTTCGTACAAACAACTTTTGTGACTTTGGTACGCGTAAAATTCAATGAAAATGCCATTATTTCAACCGAAGAGAACACAAGATAGAGAGAGAGAGAGAGAGAGAGAGAGCGAGAAAAGGAGAGAAATGGCAATAGATGACAGAGACAACAATGAGTTACGTTTTGGTTTATGGCATTGGAAGCGCTAAAAACCGCGTGGAAAATGCAGTTGGACAACATTATCAGCGAGTGTCCAATTTTTGGATACGAATGTAATGTGAACCAATGAAATGGCCCAAGAGGAAAATGAAACTCACCCAGTTGGCCCATAGCTTGCTGCATGTTAATTTATTGACAAGATGTGGACAACTGGGAAAAGTAGTAGAAAAAAATGAGGAAAAAGAGAGAGAGAGAAAGAACAAGCAAGCAGTGGACACAGCAAATGAAAAACTATTTGAATTTGAAATTTAAGTAGCGCACATTTCAGTTGAACTGTAACTCAATCGGATATAATTTCATTTAAATCTACTTAGTTTATGCAAACAAAACAATTAAGATTATGCTTAAGTATTAAAAATAAAAATAAATTGTGAAATTTAAACGTTTTTAAAGTCAAGCTTAAGAAAACTTTTCGTAATAAAATTATACTAGAAAATGTTTGTCGAAACCGAAAGATTTGCAATCTGATTTGTGTCTAGACTTCAACTTATCTAGTATATAAAAAAGTTTATAAAAAACTACTTTTTATTCTTAAAATAGATATAAGGTAAAAGAAACCATAATATTGATCAATCAGCAAGTTCAACTAATATAGCCTACTTTTAAGGGCATTTTGTAATTGTAAAAGTTTCTTTTATAATATAAAAATTTAACTAATGTAGTCTACTTTTAAGGGCATTTTGCAGTTACGACCAGCTTATGTAGTCAGGGTACTAAGTAAGTTCTTTCATTACAACCATTCAATAAATTCTATTAAAAACCTTTATTTAACTATTTTGTTATTTAAATTATAGAATTTTATCTTTATAAACTAAAAATATTATAAAAATTAAATTACGTTTAGAAAAATGTAGAATACTCTATGAAAACCTATCCATCCTAAGACAATGCCTTAATGTTCTTTAGATAATATAATATATAATATTAAAAATATAATATTAAAATTATGAATATTCAGAAATTAAATACTGTAATTGATATTAAGTTTCACTACAAACTCCTATTTAGTAAAAGAATTACTACTGATTAGTTAGACAAATCAAAACCATAATAATGTTCTAGCAATTGAGACCATTTGGGAATGGCAATAAGTCGAATTATTGCAATTTTCAGATCTCTTGCCATGTGATAAGCTCATCAAAATTTGGAACTCCTCCGTTGGATACCCCTACCCTACCCTACCCTACCCTACCTATGCCATTAAGAGGAACAAACAATGTGTCATCACTTGTTCTTTTTGCCCAATCCAATCACAAACCAATTATATTTCAGTCGGACTAGATTGCAGCAGCAGTTAAGTTTTCCCAAAAATCTAGTTGAAATTGTGGGATTAAGTGTTGGCCACATATTAGGTGGCATTGGGTAAAGGGTGGAGAATTTAGTGTTGACCAGGTGAAATGAATGTTTATGGCTCTGACACAAATATGCCAAATTAGCCAAAGAACAGTATGTGTGAATCAATACAAATTAAGTATACGCAGTGTGTGCTTTATATCAAAGCATGTCAGTTGCATTTTGATAGATTTTATACCAATTAAAAGCAAGTTATATGAAATATATAAATTATTATATGATCTAAGTAAAGGAATTTCAACTATTTTTAGTTATATTGATATTTGCTTCATATCTTTTAGTAAGCAAAAGTTTTAGTTATGGTCCTTTTATTGTTACCTGTTCTTATGGGCTTTTGGTCTTTAAGAGATACGAATAATGTTTATGATAGATTTCAATTATAACAATTTAAGAGCAAAAGGAAAGACGTTCATACATTATTGATCCTGTCTGAAATTAAACACAGATTACATATGTTTTTCCTTTAAATTCTTTAGTTATTTTTCACCTTAGCAAAAGAAAAGTTCTTTATATTGAAAGTAAACTCTAAACTTATTGCTTATTTCGTAAATATATATTTGTAGCTAACAATTATTTACTCTTTAATATATTTTCTACCCCAACGTTCCTCTCTTTTACAGGACACAGACAACAAAAAAAAAAGTAAATGAACTCTTTGAACTTATCGGACTGCATTTAATTGGCTTAATTCGTTTTATGCTTCTGCACTAAATTACAATCATCAAGGGTATAGCAGATAAATATCTAACCATACTGAAATGTGTGAATAGACTCAAAGGACTTGTGTGCTAATTGTTGTTGTACTCGACTGCTTATTGATATCAAATTTAATCAAATAAAGACAAAGAAGTGTAAAAAGAGAATAAAAAAAAAAATAAATATAAGACAAGAGTTGAAATAAAAAAACAAAATTGTATCATTTATTAGTTTTCCATATTAACTTTAAATTGTTTCCAATAAATTTGGTTTACTTAAATTCGATTACTTTACTTTATTTGCTTGAATAAAAACTTAAATTTAAAAGTGGATTTTCAATAAATAAATAAAGAAAGAAACATTTTATATTTATAGTTCTATATCACAAACACACACATGCACACCCACAAGTAGCCTCTAAAACTAAAGTCATAATTTTAGTTTAAGTTTTACTTTTTGTACAAAAGCAACCACATTGAATTGGTCTAAGATGAAATGGGGCACGTAGATTTCAAGTTTTGTGGCCATAATTCATCAATATTTTATGCAATTTGCTGCACGAATGCAATCAAAAACAATTTTCGCAGCTTAAAAACCGCATTTATTTACCTCGTACAGGCAATTTCTTATTGCTTCTCCTGCTACTTGCCTCTCTCTCTCTCTCTCTTTACTTTCATTGGTACAATTTTATCTTTGACTTGACTGAAGAAGTTTACCTGCTGCTGCTGCTCCCTTTTAAAATATCTAAGCCATAAAAAAATAAATAGAAATGGAAAATCAACCAAGAGAAATATATGTTAACTAAGCAACAAACTAAACTTTATCGAGATCTACGTGGCTGTAGATGAGAGGAAAGTTGGCGGAGAGGGGAGGGGAATGGTAGATGGGGCATGGTAAGTGTATCAGCAACAAATTGAAGATATTTTGCGGTGATTGAGCTAGACGATTCTGGCAAAACAGCAAAAGGAAACATGTCAAAATGAAATTGAAAAGAAGAATATTCAAAGCTAAATTTAAAAAAAAAATCAAAAGAAGAGAAAGAGGAAGAAGAGAGATTAATAAAAACAAAAACTATCCTTAATGAAAACTAAGTAACACAAAAAGAAATTTATAAAAGTGAATAACAGAAAAGAAAAGGAAATTCTCAGAGAGCAATCAAAATTGGAGATGTAAAGAGAAAAATAATTGGTTCAAATTAGAGATTACAATAGTTAAGATTTATTTAATAAGTTAAGATAATAACTAAGAGATGTAATAATTGTAATTTACAGCTGTGAATTTAAATGTTAACTAGATGTAAATATGCATATATTGAGATCATAAAGTCAAGTTGCCATAAAAACACATAAAGCGAGCCCACCGAAGCCTTAACGAAGTTTATATAGCATTTTGCTAGGTTTTCCAAAAGTAAAACAGATATAGATTTCATAAATAAAACGAAAAAAGACTGATTTGTAGCCTTGTAAGGTTGAGATTTTTTCGAAGGATTTGCTTAACGTTTTTAAGGCTCCAATTTGACATTCCTTTTGCCTATTGTAAAAAGTCTAATCTTCAACTTCATAGCGTGTTTTTTGTAGTTAAAACTATATTCATCTGTAAAACTCTTAATAAAAAACTTTTAAAATAAATTTCCAAAATTAATCTATTAATTTAAACATTATTAAGAATTGATTGACAGTACTAGATTCAATTGAAAAGATTGAAAGTAACAATTGGAAAAGAACAAATTGGAATAGACAGGTTGAAAGAATAAGTTTATAAGGACTATATGGAAAGGCAAAGATTTAAATTAACAGATTGAAAGTAACACAATGATAAAAACCGATAAAAAAAAAGAAAATTAAAATTTTTGAGCTTCGTGACTTAAACTGGAATTGAAATGTTAACTTAACGGTCGTATTCTGATATACTCCTTCTAACTAATCTTTCCTCCTTACTTAATCGTAAAGTAATGCTTGGTATTTTGTATTTACACAAGATTTTTAATGGAAAAATAGATTTCCCTTATTTACTTAATCAGGTCAATCTATTTGTACCTTGAAGATTAACTTAAAATTATATCCCTCTAACTTTAACTATACTTCACATGAACCTTTTCGTGTTCTCTGTTCCGATTACAATCGCCTTTATCCTATAATCGAATCAGAGCTTTCTATTTCTCAGGTTAAAACTTTTGTTTTTAACTATCGATCTCGTAGTTAGTTCTTATTATTAATGTAATTATCAATTCGCGCTTAACAGGCATCGCCCAAGTATCGCTTGGACTACTTGAACGTAAAGAACAAAAAAACCAAAAGAACAAAACACACAGATTCAAAAACAATCATATATTTTTATCAATTTCTAAACTCAAGAATTCAACCAGCAATAATTAGAAAGTCAATATACCGAAAGATTTTATAATGAAAGTTAACTTTTCTGTAGCTTTCATTCCATTTTCATAATTTTACCACCCTTTATCAACACTTTATTGTTTTTCCTATATAACTTTCTGTATTTAACGTATTTTCTACAAATCTCACGCACGCCTGTTATCCATTGCCTTATGTTTTCCTTTTCCATTTTGATTCCCTTGGAAATTTTTGGAAATATTTTTGTGGTAAGAGATTTGAGAAGGCTTTCAGCTCATAACTCAAAATGTATTTAGTAGCCAATCAAGCAGAATGACAGGCACAAGTTCAATTTATAAATATGAAGAATAACAACGAACAGCAACAGCAAGCAAGGGCGGGGGAAAAAGAAAAACAATTTTCCCTCTTCTTCTTCTTCATCATCTTTTTATTTTTGTTAGTAGTATGAGAAAATTCCATGTGATCCATAAATGAAAATTGATAAAGTCCTGGACACACGTGTGTGTGTGTGTTATGGTTCCCTGACATAACTTAATGTATGGATTTAGGTGAGTATGAAATGGTATGTGTGTGTGCGTGTGTATGTGTTTGTTTGTGTGTGTGCTTGTGTGGAAATGTTGTTTTTCCAAAAATCATTCAGATATAGATTAATGTGTTATGTTGATTAGATGCCACATCATCTTTATGTGGCCAAAAGAGTACAAAAAATTATTCCTTAACAATATATTAAATTGTTGTTGTTTTAATGCTTGCTTTATGCTTCTGTTGCTGCTGTTATTGTAGTTAGTTCTTTTTGTTGTTGTTGTTGTTGTTTTTCTTTGCAGCTGTTGCCAATGTTTATAATTCAATTAACTCTCTGCCTAAATAGTACAGAGCCAAAATGCTCTTGACAAAAGAGACAAAAGGGTTAAAAGGTTCAACAACTACAACACCAACAAAATACCCAAAAAGGTCACCAATAAAGTAATTAGGCGCTCAGTGTCCGAGAAATTTGTTACATCAAAAGGCGTGGTCCCCCCCTTAACCACCACCTTGCGCATTCTCTAGGCCAAAAAATAGACATTTTGCTGTCTTTTGTGTTTTGGAAACTTTTTAGGTTTACACCAGCCCAACTCCCCACTCCCGTCAACGCCCAACGCCCTCATTTCTAGATGTCTAAGCTGTCATTATTAGAGAGCGAAATGAAGAGAGAACAGTAAGGTAGATGTTAGAAGGGGAAAGGGGTGGGGGGGAATGTATTTGGTGTTGGAATGAGCCTGGTCTGGCCTTGGGGGCCAAAGCATTGTGAAATTTTGCTGCCAGAAAATTTTTAGATTCAATTATTTTCAAAGCAAAATGAACAAAATAATCGTGACTATGTCACCCTGTTGATAATCATTGAATAACTAGCTGGGAAAATTTTCTTAATTGCTTTTTTGATTTAATAATTGAAAGAAATTTTCAATGCCTTGAAACTTGATCAGAATTTTTTGGCCAGCTAAAAAATGTTATAATATGAAATGTTAGTTTTAAAATCTATAAAAAATTTTTAAGAAAAAAATAGTTATAGATTATTTTTTATAAGGAAAATTTAAGAAATTTTTTATTTATCAATGTTGAAATCAGTTGATTGAACTTAAACCTAAAGATTATATTCTTATTTCATTTGAAAAGGAAAAAAGACGATGGGCAAAGAGTCTATAAGACTGTTTATTAAGAGATAAGTTCAAGTTACTTATATAAGATAATGAAATCATTTTCTTTAAGTTTGATTGAGTTTTTCATTATAAAATCACAATTTCTTAAGTTTCTATATGTCTCTATATAGTCAAGCTTACTAAAATTTCTATTGACTTCTGATTTCAACATTTATTTCCTTACTTTAAATTGTTATTTTCTTTATCGTCTCATCTCTCTTACCAATTTGGGAAGTGCGGTTTATTTTTTTTTTTTTTTTTGAGAGAATTTTCTTGTTACTGAATTTTAATTTCTGACATTGTTATTTTTTAGTCTCTCACTCTCTATTCACTTTTTTTTTTTGTATCTTTTCGTAAGATCTAAGCATCGTGTCGATAACAAGGAATAACATACATTCGGGGTATTATATTTATATATGTATATGTGTGTGTGTGTGGTGGTGTGTGTAAGAGAGAGTTTTAATACCCTGCAAACATAAGGTAACTTTAGTATTAGGAAAGCCTTTATCTTTGTTGTTAGGCAAATATATTTTCAACCAAAGATGCAACTAAAAGCCTATCGAAATAATGTTTTTTTAGTCAACTTAATCTCACTCAAAGCTTTAAAATTAATATTTTTTGAAGCCTCGATTAAATAAGTTAATAGTTTCTATATATGAAATGTTATTTAAGGCCTAATAAACTCGAACCTAGATCCCAATGGAAGCACTTATTGCCCACTACTCCTAGAAGCACCTACGACTCGAGTAAGGAGAACAATCCACAAATAACAGACAAAATACGAAAAGTGTAGTCTACTAGGAGCTAAGTATGAAAGTATAGAAGCTTTTAGTAAAGGAAGAGAGAGCTCTGAACTGAACTGAACTGATTACTGATTATCCTATTAAGTTTTTTTTTCCTTTCATTGATATCATCCTTTTTAATTTGTTTTCAGACTGAAAAATATATATAAAAATACACAAATGCAAATTCCAAAGTAAATATATATATAACAATGTCTGCTAGATGGCCAGTGATTATATAGTATTTTTAATCAATTTTAGTGTATATATATATACCTAAGTTTATATAGTTTATATACAACTTATTTTTCACATTTAACCAATCGAAAGAAGAAACCTGGCTTTAAAACTTTTCCTATAGTCTCTTGTTATTTAAGAGTATTGAAAAGTCGGCATCAACTTTTACCATTGGGAATTTCCTTGTGTTTTTTTGTTGTTGTTGTTGTTTATTTGGCATCAAGCCGATACGCGTCGAACAAAAAGATAAAAGATAAATTTCCAATTTTTTTTTTCCTGCCACGCCTCATCAAATGCGAGCGAAAAAAAAATGAATGTATATATATACAGATATACATATATATATATATGTATATATATACTTAGATACATATATATATGTATGTTTGTACATAAGAATAAAATTCAAGTGAAAGGACATTGTGAACTCAACTCATATGAAAAGCTTTTCCTATTATTCTTTGCTTATTGTAACATTAGTTGTTGTTGTTGTTGCTATTGTTATTATTGTTGACTTTATTGTTATTGTAACGCCGCATAGACGACACTTTAACAATGTTTTTTTCCCATGGTCTTTGCCTTCTCCTTCTCCTTTTCCTTTCCTTTTTTTTTTTTTGCTTTAGCTTCTTCTTCATTCACTCGTTGACAACTTTTGTTGGTCATGCCAAACACTTGACTTTTGCACACAATGTGCACAACAGACGATGAACCAGAGCTGCCAGACTGTGTAGATTCCAACTGGCCACTCACACACACACACACTCAGAAGAGTCGCACACAGAAGCAATTGTATGTAAAGGCAATGCAATTAACTTGAATTTGTTGTGGCCAGAAGGTGGAGGAACAAAAAAAAAACAAAAAAATGATGACAATTTTGGGCATTTTCTTTGATGTTTGTAGGAATTTTCTTAGTTGTTTTTTTTCCTTGTTTCTCTTTGTCATTCATTTAGAGGTTCGCGACCCAAATTAATAAGCACTTGCAATTGCCGCTGGTAGATAGAGAAAGAGGGGAAAGAGAGAAAAGAGAGAAGCTAGAGGGCTGTAATAAGGGCGTATCTTTGATTTTTAATGATGGCTTTGCCAGGCCTCAATACTGACAACAACAAAAAGTTTACTAAAAGAAAATGTCCAAATGGTCAAATATTACGAGGAAAAGCAATTAAATGGCAAATAATTTTAATAAAATTTCAACACTTATGGAAAATCTTTAAGCTTAGAAGGATTTCTGGAATATTTTAATGATAAGTTTTCTCCAAGTGTTTAAAAATAATATAAAATTAAGGACTTATTATTAGGTTTTTTAGATATATGATTTTTATTAAGTACTAAACTTGAAATAACAATATCAAAGCAGATCTAAAGTATTTCGTATATGTTAAATTGTTTTTGGTTTTCGAAAATATTGCTAAACTTTTTACTATAAGAATTTCTTAATCTGTTGACCTTTAAAATGCAAATAAACGTTTTGAAATACGTTTAAAGGGTGAGATCATAAAAGTGGGTTTACGTTGACAGAGGGACGCACAAGTACTTCCGCGACGCACAGAGATCTCGAGCTCGAGAATGGATCACAAATGTGCGAATTCGTTGGTGGAGAAAAGCACAGTGAAAATGTCGCGACCGAGAGCTCGACCATTCTTACCCCTCCCGCATTGGCTTGTGCGTCCCTCTACCAACGAATTCGCACATTTATGAACGCTGTTCGAACTGCTCGCGATCGCGATCTTTTTCTTTGCCCGGACTGTTGTTTGTTGTAAATGTTGTTGTCGGGCTTGGTTTAAAGTAATAAACTTAACTTTAATTTGTCTTCAAAAGGTAAATTCAAATAAGTCCAAGAATATCACTTAGGAATATAATAAGGCACGAAAATAGTTCAAGAGAATGAATCTATTCCAAAACCTTCTTGTTTGGACAACTAAAAACGCTTAACAAGAAGGTTTCATAAAGCCAAATTAACTTAAATTATATAAAAAGTGACACTATATAAAGTAATGGAAATTGTAGAGGTAGAAAGAGAAGATAACTTAATTGATTTATTTGTATTAAATGAATTATATGAATTTTAGATATATGAATTCTTAAACAAAAAGCATTGCAAAAAAGTCTTTAATATTGTACAAATATTTTGAATTTTGACTATTCATTTCAACTTCTCTTTTTGTTGTTTTCTCATCAAATATTGTTTAAGTTCCTGCTAGGATAAGATAAAGATTTAGTATCTGAATACTTTATCCTCTTACCTACTTAGTACTGTATAATTATTAGATGCCCATCTACCATAAACTGAATCCAAAAAATCGTATATTAAATTGGTAAAAGCATATGATAAGCTATTACCAAAAAAAAAAACTTAAGTAGGATTAGAAAACTTGTTCATATCTAGAAAAGGCATTAGGAAAATTCCGTTCAGTACAAAAATTTAAGCTTATTTAATTGATATAAAATAAAATGAATTAACATTTATTTCTTTTAGAGCTAATTCTGCATAGTAAAATCCAAGCAAAAATCTGCCATTTGATGTAAAGAAAATTCTATATTTTTTTCCAATTTTTATAAATTATAATTAAAACCTTAAAACTTCAAATAGAAATTCCCAAAGTAATACAACAAATTCATCCTATATTACCCCATCCAAAATGGTAATTACAAGTTTTAAAATAAAGCATAATATTGATAAATTGACTGATATTGTCCAAGGCATAAAACTTATTAAAATTTAAAACTTTAATTGATTTCGAGTGAATTTTGTAACCTCTTCATTACCTTTACGTTTTCCCTAATAATTATCTTGATGAACCGCCTCTAAATTTCTATATAAACAACAATATTGTACCTACCAATTACCAGCAACTAAAACCTTATTCAAATTTACTTAAAATTAATATTCTTCAAGTACAACCAGAAAACATATAGTCCCAGTCATAAAACAAAATGAAGATACAATTTTGTTAAATGGCTTCTACAATTATTTTGAATACTAAAATTATTTTGAGATAAAGCAATTAAGTTCGTGGGCAGTTGGTTGGTATGTGAAATGAGTTACTAGTATTCCATTTCATGTCATTGTTCATATTTTTTTTTGTTTCTGTTATCTCTTAGCTAATTAGTTTTATAATAATTAGAATTTTGTGGCCAAGTAATTCATTATGATTTATTATTAGAAAAAAAAAAATAAATAAAGAAAATATAGAAACAAAACCGCAATTTAAAGTTGCGGTCTTCTCCCTCTCTCTAGATGAGACCCAGACCCTAACCAATGGGCTTACTGTCACCCCTCCCTTCCTACCTCTCTCCCTTTCCACACTTACAATTGCATAGTCCAGCGAGCAATTTGTTTCGCCTGCTTTCTGTTGCTATTGATTGTCTGGCACTTGGTGTTGGTTGTCTCTCAAGTTCTCTCCTTCATCTAGTTGTTGCCGCTGTTGTCCGCCACTTGGGCGACAAAAGTTGAAGCCAAGGACCTTTTGCAACAATATATATATACGAAATACTGATACATATATATAGAAATTCCTGCCCACTCAAGCGCACACATTAAATGTAATTTTTTAAAAAGCAATTTTTTTTGTCCTTTTTCTTGATTTTGTTTTTTTTTTTTTTTTTTTTTTTTTGGTATGTATTTTTATCAGTGTCAGGCCAGTTGCTGCGTCAAGCCAAATGGCAGCAACATAAACAAGACCAGAAAATTTGTATTTGGAATTTATGACAGTTGCTTGTCTCTCTCTTTTTACCAACCAGGCTCCATTCTCTTGTCCTTTTCTATCATTTAGTATATATATATATCTTTCTATATCTATTTTTATATGTTTCGCCTAGGCCAACACCTCTGGACTTTTTCGACGCCAATTTGACGCTGAAAGAAGTACTAAGAACTGAAATCTGAAAAAGAGGACAAAAAAAAAGCAAAGAAAAGAAAAGAACGATGAAGAAAGAGGGTAAACTTTAAAGCCATATTTCGGCATATCGTCTTGCAGTTTTCTCACTTTGCTGCCTTTTGCTATAGTTTTTCTCGCTGTTGTTGTTGCTTTTGTTGTGTTAGTTGCCATTTTGTTGCTGATAAGACTTTGACTTTTGCTTGGCTAGTTTTTTAAGTTAGTCTTCTTCGTGTCGTTTGGTCGGAGGGGGTGGGGGGGGGGGGGGCAGGAGGGTTAAGCATATTGTTTTTTTTATTCATCTTTCCTTTTTCGTTGCTTTTCTTTAATCTTTTTTATGGTTCTCACACACAAACAAACAAGAACATAAAATTTCTGACACTTTTCCCTTTGTTTCAATTGCTATCAGAGATGATAGTTTGGCTTGAAGGAAAAGGCAATTGTAAAGTTAAAGTTTAAGACCAGGTTCAGACATTGAATGGTAATAGATAGACAAAGAAAGAAAAACTTGAAATAATAATAACAAATAAGATGGAGTAGAAGCCAGAGAAACTTTTGTATGTTAAATTGTTAAAGGAAGGGATTGAAATATATCGAAAAATATTACCAAGTTCTGATTTTATACTAAGATAACTCTGCTGACCAAAAACAAGCAAGAAATCTTTTTCAACTGTCTTCCAGTTATAAGCTTGACTTTAATTTCTATCTAAATAATGTTTCCTCAAAGAAAATATAACACAAAATCTGAGTAAATGCTTAAAATATAAATTTCCTTAAACATTTTTCTACTTTTAATTTATTGAAATAGATTTGTATATTCTGTTATCCAAGTAATGGAGTACTTAAGAAAGTTTTTTGTTCTTTGATGATGCTTAATAATGAAGAGCTTGCGTTTAACAGAAAGCTTTTCGCTCTTACAGTTTGATGCTTTTACTGTAAAGTAACATTAACAGTGACTAGCTAAGCAGTTTAACATGGCAATTGATTTGTCTTGGTATGGGTAATATTTTTTATGTTGATATATGTATAACCACCCTCACTCTATCCACTACATACACACACACACACACACACACACTATTGGACATTTATTATTGCTGGTCAGTTGATGATGAAGTGGAAACTTGTATTTCAGGACACTTGAACACCCATCCAAGCAAATCAAGTTCATAAACTTGACGCAATAGCAAACACTAGAAAAGTCAGCAATTTATGCAAAACACATAGAATTTTAATCATTATCATCATCGGGAAAATAAAACACATATGCCCATAGCAAATAAAATTGCATATAATTGCAATTTAATGTAAGGGCAATAGCCATTCAGAGAATGAGAGAATTCCAAGAGGAAGACAAAGGGAGATGTGAAGTAAAACAGAAGAGAGTTAAAGCTGAAGACCAAGCTGAATATTTGTAGTCAATATTTGATATTTGCACAGATGTTCAGCTGCCAAATTGAATATGGATTTTGCATAAAACACACACACACATACACACACACACTCGTTGTAAGAGATAAAGAGAGAGAAGGGCCAAAGAGATGGAGAGAAAGAGCTAGAGAAAGACAGACAAAAAGCCAAAATGTATATATGTGTAGTATGAGGACTGGAGTAAGTAGATAAATATTAAAGTGGACTGACCGGAAACCAAATTGAAAGCAACAACCAACCAACATCAGCGGTAGACAAAGAAGAGAAAGCACGGGGGGTCGATAGACCTTTTATTGACCTCAATACAGTCAATATATAAATAATATGAAAACAAAAAAAAAAAAAAATTCAAAAACAAATTCTTTAAAATTCAATTGGCGACTTTTAAATACCCTGTATGAAAATTAGATAAGGTTCAGGAAGAAGAAATGGTAATATGAATTTAATATGAGAATTTTTCTTTTAGTAAAGGAAAGAAAATCTTTAACATATATATAAGACTAATCAATACAAACAAATTTTAAACCTATGGATAATAAATCTGTCAGATTTTGTTAAATATCTTTGAAATGATAAAGTTTTCATTACAAGAAATAAAAATATTCCAAAAGATTAAGTAAAAACATATAAAGAAAAGTTAAATCATATTTTTAATCTATTTCGATGCCTTCCATCGATCATTTCGTATACTATATATATTCCAGGGTACTCAACAATTATGTTAGATTTAGGAGAGAGAGAGAGAGGGATTGAGGTATGAGGTAAAGATATTTGCTTGGTCACATGTGAACATGGATCAATAAATGCATGAAACATTATTTTCCAATCAATTAATTTTCGGGTCACTAGATTTGCTTACAAAACAAGAGAGAGAGAAAGATGCACTGCATCACCATTCCCCTTTCCATCTCTATACCCATCTTTACTTTATTTATCATCAACAAGCTTCGAGTAAATCATATGGAATGATTTTATGCCTAGCTCTCAACGCATTTTCCAATACCCCCTCAACCTCTCTCTCTCTCTATCACCATACATTTTTTCTCCCATTCTTTTGTTTTTTTCTCTCTTCTCTTCTTTTTGTCCACTCCTGTAAATGTTTAATCAAATGAACCATGCACAAATTGGGGTTCACATCTCACAACCTCTACTTTTTCATCATCATTTTCTTATTCATTGTCTTCTTCATACTCAGGCTGGACATTGCCTTTTGACTGGGTTCGGTCAATTCTTGATTTAATAAACATAAAATGTGTCAGCATTGTAAAAATTATTTTGTCGCTCCAGGCACAAACAAAGAAAAAGAGAAGGAGCAACATCAACAGCAACAGCAACAACACCAACACATAGATTTAATTTTTTTTTCCATTTTTTCCCATTTTATTTTTTTATATTTTTCTTCTTTTTTTTTTTGCAATTTTCCAATACATTGAACTCACATCAAGCTCAGCTCAGTTCAGCTGCATGTCATGGCGTATACGTAATATATTTTTCCCTACCGAAGCGAGTCAATTTTCCATTCCCCCTCCATTTCTCTCTCTCTCTCTTTTTCTCTGCATTTCTTTTTGCATATATGCAAATTGAGTGGCATTGGTTGGTGGCTGATAGGCGCGACATGGCTGATGTCCAACATATGACAACAACAAAAATCCCCAAAGTTAAAAAAAATAAACCAATAAAAAATGTAAAATAACCGCCAGCCATGAAAGAGTTGTCATACTCTTATGCTATAGTAAGAGATATGCGATATAGTAAGCCGATTTAAAAGAGTTTTTCACAATTCTTACACAAAAGATTAAACAGATAGGTAATACATTTAAGAAGAGCTACAGTAAACAATTAGCTGATGAGAAGGAGAGGAGATTAAGTTATCTAACAACATAAACAAACAACCTAAAAATGATAAAGTAGTAAATTAAAAGGATTCAAGAGAAGGCAAGCCAATATATAGATAAATTAACATTATATTAGATATAAAGATCAGATTGCTTCAAGGATATAACAAAAGGTATGCGTATATACAGAACAGTTTTCCATATTCTGCCCCAAGGCTAATATACCCTTTTATGAAAGGGTATGGCAAATGTTGCCATTGCCATTGATTCTGTTCGTTATGTGTAAATTTGCTTTATGTAATGAGCAATAAGTAGTAAATAATTAAAACCAATATGTTGTTGTTGTGGTAATAATAAAAAAAAATAAAAACGACAACAAGATTTTTATGTCAGTTGAAATGATAAAATGATAGAGTCGAAAGATATATACAGAGAAAATCAGGCAAACAGACAGAAGGCAGACTTCATATCAAAAAATATATTTTAATATTTAAAAAAAAAATATGCAAAATAAAATAAAACTTTTTGATAAATCAACCAGAAAAAGAAATATGTAAATAAATTCTGAAATATTAAGTATACGGCAAGTAACTGAATAAAATTATGGATAATCAATTGAAATTTTAAAAAATTATAATGCCAAGTTCTACCTATAAAGAAGGATCTTTTATCCCTTAATGTACCCGATTTAAAAACATTTTAAATCAATTAAAATTTTAATTTCTTTAATTCTGCAATTTCTTAAATTTTTATTGCACTTGACTTTAATCGTTATAAAGTTAAGATAATTAAAAGATAGATAGCTACTACAATGACTAACAAGCTTAATTATCATATCATTAAAATTCATTTAGCCAACTTAATCAGCTTCAAGGATTCAAGGACCCTCCCACACACAAACATACACATACAAATACACATTTTAATACTTGATTTTTTCAACTTATTCTAAGAATTTTAGCAAAGCATTAGAACCACAAAACTTATGAATATATACATGATATATACAATATATACATAAG
The DNA here is from genome assembly GCA_018903615.1 of Drosophila neocordata. Classification (NCBI taxonomy): domain Eukaryota; kingdom Metazoa; phylum Arthropoda; class Insecta; order Diptera; family Drosophilidae; genus Drosophila; species Drosophila neocordata. Next base: position 10,334,424 of record JAEIGI010000004.1, on the reverse strand, counting down.
CATATGCACATACATATTTATATGTATATATAGATAAAATAGAACACAAACCAGTCACAAGATAATAAAACATATTTTAGAGCAAGTAAAAAGAATAAAAACAAAAAAAAAAAAGGAAAAGTGGAGGAAGGAAAAATGGAAGCAAATGCTTACAGATGAGCGGACAGTTGCCTTGCCAACACCGAGAGAAGAATCTAAGGAAAATGCCGAAAGAGAGAAGGAGAGAAAGAGTAAGAGAAATGATAGTCAAGCTCTTTACCATTATAATGGCAAATACAAGAAGGGAACTACTTATGTTAGACCAACTAAAGTGCAGGAAAAACTATTGCCAACACACAAACACACACACACATGCATGGGCATGCATGTATATATATATATATATATATTATATATTTATGTCTGTATGTGTAAAACATTTATTTGTTTTTGTCGGAAATACTTGGTGCGTATGATAATAAATACTTAATCCTCAACAAAAGAATATTAAAAACAACAATAAATGGAAATGCTAAAAAGCATAAAGAAATGCATAAAAACAAATGTTGAAAGAGGGGAACAGAAGGGGGAAAACTGTATATTTCTGTGTGTGTTTATGTGTTTGTGTATGTCTGTGTGCGAGTGTAGCATAACAAAAGGCGCCTTTTGAAATGTAAAATGAACTTGCTTCTTGCTCTGCTTCTCTCCATGCATGCATATAAAATTATACATAAAAGCCAAAAGCTTAGCTAGCAGCAAAACGTTAGAGGGAGGAGGTTGGGGTTTACTTTTTGGTAAAGAAAAGTCAGGTAACATTATCAAAAGCAAATAAAACTTGCCTTGAAAATGTCAACGAATGTCAACAGTCTAATGCTAGGTAGGCAGATAGAGAGAGAGAGAGAGAGAGAGAGAGAGAGAGGGGATGTGAAAGAGAGGTTGGTAAATGCCACAATAAGCCAGAAATTAGACCACAAAAAATAACCGGCATTTGTCACAAATTATTCTTGTTTTATGTCCTATGAAAGAAAAGTCATTAAAATCCAAATACAAAAATGTGAAAGATATAGAAGATGTAAGAAATATGCGATAAATGAGAATAGAAAAGAGACAAGTGAGAGGGGAGAATAACTGAAAAGACAGACTAGTTATACATAGATAAGAAAGAGAAAGTAAATTAAAGGAATTTGAGAAACCAAAGAAATAGATTTGAAATGAAAAGGATATAAAGCTATTTACTTATGATTTGTCTACGATTAGCCAGAAAAACTTACTGAAACATATTTGAAAGTATGTGTTGGCAAAATGATGTTTGTCATATAAATTATATATTAAATAACCTTTCATTATGTTAAAGAGAACTTTATTCAGAGTCAGAGCTAAAGTATTTAAATTGTTGATAGAAGCTATAGCAATCACAACTTGTAACAATTTTGGTTGCATTTCCTAACTAAAATCAAAACCAACGTTTTCCCTTCTCTATACTCCTTTTTTAGTATCTCTAGCTTTGCTATTGCCATATCAAAACAACAATAACAATAATAGTAACAATAACAATCATACGCACAGTTGCACACCGAGACAACCAAATCTATTTCAGATATGTGTCGTAGGGCAGTCTTTCGCTTTAGTTTTATAATTACCATTTTATGCGGTTTATATTTACACATTGGCACAGTCAGAGAGCAATAGTGGATGGAGAAAAGGAGGTTTTGTTGTGCACAACATTTTAACAAATATTCACAACGATAAGCAAAAAGTTTTTCGGTATGTCCTTCCTTTCAAATTGCTCTCCTTTCCCTGCTCGTAGCTGGTGTTCCTGGTGCGTGTGTGCCAAAAAGCTGGCGGCTTATTATTATAGAAATGTTTCGAGAGGGGGGAAAAAACGGAGACTTGAGGAGAGTAGAGGGAGAAAGAGAGAAAATAAAAGTTTGTATTACCATTTCAGTAAGCAATCAAAAAGCGGCAACAGCAGCCAAATTTTGAAAAGTTGCTTGTATAAAACTTTAATTACAAGTTCTCAACCCTTTACTCCCTCTCTCTATCTATATATCTATCTCTCTCTCTCTCTCTCTCTCTCTATCACGCACACAGTTGGTTTTGCTAACAAAACTTTAGCTATTTACATATGTAGACATTGTATAATAACATATTAAATGGCATTCACAGTAATGAAACAATACAGAAAACACAACAACAATAACAAGAACAACAATGGCAACTATAAAAATAAGGGAAAATACCCACAAGGAAAATGCCAATTCACATTATAAACATCATCCTCTGTTTATTCATATGTTCAAATATATTTAAGTAATCCTTTTGATCCTTGTACAAAACTTAAACATGCTTGTCTGTTAATTAAGACAGCTTTTATTTGGAATTATTTAAACTTTGTTAGCCTTTTTTAAAGCGATTTCTTTAGTTATAGTGAGAAGCTTACTTAATTTAATATATATAACTTAATTTTTATGGCTAAAAAATTGAAATATTATGTTAATATAGTTCAAAATCAGAGTCAAAACCAAAATAAAAAAGGAGGAATGACATCTTTTTTTGCCATAAATCACTTACTGTTAGCCAAGTTAGAGTTAAGGTCTAGTTTCTCTTCCCATCTCATTCTTTCCCTCTTTTCAGCCTTTGCTGTTCTTGTCTCTTGTCTAATTAATTCAACGAAAAAAAAAACTTATAGTCTAACTTTTTGGCATCTTATAAATTTTAAAATACTTAACTGCAGTAACTTATACTCTGTCTCTCTTTCTCTGTCTGTCTCTCTCACTCTTTCTCACACTCTTTCACTTTCTAGCAGAGTAATTTTAATGGCATGTTGCTAATCGAATTTCAAGACATCTTTAGCTGCTTTTTTTCATCATGTTTTTCTTTTAATTTTATTTTTGTCCTTTTCTATCATCAACATTTTCCATCAGAACAGTTTTGTTGGCAGTAGTTTACATTTTCCCCTTTCAAGTTTGAGAAAAATCCATTTAGCGTAACTCAACACGTTAAGCATATTGCTTATTCTATTAAGTTTGCTTATTTCATTAAGCAAAGAAAGAAATAAAAAAAAACATGCCAAAAATAAAGCAGAAAGGGGAAATGGGAAAGGCAAAACTATTTCAGATTTAGTTGCAGTTGATTAAGTATTTAGTTGTACATTTAGCGATCAAGAAGATAATTAAATGTCATTGATATGATTAACCTTTAACAAATTTAATAGCACTTCCCCTCCTTGTATCCTTTTATTCACTTGCTACAGCTGTTGGGTTTACGACTGACTTCAAAAGCACAAAAACTCATTGAAAAGTGGAAAAAGAAGCAACAGACAAGTAAACAAATGAAAGACAAAATAAAGAACAGCAAGAGTAAATCTGCACACTTGACTTTTCCCACCACAGAGGCCCGCAGGCATTACCCACCTCCACCTCCCTTAATCTTCTATACCTCGCATTAGAATTGCTCACTCACTCCTGTGCCAGCTGCCAACTCAATTAAATCTTATCAAATGGAAGGGTAAGAGTGCGATTCAAAGAGAGTGAAAGGCATAGAGAGGGGATAGAAAGATAGGGAGACAGAGAGAAAGGGAGAGAAAAACAGTTAGTATGAGGCAACAACACAAATATCAAACAAACTAATGTCAGTTGTCATAATAAAGCGCAAATACTTTTGATGCCACTTTTGCTGCTTTCTTTTTTTTCCCCACAATCCTCCTCTTTTAGAAGAAGGGAACCTTCATAGTAAAAGTGGGCGACAGGGGATAGATGGTATGTGGCAAGAAGGAGAGTTGCCTGACATGTACACACACACATATATACAATAAAGTGAAGAGCAAACAGCTGCGCAATTTAACGTCGAAAGTGGAGCCAAGGGCAAACAGTAGAGTACAGCAATGGATAAAAGAGATGTAGTAGGAGCAAGGGGAAAGAAAGAGCAGGCAGCAAACAAAATATACAAACAAATATACAGTAAATATGTACAGACATATAGAAATACCCACACATAAGTATATATATATATATATGTCTATGCCGTGACTGTTGCTCTTCCTTCGTTGTTTCGCTCTTGTTCATACACATTTATAATAACTTTAATTAAGATTTTACAAGTAGATTATTTCTTAACAACAAAAGCGACAACGACAACAACAACAAGAACAACAAATGTAGTTACAACAACATCATCATGTTATCATCATGATGATAACAACTACAACTAAAGCAAAAACAAGAGCAACTTTGCGATACATCAAACACAACATCTGCTAACAATTTTAATATCATTTTTGTTTGCTCCTCTATGGCATTTTGCATAAAATTTAATTAAATGCCTCTATTTTTTCATATCTGCTCTCTGTGTGTGTGTGCGTTTGTAAAACATTCAAAGGACATGACAAATAAATATTGCATATTTAGTTTCATTTGATCAAATTAATTTGAATAGATAGATTTGCCATACAAATTGTAGAGCGAAACCTTTCAAATTGACTGACAAATGTCATCAAATCTAAACAAGTTTATTATCAATTTTTAAGCAAGCAAAATAAAAAGAAACAAAAATTTTTATGGTCAACCAAATTAAGGATTAAACAACAGGTTAAGTTAAATTCAATTAAATTAAAGCCTTTTAAATGATTTGAAAAGCTAAAAACCATTAAAGCTTCTACTTTTGTTAATTTAAATGTGTGAAATTTGATTTAAAACATATATCTACATCTAAACTTATGACTAAGGTAATAGGCGTAAAAGGTTTGTAAAATTTATGGTTAACTTTCCTATAGTTTTGTATGCATATTTCGATTATTTTAAACAAATTGATACAAACAATAACCTGAAATGCGAAATAAGTCTCTTTTTAAATTAAGAGAAATGACAATTTCCTTTAGGTGGTATAACCAACATAAAGTTCATGGACTTCTATATTTAAAAAGAGATTTGATCCTCTCTTTTTACTTTCGTTTCTTTCGTATGTTAACCTGAGAGTTAGCTACAAATTTTTCTTATGAAAACTAAGTCAAAGTGTCTTAACACTTACTTGTTTTATAGAATATGGCAGGAGCCAGCACCAGTTATACAGTATTAACTATCACTAGGTATTTACTAAACCAGTTCCTTCTAGATCTAATATATTTCATTTATCTCTACCTTTTTCACGCTGTACTACTAATTACTTTTTGCATGAATATTTCCAAGTTCTTTGTTCTGATTATAATCGTCTTTATCATGTAATTAGAACAGAGCTCCTTCATTCTGTACTAAAAACTACTATCCTTTCATATTTAGCTTGTAACTAGCTTTAGTTTTCGTTTTTGTCTGTATTTGTGGACTGTCCCCGCAACTCAAGCCGCATGTTATGCCCGTGTAGTTGAGCGGGATGTGAGGACATTTTAGAAAAAAACTAGAAGGATGAGCTAACTTCGGCCACGCCAAAGTTCGGATACCTTTGCCAACTATCTTTTTCAATAACATATAAATTACCAGAATCATAAGAAAGTATATAAAACTAATCATGCCCGTGGCTCCAAGAAAAAAAACGAGTAAAAAAAAAATTTTTTTTTTTTGTCCGATTGTTCCTATAGGAGCTATATTATATAGTCGGCCGATTCTGTTAAAATTCACCAGACACATTTTTATATATACCAAACTTACATATACCAAATTTCGAGGGAATCGCTGTTAAAATATCAAAGATTTTTAACTAAAACCAATTTTTTGGCCGATCGTTCTTATGGCAGCTATATGATATAGTGCCCCGATTCTAATAAAACTTTCTAGATATGTTAGAAAGTAAATAAAACCCAAAAATACCAAATTTAGTGATAATCGCTTTTAAAACAACCAAGTTATTGCTCGAAATCCATATTCATAACCGATCGTTCCTATGGGAGCTATATGATATAGTCAACCGATTTTAATAAAACTTAATAGATATGTTAAGAAGTATATAAAAAACACAAACACCGGCTTTCATAATATTTCGTTGGAAAACAACAAAGTTATTGATGTTAAAGCATATTCACGACCGATCGTTCCTATGGGAGCTATATGATATAGTCATCCGATCGGAATGATTCCTAGATATACAATGCCGGCAGCAAAAAGAAGCCTAGGTGCAAAATTTCAGCTCTGCAGCTTTAAGGGTCTCGGAGGAGATTGCGTTGATCCTGACAGACGGACAACGGACAGACGGACATACGGACAGGCTAGCACACACTATCTATAATCACGGATCAATCCAAAATAAACTGTAAAGTCTTACAATAATGTTAACTTATCGTTCTCCGCATTTTACTTGTTAGTATAAACATATCGTTTAATCCTATAAATTAAAATTTTTCCGAGTAACGATATTCTGGGGATTCTATAAGCCGTCATCTCCTCCGGGTAATTCAGCTTCATCAATTTTACGAATTTCTTCGCAAGTTAGCTTAGCTTTAGCAATCTGATGACCAGGAGCCATGCAGTATGGACAATGTTGAAAGTCCATTAAATATATCTCGTTCTCATGGACTGGGCATACTTCACATAGACGTCCACAGAAATAATGATGACATCGACCACATTCGTAGCCACTTTGTGGACGAAGGCAAATACATTTAAGTTGTATTGGTAAATACTCCTTCGGCGACTCAGATGTTAAATCTTGGTTGTTTTCATTCTTCTTCTCTGAATCCAATTCATTGACTATTGGACAACGATCTAAATCCTTCAGTTCACCGTTGCAATTACCTGAAAGAACCACATTTGTTAAAGATAAGCTCTGGGAACTGGCACCGCATTCTAAGCCTGTTGATAAATCCAGTTGGTTTATATTTTTGGAAATGCTGGCGCTCTCGTCTTTATTCATTGTCGAATTCAGCTTTCTAAGTCAATAGGAAAACTAAAATTTTTCTTTATATAGTTATACTGTTAGTCAAAGTGAAGATTCGGCGCTTACTTAGCTTGAAATTACTGGTGTCGATAAAGTGCCAAAAATATCCAATGTTAAGAACGTGTATTTCCCACTAAGAATATAATATGGTTGTTTAGTGTTGTGAAAGAGTTGGTTCTTCGATTTATTTTCGATTATTTCTGCCTATCGGACAACTATCGGGACCAACTGTAATCAAAGAACAGCTTGCAAACTTTTTGCGGAATTAATAGAGCTAATACTATAATCAGACAGTTGAGTTTATAAAGGTTTTGCGCCAATTTAAGAAAAATTTATATATTTACTTTTTCATATTATTTTTTCATATTCTTTCCAATTTGCCAACACTAGAACACAAATATTTTGTTTTTCCGGAGTTGACAACACTTTAACTTTCTTGTGTTGAAACCTGAACTTTTATTCTTGTTTATTAATTTTAAAGGAAAGTTACTATAGCATGAGAGATTTGTTATAAAACCAAAGTATCCGATACCACAAACACTAGTGATTAGGTTTAACATAATTTCTATGAAGGTATAAGAGATATCACCTTCTTTTTTTTTTAAGATAACACGTAGTAGGGCTTTCAATCTTGATAGCCTCATAGAAACCTAGAAGATTACTTCTTTCATTTGAAAGTTGTTCTTTGATTTCCAAATTTTGAATCCACAGAAATGCCTTTTATTCAACTGATCTGTGTTCCTTACACCTCTCCGCTTCTCAACTTAACTAACTCTTAACACTTTTGACTATAAGCCCTGTGTACTTTGAAAAAAGATTCTGCTGCCTCCCTCATTCTAGTTGACTACATAAAATTACAAGTAATATAATAATAAAGATTGAAATGATAAATAGGACCAATTTACATTAGTTCTGAATACGATCTTATCATTTATTTATTCTTACATAACCTAACTAAAACTTGCAGCGATCTATACATACATACCTATATATCATGAAATCTGAAAAGTTAAAGAACATTTATAAATTTTCAAATTTTAAGACTTTTGAGTTGACTTCTTTATAAACTTTCAAAGTTGTTATATTTTCTTTTAAATTCTAAACTTATTTTCAAAGTTTAAAAAATAATGTCCAAAAGAAATTAAAAAATATTTCAAGGTCACTTTTAATGAGAATAGTTTTTCAATACGTATTCGGCATTACCTACTATATAAATGCAATATGTTTCTCTGGCCCACACTTAATAGTTAGTTATAGTTGGCTAATTTCCAACAATTCATGTTAATAAATTTTCATTAAAGCTTTTAGCCATCTTAACTTGAATAGGAGCAAACAAATCTGCAGCTTACCGGTCTACCGTTAGAGCTCTTCTAATTTAAACCTGGACTAGGGACATTGGGGAGGGGCATAGACCATACAGTTGTAAGGGGCAACAAACATGGCTTACAGCATCTAGAATATAACAACAACGTCTAATTTCATTATGGCCAACAAATCACATGTACATAATACGCCGTGTGTTGGTGTGTGTATGTGTATTTTTTTTGTGTTTTTGTTTTGTCTTGCTGTTGTTGTTGTTACTCAGCATTTAGCCACAGCTGACTGCCATAGAAGAGAACCTTGGAACTTGGAGAGTTCTAAATATGTGTGCGAGTAAGTGTGTGTGTGTGTCTGTGTGCATATGAGTGTTTGGCTGCATCCTGCAAAGTCATGTCCTTCAGGCAGTTAGCAGTGGCACTTAAAAATTAATTAGAGAACTTATAAACAAGTGCGGCATGTGCAAACTAACTCGAGCGGCAAATCAAACGCACTTGACGATGCCATGCCACATCCTTAGTAGTGCAATAGCAACAGCAGCGGCAGGAGCGGTACAAGGACTAACTAACTCTCTAAGGATGCCGGCAAACGGTGCAAACATTTGGCGTCGTCGTTTATTTAATGAAAAATTGTGTGTGTAATTATGCATTAAGCTAGGTGGCAAATGGCGTCGCCGTCGTCGTCGCTGACTTCTGTGTGCCTACTTCTACTTTGCATAGGCTCACACACACACACACTCACAAAACTTGTTAAAAAGCATATGTACAAAAAAAAATAACAAAAGCATACCTTACAGCGCAATGTTAGCATGAAATTTTAATTAGTTTGGCATACACACAGATACCCACACACACACACACACACACACACACACACACACACACACTCTTATATATGCAGATATATCACTGACAACTATTGCAAAGACAGAATGAAATTGTGCCAAGAGAAGTTTACAATTTGCGGTCAATTAGAGCAACTTGAAGATGCATCCCCTCCAATTGCAGAAATTGTCGAAAAGGGTCTTGGCATAGTCTCAACGATATCAAGTTTGAAATGAGTAGCGAAAATCTTCTAACTGAAACCTCATCACTTTCAAATTGTGTGTGTGCTGCAATGGTATTTTGTTAGTAAAACGAAATGTCGGACAATTAATTTACTATAACATGTAATCGTGGTAACTTAAGTAGTTTCCTTTGTAATGCCTCTCGGACTATGACAACGACAACTCGAAAGAGAGAGAGACAAACAAAGACAATATAAAGTCGACATTCACATTGATGACGATGACAATGACAATGACTTGGGGAAAACGGACATGAGACACGGAGACATGGGACATGGGACACGGGACACGGTGCGACTTGTAGGTCTTCCCCATTTCTAATGAAATTGTTGTCGGTTCTAACAACTATCAATGGGCGGGGCATATCGACGTCAACTTGAACACATCTGATTTTGCTTCGTTCATGTAGACACCATACATATATGTAGATATATATATATTTGTATAATGTGTACAGTCAAGTCAGTATATATATATATATATATATATATATACTTTTGCAGTTGTAGAAATGTCTATGGCATTCTCATGTTGTCATGCCAATTATTTAATTTGTCCTAAGAAAATATAGCATTTTAGAAATGTGATTAGTCAATTGTTCGGTATAAGGAAATGGAAAAGTTTCCCTTTCTATTAAAAGTGAAGAAAGAAAAAGGAAATCATCAAACTAATTCAACAGGTTTAATTGTCTAACTTAAGATTAACTTTGTGATTAAGTTAATCATTTTAAGGTTTCATAATTTTAAAATTAAATTATTGCAACTGTTTCTAATGGAAATAGAAATTTGGCTTTTATAATTTGTAGAAATATTATATAAAACTAAATCAATTAGTTTTTAGTTTTATAGTTTACGTGGATAAAATGGTAAAAATTAAAATTTTTCAATTGAAATATAAATATTATTTTAAGTTATATGAAATGTCATGTATGTAATTATAAATTAAAATTTCTAAGTGTATTATATTTCATTTATTTAAGATTTATTTATTGTTTCTATCTGTTTTAATCGTTTTGGAATCGTTAAGGCTAGAGAAGTTATTAAGGCTAAAAGCAAATTTAACTTTCAGTTTTTAAGGTCCTTAATTATAAAATCACTTTAAGGTCTTTAATTTTAAAGATTTAACTCAAAAGTAAATATATTTCAAGATTTTCATATATGTGGGATGGGATCTGGCAGCCCTGGCCCAGAACCATTTCTGTTGAATTGGCAACGATGGTCGAAGAGGAGATTGGCAACGACGAAGAAAAGTGGCAACGACAAAAAAAAAGTTTTGAGCGAAAACGACGAGTAGTACGACGAGGAAATTAAGAGGAACGACGCGGATCTTAAAAATAAAACGACGAACGACGCAAAACTGGAAAAAGAAGTAACTACTAACGAGGAAAATTATAATCATAACGACGAACGAGTTTAATTCTTTGTATTGTATTTTAGCATAATTGTTATTCATTGTTAGTTACCTAAATAAACTTACTTAAAATATAAAAAATACTTACGTGGTAAAAAAGAATCCCACATATATATGAGTTTAAAAGAGTTTACTTTTTTAGAATGAGTTTTAGCAAAATCTTCCTTAGCTATAATTTGATTTTAGTTGAAAGGTTTTCCGCACTTGGTACTTTGAATAAAAGTTGAAAATAGTTAAAAATAATTGTTAGATAAAAATTGACTTATGTACTTCTTTTTGGAATACTCAGTTTCCTCTGCACTTTTTGGCAAACGATTCCAATTTTTATATAATTACGATGAAATCCAAATGAAACTCTTTAAGTTTAACATTATTGTCGATCCTTTTGTAGGACTAAATGAAGATCTGCACTTTTCTTATTATTTTCATAATATCCCATTGGTTTGCCATAAGAAAACTAGCTGAAAGTTTAAGCTGAAAAAAATAAGAAAAATAAAAAACAATATAATTTAATAAATAAACAAATTTTTCATTCCTGACAAAGCAAATATCCACCTTGAAATACAAAACTAAACTATTTTATCAGATTAAATAGACTTGGAGTGATTTTCACTTAAACTTATCCTTTTTATTTGTTTGCCATTTAAAATATAAAAGTTTTTCAAGTTTCCCTTGTCGAAATATGGAAACATCTTTATTGAAGATACTTAAGGAATAAGTCCAAATATATAAATATTCATCTATTGCAAATAAAATTAATCTTTAAGAGATAGCTTGTTTAAAAATTTAGTCATCCTTAATTCGAAATTTTATGAAAATATATAGTTAATAACTGTCTTTTAATTTCTTTGCTAAAAAAGTTCATTTATAATCATAGATTTTATTTCATAATATTTACAATTTCATATGTTTTCGTATATCAAAACAATAATAAAGAAAACGCTTCACATCCGAGTGATAATAATATTTAATAAATATGTATATATCTATACAATTTTAGTGTCTGTTTTATGTGTTGTTGTTTTTGTGCGTTAGTGTTAAACTTATGCCTGAGACATGCCTTCGCATAAAGAGCACAAATCTCGTCGAGAAGCGAAATAACAATTTATTTATTATTATTAATAATTCACTAACAAAAACAGAACCAATACCAAAACTGCATAACTAATAAACCTGCCGAAGCAAAACAAACTATACTAAATAAATAGGCACTCGAGCCAAGGAATTTCAACCAAAACGAACAAAAAAGTAATAATAAATAACTAAAACCTTGTAAACATGTGCATAATCCGACAAACCTTCATACCAATGTTCAGGATGGGAAATGGCCAAAAGGAAAAAAAAGGAGAATAAAATTGGGAATGGTGAATTGGGGAGTGATAATAAAAGCGACTTCTTGCTCCGCCTGGTGGCCAAAAAACACTTTTAATCCTCGACATACAATCGACACATTAATTTATCACTCGATGTCGAGGCAACAACACCAACACCAACAACAACGTCAACAAAACACACACAAAAGAGAAGCAAAAGCCTCTCAACTAATTCCAGAGCAGGGATTCAGATTTCAAGAAGGCAACATCAACGACGAAAGGAGAATTGAAGTAGGGGAGAAAATAAAACAAAACAATCGAATAGCGAAACTCTATAAATAGTTTATTGTACAAAATAATATATTTTTCTTCTACTTCTTTTTATGCTCTTTACTCATAAAAGTAAAGAGAATAAAATGATCTTTAAGCTTGGGTATAGAAAAACTTTTTTAGTTTCTATTTATCATATATAAATATAAATTTCTGATTTGCTATACCAAAACAACTTTATTTCTATTTTAGTTTTTAATTATATCGAAGCTTTAAGATCGGTTCAAAGTATGTGGCTATATATATATATACAAGTATACCTATTTTAAGTTCTAGTTTTTTGTTTTAAATTTTAGTTTGGTTTCTGAAGAAGACTTTAAGACTTGGTTTAAGTTTTCATTTGAGTTATAAGGAACAATATTTGATTCAATTTGTTAGCAATATATTCAGATACACAAAGATATTTTTAGGATTTTAAACAAACTAGATATAAACAAATTACGGAGTCTGTTAGGGTTTACATTTTTGATTTTATTTTTAAAATGATCAATTTTACTTTATTACTACTTTATTTTCAAATTTTAAATACTTAAGTTTCAAGTTTTTAATAAAAATTTGCCTATTTATTAATTCTTTTATATTTGATTTAAAACTTTTTGTTTAAAAGAGTATTTTCAAGTCGATGCAATTAAACTATTTTTTCCATTTTGCTCTTGGCATTTGGCATATTGACTTATGAGCACTGATTTGTAAGCAGATTCTTTTGTAATTAATTCATGTCCAGTTTTTGACTTAGAGTATTTGGTTAGCAAATATATGGAATATCTTTCTTCTTTTTTTTTTTCTTTTGGAACTAGTAATTCATACAGAAAAGTGCAATTTTGGCAACCACTCAAGGCAAAATGCATTTCGTTTTGTGGTCTGCAAATGTTTTACTGCCTACTTAAGCCAAAGACAAGAGCCAAAAGTCACAATGGCTAATGTAATTATCACAGATTTTTTTTTTCTTTTAAACCAATTTCAACTCGATACTTAGACTTTTGGCAAGGTGTATGAACCCATAAAGGAGAAAGAGAGAGAGAGAGAGAGAGAGAGAAAGAGAGGTTGAGAGCGTAAGCTGAGACAATAAACGGAAATGTTATTCCATCAGGATGACAACAATGTTGCAAAAGGATTCTTTGGTGAGCTGACAAAACAAACCGTTGGATACACTTTGCCTTATTGTACATATGCAAATGCTGGCAGGCTGTAAAAAAAAAAAAGAAAGAAAAGAAGAAGGCAGTAGCAGAAGGAGTAAGAGGAAGCAGCCATAAAGGATGTGGTAAGTAAATACTAAATTTAGTTGGCTTTGCCACACAACCGCAGCGACATTTCCTCTCTTGGCAAGGCGTCGACATTCTCATCTCTCGTTCTCTTTCTATATCTATTTCTTACTCCGACTGTCTGTCTGTCTGTGCCTCAACTTCAATTGTATGCACTTCGGTTCCTTCTCTCTTATTCCACCTTCTCCCTCTTCTTTTTCTTCATCTTCTGCTGCTGCTTTTAAGGATTGCTCTGCATAAGAAAATTATGCAAAATAGTAGCAAAGTTTCAATTTCCTTCTCCTCAAACCAAAAAAAAAAAGAAGAAAAAGAAAGTAAAAAGAAAAGAAAAAAGCCAAGGCAAGAGTAAGGGCAAAAGGAGAGAAAGCAAAAAAAAAAGAAATTGTGGCGGTTGATGGAAATGCCAAAAACGAAGCGAAAAGCTGAGGAGAAATGTTGGAAATAAAGAAAATGCAAAGTACAAAATTGTGGTCTCGTATAAATAAGCGTAACTTATGAAAAGTTATGAAAAACTTTTTTCCCTTACAAGCAATACGTAATTTGGAATGTGTACATGTATATGTGTGTGTGTGTGTGTGTATATGTACATGTGTATGTATGATTATTTGGTAGAAGAGTTGACTGACTGCTGCCGCTGGTTACCCAGGGCAATATATACCAGTACTTACAATATAAAATGAAAAGAGGCAACGGGTTTGTAAGTGGGCGGGGCAGTGCAACAACAAAAAAAATTTTTTTGGAAGTAAGAGCTTTCTTGATTTTCTCTTTTACCCCCACATTTAACATGAATAAAATGATATTTTGAATTCAAATAGATGGCAAATTGTCACAAAATGTTTTCAAATCAAATGTAGAAAACATTTCCCAAGTTAAATGTTAGAAAAATAACACAAAAGCTTTGAAAATTTCATGACTATATAATAATAACAATATCAATCATTGTTAAATTATTAGTATCAATTGCATTTACAACTATTGTGTTTTTTATTTATATTGGTAACTATTCCTTCCGACGGGAAGCCAAATTTCCTAAAATATTTTGTATTATTTAAGTATTTTAACAATTACTTAATTACTTGTTACATATAAATTTGTATTAGCTCTTCACGTCTCAAGATTCTATTAGCTTTCAATACTTGACTAAAATAATTTTAACTTGTTATAAAATGCTAACGAGACATTTAATTCAATTTTAAAATTAGTTGAATTAATTGATTTCCGAATAATTATTTTAAATTTGAATTGACTCAAGAAGAACTCTGAATTCTATACCCATTCCCATATTATTTTAAGGAAAAGCCAAGAAGTGTTATGCCTATATATGTATGTACTTATTATGTTAACTTTAAGTTATATTATATTATTTTAAAAATTTTTTTATTATATATTGCATCAAAAATTTATTAAAGAAACAAAGTTTTTCACATGCATAATTTGTAAATAATACTATAGACCTATAGAACTTAATTCTTTCCCTTATCATTAACATTCTATTTTAATTTCAGAAAGCCGGGCTTATAATAAATATTTAATAAATTCATTTATATTTGTTAAAAAACACTATTTTTACCATTTACCCAAAAAAATATCATAACAGATTATTAATTTATAATTTCAAAACAGTTTTCATTTGAAAATTTTTAAATTTTTTGTTCAAAAAACCTAAATCATCTCACGATAGATATTGTTTAATAATGAGCAATATTTTGTTTGCTGTTTTGTTTTTAAAATATAGTAATTATTCTATTATTTCATTCTATTACTATTTTACTTTATTTTACATTAATGGAAAACCATAGGAAAACCAAAACTCCAAGTTAATCTAGAAAATTAACAAAAAACTATAAAAATTAGTTTTAAATCTTAAAAAAAAAAATTGAAATTAATAAATATATTAAAATTTTTAGACAAAAAAGTTTCCTTTATAGTCATGTTTCTATTTCATATTCCAGGACTATAATATATTTAAGTATTAAGCAGAAGCAGAAATTAGTTTTATATCATTAAAAAGAATTTGAAATTAATATCAAACTTTTTTCTATGTAATTTTATAATTTAACTTTGATAAAAATGTTGAAATTTACATATAATAAATTTTGGTAGTTTTGGAAAACTTCATTTCATTGCTCATACTCATCCCAATTATAGCTTCAACTCCAACTCTAACTTTGGTTCTCCATCAAAAGCAGACACACAAAGTTGCCAAAGGTCTCCTCCAACACAGTCGCCCCAAAGCATTTACTTACATATGTATTTCAACTTATACTTGGAGCCATTACAAAGGCAATAACCTCCAAGAGAAAATATAGTTTATAGTTTTAATTTTTGGCAATTTTACTGGCTGGCGGCACACACACACACACAAAGAGAGATGGAGATAGATAGTGAAAGAGAGAAAGAAAAGGAGAGATAGAAGAGTTATAGAGATAAAAAATTAGCATACCACATAAGACAATTGCCTGTCAAGAATGGAGACGTCCTTTTTGGGGGTCGCCAAAAGGGTTTTTGCCCATTTTTTGGGGTATAGATATAGGTTTTCTGGCCCGGTGGGTTGGTTGGTTATTTTGGTTCGGGTATTTGATTAGGCCAAAAGCTTGTTAAGAAAATTTGACTGCCAAGTTGAGTGGCTGCTAGCTGCTAGCTGCTTGGTTGGTTGGCAGCATCATTTGCATATAGTTTTGCCATATTTTTGCATTGACTTTTTACCCATATTTACCTCTCTCTCGCTCCCTCTGTGTCTTTCTTTTGGTGTCTCTGTCTTGTTTCTTGTACTTTGTGTTGAAATTTTGTTAAAATTTAAATTTAAGTTGTTCGGTTCGTTGCCTGCTATTGCTGCTGCTGCATAAGAAAATTGAAAACTATTTTGAGTGCTAACGAAGGTAAATATTGTTTCATTATATAACAAGAAGAACCAAAGAGTTTCGAACAAAAAAAAAATAAAAACGGATAAAAATAGTAGTAAAAGAAAAGAAAGTCTCGTTGGTTGCATAATAAAATTGCAACAAATTGTTTGCGCATGTGTGTGTGTGTGTGTGTGTGGGAGAGAAAAAAGCATTGTCTAAATAAAATTTGCACAAATTGTAATAAGTCTTTGTTCTGCACTTAATTGCCATCTGCAAACTACTGAATGAAAAACTAAAAATGAAAAAAGGGCTTTGTATTTGCATAACTTTTTCTACATTCGCGCTGATTGCCTCTCTCTCTCTCTCTCTCTCACTCTATCTCTCTCTCATGTGTCTATGGTGCAGTGAGTGTTATTGTTTAAAAATTAAATGCAATTAAAAGTTTCAATTAAAATTAACAACAGCATAAACCGACTGATGCATTTAACAAAGTAAACATTATGCAATTATAAATAATTGAAGTGCTAAAGTCACGTGCCGCAAATGCATAATTTTTGAAATATCAATACAGTGCGCGTCATATATATATATACATATGTATATTAAAGTTTTAAAAAAATTAATTAGTATGTAATTTATAATTTATAAATAAAAAATATATATAAATCTAAGCTTTACTCTTTTCAAAATATCGTTCCTATTTTTATTCGTTAGCAATTGTTTCCTTTTGTCTTTTCTTTACTAAATTTCTTTCTTTTTTTTTTCTTTTCCGTTTTTTATATTTACTAAAACGACTTTTAGTAAGAATAAATAAGATATTTTCTATTTTTTTATTTTTTATAAATAAATATAATTAATTATCTAATTTCATTATTATTCTAGTTTTGTTTTGTATCCTACTTATGATTATTAATATTTTTTAATAAATTTTATGTTTTTTTTTAACTAATCCT
The DNA here is from genome assembly GCA_018903615.1 of Drosophila neocordata. NCBI lineage: Eukaryota > Metazoa > Arthropoda > Insecta > Diptera > Drosophilidae > Drosophila > Drosophila neocordata. The sequence continues at coordinate 10,317,090 of JAEIGI010000004.1, read as the reverse complement.
TTAAATATAAAGAAAGTGAATGTTAAACAAACTTAAACTTCCGCTTAAGATTTTGGAAGAGATTTCAGCATAGATTTTAGTTTTTTAAACAAAAAGATTTATACAAACAAATACAACGACAAACTGAAACAATATATTAATTCTTAAAAGTTAGCAAATAAATTGGTTATATTCATAAAAGATTTCAGTTATATTACGCTGCCCTTCAATATGAATAAATTTTCTTGATTTAGTTTCTGCCAGGCACCAAACATCCTAAAGATCGATAATATTTTTTAATGCCATCGGGTAACAAAATTAAATAGGATCAGCAATCTTATGAAAATGTTCGAACTTTAAAACGTTTTTTTAGGATTCTTTCTGTTACCAGAGAAATAATTTTCTTTGGCGACGATTTAGCAAGTAAAATCATTCAAAAGGGTTTATTTGAACGAAAGAACAGAAACGAAACATCAAAATCCATCAAATTTGTGCAAATTATGAAACCATTTTTCAAAAATCAACTATTTCACTCTAATTTTACTTATTAAATAAAGTTTTTAAATTGAAATTTCTTAAAAAATCTAAGTTTACTTTGACGGACCAAATTTCATTACCTTTCAATTCTCTAATAATAACTAAAATTTTGTTTGTTATACCAAAAAAATATTTTTTTGCTTTATAAAAAATTTTAAATATGTTTAACCAGCTTCTTCATTAACAGATAAACATTTTATTATTTTGCATTCTTCATTTTATTGATTTCTTATAAATTATTTCCGATAACTTTTTTATATTTTATGAATACGTTACAAAGTGTAATTTTTACTGTATATAAACTGACACATTATGCGTATTTTATTGTTTAATGATATTAAATTCAGAATAAATAAAATACAAATATTGCGCATACCAATATGCTTTATGTGATTAATGAGTTTTATGTATGTACATATAGACAACCGTATGCAAATGGGTTACAAGTAAAGTAATTTGGTAAAGGTTGAATATTGAAAGTTTTCCAATTTTCCCTTTATATTTCATTGATATACTTTCTTTAAAAAGACACACAAAAAAAAACCAAAAAATATGAACAAGTTTTATATTTCGCATAGTCAATTTCTACCCCTCGTTTTGGTTTCGTTTTCCAAAAACCAAAAAAAAAAACATTTTAAATGTCAATTTATAAGTGACAATTGGGCCACACTCTACACAACCTACATCATCTGGTTGGCCCTTATGTCCGCCCAGTACCGCCTCAGCCCTGCCCTGCCCGTCTCTTTGTGATCATCCAACGCTTGTTACTCTTACCACTGCTACATAGCTTCAAGCATGTGCTAACCGTTTTTGTGGCGGTAATATAATATGCACAGCATGGCTTATAATAATAAAAATGGCCAAAAACGCCATCAGTGCCTGCAGCAATGTAGAAAACGATGGTAGTACATGATAGTAGCAATGGTAGCGATGTCAGTGAATGCCATGGCCGAATGGCCGAATCATTGACAGCCCGCGGCTGTCATACGCGTGATTGTCCCTTTGAAATATGAGCAGCTCTTTTCAATAACATTTTACTGGTGAAAAGCCACCACAAATGATATTCTATAAACACAGTGTGTCAATGTTTAGCAAGAACTAATGCTTTACTTTGAGATTATTGAAAATCTTTAAGATGTAGAATTTGAAATCGTTTTAGTTTATCTTAAGCTTTATTTAGATATAACAAGATATTATTCTTGTTAACTATATTTTCTTCTAAAGTAAGAAAATAATATAAAAAATTTTAAAAATATTGATTGTAATTTATTTTCCACAGAAGTATAATTATTGTAAATATTATTGAATCAAAAATACATATTATATTCTTTATTTCTATTAAAATTTTCCGGTTCATGATAAGGGGCAATTTCTTAAATGAATTTTTTTTCCATTTTCAGTTGAGTTTGTTGCTTAAGAATAAAAATATAAAAGTAAAAATGAATGTAAGTACCACATCAGAAGCGTTCATCAATTTCAATGCCAGATACATAAAAAACAAACTAGATGGCAACGCCAGGCAAAAGTAGAAGCAAAAACATCTTGTACAAGAATTTCGGCAAACTTTTATATAGTTAAAATAAATTAAATAGAATGTTTAGTATTACAAAACATCTGTTAATATAAAAGAGGCAACTATCTTAGTTGTTCTATATAAAAATTATAAATATTGTTATTTAGGAATTAAAAATATTCTTTTAAATAATAACAAATTTCTTCAAATTACCGAAAATACCTGACAGATTGCAAAAATAATGTAGAAAGAAGCTAATGTAGAAGAAGAAGAATTGGTGTTTTAGCTACGGTCTATAGTTAAGAGTTTAACTTAAGTTTAAACTTAAGTTTAAGCAACCATTTTATATACGACAATTGGTTCTACCTACTACTAATTTATATATATTAACTTTTCTATATATATATATTGATTTTTAGTTATCCTTTAAAGTAATTGAACCACTGTGCATAGAATGGTTGTCTAGCTGGCTGCTGTCGACACTATGCTACACACGCACTTTTTTCGTCTGTCTTTCCCTCTCTCTCTCTCTCTCTCTTTTCTTTCTTTGCCTATTTCCCCTTTGTTCCCTTCTTCTCTCTAGCTAACTGTATGCGAGGTCAAATACAATAAAGGGCCAGGGATATGGCATTCAGCATGAAAAGAATCAGAGTTATGCTAGCATTTATTATGCCGCAGCCGTCGCTGCTGTGGTTGCTGTTGTTGCCCCTTGTTGGTTTTTCGTGTTGTTTTTCTTTTTTTTTTTTTTTTTTTTGGTTTGAATCTGTATCCCGGAATCAGTATCCTCTGAACCCGAACCCATATCCGAACCCTCTTCGATTCCCAGTTCGAATGTTTCGTTTGTAAATTAACTTTACAGCTCGCGGCGGCACGCATTTTTTAACGCCGTTATTTCTGTTTTTTTTGTTGTCCTTGTTCTTGTTCTTGCTGTTGTTGTTGTTATTTCAACTTGGACGTATCAAATGCATGCGTCGTTCTCATTCCCATTTCTCTGCCTCTCCTACACTCACTCTCTGTCTCTCTCTTTCTTGCAGCAACATCATCATCGGCGGGCGGCATCTTTGTACCAACAAAAAAATATATAAAAAAAAAGAAAAATTGGAACAACAACACAAAATTTTTTAAATTAAAAAAGTTTTTCAGTTGCCATTCGGCACGTACCAATACGCAACGACGACAAATGCCAGCGAAATATATATGTATAGATTCTTGTTCCACATCAGCCCACACCACCACCACCATCGCATTTTCACCCTCTTACCCCCTTCCAACTCAAGCATATTGACAGCAGCGAATGGTCTTGGTAATAAATGCGACAGCACTCGGCATGCATAGCATGTCCATTTTCATGGAACCAATCCTATTCCAAGCTACAATTTCATGTCTTCTTACCCCGCCTCTGCACACTCCTCATCATGCTACCTCCATCAACAAGCCAGCGATTTTTCAAATTTTTCCTCTTTACTGTTTTTTGCTTGCTTTATTTATGCTTTAAGGGGTAACAATGGGGTGGTTAGAGGGTATTCGGGAGGTGTTGGGGTCGGTGAAAAAATCAGAAACTTTTGCGGACAGCTAATATTTCCGCGTTTTTGGCTTAGGTGAATGTTTTCTTTTGCGAATGATAATAATGATGATGAAAGACATGGATTTGTTCTATATATAAATATATAAAATCTCTGATTAGGGTTAACATTTCAACTACCATGGCTAAGAAATACAAATTTTATGACAAATATGTTTATTTAATATAGTTTCAAAAGCTTTTGAATACTTTTTCATTTTGTGTTAATACTGCAAAACATATTTTGTTCCTTTTTGGTTAATTTTCGCTTGTTTTTTGTTTGGAAAATAATAATGAGTAATCAGTATATCAGTAATCAGTAATTTTATTCTCTTTCTATTGTATAAGGTATACAGATAGATAAGAACAATATATACTTTTATCTAAGTTATAGGAAACTCTTTGATTTTTCATATCTTTAGATGTTTTGTCATGATTCTATATAAAAAGAAGCTTCCATTTTCCATTAAATTTTTTTGGATAAACTTATATGATGTAATTTTTCATTACCTTAATATTTGTCAAACTAAACATTAGTTTTTCAATCTATAAGATTTTAAAAGTTGTCTAGGAATTACCAATAACTTTAAATTCAATACCAATTAAGTAAGTACTAAAACAAAGATATAGAGTGACCTTAAGTGAAAAAAGGATTCGAATTCGATTTAATTATAAAATCAGATGTATATAACCCTTAGATTGCTCTGTTAAAACGTCAAAATTTCAGATTTCCAGAAGTTGAATTCTATTTGATTTATATGTGTCGTGTCGTTGAGAAACTGTAGCTAGTGATTCCGTTTTGTAGTGTCATGGGTTTACTGGTTCAGTGGGTCTCTACGGGGTTACCAAGTATTCCTGTAGACATTTAGTTAGAAGGTTCCGAACCTTATATATGTCAAATGGTTATGAAAGTATTAGTAATAATCAATAGCATTGTTGTTATTTAGAATGACTGTGCAAAAAGGCACGTCTTTAGGGTGTAAGTCAAACTGACGAGTTGAGGGTTCGTATTTTTGAATGAGTGAGACCGAAATAGTTATTGCTGAACGTGTGTCCCTAGTATTGCTTGGTGTGAGTGAGATGTCTGCATATGCCTTCAGACACGTCTAGTCTGAAATTGGGTATAAAAAGGGCAGCAAATCTCGAGAAATCGGTTATTAAAATTTGGAAGCTAAAGCTACGGGAATTCATTTTAAATAAGGACGCAACGGAAATGATAATCAAACCCAAAAGATAAATGTTGACTGTATTCTTTAGCCTCCAGATTGACATATACTGACCTTCCATTAGAAATGGAAATATTTTGAGCATTTCACCATTAAAACTATATTCTATTCCATCAATAATTCCATAAAAAAATTAATACTTTACCATTTTTTGTGAACTATTTCTCCTATACTTATCTTCAAGTTAAATACATTGCAATCAGTTACTGTTGATAAGACCCTCGCATCAAGAAATGACAATTTTATTGCCAACGCAATCCTATGAAACTTATTAATATATTTCGTTTTTCTTCTCTATTTCTTTTTTTTTTTTTTTGCTTTCTTTCATTTTGTATTATTTATTTTGTTGGCATACGCGAACAGAAAAATGTCATGGAAAAAATGAGCAGCAAAAAAAAATATAGAAAAAAAAGGAGAAAATACTTTCTATATTTTGCTAGCTTTGAATGTCGCAATACAATTTCATTGCCACAAAATTTTATGCCAGTCAGTTATGCCATCAGTCACTCACTCAGTCAGTCACTCACTCACTCAGGCAGTCAGTCAGTCAACGCCTAAAGTTTTATTACTTTTGCTGCTGTCAACAATGTTTGTTGTTTGGTTTGTTGTTTGGTTTGGTTTTTGTGTCTAAGCATTGGCCTTAGGCAAGAAAGGGGGTATCCAACAAGCAGGGAAGGACAAAACACAAGAAAAAAAAAGGCAAAATGCTGAAAATAATAATAAGAAACGCAGTGAATATTATTACATCGTATAGTTGCCAAGCAGCTTTTGCTTATTTTTAAATATTTGAGCAAGGGCTACATGTCGTATGCGCAATGCCACAACAGACCAAGAGACTAGAGTCGACCAAGAGCAGCTGGAACTGAAACTGAACTCCTTGGCTCCACTGGCTTAAATAGATGAAGTTACTGTTGTTCCTGTTACTTTTGTTGTTATTGTTGTTGCTGTTGTTGCCTGTGATAGAGATAGAGTTGGGCAAATATTTAAGCTTTGTACGTCATTTGCCCGGCTATGATAATGTGCACGATGTTTGCACTTTGGTTCCTTGCCAAACGGGAGAAGTGCAGAGAGGCAGCAAAAGGAGGGGCTGAATGTTTGAACGGTTTGTGGCAACTCAACTCTTAACTCAACTCCACTCAACTAGACTCGAATCGACTCAAACTCTGTTTGCCCATTGGCATTATTATTTTCTCTCTGTGTGTGTGTGTGTGTGTGTGTGTGTGTGCTGCATCTTGTTGTTCCTCTTCTTTACAAGGCACTTCATTATCAACTATCTGACAAATAGAAAATGTTGTTAAAGGAAGCCAAAAACTAAACTCATCTACATATGCAAAAATCTAAACGAAACCAAAAGCATTGACTACTTAAGAAAATTGTTTGCCAAAAAAGAGCGTAGAGGAACATCTTTTTTCATCTCCCTTGCTCTCTTCATAAATCTCTTTTTCATTGTATGTGTGTGTGTGTATGAGTGTAATAATATTCAAATTGGCAAAATCCATTATGATCGCAAATATTATTTCAACAGGCCAAAAAAATATAACAAGCAAAAAAAAAAGCAAGCAAAATTTTCAATGAGATTCTCTTGGTTATGCCACTCGTAAGAGAGGGAGACAGAGAGAAGAAGAACTTGAAGAGAACTTCAATTGGTCTATGCTAAAATGCATTCTCTTTGCTGCTGATTACAGTAAACATTCATTAAGAAAAAATTCATGTTTAAGTTCTGCCCAATCGGCAGAAACTAAAACTTTCAAAAAGAGAATTCTGTTTCGGTTTTTTGTTCTCTTTCATATTTAAATTCAGAAGCAATCTACCACTCTGGGAACTTTTTTCTTTGGAATTTGGAATGGTTTTCCATCTAATTTACTCTGTCACTTAATTCTTTATTTCATTTATTTTATTTTGATACATTTTTGGACTCTTTAAAGAATGTTCTAGTTAATAAACATCTTAATCAATATGGTACTATATTATATATGTGTTCGCATTATCCATCTGAAAAAACATTTTCATTTCCCTTGCTTGAATCATCTTTAGGCCTGATCTACTGTAGTTCTAACGAACAAGAAAAAAATGGGTTAAAAGTGTTGACACTTTCAGAAAGCGCAAATTATACAATCTGCTTGAAACAAGTTTTTTGGAATGGAAAAAGAGGCGTGGTAAATATGCTAGCCAGCATTGATTTAGCCGGACTCATCTTCTCTTCCTTCTATCACTTTCAATGAAAAGTTACAAATTTTCGACTTTGGTGGAAAAGCTGTTGAAATATTTGCTTACTATATTGGCAATTGAGTTAACAATGAACAAAAAAAAAAGAGGAAACGAAAGATTGGGTAAATATGAAATAAATGGGTCAAAAACGAAGAAGAAAAGCCATGAGGAAAGCATATTTCAAAAAGAGCGAAGGGGCAAAAGAGAATAAAATAGAAATAATAAAAATACTAGAAAATTAAATTAAGTCAAGCTCAGAGCTGGTGATAGGCAAAAGGCAAGGCAAAATTATGTAAATTTAATCAAAATAAGTAGCAGCAGACGCGGATTGTCAGAGCCTGGCTAAAAGCGGCTTATAACAAGAGTCGACAGCGGCAGCACAACAACAAGAGCAAGAACAACAACAACAACATCAGCAGGAGTAGGGACTAAGGATGCTAAGTAGCCGGCAGTTTTAGCCACATGCTGTCAACGCGGAAGAAGACCCAAAAAACAAAACCAAATGGACAACAGCAACGACAACAACAACAACAACAAGAAAATAAAACAGAAAACCAAAATCTAGATGAAGTAGGAGAAATTACGTGTAATAGACAGGATGACAGGCGGGTGACGGGCACCAGGAGGTGCTTGTAAAAAGTGGAGTGGCCATGGGTACTAGGATTGCCAAAGTCATAAAGTAACCACAACAGGACAACAATAAAGAAATTTTTAATACCTCTTCCTTCTATTCTGTTTTCACTTCTTTCTTTTGTTTCTCTGCAACGGTTTTAGATGATAATACAGCATAAGCATACTGTTCCAAGAAACTAAGCAAAAGTCTAGTTTAGAATTTATAATAATTTTTTCAATTTATAATAAGTATGAATTAAATTTAAAGAATACGCAATTGGTAAAAAAAATACATAAATAAAACACTTTAAGCAATTAATTATCATATTCTTTTTGCAGTTAAGGCAATTTAAATTTTCCCTACTTGCTTTTTCTCTCTTTGTATAAATTCCCAAATCGTTTTGTCTTTATATTTCTGTTTTACTTTTTATTTTTTTACCACACTGTAAAAATCATTATAGTAGTTGTATTTAAATTTCTCGCTTTACACCTTAACTGTTAATATTCAATCATTTTGTACTTGCACTCTCACTATTAGTATTTCTCTCTGAGTTTCTTAGAGAGGGTTTCGCTCTCTCTCTCTCTCTTTCTCTTTTGAATCTTAAACGCAACGGCACAAAGTTATTTAACTCACCTTTAAGTAATGGTAGATGCTCTCGCTTCTCTGCTTCCTTTTAGGTAAGCTGCGTCAACGTCGACGCTTACGCAAATGATGCCACTTTTCTTATGCTTTATGATTGCGAAAAAAATCATTTTAATTTGAGACGCAATTAACTCACAATCTACCAAACAAATTATAATTTAGTGAACAGCACATAATAACCAATTAAATTTCACCATATTTCTGCATTAACCGATTTTGCAAACGAATATGATTAAATAATAGTTTGAGGGAAAAAAGTTGTGACAAAACGCGGTAGCCGGCACATTGAAACTGAAGCAGAAGAAGAGCAAGCAATAAGAAAAAGTGAGCAAGTAAATGTGCTCTCTCTGAGGTGAAGATCAAAATGTAAGACAGAGAGCAAAAGTGCAAGTGCAAAAAGAGTGCAGTTGCAAAAGAAATTAAAAAATGAAACTGTTTTCGGGGATTGATTAATCCTGAGATTAGGGTGGTTCGTATTTCCAAATAGTAGAAATTAATGTGAAAAGTAAAAATAACACGAACAATGTCACAATTTATTTAATACAAGTTTTTTATATTTGTAAGAATGTTTTAATTTTAATACCAAGTCAATTTATTAGCATTAGCTGATTTTAACCAGATTTAATAACAATAACTAGTAAATTGATAAGTTAAAGATGCATTGTTGCATTGTTTCATGAACATATTCGAAACTTTTAATTAATGTACACAAAAGCATTTTTATGGCTATACCACAAAAATTTCCTAATAAATGCAAAGTACATTGCCACAAACACATAGACACACACATATACATCTACTCACACTCCAACTTGTGCCTTCTAAACTACTCTTACACACATACACACACAGTGCCGAAAAACCAAAGCCATTTTGGAGCACATTTTAATAGCATTGTAGAAATTTTTTGCACTTAATTAAGTGTAATTAAATTTGCGCTGCTTACTCGCACATTTTTCGACACTATGGGTATGTAGGGTTGAAAAAGAGTTGCCAGAGGGATATGCGGGAGAGTAGTATGCCTGTGTATGTGTAGGGAAAGTGCCTACAAAAATTTCTCTACGCCGTGTTTTATGCAACGATTTTTTACTCGAAGTTACCAAAAGGGCCACAAACTCGAGTACCATTTACATTTTACCAACAAAAGTTTTTCACTTATATGGATAGATGCGGGAAAGAGGAAAATTACATATACATATGCATATATAGGGAGTAAGAACGGTTAGGCCATAGAAAAGTATCAGAGCGTCTGGTTAGCAATTTTTCTTTCTTTTAATAGATCCCCAAACCATCTTGTTAGGCCAAAGTAAGTCGTAGTACCAAAAGAAAAAAAGGTCGAGAAAGATAAAAGTATATTTATATATGTATAATAGTTTTAGCAAAAGCCTACCGTAATTATATATAAAGGACAATTTTCTTCAACTTTAACAAGTATTTCATAATAGGCAGTGAGACACAATCCCTTACTGGCCGACTTAGTTACAAATCGTTAACTTATAAACGAACTCAGCTGAACTGAATAAGCCCTTAGAATAATATTTTGCTAATGAAAATGTGAGGCTGATTTCAATAACAACTTAAGCTAAAGTTCTTCAAGTTATAGACGATAATCTTAATGATATTTCTTCAGTCCACAGCATGTTTTTATATAAGTTTCGCCTTGGTTTAGGCCTAAATCTATCGATAATTGGCTTACCAATTGACAACTGTATTTTTCACTTCTATATGCAATTTGCTCCATGTCCATAATTTGCTAAATGTCAATTTCTAAATCGAGTTCATCTAAAAAAAAAGACTATTCCATAGAAAAGAGTCTACAAAATTGCAGCACATCAAACTGGGTAATTTTGGAAACCAGTGATCCCAACATTGCCTGGTAGCTTACTGTTTGCCCAAAACTGCAGCGTTTGTTACTGGCCCAGTAGCCAGAGGAGAGAAAAGAAGAGCCAAAAAGGTAGTGAAAAGCAGGGGGGATAGTGGAGGAGGTTGTGGCAGTCATGGCAATGCCACGTTACAATATAACCAAGCGAACAAAAGGCGGCACGTCAATGCCTTGGGGACTGTTGACTCGAGCGCAATGGCGTTAAGTATACGCCATGTATGCCGGCCTTTCTGCGTCTGTGGTGTGTGTGTGTGTGTATGTCCCCGCCGGATGTCATATGGCAAAATTGAATTTTTCGGTGCACAGCACTTTTCTGCTCCTACAGCTGTTTGCCTCGTCATCATTGCAATGATTTTGAATTGTTGACATGGAGGCCAATCCAGCACATAAGTTTCTCAATTTATATATAGATATTATATATATATAGATATATAACTTACGCTATCAGCTTTATTTGATGTTTAGCAATTTCCTGATTTATCCCTCATGTTATTTCCGTTTTGCATTTGTATGCGTTTTGACCAGCGAAAAGTTGCCCTCTCCATCTCTACTTTTTTTCGTTCTTTTTTTACCTCCCCAAACAAAAATGATTATCATTGAAATGAAATTTTCCATTTTCTGCCAGCATAGACCAAACCAGCATACACAGAAGTCTATGAATTTGTATGGTTGTATGCCTGTGTTGGTCTCATTGTGTGTTGGTCTATATGATTACGTGATTTTCAATGGCATTTCCTGCTTAGCCATTGAGCTATGTAGTAAAAACTCTTATCGTTTTGGCTATATTTGTGGTTATATTTCTATTATTATTGTTGTTGCTATTGCATTTGTTGGCAATGATTAGTTTAGAAAGAAATCCAAATAGTTACGTTTAACTTACAAATAATGAATTTAAAATACCCTGTAATTATATATTAGAGAAAAATTTATATTTTATTCCTTACTAGGTAACAATACATATCTGCATCGAATATTGGTTTAATATTTTGCTTTTATATTCGTCTCTTCAGTCGCTTTTCTAATGACTTAGCTTTTCTCTGTTATTGTTGCTATGTAAAATGCAAGTGTTCTGTTAACTTCTCATAATCTGTTAAATGCTTTTGTTCTGTTAAACAGCAGTGTTAGTCAACGTGTAAATGGGTTAATAATGATCGTTGCACTTTAAGTTAAATGTTCTGCCACAATGTAAGAGCCATTGGAATATCCGAATTTAGTTTTATTTTAATATATGGTATTTTGTTCCGTTCTTTAATGTTTTGATATATATAAACTTTTCATAAGAACTATGTATAGATACATATTGTGTACATTTATGATTAATGTATGTATGTATATGCACTTGTTAATGCAATTTGTTACGTTTTACAATTACTTTAAACAGAGTAAGCATTATATGAATGGCCTAAAGAATCAATAGAAACTGATAGAGAGAAAGATAGATACCTAGAGCAATAGTTGGGAAGATGGATATTAAGAAAAATAGAAAGACTAAAAGAAAGTGACATGTCTATCTATCAGGTAGAGATAGACAAAGAGACCAATAGATACATATATAATAAGAGGTTTTAAAAGACATATATATGGATAAATAGAAAGCAGACAGAAGAGGCAAATACATCTATAAAGGTTAACGAATCTGATAACTTCCAAAAGAAATAAACAAAGACATAAGCGAAAACAGATAGTTATACTCTCGGTCCTTTCCAACTACTTGCCAATAAGTTGCTAAATACTTCAATATTTTTAAAATACTTATTTCAGACTTGCATTTGGTAGTAACATTTATATTTATAATACTTATATGCCCTATTTACATCCTAACAAATGCAGGGTAGATAAATGCAATTATTTTATTCAATTGAAATTTGTAATTTTCATTCAATTAAACGCATTTAGCATATATAACAATTTGTAAATTATTTCAATTCTTTTTAAATACAATTTACACTTGATCAGCATCAGTTAGGCCAATTTTAGAACTAATTGTAATGTTCTTGAATCAACCGCCCAGCTAACTCGCACCATACATGCACCACCCAAGCACCACTCACTTATCACATGGAGCAAAGGAAAAAAAAAAAAATAGCTAAACCTCATCACATTTTCTTTTTTTGCCTTTTATTTCACAGTATTTTTATGCAAAACATGAACATTTAATAGAACGTTCTACGAATTTTTAATGAGCTTTTCCCAGCCATGGCCAACAGCTGCATGTGTGTGTGTGTGTGTGCGAGCCTTTTTTAGAATTTTACATGTTTTATGAGCTTTCCTCTTCCTTGGTTTTTTTTTTTTGTATTTTGTTGTTGCTTTTTCTTTTATACATTTTGTTTTCAGTCCAGGTAAGTTAAGCTTGCTCACTGCCACAACGAGCTCAATTGGCCTTCTCTTGCCACAGCATCCACAATCGTGCAACAGCACTACCCACATTCATTTTTACTCTGAGGTCCCAGCTACACGTACGGGTAATCAAATCAGTTGCGTGCGTCACATAAATTTGCCAACATTTAACAGATAATGAGCACAATTAGCTGACAAAGTAAAAAAAAAAAAAAAAGGAAACCACCAAAGAAAACACTTACGGAAAAAAAAACCCAAATGTATAATAAAAGACATGCATAAGGATTAGCCCCCAAAAAAATTGTTACAGTTTATTATTTTTTTTTTTTTAAATTAAATGTTAAAATTAAAAAAAATAAAAGAAGAAAATTTTGTAGGATAATAATAGTTAATATAAACAATTTAAAAGTTAAAATTTAAGGAAATTTAAATGGATTATAACAGTGTATTTTTTTAAATATTTTAAATATATGCTTAAATTTACAAAAATAAGATAAAAATTTATAAAATTAACAAAAATATAAAAAAAATATATGGTAAAAAATAATAAAAAAAAGGATTTAATTTACTATTTTAAACAATAAGTTTCATTAATTGGAATATCAATTTATGTATATAATTTAATATTATAATCAGACGACAAAAACTCAACAAAACTTCAACTTCAACAAAGACTTCTTTCTGCTTTCAACTCTCATTACACTTAAAACGGAACTTTTTTCTCTTTATTCTATGATCACAATCTTGCTCTCACGAGAGCGAGAGAGTATGTTCCGAGCTCGCTCTTTAGCAAAGCTCTTATAGTGGAACTAATGCAAATACATATTACTTATTACACCTGTAAAATTTTTTTATTTCATTTTATTTTACTTTATATTTGCATACAAAAATTTATTGAAATCAATATTTTTATTAATGCCTATGTTTATTCTCCACTAACTATTGTAATAATAAACTATTTTTCATAAGTTCTAAATGAAATTTACGCAAACTTTGCATTTTAGATAGTGATTTGTATTTAGTATAAAGTTAAGTCTATCCTTTTTTAAAGCTTATAAGAGATCAATTAGAATAAAACGTGTAAAATATAATAAATATATATTTAAATTAACTATTTAGGCATGGAAATCAAAGGAGGACAATGTAAAGAAGTCTAAGAACCAATTGTTACTGAAATGTATATAAATTTAATGTCCCACAACAATGGAATACGATGTAAAAATCATGATCAATAAATCGCAGTCCTTCTGCAACTATATATACACTAGAAGCAGAAATGGAAACAATGTTTCAATGTCTTCTTGTGAGACAAAATATACTAAAAACACATATCATAACCTAAAACGAAAGATTTTATTTCCTGGATTAGACAAATTTCTCATTAGAATCAAAAAATCTTAGATTTCAGAACAGTTTGCAAAATTTATAAATACTATAACAAAATTCTTAACATATACCTCTTAAACAGTTTCAATACTATCCAAATAAGAAAGATAATTTTCTGAAAATAGATAAACCAATAACCTTAAAGGTAAATTAAAAAAAAACTTGAAGAATTTTAAAACAATTTTTAAATTTCTCCCTATACAGCTGCTACAGTTTTGATTTACCATTAATGAATATGAAAAAAACTAAAGCTAAAGTCTTTCTAGCTGAAATATATTCAAAATTTCAATATGCTTTTTTCGTTTTTCTCCTCTTTTTATTTTCATTGCCAACTGTTGTGCAATAGTCAAATCGTCTGCATTAATATTTCATGTTTCCGTTGTGGATTTGGGTAGAGGAAAGTCGATGAAAAAGGAAAACGAACTTCACATCTATAGCATTTCCTTCTTAGTTTGTATTACCGCATTGCACCTAAGTAAATTATCGTGTTTCATTTGCCACCAGAAACTCTGCCACTCACTCAGTCCCTATATTCCCCATATCCATACTCCTACCCATACTCCCCTAACATACCGCCTACAGACGTAGTGTCCCATTCAAGCGAAAGACTTCAGTTGACCAGCTTAGGTTACTCATTCCATACTGTGAGCGACAACAGCAAGAACAACACTTAGTCACTTGGTTTCATGAGTAAACACATCTTATAAATTATTCAAAAACGCAAAAAAGCTATTTGCAACACTTTACCGTTAGCATTACAGTTACGCTCCAGCGTTGCCATTCATTTTTTAACATCACTTGCCTGCATTGACGTCGTCTCTTGGTTGCCGCTTTGCCTCTGTTCCGCGTTGTCCTGTCCCATGCAATCAGTCAAAAAATGTCGAGCAACATATGCGTAGGTGAGATGATGGAGCCGAAGCAGGGTGGTATAGAGAGTGAGGTGTCCTGGTCCAGGTAACGGAACAGCGGCAAAAAGCATGACAAATGAAATGTTCAACTTGCGCTTAAAGGCAAGCAACAAAAAAACGCAAGCACTGAAAACAGACTGATGGAGGAGAAAAGTGTATAGTTACAGGAGAATGTGGGGTGGAAGGGGAGTTAAAAAAAACAAGGTGCAGAAAAAAAAGCGGTGAAAAAAATTGTGTAGTATACTTTTGGGTGCCCAAGTTACTTGACAAAGTGCTTGGGCTTACTGCAGCTTCGCTCGCTTTGGGGCATGTAAAATGAAGCTACTCTCTACCGTTGAAACAGCCAACGAGAACGCCACCGCCAACGGGCGTGACTTTGGCACTTCCTTGTTGTCAGCTTTTCTTACTTAGTCCTCTTTATATACATACACAGAGACACACACACATATACATATGTATATAGTATATTTCATTTGGATTTTTGTTTCTTTTGCCTGTTGTTGTTTTTGTTTTTATGTTGTCTTGCAGCAAATGGCTTCGTTCAAATATTTAACTTAAGTAAGCGTTTGTAATTAATTTCACGCTTAACACTGACACTCTTGGCACACTTTTCAACACTTTTTTTTTTTGCCCCATACCCATGCCCTCGTCTTCACTCACCACTTTTATGGCATAATAAACACGCATTTTATAATAAAGTCGCCGACCAAAAAAAAAAAAAAGAAGGAAAGAAAAGCAGAATGAAATTGACTGCATAATTTATGCCTGAGTGTGAAAGAGAGTTTTGTGGCAACATTTTTCGCTTCCTCAATTCTTTTTTTTTTGGTGTTTTTTGGTAATTGATGTTGCAATTAACTTGCCCTACTCAAGATTTATAATGCGGCCAAAGAAAAACGACAGAAAGTGCGGCTTATGTCATGTATATGGCCAAGGGCAACCATAAGAAAATGTCGAAAGGGACTCGATTACCAGTTGGCATGAACATATACATTAAGTATACGACTGGTAAGCACCTGGAAAATTGTTTCAACGCCATAAACAGCTCTCCAGTTTAAATATATCTCTAAGCGTCTTAACGATGGCCAATAAGGGATCCAAAAGAAACAACAAGAGACAGACAGACAGTCATTCCTTGAAGTATCTTTACATAAACACACACACACATACACAAAAACAGAACCAAAATGAGCAGGGCAAATGGAAAATTTCAAGTTATATATCAACACACTTGAACTTTGAACTTGGGCTAAACGAAAGCAAAAACAACAAACACAAGTTCAACAAAAAAACACTAAAGCTAAATAAATTGCAAGAAAAAAAACAACGAAACATAAAATTAACAGGAATTGTTTTATAGAAAAAATATAATTAAATACTTTAAGTTTTTTTCCATAATTTATTTCTATACCTTTGCAAAAAGGTATATTAATTTTGGTCAGAAGTTTGCGACTATATAAAGTATATATATTCTTAATCAGAGCGATGAGCTGAGTTGATATAGCCACGTCCGTCTGTCTGGATCAACGCAATCTCCTCCGAGACCCTTAAAGCTACAGAGCTGAAATTTTGCACCTAGGCTTCTTTTTGCTGCATGTATATCTCGGAATCATCCCGATCGGATGACTATATCATATAGCTCCCATAGGAACGATCGGTTGTGAATAAGCTTTAACCTCATAACTTTGTTCTTTTCCAATGAAATATTTCAAAAGCCGGTATTTATGAGTTTTATATACTTTCTAACATGTCCACCAAGTTTCATTAAAATCGGTTGACTATATCATATAGTTCCCATAGGAACGATAGGTCATAAATATGGACTTCGAGGAATAACTTGGTTGTTTTAACAGCGGTTATCTAAATTTGGTATTTATAAGTTTTATATACCTTTCAACATATCTAGCAAGTTTTATCAGAATCGGTTCATTATATTAGGAACAATCGGACAAAAAATGAGTTTTAGATAAAAATCATGGTTATTTTAACAGCGATTCTCTCGAAATTTGGTATATGTAAGTTTGGTGTATATAAAAATGTGTCTGTTGAGTTTCAACAGAATCGGCAGACTATATGATATAGCTCCTATAGGAACAATCGGACCAAAAAAATTTTTTTATTCAAAAGTTTTTTTTTTTTTTGCAAAGGTATCCGAACTTTGACATGGCCTAAGTTAGTCCATCCTTCTAGTATGTATTCAACTAGCTACTTCTGACTGTAATCTATTCTATGTTTTCTAAGATTTCAAATTTTAGATCAACTTATTTATATAATTTCACTTATTTAAACCAAATACCAAATTAGATTCTTACATGCATTATTATTCTATATACATATATCTTAGTTGGCAACTAACTTTATCATTGTCATAATCAACAAAATGTGTTTAATTACAAAAACAAGCATTTATTTTTAGCCAATTAAATGTTTATTTATACATCTATACAATTTGTATATTCATTTACTACATAATTTTGATGTTTCTTTGGCCAATTACTTGGACACTTGAGGCGTCATATTTCACGGTCTCCCACAGCTGTTTATTCATATTTCATATAATTGTTAGTAAAAAGATACAAATGCATAAGTAAAATACAAAATGCAGATACAAATTCAATGAATATGTTAACAACTTTTGCCTAAGAGGCAAGAAGTTGGGGCTAAATCTGTAAACTGAAAATGCATGGCCTGCAGTGGCAAATCGTTTGCATATATATATATACAAATATATATGTATATATATACAACAGATATTTGCATAGAGTTTACTATATTTCATTATGAGATAAAACAACCTGCACTAAACACAAAACAACAAACAAATAACAACAACAGCAACTTATTAGTTTAGACAAAAATAAATTGCATAAATATTTTAGGCCAGGATATGGCCAGCAAATGTATGTCTCTGTGTTTGTGTGTGTATGGGAGGGGGGGCTAAATTTATATGCATATGTTGGTGTGTGTGGGTTAGTATGGGGTCAAGAACTGACGGAGTGACTACATAAGATACATTTTACATTTCACATTTTACAGATTTTAATTTGTCTTGCCGTTAAGCAAAGTGTTTTTGAGAGTGGGCCATGATAAGGTTGCCTGGTCGCACATCTTGCTAATTGTTTCATTTTGCCTTCAAGGCATACAAACATTCTCAAATTGTATATTTTACTTATATAACCATCTACCTACCTATACACACATAGACACACACATGTATAAGTATAGACAACAGACAGACACATTTTGCATTCTAACAAAATTCAATTTGCTGTTGCTGACACTTGAAGCCTGGTAACAGCAGCTCTCCCTCTCTATCAGTATATATATATCTCTATCTCTCTCTCTATGCTAATTGCCTTGGCCAGCAATTAATTAAACATGGCATTTACACACACACACAAAACAAAGAAGAAAAAAAAAAGAAAGAACACAATGACAACAGGAAACAGTTAATAAACCTACAAAGCCAAGTTAAAAGAAAAAAAATCGGAAAAGAGGAGTAAAATTGTGGTAAAACATTTTTGAATTTTGTTTTTTTTTGCTTTCATGTTTATGAGTTTGCCTACTCATGCAAAATATTTGGCCAGAACTGAGATTACTTTTGCCAAAGTTATTGCTTGTCGAATAAATGCAATGGCATTTTTTTCCCCCGCCCTTATCATTCTATCTCTGTCTATCAATATATAGCTTTCTCAATCGCACATCTGCCGCGATCTATGCTTATAATACTGATCAATATGCGCTGTAAACACACGAAGCTTGTGAAATATGTGAAAATCATGCGAGATGAGATTGCCATGTGGGTGGAGATGAGAAGGAGGGAGAGCAGGGAACAGAAGTAAGAGAAGTTCCTAGACTGGAGTGGAAAACCAATTGATATGCAGCAAACAACAAACAGCTGCCATAAACACACCAAAATAAAACAGAACAAAGCAAAATTATATAATACAAGAAAAGAAACTTTAAGAAATTTTCGAAAAAGAGTTAAATATAAATTAAAGTAACATCTTGAAGCTTAAAGTTTGAATGATAAAAGCTTAAATATGGATTTTAGAGTCTTATTCTTTATAAATCAAACAACAAGTGATTAAAATGTACTTTGATTTCTAAGTATCTTTACAGTTTTAAATCTACATTTTTATTATTTTACCCTTGCAGAGGTTATAAATAAATTGTTCAGATAGTAATATATAATTCCAAACCCATAAACTGTATTCTTGATCAGCATCGCTTACCGAGTCAATATTTTTTTATATTTAATTCAACCAAAAAATAGATTGATTGATTTGAAATGTAACGATCGTTGATAACAACCCAAGTATATGTTAACTAACACTAGCATTTAAAACAACATAAGCATGTAACAGAACATAAACTTTTAACAGAACATGGAAGTTAACATAACTACTAACATAACCAGCACTAGCATTTACCAGAGGGCAAGTACTTATCTTGCATGCTGTCTGCTGGGGTAAGCGCGTAACAAGCATTGTCCTGGTGCCGCTTGGACCACTTGAACATAAGGCGCAATATACGTCCAAAAGATAACAATTGACATAAGTTTTTAGCAGAACATTAGAAGTTAACATAACAGAAAGATGATATAAAACTAAAACTATATATATAAATATAGAGACTAAAATATTATGTAGCTATATTTTTTCTTTGTGACAGGACAAAGTCTGTCGGGTCCGCCAGCATATATATATATATATATATATATAAGTCATAGATTAATTTGTTTAGACATGAAATGTTCAACTAAAATGAATTTAAAATAAACTATCAAGTGAATGTTAAGTTACAGAAGAGTTATAAAGGTGAAAAATACAGCAAAGGAAAAGGCTTAAAAGAGAGATTTTGAAATAACGACATGTGAACATTTTCTGTGATCGACAGAAAGAGAAGAGAGCTAAGATCGAGAGGGATATAGTCGTCTTAATCATGTACGATACAAAGGCAGAGAGAGAGAGAGAGAGAGAAACAGGCTAACAGAAGCTGTGTAAGAAAGGAGTTTACTTTCAACAATATATTCTTAACTTTTTAATTTTTTGCTTTTTAATCACTAATATTATTGAGCTCTATCCCTTTGATGTTCTGCTTATTTGTTATAGTTACTAATATCGTAGTCCTTATACCATTTCCTAATACTATTTTTCTCATATTTGTAATAATTACTAAAATATCCTTAATTATATACTCTTCCTTCATACACTTTTTATATTTCCATTAATTACTAAAATGTCCTTCTCTTTATATCAGTCAAACCAAAACAATTACAGCATTCTTTTACCAATTCTTCTTTTGTTCTTAACAACTTTCATAACTTAAGGGTTTAATTCATAATTAATGCATTTTCAATGGTTTTTCTTGTCTGCGGTTTCCATGGCTGCAATTTATTAATGTCCCTGTAGAAACTTTTTATTTGAGTTTTAATTTTTTTTTTTTCTTTTTTGAATGTTGGTTCTGGGTGGCATTGATGTGATTCATAAGTTACCCTATTTCAATGGCTTTTCATGATATATATTTTTTTGTGACTTTTTTTGTTGGTATTTTGTTTAAATAAATCAACTGGCACCTAACCGCAACACCGACACTGCCAGACAAGAGTCAGTCAGTCATTTTGCTGCCATTGCCACTGCCACTGAAGTTGCCACTGCCACTGCTGCTGTGGTTTTCACACTTTTTTGGCTCTTGCCACACACACACACACACATTGAGTTTTTTTTTTTTTTTTGCAAACACCGCGTCACAGTTATCTCTGGTGTTATTTCAATTTGTTTGTTTACTTTTCTTTTTTTATTTGCTTCTTCTTCTTCTTTTTGGCTTTTGGCCCACCCAAAATGGAGCTTAGTTGAATGACCTCCATCATCGGGGGGGAAAAAAACGGGAAAATTTTTGTCAGTGTCAATTATTGAATTGCTTTGGCCTAAGCCTTTTCTCAATGAAATTGAATTGGTTTTGCTGCCTTTGAGACATAATCTTGATATTTGGCTAATCGGCACACAGTAAGCCAATAAATTACCGTAAAGAGGGAGGAGGGGGGGCTTAAAAAATACGGAATATCTCATGACCATAAATAAGCCTAAATGTCAGTGAAATAACAAACAAGCTCAACTAAGTGAAAGTCTATGCCAAATATTGGTATAACAAAAGACAGAGATAGATGATACCAAATAGAGCAATGAAGAGAGAGAGAGAGAGATAGAAACATATATGTTGTGGTTGAATGTGGGCATGGCTTAAGTTTAACCTTTTTAAAGATAATATGTTTGCCATTTTCAAAACTGTCACAAACATGAAACTTGACATTTAAAGCGGGAAAAAAGTGTAAAAGATAAGATTTTGATACCCTGCAAGTGGTTTTGAAAGGGTATATAAGGCAGACAAAAAAGTAAACAAAGTTTTCTAAGCATTTGTTAAAGGACTTGTTAGGGTTAACATACCAGAAAACTACTTAAAAGGAACCTTTTCAATACCTTACCTTTTACAGGGTATCAAATTGTTTTTACTGTATTGATAACTTAATGTCCAACAAAAACTCATTTTCTCTTAATTTAAATTTTATTTTCAACTCTATTGCTCTGCTCTTTGTATGCCACTCCAACCACCCAATAGATTCTGCCAATTCCAGGCACCAATCTGAGCATCAATCCAATTGCGAAAGGCAGCCACATTTGTATAGACACCGGGATATTGTCGATTGGCACATCCCAGACCCCAGCTAACAATGCCATATAGTTTACCCTGCTGTTGGCCTGGCTGATAACCGACTAACGGTCCACCTGAATCCCCCTGGCAACTGTCATGACCCTCACGGGCAGCACAAATCATGTAACGTGTGATGGGCAACACTTGCCTATAGGCCAAGCGGCACTGTTCCATGGACACATGGTCGACATCAACATGTCGTAGCACAGGTGATACACCCTCTATACCCTCCTCACTCTGGAAACCCCAACCGCTGACCATGAGACGTGTGTCAGTGGTCAACTCATCCAGCTGCTGATTCTGTAGTGGAAATTGCTGAGAGGCCAAAGGCATCGCTTGCAGCTCTTCGGTGTAATTGAGCCTGGCATTGAGCATCAACAGAGCCAGATCATTGTCATGGGTTTGTGGATTGTAGCCACCATGTTGTATGATTCGTTGAATGCTCAACAATTGACCACCATGGGCATGCTCCAAGGTACCCAGTCGCACACTATAATCAAGTTCCGACCAGGGCTCCTCAAAGCAATGGGCAGCTGTCAACACATAATGATCACCAATTATGGCTCCACCACAAATATGTTGACCATTTAATTGCACCGACACTTGATACGGAAAATCCTTTATAGATTGGACCACCTCTCCACCCACAATACGTCCATCATAGGGTAAAGCTATAGCAACAGACAGACAGAGAGAGAAACTTATGAAGGCAAGTAAGTCCATATTAATGAATATCTTAACTATGAATGACTAGCAATAGTTCAATTCGATTTGCCTTTTATATAACTCGATTCAAGGGCAAACCCTAAAAATGAGGTAATGAAATCTTTTTGTAAATTTTATATTTTGGTTTTTTTATCATTTAAAAGTTTACTTTATCTTATGAAGCCAAGTTTACTATTTGTTATCTTTATCAGTTAGGTAAATATTTTAATGTACTTTTATTTTTGGTATCTGACTTTGACCCAAAAACCTTGATAAATTGGCAAAAACAAAAAAATATATGAAATGTATGAGCAACAAGAAAATATTAACGGGAAATACAAAAGGTTCATACACCCTTCAAATCAGTTAAAAAAAAAATTAGATAAGTTCCATGTAAAGTCAAAACAAGAGATTGTAAATTCTGAACCGATTCAGTAGAAGATTTATCTTAAATGTCAAATTAATATAGATAAAGTAATGAATACATAGAAGTAGTTAAAATAGGAAATCGAAAACAGCATCTCAACTATAAACAAGCAAATCTAAAAGATAAAATTATTTAGTATACATTAAAGTTATTACCCCAAACATTAAATTGTTACATTACATATTTTAAAATATAAAATAAAAGCATTCCATTTTTGTATTTAATAATTTCCTCAATTTTAAATATCTTTTAAATCCATAATTTAAAGAAAATCCAAAGCAGTGTTAAAAGCAAAACAAAATTTGCCTTTTATAGCAGTTTAAAATTGATTTGCCTTTAACAGACGATGTTAGTGTTAGAAACAAACACGTAAACGTTGAACTTCAATCAAATTATGTTAGTTTGCAGGTAGCTATTAAATAACAGTTGATTTGCCTTTAACAGACAATTTGAGTGTTAAGTAACTGACAAATGTTAAGCTTTAATCAAGTTATATTACTTTGCAGTTCGCTGTAAAAAACAGTAAAAATCGAATTAAAACTAAAATATTTAAAAAATGCTTTTTGACAAGCTTCAACCAATTTAATAATTTCTTTTTATCTTTTATTTTTTTTTTTTTTTTTTGAGAGTGTTTCTAATATTATTAAATATTTTCTAAGCATTATTAAGCTAAATATTTGTATAACCAAGAAATTTTTTAGACGCAAGGACATAAAATAATTTAACTTTCGTCCTATTTTAACTATCAAATAAAGATCTCTTTGTTACTTTAAATTGCCTTGAAGATTATTTCTATATAAAATTTCATTTATAAACTAAAGTATGCTTTTCCAGACAATAGAAAATATATACTATATTTCAGTTAGTTTATTCTTTTATATATAAATCATATCACACAACCTTCACATTTAAAATCAAATGAGAAATATCTTTCAAAATTTATAACACCCTTAATATTTTTAAAAATGTCAAACCGTTTAGTTAGTGGTTTAGCCAATGGATTTCTATGCGGCATCAGTTTATATGGTTGCAATAAGATTGATCGTTTTACGCAACCATTTGGTTTCGCTTCTTGTGTAGTTTCATTCACAAAGGGTATACTTGGCTTAATAAAAGTCTTTGGCCTAGAACCAGAACATATATTGACGGTCAAAGGACAACCGAAGACTGTATTACAAGTGGGTCACATATCCCTCATCAATATGGGTGTATATAGGCAATATGGTGCAGTGAAAAGCATAGTCGTATTTAATTTAGTTTTAGCTCCATTGATCTACAGTATGGCCATAAAGCCGGAAAAGAAAATCTGGATGGATCTAATAATAGTATCTAATATTTTGTCATTGATCCGCCTAACAAGAGGCAATGATGGTAATTGGTGCTTTGCCGTAATAGCTTATTTCGCATTGCTATCGACATTTGGAACAGAACATATGAATGAAATTGGTTATAAAAGTATTGAAGAGCCAATCAAATGTTTATCCATGGCATGCATTAGCTTTTTGGGTATGAAAGCTATGGAATGATAAAAAGGAAATGTGTAAAAGTAATCATTAAAAATTAATATCTATGAATTCAATAACTGTTTTACAACACTATTAAAAGAAGAGTGTGAAGAAGCGTTTAAATTGTGTGCTAAAAGTGTAGAGAAAAGTCTGTTAAAGAGAATACTATGAGAGGATTCTAAGTAGTGAGAGAAGATCTTCAAATGGGACAAAAAATAAATCTAAATTATAAAATAATTAAATGTATAAAATGTTAATCAAGGAAATAGAAACTAAGGAGAATTTAAAGTTAGTTTTAGTTCCTGTAAAGTTAAAACTATTTAAAGCATCTAATCGAATAGACATTTTATTGCTCTGCAACGAAGTACAGTCACCACCAATTGTGTAAATACCAAAATACAACAAATTAAACCAGACACTGAAACACGGCAACCAAAGCATGCCACATATCCGGTAACCCCGCCACTCTACTACTTCCACCTAATCCACTGCCTTCGCCTGTGTCTGCCTCTGTGTGTGAGTGTGTGTGTGTTGCCACATGGTCTGCAATGCATTCGTTGCTCTTACTAAACACGTCTCGATGTGTTTTCGAGTTTTGTAACTCATTTGCAACTAAACTGAGTTCATTAAAGTTAATTTGAACGTGCAACATTGGCATGCCACCGTAACGGGGAGAAGGCAATGGCAACAAGGTGAAGACAACCCAAAAGTATGTAGGTTGGTTGGCATAAAAGGGAAGAAAGATGGCCACACAATGGCAACGGTACATGCACCTACCTACCTACCTACGTATCTTGCCATCTCTTTGCAGTCGCTTCTGGCACGTGGCTTAGCGTCGATAAGTTTGACATTTGCACAACGTAAAATGACAACTGCAAACCCAAGCCAAAATGCAAAATGAAGAAGGGGCAACAACAAAAACAACAATGAAAAAATGCAAAGAGAGGAATAGGAAGAAAAAAAAATAGAAAGTTGGCAACGCCTGCAATTCTGCACTGCGCTGACATTTGCATTTGTCCTGGCAAAACACGCATAGCAGGTAAAGTGTAAGGGGTGGTATGAGGGAGGTACTAGGATTGGAAAAGGCAAAGAAAAAGCTTTCAAATTAGTGACAGCTCCTGGAGGTTCCTTTTTGCGTCCTCTTTCTCCCTCTCAATTTGCTTTGTTGCGGCATGATAAAAATCCATATAATTAGCATTCAACTGCAGCAAAAATGTTTTATATTAAAAATCTAATTAAACTCAAGTAAGAAAAAAAATTATAAAAATTATACAAACAAAAGTAACATTCGAGTTTTGGGTCTTAAGGGTACCTTATGTATTTTTGCTTATAGATATTGATGTATTCAATATTTTCTATATTATTGTATGAGGTTAATGCCTTAGATAAGACTCTTATATTAGGAACATATTATACAAAAACTTACTATTAAATATTAGGTAAGTGTATAGTGCATTAATGTATTAAAACAATTCCATTATTCTGTAGTAATATGTAATATATACTAGAAGGATGAGATAACTTCGACCAAGCCGAAGTTTGTATACCCTTCCAACACATTACCCAGTATAACTTTTCTTCTCTTTTATAAAAAATTTAAATTAGTTTAGTTTTAACATTTCTTTAAGTTACGACATCAGATTAACTTTCGATATGCACTTTATATTGCGATTACTTTACAGAGATTAAACAACAGAGTTATTCAGGGTAAGCCCTGTTCTTGACCTAATGTTCCTATGGGAGCTATATAATATAGTCAACCCATTCTGATAAAACTTATTGGATATGTAAAGAAGTATATTAAACTCACAGATTCCGATTTTGCTGACAATCGATTGGTAAACAACAGAACTATTGAGGTAAAACCCTATTCTTTACCCTGTTCTTAGCCGATTGTTCGCATAGGAGCTATATAATATAGTCATCCGATCGGGATGGTTTTGAGATATACAATGCCTGCCCTAATTTTTTGGCCGATTGTTTCTAAGGGAGCTATATGATATAGTGAACCGAATCTGCTAAAAGTTGCCAGATATGTTAGAAAGTATATAAAACTTATAAATACCAAATTTAGTGCTTTTAATTTAATCGCTTTTAAAGCAACCAAGTTATTGCTCGAAATCCATATTCATGACCTATCGTTTCTATGGGAGCTATATGATATAGTCAACCGATTTTGATGAAACTTACTGGATATGTTAGGAAGTATATAAAACTCACAAATACCGGCTTCTGAATTATTTCATTGGAAAACAACAAAGTAATGAGGTTAAAGCATATTCGCAACCGATCTTTCCTATGGGAGCTATATAGTCATCCGATCGGAATGATTCCGAGATATACAATGCCTGCAGCGAAATGCAAAATTTCAGCTCTGTAGCTTTAAGGGTCTCGGAAGAGCTTGCGTTGATCCTGACAGACGGACGGACAGACAGACAGACGGACATGGCTATATCAACTCGGCTCATCGTGTTGATTAAGAATATACATACTTGATATAGTCAGAGATGCTTCCTTCTATGCGTTGCAAACTTCTGACCAAAATTAATATACCCTTTTTGCAAGGGTATAATAAAATACAAATTGATCAAGTAAGGGTATACTTATTACATAATTTGTTCAATTACAACTATTTTTGGATAACATTTCGAAAATTTCTACTTTTCCATTACGTAACGAATTGGATTGCCCTGCTATTAAGTATTTATATACTGAAAATTGGTCAACTATTTCGAGAAATTCTTGGCCAAACCCAATTTCATGTTGCACACAACTGATGCTCCTAAACTATTCTCCTACCCTACCCCACTTCTTCTGCCCTAATACCATCCCTTTGTAACGGTTTGTACTGGCCGGCAGCTAAGCCATTGGTAGTGACACCAAGACAGGTCTTGGGTAGCCCTTAGCTAAGCCAAAGTTATGGCAATGCATTCAGTCGACAACTTTCCACACACACACACACACATACATAGATAGAAAATCAGTTGGAAAATTGAATTCGAATTGCAGCAACTCACTTCGAATTCTCATCGAACTGTTTGTCTATCTGTCTCTCTCTCTCTCTCTCACTCACTCACTCTATCTGTATGCCTGTCTCTGTCTTTGTCTGTTTGTCTGACTGGACACGAAGTGACTTTGTGCTTTGCCATTGACTAAAACAAATGCGACTTCACAACATCTTTTACTGTCAACTGCAACTAGTCCATTTCTATTTCTATCTCTTTCCATCTTTCTCAGTGTGTGTGTGTGAGTGTGTGTCCATGCGTATGTGTATGTGTGTTTAAATAAAATAAATATTTATATTGAAATGCAACGCAATCGAGCGCAACAGAATTGAATTTCAGTGCTTTTGCTCTTGGCTTTTCTTCAAATTCAATTTTCAAACTTTGTTCGGCATTTAATTGCATTGCAAAGAAAATCTAAAAAGATAAAAATAAAACAAAAAAAAAACTAAAAAAAAAAACACACAACTAAATAAATAAAAATCTAACAATCAGTGATGATTTTTAGTTACCCTCTCAGCTTAAGCTATTGAAGTTGCTTTTATAAGATTAGAATTAATCTAGTTGTGGCTTAAAATATGTCTCTTTAATCTCTTAAATGAACTCAAGGACTTTAATTTACAGATAAAGTCTATATAGGTTTGTCACCCCCAAACATCCTTATACAAGCGTAAATTGTTAAAATTTAGTATAAGGTAAATTGAGCGCTGGTATTTATAAGGTAGATCTCTAATCTGTTTAATGATAAATGTAGATCTCTACTTTGCGGCCTTACGAACAAGTCTCTACTTATCATTTCTCCTTGTTTTGTGTATGCTCTAAATATTTTTCAATATTTTAACTATCATTCCTGACACATGTTAAGGATATATTCATAGTATTCCTCAAAATTGCTAATTTGATAGATTTTTTTTAAGTTTTTTGTAGGTTTTTTTAGTTTTAAGTGAATTCTTTCATGTAAAAGGAAAGTGAAAAGTTTTTTATTTAAAAGTTATAACAACTGAGTCCTCAGAAGTTGCACTATAGTATTACATTTCTTTGGTTTATTAGATGACGGCTATATAAATGATATATATGAAATCTTATCCTATCCATCAAAGCCCATGTTTGACACAATTTTTATTTTCATATTTAATATACAAGATGGAAAAAGTTATAAACAAAAGTATAGAAAAACGTTATTTGTATCATAAATTCCAGTAACTCATTGACTAACACTAGTATTTAACATACACTAGCTGTTAACAGAACTGTAGAAGTTAACATAACATATATAACAGAGATACACATTCATTTGAATACTAACAATCAAAATAAATGAGTCGTAAAAAGGGAAACAAAATATATTTTCGAATAATAAATATAAAATTAATTTTCAATATACGCAAATACTTTATATATTTTAAGAATATTTCAATCTTAATTTATTAATTTACCTTTAAAAATAAATTCCATTATCTTTTATTACGATACTTTTAATGTATTCCAATAAACTTTTGCTTTAACAATATTCTTTTTTACTTTTGCTTAAAAGTCTCTAGCTTCAAATAAACTTAAAAATATTAAAATTTTTTAAAATTGTGTTTCGCTGATCTATATAAAAAGCTACAAAGAAGTTTTTGAACAGACTTCGAAAGAGTTTTAAGCTTGAAATATAAGGGAAGGAAATGAATGATTGTCAAATTGAAAATTTTAGATTCTGAGGGTTTGTACAAACTTAGCAAACTCTCTAGATAAAGCGAAACCCCTAATATATTTAATATACCCCAACACAAGATATATAAATCTGCCTCTAAAAAAAAACCAACTTAAGCAATTTCAATTGATTGCGAATGATTTGGTGCACAGGTACAAAAAAAATCTACAAAAATGCAACAAATAGGTAAACTACATGATGTCCACTCCTTCCCCACCTCTTTTTTGTCTGGTCGATTGAATTGTCTCTGAGTTATTTGGCCAGAGCTTTATTTAGACGCGAAATTCAAAGAAAAAGAGAAAAAAAGTCAACAAAAGTTTTTTTTTGTTTTTTTTTTTTTTGTTTCTTGCACACAGAAAAAGCAAACTCAAAGCGGAAATACGCATATTATGCATGCATGGTAAGACAAAGGGTACAATACAAGAGGGGGGATGAGGTATTGAACATAAAGATGGGATGGGGAGAGAAGGGGAAGTGGTTAGTGCCTTTTGTCTACTTTTGTCTATGGTTTATGCATGGCTCTACTCAGCATAGGAAAATTACATTACTCAACAAACAACGCAACAAATTATCATTTAGATAATACTTTTTAGTGCTTTTCAGCATTCCATTCCCCCCTTTATCTTTTTTTTACTTTTTTCTCTGTCAGCTTGCCACTTATGTATGTAAATATGCATGTGTGTGTGTGTGTGTGAGTGTAGCACATTTTTCTATCTGCATATTTCTTAGGGTCTATACCCAAATTTTAGAAAGGGTATATTAAGCTAGCTTTGATAAAGTATCCTTCGTAATCTATCTATAGAATCAATTAGAAACTATAATTCTATCTATTTATCTTTAAGATAGTTTCATCCCTATCTTAGTAAGGACATTTACATCAAGGGTATCATTAGAGTCCATCATTTTAGCCTTCTCTCACTGAAATGGCTATAAAAATACGCGTATAAAGTAAAATTTAAGTGGCAGACTTTCCTCTTACTCTTCTACCTCTACTCCTCTACTCCCTCTGTCTGTGAGGTGAGGTAGTTAGGGGGCGGTAGGTGTGTGCAGATGGAGTAAAAAACAGAAGAAAAAAAAAAGAGCTAACATAATACGCATAATAACAAAAGCGGAAAGTGTGTGAAAGCTGTCTAGCTGAAGGCAACGAATTTCAAATGGGAGTTCCTTGCTTATCCTTCTTTTCTCTTCTTTTTTTTTATATATATATATTTTTTTTTGCGTGTTTTTTTGGTTTTGCTATTCTCCTCAAAATGGCAATGCAAATGGCCTCATGTTTGGTATATGTCTTTGTTTTTGCTTAGTTAAGCGGAAATTATATGGCTCATACCATATACATATATATATATGTATATATATATACCAGCAAAAATATCGTTAAAATATTTTACAACTAAGATTTAGTGGTTAAATTGACATAAGTAAGGTAAGGTAAATCTTTAGAAGTCTTTTCTGTTATTTTTGAAAGGTTTTCAAAGTGATAAAAATATGGAAAATATTGAGATAAAAAGGAGAAAGGTAAAGAAACGAATTGTATGGCTTGTCATATTAATTTATGGACTAAATTTTAATAATATATATCCTTGAATTTTTTACAAAGAAATTTCTTGATCTTAATATCCATTTTTCTGTTAGTTCAATGTTAATTTTCCTATTAATTTCAATGGTAAAGATCTGAAACTGTGGAACTTGTTACTCCTAGCAAAAAAATCTATAAATTTGACAGTTAAAGCCAATAAAGCTTTGCTTTTTTGTGGCTCATTAAGTCTCTTGTTTCAATTCTAATAAAATCAAACGTACGACTCGTCGTATACGTAACAAAACAAACCTATTTAACAAGTTGTGCTCGTTAGTTGCATTATAGAGTATACGACAAGTGGTATTTATCAGTAGTTTACGACAAGTGGTATTCGTCAGTTTATCCTTAAAACATAAGGAGTTCTCTTTAGTTACATTACATATACAAAAAGTATTACAAATTAGTTGTATTACGAAGACAACATGTCGTATTCGTTAGTTGTATCACGCATACGCCAAGTAGTGCTGGTAAACCTTGAATAATTTTAATGTTATTAATGAAAAAATTTGATATTATTGATAGAATCTTATGGATTTTTAAAGTTCATTTATTATTAAATTCATTAAATTAATTTCATTTGCGAATAAAAGCAATGAAGAGGTGACATGTCAAAAGCATGGTCAAAGGTTTAAACTTCATAGTGCCAAAATTCAATGGTTAAAACTAACTGTAACTTATTTAATATTCATTCCGAGGAACATTTATTTGCTTGTGAATGTATGCTAAGAACTTAAATGAATAATTTAAATAATAAAAAATAAATCTAGGGTCACAGACCATATGCTTCGATATGATCGAGAATCCTGGAGTACATTATGTAGTATATAATACTTTGGTTATGTTTTCAACACTTGTTTTATGAAGCCAACAATTAAGAGGGAATTTAATCATCGACGACATCTGCAATAACTCAATAATACAGTCAAAATTCAAGCTTAAGGCAAATCTGAATCCTCAGATGAATGGCTGTTGTCGAAAGAATTAGTAAAGCTCAACTTTAGCAACTTAGCTTCACTATTAATAGATTATTTATATCAAAAAATATATGTAAAATATCGATATATATTGATAGTTCCATCGATAGTTTACCAACACTAATAACAAAGAGTCTTTTGGCTTTAAGTTATGTATATGACCGAAATCAAGTCTTCTTGAACTATGTTACTACAACTTGCATAAATTTGTATATGTTATGTTATATAAAACTCAATTTGTAACTGAGTATTTTAATTTCAAAATTTTCCAATTGAAGTGATTTCTTCATTTGGCTTGTCTTTTTGTTGTTTATTATATTATATATTATTTCTTCTTGAACTTTAGCACAAACTGATTTAGATATAAATTATTTAAGGACTTTCTTGAGCAAAGTCACACACACACACATGAATAAACACGCACTTACAAAAGAAGCTTTTTATATGTATAAAAAGTAGGTAAATTCAAGGCGCATTAAGTTGATAATGCTGTGTCTATGTCTGTGTGTGTGTGTGTGTAAGTGTAATTATTCTTTGTTTAAATATTTTACAAAGATGCACTTAAAATGTCAGCGTGAAAAAGTGACACACACACACATACACACAAAATTATATACAAATACTTACACAGACATACACATGGCAGCAACCTTTGCCGCGAATATTTGTTTCTGCCCTTTTCACACATGCTTTTATTATGATTTCTTTTCTCTTTCGCGCACCATTTTGCACATTTGCATTTTTATGAACATTTTGCTGCTCTTTCGTTGATGCTGCTGCCGGTGCCGCTGCCGCTCCTACTGGTTTGTTGTTGTTGTTTTATTTTGCCACCATACCTCACCTAACCTCACTTTACGTTCCTTCACGCTCTTTGCCAAGTCTTTCTCTAGCTCAGCTCTCATAATGCATGTCTTTTATATGCGCATACACTAACTATGCATTATGTATGTGTGTGTGAATGTGAAAGAAAGAGAGCTGTAAACAAAAACAAAAAAAAAGGAGGAAGGATGTAAGAGTGAGCTGGCATTAAAGTATATTAAATTACTTAAGTAAAAACAACAACAACAACAGCCACAGTAAAAGGCAACGAAGACATATGCTGAACTTTTAAAGCATAATTTTTGTAGCATAAATCTTTGTGGCAAAACAAAAATTAGTTGCACTCGGCAAAAAGGCAAAAGCAAGAGTAAATTATGCCACGCTATATGTCAGTGGGACCAACTTCTTTCCCCTAACCGCACCAACAGCAGCACCCTTTGCATTTGTCAACCAGCATGAGGTAGAGTGAAGAAGAGACTGAGAGAGAGAGAGTAAGAGAGGGGGGCGGGCAAAGCAAAAGAAAGAGCTTAATCAGAAATTATTTGAAAATGTATAGTCAACATGTCGTCGTTGTACGCACAGCACGGCGAATGCAACTAACGCCCCCACCCCCCTTTTCATTTTTTTTTTTTTTTTTTTGTTTGTATTCTTGCAATTTGCACACACCACGACCCTATGACCCACATCTACTGCCACCACAACAACAACAAGCAGCCACAGCAGTCACAGCAAACAAAAGGAAGCACAACAAGAAAAACGTATGAAAGAAAAAATAACCCAGTTGAAGGAATAACCAAAGATGTAGCCAACTTTCATAGACTAATACAGAGAGACTTTACTATACTTTGCTTGCTTCATGCTGTGAAGCAGCTAAAGGCTCAGTGACGTTGGCGTTGGCGTTGGCGCAAGCGATGGCAATACCGTTACTCTTGCCCATGCCAGCTGATGGAGTCGTCGTGGCTCATTTGTTTTGTCGACGCACAAAAGTATGCTACGAAAAATAAAATCTTAAAACCGAAAAGAAAATGCTCTAAGGATATAAAAAAAGTGTTGATTAAGTGAATTAAAAAACAATATTTTATGGACACATATAGAGAAAGAGAAAGAAGCTAAAGAAAAAACTGAAAATTTTTAAGCCATTTCTTAATTCAATGAACTTGTTTTACCATCGAAATTATCGTTTTTTCTGAAAGATATGTTAAATGAGATTCTTGTAAATATGGCATACATCTATTCTGTTATTTATCTGAGTTTCTTTTAATCTTCTCAATATCTATTTTGTCTATTTTATTTTATTAGTTTTGTTTCTAGCAGTCTTATATGCATTTACTGCACCAAATTTTTCATCTAGTTACCCACTTTAATAGTATCTCGAACTTATGTTCCTCAAATCCATCTCTTGACCTTTATCATAAAAACTTTAATGCTGCCAATTCCTTATTAATTATTTACTTTTACCTTAAACAAAAAGGCTTATCAATAAATACTAAAATCCTGTAACCCTTAGTTAGAGCATCATTAGACATCTATAGCATGAATGGACTCAAGACAAAGGGAACAAAAAGAGTAACACTATCCCCAGACCGCTCTTCTCGCTAAACCTCGTTCTCATTTTGGCTTCACTTTGAACTACATGGAAAGATGTGGCATAGAGTCAGTGTCTTTCTTACTGCCATTCCTTTCTTTGCTGCACGTCGTCTCTTAACCCTCTTGCCTTCTCCTCCTTTACCACACTGTAATAATAACTCATGTTAACCGAAAACCGTGAGCTGTCTTCTTGGTTTCTTCTTTGGGTTTTTCTTTTCATATATTTCTTACTACTACTGTTTATTTTCATTTCTGTTTCTTTTTTTTCATTTTTACAACAACAAAAAACTTTTCGCGCACAATCAGTTGCATTTCAACATGATGTTGCCGCCTGCCACCGCCTGCTGCATTGTTGCCTTTTGCTTATAATTTACTTTTACTTGTGCGCTTTGGCTTTGTTGTGCCGGTATGTATGTGTGTGTGTGGGTATTGTGCCAGTGTTGTGCGTGTGTGTGGCGTGTAAAATATTTGCACAGCCAAACAAATGACGATGACAATGGCACAAGCATTAACCATAATAATTTTCTTTGCTGTTTTCCAGCATGAAAGACTTGCAAAACTTATACATATGTACATACATATGTCTAGAAATATATATATATACATATATTTATATATTCTTTTGTCTGTCATTGTTAATCAGCTATGTAGAACTGCATTAAGTGAGTAAACAAAACATAAATTTACATTCAACTATTTTTCAGCTTAAAGAATTTCAAGAAAATTAACTCTTGTAACTTGAAAATCTAAGTAAGTACTTTTAAAGAAACAAAATATAAAATAAAAGGGGTATTTGTTTAGGAACTTGATTAGAAAACAAAAACATCAAGTTCAAAATATTATACTAAATGATTCTTTCGAGTTGAAAGATCGATAAAAATATATTATTAATACTGTAGTACTACCGCTGCACTACCGCTACACTACTGCAGTACTACCGCTGCACTACCGCTACACTACCGCTACACTACTGCAGTACTACCGCTGCACTACCGCTGCACTACCGCTACACTACCGCTACACTACTGCAGTACAACCGCTGCACTACCGCTGCACTGCCGCACTACTATATACCCACTATACCCTCTATACCCTCTATACCCTCTATACCCTATATACCCTCTATACCCACTATACCCTCTATACCCTCTATACCCCCTATACCCTCTATACCCCTATACCCACTATACCCTCTATACCCCCTATACCCACTATACCCTCTATACCCTCTATACCCTCTATACCCTCTAAACCCACTATACCCTCTATACCCTCTATACCCCCTATACACACTATACCCTCTATACCCTCTATACCTTCTATACCCTCTATACCCTCTATACCCACTATACCCTCTATACCCTCTATACCCTCTTTACCCTCTATACCCTCTAAACCCACTATACCCCCTATACCCTCTATACCCTCTACACCCTCTATACCCTCTATACCCCCTATACACACTATACCCTCTATACCCTCTATACCCTCTATACCCTCTATACCCCCTATACCCACTATACCCTCTATACCCTCTATACCCTCTATACCCTCTATTCCCTCTATACCCTCTATACCCTCTATACCCCCTATACCCACTATACCCTCTATACCCCCTAAACACTACTGCAGTACTACCGCTACACTACTGCAGTACTACCGCTGCACTACCGCTGCACTACCGCTACACTACCGCTACACTACTGCAGTACAACCGCTGCACTACCGCTGCACTACCGCTACACTACTATATACCCACTATACCCTCTATACCCTCTATACCCTCTATACCCTATATACCCTCTATACCCACTATACCCTCTGTACCCTCTATACCCTCTATACCCCCTATACCCTCTATACCCCTATACCCACTATACCCTCTATACCCCCTATACCCACTATACCCTCTATACCCTCTATACCCTCTAAACCCACTATACCCTCTATACCCTCTATACCCTCTATACCCTCTACACCCTCTATACCCTCTATACCCCCTATACACACTATACCCTCTATACCCTCTATACCTTCTATACCCTCTATACCCTCTATACCCACTATACCCTCTATACCCTCTATACCCTCTATACCCTCTAAACCCACTATACCCTCTATACCCTCTATACCCTCTACACCCTCTATACCCTCTATACCCCCTATACACACTATACCCTCTATACCCACTATACCCTCTATACCCTCTATTCCCTCTATACCCTCTATACCCCCTATACCCCTCTATACCCTCTATACCCTCTATACCCACTATACCCTCTATACCCTCTATACCCTCTATACCCCTATACCCTCTATACCCCCTATACCCACTATACCCTCTATACCCTCTATACCCTCTATACCCTCTATACCCTCTATACCCCCTATACCCACTATACCCTCTATACCCCCTATACCCACTATACCCTCTATACCCACTATACCCTCTATACCCTCTATACCCCCTATACCCTATATACCCCCTATACCCACTATACCCTCTATACCCTCTATACCCTCTAAACCCACTATACCCTCTATACCCTCTATACCCTCTATACCCTACTACTGCAGTAGTACCGCTGCACTACCGCTGCACTACCGCTACACTACTGCAGTACTACCGCTGCACTACCGCTACACTACCGCTGAACTACTGCAGTACTACCGCTGCACTACCGCTACACTACCGTTACACTACTGCAGTACTACCGCTGCACTACCGCTACACTACTGCAGTACTACCGCTGCACTACCGCTACACTACTGCAGTACTACCGCTGCACTACCGCTACACTACTGCAGTACTACCGCTGCACTACCTCTA
Source organism: Drosophila neocordata (assembly GCA_018903615.1). Taxonomy (NCBI): domain Eukaryota; kingdom Metazoa; phylum Arthropoda; class Insecta; order Diptera; family Drosophilidae; genus Drosophila; species Drosophila neocordata. The sequence goes on along the minus strand of JAEIGI010000004.1, from coordinate 10,280,469 downwards.
CACTACTGCAGTACTACCGCTGCACTACCGCTACACTACCGCTACACTACTGCAGTACTACCGCTGCACTACCGCTACACTACTGCAGTACTACCGCTGCACTACCGCTACACTACCGCTGCACTACCGCTACACTACCGCTGAACTACTGCAGTACTACCGCTGCACTACCGCTACACTACCGCTACACTACTGCAGTACTACCGCTGCACTACCGCTACACTACCGCTACACTACCGCTACACTACTGCAGTACTACCGCTGCACTACCGCTACACTACTGCAGTACTACCGCTGCACTACCGCTACACTACTGCAGTACTACCGCTGCACTACCGCTACACTACTGCAGTACTACCGCTACAATACTGCAGTACTACCGCTGCACTACCGCTACACTACTGTAGTACTACCGCTGCACTACCGCTACACTACCGCTGCACTACCGCTACACTACCGCTACACTACTGCAGTACAACCGCTGCACTACCGCTACACTACTATATACCCACTATACCCTCTATACCCTCTACACCCTCTATACCCTCTATACCCCCTATACACACTATACCCTCTATACCCTCTATACCCTCTATACCCTCTATACCCCCTATACCCACTATACACTCTATACCCTCTATACCCTCTATACCCTCCATACTCCCTATACCTACTATTCCCTCTATACCCTCTATACCCTCTATACCCCCTATACCCACTATACCCACTATACCCACTATACCCTCTATACCCTCTATACCCTATATACCCCCTATACCCACTATACCCTCTATACCCTCTATACCCTCTAAACCCACTATACCCTCTATACCCTCTATACCCTCTATACCCTCTACACCCTCTATACCCTCTATACCCTCTATACCCTCTAAACCCACTATACCCTCTATACCCTCTATACCCTCTATACCCTCTATACCCTCTACACCCTCTATACCCTCTATACCCCCTATACACACTATACCCTCTATACCCTCTATACCCTCTATACCCCCTATACCCACTATACCCTCTATACCCTCCATACTCCCTATACCTACTATACCCTCTATACCCTCTATACCCTCTATACCCTCTATACCCTCTATACCCTCTACACCCTCTATACCCTCTATACCCCCTATACACACTATACCCTCTATACCCTCTATACCCTCTATACCCCCTATACCCACTATACCCTCTATACCCTCCATACTCCCTATACCTACTATACCCTCTATACCCTCTATACCCTCTATACCCTCTATACCCTCTATACCCTCCATACCCCCTATACCTACTATACCCTCTATACCCCCTAAACACTACTGCAGTACTACCGCTACACTACCGCTACACTACCGCTACACTACCGCTACACTACCGCTACACTACTGCAGTACTACCGCTACACTACTGTAGTACTACCGCTGCACTACCGCTACACTACCGCTACACTACCGCTACACTACTGCAGTACTACCGCTGCACTACCGCTACACTACCGCTACACTTCTGCAGTATTACCGCTACACTTCTGCAGTATTACCGCTACATTACCGCTAGACTACCGCTACACTACTGTAGTACTACCGCTGCACTACCGCTACACTACTGCAGTAGTACCGCTGCACTACCGCTGCACTACCGCTACACTACTGTAGTACTACCGCTGCACTACCGCTACACTACCGCTACACTACCGCTACACTACTGCAGTACTACCGCTGCACTACCGCTACACTACCGTTACACTACTGCAGTACTACCGCTGCACTACCGCTACACTACTGCAGTACTACCGCTGCACTACCGCTACACTACTGCAGTACTACCGCTGCACTACCGCTACACTACCGCTACAGTACTACCGCTGCACTACCGCTACACTTCTGCAGTATTACCGCTACACTACCGCTAGACTACCGCTACACTACTGTAGTACTACCGCTGCACTACCGCTACACTACCGCAGTACTACCGCTGCACTACCGCTACACCACCGCTACACTACTGCAGTACTACCGCTGCACTACCGCTACACTACTGCAGTACTACCGCTGCACTACCGCTACACTACCGCTACACCACCGCTACACTACTGCAGTACTACCGCTGCACTACCGCTACACTACTGCAGTACTACCGCTGCACTACCGCTACACTACCGCTACACTACTGCAGTACAACCGCTGCACTACCGCTACACTACTGCAGTACTACCGCTGCACTACCGCTACACTACTGCAGTACTACCGCTGCACTACCGCTACACTACTGCAGTACTACCGCTGCACTACCGCTGCACTACCGCTACACTACCGCTACACTACTGCAGTACTACCGCTGCACTACCGCTACACTACCGCTACACTACTGCAGTACTACCGCTGCACTACCGCTACACTACTGCAGTACTACCGCTACACTACTGTAGTACTACCGCTGCACTACCGCTGCACTACCGCTACACTACCGCTAAACTACCGCTACACTACTGCAGTACTACCGCTGCACTACCGCTGCACTACCGCTACAGTACTACCGCTGCACTACCGCTACACTTCTGCAGTATCACCGCTACACTACCGCTAGACTACCGCTACACTACTGTAGTACTACCGCTGCACTACCGCTACACTTCTGCAGTATTACCGCTACACTTCCGCTAGACTACCGCTACACTACTGTAGTACTACCGCTGCACTACCGCTACACTACCGCAGTACTACCGCTGCACTACCGCTACACCACCGCTACACTACTGCAGTACTACCGCTGCACTACCGCTACACTACTGCAGTACTACCGCTGCACTACCGCTACACTACTGCAGTAGTACCGCTGCACTACCGCTGCACTACCGCTACACTACTGCAGTACTACCGCTGCACTACCGCTACACTACCGCTGAACTACTGCAGTACTACCGCTGCACTACCGCTACACTACCGCTACACTACTGCAGTACTACCGCTGCACTACCGCTACACTACCGCTACACCGCATTACCGCTAGACTACCGCTACACTACTGTAGTACTACCGCTGCACTACCGCTACACTACTGCAGTAGTACCGCTGCACTACCGCTGCACTACCGCTACACTACTGTAGTACTACCGCTGCACTACCGCTACACTACCGCTACACTACCGCTACACTACTGCAGTACTACCGCTGCACTACCGCTACACTACCGTTACACTACTGCAGTACTACCGCTGCACTACCGCTACACTACTGCAGTACTACCGCTGCACTACCGCTACACTACTGCAGTACTACCGCTGCACTACCGCTACACTACCGCTACAGTACTACCGCTGCACTACCGCTACACTTCTGCAGTATTACCGCTACACTACCGCTAGACTACCGCTACACTACTGTAGTACTACCGCTGCACTACCGCTACACTACCGCAGTACTACCGCTGCACTACCGCTACACCACCGCTACACTACTGCAGTACTACCGCTGCACTACCGCTACACTACTGCAGTACTACCGCTGCACTACCGCTACACTACCGCTACACCACCGCTACACTACTGCAGTACTACCGCTGCACTACCGCTACACTACTGCAGTACTACCGCTGCACTACCGCTACACTACCGCTACACTACTGCAGTACAACCGCTGCACTACCGCTACACTACTGCAGTACTACCGCTGCACTACCGCTACACTACTGCAGTACTACCGCTGCACTACCGCTACACTACTGCAGTACTACCGCTGCACTACCGCTGCACTACCGCTACACTACCGCTACACTACTGCAGTACTACCGCTGCACTACCGCTACACTACCGCTACACTACTGCAGTACTACCGCTGCACTACCGCTACACTACTGCAGTACTACCGCTACACTACTGTAGTACTACCGCTGCACTACCGCTGCACTACCGCTACACTACCGCTAAACTACCGCTACACTACTGCAGTACTACCGCTGCACTACCGCTGCACTACCGCTACAGTACTACCGCTGCACTACCGCTACACTTCTGCAGTATCACCGCTACACTACCGCTAGACTACCGCTACACTACTGTAGTACTACCGCTGCACTACCGCTACACTTCTGCAGTATTACCGCTACACTTCCGCTAGACTACCGCTACACTACTGTAGTACTACCGCTGCACTACCGCTACACTACCGCAGTACTACCGCTGCACTACCGCTACACCACCGCTACACTACTGCAGTACTACCGCTGCACTACCGCTACACTACTGCAGTACTACCGCTGCACTACCGCTACACTACTGCAGTAGTACCGCTGCACTACCGCTGCACTACCGCTACACTACTGCAGTACTACCGCTGCACTACCGCTACACTACCGCTGAACTACTGCAGTACTACCGCTGCACTACCGCTACACTACCGCTACACTACTGCAGTACTACCGCTGCACTACCGCTACACTACCGCTACACTACTGCAGTACTACCTCTGAACTACTGCAGTACTACCGCTGCACTACCGCTACACTACCGCTACACTACTGCAGTACTACCGCTGTACTACCGCTGCACTACCGCTACACTACTGCAGTACTACCGCTGCACTACCGCTACACTACTGCAGTAGTACCGCTGCACTACCGCTGCACTTCCGCTACACTACTGCAGTACTACCGCTGCACTACCGCTACACTACCGCTGAACTACTGCAGTACTACCGCTGCACTACCGCTACACTACCGCTACACTACTGCAGTACTACCGCTGCACTACCGCTACACTACCGCTACACTACTGCAGTACTACCTCTGAACTACTGCAGTACTACCGCTGCACTACCGCTACACTACCGCTACACTACTGCAGTACTACCGCTGCACTACCGCTACACTACCGCTACACTACTGCAGTACTACCGCTGCACTACCGCTACACTACTGCAGTACTACCGCTGCACTACCGCTACACTACTGCAGTACTACCGCTGCACTACCGCTACACTACTGCAGTACTACCGCTGCACTACCGCTACACTACTGCAGTACTACCGCTACACTACCGCTAGACTACCGCTACACTACTGTAGTACTACCGCTGCACTACCGCTACACTTCTGCAGTATTACCGCTACACTTCCGCTAGACTACCGCTACACTACTGTAGTACTACCGCTGCACTACCGCTACACTACCGCAGTACTACCGCTGCACTACCGCTACACCACCGCTACACTACTGCAGTACTACCGCTGCACTACCGCTACACTACTGCAGTACTACCGCTGCACTACCGCTACACTACTGCAGTAGTACCGCTGCACTACCGCTGCACTACCGCTACACTACTGCAGTACTACCGCTGCACTACCGCTACACTACCGCTGAACTACTGCAGTACTACCGCTGCACTACCGCTACACTACCGCTACACTACTGCAGTACTACCGCTGCACTACCGCTACACTACCGCTACACTACTGCAGTACTACCTCTGAACTACTGCAGTACTACCGCTGCACTACCGCTACACTACCGCTACACTACTGCAGTACTACCGCTGCACTACCGCTACACTACCGCTGAACTACTGCAGTACTACCGCTGCACTACCGCTACACTACCGCTACACTACTGCAGTACTACCGCTGCACTACCGCTACACTACCGCTACACTACTGCAGTACTACCTCTGAACTACTGCAGTACTACCGCTGCACTACCGCTACACTACCGCTACACTACTGCAGTACTACCGCTGCACTACCGCTACACTACCGCTACACTACTGCAGTACTACCGCTGCACTACCGCTACACTACTGCAGTACTACCGCTACACTACCGCTACACTACTGCAGTACTACCGCTGCACTACCGCTACACTACTGCAGTACTACCGCTACACTACTGCAGTACTACCGCTGCACTACCGCTACACTACCGCTACACCACTGCAGTACTACCGCTGCACTACCGCTACACTACCGCTACAGTACTACCGCTGCACTACCGCTACACTTCTGCAGTATTACCGCTGCACTACCGCTACACTACCGCTACACCACTGCAGTACTACCGCTGCACTACCGCTAGACTACCGCTACACTACTGTAGTACTACCGCTGCACTACCGCTACACTACCGCAGTACTACCGCTGCACTACCGCTACACCACCGCTACACCACCGCTACACTACTGCAGTACTACCGCTGCACTACCGCTACACTACTGCAGTACTACCGCTACACTACTGCAGTAGTACCGCTGCACTACCGCTGCACTACCGCTACACTACTGCAGTACTACCGCTGCACTACCGCTACACTACCGCTGAACTACTGCAGTACTACCGCTGCACTACCGCTACACTACCGCTACACTACTGCAGTACTACCGCTGCACTACCGCTACACTACCGCTACACTACTGCAGTACTACCGCTGCACTACCGCTACACTACTGCAGTACTACCGCTGCACTACCGCTACACTACTGCAGTACTACCGCTGCACTACCGCTACACTACCGCTACACTACTGCAGTACTACCGCTGCACTACCGCTACACTACTGCAGTACTACCGCTACACTACTGCAGTACTACCGCTGCACTACCGCTACACTACCGCTACACTACTGCAGTACTACCGCTGCACTACCGCTACACTACTGCAGTACTACCGCTACACTACTGCAGTACTACCGCTGCACTACCGCTACACTACCGCTACACTACTGCTGCACTACCGCTGCACTACCGCTACACTACTGCAGTACTACCGCTGCACTACCTCTACACTACCGCTACACTACTGCAGTACTACTGCTGCACTACCGCTGCACTACCGCTACACTACTGCAGTACTACCGCTGCACTACCGCTACACTACCGCTACACTACTGCAGTACTACCGCAGCACTACCGCTACACTACTGCAGTAGAACCGATGCACTACCGCTACACTACCGCTACACTACTGCAGTACTATCGCTGCACTACCGCTACACTACCGCTACACCACTGCAGTACTACCGCTGCACTACCGCTACACTACCGCTACAGTACTACCGCTGCACTACCGCTACACTTCTGCAGTATTACCGCTGCACTACCGCTACACTACCGCTACACCACTGCAGTACTACCGCTGCACTACCGCTAGACTACCGCTACACTACTGTAGTACTACCGCTGCACTACCGCTACACTACCGCTACACTACTGCAGTACTACCGCTGCACTACCGCTACACTACTGCAGTACTACCGCTACACTACTGCAGTAGTACCGCTGCACTACCGCTGCACTACCGCTACACTACTGCAGTACTACCGCTGCACTACCGCTACACTACTGCAGTACTACCGCTACACTACTGCAGTACTACCGCTGCACTACCGCTACACTACCGCTACACCACTGCAGTACTACCGCTGCACTACCGCTACACTACCGCTACAGTACTACCGCTGCACTACCGCTACACTTCTGCAGTATTACCGCTGCACTACCGCTACACTACCGCTACACCACTGCAGTACTACCGCTGCACTACCGCTAGACTACCGCTACACTACTGTAGTACTACCGCTGCACTACCGCTACACTACCGCAGTACTACCGCTGCACTACCGCTACACCACCGCTACACTACTGCAGTACTACCGCTGCACTACCGCTACACTACTGCAGTACTACCGCTACACTACTGCAGTAGTACCGCTGCACTACCGCTGCACTACCGCTACACTACTGCAGTACTACCGCTGCACTACCGCTACACTACCGCTGAACTACTGCAGTACTACCGCTGCACTACCGCTACACTACCGCTACACTACTGCAGTACTACCGCTGCACTACCGCTACACTACCGCTACACTACTGCAGTACTACCGCTGCACTACCGCTACACTACTGCAGTACTACCGCTGCACTACCGCTACACTACTGCAGTACTACCGCTGCACTACCGCTACACTACCGCTACACTACTGCAGTACTACCGCTGCACTACCGCTACACTACTGCAGTACTACCGCTACACTACTGCAGTACTACCGCTGCACTACCGCTACACTACCGCTACACTACTGCTGCACTACCGCTGCACTACCGCTACACTACTGCAGTACTACCGCTGCACTACCTCTACACTACCGCTACACTACTGCAGTACTACTGCTGCACTACCGCTGCACTACCGCTACACTACTGCAGTACTACCGCTGCACTACCGCTACACTACCGCTACACTACTGCAGTACTACCGCAGCACTACCGCTACACTACTGCAGTAGAACCGATGCACTACCGCTACACTACTGCAGTACTATCGCTGCACTACCGATACACTACTGCAGTACTACCGCTACACTACTGCAGTACTACCGCTGCACTACCGCTACACTACCGCTACACCACTGCAGTACTACCGCTGCACTACCGCTACACTACCGCAGTACTACCGCTGCACTACCGCTACACTACCGCTACACTACCGCTACACTACCGCTACACTACTGCAGTACTACCGCTGCACTACCGCTACACTACTGCAGTACTACCGCTGCACTACCGCTACACTACCGCTACACTACTGCAGTACTACCGCTACACTACTACAGTACTACCGCTGCACTACCGATACACTAATGCAGTACTACCGCTACACTACTGCAGTACTACCGCTGCACTACCGCTACACTACCGCTACACTACCGCTACACTACTGCAGTACTACTGCTGCACTACCGCTGCACTACCGCTACACTACTGCAGTACTACCGCTACACTACTGCAGTACTACCGCTGCACTACCGCTACACTACCGCTACACTACTGCAGTACTACTGCTGCACTACCGCTGCACTACCGCTACACTACTGCAGTACTACCGCTGCACTACCGCTATACTACCGCTACACTACTGCAGTACTACCGCTGCACTACCGCTATACTACCGCTACACTACTGCAGTACTACCGCTGCACTACCGCTACACTACTGCAGTACTACTGCTGCACTACCGCTACACTACCGCTACACTACTGCAGTACTACCGCTGCACTACCGCTACACTACTGCAGCACTACTGCAGTACTACCTCTGAACTACTGCAGTACTACCGCTGCACTACCGCTACACTACCGCTACACTACTGCAGTACTACCGCTGCACTACCGCTACACTACCGCTACACTACTGCAGTACTACCGCTGCACTACCGCTACACTACTGCAGTACTACCGCTGCACTACCGCTACACTACTGCAGTACTACCGCTGCACTACCGCTACACTACTGCAGTACTACCGCTGCACTACCGCTACACAATTATGCTTACGATCACGGGATGTTAATTTGTGGTTGTTATTAACCATTTTTACATTTACATTTAAACTTGTATTTCCAAACCTGTAGTCTTTTCGATAGCACTTTAATCTGCTACCGACAAGACTGTCGTCCACAGGATTTACAGACATATCTTGGACAGAATAATCTGATTGGTCAAGGGAATTTACTGGACTGCTTTTTGCTGGCCATTTAAAGCATTTGGTCTCAATAAAATGCGTTTAAGGCTCTTATCAACAGAGTACCGTTATTTTCCGCATCTACCGTTTTTTTGATAGATTTTATGATTTTCTATCAGTTTTGTATTAATAATACTTGCAATTTCCAAGTATTGCTTATCATCTAAGACGGATTTTTCTGAGATAATGCCATTAGAAATTGCTTCTTCCAATGCAATTCTAAGGCCCAAACTATTAACATACCTATTAAAAATGAAAAACGGATGAACAAGAATGAAATAAGTTAACTTGAGAGTGGAAGCAAGAATTAAATAAGTTAACTTCGGCTATACCGAAGTTTGAGTAGTTTCTCACTATCTATTTCAATATCAAATCTTATAAAAGTAGGGATAAATGTTTTGCCCTCTACTACTGCAGTACTACCGCTGCACTACCGCTACACTACTGCAGTACTACCGCTGCACTACCGATACACTACTGCAGTACTACCGCTACACTACTGCAGTACTACCGCTGGACTACCGCTACACTACCGCTACACTACTGCAGTACTACCGCTGCACTACCGCTACACTACTGCAGTACTACCGCTACACTACCGCTACACTACTGCAGTACTACCGCTGCACTACCGCTACACTACTGCAGTACTACCGCTACACTACTGCAGTACTACCGCTGGACTACCGCTACACTACCGCTACACTACTGCAGTACTACCGCTGCACTACCGCTACACTACTGCAGTACTACCGCTACACTACTGCAGTACTACCGCTGCACTACCGCTACACTACCGCTACACCACTGCAGTACTACCGCTGCACTACCGCTACACTACCGCTACAGTACTACCGCTGCACTACCGCTACACTTCTGCAGTATTACCGCTGCACTACCGCTACACTACCGCTACACCACTGCAGTACTACCGCTGCACTACCGCTAGACTACCGCTACACTACTGTAGTACTACCGCTGCACTACCGCTACACTACCGCAGTACTACCGCTGCACTACCGCTACACCACCGCTACACTACTGCAGTACTACCGCTGCACTACCGCTACACTACTGCAGTACTACCGCTACACTACTGCAGTAGTACCGCTGCACTACCGCTGCACTACCGCTACACTACTGCAGTACTACCGCTGCACTACCGCTACACTACCGCTGAACTACTGCAGTACTACCGCTGCACTACCGCTACACTACCGCTACACTACTGCAGTACTACCGCTGCACTACCGCTACACTACCGCTACACTACTGCAGTACTACCGCTGCACTACCGCTACACTACTGCAGTACTACCGCTGCACTACCGCTACACTACTGCAGTACTACCGCTGCACTACCGCTACACTACTGCAGTACTACCGCTACACTACTGCAGTACTACCGCTGCACTACCGCTACACTACCGCTACACTACTGCTGCACTACCGCTACACTACTGCAGTACTACCGCTGCACTACCTCTACACTACCGCTACACTACCGCTACACTACTGCAGTACTACCGCTGCACTACCGCTACACTACCGCTACACTACTGCAGTACTACCGCAGCACTACCGCTACACTACTGCAGTAGAACCGATGCACTACCGCTACACTACTGCTGCACTACCGCTGCACTACCGCTACACTACTGCAGTACTACCGCTGCACTACCTCTACACTACCGCTGCACTACCGCTACACTACTGCAGTACTACCGCTGCACTACCGCTACACTACCGCTACACTACTGCAGTACTACCGCAGCACTACCGCTACACTACTGCAGTAGAACCGATGCACTACCGCTACACTACCGCTACACTACTGCAGTACTATCGCTGCACTACCGATACACTACTGCAGTACTACCGCTACACTACTGCAGTACTACCGCTGCACTACCGCTACACTACCGCTACACCACTGCAGTACTACCGCTGCACTACCGCTACACTACCGCAGTACTACCGCTGCACTACCGCTACACTACCTCTACACTACCGCTACACTACCGCTACACTACTGCAGTACTACCGCTGCACTACCGCTACACTACTGCAGTACTACCGCTGCACTACCGCTACACTACCGCTACACTACTGCAGTACTACCGCTACACTACTACAGTACTACCGCTGCACTACCGATACACTAATGCAGTACTACCGCTACACTACTGCAGTACTACCGCTGCACTACCGCTACACTACCGCTACACTACTGCAGTACTACCGCTACACTACTACAGTACTACCGCTGCACTACCGATACACTAATGCAGTACTACCGCTACACTACTGCAGTACTACCGCTGCACTACCGCTACACTACCGCTACACTACCGCTACACTACTGCAGTACTACTGCTGCACTACCGCTGCACTACCGCTACACTACTGCAGTACTACCGCTACACTACTACAGTACTACCGCTGCACTACCGATACACTAATGCAGTACTACCGCTACACTACTGCAGTACTACCGCTGCATTACCGCTACACTACCGCTACACTACTGCAGTACTACCGCTGCACTACCGCTACACTACCGCTACACTACCGCTACACTACTGCAGTACTACCGCTGCACTACCGCTACACTACCGCTAGACTACTGCAGTACTACCGCTGCTCTACCGCTACACTACTGCAGTACTACCGCTGCACTACCGCTACACTACTGCAGTACTACCGCTGCACTACCGCTGCACTACCGCTACACTACTGCAGTACTACCGCTGCACTACAGCTACACTACTGCAGTACTACCGCAGCAATACCGCTACACTACTGCAGTACTACCGCTGCACTACCGCTACACTACTGCAGTACTACCGCTGCACTACCGCTACACTACTGCAGTACTACCGCTGCACTACCGCTACACTGCTGCAGTACTACCGCTGCACTACCGCTACACTACTGCAGTACTACCGCTGCACTACCGCTATACTACCGCTACACTACTGCAGTACTACCGCTGCACTACCGCTACACTACTGCAGTACTACCGCTGCACTACCGCTACACTACCGCTACACCACTGCAGTACTACCGCTGCACTACCGCTACACTACTGCAGTACAACCGCTGCACTACCGCTACACTACTGCAGTACTACCCCTGCACTACCGCTACACTACCGCAGTACTACCGCTGCACTACCGCTACACTACCTCTACACTACCGCTACACTACTGCAGTACTACCGCTGCACTACCGCTACACTACTGCAGTACTACCGCTGCACTACCGCTACACTACTGCAGTACTACTGCTGCACTACCGCTACACTACTGCAGTACAACCGCTACACTACCGCTACACTACTGCAGTACTACCGCTACACTACCGCTACACTACTGCAGTACTACCGCTGCACTACCGCTACACTACTGCAGTACTACCGCTACAATACTACAGTACTGCCGCTGCACTACCGATACACTAATGCAGTACTACCGCTACACTACTGCAGTACTACCGCTGCACTACCGCTACACTACCGCTACACTACTGCAGTACTACCGCTGCACTACCGCTACACTACTGCAGTACTACCGCTACACTACTACAGTACTACCGCTGCACTACCGATACACTAATGCAGTACTACCGCTACACTACTGCAGTACTACCGCTGCACTACCGCTACACTACCGCTACACTACTGCAGTACTACTGCTGCACTACCGCTGCACTACCGCTACACTACTGCAGTACTACCGCTACACTACTACAAGTACTACACTACTGCTAGCACTACCGATACACTACTGCAGTACTACCGCTACACTACTGCAGTACTACCGCTGCACTACCGCTACACTACCGCTACACTACTGCAGTACTACCGCTGCACTACCGCTACACTACTGCAGTACTACGCTGCACTACCGCTACACTACCGCTACACTACTGCAGTACTACTGCTGCACTACCGCTGCACTACCGCTACACTACTGCAGTACTACCGCTGCACTACCGCTACACTACTGCAGTACTACCGCAGCACTACCGCTACACTACTGCAGTACTACCGCTGCACTACCGCTACACTACTGCAGTACTACCGCTACACTACCGCTACACTACTGCTGCACTACCGCTGCACTACCGCTACACTACTGCAGTACTACCGCTACACTACTACAGTACTACCGCTGCACTACCGATACACTACTGCAGTACTACCGCTACACTACTGCAGTACTACCGCTGCACTACCGCTACACTACCGCTACACTACTGCAGTACTACCGCTGCACTACCGCTACACTACTGCAGTACTACGCTGCACTACCGCTACACTACCGCTACACTACTGCAGTACTACTGCTGCACTACCGCTGCACTACCGCTACACTACTGCAGTACTACCGCTGCACTACCGCTACACTACTGCAGTACTACCGCAGCACTACCGCTACACTACTGCAGTACTACCGCTGCACTACCGCTACACTACTGCAGTACTACCGCTACACTACCGCTACACTACTGCAGTACTACCGCTGCACTACCGCTACACTACTGCAGTACTACCGCTACAATACTACAGTACTACCGCTGCACTACCGATACACTAATGCAGTACTACCGCTACACTACTGCAGTACTACCGCTGCACTACCGCTACACTACCGCTACACTACTGCAGTACTACCGCTGCACTACCGCTACACTACTGCAGTACTACCGCTACACTACTGCAGTACTACCGCTGCACTACCGCTACACTACTGCAGTACTACCGCTACACTACTACAGTACTACCGCTGCACTACCGATACACTACTGCAGTACTACCGCTACACTACTGCAGTACTACCGCTGCACTACCGCTACACTACCGCTACACTACTGCAGTACTACCGCTGCACTACCGCTACACTACTGCAGTACTACCGCTGCACTACCGCTACACTACCGCTACACTACTGCAGTACAACCGCTACACTACCGCTACACTACTGCAGTACTACCGCTACACTACCGCTACACTACCGCTACACTACTGCAGTACTACCGCTGCACTACCGCTACACTACCGCTACACTACTGCAGTACAACCGCTACACTACCGCTACACTACTGCAGTACTACCGCTACACTACCGCTACACTACCGCTACACTACTGCAGTACTACCGCTGCACTACCGCTACACTACTGCAGTACTACTGCTGCACTACCGCTGCACTACCGCTACACTACTGCAGTACTACCGCTACACTACTACAGTACTACCGCTGCACTACCGATACACTACTGCAGTACTACCGCTACACTACTGCAGTACTACCGCTGCACTACCGCTACACTACCGCTACACTACTGCAGTACTACCGCTGCACTACCGCTACACTACTGCAGTACTACGCTGCACTACCGCTACACTACCGCTACACTACTGCAGTACTACTGCTGCACTACCGCTACACTACCGCTACACTACTGCAGTACTACCGCTGCACTACCGCTACACTACCGCTACACTACTGCAGTACTACCGCTGCACTACCGCTACACTACCGCTACACTACTGCAGTACTACCGCTGCACTACCGCTACACTACCGCTACACTACTGCAGTACTACCGCTGCACTACCGCTACACTACTGCAGTACTACCGCAGCACTACCGCTACACTACTGCAGTACTACCGCTGCACTACCGCTACACTACTGCAGTACTACCGCTGCACTACCGCTACACTACCGCTACACTACTGCAGTACAACCGCTACACTACCGCTACACTACTGCAGTACTACCGCTACACTACCGCTACACTACTGCAGTACTACCGCTGCACTACCGCTACACTACTGCAGTACTACCGCTACAATACTACAGTACTACCGCTGCACTACCGCTACACTACTGCAGTACTACCGCTGCACTACCGCTACACTACCGCTACACTACTGCAGTACTACCGCTGCACTACCGCTACACTACTGCAGTACTACCGCTGCACTACCGCTACACTACCGCTACACTACTGCAGTACTACCGCTGCACTACCGCTACACTACTGCAGTACTACCGCTACACTACTACAGTACTACCGCTGCACTACCGATACACTAATGCAGTACTACCGCTACACTACTGCAGTACTACCGCTGCACTACCGCTACACTACCGCTACACTACTGCAGTACTACTGCTGCACTACCGCTGCACTACCGCTACACTACTGCAGTACTACCGCTACACTACTACAGTACTACCGCTGCACTACCGATACACTACTGCAGTACTACCGCTACACTACTGCAGTACTACCGCTGCACTACCGCTACACTACCGCTACACTACTGCAGTACTACCGCTGCACTACCGCTACACTACTGCAGTACTACGCTGCACTACCGCTACACTACCGCTACACTACTGCAGTACTACTGCTGCACTACCGCTACACTACCGCTACACTACTGCAGTACTACCGCTGCACTACCGCTACACTACCGCTACACTACTGCAGTACTACCGCTGCACTACCGCTACACTACCGCTACACTACTGCAGTACTACCGCTGCACTACCGCTACACTACCGCTACACTACTGCAGTACTACCGCTGCACTACCGCTACACTACTGCAGTACTACCGCAGCACTACCGCTACACTACTGCAGTACTACCGCTGCACTACCGCTACACTACTGCAGTACTACCGCTGCACTACCGCTACACTACTGCAGTACTACCGCTGCACTACCGCTACACTGCTGCAGTACTACCGCTGCACTACCGCTACACTACTGCAGTACTACCGCTGCACTACCGCTATACTACTGCAGTACTACCGCTGCACTACCGCTACACTGGATATGCCGGGTTATACACAAAAAGTGAAAGTCTTGCTTTAAATCGCTCCAGCGTTTTTGCCACAAGTTGGGTGGCCCGTGTAGCTGAAAAATACAAAGTACTGCTTAGGAAGCGCATCTGGGAACTAAACACACACCTGCACTGGTTGGACCTCTCACCTGCCTTGTTACTGCTACAAAACCACTTTTTCCTGAATTTCGACTGCCCAGGCTGTGGAGGAGCGGGGGTTGTGGCGTCGGCATCGACCTCAAAATCCTCCTTTTCGCGCCTCTCCCGGATTCTTGTCTGTGTGGGTGCGTAATAGATAAAAATTTTTTTCCTTTCTCCGATTAACTCCAGCTCTGGTTGCTGTGAGAAAGTTCTTCTTTTTATCGCCACCGGACAGCTGACTGATCCAGTGTTGATCACTGGGTGAAATCATAGGGGGTCCCCCAAGCCCGGCAGGTGGCGCCACAGGGGTTCTCACTGTCAGTTTTAAATTCAAATTCAAAAATACTAACCGTTAAAATTCTAAAGGCAGCTAATTTTGAATTTTTATTTTGGAGTAACAACACCAATATATGGAGAAATTTGTGGTTTCTATGGACCAATTGCACCGTTTTGATGGCGTCGATGCTGACAAATCAACTGAGGAGGCGATCTTTGGTAGGCGCTCGAGGCTCAGAGAGTCGCCAATGGCGCAAACAAAACCAGATAATAGTCCAGAGGAAGCACAACGAGCCTTAAAATGCCCTTTCGACACGGAAATTCCTGAGCTAGACGAATTAGGCAGACTTATACTCGAAATGGCAAACACCTTTAATAGGAAAGAAGATGGAAAGCCCCCGGTGCGCCATATTAACATGAGCACCAAACAGGCTATCGGGCGCATGAAGGAGTTACACGAAATGCTTTCCCTTAAGCTGCTGGCGGGCGACATCCCGAAAACTAAGAAAAATAGTAGCAAAGGGACTCAGACCACACCAGAGATTAAGGCTAAAGGTGATTCTAACGCAAAAATCATTGCAGACAGCGTTAACCTGTGCGATACCCCCAAACGGCACAGAGAAGATGAGGCAGCACAGCGCAGAACACCAGCTAAACGGCCACGAAATGGTGCTCATTCGAAGACGTCGTATGCAGCCCAACTAAAACAGCAAATTTCCGACTCTCAACGGAAGTCCGTATCAACAGCGATTCCGCAAGAAACTGAGCCCAAGTGGCAAAAAGTAACAAACACGCGGCAAAAAAAACATAGAGAGAGAAAAGGCAGATCGGAAGCCATCCTGATCAAGGCGCAAGAGGGTTACTCCTACGCCCAGATTCTTGGCATGGTCACAAGAAGAGATGACGGAAAATTAAATGGAGTCAGAGACAAAGTCAAGCGAGCCAGAAAAACAGCCAAAGGGGAACTCCTGCTGGAATTAAGTGACAATGGTGGGGGCAATACCCAATTACTCAAAAACGAGATCAGCCAAGTTTTAGGCCAACTGGCCAACGTAAGAGCAGTTGGAGACGAATTTTGGCTTGAAGTGCGAGATCTCGACTGTCTGGCCACTGTCCCAGATGTAGTTGCGGCTATTGAGTCTGAATTGGGAACCAAATCCACTCAGGTGAACATTAAGAGCCTCCGGCCGACGTATGGCGACACGCAGATGGCTATTCTGAGTATGCCGCGCGAAACCGCACTGATGCTCCTACAAAAAAAGAGCATAAAGATTGGTTGGTCAAGTTGCCGCATAAAAGAAAGGCAAGGGCAAAAGAGATGCTACAAATGTCTTAATTTTGGCCACGTAGCAACCGATTGCACTAGTAAAATTGATCGGACTAACTGGTGTCTAAAATGTGGACAAACATGCCACAAAGCCGCCGAGTGCAAAAATGAGCCGAAATGTTTCAATTGCGCAGCGGAAAATCGCACAGATATTAAGCACTACGCAGGCAGTCGAAACTGCCCGCTGGCGAACAGAGGCGCAGATCGGAGGAATAACTAAAGCCAAACATGAAGATACTCCAACTTAATTTGAACCACTGTGCAACGGCACAAGATCTACTGGAGCAAACGGTCGTCGAATTAAACGTGGACATAGCGATTCTGAGCGAGCCCTATAGAAAACTTGTAGGAAATACATGGTTATGCGACAAAACTGGGAAGGCAGCAATTTGGCTCTGTGGCAGAAACTTACCACCTGCACAAATGCAATACGCTGCAAATGGCTTTGTGCGAGTTAAACTCTGCGACACTTGGATATACAGCTGCTATATGGCTCCAAGCTTACATATTCGCGAATTCGAGCTGATACTTGATCAACTAGCCGCTGATGCAAGAGGAAAGAGGAAAACAATAATCGCTGGCGATTTTAATTCCTGGTCTGAGGAATGGGGTAGTAGCCAAACTAACACAAGAGGCCGTGCTCTAATGGAGGCTTTTGCTACATTAGACATCTCCGTGCTAAACACAGGATCCGAGCACACTTTTCACAGAGCTGGATATGGTTCTGTAATTGATATTACTTTTGCAAGCCGACAACTCTTTTTTTCCGCCAAATGGGAACTTTCCAAGCGCTACACGGCGAGCGATCACTCTGCCATCATTTGCACAATTGGCAATTGCTCAACACAAAGGCCAGTGGTACAGCAGAGATGCAAACAGTATAAAATTGATACTCTCAATGCAGCGTTTTTTAGGTCGGCTCTCGTTATTCCACCTCTGACAGGAGACGCGAACAATTGTGCAAAACAAATTTCAGACGCAGTGACAACAGCTTGCGACGCCAGCATGGAGGTCAGTAGAAAGCACAGTCGACGTCAGCACTCAGTTTACTGGTGGAATGCAGATATAGCGGAGGCAAGGAGAATATGCCTTAAGACTAGAAGATGCTACCAAAGATCACGAGGTACGGAAAACTTCGTTACGCTCCAGAGGGAATACTCACATAGGCGTAGAGAACTAAAAAATGCCATAAAGGAAAGCAAGCGAAAATGCTTTCTAGATCTCTGTGATGCTGCAGAAAATGACATATGGGGAAAAGCCTTCAAAGTGGCTACAAGAAAGCTAAAAGCAAATAAGCCTGCTACCCCAGACGAGGCACAAATGAAAAATATTGTGGAAACACTCTTTCCTAATACTTCGACGGTACCCTCAAGGAGAGCCTTCCAGCAAATTCCTGCAGAGGACTCGCAAGTAAGTCCAGAAGAGGTGATCACAGCTGCAGCAAATCTAAACGACCATAAAGCTCCAGGCCCAGACGGAGTACCAAACAAAGCCCTGAAACTCGCTGTTTGTCTCGCTGCTGATAAGTTTGCTGAGGTATTCAGCAAGTGTATTTCTGAGTGCTCGTTTCCCAACTGTTGGAAAATACAAGACCTCGTACTGCTACCAAAACCAAACAAGCCTGCAGAAGACCCTTCCGCCTATAGACCGATCTGTCTGCTAAGCTCGCTTGCTAAAATACTAGAAAAACTGCTAGCCACACGTCTAGAGAACACTATTAAGAATACAGGAGACCTGTCTCCAATGCAATTCGGTTTTCGCAAAGGAAAGTCAACAGTTGATGCACTACAGATAGTTGTAGATACTGCTGCTAAAGCCATTGAGGGACAACGCTGGAAAGGAGGAAGTAAAAAGTACTGCCTTATCACCACTCTGGACGTTAAAAATGCATTCAACACAGCAAACTGGAGTCGGATACTCGACGCCCTACATAGGTTCCAAGTCCCAGAACATCTTATCCATATGGTCGAGGACTACTTTAGAAACCGAATCCTTCGTTACAGTACTCAAACCGGTACAAGAATTCACAAAGTACAAGGAGGTGTTCCGCAGGGCTCAGTTCTTGGCCCTCTTCTATGGAACATAATGTACGACGGTATCCTGCGCCTACAGCTTCCACCCGATACAAAGATAATTGGCTTTGCTGACGACGTAGCGCTTGTGGTCGTGGCAAAACATCTCCATGATGCAGAAGCGAAAACGGTCGCATCGGTGAGCTCAATTAAACAGTGGCTCTTCAACGCAGGACTCGAATTAGCGGACCAAAAAACGGAGACTGTCCTAATCAGCAGCCGAAAGGTAGTTCAATCTGCCGAAATTGTGCTTGATGCATGCACTATAAAATCTACTAGATGCATCAGATACTTAGGCGTATTACTGGACACTCGCCTCTCTTTTAAGGAGCATCTGGCAAGTGTTAACAGCAAGGCAATGGAATTAGGAAGAAGCCTCAATCGCATCCTTCTAAATGCAAGAGGACCTAGACAATGCCAGCGTCTACTACTAATGAATGTGCTGAAATCCACCATCCTTTACGGCGCCCCGGTTTGGGCAAAGGCGATGAACTGTAAAACCTACAGAAGAGGCATAGAGGCAACTTATCGGCTTGGCGCTCTGCGAGTGTGTCGCGGGTTTAGAACCATCTCAGACGACGCCGCATTGGTGCTAGCGGGTATGGCGCCCATCGATCTGGTGGCCCGGGAGGCCTCGCACATTTTTACCAAGAGACACTGCAACGAGTGGACACCTGCATTAAAAAAAGCAACGAAGGCTGAAGCTAGAAAAGCTACCTTAGAGGAGTGGCAGGCGCGCTGGGACAGTTCCCAAAAAGGAAGGTGGACATACCGGCTCATTCCCGACTTGGACGAATGGCTTGGCAGGCGTCATGGAGAACTAACTTTCGAGCTAACACAAATACTAAGCGGCCATGGGTGCTTCAAGTCATACTTGCAGCGCTTTGGACACGAGAGTAGCCCTGAGTGCACTATGTGCCTTAGCGAAGTTATCGAGGACTCGGACCACATTCTCTTCCACTGTCCGAGGTTCGACCTAGAGCGAAAAAATTTAGAAACAGCAGTGGGTGAAAAGGTCACAGTGAGAAATCTGGTAAAACTTATGACCTCCAACCAAAAGTACTGGTCAGCGGCCTGCAGTTATGCTTCAACCGTAATGAAGGAGCTTCGTGTCCTGGAAAGGGCACGTAACACAGGAGGGGCATGAGCAGCCCGCCATAGCCCTGCGAAGCAATAACCCCCGTTAGTCCCGCAGGTCTCCTATGGCATATCACACTTTTCCTTCTCTCTTATTGTTCCCTACTTTCTACCCTATCTTTTGCCCATTCTCGATAATCCATATCCATATATATTGTATATAATCTATAATGTCTAGTCCTCATTAAGTCAATATGTTTTTGTTAAGTTTTAAATACACCCTAAATAAACGAATTAAAAAAAAAAAAAAAAAACTACCGCTACACTACTGCAGTACTACCGCTGCACTACCGCTACACTACTGCAGTACTACCGCTGCACTACCGCTACACTACTGCAGTACTACCGCTGCACTACCGCTATACTACCGCTACACTACTGCAGTACTACCGCTACACTACCGCTACACTACTGCAGCACTACCGCTGCACTACCGCTGCACTACCGCTACACTACCGCTACACTACTGCATTACTTAATATACTAATATTTAAACTGTCCGATTTGCTTATATTATAAGTAAAATTCATATTTGTTCAATGGGCGGTAAATTCGAAGAGTTGCCATACATTAATTTTGGCGATCCCCTTGTTTTTATTTTCATAAGTGTGACCCTAGCATGTGTCACATTATTTTTGACTCCTATACAGGAATATAAAAATGCGAATTTCTCGAAAACTGGACTATAGAAATGAATGAAATTTATAGGGAATACATATTATTTGATTCTTAATCAAATGGCATACCGTGCATGTCGAGCCACTTTCTCTAAGAGATAGCGACGATTAAGTGTGACCCCAGCATGCCAATCCCTTTCCAACACTGCTAGCGCGCTAATTTGTACCCATATAAAGAATTTTTTTTATACCCAAGGTATCCACCATTTATTAATATTTCTCAAAAACTGGACTAACGAACTTGCTAAAACTTTGTAGAGATGTTTATGAATATGTAGAGCATAAGCTGGATTACCGTGCACTGCGAGCCACGTCCTGTGAGTGAAGCTATTTGGCCACCAATATAAAACTAATTCATTTTGCTTCTTTTGTATGGGGGAATACTATAGGTTGGTTCACCTTTATAAAATTTTCTCAAAAACTGGACTAAGGATTTTGATAAAACTTTGTAGAGATACTTTTGAATATGTGGAGCATAAACTGGATTACCGTGCATTGCGAGTCACGTCCTGTGAGTGGAGCAATTAAAACTTATTTATTTTGCCTATTTTGTATGGGGAAAATCATAGGCTGGCTCACTTTTATTAGATTTTCTCAAAAACTGGACTAACGAATTGGATCAAATTTGATGGAGATGTTTATAAATATGTGGAGCATAGACTGGACTATCGTGCATTGCGAGCCACGTCCTGTGAGTGGAGCTACGCTCCAATATGTGGTATGCTGATTTGTATTACCAATTTTTTAGAGTCTGCAGTACCAAAAACTAGCCAAAACTGAATAGAATCAATAGATTTTGTTATTATTCATGAATTTAATCTTTTTTTGGTTCAAAAAAATGACTAATTAGCGAAATAATTGAATTTAAAAAAATGAAAAAAGTTAACAGTGGGTTAACAGCGACCGTCGCTAACTCGACAATAACAGACCGTCGCTAACTTGACGGATATCGATTAAACATAACTTTTATAACAGAGAAAGATATTAATTAAAAAGGTAACCATGCAAAAACAAAGCATGCGAGCAATTTACATAAAGAAATTATAATCAAACAAGAAAATTTACATAAGTAAATATTAGTAAAATATTAGCACCTACTTTATGTAGATTTTCTGAATTTACACGCTGAAATGTTATTTATGTTTATTAAATCTTAAACCTTTTATGTTTTATACTTTGCCGATTTTCAACTAATAGAAGAAAGTAAAATTAAAGAATTACATTACGTAATCCACATATGTAAATATTCACCCCAATAAAAAGACACCCCAACCAAAAGACATATCATATAATATTCGTCATAAGTTTAGAATTATTAATGGTTGATAACAGAAATGTTATTTAAAGCTTGCTAAATTATTGTAAACCGCTTATATGTAGAGAAAGATGGCGAATTGTAGATTGTAGCGAATTTTGAAAATGAATAGAAAGATATACACATATGTTTACATTTAGATCCACATTTCCTGATATCTTTCTATATTCTTACGCCCACATCCAACATGATCTATTAACGTATCTACGTTGTGCGACACAATGCAGCCAAATCCATTTGTGGGCCACATCCAGCTCTCTTCATCAACCAGGAACGTTTCCTTTGCAAACGATGACCTTGCTGATATCTTTCCATATCCAAATTGTCTTCCATTTCATTGTAAATCTTCCCATTTGTCTTATTATTGTTGATGCTTTGCAATTGATATTCATTTGGATTAACAGTGGAACAAAAGTTCGTTGCATCCCATTGATATTGGGCCCGTTTCGCATTATCCTGGTAAAGTTGATCCATTTGATTTTGAAATTGCATATTTGTATTATATATATGTCGGTTGCGACTAAAGAAACGCATCATGGGTTTGTGCTGCAATATGATTAATCGCCTCAGGAGCGTGGTACCAGGAAACCGATGCAAAGCCATAGCAAAAAACAAGGACGAATTTGTTTTCTTTTTTGGTTTTGTTTTTTCAGTTTTTTTCTTAGTTTTTTTTTTTGATTTTTTAGAATTTCTAGTGAATGATCGAAAATCGGAGTGTAATATGTAAACAACTGAATAAGTAAGAAAACAAACGCAGAATGATTAAAAAAAACAAAAAAATTGAGAACAACTTGAAAATTCAGCAAAATTTTTGGTTGACTTAAAAATCAAATGAATGTGATTTCAAGTCATCAATAAAATTTTCTTCTTTAGCTGACTTGGCAACTCAATTAAGTTTTGTAAAACCAACAAACACACACACACACACTTAAGACTTTCATTCAATTCAGAAAATTGAGACCCAAATCGACCCATTTTTATGACCTCGCGCCGAATGAAATGAAATTGCTTACAAGCCAAAAATGTTAACCAAGTCATAAATATGTGGTAAAGTTTTTCTAACTGCAATGTGAGCGTTTTGCAAGTTTTTCAACAAAACCCCCTGCACTTTACTCTGCTCTCCACGACATCTCCTTACCTCTTCATCATTCTCTTTCTCTCTCTCTATGCTCACTTCCTTGGCTAAAATAATTGATAACAGATTATGTTTTACAATCTAGGCAACGAGATATTATACGAAATTTTAATGGCCACACGTAGAGAGGCCCCCAAGAGCGAAAAGGACAGAAAGAGAGAGAGAGAGGGGGAAAACAAGAGAAACATATACAAGGATATAAAGAGAGGTGGAATAGGAAGAAGAGGATGGTAGTAAGAGAACACGATTTCAGATTCCCGCAAAACGTTTGGAAAACTTAATTATTTCGTTTTGACCTTTTTGTGTGCTGCTGCAGCACACACGAGTTCGAGTTTTGTAACACAGAACGAAGGCACTGGAGGAGTACGGAATGGTATGCGGAGGGAAGGGGGGCATGGGTATAGCGTAGAGATGGACAGTTAAAAAGTTATTTATTTTATGGTCAAAAGTTACTTTCGGCTGTTTTATGATAGCAGGCAAAAGGCGCATGGCTCACAGTTGGTGGTTGGCCAATGCTGACAAGTTGGCCTTTATTTTTAGCCATAACAAGTAAGTGATTTAGCTTGAATAATAAAATAAAAACTAAGCAGTTAATATGAAAATTAAAATATCACTAACAGTGACAATAATCAATAGAAAATAGAGTTAACAGAAAAAAGCTAACAGCTAATAATCAAAAGAAATGTTAAGAGAAAAACAACAAGTAGTAATAAAATTATGTTAATTTTTAACATTCTATAAAAGTAATTCTGCTTTTGGAACAATAAGATATTAGTAACAACAATAAACAACGTTTTTATAACTTTATCAACAAATTTTAATAGCTAAAAACATTTCAAGCCTTTACAGAAATGTTAGCACGAAAAATGTTAACATAAAATATTTTCCAATACTGATTTACCAAAAGAAAATCTTATACTTAGAAAAAAGGAGTCGCAACAAAAAAAAAATGTCCTCTTTTTTATCATTTTATTACATCTAATATTTTTCTAGCTTTTTTTCTCTTCATCATCATGGAAATGCCAACATTTTTGGTGACTGGAACTGAATTTACTGGAGCATGGAGCATAAATCACAAAAGGAAACTATGTAAACGTGGCTTGTGTGCGATCTTTGTGAAATTTTAATTGTGTGACCTCATGCCTCAGTCCTCGCCAGAATCGCCAACAGATTTGGTAGGTTCAAGAATAGGCTCGGCAACTGCAGCTGGCGTTGGTTCTGTGACAGTAATTTGGGGTTGGGCGGACATGCCATCCGTAGTTGTAGGCGGTTCAGGTGCCTTTTGAATTTCTCCACTGCTGGGTGGTACCACAAGTGTGACCAGACTTTTCTTTTTTACAATACTAGGTTCACTTAACGTATTTACGATGCCAACACTCGCAGTACTGGGTCGTAAACCGTTTTCATCTGTTTTGCCAGAATCGATCATATCCTGGGCATACAGAACACTATCCAAAAAGAATTGTTTCTCATCTAGTTTCTTACGATACATTCCAGTTGGATGATCTGGATCAAAAACAATATCTGGACGTATGTCGCTATCGGTGACCAGAACTCGGGCTCCCGGTATGGGTAGAAATTTGAATAAACGTTTCCGTAACTTGGGCAAATAGGTGACCTTTTGATGTTCCGGCACTTGGAATAGTTTGCCAACAATTCTGGAGGAACGCAAATCAAGAGGATGATCAACTAGTCGTCTCTCCGGTGGCAAACTTTCCTTGATGGCCTCAATCTGGGCCACTGTCAATTGTAATGGACGATCACCATCCTTCCAACGCTCCTGCCCGCTATTGAAAGCAATTTTTTTATTATTTCTCAATTGCTTGCGGGCAATCCTCTTGGCCACACAATTGTAGACAATCTTTGGCACATGTGGCGGCAAAGGATAATCTCGATGGGAAATCTTTAGATGTCGCGGATTAGTTAACATATTTAAATATTTGCCATCGGCAAAGAGATTCAAATGTTTCTCCGGCTGTTTTTTTGAATCGATGCCTTTTAATTTATGTTTTAGCCGATCTTGTTTACCGATTTTGAAAATATGCTCATGACCACCACCCGGAACATGTCGCCAATCTGGCTCAGAATACTGCTTTGGGTTGATACGCTTAAAAGGCAAACGACGAAATTTATAACGTTTCTGTGTATCAATCTTAAGTTGAAGTCCCGGCATATAAATCTTGCCCTTCTCACACGGACACACATTCAAAAAGCGTGTCTCATAACGTCCGGGACCAGGTTCAAATGATATATTTGGTTTTATAAGTGGATTTCGCTTGGTTGGCACACATGAACGACGCAAAAATAAATGTGGATTGGGTCTTTGGGTCTTTTGTATGGGCGCAGCATTCGCTTGCAATTCATGGCGTCCTGTATGGGTATCACAAGGACCTGGATCGGTAGGATCACGCCAACAACTGGTCAAATTTGATACCATAATACGGGATGCGGGACGATGCTCACGGGCATCTATAAAAGAAGTATACAGTTAGTTATCGAAACTCTGTTAAGTAAAGATCTTTTAGCGTAATATAACATAAGGGCTACTCACTCGTTAAAAATACTCCTTTATGCCTATTCTCACTGCTATACATTTTATCAAAGCCCGATGGTATCTCATAGAAGGCATATTGTGGCGGTTTTGTCGAGACTCTAGCCCGTTGTGTATGGGGTTTGGCAAATAATGTACCCTTAGAACCCATCCTACTTTGATAGGGTATTGGTGGTACACCATAACGATTTGGTGCCATTTGCCAATCTCTGTTAGTGGTTAAAGCACGATTTTGTCGAAGAGGACGCTGCTCCGGATACGGTTTCGGTGTCAATTTATCATTGCCACTAAAATGACGAAATTTATTCAAAGTTGCTGCACTATAACCCATTCCACGATTCTCATACTGACAATCTTTATTATAATGCTTGCCAGCCAACTTAAATTGTTGTTTCACACGATCCATACTATCGGCTCGTATGCGATTGCCTGCAGAAATACTTTGAATTATTAATTATATAAATTTCTATTAAATTTAATAATTTAAATCTAAGTTGGATTCTCACGTGAGACCATAAACAGGGGCAGTCCCATGGGTGTTGCAACAAAATTCTGTCGTCCTTCATTCTGATTTCTTTTTGCAGCCTTTTCAGACATTGTTGAGATGTTAAATTTATCTTAAAAACTTATTAAATATATTTATTGATGGCAGATATAGTATATATAGTATATATGTATATACTTGGAAGCTTAGGTTCTACATCGAAGAAGTGAAATGTTTGAACTACTCTAAGAAAAAAAATTAGGCAATAAAAACTAATTTAAATGACAAAATATTCAAAGAGAAGTTTTTATATTTATAGTTTTATAATTTCATTTATTTATTAAGTTTTAGTTTAATTTAGTATTAATATTAATAATATTGATTCAATTTAATCTTATTTTTAAGGTTAGCTAAGAACAATTATTTAATTAAAATTTTTTAATTCAAAGAGAAGTTTAAAATTTGGAACTAACTTGATATTAAAACTAACTGAAAGCAAATATTTAAACAAAAATTTTAAATATTTTAGACTTATAAATATTAAACAAAAAGAAACTTTAAAGTTATAATGTTATAATATTTAATATTAACAACAAAAAATTAAAGAAATCATCTTTGGCCTTGCACTTCTAGACTAATTAACTTCTGTCACATCGGTTTCCATGCTAAATTTAAAATAATTAAAGAAAATTAATAGAAAAAAACTACTGATTAAAAAAGAAACTATTTACCAAACCAATCCGTCGCGGGTCCGCTTATATACCATCAATCGCACGTATATTGTATTGTTCCAGAAAACATAGTTTAAATCTTATTTGTCTCTTTCACACATCACCTGTTGATACTTATTGTATCAACGGTTAAAGTCAATTTACTATATCTTATAGTTGTCCGATCTGACTGATTTTCATACTTTTTCTGCCTGATTTATCAAAGAGCTTATCTACCAAGTTTCAAACATATAGCTTAAAATTTAAACTCTATTTCTAGCGAAGAAACAGACAGATGGACAGACATCGGACCAATTTTTTAATTTCCTTTGCAAGGGTATAATAATTTCAATTTAATTTAGACAAAGTTTTTTTTTTAAAGACTAGAAATTTTGCTAGACAATAAAAAAATTAATTTAAAGTATTAAAAATAAGAAAAATTTATTGTAAATTTTAAAAAATTATTTCTATAATGATTTTGCTTTGTAAAAATTATAAGAAAAAATGTGTTAAATGTTAGAAAATTACAAAAGTTATAAAATTATAAATAAATTAATAGTATTAATACACCTTTCTCTTTCCAACACATGTGTACGTTTATAAGCCTGTTTTTTATAAAGAACAATAATTTAAAGCTATATATGATCAATATATATGAAAATTTTTTAATATGAAAAAAATGTATAAATAAATTATTTTTAAGAAATTGACCACCTAAATTGAAAACGATTAACTTGTAAATTATTCATTTATTTTAATTTAAATTACATTAATTGATTGATAAAATTAAATAAATATTTTTAAATACTTGTTGTTAATTCAATTGAAATATAATTAACTTTTGTTTTGCCATTCTCATTTTTTTTTTTTAATGTTTTTTTCTCGCCCACACAGAAGTCACATCACATTGAGAAATGCAATAAATAATTTGCCCTTATATACATATATAAATTTATAATATGTATATATATCTGTATATATATATATATTTATATGGGATAATCATTTTCCGATTCCCTGTTACCGTATGCTGATTACCATTTGGCCACATAATTAGCGTAGCCAAGCGAACTGATTAACTTGCATTCAACGATTTTCAATTGAATTTTGCAGTTCGTTGATTTGTGCCAAACAAAATGAAAAGAGACAAAGATATACAGAGTGAGTGAAAAACGTATATATAAATACATATATATAATATATAATAAAATTGAAGAAAACACACGATTGCAATCAGCAAGGGGTAGATAGATGTGGGGGTGGGTGGGGTTTCGATGTACATACATATATAGAACATGTTGACTTCAACGTTATAAAAGAAGACAAGTGAAATATGCATGGCTGAGGGGTAGGAAATGTTGTGGAGGAGAGAAATGATGAATGTGAAATGGGCCACTAATTAATTCGATTAAATGCTGCAATACAGGCAATCAACCAAAAAATTTTATAAATTAATCAAAGAACAGACTTTGAGTTACCCTATATTAATTTAAATTTATTTAAATTTACCATATATCAAAGTATTAAAATGCAACCAATTGCATTTCATTTATTTTATGTTTACAATTAATTTTCCCTTTTGTTTGCTGTTAATGTTAACGCTTTTTGCTGCTGTAATGCTATGTTATGTTAATGCTAGTGTGCATCGTCCGTTAAGCTTATAGCAAACCAGTGTTAATAAATTTCTCTGTTAATACATTTGAAACTGTTATGTTAAATATTCTGCTATGATTTGTGGCATGTAAAGGTATTAAAGAACTGTTAAAAGAGACTGTAAGAGAACCACAGCCTATCATTAAATGACTTTTTGATTATATATTAGGTTTTACAATATGAATATTAAAAATTTGCATAAACTTAAGACATTATACATTTTAGAAAGCAATCAAGTTGGCTTTTGAACTACAACAGATCATTAAATTACTGCAACATGAAGGCTTGTTATCAGTTAATTTCTGTAAGCAGCAAATTACTCAAATTTGAATATCGTGCATAATATACATATACATTATTTAATATTATAATTCATAGATTTTAAAAAATTTATGATTCTATATTATGTTATAGTAGTTATAGTTCATAGATATGAAACAATAGCTTAAGCAATTTCAAAACTTTCTTAACATTGATGTAAAGGCTTATGTTAAGTTGTCACTCTTGAATTTTAAACAATTAAATAGCTAAATTAGATTAGATTAGAACAGATTAAAGTCAAAATGAACCATTGGAAGAGATAAGATACTAACTTAATTTGTCAAAGGAAATGAAAAAGAAATACATAAACCAAATTGGATGAGCTCTTAGCTTAATAATATTCAAACATTAAAACCACTCATGTTATATGCCCAACTTGCTCATTTCGATTACAGTTAACAGGGTGTAAAACATGCCAGAGGTGTGTGTATTTCTGTGTGTGTGTGTATGTGGATTGAGGGCAAACGGGAAACGAACCCTTTTCGAAACGGAAAGTCAATTAGTAAACCAATTGGCGAATATTTAAATTATAGTACGGTTTAATTTATTCTTTTTTATATATTATTTATCAACATTTTTATACGTTTTGATTACTTTTGGTTGAGGTCCACCCTTTGCACCCTTGCCTTTAGCTTTACCCTTGCCTTTGGCCTTTGCTTCTTTCTTGGCCTTTTTGGCAGCCTTCCTCTCCCGTTTACGTTTCTTGGCCAATTCCACTAAAAAAAAAAAATTATATAAAATTAGTTTTTGATAAATCTTTCAATTAAAACTTACCCTTGATAGCTCTCGCCTGGGCTAAATTCACAGGCAGTGGGGCACATTTGAAGCCAGCTGGCTCTGCCTTTGCCAAACGTATGAAACGATGTCCTGTGGCATATAACATACCCAAACAAGCCTGCGGACGTATACGCGATTTTGGCATATCCGTAAAATACAGATCCTTGCGCTTCACTTCTAACATTTTTGCTCCTTCAATATCACGCCAATAGGGCATCACTTGACTGGTCGACTTCTCATACAATTTCCAACTATGACTTGCCGGATACTTTTGATAGCTATACATACAGCTCGGCTTGTCGACATAGAACCAAGGATCTGCATCAGGATAGAACTTCATTTTGTCTAATTTAATTTAACAAAAAGGATGAACGAAAAAAAAAAAATGAAAATTTTGAACAAAACAAAAAAAAATTTGAACAACCAAAAATGTGATTTGAATCTTTCAGAGGGCAATTTTGTTTTAATTTTATTTTCTTGTTGGTGACAGAAAATCAAAAGGAAAGCAAAAATATTTTTAAGGGTAACTATATAGATATGTTTAATATAAATCTTGTATAAGTCTAAAGGAATGAAATTGAATATTCATTAATTTAATTCAAAATATTTGTCAAATGTGTTAACAGAAGGCCTTCATCATGCTACAATTTAGTCCTGGAAAGTTTTAAAGACAGGAGATGAAACTTTCCAAGGTTCACTTATATCATTTCTCTATCATTTCCCCATTTCTTCGCCTTCTTTAATCTCTGTTTCAAATGAAGCTACTTTTTTCACTCTTTTAGTTTTTCAATCACTCCTTTATCCTTAAGCTTCAGCTTCTAAAATGTAATATTAATCCCAATCCAAAACCTTTATAAAAAGATCTTTATTCTGCATAATCAAAAAAAGTTTTTTAAAATTGTTATAAAAAGTTCATTTGAATGCCTTTAAATGAAAATCAAATGATCCAATGAATTTAAAATTTTCTCTTTATGCTTACAGCCCTAAAGTAGGCAATGAAAATGTGTTTATTATAGACAATAATTCAATTTATTATCTGCAACAATTAAGCATACTTAAGTTGTTTTTAACTGCGTAAATTGTAAAATTTTATCAAGTGCTACTCGTTTTCTTTTCAATTTGAATTTCAATTTCAATTGGTTTTTTTCTCTCCCCCTCTCACCCACCATTTGTAATGTTCTTTAATTTTAATATCTTGAAATATTTTGGCATAGAAATTGTTTGATTATGGGGAGGAATGATAATGCAACGAGAATGGTGTAAAACTGTAACTGAGCAGCTACAGTAAAAACTAAGGATGACTAAAAGTTAAGCTCATTAGAAGGCCAGGACAAAGGTGATGCCGAAAAAGTGCCAATTAAGTTTAATTATTTTAGGCAGAACCAAAAGGGAGAGAGAGCGAGAGAAAGTTGGTTGAATGTCACATGGAAAAGCTAATACGATGATGAGGTTGATGCGGCAGAGATAGGGGTGGTATGGGTTGGGTTGGCTGGTTGGCTGGTTGGTGTTCGCTAAGCAAAGTCAATTATCCCAGCTGCTTTGATGCAAGTAATTGGCATAATGAAATTTTCTCTCCAACAAGCGACAAGGACAACCGCAAAAGAATAGAAACCACCAGTAGCAGTAGCTGGAGCTGAAGCTGGAACTGATGCAGTAACCATAACCGTATTAGCATATCAAGAGGCGGGGGACATGAAGAACATGGATACAGGCCATGGTAGAGTTTTTCTTTAGCTTCCTTTTTTTCTCTCGTTTTTTTTTTTTTTTTGTTGCTGCGTATTGAGTAAATATTTAAGCAGTCCAACAGCTGTCGCATAATATTAATAGCATACGCCAGGGCGCAACTTTCAACTTAACCGAAAAGAAAAAACCAAAAATCAAAAATAAAAAGAAAATGAAAACGAACAGAGAAAAAAAAAACTCTTGTACTTTTGCCCACTTTTGTTGCAAATATGTTGCGACCAAAAAGCCACAAAACGTTTAAATATTTTATAAGCCAAAAGGCACTTGGCAATGGCAAAAACCAAACCAGAAAACTGAAGACCAAGAGTTGCAACTCGAAAATGGTTAAGGAAGTCAGAAAAGGCACACAGGCCGGGCATCGAGAGTTGGGTTTTGGAGAACGGAAAGGCAGAGGATTCAGCTAACTGCTGCAGTTACCAAATCGTCAACAACTAAGAAAGACACACTCTCATATACACATACACATATACAAACTGTAAGTCCATTGTGGCATGGTGTTGAAATTTAAAGGGTATACTTGGGGTAGTTATGTGACTAGTTAAGGTAATTAAATTAAGATTAGAAAGCTAAGATATGATATTATAATTAATCTTATATTTATTATTATACATAAAGATATTATTTAGTATCTAGTGATCAATTTAAAAGTCCTTAAAACTAGGTGACTAACTCATTTGGGAGATTTTATAGTTTTGTTGATTTGGCTACGATTATATATATAAATATAAAGCCTAAACTTAGAGCTCCTATATCACATCTAACTACTTGACATTAGTTAGAAATCTTCACTTAAAACTTTGAAATGTTTTCAATCTTCTTCATTCTACCCCTCCTAAAGGTATTATAAAATTGGTCATCTGTCTGTTTCTTCGCCAGAAAAAGACCTTTAATTTAAAGCTATATGGTTGAAACTTGGTAGATAAGCTCTTTAATTAGTCAGGCAGATAAAGTATGAAAATCAGTCATATCGGACAAGTATAAGTTAAAGTAATTTGATTTTAATACAACAAATATCAACAGGTGAAAAAGACAAAAAGCATTTAGTTTTCTTTTGTCCTTATATTATGATCTACTTTACTTTGTTCAAATCAATCCCTATCCATATTCTCTTTATTAAAGGGTATCACCTGTTCGTTTCTTTATTATTTTAAACTTCAATCATTGCTCCAGCTGTTTCTTATTTTATTTTCTGTTGTCTTGTTGCCCAGCTCGTTTGGCATTCCCCTAATGCCATGAATTTTCGTTGGTTACATTCAGCCATTGTCTTTGGTGGCATAGCCTCTCTTTAGCTTCCATCCCCCCCCTTTTATCTACAATCTACTTCTCTTGTTTGGCTTTGTGGTTTTGTTGCATTGTTTCGCTTGCATATGAACGACAGCGTTCAACGCTTTTTATCGTTGCCATCGTTCCTGCCACATTCCCGTATCCTTCGACCAACCAAAAACTCCTTCTCTGTTTCCCTTTTGCTACTTATTATCATGCATATGCCATCTATTTTGTGTGTGTGTGTGTGTATATATTTCTGTATTCTCTTTTCCTTTATTTTTTTTTTTTTTTTTTTTTATTTTTATTTTTCTTCTTTTTAGTTTTTGTAGCACGAAATTTCCATGGGGATTTTTCTTGGCCAAAGTTTTCTTATTTATAAAGTTAAATTTTTGTTTGGGAATTTAAATTTTCACTTTCAATAAATATCTATAAATAGATCTATATATATAAATTATATATACATCATGATAAGTAGATTTTAATTCAGTTTTTTTTTTGTTCTTCCTTTTTTTTTTTTATATATGGAAACGTAAAAATTTCGCCTTACCATAATTAAAGGGAGGGAACGGTTGATGGTGTGAGTAGGGTGGGGAGAGAGGGCGGTGATGATGCTTGATGGTTTTTACATATTTATCGATGCGCATTAAAAGGCTTTTAAAATTTATTGATATTACCGACTCTATTAAATTATGCCACGCCCATTCATACCAACGCTTACCCACACAGCTAGCTGTAGAATGAGAGTGAGTGACGTGGCAATGGCAGCAAATTTTCCATGTCCTGCGATGACTGGCAGCAAAATTGGCAATGCCAAAAGCAGGAGCAACAGCTCCCCCTTCCTGCTTCTCCTTCTTTCTGATGATGACGAAAACAGCGACAACTTTTTCTCTTTCACAAGCGACACTCTGTCCCCTTCCTCATATAGGCAAGAGAATGATTGTAGGAGGCTGTTGTTGGTCTGAGGGTGGGCAGAGGCGGGGGTAAACTCAATTTGTGTGAAAAATACTTTTAGTTGCTGTGCATATTTTTAAAATGTAATACAACAGCAACCAAACAGCAGCTGTATAACACCAACAAATAATAATAATAAAGAAAATCTGTAGGCATTATCTATTGAAGATCGACTATGATATATCCTTTTAATGTGATTGAAGATTGTAAATTATTTATTTTTATGCCGCTTGGTTATCGTAAGCTTGAAAATTAATTACATTGCGGTTCTTTTCTTACTTGTGAGAGAAAGAAGCAAGATAGAGAGGAGGCTTCGACCGATTGCTCTGTTATCGATGAGGATTGCTTTCGATGTTTCACTTTAAAGCGGTAAAATTTAAATTGCGAAATCTAGAGGCTGCAACTGGAGCCTCCTATTGGTGTTTAAAAAGTAGAAAACATTATTTTTTATACGATTTTTACAAATTTTAAGGAAAAAGTGCTAATTAGATAATTTTGCATAAAAATTGTAAACTTAATTTAAACGTTTTAGCTTAGTATGATGATTATATAATGATGAATGATTTGCAATTAACGCAGGGCCACAAATTAACAATATTAATAAAGAATAATTTATTTCTAATATATTTTAAAGTAAGTCAATTTATATTAGAGCATACTAAATAATGAAAATTAAGATAAAATTTAGCTTAAAATTTATTTTAGAATTTGTGAGTTCATATAAGAACATAACAATACATTAAATTATATAATATATTTAATTAAGAAAGTTTTTAAATATATTTGAAAGTAACTGACTTCTAATAACAGCATAGAAATAATCAAAAAAGTTGAAAATATATTTTAAATTAAGTCAGAGCATATAAAGGCATAATAATTAATAATAAAGTGTAATAAATTCCATCAAGAAAAATTAATTTGATATATATTTTAAAAAATGGATTCATATTAGAGCACAATAATTAATAATAATTTACTTAGTCAGCGAACTAAACTTCGATAATATATTTAAAAGTGAGTAAAGAAATCTTTCATATTCGAAATCTATCATGTAAAACTTAGAAAACAAGTTTTTATATTTATTTTATAAGCAAGATTCCATTACTAACAAAAATCAATGTACCCAAATATTTATAAATCAAATCAACTCTTAATATTTATTATTTAGAAAACTTTCTTTTAGCTTTTAACATTAAAGATTTTTACTGCTCTAATATACTCGTTGGAATTTCAAGTACAGGATATAAAATATTAAAAATATATTCAACGTTGAGCTGTGCATATAAGGGGGTAAATTAATGCATAAAGACAGCCCAGTAAGCGTGCATTGAAAGCAGTCTATTATGCACACATTACAACACACACTATTACCAATACATGCACATTTACACACACACCAATAACAGTACTAATAAACACACACACACAAACCATTATATACTAAACCTTGCTTGTTTGGTCTTTGGCATATGTGGCGTATGATTGATAAATTTGCTTTATGAAATCTTACAAAATATTATAAATCACATTTTGTGGCTAGAAAAGGAATTTAACACAAGCTAAAATTATAATGTAGAATACATTTTTTTTTTATTATATTAAGTTATTTTGTTGAATTTTAGTTAGTTTATATGGAAAATGAAAAGAAAAGATTGATGGTTGGCAATCGAGGAATGTTTAGATTGAAGAAATGACAAAAAAGTAAAATTTAACATGATAAAACTAAGGATCTAAACTAGGAATATGAATAGCTAATGCCTATTATATATACTCTACCTTTTCCAGTAGTTTAAAAGTGTAATAAAAGTTGTTTGAGCCATTTCAAAAACAGTTTCAAAAACTTTTCCAACTTGTCATTTTCTTTTAACATTTTCTTAACTCTCAATTGCCATAATTTTATTTCAAAATAAATCCCAACAAATTGTCTATATATACAAATTTCTTATATGTTTTGATAACAACATTTATTTGGTCTTTAAAATGTCCTTGCGTCATATTTTTTATCTATTTTGCCTTTACATTTATATATATTTACCTACAAGTCATATATTATATTTGATGAGTTTTTGTTTATTTTTGTTAATTTTATTTTTAGAATTCTTATTTCTTTATATGGCCAAACAAAGTTAATGATTCATCTGGCATACACCCACACACAAACACACACACATACACACACAAAGATGGCAAGAGAAGAGAGAAAAAATCATCTTTCCACACACAAAACATAATTTCATTATGACAAGCAGATGACTATGTATTTTAATGGTAGAGGGGTTGGGGGACGGATGCCCGCGGCAGTAATTGTCAACACGGTATGCTGCCACTCCCTCCCCCTAAACATCTTCTACTTGTTTCCCATTTCTACCCCACTTTAGCCCAAGGGCCAAAGTCAGATAACGTTTCTTTACTTTCTTAATCTTTGTACATAATTTTTTTTTTGAGCTCATGTTCATATGAGGTCTCACTGTAGGTCTTTTGCTTGTTTTACTGTCTCCCTTTCTCTTTGTTTTTATCTTGACTTTGTGGCCTTGGGCCACATTTACACACACATGTGTGTGTGTGTGTGTGTCAGCCAGGTGTCTTTGTTGAAAGGTTTTGCCAACTGTCTCTCTCGCTTATTTTTCGTTTGTTTTCTTTCAATATTTTCTCATCACAGTTGACCCTGGAAAAAAGTCAAAAGCAAATTCTTTCTTCTTTTTTTTTTCTTATTTTTTGGTTTTCTTCTTCTCAGAGCTTTCAATTACCAACTTAGCGTTGATTACTTATTCCCCTTCTCTAACCACTAACCAAAGATTCCCACAGGCATATTAGTCAAAAAGGAGTTGCCCCTTGGCGCTCTACCCGCTAGTCAACTTACTCAATAGACACTTTCACTTTACCATCGTCTTAGCCTTTTTATTTTCATTTTATTTTTTTTGTCGAGTTGAGCTGAGCTCCTTTTGCACACTTAATCTCGCCTCTTTGGTATGCACGGACTGTATTCAAATGAATTCTGATTGAATTCATTGAAGCTCATCAGTAAGAAGCGATTTTTTTTTATCTAAGAGTCCTGTCGCTATACTGGTCCTCTCCATCTAGCTATTTCTCTGTTTCTCATCCTAAGGCACATCCTTCAGACATTTATTTTCAGTAATGGAAAAAATGTGTTCTGCAATTTCGCTCATTTTTATACATAAATTTGCCAAGCAGCGGAATGTGAAAAAAAAAAAAAACGTAAAAGAAAAGCAAAAAAAATAAAAGACAGGAATAGAAAGAGACAGAAAAAAAAACGTAAAGTAAATAAAGGATAATGCAGCAAGGATATAAATTACATAAAGCAGCATGAGATGACTAACTGTGGCAGGCCGCCGCCCCATCTACCCAACTTTAGGTCCTGCTGGACAAGAACAAGGACTAGAGGACGAGGACGAGGTGAACGTGGCCAGCATTAGCTTTCAGCAAACAAGCCAAAACCGGCATATTAGAAAATGGCCCGCACAGGAAACGGAAGTGGAAGTATTTTTTTAATGATTGGTAAATTTTTTGACAGCTCTCGTTCTCTCGCTCTCCTTCTTTCTTCAATATATTTATTCCTCTTTTGTTATTGATGGCAAGGCAAATTGAATTTGGAAAATTTATTTTCGTTGTTTGCTTTGGCAAAAACCAAGCAAATGGCGTCTATTCCTTTGGGTAATATTCGTCGACTGCTTTTCTTTTTTTCTTTTTGCCAAAAATTATTAACGATAACCAAATTTGGCATTTATCATTAACAATTTGTGTGAAATTTGTTGCCAAAAAAAACCAGCAGACTAAGACAACATAAGAAATTCAAGTTGGTATTAAAGTTGTTGAAAATATTGCAAAAGGAATTACAAAATTCATGTTTTTGATTGACTGTTTTTGAAAGTAAACTTAATTCCATTTCTATTTTCTATTAAAATTTACAGATAAACTAACTTTTTCTTATATTACCATTCTATTATTATTCACTTCGATTTCCTGAAACTAATTTAACATCTAATTAATAATATTAAACCAATTAGCTTAGAACTAAACATATCCAATTAATTGTATTTAATTTGAAGCTCAGCCCTCAAAGTATGCAACATAAATTGTTTTGATTTGCTGTTACATACATTTCCCTCTGCTTGCGTTTCGTCTTCTGCTATCATTTGGCTAACTTGCTAAGTTAATTAGCTCAAAATATGATAAAAATTAATATCAATTATCAAGGCGCTAGCTGTCAAGGACTCTTCAAGGATAGCAGATAATGATAAAGACAATAGCAACAACAACGACATCAACAAAGAATAAGAGAGAATAAGAGAAAAACCCAAAGAAGAAGGGCACAGATCAAGTGGAAGTGGAAGTGCAAGTCCCTGTGACTGTCATCAATGACGAAGTCCTTAATTATAATGCATATATACATATATATATAGATAGATTTTTTTATGCTTGTTGAAGTGAAACTTGGATAGCGAAGAAAGGAAAACAAGAAGTTCATTAGCAGAGAATCCAGCTTTCTCTCTCTCTCTCTCTCTCTCTCTCTCTTTCACACTCTTTGGCGCTCAATTTGGTGTCTCTGTCTTTTGGTTGAGCAAGGGCGACATCTTTCCAGGCAGCAGAAAGGAAACTAATAATTAACACTTTTTACTGCCAAGAGTCGATAATTGAATTACAGAGTGCAGTCAATGGCAGTTCAATCCTCCTATCCCCCCTTCTTGCCATTCACACGCACACACATACATAAAATCCGAGTGGGAGAATAAAGAGAGGATGCCCTTTCATTCTCGTTCTCTTTTTTTCTGCTTTTCGCAAGCTGCCAGAAAAATATTCGCAAATGCAATCGCTTTGAAGGCAGCGGCAGAGGCTGTGGCAGCGACGTTAGCAGCGACAGCTAACTAAAGCAGAAGGCAAAAATTCAAATGCAACAACAACAACAACAAAAATGACGAGCAACCAAAATGAATTTTAGCAAAAAAGAAAAAAAAGAAAAGAAATGTAGAAAAAAAAAACAAGAAAATCGTATGAAAATGGCAAGAAAAATGAGAAATGCAAGCAGAAGCAAAAGAAGGAGAAGGAGGCGGCTGCAGTGGCGACGGCATCTTGGATCCCTTGCATAAAAACGTTTAATTAAAATTCAAGAGGTTTTGTTTTCAAGCTGCAAGTTTTCAACCTCCCCCCTTTTTACCAACCTACTTCCATCCTGCCATACTCATACAGTTGGTCTCTGGGTTTAACTGTCTTGAGTTATAGTTAGTTTGTAGATGAAGCGGTATTTGGTGGAGAATGTTGAATGGTGCAATGGGTGGGGCTGGAGACCATCTAAAACGAGGGTCAGCTATGCAAATTGGCGTCTGTTTTGGATCGGCGTTAATTACTTTGAAGTAAAGACGCAAATCCTTTAGGAAACAGGGCAACAACAATAGCAACAATTGCATTGATGAATTTGGAATTTGATTAAAGTTTTAAGGCAACTTTTAGAGTAATCTAAATGGATTACTAATTTAAAGCAATCATATTAAAATAGATTTTTGGAAGTTGTACAAAATTTTAATGGAAAATGTTTTGCTTTAGTATTTCAATGGAAATAACTGTTAATACTCCCTTTATAGAAAAAAACTTTCTTTATAAATTTTCTCTTAAATTTTAGACGTTACAAAATATTTAGTTCTCTTTGTTTACTTCTCTTACTTTAGCTTTCTTTGAATGGTCTTAAATATGTCAGGCTTTCCTTGTTTATTTTTTTAAAACTCTCTAGTTTTTATATATTTTACATTTGCTAACTGGATAAATAATACGCAAAAAACATTTTGCCCTTATTTTTCTTTCCCCAATTTATATTTTAATTTACATACTAATCATAAACATTTTTCGATTACACAAAAGTCCTGTGCAATATGTAAACATTTCAGCGAAATAAAACAAAAAATGTATCAGTGTTGATGATTGAGTCCTTTAGGCCTCGCCATGGCGAAAGATTTCACGGCTAAGCCTTGCAACCAAAAAACTGCAAACAACAATGGAATCCTGGGTGATATGGCATCTCTGTGAAAGAGTGTGAGAGATAGCGCGGTAAGAGGTGGCTGTTATGTGGCTCGAATTGAATGCAGTCGAAATTTCGGGGTAACGGTTTGAGTTCGAAGTTGGAGGGCATTTGAGCATCAGATTGCAGTAGCGACTACCGCGTACTGCATAATTTATGGTGCCCAATGCCACTTTTGGCTCTCTGCATCTCTTTGCTTCTCTTCTCTATACGACTCCACTCTTTCGCTCTTTCGTTGAGTTTAGTTTTTTTTTTTCTATGTTTGGTTTTTCGCTTCGAATTTGTATTTTGCCTTTGACACTAGCTAAAGGGGTTATGTGTTCTGGCTTTGCCATACTCCTTACCCTTTCCCCATTGCTTCTTTAACTCATGTCTGTCTATATGTGGAACTTTGCAGTTTTTCCGTGCCTGGGACTTTGCGTTTTCCCGTTTGCCGTTTTTCAAATGTCTGCGCCATGTGCATGCTAAATTTCCCCCTCCGATACTCCCTGTTCTAAACATGATTGAAGTAAAGGTGTGGGACCCATTTCAGCGATAACCTGCGCTAATGAAGTGTGACTCTGGCCCAAAAATGGCGACTACCAACAACAAACTTTGTAAATTTTTTCCTTGGGTTTCTTTTTCTCTGATTTACCTAGGATTTGCAGATTTGTAATGAACATAATTTGTAGAAAATAAAAAATCAAATACTTAAATTATAATCGATTAGAAAACTCTTGAACTTATTTAGTATCCAGGGGCCGAACACAATCGACTTGTTTTAAATATACGAACCACACTCTTGCCAAAGTGATCGAGTAAAAAATTTAAGAGCGTAAGAATTGAATCAGCTTCTTATACGACTTCAAGAGAGTGTACAATGCCGTTGCTTTGCTTTGCGGGCTGCACCTGAAAAAAAAGGAATACCCTTTGAGTTTCTCTTAATTTGCTTCTAATCGTTAATTTTCTGCTTATGCGGAATGTGTTGTAATTTATTACATGTTAGTTTTGCACAGTGTAAAGAAATTAACCTATTCATTAAAGCATGCACATGCAACGGCTTTTTTGTCTCTTCATACCGAACAATAACCTTGAAGTGACATTGATATGTAAATAAAAAGAAGTAAATAAAAAGAAGAAAAAAATAGAACAAGTTTCAAATAAATATAACTTAAGTAAAAATCGTAAAGGTATAAGTTTACGCCATTTTTGAATCCAATAACCATTTACGATATTAATTTAATAATTTTCTTTGTATGTAAGAAAATTGTAGGCCATGTAAATGAAACCAAAATATGCATTTTCAATATGTATACTCTTTAGTTTTCTATTTGGCCACTTGAGAATGTTATTTGAAAGCCCTTCCATTTCAGTACTTTCCTACAGTTGTTT
Source organism: Drosophila neocordata (assembly GCA_018903615.1). NCBI lineage: Eukaryota > Metazoa > Arthropoda > Insecta > Diptera > Drosophilidae > Drosophila > Drosophila neocordata. The sequence goes on along the minus strand of JAEIGI010000004.1, from coordinate 10,238,154 downwards.
CCCATACCTCGGCGCTTACTTCCCCCTCCTCCAATCATTGACTGCATTTTTGCAAACGAGAGGAGAATCATTTACCTGATATCCGATTGTGATTCTGATTACCCTCTCAATGTCTGTCCATCTGTGTGTGTCTGTCTGAGTGTATATGTATATGTGTGTATGTTTGTTTCCGTTTTGCTTCGTTTGATTTCGATTCTAATTGTTTTCCCCCCATGCCCTCTCTCCCTAAGCCACCATTTGCTGTTGTCTGTGCAAATTACCTCTGAGCTGGAGCTGTTACTCTTGCTGTTGTTATACCCCAAAAACAAAAAAAAAACAACAACTTACCAACCCCAAATGGGCAAATAATTATTCGCCACTCCCTCTTCAGTCTCCCTCAGCCACACATATACCCCCGCTATGGCCTGTCCATTGAGTTAGCCTGGAGGCAAAAATTAAGCAAATATCACGTCGTTCACATTCGAACTTTTTTGGACAAGCATCAGCCAATGGAGTGAACTACACAGAATGAGCATGAGAATTGAGAAGGAGCTGGAATTGGAGTTGGAGTTAGTAATGGAAATGGATACAATACCATGAAACTTAATCCAGGAGTAACCAAAAAATTCTTGAACAAAGTGCGTGTGAAAATTCTTTCTCTTTACGTCCCCTCTGTGTTTGGCTAACAAAAGTTTTTCCTAACCCAAGGGTAAGGTGGCATATCAATGTATTTCTGATTTTGTTTTTCCAAGTTTAATTACGAAAAGTGGTTGGATCAGAAAGAGATTTAGTTTAAATATTCTTTGCAAAATATATAAGCAATAATATAAATTTTTCTTTTTTATTCAAAAGGACACAGGGTATTTATTAAGAATGACAGAGGATTTGCTTTTTGGAAGCAATAAAAAAAAAGAATAAAATTGAATTTTATTTTAATACTTGAAGGATGAAATTCTTTAGCAATTTCTAAGAGTTAAAGTTTCAGAGACTAAAACTTTGATTTAAAAATAAAAATATAATTTAATCTTTATTGTTTTTTACACTAATATCTTTTACCTACTTCTCTCTCTCTCTCTCTCTCTCTCTCTCTCTCTCTCTCTCTCTCTCTCTCTCTCTTGCTTCGTCACTCTAAAAGTGTTTCAGCCTCAATTTGAAGTCATCAAAGTTAGTTGTTTTGGTTGGGGGTGTCATTATCACCACAGGCCATGTCCTAGTACAATTAAGTTCTAAATAACAACAGAGTGAAGAGGAATTTAAGGCAAACGCCCTCTATACCTAACTCGTTGATGTCTTATACCCTCCTCTCTCTCTCTCTCTCTCTCTCTCTCTCTCTGCTCTTATCGTAGTGCCTACAAAGAAAAACTTGAGGAAAAAGTCACGTCTAATTACACACATCTTGAAGTTGCTTTTTGACCTGGTTGAGACATGGCTTGGTTTGGAGTGACTTTAAGGAGGGGCTAGAGGGTATTTTGGTGCTCTGTAAATTGGTTTTAAAAGCCACAGTAAGAACATTATGAGAGTGGGCCATAAGCGTGAGAACGTGAGCAATTATTTTGGTTAAATGGAAGACTAATCCCTAAAGCCATTTTAAAAAGGAGAGCAAGGAAAAAGCCAAATACAAAACATTAACGAAAATAATTCAATTTTAGTAAAAGAAAAATCAATAAAAAAAAATAAAGAAGAAGATGGTAAGAAAAGCTAAAAAAAGAATAAAGAAAAATCGAAGTACAGTCACCGCAAGCCAAAAAAAAAAAAACATAGTTAAAATTCACCAATCACGCACAAAGAATTGCACAGAGAGTGATAGAGACAGACAGACACAGAGAAAGAGAAATAAAATGGGCAGGCGGGAGGTCGGTAAGGGGCAGAGTCTTGTGAATTAACAATTCCTTTCAATTAAGTGCGCAACCGACAAAAAGAAAGAACACTGTGAGGAATACAAAAAAAAAAGAAAAAAAATTGATAGGGCGGCCAGCGATATTTTCGTTTCAATAAAAATCAGCAATAGCAGCAAATGAAAAGCGTTGCAACAGACCCTTTTCCCCACCCATACCCACATATATCCCGACCACCAAATTGGATAACTCCAACAGTAGATTAAGGGGAGGAACGAAAGAAGGGATATGAATTGGAGAGGACTGCCTCTGAAATCAGCAGCAGCAACTGTAACAAGTTTCGTGTTTCCCCTTTTTACAGTTCTTCGTTACAGTCAATCAGTTTTGCATGAGCGATTTCTTTACTCGTTTGCGCCAAACTCTACAATTTACTTACTTTTTCCCTTTGCCCACCTCCCCAATTCGGTGTGTATGTGTGTGTGTGTGTTTCACTAAAAAGGAAGAGAAAGAGATAGGTGTAGTAGGTACACAACACAGGCGTAACGAAATCTAAAAGGTTTTAACATCATTTTGTAGAGTTTTTTGCAATACAAAACTTGTTTGTTCTAGCATCGTTTTTCAAAGACCAAAGTTTGTCTAACAAATTTGCAGAGATACAGGGCAGATAAAATTAAGTTGCACATGAAATAAGTTTAAACAAAAAATATTTAAATGATATCCTATGAAATGTACACTCTCAATACTATTATTCGCCATTTCTAAAATGAAACATTTATTGTTTTCTTATCCTCCACTATGTAAGTCATTTACTTAAACCAGTTGCGAATTATAAAAACAAACAGGCAACCATGGCATATATAGAGCTTACTATAACTGCACAAAACTCTTATTAAAACTATTAAACAACAATGCTGAGTGAACTAATAACTATTTAACTACCTAACGGTTTATCTTAAATATTTTTAAAGATTTCATAAGTCTCAGTGCAGTGTACTAAGCTCATTAACGCACCCTCTTTCCCTATAGCAATTAGAAATGATTTAGCCATAATTGAATTATCAATAACCTTCGAATATCCCTTATATTCTCCCTACCCTCGGCTCTAGACAATCTATTCCGTTAGCTAATTTGTGCAACGGAAATCACACCTAAGAAACACATACGCACCATACCAGAACACGTCCTGCCACAACCTTCCTCTTTTAGTCCCACACTTTTCTTGATTACGTGTGTGTGAGAGTATGCGTGGCGTCGGCGTGTCACCTTCAGACACATTGCACCCCTTCTTTCTGCCAATTTCAACTTTCTCCACCCCTTCGATTCGTGTAAATTGAAAATATGCCACATAATTATACATTTTTATGGAAATTTTTCAATTTATATGCTGTCAAATGGAAAATGTTGTGTGTATAGATTTCATGCTAGCTACCGTTTTATTAACCATTATCGACAGATTATTCATCCGAACTGAATAGAAAATTGTTATAAATAGGCTTGGTTATGAAAGTTCATAACAAGTAATGACAAAGAATTAGTTTAAAATTTGGGTTTCCTGTTTTAATTGTATCAGATTGTACCCATACTTTATTTTTGGTTTTAGAACATTTGAGTTTATAAAATTTTTTTATTAAAAGAATAGATAATACTCACAATTTTCACGTTTATTTGTGTAAATTTTTACTAACTTATTATATAAGTTTTTGTTTTGTAATCTTCAGTTATATCCTTAATCTACTTATAGCCTTTTTAACGGAAATTTGTTTTTAAAGCTGCCACAGTGGCGCCAGGAACCTAACAAATAGGGGTAAAATTTCAAACTCTCAAATACTGGGACATATTGTAACTCTGTAAAGTAACAGAAATCTGTAAACTTCCTAAGCAGATTTAAGAAAGCGCCAAATTTAAAAAGGAATACAGCAAAGATTGATAAAGTCTATATGCGCCAACTATTTGAGCTAAATTACTGGCCAACTCTTTAAATTATTCTTTTTCATTATATTTAATTTCTAGTATTAAAATAAAACAAGAAAGTTATTTATTAATAATTCGTATTTTATTTTCCATTCAGTGTAAATGTGGGGGATACTTGAAGCGTTTACAAAATGTCTTTAATTGCCCCCCCAGTTCTCCGTTCTCCGAGTACACATATATATAAATACACTTTTAGATATTTTTTGTTTATCATAATTCAAAATGGTTAGATACAAAAGCAAACGACGAAATGCATTTTCCTTATTCATACATTTTCAATGTACAAAATGAAGGCGAAAAAGGGAATAAGGAAATAGATTAAGTGTTAAGGATAAGGCATGAAAAAGTGAAATGAGATGAGATGTGACTACATAAAATGATAAGGAAAAATAAAATTAAAAAAAAAGAAGCAATGGAATAAAAATGAATGAGTGTTTAGTGGGAAATGAAAGTTGGGAAAAAGTCCAGAGGATGCAAATTGCTCCCTCCCTCTTCTTTTCAGTTCAAACGCTGAGTGACTGGCAGCTTCTTGCGACGTCGTCGCAATTGTTGACTGCGATCCCAGTACTCATAGTAACGTTCTTGTTTCAACCACTCTTGATATTTATACCACCATTCTTCCCATTTGATGTAGTCCTGTAAGACAAAAGAAATTAAGTTTAACATTGAAGTTGAAATGTTTTTTTGTGTGATCTTACCTTTAAATCCAGATCCCTTAGATAACCACGACTTTTATAGTATTCATAACGAACGCGTACATCATCCCACGATAGCATACCCGACGGCGCTGTGGTAGCCAACTCTTCGGGAAAATGACCAGCCGGTGCTGGTGAATACGAATAACGACGCGGAGGCGATTCGAGCCCTTCCTCGATCATTACTTTTAATGCACCGCCGGCGGAATCTTTGGTGATGCGCATATTTTCCATATTGCTGCGATCGGCCATTTTACTCCATTGGGCCATTTTGCCGAAACGTTCCGACAATGTAAGCCGCGTTGTGGCCGAGAATGTGGGTAATGATTTTGTTGTCACCTCACTGTCACTATCCGAACCACCCGAATCATCTGAATCCGATGAGGAATTAGCCCCATTGCCGCCGCTGGCATTACTTGGCTTTTTACGTTTCTCACCTTCAATTTTAATGCGCGGTCGCATCTGAAGAAAAAAGAGATCAAAGGTTAAAGCAACTTTCCATTATTTCATTTCATATCATCAACTAACCTCCTTTTCTTTTTTCTTTTTCTTTGCCTGCTGTGCCGTTGCTGCTGTTGATGATGGCGGCCCGGAACCAGTACCACCTGTTGCTGGCTCTGGTGGCTCTGGCGGACGATGCTTTAGACGCGGATCCTCTGGCGGTGGTGAATGACGTGACGAGCGACCAATTTTCATACTATGACCATCATTTTCATGATTCATGTGACGCATTTTGGCCTCGCGATATTTATCAACCGTTGGCGGGGTTGTCGGTCGTCCATGGACACGACCATGTGACTCCGGTGGTGGCAATGGCGGTGCCCCAGATCGATAATGCCCACGCGGTTTAGGCGGCGGTGAACGCGGACCGCGAGATCTAAATAAACACAAAGATAAACAATAGATTAATTACTTTGTTTTCCCATTTTTGGTCTGGTCCAATATCCACTTACCGAGATCTATGACGATGGCTAGGCGAGCACAGAGAACAGGAATCGTCGGAGCTGCTGCTCATGGAGCTGTTTGATCGCGAACGCATTGAATGCTGTCGAGGAATGGAAAAAAATGAGTATATTTGATATTAAACCAGGTGCAATTGACTTACCCTTGGTGGTGGCGAGGGCGGACGCTTGGAACGCGGCAATATATGTGCCCCCGGGGGCAGACCACGCTTATCCGACGGCGGCAAAGGCGGCGGTGATCGACGACGACTCAACGGTGAACGCGACGGATTGGTTGGCTTTCCGCGAGCACCGCGACTATTTGGCTCTGGTGGCGAACGTGGACGTCCACCATGGCCATGACCATGTCCATTTCCGGGACGACGCATCATATCGTTGGGTGAGCGTGGTGATCGCGGTCCACGTCCATGCATCGGCATGGGCATTGGTGGTGAACGACGACGTGTTGGCGGTGACAATGGCGGCGACTTGCGTAAACGGGACCGACTTCGCGAATGGGGAGAACGCGATCGTCCATAACGCGCCGATGAACCTGGACCCTGCGGTGGTCCACCAACTCCTCCCCCTCCCCCCGGCGGTGGTGGATAACGAGTGGCACTGCCATAAGGTGGAGCTACCGGATCACGTTCAGATTCACCAGAACTGCTCTCCCCTTGTATATACATTTTCTTATAACCGGTGTGACGCCAACGATTTGGATCCTTTTCCTCAGCTTCAATCAGTTTCTTGTCCCAATAATCGTTGGTGGTATTGGCTCGTGCCTTCTTCATGACGTTGTCGATTTCTCGTCGCTTACCAGCGGGTAAAGATGGATCTGCAATCCACAGAAAAAATAAACTTTCATTTAGCCTAGTAAGAAAAATATGTTTGATCTCGTTTACAACTAAAAATTTGGTTTCCTACGGACCTATAGATTAAAGTTTCTTCTACATAGACAAACATTTAAACCTATATGTAATATGAATTCATGATCCTAGTTTTAAGCAAAACATAACAAAAAAGATCTATAAAATCTAAGTTCTCTTTCGGAACTTTAAAGGCGACTTCGTGCAAACAAGTTTATTGTAAAATGTAATTACAAAGCAAATAAACGGAAAAACCAGAAAACTAGTAAATTAAAATTAGTGCGGTACAAGAAAACAGCGGAAAGCAACCGAAATGGCGTTAACATCTAACCGATTGACTTGAAATTTTATATACTTATTCTCTAGACATATGCTGAACAACTAAAGTGACCGGTTTTTTTGGTTAAAGCAACTGAAATAGCGTTAACGTCGAACCGATTGACTTGAAATTTTGTATAAATCAATTCCAGGCATTTGCCGAACATCTGACGTGACCTTTTGCCAGTAAAACTAACCGAAAGAAAAATAATGAACTTTTAAATTGAAACAGACACCTTTGCACTACTATTACTCGATACAACTTTGAAACCGAATTTTTACCTCTGTTATAATACATTTGAGCACTATTTCACTTGTTTAACTTTTAAGACCAAAAATATTGTATAAACAATTCACAAATAGTAATATATATACCAGTTGTTTTTGATATGTTTTACTTGCTATATCGACTTGACCCCACGGGAGTGATCTTGCAAATGAATACGAACTGAATATTTGATGGTAATTTAAAGGAATGTAGGTAGTGTAGGATCTTGATTGCACTGTTGTCTTCTTCTTCTTTTTTATGATCGGCTTATCCTTTCCTATATATTTGTCATCTGCTTCTTCTTTTAGGTATTCAGGTAGTTATCAGTATTAGGTTATTATGTTCTGGGTTTTTCCTTTCCTTGTCATAACTTTATATCTACCTGTTATGCGTGCAGCTGTAGGCTGCCTATCCATATGCAGCTTACGTGAAGCCATCGCTCGATGCGATTATTTAGCACGCGTTTTCCGACCAAAATCGCGCACGATTACAAATAGATAAATATATATTTATATGTATATCTATGATATATACTTCGATTTAACACGACGCAGCACTTTTACCATTTCAAATGCGTTTCAATTTAATTATATATATATATTTGATTTTTTAATTCTCTTTTCTTTTTCTTTTGCATTCAAAAAAACACAAACAAAAATAGCTGCAAATATATTACAATTATAAAACATGTGAGAGAGAGAAGAGAGAAAGATAGGCATTAGAAATGGCGTACAACAACAATTAAGAGCAATTAACAATATTAACAACAAGAGCAATATTCAATGAGGTGATACGAGAAGGGGAACAAAGAACAGTTATTATGCGACGCGAACGCGAGGGCAGGTCAAAACGACAGCTGAAAACGTCAGAGAGCGCGAGAAAGGGAGAAAAGTTCGGACTCGATAACCGACCCGACTGCGGCTGCCCAATGTTAAATACAAGGCGAAGACGAAGGGGAGATTCAGAAAGTATACAACTGGCCACGGACAGGAGGCGAGGGGCGGTTGATTAAATGCAATGTTTTTAGTTCATTCTCAAATCTCGACGCGTACTTGAGAGATTTCATAACGTATTTCTATTCAGATCTACAGCTTCATAAATTAATTTTCTTATATTTTTAGCTTCTAGCTTACACCCACACATACACACACTAGCGCACACAAAAACACACGCACACAGATGCACGGCCGCGTTTGCTTTGTCAGCAAAGAGAAAGAGCGAGAGAGGTAGAGAAATTTTGAGACACCCGAGACCGACGTAAATTGTTCAATTCATTTGCAACAATTTTTCAAGCGCTTTGCCATAGTGCAACGATAAATAAAACGAAAGTAACAATCACTAAACTAATTTGCTTACATTTTCTCACGTTTTTGTGTAGTTTTGGTTGTGATTTAACAAAATTTCAGATACCACGACGTTGCGTTTTCATTTTCAGTATACACATGCAAAATGCCAGCGTTGACAGTGTTGTATAAGACTCAGGTTTTAGTGTTGGCCAAAATATGGAAGTGTGTTTTTACGGCACCTTACACAACACCATAAATAATCGACCGTTAAAGAATTAAAATTAAAATGTAAAATTCACCTCTTCCTTGTGTGAAATATTAATATGCAATTTTAGATTTATATTGTACCTCATATTTATTACATGGACCCTGAACTTGGGATCATTTGAGCAATATATAATTTTGGCAGCTTGGACCATTTCGTGGCTACAGTTACATAATCAAAATAATTACAATTATTTAACAACAAATTTTGCGAAAAGGAAACTTAAAACTAAAACTATAACTAAAAAAAAAAAAAAAAAACTCTAACACCTTCATTAACTAAACAAAGAGGCGGCCCATTAAGGTATTCTACTTTGTATCTGGGCAGGCCATCTGGTACAGAAACTGGATAATAGTACGTGTTGGTCGTCCAGTCATGCGATCTCTAAGGAGATATGGCAAAGGATTATATTGCGTGATCATGCCCACATTACGAATATCCAGATGAGCCCAATCCGCACAGGGCACCATCTCATGTAGAATAGCAGCAGCAATGCAGCTGGATGCGGGTCCACGACCACGATTGCTAATATCATATGTAGCATTTGGAGAGATCAATTGCTTAAAGTAATTCCACAGAGGTAGACGCCACACACGATCGCCCGTCAATCCACCAGCCTTCTCGAACTGCTTGTAAACAAAATTGGAATTACTGAAAATTCCCGCAGCAGAACCACCTAATCCACTGCAGACACCATAACCCACAGTGCCAATGTCAACTACGAGACGAGGCTTGAAAGTCGTCTGAGCATACAGCATAGGATCGGCCATTACCACTACTCCAGCCTTGCTAACATCCACAATGCCCATAGTTTTGCCATTGAGCAGAGTAACCACATCACCCGGTTTGACAGCCATGCCGGAAGGCATATTCTCACATAGAGGCAGCACAGCCGAAATATTCACAGGCAGCGACAAGGCGGCTGCAGCACGAATGGTAGCTACACAAACAGCAGCACCGGCCATACAACCACGGTACATACTAAGACATTTCTTGGGACGCAAGCAAAGTCCCCCACTATTGTAAGTCAAACCTTTGCCAAGCAGTAGAATAGGTTTGTCTTCGGGCGCAGTGCCGCAATAGTTGATCTCCAGAACTACAGGTGGCTCACAACTGCCCTTGGCCACCATCAGGAAAGAATTCAAATGATTTGCTTCAATCCAATCCATTGAACGAATTTCCACGGATACACCACAGGGACACAATGCATCTACCGTCGATTGGGCAAAAATAGTGGGAGTCATTTGATTGGCCGGTGAATCACTCAAACGTCTGGCCAAATTCTGGGATTCTGCCTTAAAAAGGCCACGGGTCCAGGCATCAACATCGGGTGAATCATATAGATCCAATTTGGGAATATGTGTGCGATTCTGTTTGCGTTTATTGCTATTGTAACGCCAAATGGCCAAGGCACTACCTTCGGCCGCCTGCTCTGGATATTCCATTGAATCCACCAAAATATCTGTACATCCCTGCAACTGCAAAGCTCTGGCACCCACTCCAGCTGCCACACGTGCATTCTCCATGCCTTCATCGATCATTTCCAGATCATTAAAACCGGCTCCCTCCTGACCCAATCCAACAACAGCCACAGCATTAAATTCGGGATCAAGATTCATAAAAACTCGACCCTTTCCCAAATCGCCCTTCATTCCCGTCTCGCGCACCAATTCCGCAATCTTTCCCTGAGAGCGATCATCAAATTTCTCACCACTCGATGTCAACTTGGGATCCTTCTCCCCCTCCTTTTTGTATACGCCAACAACAACACCTTTGATCACAGATTTGCTGTCCTCTGTGTCAGTGGCAAAGTAACGACTATGCAGTTGTTGTCCTTTAACCTGCAACAGCTTTCCATGCGCAGTTGAACATGAAGTTGCGCTCGAGGTGGTCAGCCGTTTATAGAGATTAAGATTCTTGTTAAAACCGTTTAACATGCGAGTTGATGCCATCTTGATGAATTCTTGTTATTGTCGCTGCGTGTTGGGCCAACCTTTCTTTCTAAAAAAAAAAACCGTTTAAAGTTTTATTATAACTTAACACCAACTAATAACGAATTTTTAGAAATTTTTTTTTTACGTTATTCCAAAAAATTTTATATAAGATATATGTATAGCCAGTGTGTGTTTTGTTTTGTTTAATGATATTAGAATGGCTAAAATATTATGAGAAAAAAACAAGTTAAACAATTCTGACCGAGCCAACTAAGATGAATGATAACTGTGAGGAAAATGAATAAGAGGTTGATTCATGAGTATGACAACAAAAGCCAAAGTTACTAACATTAGAAAATTTCAAAAAAATAACCAAAAAAAAAAGTTTTTTTTTACCCTTCGGTTTTTGAAAGGGGTTGCCCTATGTTTTTACTTTAGTGGATACTTTATTTAATTTATTGGATTTCTCAATATCCACACTATAATATAGTTTTAGTTTTTGAAAATGTTCAAAATTGCTGTTGTTGGGCTCCAAAACGTTGTTTTTTTCTAAATTGAGAATAATCAATTAGTTAAAATATAAATATAAGCATTTAGTTTCTACATATCTTTCATTCACTATATTATAAACCTATAATATAGTCTTAGTTTTTGAAAAGGCTATTGGTTTCTTAGCTTCCAAAATATTGGATTCGTTTTTAATTTAGAATAACCAAAATAAAAAGATATAGATTTAACTAGTATTAGGTTTCTGCTTATCTTTCCTATTTTATTATATTAACTAAATCTGGTTCCACTTTGCTATTTTTTTAAGATTTTAAAAACTGATTTTTTGATACAGATAAATTTTAACAGATTTATCGTATTTCTCTCTTCATCTGTAATCATATAATTTAATATTGATTTCTTTACCGTTTACTAATTATAGATAAAGTATATTCCTTTTTGATTCTTGTAGTTGTCTTTTTTAAAAACTCTGAATAACGTATGTATCTTATTTTTATTTTTTGAGGTTATCTTTATCAGAAGATACTGAAATTGATATTTTTTATAAATCTCCGAAACAAACCAAAAAAGTTGGCTCGACCTATTCAAGTTTTGGACCTTTTATATAACTACATCTTATATGGACAAACTTCTTTACAATAAAACCTTGTTTTATCCAAATCTATTTCAAGATTTTTCAAGTACATTCTTCGCTAAACATTAAAAAGAAAAATTTTTGATCAAAAATTTAAAAAGTTTTTGTTGTTTTTACTATTTTGAATACAATCATTATTTTTAAATATATAATCAATTTCCATCTTTGACCTTAATATAAACATTAATGGTAAAATTAAATCTTGACTTTATTCTTCATCGGAGTCACCCTGTTGATTGGTAGGCTTAAGAGTGCCAAACACCTTGGCTGGTATGGCCTTTTGTTCGAAACGTAACTTTTTCATAACCAAACCTTCTGCATCAGTTTTTGTAGCGGCTTCAGTATCTACTTGTTTGGCTTGCTCTTCATCATCGTCGTCCTCCTCTTCCTCATCATCACTGTCACCAATATCAATTTCATCTGGATTAACAACAGTATTTTCCTTGTCTTTTGCACCACCCTGTGTTTCGCCACGTACAAACATGATATTTGAGGAGGCTGCTGGAGGTTTCTGTTTCGTTGCAGCAGCCTCGGCAGCGGCTCTAGCAGCTGCTTTCTCCTCCAACATGCGCATGGCATCTGGACCAGAGCCACCATCATTAGCAGAGCCACCATTATTGGTCTGTAGAAATTGGGCAGCCATCATATTGACTTGGGTATTGTAGGTAGCCTGGACAGAGCGTTTAATGCGCAGCATTTCTCTCATTGTATCCTCATTACCATGGCGAACCTCAAACTCTTTCCAAGTTTGCCAAAAGTCAGCTGTTATGCGAGGATCACAGACCTGCAGGGGAAAATAAATTATTGTTAATCTTGGGCAAAGGGATTAAAGTTTGAGTTCACCTACCTGTGAGCAATGGGCATAAATGGCTCTAGCCCGATCCACTTCACCCAATTTGGTTTCCAATTCTGCAAATTTCACACACATATGACGCATATTCTGCTCTGGCAAGGCTTCGATGGCCTTTTCATAGATCTCTCTTGTCCTAGGTAAACCATAAATTTCAGCTGCCTTTTTGACAAATATATTAAACATATCAAACATTTCCTCTTCTTTAACTGCAGAAGTGGCACGATCATAAACGGCCATTGCATGACGTGCTAGACCATGTTCCTCCTCCAATTTGGCATAGAGTAAATAGAAATATTTTGCATGCTCGGCTGGGCAATCACTTAGACATTGCTCGAATAGATCACGTGCTCTCTCCAATTTAGTGCCACCATAACGTTCAAGGAATTTGGTTAGATATGAATTCCATATATCATAGACATTGGGCCACTTAAAGAGGGCAATACCCTTTTCATACGCCCGATAGGCATCCTCATAGTAGTTGTGCTCCTCTAGGAATAGGCCATAATTAATTATAATTTGTGGTGTACATATTTTCAAATCTATAATGCGTTCATAGACAGCCTTGCAGGTTTTAAAGGTGCCAAAGGATTCCTCTAGATCGGCATACATTGACCAGACTTTCAACGATTTATAGAGACGCATTTGGACAGTCTCCGTTTCATCGTGATAGGACACCTTACGCTTGGGCATAACGGTGGCCTTTTGCATTAGTTTAAGGGCTGCCTCAAATTGCTGTTGACGCAACTCCATTTCGGCCCACTCACACCACACAGAAGCAAGATCTTCCACCTTAACATAAGCAACTTCGGTGGCACGTTCAAAAACCACTCGGGCATCCTCTACTTGTCCATTTGTCTCGTAGAATTTGGCAAACTCTACCCATAGAGTATGCAATTTACCTACAGCCAATTTGGGTTGTACTGTCTGCACGGCTTCTGTGAAGGTATTGATTATATCGGTGGGTTTATCCTCATACAATTTGACACGTTTATGCCATTCATGTACATTGTGAGGATTCTGGCGAAGTAAAACACTATTAAGTAATAATAAACGCCTTTCCATTAGGTATTCAAAGCGGGACAAACGCAATTCCACTTCAATGTCATCTTCCTCTGTGGCATCTTCTCCAGCTGCGGCAACTTGTTCCATGCGCTTGTTCAGTGATAATTCTTCAAATTGGGCATACTCATCAAAGACCTGGGTAAAATCTCGTACTGTGGTCACAGTTTGTATGGCCTCTTCATATATATCTCGTGCACGATCAAACAGACCAGAGCGTACATAATAATCCGCCAAAGAATTCCACAAATGACCCAATTGATCGGTATATCTACGTAACCCGCCTCTGATAATGGCATCCACATTCAGTGAATGGACTTTGTGGGGATTTTTTGATATCAAATCGCATAGTTCGTTCCATAATTGATGCTGAGATTTACCATGCTTTGAGGCAAAATGTTCATTATCCACTATAGAAGCCAATTGTTGAGCAGCTTCATCCAATTTTCCCACATTTTGCAAGTACTCCACATATTCCTCGGCATCTTCGGGAAATAGTTTTAAATATCTACGATATACACGTAATGCCGTCTCAGGCATGTCAAACTTTTGCACAAATTTCAAATACAATGGCCAAATCCGACCATGTTGGGTAATGGGCAATGCCCTCAACGCTCGATCGAAGACGTGGCGTGTCCGGGTCAATTTACTCTGAGATGTCATAAACACACCATAATCCATCCAAATGCGTGGCATTTTATGCATAAAAACCAGAGCCCGCTCGAAGGTGTTGTTGACCTCTTCCCACATTGGATCGGTGGGTATACGTCCACGCACCTGCTTCCTGCGTGTTCTTAGATAATTGTACCATATTTTATAACTGCCCGGCAGTTCCTTTAATGCTCGCTCATATACCAAATTCACTCCATTATTTGGAGCCTTTGCCTTGTGATCAATATAGCGTAGCCAGTGCTTCACGGAGTAGGCATTCCTTAGAATTTCTTCTTCGTACGGAACATCCTCCTCTTCCTGCAGAACCATAAAATTAATATTGCGGACACAATGAGAAGAGAGAAGTGTTTACTTACAAAATTAAGTTCTATTCGCAAGGTTTGTTTTGCTATTTTTGCCACCATTTTTTATAAAAATGAATTGGAAAAAATGCCGGAAAAACGTTTTCGCGTCTTCGGAACAGCTGACCAACAGTCTGACCAGAAGAGCAAACAGGAGAAATGGCCAAAAACCAGTATTTTTTAAAAATTGTAATTTCCCGGGTTGATGAAAGCCGGGATTAAAAAGAGAAAAGTTTCTGGTAAACTCTAATTTTCAGATCCGTTTGCATTATCCCAATATCCCAGCAATATCCTTCTCTAATATTCAATATGTTTCTAGAATGTTAGATATCGTCAAAACTCATAAAAATATCGATAACTAAAACAATTTGCACAACGTGGACATATCGATTTTACATCGATGTATCGACCAGCACTATTTTAGTGTTGTTTTTGTTTTTCTACAGAGCGGTACTGTGAAGATTTTCTTCGTGAAAAATTTAAACTAAAAAAGGAAATAATATTACGAAAAAATTTACTAAACGATTTCAAGCATTTTTTGCTTTTGCATAATCAAATATCAGTGGCAGTTGCTCGACAGAGAGCAGCAACAAAGGCAAGGCCGTCATAAAGAGAGCACCAACGAGGAGAGCAGCAGGCCAGTTGGCAGCAGCAACAAACTAAAAAAAGGAAAAAAAAAACCGAATAAAATCAAAGTTGAAATAATTGAGATTCTAAAATTAGCTGAAAATGACGCGGTTGAAACATTTTTAACAAAAAATTGCCAAGAAAAAATTCGAAAAAAGAAACCGCAAAATTTGTTTTTTTGGTAAGAGAAATTAATCAGTTTTATGGATCTTCTTTTAAGTGTATGTGAGTGTCTGGCTATGCGTATATAAATGAGTGTGCGTGGGTGTGTGTCATAATATAAAAATATTTTCGCACTTGTTTTACCCGTGCATTGATTTTTTCGTGTGTTTTCTTCTCACGTGCGGCATTCCAATTGGTCCACAAATATCCAATTAGCAGCGTTGTTGTTCTTTTGGTTTTCCACCCCTAAGGCTAAAATCAGCTGTTCCTTGATTTTGAAAAATTTTCCATTCACATATTTGTATATTTGTCCTCTCTTATGGTAAAGCGGAAATTTTATTTGCCTAGCAGAACAAAGTAATAAATAATATAAAGTGACAGTGTTCGTGTGAAGAAGAGAGAAGATAAAAGAGGAGGCCTTACCGGTAACTGACATACTAAACAGCAACAAGACAAGGAACTTGCTTTGCAGCTGCAGCTTTTGAGCCCAATGGCCCCACCGAACTTACCATTAAGCTTTTTTGCATGCAAGTGAAAAGCTTTCTTTTTGGCAGGGATTTATTGGTAATACTCTTGAAGGAGAGGTACCTTAGTTTTAGCTAGTAAATTTACAGAAAATTAACCTTAAAAAGAACACAAACAATAGTCGCCTAGTGTTACTGTAAAATTCGTTGCATTTTTTCAATCTAAAAAAGTTAATTTTATGAATTCTTTGAATTATTTTTAAAATTTTTCTGACAACAACAAGTTTTTTAACTAACAAAACTAACAACAACAACCTGGAAAATTCCACTTATTGCTGACAAGTTTATCCTTAAACATTATTTAATATCAAAAATCTTGTTTGCTTTGCTTCTTAAATTTCATGATCAAAATAAACATTTGTCAAGTAGGGAAATAAATTACCTAAAAGTAACATTTCTGTTCTTTGCCGAAACCAAAAAGAGAGTAGATCGAGAGTGTAAAAAAGAGAGAGAGAGAGCAAGTGGCATGTGCCTTAGTGGGAGAGAAGCTCTTCCACTTTCTCTTCATTCTCATAGCCTGGGCTAAGTGTATATAAGAAGCTGCATTGGCAAAACGCAAGACAATTGCTGCGCGGGCGTTCTTGTGATCGGTCGTGCGGCTTTCTCTTCCTGTGCTTACAGTTACTTTGACTTGCTTGAAATGTAATTTATTATTTGTTAAGAGAAAAAAAAGAAAAGAATTTATTATTTTCAAATTTTAAAGACTATTTATATTTTTATTTCCTAATTAACCATTAGGGTAAATACCCTTACTCCTACATAGTGTATGGTGCCGAAAAAAAGAGCTTTTCACAGAACTTTTCTTTATTGATTCCTCTTCTTCTATTTACAGCGCCCAACAGCAGCAGCAACGGCAACGGAGCAGCATAAAAATATAAATTTCCCACCTTTGATAATTAAAAGTGAAAAATTAATTCAACATGTCGCGTTTAAGTATTTTGTTTAATAATTCTTTAGTGAATTTAGAGACTAAAAAGTTTAATTAATTTAAAATCGTTCATTAAAAGAAAGCAAAAGATAAGAGAAAAGACAAAAGTTCGTGTTTAATTTGTGCTATTTCTATGCGTGTGTGTGTGTTTCATTCTTTTTTTTGGGGTTAATTAACAAAAAAGTGCAATAGGGAAATATAAACGGAAGAGTGCAATAAAAAAAAGTAGACATTCCAGCGAACTCCACCCCCCCAAAACTCCAAAAGCAAACTTTTTATATATTCATATATATATAAAAGAAAATATTCATATAGAATTCATTCCATTCAGTTTTGATTCTTACTAATTGTCGGTTTACTGCCTAATGGCAAGTTCGCTTAACAAGACGAGACACAGGCGCAGATTGGCTGCGATCTCGTTTCTATCGAATATCTCATTAGATGGCACACACAGGGATACAAAATTTGGCGCAACATTCGGTAGCAGTATCATCTGCGGCAAGCAGCAGTATCCCAATAACGCAACGCAAACGTTGGGACACGGCAACGGTACGGGATTGGGAGCCGGTGGCTATCATCAGCACTATCAGCAACATCATCATCAGCGAAGGCCTCAACAACAGCAGCAGCATCAGCAGCAACAACAACAGCAGCAGCATCAGAACCATAAACAAAATCATCATCAGAATAAACAAAAACAACAACAACAACAAGCGAATGGAGCTGCTTCAATACTCCTTTGTAACGCTGATATCCATATGGGCGGCGGATCCACTGGTTCCACAATCTGTGGAAGCTTTGGATTGGACGATGAAGGCTCTGGCTCTCAGGCTCCTGCCGGCAGTGATGGTGATGAGCATTTTAGTGAAACTGAAAATATGGGTCAATACCTGATGAATGTGCTAATGCCAGCCGGTAGCACCAGCCAGCAGATGATGATGATGCAGCCGGCCGAGAGACGCAACATTAAGCGACCCACATCGGGCAGTGGCAATAACAGTATGAGGATTAAGAGCAAGCAGCAGCAGCAACGCCCCCAAACAGCAGGTGGCAGCGGTGGATCGGGTGCCGAAAGTGGCAGCGATTCGGATAGCATTAAAATACCGCTCAAAATGTCCAATCTGGGCACTGGCAGTGGTATAAAGCTATTACCCCTAAGGGAACGGTAAGTTAAATTTAACTTTATAAATAAAAACTTTTTTCAACCCTCCAACCCAATCAAAGTCCAGAGAAACGCATCGAAGGGGTAGTCTCTGATTCTGTTGGATCGATAAAATCTATATTATTTATAATGCTTACCTGCCCCAATTTGTTTTTTTTTTATTTTCTTTCACGCATTACTCATACTTTTAGTATTTTTTTGCCAATCGGTGGGTGGTTGATTGACAACTGACGTCAAATAGGCAATTTTCATTGGAAAATTTTCTTCATATAAGAAGTGTTTTCCCCTGTTGCCACCTGAGGCAATGTTTTTCTTTATTGCATTATTTGCATACGTCAACAAAATTGATATTTCCGTATAAACTTTAGGCCAATTGACACCTGACAATTAATTTGTCTAGAAAGCTTTTCAATGAATGATTTATAAATTTAGAAACAGATACAAAAAGACAATAATAATATCAAACTAAATAAAAAACAGATGGTAAAATCAATCACAAAAAAGGTTTTATTTTTCGCATGCTGCTAAATTTAGGTGAACATTGATGTGCCGTCTGTAAACGCCCTCCCCCTTGTCAACGTGTGCCCACTCAATTAACATTAAATTAAAGAGCGTGCCTGGCAAATTGTTTAAACAAGACAACAATTGCATGTGCCCAGTAGAGAGGTGGATGGTGGGCGAAGGGTGTTGGCTTAATTGAAGCTTTTATGTGCGCCAGGCAATTACTATCTTTTGTACTAGTCACGCACTTAAAACGGTTGTCACTCTGAATCACCCAAAATAGTAATTAAATAAATAAATAAAAATAAAGAAAGAAAAATAATAGTGCAAATATTTGCACGCAACAATTTAATGCCTCATCAAATCAAATAAGTCATAAAATTTTCTTTTATTGTATCCTTTTTCTCGTTAAAAAAAAAAAAAATGAAAAAAAGTTTATGCAATGTTGCACTTTAACCGCATTTTGCGTGGGCCACAAGAAAGCTTTTTTGCGCCTTAAGGAAAAAAAATAAAAGCTCTCACTTGTAACAATGCCAATGGTTACATTGAACTCTTGGTCTAAATTTTTATTACAATGCAACTCGTTGCGCTTTAGCAAACTACTGACCTTGTTTCTTATATGTTTATATTCGCGCTCTGTCGACAGCATTGTGGCATGTGCCGTAATACTCTGTAATTTTTATTAATCACAAAAAGTAATTTAGATTTATGAAAAAGGAGGTATTATAACAGTCCTGTAAGAGTATATCAAGAATATTTTATTATCCTTTCGATTAAAGAACTAATCTTTGAGTGACAGTCCTCTTGAGCTTGAGGATCTATTAACTAATGATCTATACCAGATCCAATATCTAGATGTACGATCTATAGGTTTGGTTTATTGTTTCGAAAATTCCTTGTCCATATGTACAATCTGTCAAATTTGGGTTATCGACTCTGGATATTCCAGATCCTCTAGCTTGAGGATCTATTAACTAATGCTCTCTAAATAACCAGTGCCAGATCCAATATCTAGATGTACCATCTATAGGTTTCGTTTATTGACTCAAAAATTGCTTATCCATATGAAGAATCTGTCAAATTTGGTTTATCGACTCGAAATAATCCAGACTTTAGATGAGATCTTAATTCTAGATGTAGGATCTACAAATTTGGTTTATTGATTCGAAAATTCACAGATTCAGAGTCTAGATATAAGATTCTCTGATCCAGTGTCCAGAGTTGAGATTCTCAGATACAGTATCTAGAGGTAGGATTCTCAGATACAGTATCCATATATCTATTTCATGTAAGATCTATAATTTTCTTTTTTCGAAAGGAAGGAAGGAAAGGAAGAGATTATCTATTTTGGGATGCTTTGAAACTTTTCTCGTAATACTAATATTAATTTTACATAAATAATCTATATAATATAGCCATTAAATTTTCTCAAAATCTTTCAAAGTCGTAAGCAATATATAGAACCAACTTTTGTAATACATAAAAGATATATAAATATATAAAGCTAATACTTTTTGATAAAGAAAATCTGAAGTATTAAAAACAAAATGTTTAAAAATGTTTATTAAGCAAAAGATACTATAAAAAAGTATTTTAGTCGCTAGGTGGCAGCAGGGAGCTAATATTAAAAGACAAAGGAACTATTTGTTATACCTTTTCTTTAAAGAAATTTACTTCTAGACTTTGCAGAGTATTTCAAAGTCGTTGTCCTGCCTTTAACTTCCATTTTTATCTTCTCTCTTATTCATAATTTTCTTCTTTAATTAGTTTTATATGCTAAAAGGACCTAATTCAATTAAATTTTCTTTTGTTTGCAATTTTTGCAATTGTTTGCCAAAAAATCTGATTGAAATTTGGCATTAATCCAATTGGCTTTTCATCGAACCGCTGACGGTACATTTGTAACCAACATGTCAAACAATAAACATACTTTTTTCATTCTCATTGTTAATTTTTTTAAAGAAAGTTTATTAATAAATTGTTATCAAGCATTAAAACAATGGCCTTATATGCCTTATGCCACGACACGAACTGATAAGATTATTTTATTGTGCGAAAGAAGAGTTTATATTTGATTTTATAATACTTAAAAATGAGTTAGATCTATTATCTCTAGTAGTGACCAGTGTTATATAGAATATGTATATATATTTTAGACATATCTTATCTGATTTATAAGAGTCTAGAGGTTATTCACTGTAAATTAAAACGTTTAAAAAGATTGCTGAAAATTTATTAAATGACATGATCTTAAGTACAATTAATAAGCAAATATTGAAGGGGTTCGGAAATGGAAGTTCTTTGGGAGTAAGATTAGATTGGATGATGGATCAGTATTGAAACTGAGTTTTGAATATATCTATATACATATCATATGTGACTATTCTATGAATAATTCTATTTATTTCTAGTTATTTTAATAAACATATTTCATCATCTAACTTAGTCTTGAGTATGACATATTATGATTCATTTTAGTTACATTTCTTATGGTATTTTATCATAAATTTATATTTTAAAAGTTTAAAGCTTTTGTTTTGAAATACTTAAAAGATTACTTTTGACTTACTATGAGATTACTTAGTTATCAGGATACTTAAAAAATTACTTTAGATAACAGGACACTTAAAATAATATATAAAAGTTAACAGTTTAAGCTTTATACTGAAGCTTTAACCTCTAACAGAAGTTTATATTAATTTTTATTTGATTATTTAATAAAATTAACACACTGGCACTCCCATAAAATGTTTCTGTATGGTTATTAAATATAGTTAGTCATATACTGGTTGGGGGGAGGAATATATATATACGTACATATGTATGTATATATGAAGCAGAAATTGTAGAATTTGCATTTTTTAACTTTTAATAATAGCTAACTCCCAAGCTATTTACATTCCTCTGCACTAACATTAACACCCTCTCTTTAGCTCTCTCTCTCTCTCTCTCTCTTTACCTTAACTTAATCTTTGTTGGGTTTTGTTTTTGTTGATTTTTTCCACCATTTCTGTTTTGCTTTTGTCTTTCATTTCGCTTTCATACAAAAAGCTCAATACAAAAGCGCTTGGAACCACTTTGAACCGCTTTTAAAGCAACAACAACAAAAAAAAAAAGAGCCAATGCGAAGTTACTTGAAAAGGGAGATATAAATATACATATATATATGTATGTATGTATGTTTGTATGTATGTATGAAAAGCAACTCTACCACGATAAGCGGTAATAAAAATATAAACAGAGGCTGACTGACTGACTGCTGCCTGGTCATATCAGAGTTTAAGCGACTACTATAATGAAATGTCATTCTTAATATATTTTATCTATTTTTTTTTTGTATTAGACTTTACTTAGGGTTTATATGTATATTACCCTTTAATTCTAAGGGGTTGCAAAATTAAAAAGAAAAAAAAATATTATTGCACTAGTGACACACATTTGTTGTGGCTGCAACCCTTGCTTAAGTGTAACTCTATCTATAATAAGAAGAAGAAAGAAAGGATATATGAAACACAAAAAGAAGAAAGAAAACTTCTAAAACTGGTTCTTATTACGCATTGTGCGTGATTTCAAGGTTACCCAGTTTGTGGGCAGGATACATATGTTCATGCAAACATAAGGTTCAGGGGTAAGGCCATTGGTAAAAAGCTGCGTGTACAGGTTTTTATTTTGTGATGCGCCATTGACATTGACCTTGAACATGGGCCTACAGGACAAGCACAAGGAAGCTTTAGCCGGTTTTTGTCCTTGAATTGCCTTGCCTTCCATACATACATACATATGTATACACAAAACTTCTTCCGCTACCACTTCTTTCCCTTCTTCATCATCATCATTATCGTGGTCGTTCAGCTGGGAAACGAGGCATTAAATCAAATTATAAGACCCATGACGCAATTTTTGCATGAATGGGAATGAAGGTAAACAAAAAAAATAAAAAAATAAAAATAATAATACAGAGTTGTTTATGTTTCTCGCTTCATTCACTCCAAAAAAAAAAAAGAACAAAAAAAAGGAGAGCAGAAACCAAGATCAAATTTCAAAACAAGAACTGGACATAAGTAGTTTGTTTTGGTTATTCCTGCTTATATATCTCTTCATCATCATTATATCATTGGGATTGATCCAGAGTTTTAGCTTAGGCAAACATATTCCCACAGGAAGTTGAGGGAGTTTCGCATTACAAAATATTTTTGTTTGCAACAAAAATTCTTTTTTTTTTTGTTTTTTTGTTTTGGTTTTTTATTTTCTTTTGGAATCTGCTGAATTGTTGAATTAACTTAGAACGGAAATAACAATTGTAATTGAAGCTTTGTGGGTAAATTGGAAAAACTTTGAAAAACTGTATTTTGTTGTTGTTATTGTTGTTGATGCTAAAGAGTATAAGTAAGATTTTGTTGGGGTCCATCGAAGGAATTGTTAATTGTTTGTAAATAAAAAAACTTTTACTATAGGAAAATGCTTTGTTTTGATATATCTTATATTAAAACATTGAACTTAACTTTTTAAGCAAAGAAGTTTCTTAAATATTGATATTATTGTTAATTATTTGAGTAATTCACATTTAATTATTAAGTTTTTACTGTACTTATTCTCCATTTTCAAAGGATTTTTATACCCTAAGATGTTTTCTTTCTTAACACATATTTGAAATTATTTTAAATTCGTATTAAAGTAGTATAAGTAAGTGTTAGGCAAAGAGACAATTTTCAGATCTTACCTATAGAAGTAAACCCCAAAAAACATTTAATTAATAAAAGCTTTACAATTGAATTGGATGATATTCATTAATTAAAGCGGAGTGAGGAAGGTCCAATTAAATCTTACTAAAGCTCATTTACTGGGAAGTAGGCACTAGAAAATATCAAGAAAACTTTAAGAAAATAAAAAATACAGTAAATATAATAAAGAATTAGAAGGATGGGCTCGGATACCTTTGCAAACTGTTCTTATCAATTACATATAAATTGCCAGAATTATAAGAAAGTATATAAAACTAATCATGCCCGGGGCTCCAAGAAAAAAAACTTACGAGTAAAAAAAAATAATTTTTTTTTGGTCCGATTGTTCCTATAGGAGCTATATCATATAAACGGCCGATTCTGTTAAAACTCAACATACACATTTATATATATACCAAACTTACATATACCAAATTTCGAGAGAATCGCTGTTAAAATAACCATGATTTTTATCTAAAACCAATTTTTTGGCCGATCGTTCCTATGGGAGCTATATGATATAGTGCCCCGATTCTGATAAAACTTTGCAGATAAGTTAGAAAGAAAAACTTAAAAATACCAAATTTAGTGAAAATCGCTTTTAAAGCAACCAAGTTATTGCTCGAAATCCATATTCATGACCGATCGTTCCTATGGGAGCTATATGATATAGTCAACCGATTTTGATAAAACTTGGTGAATATGTTGAGAAGTATATAAAACTCACAAATACCGGCTTTTGAAATATTTCATTGGAAAACAACAAAGTTATGAGGTTAAAGCATATTCACGACCGATCGTTCCTATGGGAGCTATATGATATAGTCATCCGATCGGAATGATTCCGAGATGCTTCCTTCTATGCGTTGCAAACTTCTGACCAAAATTAATATACCTTTTTTGCAAAGGTATAAAAACGTCATTCTATATAGTTTTACCTATAGGAAGTCTGACAAATTCTAACCTAAGCCCCCGATAAATTGCCTAAAATCCTAATTATCTAATGAAAAGTCCTTTAAATGCGAATTACCTTAAAGATTTTTGATAAACAGATTCAAATATTTGGAGTAACAGAATCTTATTTATATTATAACTTAATCAATCAATAAAGAACACAAATTACCTTAAACTTTAAAAAAGCATAGACCAAAACTAATATTTGAGGCTATAGAACTTGATTTATGTATATTGATCATCTTGAATTTTAATATTGGGGTTCTATAAAGATCTAATAGAAAGCAGTTTAAGTGGTAAATTTCACTTTATACGTATATATATTTGATCAGCTTGAACCTTAAACAAAAAAATATTACATATCTTATGGAAATATATACATACTAGGTAAGTAGAAGGTACTACTAGGTAGTAGAAAACTTGATAGAAGTCTTTTAAGTCTTAAGATCAAATAGATTTTATAAAGTTTCAGGGAACAACGTTAAAAAAAAGAAACTAATAGAAAATATTATACTTTTTTTCAGTTTTGATTAATAGGTTTTTTCTTTTTAAAATTTTTTTCCCCCTTAGTAGATTGATAATCTGATATTATATATATGATATATGATTTGATATTATTTATTTTAAGTTACTTTATATCAACAGAAAAACTTTAAACTATATAAACATTAAGTTACTAGAATTTTGTATAAATTACTTAAAGAAAATCGATATTTACAAACTATATATATATATATTTATATATATAATGTAGGGAATTATTACTGATTACTTAATAAATTTGCCCACATGAGACGCATTTTCCTCTAGGTAAACACTTTAGTTACACGTGAACGTGTTATTATTGAAAAGAAATTCAATCACCCAGGTGAATATTGAACTATAGTAAAATCTTAGATCAATGACTGTTTAATTTCATTCATATAGATTTTACTACAGCTATGCTTGATTACATTATAGAGGGAAATATATAATTTAAATGGGTTTTCTTTTAAAATGAAATTAGGGCAAGAACAAACTCTTTTTACTTTTAAATAGTAAATATAAACAATTTGGATTGTTTATACAATTTAAACCTCTTTGTGATAGCACTCAACTAGATGCCAAATTTACTACCAGCATCTTGTTATGGTTATTTTCCATTTCATCTTCTTTTCTTGTTCTTTAGCAAATATTGTACAAAATGCGCTACTAAATATGAAAGCAAATATATATATATATATATATAGACATGTACTTTTACCCATCTTGACACGAAAGCAAAATATTGTACTTGATATATGCATGCATGTGTGTATGTGTGTATGTGTAAATTATTTACAAAAATAAAACAAAAATAAAATGTTTAATTGCTTCACCCCTCTAGAAATTGCCTTTGTGCCTTTGTGTTTTCCGTGTGGCAATCAAATCAACTGAGTCAATTTGCGCTTTTTATCAAAGTTTACTTTTGTTTTGCCATCATTGTAATCGTCATTGTCATTAACATTATTATCATTATCGATGTGTCGTTTCAGTTTTCTTATCAGCTTGTTTATGAAACCAAATTTTCTATTTCAACTTCAACAAGTTTATATATAAGTATATATATATATATTCGATTTAATCACGTGTGTGTAGTCAGATGTGCAAACTTGTGGAACCATCTGCATATAACAAATTTGTTTAAAAGTTTAAACAAAACAGAAGACAAATAAAAGACTTAAATTTAAAGTTACCGAATTTTGTATACCCTATATCAAGTAAAAGGGTTATATATCCAAGATATATAAAAATAAAAGCATAGATAACTTTCTAATTCTATTTTTTTTGTTTTTTAAACATGTTCTTGTTTATAGTTTTTGCAGCAAGTGCGCCACCTAGCGTTTAAATTTATAGTTATGCCTAGTTTTGGACATATTAAGTTCTATGATACCCTCTAATAAAGCTATTCTTAAGAGTCTTTATTATTATTTCCAAGTAATATTAGTTATTTATCATGATCACGTGAAGTACTTCACTTTACGCCTCTTAGAATACATGTTTAATTATTATAATACTATTTTAAATCAATTTTGAGCTATTTTGGTGGCACTTTAGCTTTAGAAACTTTAAGACCAAAGAATAGACTATTATAAGAAATAAAAATCGAAATTTCCAAACAATTTACAACATTTTACTGCAGATTTCGTAACGAATATAGAGTCTATAACTCAAGATCTAAACCTTTACATAACTACAGACAAGGATAAATAATTAAAATCTTAAAATAATTCTATAAATATCTTCTTGAATATGTTTTATATATTCTTATATACCTTTTATAGTTAAAGTGTATGAAAATATGCAAATATTGTTCGGTTTCAAACACGTTTGGTAACCAGTGTGAACCGAATATTTAGGCAAGACTTGAAAACGCTAAGAAAACGCCTGAGAAACGCTAGTAAAACGCTTTGCTTTCACACTCAACAAAATCTGAGTTTTTTTTTTGTTCATACATAAATAAATCTATATATATACACATTAATATATATTGTTTTGGATGACGCAAATGTATATACGTGTGCGACATTATCAAATCCTCAAACTAGAAACGAACAAAATTGAATTTGAAAAAGCGAAAAAAAAAACAGAAAACCGATAAGACTGCTAGCAAAAAGCGGTCAAAGCTGGTCAATACAAATGCGTTAGATGTGGGCCCAAAAGCCATACCAAAAACAAAATAATAAAGTAATACCAAACACCACACTATAATCAGGTTAGGAATAACAAAAGCAAAACCAACAAAAACAATAATTGCTTGTAAACAAATAGCCAGCACAAAAGGTAAAGCGCAAAAATCGCCTAAAACAAAACGAAAAGAAATACATAAATTTTGTTTATACAAAAAGAGAGAGAGAGAAAAAAAAAGTTGCAATACATTTAAAAGTCCAATTGAAGGTTGTCAGTTGGACTTCAAGAATATAAAACGAAGAAAATCAAAAATAGGTAATTTTAGTACCGTTAAATCAGGTGAGAATATTTATATAAAGTTTTCTGATTTTGCTTTTACTGCGGTTTTTATATGGCCAAGTTTACAAAATTCATGCAATTTGTAAACATTAGGTAAGGTTTTTTTTTTTGGTAGAACTGTTTATGCGGATATCATGAAAGGAATATGAAGGGATATGTATATGGCATACTAAAAATAAGTTTAAATTTTTAGAAAATATTACGAATTTGCCAATTTTCAAAGCATTTTTATAGGTTAAAATGAATTTTTGTTAGAATAAATATTTTGGGTTACATAGATCGAACCGTGGTGAGTTGATAGTTCTTTATTTTGAAATTTTTAAAAATGCCAAATTATGGCTAATGATCTCTTGACCATTTTGCTATATTTATATATATTAAATTTAAAGAATTTTAATTGTTTTTTTTGTTTATTTATAATTGTTTGTGTATATTCTTAAGTCTACAGTGCTTCAAGTACAATGCTCTCTTTTTATTTTTCTCAGATTCTTCGTATTATTTCTCAGTGTTCTGAGATTATTTTAGCTCCAAAGATCTTCATTCTAACATTTGTTTACTCGAAAATCTTATGATTAATGATTGTTGAAAATTTAAATATTGTTTGTTCAAAGGCCAGGCGCCCAGCGTTTCATAGACAGACAGTTGAGAGTTCCACAAACAAAATAGGAAAAAAAAAACTATCAAAATATGGTCACGCACACACACACACACTTACACTCAAACGGCACCTGTACAAACACACACACACACACACTCAATGTGAAACACTCAAATCTCATGGTCTAACACTTGCAGCTATGCAGTTGCCCTCTCGCACTCTCACACGCTCTTGTCTATCTGCCGTTATAAATACGTGAAGTGAGAGAGCGGCCCTACGCTTATTATATTGAAAGTTAGAGGGGGAAAGAGATACCCGCACGCACGCTCACACTCATTAGTGAGTCAATAAGTTACACAACGCAATGCGTGGCCCTTTTTTTGTAGTTTTTGTGTTTTTTTTTTGATTATTTGTTGGATCCCATCCCCATCGTCTTCTTTTCTTCTTCATTTCATTTCTTTGCAGTGCTGTTCGCCTGTTAGAATACTCCAACTAATTAACGAGTTATGACAGGGGCTTGGCGCCACCTTTATCATCATCAAACATTTCCATTTTTCCTCGGTTTAGTCTAATTAATGGTTTAGCTTGTAACCTCGACCTAGACCAATTATCTCAAGGTACTTGACCAGGCGTTCAGCTGGAAACACACAGTCGGTGCCCTTCCAAAAAAACTAAAAAAGAAAAAAAATAGAAATCCAACCATACTGGGCGATCGGCTGGCCCTAGTGCATTTTGTTTTGCTGTTTGCCTGTGAAAATATCGATCATACGCTGAGGGGTGTGAAAAAAAAACACACACATGCATTAGTGGCGAGAAAGAGATGGCATGTGTGCGTCGGCTCATGTCATTGAATTTATAAATACCATAATGTATTTTTATCAATCCACAGAAAAAAGAAACATAAAAAACTGCCTCCAAGGTCCTCCTCAACCAAACAGAGTGCGCATGATTTTGATTTCGTTGTTTCCCCTTGTTTCGCTTTGTTGAGCGCCTAATCATACTAAGATCTTTTTGGGCACCGTTTATACTATATTCTAATGAAAAAAAAACTTCCTTTTCTCTCTGTTTATTGCAGCACTTTTAGCAATGGGGCCGCAAGTGAACAAAATCTACAGCCCGAACGTCGGGCACGTTTGAATACCGCACCAGGAATGCGTGGAACTGTTGCTGGTAGCAATAATCCCAGCAATAGTGCCAACAGCATTCTAATTGGTGGTGGAAACCTTAAACGTGCCTATATATTGAGTGGTTCAAGTGTTAGTCACATCACAGATGATAGCAGTACCGAAAGTTTGGCTCCAATTGGACCACCATTTACTGGAAGCTTTCGTAATAGTCTTAGCAAATCGGTGCAAATAAGCGATGGTCGTCGTGGTACAACAACTCTACATGGTTTGAGTGGTCAACGGGATGAGCGTATGGTATTGGTATCAAGGAAAGTTCCATTTTTCATATTCTCCGCTTTGCCCTACTATAAAGGAAAGAATGGCAGGTGAGTAAAGATGCAAATGAAGTCAATAAAAACTTAAAAAGGACTTTAAATTAATACAAACTTTTTATTTCAGAGCTGAGTTTCGCAAAGAGGATCGTCGTCGTCGTAATCCATCAACTTCACGTCCTTTAAGCTCCATTAATGATGCTCCCTTTGATCCCTTTGATTTACTTGGCATACAAAAGGCTGAAAGTGGTCAAGTAAGCAATATATAAAAGTGTCTTAAAACTGTTATTAATATAAACTTTTGCTTTTCTAGGACATATCCTATGGTCATCTATTGATACCGTCACGACAATACGAAAAGGAACGCAAAAAACATGGCAATGCCTCAACAAATCCTTCAATTTTTGAAAATCAAATAGAAATAACCAGTACAGCAGCACTTAAAAATCATGGCATAGCGAGGTTGGTTGGCCATATATAAAACCCAAACAGATCGAATAGGACTTATAGATTTATAGGTTTACAGAACACATATCCGAGCCATTTACTATATATACTCATTATAATCATTACCATTGTCATACATTCCAAACCATTTCCATGCCATATTCTTTATGTGTATAATTCTAAATTAACCAATCCTCAAAAAAAAAAACAATGGTAACAAAAAGAGATTATAAGATTTCCCCGTAGGAAGAGAATGATTACTGAAAGAGATCTAACATTCATCTAACAGTTCCTAAGAATCTACAAATATCAAACAAATATATAGTCTATAAGTAATTGTATTATAAAATTTGTTCCAGAAACAAATGTATATAAGCATAAAATGTAAAATTATTGCAAAAACTAATTGCGAAATATCGAATTTTGTAAACCCTTCTCTAGAATCCCAACTCTCTCTTAGCCAAGCTTTCTTTTGTATATATGATATAGGTAGTTTCTCAAATTGTAAGGCAAATTAAGCAGAACTTATTTCAATTTGCAACATAATATATAAAAAATTTCTTATATAAACATAGATTTTCCCCGTTTGCTTACAAGTGTCTAATAATGTTTATGGAAATTTGATATACAAACATAAATGTTTGAGTAAACAACATGTTGTTAACAACTTTTTGTTGATCAAGGCAAAACCTAAGCGAATTTTTTTTTATGCATTGACTTGTGGTATAAGCAAAGTCGGCAATTTGCTGAATAGGCAGGCTAATAAAAAAAAAAGACTGAGTCATTAGCAGTAGATTCAGCAAATTTTCAATTTTTATATAATAATAATTACTCAACTACTTCAGCGATTTGTATTTTTGTTTTCATAACAATTTTATTTCGTTTTTTTTTTTTGTTTTGTTTTTTTTGCCTACACAGAGTAATCCTAGACCCATGTCAGAAACTGCGACCCAAATCCAAACAATCAATCCAAAATTATTTGTACTTGTACTTACATTTTGTGCCATTAACTTGTATTGCTAATCATTTAACGCTTTGCACTACTTCGTTTCAGCACAAAAACCATAACCAAACGTCAAGGCAAATGGTAAATGTTTTTGAAACAGCAGCTAACCAAAAAAAAAAAAAAAAACGTTTAATTTCCATAACATTTCAGCTATGGAAAATCATTAACTCCTCCTTGACCATCAAAATCATCATAAAAAAAAAAAGAAAATGAGATTTTCCATAGCTGAAACGTTATCAGTAGATGAATTAATCCTTAAAGAAAAAAATAAAAACAAAACATAATACATATTCTCACATACACATCACATAGAGCACACACACATCCAAAAAACGCTTCAACTAACTTAAATTGCTTTCTATCTATCTATCAAGCTTCACTTTTTATCAGTTTTGTGTTGTTGTTTTAGTGGGTATATATAATTTATACTAAATGTTTTTATTAATTTTTTACACAGGTGTTTCACATATGAGAATAACAATCGAAATAATGCAGCCAGTCCAACGCCTGACATTAAATTGGATATGGATATGGAAAGCATTATATTGGCAGGAGGAGATGCTCGGGGTTTACCTGTAAGTTTTTAATAACTAAAATAAAACTAAACAATTTGTTAAACTATTCTTTGTTCATGTAGTATCAACAATATTCGGCAAGCATTTTGGATGATCCTGAACTTATAGCTGGCAAACATCGTACATTGTTAACCTTTACCTCCTATATGACATCTGTTATTGATTATGTGAGACCGTCAGATTTGAAGAAGGAGCTAAATGACAAATTTAGGGAGAAATTTCCATTGATTCAATTGACTTTGAGCAAACTAAGAAGGTATATATATATATTTATATATTGTATATTTATCTAAACTATATTAAATTTCCCTTGCAGTATCAAACGGGAAATGCGACGCATTAACAAACTGGATACACGCATCGATTTGGTTACAATTTCCCAAGCTTATGTTTACTTTGAGAAACTGATCTTGGCCAATTTGATTAATAAGAGCAATCGCAAGTTGTGCGCCGGCGCCTGTTTGCTGCTCAGTGCCAAAATGAATGATGTAAAGGGAGATTCCCTTAAATCCCTAATTGAGAAGACGGAGAGTGTTTTTCGTTTGAATCGTAAGGAGCTCATATCATCGGAATTTGCCGTATTGGTGGCTTTGGAGTTTAGTCTGCATGTGCCCATGCATGAGGTTTTGCCACATTATCAACGTTTACTTTATGAATCCTAGAATTGCATTAAAAGAATGCGTTTAATAGAGATGGGACAATATTTGTTCTCTAGAGGTAGTCGTAAATGAAGCGATGGACGATGGCATACTTTACGGATGCGTTGTGTACTTAAGAGGCATTGCCTACTTTTGGGGTGTTGGGAATAAAGAAATAATACAATAAACATAAATATACCTATATCTATATATAAACAAATATACGATATTTAAGCATTAGATAAGTTTTGGTAAAAGTCACAAAAAGAAAAAAAAAATAACATAAATAATTATAAATAATTGACAAACAATTTGTAATACCACGTTATATATATATTATCCCATTTAACGCCCCCCTTTCCTTGATCCAACTTCCAACTTTTTACATAAGTGTTTACGTTATAGCCAAGTTATAAATTATATGATTATTATTATTTGATTTTGGGTTTTTATGTTATAGACATTTCAAAAATGAATAAAAATTATATACATCAAAATGGTAGAGCAATATCCTATAGCATTTTTATTCGTCGAGATAAGTTAAGGCCCTCTCTTATCAAGCGACAAAACGACATTAAACGTAGTTAGCTTTACAAAATGTTAATTTATTCAAATTACCCTCTCGCATATATGTTATGTAGAACCTGCTATGATCTTCTGAGAGCCGCATCATTAAAGCTAACTAATCCGCTTCTAAAAAAAAAACCCCAAGATATTCATTCATTTGACTTTAC
This sequence comes from Drosophila neocordata, assembly GCA_018903615.1. Lineage (NCBI taxonomy): Eukaryota > Metazoa > Arthropoda > Insecta > Diptera > Drosophilidae > Drosophila > Drosophila neocordata. The sequence continues at coordinate 10,205,727 of JAEIGI010000004.1, read as the reverse complement.
TTTACCCCATGGTGTTTTACATTGTGTTCGAGTTGCAGTGTCATTGACAGTGGGGGGTAAAAGCAATCAATCAAAAATCAATAAATTACCAACGATCGATTATTTGTCAGCGCAACAGGCGCTCAGCAAGTAGCCACAAGTGGTCCAAAGAAGAAGAACAACAAATACGGGCGATAACCGAAAATACAAGCCCCAATTGTGTGTGTGTGTGTGTTTGGTGTTTTTTATTATTATTTTGTGTGTGTGTATGGAAAAGGGAGCGACGAACGATAAGTGTATAAAGGGAGGGGAGAGAAGCAGTGGGGAACGTGAGCTATGCCCATGCCCATTGCCCTACCTGCTGCACATTATTGCTCTTTGTTTATTTGTAGCTGCTGTTAACTCTTTTGTACGATAAGCAGCTATTTTGGGCTACCAGCAATTGGACAGAGGTGGCTGCCACTTCATATATCAGACCAGAGAGTGTTAAATGCAATGCTAACGTAATCAGTTTTTCTTTTTTGCCTTATCAGCTGAAATTCTATTACATAAGAAAATTGAAAAGTGACTACTGAATACTCTTTATAAAGTAGTTATTAAAAGGAATTTTCTAATATTTCTTTCAAGTTAAAAGTTTTTTTGTCTTAACTTTAATTTTGAATTTGAAAATAATATATCTATTAAATATTTTTATTAAGGTTCCTCGACTTAAACTTATTATTAAAGTTTTTCGACTTAACCTCACATAGAGGAATATTAAAAAAAAAATCTTAGATTGTTAAAGGTTTTTGATTCCATAGCAAAGTTTTGTAAATAAGAGCAATTTCCAAATAGTCGGAATATTTATTTGTCTGATCGATTCTTCTTAGGGTCTTAATATAAGATATAGTAAAGGATTTTAAACTTATATGATTGAAAATTTGGAAAATATTGTCGATACATGCTTGAACTTGAATTTGCTGTGGAAGGATTATTAAATATAGATTTTCAGCGCCATCTATTAGTTGGACTACGAAATTTAGAATTTTCTCCTTAGTGTAACTCCAGCCTATATTCCAGCTATATATCATATATAAGCCTAAACATGTATCGACCGATAATTCTTATAGCCGCATTAAAATTTAAAAAATACAGGGGGAATTTGGAGTACTTACTTAATATATTGAGAAATGGTTTGTAATTATGGAAAACAAAAGGTTTTCTTCTATAATGTCGGTGTATTGGTTGTTCCCATTATAAAGTAAGCTGATTCTAATATAAGTTAGCTTTTATTTATAGTATTACTTTTTCCATTTTGTCTATGTTTCTATTGATTGTTTATATTATATAATATCCTGATTCTAGTATATCTGATAGTACTATTAATTGGGGTATATGTCTAGTTTTATACTGTTAGGTTTTAATTATAAAGAATTCATTATAAAGAACATTCTTTCTGTGGAATATGGTTACAACTACTCGTACACTGATGATACTACCCACTGTGTCCTAACAACTTATACAGCTAGGAAGCGTATTAGCCCAATGTGCAATTCATGAATATCTCTGTTTTTTTTTAATACGATTCCAATTAGTGCCATTGAATTGAATAATCAGTTTCTGGGGCCAATTGCTAAACTCATTAGAGTTTCCTCCTTCCCCCTTCTGCTATGTATGATGTACGTGTTTGGCCATTAACTGTTGATACTACCTCACCATCTCTTTGCCATGCTTTTGCCACATGGTTCTGCATAATGAAAGAGCTCAAAACTAATTAACGCAAAAGCAAAGCCGGAACAGAACAGTAGAGAACCACTACCACAACCCCTCTCTCTCTCTCTCTCTCTCTTGCTCTCCTGTTCCCACCCACTAGTAGCAGCAGCACTAGGCCATCTGCCTGCGTTCATTCCCTCATACACACAAGTCTCTGCCATCTACCATTCATTTTGGCCAAAGTGAAAGAGATTGTTGCTCGCTTGGTCTGTTCGCCTGACATTCACGTCTGACGCTTGTCTAGGTTAATACAGGCCACCCCCACTAACAGGAACAACTGTTAAGGCAACGGCAGTAACATCGTTTATTACTCATTAGCACGCACAACGGCAACTTTTGTGCCAAACTTTTGGGCTCATTTATTAAGTGAACTTCCCCCCAAGCCTAAAACTTTTTCATTAAAATTTCGTTTTCATTTATTAGACATTTCTTTGCCACCTCATCTCCTATCCCCCCTCTGACCATTGTTTCCGTTCCCTTCTTGCCTATATGCTTTGTGTGTGTGGTTTTTTTTTTTTTTTTTTTTTTTGTTTGGGTTCGTTAACAGTTTTAGTTAGTTGCCTTCTGCCTCTCTGATTGGAAAGTTCTTTTCTGCATTTTCATGTAAGGCTTCCGACTAAAGGCACCCCCCCTTCTTCTATCCTCCTACACACCCCGCTAGCATTGAACTGATGAGGGACTCTGGCAGTGGCCAAGCGAGCATTTTCTGCTGCTGCTGCTGCTGACGCGTTTCTTTTGCTGTTGCTGCTGCTGCTGCTGCTGCGTCGTAGTTGCCGCTTGTCCCTGTCGACTTTCTGCGGTTTTATGTGCGCCTGATACTATGCGCCGAGTTAATTGGTTTGCAAACAAATTAACCAACGTGGGTGTGTACGTTTCCTAATTAGCAGCTTTTGTAATTAAATATGCCCGCAGCCATTCAAACTGTGGCAGAAGTGGTGGAGATGGAGAAGAAATAGTAGGTGGGGTATGTAGAAGCATTTGTTGTAGTTGAGTTGGGTTGGCTTGGTTTCGGAGGGGTGGGATGTAAACCACATGCGTGGCATAACGGTTCATGTGCTGTACAGTGGCGCCAGCTGAGCTCTATTCTGGCCCCCCCCTGTCACCACACTTGACTTAGCTAATGAATGACATGCACAATGGTATACAATTTAGCCCCCCTTTGCATGCGACGCCTCAGACGACGGTCGGTCGGTCGCTCGTTTGGCTGACGTCGCAAATGAAAATGCATTTTAATTAGGGGTTTTTGTTTGGGGCTTTTGTTTTAAGTTCTCTTTTTGTGTGTGTATGTGTGTATATATGGGTGTGTGTGTGTGCTGGGTAGTCTCTGCGCCAGTCAGTCAGTCAGCAAATAGAATCTGGCATTATGGTTTTTGTTAGAGTTACCGAGTTATAAGAGTTTTGGTATAATACATCCCAGAAATTACTTTTTAATAATGAGGAATTAAACATTATAATGGTTAATATATTTAATGTAATTTTACAATTATAATATATTATATATTTTATTTTTTATTTTTACAATCGTAAACAAGAAAATTGAAATTTAAAAAATTTTAAGTGGCTCAAGAATCTTTATTCCACCGATCCAAGAAGTAGTATTTAAAGTATAATTTTCAATTATTAGTTTAAATCAATTTAAAAGATAATTTGATACCAAAAATATGTAAGGATATTTAAAATATAACTTTTCAAATCAATTTAAGAGTTCAAAAGTTTAAAAAAATTACTTAAATTTTTAACATTACGTTTCAAATCAATTGAAAATTAAAAAAAGTGTTAATTTATAATTTAAAACCTTCTTTTTTTAATTTAAATAAATTTAATATTAGATATAATAGTTTATCTTCTTAAAGTTTACTTAATACATAAAGTATTTCAATTCTAATATTAAAAAGTTTTTTCAATTTAAATCAATTTAATATTAAAAATAGAATTTTATATTCTAAAAGTTTACTTAATATATAAAGTATTTCAATTCTAATATTAAAAAGTTTTTTCAATTTAAATCAATTTAATATTAAAAATAGAATTTTATATTCTAAAAGTTTACTTAATATATAAAGTATTTCAATTCAAATCATTTAAAAAGGTGATATAAAGTTAAAAATATTGTTTTGTGTGTTTAAAAGTTTATTTAATATTTTAAGTATTAAGGTTCAAATCAATTTAGGAGCTAATAGTAATATGAAAAAAATATTACAATAATGCTAATATAATAATATAAACTATAACATTTCTAAATTTTGTTGATAAACAAAAAAAATATAAATAATTTACTTTTTTTAAGTTTGAAAAATTTAAAAATTTTTTAATAACCATAAGAAAAGGTTTTTTTTATTCTCAAGGGACCCATCGATCACTTTTATTTCAGACACTCGACAACTCTGGAACAAGTTCAACGATAAGCATACCCAATGGGACATAGTATAAAGGCAAACAAAAAAAAAACAAAATTAAAAAAAAACTTGGTCAATGGGCGAGCACAGGAGCTTTTGGCATCTCAAGAGAGGCATCAAAGAGGGAGGCAGGGAGTGGGAAGGCATTAAATGGTGGTGGAGCACCCACATTTTTTTGTTGTTTCTCCTTGCCTTTTGCCATTCATTATGATTGCTGTTGTTGCTTTTGTTATTGTTGCTGTTGCCGTCGTTGTTGTTCAATTGAATTCGAGCAAAAAAAGGGTCCAATTAAAAAACCACAACAATTAACGAGCCAAGTGAGTTAACTTGGCATAAGTGGAATTTTAATTGGCAACACGAGAGCTCTGGGCCAAACAACAGGAGCCGAACGCGAGTGACTTGCCGAGTGCCGATAAGTGCAACATGGTGGAGGAGTGAATGGTGGTAAAAGAGAAAGAGTGTAGTGAGTGTATAGTGAGTGGGAAAGAGAGATGGTGAGATGGAGAGCAGCACGTTATGGGTGCCCGGGAGTAGTTAAGTAAATGAGCATTTTGTTTCACTAATGAACACTAATGAATGCCGGAGACAGCACTTGGGTGTGTGTGTATGTGTGTGTGTGGCAGCCTTTTGTTGGTTTGGGGTTTTTGTGTTGTTAATTAATAAACACGACCAGTGCCAGAGAGTTTCAGCAGTTCTCATTGTGTATGTGTGTGTGTGTGTGTGTATATTTTTGAAGGGGTTAAAATAAGCAATTAGTTGGATTTTCGACTAGGCGCACAGCAAATGTGCAGACGTTGAAACCGGGCAGAAAGTTTCAAACTGTTGCCGTCATCGTCGTCGTCGTCTTCTAACGAGCGGCAACAGCGGCGCAGGAGTTGAGTTGGCGCCCTCCAATGAGGGAGTCTCATGCCACCAATTCAGTTGGTAGGTAAGCCTGCCACGCATCGGAGGTCGTGTCTGGGAAAAAAAAAAGAAAGAAAAGCCAAACCAGCAAAGTTTTTGCCATTGCTCTTGGCTCTTGTGGCTTTCAGCTGTTGTCTGTGCGGGGCTTAATTAGTGCTGGGTTAGCAATTAGCATAGACTTGAACCAGAAAATGGCAAAGGAAAATGGGTCGGAAATGGTTAGAGTGAAATGTGGTAGACATATCCAATGTCAGTAGGTCGCATATACCATACACCATACAGGAAACCCTTACCCAAAATGCATTGATGTAGGTTATGGTGCATATTCATGTGTGTTGTTACTGTAGCGACGCGATCCTTAGGATGAATTCAAATAAAGAGATTTCTTGTGGTTTGCTCTGCAATGTTGGGTTAATAAAACTGATAAGAATCAAAGATAAATATGTTGTTTAAATAAGCTATCTTTTAATAAATCATATTTCAAAGAACTCAACCCGAGGTCTTTCGTGTTTGTAAAGCGGATTACTTTGTTTTTCTTGAAATGAGTTAATCGATTATATTAAATTATCAAATGATAAATGTAATAAATATCTAATATAGATGATGCATGGGTATAAATAACTTTTCTATGACAAAAGTTAAAAATATATTGTTTAAACCCGATTTTCCCATAGGTTCTATATCTTATAGTAGTCCCATCGGTGTAATTCTTTAACTTGCTAAACCTAAGTATTAAAACAGCTTATGTACCAAGTTTCAACGACATAGCTTAAACTTTAAGATATAAAAGATGATAAGAAACAGACAGGCAAATCAAATCTTCTATTGATGCAGATGAAGAATATAAATTATATGTACCTCTGCAAGGGTTTTATAAAACCATATAAAGGTACTTTCAATTAAAATTTCAACTCCATATAAGTCAATCAACTTTCATTTATATTATTATTAACCCGTTAAAGGCAATGTTTTTTGCATTTCAAACAATATTTCAATTAAAATGATATAAATAAACATAATCATTCTTATCTAAGACATATTCTGAACTGTGACGAATGATTCATAGTAATCAAATGGCAAATCAAGATAAGTATATATACATACATATAATACGGAACGCCTATTTAAACGCCTTGGCGGTAATAGCTGCCAAGCCAAGATCCAAGGAGGTGTTTTGTTTGACTGTTTTTCTTGACTTTATATGGCGCGTCATCTTTCTATCTGTCTGCCACCAAAAAACATTGTGGAGGTGTTAGAGTCTGACGCTGCAAAAACCCGTTCAACTGACGGAAGAGAAAAAAACAAAACTTAACTCAACTCAAGCTTAAAAGCGAGAACTGACGTCACCGATTCAAAATACAATAATTTACATGACATGAGATGAAATCATATTTTAGAATACAACCAACTTGGAGGTAGCTCAAACGTGTTTTGGAACGCAAAGTGAACAGATCCTCGTTAGATCGTGAGTGAAAAATAATAATAATATATATATATACAAAAAGAAAGAAAATGCCATTACACCGCAAAGATGATTATATACCCATCAAGGTTGAGGGTTGGAATGGCAAATTCGTTTATCCCGAAGGCGCTGTAAACAATGTCTCCAAGATTCGACGACAAAATCAAAATGTAACCAATACCCAAAACTTTTATGGTTTCAATACCGAACCAATTGTCCTGCCTACCGCCTGGGATGGGACCTTCGTAAAAAGTGGAGAGACACGCATCAAACCGGAACGTAATCGTTCCGATGATCAGGATTATTTCGATTACAATACCGATCCTACTATTTTGCCACCAACCTGGAGTGGAGAATTTGTAACCGATCCAAATGATGTGCGTATTAAACCAGAGCGTAATTTCTCCGATCCCCGTGACTATGCTGAGGCTAATCGTTTTAAATTGGTCCAACGGAACTGAAAGAGAGATATAGTATAGTAGCTACATGGATGTTAATTACTTGAACTATTGAAAAACTAATATGTGCAATTACTTTCAATGTTTTTGTGTTTTGTACCTAACCTAAGCGTTTACGTTTTCATATTTTTACGGATATTTATTGTTTACACTTAATAAAAAAAAAACGACACCAGCAAAAAAACAAAAAAAAAACGTAATAATAATTGCTAGAAAGTTCCGCTATTCAATCACCTTGAAAGTTGAAATATTGGCGTAGGCGTTTCTGTTCGATTTTCTAACGACCGTTTAAGGTCGCGTTTGTAGTCGTCGATCGAGTTTGCAAATTAACTTTTTATATAAGCCAAATCATTATAATAAATAAATATCTAGAGAAATTACTACAGTGATTATTTACCAATTTGGTTCAGGCCAATGGAAGTTTTTAGATTTTGTAATGTGACCATAAATGATATGAAATGAGGAGGCAGGGTTTTTAATAGATTTGTCTATAATATTAATAAATTGTGATAGAAAAAGTAGGTATTTATTTTAATTTTTTAAATTTTTGGAAGGATTTAGGTTTGTAGATGTAGATGCAGATATAATGAAGTCTAATTTAAAACTTATAATCCAATTAGAGTGAAAGTATTTGGTGCCATTAACTTAACCATATCTTAAACACAACCTATTTTGACCCTTGCTTGTTCCATTTTCAATTGTTTCTGAAAGTTCTTTAAGGGTTCTTATTTTAAAATTGGCTAAGGACATGTAATATAGCTTACCTTAAATGGGATACTTTGGACTCCTACTGTAAGCACATTTATAGGTCCAATTAGTTTTTTAATATATCACTTCCATTAAAGTTATTAATGTCACTTAAAAGGTAAAAAAGCCATAATAATAAAGTTATATTACAAATCTCCATATCCTTATAAGAGGAAAAATAACCCTTGCTCATGGTCTTGTCTTTACGGCTTAAGCTTATTTTAAAAAGAGTTGTTTTTAAGCTTTGAAAATAGGTTGGAAATATTGAAAATGGAATCAACTAATAGTATATATAAATAACTAAGAATATATAAAAAAAATAATTGGATAAATGTTAAGATACTGACGGAAAAGGTTGTTTTACATGGATTAGGGTCAATTAGTTTCAAAAATAATAATAGATATAATAAGATCACTGTTAAAATATTGTCAGGTAAAGTCTGTTTGAAGTTCTTAAAATTACTAATAGATATAATGAATGATTGCAACAGAATAACTGTTAACATATAAGGAACTAAAAACAGATATAATGAATGATTACAATAGGCTCACCGTTAAGATATCAGCGCTAAAAGCTTGTTTTTCTTAAAGCTGGATCTAACATGATTTAGTTTAAATGGAAAGCCCTTCAAAAGTTCCCCCCATTTAAGTTAACAACTTAATATGATAAAAGCCTATATAATTAAAACCTTTTTCTTGAATAATACCAATTCTAGAGAAGGTTCTGCAATAAAGTTATTACATATGAAACCATATATTAAAAGCAAATGCTAAAATAATTAAAGAGAAAAGATAAATGTTATAAAATATTTCGCTGTGGATAGTTCCTAAATAACAAATTATAAAGTAACACTTTGGGATTTTATTGAATAATATTATAATTGCACTTATAAAGCGTTTCTCTTCGCACCTGTTTTTATACCCTGTACCCATATAATAAAAGGGTATATTAGGGACCCATGAAACATTTTTAATTCTATAAACTATATAAATTCTTGGTCAGTATCAACAGCAGAGTCGATTGCATAAAGTCTGTCTGTCCGTATAAATACCGATTTCTCAGAGACAATAACAGCTAGGGCAACCAAATTTGGTGTAAGGATTCGTCTAGTATCTACGCTGAACAAGTTTGTTTCAAATTTTTCCACGCCCACTTGCCACCCCACCATTCAGGAAATACCTGATATACGTAAGTCGTACGGAGACTATGAGGAAGATTGCGCTAATAAAATACCACTTCTTTTTTGTATAAGGTATAATTAAAGTCGACTGGTACTACTTGCCTGCATCATTTAGAAATTTACTTTCTGTTCGACCTAAAAAAAAAAAGAGCTATGTCAACAAGTAGGAGTGAAAATAAAGATAAGAAAGTTAATTTTCTAGAAGAATTATGAGCCCATGAGAAGTTTGAGTAAATAATTAAGCCAGTTGAAAAACATTCTAAAGAATTTTATATTGAATGAGATTTTGCACTCTTATGCAAATGTAATTAATTTTTTATAGAGAGGTCGCCGGCAATTGTGTCTTTTGTCAGAGCTTTGTGGGGAAGAACAATGATAAGAAATAATGTAAAATTTCTGCGCTATATAAAATGTGATTCCACACCATTGGAATAGGCATTCTAGTCAAGATGATGAAGAATATCGGTGCAGTTTTTCTCATTTTATACTTTAACCTTAACCTTTGTGTAGGGCAATCGATCAATGTTACGAATAGTTTAGACGATTATATACGACAAAATCAACGTCAATATGATGCCAAAATCAGACAATACGAGGATGAAATAGCAAATTTTAAAAACACTTTTAATAAACAATTAAGGGCTAATGATTTGCAGGCTGATCAATTGCAATTTAAACTTGAGGAAATCACTGCACGTTTAACTCCAATTGAATTGATTGATTCGTGGCACCGACAATGTGTATTAAACTATAGTTCCAGTATACCAACAATAACAAATGTGCGTTCCTCTCTGACCTCTTGCTCAACTGTAGCCCAAAATAATATTAATTCCATATTAAGTAGTACTCAGAGTACGTATTCGACTTTAAAAAATTACTATACCTATACTGTAAAAAGCTTGTTGACTGACTGTGCAAACAAAAATCCAAATTCCCAATTGAATTATACACTCTGCGTAACTAATGTGGTAAGTAAATGACTTAAATAAGTAATTTTCATAATTTATCTAATATTATTTTTTATCTTCTGTAGATTTCAAATGCTAATATCTATACAGTAAATAATCAGAAATCATTCACTAGCTATATAACCCAAGCACAGTGCACTGCCGATATTCGTATTACCACATCATGGGAGTGTGCTTTCACCACGGTTTCTACCACTAGCTCAACTTTAGCCACTGTAGAGCTACAAATTAATGATTGCATTAATAATAGAATATCCTGCGGTGCATTAGGAACCTGCGAAACTCCAAGGCAATGTGATCAATTATATCTATCAGCTAATGATTTACGTAACTCCACCATCCGAAATCCCTTTGTTAATATCACCAGGCCCTTTAAATGTTTGGAGCTCAGGCTCTCAAGTAATTGAATACCTTAAAGGTAATACCCACATATCTTATTATTATTATCCAAAAATGATATGAAAAGATATGTAGTATCTAAAGTTATATCTGTAATACATTCAATTGGTTCATTAAAATTGTTTACCCTATTGCAAAGCGTAATACAGAATTCTTTTTGTTGAACAATAAAACAAATAAATCAAAAAGATATGAAAACAAACATATTGTGAATACTTTATAAACAAAAACATGTGCTCAGAGGTTTTTACCTCTTGCTAATTAGAAGCTTTTGAGAGTTTAAAAAAAAGGGGCACGACCATATGTTGAAATGCTGAATCATATTTTAGAAGCACACTTTTTTTTTAGTCAATTGAACTTTATATAGGTTGATGTTACAGTTAAAATATGCAATAGAAAAGCTTTGTGAACTTTTATCAATGGAAGGGCTTTTTTTTTACCTTCAATATGAACTCAAGATCATTTTAAAATAAAAACAAACATCGTCGATTTGTGAATGAACGTTTTGTAAGGTAATGGAAGTCTCGCATATGATTATTGGTAAATTTTTTGCGTTATGATCTTCATGCCTATCATTCTTTCCCAATTAACGGTTCTTTTGCTTTGTCACGCCATTTTACGATTATTGTTACGATCCTATTTTCACTCCTGAAATGATGCAGTTCGGCAACTATCGTCTCCCTTAACGATTTGGTGAAAGCACTTCGGCAAATCTCCAGTAATTTTATGATCTTGAAAACATTATGAAATGATGTAAACAGATTTTCAAATAGTTAGGCGAGAAGCATGCTGTTATGATCTATGATCTCCTTGTATACATTGAGCCATTGAATGTCGATATAATAAAGAGCATGCAGAATAGAGCAACAATACGTTCTTAGCACCCTGTATTCCACTAAATCTTTGAGCCTCGTAAAAGAATTGGAAGAATGTTTTCCACTTGCATTGCGAACAGAGAACTAACGGATGCTTGGAATTGAGAACAAAATAAATACCAGGAGAACAGAGATATAAGAACACATGCTATAAACTGAAGGAAAAAAGAAAAGAAAATTTTAAAGCCGATCAAGAGGCACCGGTTTTAAAAAGAATTCCAAGAATTCTTTAGATGAAAACATAAATAATGTATTTTCCTTTGAAATCTGTATGGCAGATGCTATCGGCACAGGCTACAAAGTGTGGGAAATCATTCCGGGAAATTGTGGTTCCATTTTCCTATAACATTTTAGGCGTTGACACGAGATCGTGTGAACATTTTTCCACATGGTAGCAAATATTTCAAAAAGTGTAACAGGCTCTCAATAAAAACTGTAAGCAAACAAAATCAGGTAAGTATATTTGGGCACAGACCAAAGTCGTGTGAAAGAATAGTTCTTTAAAAAACTCAGTCTACCTGTTGCTTTTTAAGAATCGAATAAAAGGACCCTAATCCCTATTCTTTTTTTTAGGAATCTAAAGAATTGAGCAACTGTGGGAAAATTCTGAGCATGTGCTCGACTTGGTCGTGAGAATTTTCCGCATGGATTGTGCATTTTGAAGACTCTTTGACCAGGCCAACAGCATTTTAGGAACGAAAAGACAAGGGAAATCTAGAAAATAAGAACTATCTACCTGTTTATGCACCTGGGAAAATTGAATTCTTCATTGATTCTAATCTTTCCTTTTGTTTTCTTTTTGTAAAAAAGGACCATTCTTCAAAAAAAAAAAAAAACGATTGAATAGAATTTAATTGAGCAGCCGGCGCAGCTGTGGGAAAATCATTTCAGCTGCTCTGATCCTCGAGCTCGTGTGAATTTTTCCGGAAAATTGTGCAAATGGAAAAACTTTGGAGCAGGCCAACAGGAGTTTTAGTAGGGCATAACTTAGAATTTTCCCAAAATATTCTACCTGATCGATGGGATAGAATGGAATGTTATGGGAAAATGCAACTGACAAAGAGCGCACGTTTGGGATTAAAAACGATTTTTCGTTTGCAACCTGTTGAGCCTGGGAAAATGCATCTGCTGCAGCTGTGGGAAAACAATTGAATTTTCCATCTGCCTGTCCTGTTGATCCTGCCGCAACAATCGTGTGAATATTTCGGTCAATGTGAGAATTTTACAAATTTTTTAACTAGGTGAACAGGAGTTTTAGAAGGACACTTTTACCAGCAGTTGGCCTGGGAAAATCTTTTAAAATTTTCATGGGAAAATACATAAGAACACGTGGGAATGATCTTAAGAACCAAGGGACAAAGTATATGAGACAATATGTGAATTGATCGCACTTAACCCTTTCTTTAGGGTTCAAGTACATATTTGAACAGAGAAACAGGAGTTATAGAAACACGTTTTTTGAAAAACTAAAGAACTAGTAAAAATCAAAAGCAGGTAAATGAAAATTCCTTAAGAAAATGTTTTTCTTGGCTTAAAACTTGTGGGAAAATGTTTCGAGTGGTTGTAAATTTTCAAGATTAGCTAGTAGGCTAACAGAATTTTGGAGAAGAGTTTGAAGAAAGGATCTCAAGGAAGCGGAAGTAGGACCTTACAGGTGACACCTAACAGGAAATACATTTGGCATGCATGCAACAGCAACAGGAACAGGAAATTGTTTTTCAATCTGTAAAAAAAGAAGCAGGAAATTGTTTTTCAATCTCTTAAAAAACTAATTTCCTGTACAACTTCCCGTTTTTTATTATACCTTTGCAAAAAAGGTATATTAATTTTGGTCAGAAGTTTGCAACGCATAGAAGGAAGCATCTCCGAGTATATAAAGTATATATATTCTTGATCAGCACGATGAGCTGAGTTGATATAGCCATGTCCGTCTGTCCGTCTGTCCGTCTGTCCGTCTGTCTGTCTGTCTGTCTGTCCGTCTGTCCGTCTGTCCGTCTGTCTGGATCAACGCAATCTCCTCCGAGACCCTTTAAGCTACAGAGCTGAAATTTTGCACCTAGGCTTCTTTTTGCTGCAGGCATTGTATATCTCGGAATCATCCCGATCGGATGACTATATCATATAGCTCCCATAGGAACGATCGGTCGTGAATAAGCTTTAACCACAATAACTTTGTTGTTTTCCAACGAAATATCACGAAAGTCGGTATTTGTGAGTTTTATATACTTTTCAACATATCCACCAAGTTTTAAGAAAATCGGTTGACTATATCATATAGCTCCCATAGGAACGATCGGTCTTGAAAATGGATTTCGTGCTATAACTTGGTTGTTTTGAAAGCGATTATCACTAAATTTGGTATTTATGAGTTTTATATACTTTCTATCATATCTGGCAAGTTTTATCAGAATCGGGGCACTATATCATATAGCTCCCATAGGAACGATCGGCCAAAAAATTGGTTTTAGTTAAAAATCTTTGATATTTTAACAGCGATTCAGTTGAAATTTGGTATTTGTAAGTTTGGTATATATAAAAATGTGTCTGTTGAGTTTTAACAGAATCGGCCGACTATATGATATAGCTCCTATAGGAACAATCGGACCAAAAAAAAAAAAATTTTTTTTACTTGTAAGTTTTTTTCTTGAAGCCACGGGCATGATTAGCTTTATATACTTTCTTATGATTCTGGTTATTTATATGTAATTGAAAAACAGTTTGCAAAGGTATCCGAACTTCGGCGTGGCCGAAGTTAGCCCATCTTTCTAGTTTTTTTCATTTATTTGTTTATCTTCGATCTCCTTCATTAGAGAACATGTGGGCGTTATACCCAAACATTCTTCAGATCGTTTTCCCATAAAAAAAAAGGGAGAGAACTGGACCACATGCTGAGATTTTGGTTCTTAAGCGTGTGAATCTTTTTGGCTTAATTAGGCATCTTTAACTAGGCAAACAGAAACTATAATAGGATGTCATTTGAAATCTCTGTTAAGCGTGAGAAAAGAAGTTGAAGAAATGTTGGTATTGGTACACAGGTTAACAGACGAACAGGATCTTTACAGGATAACACCATTGTAATTTACTTTCAGATATGCAAATTGAATTAAAATTCCAGGGAAACAGAATTAAATTGTTTAAATTTGCTAACAGGCAAACAGTTTTGCCAGCAAGCAAAACCTGAATAAATTTACCTGAAATTCTTCTAAGGTAAAAGAGAAAAGAAAAAACGAAAACTACCACCAATTGACCTCTTAAGGGCTTCCTTTCTTGGCAAAAAAATATCAAAACTATCCTCATTGACTCTTGCGTTCTCTTTCCCTTCTTTGAAACTATAAACGTCTTGAAGGCTACCAGGATAACAGCAAAGGTTAGGTAGTGGCAAGATGTTCGCTTTCTTATATAATTGCTGAGGGTTGAATTGATTTCCTTGTGTTCAATTGAAGAAGTTGAAACCATAAAAAAGAAGGGTTGAAACTGTCATCTTAAGTAATCGGGACACAGCATTATCTATAAGCGATTTCTCTACTTTGCTTTTAAGATCACTTTAAACCAACCGATCCTCACACTTTTGTGGGCGTTCACCTTAATCCTTTTGGTCAGGTAGTTGTATGGGAATTCCTTAAACACCGTGAGAATTTCAATCAAATGTTGTTGATCTTTCAACAGGCGAACAGCAAAAACTGTTACAAACAAACGCACCAGAACAAGAAACAACAAAGATACCAAAAATAAAAAACAAAATATAAATGAAAAAAAAAAACGCTCTGTCACAAAGCGTGTGAAAAAATGAGCCGAGGATCGCGTGGGAATAAAAATGGATAAGAAATTGTGGGGTAAAAAATAAAAAAGTAACGTATTTTCCCACAGCTCCTTAACATATGGTAGGGGTTCAGTCCGTGGGTATCTGCATAGGCTTAAATTAGTTTGTTAATTGTTTGGCATGTGCTTGCGTGAGAACTTTCCATTGATTCAGTGGAAATGGTAACAGGCGAACAGCCAAAATAAACCAGTTGCTTGGGACATTGTATCAAGAGGTACACACAAACAGACAGACAGACAGAGAGAAGGAGTGTGAGAGGAATAGGAAGAAACTGTGCCAAAGAAAGAGAGTAAGAGAGACACAAAGGAAGGGGGAGATCCTCAATTGAAACGGATGTGAAGGGTTTCTTTGCGTTCTTGTTTTTGTGCTTATAGATGTGAGTGTGTGTGTGTTTGTGCCTCTGTATTGCGTGTATGGGAATTTCTGGGTCAACTGCCGTTACAAAAAAAAATAACTGAAATTCTTTTACAAAAATATTTTCAGCGTGAGAATTTTTTGGTCTCTGTCCGTGCCAATGATCAGGTCATCAGCAATAAATGTAAGCAGCAAAAGAATTTAAATTCTTCTTGTAACAAGTTGAACAAGTCTATTGTAAGTTTTCAGCGTGTTTGTTTTTTTGGTAAAACAAAAATTTAAATAAACAAATAAATCATTATGCAAATGTAAAGGTCAAATGCAGACAAAGCCAAATCTTTGCTGCCACTTTTACATTATGTAAACAAGTCAAAAGCTAAATAAGCCTTAAATCTTTTGTAACTAATGATTACTTTTGATAAAAGTTTTATCTAGATTCTAGAAAATCATTAATTTGAAATCAAATTTGTACATTTTTAAAAAAAGTTTATTATAATTGAATTACTATGTGGAAACATTTGTTTTAAACTATCGCTCTACTGTTATATATGAACAAGAATTTGTTGACATATCTTCTGCTCTTAACCTATTCCTGCCCAGGATCCTTTTGTGGTTAGAACCTAACAGAATTTCAATAGGTAATATTAAATACTAAAAAAATATAA
This sequence comes from Drosophila neocordata, assembly GCA_018903615.1. Classification (NCBI taxonomy): domain Eukaryota; kingdom Metazoa; phylum Arthropoda; class Insecta; order Diptera; family Drosophilidae; genus Drosophila; species Drosophila neocordata. The sequence goes on along the minus strand of JAEIGI010000004.1, from coordinate 10,189,768 downwards.
TAAAAATCTAGAAAAAACAGATTAAAGACAAGGAATCTTGAAAAACTGTACTGAAACATTACAAAATTTCTTCTCAATCATGTACGAAAATGATTTTATAAAATTTTACGAAAACTAACCTTAAAACAAAGCATATTATTTGCTACAAAATCACATAAAAAATGTTATATAAATTATATATAAGTATCTATATATATAAATATCATATTAAAAGAAACTGTTTAACTAAAAGAAACTGTTTCTCTTCCTCTAAAAACACTCACAAGACACTACCTTGAAAACGTCTTACAAACAAAAAATCAATGCATTTTCCATTTAATTATATACAAAATCTCTTTACACCATATACAAAATTCCCCTTTTTGAAAGACACTTGAGTTACTTACATAAAATTGCTGACATCCTGTTACCATTCAAGACGTTTACAAGCATCAAATTACAGAACAACAAGTCTCAAGAAATTTAGCCACGTGCCATTAAAACAACCCTCGAAGAAAAAATTTCAAAATAATTATACATATATAAAAGAAATTCCAGTTGCAGCTCCTATCTAAGAAGTCTTCGCTCCCATGCCTTTGACAGCCAATTAGTGATCATCAGCAAAAGATTATCAACTTTAATTATATGGTTGACTAAGCGTATTTAATGATCGCATGACATTTATTCTTTTGTTATTGTTGTTTGTGTATGCAACAGCCTTGATGTTTGTCACGATAATTTCATGTTTTTTGATAGGCAAACAGCAATGAGAACAGGGAGTAAAAAGACGATCATCAAGTTAAGAAAAATCAACCACCACCAAACATTGTCAAGATCTAGAACCACATACAAAAGGAAAAAAAAAAGGTTCTCAAATTACTACAAATTCTCTGCTTCGAACTGCTGAAAGCCTGTTAGGACTTCACGTCGTATTAAAATGAACATGAAACGAAGCGTGCTCTTTTTTTTGGTTAATATGCAAATTAGGAGTTTTTGAAAAAAAGAGTTGAAAAACTGTAGCAAACGAACAGGTGAACAGCATTTGAGAAAGGTAATCATTATTCCTTCAGTCGTTTGGCTTCCTTTTGCCACTCTCCTTTTTGGGTTTGCTGCTAACCTGTTCGAAATCAATTAGCAAAACAAACACAATCACTAAACAAACATGGGTCATGGCCTGTCAATTGTGAGTGTGGCTATTGTTAGAATTCCTGGAATATCAAGTAACATGCCTCCAGGGGCCACCACCTGCGGTTTAAAGTGCAATCAAGCCGAACAAAACGATTAGGTGAACAGCATCTAAAAGAGATGCTGCTGACAGCTAAAAAAGAGAGAGAGATACAGTGAGCTGAGATTGAAGATTCTGACAGACAAAAGGGATCATCTACCTGCGAGCAAAGAAATTTGAAGGTTTCATTACTGTTTATTTTTTTGGCTACCTGGATTTTTAAACCTCAAAATTCTGCAGCAGCCTTGAGGTGAATTCTGTTCTCCTAATCGTTTGATACAGTTTTAAGCCTTTAAGGCTTTTTGTGAAAGTGAATTTAATCTGGAGTTAAGAGAACAAAAGAGTTAAAGAGTTAAAGGTCACAAAACTAAAGCAAACGAACAAGTAAACAGGAATAGGAGGAGATTGAAGCGAAACTAGATTACTTTTTTGTATAATCCCTAGAATCATAAATCACAAGCAACAGTGTAACAGATGACCAAACTCTTAATGATGCATAATTTTAAAACAGGTTCACAGCTTGGGAAGAAGATATCCTCAAAGGAAACTCGATTAGGGTCACTGAAGCGTTTAATTATATGTATCAAAGGAACAGGATAGCATGGTATATGACAAGCAAAAGGATCTTTGGAAGATGTTTTTACTTAAACCACAAAAGATCTTAAATTGTCAAAGGATCATTAAAGCAATTGGAAAATCAATGAAGCGTGACCAAATGCATCAATATCATTAGGTTCACAGCACTCTGAACAGGTATTTATAGAACTAAGGAAAATTCTAAAGATTATCTCAAATACTGTAGACCAGCGGGGGATCGATCTACTGCATCTTTAGTTGCATTTGGGAAAATCTTTTGAGATGCTGTTACCCTATTCAAATGCTACAGTTTCCATAATTTTCAATCAATTTGTTTGAATAAATTAGCATAATTGAACCAAAAAAGAGATTCGGTTAAAGAGTTAAAGGTCACAAAACTGTAGCATTTGAACAAGTTAACAGAGTTCATAGAAGGTTACCAATATTTGATTTTTTCTCAAACTACCTGCTAATCCCAAAAGAATGCATTTAGACGGGAAAAAATTCTTGGAAAATTTTGAAAAATCAATGAAGCGTGACCAAAATGGAATAACCGAACAGGCTAACAACATTTCAAGTCAGTGTAAGGTAAATATTGAGACAAAAAAAAAAAAAGAAATTTGTTCAAAGATCTGTTAGTAAAATCATCTTGTGTGACCCTCGTGTAACAACGGATGCATCTATGCATCAAATGCATGAGATTCAAAAATATTGTTGCTAAATTTCTGATCGCCTGTTCGAGTGTTACACATGGTTGCATTTTGACAATGAACCACAATGATCGTGGGATGCTGTAACTGATGATGATGTTTCCACTCCAGATGCAGAACAAGATCACGCAATCCAATGAATCCCACGGCTAGTTCGTCATCAAAGAGTTAAATGATGCAAATGTGTAGCATTTCAATAGGCGAACAGCAAATACAAGAAAGATACCAAAACAATATTATAAGAAATTTCCCAAACTCACAAAAAAAGAAATTTAAATTAGAAAACATGCAAATGTGTAGCATTTGAATAGATCAACAGCTTAAGTAGAAGGTTAACCAAATGAGAAAAAAGAAAGAAAGAAATCTAGCAGGTAGGGTCCCGGAACCCACGCATAGTTTTCACACACTTTTTCTTTCTTTCTCTCTATCTCTATCACTTTCTCTAATTTGTACTTTCAAACATTTCTGTTCGCCTAATGAAAACTCAAAAACCAAAACAAACAAAAAAAATATAACAAATTTGTTTGTCTCAATAGGGGGCCTCTCTCTCTTTTTAAGGATATATGTGGGGGAAAAACTGTAGCATTTTAATAGGAGATCAGCAAATAGGAATAATCAAAACAGAAATAATCTAAAAAACTTACATTCACTATTTTTTCCAACTGTTCGCCTAATGAATTTCAATTAGTTAAACAAACAACAAAATGTTAAAAGATTTTTCCAAGAATTTGTTGTTAAACAAATAATTTGTAATCCTTCTTTCTCTCTCTCTCTTTTAAAAACATTTCCTATGAAAATCCCTTCATAATGCTGTTCACCTAGCCGACATTTGTTACAGTTGGTTACACATGCACAACAATGGGAAAATTGTGTTATATTTCTTTTTTGATTTCTTTTGTCTGGGATGCTGAGGGGCCCAACTCTATTTTGAGGTCAAGTGTCGTATCATCGTATCGTGACGTGTTTCGTTGGGTCTCGCTTCGTTGCCTATGAGAAAAGTGCGTGGGTGAGGGAAAAATTATATGTGGTTTTGAGTCTAGTCGTTGTTTTATTCTCTTTTTTTATGATCGCCTGGTATAACTCAAGATCTTGGGCTCCAAGTTTGTGTGCACCCAAAGTTTTTCTTGTATTGGGGACCCCCAAAAACGTCTCAAGATTTCATTTTTTGAATGCCTCATTATTTACCTGCTTGGAAGCTCTGGGAGCCCCATCAATTTCTAAAGTTTTTGACTTTTGTTTTCATTTTAAAAGACCGAAACCTGACCTATGGCAATGCATATACTTTATAAATATATACAAATATGTAAATATTTTGGTGGTCTCACACCACAAAAGTAATTAATCATAATTTTCGAGGGGAAAATGACAAAAATTACACATGTCTAGTAACAGGCAAGCAGAGAAAAGTGGAAAAGTCATGGTGATCGTGTGTGTTTTCTTTGCTTGCACTTTCTCTTTAGATAAATTGTGGCGGTGTCTCTATGTCTGTCCCATTTACTCTCGTTCTCTTTTAATGCAAGTAAAAAGGGCCCCATTATGCTATCTATAAGATTTATCTTTAAATATCTTTCCCCCTTACAAAACAAGATAATTGATGTTTCAGATTGTTTTTATAAGATCCAGAAACAATCTAGTACTTTATTATAGACAGATGAACCTTTTATCACAATTCCAGAGAGCATTGAGCTTTTATTAAATTTTCAGCAGATATAAGAAGTTTTTCTTGTTCGGTCTTTGTAAGAGGCAATTGGATAACATGGCTTATACCTGTCGATGTTACTTTGCATGGTAGAGATAAAACCACCTGATCTTTTATAGAATTTATACCTTGCATATCGGTACCCAAACACATTATACGACCAGTATTTTCCAAAATGGCTTCAACTACACTTACAACACTTAAAGATATGGCCCAATTTGTGTATCCCTTGACATTACCCACAACTGAACCTCCTTTGATTACTTTCTTAAAGAGTTCGTTCCAACTTTCTGTATCATTGTGGGTGCCTAAGTCTCTTATCACTTTGGCTAGTGGAATGCCACCAACTGAAACACTTGACCATACAGGCACAGCACTTTCCCCATGTTCACCGATCACATAACCCTGTACATCAGTTGTAGGAACCTCCAATCGTTTCGCAATTAGATACCGAAATCGAGCTGTGTCTACAGTACAACCCGTGGTAAAACATCGATGTTTCTCTATTTTGCATAAACGCTGTACAGCATATGTCATTACATCGGCCGGATTACTTATTATCAAAAACAATGCCTTGGGACTTAAGTCGGCAATTTTGGGCATCGCCGATTTTAGCACCTCGACAGTTTTTTTCATAGCAGAAAAGCGGCATCGATTTTTTCCGGTGGGACGGGCTCCAGCCGTTACAATGATAATATCCGAGTCTTTTGTATGGGATCCATCACCGCATGGTATTACTCGCGGATTGTTCAGGAAACAGGATGCGTGAAGTAAATCTAGTGCCTCAGCTTTAGCCCAATCATATCGGATATCATGTATGACCAAATTTTTTGTAAGATTACGTTGTAATAAAAATGCACAGATGGAAATTCCCACCTGCCCAGCCCCAACAACGGAAATTTTTACAGTAGGTTTTTCTTTAGGTGCATCCCCAAATTGTTTTACCAGGCGAGAAAAAGATGAACCTTGTCGTAGATTCAAACATTTTTTTGCCGAATTCATCACAAATTGGGGACGTAACTGCATAATACTTAGGGAGTGGAACAGGCGGGTAAATGCACTTGGAAAATAAAGCTAAATTTTAGAATTTGTTCATCAAATTTTTTAATTAAATTTTGAAATTCAAACAAAAGTTTGAATTTGATTGTTTTTAAAAAGAATCGATAGATACTTTTTTACAGAGATGATTTTAATATCGAATTTCAATGCAACTCAGAATCGAACGACTATCGAACAATTTTCTCATCCCTATGGTCAGCACGTGGACGAAATTTATTTCTTCATTTGAAACGAAACCTTTGCTGTCCCATGCACGCTCGTCTGTTCATTTCCAGAACTAGCGGGTGCTATAATTATAAGGACAAAGATAAAATATAATCGTCAATCTTACCAAAATACCTTGCTTTATTAATTGGCAAGGTATTTTCATTAAATTGTCGAACAAAAGAATTTGTAAATTTGAAATTTTAGCTGCGTTCAATATTTAACTTTGGCCGATCTTAACACTAGGCTATAGTTATGCAAGCAACGCTAGAAAAAAGTTTCAGCAACAATTAATAATGCTTTAGTTGCAAATTAACAAAAACTTTAGCGTTTTGAGGTGTTAGCTATAATAGTAAAATAATATGAGGTTATGTAGTGTTAAGAACATTTTATTTATGCAAAACTTCTCAACTTATTGCAAGATTAAAACTATTTTAATGTCTGGGCGGCACTAAGCAAACGTTTTAGATCTTCGTTTTGGGCCAGAGCCTTTTTGACAGCCACGAAAACCTGAGAATCAATAGCGCGGCTATGCTCCTGGCTGAAAGGCAAGTTGCTGACGCGTTTGGCTAGTTCCGCCAACTTGGGCTGCTGTTGCAGGAAGCGGTCCAATACTAAGGGCGAGATATTGGCCAGTTGCGCCAACTGTCGAACATGAGGGGCCACTTGAACAGATGTAATAGATGCAGTCCCTTCATCCACATGTTTAGGAGTATTTAGATGAGGAGATTTGCTGGGCCTTGGTGTTGTGGATGTTGTTGTCGTCGTCGTTGTAGGAGTGGTAAACTTTGCAGGACGCAGTGGAACAGGATAATGATAGGGCAAAGGCTGGCGCACTAGCAGAGGACGCATTTGAGGTGTCAGGAACACAGGCTTGAAGGCCACAGCAGGCGGTAGAGATGGTTTCTGGGTTGTAGTTGTTGGAACAGGCGGAGTTGCCTCTGACCAAAGATTATAATGCTTCATAAAATTACCAAAACGTTGCATTAGACTGCCCTCCACTTGACCAGCCAACGGAGCAGGCGTTGTTGTTGTTGTCGTCGTTGTAGTTGTTGTGGTACTCTTCATTTCTATTTTGGGCTGATCATCATAGTCGGCTTCTATATCGGCATTGTCCATGTTGTTCTCATCATCATCATCATCGTCATTGGTATCATTATTGTCATCATCGTTTCTGGCTTCCTCAGCCTGGCTATAATCCAACGATTCGATATACTCTTTCATTAGTGCAATACCCTGATCATTGGCGGTCAGAGAACGTATATAATCGATGGTTTCCTTGGCATTGCTGGTGCCCAGCATTTCACCCAAATCACTCAGACTAGGCAATTCCTTCAGACCCAACTTAGTACGAGCTATATATAGCAAATCACTTGGATAATCCAATACTTTAGGAGCCTCTGTAGTTGTTGTAGTGGTACTAATCATGGGCTTGATCAGTTTATAAACCGGAATATTGTAGTATAATGCATTCTGTAGTTTCGTATCCATTCTCGTTGGCAATCTTTTATCCGTATCCACTATTATTGCACTATCTTGGCCATAGAATTTGGGCATTGGTGCTACTCTGGCATTGCTGAAATGCAGCAGGGCCAATGACCATATAAATCTTACACACAAATTGTACATACTTCACGCGGCAAAGACTAAAGGACAACTGATCATCAAACTGAAATACGAACAAGCAGCATAGACTTTTGAAAAAAAAAAAATTCTTTTACATGGAAATCCCATATGGATTTTCCTTGAATTTTCTATGGCATAGCTTGACTACCTGCTGGGCTTAAGAAAATCTCAAATTTCCATTGAAACCGCCACCTACACAAACAAACAGAAGACGTGATTGGCGTATTTGTCTTCCATTTTCGACTACCTGCTCTGTATACAAAAAAGGTTTTGAATTTTACGGTGGAAACCCAAGGGAACTCACATGAAGCTAGAGTTCAAGCAATAGTTCTTAAATATAGTCATAAAAAATGAAGGATGGCATCTTAAATATTAAGGAACATATAATCAACATTAGCATATTCCAAGGAAAAACTATTATTTGGAATAGAATATGTAATTTTCCTAAAACTATTTGACTATATGTAACTATAATATATACTACAAAAATACGCTCCATTTTGAAAGAATTAATTTAACAATATTATTTAGTACAATTAAACAATGAAAGGTTCCGAAACAGTTTTAATTTCAATTCAAGAAAGTCAAGTTTACTAGGAATTGTCCTGAACTTCAGTTTGACACATTATTCAAAGACTTACTGAAACGATTTTTTTTATAACAAACTAAAACATTTTTTTTTTATTTATTATGTATTCTTAATACACATAAAAATTGGAACATTTAATGGCTTCAATCAGTAATAAAAATTTTGTCACCATTACATCCAGTCAAGAGATTTTACTTATTATAATTATGCTTAAATAAGGAATTATAAATTCTCAAGCGAACTTGTATTTACATAGGCATTTAGGGTCATTCTTTCACAATTTTTGTAACATAAATTTTGCAGCATAAAATAAATTGCAAACAATTTTGTTAGAACTATGCAAATGGGTCTATATGTTGGTGAGGAAATATGCAATGACAAAGAAGGGTGCATCTTTCCTCAGTTACACTCAACACTTGGAAACACCTACTAATGCTGGACGTATGCAACGTTCATGCAATTTGTATCCTAGTTTGGTGACCTCAACAACTGTGTTGGCTTCGACTGTTTTATCCTCCTTTTGGAACAAGGCTTCATGTAAATTAGGATCGAATTTTTGGTTAATGGGATCTAATGGTTCCAAACCATGACGCTTGAAGACCTGCAACAAAGATGCTCTTGTCATGGAGAGACCTTCATAGAGGTTTTTTAGATCAGCATTGTCACCGAGCTAAAAATCAGAAGAATGGAAATTAAAATAAGTTTTCTAATTGAAATACTTATTGATAAGCATCTACCTTATCCTTAGGGACAGCTTTAGTGGCGTGACCTAGGGTATCGGCCACCTCAAGCAGATCCTTACAGAAACCTTGAATGCCAAAGATTTTGGCATCGCTTATCTGTTTGTTGAGGCGTGTACGCATGTTCTCGCTGTCAGCCAGGGCTCGTTTATATTTGTCTAAAAGTTCGCTATGCTGTTCCTTGGCCTCAGCCAATTCTTTCGTTAGACGTTCAATTTCTGGTGAAGTTACTTTATCTGCCGGCGTCGTTGACTCTTCAGGCTGTTTTTCTGTACTGAAGAGCCTGGGCATACCAGCGGGTCGACGAAGTAAGCTGAATGGTGTTAAAAATGGTAAATACATGAACATTTTCATTGATAACAATACTAGATTGCCGACCAACGTGCGTTTATTACGTCACGAATTAGGCAAAAGTAGCAAAACTTACCTCAGATTTTGTGCTTTGACCAGGTTCGTGATTTGGGCCAAATGCTTGCCAAACTTTTGCACGGATAACGTTGCATTTGTCGCCATTATTATCTATTTATTGTTTGTTGTTGTTAAAAAACAGCCAAAGTTATTTAACTTTCTTTCCAGAAAACACTAAAGAAGCCGCCTGCTCAATATTATTCCGATAGATCAATGAAGTTTTCCTTAAATCGATATACCGTCTGCACACTAGCGATAATTTTACAGCACTGATAAACCGGGAACTTTCAAACATTCAATTCAACAATATTGCTTTGTGTTTCGTTTTTATTTATGCATATTGTAACAGAAACTCAGCACTGTAAATAATTCTTCCATCTGGATATAAATATGACAAACTTTTCATCAAAGTCCGGCAGGTGATGCAACTCCTTGCAAAGAGTTTTTTCTAAATAGGTAAAGGAGTTGCCACATTATTTGTTATGACGATAACTTTGCAATTATCGAAAGCTTTGAATAGGTTGGTGTACTTAGCGCCTATTACAAGTAAATTTTTTATCCTAAAAATAATTTGATAATTTGGTTAACACAGACAAACATGTTTCGAATCCATTGCAACAAGTGCGGCAAAACGCAGGCTTCTGATCCCAAACGTACATTTGTAATCTCTCGCTGTCAGCACATTGTCTGCGGTATTTGCATCGCTGCAGAAAAGAAAACCTGCCCAGTTTGTCTGCGCGCCTTCCAAGGATCTCAAATCAATGGAAACCTTCCTAGTCACGTTGCCCGCTATTTTGAAGATCCGCGTCCGTTGTTGGACTTGTGGAAAAAGATTTCCAAATTTCAGCACGATCAAGTCGCATCGGACAACCAACATTTCTGGCATCGCCAGCAGAATGCAATAGCCGTTAAAAGGGATTTGGAGGGCCTAAACAAATTATCCGTCGAGTTGACTAGTAAGAATGAAAGGGAAAAACAGAAGATAAACAAGATTCGTGATTATATCAGTTATTATGAAAGGGCGTTGGAAAACAAAAATGATGTACCGAGTCAGGTTTTCAACTCTTCGCACGGGCTTCAAGTTCCTAATACACCGTCCTCAATTTCTACGGATAATACATCAACGGATGAAGACATGCGAACTTTGCTGAACATAAGTTTGAGCTCTAATGATTCGGAAAGCAAACGAACACTGAGAGGAAAACGTCGCCACTCCACCGGCGACATTCTAAACGAATCCTTTTTTCAATTGTAAAACTTTCAACAAATTTTACATGCTTAAACATATAATTGTCATTTGAAAAAAATATTTTTGTTTCTTACATTATTAAATGTTTAATTTCAAATATTCCGCTGAAATTAAGTTTTTGTACCTGACAGCTCTGGTAATAGTTTACGTTGCTGGCGGTGCTCGTCGCCTAGAGCGCGCCACCACAGTAAATATTCAAATTAAGCCGTTTTAATTTATGTAAAAACCTTCAATTTAACACTATTATTAAAATTTTCGAGGACTTGCTTAGCCTCTAGTCCAAATGACAGCCCAAGGAGTGAAAGCAATTAAAACTGGGCACGCCCAACAGTTTTATTGCCAGTAAAAGTTGCTTTACAATATGTTAATCACAAATTTTTTTGTGTGCTTAATGAATTCAAAGTACTCACAGCTTCTCAAACTCATGCATTTTTCTGTATATATAATTTCGAAAACCAGGTGTGTAAAGGCATTTAGTTGAATTTTGTTTGCCAAACCGTGTGGTTGCTTGTCTACAAGAAAAAGCGGGGAGCTAACTCAAGGAATATGCGTGAGGAGGATCTACAATTGGCTCGCCAAATGGTTGCCGCAGCTCAATCAAATTCTAATTCGACTTCAGTGGAGGAGGAAAACGATGAGGTTGCAGCTGGTATATCGTCGCCTGGTAATTCACCGCGACCATTGAGAAGGCATCGCGTACTGGATCTCAATGAGAGACGTAAACAATTTCGGTGAGTTAAAGTTGGCAGAAATTTCTAAAAATAAACTAAAGCGCAAAAAAGCAGCAGACGAAGGGAGTTAAAAATAAAACAGAAACAGATTCACGTGCCACTGGAAATTAGCATATTTGTTCAGCAAATATTCGCGTAGTCTTTTGTTTAGAAATCGAGCATAAGTTCATATATACATATATATATGTAAGATAAGTTTGATTTCATTGTCACATTACATTTGAAAATGGCGCTTTAATTCGTTGACTTGTCTAACACTAGAGATACTCAGCATTGATTGCCAGCTGTCGACAGTGTTGAAAAATTTACATATAGTGGAAATCAAAGAAAACAAAAATTAAAGTTTTTATAAAGTTAATCTTTGACTAAAAAATACGTTGAAGTAGAGGAAATTGTTTACCAAGCAACTGCTGTTGCAGACAAGTCCTTTGTGCCTCTGGCACATATCTACACTTGCCTCTAATCATTACGGCAAAGGAAATGTCATCCGCATCCCCTCCAGAGGACAAGTTGCAGCAGCCGCAACAACAACTGTTGCATGTGGCAACAGCAACAGACGAAATGGTTGCGGCCTCTTCAGCTCCGGGAGAAGCTAGTGGCCTTACGGCTAGTAGTTGGTGGTGGTAAGGCACAGTCTTCTCTTATCAATGCAGTTTTACAGCATTTTACATAGATGGTCGTTGATTTGTCTTTCTTGTTGTTGCCTTATCTCAGGTTGACTGAACCCCCTTGAACTTCGTTTATTGACTTAATGATTTTGTTTTGCCAATATTCATTTTCAATTTTCATCTAATTTTAATTGATGAAATTGGTAAATACCAATCAATTCAAAAATAAATAAAGAGTTTGCTCCAAATTCTTCTCGTTTTTCAGCAAGCGCGTGTTCTGTTATCAATTAAGTATTTTCTCTCTCCTTTTCGCGTTACTCTCTTTGGGTCATGATACATTGATAAAAGATAACGCAAAGATACATCATCTGTCACGCATTTACGTCATCAGTGATCATCTATCGCATTGTAAAAATGAATTACCATGATCTAGTTTAGATGATAACAATAAAAATTTCTTTTTCTTTTTACTTATAATCATAAAATGAATATAAGAGATGAATTTATTGCCATAGTAACTTAGTTAAAGGCATTTTGTATAACTTAAAAGATCCTCACGATCCGTGCAATGTATCGAATTGTTAGTTGTGCCTTTGACGTCACAAGACGATGTTCCCTTATCCCATCTTCTGCTGCTTGGTTATGTCTTGCCCTCACACTCGACAATCAGCTGTTTATTTTGGAATTGGAATCACAGTTTTTATTTTTTTTTTAGTGGTTTGTTGATTTCTTTTTGTTGCCAGTTGTAGTTGACACACGCGATCGTCAAGTTGACAGTTTTTTATTTCGCTCTCAAACCGTTAGTTTAGTTTTTGTGTGTGTGTGTGTGCGTGTTATTTTGAAGTAAAAGAAAATTGTCTTACAATTAGCCACACCAGCAGCAAAAAGCAGTCTACCCTTTCCCCTTGCAAATGCCATAGTGATTAGGTGTCACATTAACGAAAGGGAAAACTATAAGGAAATTTTAGTTTCGCCGAAGTATTTATACCCTTATATACTAGTCCAATTTCATGTGATTTGTTTTAAGATTTTTTTTTTAAATATTCTCGGAGTTTTTTTTATATCTATTTTCTATTAAATTATTTTGTGTGTATGGCTAAAACATTTGTAAATAATTTTTCTATTTAATATAATAAATCTAATATTACGAATGGACTCTTATGATAAGGGTATATGGATATTACTTTCTCTTCAACACATTTTGTTGTTGCACTTTGCTTAGCTCATTAATTTGCGTGGGCGTTGAACATTTTCAAAATGAAAACAAAAATAACCTTGGTCCCTTTTTTTTTTTTTTTTTAAACAAAAATGCCGTCAGGCAACATTCCAAAAAAAAAAAACAAAATAAAAAAAAAATAGTCTGCTTTTTGTTGCGGTGACTTAGCAATTTAGCATGTTTTTCCCTTTAAACAACTTTTAGTTTGTATTTAAAGCCATGGCCTGTCTGTCGGACATTGATTTGGCCACTTTACATCAGCATCGTTTGGATCAGCGTTGGCATTATGGTTTCCACAATCAGCATCATCATCATCATTATCATGAAGGCGATATGACACGACTATGCCTAGAGCGTAATCTATATAAAAAACTTCATGGCGATGTTAATAGGAATTGTTTAAATACTGCCGCACCAGTCGAGGAGAAACTTAGAAAATCCTCAAGTCTCGACAATGCCACAAAGACTAATTGCCTAAGACAACGTTCGGGTACTTGGCCGTAAGTTTTAAACATAAATTGAAGTATTTTCAATAAAGTACATGAAAGAGTTGTTAAAAGTTCATTTCCTTATCGTAAGATTTCCAACTTGACAGTTAAAGTTTAGTTTAAAAGAATTGAAATTAAGAGGAGCCACTGTTAAAATACTTTCAAAATATATATACATATGTATAACTGTATAACTTCCCGAATCGCTAGACTATGTTGCATATTTTTGAAGGATAAACACTTTCTCACACTTTCCATCATTAGATCTCATACAAACTTGTTTCTAAAATTCTTTATTAAAAATATTGAGGTTTAAATACTTTCATTTGAACAAATTCCATTAAAGTTCTGCAAATTCTAATAAATATTTTAACTGAGACTATAAATTTTAGTAGGTATAAACGTAAACAGATTTTCACGTTGCCGCAATCTTTAAGACTTCTCCCACTACACACACCTACAGTTTCTTTTGCGTCCACGCTCCCCTCTCCTTGCCCCCGGGAGCCTTTCATTACTTCTGCGATGTTTATTCATAAACTAGGGAATAGTTTGTTGTTGTTTTTTATATTAAAATTTTAAGAGTTTAAAACATTTACATTTAGCTCTTAAAATGAGTATTTTGTTTAAGTTTAACGACTCTATAAATAGTTTTTTTTTTCAATAGCAACTGTTACTGAATAAAAAGGATTTTATACATGAATTTAACTAACCAATAGCAGTACCGTTATTCATTTACGTTTGTACATTTAATTCATTTCAATTGCTTATGACTCTTGTAATGAATTTTGCATGCCAATTTCACATTTCTTTTTAATGCAAAACAGATTCGTATTCTCCTCGCCACAGGAAACTTTTTGTTTATTTTATATACATACATATGTAACCAGGAAGCGGGTGGTCTCTCCGCCATTCCCTTTTATTCCCAAAGATTCTCTACTACTTCGTATGCCTTTCACTTCAAAACGTTTCCCATATGTTTTTTCTTATACATGCCGACGACCTGACTACTAGTTGCGCGCTCTTTTTGTCTCTGTCTCCCTTTCTTTCCACCCACAATATTTACATTTACCGTTTGGTTTGCCTTAGTGTGTAACAGACAAGCATAGAGAGCAGACTGCATAGAGAGACGGGATAAATTTCTATATATATAATGCTTGACTTTGAATTGAAAAGAAATTAAGTTAATAGTCGCTAAAATATGGATATGAAGCACCAAAATGATGGCAATAATAATACCCCAACTAGTTCCACTCCAGACAATAAAATCTTGTTAAGGTTAAATCGTATTTTTATATGTAATAAATTTTTCTTCTTTTTGTTATTTTAATTTGTTATTTGTCTTATTTTTAGGCGTACGCGCAGTTTAAATGCCCCCTCGCCGGTACAACAATTTGGACCATGTGGACGCATAATGACAAATTCTGCAATGGTTATGCAAATCCAAGATCCTGCTAGCCAACGTCTAACATGGTATAAGCCACCACTTACAGTGCTGGTCATTAAAAAAGTGAGTGATGCTTCGGTGCTGGCACCGTTTGTCCAACTTGTTGAATGGTTACTACAGGAGAAGAATATGGTTGTCTGGGTGGAATCGGCTGTACTAGAGGATTCTCTACTCAATGAAGATATGAAATTCAGAGCCATCAGAGATAAACTGGTGACCTTTAAGTGAGTTATGCAACATATATCTAGTATATATAGTAAGAAATATGTATCCTACATATGTCGTGTATATATATATCTTACTCAGATTCTTACCAATATCAATATTTATTATTATATGCAATGGAACAAAATGTTTTGGCAAATTTTTCTTAAAGAGGTTTTTTTATATCCTCCGATTCATTCTATTTATAATCGTATTTGATCTTTACTTACAGAGATGGGCGTGATGATCTAACCGATCGCATTGATTTTATTGTCTGTCTTGGAGGTGATGGCACTTTGCTTTATGCCTCTCTGCTATTTCAGCAGTCGGTGCCACCAGTTATGGCCTTTCATTTGGGTTCACTTGGCTTCCTAACACCATTTCGTTTTGATAATTTCCAAGAGCAATTGACCAGTGTGCTGGAGGGACATGCTGCTCTTACTTTACGTAGTCGTTTACGTTGTGTTATGCATAGAAGGAGCGAAAAGAGACATCAGGGGGAGAACAAATCGGATGTGCCCAATAGTATTTTAGTACTAAACGAAGTGGTCATCGATCGTGGTCCATCGCCCTATTTAAGCAATATTGATTTATTTTTGGATGGCAAATATATCACCTCAGTTCAGGGTGATGGTTTAATAGTTTCAACGCCCACAGGTAGTACAGCCTATGCTGTGGCAGCTGGTGCTTCCATGATACATCCATCGGTGCCAGCTATAATGGTTACACCGATTTGTCCACACTCACTAAGCTTTAGACCCATTGTGGTGCCCGCTGGTGTGGAATTAAAGGTAAATTACATGTCTTGAAATATGTTTTGAAGGAATTAATCGTTTATTTTTTTTACCATTTTACAGATTTCCGTTTCTCCTGAGAGTCGTAATACTTCTTGGGTTAGTTTTGATGGACGAAATCGTCAAGAGCTCTTCCATGGTGATAGTCTACGTGTGACTACTGCCATTTATCCGGTGCCCAGTATATGTGCCCAAGATCAAATATCTGATTGGTTTGCTTCCCTTGCCGATGGCCTTCATTGGAATGTACGAAAACGGCAGAAATGTCTGGATGAATTATCCGATTTGACGGCATCAGGATCGGAGGATATAATCGATGAGATTGAGAATATGAAATTGTACGATGTTTAGTACGTAAGTGTAATGGGTTAGTTACTTATCTATAAGATATTTAGATACACATATCTAGTTTGTTTTAGTAATATTTTTTTTTAACTATTTAGTAATTTTCCCAATTTGTTGTTTAATAGTTAGTAACTCGAATAATATTTATGGCGCTTAGTATGGAAATGTTTAAGTCACATATTTTGCCAAAAGCAATTAAACAAAACTATTTGTATCTTAATAAGCTGAACAACAAAGTATCTATCTAGCTATACAGCTATACTATATACTCTATATACTCATCGATATATGGTGTGTGTTTGTATGTCGGGCCACTTGTTGTTGTTGCTCACCTCGTAATTGTCTGTCTGGTTGTTGGTTGTTTGTATCTATCGATGACTTAGTTTAATTATTGAACACATGCTCACGCACTTGGGCTTGTCAAAAATTTTTTTAAATATTGAAAGTGAGCCGACGCACCCTCAGGCCAACCCAGATCAGGCGAGACCAGGCCAACCCCAGATCATGGCATTACATGTTTAAGATTTGCTTTGTGCTCATTGTGTTTTTTTTTTTTTATTATTTTTGTTCGTTATTTAGTTATTTTTGCACTGCTCTGTTGTTGCCTTTTTCGCTGCGTTGTTATAACGAATTCAAGGTGGTGCGTGCTTATCTAGTCATATGGCTAAAATGCATTCAAAATCTAGCAATAGTTCAGTTTGAGCATTGCCCGTGTGCGGTTTACTTTTGCTGTGTGTGCATCCGTGCGTGGGTTAAATAGTGTGTGTGCGTGTGTGTCTGCGTGTACAAAATGAATGTGGAAGATATGCAGAAAGCCCAAGAGATGGTCAATGCCTCGCCAGGCAGTTCGCCAGGGCCATTGAGAAAGCTAATGCCAAGGGATTTAATGGATAAGAGGAATCAGTTTCGGTAAGTTCAATTAAAAGTTTCAAAAACGAAAGTTTTTTTTTTTACAATTTCACAACGAAATTTGTAAAAAATATTCATCTGTACCACAGAGTATGTTAATTTAAGTTTAAAGTGTTAAGAAATAAAACTTTTGCGAAAAAATGCTTTTTAAAAAGTAACTGCCGTTCCATAACCAACAGCTTTTGTCAACACAGAATTGTGAACTTAATATAAGAACAAAATATAAGAGTAGTTGTATACGTATACAAATATAAGAATTGAATATAGGCATAATTTATCGAACTGGCTGCTAACCAGCTGTTTACATGTGTCAATGTGTGCGTGCGCGTGTGTACATTTGTGTGCATATATTAAACAAAATTTAATGAATTAACATGTCCAACGGGAGTCAAGTGCAATAATAACAAAAAGTGAAAAACAACCAAAAAAAAAAAAAAAAAGAATTATAAAAAAGCAGTGTTTATACGTGGATATCAAGTTCTAAACTCAAATGTGAAATGGGAAAAGAAGATTAGAAAAAACGTCGTAATATTTTTGTAGGTCAAATTCCAAATTCTGCGCAGGACATCAACAATACCACAAAATGTCCTCGTCGAATTTAGTTGCCTCACCTGCTCAAACTGTGCCAAAGGCCAGCTTCAATTCCAATTCCACAATCAATTCCAATGGCGGTGCCTCCTCCTATGACTATGACGACCACGAGAACCAGTTGCTGCATGTAAACAGTGCTCGGCTTAATAGCACATCGTCAGCTTCCTCAGCGCCTGGTCCTGGCCCAGGTGGTGATATGGAAATGCGTTGGTGGTGGTAAGTGTGGGAAATAGAAGGAAAAATAATGATAACAACGAGACTTGCAGTCTGTTTTCCATTTAAATCCATGCCTCTGCTAATGTTAACAGCGGCTGTAAACGTAAAATTACGCGCTCGGCCACTATATAACCTTGCTAATTAATTTATAACTTGGATTTGTGTCTTTATATGGGCCATAAATCAATATGCTATATTCTGCACAAGGGAAGCGCATTTATTAGAAATTAATGAGAGTGTTTTAAACCTGTAACTGCAATCATCATTACAGTGTTTATATAACAGCAACTCAGCTTACAGAGGCACCTGTTCGCGCTCTGTACGCTCTCTAGCTCGCTCTCTCAATTGCATTGATCATACGACGCGTGGCCAGAGATGCCAAGAGAAAAGGCCAAAATCAATATAAGGCTAAATATTTAAATTGTAATGGAATTAACGAAATTAAGATAATTAAATTATGTTTATAAAACAAAATGAAACATTATTTTATAAGTAAAGGAAAGAACTAGTGAACTGGTGAATAAATTAACGCTGCATTAAATTCTTGACTTCAGATAGCTATAAAAACTCTAAGAGAGGAAGAAAGAGAGCCTGTGGGAGAGTAGTCTTTAGACTTTCTCCCGCTCTTCACTTGAGCTGGCCTTATTTAAGATACTGCATCTGTTAAGCAAAAGTCAGTTGCTGCGCGGACGCAACTGCGGTGGGTCAGAGGTGCGGAACTATAAAAACTTTACTTTATGTTTAATTTTAGATCTTTTAAATGTTTGAAATTATATTTCTATAATATATATATCTATATATCTTCTATATATCGATAGTAGAAAAAACGCTTCTTTAAGTATATAATTCTTGTTTTTTTTCGTACTTTTTGTGTAATATTAATAAGTCGGCGATTTGACTCAATTTATTGATCTATTTTTAGCTGTTTTACAGCTAATTTGTTCAACATTCATTTGTTTACATATGTATATGCTCACGCTCTGTCACCGACACCGCTTCGTCACTGCCTGCAATACTTTTATTTTCAAAAAGAAAAAAAAAACAAAATTTACAATTTAATCACCTTTATAACGTTTTGCGTTCAGTTATCGCTCGTTCACTAGACAGCGCGGTTGTGGTCAGCTCTCGCACACTCTCCACCGCCGCCCCTTTGCTGGGGCTCTGCTCACTCTCTGCACGATCAGTTTTTCGGTCGTTTACCTGGTTAAGCTTTTTGGAAGCTGCTCTCCCGTGTCTGTAGTAGCTCCAGTTCGAAGTTTCGCGTCTTGTGCTAAAAGTAACAAAAAACAATCAAAACAACAATAAGAAAAAAAACTCCAGTTAATAATCGTATTATATAATCGTGTAATTAGTGTATGTGTGTGTGTGTGTGTGGATTTTGATATTTTTCTAGCTTAAACATGACTTGGCATTTCTTGTCTCTAACCCACTTTCAATTTCTTTAAAGGAACTGCAGTTTTTACCTAGTCTTGTTAGATGTATAGTTCGCATTTGTTTAGTAGGAAGTCATCTAATCAATGCGTCAATCATGTTTGCACTTTGACAAACATTTTTTAGTTTAAATGAAAACTTGTTTAGTTTCACGTGTCATTTAAATTATACAAGTTTGATCACGTCAAAATGCATGCCGGCACGTTGTAAACTTGGCTTAACCTCCCTTTTAGTATTTTCCTCTGACCCTCCCTTGACCATTCAATCGAGTGATTATCATTTTAGTTTACTGCGCAGTCTAGCTTTTGTTTTTATTGTTCTTGTTGTTGTTGTTTCTATATATTATTTATATATATAATTGATTAATTAATTTGTTGTCTAGCTCTTGCTCACTTTGTGTAAGTTAGTTAAAATTCGCTTTATGATGTGGCAATGCAATCTATTGTTAAAGAGGAGAAGGAGAGGAAATCAGTCAGTCGGCCTTCTTTGTTTTATGCATTTCCTGGTACACAAAGTAAATGGAAGAATGCCTCCCCCTTTGTGGTTCATTTTCTTTATTTGTTTATAGTCGATTACAAATGTTAATAATAAGTAGAAAATTCAATCCGTTCTTAGAAAAAAGTGTTCTTGATAATCTTGTTGAGCTCAATATGGGGGTTATCACTTTAAGGTTATGTACAAACTTTGTTAGGTTATGTTTGCTCGTAAGTACAGTTACGCTTTATTGTTTAGAACATTGACGTCAAGGTTTAAGTTAAATTGTTGAGCTGTTTAATCAAATAGATCTGAGTAATACAGTCGTCTCAACAATTTTTCAATAAAATTAACTAAAAAGAGAAATTAAAAACACTTCAAAAATTGATATTTCGAATCTGTTATTGTTTTATAGCATGTTTATTAGAAATTAGAACAGTTTATTAGATCTAGGTTTATTAAATAACAGTCTAGTAATCAAAATCTATTTATGGAACACCTTTTTGGTTAGAATTTTTTCAAAATCTGGGTTTAAGTTATTATTAAGTTTATTATATTAAGTTTCTTTTAGAATGTAAAGTTTTTTGAACCCAAAATCCATTTAAAAAAAGAAGAAACTGGTTCATAATACATATATTTCATATATAATGATATTTTAGAAACTAGTTCATTATATTTTTTGATAATTACAGTTGTCTTTTAACAGTTATTTACTTAAGCTTTTCTATAATTCTCATTTCGGTACCCTTTTTCTAACCCTTTCAATATAATTGACCTCTGTTAATGAACTGTTAATAACCCATTCACATTGAAGCAAAATGTTTTTGTAGCTCAATTACATTTGCAGATAGCATCAAAATTTGTTAGATTAAGAGCCTACTGATACAGTTAGGCTGCTAATGGACATCAGATCGAGTTTATATATATATAATTGTGGGTTAAGTGGCGTACATATTAAAAGGTTGTTGACCAAAAAGCCAAAACACAAATACGAGAAAAAGAAACAAAAATTAAATATTTTTATTTTTGGTTAGTTTCGCTTATGCAAGCAACAGACATTTTTGCAAATTGATTTATACTTGACATGGTTTTTTTTTTATTTTTTTTTTTTTGTTTTTGCCTTGTTTGGTTTTTGGGCTTATAAAAGTTGGCCAACCCTCGGAAGTTTGGCTAATGACGCATTAAGCCTTGGTTTAAAGTTTCTAATCTTTCGCTACTCCTCTCGCTAGCTATCTATTCCACACTTAATATCTTCCCACTCTGTTGACGTCAATGCCGGAACTAAGTATCTACTATATATATACATATATATATATCTACTTAAGTCAATTGTCCGTTAGTCTGGCTAAAAACAAACAATAAAAAATACAAATTGATGGTTAAATGCGAAATTTGCCATAAACCGGTTAAACAAAATCACAGTTTTTTTTTTTCTTCTGTTATTGTTGTTATCTGCCGAGTTGTATGAAATTGAACTTTTTTGTATGGTTAACACATTTTACGAATCAGGGCAAGGTTGATTTTGTTTACCCATTTACTCGTGTCGATAAAGAAATGCCAAGTTCATCATAAGTGAATTTATTTTAAAAATAGTTTCTTAAAAATATAGAAAAAAAGTGTTAAACATGACCTGCCTATCGGACATTGATTTGGCCACACTGCATCAACATAGACTAGAAGAGCGTTTTAGCTATAAGTTAGCCTGGAGCGGTGGCAATGTTGTGGCCGCTAATCAATCAATCAATAATCATTATAATGATTTACTAATACGCCACAATCAATCAACGCCACGAAATCGTTTGTCAAGGACAACCGAAACGATTAGAAGGGATACAAAAACCAAAGGAAAAAGTACAGTCACAGCCCAAGAAGTACAGTCTCACACTAACTCAAAAACTCAGGCAACTGATGATGCCGATAATGATGATGATGATGGTTATTTCACATCCACAACCCGACGCAGACGTAGCGGCACCTGGCCGTAAGTAATATTATATGTGGAAACCAAAATCAGCTGTCATTAAATATAAGTTTGTTTATACAAAAATGTTGCTTATCAAAAATCCATTTTGTTCAACATTTACTTTGGGCGTGCTCTCTCTCTCTGATAAGATTTATTTGTACGGCGCGACTTTTTGTTGTTGGTCGTTGGGTGTCACCTTATCTGGGATCGTCTTGTTAAAGTAAAGTGTGCACTTAGGCGCCTTAGCTTATCTATTTTGCTTGTATACAAAATAACAGTAAATTAATTTAAGAAAATGACTACTACTTGTCATTTAGAGGGCGGGTTTAATTTCACAATTTGGAAATCAGCATGACATGACAATTGGACAATCAATAGGCGAATCAATCAATTGAAATTATATTTGAAAATATCAAAAATATTAAAAAATATTCTCTTTAAACATTTTCTTTAAATGAAGTCTAGAAAAGTTAGAAATGCTTTACTTAAAATAAAATGTTTCTTCTATATTTTTAGCAATTTTAAAAATATATACATTTTTTTTTGTATTCTTTCATTAATTTATAGCATTGAATACTAAGGGTTTGCTTCTTATTATTGTTCTCTCTTTTTGTATAAAATATATTCTTTAATTTTAAATATTGAAATTTTTTTTTTTAATTTTTAACTACAAAATGTTTAAATTTTCTGAACACTTACAATTTTTTGAAAATTTTTAACCACAATATATGAAATTGTAATTTAAACAGAAACTTATAGGAACGTTTCTACCATATAAATGGAGGAATAGATATAGAAATAAACATTTGTTATATAAATACAAAGTTTTGGTCCAAAGTATTATATTTATATATTATTATAGGAAAAGGACTTCTTCTCTTAAGAGCCTGACCACCAAATTAATGTTTTCCATAACTTCACGTATACTTTTTATCTATAACGAATTTCTGGAGCCTTTTCCTCAGTTTTTAAATGACCTCTTTCTCGAGTGGTCTCACCCTTTGTATCCCAAACTTTGTACCAAATATGTCAGAAGGCATATGCAGTCCTGTCGCTCTTCCTCAGCAATACTAGGATCCACGTTCAACTACAACTGTCTTAGTCCAGTTCATTTGAACTTTTGAAGTTTTAACGAGTCAACTACATCTGTAGATGTCCTTTTTTAAACAGTCAACTGTCCTAGAGAAACTGAGCAATACTTTCATAAACCTATGACATATCCTCCAAACCTCTCAAGTATATAATTACAGGAATGAGCTAACCCCCTGAATCAGAGTAAAATTGTGACACTACGAAAACTGCAGGTCAACAACAACAATGACTTCTTGTTTTCGCGACAAACAGGACATATATATAATTTCTATTAATAGCCCATGGATTACAAATTTCCGATATAATAAAGTGTCTAAAAATAAATAAGATATATATAGAACTTCTATTAATAATCCTTGGATTACAAATTTTCAATATAATTTAGTAACTTTTATATTTAAAATCTGCTAACAAGACATCCAAAAAACCATCACTTCATAGAAAACATTTTTTGTTTAAAACTTCGTTATTATAAAGGAAAGCCTTCACTTCTTCCTAAGTGTATGTAACAAGCATAATACCCGTTTACGTCAAGAGTATAAGAGAGAGATATCCAAAAATTTGAATTATTTGTCCAACATTTTTCATACTCCCAAGTCCTTGACCTTTCTGCTTAGTTCGTCGCATTCATCGAATATTTGGAGTGTGTGTGGTTTTTATATATTTATTCTCTTTTTGGCCACTTAAAAAACGAGTTTATTAACACCTTTGATTGGGTGTACTACCATGGCGCCGTGTGTTAATTTATAGCCAAACGATAAATATTATGTGTGTAGGTTTTTAGTTTTTTTTCTTTTCTTTTTTTTTTTATTTTTTTATAATTAATTTAATGATTTGTTTTGAAGAACTTGAACGACGGTGCCAGTTTGTGCTTGGCGCCATTCATAAAGTGTGCTACCTACCAACCACCTGCTTGGCTATAGAGCTTAAAAGTTTCAAAGTTTGTTTCAGGTCACTGTATAAACCATTTAATTTGCATTAGGCATAGTCAGTCTCGTGAACATGCGATCAGTAACGCTCTTAATTAATGCGACAGTGAAATGGAAATTGGTACTTTACTGGAAAGGTTTCGCTTTGGGCACAAAAGTCAATGATGCATATACTTTTACTAGACAGACCCCACCACCTCCCTCCCTTCCTTACTTCCCTACTCTTTGTAGCTGTTCATTTGACGTCGGTTTTAGGCGTCATCATTATCATTGCTGTCGTCGTCCATTTTGGTGGCTGTCTGTTCCTATCAACCCCCCACATTCTACTTACAATTTTCAGTCTGCCATTGTTTATTGAAGCGCATTGTTCTGCGGAAAGACTTATTGTTGAAAGTACAGTTGACACTTGTTGTGTTTTGCTGTTGGTCAATATGTTATCGTGTTGTAAGTGTTGGTTAATGCAAATTCCTTCAACGAAATTCCTTGTTCTGTTCTAGGAACAGGAGTTTTTTTGTTTTAATTCGTTTTGTGATATTCATTTTAATTAATAAATGAATCACCTGTTGCACTTGTTGATGGGTTGTTTACCACAATTATGAATCAGCTGTTTACAGTGGTTCAATGTTTTTTTAATAAGGAAACAAATTAAAGTGAATATTTATATGTGGAAAATTTTGGTGTTAAAAAAACAATATATTTTGTTATAATTTTTATTATTTGTATGGGAATTACTTTTAAAATTCCTATAATTGAATTTAAAATAAGGAATTTAAAATTAGTTTGTGTGGTGAAAATAATTTTTAAATAATAATAATAATTTAAATAGTTTGGTTTATATTGAGAATGTGCTAGAAGAAATTAAAAAATTTGTTTTAAATTTTTAAAAAATTTACTTTCTCCATTTGGTGTAGCAAAAAGTAATTCTTTCTTCTATAAAGTTAGAAAGTTAACTCTTTTTAAAACTGAATCCTTACCGATTTCAGAGTTCTAAAATGCATAAATAACTTATAAAACGTTTTTTTAACCTTCTAATATACATTAAACGTTTTATTAAACGTTTATCAAACTTATATACATATCAATTTTTGTTTTTATCAAATGTAGTTGTAGTTAATCAATAGAAGAAAGACTAATGAAAAACGTTTTCAAGTGCTTTTATCTTATCTTATCATAAATCCCCAAAAACATGTATATAAAAATGTCCAATATATTTTCTATACGATTTTTGCTTAATCTAACTTTATGTTTTTGCTATCATTAGCTTTAGCTACTTTTGCTCTACTTTTGTTGTTGTTCTTTAGTCTTAATCGCATGGCTCATTTAAATTAGTTTTCAATTTGTGTTTATCATGAGTTTTGCTGAGTCATTGCCAAATCATTAGCACATCAATCAAAATGTTAGATAAAGGCAAAGCTAATGCTAAAGCTTTGATTCCACCCACAAACGTTTAAAGTTAACCTCTGTTACGCTCTCTCTCTATCTTTCTCTCGCAGTTTCTGTCTTTGTATATATATCTCTCTCTTCCTCATTGGCACTCTCAGCATGTGCAATTCCTGTTTGTTTGTGCTTATGGGAGAGAAGAGGGGGAGGTTCAACAAGTTTTTTGTAATGAAAACAAAAATAAATATACGTTATATACCTTTATTCGAACAACCAAAAAAAAATAAAGACAAAAAAAAATCACAGCACTTTGCTTTTCAGTGGTTCTGTAACCTTCAAGCTAGCCACAACATATTGTATCTGAGAGATACTTCCAACTAGTTTGTTTTTTTGTTTTCTTTTTTCTTATTTTATTGTGAAGTTTTCTTTAAAATCTACGCGTGATTTTTGGGCGTGGTGTTAAAAAATAATAATAAAAAATGTTGCAACATCAAAAATTGCACAGACAAACATCACTTCAAGTGGTAGAGGATGAGTCCTTGCAGCAACAGGACAATAGGCCAAAGACCATAAATGAAGCTCGTGTTTTAAGGTTAAAAATTTATACTAACTTAAATTTAATTCTACAATTTTTAACAATTTTTTTTTATTTTTTTGTTTTTGCAGGCGCACTCGCAGCTTGAATGCTCCATCACCTTTCCAACAATTTGGACCATGTGGACGTATTATGAAAAATTCCGCCATGGTTATGCAAATCCAAGATCCTGCAAGTCAACGTTTGACCTGGTATAAACCGCCTCTAACAGTGCTGGTCATTAAGAAGAAAGATTCTCAAGTTCTTTTGCCATTTGTCCAATTGGTTGAATGGTTAGTCCAGGAGAAACATATGGTCGTTTGGGTAGAGTCAGCTGTGCTCGAGGATAAACTCCTACGCGATGATGTTAAGCTGGATCAAGAGAGTGCCAAATTTCGGCAAGTTCATGGTGATTATGCTGGTGTACGTGAAAGATTTTTGGCTTTGCGTGAGAAACTTGTGACCTTTAAGTAAGTGATTTAAGAATCTTTGATTACTTTATATGCTAAAATATAAAAATTTGCTTCATTTGCAGAGATGGTCGTGATGATCTAACCGATCGTATTGATTTCATTGTCTGTCTTGGAGGCGATGGCACTTTGCTTTATGCCTCTCAGTTATTCCAGCAATCTGTGCCACCAGTTATGGCATTTTATTTGGGCTCACTTGGTTTTCTAACGCCCTTTCAGTGTGATAATTTCCAAGAGCAAGTGACCAATGTTCTGGAGGGTCATGCTGCTCTTACTTTACGCAGTCGTTTGCGTTGTTCCATCCATCGCAAAGGAGAACGACGCAAGGAGTCGCTGCAACAGGCCAGCACTAATTTGCTCAAGCCGAGTCTACATCGTCAACTCAACTATGTGGAGCTCAATAATGGACCAAGCTATATTAGCAATAATAACAACAACAACAACAGCAATAGCAGGTGCCAACCTTCTTCAACACAATTCACCTCGAATAATAGCATTCTAGTGCTTAATGAGGTGGTCATCAATCGTGGTCCATCGCCTTATCTAAGCAATATTGATATATTTTTGGATGGCAAATATATCACCTCAGTTCAGGGCGACGGTTTGATTGTATCAACGCCCACCGGAAGTACAGCATATGCAGCAGCTGCTGGTGCCTCCATGATACATCCATCGGTGCCTGCTATATTGGTAACACCAATTTGTCCACATTCATTGAGCTTTAGACCCATTGTAGTGCCAGCTGGTGTGGAGCTAAAGGTCAGTTTTAAGCAAAGTCTAAAAGTAAATATTTATGTTTACTTATTTCTATTCGTTTAGATATCCATTTCACCTGATAGCCGCAACACCTCACGTGTCTCATTCGATGGCCGCAATGATCAGGAGCTCAATCATGGTGATAGCCTGCGTGTGACCACATCTATTTATCCGGTGCCCAGTATTTGTTCTCAGGATCAAATATCCGATTGGTTTGATTCCCTGGCCGAGGGACTTCATTGGAATGTACGCAAACGTCAAAAGTGCCTGGATGAACTATCCGATCTAACTGCATCCGGTTCAGAGGATGCCCTTGATGAATTTGACAATCTAAAGTTGTATGATGCGTAATCCCCATAATCAATTTATATAAAGCGGCCAATTTATATAGCAACTAGTTGTTTAGGGTTTTTCGCTTCTCTGTGCAATTTCAACAACAACAAAAAACTAAACAAAAAAAAAAAAAAGGAAAGAAAACACCAATAATACTCTATTGTAAATTACAGTTAAATAACTTTTTTGGTTGAGTTTAAATGTTTATGGCAATTTTTTTGTTTTTAAGCTAGACAAATTGTTAGTTTGTTGTTTGCTTGTAAAAAAAAAGAAAACAAATGTTTAGACCTTAAGTTTTTATTATGGATAATTGAACACTGTACTTAAGCAAATATTGAAAATGTAATAAAAACGAGAAAGTATGGAAAGGAGAATAGTAACATTGCCTAATAGAAATGGATTTAATTAATTAACACAACAGCAGGCAATCAAACATGGACACTTAACAGCCAAAAGCACTTACTGAGTAACAAAAGGATAATCCAAAGCGGCGTTAGATAGACAAGGCAAGTGAATAATAAAGGAGAAACTAATAAGAAAGTAGATGGAAATGGCATCAACTTGTGAGTTGTCTGCTTAAGTTAGTACACTTCTATCACTGATTTAGAGTTCACTTTGAGTTTTCTTTAATGAAAAGTTTAGGACATGAGATCTAAAAACTATTAAAAGTATATTCAAAACGAGTTTTCTTCATATTGGTTTTTCATATCCTATTAATATGGGTAACAGTGGAACAAAAATTCTTTTTAAATGGATTTTAACTTAAATTTTATTTACATTTTTGTAAAATTTGAATCATAAAATGATAATGTTCTATTACTTTAGTACAAAAAGAATCTTTATCTGAAATATCTTTTTAGAATCAGTTAATAGAAGTTTCTTCACTTTAATATTCATTGTTAAAGCCTAAAATGTAAGAATGCTCTGGCTAATACTTGGTTTAAGGGCAGAGATTATCCTGAAATTCTAGAAATATTCGCTATTGCTGTAAGTGAGCTGCAGTGCAGTTTTTTTTTGTAATTTGAAACGTTTAGAGATACAATTCAAGGACTTATTTCAATATTTATTGCATGTCGAATGCACTAATTTATTTGATGATGTTTCTTTGAATGGTTCTTCAAACTCAGTTAAGTTACATGCCTCTTGGAAATGGTAAGCCTTGCAGTTTAAATAAAATAGAGACATTGTAAGCCTTTCATAGGTCCAGTATTTTAAGCAAACCTTGCAGCAGTAGATTCAGTTAGTTAAATAAGGAAATAGTTAACCATAAGTGGCTTGCAACAAAATAAAATTAACAAACGTTTTTCTCCAAATTCACATAAACCTTTTAGTCCAATGTTGGCTAATGCTAATTAACATGGCTGCCTTTTAAATTCTAAATCCTAAAAGTATGCCACAATTTGTCGCCTAGTGAACCAGTCAAGTGTGAATGATTGTTGCCTGCCGGCCATGCCATAAATCAAAAGCATAAAATAAAAGCTTGACTGCCATAAATGCGGCTAGAAGTGTTTTCCTCTCCCTCCCCCCCATACCCCTTCCACTAAGCTAACTTCTCGGGTTTTCTCTACGTACGTGACAAGTGCGTTTATTATCAATTTTCACACTTTTGCGTCTCCAGCTGTATATGATTTTTCTTTCTGGTATTACGAGCAACAAGTGAATCGACCGATTGCAGCATCCTTCCGCTTCGGCTTTTGTTCATCCTTTTATCTGACTGGCGGATAACAGCATTGCGTACTATCCGTTCACTTTGATTGGTGGAACAATAACCTCTGGCCACACCCCCTGTCTTTAGATCTGGCATTGCGCAGGCTTCCCATTGACGGAGGAAAAAAGGAGTCGTCCCCGAGTCATACATATTTATGAGATGTCAGTTCTTTGCGTGTGGCAAATAAAATAAATGGCATAGAAACATATTCAATTAATTTTTCTTTTTTCTTTCTCCTTTTTTTTCTTTTATTTGACTTTTTGTTCTTTTTATCATATATGTATGCATGTTCTATATGCATAGATTTAATCCCACTTAATCGGGTCAACTATAATGCTAAGCATGTTACTGATTTTATGCGTAATGGCAAATGGAAATTGACATGGTTTTCCTGTTTTTACAATAAAGCCTTAAAGAAAGGTTCTAGTTTCGATAAGTTTAAGTCAAATGATCTGTTGCAGAATATCTCTTGAAGAGTTTGTGGTTTATGGGTAAAGTTTAGGATATGAAATCTGGAGTGGGGAATATATTTTGGAGAATTATTTTTTAAATAAGCTAAACAATTGAAACGGTTTTATCTTTTATTAGGATTCCCAATGGTATAATAATCTTTATATAAATTGGGTAATTTCACCTTTTCTTTTAATTTGAAATGCATCTACCTGTAGAAGCTGTTGAAGACGCGAATAAACTTTCATGATGACCTTAGAGCCAAAGTCTTCAGTTCACAACAATCTATCAGATTTTCTATATATAGTTCTATTGTCGAAGATTTTAGTTATCTGTATAATAATTTAAATTATATATATAAAGCTTTCCAAGACGTCGAATCTGTTTCTGATTACTGTTCGAGAATTTCGGTATATATGTATTATTCTATATTAAGCTTATAAAGACGTTGAATCTCTTCCTGTTTACTGGAGATTCACTTCTCAACTACTATTTAAGTTTTGACAAGGACATTCCTGATATGGATACTACTCCGTGGGATTTAATCTTGGATCAATAATTTAGAGTTCTCACTTACTTAGTAACTTAAAAGGTAATTAATCTACAAAGGAAAACATTTATCCTAGAATCCTTAGACGTCTCCATAAACCTTCAACATAGATATCATATTAGAGATCTTTAATTTTCTGTAATATTAAATAAATTTTAATTGGTTGACTCCACTTTTGACTTAATTTTCATACAATTTCATTCTTCTACGTTGCCAAGTTATTGTCAGTCAGTACTAGTATTAGTTAAGCTTCTTTCACTAGAATTGTTTATACAAGCAATTCTTCCTAATACCAACTTTCATTTCTGAATCCAAGATTAATTTTTTTAAAATAAAGAACACCTAAAACTAGATTCTAATAAAAGTATTTTGCAAATACTTTAATTGATTAATTCAACCCCAATTACTAAACACTTTCACTGACATAAGGAAACCCCATTTCAGCTATCCACAAAACGCCAACGCCTTTTAATTTTGCGGTTAGTTGGGGAAAAAAAGGAAGCGAAATGAAAACGCAATAATAATTCGAAATATTCGAAGAATTTCTTAATGAAGTTGAACTGCCGCTTCAATGCTGAGAACCCACGCAAAGGCAGACGCTTAAGACAAATGCCAAATTGTTGTCAGGGATAAGAAATAAAAAAAAATAAATAGAAAAAAAAGAAGGAAAGGGAAGGAAGGAACTCAACTATGCCAGATGGAAAAAGGAAGGCACGTGTTGATATTTCAATTGAATGCCAGCAAATATGCAGCCACACACACATACACATACACACTCACTCACACATAGAGATAACAACATCATTATCATCAACACTGTCGTCATCTTTGGTATAAATGAAAAAATATTTCCATTGCATACGTTTAGGCGATGACATTTGAACTTAAAATTCTGCTGATGACAGGCTTTTCAGTTAAGTTTCAAACAAAAGGAAATTAAACATTTTCGCCCCAATGAATTTTTTGTTTTTCAGTTTCTCTTCTCCCTCCCCTTTCTCTATCACTCTCTTTCTCTTGACCAAGATAATCTGAAATGACCCGCATTAGTGCAAAAAAGAGGAGAAGAAACGAATTTCATATGGAATGGCAATATTTCAACCCTCAACCCATTTGTCATACTTTTGACCCACGGTTAGGTTAAGTTGTCATATGTAACGAATTCAATTTTTGCGACTCTTACTTCCCCCCTTTTATTTTTTTTTGGGAAAACAGCTTTCCACTTAAAGTTTTCTATGTTTTGAATGGAAAAACCATTTTCCAATTCTATTGTGTTGGATTTAATGCCATCAGTCTAGGTCGATTTCTAGTCCATTAGGTTTTGAAGTTTATTATATTTTTTTTGATATTGAAGCTACTTTAACACACTCGAAGGTCTTAATGGAACCATCTTAACATTTTTTCACTACTTCATTTTGTTGTATTGTATTGAATGGTCTCTTTATTCTCAACTTGAGTTTCGAAAGGAAAATACTAAAAAAAAAAGAACTTTATAAAAGCTTCAAGTTAGTTGAGTGTCAAATAAAGCTTATTGATTGAATTTAGTATTAATGTTATAATTAAAATTCAAATGTTTTTTTTTTCTTAAGTATGCTAATAAAGTTTTGATTTGTATACCCTATACTTAAGTTTGTTAAATGGGGTATATTAGTGATAGATTAATTTATTGTAAGTAAGGAATAATTTATGGATTTAATAATATTTAGAACAGAGTTTTCTAAGGTTTTAGGTTACATTTAAAAAAAAATTGATTTATCCTTTAAAACTATAGAAAATATTCATTTAATCAATAATATTTATTATATTTTTTGTTTTAAGATATTTAAAAAGTAAATAATAACTTTTTATTTGCAAGTAATATTTATTTAATATAAAATATACTTTTTGGGTTCGGAACATTTCTATACATTTATATATATATTTCTATGCCTGACATTTTTCTTTTCTTAACATATTTCTTATCCAATTATGTATTAGTAAATTTATTATTTGTACTCTAAATTTTTTTTTTTTTTAAGAAAACTCAGGTTTATATATATTTCTTACATTTTTTTATTAGAAGTAACGTCTGTTGCATACAAAAAAACCCAAAACTTTAAGTTACTTTTATTCTGTATTTATAAAATTTTTTTTTTAAATTTTAATAATATTAAAGCATAAGTTTTTTAATAAAATTTATTGTTCTGATAATTTTATGGTAGAAAAAATTATCTTTTGAAAATTTATTTTTAAAAATAGCAATTTTTTTTGGATTGTGGCTTCAAATATTTATTAATTCTGACATATTTAAATTTTTGTTATCAAAAGACAGAATATGTGAATATATTTGTTTAAATTTTTAATTTTAATCAAATGAAAATATTAAAATTGTTAGAATATATTTAAATGCAACAATTACATAAAATTCTATATAATTCTATTCATCCATTAATTTGAAATATATTGTTATATAATAATTTATTAAAAATATATTTTACTTTTATTCTATTAAATTCAAACTTCAAATTCTTAATAAAAGTAAAAATATTAAAAATTGGCTCAAGTAACTATAAATCATTAATATTTATTACATTAAATAGAAATGATACGAGTAACTATTAATTTATTTTAATAAATATATTTAAACTAAATTAAAATATATTTTAATAAATATATTTAAACTAAATTAAAATATATTAAATATAAAATATAAAAATATTATTAATCATGAAAATTTGTGTATTTTTAATGTATTAAAAGTTTAATTCAAAATATCCAAAATTAATTAATTAAATATAAAGAATTGAAATAATATTAATTTATATTTAATATTTTTATGAAAAGATTTAAAATAAAAGTGGTTAAAAATAAATAAATAAATTAACAATTATTTAAATTTATAATATTTATATATATATTTATATTTAAAAATATATAATTATAATTTAATAAATTTAAAATATTTTCTTTGTAATAAAGAGAATCTAGAAGTCCATATTTTCTTTATAATAAAATCTTCCTAACAAAGAGCATCTAAAAATTGTAAAGAAACCTTAATTCTATAATAATAATTGATTCCAATTTTGTGTGTGTGTTTTTTTATATATTCCAAGAATCAAGGTCCTTTGCTTAATTATTCAGTTTAACTACCTTTATATATTTTTTATATGTAAATAAGCAACTTTAAACGTGATCGTAATCAATGGACAAAAAATAACTATAAATAGGTAGATAAATATATCTCACCCTATCTCTCGCTCTACTTCTCTATCTCTCTCTCTTCTTCTCTCTATCTTCTGTCTTTGTCTCATCTTAGTATTTATCTGTGGCTCAATTTCATGCTTCTCATTCTCAGTCCTCAGTCTTTGTCTTAATCTTCAATTCAATTCATTGGCAGTCGCGTGTCGCTGCCGTCCGGTCTCAGTTGTTCGTGTTATTGTGGGTCTAGTCAAAAGTCGCTTTTTAGCTTTCAAGTAATACTCATACCGTCTGGCTAATTGCTAAAATTTTTTATTAAATCGTCAGCTTAAACATATAAATTATATCTATAATATAATAAATACTTTTGTATATATATAAAGTGATATAAAGATTGGAGAGTGTAAGTGTGCCGAATATAAAAGATAATAACTAAAGAACTGGGGGAATTGCCCTAATATTGTATAAAAACACGCTTCAGGTTTAACCAAAACGAGGCTATTGCCCTAAAAGTATGCTACAATCACACACCTGTTACATAGCAAAAAAAAAAATACCTTAGGAGTTTTCTTTGTTTTCTGTTTTGCAAGGAAAAAGTGAAAAGGTGGCAGAATATTTTGGTTGACTTCATCAAATCAAGCAGAACGGAAAATAAAGAAGAAGCGAAAATGTTTTTTTTTTTCCTTGCGTAAAGTTAATGGAGGATTAAAGTGTTTTTGAACTGAAAATTATAGGGGTATAAAAAATATATATTTAATTCAAAGAACTATGAATATTTGCTACTAAAAGTGAAACAAATAAACCTTAAACATTTAAAATTGAAATTTTATTAAATAAACTATGAAAATTTTGATTTAATAGTCAGTTAATAAAGAAATAAATATTTTAAATTAAAATTGAATTAAACTAAAAATATTATAAATGAACATTTAATAAAACAAACTACAAAATTTATATTAAAAAAACTATAGAACTTTTGATTTCAAATTGAATAAAGAAAATAAAACAATTTTGACTCAAAGTTGAAAAAAAATATAAAAAAAAAATTTAAAATGGAATTTAATAAAAAAAACTATAAAAATCTATAATAAAAAAAATGTTGAAAATTTTAATTTTTTATTAAAATAAATAAATTATTAAAATATTGAATTAAATTTGAATTTAAAAAGGTATGAATATTATTATAAATTAAATTGAATTGAATAAACTTTAAATATTTCAAATTAAAATAGTTTAGAAGAAACTTGAAATAATTTCAATTTAAATTAAATCAATTTTTTTTAATATTTTTATAAAAAAAACTCAAATTTTTTTTTTTTTAAATTGAATAAATAGCTTTTGAACGTTTTAAATTAAAATTAATTTAAACAAATTATGAAAACGTTGATTTAAAATTGAATATAAAACTCTATGAAAATTGAATTAAAATTTAATTAAATTTTCTATGAATATTATTTAATTAGAATTTAATCCAAACGCTTTAAAAATAAGAAAAAAATTCTTATTAATAATAAGGCATCTTCTAAATGTAATATATTTATTTATTTATTTAGAATTATAAATTACCTTTAATCAAAACACTAGCTCTAAAATAATTATAATATCAAAATAATGAGAATGAAAGATATTTTAAATCTAGATTAATATAAAAATTTAATATAAATAAATTTTAAAAATATATTAATATTATTATTAGTATATATAAACTTTGTTTTAAAAGAAAAGTTTCCTCTAGTTATAAAAATTATAGGATTTTATTAAGTTTAGATTGAAATTTTGAAAGTTTATTTGTAAATGTAAAACGAATGACTAAAACCATATTTGAAAAATGTTGGAAATATCAATAATAACGGTTAAAAGTAAGATTTTTAATAAAAGTTATTATACCAATGATTTCCTTAAAGAAAATTTTGAAAATGAAAACTATTTACGGTCCCTGCTAATAGGATAGAAAGAAGCTTAAGCAATTTAAGGTATATATTATCTCAAAAGGTAAAATATTAACAAATATTTTAGGAATCTATATATAATCTGTATACATATAGATATTTATATATACTAGCGCTGTTTAAAGTTTTTAATTTTTGCAAATAGTTCCCATTTAAATAATCTTAAACGTTTTTTGCTGCCTAAATGGGAATTTCCACCAATAAATTTAGTGCCAAAAATTTGAGTGCCTCCCTCCAAAAAAAAAAAAAATATATATATATATTGTATATGAATATATATAGGCTTGACATGCCACTTAACATGAAAATCAATTAAGTGTTATAGGTATGAAAGTACATACATATGAATATATATAAGTATGTGTGTGTAGTCCATTCCTAGTATGCGTTACGGTTACATTGCATACTTACAGGCGTAAACGCAATTGACAGTGAAAATAAAATCAAACAGTACACATATACAACCACACATACTCACCCCTACACACACACTCACACACACACATAGACAATGAAGGCAATTGAGCAGAATCATTGCCGCTGGCAGTTTTCATCAAAATACTAACAGAAGAGGGCAAACCAAAGAAGCGAAAAAACCCAGGAAGAAAGAAGGAGAAAGAGGAAGAGAACGAGATGGCATGGTAAAAGAGGGGGGGGTAGAAGTGTAGGTTTGGATATAGAAGGTAGCACGGATAAGGGCGTATTGCAACAGGCAAGAGAGACAACAACAAGTGGCAGTTGCTGCGCTGCCACTTGATGCTGCCTGATGCTGCCGCTGTTGCTGCTACTGCTATAGCTGGCTTCATGCCACATTCTGTGGCACTCACATAGTCATTCAGTTGTACCATTGAATTGAGTCTCGTCTCGCTGGTTGGCTTAGTCAGTGCGAGATGAGATCTCGTGGCTGATGGACGTGCTCGTTTCCACGTTTCCACAATTCCACCGATTGGAGGCACTCACTGTGGTTTCTAAATACCCCACACATACAAAAAAAAAAAATATATATATAAAAAACAATGTAGTTTCAAGTTTTAGTTAAACAAATAAAAAAAAAAAAACATAAACAAATTTAAACAAAATCTAAAATAATTAAATTAAAGCAAATGTGCTCTTGAAATTGTGTTTTTTAATCTTAAAACAAAAAAAAAAAAACCAACAAAATCCAAAAAAAAAAAACAACCAAACTAAAAATATGTGAAAAATTCAGTTCAATATAAAAAAAGGGTGTAAGTTGCATAATTCTTAATAGTTAAGTTAAGTATTAACCAGTTTAACATAAAAATTAAAAATTCCATCAAAATGTTGTCAAACGAATCATTTGCATATTTAAGCAGTAAACAAAACAGAAATCTTACATATATGCAAATATATATATATTGATTCTCTGCCTATTTGTTAATCGATTTGAGTTAAGCCTAGCAGCAAAAAGCAAACAAATAAGTTTAAATAAAAATAAATATATCTCTTGCCATATACCTTTTTATTTTTTTTATTTACTTTGCTTAAATAGCTTGCAAAACGAACAAAATTCATAGATTTACGATTTAATCAAAGACAATAAAGAAGGACAAGTTGGCTTTTGAATAAAATATGTTATATATATATACATATATATACGCTTACTTATTCTAATTTCAAATCATTTTTAATATTTTATATTATAAAGTTATAAGTAAAGTCAAACTAAAGTCAATTTGTCATACCAAATATTTTTATATAAAATATTTGTGGAATTAAATTTCACTTTCAATATCGAAAATTTAGCAAATTTTCTGACTATAATAGCTCTGAATATTTTTTTATTAAATTATATAATATTTCTAGATTTGATTCTTCAACTTTTTTATGTTACTTAAAGATTATTTAAAATTTTTTTATATTATTTTTGGATTTATTCTTTCTTTTTTAATTTTTATATGGTATTTTTTATTAATAAAGATCCTTTATATTCAATATAAAACCAATGTTTAACTTATATATATATATATTTTTTATTAATTAAAAATATATAACTTTTAACATATTTATATATATTTTTTTAATGATACAAAAAGTTCTAAAATATTATAATAAATATTAAGACTAAAAGTGAGAAAAAGAAACTTAAATCTAACAATCTAACTTCATGATTTTGTTTTTTAAAAAACAGAATCAATTTAGAAATCTTAATTAAATAAAATTAAATTTTTTGGTTGCTTACTGAAATAAATAATTTTAATTATTTAAAATTATTTTTAATTATATGAATTTTCAATTGAATGAATTTTCAATGCAATTTTAGATTAGAATTGTTTAAATATTATCAAGAGATAAATTAAATTAATTAAATTTAACTAAGTTTGAATTTTCAATTAGTTAAATTTAATTAATTTATTTTATCTTTTGATAATATTAAAGCAATTTTAAGTCTCAAAATCAACAAATTCCATTAGTTCATTTAAAAATAGTTATAAAAAAATCAAAATACCCTTTGGTAGAGTATAAAAAAATTATAAAATATTACTTTTTGATATGTTTACCTAATGACATTGATTGATTTCTTTATTATTTTTATCTTTTCGATTTTTAAACTTTGTGTCTAAAAAGTTTACTTTAAAAAAAAGAAGACAATTTCTACAAATGCAAAGTGTAACTTGCCACAGAGAGTAAAGACTTTGTCTTAACAAATACTTGAAAATTGCCATTGAATGGAATGCCACAAGTGGCCAATGTCAGTGTTGTAAGAGATAGCTGTAACCACAGACACATAGAGACACACACACACACATACAGACACAACTCTAAATAGAGGAACAACCAACTAAGTTGTTACAAAAGCCTTTATAAGGATTTTTCTTCTTTTCTATTATAATTTACCCATAGGAATACTCCAACAACAACAGCAAAAACAACAATTTCACTACCCCACAACAACAAGAACAACAATAGAAACCAAAAAGCACCCTAATCACCATAAAGGAACAAAACGTAACAGAAGTAGCAGAAAAGGAAAAAAAAAATAAGGTAATCCCCAAACTCAAACCAGAAGCAGATAAGGAACATCCGTTCAAAGAAGGAAGAGAATATTTATATTAAAAAAAAACAACAACAACAAACAAAATATAGAAGGTAAGTTTTTAAAAATATTATAGAAAAGATATTGTTTAATTAAAATAGATAGATTATTAAGTCAATTCGGATTTTTTTATTAAGAAAATTAAGCAAATTTTGTTTTTTTATTTAGTAGATTTTCGTATAAAAAGGGAAGTTTTAAAATATTTATTTTTAATCATAAAAAAATAGTTAAAATTATAATTAGATGATTTGTGGTCTAAACTCTTCTTATTTGATTTGGTATTAATACTTTAATTAGGAAAAATAACTATAAAATATATCTATAAGCTCGCTGCACTTCAAATTATAGTTTACATGAACTTTTTCGTGTTCTTTGTTCCGATTACAACCGCGTATATCCTGTAATCGGCTCAGAGCTTACTATTTCTCAGTTCAAAACTTTTTTAGCTCGTAGTTATTTCTAATTATTATTGTATATGTCCAAGCGATTTCGTCTTTTACATTGTCCAGGTATCGCTTGGACGTCCAGAAGATCAAATTTACTCAGCCTGAAAACCTTAAAAACGTTTTATTTATTTTGAATACTTTAATTAGAAAGTAATTATAAATATCTTCTAATCAGCTTACTAGCTTTAACTTTAAGGTATATATTCTCTATATATCAATAATCAGTTGGATGAAAATAATTAATTCAAAAACAAAAATCTTTTTAAATATACTAAATTATGCACTTGATTCTCTTATTCTCATAAATTCAAAATAATGAACAGAAATTGAAAATTCATTAAGTAGCAACTAATTAACATAACTAAATTCTTTACTATGCCCAATTAAATTTTGATATTTGTTTTGCTTTATATTTAAGGCAACAGGTGTTTGAAAATGAACCTTAAACACGTTCCATTTGGAGCAGTTGCAACGATTTGAACTAATTTATGGAAGTTTACCCCCTTCCCAATATATATGTATATATATCTAAATATACAATTCCAATTAGCACTGGCCAATTGTAAATTTAAGTCAATTAAATTGAAAATTGGCATAGGCAAACACTCAATAGGGAAAACTATACAACACCAAACCCTTCCCAATGACCCTTTACTATCTAAGAGAGGGGAATAATGTTCAATACTTGTCCACATAATTATTACATTGATTGTGGTTTAAACATTATCTGTTTTTATATATTTTTCGAATAGTAGGAAATAGTTTAATATATATATATTTGAAGGTCTTTCTCTCTACTCTAAGTACAATGTCAAGATGAGTTTTGTTCATTTCGTTTTGTGCACTTAATTTTAATTAATTAAAATCTCTAAGATTTACAAAAAAACGAAAAAACGGTCTCAATTTAAATAAAGTTGCGTGTCTTGCGGCAGGCCGCTAAACGTTGAATAAAGCAACAATAAAAATAACAACACACAAATATAGAAAAATCTTATGCAATTAACACAACTATAAAAAACAATCAAAAGATATAACCGAGAGACCAGCATAAATAATGAATGAGTCGCACGTGCAAACACCACTTAGATAGTAATTTATAAGCACATTTAATACCCTACAAGGGTAAATTCAAAACAAGAAATCAAAAATATTGAAATGGAAAATATACAATATTAAAAATAAAATTTTTTTTCTTTTTTAAGCAGATAGATTTGTGAGGTCAATAAATTGGATTATTTTTCAAGGGCAGAAAATTCTTTTAGTGAGTTTTTTATAATATAAATTTTTATTTTTAAATAGAATTTATATTGAAAATTAATTTCTTCTATTTAAAAATTTTAAATTTATATATTTTATATTTTTTAAATTTTTTTATTAACTTTCATTTGGGTCTATAAACAGTCTTAAACTTTAAAAATTCTTTTGATGATTTTTTTATAATATAAAATATTAATTAAAAAATTATTTTTTAATATTAAAAAATTTTAAATTGATATATTTTAATATTTTTAAAATTTTGAAAATTTTTATTAACCCTAATTTGGGAACAATCTAGCCTTTAAAAAAAATCATTTGTTGATATTTTTATAATATAAATTTTTATTTTTTTTTAAAGGAAATTTCTAAAATAAATTTAATTTTTGAATTAAAAAAGCTTAAATTTCTTTTATGATTTTTTTTTAATATAATATAACATTTTTTATAGAACTTTATTTGGAAAATTTAGCTCAACATAAAATAAAATGTATTATAATATAAATTAAAATTTTTTTAAATAAACTTTATATAGAAAATTCAGCTCATCATAAAATGAAATGCATTATAATATAAAATAATTTTTTTTTAAATATATATTTATTTAGAAAATATTTTTTCCATAATACAAAAATTTTAAATTTATATGTTTTTATATTTTTCTAATTTTTTTTATTGAGTTTTATTTCTTATTATAAAGACTTATTTAAAACGTACAACAAATCTTAAAATTATTCACAAATATTTATTATTTATTTAAAACCAGTTTAATATATTAAAAAGCATATTGATCATATAATAAACCATTGATTGATTGACTCAACTATATATATTATATATATATACTAAAAGAAACTTTCATTCGATCTATTATAAACTAATCAACATGAATCAAGAATCACTTTCAACAAAGTTGCATTCAACGTTTAGATTTTCTGAATATTTCTCATTAATTTATCAAAAATTGAATTAATTATTTTTAGGTTTGAGAATATTTTGGAATATATATTTCCACCTTTTTTTTTAGTTAATTTATTTTGCAGCTCTAGATAAATAAATTCACATTTCATACAATTCATTGATTTTAGAATTGAACTTGAAATGAATTAACATAAATAAATATTTGGATTTAGATTTCATTTTTGATTGTTTTTCCCACGCATGCGATTGTCTAATTAATAATTATAAAACAAAAAATGTATCTTAGACACTTCTCACTGGGCATTCATTTGAAATGCAACAAAGAATAACTAAATAATAGTAAATAAAAATCAACAACAATAACAAGCTGCTGTTGCTTGTAAAACTAAATTCATTTAATAAGCATCAAGCGACACGCCAATGTTTTTAGTTTGAGTTTAGATCGCGGACTTGTCGGTAGAAAATAACGCAAATAAAATTTTATCTCAGACTAGAGATTTTGTGCAATGAAAGAGAAAGTGTGAGATAATATAAATAATAGATATATATTCATTTATATGATATATCTATTTGTGTGTGTGTGTCTTTGTATATATATAAAAAGTATTGTGTTGATCCTATCATCAAGTTTTTAATCAAAACTTACTAAACATTTGAATTGGCGGTCATGGTCATAGCCAGGTGATTAGATTTAGTTCAAAAAATATTTATAAATAAATATAAAAAGAATGAAACTTGAATGTGAATATATATATATATATAGATAGCTGTTTATTGTATATATAAAAGGCCTTAAATTAGTGGATGATTAAGTGTCCAATAAAGTGTAAAATATTTTATGGTATAAAGTAAGAGGAGAAGTGGAACTCAATAAACGTTTTCAACTACAGCTTTAAGCTAAAGTTTATTCAAAAAAAGTTTTCTTTATAAAATTTTGAAATAGTAATGAGAATATTTATACTAAATACTTATCAAAATGCAATATTACTTAGAGTAATATAATATAGTATAGTAAAAAAAACAGTAACAAATTTCATGTTATTCATGAGTTTAATTGCATTTGAAGCACTTCTAGTCCCAATTTTCATCCTCTCCGAGAGTTTTAGGGTACATCAGTACTTAATGAAAAGAAAAGTGTTTGTTAAATCTCAAAAGTGAATATTTAAATTTATATTCAATATTAAGATTGTTTACTTCAAAAGTCGCAGATACCTAAAAATGCTTTCTTCTATATTTAAACTCCAAAAGTTAACTTTAAAAGAGAAATACTTAAACTTAACTGCAGTTCAAGGAGTTATATTTCAAACTATCTTTTTAAGCAAAGACTGGAAATTACTTAATCTATGACAAGTACTTTCATTTTCTATTACAATTTTATACGATTTTGATTACAATTTCAAATTATTTGAAATCTTCTTAAAAGGTTCGTTTAATGCTTTAAAGTATTTTTCATTTTGGTCTTCTTACCAATTGAAATATTTGTTGGGTTTCAAGTAGTTTCGATAAATATTTTTATTATATTTTTTATATATAATAAAATATTTTTAGTTTTAATAAAATGAATATCTATTTATATAGCTACATATGCAGATAATTTTATATATAATAAACATGCAAGATCATCATAGATCAGTGACATATTAGGCACGAAATTTGCTTCGCTTACAACTGAAAGTAAAGAGACAAATTAAAGCTGCCAGTTTGAGGTTTATATATATACTATATAGAAATATACTATATAGAAATATATTATATAGAAATATACTATATAGAAATATGCTATATGTTATATTGTATACAAATTATATTGTATTATACATATTTATGAAAGAATATATAAATTTATTACAGAATGATATTCATTTTTAACTCTTCATAAAAAATTATTATATAGGATCAATTCTTGGCTTAATATTAATAAATTTGTTTTCTATTCAAACTCTATTAAGGATATTATCTTTTATATTTTATGTCATATAAAAGATCTCTTTATTACAAAGAAAATTTCAAACTTTTAAATTTCAAGTTTCATTTGAAATGAGTTTATCCCAACATTAGTTAGAGTAAGCGTAACCAAAAAATCTATTCATTGAATAATATTTGTTTTAAAAGTTTTCTAGTTAGTTAAATCAGTCAACAATTAGTAGTAGTTTTGTCATACCCACGACAAATTATATATATTAAAATAATTAAAATGACTTACACCAAATCAGAACAGTTTTAGTTAACGCCTCCTTACGTGACAGTCGGAGCATTTAACTAGATATATACATATATATATATAGTTTGATAGTTTTATTAGACATCCATCACTCACTTGATTCATCTAGATATTCATTTATTTACTCACTATTCTATTCAAAGAAAAACCGAGTCGGCAAAAGTTGGCAAATTTTCTTTGTCTCTAACAAGATGTCGTAAATAAACTGTTTGATTGCTGTCCAATTGTTTCATTTGTAAAGGAAAAATATTGTAAATTATGTTGAGTAATTTGAAAATTTTTGTTGATGGCATCAACTTTGCTTTTATTCATATAGAATATCTGCTTGACATTTTCCATTTCCATTTATGCAATTTAATTGCCAAGGGTCTAATTCAATTCTCTATAAAAAGGCAGAGAGAAGTTTTCTTCTTACATTCCTCCCTTGCTGCTCACCCTCTTGCTAACTAAACGAATTAAACTGGGCTGGGCTGAGCTGGGTTGGGTTGAATTTTCGTCGAAATTGAATTTCCATTTGGCGCCCTAAATTAGGCAATAGAATATTGCTTGCATTGCTCATACGCCGCGTGTACAGGCAATTAAATAAATATTTAAATTTCTGGTGTGAACAAAATAAATAAAGAAAAAAAATAAAAACGCTACAGAAAGGAAAAGACTCTAGATATATAATTTATTTTTAATTACTTGGAATCATTGAGGCGTAAAGTGGGTGTGAGAGAAAAAAAAAAGCTGCTTATATTACATTCTTTTTGATTACAATTTAAAGACAATCGCAAGCCGCTTACCAACTAATCGTGCAATCTGTTTGCCCTTTCCCTGCCACATTTTTCCTGTTCTTTGTACTTAGCAACCAGGCGGCTAGCAACGAAATGCAATCATCGACTGATGCGGGCAATGGTGGACCAAGAAAATACCAGAAGAGCACAACAACAGCAGCAGCAGCACAGCAGCAGCCACAGATTACAGGCACAGGAAGTGAAACCACCTCAACCACCTCATTTACCATAAGTCAAAATAATACTCCTAGCAAGAATCCTTTCAAGCAACAATTGGATCAACAGCAGCAACAGCAACAACAACCATCTTCAAATGGCAACACAACGGATTGCGGCATTTTGGGTGTGGGCAAGGAGCCGCCTACACCATCTGCATCACAAGCACAACATGGACAACAAGCACCAAAACCACCGCCGCCTACCTATCAGGCATATGCATCGGATCAGTATAGAGAAGAGGATCCACGCGCTGCCGGGTCCTGGTCCGCCGCCAAATCATGGATGGTCAGCTGGCGTGGCTCCAATCGTTTAGTTTTGGTCATTGTGGCCATAGCCTTGCTATTGGACAACATGCTGCTAACCACTGTGGGTGAGTCTATTCATAAATCTTTATCTCTTTTTCTCTCTAGCGACCATTAACATTTCATTGCCACTTTATAACAATGAGCAAGGCAATCACCTGGAAATTGTCCATTTCCCTTGTGGTGATAAAACGTTTTGGGTGGCACTTGGTGGGTGTTTTTTTCTCTCCTTTTTTTTTTTTTTTGGTTTTGTTTGAGCCATTAAATTACCACAGAGCACCCACTTAAGCTAATGAATGTTTTCCTGCTACTGCCAACGAGTTTTCTCTTTTTTTTTGTTAGCCTTTATTTCATCAATTCTTTTAACGATTTGGATTTGGCATCACTTGGAGTCGAAGATGCATTTGTAAAGTGTTTAAAATTGGCATAGCTTATTTAGCTGTTTTGTAAAGGTTTGATAACTATTCTATAATATTGTTAATGAATTAGTTCAGATGTGAAAGGTAGCTGACACTTGTTTCTTTTTTAACTCAGATGGTTAAGAATGCAAAGAAGGATGCAAAGAAGAATTAAAGGTCGTCTTACCTGTGCTCCAGAAGTTTTTCATTTTCTCTGAAGCTCTTCTTACCTGTTCTCTAGAAGTGCTCCATTTTCTGTTAAATGAAGAATTGAAGGTGTTCTTAGCTGTTGTCTCAAGATGTTTTTTATTTTCTA
Organism: Drosophila neocordata; assembly: GCA_018903615.1. Taxonomy (NCBI): domain Eukaryota; kingdom Metazoa; phylum Arthropoda; class Insecta; order Diptera; family Drosophilidae; genus Drosophila; species Drosophila neocordata. The sequence continues at coordinate 10,145,017 of JAEIGI010000004.1, read as the reverse complement.
TAAAGTAAAGTATATATAATTCAATCTTCGATCTGTTTAAAAACCAGCTCCTATCACTTAGCTTTAAATCTTCTAATATTTAATTTGAGATACTATCTCAAAAGCCAAGAAATTCTATAGAAATAAGGACTAAACTAAATAATCTTTTAAAAAGAATCAACGATAATGCAAGCTAGGTTAACACAAAGTGAGCAGGTTGTTTGTATATCACAATTTTCAAGATCCACCAAGTACTTCAAATTCAATTGACATTGCTCTCGATTCGATAATTTGCTATGGTTTCCCACTAACTCAGCGCTAAAACTATTTGGGAATTACAACTGAAAACAGCACAAAAAGTAAACAAAGCTTGCGAAGCCTCGTAGTTTTGAACTGGTCAGAATTAGATCTTCGTCCTTTGTCCAAAACAAAAATTTTGAATAGGTCTTGTCGAATATTTCGTTCAAATTATTAACAAACCTTAACAAATCTTAAACTTATTAAAAAGCTAATAGTTTTAGACTAAAACAAAACGATGGTCAAAGATTTGTTTAAAAGGTTATTATACACTTCAACAAACTACAAAATACCGTTAAAATATTAGTTTTGATCTAGAGATTCTGAATTTTATACCAAAATCAACAATTACAATAAATGATCTACAAATTCACTTGCGTTAAAAACCGATGTTGATTTAATAAAGCTGCCTTTAACCCTAACAAAAGCCAATTGGATCACTGAAATGTTACACAAATCAAGTTTTTGACCGATGTCTTTAACATTCTTCAGTCATCGTTTTACCTTCTCCCACTTGCTTCTCCACTTTATCAACAACTAATCAAAGTTGGAGTACCATTATTCGTCTGCAAGTTTCTTGCCTATTACCCCGCCTGTGTCTCATCCGTCATTATGAAAACGCCAATGGACTGGGCATTTCCAAGTGGTCGACAGTCAATTAAATAGACACGCAGCCAAACAGGACTCGTTCTCGAGTATGGGTGGAAAACCTGCCCTGCATTTGACACTAAACCTCGGACTCGAACCCCTGGACATAAAGATGGACACGAACGGTAGCCGGCCAGCCAAACAGTCAAGCCAAGTGCTTATGTCAAGTGGTTGGACAAACACATGGACATCAAGTGGATGACCAAACACCAGTGTTTGTGGCTGACATGGTGAAAAACCTTAACAGAGAAAAAAAAAGTGACAAAGAGAGAGGGAGAAAAAGAAAAAAGGAAAAGCCAAAGAAGAATTTCTCGGCGTTAAACATGAATCATGAATTTAAATCAACAAGTTGAGGAGACAAGACAAATAGCGAACCAACAAAAAAAAAAAAAAAGTAGAAAAAAAGGAAAAGGAAAAAGGGAAAATACTTAGGGAATGCCACTTGAGAGCAACTTGTTGAAAGCACGGAAGTGAAAGTCAAAGGAAAAAGTAGAAAAATTTCGCCGGAAAAATAAGTACGACTATGTATGTATGTGTGTGTGTGTGGTTGATAGAAGAAAAAACTATTAGCTCTATGCCAACTTCATGGCATTTCCTTTTTGCCTGTCTCTCTCTTTCTCTATGTGTGTGTGGGTGATGAATCGAATGGGCGATTTAATGGGTGGTTCATTGGATAGGTTGCTTTTAGCGTTTGACTTGAGGCATTTCCACTTAAGTGCTTTCTCATTTTACGTTAAAGGTGTTGAAGTGAAAATTGCTTATTACATTTGATCTGGCATCCCTCTTTCATTGTCTCAGCCCCGCCTACACTCACTCTCCTTACTGACAAGCATAATATGCTCATAAATTAGATTTAGCTAGAAGTTAGAGGGTGACTGACTGATTTATATATATATGGGTCATAGCTTGTTGTCTTTTATCTTGAATAGAATTGAAATATAGGCTATATAAACAAGATACGAAAAAAAAATGCAAATTGAATATGTATTGTAATGTAATTTTATTCCATCAATAAGAGAGAAAAATTGTATTAAATTATAGCTTATGTTAAGTAAGGAGAAGTCATAGAGTCAAATGTTAAGTGAAAAAGTTTATATAAATTAGGATTTAGATATATTAGCAAATGTTAACTGAGTAAAGATTTATTTTAATAAGAAAAAGTTAACTACAAATGATTTAAGTTTATTAAAAAAAGGTAGAGTATTTCATTCCAAATTAACTAAAGAAATATTTCAATAGATTATTTCGTTAACTTAGTTTTGTAGTAGACATATTTTAATCGTACAGGTTATAAACAATTTTGAAAAATTAATAAAATTATTTTATATATTTTTTTTAATGTTTTTTATGAATATATTGTAGTTTGACTTTTTAATAATATATTTTATGAATATCTTTTGATTTTTAATTTATATTTTGTAGGAATATCTTTTTGTTTCTATTATATCACTCATATTACAACAATTATAAATTATTTATAAAAAAATAAACTAAATACTTTTAAAAAAATTCTTTTAATTTTTAAAAACAATTGGACTCTAAAATTTTCACTATTAATTCCTAATGTTATTTTGAAGAAGAAGATATTAAAATTAGTTTGAGTTGGTATATATTCAATTTTTGAATTAAAACATTTTTCACTTTTAAACTATTTTTAAAAATTAAAATAAAATATTCAGGTTTGATTTTTTAAACATTTTTCTTAATTAAATTTTTTCACTTTTTCCACAAAAATATAAATATAAATTTAAACATTTTTGGAGTTATTTTACAATTTTATTTATTATATAAATATTAATAAGATTAAAATGATTTTATTTGATTTTTAAAATAGTTTTTATTGCTTAAACTTGCCATTAAAGTTATAATTAATATATATATAATTTACAACATATAATAAAAGTATTTTATTATATATAAAATAATATAATAAAAGTATTCTATTATATAAAAAATACTTTTATTATTTATATTTTATTATATATAAAATACTTTTATTATATATATATATTAAAAAGTAACTTAAGCGTGATATTTATTATTTTTATTATTTTTCAATATATTTTTCATAAACAGTTTTTTGACTTTAATATTTTCTTTTGTTTTTTGTATAAAAAACTAACATTAAAATAATAAAATTATTTTTGAGCCTTCTCTATTTCTATTTGTCGAAAAAAAGAAGCAAATTAAATTTTGTTTTTCGATTTTTATTAATTTAAACTTAAATTATAGAATATTATTAAAAATTTTTGCTTTAGGATTTATGAGTATGAAATAGCTAAAGTTAATAAATTTAATTTTAAACCATTTTTATTTTAATGAATTAATTTCTTTTAATTGTTTATTAATTATAATATTCACTTAAGCCTTAGTAATACTTAGAAAAGCTTTATATTGGTATATATAATAAGCCAGGACAATGAAGTGAATTCCCTGTAATTAACTTTGATTCCTTTTTTTTAAAAAAACACTTTTTGCACCTGTTTAAGGTGGCTTTATCTTTGCCTGCTGATCGGCCACATCGATGGTCTCTGATTTCTCTAGAAAATTTCTATCAAATTTCTCTAAACGTTTTGTTGGCGTTGTACCCACCGATTTGGCTTTAATTGAACTTCCGGGAATTGCCAATGATGATGATCCTGTTGGTGGTGAGAGTTTTAAGTTATTGAAACCATCCGAAGTTTCTTTATTTAATGAAGCACTGCGGCCAAAGGGAAAATAGGCATTCAATTGTCTTTCGAGCACATCCTTATTAATGCTTGTCTCCCAGATTTGTTTTTGGATCAGACTACTATAGCGTGCCTCAAAACTTTGCTGATGTCGCAGTACATCTGATATATGACGACCTCCTCTACCCGTTGGTGCTGTTCGTTCAACTGGCGGTGGAGTTGGTGTACTTGGCAGCAAAGGACTGCCCAATGAATCCTCATCTGTGGACATTTTGATTCTATTGTTTCTTTATTTACTAATTGCCGGAAAATTAAGAGAAAAAACTTAGCTTGTTAGTTTTTTTTTATATATTTTTGGGGACTATTGCGCTTATACAACCTATCGCGTTCGTTGCAAAAACGCGAATAAGTCACGGCACAGTAAAGTTAATACAAGTTGTTATACCTTATTGTTGCGCATTTTCATTTTAGCCATCATTGTCTCTCTCTTTCGCTCATAAATAGAAAAGAATATAAGAATGAAAAGTCAAACGTCAGGGAAAACTTTTTCCCGCTAAAGTAATTGCTATGTGAGCTCCTTTGAGGGGAGGACTTTTTGTCTTTCGTCTTTTGCCTTGAATGGTAGAAAAACTTTTCCTTCGCGTTTTTTTGCGTTTTGCGTTGCTTTTATTTTTTTTGTGATTTTCCTTTACCGGTGACGTTGTTAGTATTCAACCTCAACAACCCCTCTCTATCCGTACCCCTCTCTATCCAATAAAGGTCAACAATGTGCGGCTTTTTTCAGTGTCGTCGTCGTTGTTGTCGTTGTTGGCGGCAACGGTAGACGCAATCAAATGACTCATTGATGATTTTCCGTAAATATTTTGGCGTATTGAAAACGAATTTACTACTTGCCACGTGTGGCAGGTGTCATTGCATGACGCCTCAGACATAGAAGACAAATGGCTGACATTGTTGTCCTATTACATTGATGGATGTGTAATGTCAATAATTAGTTTATGACAATTGCCAAAAGGCAAAATAAAACAAAAAAAAACCCAAACAAATCAGAGGTGGAGTTTCTCAATATATAAATTTCAACTTGCCCAAATCTTAAGTCAGGAAAAACCGCTAAAAATCAACAAAGAAATCAAAACAAAAAGAAAGTTTCTTACCCCTCGCTCAACCACTCTTTGGCAGAGGGGGTCTGGGGCGTGTCATACTTCTCGGGGTAATCCAAAAATAAAACAAAAACTTTCAATGGCAAAGTACTATACTTATATATAGATATATCAATGTGCCGCATATACAAAACACAAAAATCAATAAAACAACAAAGGATATTAATTGCTCAAGGAGCTAAAGTTAATGAAAATGTCAAGATAAAGAGATGAGTTGCCTGTAGAATTCATCTTTAAACGGTTTAACCTTCGTCTAATGATTATTATGATATAAACGTGTAATTTTATGAACTAACACACTAAAATTAATGCCTCTAAATATGCAAACGCGTGTCGAAAAGTTTGCGAAACTGCGGAAAAAGTTGGCAATATATAAAAAGTTTGGTAGTTGAAATACTTGGAATAATGGTAATACTAGTAGAAGTTAAGTCTAATAGAGTGTTGAAACCAAATTTGAGGTGGATAAATGGAGGGCAATGAGAGGAACTGTAAATACTCTTAGAGTAGGAAACTGTTCTTTTGATATGAAAGGATATACAAAATATGTTTCTTAGTTATCCAAGAACATGTTATAAGAAATTGGAATACTGAAAATTCTTAAATTGTGGCTTAGGATAGTTTGATTTTATTGTTATTATAAATTATATTATAATATGCTTAAAATAAACAACTAACTTCTCAGTTGAACTAATTCGTTTTGTTAGCCATCGGACGAATCCTTCAAGGAAAAAACTAAGTTTAGCTCTGTAAAAAATTCATAAAAATGGCTTAAAAATTGTTCCCTTAAACTTAAAAAGTAATTATCGTTAACACTGCTGTAATTTTCTTTTTTTTCAAAATCTGCGAAAGAATAATCTATTTAATCTCAAAGAACTTTCGACAAATCCTTCGAAAGGAGGCTCCAGTTTGGTCAAATTTTGTCTTGTTTAAAAAAACCAAATCTTTACTTTCTTCTTCGAATTTTTACGTTTTTTTATTGATATAATTATTAAAATTATAAATAATATATTTTCCCATTATAGAACAATGTGAATTGGAGCTAATATAATTTTATTTCTATTTAACTATATTAAATATTAGGACGTGAATAAAAATGATTTATTTAGCTACACAAGAAGCAATTAAAAAGTTACAATTGTAAAGAATAGATATTAGGTACCTAAACCATCTTCGATTTTAAGAGTAATGTCTCCATTTTTGTTATTCTTGTTAAAATTAGAAGAGTTTTTAGTAATATTTTGACTTTGTTTATAAAGAAAATATTGTTCCTGTTTTTCAATTCTCTTGAAAAAACAAATTAGAATCATTTGTTGCAAGATCTTCATATAATCTCAAGCAAATTTAGTCCTTGCTTATCCAGGTAATAGCCTGTCGTCGCCTCTGTTCAAAGCGTTTCATCTCATCGTTGACAAGTTCTTCCATAATTCCATTCAATTGCTTGGACATGCAACACAAGGCAAATAATTGTATCCATAGGAAAAATATAAATAATAACTCATAGAAATCCGATAAAGCCACACCCAAATAGTGAATGAAAGAAGGATCACAACTGGTCAATACTTTATAGTAATAGACAGCATGCCAGGAATACAAACAGATCCAAATGATTAGAGTCGCACAGGAAGTGAGACTTAGATATCGTAGTCGTTGATATAATGAATCCACATTGAATCCCATTTCAACAAACTCGTTGATAAAACGCAATTGTCGATTAATATGCCGAGCTACACAACCATTACCCAAAAGACTGGGTAGAATGATGACAATTGTGCAAAAGACACCAATTAGACGAAGCAACAGATTGCCATAAACGGCCAACTTGGAATTGCTGGACACAGGCTGGGCATAATCCCGCCAATCCAAAATCAAAAGCGATAAATTAACAAATCCAAAGATGAGCAAATGCACCACAGTTAGCAAATACAAAGGCCAAGATATTAAAAAACAATTCTTCCTGATATTGTGAGTGTATGGGAATAGGCCAGAGAAGCGCAGGCACGCTATAATCCAAGCGAATAGATCCAACAATAATTCCGATTGCCCCCTCAACATCTCGATGTCAACTGAAACTAGAAACGAGGTGAAAGTGAAGTTAAATAGTTGCATGTAAAATGCAAATGCAATTGTTTATAAAGAAACTCTCGTGTGTATGGTCCTTGTGGGTATTTAGAAAAAGCAATTGATTTGCCATACAGGGTGCTCTTTTGTGGTGTAACATTGAAAAGAACGATTTATTGTATAATTTAAAGTTGGGAATATGCTGAAATCAGCTGCTCCTTCCGAAACATTTAAATAGTAATTTCGCTACTTCTACAATTGACACAGCTCACTAAAAGTGGAACTAAGGCCATCCTCACTGCAACTAGTGCCATTCAATAGTCCTTTTTTGGGTAGACTCGGCATAAATATATGCAATTGTTTGCGATTATCCAAAGCATTTGTCATAGTTGAGTTTAAGCCTCGACTACTTTGTGGCGGTGTATTACGCATATCCTCTGCAATGGTCGATGTAGTGGTACCTCCATTATATAACCTAGCCGAGGCCAATTGTCCTGCCAGGCGTCTTGTAGTGCTAGCAGAACTGCTTAGTGTGCAGAGATCAATATTTCTAGCTGGTCGATTAAGACGCACTGGTATACCCTCTTTGTTGAATATTATGGTTATGGGCTTGGCATTTGGATTAACTGAAGATGGATTATTTGAGACATGATTAAGGGCTGGTGACTGTGGCTGCTGCTGTTGTTGTTTGATGGGTTTCCTTGTCATCGTTCTCTGATTATTTGAATTATGATTGTGATTAACAGCTGTGGTAATACGCTTGAGACTAACACTGCGATGATTATGACGATGATGTTTTTGATTTGTTGTCCTTAGAGCCAATTGGGCGCTATTTGTTTGTGGTTGTTGGGCAACAGTTGTTGGACTCTTGACAATATCTGTGCGTCCTGCCAAATCTAACCAGTTAAGAACACGTTCAGCCAAACGGTCTTCAGGATTATTGGCTGTCATTGATAGAATGCTAGTATCCTGCAAGGAACTGCGTCGAGAGTGATGATCATTCGATTGATTATGATTGTGATAATGATCGGATTGATAGGTCTTGCCACGACTTAAAAGCCAGGCTCTCCTTTTGGAATGACGACTTAAATTTTGGGATCTCTGGTCTCTATTGGATGTAGAAGAGCTATTCATTCTGCCTGCCTGGTGAGATTGCTGTTGCTGTTGTTGTTGTTGCTGCAAAGTCAATTTGGTAGCATCTAGCAGCAAATCCTCATCTAGATACTCCACAGAGTCATCAAGTGTGGGATCAAAATACTCGCATGATTGCGTCTGTTGTTGGTTCTCTAGATTTCAAAATGACAAATATATATAGGTCAAATCGGTCTATATTATATATATCGGTTAAGTGCGTACCTCCCCTTTTGGCCTTCTGTCGTTTCCAACGTTGTCGCTGTCGCGGCTCGTAATCGAGTATGAAATGCCTTCTTCCGATTGTCTCCTGCCAAACGGAGCGCACAAATAGCGGCCGAGAAGCCGTTTCCCAAATGGGTCGCATTTTCCCCCTTCAGTCTTTTGTCTCCTCCTCCCTATGCATGAATGTGTGTAATTAAATGTTTTGCATATTAATGAGGTTCTAACAATTTGCAAAAGCCAAATACTGTTTTGTCACCGTATCTGTTGTTGAGGTCGTCTCTTTTCCTTGTCGTTGGTGTTCGATGACTGGCTGCTTTGCCAGTTGTTGCCTCACTGCCCTAACTTTGGATCTGCCTCTGACTCCAACTGTTTGGCTTGACGACGATGACGACGACGACAACGACGACGACACCAACACCGGCACACTGTCACCCCGGCATATCGATGTAGCCTCCAGAGGTCTATTCGCCCCCACAGGGCTGAAAAACTTAGGATTCAGAGACTTAAGAGACAACTTGCTTTATAAAGAAGAAAATTAGAACTATATACCATATCCTGTACCTCTAATTGTATTATATATTTTACTACCAAGTTTCCTTTAAAAGATCAGTTCATGATATCAAAGTTCAAATCAAATCTTAGAAAGAATATAATTTTATGATTTCGAATAGATTTTAATACAATAAAAAATGTTCAAACTTTAAAAGTATTGCGACTGTTTTCTAATAGAAAGTTTGGAAAGTTTTCCAATATTCTTATTCTGTGTTGAAAACTTAAACATTTTATAGTCAGTGCTGCCATATCAATAAGACATATAATATCCATTTGAAGTGTTGGTAAATGACTTCCCTAGACTACAAGTTATACGACATGTCATATTGTCTAAAATTAATTAAAATTTTTATCATCATTCAAACCTTTTCCGCATCCACTTTGCAAACACTTTCCTTGTCCATCCCTGGTTTTACATTAGTCAACATTCTGTTTGTCTGGGACTGCAGTCGACGTCGCTGCCTCTGCCTTCGAGTTGTTGCTTTTGCTTTGCGGTTTAAGTGTCTTCGGCACGCGAAATGCAACCCAAGCCTAGTCAGGCCAGAGGAAAAAATGGATTCAGGCCCCCAACTAGGCAACTTGCCTTAGTTGCACGTGCTTTTTTTCTATGTCGAATGCTTGGAGACAGTTTAATGAGTTTGTCCTGGGCTCGTTTCTTCCTTATGCTTTTTGTTCCAAGTTATAAAAAAATATATATAAATGAATGGCAACAAAATTTCAGTTGGTTAATCGTTTTGGTGTTGCATTTTAAGTGGTTTAACCCCCAATTAAGAGTACAACCGGAAAATTTGCATACATTTCCGTTTGCATGATCGTACCTATAGAGGTTAAGGAAATGCTGTTACTTCCGTTTCAGTCTAATATTTATATATATATACATACATACATATATGTATATATTATTATTTTTTGGCACTGATGCCAAATGGCATGTCAAATTACATGGCCGACATATGACTGTGTGCGGTTGACATAAGATGGTAGCCTCTAAAATATGAAAATGCAAAAAAAAAAAAAAATAAAACAGAAGAGAAATGTGAAAGAAGAAATTCACTTTCACTTGAAAAGGAAAGCTAGCCGGGTACGTGCCGGTACCGAGTGTAAAAGGGGAATGAGGTTTCTATGAATATGAGCAAGCATTTGAATTATGTTAAATGGAACTGACAATTAAATAAGTTACAATTAATAAAGTATACGATAATACAATATTTTTTGTAGCATACTTTAAGGCAAAAATTTTAAGGTTCTCTAAAAGGGAAAACTACAAGCAAGTATTTTAAATATGTTAGATAGAACTGCCAATAAAGAATACAACAACATTTTGTTTAAATCTGCTTTAGTACCATAATAATTTGTTGCATACTTTAGGGCAAAAACTTCTAAAAGCTTCATAAGACAATTTCTTTCATTTGCTTTTCCTATTTTCCATTCTACTCTAAAAAAAACTCTTATTTTCTGTTTAAAAAAAAAAGTTAGTCCATCAGTTTATGCTTTACCTATTATGTGTAGCCATAACCACAACACACATTATGCCAACAACTCTTCAAAACTGTTCAGCACTCACTCAACTCTTGACATACAGCAACTCAATTGAATACCATCCTCGACCTGACCTCGTCCTCGTCCGCACTTTGGCAGGAAATGCAATTACCGACAAGCCTAAGTGCAATACGTGTAGACATTACCCATAGTTTTCCCCTCCTATAGTTTCGTTTTTACGGGTGTTGATAATAAATATAAACAGAGTCGAAACATGCAATAAACAAATTGAATTTACCAGAGGCAAAGTGAACCAGCAAGTGAAGGTGGTTGAGCACCAATGGAAGGTGAGGGAAAGGGGGCAAATCAGCATGTGGACGCCAATTAAACGCATCGTCGTAGTCGTCGTCATCGTCGTCGTCAATTTTTGTGCCTTTGTTGCAACTCAATTAGGCCAACAGAGGCAAGGCAATCTCTTCCCTTGGTTTCCTCTGGGGCAAAGCAATTATAAAACTTTTACCCCCCCCTTTTTAAACCCTTTCACTCTACCCATCCAACAAATGCAATTAAAGCGCAAAAATTGCTTTTGGCGGCCGTTTTGGAGGTTAATTGTAAGCAGAATCTGTTATATATATATACACTTTTTTTTTTTGTTCCAACTTTTTAATTATACCAACAACTCTTCACTTATATACAGTGCCCATCATACCCGAGTTCCTGTACGACATACGACATCCGGATGCACCGCTCGACAGTTATGCCCGCACTCCGCTTACGCTGAATACTCCGCCACCGCCTACACCTTGTCCTTGTAATAAAGATGGCAGCGAGGTGGCCCCCTTAGAGGTCTCCACCTTGAGTCCGGAGGGTAAGAACAGAAGTTACACAATAATTGAGTAACGTTTAACTAAAAACAATTCCAGAGAATGAGACGTATTACCGAGAGCTAGAGGAACGACATAACGAACTAGTTGGCGAGACTGTTGAAGTTGGTCTACTATTTGCCTCCAAGGCCTTTGTCCAGCTATTGGTTAATCCAATTGTGGGACCATTGACGCATAGGTAAGTAAAGGACTTGTTTCTTAACATTGACTTTACTAAATACTTAATCTTGCTTTTAGAATTGGCTATAGTATACCTATGTTTGCCGGCTTCGTCATTATGTTCCTATCCACTATAAGTAAGTTATGAAATTTTTTAGATAAAAGGCTTTAAAACTTCAATTAAGGTATTTCTATTTCTATTCTTTTCAAAACAAAATCAGAATCATTCCGATTAAAAAACTATATCATACAGCTCCCGAACAAACAATCTTTCAAATGTTAAGTTTTAGGTCAATTACTTGATTCTTCTTAAAGTAAAGAAACTATTCGTAAAATCGGCTTATGTAAAAATATACTTTTCCCGACAATACTGTTTTAGAACACTCTAAAATCGGTTTCTCTTGTTACATGAACAGGACTTTAGTCAAATCCTTTGAAGTTATCTTCAAATAGCTCAAATTTAGTCAAATTTTGGTCTATTTTAAAAAGCGATATCTTTCTTATCTGTTTAGATTGTCATCTTTTTATTAACATAAAAATCTGAAAAACAATTTTTTAGACGGTTTTTGCAAATTTTCATGATGTAACCACTGTTAAAATAGTCGAATTTTAAATAAAATTTTTTTTGTCAACATTTAAAAGTTTAAATGTGGTTTTTCTCTACGGAAATTAATAATGAATTTAATGTAAACCTTTTAAAAATCGGCAATAGGATGCGGAACTTCGAGTCTACACTAATTTGCAAAATAAGGTTATCAAACAAATCTTTCGACCGAAAAAAAATTCAATACCATGTTCAAACTATAGTACTATGAGATCTTCCTTATAATTTACAAAATCTTATGAGTTTTAAATTTTCTTCAAAGGGAAAGTAATTTTAAAAACTTTTAAATAGTTTTTAAAAATTTAAGGCATTTTCGAAAAAATATGAAAATTTTTTTTTTAATCGTATAAGAGCAAAACAAACTTAAAGTGGACTTGATAAATTATATCTTTGAATGTTCTAATCTAGCTGATCTTGTTCTATAATCTCTATTTCTATCTTTCAATATTATTTTTTACACAGTCTTTGCCTTTGGTCGCTCTTATTTGGTTCTATTTGTGGCACGTGCTCTCCAGGGTATTGGTTCATCTTGCTCTTCTGTCTCTGGCATGGGCATGTTGGCTGATCGTTTTACGGATGACAAAGAGCGCGGTAATGCCATGGGCATTGCTTTGGGTGGCCTGGCTTTGGGTGTATTGATTGGTCCACCGTTTGGTGGTGTTATGTATGAATTTGTGGGCAAATCGGCACCGTTCTTAATTTTAGCCGCCCTGGCCTTGGGCGATGGTTTACTTCAATTGTTCATGTTGCAGCCTTCGATACAAAAAGCCGAATCGGAACCACCATCACTTAAGAGTTTGATTAGTGATCCATATATATTGATAGCAGCGGGAGCAATTACCTTTGCCAATATGGGTATTGCCATGTTGGAGCCATCGTTGCCCTTGTGGATGGTGGATAATATGGGTGCCACTAGATGGGAGCAGGGTGTTGCCTTTTTGCCGGCTTCTATAAGCTATTTGATTGGTACAAATCTATTTGGTCCTTTGGGACATAAAATTGGACGTTGGTTTGCTGCCTGTTTGGGATTAGTTATTATTGGAGCTTGTTTGATCTTTGTAAGTAAAGGATATATACCTTAAATAGGGAAAAGGATTACATGTGAAATGTTTGTTTTGTTTAGATTCCTATGGCCACATCGATAACCCATCTGATTATACCAAATGCTGGATTAGGCTTTGCCATTGGCATGGTGGACTCTTCAATGATGCCGGAATTGGGTTATCTGGTTGATATAAGACATTCTGCTGTCTATGGCAGTGTTTATGCATTGGGTGATGTTGCCTTCTGTGTGGGCTTTGCTGTGGGACCAGCTCTCTCTGGTTCCTTAGTGAAGAGCATTGGCTTTGAGTGGATGTTGTTTGGCATTGCCATTCTTTGTTTCATGTATGCCCCACTTTTGACGCTCCTCAAGAATCCACCAACCAGTGATGAGAAGAAGGTGCGTATGGCTAGAGAAGAGGCAGCGGCAGCAGCAGCAGCAGTAGCAGCGGAACTTGCTGCCGCTTCCGCTCCTACAAATAACTCGATTGCTCAGCTGACGGCATCCTGCCCAGCTATAATGCATGGCACAAGCCTTGAAGAGGCGGGCAAATCGAATCCGGCCTTTGAAAGTGAAAGGCTTTAGAGTTTCTTACAAATTTTTGCCTTTAAGTTTACATTTTTTCCATTGGTATTATTTTTTATATTAAGTTTATAATACTTTTTTATTGTTTTTCTTAATTTTAAGTTACTCAATCTTAATAAAATATTAAACCATTTTAATTTTTACATTTGCCTGTGAGTTTCTAGTATGTTTTTGGTTTCTTTTTAGTATATTTTTATTTGCATGGTTTGTTCTTAAAATTAAATACAAATTATATATAAATACTTAACAATTTCTTTACCATTTACAGTCTTTGATCTATGGACGCGATCGATCGCAGGTACGTTATGTGACCTATCAAAACTACGATGACGACGAATAAACTGCTAAACTTAAAACAAAAAAATAAATATATTTAAAACTATATAGCAATGTCATTAAAAACATGACCAAAAATCTAAAAAAAAAAAATATTGCTTCAAAATTATAAAATTTACAAAAAAAAAAGAAGAAGAATATGGAAATTGAATATTAATTGAAATCAAAGAAAGAAAAAATCGTAAACACAACCAAAAATATCAGTAATATCATATGAAAAATTGTTATTATTGTTCAATGTTATGCTCTCTATATATTTCATATCAAAATGAGTACCGATAAAACCAAAAAGAAAATACTAAAGAACATGTTGAAATTAAGCACTAAAGCAAATTTATTAAAACTAAAGAGATGAAAGGAGTTCGTTAGAACGGGTAACCCAATCCACTTTTTTTTTTAAAACAAGTCTTTCTCACTTTTTTTGTTTTGTGTTATCGATCGTAAGTGTGGTAATTCACTCGATACTAAACACATTTAAAAATAAAGTACAGTTGTGTATGCTAGAATGTTAGTGAAAAATGTTATTTCAAACTAGAGAAAGAAACTAAAACCAAAAAATAAAACCCTACTTAGAGTGAAATCTACTTAGCGAGAACTTGTAACAACGATCTTAAGAACCCTACTATACATTCGGAGGCAATTTCGCAAATTAAAAAAAAAAGTACAGTTGCCAACTATTGGGCTAATATATAATTAGCTCTACTCCCAGTATTGAAGGTTTAATTTGCTAGATAAAGGTGAAGTTTGCCAGTCATTTGATAGTTGGATTTAATGTTTTCGGAGAATATTTCCAAAAAGAAACTAAAATTTCTTTTATTGAATTTTAGTTCTAAAAAAAAAGGAGGAAATTACAAGACCAAAAATGAGGAAAACAAGAATTTAAAAATCAATTTAGAGTTCGCTTTTAAGGAAAACAGAAAAAGAATCAATGTTAGGACAACTCTGAAATATTCCTCATTTCAGGGTGGTCCTAACACTGTTTCCGCCAATATTGAGCCCTCTACAACCGCATCATGCGCATATTATCCGAATAGACATTGATACTGACATTATAGGGAGCAGATGAGGCATCCTCTAGCCGGGTACTACTTGAACGTTGACCACCCATAACTTCCACTGACAAGGGTGACGAATTACGCAAACGGACTTTGTTAATCGAGAACTGTGAATCTCCATCCGATGGCCGGGAAGTGGTTATCCGTATGGGCATATTATTGATTCTAGTGTGAGTCTGAGTACCACCAATAAGTTTATTGCTATTAAGTGGCTTATTTTCGTTCAGACGTGTAGCAGACGGACGACTTAGACTAGTATTACTAGGAGCAACGGCAACCACGACATGAACATTGCCATTTGAAGTTCCCGAACTTCGACGTTCCAAATTGTGAGCAAATGTAGAAGTTGTTGAAGTGTTTGCGTTAGGGTTAGGGAGATGAGAAGATGAAGCTGAAGTTGTTGCGGGAGCGGTCAAAGATTTACCTAGCTCAAGTGTAGGTTTTTTAAAGGCGCAAACATTGGATGTCAAATTCCGTAAACGCTGAGCTCTTTTGCTCTGTGTTGGTAAGGCCGTTGATTTACGCTCACGAAAGGGCATCATGCCTGGCAAACGTTCCTCGGTTTCCGGACGGTATAAATGCGAAGTCATTGTCACTGGGGAGGGCATAGGTATAGCTCGCATGGGTGAGCGCAGTTCTTCTTCCCGCTTCTGCTGCTCTTGATAGCGACTTATTCTCTCAAACTCTAGCTGCCTTTGATTCTCCCTCTCCAATAACCGCAATCGATCCCGCTCCCGCTCTGCCTCTATTTGTATCAAACGATCTCTATCTCGTTGTCTATCTAACTCGCGTAAACGCTCTCGTTCCTGCTCGCGCTTCCGTGCAAGTTCTCGTTGCTGTTCTCGTTCTCGTCGCTCTTCTTCGTCCCTTTGCTGTCTAAGCTGAAAAAAGTCTCGATTCCGATCCTGATTACAATTGCCTCGCGGAACCACATTGAACTTGGACAGACGTTTGTCTATTGTAAAATTTACCGTAGATCTATTCAGACTGGTCGAGCGAAATGGAGGTGATATGGGTTTCTGGATCTTATTGGTATTATTTCTCAGAGATGCAGCATCTGTTTCAATTTTAATGCGCACATTATTATCCGTATCGGTATCGGAATCTAGACCGCTTATATTGATATTGATCTCACAACCACTGCAAGCACTTCGTTTGCGCTGCAATCCCAAGGACTTGGAGTTAACAAAACTCATGGTAGAGATACTACGAGCTGAAACTGCACCAGTTCTGACACCTGTTCCTCCCCCACCTGTTCGTAAAATGTTCGTGCTACTACTTTTGTTCAATGAGGTTGCACTTTTACCTCCACGAGTCATTTCATACTCGCCACGATTACAGCAGCTTCTAAGGAACGGCGAATTTGTCACAGTTACGGGTGGATTACTGCTAAGCATTCGTCGTGGCTGCGGAGCCACTGAAACACTACGTTGGCAAGTGATTATAGGTGCAATTATTTTCCTCGGCGGAGTTGGTACACATTTGAAATCGTGTAAAAATTTACGTCGTCTATGCTCAGTGAAAGCACTCGCTGTTTCCGTTGTCATAAAAGGACGTCTTGTGTCAGTATTCGTTTTAAATTTATTATTATAGTAATATGTCTCGAATTGGGGTCTGGCATGTAACGGCTGAGGCTCTGGCCTCGGATATTGCTGCATTAGATAAACTGGTCGATCGGCATATCGAAAATTATACGATTGAATTTTGAATGGATCGCCGTGAAAAATGTCTCTTGTCTGTCTCAAACGAGCTGTAATTAGCATTAGGATTTTATAATTCATTTGATATCAATCGAAAGTCCAACTATACTCACACACTCCACGATTCATTTTGGGCTTAAAATTTGGATAACTGCAGTGATAAATTGAATGAAATGCGTTTGGCTTCAATACAAAATAATGTCCAAAAAGAAAATATTGTTAAAAACAATTCTTTTTTCTGTTGTTTTCCATTAAAAATTTTGAATAAAAACACAGGTAACTTTGGTCAAATTTTCATATTTTTCGAGACAATTAAAATTCTTTGGTCAATGCGGTAAAACACTTTGATACTAGCAAATTAAAAATAACCTTCTTTAAATAAATCAATTTTCAAAACAAAAGAAATAAATATATATATATATATATACATAAATTATTATTATACTTAGCTAATCGAATATAGTAAAAATATTAATGTATTACTTAACTATTTAAAAAAAAGAAAATACAATCTGACGCTTTAAGGGAATTAATTTAAGACTTTTTCAATATGAACTGCATTTGCAAAATGATTAAAAGTGAGCACAATTTGGTTTAATATGAATAATATAATTTGCTTAATATTTGTTTAAAAAATAAAACATTTATATAGATGATTCGTTTATTGGATCAATCGGGATACTACCGCCAGGCACTTGAATGGCTGCAAGTGTCCCAATGCGTTGTGATCGTTCACGAATCATGTAAAATCCCAAAAAAATTTTTTAAGCACTTTCTAAAACTCCCTCTAATTAGGGGAATCGAACAAATTTTGCTTGCTTTAAGATTAGCAAAAATGGCAGTTCAGAAAAAAAAAAACAAGTTGAAAAGCAAAACATAATGTAGTCGATCGCAGGTATACAATGAGGTTATAAATTGAGGAACAACAAATCCAAAAAGAAAAAAACACTGTATATATAAATAGCTGAAATACTTGCTGATTATAGTTGTTGTGCCCAATCCAAATCAAAAACGTTAGCAAATGTTGTGTGTATAACTTTCTCAAAATAAAGTAGAATCAAAATGGAAGAAAAAAGCTTTGAAGAATTGCAAAATGCAATCAGGCAGACATATATATATATATATAAATATATATACATACATAACAATATTATAAAAGTCCCGCATTGTACAGGGTATATATAAACAATCTATATAAAAAAAAAAAGAGTTTTGTTCGGTTTTCAAAATGCTTTTCAAAAAAAAATTGGGATAACCCCCCCGAACCTCTCTAACCTCTGATAAGCATGTAAAACGGGGGGCCTAAGAGCATACCAAATATAAAACGTGTGAATTAGACAATATAGCTTATATGAAATGAATACCTACTTATTGTTGTATAAATGTTAAAATAATATATATACTAATCATATATATATAAACACATAAAAAAAGCTGGTATGGGGTCAAACAAACAAACTATATACTAATACATTACTAACACTAATCCAAATGTTTTGTGCACAGTAAATACAAATAGTATATCTAATATATATATATTTATATATCTAATCACAGCATATTATTATAATATATAAATCTAACCATTTACTGTATGCATTTGTTAATCAAATTTAACCGCACACACATACTCTCTCTCAAAAAAAGTATTTGAAAGACCGCTAAAAAAAGAAAAAAATACAAATATAAAATTGATTTAATTAATGCAGATTTCTTGTAGTTTAGCGCGAGCATATTAGTCAAAATACCTAAAAACTTAAACTAAATTTATGAATATTTATATATATATATACATACATATATATAAACAATTATCTAACCATTTAACAATTATCGCATTTATACTCAAAACCACAAAAAAACACTAAAACGATGTGTAATCATGTCATGTGCCAAGTCATGTGTGTAAGGGAGAAACCAGAAAGGAAAACGTATGGGAGATATTTCGCAAACTAAAACTAAAACATATATAAATTTAAAACATATAATTATATATCTATATCTAACTATTATACTTATATGATAATCTATTAACAACAATGTTTAAGATGTTTATTTAAGCTGATCGAACACAAGAAAAAACAAAAAAACACAATATGTAACTGAAGTTGTTGGTGAATAAACAAGCTACACTCGAAAACCAAAGAAAAAGTATTAATTTTTAACATTAATAACAAATATTTAAAAACTTAATTCTTTAAAGTTTCTTCTTTAGTTATTCTAAGTTCAACATTTAATTTATTTATACAGGTTTTCAAATGTTATGGCGGCTACAAATCCTTAAGTAAAATCAGTCAATTTCAATTTTCTTGTATAGAATCTTTATTAAAATTTATTACATTATTATATACATACAGTACATATAAGAGTTAATGTTTCCATGATCATGATCAATTCTGTTCAAATTTCATTTTAAATTTATCAAAAATTGTCTTAAATTAATCATTTTTTCTTTTTTTACTAGAATTTAGGTATTAATTTAATTTAATTCTGGTATATACAATCTGTATATATCATTTATATCGTTAAGTTGGTTTTCTATTTTAATGAAATTTATTTGCACTTTTAACAACTTTACTTTAAGGTCAACTTTTAGAAAGCCCACATCAACGTATGCGTGTGTGTGTGTGTGTGTATGAGTTAGGTGAAAAGGTCAAGAAGAGAACGTCAAGCTTATTAAACTAATTAAAATGTATCTGTGTCCTGGTGTTTTTGCGTGCATGTGTCTAAAAATGAATTGTTGAAGAATAAAGCCCTTCTCACTCTTAGGCATCAGTTGTCTCTTCCGGTTGAGTGGTTGTTGTCGTATTGTTATCGTTCTTCTCCTTGGCAAAGGTGATTATTTGATTTAAACTCTCACCCAGTTCTTCCATTACCTCACGTTCTGTTTCCTCAATGGGCAAATTCTGTTTCTCATGCATTAGAATTCTTGATATCATACACATTATGGTGGCCTCAATAACATCATCGGTTAGATAAAGATTCGAACGTATCTCATGCTTTTTAGTTGTGGTTGCATCTTTCGGTTTGTTCGGTTTGCGTACACCCAATAGACCATCTAATGAATCCATATCAACATCAGGACGATCCTCCATATTACGACAACCTTAAAATATCATAATTTATTAAATTAAGCATATTTAGTTAAGATTAGTTAGATTTAGTTAAGTTAATTTTGACTTATCAAATAATTAACTTAAATTTCGTTGTGCTTTACTTACCCACACATTTACACATGCTGGAGCAAGGTATCTTGGCTTCATAGCATTCGCAATAGTTCTTTAAGCAACCGGATCTCTTGCAATTACAACCTTTGTTATGCAGACGCATATCACCCGAAGCGGGAGCCGTGATTTTGGGCCTAAATTTGAAGTTTATATTATAATTTTGATATTAACTATAATTATTTCTGCTTTAACTTACTTGAAAGCACTAGGATTGCGATCCAGACAGCTGCGTATGGCCCTTTCACGTTCCACCTCATTGTCCAGATTGTTAAAGCAGTCTTTGCAAGTACAATTCTTACAGAATTCACCATTGGCAAAACAATCGCAATAAAGTTTTAAACATTGAGATTTACTGCAGTTGCAATGCTTCCGCCGGGATCCAAGATTAAGTTGTGCATCAACAGCTGCATTGGAGGCAGCTGTAGAGGGTGGCTTGAGTATCTCGAAATTTGGTTTGGCTGGTGCAGGGACTGGCTTAACATTAGCTTGATTGGATTGACTTTTCACTTGCGTTTGTTTCGCCTTTTGGATCAGTTGCAAACGTTGTTGTAAATTTCTTTGCTTAATCTTGGCTTGAACCTGCAAACTTCTCACGTTTTGTGCATTGTTTAGCGGATTTATGGTGTTAATGGTTGTAGCACCGCTGGCAGAATTAAGTAAATTACGGCACAACTTGCCATCGGTTCGGACAAAGCCAGTATAGCCACGTCGCATGGGACTCGTGTTAGTACGTGACACTCCCGAAATCAAATATTTGTATTCACCATTGGGTCCGGTTGATTTTACTAGATTGTAAACCTTCTTCGGCTGGTTAGCCGAGGAAGTGTTTGGCCCGTCCTTTATTAACACTCGTTGAATGGTTGATGGTTGTGAAATTCGTGGCTTTTTAACTTCTGGTCCAGTATCGCTGTTATCGCTGGCTTCGTTACTTTCTAGAGTCTTTAGCTGCATGTTGAGATTGTTCAAACGATGTTTCCGAAGGGATTCTTGATTATTTGGGGAGGCCGGTGTTATTGAATTGGCGCCCAGCGCACGCTTTGGTACTAGAGTCTTCATTGAAGGCAGTGGGACAATGCTACCTCCCATGGTTCTCATCACAATCTTGCTGGTATTGCCCACTGATGTAGCAGGCGAACTAGAAGTTGATAATTGTGTACCCGTCTTCTGAGAAGTTGATGGCGTAGAAGTCGTTGATGGTTTAGCTGCACTTAATCCTTTATTGTTGGTCACCACTCGAACATATTGGACACCTGATTTGCCCCCCAATTGAACAGCACGCAATCCGCTCGACGTCGATGCAGATGATAATGAAGTATTCTGTCCCTGATTTTGAGCTACAGTACTCGTGGTTCCCGTCTTGGGTGATAACTTAATAATGTTTTTAGTGGATACAAGAATCTGCGTGCCTGTCGATGATTGCATCACCAGTTTGTTTCCTATGGAGCTGCTTCCAGTGCTGATTGATGTTGGACTGGGCTTAATGACTACTTGGCCACTGGCATTTTTGTTGATAACCATATTGGTGGATGATGCAGTTGTTGCTGGAGCCTTTGTATTGAGCACAATGGGTGAGTTGTTACCTTGGCCCAATTTAATAAGCTTTCCATCAGCTGTTCGCACCACTTGGATTTTTGCTCCTGTTGTTTTTGGCGGTGTTGTTGTTGTTTCTGTTGCCGTCGATAATGGTTGTATGCCTTTAATGGTAATGGGCGTGGAGGATGAACCAGTGGGTACATTTGCTTTTACCAATCCTGTGCTAGCAATGGTCATACCCTTTGCAAGTACGGCCTTTTGTATACCCGCCGTATTGACCACACGACGAATTGCTGTTGTTCCAGTTGTTACAGTTCCCGCTTTAGCTGCAACCGGACTAATCCCAAGTTTACCAGCAGTCACTGATCCTCCTCCCGCTGCAGAAGGTTTTTGCAAGTAGACTATTCGGCCATCGGCAGTTTTAAGCTGCGTCATAGTCACTGCACCAATTTGCCTTGGCGAACTGGTACTGGCTATACTGGTACTACCGATTTTTAACGGAGTGCTAACAGTTTGGCCAACAGGTCTTAATGAATTATTTAAAATTCTGATATCTGAGGATTGGCTTTTAGCCGTTGGATTAGCTCCTCCCGCTGTGACAACTTTAATGGCATGCGTTTTAAACACACCGCCAGCTCCGGAGCCTCCAATTGCACTACCTGAAGCAGACGTTAGACGTTTGTTTTCTAATATTTGCACCGTAGATTTTTTAAATTGCGGTGTATTGAGCGAATCGTTGGCCTCGTTGTGACCATCGCCATTGGCATCTGAATCATCTTCCTGGGACGTATCGCCAGTATAACTATCAGTTTCCATGTGTTGACCTGAGGGTTCTGGCTCCAAAAAGTCTTCGAAACTCAGTTCAGGGAGCGGTGTGGTATCATCCAAAGAGTCTATCAAAGGATGAAGAAGAACAATTGTGAAAATTTTATTGAAAGTGCATAATTTACTTAATATTAGTTTGCCTATTACCTCTGGTCGAACGTTGGCCAAACATTTTTCAAGTCAATTTTCAAAAAAAAAACCCTTATCATGCCCATCAGCTGCGCTCGATACCGATAACTGAAGAACCGATTGCAGCATCTAAGTATAACAAAAGTCCTAGTCGGAACAATAGCATAAATTGCATCGATTTAATATTAAGCATAAAACTGTGTGTATTTAACCAATGTTGTTGGACTTATATTAATCTGTCTACATTTATGCATCTACAACTGCAGAACTATTTTTTACAAGTCAAAGTCGTTACTCATCCCTAGCAATTGCCCGCCCCACCAACTACTAAAGGAAATAAATCGATTGTTTTAGATATTTGAATTGTTCAATTGACAACTTATATAAAAAACGAAAATTACAATTAAATTTATGTGTTGGTTTTATTGTATTTAAGCTGGAGTTTACTTTTTAGCAGCCTCCTTCTTCTCACGCGCCTTTTTGCCCTCGGTGAGCTCCAAGCGCTGAGTTTCCGTTAAACTAGCCATCACTTTGGTTACCACACCAGTGCCTAGAGTTAAGTTGCCATCACGCAAAGTAAAGCGTTGCCCCTGTTCCAAAACCATGGGACGAATAAGACGCAATACTAACTTAGTATCTTCGCCAGGCATGACCATGTCCTTGTCGGGAATTTGTACTTGCACAGCGCAATCCCAGGTACGGGAAAACATCTGAAGCTGTATGTATGACATGAATGGTTTGCTGCGACCGCCCTCATCCTTAGACAGAATGTAGACTTGGGCTTCCAGCTGATCCAGAGCTTTGACAGTGCCCGGTTTCACCATGACCATGCCTCGTTTAATTTCATCGCGTTTAACTCCGCGTACAAGGGCACCAAGCTGATCACCAGCTTGGGCCTCCTCAAGGATTTGATGGAACATTTCTACGCCGGTAACAGTTGATTTCAGCACCTTGTTATATCCCACAAATTCGCATTCCATGCCCTTCTTGACTACACCGCGTTCTAAACGCCCAGTCACAACAGTTCCACGACCAGGAATAGAATAGACATTTTCTACAGGCAGTAAGAATGGTTTGTCCAGCTCTCGCACTGGCGTAGGAATAAATCTATCCACTTCCTCTAACAACTTTAAAACGGCCTCTGAACCAATCTCTGGACTTTTGTCTTCTAGAGCACACAAAGCTGAACCCTTGACCACCGGAATGTTATCGCCGTCGTAGCCCATCTCGGTCAGCAATTCACGAATCTCCATTTCCACTAGATCCACCATTTCCTGGTCAGCTGCATCGACTTTATTAATAAACACCACAATGTGTTCAATGCCAATCTGCTTGGCTAGCAACATATGCTCTCGAGTCTGAGGCATGGCACCATCGGTGGCAGCCACCACAAGAATAGCGCCATCCATTTGTGCCGTTCCTGTGATCATGTTCTTAATGTAATCTGCATGACCGGGGCAATCAGTGTGCCCGTAGTGACGCGACTCTGTCTGATATTCCACATGGGCCACATTAATGGTGATGCCACGAGCCTTCTCCTCTGGAGCATTATCAATTTCATTGTACTTTTTGCTTTCGGCTAATTGCTTGTCAGCAAGGACTTTTGTAATGGCAGCTGTAAGGGTTGTCTTTCCATGATCTACATGGCCAATGGTGCCCACATTGCAATGAGGCTTGGTACGTTCAAATACCTTCTTCTCATTGGCGTAAGAGCGGAGATATTGCTGGAGGTTTCCAGTGGAAGTGGAAGATGGCAGGAATTGGCTACGACGTTGCCAGCTGGCGGAACTGGTGGCACTAGCGAGTCGCATAATTCTGGCCGTGCTCATGGCACGCCGGCTGCAACGAAGCGCCAGCAGGGGGGCCGCAGCCGACCGGCTGAGGGCAACAGCAAATGCATGTGACATGATTTTTTCCTTCTTTCTTCTCTACGACCAAATCTAGATTGTAACTAAGGAGAGGTAACCGTAACATATAGCCCAATTGATTTTTGGTATTACATTTGTGGTCTACTTACAGAATATATCCAAATTTTCCGGTGGCCGAGGAAAAATTATTCAATTGCGTAAACCTCACAAAAATGTGCTGTTGCCCCTAATTTTATCGATAGTAGTCGATAACTTATCATTTCTAGTAATGGGCTATATTTGAGGAAATTTCTTATCGCGCTTTTTGCAGCCACAATGAAAACATTACTATTTATTTTTTAAACACTTTGAAGGACGCAAAGATCCTTTCATTTTATATGTCATATAACAAACACATACACATATATATATAAATATATATATATTAGATAAAAATGTATACATGCATTTACTCTACCTACATGGTATTCACCACCCACCAGACTGTACCCTCTCAAAAAACGGCAAAGACCAAGGGAAATTTTGTTTTGTTTTGGGAAGTTCCCTTTCAAAGATGAAGGGAAATTTTTCGTTTCGTCAGCAGCACACTAATTTTCACTAAATTCTCATAAATATCGTAAATTTACACATTAACACTACTGGACAATAGTTAAACAATTTATGCATGCACGCTTACAATGCAAATTCAATTATTCACTGTCCACCCTGTTGGCTGCAATCAATTGAATAATTTGCGCGCGAGGCACTCTGTTCCAACTGTCACGTTACTGTACTGGCCATACTGGCCTGGCCAGGAGAGGTTGAAAATTCAATTTGAAATATGAAAAAAAAAGTTGCCAACTGTAATGACTTACCCAAATGGCTCTCCATGCTGGCCAATTGTTATTGCTTCAGAAAGGAACAACTTGTAAAGTATTTCTTATTGCTTTTGAGTTTGCTTAGACAGCGACAGAGGCAATAACAGAAAGAAATTCACGGAATGTATGTACTACCAACTTGTACAACGAACTCTGCCTTATGACGACAACAATTCGAAACTGGCTGTTGCCAATAGACTTCAAATCACTTTTCGGAATCTTTCAAACATTTGCACTTTGGTTGGTTAATTGGATATCCGTCGTCCACAATTCTTAAATTCGATTGCAACAAATAAATTCAAAACTAATTTTAAATTGTTGTCGGATTCTCTGTTCTAATGAGCACTTTATCTAAATTTGTAAACTCAGAGTTGCTTGATCCACTTATCGGCCGAGTGCGATATAAAGTAGTGCTGCAAAACGACGCTGCAACCGTGTATATTTGCTAAACTACCTTGGGACTTTCCTTCAAAATTCATTTTAGGTAATTTAAATTTGGCTTTAGTTTGGTATAATGAATTGATAATCGAAATTACAATTTTTTTTAAATAAACAGAAACGGTTGCAGCGGCCGTTTGAATAATCGATTGTAGTTAGTGATGACACTATCGAATAACGATAAGTATAGGTAAAAGATTTGTATTTGAATATGTAAAACATAATTCAATATTTTAAGCCATGATTTAATCCACCAAGTTAAATTAAAAAATTTATAAAATTTTAGTTTTACTTTTATTTTAATTGACATTTGCATACTATATTAATTTTTAACAATATATAACTAATATTCATACAACAATAAATATATATAAAATTACTTTACATAAATTCTGAAGAAGGTCTTAATTTAACTTTGCGATTCCGTAAGCTATAGGTGCGTGATGTGTTTGCAGCATCACCACATATCTGGAGTACCTCGTTGTTCTTGTGTTCAGCTGTTTGTAACGATTCCTCCATGGACATGTCCTCTTCGCAGTCCTCAAGATTATCGGCGCCAGCAGTCTTATCTAGCTCATCAAATGTGAACTGAAAGCGCCGTACATTTTTCTTAGCACTAAAAATAACGCCACGATGTCCGTTCTCCCGCTTGATTGTTCCAGGAGTTTTTAATATGGAGGCACGCGTTTTTATAGAAGCCGGCGGCGAGGACGGTGACGTTTGTTGAAGGGTAGCCGCCATAATTGCAGATTTAAGCAGTTCATTACCACCAGCTTTAGGTCCAGATTTTGAAGAGCGTGGCGATTCCCCACTACGAGATAGGCGTAGTACAGTTCGAGCTGGACTAAATGATTTACGGTCAAGTACCACAATCACACGTTGAGAGCGTCGTGAAACAGGTGTACCTGTATTGGTGGACGTCAGCGTGGAATTTTGGTCGGTATTGGCTGGTTTCTCCTCTGCTTGTTTTTTAAGCTTCAGTTTGGCATTTAGCAGAAATTGCTTTAAACTGGAGCTAGCCTTAGCTTTGGGTTTGGCTTTGAAGGTTCTTACCAAATTAGTTTTTGGTTTAGTTTCCTGTCGGGCTTCAGGGTCTAACCAATCGTTGTCTCGCCATTTATTTAGAGTGCAAAAACGTTTATCCAGATTGTCACTGCCCAGCTTTAACAAATCCCACCAGCCTTCTAGATCCTTTGCCAGAACAGGCTTTGAGTCTTCACTGCCATCATTAGGACCAGTGTTGGTACCCTTTGCCCCTGCTTCACAACGATCTATTAGGCTGCTAAATTGCATCATTTTTTTACTAGTCAGCAGTTTTGTTTGCCCTATGGCTACGTTTATCATATCCAGACAATCAGTTTCCAAAAGACGAGCCATGTGATTTTGACAATAATCCTGCCAATCCTGGCATATACCATGCAAACGTTCAATCTCTTGGGCCAGTTGTTGACGGAAATAGCTAACTGACTCCAATGCCAAACGCACCTCCAGGGGTGTTTCCGCATCTTGAAGATACATGCTATTGCGTTTTTCTTTTTCGTTGCGTGAATTAACCTTTCCCCGGCTGCAGCTCACATATGGACTCAAATAATTAACATTCATATTGGACATAGAATTTCGACGTGGCGGCGTTTGCTGCTCATGTTCCTTGGACTGAGGCTGTAGAGTTTCCTCATCGCTGGCAGCTAAATAGAAATAAATTTTGTTAACTTTGACTTTTATTTTATAATGAAACTTACCATTTACTAAAGTAACTCCAACAATAGTCGGAGATTCAATGATTGATTCGGAATGCACAAAGTTAAATTTACGTTGCTCTGGATCTGGACCCTTACTCTCAATAGGTAGCTTTTCTATTCCCCCATTGATGTCATCAAAGGCGGGTTCTCTAGCTGAAGCAATTAATTGCCTCTTGACTTTTGAATCTCCGTTTAATTTAATGTCACTTGAAACTGCAACAACTGGACTTATTTGTTCCGATGCATTACCAAAGGCTTCCATTAAATTTGCACAGCTATTATTATTGGATCTACATTGTGTAGATGTTACTAGCGAAAGGAAAGGATTGTCACTGGTATCTAAGGGCGTTTGTGGTGGCTCTGCTGCTACCACATCAACAGGGTGGAGAAGCTGCTTGAGAACAATATTTGTATGCTTTCCTAATTTTGGCTTCATGCGAGTAGATAAATTTGCGCGAATCCCAAGTGATGATTTTGTTTCCATTTTAGTCTTAAATTTGCCTGCAGCACCACCTCCCACGGGCCTAGCACCACCTCCCACAGGCCCAACACCACCGCCACCACGTATAGCTTTAGGTTTCACAATTTGGGCTTTTCCTGTGTTTCTCAATGGTCTGGTAGGCATAGGTTTACTTGATCCTGGGTTAGAGAAGGGTTGCACCATAAGGTTGGCCAATTTCGGTACAGGTTTAGAAATTGCTGATATTGGCGGCGGCATCGGTTTTTTGGGCGGGATTTTAGCTGGTCGCGTTGCAGATGTTTGTGTCTTCGATTCAGATGTTTGTGGCTTTATTGCAGAAGATTTTGGCTTTACCGCAGAATTCTGAGGCTTAACGGCCTTTGCTGTAGATATTTGTGGCTTCACTTTTGGCAGTGGAAGTGTGAGTGGGACATGTGAAGTCTTTACTGTACTTGGTTGAATCTTGGCTAGTACTGGCTTGTTACGTTTGCCAGCTGCTTCTTGAGTCTCCTGTTTTGTTGGCTCTTTTACCAAATAGAGGGAACGTCGGGATCCCAACTGGGATGGTAATGGGTCTTCTTGCTGAAGATTGGCTGGAGGACGAAATGTTTCACTTTTCGGAAAAGGAGTCTGCGAAGCATTAGCTTCGGTTTTTAGTTGAGCTGTCTGGGGAATTCGAGACTTTAATTGTTGGTATTTTTTTTTGCATTCGGCTTTCCACTTAAAGAAACGCTGTAAATAGAGTTCTTGGTGCGTGAACTTTTGTACCGACATTTTTTTCTTGTCAGATTGAGGCTGTAATTGTGTTGGCTGGTTCTCCTTGGCGATTGCGCCGGCTGCTAATGTGGGCTTTCTGGGCGTTGGACTTAGGCTAATGATGCGATTATTTTGAAAGCATTTGTTTCGTTGCTTGGCGCGCGTCTCTTTCTGCAGTTCACGGTTTCTGGCATTATGATTGCATGGGGACAGGGCCAATGACTGCTCTTTGTACAGGCTCTTGTGTCGCAGCATGTTGTATTCAATTAATTAATATGTATTTATATTGAAAACGACTTTTAGATTACTTTCCTATTGAAACTAACTATACTATGTATATTCCGCAAAGACGCTAGACATTCAAAATGGCGAGGCCTGCCTAGTCTTATCGATATATTTATATCGATAGGTAACAGCACATCGTTTTATATCGATACAAATTAGGGTAGCCATACATCAAACGTTAAATTCAAATTTGACATTACATGCATTACATTTCATTTCTTTACTTTTTGTTGTATATTTTTTGCACTCATGCCTATTGTTTGCCACAGTCTTTTGTGCAAAGGACCAGTCATTGTATAAAAATAGCATTCATTGTCATTTGTAACAATATGCATACACAGTGCCACACAGTGAAAAAACTAAGCTTTCATTCATATAAAACCAACCATTGTTGTTGCTGTTTTTGTTATTGTTGCTGCTGTGTTCAAAGCCGGGGCAGAGTTTGATTTTAAGTTTTACGTTCAGTTTCAAATAAATTACGCTCGGGTGTAGATCGGTTTTTATTATAATTGTCTTTGTTGTTGTTTATTTGATTATTTTTTCCACTTGAATTTCGATTTGAAAGTTATTAAGCATATTACTTGCCATTTTTGTGTATGTTTCATTAAATATGCAAATATTGTAATTAACTAATTTACCTTATAAACAAAAAAGAAAGTTTAACATAAAATGGTATAATTTGCGCCAATCAAATAGCTATTTTTGTGTGTTC
Source organism: Drosophila neocordata (assembly GCA_018903615.1). Classification (NCBI taxonomy): domain Eukaryota; kingdom Metazoa; phylum Arthropoda; class Insecta; order Diptera; family Drosophilidae; genus Drosophila; species Drosophila neocordata. The sequence goes on along the minus strand of JAEIGI010000004.1, from coordinate 10,115,625 downwards.
TGATGTCGACAAATTAAAATAAATTTTTATAATTAATAAACTTTTTTTTAAACAATTTGCGTGCTGTCTCTGCTTTTCTCTATTGCTCTCCATCTATTTTTTCATTTCTCGCAATTGGCAGACTCTAACGGTTAATTGAAAAATACCAAAGAGGAAGAAATAAAGAAATGCTTTTCTTTGTCAAGGTTACTAACGACCGACTTTGACTTGGCCTCTCGAGATATATATGTATGTACGCATCTCTTTTTCCCTGTTTAACGCTCTATGTTTCTCTCTCATTTTGTTGTGTCTCTTTCTCTGTTTCTCTACGTGTGTCTCTGTGTTTGTGTGTCAATTAACGTGTTATTCAACCGCACAAATAGATCATTAAAACAAAGTCATATATTCCAGAGGCCTTTAGTAATTGTAATGATGTGCAAATATTGAAATTGGTGGCAAAACTGTATACGAGGGTAGATCAGTTAGTTATTAAAATATGACCATATGACAGATTTCAAAACACTAAGCAGGCAGTTGATGCTTATTAAGAATAACATTTTAACATTAAACTGTTATACCTTTCCCTCACCATGTTAACATTAAATTTACTTAACAGGGTACATCATAAAAGTTTACAGAGAATTCCTTTACGCATAAAACAATTCTTTATTTGTCGTGTAGGAAAACTTTATTATATTTTAAATAATTAATTCTAGAAAAGATGCAAAATTTAGATTACTGTTTAGACAACGACCTTTTGCGTTTTACCTATTGTTTAAACAAAAACAACAAATGTTTTTTTTTTAACAGTTGACCTCAATTTTTGTTAAATCACGTAATTAACTCTCTAGTGAAACAATTGGCTAAATGAAATAATTTGGTAGCAAATTACATAATACGTTTTGTTTTTTAATTAATTCAATTTCAGTTGTCTGCTTTAACTTGGTCCAAAGAGAAAAAGTTGTAAACTGCATAGAATCATCTATTTAGCATAAGTCTTTAATTTAGTATTCATTAAAACATTCAAAACGTGTTTTTAAATATGTGAAATGATTCTAAGTTATGCATAATATTTATGAGATTTTTATAATTCTTAAACGGCAATTCAACGGATTACCAATTTTAATTAAAATTTCTTACTTTGGTAATGCTAATTGAAAAAAACTTTAAGCTTTCTTTCAAGAATCTAAAAAGAAAAAGCAAGAAAAGCAAAGACTTAAATTCTATTTGACTTATTTTAGTTGTGGGTATTAAAACAGTAATTATTTTCCTTAGCCTCAATGAGAAAAACTAGTTGAAAAAAATCTTACCAGTTTTCAATTTGTTTCTTTTTTGCTTTTTCAATTTTTGTGTGCTGGTTCTTTTATATTTTTTATTTATAAGTCTATGGCGCAGATACCATTTATCGCTAACAACGAGCGCCACTCCCCACCACACACTCACACCAACACACATACACATATGTATGCACATACATACATACAAGTCAAACAGCTTTTCCCCATAACAACGTTCCCTCACTCCCCAAACTATCTATACACCACCATCTCCTTTAGCAATTCTACAGCTTTTCATGGCCAATACGAATATTGAGTGCGGAAGCCATGGCATTAGGGCCGCTTTACTAGCCCAAAAGCAATGTCTAAAACCAAATACACTTTGATACCCATATCAACGAAAAATAATCACAAAATGAAACAGAACAAAATAGAACACACACAAAAAAAAAAAAAAAAAAAAAAATGCAGACATGAAAGTTATCAAATCGATATGGACAAGAGAAGAGACGAACTACTTCAACATGCCAATCTGTTTCGGAATGTGAATTTATGTATACTTATGTGCAAAAGTTTATGCGGACTGACAAAACGTGATTGCTATGAAAAAAAAATGAAATGGGAATGGAAATTGAAATTGGAATGGGATAATGGATAAGCCACGTACAGGGAGCATTATTTAGGAATTTAAATTTATAAAATTTTTAAATTTGTAATTAAATATTGGTTGAGTAAAGAAATTTCATAGTTTCTTCCAACAATTTTTGTGATTTTCAAAAGTTTTTAAAAATAAATTTAATAGAAGATTAGTTAGTTTTTCTTTAAAGACATAAATAGAGGCTTGGTTATATGAAATTTTTTAGTTTTGTTAGGTATTTTTCCATAGTTTACTTGTTTTGCTCAAAGAAATTGCAAAATTTATTTACTTTGCTCTTAAATTTTTAAACATTTATAGATATATACATTGATTGGTATGTATATATAAGTGTTTCCATTGATTACTCGTTTAATAATAAATATATATTATTTGCAATTCTAATCACCAATTTAATGACCCACTTATACTAATCAAAATATACCAATAAATGTTCAAGAAACCTCTCACAAAATCGGCAGAAATCTTTCATCTATAGTTTTCCTGGGTGGTTTATTTAAAAATAAACTTTTTATATGAAAAAAGACCAACAATAATTCTTGAAACTAGAATTAAAGTTGAAAATGTTTATAGATAATAGATCAAAGCCCAAGCTCTAAAGATCTTTGTTCCTAGATATATATAGCTTTGATATCTAAGTAAACTATAATAAATGGAATTACAAAAGACTTTACATTGCTAAACTTTTGTATATTGTAATATTAATATATAATTCCGATTTGAAAACAATTTCATGGTGATAAGAGGGCAATGCAGTAACTAATGACTAATACTGTGTAAGTCTCTCTAAGAGAATAGTTCAAATGGCTGAAACAAAGTGCATTATGACTCAATTGTTATGTTAATAATATTTTTCAAAATGCTTAGATCACATGCTAGGGTCACGTGTAAACTTGTTTTTACTTTTTTCACTTTTCTTGCACTTGATGAGTGCCAAAAGTGTCGGAAGTGGCCAATTTAACAACATTAACAGTTGAACAGTTTTGTCCACAATAAGAAACAAGAAGAAGAAGACGAAGAAAACACAAATTATGCATAATTAAAATGGATAAAAAGGAAAATAAATAGCGCCACCTTTCACGCCAAAGGGCCAACAACAATAATAGCAAAAACAACAACAAAAACAACATTAAACACTTTTCTCATTTGCCGTTTAGTTATTTATTTTTTTTTTTGCCAGCTTGCCGCGCACGAGCAGAGCGATAACCGACAATAACGACGTCGACAGAGGCAACGGAGGCGACGACGACTTCAGCTAGCTTTAGGCCACATTGGTTATTGGTTGAAGTTTGTTTTGCAGTTCAGTTCAGGTTCAGTTTCAGATACGTTTTGGCGTTTTACGGTAACGCAGCGGACGAATAAAAAAAAAAATTAACTATAAACAACAGTTAGCTCTCTTTTTCTCTCTCCCTGTCTCTATCTTTAAACGTTAATTCCCCCCCGCTGTCGTCTACGAAAAGGTGCGTGTATTGCCAAAAAAAAAAAAACCAGTAAAAATAAAAAAAAATTTAAACCTGCAAACGTGTAAATATAAATTACTCATACGACGCGTTGATTGATTCTCGGGCTTATATTCCATTTTTATACGTGACTTTGACATTTCTTGCCCGTTAAATGTGCTAAAGTGTAACCAATTGTTGTTGTTCTACAAAACAACAAAAAAAAAAAACAACTTAGTTATAGTTAGTTGTTGTAAATATTTTCAAGTACCTTGAACTCCAACAAAAATCGCAAGACAGTATCCCACAGACAACACAGTGCGCCCATTTCTTTATGCAAAACAACCGATTTCACTTTCTTTTTATATATATATATATATACACATAGATAGATATGCATTATGTGGTGGTTTTTCATTTGAATTTCATTTTTTTATTTAATTTCTTCTTCGTTTTTGTTTTTGGGTTTTTTATTTAATCACGTGATTAGGTAATATTATTACTGGATTATGTTTGCTTCTTATCGGACTTGCTAAAAAACGAAAGAAGAAATAACCGTCTTGGTGATAAGATTAACTTGAAACCGTAGTACCTTAAAGTACGTACGTCTACGGCAATTGTGGGCAATTGTTCATCTCTTCTTTTTTTTTCCCCCCGTTGTGATGTATTTATTATTATTACATGCTGTAGTACACGTAGTTTAAATTAAAATTCCCAGACTCTTGGAAGATTTCATAGTTTGTAACAGAGATTGCAATTCACATACACACAGACACAGTGTATGTTGACCGAGTTTAGCTTGCAACCACAACAATGAGAGTAAAGTAACAACAACAACAACAACACACCTTAAACACAACATGAAATAGGGCCAAGAAACCCATTTCCATTTGATTTACTATACGAAACGGACGCACTCAAAAACTCACGCAATCTATCGTATTAACCATTTCTGAGTCTAGAAAACTTTTGTCAAGTTTCATAAATATTTGGCACATAGCTGGAGCCCAAATTCACACCTTAAATTTGAGTGGTGCTTTGTGGTGCCATGAAGGGGAGAAATTTTTCAATATATATATATGATATATGCGTATTTATATCAGAAACTTTCTGTACAAAAATTTTAGGTAGAAATAGATTTTAACAAAGTTAAAAGCTCTTTTTATAAGGCAAAAAAACAGCAAAGCAAAGCAATTAAGCAAATTTACTTATTTTGATTTTAGATTTAGAAATTCCTTTTGGGTTTTTCTCATCTATTATTTGGCAAAATTTCTTATCTGATTTAATTTTGACGTTTTCAAAAGGCCTTATCTTATTTTTATAGGCAAATTTTTGTAGTTTCATTTACCATAAAAAAGTGTTATAGTGGTAGTAATTATTTGTTGTTAATTTGGTAAATTTAAACCATTATTACATCATTGAAAATTAAATTAAAAATTAAATAAAAATTGGTAAAAAATTTTGTTTTTAAAAAATTGAGTGTGAAATTAAAATTTATATAAACCAATTTTAACAATATCTATAAAAATTTAAATTTTACAATGATGGTAGTTTATGAAAATTTTAATATTATTTAATTTTTGTTTTAAATTTTTATAATTGATTCTTTTTTATTTTAATTAAAAGCTGTTGTAAAAATTTGAGTATCAAAAATATGCAAAAATTGTGACTTTTGTTTTTTCAATATAAAAATCAGTTTAATAATTCTATAATATTACTAAGCTAAAATTAAAGTTGTGTATTTATAATTTTTACAAATTTTAACTGAGTTAGAAGGTCGGCAAGTTGATAGGTTAATAGTGATAGAATAGATTAATTTGGATATATTTTGGATCAGTAAAAATAGTAAAAAAAGTTAAAGAAAATATTTTCATTAAAATATAAAATATATATAATAAAAAAAAAAGAATAAAAGAACTAAGAATATATTAAATAAAATATTTATAGATAAAAGAAAAAAGAATATGAGAAAATATCAAAAGATAAAAGCAATAAGAAAATATTAAATGAAATATTTATAAATTAAAAAAAAAAAAAACAATAAGTAAATCTTTTTAAATGAAAATACAAATGTTTTTTGATTTATCAACCATTTTTACATATAAAAAAACTATTTTCTCAAAATTATTTTAGTCACGAATTAAAATTCAAAATAAATGATATCGGTATCAGTAATTAAAACTGCTATGCGGTAGTTAATACTTATATAGAACAAACTATCTAGATGCAATTAACAAATTAGCAACTAAATAACCAAACAAATTTTTAAAAGTGGTAAATAATTATGCAAATTTTTTAAACATTTTCTAAAGGGTAAATAGGAAACAATTTATTCTAGTTATAGCTAAAATAATTTCTAATATTAGTTAATAATTTTTTAAGAATATTTTAGAGTATCTAAATTTTTTGATTAATGATAAATTTTATTCCCAGCTTGAAGTTGAGAAAACAGAATTAATTAGAAAATTTTGAAACAAAAATAAAAGTGTATGAATTTTATTAATTTTTTTTTTTATAGTCTGTTAGTATAATTAAATTTTTATAAATTAACATCATTTCCTATTCTAATATTAAAATTATGAAAAATTTTTTAGTAACTATATTTTCTATTCCCAAAATATTTTATAGTTTCAAAATAGTTTTGTTGCTTTCAAGTAAGAGTAAATAAATTTATTGCTAAACATTTAAAAATTTATTTATAAACTAATATTTAAAACCTAAATTGCTTATTAAAGATTTTACGAGATTTTTCAGTATAGCAATATTGTTTTTCCAATCTAAGTATATATAGTTTTTAATACTTTTAAAATAAGGTTTTTTCTTTTTTTTTTTTGAGTGAGGATTTAGGGTGAACATTATATCAAATTTTTTTATATATAAAAAGTTATAGTAAAAATGCAGCGAAGCAAACAAAAAAAAAGTTTATAGCCCTCAACAATTAAGCAATTTTTAGTTTATATTTTTTGTAATTTAATAAATTAATGTTAAGGCATAATAGATTACCTTTTCATTTCAATGAGGTTTTTTTTTTTTTTTTACTTATAGCCAAGTCTGTTTCTGGCTCACCTTATGCAAAAATAAAAAAATAACAACAACAAAAAAACTAACTCAACTGGCTATATAATAAATGCATTTCATAGAAACTTCAAGGTCAGATTCTCCATCACACAAAATATATATATATTATACTATATAATTGAGTGCGAACAAAAAAAATCTTCACTCTTTACAAATATTTTTAGCAACTTAAATTAAAAAATGGCAAAAAAATAATAATAATAATAATAAACCAACACACACACAACAGTTGGCATTCAATTGAGCAGAAAAAAAAATATTTGTATATAATTAACACCCGCACACACACACATAGCACTCTTATAAGATAAAATCCGTCGGCAAAGTTAAAAACAAAAAACCAAAAAAAAAAAAGCAAATGTAATGGGTAATATTTGCGTCTTATCAATTGGGCAGACATTATTTAATTGTTATAAAAAAAAAAGAAAAAGATATTGAAACAGAAAGCGAAACACGTACAGATTGTGGCATGAATAATTAAGTCACTATGTCAAAGCAAATAAAACCAGTAAATAATATATATAATAAACTATATATAGAGAGACTATAAATGAATCATAAGCATTTGTTTGTATATATATCTTTAAAGGTTCTTTAGAATTTCGCTCTAATTTTTCAAGTGTTTAAACTCGCACAATGCCTTCCCACTCCAAGTTTATTTGCTTTAGTCAATTAAAATTTGATTCAAGAATCAAATATATATAGATATATATAAACAAGCACTTATAATTTGACCTTTTTATTAACAAGTAAATTGAACGCGTTTAGAATTTATGAGTAGCAGTGACTGCATTGTCAGTTTACAGTATATATATATATATATATTTGTATATATATAGTAAGGAGTACATGGGTCTATAAATTGCAGCACTTAATTAAATTACCACCACACACAGCAACACCACCTGTTCCCCCCCTTTATATAGGCAATAAAAAATGGCTTGGCAATGAAACCTGCCGTCCGGCTATATAGTATATACATCTAAATATATATACATATATATGCATGTATTTATCAGTATTTGATCGACTGGTACGTGGGTTGGTATACTGATAAGGTTAGGCTATTGGCTAGTCGTATAGTAGTGGCTGCTGCTGTTGGTCAGTCAGCCGATCATTCAGTCGGTCAGTCATTCAATACATTGGCGGTCACATGCCTCTCTACCTGATCGATCGATATTTGTGGAAATTGGGTTTGGATGTATGTATATATATATATATCTGTATGTATATACCATCGTCTGGTATAATTAGCCTAACCATGGGACTGTCCGATTGTCGCACAATAAGCAACATTCCCTCCAAAAACTCACTCACATGTATATATATATATATATATTGATAGATCTAACTGATATTTAAGCAGTCATACAGCTTTATAAAAACAATCAATGTCATTTATTTGTTGTTGTTGTTTGTTTGTTGACCCTGGTTTTAGGTTCTATTGTTATGTAATTTAAATAATTTGCTAAAATTCCAAAAAAGCTAATAGAATGGGATCGTGAAATGGATTAGAGAATTAAATCATTTGATGTTTAAGATCGGACTGGAATCGAGAATATCAAGAATATTATATGAAACTAAAGAAACTCTTTCCTATAAGTTATACGTTTTGGTTCCGTCATGGTAATTGTATCCAATGTGGCAATAGAATATGTTATGAATAGGAAAACTCTTTAGATAAATATACATATATTGTTATGCTAATGAAATCTCTTCAAATATATATATATATATATATTGGTATGATAATAAAATCTCTTCAGATATATATACATATGTTTCCAAATCTGTAATTTATGTTAAAGAAGAAAGTAATCCAGTTTTGATTCAGTTTTAGATGAGCCTGAAAACATTATTAAACAGTTGTAAAATTAAAAAAAAATTCTTTTAAATATATAGACTTATGGATAATAAAATCCTTTCAGATTAATATTCCATTTTCATAATTTCCGAAATACTCCCAAAATAGTTAGTAGCTTTAGTTAAAGATCAGCACAAAAACAAACTTTAAAATATTTATATAAATATTATATTATTAAAGTAAAACTTTTTTATAAAGTTCACTTTCCTGTAACAGTATCCTGTTCAGATAAAAACATTCCTATATACATATATATTTTTTTCCCATATATTTTCCGAAAATCATTTGAAAATGATATAATAGTTCTATTTCGTTTCTTTCTTTTGTTTTTAATGGAAAACCCAAATTTCGCTTTTATACTTTTTCCACTCAACTTTTTTTTTTAACAATTTTTAGTTCTTAGAAATTGATTTTGTTTTAGTACTGGTAATTACCCTGACGGTTTACCGTTAACAAGTACCCATCAATGGGTACATGGTGGGCGACCAGCTAATCTTATCCGCGATAAGGTTTATGTTTAAAAAATTTCAGTTGCATTTGCTGATTGGTAGATTAGTTGCTTTTAGCTGTTTTTTTTTTGTTTTAAGGTTCTTAAAATATTACCCTGAACTTTATCTCAAGATTGGCCTTAAGATTTATGGTTGGCAATGCAGATGAAAAATTCATGGAAAATAAAATAAACTTCAAAATTTTCTTATCGCATAACTTGAATTTGTGCACTTGTTTATTTCACGTAAAAATTTAACGACTAACAAAATTTTCAAATCTATAACTAAGAAAAATGGAATTAGTCAGCATTTTAACGTTTTTTCTTTTCTCTCTTATCAAAATTCCGGTTAAAATTGGCAATCAAAAAAATGTTAAGCATAAAATTAAGTTTATTATTTTATTTTTGGCAATTTCACTAATTTTTTGTTTGTGTTTTTTTTATTGTTTGACATTTTAGAGCACCGTTAGATTAGCGAAAGATCGAAGATCGAAACGGAAACGGAAAGTAAAAGCGCCAAATCTATAGAAAAAAAACCCAAAAATAATATATAAACCAACTCTCTCATAGAGATGGCCGAGACAATCAGCAATAACAACAACAACAATATTAAACCCAGTATACAAATACGCAGTGGTCTACCTTCACCACTGCCCGACAAGAGCCCCTCACCGGCCACCAAGCTATTGATTAACCATGGCAAGCCCAACTTTACCATAGCCCGATCCCCGAAAGCTGAAGAGAATGGCAATCCATTGTCACCGCAACCGAATGGCAACAACAACTACAATGCATACAAGACAGCTAACAGCAACAACAATATTAACAATAGCAACAAATTCATCATTGGCACCAAGTTCAATGGCGTTTTTAAGCCATCAAATTCAGCAGCCACTTGGGCCACCAATAGCAATGGCGATGCCACTGACAATGAGGCATCTAAAGTCATTTTGCGTCGTCCCAAACAAGTAGATCCTTTGACACCACCCGTCGAGGGTGAGAATGATGAGAATGTGCCAGAGTTTATAAGACGCCAGCGGCGCATTCAAGAGCGTTTGGCCAAGGAGAATGTATTGGACTTTGAGAATCGTCGTAGTGGTTATTTCACCCATGTCATGATCTCACCAGATTCACCAAATCGTACATCATTTGTAGAGACAATGGCCAGTCCGGCCATAGTTCCAGCCTTGGAAATGCCAGCACCAGTATTTGAGAAGGTCGAAGAAGAGGAACAGCAAGAGCAAGAGCCTGTTGTCACCAATACCAAAGAGGAGGAGCAACCAGTTGTTGTTACCAATGGCAATGGACATGTGAGTGAAAATGAGCAAGAGGTGGCAGCCAAAGAAGTGGCCCAGGCCATTGAGGAGGTTATCAAGGCAGTGGCTGGCGAAGCTGATGAGCCAGAGATTGAAACAGTGGCTGAAACAAAGGTGAAAGTAGAGGAGACTAAGGCAGCACCTGAGCCAGAGCAAGTTGTTGTTCCTGCTCCAGTCGAGGCTAAAGTGGAAGTCGTGGAACCACCAGCACCTGCGCCAGTTGAAGCACCAGCAGCAGTGGTAGCAGAGGTTACACCAGTTGCTACCTCTCAGCAGAATGGCCATGAAGATGCTGCTATAACCATATCACATACTAATGGTCATACCAATGGTGAGACCAATGGCCATACAAATGGTGATGGTCCCAGCATACCTGCACCCGATCCCAGTGGTGCTTTGGGTGTCAACTATGAACCAAAAACAGTGGTTAGCTTCTCCCAAGAGCTGGGTGGTGGTGAGAATAACTACCCGGATACAGTCAAGGTGGTTACAGAGACAACCGCCACATCGCCGGCCGATAGTGAGCTTAAGGAATTGACCAAACTGAAATTTGATATCAAAAACGATGAACAGAATGAGGTTCAGGTGACACCAGTACTTCGTGCCGCCGAGGAGTGAGCAGTGAACCCATTCTAGCCAGAATTTAGTGTAATTCTTTTGTTATATAAATACCTAAAAAAAAAAAATATATATGAACCATGTAATATAAGTTAATTGATTGATTGATCATTGATTGAAAATGTTGCCAAATTTTAATTTTATGCGTCAGAGCACGTATCAAGTCAGTATCGAAGGAGACAGAGCTGTTGAGGACCTAACTACATTTGCTTTACCTACATAAATATGTTTAAATAAATATATAAATATATATATAAATTATTATAAAATATATATAAATAAAAAAAGAAAAAAAAAGAAGGTAAACTTTAAATGCACCTTAAATGAATGCAATGCTTTATAAAACTACCATAAACTGAATTATCTTGTGTTTAGTTCTGTAATTGTATTTGAAATTATATCAATTTGTTCTTATGGCAATACTTAATTTTGTTTTTAAAAATAAGAATAAAATGATATAAAAACAATTTCAAAAAGTTTCTCATTTCATCCAAAAGAAATTTTAACTTTCAGTGCAAATGTTTTCAACTTTATCTATGGAAAAAACAGATTTTTATCAAATATTTTCTATGGCTTTAATGTACTTTAAAACCGTTAAGACTTAGGGAAAAAAAAACATAATTCTTTGGTCTTAAGACCATGGCACGAGCGCATGAATGAAACTATTCGACATTGAACTTTGCTGGTTTGCGCCAAACATAATCAGTTACCTAATATTATTAATTACTTTGATTTGGTTAGGTGGATTTTTCGGAATGGCATTTGATTGATAGCAGCAACAAAGCAATTATTAATTATTGGCAAAAATAAAAAAAACAAACCAAAGAGAGAGAGAGAGAGCTGCCTCTTTGTCCATGCCGCAGTCTCTATACTCTTTCAAATTTATAAATGATCTTTGGGTGTTATTAGATACATATGGTTGATCGCTTTTATAGAGATCGCTTAAATTTTTCATATGTCTACAATATTTTCTATAGATCACCTAGAAACTAAAAAGTTTTTTCTATTAAAATACTTTGAGTTTATAGATCGATTCTAATGAAACTTATTGGAGTTTTTTGGATCTATTTTAGAATTTAAATAACTAAATTTCACACCACTGTTTTCATCCGTTCATTCTGTGCTATATTTATTTAATGTTTCTAAAATCTGAAACCATAGTTGCGAAGTGTATTAAGCTTCCAATTCATAATAATCGCATGGAGAACAAGAAAATTATTGTTATAAAACTATTCATTCCGACCCTTCTGTTTTATAGTATAGTTGTTCGATGTTTCTTAAAGTTGGGACCACTGTTAAGAAGTGTATAAGGTTTAATATCTTAAAATTACATTATAATCCCATGGAAAACAACAAAGTTATTGATATTAAATTCTTTATTTCCACCGTTCTGTGCTAAAGAAGTCGTCCGATGTTTCCAAAATTGAATAATATTTTTCAGAATTAAGTAATATGTATTTAACAATATATTATGATTCTATTTACAATAAAGTTATTGATATAAAAAGTTTTTTTTGGACCGCTCAGGGCTATTATATTCTTGCGCTGTTTCAGAAATTAGGGACCACTATAGAAATGCATATTAAGTTTATATTTATAAAGTTTGTATAAAGTTTTATTGGTTTTATAGTACTTAATTGATTAACAAATGTATTATTTTTAAATTTCAAACCAAAATTAATATACCGCTTTTTAAAGGGTATAATAAAAAGTGAAAGAAAACCAAATAAACGGTTTTTGAAAGTGAATCATCGGGCACGTGCTTTAGTGTAAAAAACCCTTCAGTAGGGGTCGCCATGGTCGTCATGTCAACCACATTTGCACCAAGGGGGTTGCTGTCCTTTCCTTTTTTTGTTCTTTTTCTAAATTGTTGACCAACATTACATGTATGAAACGAAACACCTGTCCTGCTCCTGACCACCCCAAATAGGGGCTATTTGCGTTAAATCGATATATTGTTATTAAGGGGAGGGTTTCCTTTTTTTTTTCGTACTTCAGAAAATGGTATTGTTGGTTTCTTTCAGTTTGTTTTTAGAAATCAGTTGGCCATGTCCCGTCAGTCAGTAGTTCCTAGAACCATTTAGATGAGACTGAGCCATAATACTGAAAGTTGAATTGTTTTAACAATTATGGATTTAAGTCTTAAGGGCTCGCAGGTGGGTGTTAACTATATGAAATTATCTTTTTATTTTCTTGGGGGTTATCTTGGCTTTCACTTTAGATTAACCTAGCTACACGACAGAAAACGAAACCCAAGTACAATAGTCGTTCCCTTACGACACTATCCAATTCGACGCCACACTTTCGTCCGCGTTCGGCAAACTTTCTCCAACACCGCAGTCGTTCCTCGCCCTTTTTGGGTCGACCACAGTCGGCGGATCCAAAATTTGGTAGAAGGTTTAGTGCATTTTTAAGTGAGAAGGACAAACAGGTAAATTTATTAGGAACTATATAAAGTTGGAGAGTTGCCAAATTCATTTCTCTATTCAACTCAAAGCGGCAAGTGTCCTCGACGGATCTATTAAAGTCACTGTTGGAGGAGCCTATAAAGCGCAGTTGGCTGTGTCGTAGTTCTGGTACATCTTCTGAATCGGATTTCTCACAGAAATCGCCACATAACAGCGAAGGGGAACAGCACCAGCAGCAATTAGAACGTTTTTTGGTCAATATGCCTGTTGGTATTAATCAGGATAAAAGTAAATCCTGGGAGATACAAGGACAAATATTGCAAAAGACAGCCAAACCTGATCTTCCGGGACGTGTGTCCTTTAGTAAACCCAACACTACCATGCACAATGATTTAGATTCAAGTGATTGTGATAATGATAAGCAGGAGCAACGTTCGAGTATCTCTGCTCCAGGACCATTAACTTTGCCCACATATCTCAATAAAGTGGAACCAACAACTACAACAACAACCACAACGAATATGCCCATGACTTCAACGACAGCAATTGCCACGGATGCTGGCATACAAAAGAAAACTGTACACTTTGGCTCATCATCTATGGAAACTGGTGAAGTCCTGGCTGAGACTTATGAGTATCCAAAATGTCCTTCGGAAAATTGTACTTGCAGTAGTACGAGATCTTCTTCCACGGCCAGTACCAATGAGGCCATCACCACAACATCAACGGATGTCAAATGCGCTTGCGATGCTCCCAGTTGCCGTTTTTTGGAGTCCTCCACGAAGATGGAGAAGTCACCCACACCCGAATTGAATGTCATTAGGGAATACAAACAGGTGGTTGGGCCTGAGCCTCTAAATAACAACATAGAGTTGGCCAACTATTTGGATAAATATGCCTCTACTCCACCCAAGGAGAAGCAGAATAATCTATCAGAGAATAAGAATCTTAGTGGTGGTAGTGGTAGTAGTAGTAGTGTAGCTAGTGGAGGAGCCTTTTATAAAACACATGTCGGAACTCGTAATTTCGGTTCGGAAAATAATAATTTCTTGCCGGTTGTTCAAGATGAACGACATCGACAATATGGTAATAGTAGTTCCGCCGATTCTGTTATTAATAACTATCTTAAAGTTGCCTCAGCTCCTCCATTTGTGGCTAAAAAGAAGGAGAATGTTAAACCAACTAGTGCGGAGTTATCTGCAAGTCGTAACCCAAAACTAAAACCATTTAGGAATAGTCTTGCCCAGAGTAATACCAATCCCGGCAAGCTAAAAAAAGCCATCAGTGTGGGTAGCTTAAGAGAGGAGCGAAAACTGAGTGAATATAATCTTGATAAAGTGGACAGTTGGATGAGTATGCAGCAACAGAAGGAGGCATTAGCACAATTTGCAGAACTGCACAAACAGGGAATGGATGAGGCCAATGATCACGATAATGATAGTGCTTCCAATGAGGAGGATTCCAGAGATTCCACATACGATGAAATTGTCTCAGTCATTAAAGAAATTGAAGAGGATAAAAAGAGAGGTAACTGAAAGAAAAGAAGAGTTACTTGATTTTGTTTTATATATAATTATGTTAACAGATAACTTGGCTGAACTTTTACCGAGTGAACTAAATTTGAAATTGGATTCACGTTGTGAGACAGCCGAATCCAATAGTCTAAATGAAGGACCCAACAACAACCCAAATACAGAAAGCGGCGACAAGTACAAGTAAGTTTAAAACCAAATTTTTTATCCTAATGGGTTATCCTTATTATAATACCATAAACTTTCCCTTTTTCAGAGACATCTTGGCTTATTTAAACAACGTGGAAAGCAGTTGCGATAAAACTTTAATGGAAACCCGTCGTTCTTTACCCGACAGCAATCGTTCCGAAGTGGAATTTATGGTAGAACCCGATATAACCGATGAAGTGCCCAAGTAGGTGAAATTAAATGAGTTTAAATAAAAATAACATTTTTGTATTTGGGTCTTTCATTTTCCCTTTAGGCTATCCGAGCTGCTAATGATGCCCAATCATCAGTTGGCTCGTCGTGTCATAGTCCTAAGTCTTCGAGCCAATGAACTTGCCAATGCCATTCACTTGTCCAAAGAGCACGTTCTTCAATTGCGTAGTGAAAAGCAGAAATCTTTGCGGGTTGAGAAATCAAATAATGCCACCAAAATGCGAGATCAGAAGAAACACTACGAAGAAGTAGTGCAACGTCATCAGGGTTTCATTGAGCAATTGCTCAAGGATAAGGGTTCACTATGTGAGAAGGTGGCGGCACTTACCCGTCGTTTAGAGAGCCAGAATCAAGCCTGGGAACATCGTTTGGAAACAGAGCTAACTAAATCTAAAGAAAACACTTTGGCAGCCGAGAAAATTCGTCGTGAACGTTGGGTCCGAGAGAATACCAAGAAAATAAAGGTAACTAATGAAGAAACTAACCAAAATTTTGATCTTATGTATACAATTTTACTTTACGATAATAGGAGCTGACTGTCAAGGGTCTGGAGACGGAGATAAATAGAATGACTTGTGATCATCAACGGGAGATTACAGAATTAAAACGTAGACATCAAATGGAGTTATTGGATGCCCTTGAAGAATCTCGTCTCAAACATGAACAAATTGAGAATGGGATACGTGAAAGTGCGGCTCAGGATCGTGAGTCCATAATAGAAAAGGAGCGGAATGCCATACGGGAGAGATTTGAACGTCAGCTGGAGGAAGAGCAAAAATCTCAAACGGAACAGCGACAGAAATTAACGGAAGACTTTGCAGCAGAACGTGAACGATTGCAAACGGAATTAAGGCAAAAGGAAAGCGATTATCAGGCCAAAAGACAGGAGTCACAAAGAGATTTGGATAATGAATTGGAACAGGCCAAATTTGAATTACAAGAAAAGATGGCCAAGCAAGAGGAAAAGTATCAAAATCGTATCAATACCATTGAACAGCAATATTTGGCTGATTTTGAACTATGGAAAACTGAATACGAAAACAAAAGCAAGTTGGCCCAGGCGGAAAAGGAGAACTCTATTAGATTACACTACAGAGCAGAAAGAGATCGTCAGCTAGATGAGCTAGTGGTGCGCATGGAAGCAGATGCTTTGCAACATAGTGAAGAACATGAACAGAAAATTAAGTAAGTTTAAAATAGATTTTATATACATTAGATAAATTGATGTCTTTTATATGTATTTTTATAGCCGCCTGAAAGAGAAATTTGAGAAGGATTTAAATTTGGCCGAGAATGTTGAGAAATCTTTGAGAGAGAAATATGCCGAGACTCGTGAGAAATTAGCTGAAGCCGATGCCCAAGTTCGCAACTCTCAGGCCGAGATTAAGCAATTGCACTTGGAGCTTAGTCATAGTAAGAAAATGTGCGGTGATTTTATCAATGAGCGGGATAAATTACGTGATAATCTTCATGCGGATGTGCAAAGCGAAGTGAATGTTCTTAATGAACGACATAAACAGGAAATGGAACAATTGCAGAAACGGTAAAAATTAGATATATTCTTATATTTAGATCTATTATGAATACGACTATATATATGTACTTCTTTTTAGGGTACATCATACCATTCAGAGGCAAGAGGAAACCATTGAGATATTGAAGGGTGACAATGATAATCTACGACAACAGTGCCTCAAATTAAATGCAGTCATACGACAACAACGCAAAGACTATTGTGTAAAATAGTTAGTAAATTATGAAAATAAATATACACTATTTTTTACAGATACAAGATTCTAAGTAGTTTTTTAATTTTTTCAGTTGAAAAATTTATTTTACTTTGAAAATATAAATATAATTTGATGATATTCTTTTTTAAGAAAAAATGCTTAAAAAGACAGAATCTCAAGTGAACAATGCCAGAAAAAAACTTTAAAAAATCTACATTTTTTTAGGATTTCTAAATTATATTTCAGAACAAAATGTATTAAGACATTTTAAAATATTAAATAAAGAGTAATGAAAAATACTTTAAACTGGTTTCTCAACACATAAAAAATGGTAAGAAAAAGAGAAAAATTTTATACAATTTATAAAATATTATGAGTTGATAATTGTTTTAAAATATAAATGAATTAAGGAAGAAAATTTAAATATAGTTGCTAGTAATTGTTTTGGCCTATTATAATTGACAAATTTTATTGTAAATTATATATTTTAAAACGTTTAAAACTTTTTCTTGTATTCTAAGAATTTTGAGATTAATGCAACTGATAAATTAATCTACATAAATTTTTCTGAAAAGGATTTTATACTAGACTTTTTTTTTGAATTATGTTTGTCACTTTTATTTATTTCTTAACAATTTTTGTTTAAATGTTAACGACTAAGCGAAGTTCACAACCAATTTCTCCCGATCTGGTTACTCTATTATTAAGTTCCACATGAAAATGGCAAGTAAATAAGGTCCACAAGGTGGTAAAAGCAACAACGAAGTTGTAATACACTTTTAATATCAAGTTTTATAATATTTTTTATTATTTTTTTATTTTTCATTTATATTAAGTGCTCTTCAAGTACACTTGAATATTAAAAATTAATATTAGGAAATTTTTTTAAAAGTCCAATTTTAGGTTAGCTTAATTTTCTCTTGAATTTATACTTAAATGAAGCTAAAATCAAGAATAAAAATAAGACTATATTAAATTATTTAAGCCTATATGCTAATTAAAATAAAAACACATTATTTTAAATGAATTACAAATCGAAGCGGTTAATTTAATATTGTAGTCCATTTTGGATTAATATAAATTGTGTTTTCCGAATTTCGTTTTATAAGCTTTTCAAGACTTACTTGGATTATATTCTATTCTTTTATGGTAGTAAAAGAAGGTCAAAAATAACTATTTATTATTAAATAAAGATAATTAAAAAAAAGGAAAAGTTTAAAGTTTTGTTTGGTTTGCACACTAGTTGACTTTTTTTCAGTTAAAGTATTAAATATTCTATTAGGAAATTATAAAATTTCGCATTGCCTTTCTTGAAATAAAAGTTTTTTTTAGCATATAATTAAAAAAAAACATTTTCTACATTCATCGTAATTTGTTTCTAAAACTAAATATAGTTTGCTTTAAAAGTTTCCATATACCTTAGTGCACGGTAAGGGTATAGAAATGCCGCTACCGCTGCTACTTACTACGTGTTCTGAGAGTTCAAGTCTCAGCTACTTTCGCTTCCAATTTTGTTGTTTCAGTGCTCTCGACGCAGTCGGACGTTTAAAAATAAACGCGCTTCGTTTAAAAATACCAAAAACAAAAAATAAAAATTCAATTCAATATTCACTCCAAATACCGAAACGGAGGAAACCAAATAAAATATATATATATATAATATATAGTAAATTGAAAAGTTTCAAGTATATAAAACAAAAGTAGGAAAACAAAATCTACAATATGTTCAGCTCGATTACAGGTAAAATGGAATTTGCATTTCAAATGGATTTGTGAAAGTTTTGTTAAACTAAAAACAAAAAAAAAAAAAAAAAAACCGAACAACTACACAAAAAAAAAAAAAAAAAAACAAAATAAAATAAAATATGCAAAGTGATTAAAAGAAAGAAGAAGAAAACATGTTAGAGAGACAACAACAATATTTATTTTTCAAATGTTTGACCTTAGAGAGCAACATAGCCAACACCTATAAAATGACCGCATTGCAGGACTATAATACTCTATATATACTCTATAGATACAAAGTTACATCATCATCATCAATGTGAGAAGAAGAATAAAAAAAAAAAATGAAAAGGAGTAGCGGGGGAGTGGTAACTGGAACGTAATAATAAATTTAATTGTTCGCTACTCTAACCCGACTTGATGATGGTGATGATACGTAAGCCAATTACGGCGCAGTTCATATGTATATATATGGGTATATATGTATATATACTTTGTATATATATTTCACATATGAACTACTAAGTTGCTCTTCTCTCACAAGACACAACCCACACCCAAAATTGATGTTGTTATGTGTATATAATTATAGACGTATGTATACCATACAAGTTGATATATATATATATATATATATTTATATATACAATAAATGTATATATATATAGATATATATTGGATGTTCTCTTATTTATTGTGAGTTGTGTTTGTGAGTTATATTTCCTTTCAAATATTTTGGTTATTGAAATTTTAATACTACTAAAAAGTTAATTTCTAGATATATAGATATATATAATTTGCGAAATTGTTAGACATTTTTATGCTCTTGCAAAGCGGGTATATTAGTTCTAATCATTCTATTTTCAACAACATTTCAGTCCGCTATATTTCAAATTTAAAACTTAAATCTTTTTTCATTCTTTTTTGATTGAGAAACTTTATTATATGGAAAATTTCTTATAAAGAGCCAGTTTAAATTTGAAGAAAGTCCTAATAGTTCTTTAATTTTAAAAGTTATATATTTCAAATTTAAAACTTAAACCTGTTTTGTTTCTTCTGTGATTTCCAAATCTTAAGAAATCCGTTCTATTATATAGAACCAGTTTAAACTTATACAAAAAACCTTTTTGATTAATTTTAGTAATTTTAATTAAAAGTGATTAAAATTTCTAGGCTATAACATAAAGCTTACAAAGTAAAGATCTTTTTAACAAAATTATTTAAAGTAAAAAAAGTTTATAAAAATATTGAACTATATTATTAATTTCTAAAGTTGAAGAAACTTTAAATAACTTTTTGCGGCTGTTGTATCTAAAATTCGAAGTCTAAGTCAATTTTTTTTGTTCTAAAATTTAAAAAATGATTTTAAAATATATCTATTCATATCCAAAATATATCTATCTATATCTAATAGAAGAAAGCCTTACTTTTAGTTTATAGATATTAATAGATAAACATAATAGATAATTAATATATAGTAAGAATAAGAAAATAAATATCAGCTTTAATATAGTTTAAAAAAATCCGAACCATTCCATACTATATAAAGAAGGCAATGCATTGCAAGGGCATACAATATTCGGCATTTGTCGAAGTTTTTTCGATCTCTTTGATGATTGTATTTGTTATATTTTAGTCTTATGATGAAATATTTTCAAATATTTTGCCTTGTTTCTATACATACATATATTTATAAATGTATTATCTGTTTTCACTTAATATGCCAAAAACAGATGCTTCCAAATGTAAGTAAATGTATCATAAATATTAAAAAAAAAAATAATAATTTATATACACATTGCATTAAGGGCACTCTTGTAGTTAGAAATTTATGTCAAAACAAATTTAAAAAAAAAAACCAACTTTCATTGTGTTTTCTGTTTACCCACTTTTCTATTCCCCTGCAATCTGCTAGACAAGATCTAACCTTAACCTTCACAAATCCCTTTCATTATTTACTTTTTTCTTTCACCCACGACGTAGTTGAATATTTTTGAATAGCTAATTATTTTTTTCACACTATAAATAGGAATATGGATGGTTAAAAGAGGGAAGGGTAGGGGAGATGTATATATTATCAGCTAAACAAAAGATTTCTCTGCCTCTATTCCTTGACATTTGTGAGGTTCATTAGCCTGAACAGATAAGTTTTTGCAATTTGTATGCATTTATTTTCAATGATTCCTTAAGCTTAGGTTGGAGTGTATGGACTAAAAGAAGATGTGGTGTCGGTTACATCGCCTGCTGGTGGTGTCGAAGTTTCATCAGCGGGTTTTGCCGTGGTAGTTGTCTCTTCATTTCCACCAACAGAGGGGGCTTTATCGCCTTCTGCCGTTGTTTCGCCTGCAGCTGCTGTTGTTGTTTCTCCTGGTGCAGTCGTTTCTCCTGGTGCAGTCGTTTCTCCTTCTGCTGCTGTTGTTGTTTCTCCTGGTTCTCCTGTTGTTGTTTCTCCTGCTGCAGTTGTTTCTCCTTCTGTAGTTATTTCTCCTGCTCCAGTTGTTTCTCCTGCTCCAGTTGTTTCTCCTGCTGCAGTTGTTTCTCCTGCTGCTGTTGTTGTTGTTTCCTCTGCTGCTGCTGTTGTTGTTTCCTCTGCTGCTGTTGTTGTTTCTCCTGCTGCTGTTGTTGTTGTTGGAGATTCGGATTCAGATGGTGAGGTATCTGCTCCAGGTATTGTGCTTTCGCCTTCCACTGTCGTTGTTTCCTCTGATTTCTGTGTACTTTGTGTAGTGTCATTACTACGCCACAGGTTTTCCTTGGATTCCTTGGATTCATTGGATTCTTTACTTTCCGTTGTAGATTTTGTTTCGCTGCTATCTGTCGTAGTTTCATTTTGATCCTCTTGTGATGTCCCAACTTCCGTTGAATTTGGATTATCAGCCGGCCGCGAATCGCTTTCCACACCTTCCTTATCGGTCTCAGTTTCATTCCTTTTTCCCACATTGTGATGGAAATGATGCAAGTGCTCGTGACTGTGCTGGGTTTCAGCTTCGTCAGGGCTTGAGGGTGTAGCACATTTCAAAGCGTTCTTTTCACAAATGAAATATTGTTCTTCCTGGCAATTGTCATCGGTAATCATTGTATTATTCGCTCTTAGACGGATTTCCAAGCAATCATCAAGATTTGAGCGATGTGTGGGCTGCAATCCTCCAGTGTTAGGGCCCAAATATTTTACTAATCGCCCATTACTAATATAAGTAAATTGTCCCTCCGTCTGAAGATCGTTGCCACCAAACCAATAGTCCTCCATGTTACCTTGAATCCGTAAATAATTAAGCACTGCTTTATAATCTTCAGATGTGGATAGATCAGCCAAATTGAGATTCTTGCGTAGGCAATTATTCTGGGCTCCAAACCAGTTTAACTAAAAAATATAAAATTATTTTAAAGAAATAGAAAGAAATGGCAAATACACTACCTTTTTCATGGGAAAATAATAGCATTTGTTGTGGATCTTTCGTAAATATTTTTTGCCACAAGGACCTTCATTATTCTTTTTAACCTTGCCACGTTTTTGACCCAAAACCTGATCGGTATGTGCTATGATCAAGGATAATATCAAAATTTTTAGTATCCTCATTCTGACCTGGCCAGAATATTACAAACTCTATTGTAATGAATGCGTGCCCAAAACATCTTCTATATATACCCTCTTGAAGGCATAAAAAACTTCATTTGAAATGGACATTTCAAAATTGGTAAATCATAATCAATTTTAATGGTAACTGGAACCAAATTGATTAATTAACATTAGTTATGGTAATGCTTTAATAGATAGGAATTGGATCTCTCTATTACTAATTATTTACCCTGATATACAAGACATAAAGGAGAGATTTTGTTTGACCAATAGAAACTCTTGTATATACCAAACTGATCTTTGAGAGATTAAGAAATCAATTTTATATAAATTTTAAAATATTTTTTTTTATTGTATCTCAATTTCAAGTTGTTTCTAAAACTTTAAGACAAGATTTTAGCCTGATTAGCTTAACAGAACTTGTAGTTCTTTCACTAACTTTGCCATTTGTTGCTGTTATTTTTTTGTTTGGTGATTATTTTTAAATAAAATTTTACTTAGAGTTCAAAATTGATGTTTCATTCGGTTTTGTATTTCATATTTATTCGTACAATTAAAGTTAAATTATGTCAGCTCTGTTGGTTTTACTTCTCCTGCTCCTTCTACTGTACCTTCTGCTGTAACTCCTCCTTCTCCCGCTCCTTCTCCTGCTCCTTTACCCGCTCCTTCTTCTGTTTTTACTCCTTCTCCCGTTCCTTCTCCTGCTCCTGTACCCGCTCCTTCTTCTGTTTTTGCTGCTTCTCCTGCTCCTTCTCCTGTTCCTTTACCTGCTCCTTCTTCTGTTTTTGCTGCTCCTTCTTCTGCTTTTGCTACGCCTTCTTCTGCTTTTGCTCCTTCTCCTGCTCCTTCTCCTGCTCCTTCTCCTGCTCCTTTATCTGCTGCTCCTTCTCCTTTACCTGCTTCTGCTGCTTCTTTATCTGCTTCTCCTGCTCCTTTATCTGCTTCTCCTGCTCCTTTATCTGCTTCTCCTGCTCCTTTATCTGCTTCTCCTGCTCCTTTATCTGCTTCTCCTGCTCCTTTATCTGCTTCTCCTGCTCCTTTATCTGATTCTCCTGCTCCTTTATCTGATTCTCCTGCTCCTTTATCTGATTCTCCTGCTCCTTTATCTGCTTCTCCTGCTCCTTTACCTGCTTCTTCTCCTGCTCCTTCAGGCGCAACGGTAGTCTCACCTTCTAAAGTTGTTTCTTTATCGTTCTTCGGTGTCTCTGCTATTGTTTCTGGTTTTGTACTGGGACTGTCTCCTTCAGGTGTTACAGGTGTTTTAATAAGCGCATCTGCACTGGTTGACGTGGTTTCTTCAGTGCCACCAGTTGGATTTGGTGTAGTGCTTTTTTCAGAGCTATTCAAATCTGGACTTGTTTCTGTTGTATGATCTGATAGATCTTCGAAACCCAAATCCTCCTCTACATTACTGCCATCGTTCTCATTCGAGGCACTGGCAGTTGGCGAAGGAGTCTCCTGCTGAGATTCACCTTCATCATCATCGCCAATATCATGATGGAAGTGATGCAAATGCTCGTGACTGTGATGACGGGGTTTACCCGAACCTACATCACTAGTGCAATAGCGTTCCGAGCAAATGAAATTCTGTCGTTCTAAACAATTATCATCGGCCACCACAGTAAAATTTGTGCGTATGCGTGCCTCCAAACAATCATCGCATGCGGAATCCTCCGCAGGCTCTACCATGCTGTAGTTGCTAAAAAACTTTACTAAACGCCCATTACTGATATACTGAAAGCGTCCTTCATGCTGCAGATCATTGCCACCGAACCAGAAATCTTCCGTGTTACCCTTCGAGCTGAGAAAATCAATGGCGCCATAGAAATCTCCAGGATTGCTCAAATCAGCCAAAGTTAAACCCTTGCGCAGGCAATTGTTCAAGGCACCATACCAATTAAGCTGGAATAAGAATCAAAATTAATCAAGGATAATTCCATTCCATTGAAATTTTGCATGGTATCCTACCTTCTTTACAGAAAAATAGTAACATTTGCCATTAATCCGCCTAAGGTAACGTTTCGAACAGCCAACGGCCGAGCCCAGGAGCTGCTCCTTGGGCAAAACACTCAATAGTGTGAGCAGCCCAAGTACTAGATATTTCATCTCGTCCCCAAGTTAAACAGCAAGATCACTGTGCCCATGCCCATGGCTGCCCTCTTGTACTTATATCCTCTCCTACCATGCAAATGTGAGAACAATCAATTTAAATCTTATCTTGGCCACTGCCACTCACTCTTGGGCATTACAAATGGGGGAAAAATATCTAATTCAATTAGCCACCCAACCATGACTTTGAATCTCTCTCTCTCTTTATCTCTCTTTGTGATCGCACATTCCAGAACTTGTCCATTACACACCACTCGTTGCCATTAGTGGGTCAGCTCGAGAGGCCGTTGGGTCATTCAAGTTAATTGAGAATAAACAGGCTGAAATAGTTGTTGATCTATTGAAATTGATAAGCGTTATTATTTATGATCAATTTTTATATTTTTGGATAAGAAAATGAATTCTTAATTTTAGGAAGTGAGTGAAAATAAGAAAAAATAGATCGTTTGATAACCAAAAGTGAAGAGAAAAACTTTAAAGAAACTATAGATTGGAATAGTTAACAAGATAAAATTACGACATATTGGAAAATTTTACTTAATTTTAATTTGAGGTATTTACGGCTCCTTAAAATTGGCGTTTGGATACTTAAAAGGACGGCAAACAAATCCATTGAAAAACCTTACAAGGCTTCAAATGAGTCTATTTTTCCCCGATTTCCGAAAATTTAATCTCTAATTTCTATTAAAAAACTCGTCTTTTAATTGGCAAACAAATTTGGAAAAAACGGTTTGATTAGAATGAAAATTCCTGGAAAAATTAAAATTTTTTTAAAATTCAAGTCTTAAATATATTTTTTTCTTTGGTTAAGACTTTTGAAAACGTCGTGATAATTATTAAACTAAGAGCATAACCAAACATGTGTAAGGTTTATTTCAATAAAATGGAATTAACAGAGGAATTTATTCTTTTAAAGTTCCCCAAAATCGAATTACAATTAGTTTTGAAAAGGTTTACCAATAAGATCTTGGTTTGAAACGAATTTGAAAAAACAAATTTTGATTATGGAATCAATTCAGTAATCAATTAAAGTAATATTCAAGTTTCAGTTCATATTTCCATAAAGTTTTGAAAGTTAGTCTTATTATTAAAGTGTGTTTCGGAAAATCATCTATTAAATAATATTTGAAATATATCAAATGCTAATTTAATATTTAAAAGTATTTCGAAATATGTTTTTTGTCAAAGTATTTATATTTCACAAGTCAACCTCTTAAAAAGACGACGACAAAGAATCTATTGAAGAAAAGTTACCTTATATTTTAGAAACTTTTTCAAAAAGGAAAGAGATTTGTCCTAAGAAAAGGGACATTTCCTAAAGAGAGGAAGAGAGGTTAATAGATGTAAACATTTTTAGAAGAAGGGCAAATTAATGTTTGTTACCATTAAGCGTTGAAATGCAATCTGATGGCAAATGTTTTTATGGCCTCTTTGTATTAGTCATTGTATGTACCTAAATTTGTCTTCACTCTTACCCTTTTTTTTTTTAGTTTGCCTCCAAATACGTATAACTCACTTATTGATTTACCTTCTTTTTTTTTTTTAGTGTTTAAAGGCCATGACATCATCAGGCAGGACACATTTGGCTTGTTGCCAGCTGGTTCTTCCGTTTGGCTTTTTAGTTGTAGTTGTTTTTATTGTTGTTGTCTGACGTTCAGCGTCAAGTTGACCTTCGACAAATATTGTAGATTGAGCCAGACGCCTGAAGTCAAAAAGTAAATTATAGTACTTTTTTTTTTTGGGTTTGCTGCTGTTTATTGTTGTTGCCCAGGGCGTGCGAAATTTTATGCCACGCGTTTCGGCTGGATTATTAAATGTATCTTTTTTTCTATCATTGTGAATTTATATGTGTATATAAACATATGTATGTATCTGAGCAATGACATCATCATCGGCATCAGCATCGATTCATCGTTACATACATACATGCATAAATACATACATATGTACATTCTCATATTGCGTTGAAATTTTTCTATAGCTAAAAGCTAAGCCTGGGCTAGCTCTTTATTTGTGTTTTTATTTTGTTTAGGTACCAAAACTGGTGTGGAACGTAAGTTGTTTCGTCCCACCAAAAATCGCAGTTACTCATAGATAGACTTATAGTTGTTGGTGTTTGTTTGTCTGCCTGTATGAGTGTGTGTGTGTGTAGGCAATTCTACGTTTCGCTTGAGTTCGCTTGTACCTCCAGCTACAGGTTTTTTTTCTTCTCTGTTCTGTGTTTAGAGCTTCTGCGCATTATCTGCGGTATGACGAGAGCAGCAACAACATTAACAACAGTAACATCATCAAGAACAGTAACAACAACAACAACAATCACACACAGCTGAGATTCTGCGAGAGAGGTCTTTTTGCTTTTGCTTACTGATTGTGGTTACCTTTTGGTTATGTTCTAGTAATCCAGCCGGTTTTTCGACCACAACAACAGCATCCCAACAACAAAAAGCAATAGCAACAAAAAGGCAAATGCGTAGAAACAAGGTTGAGGTCGCTTTCGGTCGCTTTTAAGACTATAAAAGAGAAAAAAAAAAGAAGTCTTAGAAATGTTTGCTCTAAAATCTACTACGTATTAAATTCGTTAAGACCTAGAAAGGTTATTTTCTGCAAAAAAAAAGATAAATATGCAAAAATTTCTATATAAATTGATAATCGCATACAAAAATTGTCTATTAATCTCTTCTAAAGTTTTATAGAAAATACAATACAATTCTACTATGTTAATTTTATAGAAATTAGCATCTTCCTGTCACAAAAAACCGTAGAATAATAGATAGTTCATAGATTAGATTTTAATTTAATTTAAATTTATAGCAAAGTATCTAAAATTTTAAGGTTATGTAGAATTTATACTTGAAGTTGATTGTTTTGGAAGGTATTATCTGTTCCTAGTGTTATAGTTTGGCTTTGAAACTTATTTTCTTTAAATAATTATACATATTTTGATATATATATTAACATAAAACACTTGAAAATTGTTTAGTCTAAAATACGACAGTAAAAAAAATATTTTAGATTTAATATATAATTTTTGAAACTTTGCAGGAATGTTAGGAATATAGGATATAGGAAAAAACAGCTCAAGGATCATCAAAATGCATATTTTACTATTTCTACGACACTATTATAATATTTTTATATATTTTTTTTGCATTAGAGAAGTTTATTAATAATTAATAAAAAGTCCATTAAAAAAAATGACTGAAATGCTCTAAGTAATAAGTTAGGTAGTTAATTAATAATCATTGCCAGTTTAATTAATTGCTTTTGGAATGACTTAACTCATTGCTCACTGGCTTAATAAATTAATTTAATAGTTCCCTAAAGTATGCAAAGAACTTGTCATTTCATAGCAAAGACAGCGTTGCTTAGATCAGCTTATTAACAAAGAAATTAAAACACTTTCGCTTATAAAGTTTATTTTTAATTAATTTTCTTCATTTATTCAAACATTTCCAAATGCACTTCCAGCACTCAAATCTTTATATAAATCCTATAAACCCCTCTTTGTCACTTCCATGTCTAAAAGCTCCTAGAAATTGCAACTATGCTGCCATTTAAAAAAAAACTTTGCAACATTTATAAATAGTGTGTACTTTTTAATTTTTTATTTTCTTGGTATTTGTTTAAACCGCAAACATTTCGCACTTTGGGTAGCCGCAACCACATTGCCACACCCACACCAAAAAGTATACGCACACACAGACACTCACATACCCACACAAATGGCTAGCATTAATTATAAGAATTTTTAGGAATTTTTAGCTGGATTATTTTCTTTTCTTGTTCACAGTAGCGTGTGGTCCAATTATATGCTCAAGTGTAATGAAAACGAAGAATTTTGTTCATTAGTTTCAGTTACTAAAATATATATATATAAACAAACACAATTGCTAAAGGCCCTTAAAACACAAAATCGCAGCCAATTGAATCGAATCGTAATAGCCACAGGCAGAAAGCGTGAATTCCTCTAGCCATTATGACATCACATACCGTAAATTATTCAAATATTTGTTCAGCTTGTTTACTTTATATGTATAAAGAATTTACTATATGCATACATATACATATATATATATTCATAGACAAAAGAAATTCTTTGGGCTATAGCGTATCGTTTAAGTTTTTCAGGTTCAGAGCTTAACTTTTTTTTAATGGCACAATATTTCTATATTTGAGTAAACGAACACGTCATTTAATGTGCAATGCAAACAAATTTCGTTTTTGTTAATGTTGTTTTAATAATTCCTACAATATTACAATCATTATTTTATATACAAAATAGAGACCTGATTTAGCATATGTATATATATATATATATATATATAGCTAGAAAATGCGCAGTTATCGCTTTCATTTAATTAGCTCATGATTGAATGCAATTTGCATTTGACTTTACCTTTTAGTTAGCTCAAAGGTTTTGTTTATGTTTTGGCAATTAAATGTCTGGAATTTGTCATGATTTTAATTGGCAATACTGATTAAAATGAGACTATAAATAGTATTAATTTAAATATAAAGCATTTAGTTTCAAATTGGAAAGTGTTCACAATGTTTCCCAGCCGTCAAAATCAAAGTAGTTGCAATTTAAAAAATTTCTGATCCTTTAATAGTTTTTTTTTTAATAATAATTCTTTTTACTTTTTAACCTGCAGCCTCTTTGAAGAATCTTGGCGACAAGACAGCCAATTTGTTCAGCAAGAAGAAGGATGAGGCTGAGAAATTGGCCAATGATAAGGCTGTAGAGGCCCAGAAGTTAGCCGAAGAGCAGGCCAAGAAGGTGGGACAATCAGTGCAGCAAACTAGAAGCGAAGCTGAGCAATTGGCCACCAGCACAGGTAAGCTCATACAGCAAATCATATAAATTTTATTTTTAATTGCTTCATTCCTTTGCTCCTTAGCCAAGGATGCTGCTGCATTGGCTGCCGCCGAGGCCCAAAAGGCTGGTCAGGCTATCGATCAGGGTGTTAACCGTGCTGCTGGCGCTGTCAATCAAACCAAACAGGCTGTAGACAATACTCTCCATCAGGCTCAAACAGTGGCCCAAAACTCCAAACAGGCTGCTGCCAATATTGCCGAAGCCACTCAACGTTCTGCCGCCAATGCTGTGGATCAAACCAAAAAGGCCGCCAATGAGGCCATCAACAAGAGTGTTAAGGCAGCCGAATCTGTGGCCGATCAGAAGCTAAAGGAAGCCGAAGGAGCCATCGATGGTGCCATGAAGCAGACCAGTCAGGCTGTCGATCAGAAATTGCATGAGGCCAATCAGTATGTGGATCAAAAGCGCAACAGTCTCGAGAAGAATATCCAAGAGACAGCCAGCCACGCCCAAGAGAGTGCCGGTCAACAGGCTAGCCAATTGTTGGGTAAACTGCATTTGGGCCAGAAGTAAATAACTATTATTATAACCATGTTTAATTAAAACAAACAAAAAAATTAAAACAAAAAACAAATAAAATTTAAAAAAACAAGAAAACTAACAACAAATGAAACAAGAAAGAATGCTTTAGAAACGAATGGAATTTGCTTCAATGTAACAAGTGCCAGTAATGTGATTGCTAAATGTTAATGGAAATAAATCGACAGATATCTAAATATATATTCACATATATTTTGGATTACTTTCGAGCAAGCTTTTTGCATTATAAAATGCACATTTCTTTTCTTTTCTAATATTTCTAAATTTCTGTTTCATCGATTTTGTTACTTTGAGGCATTTCACAAGTTGAAAATTTTATAAAACATAATGAGCTATGCTTTTACTATACGTACTATATATTCTGTTATATGTAGAATCTATATATGATTAAGTATGTAATTTGTAACTTTTTGCACAATGAACTATATAAAATGTGTTTTTTTAATATATATAAAAAATCAAGCAAAAAATGTTGTTATTCTATTTGAAGTGGAAAGCAGAAGATGTTTTCAAGTGGTTTGTTATGAATGAAATGAATAAGTAAATGAATATAATCAAAGAATAAAGTGTTATATGAAATGATTCTAATGGATAGGAAAGGGATGACCTTAAACAAAACAAATATTGTAATGAAAATGAAGTCTACTTTGTCTGTGTTTATCAGTTTTCGAATTTCTGGTGTTCTTTTTAAAGAATATACTCTTTTTTACGAGTATTTTGACCATGACTGATTTGATGGTCATCAAATATGTTTAACAAAACTTCAAGTGCCGATGCCATGCAATTAACCTTGTTATTTTTCTTCATTTTTTAGTAAATGTATTCAAGTTTTATACATAAAAAAATCGAAAACCATATATAACTACTAAAACAATGAACCAAAATGATTTATCAAACTTATATATCAAAACAATACTTCAAATAGCCACAATTTATTCTTTGAGAACTTGAAAGTTCAGTAAAGTATTTTAATCTTTCCACAATTAAGTAGTAAAACAGTATTTTTCATGTAAAATCATTTATATCATTTATATTACATGTATTTCAATCAATATATAGTAATAGAAGACTTTTGTAATGCAAAATAGTACTTTCATCCATTCATTCCATTATATTTTCCATTTCAGTTTAGTTTTTGTTTGCTTAAAACATTTCAATTGAAATTTGGTACGTTATTTTCTCAGCTGAAAGCTTGCAAAGCTTGCTAGTAAAAAAAAACACTAGGTGGCGTTAGTCACTCGCAAAGCATAGAGTTGCCAGTGCTGTACAAATTCAAAAATGTTTCCGTTAAAAGCCACAATTCAATTTCACATATATTGTGCCATAAAAAGAAAATAAAGGAAATTGTCAACCACAAAAAAGTTTGTTCTTCAACAATCTGCTTTCTGTAACGATGTAAAGGAAATCTCTATACTTATATATATATATATATATACATATACACAGGTAGTAAATATAAGATCAATGTGGCTAGCTTTTAACCAAGCCAACCAACCGGAGATTTTGTTTCCTTTCCTGTTCACATTTCATTTTCCACCTGACCACAGACAAAAACTTTGCCAACAAAAGGTTCTCAACTTGCACTACGGTTAGATGAGTGTTAGTTTCAGTGTGTGTGTGTGTGTGTGTGTGTGTAAATGTGTTGTGGTGTAAGACAGTGTATGTGTGTGGTTGAAATCTATAGAAAATACAACGAATTTGTAGCAAATTTTTGCCATTTTTGTTTATGCTGAGCTTCTACTGATTTTTTGGTCAAAGCCTTGTAACAGTTTTTTTGTTTCTGACAACTTTTTTCGAAAAATTGCAAAACTTTCGTTTTGGAAGGCCCCTTAATTATAATAGTGAGCATGAAAAGTTTAGCAACAAACTAAACGTAAATGCAACAACGTCAATTAGACGCACAACTCAAACTAAATATGAGCACCCACAAGCCAATTTCAAAGGACTAAAAACAAAAGAAAATCGGTGTATGTAGTTAGGAAAAGGGTCAGGAGAAAAGAATTGTAAAAATGTTCAAAGCGATTTTCAATTTTAGATAAAAATGAATGTTGATTACCTTTAGTTAGTATGATAAATGCTTTATGCATTCGACTGGACAAAAAATGTCACATCAATTAGGTTGTTGTTGTTGTTGTTGCTAGTGTTGCACTTGTCCTTATTGTTGGTGGGGGGGTGGGTGACTTAATTTAAATTTAAAAGCTTGAAACGAGCCGCTGTAACGACACCTGGCGATTAATTAAAATAACTGTTTATCAACACGAATTAATCAAAGTTAAACATGAAACCTCATGCCTGTTTTGACATTTAAAATGGCGTGCAGCCACGTTCAGTTTGGGTCACGTTAACCGACAATCCGCCTTAGGGCACTTTAAGCCAACTTAACATATAAACATACATACATACATACATCCGATATATGCAACACTCAAAAATTGTTAGTCCTTTAGCCTTTGGCGTTAATTTTATCTTGGAAAAAAACAAAAAAATATAACAATAATGCGCGTGTGTGGGCAATTAGGTAAGTTTGAGGATTATATTTGCAAAATACAAACTACATGAAGAGTTACAACTGCATACATACATACATACATACACACACATACATATATGTAAATACGATTACCACAAGTTTCGTTTATAACCTTTATTTGTAATTTAACTTATAAGCCACAAATGATATAACCATATATAATTGGAGTTTTATAACAAAGCTTTGGGCCAAACATTTAAGATATATTTTTATTAAAAGTGGTAAGAGTTTGCCCTAGTAAAGAAAACTTGTGAGTCTGAAAAAGGTTTAAATATATTAAAAAAAATTATTAATTAAATAAATTTAAATAAAATATATAAAAAAATAAAAAAAATTTGATCTGAGTCTCGTTAAATTATTAGGTAAAAACTAAAAGTTATATAGAAGTAACAACTTAGATATATTATATATATATATATATTTTGCCCAAATTTAGACTAATTTTTAGTCTTGTGAAAATGAGGTCCTTTTGAGGTATTTCCTTCCTTGTCCTTTCGGCTCTAAGTTGGTCATTCCTTACACTAAATACAAACAAATTTAATTGAATCTTTTTCTTAGTTAAAACAGCAAAAACCCACTTCAAATTATAATTTTTAAAATATTAAGAGAAATATTTAGACAGATTTTCGAAAATTTTTTAAGTCAACAATTATAAAAATTCAATATATAGCTTAAATAGTAGAAATTTTTAAACAGATTTTCAAAATTTTTAAAGTCAACAGTTAAAAAAATGAATACATAATTTAAATAGTAAATTATTTAGTAAGTGTAAACTGTATATTCTGATTTGTATGCTAATTAAACGATCTGATTTTTCGAAATTGTACAAAATTATACTGATTTGAAGTCCTGTGAAGTGAAGTTCCCTTTGAGATATTTGTTTGATGTCCTTTAAGCTGTAAGTTGGTCATAATTTTGGGGACATTAAAGTTGGCATAAGACAAATTAGTAAACAAACGACAATAAAATGATTGAATTAAATATATAACTTTGGATCATTTTTCTTAAATTTTTACATAGGCAAAGTCTTTAAAAATTGCAAAAGATGAAAAAGAAAAGTTTTTAGACACGAAAGCCAATTAAAAAGTGCGATTTCAAGAATTCAATAAAGATAAAGTGTTTCAAAATTGGAACAAATTAGACTGATTTCGAGCCTTACCATTTTTTGATTTTGATTTGATTTTGTTTGATGTCCTTCAGACAATAAATTGGCTATTCTTACAACGATTTCAAAAATGTTGGCACTAGATAAATTACTCAAAGAACATTATAAAAAGGATGTAAGGGAAATCAGGGGAAATTATTCAATCCCCATCACACACTATTTAATTGTTTGATTAACCTAATGTCCTTGTACTTGCATTCGATTTTTAACTTTCTACAGGGTATTCAAAATTCCATTTCTTTAATCCAATATACACATTTTTTTTTCGTAAAATGCCACGCTACCTTTAAATATCGCCAGGGATGACCCATCCACTCACTTTCTAAGCATTTTATCACACTGCAACCATTAGCTATTGGTTATGGGAGAAAGGGATTTGGGAGGGGGGGTTGTTGTGGGTTGGTTGACTCAATGGACGTTGACGCGCTTCTTGCCAGAGCTGGCGTTGCATGCTAAATAAAATCCAACAGCTAACAGAAACAACAACAAGAAATTGCGTTGTAATTGTCAGTTGAATGGACATGTGAAGAGCGGTGTGTATAATGTGTCAGAGTGTGTGAGTGTGGGGTATAGAGGTAGTCCAAGCCCTGGAGGAGAGTGCACAATTTGAGCCACTGGCGCGTGTCGAAAAGACGCAAATAAAGTCATACGTCACAGAGACACGACGTAAGGCGAAAATGGAAATAACCGAAAGCAGAGAAACAAAAAAAATGGCAGAATCCACTATTGAGGGCAATTTATTTGAACGTGCACGAGAGCATTGGCTAAGGGATGTGAACGGAATCCTTTTTCCAATGGTGTGTGTGTGTGTGTAGGTGTGTGCGTGTATGTGGTATGCAAATCGAAACTAACAAAATTTTCTATTCTCTCTTAATTGCAAGTGGCAAGAAAAATTGTGCAACAACAACATAATTGTCAACAAATTATGAATACGTTATGAGTTATATAATTGGAAAACTCTTTAAAACTAAAAAAATATCTAAAAAATTCTATAACTAAGCCAAGAGCAATTTAAAGAATTTTAGAATCTTCCTTTTTAGCCTTTGAAATCTTAGCTTATCTTGAATATTTTTTCTATTTATCTATTGCCATTCCACACTTTAGTTAATTCACTTACAAATCATTGACTTATTTGTCATAAAACAGTTTTAGCTTTGATTTGGTCAACCTTTAATTAAGGTTGCAACCGCAAAAGGACCATCATCATGTATCCTGTCCAAGCTCATTAATAAATTGCCAAGCCAAGTCCACACAGAACTTTGAATGTCAGAGAATTGATGTCGATGTAGTCGCCTGGTTATGGTTACATAAAGCGGACAAGAACAGACAGATAGAGAATCAGAAAGATAGAGAGAGAGAGAGAGAGGGAGATGTGATATTAGTGGCAGTGTCATCAATTGCCAGCACAGTTAACTTGGCTTGTTGGCTGGTCCATAATTAGACTTGCTCGTTGGTTTACCTCTTCTATCTTTGAGCTTGACAATCGTTCCATGGACAATTTATGGTAACTTGCAGTGGCATTTAAAGCAGCTCGTTCAACCTCATTCATTTTATCCCTCTCCAACTTATTTCCTATAAACGAGTCAACAATGTAACAAAAAATAAATTGAGCGTTGCAATTGCGATTGCCGGCAATCGTCTTTTAAATTCTCTCTCTCTCTGTCTCTCTCTCTCTCTTATTCTCTCTTCGTTTTTCTTTTCTAACGTTCTGCAACAAAATTCAATTATTTCCGTTGGCTATTACCAGCAACCGACCAAATGCTAGTCATATACATATATATATGTATATATATATACATTTATATATATATATATATATAAAGACTTGCAAACGGAGGAGCTACAGGAGAAGTGAACGAAGATTGAAATTGCATTTAGGCAGCCTGTCGCCAACTGTGCACGCATTTTATGCCACCGAGAATTGAAGATGAGGACCAAAAGGGTGAGAGTCCATGTTAACTGAACCAAGGTGTGTCAAACTATTTTCCAACAAAATCACTATATATATATATATATATATATATATATTTATATGGAAAATGTAAAACTGTTGAGATTGCTAAAGAAATGTGAATGCTTAAATCTATTTTTGAGACTTGTAGTGAAAAGAAACTCCTTCAATTCATATTTGTTAATGGATTTTGTTTTGCAAATTGTATAAAATTTACTATAGAAAGTAGCCTTATGTTAAATCTAGGAGTTCTAAAAGGTTTACTTAAAAATTAGAAACCTAAGGAGCATAAATTTCTATTAGTTATTTAGCTTTGTTGTACTAGAAAACGGAATTTAAGTTATTAAAATATTGGAAATTTAAGATTTTATTATAAATATAGAATATAATTTATTAATAATGTAAAAATATTATTGAAAGTGATTTAGATAACCTATGAATCTTAAATGCTTTGTTAAAGAAAAAAATTCTTAATCTATAACCCAAGATGATATATTGACAACTGATTTATTTATATTTCCGTATACTTTAATTAGTAATAATATTTATCCTATGACTATGTTGAGATTTGTCCAACTAACTAGAAAGTAGTTGCACTAGATAATTACTTTAGGTGATGTTAGACTTGTACAAATAGTTCTTTATTACTTCTTAGGCGAACGATCTTGTCTTTGCGACACAACTAACTTAAAGCTATTGTGATACAGACAGTGTTGCAAAATAAGGCGAATAAACACAAGGATGCCAGATAGTTACTTTACTCAAGCTGAAATACATTGTTAATTTCAAACAGATTAACAGGTAATTAAGAAATTACATTTAATCGGAGATCTAGCTCTAACATCTAAATTTGTAATAATAGATGATTGGATTTTTACTGATTCAGTCCGAATTTGATTGGATTGCATGTGTAAGATCGGACTAATGTATAAAAGTTAATGTAAATTTGGCTATAGGAGAGAAGATTTACGTCTTCTTATATTTCTATGTTTACTTGTGGTAGTAAATTAGAATATTAACTATAATTTGTATATAGTAATTTCTAAAAGTGGCTTTGAAATAATCTTAAGCAAAAGATAAGAATTATTATATAATTTTTTTTATATAATTTAAAAGTCACGATCTCTGAAAGAAAGTAAAGTTCAGAAAAGTTCCTTTTATTATTTATTTTATAAATTTTTTTCAGATAAACAATAAAAGCTAAAAATCGCAAGTACTCTCCCTTCTAGTACTTGAAATGAATCATTAATAAATATCCAAAGGAAAACGTAGCCAGTGACAACGCTGATCGTGTTAGCACGGATCGTGCTAGTTAGTTATATTATATATATATATATTGTTGTTGTTTTAAAGAATAAGTCAAATTGTCCATACTAGCAAAATGTACTATATAATAAATAAATTGCCCAAAATCAAATCTCATGCAATTTGGACATGAAATTAATATTTATATAATATGAGTGAGACTTTAAATATGACTAACAATGATCATAGTTTTAAATTAACAATTTCAATAAAAAATTATAAATTAAAAAATTTAATCAATAATTTTTCTACTCTTTACTTAAATGCAATAAAATTATTTCAATTTTGTTTACGATAGAATAAACAATATTAATAAGTAAATAAAATAATAGAAATGTTTCATAAATGAAACTTAACAAGTGAAAACTACTTCCTTAACCTAATTGTCCATTTTATGGAAAAACTTTTAATACTTTCTTAAAAGCCAGATCAAATATCTAGAAATTCAGAATAATAACTTTAAGAATAAGAAAGATACTCCAACATCTTAAAATGGTTTCTAATAATTCATTGCATATTAAGCATTCAAAACATCCTTTTTAAATCTTACAAATAATTGCCTAATTTCAAGACTTTTGTTTTTGTTTATATCTATTACTAAAAAGTGAAATCTTATCCCTCTTACAGCTAATTGTGACAAGCAAAAATTAACATTTTATTATTATTCCAGCTGAATCTTGATTTCCTAACCTAAAGTCTCTAGCTCTATTATTTTCTTTGGGCTAAAGTCCCTCTTTTTTTGGTCTGTCAGAGCTGTCAAAATGTCTCGACAACTTCAACATCAATTCGCAACAAAGTTGGTTCCAATTGAACTTGATAGAAAATGCAACAAAAACAAAAGAAAAAAAAGAAATGATATTTTTGAAATGGCATCCACATGCTGGTGAAAGTTTTGTTAACATTTTTGGCCAAGCCTGCGCTTGCGCAATTTAAAATGGCATCCACACAGGCGAACTTCAGTTGGCTCTTAAGTAATGTGTTTGCTGGCGGATTCAGTTTAGTGCTAACATGACAGGCAAAGCGGTAGCAACTGCCACATCTGCCAGTCTTGCTTCAATTTAAACCAAGAGGTATTTCGATTTGACGGAAAAACGCGTGTTTCAACTGCATTTGAAACGGTCGTAAAAGAAAGCAAAAAAACGAAAAGAAAAAAAAAATAGAAACACAAATAAAAATAAACTTAGCTTGGCAAATTGATTGCTCATACGCCGCGTTGCCGACAAGTTCTAAAACGGAAATACAAAAATTGTTGCATGCTTTTAGGCAAAGCCAATCGTTAATTGATATGTATGCATATAGCTGTGTGTGTAAGTCAGTGTGTGAGTGAACGCGTTTTTGATAATAGTTTAAAGAAGAAAAAAAGAGAAATACTAATTGCTCAATGCCGCGTACATTGGCTTTGTGATACGCTTCCTTTTTTTTTTTTTCTTTGTTTGATTCGGGTAAGTGGAAGTTCTACCTACTCCTTGTGTGCTTCTCCTCATTCATTCTCTCTTTGGCATGCCAGCAAACAAAACATAATGTTTATTGTGTGTCAACATGGCTTTGGTTATTTAAGTGCCCCACATGAATCAGTAGTAGAACCTTTCTCATACAATTTTATGTTTGTTGCATTTGACTTTCATTTTAAGTGCCGTCTGCGTAGACACATGCTTATTGTTGTCCTTGCTTCTGGCTCAAATCACTTGGCAATTTGTTAGCAAAAAAAAAAAAAAGAAGTGAAGTAAACCCGAGACCTTTCTCTAACTCAGACCTTTCTCTGTCTCTTTTTCTTCTTTGCAAGTCTCTGCTGGCTGTCAGCAGTTTAATTTCACAATTCATTTCATGTCAATCGGTTTGTCAATGGCTTCTCTTTTCTCACTCTTCTTGTTAGCCTGCCAAAAAATAAAAAGAAAAGATGGCCCCAAAATGGAATACTTTCGCTGTCAAGACATTTTGATGTATTAACTGTTTCCTTTTGGCTTTGGCTTCATCGCCATTGTGTGGCCATAAAATTTGTGGTCTTCGATAACATTTTGAATTGAATTCATTTAACACTTTAATTTCTCAAAGATCCATCAAATTCAAATGGCTTAAATAAAGTTCTATAAATAAAAGAAGAAATTTAGGAAAATGTTCAGCTTTGA
Organism: Drosophila neocordata; assembly: GCA_018903615.1. NCBI lineage: Eukaryota > Metazoa > Arthropoda > Insecta > Diptera > Drosophilidae > Drosophila > Drosophila neocordata. The sequence continues at coordinate 10,076,918 of JAEIGI010000004.1, read as the reverse complement.
GTTCTTTAAACTATTTATTTTTAAAAGTATCATAACAATCAAAGGAGATTCGTTCTAGGTTGTTCTTTCTATATCCTGTTTTTACTTCATCTATTTGTGCTTAAAGTTTAAATCATTTTTTCTTAGACAAATTGAAACTTAAACTGAAGATATGCTGTAAGAGTTTTCTATTAAAAATGTCTTTTAATAATATCATAAATCAAGTGTATTTGGAAACTCAGGAACAATTTTGGAAAATATATATAAAGTGCTTCAAAAACTCTTAAACCCTTACTTGTATCCTTGATCAGTATAATTTTTTTTATTTACTATAAATTGTTTGTGTAAATAAATTTTTTTTTTTCTTACAAAAATATTCTTATTTAATATCCAAATAAGTTTTGTTTCCAAATATTGAAGTTCTAAAACTTTTTGTAATATATTGATTAGATTTATATAGATCAACTACAACTTGAAGAGTCTTAAATTAAAGGTCTTTAATCTTAACTTAAAAAAGAAAACAACTATAAATGAATCAAACTATAAATCATCAAATTTCCTTAGTTTTCAGTTTTGAAGTTAGTTTTGGAATAAAAGTAAAATAATTATGTTTTCTATACAACTTTCTTCTCTATTACTTTACAAAGATAAATTAAAATGGCAAATATATAAAATTCTTTATAAACAAAATCAAATCAAAATCAAAAATCAATTCAAATAATCTCTTAAGATGAAGAGATTGTTATAATCAGGAACGGATTCAAAGGGAATCCGGGGGGTCTGTATTACCCAGATATATGAAAAATTGAAGGTCAACAAACAGATTTACTTATCTCAAAACTCTTTATTTATTATTTGCTGAAACTTGAGCTCCCTAAAGCAAAATAGTTTATCGTGTGGATAGGATTAAGATTTTTTGATTAATTTTTTTTTACATTCTTCACTAATAATAAACAGATAAAATCAATGGAAAAGTCAGTCCCAAATTGAAATTATTGGAAATGGATTATGCACTTAAAATAACAATTTAGTGAATAAAGTTTGTGTATAAATAATTTAAATTATTTTTTCTTCGGTTTTTTCTAAGACTTTCTAAGGACAAAATATAACCTAATGGGAAGACTAAAAAAAAGTTTGAATAAATTGTAATTTATATTTATTTTTAATATATTTTTCTTCTTCTTAATTCTCTTTTAAAAATATAAAATTTAGATAGATTATTAAATAAATTTATATAATTAATGTAAAAACTTAAATAAAATCTTAAGAATATGTAGACTTGGTTGTATTGTTGAGTAATTTTAGAATTTCAATGCTTATTAATTTTAATCTTCTTTGAATGAAAATATCATCAAGTTACATTTACATATTTTATGTGATCCAATTAGAAATAATCTTCAATAGTAATAAATTATAATATAATTTCAAATTGGCTTTATATTTCAATTATAAATATGTATTTCATATACTTCAACTATTTCAATTATATTACAATTTAATTCATTTTAATAAGTAGTAAACAATTTTCGCAAAAGGATATTCTCAGTCAATTGAATCAAAATTCTAACTAATAGTTTATAACACATTGATGGAGTCTATTAATAAGCTACTAATTTAGTTTCACACACACTCACACACACACACACTTGAAATTTGGTAAAGAGTCTACAATTTTGATCAATGGGCAATAATTAATTATAATCTGAAGTAATTTGTTAGCAGAACCAACCCAAAACCAAATGGCATATGAATTTGTAACCATGGCCAACTTGTCGTCGACTTAATTGTTTTGGTTGCCTCTCTATTAGGGCCATAAACATATATATATATATATATATAGTATATATCTAAACATAAGCCATTGTGAAATCCGAAATGCTACTTCAAACAACTTGCTTACCTAACAAAAAAAAAAAAAAGAGAGAAGGAAAAGCAGGAGGAAAAAAATTGACTGCTGATTTTTCTCGCCTACCCAAAGGGAAGTTTTTCGCGTCAGGCTTTGGGCCTGGGCTTTACTTTTGCTGACTGCTATTTTATGGTTGGCCATTAAAGGAAATTGAATATAATTTTGTTTGCTAAGCTCTACCATAAACTCCCAAAAGGCCAAGTGGCTGACTGCTGTTGCTACCGCTTCGTTCTTATATATCTATATATATTTTTTTTTGCTTCATATTTTTATTAAGTTTTAGGCGTGGAAAAGGTCGAGAGTGCATAAATATGATTGAGAAGGAAAAAAAAAAATCAGAAAAGTGTGTCTGTGTGTGTATGTGTGCTGTAGGTAGATTTCTCTAGCTTTACCTCAAGTGAATCCCTTTTTATTCACAAAATGAATGAGTGGGTGAATGATGAATATCTCAAAGGGACTCACATCTTTATAGTTGTTTAAGAAAGTTGTTTCTTGGCCTTTTGATTTTGACAGATATTTTCTTTTTTTTTGTTGCGGATAACTTGAAGCATTTGCTAGCCAACAATTCATTTCTTATTTATTTAACTTGATTAGGGGCAAAACTTACATATTGCCACTTTCTGAGATCGTTTCCTAATGGTGGGGGGCGGTGTGGTGGTAGAATGAATGACAACCGAATAATAAATTGTTTTTGCGGTTATTTGTTTTTGGTCTTATGTCCATTTATTGTCTTGTTTGCTTATCTACTTTATTTTTTCTTTTGCTTTTTTTGGGCTTTCAGCCATTTTGCCTTTTGTCATTTGTTAGAGTTATCTTTAGCCCTATATATGTATATATATATATATATATATATATATATATATATATATATATATATATATATATATATATATATATATATGTGTGGTTAGTTGGTTGAATATTGCCAACGAAATGGCAAAACAATGTTTTCATTTCATTTAAATTTTGATATATCGATTTGCCATTGTATCTATAGATAATGAATAAATCCAACATTGAACATCTCTGCATTTGCATTGATGGATGATTTTTCATTCACTCTTGTGCAAATTCGATTTGTATTTAAATTCTAAGAAAAAAATAGAAAGGAGACACTTTCAAATAAACATTTCTTTGTGCACTCTCCTGCCAAAATGTTTAACCCAAGAGATCTTCTACCTGGCCTACTACTTATCTTCTGATTTCTCTTGACAGGTGTCTCGCCTCTTATTTAGAACAAAGGAGCCATCAATCAATTTAAGAGATAATAAAGATATACAAAAAAAAGTTACTTAAAGTATATATAGATATATATATGTAGAATATCTTTAAAAAAAAGACAACACTTAATTAAGCCAGTTGACCCCAACTCACCAATTAAATGAAATGGTAGACTGTATTTTACTTAACAAAAGGCTATAAAATGTATAAACTGAAAACCGTTGCAGACGACATTAAGTATACGACATGTTGAGCCTCATATTGTGGTTATATCTAATAAACATTTCCGGTTTTATGCACGCATGAATGTTAATGTTGATTGTTACCAAGTTTCCCCTTATTCATTTTTTTTTAACTTAACTTAACTTAACTCAACTTAGCAGTGGGGGAAAAAGGAGTGAGTGTGTAGAGTGGAGAAGAGTAATGTACTAGAAATTATGCTAAAACCCAAGAGGAACTCCCCAAAGGCGATGACAAAAACATATACACAAACATACCGACACACACACACACACACATATTTTCATGCTGAAGCATAGCAAGGCAGACAAATCCTTGGCTTGTTGCTTGTTTATAACTAAGCCATACACTGTAAAAAAAGTTAAAGTAGAAAATTGTAAAATATATGGTACAGCTAAAGTGAAACTATTGTTATCTAATCCTATAATCGAAAAGTCCTTTTATTTCTTATAAAACAAAACAAAATTCTCCTCAAAAGTATAAACAAAAAGTTCATTTAAAGAGGTTTTCTTAAACATATATTAATATAACATTCTCATGAAAATATGATTAAACTTTGATATGTTGGGTCTATATAAAACATTAGCTAAAATATGTAATTTTTAAATCTTGTATATAATTCCATTTTGATTGTATTTTCTGCTGTTAAAGTTTTACATATTCATTTAAATTGTGCTTAAAATATGAGCAGCCAAAAAGTATGCTACAAAAAATGTCTAATGATAGGCAGTGAAGGCATCAGTCAAAAATTGTGAAATTATTAATGAAAAAGGTTAAAACTTTTAAAGAATTTACTTTTAAGATATATATAAGATATATATATAAGATTTACTTTATACCAATATCATACTCAAGTTCCTTAGAAAAAAGATCATTATTCAATATATTCTGAATGGCTTCATATATAATATATAATACTAATACTTATAAAAGACAAAGAAAAATTTTTTTTTAAAGCTTTTTTAATATTTTCTTTCATTTTATACTTTCTTTTCTTACAGTGCCGGTTCGTCTATGTATTTTGTTTGGCTGTTTTGGCTTTTATAGTTACAGTCAAGTGCCAAGAACAACAATTTTCTAAGCAACTTTATGTGCATAAAGATAAATTTGATTCACGAAATACAGACAACTTTTCTCTTTTGAAGCTGAAGTTTTTGGCCATTTAGATTGAAAGATTTGAGTTACATGTTAAGAATTAACCAAAAACTTCAAAATAAAAAGGGTATATAAGCCTTATGGCCATTTGTAGTAGAAAATTTGATTTGAGACCACCTCCAATTACCTTGTTACCGCATGGAATTTTCATGCCATTTTGGCCATAAAAAACCAAATGATTTTCTACACATGTAAAACAAACTTTATGAACTACCACTTCAACTCCAACTTTAATGCTTTTTTTTCTCTTCTTTTGCTCCTTATTTTTGTTTTGCTTCGTTTTTGGGCTGTTGCGTTGATGGAGACAGCCGGAGACATGATTTTCTTTTCACTGGGTTCTTTCTAAAAAAAAAAGTTCCTTTTTTGTTGTTGCTGTTTTGGTTGTTGTTGTTTTTGGCATAGACATTTCACTTGTCTCCTTGTCGACGGATCAGATGGCTGCCATGTCCAAGATGCCACCAGGCACTGTGGTTGCAAGATTATTAAATTCATTTTCTAATGAGCAAAAAATCCAAGAAATTCCTTAAACACCCTCTTACCCACATACTGACATGTGTATATGTATAAACATGTCTGTAACTGGAGTTTTTTTATATCCTTAGATTCTCCACTACTCTTATTTCATATGTTTTTTTTTCTTTTTTTTAGTTTAGTTTATTCCCAACCCACCGTGCAGCTATCAGAATGACAGTCAAGCATTGTGATGTCAGTTTTTGCAACGCTTGACTGCCCCTGTTGCCTGCCTGCCTTCGTATCTCATTCTTCTTTTTCCTTTGCCACACTCTTCATCTAATGTCTGTTTGGTTTCTTGGCACGACATCGTGTCCTGGTCTGGTCCTTTGGTCTCTTCTGATGAAAAACTTATCATAAAACTTTGGCAAAACTGCAAAGTTGTCAAGGTTTTCTTCATTTTTTCTATTTTTTTTTTTTTGTCATTTATGCTTCTTTCTTTATTTTTTCTCATACCAGCTAGCGAAAATAATTATAAATAACTTTAAGAAAAAAAAATAGCAACAAATCTCATGCATACATGCGATTTGTTATATCATACATATATAGTTTCTTTTTTTTGTTGGTTTGCGAGCTTTAATTGGGTCTATAAACACAGCTCATAAAAGCAAGCGAATAGTAGTTCCACTTTAGATGGCCAATCGATATGGCTTGAAGTGGGACCCACTTGAAGCAGAACAATAAAAATCGCTCGAATAGCGGCAATGATTTGTCTCTGCCATTGACAGTCTGTCATAAATATGGCAACAACAACAACACACACAAACACACATATTTTTATACTACCCAAAAACTAACAACAAAATTCCACCTTGCCAGGTAACATCGACATAACAAACTGTTCAGCTACACGAAACATTTCATTTTTCTTTCTTATTTTTGCCTTTTTTTTCCTTATTTTTTTTTTGGATTTCCTTCGTCAAGGCAACAATTGATGGAATGTGTCTGGGTCTATTTAACTACATTTGAGCCGTGAAAAATTTGAATCTACTTGTTGTCAACTCGAATTTAATTGATTAATCATCCTTAGTTACATAATCAATCAAAGTTTCGAGTGCAAGTTTTTACCTTTAAATATTTTAGTTCTCCTGAAATTGTAAATAATTTTAATATAAAAAAAATTACTCCTTTTAGCAAGGATTATATATCAAGTTCTCTAGCTGGAATACGTGGAAATAAATTTATAGCTTGTTTGCTGATATTTTTTCTCTAGTTTCTTATTTAAAAATTCTTTTAAAAAACAAAATAAAAAATATAATAAATTATTATTATTGAAAATCGAAGAAGTTAACTTCTAGATTAATTAACTAATTTTTATAATTAAATAAATAATTTGAGGAAAAAAACCAAAAGAAAAGAGAAACTTCTCATCAAGCTAATCTGTCGCGTGTCCGCTTATATGCCATCAATCGCACTTATTGAAAGGTTCTCTTTCACACACCACCTGTTGATATTTTTTAGTATTTTTTGCAATTTTTGTCAATTTACTATAACCTATAGTTGTCCGATCCGAATGATTTTAATACTTTATTTGCCTGATTAATCAAAGAGCTTAACTACCAAGTTTCAACCATATAGCTCAAAATTTAAGGTATATTTCTTGCGAAGAAACAGACAGATAGACAGATATTTCTCCAATTTTAGGGTATAAAAATTACTTTTCAAACGTAAATATAAACCAATTTTTCTTTGATATTTAACCTGAATATTTCTCTTAACTGATCTAATTTTTATTTCCTTCTTTTATCCTATACAAATATCATTTTCCATCTCTGTAAATAATCTTGAATTTTATTATTTGCATACAATTACAAATGGAAACTTTTGCCAGAAAAAAGATTTTCAATGAATTTGTAAAAGTTTTTTTTGTCTTTTATTTGTATTCTATTTGGTAAACAAGTTTCAAAACTTTTTGGTTGAAATTTAGCTGCTGAATCAACCTTTAATATATATTTCAGATAAAACATTGTCCAAAATTTAGTTTACATCAAAGAGTAAAGATATTTTTAGTCCTGCAAAACGAAAGGGATCAACTATTATTCATAGAACAAATTAGCCTATTAATAGGACATGAATAAAACAAAGTTGGAGATAGAAGCATATATTTTAGGGCCAACTAAAATCATTATCATGCTGATTATAAGATAAATATATATATATATATATTTACTTTATTGTAATTTACGTCTAGTCTGAGGCATGTCCTGGGAAGCCAGGTATAGATGTCCATGATTTATGGCCAAGTAATAACAAGTGAAAATCATAGCTGGCAAAAAGGAAATCACAACAGCAGCAGCAGCAGCATGCGGTATATGTCATGTGGCGATAGTTAACAGGGGGGGTAATCGGGGGTTAAAGGTAAGGGGGAAATATTTTCCTTTTGGGTAAACCAAAAGGCAAGCAATATAAATCAGTTCATGGGCAAACAGCTGGGTAAGTTGAGTGAAACAGAAAATGACAGGATGGCCCAACACAGGGATGGACACGACAGGACTAGTACCCGTACCAGGACAAGGACAAGGATAGAACATAGTGAGATAGGTACACGACGAGCGTTTACCTTTCACGCACATTTCCCAAAAGTAATCAACGCGTGGCCAGGACAGGAGACTGACGATGGTAAAATGTTAAAATGGGGGGCATGGTGGGGAGGATGGTTTGGTAGTGGTGGGGTCGACACTTGGCGGATGTGGGCCATTTCGGACTCTGGCTTCTAACAATGGTTCGCTCTTTAATGGTTGTGTGTGGGTGCCACTTAGGCTCTCACATTAACTTTTGGCCTTTTGTTAGACCCCGAAAAATGTTTTGTTTGACCCCGCTGCTTCTGTTTCCCTCGCCTTCTTCTTCTTCTTCTTCATCAGCTGCTGCTGCTTCTCCTCCTCCTGTTTGCTTATCTTAAGGCTATGACTTGACTAGACGCAGCTGCTATTATATGTATCTTTTCTTCTTGTCTTTGTTTTGTTTGTTTTTGTATTCTTTTCTAAATTATTTAAATAAATTAGGCCAAATTTTTGTTGTCCTTGTTGTTGTTGGTTTTGTTGTTGTTGCTGCTACTGTTGTTTTGAGTCTGAACAGATTGCTGGTGATTTAATTTGACTGCCGTTTAAGTGGATTTTCTTTTGTTTTCGTCTTCTTTTTAGCGGCTCTCTGAAATAGCTGTCGCGGGATGCATTGCCACTCACACACACACACACACACAGTTAGTGGCCCTAAGAATAAATAAATTCAAAGGTGCAAAAACAAAACGCATTGTTGTAAAAATTTATAGACAAACTTTATAGGCCACAAATGGTTGTGACTACAATTTTTGTATTTAAATGCAAATGTTACTGCCAGTTAAATTACCACAAATGTTTTTTGGAAAATAAATAGAAAGATAAAGGGGCAACCATAAAGTTTCTTGACTTTGTTTTTTGAGAAGATTTGAGAAATATGAAAATTTTTTAGTATAAACTAAAATAAAACCAATAAATACAAATTGTAAAAAATATATTTTAAAAATTATAATCAATTGTGTAAGGAGAAAACGAAACACTTTTTATATTTATCTTTCAAGCACTTTTATTTTAGCTTCCGCTCTGTTTCCCAGTTCCTCAACGACTGACTTTTACTTCGATCGCGCTGCCGCACCTACTCTCTCTCTCACTCTTTTGTCTCTTTCGCTCACTCTCTCTCGAGCAAGGTACAGTGCAATAAAGCCTCCGTGCTTGACCTTCCGCTACAATTGATTTTGTTAAAGAATTCTTTACTTGAATTAGAGGTGCCAAACAATCGATGGCACTATCGTCATCATCGATGGTAGGGCACTATCGAGCAACTGAACTATCGATGATTCAAAGTCGCGATAGTGGACGATAGTATCGTCAAAAGATCGATTTACACATCACCAAGCATCGCGCTTTTTTTATTTGTGGCGTCGCTTGTGTACAAATATTAAAAAGTGTAAGGTTGTAAAGTATTTAAAATAACAATTCGTAAAAATATATAAATGGATCGCTTTCTTAAACGAGGTAATACATTTTTCAAATTTGTAAGAATGCTTAGAACACTTTTGTCAAATTTTAGGACGCAGTTCTGCAGCAAGTTGCGATTGCAACAGCAGCGACAGCGAAAAAAATTTTGTGTTGGAGAAGCCTGCACAAAAAAAGAAAAGTAAAATTTCGGATGTGTGGAATTATTTTAAAAGATCTGATGATAAGAAATTTGCTAAATGCCTTAGTTGCGCCAAGGAGTATAAAACCAGTGGCAACACATCGAACCTGCATGATCACCTTAAACGGTTTCACCCGAATTTGGACAAAAATGCTCCTGATACACAAGTGGCTGAAGATGTTGTACAAGACGAGAACATTGCGTCTTCCAGGAGCAGCTGCAGGTCAAGCATGCGGTCAGTATAGTCATACTTTAAAAGGGCTGTGTTGTATGATGCAAACTCTAAGCGTAAAAAGGACTTAGATGAACTCGTAGCAGAGATGGTTGCTGAGGATATTCAGCCCTTTAGCATAGTGAATGACAAAGGATTTATTAAATTAATTACAGCCTTAGATCCACGTTACAAGCTTCCCAGCCGTTGTTTAAAAAAACGACGGAAAAATTGTCAACAATTTTGGAGCAGGTTTCGAACACTGCTATCACTTGCGATATGTGGACATCTAGTGCTAACGTGAGCTTTTTAACGGTAACGGTACATTTTGTACATGAGTACGGCATCAAAACGGCATCGCTAGCAACCAAAAAACTGATCGATACTACAAATCACTCGTCGCAAAATATTGCAGACACTTTAAGAGATATATTAACATTTTGGCATATCTTTGAAAAAACTGTCTGCATTGTAACTGACAATGCAAGCTCAATGCTGAAAGCATGTGAAATTTTAAAAATCCAAAATCTGCCATGCTTTGCTCATACAGTTAATTTGGTAGTCCAAGGTGGCTTGAATCTCAACCACAACGATGTCGCAAAAGCGTTGTTTGCAAAATGTAAAAATATTGTAAAATTTTTTAAGAAAAGTTCAATTGCGAACGAAAAATTGAAACAAGTTCAAGAAAATTTTGCATATACCCTATTGCAAGAAACCCCAACAAGGTGGAACAGAGAGAGTTTTATTAACCCATGAAGCCATTGCCAGTGTGCTATTATCAACAACAAATGCACCATTACTATTCACTGCAGAGGAAATCAACGTGTTGAAAGATATTGACAAAATATTAGCATTATTTAAGAACGTGTCCGATAAAGTTTCTGGTGGCAAATACGTTACAGTGTCATTAATAATACCATTGGCATATGGACTATATCGGCAAATTGTAAATCTTTCATCTCAGTTGGCAACTGCGGTAGGGAAATCTATGAAAGATGCTATGTTGGAGTCGATTAAAAAACGACTATCTGTATATGAGCTACGCACGGTAACAAGGATGGCTACGATTTTGGATCCACGCTTCAAAAAATATGGGTTTCAATCCAACGCAAATGCTAAACAAGCAGCAAGTATCTTGGAAAATGAGTTGGTCAATTTGGGCAATTTGACTCATGTTGAAAACCCTGTCAGTCTGAAAGCAAGCACGACCACTGCGGACCCAATTTTTGATTTTTTGAATCAACGATGTGCTACTAAAAAGAGTAATGTTCGATCTGATGCAATCGTTATGAAAAGACAGTATCTGGAGAGAGACATAGCCCCAAAGGAAATGGACCATCTTTTATGGATCAAGGTAAAATTAATAAATCAATCTTCGATACATAAAACTAAGTTTTGGTAATACATTTGATTGCAGGTCAACCAGGTGGATTTTCCTTTATTAAAATTACTGATGTATAGATATTTATGCATCCCCGCAACGTCTGTGGAGTCGGAAAGAGTTTTCAGCAAGGCGGGACAAATTGTTTCTGATAGGCGAACACGGCATAAAGAAGGAAATGTGAACGTTTTGTTGTTTTTAAACAAAAATCTTTCACTATAATAAATAAATCATATTATAGTTTTCAAGTTTTAGCTTTTAAGTCGTTTATAAGGCTTTTGTATTTTTAGTATTTGTTTCCTTAAAATGTAATTTCATAAAATGTAAGCAATGTTCCTTAAACTTATAAGTTCAATATTTTGGCAGAAGAGACCTATAGCCTGTACTCTTACTTTTTTTTTCCAAATGTAAATTACTCACACTTGTGAAAATATATAGATGTTGTAAAGCGTTCCATATGAATTAAAAAAAAAAATCAAATTGTTTGTTTTTTCCTACAAATTTCAATGATTTTCAATCACAGTTTTTTATTGCGACTATCGACCACTATCGATGGTACTATCGACCACCATCGATGGTTTCAAAATTACTATCGTCCACAATCGATGGCGCCCACCATCGATAGTTTGGCACCTCTAACTTGAATTGTAAAGATTTGTTGCTTTCCTCTCTATTTATTTTGTGCCGTTTATGTTTGTGTTTAAGTGTGACCAGATGTACAAAATGTAATAATTTTATATTAGATTAAAATTTTGAAAACGTGCATATAGTCATCTGCATATACTCCTTCAAAATCTCACTTATTGATATTGTAGCAGGTATCACCTTGTTGGAGCTCTTATACCGCTTTATTGCGCTGGCGCTTGGCTCGAGTTAGAAGAGAGCGAACGAGAGGAGATGCGGCAGCGCGATCGAGCTGAGACGAGCTCAGTCTAAGAGTCCGTTGTTGTGGAAGTTTGAAACAAAGCGGAAATAAACTACTTGAAATACAACAAATTCTTGTTTTTCTTCCACAATATAAGTTTAACAAGCTTAACTATAATTGCAGCTTTAAGTTCTGCTCTTTTAAATGATCATAGTTCGGATTGAAGAAGACTTTGATCTTACGCTCAGTCCTGTTTTTATGATAGTTGAGGCATTCGCTTTTTAAAGGAGTCAACGGTCAATATAAAAGCCATTTGTAATGAACTTTTAGGGAGTTAACTAGGCAAAGATAATCCTTTGACGGAACTGTAGAAATATTCTCTAATATTAATTTTTGTTTAATTACTTGTCTCTAATTAAGCAGCGATGTTTTTATACTCAAATTTTAAATAATAATAAAATTGTTTAGATGTTCGTAACGCATAGAAATATGCCTATCCAACCCCATAAAGTATATAGATTCTTGTTTAAAATTGAGTAAATATTATTAAAATTAAATTGAAATAAACTAAAAAGTTTGTTACTAGTTTAAATAAGAGAATAACTTAGAAGAACAACTGATTAATAGTTACTTTTACTTTCAAGTTGTCTTTGTCTTTAGTTCTAATAAATAGATTAAATTTTATGAATAATTAACTGAATGACTTAGTCCAAAAATTATATAGCTAAGAGGGCTTATAAATTTATTAAACTTTATAATTAATTTACTGAATCATTGAGTCTAAAAATTGTATATATAAATACCTATTATACTTGGTGATAAATACGTATTTAGATTAAAGTTAATTACTAAAAAGATTAGAGCTTTTGTTTGCTAAAAGTACTTGAACATGTTAATCTTAAAATAAAATATATTCCCTCTTATACTTTATCAATTTCATAAAATTTAGCTCTTTCAGAAATAGCTACAATAAAGATGTCTCCTGCAGATAAAAAAAGATTGAAATTCCTTAATATTTCGAGACATTTAGTAAAACACCTAAAAAATCACCAGTTATACACTTTCTGATTGATTTTGTTAAAAATAATTCTAAGGCAATTCTTTCTGCCAATGACAACGACTATAATAATACCCTTTGATTCTGAGTTTTTTAAAATTTCACAAATTCGATAATCCTTTTGCATTAATTTTTGAACGAATTTAGAAGCCATGGCAACAACTTATATAAATTTTTAATTATAAAAATTTTAACAATTTCAAATTTTAATTAAATTTTAATACCAATTATGGTCACACATTGACCATGAACATGGATTTTACCAATTTGAGTTAAGCTTTGTCCATATATGTATGTATATATATATATATATAGTATATTTTAATTAAGCATACGCACCGTTGATGCGTATATGCATTATCGCATTATATTTGATTTACGCTGAAAAACAATGAAATTAAGTTCAAGCATTGGCCACTTGATAGCACAAAGAGTTCAGAATATACAACAGATATATATGTATATATATAAACAGCTGATATATATATATATGCATGTATGTATATGTATGTGTGGAGTATATGTTTTCAACATTTGGCCATTAAAAACGCATTAACATGGTACACAATAGCTTGACAAATAACTCGAAATGCACTGGCACCCTGGCTTGGTATCATTTATCCCTTTCTCTCTCTCTCTCTCTCTCTTACTCATTCTCTCTTGTTGTATATGTTGCTCCAGCGGTTGCACCTTCAGTTTCGGTTTGTATGTGATCATGACAGCGTAAGTGAGTGGCGTTTTATGCTTTTTAAATGCCATTTTATCAGTGCAATTACATACACAAGCTGCTGACAAATGCAGAAGTAAAATGAAATGAACGGACCAGACCAAACCCGACCAGACCATACCAAACCAGACAAGGACAGTCAGGACAGGCAAGGACAGGCATGCTCATTAAGTTGACAGCTGAAAGGAATGCCTGCTTTTCTGTGGTGACCCCAAAAAACACCTCACAAACACACAGTCAGAGTTGTCAGGTGTCTTTTAGTGCTTCTATGTTTTCAACTCAATTTGTTTGCTTAACTCTCTCTCTTTTCTCTCTGTCTGTCTCTCAGTCTCTTCCTCTTCCAATCATTCTAGGACTAATGAAAGAGGACGATTTCTTGTGATTTATTGGTTCTATTTTTTTTTTTTTTGTTGTTGGCATACATTTTCATAGGCTCATCGTTTGTCATTTCGCTGTGTGAGAAACGAGTAAAGAGAGAGCGTGAGAATGAGAGCTTCTCCATTCCTTTTGTCAGGCCTTATCTGGCACAGCAGGCAGCCAGTCAGACCAATGCGACTCAATCCTTCATTTCCTTTTTCTACAAATTACTTTAATACTTTTACGCCCGATGTTACGCGAAAGTGTTTTACAGCACACACACACAGAGAGACAGGGAAGGGAAAGGGTATAGAAGTTCGCTTAAGGATATAGGGACACACACTCTTGCTTCACAACTACGCAACTTTCCTTTTTCTTGTTTTTGTTTTTTGTGCCTTTTTCTTTTCAATCATAAAATCAGAACTTTACTTTTGCACCCTTTATGGCATAATCAGTGTTAAGGATATGAAAAGGAGTAAACGAAGCCTGGGCGTAAAGCGCCTCCGGTTGCAATTGTCTTCTCGTTTTATAGTTGTTGTGCCAGTTGCTCCTGTCTAGAGATGTGTGTGTGTGTTTGTTTGCTGGTGGAAAAGTTTTATTTTTGTCACATGTTTTTCAATTTGCTAAATGAAATTTTCATGGAGAAGACTTGTTAAATTTTTTTAGTAGTTACATTTACCTTAATTAATGTTTTAAGTTAGACATTGCAATTAGTTTTAACACTGCAGTTATGTAGAGACTTTTTGTTCACTTTTTAACATTACATTTTCCAACACTATTTCTCACGTTGTCATCACTAAGTTTAGCGTTTTGTCCTAAGGGCAACTGTGACTTCATTTAATACTTAAGCAGAGATTTCTTTCTTTGTTTTTTATTATTATATAAAAGGGTTGCTGTGTAAATGTATCATATACAACCCCTCGCACCCCTTCACTCCCTTGATAAGTCCATTATTAGATGGTTTATATATATATATATAGTGTTTTGTTTTTATTGCTAATTCAAAGCTAACCAAAGATATTGTCATAGATTTTGTGCCAGAAACCACTGCGTTGAAACATTGAGCTAACATTGGCCTCTTGGATATAGAGTTGATATCGTTTAAGAGTATTTGGATCCAATGGTCCCCAGTCCGGCAAGGGATCAAAGGCTTTGCGTATGCGTGAACACAGGCTGAGATGGGCGGGTTGACTTCTAACAGCTGGTATGGCCCAGAATAAAACTTGACCCACACCAAAGGCCGACAGACACCAGCCAAAAACTATTCAAAAAGGAAAAAAAAAATCAAATAATTGCAGAAATTTAAGTAATCAAAATGAATCTAAAAACTTACCATAGACACCCGGTAAATATGTATAATCCTTGTATTGCAAGGGTTCATAGAGAGCCAGCATATAGATCAATATAGTAATCATCATCAAGGGCGTTATAATGGCCCAACAAATTCGATAATAGAAGGATGTCTTAATACCCATCATAAATTCCACATCCTTACACAAACGTTTAACACCATAGATCCAGCCAATGACCACGAGTTCAAATATGGCCAAAACCAGTGCAACAAATGTGGCACCAAAGAAATCCAATAAATTTAAAACATATTGACCACCAGGTGTTATATAAAAGAGTCCCAGTAGATAGCCTACAATAGCTATGCCCACTACTATAATACCATTTTTAAGATTTACAAACTGATCCTTGATAACTGTTGCAATACAAGATGCCATGCCAACATTACTACCAATGCCCAAGACAAAAAGCATAAGAAAGAATAGCACCGAAAACACTTGAGGGACAATTTTAAATTTGGCTATGGCATCAGGATATGAGATAAAGGCCAAACCAGGACCACCATTAACAACACTTGCTATATCTTTGGTATTATTCTCATAGGCCAGATTACCCAAAATGCCAAATATAATGATGCCAGAGAGCAGAGATGTAAAAGTATCCAAAGTGGTTACAATATTGGCATCCCTGAGAATAAAAAGAAATTTACTTATATATAAGTTATTGCTATCTAGTGATAAGAAAGACATACCTGTAGATATTATGACCAAAACGATTGTATGAAGCATACATTATAATATTGCCAAAACAAATGGCCAATGAGAAGAACACTTGAGTAACTGCTGCATACCAAACTTGTGGCTCTAAGAGTTTATGCCATTGTGGTTTCAGAAAATATAAAACCCCATCAAAGGCACCTGGCAAGGTCAAGGCTCTAACCAGTAAGATCAACATTACCACATAGGGAAATAGAGCTAGAAAATATGAAGCTTTGCCTGAACTCTTAACTCCCTTGAAACTAATACTGGCTATAATAATCCAAGCCACAGCCAAACAGATGGATAAAGTCCAACTGGGATAACCAATGCCATCATCAATGCTGGGCTTCTCTCGTAAAATTATATTTCTATAAAACAAAAACAAATAATAATTATAAATTTATTAAGAAACTTAATTTTTCTTTAACTTACGTGAAATAAAACTCTGCTGAAGTGGTCTTTACTGTGGTGTTTGCATCACTTTGTAGATTCTGTTCGGCAGCTGGAGCTGAATCCAAACAATTGGGTCCCCATTCCTCGCGACAATAGCTCCAGGGTAGAGTGGGATAAAATGAATCCACAAAATAACGCAAAGTCAAAGCCATCAATGTGGCATAATATGTAGTTACTATGGCAGTGGCCAATACCTGACCATAGCCAATGCCTCTCATAATGGGTGAAAAATCATACACCTTGACACTGCCACGACTGGAGAACTGTCCCAATAACATTTCCAAATAATAGACTGGTTTACCCACCAATATCAATACTATCAAATAGGGTATTACAAAGGCACCGCCACCATTTTCCAATGCTGTAAAGGGAAATCTCCAAACATTGCCCAATCCGACACTTAGAGCTATGCAGGACATGAGAAATTCTATATCATTGTTCCAACTGTCACGTTTTTTGCCTGTATCCTGTTCCTCTTCTTCTGCTCCTCCACCTCCTCTATCATCAGCACCATCCTCTATTTGTGATTCTCCTTTGGGTGAATCTTTTGGCTTAACTGCATATGAATCATTCGAATTTGTTTTATAGGCTCCTGGTATGGATATGGTTGATGCATTTAATGAACCCACATAGGCAGGATTGAGGTAACCATTGTTATTGTTGGAATTGTTGTTGTTATTAGTGCCGTTCTCCATGGCACCTGAAAGACATCAAACAAAACAGAAATTGTTGTTGTTCCGTTTAACCTTAAACTTAATTTATAAATCATGTTTGCTGTAACTGAAGGTTAGCCTTAACCAGTGGTCAATACTAAGCAATTTAATAGAAAAAAAAAAAAAAAAAAAAAATACACAAAACATTTTACAATTTGGCGCAAAACAACTTAAAACCAATTTGTGGTAAATGGTTTTTACTACAAGCAAAATATATCTTAGCCTTATGTTGGTAACCGGTTTTACAAAAGCGAAATTCAATCCAAATATCCAAAACAAAGTGTAAAGTCAGTGACCCACTGACTCACTCGATGATCATTGTTACATAATAACAACAATAACATAATAACGGTACCCGGTAACCAAATTCATTCAGTAAAAACTGCAGTAAACTGGTTAAATGCAACCAAAAAAACAAAAGATTTAAAAACAGGCTTGCAATTTGCCTGTCAGCCTCTGTCAAAGAGGCTTTAGGGCTTGCCAGGGACCAGAAATAATCGTATAGCCAAGCCAGCAAACAAGTTTCTTGGCCTTTATAAGACAAACGATACCAGAAATGGTATTTATTTCAATCAACTCTCTTTCAATATTATTTGCTTAACTGCTTTGGCACTGGCCAACATATTTGCCTTAAAGTAAGTACCAAGAAAAATGCCATAAAAATGGAATTTATATTGAAAATGTTGAAAGTTATTGTATGTGTGTCGAGGGATTTAGGAAAGAAATTTACAGAGAGCTAGCAATATAAGGCTCTTGGAAAAAGAGATATCATAAGATCTACCAAGCTTATATATTTTGATCGCCTATTCAAATTGCAAAGTGATTTGTAGGAAACTAGGAACCAACTTTAAATTTATGGTATGATAGTTTATCTAAAATCTAAGCAACCAAAAAACAAACCTTTGAGTCACTTGATAAAGTAGTTAATAATATTATTAAATTGCTTTAGCTATAGCCGAGATATAGTAAGGGACATCTATAGAGTCTTACCAACTTTAAAGTCTGTTATTTAATGCATTTGGTTTATATATTTTAGTATCACTGCTTAGACCTTATTTATTATATTTTACATTTATACATAGTTTTTATATTTCAACTCAATTCTTTCTCTTTAGGTATTTTTAATTGAAAGGAAAAAACTTTAAAATATTTAAAAAATTACTTAAAATATTTATGAAACCAGAAAACACTTATAAGTTATGTAACTACATTTATGATATAGAATTAAAATTACAACAAAAGTCTTTAATATCGATTTAATTAAAAAACAAACTTCTATTATCTGCATTATAGTATACAATTATTTTTATTTGGAAAAATAACAAAGTCAGAAACTCATTGAGGTTTATTTTCTTATATATTTCTATATCCAATTCATTATATTTATACCTTTGCAAAAAAGGTATATTCATTTTGGTCAGAAGTTTGCAACGCATAGAAGGAACTATATAAAGTATATATATATTTTTTTTTATTTAATATCTGTTTTTTTTATATATTTGCTTTAATTAAACTATCTAAATAAAATTATTTATTGCAGTTAAACAATTTTTTATATAAAAAGATTTTAGCATTTGAAAATCTGTTTTTTTTCACTAAATGTTTGTTGTTCGATATAAAAAGTCTCCTTCCGTTAAAAAATATCCTTTTTTTCTCATAGCAGTTTCATCACTTAGCTGTTCTATATAACGTTTTCCTATATATAAGATATATTAGTTATATATTGTATAAAGGGTAAACAAATCTAAAAGTTAACTGTACCAGAACTAAGAATATAGATTCAGAAGAAACATTTAGATGGCTATGAACATAGCTCATCAAATTGCTAATGAAAAATATAAACAAAAAGGTTAAATAAAAAATATAATCAAAAAATGTAAATTTCAAACTTTTGACTAAAAAAAGTTTATATTAATTACTTTTTCAATAACAAAACTTATTAAGGTACAACTGTACATTTATAGTAATAAATTATTTGAGTTTAAAAACTTTCAAATGCATTAAAAGGAAGCAATTGTAATCTAATAGACAAATCATCTATCCACAAGGTTGCAAACTAATAAATTTAATATATTTCCTATTCCTCTTTTGATTCCTTAATTGGTATATGCAGCTTTTACTTTTTAGAATTGTAAACAAGGCCAACAACAAGGCATATCAATTAGATAATCAATATTTTGACTTGAATTTGTCAAAGTTTACTTTATGCAATTTATAAATAAAGTTGTTTACCATTTGCTAAGAGTATCTACAGTTCGTTGTATGGTTTATTGTTTTGTTTATACTGTTTAATTTAACTAATTTGTTGTTGTTTAAATGCAAACATTGCGCATGCGCAGCTGCCTCTGATTGTTCTGGCAATTACGTGCACTTGTGTTTGCTTGGAAAGTGAAAGGTATTTTTATTACCAATTTTCAATTTAGCTACACAACACAATGAAATGTCAACATTAAATGTACAACGACAACATTGCCACATAATTATTTGGCCCAAAAAGTTGGCCAACAATGAAGACGACACGTTTTTGCCTCTCTTTAAGAGATAACGAAACGAAAGAAGTTAACTGAAAAGCAACGCTTTTAGCTTGGCTCTGCTGCCACTGTTGGCCATAATTTGCCTTTTTTTGTTTTGTTGTTATTCTTCTGTTTGCTTAAATGAATGTTTATTATTTTATATTGGCAAGTCAATTGTTTAATTGCACACACACACAAACACACACATGCACACACTGAGAGGCACCTTTTGTTTTTCACTGTTTTTTATTGCCTGAAAACGTGTGACAAACTAATAAAATTTAATGAATTTCCATTTAACTAAGCGCATGAAAGAGACAACAGCAAGCTAAAGGGCCTTTTATTTATTTTCATATAAATTTTATATTCTTTATGATATAAATAAAGTTATCAGACATCAGTTAATAAAGTATATTTTGTTACTTCTCAAAGGGGCCCTTGACCCAGTAAACTTTTCCAACTAACTCAGTAGAAGATAACAAACAATCAAAAGACCATCTGTATTTGTGCTTTATTAACTAACTAGTTAGTTAGTCGGTATCATTAAATCATAAAAAAAAAACAGCTAACTATACTCGAGATTATATTTTTCTTTATTTTATTTTTTTCTAGTTTGCGCACGCGACCAACTTTTGTTGTTTTAGTGAGATAAATTATTAAAATTAAAATTCAAAACAATAAAAAAAAAAGAGAAGAGAAGGAGAAAAAAACGTGGTTTATGGTGTGAAAAATATTTACAGCTGTTTTAGTTTAATTTGTTGTCAAGCAATTTAACATTATTACAGCACAATTATTAAATTATATTAAATAATTATTGTCACTTTTTTATTTTTGTTTGTTTGTTTTTTTCTAGTCAACTTATTGAATACCGAACCGAACTGTTCGCCACGAATGCCAAAAGCTAACTGAGCCCCCACCACAAGTGTCTCAACGGAGACTGTAAAAAAACAACAAAATAAAAAAAAGCAAAAAATTTAAAACAAAAAAAAAAAAAAAACAAAGAAAACAAAATAAAAAGCAGAAAACGACCGACAACAAAAGGTGCCTGGGAACTGGCATATCGACTTGACCTAAGGTAAGTGAAAATATTGTAAAAAACTAAAGGTATGAAAAGTCACAAAAAACGACATGTAAGTACCCTGTAAATGGGAAGTTTTCAAAGAGTTATAAACTGATTAGACTAAAGAAGTGTCCGTAAGTTAGTCAAAAACTCTCATTTATTGGTGGAATATTTTTAAAATTTTGAAAAAGGTGACGAAGTTAACAATAAACAATAGAGGAGATTATTGGACATATTAAAGGTTTTAGGGGTAGTCTTAGGGTTGAAAAATTGTAGTTTTGAATCGATTGTTCCAATTAAAGCTATAGCATATAGTCAGCCGATTCTACTGAGACTTAGTAAATAGATTTCTATATATACCAAAATTACAGATACCAAATTTTGTGAGAATCGCTCCTGAAAAACCAAGTTATTCATCTAATTCCTATGGGAGCTATATGATAGAGTGAACCGATTCTAATGAAACTTACCAGATATGTTAAAAAGTTTACAAAACTCATAAATACCAATTTAATGCTAATCCCTTTCAAAACAAACAAGTTATTGCTCGAAGTCCATATTCCTGACCGATCGTTTCTATGGGAGCTAAAGGATATAGTCAACCCATTTTGATAAAACTTGGTGGATATGTTAAGAAGTATATTGAACTCAAAAACACGGGGTTTCGTGATAATCAATTGAAATTGAATTCGTGAAACAACAAAGTTATTGAGGTTAAAGCTTATTTACGACCAATCGTTCCTATGGGAACTATATGATATAGTCATCCGATCGGAGTGATTCCGAGATATACAATGCCTGCAGTAAAAAGTGTAATATAGGTGCGTTGATACAGACAGATGGACGGACAAGGCTATATCAACTCAGCTCATCGTCATGATCAAGAATATATATACTTTATATAGTTGGAGATACTTCCTTCTGTTGTAAACTTCTGATCAAAATTAATTTTCCTCTTTTGCAAAGGTATAAAAATAAATAAATAACCCCACTGAACAATATGATGAGGCCTTAAAAAATCAGAAATACCTCCGAAAAGAGTAGTCATGAGGTGAAGATTTAAAGTGAAACAAATTTTCAGATAATATTTATAAAATATTATGGCTTTATTATCTGAAAAATCTAACAACTTTAAACTATTTAAAAATATTGAATTAAGAAATTTTAAATTTAATTTAAAATATATAATTTAGTAGGTTATATATCAAAAAAGCTGAAATTGTTGCAGTTCCAATTATATAGTCTTATCTCCTTAGGTATGTGTAATATCTCACACATTACCTAAACATAAATATATACCCTTCATATGCATAGTAAAACAAAGGGTATCCATACCTGTATAAGGTATGCAAACGCTTTGGAATCTTATGTTTAGTTAGTTTAATATTTTTTGTTGTTTCGATTGAGTAATGCTTATTGAATCGAAGACGTGCCTTTAACAAAGACAAAAGCTTAGCGTATTATATTTTGGTTGGAATACATTTATAAAATTCTTTTGTTAGCAAATGGATTTGGCTAGAAGTTAAAACACGTTTATGATACTGGAAAATGTTTGTACTGTAATAAATTAGCCTCTCATAAATCAATCAATCTACTTATGTATATTATTTGGTGACTGCTACTTCTATGGAAAAAAAGGTATTAATATCGCTTTGATGTCGTTGTTAAAATTACATTATTTGCTCTTTTTTATGAGGAACGGAAAACATACAAGTTTTATATTGCATACAATAAACACTTTGGGTAATACTGATAAGATTTGAGTTCTGGTTTAGTTGGTATTTCAGAATTTTGTGTGTTTTTTTTTTTCTTTTTTGGGGTGGTCTGATGTCGCTTTATGAACCAAGATATTTTTTAGCTACGCAATTGCAATTGCAGTTCAAAAATTGTGGCCAAGCCACAAGGAAGACAAAGAGCAAAGATGTAGATAGGCATAGACAGAAATGAAGAAATGAAGTAATACATAGAGAGATTGAGAGTGTTGAAGAGAAAGTGTTAAAGTAAATATTTTAATTGGATGCAAAATGTTCATCACCTCACATATCGATGTGTTGAAGCAAATGCAATATCATCATTCAATGTTTGCGGTTTGAGTTTGGGCACAAAATGAAACTAGATAAAAGATACATTTTGCTTGTAGGCAAAGATACACAAAGATAGTTAGATAGATAGAGGAAAGAGAGAGAGAGAGAGAGATACAAAAATACATTCATGACCGCAACAATTTTACGAATATTTTCATTTGTCGAGACCGACTACGTGTTGATGAAAACAATTCAATTAAACCCTTTATATATATCTGTATATATATTTATATATATATATAGATTATGATGCTTCAAAAATTAATAACATATAGTTTATACACATGTATAAAATGGCAATTTATCGCTTTCGCCTCTGTTAATCAATTATTGTAATTACATTGATTTTTAACGTTTCAATTAAATCACAAAATCCTATACAAAAACAAAAGCAAAAAAAAAAACAAAAAAAAAATAAATAAATAAAAGGTAGAGTTAAAAAAAAGACTGAAAATAACTGAATTGAAATGTTTTTACACATTTAAAATGTAATTAAATATTAATAGGGTTAAGCTCAATCAGTGTTACCTCTCTCTCACACTCTCTCTTTCTCTCTCTGTTTATTTTAACTGCTTTGCGTATGTTTTTGCTTGTTATTTATGGCCATCATAACAAATTGTTTGCATAAAAATTCTTGGCAATAATTCTGTACAATGTGTCGAATGTATTTAACTCAATTAATAACAGCTAATGCGGTTTCTGTCTGGTTAAAATGATAAGAGAGAGGGAGAGAGAGAGAGGGCGGTGATACCTTTTATTTCAATCGCTATGCATTATAATTGGTTATCTATAACTACGACGGATAAGACAACAAAATTTGATGGACTTGCAATTATAAATTATTATTTTCCGAGAATTTAATTTATATAGCTAAGATATAAATTTATATGTACAAAATTTTTTTTATATATTTTTTATTGGTATCTACTTATAATTTGGTTTATGATTGTTCCACTCATTTGATATAGTTTATTCATTTTTTTTTATAGTTATTAATTTAAGGTTTTCATTTCTTTTTAAAAACCCATTTTGTTAGTCAGAATTCGAAATATTTTAAGCTCAGTCACTTTTAATAATTATTGTTATTATCAATTATTATCAGTTTTATCATTTAAAATCTTTTTAAGGCATTAAATGAACTACCAATGCGAGACTATAAATTCACAGATTGTTAAGAATTACCAGTCGATCCAATCACTAGAAAAATAATTTGATATATATTTATTTAACAATATTAAAAAAACAGTTTTTTACATATTTGGTGGATAAGTTATTTTCAGATCTTAAACTTTAATCTAAATGGTTGAAAATTGGTATAGAAGCTCGTTATTGGATCAAGCAGTTGATGTATAAAGATCAGTCGGATCGGCCGACTATAAGATATAGTTAATTGACATTAACCGCAACAACCTTTCAGGGGTGATTTCAGGTGAAAGAAATTAGAAAATTGTATTGGGTATATAACAAAAAGTTAACTTCTTTGATATTTTTCTGATTGAACATTTCTTCCTTCCCTTTCTTCTTTTTTTTTTTCCTGCATTTCATATTTTTTCCTTTTCCTTCCTCATTCCTTAATCATTCATTTTTCTTATTAAACTTTCTTTCCTTCTTCTTTTCGTTTCACCTTTTGCTCGTTTTTTCTCTTTTACCCTTTTTTTTCTCCCTTGCTTTCGCCTTTTTCTGATTTCTCCTACTTTTAATTAAAATTGCTACATATTTAAACCTTTAAGAACTATTTTTTTCTTATCTTAAGTCACTTTTGATCATTCACTCACCTTGAACTCTAAAATTTGGATTAGTTTATTTCTCACTTATCTTAAACTTTAAGAAACCAAAAGAATATAACCCATTTAAAATTAATACGCAAAAAAAAAACACTAGACTCAAAATATATTTTAAAAGGTAAAGTAAAAAGTACACATTAATATTTTGCCTGCTTTTTTATTTTTGCATAAAACAAACTAATAAACTTACTTTGTTTGAAGCATTTCCCTCAGCTATCGATAGTTTATCGATAGCATTTGAGACCATCGAGTGGCAACTCTAGAATATCTCATGTTCATTTATGTAAATATGTATTAGGGCGGATCAATTTGTATCCTTCTCAGCGAAGGCTTGGAATTACTTTTAGAGACATAGTTTCATGGTGAAATTTTCTTAGAATTCTTTGTAGAATCCGATTATAGGGTATGTATCCAACATTGAATTTTACAGTAGAGCATTTTCTTCATTATCAAAAATAAAAGAGTGCAAATTTAAATTCCAAAATATTTTACTACCTTCCACTTTAAGCACATTCGAGTGCCCACAATTTGACAGCATTCAACTAATTTGTTTAACTAGTAAATTTACTAATTGCACTAAGCAAGAATAATCAAATAAAGCAACGAACTGTAAATTTATAGCCTCCACCAAAAAAAAAAAAAAAACATAACACAGCAGTTAACAGAGTTCGAGAAGCAAAAACAAAAACATAAACAAAAAAAAAAAAAATGAGTAAAAGCCAATGATAAAGCCACTTACAACATTTTCCCAGTCATTTATCAAGCGTTAGCAGGGCATAAATCTTGTCCTGTGCAAATCGGAATGACAACTGTTTAGCCTTAGCCAAAACTGAGCCAAAACTGAGGCAAATGGTAAAATCCAAGACCCTTAACAATAATAATACTCAATGTCACGCAATTGTTTGTGGCAGACGATGTCGACAAAAACGAAACGCAACGAAGACGAGGACATTAAATTTTATAGCATTTGCCTGTTAGACATTAAAAACAAAAGACACAGCAAACAGAAGAAGGTTCACAGGACATTGAAAGAGCAGCAGGACCAGTCTCTTTTTTTTTTTTGTTGGCCAGTGGCAGGTTAAGTGGCAGGCAACATAAGTTGACTTTTTGTTCCTACCTTTCGGTTTTTGTTTCCTTTCTTTTTTTTTTGTGTGATTTATATAGTTAAGCAGAATGAAATATTTATGACTAAAAATTTACAAAATGTTTGCATGTCTCCATTCATTCATCCCTACCTTTTTCCCTCCCTCTTTCTCTATGTGTATGTAAATGCAAAACTTTTGATTTGATTTTTAATCTCTGGTTTATTTAGTTAATTGAATTTTGTACTCAATTAAATCAAAGAAGTTTACACTTCTACACCCTCAAAAGAAACTCTAAATACTTGCCAAAGCATTCAGTTTAGGTTAACTTATTTTGCATATGTTTGGGTAAATTTACAAGAATTTTCATGCCACAGATGCCACAGAATGTTGCTAAAAGTATATACCACAGTGCATGGTGTTAGAAATGCAATTTCATTTTGTTAGTTGATAACACTTCTGACAGCTAGTAGAATGTGGCCATAGATAACAAATATTTGGGTACACAACTCAACATTCTATAATATACGCAAAATGTGACTTGTAATTATAAAGATCTCTTAGATAGAAAATTAAAATGGAATTTGTGGACTGTTTGTGAAATGCAAAACCAGGAAAAAAGTTGGATTCCAAGTGACATGAATAACTTGGGTAAGAATGATAAAAAGTAATGTCATATGAAGAGCAAAATGTTTGTTTACGCTTAGACTTTTAGTATATCATTAATTTTAGTATAAAAGTCTTCATTAAAGTATTTATGACTGAATCCTTCTGTGGTCTGTTCAAGCTTTGAGTAGTTTTTGCCAAACTTTTCAAAGTCCTCTCTCTTATCTTGTTACCTTTTTTATTTAAGGTTTGTTTTTACTCATTTGACCAGTTAAGCAATCTTTTTTTAGGTTCATCAAACCTTTTTGTTTTAAGTCAACTCAAGGACAGGTAATACAAGGTTAGCAGATTATCTATATAACACTATTTTAAAAACCACCAAGTTCTTTTATCAGCTCATATTGCTGTCAACTACGATTTACAATACCTTTTTACTACTTCAGTGCTTAAACTAGTTGGGAATTACAACTGAATGTAGCAAAAAACATGGAAACGAAATTTGTAAAGTACAAAAGTTTATATTTTTGAGTGTTTATCTATAAAAACGAAATGATTAGAGCTTCATTTGGAAAAATTTTAGAGGAAAAGCTCATCTAGATCAAATTAAGTGAAGACAGAAAGGAAAAAAGCTGCTTGGGTGAATTAAACTATGGAGGAAATCATAGTAAAGTGTACACATTATTTGAATCCAGTTGTTATAAGTCCTTCATTCACATGATTGGGTATTTACAAACTTTACATGAATCTTTTCAAATAGTTTGTTCTGATAACAAACGCCCTTACCCGGTAATTAGATTAGACCTAACTCTTTCAATACTAAAATTTTCTATTCCTAACTATTTAGCTAGTAGATAGTTTTTATTTTATTTTTTTTTTGGTTGTCTGGCCTTGCTACTTGTGTCCTGGGCATTGTCCTGGTATCGCTTAGGCCACTTAGAAGTACTGCATATTCCTCCTAATTCTTTCACGCTTTGTTCCCTAGTTAAAACCTGTACTGCAATTTGATTTAACATCCTTTAAAGTGTCCTCTCCTCCACAAATAAACTTGGCCAGCAAAAAAGTAGTTGTTTAATGATGACCCAAACCTAGAAAAAAACATTTGTCAATTTGCCAACTTGTGTCAAAATTTGTTGTGCACATCAAAATAGGTCAAATGTAGCAAAAGGCAAAAACGTTTCATAAGGATACAAAAAGAAAAGACCTTTTCTTCAATAAGGACAGCACGTAGATGCCACAAGTGTTTGCAACTGGTGTGTGACAATTGCATTAATCATACGCCTAGTGTGCAACTAAAACGTAAATTAAGCTGTACCATTGCAACACGCGCAATACGTCACATTGTCCGCATACATATTACACTGACTGTTTAACAAGAATATGTATATTATATACATATAGTATATTAAGTCATTCAACTTGCTTGTTAAAGTCACATTTTCTGGCAAATTCTATTACATATTTATATATAAAATACATCTCTCCCTGTAGCGCAAGTGCCAAGCCGCAGCAGCAGTAGTGGCATTGGTGGCAACGTTGCCAACGGCGGCGACGGCTGCCACATGCCATAAAAATGACTACAACACACGCAACAACAGCAAAACAACAACAATAAGGACAACTTGACTTTAACTCTGCACATTTCGTGCGTATGGCAAAAGAAAACAAAACAAAAAACAAAACAAAACAAAAAAAAAGAAACGAAAATCTGCAATTCATGCAATTTTCATGGAAAATTTGCCACGCAACACAAAAAAAAAACCAACAAAAAAAGAATGAAAATAAGAAATATAAGGGAACACAACTGGCTCCCATATGTGCTCATCCTACTACACACATCACTTTTTGCCTTCACTTTTTCTTTTCTCTATATATATATATATATATTTGTATGCTTTGAATTTCAAAATATTTGAGTGTGTATTATATATATTATATATGTGTATGTGTGCTCTATTTGTGTGTGTGTGTTTGGCATTTTAAGCGTTGAATTCTCAGTCAACATTCCTTTATACCGCTTTTCCGCTCAATCTCTTTACTTTTCTTTTTGTTTTTGTTTTTTACCATCGAATGGCATTGTCTGTCTTAAGAGTAGAATCCAAATTAATTTGCTTAGCACGTGGTTTTGCCCTTTTTCGTTAAGTGATAAAGTTTTTGGCTTCATGTTTTTGAGATTATGTTGAACGTGAGAGAGTTCTCATCTCTGTCTCTCTCTCTCTCTCTTTATATATATATATATATTTTATTCTGGTTTTTAGCCATTGTCTTTGATGTGGCGGATCAATATCAAATGTTCTTTATATATTACGTGGTGTCATCTGTTCACTTATTTCATCTCCTTGTTTCATTTGCTTATAATAAGCATAAACAACCAACCAAAAAAATGGCTGGGCACCTACAAAAAATATATATCAATTAGTTATAATAACTTAAAAAAACTAAAATACCAACAATATAAGGGTAAGCCAACATAAAGATATCCATCTAGACAACAAGGATGCATGGTTAATATGATTACGGCCGTAATTATAACCATTGAAATCATAATTGGCGTTATTACCAGATGAAAAAATATGAAACGTTCCTTTTTGGAAAGACCAGAAATTAAAAAATATATATATAACTTTATATAGTTTAAGATCTTACGTTGTGAACTCCAACAATAAGAAATAGATCCGCCAATATGTTAAGCACTAATGTTAACATAACAAGAATCTTAATCACATCAATAGATTCGGCTAAATAAAAATCATTAAATTGAACTTTTTTTTTGAAAAACAAATCAAATTTTCTGAAAACTCACCGCCACTTTGGATAACAAACCAATGGAATGAATAGTAACTCAGTAAACCGAGCATTAGATCAGCCAAACCCAC
Organism: Drosophila neocordata; assembly: GCA_018903615.1. Classification (NCBI taxonomy): domain Eukaryota; kingdom Metazoa; phylum Arthropoda; class Insecta; order Diptera; family Drosophilidae; genus Drosophila; species Drosophila neocordata. The sequence continues at coordinate 10,047,941 of JAEIGI010000004.1, read as the reverse complement.
ATATACAACACCTTTTTTTAGATTTGGACCACGGCACGTTCGAAACATATTTCACTATAAACTCTATTGGATCTGTTATTACTTCCAAAATTCCTTAATTTTCCGATAAATTTGGATTTCTTGGAGGATTTTGTTGATTTGTTGTTGCACTTGTTGGTGTCAGTTTATCATCAACTTTTGGTATTTGTGTATCATTCGGTTCATCCAATACATCCATTTTAATTGTCTTGCCAGCTGGAGTGATAATCAATATATGCATAATGTTTTTTTTTTTTTGTTAGTTAAGCCAAAAATTTAATGTTTTATTTAATGCCAAAAGTAATTCATTTATATAAAAATTTTTATGTTGTGCTTTTGGCATATAAAGTTAACAAAATATCTGAGCCTACTTTACCAAATACACATTGTTTTACACTTTTTGCTTTAAGCCCAAAGTTTTGCTTTAGTTTTTATTATCCAAAAGTTTAAGTCTTTAAGAATAGAACTAGAAAAACAACAAATGGCAAAATAAAGGAAACGCAAAGGAAAGATGAAAGCAAAGACTCGGTTTCCATTTTATCCTTCCGTTTGCTGTGGCAGATTTGTGGCTAAAAAAAAAAGTTTATATATATATATATAAATATGTTTAGGCCTTCACTTGTTAACCAATTCCGCCCATATGTGGCTGGCTTGGTATGTTCTTGTTTGCCTTAACGGCATGTGGAAAGTGGAACATAATTAATTCAAATTAATTACAATTTGTGTGGAATTAGTGCCTGTGGCAAAGCCCACATAAGACAGACATCCCCACATCCCATTCGACACCAAGAGGGGGGAAAGTCGGTCTGAGAGAGTTAGAGGAGTGGTTAGACACATTTTCTAATGTGTTTGGTTGCCTCTTAAATTCTAGCAAAAAAAAAAAAAAATATACAAAAAAAATGCAAATTTTTATGACCCCTTGCTCTGCCTAGGCTAGGCTAGCCTATTGTTTGCCTGTGACCCAATTAGTGCTGAAAATTTTGCAACAACGTCATAAACTCAAGTGGCAAACTCAACTGGTCTGTTCTTCTGTTCTCATCCTCCTCATTCTGGCAAAGAGGCAATGCCGAGGGGCGGGGTCATTTATAAATCAATTATGCAACGATTGCACGCTCATTAGTGTCAAACTCAATTAACGCTGTGACAGTTTTGCCCCGAACGAATGACAGGATAGGGCGGTAACAGTTGAGAAGAAGGACGATAAGCCAAATGGTCAAGTTGTCTACTAAAAAAAATCGTTAATTGGTTATTTTAAAAAGGCAATTTTAACAAGTTTTTAATGATATTCAAATGGTAAATATATTGATTGGGAGAGAAATGTTGAAAGTAGAGGATTTATTTGAATATTATAGAATTTTTTATATTAGATTTCATTTTTATGTGTGTTTTAACATTGCACTAAATTAGGGCAGTTTAACTAGATCTAAATATACAACGAGGCGTATGCGTTATTTGGTCATTAGCTAATTTCAAAGCTCTTGTTAAGAGTTTTTTGCAGTATTTTTATATTAAAGCATTAAGTTGGAGTAAGGTTTAGCTTTAATATAATATATTTCTCTATATATAGATATAGAGATTACATGTATTATATGTATATAAAATATTTTATAGATACATAAAAACAAGAACTCTTCTATGCTGGATAGAATTTTGTATGAAAGGATTCATTCTTAGTGTAAATCGTAAAGCAAAAAGACATATTTTTATTAAACTAAATAAACTACCTCGTCGTTTTAACAATAAACATATTTAACCCTAAGAAAGATTTATACCTATGTGATATATTTTTGACCAAAAACTTCATTGGAGACTAGCATAGAAATAAAACTTAAATGTTAACTTATTTCTTATTCATTTCCTATCCAATTATTATTAAAAAAATTTTAAAAATATAAAAAATTTTTCGAAAATTACAATTAAAATAAGGCAAAAAAAAGCAGAAAACAAAAATCTTTGCACTTGTTAATTTCAAAATTTACTTCTTTCTTCTTTTTCTTTTCTATTGTTCAAAAATATTCATTAATTTATTCTTGATTTGAAATAATATTTATGTTATTAAATATTTAATAGTTTTAATTTAATCTATTTTATATTATTTATAACTTTTACACACCCTTTAAATAAGTTCCATAGTATTTCCTGGTCTATCTAAGATCCTTTTGTCCTTGTGGTTCCTAAATTTAATGTATAAAAATATAAATATTTTTTTTTTAAATTCAGCAATTTTAAACTGAGTTTAAATTATTAGCAAAAATATTAACTCAAAACCAACAAAATTAAATTTTTTTCCCATAAAAAGTCTACCAATTTTTACGAGAATTTTTTACAGTTAAAACATTTTAAATATTTGCCTGAATAATTCTTTTTTTCTATACAATTTTATTGCTGACCTTCTGGTCTGTTTAGAAGACTTCATTAAATATGCCGTTTTGGTTTGAAGAGAGAGGAAGAGTGAGAGAGAGGGGAAATGGGTGAACTCTAAGCATTTTCAATGTGAGCCAGGACAATGCAGGACACATTTTTCCATTTCTTTGCTCATTCTGTTGTAGGTTTTTATCGTGCCAACAAGTATTTTATATCATAATTGCAATCTAGTGCCAAGAGTTTTGAAGCACAATTACGCAATACACACACACATACACATAGAAACACACCCATACACCCACAACCAAAATGAGCGAGCAAGCTAGAGAGTACAGAGGTGGCAGAAATGGGTGGGGTTTGGTTAATGGAGGAAACTGTATATCGGGCATGTTTGTTTGTCCTTCGAATCGCCATTTTAGTATGCGTCTTTTTTTATTTTTTTCTTTATTTTACAGCAGCACATCAACAGCATCATCATAGTAAAAGCAATCCCAGCCATCATTATCATGCTCTCTCTCTCCTCATAGACATAGTTGTTGCCTGTTAAAACACGTGTCTCTTCGCATAGCATACACACACATACATTCATGCACACATATATACAAACAGAGACAACCTAGCCATGTCCATGACACAGTTGCCATGCTATCTCCCTCTCTATCTATTTGTGTATGTGTGTGTGTGTTTGTGTGAGTATTTTTCGTTGCATATCTCAATGTTTGCATCACCAAATGCTTCCCCTTTGCATCTTTGCCTTCTCTATATACTTTCAACAAACATGCCTTCAAACGCATTGACAACGCATTTTGTTTGCTCTTGCTGGACCTTAGCTATTAACACAACATTGAGGTCACTTCTTTAGCTATATAAAGATATATATATACACATATATGTAGATGTAGAGGTATATGAATTAATCTTCATCTCCTTTTGTATCTCTATTTTTCCTTAGGCTTATCTTTTTCTCTCTTCATCTCATATTTCAGTTGCCACGTTTGCTCTATTAACACTCAATCATTAGCTAATATCAAGGGCACTCGTGCAACAAATTAATAGCAAAACGAGAATGTTATTGATGGAATTCGGCGGCCATTGAGGTTCCCTTTCGACACGTTACGCGCCCAACGTGACCAATTTAATTTTGCAATTTTTGGGGGCGACAAAACAATTAGTAAGCCAAACAAAAGTCATTACAATAGCCACAACTGTTAACTCTACACTATAGAACAAGCAAAATGATTAAGTAAACTTTGGCCATAAATAAAGTATTAACAATACAAGCGATTCTATATCTTGAAAGAGTGGTAACTAGAGACTTGAGTAGGAAAAACATTTTAAGGAAATATTATTTAAAAATAAAAAAATTTTGAATTCATTTTAATATATTTTTCTATTTTTATTATATTATTTTATAAATTTGATTTCTTATGCATTCAAATTAGAAAATTCAAAAGAGAAAAACGCACATCTCGATAAAATTTTAATTAAATTTGACTTTGGTTTTATGGCACTAGCTAACTCAGTTGGCTTTATGTATCTTATTTTTGGTTAACTAGTGTACTAATTGGATGCTGAAACAATAATTTCACACTGATGCAAATGTGGCATAGACTAACAAGCAACCACACACACGCACACACACATCTACACACACCGTACACATTTCGCCACAATACCCGCACATTTCACACCCATGTCGAATCTTGCCTTATTTGTCCAATTAAATCGTTCCAGCGGTTAAATCTCTATATGTGTGGCTTGACACTGGCTAACGTGACGTATACATAATGTGTAAGCCTTTAAAAGCAGCCGATTGAAAAATATATACGTATATATATTTATATATATAACCTTTATAAACTGAATGCAAATCTGAACAGTAAAGTGTCACTTCATATATCATGGGATTAGCCAGTAAAATCTGCATGTTCTTAATGACACTGATGTGAGGCAAAGTGTGCATAAAGTGCATTCAAAATGGCATTATCAGACACACACCCATCCACACACACACTCACCTATTAGAGCACACTCATATGAAAGCGAGGGTCATCAAATCTGACTACGTGCCACGGGGTTTTTATGCAAATTTCGTTTTTTCCCTTCCCCCATGCGAGTGCACTTTATGCAGACATTTCTTTTTTCCATTTTTAGTTTCTTTTTTCTTTTCAGTTTACTTATTTGTTTTTTTCGGTTAAGCTATTCGTTCAATTGGCTAACAATTCGATTTTATTTGATTTAATTTTTTTTCTTGCCGTTTTCCTTTTTTGTTTTTTCTTTGTCTCGGTTCGAAGTTTGGGTAAAGTCAATTAAGGGCAACTGAGCAAACATTTGTTTGGACCAAACTCTGTGAAATAAAATGCCATTGGCAACATTTTGCTTAATTAACATTAAATTGTGCTATAACCCCTCACCTGAACCCTTTTCGACTGCAATTTCCATACAGTTCGCAGACCGAAAAAAGTGTTAAGACAAAAGCAAATTGCCACTAAATTGGCACTTAAGGAATTTCTGCTGAGCTAGCCAAAAGGGATGTTGTTACCAGTAGCCAGCTTGTCCTTTGCACAATAACCCCACCCCATCCAACTCCACCCCTTAGCAACGACAGTCAATTAAAGCCCAACTGATGTTTAACAATTTAATTATGAAAGTTAACAAGTTTAAGTTGAACTGCCAGCAGTTTCCAAGTGTTGAAGTAAAAAAAAAAGAAGAACAAAACGAAGGTAAAGAAAAACGGAAAAGAAATTACAAAAATCTTTTAAGGGAAAATCTTTTAACTTGAAATTAAATTGTTCTTCGATGTTAAGTAAAATATATTTGTGTTGTAACCCTTAAGACTAAAATAATTCTTTAGTATTTTAATTTATTGTTATGAGTTTGTGCAGATGTTAAAACAAATTCAATTTTCCTTTTACTAACAAATATTTGCAATTTTCTTTGCCTAACACAAAAATTTTATTGTTGACAAGGCAAATAGATTTTTGCAACTAATGAAATAAGTAAAGAAAAAAGCAATATAATATTAAAGAATTCATTTTAAAATTAAAAATAGAGAAACTTAAGTCTCAATCGATTTGAAATGTAAACAAATCTGTATACAAAGAGTAGATGGAGGTTTAAATATTTGTTTTTATTTTGGTTTGGTTTTCTTTGTGTGTGTGTTTAAGCATAGTTTTAAATCAACTTTATTATAGGAAACAAATTTATTCACCTTGATTTAATGACTTAAACTAATATAGTTAGACTAACTGTGCACAGTAGTAGTTACAATCAAAGGAAAACTAAAGAAAATTTTATTAAATTTTTTTTTATCATTTAGCCAAAATTGTTTTAAGTAATTTGGCAGACTTTATGATTAAAAAACTGCCAATTAGAGAGCTTACTTTTAGATATCAAATATTTATTGCATACTTATGAGAGCAAAATATAAAGCCAAGGACAAATGATGACTCCAAGTTCTATGTTGGATTATTGAGATATTTTAATGAAAATAGTAAAAAGGATACTCTTATTAAAGCTATGACTAAAGAGAATTTAACTATATTAATAAAAAACGTTAGTTTAAAGTCAAAGGAAACTACACTGTGGCTTAAAAGTTTTTTATGATATTTTTTATGTACATTTTTTAGAATGCCTTTTAAGTTTTTATATCATCACCTTTATTTTGAACATTACCGGGAAATATTTTATAATCCTTTACTTTTAATAGTAATAAGGAACAAAATTTAATGAACTGAACAAAAGTTTCTTCCTTCCTAGCTTATTAATAATTTAAAGCCAATAGAAGTTCTTTTAGTTCGATTAATAAACCAGTTAGAAAACCATAAACCAGCTTAGTATATAAACTGAAGTATATTGAAATTATAACTATATTATTTATACTAGATTTAATTGCAGTTTTCGATCGATAATACGTTTGAGTTTGTAAAAAGAAAATTATAAAACACATTGTGAATTAAATACTATTCAATTGTAAAAACTATAGGAACAACAAGATTGACACATAAATTACTCCAATTTCAGTAAAAATTGAAACAATAGTTACTCCAAGTACGGCAAATTGCCGCAGCGTTGTGGCCTTGACAATTTTATGGATAGATTAAGTTTTCTCTTTGCTTTATATGAATTTATATTTCAATACTTATATATTAATATATTTATAGCACTCACAAAGCGCTACCTATAACTATCTAAATATCTATCTATCTTCAACTCCACATTGAGCATAAAGAACATTTTAATCATCTTCGAAGGATTAATATAATGAGTAATGAATATAAAAGTTTAATTTTTATTTTATTAAATATATTTAATACAATTTATTTTCAAACAATTAAATGGCGCAAAGCCTCAATCCACCAATTTTTACTTAATTGTAGTAAAATAGAGCTAGGGATTCGGCAGCGCAACTTGTAAGCCTTTTAACAAGGAGTGTTAATTAAAGTCCTTGAATTATGATCTAAATTCGCTTGTGCATCTGAGCCTAAAAAAGAGGCGTGTATTTTGTAATTAAGTTGATTTTGGAAAAACCAATCAAAAGAAAGACTGGAATTTGTACATTTGTTTATTTTCAAATTATTAAATATTATTCAATTCCAAAGAACCATAAGAAAGATAAATTATGAGTTTATGACTTTTAAGAAACTCTGAGAATGAAACATAAAAAGTTTATGAACTGGAGGAACTGTAAGAATGAAACATTCAAAGTCTTTAAAATTTGAGGAACCATAAGAATGAAACTTGAAGAGGTTATAAAATTTAAGGAACTAAAAGAATGAAACTGTAAAATTTCAAATTAAGGAAGTAACTTAACTAACGATAATATCTAAGCTGAGTTGTGATCTTAACCTTAGAAATTCTTGTTCTATAGTTTTTTGATTGGAATTTGATCTTGAACCTAACAAAGCGTACTTCCGTTTCTCATTTAAATCGTAATAAAATGCATTGTATATATTTGTTACAATTTACTTCCTCAATAACTTTAATTTGTAGTTAGAAACTTGGAATTTCTAAGCAGTATTGCAACTGCCATTGATTCCTTAAAATGAAAACCTAGAGTCATAAGCTGGCAAAGAAAACATAAGTCCCACAAATTGTAAAACATTAAAGTCCTTTTGTAGTAAATCTAAACACTTGTTTAATCTGTTTACTGAATCGAAGAAAAGCATCAATTTCCCCTTTCTAGTAGCTCAAATTCCACTGAAATTCTTTCAATTCTGTAAATACTTTAAAAAGTTCCACTGACCTTTTGATGGTGAGCTTAAAAATGTTGCCAAGTCTTTACACAAAAAAAAGATTTGGCAAATGCCAGACTATATTTATATTTCAATATAGAAAGTCAACTTTTTTGCATACTTTAAGTTTAATGAGAATATTGAAAATTGTTTTTAAATTATATTTTGATTAAATTCTTTGTGGTTTCTTTTGCTTTCGTCTACCTTTTTGTTGGTTTCTGTTTGTTATTTGCTTTTGAACGGTTTTGTATATTCTATTTAACTTGTTGGCCAAAAGAAAGCCTTCATTAGCCTTTTGGAAGTGACTTTTTAAATTTGCGTCTAATTATTGTGCATTTGCTGGCATTTTGCATTTCCCTTTTTTCTTTTTTATTTATTTTTTGTTGTTTATGATGATGGTAAACGTTGCATTTGCGCCATTTTTAATGAGTTTTTTGTTTCTAGGTTTTGTTGTTACAGTCTGTCGGGTGTTTTGGCAAAGTTTACACGCTCGACCAAAGGCTTTGCTGTGTGGCAACTTAAGGACTGACTGACTGACGGACTGAGTGAAAATGCTTGACTGCTTGACTTGCACTTGAGGCACTTGAAAAACTAATCAGGAGCAAGTTTGCCCATGCTCGGGCCTTGGCGTTGTTACATCTTTTCTTTAGTTTCGTCCTTTTGCACTTCTGGCCAAGTCTTTACAACATAATTAAGATTGTTGCCAGCCAGTTGAGTGCGTTTAATGAGCAAGGTAGTCTCCCTTAACCAGACCTCCTTCCACCTTCCACCTATATATATAAATATATATGTACAATTTCTCAACATCGTTTGTTTTCTTGGCCAAAAAGTTTTTTCAGTTTTTGTTTCTCTTTTTTGGAGGGCAACAATTTTCGGTTAGCCAACATTTTGCCAGGCTTAGCTCGTTACTTATCTGGCTTATTTCCTTTCAGTGCACTTTTGTATTGTGTGCATTAACATGGTCATTATAATGGTCTATATCCCAGCGGACTGCATCTAATGTCCATTTGCTTGCTCAGAAAAGGAAGGGGAAAAAACTTTTTCTACTTTCTTTTCGCTTTTTTTTTCTTTTTCTTTTTGTTTCTTCATTATGAATTATGTACGCCTGTTGGGCCCTCAAGTGTTTTCCTTCCTTTTGCCACTGCTGTGCTCAATTGCATAATAATGTTTCTACATTTCTGCCAGCACTGCTCCTGTTGTTCACATCCTTTATATCTTTGGCTTTATCTTGATCTGCATTTTGTACTGTTTTGTTGTTGTTGTTGCTTCTTCACACCTTTGGGCCATAAAACTAACTCACACTTGTTTATTTTTTACTTTGGCTAAATGTGTTAAAAGTTCCGTTCTTATGCACGGCTCACTGCTCTGGTGGAAAAACCGGAAAATCCTTCGCCGCTTTTCATCTTGTCGCATTTAATTTTCATTATAGCCACTTGACTGCACACACCACATTATGCTGTATGTATTTGTGTGTGTGTGTGCGTGTTTATTCTACTGTTTTGTTATTACTTTTGTATCGCAGAGAGCTTATAAATAATTTTTAGCTTATTACTCCATGTATTTTTGCCTTTTTATGTGGCTTTTTCCTTTTGTCTTTTGCTCATGATTGTGTTTAATTTCTCTCTCACTCTGTTTTTGTTTTTATTTTCTTTTGCGGTCATTGACACCATAAAAGTATGCTACAGAAAAGTACATAAAAATGTGTCATTTTTTTTTTAACATTTAATTACAATTTAATTGGCTTTTGTTATTTGATTGTCTAATGGCTACAACAATTGGCTTGGAATTGATTGTTTTAATAGCATCGTCTGATCTGTATATACACTACAGAAAGTTGGCTATATAAGCAATTGTAAGGTGTTTGTAATATGTTCAAAAGTTAAAGAAAAGAAGAGAGAAGCAAAGAGAACTTTCTCTCTCTCTTTCTCTGTAATAAAATTCAAAAAAAATTTAAAGAATATTAAGGAAAGAAAAAGGAAGCAAGGAGGACTCTCTCTTCTTTAAGATTTTAAGTTTTTCTTTTAATTAATGATAGATGTATCTGATGAATACTTTATAAAGTTTATATATTAATAAAAATAAAGGATTCTTTTAAACGAAATATATATTATTATTTAGTTTCTGAAAATTATTAGATCATTGCGTATTAGATCATTGCTTTTTTTATTTTTCTATATTACTGAATTCAGCATTCTTTTGAATAGGATAAATTATTTTTAAAGCTTCTGAAGAATACTTTGTTATAATATGAGAAATTCTATGATTTATCATTATTAATTTATTTTAAATCTCTTAAAAGTTAAAAAGCAGAAATACATTTTTATCTACATTTTTTTTTTTTACTTAAAAATGTTGTATATTAAAGCTATCATTTGTGTTATATTTGATGAATAAAATGATTAAAAAAGTTACCTTTAGCGACCTAATGACTTTTATTATCATAATATCCTAAAATCCTATAATAAATTTATGGAACTTCGTTGACCTACTTCTTGGACCTCATCATTTGCTAGAACAGGTTCTATTTATTTACTTCCTAACTCTATGATTAGACATTGGTAATTGACTGGTATACATATGATTTGTATGTTTAAGTTCTCTTGGTACACGAATACGTTTATGGTTATTAAGTAGATTGTCTGCCAAAATGGCTAATTATGATTAGTTAATAATATACAGCGCATACTTTAACTTAACTTACTCCTAAGAAAATGACCAACAAAATTGTTCTATTTAACAAATAATACAAAAACCCAAGCGAAAATAGCAATTCAACTAAAAAAAGGTATAAAAAACTTTAAAACTAATTAAAGCCATTAGAGAAGGCAACAATTCTTCGAAATTTCCATTAAAGTTTAGAGTTTCAAAACCAAATAGTTGAAGGCTAAAAGGGTATATAATCTTCGTCACCCAAATACAAACTAAACTACAAACAGTTTTCCTCCTACAGTTGATTTTTTTTTTTAATAGGTTAAATGGCAAACAGCGCATACCAACAAAACTGAACAACAAAAAGGATTCTCAACTGTCTGGCTTTTGCTGTTGTTCACAGTTGTCCAGTTGAAGGTTGCCAGGCGACTAAAACCAGCTTAGTTTCCGTGTTTTTATTCTTTCACCTGAATAAGAATTCTGGTCTAGAAAATTTTTATAATAAAAGCGGAAGTTTTTGATGATATATAGCTTACATATGTGTATGTAAGGAAGTGGAGCATTTAATTGGCACTCAACTTGAAAAGTCTGGTAAATTCATTTTAAAATCTACTCGACAAAATCCGCTCATTTAGTATTTAGCAGTTCCTTTTTTTTTTTGTTGTGTTTATTCTTACTCTGTCTGCTCGGTGCTAAATGTCAGCAATGCAATTAAATTTGGAACCAAGCTGACAGCGAGATGGCCAAGAAGAAGCCACTACCAACACCACAAGAAAGATGAGAGGTTTTGGGATGTTGTGGGAGGACACTGTGCTTGGCGCGTTATAAAATTATGAAGCAAAATTGGATTTAAAAACAGCCAGAAAAAGAAAAAGAAAGAGAGAAAGGAAGAGAGAGAGCAGGAGAGTGGAAGAGAATATATATATATAAATGTATATAAAGATAATTCTGAAGCGCCATTAGCGCCATTTTGCTTGGCTCCTTTACTGTGGCTGAGGCTCTGGCCCCGGCTAGCTGCATTTGATGAGTTGAAAATTGTAATTAAACTGCGTTTGTTGTCATTGCATTTAAAAATAATAATAATAAATAATGCATAACGACACAAAAGCAACTCAAGCACAAAGGAAATGAATGGAAATGAAGGCAGCAACTGCTTTTGCCAACACCAAGCAAAGTTGTTATAAGTATTTAACTATTGAAACTTTTCTCCTCATCAAATGAGCAGAGTAAGAGAAAGGGTGGGAGGTAAGAGAGGGAGTGAATTGTAAACTGAAAGCAACTGCTAAGGAAATCAACACAAAAACAAAAAAAAATAAAAATAGAAAAGAAAAGGTGCCTGAAAAGGGTTTTTTCTCTTTCTTTTTATTTTTTCAAGGCTTTAATTAAAGTGAAATGCAAACATTTCAATTAAGAACTCTTGCCAGAACCCAAAGCAACACCCTGCATTCCAATGCCACCCCCTTCTTCTTCTACTACTACTTCTCCTCTATCTAAACTGATTTCAATCTGACTAAAAGGGATAACTTCCGGCAGACATTTTACCATTTGCCATTTGCTTTTTGCCTTCTGCTTCTTGCATTCGCTGTATTCCTTTCCCATGAATTGAGTTGCGTGTGGCTCTGGAGCCATCAAAAGTTCACAATTAAAAGGGCATTGCCATTGCCCTCGATTGACATTAATTTTGCATTAGCCTTAGCTCATATACGAGAGTTGCCGCAAATTAAATTATGCGCTCTGGTCATAAAAAACAACGAAAGAAGAAAGACGAAGCCAAAGGACGAAACAAAATTCAAGACAAGTAGCAAAGTAACCAAGTGGCCAGCAAGTGGCCGAATGGCCGAGTGTTAGCCATTGTTAGTAGTAGTTTCCGGTTTAGCTGCTAGCTTATTTTATTTTCCAATTAAGTAAATTGCCAAAGAGCCAGACGCCTTACGGCTTTTAATATTCATTGAGGCGGGGGAAATAGGAAAAAAAAAATCACATATAACAACCAGAAGGACTACAAAAATTGCTTTTGGCTTTACTCGGGTTTATGTCCTTGATACAAACACATACACACACACACACCCATACAATGAGTGGAATGATTGTACTCACTTGAACTTCCTCTAATCGTTGAGTGCTTTAATTGATTCAATGTCTAAATATGGTTAGAGTATTAGTCTCTCAAACAGTTTCGTCAGCTTCATTACGATTATGGACTTTGATGTATTCAGTTAGACATGTGGGGATTACGCCTACGTGTTTGCCTAACTGTCTGTCTGTCAGTCTGTCTATCAATCTGCCGCATTCAATTTGTATTATTACAAGAGTTGAGTCTATAGAGAGCGAATAGATATCGACTTTTTGCATTGTTATCACTTTCATGTAAGACCTTTTAATGGGCTTAATCGATAATGTGCGTTGTGATGAGCCCATTGTTGGTGGATTAAATGAAGCTTGAATATATATATATATATATATATATATATAAATATATATAAAAGTATATATGTGTGTGTATGTAAGCAAAGATACTTAGCACTTCAAATGGAGTAGAAGAAAAATCCATTTAAGTCAAAGAGATTTAAATTGAATGGGATTTTCCAATCAACCTTATATGACTTATTAATGCTTTGAAAATTATGTCTTATTCAGAAATTTATATAGCATAATGCAATTAAAGATGCTAAAAGTCAAGCTATTGAGAATTCACATATCAAACAAAGTAAAGGGCATCTGGTTATTATAGTTTGCTTAGATCACATTGCATTAGTTTTTAATATATATTTTTAAATGTTTTTCTCTTGATTTGTAATGAATCAGGTTAATATCTTAATCTCTATAAGGTTAAGCATGCTGTCTGTATATATAGAAGGAAATGGATAAGCCACAAAAGCTAGACACTCCTAAAGACCTTTTGATTGGTCAAATTGAGTGTGGTTGAACTTGAGACCATGTATATAGACCATATGAGTCCTTCTTTCGAATGTAGGCGTCCTTAATCGCATTTAGAATCTTGGCTTAAAACACTTTAGTTAATCGCTCTAGACTCAAAGATTGTAATGTATTTCAAAGCTTAAACTAGTTGGGAATTATAATTGAATAAGTTGCGGAAAACAGAATAAAGAGTCCACCAGAGATCACGTCACGCTTACTCTGCCTTACTAATCACCTTTAAATAACTAAATCAGCGTTATTTTATTACATAAAAGGTAACTTATAAATTTATATACAAAATTAGGCAATTCTCTGGTTATTTCACTAGAAAAAACAGTTAATGTGGTGTAAGAAGAAGAATTTTTTCAAAGAATGTAATTACCTATATTTTAAAGTATTAGAAATATTTAGAAAATGATAAAATTAAAATATAAAAATCTATAAAATAATGTAAGAAATTATTATTCCAAACGAAGAGTTCGATTTTGAGTTTACTTTAGATTAATTTCAATAAGAAATGATTACAAAATTTGGTATTTATGAGTTCCCATAGAAACGATAGGTCAAACAAATAGTTTTACATAAATAACTTGGTTATTTTAAGAGCGATTCTTATGAAACTTGGTATGTGTAAGTTTGGTACATATAGAAATGTCTCTATTGGGTTTCACTAGAATCTACCAACTATAGATAAATAGATCTAATAGGAAAAAAACACTAAAAATTAGTTTATTGTTAAAAAGTTGTTTTTTTGGACCCATGGAGATGTGATTAGCTTTATATACCTCTTTATGGTTCTGATAATTTATATAATTAAAAAAGATAACCCATTTTTTTTTAGTATTTCATTTAACTTACAGCTTAAATTTAAAAATTCCATTTTAAATGATCGTAAATTTAAAGACAAACATGTTTACTTCTTGATGCCACTTTTAATTAAATAAAACAATTTCCTCAAATGTTAATCACACTGACTGACCATAAATGGATACCCTTAAAGACATTGTTAATTAGATTAAGTGAAGTGACAAATTTTTCATTGCATTTTCCTTTCTGTAGGTGCAAGCGGGATAAAAGACAGAGAGGGAGAGAAACAGAGAGAGAGAGCTAGTGCCAGAACCAGAAGAGTTGTGGACGCTTAACCTACTGCAAAGTGCACTTCAACAGAAGCAACGAGGCAGCAAAAGCAACAGCAGCAACAGCGACAACAAAATGAATGGCAACAACAATTGCAACAACTGCAACACATACAAATGTTTTCAATTACAGGAGGCAAGGGAAGGCGTGACGGAAAATAAACTGGCACAACAACTTTAAAAGTACAAAAACCCAAGCGGAGAACAATGCTAAATGCCACGTCAGCAACAGCAACAGCAACAGCTACAGCAGCAACAAGAGCAACAGCAATAGTAGTAGAAACAAGTCAACAACAGCTTAAACAATAATAAGCCAAAAGGTATAGAAAAAGAAAAGTAATAGAAGGAAACGAGACGGAATGAAGTATACACTTTTGTTGTAATTAGCCAGACTATGAATCTTAAAACTATAACAGAAATGCAAAGAATAGAGGAAAAAAACTATAGAAAAAGCCACTAAATGTCTGAACAACAAATGCCATTGACCATTGACAACTCATATCGAACATGTCCGACATTGAGAAGGCCCTACAAATTAAACAACATCAACTCCATCACCACCACCACCAACATCATGATGAACATGATGATGAACTTGATGATGGACAAGATGCCGATGGCGATGGCGATGCGGATGCAGATGCAGATGCCGATGATGAGGCAGCAACAGCAGCAATATCTAAATCTAAAACAAAAACAACAGTAACAAGATCAAGACAACGCTGGCTGGGACAATTGCTGAAACTTTCACTATCCACACCAGGATTAGTGCTACTAGTCATTGGCTATTCCATAATGGGAGCCCTTATATTTCCATTACTTGAAGCTCCACAGGATCTAAGCAAATCGGCAGCCATTGCAAAAAGTCGTGAGGATTGTCTGCGGGAATTGTGGATTATAACGGGTAAGTGAAGTTGTTTTTTTTACACTCACTGTATAGGTATATATATATAGAGAGAGAAAGGTATTTTCATGCTTGAATTATCTGTGTGCATAAATTATGTTTTTGCCGCATTTTCTCATCATAAATTTCCTGATTACGTTTTACGCTTGATTTGATTGCAAATTACCAAAATAATTGCACTTTAAAGAGCAATCAAATTGGGCCAAAATATACAAAAAGGAAGGGAGAAAGGGAGATGCAGAGAGTGAATGAAGGAGAGTCACCAAAAAGTAAATATTTTAATTGCGACCCGCCAGCATAAACAGTGAAAATTCAATTTTCCAATTTTCAACCCCGACAGCAAATTGAATAATAACAAAATATTTGCATAGCCATAATATTTGGCTAGCTGCTGGAAAATAATTTACCAAAATATTTTTGGGGGGGGGAGCATAAAAGTGACCATTGGCTTAAAAAATATTTGGTTCATTTTTTGTTTTGTTGTTTCGACATTGTTATTGAGATTTATTTAATATTAATTACTTTGTCTCGCACATCTGCCAATGGCATACAATTTTGTGCCACATTTTGTGGCAAACTAAAGGAGCATAGAGAAATGGCACACGTGTGCATATTAGAGCTAATGTCTATTTAATTAAAAATTTCACTTCATAAATAAACTTAATTAATTTGAGAGCATTCTGTGACACCTGGCGTATGATTAATATGAAAAATACGCTACTGAGAAAAGTAAATGAATCTCAACGATTAAATAATTCAAAAAATTTGTAAAGTAAACTCTGTAAGAGTTAATACGTGCTAGATGATAACTTTAATTAAAAATTGCACATTTGAGAGATTTCTGTAAGAGAAAAGTGTTTCTGGCAGAGCAAAGGGTAAGTTATGAAGAAGTCGCAGTTTTTATACCCTAGGAAATGGATTTCTTGAGCTTACATTCTTAAAGTGAAATTTGTTAAAAGAGTTAACAATGTTTGTTCTATTTGTTTTGTAATAAATATTTTACTTGAATGAAGTAGATTTCATAAGAATAGTTTAGGAAAGGTATATACTAAAAAAGGGAATTTGTTTTAGTTTAAAAGCCAAATTTCTGAAGTAATTTAACACGTTTAGTTAAATTAGCTCAAAGATTTCAAGCTTTTACTTATACATCAAGTTAAAACTGAGTTCGCTTAAAAGCAGTTTTGGATTTTTGCATTTCGTGGTTTTAACTGGCGTTAACTTAACCACGGATTTTGACAGACTATTTCTACTTAATCTTCCCTCCTTGTTAAACCTTAGAGTAATGTTTGTTACTTTGTTTATAAACAAGCTTTTTAATTAACCAATTGATTCTTTTATTTTACTTAAACAGGTCAATCTATCTGTACCTTTTAAATTATTAAGAAACTATGTCTCTTAAAGCATAATGCTCTACACTTCTAACTCTACTTTACATGAATTTCACTCTCATTTATAACTGCAGAACAAGTAAACTATACAAGAAACTATAGTATAAACTACTTAAGAAGCTAAATTATCATTCATCTATATTTTTTAATGTAAAAAAAATCAAACGAAGTCCCAAAACTAAACTCACAGTTGAGTCTAAGTTAGTGAAACGAAATTCCTTAACTTAGCCTCAAAAAGATGGCTGTCAAGAGTTTACCTTTTCCAAACTAAGCAGAAGAGCAGAAGATTTTGTAGTCTTATAGTCACTTTATTCTCCTATATTATTAGTTCTTTCTGGTAGTCACTTCATTTCATTTGAAATTTAAATACTTTACATCTAAATAAATGACAAATTTTCTTATACCCTCTGCAAGGGTAATAAAAACATAATTAGAAATTAATCTTCAAATTTCGTTTATTAACAAAAAATATTTTTTGCTTTCTTAACTCTAATTTGAGCTCATAGAAATTCTTAATCAAAAACTTAAATATTAGTTTACTTCAAATTGCAAATCAGAGTCAGTTTATCATGCCGAGTAAGTGTATATATATATATATATATGTGTAGATGCTATATAAACCCAAAATGCTTTCTCTGTACTCAGTATTCGTTTTGCAAAGAGGGATTGAAAACTAAGGTCTTCATTTGAATAAAGCATTTGATTCAAATTCGCATAAAAGAAACGACTTAGAATTGAGATACTTAAGTCTGGCCGAAGGGCAAAGGGCGTCAAATTTAGAGGCGTATCAGACAGGTATTTTCTAACTGGCATCGTATCTTGTTTTTGTCTTGTTAACAAGCAACCTTACTGGTCTCTCTTTCTCTCTCTCTCTCTCACACACACACTTTTCTATCTGCTTTCTGCAATTTTACCAGACATTTGGCCAAAATCAATGGCTTGTACAATTTCACCCCCAAGAGCTTTTTGAATGCTAACAGCAAGTGTCAAGTGTCAATGTTCACAAAGAGATTTGCTCACTACCAATATACCATTCGACCCTCCTTACATACCATACCTTTACCATCATCTTTTCTCGTTAGACAGCACTTGAGGGGGTGGGGGGGTGGTTAGAAGGTTAAAATGCATTTAGCATGAAATTGCATAATTACCAAGAAAAGGATTCTTCTGTGTATATCCTTGGCTTCAAGTGGTTTAATGTTCTTTCCATTCCACTTGATG
The DNA here is from genome assembly GCA_018903615.1 of Drosophila neocordata. Taxonomy (NCBI): domain Eukaryota; kingdom Metazoa; phylum Arthropoda; class Insecta; order Diptera; family Drosophilidae; genus Drosophila; species Drosophila neocordata. The sequence goes on along the minus strand of JAEIGI010000004.1, from coordinate 10,030,108 downwards.
TTACTTGCAGAGAAACTGAACGTTCTCTATGAACGCAACTGGACAATGCTGGTGCACGAACAATTGCGTCGTTTTGAGGGTTCCATTGTGGCAGCCACACGACAAGGCGGCGTCGGTCCGGGCAGCAATGCTCTGGCAGGTAGTGGCAGTGGAACTGGAGCCAGTGCCAGCGCCTTGGGACATTTTGGTTATGATTCTAGTACACTCGATCCCCAGTCATGGACATTCAGCGAGGCTTTACTCTATTCCGTCACTGTGATAACGACAATTGGTAAGTTTTGTTACTTTCGCTTTCCCTTACGCTTACACAGCTGCCAGTGTCACAGGCTAAGCTATTTATCTTTGACTTAGTTGGTTATTATGATTTCGAGGCTATTAAATTTATTGCGAAATGGTTATGCTGGCTGTGTGTGTGTGTGTGGCCTGTGGATAAATTGTGGAGTTGTAATAACTGCAAATATTTACATTCCTGTGGGCCACAAAAAGCAAACACGCCCCAAAATGTAAAATATGCCACAGCCGCAGCCGCAGCCGCAGCCACAGCAGTAGAAGAAGCAACACAATATATATTATGTATACGCCTAGTTGAATGAGGCAAAATATTTGCATATGGTTAAGATAATATGAAACTGGGTGGTTGTATAAAAGGGGAGGCGGTGAATGTGCCAAATGCCTAACAAATTAACTGTATTTTCTGCTCTTTATATATATATGTATATCTAACACCTAAATATAGACTAACAATAAAATATTGTTTAAGTGGATTAAATATTTCTAGCCAAAGATTAAATTATAAATTCTAAATATGTAAATAAATTTTATTGGCAAATAGGGAATGCAAACATGAGTTACACTTAGCAAAAGCTACTAAATTTAATTAAGTTAGTATTTAAAGTAACAATTATATAATAAGGAAACGCAAGGTAAGGATTACTTTGGTTTCAAATTGAATATCAATTTGAGATATAGGAAAAGGATATAAAGTAGAGGTAAGATTAGGATCATTTTGTCGCCTAATGAATAGATTTAAAATATGGCTTAGTACTAGAGACTAAATATTAAACCCAGCTTCTAGAATTTACTTTAAAGTTTCAATATTTAACAGAGAAATTTAAGAAATTATTAGGCATTCAAATAGAGAAAACTTTAGAAAATAAAAGGCTAGAAAATTTTAAAAAAAGAAGTCCTTTTTTTGAACTTACTAAAAGAAATGTTTACCATGTCAATTGAAACATAATTTTAACCTACAAGTTGACGCGTTATTAGAGCAAATGCTAAGACTTTAGATAAGTAGATCTTATAAATAAAAACTTTCTATTTACTTTTTAGTTTGTTTAACTTTAAATAAATTTGTATTCACATTTTCCCAAGTGTATTTTTCAACTAAGAAAAGTTATTTCACTTTTCAATTACATAAAATAGCTTTTGTTTTGCCTGACAGCACAAACATATGAAAATTGTAAAGAGTTTGCTTCTTATGATAATAAATATTTTATCTCAATTTCTTTTCTTTGTTCACAATCCCCAACTCTTGAACCAGGTCATGGTAGCCTGACACCGCGCACAGCAGCCGGAAAGTTGGCAACCATTTTCTATGCTCTCATTGGGGTACCCCTAATGTTGATGTGTCTGTCCAGTTTGGGTTCTCTCCTAGCCGAGGGATTGCAGTGTACCTATGTGCGACTATGCTGTCAGTTGCATAAAAGGAGCATTAAAACGGCAACGGCAACTGCAAAAGGAGCTGGAACATCATCATCCGAGGTGGCTACGAAGACAATGACAAAACGTCGTCATGGACCAGCAACGGGAGCAACAATGGTAGCAACAGCAGTTGGTAATGGGGTAAGTCAAACATGGCGTATGATTGATATTATTTAACTGTATGCAACAGCTGTTACATTATCAAACAAGCAAGTTCATCATGATGATGACATTTTGATGGATTTTAATTCGATAGAGAACTTTGCTCAAAAGAATCCTAACCAAAAAGCCAAAAGTATTTACTATGTTTTCTTCTCCTCCTTTTTTTTTTCTTGCTAAAACTTGCAAAAACTTTACCCTCTCTACACCCACCCCCAAGAAACATTGTTTCAATGTCCTCTAACGAAAAAGAAACTTTCACTAGCCACTCGCAATTTTTATGCTCGAACTTTTGCCAGTTTTCTGCTAAGTGTTTCTTTTCGTTCGTTTTGCCATTTTTGCGAAAGAGAAAGGGAGAAAGAGAGAGCGGGCAAAAGAGTGTTCACAGCATTTTTCCTTTCGGCCAAATGTCGTTCAAACTATTCGAACTTATATTTCAACAAAATTATGCCAGTAAATAAAGCTTTCAACTACAACAAGATGGAAAATTAACAAAAAAAAAGAACAAAAATCTATCAACAAATTTTCAAATTTAGTTAAATGAAAATAAATATTTTGCTGCCTTTTCATTTCTTAATTTATTTGGCATATATTAAATTTCTTTTATTTAATTTTCATTTATATTAAATTTAACACTGGCTTTAGTGGTTTATATAACAGCTAATGATGAGAAACATTTTTGGTGGAGAACAAGAAAATAAAAAAAACACAAAAACTGTTCAAACAATGGGATGGATTTATATTACAAGTTTTAATTAAGAGCCATTGCCGGGGAATGGAAACCAAATGAAAGTTAGAAACAGGAAGAAACCTTTCAGTTTTTTGTAATTGATTTGGGCAACAAAAATCTAAAAAAAAAAAATTAAACAAAAAATTAAACACAAAGTGGGTCATATGGAATACTTGATACCTGGTAGTTGAGTAAATGTAGAGGCAAAGAAATTTTTTAAATGTGTTTGTGTAAAGTTACTAAATGGAGAAATTCATATTTGTGCCAGCTAAACTATTTATTGTATGTTTGCTGATTCTATAAGTAATTTTCTATATAAAAATATATATATTTTTAACTAAATTTGATAAGTTTAGCTTGAATTATTTCAATATCAAACTCTTTTTCATATAAAAAGACTTAATTTTTTAAAATCAGCTTGATTTACTTCTATTTGAAAATTCTCTATATAAATAAGAATATTTTGAAACTAATTTGATAAGGATAGCTCCATTTAATGCTATATCCAAAATCTCTATATATAACTTTGCTCGAGTTACTTCTATATCAAACTTCTTTATATAAAAGTTTCTTATCTTATCTTATAAAGGTTTTTTTAAGTTCAGCTTACTTTAGATTGTTAGCTCTTGCAAAACTCATGCTAATTTTTACAAAATTTTTGGCAGAGCTATCAAAGGAATCATTATAATTATTGACATGTTAGTAAAGTCTAGAATTTTATGGAGAGACTGGTTAAGATTATGTTCTTTATATTGTCATATATATTTTGTGAGTTTTCTTATGTAGTAACACACTATTTATGCCTCTTAAAATGAACACATAAAAGCTTAATATTTCCTAGTCTTAACTACATGGATCAAAACACAATTCGAACAACTTTGTGTTTAACTATAATCCATGAACCTATTTACAATATTTATACTCAATTATTTAATCAAGTTTGTTTTAAACAGATGTCGCTCTATCACCTTCTATATACTTCTTCTAGCTACTCCTTTTTCTACAGGGTATAAAAAACAGGAACAAAACTTTTTATCCCCATCAAAAGGTTGCCTGAAAGTATATCATAAATAGAAACCTTTTTTTTCTACACTTTCTTTTTTTTTTGTTTTAGGGGCTGTGGGGTGATGAGAGCTGCAGAGAGGGGGAGGTTTTGTTTGTTTGCATGTTTTGTGCATTCGTGCATAAGTTTTAGTAAGTCATTTGTTGGCTAGATTGTAATGACGATTCTGTTAAAGCCAAAGCTATATATATAGCTGACATATACAATATAAAAATATTTTTGTTATTTTTTTGTTGTAAATTCTTGCCCAAGGTACGTGATAGCCAAGAAAAATGTTGCCTTTAAGGCTTTAAATGGTGGAAAGAAAAAAAGTTTATATTTTTATTTACATTATGGCAGAGAGTTTTTTCCAGCTTTTCAATTGCAAGCTTGTGTTTGTTTTTGCTTGGAAAAATTTCTGTTTAATTGGCAATTTATGGCAGCAACAACAGCAACAAAAACTCAATGAACGAGGTTAAATAAATAAATAAGTCCATTTTGCGGTGCTGGACAGGCAAGCAAATTTACACAAACACACACAAACACATACACATACACATACATACAACAAAATTGCCATTTGACATTTCGAAAAAAAAAAACTGATTTTTAATGAAGCAGGAAAAAGTTTCGGTTTTGGTTTGGCTTTTCATTTTAGTTGTTGACACTTTAACTGATTGACTCACCGACTCGCGAAAGAAAGAAAAAGAAAAAAAATTAAAGGAAATGAAAGGAAAAAAAAAAGATGAAGTAAACTTCTCCGTTAACACTTTTCGCAATTTGAGTTGAATTTCGTTGAGTTGGGTTGCCCTTGTCGAAAATGGCCAAGGCATAAATTTAAAGTTGGCCAAGTGGCAAATGGCTAAGAGTGAGTTTCGCCCAACAAGCCAACTAAGTAAATTAAAACTGAGTGCGAGCCACTTTAATTCACTCGACGGAAAAAGTTTTTTGTTCTTCCCTTTTTTTGTTTTGCTCTCCCTTTCGCTCACGCTCTTATTCTATGCCAGTGCAAAATGGCGGCTAAAAATTACATGCACAGCCTAAAAGCATGCAATAACTTCTCATTTCCGCTACTTAGTTGCACATACAAATGGAGTAGGCAAAAAAAAAAACTTATTTATAAAAAAATGGAGACGAAAAAAGGGGGAAAATTGTATATAAATTGATTTTCTATTATGTAAATTGGATGTCGGCAGATAAATAAAATCTGTTGAACTAAATTTTATTAAATTTTAAAGTTAAAATTTTAAAATTGATATAGTTGGTTAATGCAGTTTGTGAAGATGGAATGTGTGTTGGAAGAATTATTTAAAGAATAACTAAGGTCGCAGGTCGTTTGAGATATAAAAATGATAGCTAGGGAAATTATTGGAAAAAGAGTTTGCCAAATACTTTTGTAAGCTTCAGTTTATATTCGCAATAAAGTTATAAAAAAGCTAAAAAATATATAAGATTTAAGCGAAACTTAAAAAATAAGTTAAAATGTTAAAGATAAGTATCTATAATTTACTTTAAATCTTTTAGAAAAAAGACTGTGTTACTAAAGTTGTCTTGTACTATAACTTAAAAAAGGATGGGACATCCCACTAAACTCGTAATAAAAAAAAAAACAAAAAAAGACTTACCTGAATTTTTCAAATTCTTAGAAAAGGGCATTTGATACGTTTTTCCATTAATTAAAATTAGTACAAATTAGGATTTCTGTAAGAAAAAGAAATATTTAAAAATTGATTAACGAAAATATATTTGCTGCTTTGCAAAATTTACTAAAAATTTCACATTTCAAGCCATTTCTACAAGTTAAATTCTTCTTTCCGCCATAGTTCAGGTGGCAGACTGAATGGGATTTACCTGTTTGACTGTTAGGCTGTTAGGCCTTAGGCTGGGATTGGTTACTTGTTGAACAAGACTTTTGCATTTGGCTTTGTTCGCTAGTGAATTGGTTCAGTTTTTGCTTGAGTGAATTTCTTTTCAATGCGATACCCTTTTCATTTGACGACTCATTAGGGTTAAATCCAATTTTATTTGAGCTTCAACTGGTTTTGACCAAAAACTGCTATTTCATGTCCATGGCAATTGATAAGGTTTGCGGCTTTTGAGCTGTTCGGTTCGGTTGAATTATTATCATCATTATCGGGCATCATCATGTTAGCTGCTGACATTTTGCCTTTTTGCAATTATCTTGAAACGCATGTTCGTCATATGCCCACACAACCGCATAACATTTCTCTTCTGTTTCTGGATTTGTCCTCCCTCTGTGTGTATGTTTTTTTTTTTTTTTTATTCGGTAGGTGAAGTATAAATAACAATGATAGTAAAGAGCAAAATTAAAATGAAGTAAAGTAACAATAATGATTAAAAAGGAAGCATTCAAGTAATAACAATTAGAAAAGTAGGAAGTTATATAGATAGAAGAGTAGAAAAGTGATGCCAGAAACAGTCCTGCGGAACTACCGCGAAGTATTGCATCACAGGACGCTGGCAGGCCATCTACGGCCCACTTGTTTTCCTCTCCCTCTCCAGGAGGCGCAGCCTGGAAATCACTTGCTTTGCAAATGTGCATACTGCTGACCAGTTGGCCTGTCTGAGTACCATGTTAGCCACCAGGTTACTAGTAGCCAATGAATTGCCACATATCTCTTCCATTGTATTTCTTTCCGCTACAAATCTTGGGCACACAAATAGGATGTGTTCCGGGGATTCGATTACTTCATTGCAACTTGGACAATGTGGGCTGTCCTCCTGTCCGATTCTAAATAGGTAGCTACGAAAGCATCCATGGCCACTTAGCAACTGGGTTAGTTCGTATGTTACTTCGCCGAATTTCCGCTTAAGCCAGATATCGATATTTGGAATTAGATTCCGGGTCCATCTTCCATTAATAGATAAGCTCCAGCGCCTTTGCCATTCCTCCAGACTGGCTATCCTGGCTTGCAGTTTAAGGGCTTTTGTTTCCTGCGGGGTTATGGCTGATCTTCTCTGTCTATAACACCACTGTGCCTCGAGCGCTAGGAGGTCGATTGGGACCATGCCCGCAATAACAAGGGCTGCTTCTGCAGAAATTGTGCGGAAGCCGCAGCAGACTCGGAGAGCTCCAAGGCGGTATATTGACTCTAAACCATTCCTGTATGATTTGATTTCCAACGCGTTCGCCCAAACTGGCGCTGCATAAAGCATCGTGGACTTAATGACATTTATTAGTAGCAGGCGGCGGCTCTGCTTCGGTCCTCGGGTGTTAAGCATAATCCTGCTTAAAGACTTTGCTAGCTTTGCTGCCCTCTGACTAACCGATATCAGGTGTTCTTTAAAGCTAAGGCGAGTGTCTAGCCAGACACCTAAATATTTTATCGCCCTCGCCGATGAGATAGTGCAGGATTCCAGCTGTATCTTAGCTGTTTCGACAATCTTTCTGCTACTGATGAGCACTGCCTCCGTTTTTTCATCAGCCAGCTGTAGTCCTTTGATAGCCAGCCATCTTTTTATTGAGCCAACAGCAACGGCCGCTCTTTGCTCCGCATCCTTGAGTTCCTTAGCCACTATGACCAAGGCCACATCATCGGCGAATCCTATTAAGGTGGATCCTTCTGGGAGCTTCAGCCGCAGTAAGCCGTCGTACATTATATTCCATAGTAACGGGCCCAGGACCGACCCCTGCGGTACACCTCCGCGCACATTATATGACTTCTGGCCACTGTTTGTGTTATATCGTAGCACGCGATTCCGGAAGTAGTCCTCTGTTACGCGTAACAAGTAATCTGGGACTCCGAAGTTAGAGAGTGCCTGTAGGATGCAGCTCCAGATTGCTGAATTAAAGGCATTCCTCACATCTAGGGTAATAACCAAGCAATATTCCTTGCGGCCTCCCTTCCATCTTTGCCCCTCTATGGCCTTGGCAGCTATGTCTGTGACAGTAGTTAATGCATCTACAGTTGATTTGCATTTTCTAAAACCAAACTGCCTGGTGGAAAGGTCACCATTTGCAACTATACTGTGTGTATGTAAATGTATGTGTGTGTGTGTGTATCCATGAGATTGCCTTGGCATCTCATAATCTTGCCACAGAACCGCAACGAACATGATTCCTGGCTTCAGGCCGCAAACAGCTTTTCGGCTAAGAACCACGATGACAATATGATGACAATGCTGAGGATGATGACATTGACTCAGACATGTTACTCAAGTTTCCTAACCTCTTTAACACCCTACCATCCCCTCTCTCTATGGACATGCAAATTACGCATTTTATTGACACATTGGCATGGAATGAGGTTAAGAAATTCTTAAATAAATCTAGTTAATTTTCACTTGAATAATTAAATCTATTTTCTTTTGTCTTTCTTTTGGCTTTGAATACAATTTTCAAGATATATTTAATGACAATCGATTTGTTTAAATTTTAGGCCAATTGCAAGAACTGCAAATATGATGCTGCCAAAAGCAATGAGACAAGTCTCAATAATGAATGCTATGAGTATGGTCAGATGACAAAGCGTCGTCTGTCATTGCAGGATCAAAATGAAGGTAAGAAGAGACGGAAAAACGTAAATTGCATTGTTGGTCCAAGAATTGAAAAGTCATTAATCAAATTTAACATGCTTGTCCTTGTTCTTGTTCTTTGTTCTCATGGAAATGGCGTTTGGTCAGCAGATGCTTGTCAATTGTTGCGTAAGCAGCAGCAACAACAACAACAACAACAGCATCACCATCAGCAGCAGCAGCAGCAGCAATTTTACCACCAACAACAGCCAGATGTGATGCTAATGACAACAACAACAACAGGCAATACATTGCTGAAATATGCACCACAGCAACAACAGCAGCAATTAACAACAGCAACTCTACCGCGACAGCACCATCAACACCAACACCAACAGCAACAGAATTTTGTTGCTGTACCGACAAGCCTGCTGCGTTTCAGTGCTGCACCAACAATACCAGCTCCACCAACATCAAGCAATTGTTATGGTCCTGCCACAGCAACAATTTACTTTCCATTTGCACCGACGTCATCCGGTATGCCAATGGCAACTCATACGCCAGCAGGCTTCGCTATTGGCGGACCTGGGGGTGGCAGTGGCAACAACAGCGCCAGCAGCAACAGCAACAGCACCAGCAGCACCAACATTGGCAATTGTCAACAGCCGTTGGTCAAGTATCACACGATACACTTACAGCCAGCAACAGCCAAACATCAGCATCGACTGTTGACCTCAGTACCAGCAGCAGCAACATCTGCACAAATGCTGAATGGAACAACAGCTCAAACCACTGAATCAGCAGCAGCAGTAGCAGCAGGAACAGCAACCACATCCACATTGGATACCATAACATTACCACCACCGCCGGCATATCAAACAGCCAATATGCATGGTGAGTAAATTGGAATAATATTTTCATATTTTGCACAAATCAAATCATTTATATTTAATTATATTTAATTGAATCCAAAGCAATTTCTATAATTTGCAATTAAGAAAATTTTGAGAATAAACAAAAAAGACAAATTGTAATCAATCAATCATACGCCCTGTTGTCACAGTTAAAAGCAATGCTGAGCTCATTTACTCATTCAATTACATAACAATTTGTTGGCCCTGTGGCCATAATCATCATTATCACCAGAAGCAACACCAAGAGCAACAGCAGTAGCAGTAGCAGCAGCAGCAGCAACAGCCACAGCGGCAGCACAAGTTGAACAGTTAAGCAGACACATCTTTTACGCCTTACTGTACTTTTGTAGTACTTTGCCTCAACATGGTATGGCAAGCATTAAAAACTTTTCAACAACAAGGATAACAGGATAACATGCACTTGAAGCGAAATGTCGACATGTGCGACAGTTTTATTGATGATAATGATGACTTGGCACTTGGCACTGGCACTGGAGATGGAGACAACGATGACGATGGTGATGTCAGCAAGCTGTCCACAGGCTGTCTTTCCTTGAATTTTTCAACACTCCTTGCCATTATGCCACACTCTTCGGCTTGCCTTGCCTTGCCTTGCCCTCGCCTTCATATTAACCACTCTAGCAGTCTGCTTGGCATTGCTGATGTTGCCATTGCTGTTGCTGCTTGCTACTTGCTGCTTGTGTTGCTTGTGCAACGCATGCAAAACTCATTAAACTGAACAGTTGGCTGACACGTGACATATTTACACAAGTACTGAGGCGAGTGTGTGTCGTGGTTGTCCTTTCGGAAAATTACTTTTAATTCCGCTACAAATTGCAGCGTGAGATTTGCCAATATGTCAGGTTGTTCTCGAACAACTTTCCATTGAATCCATTATACGTGTTAATTGTAATACCAGCGGCAGCATCAGCCAACAACCAAAAGCACAAAAGCCGTATGGCGGGCATCTAGTTTAATATGGTCTGGCAGGACCCTCAGTGGCATGCCACACCATTAACGCATAGCCAAAGTTCCAACACAAACCACATTGGCAAAATGACTTTCAGTCTTACTGTGTATGTGTGTGGTGTGTATGTGTGTGTGTATGATCCTGTTCTCTAATGAAGGTCTTTTGTGGACATCTATGCAATGCTTTGTCTCTCTTTCTCTTTCTCTCTGCATCTCTCTTCTGCTTTCTATGTGGTTGTCTGAGCACAACTTTAAGTAAATATTTTCAAATTGGCCATGTCCTGTCCAGACCGCATCGCGATTTTCCACCAGTGAACTCCAAAAGTGAAAGATACCGTTATACTTCCTTCCTGTTCACTTTTTGGTGGTTTAACCAAAGCACCAATGGTTTTTTCCCCTGCCACAGCGGACTCGTTGTCCAGTTTTGAACAGTGAAATGGAATTTTTATTCATGATGAAAAATTTGACATCCCAGAGAGCTTTGAAAAAATATTTGAAAGCTTTTGTGGTCTTCTTGGTGTTTTAGTTTTAAATTAATCATTGGATTAATTTAATGAAATATCATATTCCTACAACTATAATATAGATTTCTCTTATTTAATTTCATTTAAATGTGAATTAAATAACTAATTGACCTCTTTAAGTGTGATTTCATTTATATACTTAGAACTAAAATTTTAAACAGAAATTTTAATAAAAGAATTTAAAAAGAATTTAAAAAAAGAATTCAGCAGAATTTCAAAAATATTAAAAAATATTTTACAAATATTTATAAAATATTTAAAAAATATTTTAAAAATATTTAAAAATAATTAAAAAAAGTATAAAAATATACTAAAAAAATATAATGAAAAATATTTTAAAAATATTTAAAAAAATATATTATAAAAAATTTTTAAAAAAATATAATTAAAATTAATTTATAGATTTTAACTAAAGTTTACAACTAAAGAAAAAGAAAAACCTAAACCAAAATCTATCTATCTATATCTATATATAAATAAGATCAATTAAAGCTATTAGTAAGTTTGCCATAAGGAGAATTTAACTAACAATTAAAGAAAATATTCCATTAAACAAACTATTTTCATAAAAGATTAGGATTCAAAGATAAACTATTTAAATAAAATATTAATTAAAGATTTAAATTCAAGATTCCTCCCTAACATACTGTTTCGTATTTCGAATATAAAGAAAAGAAATGAATTTATTTATTATTGGTATTAAGTAAATTAGTCTTCTACCAATTATAAAAAGAATTTCAATTTTTGAATTTTTTACACTATTTTTTAACTTTTTTTTTTTAAATTTATATCTCAAACTTGTTTGATTTTAACTAAATCATAGCCAAACAAAATTCAGATTTTCTTAGCAAATTTTTTGATCATTAAAGCAATTTTAAGATTTTTTTTTGAACTGCCAGTTATAAAAAATCATATGCCGCCCATTAAGATCTGCTTAGATAAGTAGCTTACTAACAAAACGATATATTTCTAATCTTAAAATTTAAACCCAAACATTTGCCAATAAATTTAAATAACAAATAGTTTGATTCAAAGCAGATATTTAAACTATATCGAAATTGACCAGAATAATTGGAATTGAAATCATTTCCCTTGACACTCTAACTCCATTTCAACACACTGTAATTAGTCCACTGTGTGCCAGATGTCCGAGATGTGGCCAAAATGTAGCCAAATGTTGCCCTCTGACATTCTGATTCTATTCTGCCACTGCCAGCCGCTAATGAAAGTCAACGCCAAACTTTTGGTTCTGCGGTATGATGGTTAAGAGGAAATTTGGGAGGGAAAGAGAAGCAAAGAGGTGAAAACCTTTCCGCAACATTGTTGCATTGTTCGCTTAAACTTTGCAAATGCAAAGCAAATAATTTTGTTATATACCAGATATAAACACACACACATACACAGATTCTATATATATATATACGAGAGGCAAAACTGTTGCAATTTCTGGTTCACCTTCTCTCTCACTCTCTCTCTCTCTGTTTTGGCCTGGCTAACAGGCGTGTGGCAGTTGGCGGAAGTTGCTTTGCCAATTTGCCAGCCAAAAACTTTTTTGGCTTCTACTTCTTCTACTTCTCATACAACTGAACAACTTTGACTTGTTTTGTTTTGTTGTTGTTGAGGGTTAAAAACAAATTTAAATTTACTTACCCGAAAATGCATTTAATTTTTTTTTTCTTTTTTTCATTCATACCGCAGCTGTGAGACGAGCCAAATTCGTAACCAAGCCATTGCCGCATGAGATCAATGCCCTGTTGACTGGTGGATCGGTATCTGGTTTGGGATTTGGTTTGGGTTTGGCTGATTTATCCTGTAGGCATGATTTATTGCCACCAGCAACAGGCAACACCGCAACAACAGCAACATCCACAACGGCTTCATTGTTAACGTATACAGCAGCAGCAGCAGCAGCGACAAGCCCACAACTGTCATCAGGCATTAAAGGTACAGCAACAACAACAAATGGAGGAGGCGGAGGAATTGTAGGCGTTGCAGCAACAACAATGTCCGATAACAGTTTTATAGCCGCAGGTGTCTGTGGCAATGTTGCAACACCAACATCAAAAACAGCAGCAGCAACAACAATAGCTGCAACAGCAGCAACCACCACCACCACCACCAATGCAGCAGCAACATTGTCAGCTCTATTGAGCTCCAACTCAACTGGCAATGTGGACATCATGGAGGATGAAGATGAACTGGAACGTGAACGAATGAGGTATGTAAAGTTTAGAAAAGAAAACTTTTAACCAAAATTAGACAAATTTGCTTAAAGCTTCTCAACTTGTTAGTGACTATACATATATATATAGCTATATCTTTTTTTTCTTTGTTTAATTTATTTAAAGTTTTCATGACATTCAAGTTTCATATATGCCAAATAAAAAAGCTTGTTAAATATTTCAACATAAAGCCAAACTAAAGTCCCAACACACGAAAATTGTTAATTTTATTTTCATAAGCAAAAAGTTTTTGCATGTCGGCTACGTTTTAAATCAACACTTGAAAATCTCTGGTTTATTTTTTGCTTGCACATTGCATTGGCCTTCTCCTCCCCTTGAAATGGCCTCCAAACCATGGCAACACTCATCTACTTCTGCCGCCTCCACCTCGAACTTGTGGCCACGTCTGTGGCTTGGCTTCACGGTTGCCATTTTCTGACAGAAGGACCAAGAGCTTCTCCTTCAATATTTTTTTCTCCTGCGAATTTTATTAAATAAAAACCAACAGTAGGAGCAGGAGAAAGAGGAGCAGCAGCTGGTAATTAATTTTGACAGTGAACCTGTACACGCGCACCATAGGATGGCCCATACTGTGCCTGAAGCTGAGAAATTTCTTCTCCAATTTCAATTTCAGCCTGCTGCCTGTAATTAATTGTAAGCTGAGTTCCGCTCACTCATCCCCCCACACACTGAATCGGGTCAATTAATTTCATGTGAATTGTACAAGAATCTGGCCAAAGAATCTCCCTTGAGTTGTTTTATATATAAATACAAGAAAGCTTTCGCTTACAAAAATCAAAACTATTGCTACAAAATGTATTCCGTCTATTTGGCTGTCAAGTGTCTTATAAGTTGGCTTACTTGTTTGTGCTGCTACCAAATCGGACATGAAGTGCATTTGATAAGTGTTTGCCTTCAAGGCGAGGCCAACAGCGCAACAAAAACACACACACACACAAGTTCAATAAATGTACAGCAAATTGATTGGAGCAAGGACACTTGAAACCACCAACAAGTACAGTCTTGCCTCGTCTGACTTTACTCTCTTGTGCCAAATCATCCTTTACTTCAAGCATTCTTATTCACGCTTATATTCATATACGTATGTATTATGGCTTAAGTAATACTTCCCAAGAGTATTATAAATATGTCACTCGGTTTGTCTAACTTGTTATATGAATACTTGAATGTACATTAAATCAATTTGAGATATATTAATCGTTTATAAATATTTTTTGGATATTATTACAAGCTTTTGTGTTTATGTTTAAAATTTGGTGGAAAATTGTTAAGTGAAAATGAAAAGCCGCGCTAATCTCAGTTAGCTGTTAAAGTTAATAAGAACTCGATTCGGAGTTTATGTTTTTAAGGTTATTAGTTAGTTAGTTTTACAGCGATTTGATATAGTCAACCAACTTTGGTATATACAATTTAAAATGAAAAATCGAATTATAAAAAAAGCAAATTGAGATAAAATTATTTTCCACTTTACTAAACGATTTTCCAGAAACAGATTTTTGAAATTTTATTTAAATTTATTATTATTTTAAAAAATATTGCATAATTGTCATTGCTAGTTTCTGGGAAAAAAAACTTTAAAATAGTAAAAAGAAAATATCAAAGAAGTTACCGATAGTATACCTTTGCAGTTCTGGACTAATAACTTATTTTTTCTTCTTTTTGAAAATATTTAAAATGCAAACAATTTGAAAGAAAAAAAAGCACGTAGTTCTTCCAAATTGTTCAAAATTATAACAGAGTAAAGAAAGAAATTCATTTAAAAGATATTCAATTAAAATTTGAATATTAATGTTTGCAATAGCAAAAGAAAATGAAATCGGTTAAAGAACATTAGGAATCGGTTATACAGAACATGAAGAAATCCTTTCGTTGAATTCGTCTAAAAAAATCTCTAAGTAGACCATCTTTTGACCAAATTCAAATAGTTGTACATCAATGACAAAGTTTATTTTCGAAGTTAAGAACAACAACAAAATTTTGAAATCACGAAATTTTTAATTTTTAGAAGATTTTTAAAATTTTTTAGTTAAGATATAGTTTGAAATTATGAAAATCAGGTAAACAGTTTTTAAGGCTTTTATGTCAGTAAAAATATAAGATTCTAAGAATCAAATGAACACAGAGTTTTTGAAAATTGGACAAAGTTATATTGATTAAGAGCCTTGTGAATTTAAGGTTGTATAAAAGGATTTATCCGATGTCCCCAAGGCTTAAAGTAGGTCTTCCACTTGTTGAGTTGAGATAGTTCTTTTATGGCAATTAAATTCAAAGGAAATTTGTTTCTAGTAAACACACAGTTTTTCAAAATGAAATAGAATTTGATTAAATTGAAACCTTGTAAGGTTGCTTTAACTTTTAAATTGTCATCAAAGCTTAGAAAACTAATTTCAAAACTATTTTCAAATATTTGCTTACTTTTTTCTGCTAATAGATAAAAGTTTTGGTAAATTCTCTTCACCCTAAAAGGGCATTCAATGTTCGCATATTTAATTTAATATTTTTGTGTAATTTTTATGTTTTTATTGATAAGAAAACCATTGCCTTTTTTTATAGCTTTACGTTGGTTTGGGGTTTTAACCAAGAATATATATCTTTTTATAGGTCTTACCTATATTTTGTATATATCTGTAAATATATTATTTAATTGATTTCCTTTTTTTATGGTTTTTTTTTAACATTCCCACAGCAACTGCCCCCATGGAACACCGTCTCGAGTGCCCCTGATAGCCGCCAGCAATCAGCCAACTGGACAGCAGTTGAATCTGTCCCAACAACATGAAACGAACGAAAAGTCTGGCAATCAGTCACGTCACGCCTCCTCATTTCATCGTCATACAATCATGCAGCCGGGTATCAACCGCAAGACTTTGTTACTAACACGCCGCTGTCAGCGGCATGCCACAGCAGCCCTTTACGATGCCACAGCCACCAATACGGAGACTTCAGATGACGACGAATATATGCAACATGGCAGCTCAGAACAATTTGTATTGAGGAAACTCAAGCGACACATCAGTGAGTCGGATGATGGTGAGCTAGACGAACATGCGGATGTGGACAATGATGAGGATGAGGATGATTACGATGAGGAAGCTGAGAGGCAACAGGTGCCAATTAGTTTGGTACTCCTCATACTCATGTGTTACATTTGTGTGGGCACTGTGATCTTTGCCCTCTGGGAGAATTGGTCACTTGTGGATGGTGCATACTTTTGTTTTGTTACCCTCTCGACCATTGGCTATGGTGACTTTGTGCCCACACGTAGTTTCAATGGACCCGAATTGCAACTATATGCCTGTTGTGCTTACTTATTGCTCGGTCTTGTCCTGGTTGCCATGTCCTTTAGCATATTGGAAACACAATTGATGTGGAAATGTCGTAGAATTGCTGTGCGACTGAAGTTGACCAAATCCGATGGATGATGAGATGTGTAATCAACTAAACCAAACCCAACTACAATATACAAAAGGAAACCCAATCAGCAGTAGAGAAAGAAAAAAAACAAAAAAACAAAATATATAATAAAAAAAAACTATGTACATTTGTCTGCCTAGCGCAAAATTATGCGAAAGTGAGTTTTGGAAGAGAAATTCAAGTGAATTTGTGTAAATAAATGGAATTTTGCAAATTTGAGTAATTGTACATGGCATTTGCCCCACCCCTTTCAGCCTTAAATATATATATACTTTCCTCTCTCCCTTTGTCTTTTTTGGCCACAGATAAAAACACTTTTGGGAAATTTGATCTCGTACGTTGTTGGCATGCCAAAATTTAACACCATTCAACATTAAACTACATATACACACACACACATAGAGAGACACATGTATATAGTATATATAGTATATATATATATATATATATTAGTTTATATGTCAGGGTCTGGTTTGGTCTGGTCTGGACTGTCAATGAATGTCAAACGAGAAGAAGAGATAGAGCAAAAGAGCAAGAGACTGAGAGAGAGTCTGCTGGCAACACAACTCTGCTAATAGTTTATGACAGTTTGTGTTGCATATTTATGGGCGATTTGGCATGCTGTTAATGTTCATCCATTGTTTGCTTATTTGAAAATCAATACAAATATTCTATGATAGCATGAAAATGACTCCCCACAAAATATTAATCAATCTAATCACATTAACATATATTATTATACCTCAAATAAAACGCAACATTAATATTTGTCTTAATTTGACTTAAGAACTCGACATATTTCCGCTACTTTTACCCCACACACACATACACAAGAACACAGAAAGCCAGTCAAACTCTGGCTTCTCCACACTTCAATGTTCAACTAAAAGCATCAAATTTCATGCCAGGCTCCACACGTAGCAGCATGTCGCAGGAACAAAAACGAAAAAAAAAAAAAAAACCCTCAACCGTTCATCATCTTTCCAAAGCATTGAGCGCATACAAAGTATGTTTAGAGTAGCGCATAAATTTCAAAGTGCCACGCGTCATCAAAATCAAATGCCAGCCGCAGTCACCAGGAGAAAAAAAAAAGAAGAAAAAAACATGAAAAAGGGAACCGCCATAACCCAAAAGTCAGTCAAGGACCCTGAGAGTCTGCCACCACATTGCTCTACATCTAAACCACCGCCCATTGCCCCCAAAGAGCACTCCAAAATCGAACTTGTTGTCGAATGTAGCAATGGATACAAAAAGGCGACTATAAAGTGAGGAGTTTGTGTTGCCCTGTAGGTAGAATATATATTTGAAAAGGATATTTTGGTGGTCTTTTAGGTATTTTATATATGTGGAGAATTGTGTTTTCAATTCTTAAGACAAATTTTATTGAGAAAGCTAACTATTATGTTCAGAAGTTTGCAATGCATAGATGAAAGCATCTGCGACTATAAAAAGTATATATATTCTTGATCAAAGCGATGAGCAGAGTTGCTTTAATTATTAGCATTGGTTATGATTATACTTCTATCAGCTCAGGTGTAGTTCCATCTAGGAGACTTCAGTAAGCCTCCTCTTTATTTACGAACTTTTGGCCTTAATGTAACCTTTATCTTGACTTCTGCAGATTAAAAAAATCTTTTGAATAAAGTTATATGTTCCTTACTTTAGTCTTTTTATATAAAAAATTGATCATGATTCCGTAAAGGTAATAATAGTATAATCTGGTTAACTGACTAATCCAAACGGATTTAGTTGTACTTCTTAAGCCCATATACCTACTGGGTAGTTTTAGCTTTTAAGATCAAGGAGTCTATAATCTTATGATATAGATAGAAAATCTATTTACCCTTCATAAGCAGATTTAAGATCTCAAAGCTTATGGTTGGAATTCATTCGAATGGATAAGCGACGGGTTTTAAGGTTAAAGAAATGACTTTGGAAAGATTAGAGAGAGATTAGACAAAGATACCAAATTTGAAAAAAAAATTTAGTTAAGTCTTAAGTTAAGTTACAAGATTCGCTTCTTTGTATGATTTAAAAGCTGTTTATGAAGTTATAAGATCAACTTCTTTGTGTATCCTTCATATAATTGTATAACTGAGAGACAAGTGTTGTTGATTGAAATGGATTGGTCTTAAGGAAATAGGAGGGAGGCAAGAACAGTCGGAAGTACTCACTAGAACACAGATCCATCTTAAACTATAACACTCAGATTGGAGTAATTAAAAAGTTGGACTGGCACACAACTATATCAATACAGAACAAAGACTTAAACTATATAGAATAAGGACCTCAACTAGATAAACCTCAATATATAAACGACTACAAGAAAGTTTCCTACTTCTTCTTCTCCTTCCACCTAAATTTATACAATTCTAACATACCTTTTTTTCACATCAATTGCAGGGTATAAGAAAAAGATGTAGCATAAAATCAATTGATATGACATCAAATTGAATTTATAATTCTTGTTTCTTTCTTTATTTTTATTTTTTGTTGCCCTAATGGCAGCGTTTAGCTAGCGACTTGTTTATGTTTTTTCTATCTTTTTTCCTTTCTATCATGACGGTTTTTTTTGTTGTTGTTTTTTGTGTCTTTATGGCTTTTGATGCTTCCGGCTCAGAAATTTACGCACGCTTGCCCTTAAGACAGAGGTAGAGCAAAATGGAGGAATGGGAACAGGAATGGAAATGGAAAAATATGTAGATGAGAAGGATGCTGGCCAAAAGGGTCCTTCAAGATGTTTGCATGCTCAAAGACCATAGATTTTGTTAACTTCAGTGAAAGAAATAATCATAAATATCTGATAAAATAGGCAAATTGCCTTTGATATAGTGTATATCAATATCGAGTTTTGGCCAAATTTGTCGCAACATCAGCAACATTTGGCTTTAATTTATCTAAATAATTTTATTGTTGTGTAAATAGGAGATATATATCTCTCTCACAATATATATATATCTATATGTGTGTTTGTTTGTATATGTATTTGTATATATATCTATCTGTTAGGCATCAATTGGAGAAAGCTTATCACCAGAGTCCATGCTAGAATCACATTCAGTTTCAATGCCTTGGCCGCTTGGGACTTTTGGAGCTAATATCGGAAATGTTATCTTTGGCAGTGGAATTCTCCCTATCTGGACCTCCTTTATGCCGTTGGCCATCCTTCTCATCCAGATCGACAACATCTATTTCGAAGGAATTTGAATTGTTCGAGGACACGCCACTATTCCGTCCAGCTAGAGCCAATTCAACGGAGAAGGGTATATGGGTTGGTTTATTGCCACTAATAGACGACGATGTGGGTGGAGCAGGAGTTTGAGTGTTAGGGGTTGGAGTTGGTTGCGCTATTTTACGTAGAGAAATCGGAGCTGTGGCAGTTGCGGCCAATTTGCTGGGGCACAAGGCTAATTCGCGTGCCCGTGCATTGCCACTGCTCGATGTGGATGGCATTGCACTGGGAATTGGACCCGAAGCCGGTGGGCTCTTCCTGCCTAGCTTCAGTTCTGGAGCTGTATGGGAACGTGCATTTTGTGCTGCTATTGCTCTGGCTGGCACCGTTCTCAATGGTGGACGCCAAATTGGCTTCTTTCGTGGTCGCTCCGATTGGTTAATCTCCTCACTGATTTGATTGAGCAAATCCAACAAAGTGCTTGTCTTCTCATCCTCAAACTCAATACGTATGGGAGATTCACGACCCGAAGAGCAGCCCGGAGTGAGCATAATGAGTCTTTCGCAATACAATGGTAAAATTTTTTAGTTCTCAAATTAGGAAAACAATTGATTTCCACTCTTACCTCTTGGCCTCTTCAATAGCCTTGCCCAAATGCTGCAAATTCTTGCGTTCTTTTTGGGTATTGCAACGTCCTATCTGTGAATTGGGCATTGTACCACGGATTACCATATTCCATTTATGGGCTGTCGATTGCATGAGAACGAGTCTAGCCACACGCTGAAAACGTTCTCGTGCCGTCTCTTTGGCCGGTTTCGATGGCATGGATTCAATTTTGATCTCATTCATATCACCCTCACCATTAACATCAGTCAATTGCTCACAACTGCTGGTAGCTTGTACAGGAGCCACCTGAAAGTCTCTCATAAGGCGTCGTTCCCAGACTTTAATGCGACGTGGACGGGACTCTATGGAAATGGAATCATTTAGGTGTATAATGGCTGTGATGAAGTTCATAGAACTTACGTTTCTCTTTCTTATTGGCTGATGATACATCTAGACCACTATTCTCAAATATTTCCAGCATCTCATAACGCATGGTATTAATCTCACTTTTGACCTCATTAATGTCATCTTCAGTTACAGGATTATCCTCAAATTTGCGATGCATGGCAGCCACATAGCGCCAGACTAAAGAACGCATTATATTGTCATATTTATTATACTGCTCCTCCTCTTGACGTTTCTAGAATAAAACACAGATATTTTAGATTTATATATATATATTGCAACCCTTATCAATTCACCTTTGAACGTTGTCTATTGATGGTCTTGCTGGACTTTCTAAATAACCTAATTACCCACTTAACTGAAGGCAACACATTGAATGGCGATGGCAAGGTGGCACTATCCTCAAAGAAACTCATCCATAGCTTTGTTCGTGCAAATTTCCACTCTGTATCCGAGTGCTCCTACAATTGGTATATGGGTGGGTGGGTAATTAGTTAGAAAATGTTAAGCCACAAGATGTGGGTAAACTTACATCAATCATGGCATACGAATTGGACATCATGGCAATGAGCAAATTCAGCAATACAATCACATTGATGACGCTATATGAGCCAAACATAAGTAGACCCCAGAAACGTGTGTAGGACTTGATGCCACTTAGCTCAAAGTCATCCAAGTCTACCATGCCAAAACTGGCCCAAAACAGTGACTGCACTGACTCGAATAGGCTGCGTAACAGAGACAGAAAGACAGAGAGAGAGAGAGAAAGACAGAGAGAGGAGCAAAAGAGAGAAGAGGAAATTAGCTTAATAAATGGGCTTTTGGGGCTCATTGTAATTGGCTTGGTGACTGGACTTACTTGCCAAAGCGACGCCATTTCTTGCAGGAATCACCGTTAGAGCCCCAATCAGCCTGTCCTCTTGGCAACACATAACATTTACTCTTCTCCAAGGCGGCAAAATACCAAAGTAACTGATTTAGGCCACAAGCAAAGGCAAATAGTACCAATGTATAAATGAAGAAGAACTTAACAATGTCAATGACCATGCGACCCAATGAAATTTGTAATGGTCCCAAATGTGGATTAATACTAAACAGATGAACCAACTTTAAGGCGGAAAATACATTGGCAGCAGCAAAAAGTCCTTCAGCTATCAATTGTGGATCAAAATCATGCCATTTCTCACGTGGTATATAAGCCATCTGTGGATCATTGGCTATTTCCGTTGCCTGTTGTACATAAGCAAAAGCTCTAGAAAAATATAAAAACAAAACAAAATTTATCCAGTTAGCTGAATATGATGCCGTCATAATGACTTACCTTAGACACATAACCGAAACGTAAAGACTATTGCGTAAAAAATCTATAAAATTCCACATGTTACGCAAATAACATTTCATGCCAACTGCAAATATCTCTTGAATTTCCTCCCACATAAAACCAATCACATAGAGTATAACAATCAGTTCCAATTTGCTAGGTCCCTGGCCACGTTGTCGTTGCTCCTGTTCATCCAGTTCGGCCTTCATGCGACTTGTGCCAAAGAGACGAACAAAGTCATCGTCTGCCCTCTGTGAGACCAAGATGAGAATGACTGTAAAATAAATAGTGATGATGATGATGATGATGTGATGAGAAGAATAAATCCCTCCTTCCTTTATCAATGCAAACATATCTGCTTACTCACACAGAAAGAACAGGTACGAGGAGGCATGAACGAGAAATTTCATAAACGGTTTACGCATAAGCTGGCCAGTTCGACAATTTGGGGCAAACATATAGATGAGACAGTAGAGGGGAAACAACACTGCCACTTGGCCAATACAAATGAATCTGTCCACAACGCCCTTGCGCCGGAAACCAGGCAAACCATCGTACCATATCGATGACAATAATTGTTGTATATTCGCATGGGCCACAAATTTCTTTTGCTTATACGTTATGGCCTGTACGAGACGATTGAGACTCATACGATCTCCTGGTTCATATGTTGACATTTGTGGATCATAATTCAATATAATGGCCAATTCATTTGATGTTCTAGTCTGATCCAAAAGATCTACAGCAAATTTCTGACACTGTCGTCGCAATTCCATATACTCGCATTTGCATTCCTGTTCCGTTAAGGCCAAATTCCTTAATTCCCATGACAATTGAAAGGCTGTGAGTATGGGATCTTTGGAGGTAAGGCAAATTAACGAAGTACTGCATAGGGCACGATAAATATTCACACGGGAGAGAGAATGCCGTAAGGAATCATTACCAGTTAGCCGTACACAATCATCACAACCACAACTGAGAGATAGAAGGGGGGGAGGAAGAGAGATTAGTTCTTGAAAATTTGTGTGTTGGCCAGATTTATCTTTCCACATACCGTATATCATGTGGCACAGGAACTGCTGCTCCTCGATCCAAAAGGATGCGCAAAATCTCAAAATTATTCTTGTGTGCAGCAAGCATTAAAGGCGTTATATCGGGAGCAAACATTGCCGTATTAATGTCCACTTTTTGCCAACTCTTTAAACGGTAAAGTAAATGCAACAAGTAAATGTTACATTTTAAGTTAAATTAAAGTTAAGCCAGGTTTAAGGCAGGGTTAGTTAGACTTATTAAAATGTAAAAGTTAAGCTTCAATTGAGTTAGATTGAAAAGTGAGGAATTGGGTTTTGAACTTAATGCTAAGTTTAAGTTAAGCGTAAATTAGTACCAAGTTAAGACAAAACTATAGAACATCTTAGGGTTAAGTTAGATTTAAATCAAGCTTTTGAAAAATTGAAGTTAAATGTTTCAGTTAAGTTTTAAGTTGATGTTAAGCTATCTTCTATATATCTTCTATCTTCTATGTATATCAATTTCCAACAAAGATCAGTTCGGTTAGTAATAAGTCCGGTTATTAATTTGAACTTAATGGGAAGTTGGAGTGAATGATAAGTTAAGGATTTATAATACATTTCCTCCTTTTACAGATAATGTAAAAAATATAACTTTTTAGTTAAGCTATAGGCATAAATCAGTTAATGCCAAAGTTTAGTTAAGTTTGGAATAAGAGAGCATTACATAACGTATTAAGGGCAGATTGGAGCCAAATCAATGCATTTGCATTTTTGCTTTTTAATCTTAAGGTAAAAGTTAACTTTAGTTTATGTTGCCTTTAAGTCATTTGTCTATCCTATAATACAAGAAACTATCGGTCAAGATTTAGTTAAGTTTAGGATAACATTTAGATAACATAACACAATATTTTCATTTTTGGTTGGATATAAATCAAGCTTAAAACAATTTAAAGTTAAAAATTAAAATTTTACATAGTTAATTTTAACCTAAAGCCAGTCAACTTTTTCCTACATGTAATTTTATTATATAATTTTAAGATAAAATCTTTGTAAATATTAATTTAAAGTAAGTTGAGTTCAGCATACCTAAAATTAAGCTACAGTTAAACTTAACTTTAAATAAAGTACAATAGTTGTCTTAAAGTTAAATCATGTTAAAGGCAACTTAAAGTGAAAGAGCAGAAGTCTTTTTTTATAAGATTCTGTAGGATTACATCTTTGTTAATATTAACTTTAAATAAGTTGGGTTCAGCATACTTAAATTAGTGAGAAGCTTAAATTCTGACTTAGATACGAGAATGAAAACAAGGCAATAGTTATATTGAAGTTCCGTCAAGTTAAAGTTACCAAAAAGTTAAAGATATAGAAGCTTTTTCCGTTTAAATAAATGTAAGGTTAAGGTGTCTTAGCTAATGTTAACATAAAGTTAACAAGAAAAACAACAGCTAACTTAGAAGAATCTATGCCCAAATATCTTTAGACCTTCCTGTTCATTCTTTAGCTATTTAGGCAACCTTTTTTTTTGCAAGTATCTAAATAACCAGAAAGAAAAATAAGCTAACACAGAAAAAAAAAGATGTCGCAAAGTCACTTAAATCTGGGCCTAGCCTATCATTTCTGTTAAACGATTTTATTGCATATGCGTTACAATAGTAATTTTCACGCTTCAATTGCTCTCAATGGCTGCCTAATGAAGCGTGCTCGTGTGCATAAATATGAGGCAGGAGCTGAAGCAGGAGCTGAAGCAGAAGCTGAAGCTTCTGCTATAGTAGATCCTGAATTGAAGAGCTTCTTGTGTATGTACAACTTTATTTGCCATAAGCATAAACTCGAAAGTGTGGAGACATTGCCCCTCCCCCCGCACCACCACATCACCTTTCCCATCCGCTTATCGCACACACCCAATCACTCGAACTCGAACTCAAAGCGTCTGCCTTCGTCTGTCCTGTACGTGCCTAACGAGAGACATGAAGACTGTAAGAGTGCGAGGAATCCTCACGGAAACTGATTAAAATCGTGTTAGCTTCTCCCTCTCCTCGTTTCTAAGGTTTAAGTGTGCCACAAATTAGCTGAGCTCAGCATATATAGTATACTTACTATATAAATACCTATATATGTACCTATATATATTTATATATATAACTTACATAGGGTTCGCCCTCCTTATATGTGAGTTCCTCATGCTGCAACAGAACTTCCACAGCCTCTACAAACTCTACAACAAAAAATATGTAATTTATATTAATTAATTATTAAGAATTTATAAATATAGGCATATGAAAAGACGGTAGACAGAGGTGAGAGGTTTTATCATGCAAAAGTTTCTAAGATAATTAAGGCTATATCAGAACAGCTGATGTTCTTTGATTTCATTACGATATTTTTTTTTAACTTCTAAATATTAACCTTATTTATTGCCTTAATCTATAAAGAATACTTCCTTTTAAACCATATTGAAACAAAATGTTGTTTCATTGTCGTCTTTAATTTGTTTAACTTTTTCTTATATTCCTTTTCTTTCTCAGCTTTCTCTTATTGTCCATAACTGACCAACATTTCTGTTTTATGTTTTTTACACTGACATTTTCATTTTGCTTTTCTGTTTTGGTATTCTTTATCATTTGTTAAAGCTTCACAATGTTTTTCTTTTGTTTTTATAATAAGAACAGAAATATTTTCTTATCTTTCCTTCCTTTCATTGTCATTTTCTCTGGTTCTTTATTTCTTATTATAATCGCCTTATTGACTATCGATTGTCCACAACAGAATTGTCACTTTCTTTTAGCCAAGAAACTATCGGTTTTTTAAGTTTATAAGTAGAGTAGTTAAACCTTAATAAACAATCGATATTATCTAATATAATTCTATATATAATACTTTATATTATTTTTGTACACAGATTCTTATCAGATCATTACTGAGACAATTCTTTATAGCTTTATCACATGAAGGATTATAATTACTACACCCAAAATATTTCTTTTATTTAACAATGCAAAATATATTATTTACTGATTTTTATATATAGAAATATGACAATTACAAATTCTTACTAATTCTATATAGAACAAAGATCTAAAAAAAGCAATTCTTATCCTTTAAAGAACTCTACAATTCATATGTATATAACTCTTTATTTACCTACATATTTTTTAAAGAAATTTAGAAAAAGTAATTTTAATTCTTTATAAAATCGTACAATTCCTATATATATATCTTTGTTCTACACATTTTATATTTTTAATAGTTTATTACCCGCATTGATTGCATGTAGAAGAGCATCCTTTGTCTCTACACCCATGATGACCAGTAGTTCGGTCATTTCCAGATTCTCATTATCAATGGCCAGAGTCAGGGCCCTTCGTCCCAATGGGTCCATGCAATTGACGTTGATATGCTGCTGTCGCAGTGCTTTCTGTAAAATCCTGTTTATTGGAAAGGAAAAGGAAAAGTTAAGGAAAACAAGAAAAAGAGAAAAATTGTACAACCAAATACTTAATAAAACTGGCGGGGGCCACTGGCAAGTAATTAAAGAAGAGCGAAAATATTGAAAAAATTCCAAATAACTTTTTTTTTTTCTTCTTCTTCTTTTTATATTTATTTTTTTATGCATTTCTTTTTGGTTTTTTTGTTTGTTAAATAAAAGTTGGAAGCAAAAGTTTCTAATTACATGCGAAGGCCAAGATGAGCAAGAGTATAAGGGGGGCCGAAGGAGAAACTTTGCCAATCAATCGAGTGCCAAAAAGGCACTCGGCCAACCAATTTCTATATATATTTCTATATCAAGTTCTATATACGTTTATATATATATATATATAAATACTTGAAGAAAATTAGTTTCAGTTAGTTGAGTTTGAATTCTGTTACCTCTGTTACCAATTAATTTTTCATCTAGTTACCTTTGGTTTTCAACTGCCAAAATTGAGTTTACATTTGGCCTAGAGTTTAGTGTAGAAAAGTCATTTTACAATCGTTCGCCAGCAAAAATTGTTGTGAAAAAATTCTACGACTAAAAATTATAATAACAAAAAGCAACGCGTTCGATATATCCTTTTAAAAAAGAGAAATAGAATAAAATCCCAGGGGATCTCCTTTAAACATTTGGCAATTAAATTATTTGTACGAATTATCAAAAAAAAAAAAATGAATTCCGCCGAAGGTCAAGGTCTTGTCATTAAGTTGGCCCAAAAGAATAAGGGTAAGAGATTAGCTAAAGCATTTTTGATTGTAATTCCAATTGGGCCATTGGCTAATTTCTAGAAACTCAAACCACAAAACTGGACTCTGGCATCGACAGCCCACAAGCAGCATGGTATGGAGCAACACCAAATTCTCCACCGGGTCGTGCCTATGCAGTTCCATCAATTGTTTATAATTTGGTGCCACCGCCAACGCTATCGCCAAGATCCCCACATCCACTACATCATCATCATCAATTGGGTCCGACAACCTGCCAATTTTATATGGATCGCGAAGAGGCGCTATATCGTCAGGCATGCCAATTGAAGGGCATTGGTGTAGATGAGGTTAATGAGATTCATCGCGAAGAGGAAGATGATTCAATTGGTTCTGAAGAAGATCAACCATCGAAGATAATGTATCGTTATACACTGGATGAAATGAAAAGTTATAATCCTTATCGTTCTCTTAAATCTTAATTGCCAAATACACACAAATAGACCACACAACAAACACACACACACGCACCACACGTGCAGACACTAAACAACACAAACACATACACAAACATAAATACACATACATTTGTAAATGCGCAGTGGAACATACACAATGGCTAATATATAATACATATTAAGAATTTAGCCAAAATGATGGTCAGACACAAAGACACATTATTCATATATACATTCATGTTGTCAAATACTTAATCCCCTTTTATGTATATATATTAATTGTATATTATATTTATATTAGTTACCCATGGGAAAAAACAATAAATATTGTGAACGTAATGTAATTTCAAGTTGTAAATTATAAGAAAAGGATTTCAACCAAAGTGTACTGACTTGGCTGGCTCTTTTCTGAAAGATTTAAAAAATTTACTTCACTTAAAGAAAAACGTAGAAAAAGGAGACATCCTATAGACATACCTAAACGAAAAGTCCTTACGAATGCTTTTTAAAAGATATCAGCAAGGAGCTACTAATCTGTGATTATATTACATTGTTATAAAGATCACAATCTGATTCCACCTACCCTTCACTTACGTTCCATAGATAAAACCAATCATTATCCTCAAATATCTAAGGATAAATACATTAACTTCGATCAAACCCATCGAGAGTACAATAAAATTTTCATGGTTATTATTTTTTTACCCTCTTTTTGTGTATAGAGAATTGATGATGTATTTTTGTATATTCTTTGCATAAATATGCATTATAAAACAGAAACGAAATTAATTGTAAATTCATTAAAATGTATTTTAAACGACCGGAAGCTGAAGAAGAGCTTATTAAGTGGCATGTTAGCAGGATACAGGATAAGGATACAACATATACAGAGGAAAGATACAAGTTGGGTAACAATTTCACACCCTTAGGGGCCAAGGAGACATGACAGACAGACAGACAGACTGACAGATCGACCGACCGACCGACCGACCGACCGACCGACAGAGAGCAGGAGGCAGAGGCATTTGGTAGCAGCTATGCAAATAATTGAAACCACCCAACAAACATGGTGGCTGATGTTGATGGGATTTATGTTACCCACAGACATTTCCAGCCAACAGTGGCCCATCGACACCTGCGAGCAAGTCTCTCGACGCGGCATCATTTAAACAAAACAGAAAAAATGAGAAAAACAACAACAAAGAAAATACTGTCAAGGGGGTACCCTTCCACAACACATATACAGTAATCAAAATATATATAAAGAACGAATTGTTGATATTCTTTAAATCTATATTGAATGAGTAATTGAAGGTTTAATTAGTGAATACTTTAGTTCTGCAAACTACATACTAAAATAATTATAAAAATTAATTAAAAATAAAATAAAAAGCACCTAAATTTAGAATTTATTATTGACTTTATTAATTATTTTTGATTGCGTGCTTAAAATCTATAGTTATCGATAAGTTTCAGTTAAATTTTTTAAACAAAAATCTGCACAGCTGTTGGAATAATTTTTGGGTTGTAAACTTGTGTGGTGGAAAAAAGAGCAGATTTTCTGGAATTGGTTTTATGATTCTTAAAGTGCTAATATTTATTAAGGAAAAGGAAAACCATTACTCTAAAAACGTAAAGATACTACTCTTTTATCATCTAAGGAGAATTCAGTTTTAGATCTCCGTGAACAATTTGAATTGATTGAATAAAGCACACTATAATGTAAAAAAAAAGAACTTCAAATTAAACAATGTTAATTATTTCTCTTCTTAAGATTTCTATGTAAAAAGATTGATTCATTTTTTCAAAATTTTTGTATATTTCCTTAAATAACTTTTTTGGTTTAATTTCAGCTTTGACTACAAAGGCTTTTTCTAATTTTCTATATATCAAATATCTTCGAATTCTCTCATCGTTATATGAGCTTAATTTTTCTTTATTTATTTTTATAAAAATATTTTGTTTAGAAACGATTTAGTTTATTTTAATATAAAAGCTTTTGATTTAAATTTAAGGAAAATTTTTAACAACGAAATGTTTCCTTAGTTTTCCTGTAAGTATAAATATAATCAAAGCCAATACTTTTTTCATTTAAATGAATACAATCTATTGAATATTCAAAACTGAAACAATATCTATCTATATAAACTTCTTCATTGACTAATCAAATAATT
This sequence comes from Drosophila neocordata, assembly GCA_018903615.1. Lineage (NCBI taxonomy): Eukaryota > Metazoa > Arthropoda > Insecta > Diptera > Drosophilidae > Drosophila > Drosophila neocordata. The sequence goes on along the minus strand of JAEIGI010000004.1, from coordinate 10,000,611 downwards.
TTTTATATGTAAATTATAAATAGTTTTCAAAAAATATATATATAATTATACATATTTTGTATATTCATGTAATAAATATATTTACACCACTTGTTCGTATATTTTCACACAACAAAAAAAATATACAAAATTTTAAAATATTATTTTTTAAATTCCAAGCAACTTAGTGAATTGAAATAGATTCTCATTTGTTTAAATAAATAAATATAATTGTAAAAAAAATTGCCTATTTCCAGCATACTCTCTCAACATATCCAATTACACGGTATTACGGGTTGTTTCAAAAAAAAAAAAAAAAAGAAAAAAGGCCCGCACATAACCCCAACTCACCTCTAACTGCAGCAGCTGGGCGAGGGGGGGGGCACTTTACTCACCTGCGAACATTTGGTATATCGCCACGCTCGACAGCCAACAGGAATTTCTTCTCCTCGAGCAGCAAAGGTTGCGGTAATCCCAGCGGTACACAGCAGCCTCCCACACTTTTTGAGATGGTTGAGGTGGCTGAGTTAACGGTGGTGTTGCCATTGGCACCACTACCACCACTAACACCTCGCGATACCTGGCAGATTTTTTTAAAGACACAAAAAGAAGGCACTCTGAGTATCTAAAAG